>OV884034.1:13750000-18750000 GCA_930367265.1 Catocala fraxini | reverse complement strand
TAGGAATAATCGTTAAACGATCAGTTTGTCGTGTTGCACGTCAAGCAGCCTCGCAGATAGTGAAACAAGACTCCTGTCGGTAAGACTAGCCTAGTCACTCGATAGTTCGATACATAGATATACATAAGTGGGAGAAAAGTAAGAAGTTACATACATTTTCTTAATACTTTTTGTAGCCTATATATTAAGAGAAATTACACATACCAACTATAATTGTATTTATATAGGTATAGGTGAGATATGGAATACATTATAGGTACTCCATGTTGGAACAGTTAACACGTAACTGGATAGCAAACATAATACCTTCTTAAACGTTCACATTTATAATCAGTAAATATATTTATGAAAATAATAATACCGTTTTCTGTTCCAAGACCATAGCTAGACAGAATGAAAAAGCATTGTATCTTACAGATGGCAGATGGCGTCTGAACATCGACTTAGGAGGTAAAATTATTACAACTATTAAACATAGCTGGTGATGTAGCTTTTCACATAGGTAAATACTTTGACGTATTTGTTTCCGTAGGAGTAGGCAGAGATGTATTACACCCATTTTACTTACTCTTGTTTTAGATCCGCTGATTATAAGATGCACATATTAATTGCTGTATCCGTTAAGAAGAACCAGAGATAAGGTGCATAGTATAATCAATGTAAGCAACGTAGCGGACTTACTTCTATCCAGACGGATAAAATCGCAAACAAGGTATAGTGACAAAAATTTTATGATTTAGCACAAAATACATTTTATACTCTGAAATAGAGAGATCAGGTTATTCTTAACTGTCTGCGGCGGCTTAACTTCATTTATAAAATAATTATAATACTTTAGATTAAGCAAATTGAAATTATATTTACATATATAAATATTTTATAAAAAGTGCAACTAATGTCATGAAAACTGATTTGCATTGTTATACAACCAATAACGACCAATGAGTAAATAGACTTATGTAACATGAGACATAAATATTAACAACAACAACAATAGATAAGTATGGAGGTACTATTTTTTATATTTATGTTTTTATTGACAACTCCCGCAGTAGGAGTAAAACCTGTGTTGCAGTAGACTTTTTTTTATGGTGTAGGACGCAAACGAACATGCGGTTCGCCTGATGGTAAGCGATTACCGCCGCCCATGGACACCTGCAACGCCAGAGAAGTCACAAGTGCGTTGAGTTCCTTTTAAATTTGCCTCCACCAGAAGGGCGAGGGGGACCTTACAAAAATTTAAACAACAGACACAAAGAACGTCCAGACTTGAAACAACCATTTGTGGATCACACAAATGTATGTCCCGTGTCCGTGACCCACAACACTCGGCAAATCGACCACGTGAACCACTACGCCATCCGTATGTATTGCCATTACCGGATCAAGCATTGTTTTTTATTTTTTATGTCTAGATATTCTTATCAGCAGCAAGAAGTCTGGAACTATGTCCGGTGGACTACCGTCTACTAGGCACAAATTTAGACTATGAGCTCCTTATAAAAATTGTATAACCATAGGCTCGCCCTTATGAGGTGAAACCCAAGACTATAACGGATGAAATGTGAGCGTAATACACTTCTGTCTACGGCTTCGGGGACTACATAACGTTATACTCTATTATATTTTTTCATGTTTCATTAATAAATAATAAGAATAGCTAATAAGCTGCTACTAAAAAAAGTATAAATGTCAAATAGGTACGCGACAAATAAATGCACTTTAACAATGTTGTTAATGGTTTTATACCTGGAACACTCACAAGGCAAGTAATAAAATACACCGAACTAAATTTTTGGTAATTCCACAAACACATCACGTGACGTGAGTGTCGCAACTGAATCCGATGCAATATAATGTCACCAGTACTTTCATACCTACTAATATTAGAGATGCGAAAATTTGTATAAATATACCTCTTGATACGGTTAACTCGCTGAATCTATTATGACGAAATTATGTATTTATGGAAAATTGTTTACAAACTCGGGTAAGACAGGCTCCTTTTTAAGGAAATATCATCGAGGCCGCAAATAACAGCTGCAACATTAGAACCACTATCTAGCTCAAGCTAATTTATATAGCCTGCTACCGATCCCGCCAAAATAATGTAGGTGATGCTGTGGAGCAAGGCTGAAGAGAAAGGTATCGGCTAACCACTTGACTAGTCGGTATTTTATGTCACCTATTACCTTGGTTGTTAATCTGTGTCTGTGTATAAACACCTTTTTTAATCCTTCTGTAGCTATTATGACATTTAACAGTCACACATGAATAACAGAATATCATACGAATAAAAAGGATGGAGGTGGAGTGCTTATAGCGGTATCAAAGAGCTTACGGTCGGAGAGTGTTGTTGCAAATATTCTATGTGACGCACACACTGAAAATATATTTGTACAATTATTAGTTTCCAGTTGTGAAAAATATTTAATCAGTGCAGTTTATATCCCTCCTAAGTCTTCTGAGGATGTGTATAATTCGTACTTTGAAACAGTACAGTATTTGATAGATACATATTGCCTCCCGATAATTACCATCCACCTTTTTGCGCTATCATTAAATATAAAGCACAATTTCAAACAATCATGCAAGCAAAAATTATTAAATATAATTATTTTAAAGCCAATTATGAATTTATAAATGAAGAATTATCTAAAATAGAATGGGCAGAAATACTATCTGGATTGACGGCTGAAGATTGTTTAAACACTTTTTATAATATTATATTTAGCGCCATAAAAAATTATGCACCTATCTATAAAATACGGTCTTCCAAATTTCCTGTGTGGTTCTCAAATTCACTTATTCGGATATTTAAAAACAAAAATAAAGCTTGGGTAAAGTGGAGAGTTTATAATAATGTTACAGACTATGAACAGTTTTCTTTTTTGCGGCGCAGGTTTTGTAATGAATTAAAGATTAATTACACGCGGTACATAAAATCTATCGAAGACAATGTTAAAAAAAACGTAAAACATTTGTGGACCTATATCGAGAAACGTAAAACTAACAGTGGCATACCATCCACCATAACTTATAATAATATAGTATCTACCGACCCTAATGACATATGCAATATGTTTATGAATTACTTTCACTCAGTATACGATAAACCTAATTTTAATAATATTGACTGTTTGCCATTCCAAGATACCGCCAATAACGAGGGTACTTAATACTTAATTTAACAAGGGTAAATAATGAGGGTACACCTCATCTCCAAAATTACATTTAGTGATGAACAAGTCTTAAAAGCGTTGAAATCTCTAGATACTACAAAGGGACCAGGGCCAGACTGCATACCTCCTTATTTTCTTAAAATGACTGCTGACAACATTTACGTAGCATTAAATATTATTTATAATAAATGTATGTCTGAAGACATTTTTCCTGAAATATGGAAAAGAGCCAACATTACCCCTGTATATAAGTCAGGCTCTAGGAAGGCAGTTGAGAATTATCGCCCCATTTCAATTTTGTCAACCTTGTCGAAGCTATTTGAACGGCTTGTCCACGATGCTATTCATAAAAGTATTTAAAATATTATCATAGAGCAACAACATGGGTTCGTAAAAAGAAAATCGACGACGACAAATTTATTAGTTTTCACAGATTATTTATTCAATAGTATGGATCGGCAAACGCAAGTGGACACTATATATACCGACTTTCGAAAAGCCTTCGACAAGGTTGACCATAAGCTACTGCTATCGAAAATCGCCTACAATGGAATAAGGGGTGATTTGCTTCGTTGGTTTGCTTCCTATGTTTCAAATAGATCACAAAAGGTTGTCATTAAGGGATTCCACTCAGCTACTGTAACTGCTACGTCAGGCATGCCCCAAGGTTCAATTTTAGGCCCACTTTTATTTATCTTATTCATTAATGACATAGGAGAGTGTTTCAGACACTCTAAGTTTTTATTGTATGCAGATGATTTAAAAATATATAAACCAATTAAAATTTATCTGACTGTAGTTTATTACAGGAAGATTTAGATCGCCTCTCTATATATTGTATTAATAATAAATTACAATTAAATATTTCCAAGTGCTTTGCTATATCGTTTACAAAAAACAAAAACAAGATTGTTGAGAATTACAACATTAATAAATCCATTTTGTCAAAAATGTCTGTTGTCCGAGACCTTGGGGTACTGCTGGATAGCAAACTACATCTAGATCAACATATTGACGCTATAACTAAAAAAGCATATAGTATGTATGGCTTTGTGATGCGATATTCGATTGACTTTAAGCATGCAAGTACATACATTTATTTGTACAAAACTCTGGTCAGATCACAACTGGAGTATGCTGTAGTCATATGGAACCCTTATTACAACAAATATATTGAGAGTCTGGAGATGGTTCAACGCAAATTTCGCAAATCCACGCATTACCGGTGTTTCCACAATTCCCCTTCATATGACTACTTACTTAATAAATTTAAAATAATGAGCCTGAAGTCTAAACGACTGTTTTTAGAAACTCTTTTTGATTTATGCAGTAACAGATATGACTGTAGAGACCTAATAAACAAGATATGTTATCTAGTACCCAGAACTGTTGTCACACGAGGGGTGCGATATCGTCCCTTTTTTGCTGTATCATCGTGTAAAACTATTGCTGGATTCCGCGCACCTATGCGACGTATATGTAGAAAATACAATGAGCTTTTCACTAAACTGGATGTGTTTAGTAGGCCTGCTAGTAAATTTCGATATACATTAAAAAGAGCCATTGAAGAAACTGAGTTACAAATGTAAGAAACATTGTGTAAAATTCAAAATTTTAATTCATATTTTGTTTGATCTTTGCAAAATTGTCATACATTTATAATTATGTAAGATGTGAATAACGGTGTGGGTTGCACATTTAATCAAACTTTATTTAAAATGTATTAGTAATAAGAACATAATGTGTAACTGTTTGTTATTCCAAATAAATAAATAAATAACAGTATGGAATTTCCATATCATAACAAACACATTAAATCACTTTGGATTAGGGTTAATATCGAAAAAATATCATTTACAAGATGTTGACACCGATTACATTACCAAATGAATTAAACTAAATTCTTAATTATATTGCTTTTGATAACACTCCAATTAAAGCAGGTCAGATGTTAATAGGCAAGGTGGAATGAATAGTCTAGTGGATAGACTACTAGCAATGATATATATGTATTTATACTCCATTTGGCTAGGTACTTAATTAAAGATAAACAATCTTGATGTGTCTTATTTATATTATTATCTAAAAACATAGTTTAAAAATAAAATGCTGCTAAAAATCAATGTAAATACAACAATAATGATTACTAAATCAATTGAACCGTTAATTTAAGCAGTAGTTTATTTGTTTAATATGTGTTTGTGTAAAAAGTCACATCAAGATTGTTTACCTTTAGTTAAGTAGCTAATCAAATGGAGTATAAAGATGTATATGTGTTAAATGCATGCCAAAAGTATGTATCCAATTCTTATTAAATTGTCAAAGGATTGTCAACAACAGTTCAATCAGTGAGCCTATAGCAAAACATCGAACGAGACGAACACATGTTATCATCGGTGCGGCGAGGACATTAAGTGTATTTTTTTATACAGCGAGACTGGATTCTAACCGCCATCTAACCCTTTTTATACTGAGATGTTTTTAATCAAAACTGATACTAAGTAAGTACAAAAGATCTACATATAGTCGAAATATCAGAAAATAAATTCTTGTTATTAATGTACCTATGATTATGTTGTAGATACTGATTAATTTTGGTATTAATTATATGCAACGAATTTCTGCTCGCCGCTCCGCTCGCGTAAACCCCAAGGACAGCTAGACGATACCGTAAACCCTGTCACACGGACAGGATCCACGATATAGTCTATCTATGTGTCAAGTGACATCCAAATCTGTTCAACAGTAGGTATACGCGTGAATAAGTAACAAACACCAAACATTCAAATATCTTCACAAACATTCACACTTATTATATCAGTAGGTTCCATGCTACTTTGTCTATGATGATATGGGTGGACGACCGCCTATCCATCTAATCCGAAGGCGTTTCATGCTACGCTTTCTTGTGTTTCCACAACGGTCGTTGATTTGGACCACCCACGTTTTACTACTTCAAACTGCTGACTTCAAGAACTGACTGAAATGTTTGTTTTTAGTTAAAGAAACAGCTCTTGCCAGCTAGCTAGGGTGTCGCCTGGTGTCGAGCGTAACATGTGGAACAAATAAATTTTGTTAAGAAAATAAATATAATCATTGTTGTCGATGAATGAGGAATGTTATGAAAGTGAATGAAGCCAGAGAAGTGTGTCAGGATCGTAGCAAATAGAAATCCGTTGTCTCTGCCTACCCCTCTGGGAAACAGGCGTGAATCTATGTATGTATGTAATGTTGTCGATCCATAACCAAAAATAATTGCTATAATTTATATGTTTTCAGTCATGAGACTCAATTTGGTGATTATTACCCGGATTTATTGGTTTTGTAGTGTCACTTGCATTTGCATCCAACGACCCTTTATCACATTGTCCCATTATTTTATTATTTAGTGTAGGGATTTTTTGGCAACTGCAATGTAGAATACGATGGCATCATGTTTTTAGGTATACGTGTCAACTAACTTTACAGTGGACATGATTAATACAAAATTTTTTGTCTTAAAAATATCATTCACACACATATACCTCTATACATATTATTTCAAACACTTTTTATGCGAGAATATTATGCGTGTATAATATAATGCTTGAATTCTTTGTTATGTTAAACCGAGGCAGAATTAAGCTAATAACAATAATGATTATTAGTTCGTGAATAATAAGAGGTATCATTAAGCTTTTTTTTCTTCATACAGATGGAAATCGAACAAGCGTATTACACATTATATAACAAAGACTACTGAGACGTAATCGGCGAAAGTAGTGCGCTTCCGCAGTATCACTATCACTATCGAAGGTATTTTTACATAATTATGTATTACCAGTCCTCGTATTTTTGTAGGAATAATAAAATGTGTACTTATACATATTAACAACATAAACCAGATACATAACGAATACACATAATAATATTAAAAATTACAAGTTCTCCAATCGTTTTATCATATCCATGCAATGTAAGTGAAGGTGCAATATTACACGTAGGTATAAGACGCAAGCATGTTGCTAGCGCGATCGTTTACACGATGCATATTGCATAGGAACAACCCGCGCAAATCTATGTATTAAATTCAGAAACGCTCATAAAAGCCAAAGACTACAAAATCTATTTAATTTATTCCACCTTATAATTTAACTGTATACTGAAGATTTACACTTTAAACAAAAATCAATTAACAAAATAGTTGTTACATCCTACTCAAGGGAGGGAGTCAAACTACCCATGTGCTCTAAATATAACAATTATATCAGCCCTGTATTAAACTGTCCCACTGCTAAGCACTCTCAGTGTGAGAAGGGTTAGGCCATGGTCCACCACGCTAGCCCATTGTGGGTTGGCAGACTTCGAGAACATTATGGAGAACGCTCAAACATACAGATTTCGTTACGATGTTTTCCTTTGCTGTTAAAGCGAAAATTAACTATTTAACAAGCAAATAACTTCGGACAATCGCTGCAATGTGGCCTATACTGTGCTAATAGTTAGCTAGTAACAATAAGCCCAATAACCTCAATTCGTCAATGCGAATAGCATTGTTTACGACATGGTAACTCAAAATTGTGCATCTTGCATGTTGTTTTCCTAGTTACTCGATATTAATCTTTTCGTGTTCTTAAGTTTCTTGCCGGTTTTCATTTTTACATAGAAAACGAACGGAATGAAACGATAGTAATTGTAAGTTAGACGTAAAGTGTTGTAGCTCTAACGATACCTACCTATCAGCATTCTAAAAATACTGAACGTAATAGGCAGGAAGGAAGTAAATGCGACTGCACCTTCGGTTCAACTGCCGCAATTAATAAAGACTGGTTTTAGAAAATGAGGAAAATTTTCTAACTTCCTATGTTTAACTAGATACGTACCTGCTAATTTTGTTATTGCATGTTTTATTTTGATCACAAGATAATGCCGGGTGTCAGTGTAAATTGTGGTCATGTACTAAAAATGAGATCAATGGAATATCTTTTTTATTATAATATTAAACTGACTCATCGCTTAAGGTTATTGCAGGCTATCTTGAGGTTACCCGGTTTAATGTTTGAATCAAGAAAGATGTTATTGTCTTTTAACGTCTGTAAATTGACACATGCAGCATTATTTGACAATGTGCCCCGGAGACAGCAGTTAGTATTAGCAAGTATTTAAAATAATCAACATAATGAAATGAAAAAAGGAATAATCAACTCAAATATAGTGAATTGTTGGTGTATTAGATACTCTGATTACACTTCTGCCTACAGCTTCGGGGATGTGCTGAGCGTATGTGTGTTTATCATTAACAGTATTGCACAAAATTAAAGGTTTACTTTTTTATTTCCAGATTTTGAGTTAAAGTTGGTTAAGATTGCTTAAATAACTACCACATTTAACCTGTTGTATGCCTGAATACCAGACATAATAGAAAAAGCATTGTGTCTCGCGCAGATCCACGTTCCGGCATATCAGAGGTTAAACATTGATGTATAATACCTACCTGATATTTTTGATTTAGGTCAATCATATTTTATACGAAAATAAGGTAGATATGTACCTAAAAACATCCCAATTGGGACATTTTTGTTGCGGCCTCAAAACAAAATTGATTTGACAAAATTTCTTGCTAAACATCTAAAGGGCAACTGTCTGATTGAAAGCTATCTCTTACGCGTAAATGCTTTCATATCTATTGCGCTACTTATTAGTTCACATTATCAACATAGGTGTAGTTACTAATAAAAATATAGTCTGGGCACTAGATTATCGGTGTCATTACCTACTATAAAAGTAACATATCTACTTAGTTTAAAATATCATTGGTAGTAAATCCTCATGATGACCTAAACAATATTGACGACTCGATGGCGTAGTGGTTAGTGTAACCGACTGCCACGCCTGAGGTCGCGGGTTCGATTCCCGCACAAGTCAAACATTTGTGTGCATGAACATGGATGCTTGTCTTGGTCTGGGTGTTTCTATGTATAATATGTATGTAATTACAAAAAAAAAAGTATATATGTATGTTTATCCATTGTCTAGTACCCATAGTACAAGCTCTGCTTAGTTTGGGCTAGATGGAGTTGTGTGCAAGTGACAGAAAAAAAAAAAAATTATAATATCTAAACGTATGAAGTAAGTAGTGCGCTATTTATCGTAAAGGTATTTACATAAAGTTCCCAATACATTTGAGGGACTCGTTATACGTTTTTTTAATAAACTACCTTTTAATATAATTTATTTACCATTGCTTAAATTTAAAAGCGCCGTTAAAATACAGCTCAATCGGAAGGGTTATTACTCAGTCAACGACTACTTAACTGACAAAAACTCATGGAATTAGTTGCTTGTTGCATTCAGGATTCAAAGATCTGTATTACCTATAAGTCAATTTAGTAATGTAAAGGTACCTCATGATTATATGTGATTTTATCAAGTATCCTGCTTCTCATTTTGATTATTATTGAAAAATACAAATCCACAACCGCATTTAGTCACGGACTGCCTTTGCATTGTCACAAAGTGTAAGTGTATGCGCCATCATGCCATTCTACTGCCTATATTATATTTATGTCGAATAATATAACTAGTTCCAAATTATTTAATCTCTGTGATATTATTAACTTATTATTGTTATTATCTTTCGTTTTTTAAAGTCAGTAGCATATGGTATAATGGTTGCAACACCTTGTTGATATGAGTTGTAAAATACTGAAATTATATTTAATTGGCGATTCAAAAGAGTGGCCGTGAGTTTCTTGCAGGTTTCTTCTCATAGGCTCTACCCTTTGCCTGAACCTAGCAACTAACCTAAATGTAGCTTCAGTAACTTAGTAAACTAACTAACCTATATATTTTGACGTTGTGTTACTTTGTGACCTAAATGAATACACGATTTGTGACTTTGACTTTGGTAGGTATATATATATATATCTTTGTCATTTCTTTTCATAATAATATGAAGTAACGCAACATCTAGGAAAAAAATCTAAAAAATAGATTAGAGTAAATACATTTTTTTAAATATATGGATGTTTTGTAGCATGTTTAGTATGGCATGTTACGTTGCCCTTTTTTTTAAATGAATGGTTATATATTTTCGTGCCATTGTGGTACAATACAGGCCATTATAAAATACTCGGATGGCGTAGTGGTTAAAGTGGTGTTGTGGATTCTTGTTCAAATAGTTATTTCGAGTCTGGTTGTTCTTTGTGACCGTTGTTGGAATGTTTGTGAAGTCCCCTTAACACAGGAATTACTATCGGGCAGCTGTCTTTTTAGACAAACAAGTCACATCATATAAGGCTATTAACTAACCACTTGGATTCACCAAGGCAAGGGGTTGCCCTAGCCTTGGCATTTAACTATTGACAAAATCGAAACCCCACGAACATAAACCAATGGAAGTAAAAACAAAATCCAGTATCGCCAAAAATAAAGTATGTTTTATGTTGATTGACGCTGCGCCATAACTACATTGTTTAATGAAGATTTATTTAGGTACTTAAACAAACAATAACAGATGAATATTTAATTGACCCAAACTAGGATGTCTGTATCCTGAGCCTCTTTATCTAAAACCAGGCTTGTCGATTTCTATGGAATAATTTATATTAAGGACTTGTTTTATAATTCCTCTAGGATTTAATAAGCTCACTATCCCATGTCCTACTTCAAACACAAAATCATTTCTACACGTGCTTTACTACACGAAACACCTTTACATCGATAATTTAAACAACAATAGAAGGTTTGTCGCTATTACAGGCGCAGGATCATAAATTAACGGTTAGTAATTAAGTTTACTTTTCAAATATATATTTTTAATGTCATCCTTTTTAAAATATTTTATTTATTGACTATTCCTACATTAAGATAATTAATGGGAAGCCTCCCAAACTGTCAAACAATTGACACAAAGAAAATCTGGACTCGGAGCAACTATTTGTAGATCACACAATTTTATATCAAACCCAACACTCGGCGGTCACGTAAACGAACACGCCATCCTTGTAGTCAATAAATAAAAAATATAAAATGATTATACAGTATTTAAATAATACCTAAATAATTCTTATAACTGACCTCAGTTATCCTATAATTAGGTATTACCGTTCTTTAATTATTATATTCCTATCGATATCCAAACAATGCCTTCAGTCGACGCTAGTCATTAGCAAGTTAGTAAACATTGATAAATCATACGATTTACGTAGGCGCTACGCACAGCGAGCAAGAAATGCAATAATAAAAGACCGCTAATGAAAGTAAAAGTGCACGCATAAGTCAATGCACCAGAGCACATGCATCTAATGACCGATTGCACCCATGACCGCGCGACGACAACATCTAAAGGCTATAAGATGGACCTCGTACTTACATGGTTGTGAAGGACAGCGGCATCTGGTGAACTGATCTCCCTGGCGGACGAATTCAATACAAGGAACACGTATATTATGGTCACAATACTCCATTGGCACATTTTGGGTATCCTGGTTCGAAAGCTTGCCGTTATCATTGGTGCGCACCGCTATTTATTTGCGCGGCATCTCCGCGCTCGGCGCGTTCACTGGCAAATTCGGCGTCAGCGATTCAAAGGCATTATTTCGCAAACCGACCGCCCATGAAACGCCGGCCGAGTGTCGGCCGCGGCCGCGCGGATTCCACCGAGTGCCGCCGAGCTGGGGTCTTCGGCCACCACCATGTGTACTTTCTCTCCGCGCCAAAAACCTATTGCGGAGATTCAGCCCCCACTAGCGCCCTCGCCACGCTGCATTCATATTACATAGCACGTGCATTTTGCAGTTTTATTTACAACCCGTTAAGGTCTATAGACTTTGTTACAAACTATGTGTAGCTTAAACACATACTTTGTAACAAAGTTACAAAACAGAAATTATGCTAATTAATAGGTTCAGATTCCCGAAACATTATGCCATTTGGAAAAATAATCTAGCCTTTTTGTAGTAATAGACAACACCAAATAACTCATAAAAACGGCTTAATACAAAGGCTTTAATTTTGGACACATAATATATAATATGTATGTTTATCCATTGTCTAGTACCCATAGTACAAGCTCTGTGTATGTATGTGATAGAATATTGTTATTATTATTTTTGTTTTTATACTCAGCTAATAGCTGGTATTTTAATGACGTTTACCGGTAGAAACCAAGTAATCGTCATCTAAGATAGAGTTGGGAGATTTTGTTCTATATTAAATGTTTCACGTTTATTATTATTATTATTATTATAGGGTAGCACTGTATATCAATTGTCAATGCCAAGATTAAGTCAAAAGAAAAATAATTGAAGGTAGGAATCTATTTTTACTTATCTCATTGTTAAACTCGCATCAATCAACTACCTGCATTCCGCAAGTAAAATCTACAAAAACAAAAACGCTTCGCAGACAATAAAAATAAAAACTTTACGTCTGTGGGAATGTGCCGCGGATAACACTGGATTTTCCACACTGATAAATGAAAGTGAAATCAACGGTCGCGTCGTTTCCGCACCACGTTCAACGCGCTTACGCAGGCCTACCACCGACGTAACCGTGAGTAACGTGTCGTAGTTGTAACAACTGCGGGTATTCTGTACTTGGAGTAGAGGCGGGATGCTTCGTGAGCTTTCAATATCGTGCATGCCATTATATTCTAACTATATGTATGGAGACCTCTGACATTTAATGTTCGCTTAATTAGCTTTGTTTGTGTTTTGCGTAGTTGTTTACCAATGTATGTACCGTCGGTCCAGTGGTATAAGTTTATACTTGAATTCGAGTGTGATTTAGAAGTCCCGGTTTTCATGCCCGGGGCGTGAAAATTGTTACTAGAACTTTATTTTTTCTGTTAGGAAAATTTTCATTAGCTGCACTAAATCCGACAATGAGCTGGATATTTGTCAATAGGCATTCTATTATGTAAGAGTAAAAAACACATTTGACAAAATGTGGCCGTTGGTAATACCTCTCTGCCTTCGAGCACTTTGCTTCAAGGATAAAGACGTGATAGTATTGTGATGGATACCTATATGCATAGATCTTATCATACTAAGTAACCATAAAATGACATGTTAATAAATAAACAACGTAGTATAGTACCTATAACATATAGAAATAGATCAGCGATTATGCATTACGGTCGATTAGGCTTTGATTGATGGGTGGGCAGAGTTAATGGACCTTTCTGTTAGAAAAATTTTAGTAGCGGCACGTAGTCTGGAAATGTTTTTTAACGTTTTAAACATATACGCTTACCCCTTATCATATGGAAAGTAAACAACCGCTAATGTTGTGTTGAAATCTTACGGTGTTTGAATGACAGTTTAATATAAAAATTAACAGACATGCGTATGTCAACTGCTGCGATCGTCTGACTAAATTAGCCACAGCCAATTAAATCACTTGACCTTGACACATCGTTGATTAGCTTTTCAGTAACAGGGTTTATATGACTTAGTCGTCTAGCAGTATACCAATACGATTTTTTATATTAGCAATCAAAGAATTTATTGCTAACATATAAAATTTTACATGTCGAACTGAAATGTTACTCCGACATCAATCAAAATCCTCTTTAGTGGCGCGGTGCGACTGTTGCGCTTGAGGTTCAGAGTTCAATTTCTGGATCGGACAAAGTGTTCTGTGTTCAGCTGATAAGAAATTATTTGTCACGAAGTCTGGAACTGTGTCCAGTCTACGGCAATAGGTTTTCCCCTCTATTACCTAGATCCTACAACTGGCGGAATTAAATCTCGCGTAGAACCAGCAATACGGCAGTTTTTTATTTTAGTCTTGCCTTCTTCTTAGCCATGTTCCGAGTATCAATATTACGGTAAGCAGGTTTTCGCCTCGGTACCTCTTCGATATAATATCAGGTTTGTCATATTAAAACTGATGCAAATTAATTGTCATTAGTTTCCAGTAAGATGTAATTAGGTATACATTTAGGTAAATTGCATAGATATTTTGCTCGGCCTCAGGCTTGTGTTGTGTCACAGCTTTTGTGGTTGCGAGGATCTTTATAAGCATTTGACCGTTATTTAAGACCAATTGTAGGAATAATCTTGCATTATAGAATTATTGTATCGAACAGTTATCAAGCCCTTGCCGTAGTACAGTATTGTGGTTGGTTTTTTATAGTAGATACCTACAATTATATTTCTATATGATTATTATTTTCAGATAGCGATTCGATTTCGATAGCTCAGTGGGGAGATCAACAGACTGCAATGCAGAGGGTCTCGGGTTCGAACCCACGTCACGCAACTCTGACTTTCGAAAGTTATATGACTTTTCGAAATTATGTGCGTATTGATTGACAATTATCGCCTGCTCCGTGCCTCAGAGAACACATTAAGATGTCGGCCCCGGCTGCCATGAACATCTATGGCAGTCGTTATTGGGAAAGTCAGTACCCTCTAATATCCTGACACTGGTCTAGCCTTAGGGGATCGTTGACCTTCGGGATACGGAGGTCAGGTGGCAGCCGCTCCGTGTAAAAACTGATATCCAGGTAAATCCGGTTAGACTAGAAAAGCCGACCCCAAGTGACTTGGGAATAATAAAGGCTAGGGAGAAGATTATTTTCACTATACCATCATCGCAACACTTATCAGCTCATTTAGGACAAGACTTAATGAAGGGCACGGGCCAGTGGGTTGGTATCGCGAAGTAGGGACTTCAGGATTTTAATACATCTTATTGGATTCTAAGCATCGATATCAACATTTTATGTTATATAACATTTTTGATATTCCTTATAATTTTAAAGATGTATATCTTTAAAACTTGTTTATAAAAAACATATTTTGTGTTTAATTTAATACATTTTGTCCATGTATAATACACAAGAATTTTCAAAAAAAAATGTTTTTTTGTATGTAACTTATGTTTATCCATTGTCTAGAACCCATAGTACAAGCTCTGCTTAGTGTGGGCTAGATGATGTTGTGTGTATGTGGTAGAATATTATATTATTATTATTATTATTATTTTAATACTATGTTAGCAGAAATATTAAGTCAATATTGTATAACAACATTCCACACCACTCTTATGACGTCATTTGTTTATGACAAAACTCACTCCTATGATTTCACTTGTTTACGGCAAAACTTATTAGCTCGGTGACCTTAATTAATGCGTCAGCCAATCAGAGCGCAGCAAAGTATGACGTATCATTATATGATTGGAGACTCAAAAACTGGTAGACAAACAACAGTTACATTTGAAAAACATCCCTCCTCAGTACGTTGTTATATGCCGTAATTAACGCACGACTCATTCATTTTATTTTCGAAATACAATAGATAATATTAAATTTCGTGATAATGTGAAGGAGATGTTTCAGAAATGTATGGAGCCTGGGCCTGCACATTGTACACCTAATTGAAATATAGCTAACCCACATAGTAACCCATTTCAATTGTTACTTTACCATAATTCTATATCATTTCTGTGTAAATTCAAAATAACTTAGCGTAGGATCGCAACCCAACAAACAAAAATAATCATGGCGGTCGGACATGAGTCAAGGTCGAAATGACAGCTACTGTCAGTCTGACATTTTCTTTCACTTTGTCAGCTACTGGTATGATTTTTGTAGTTCTGTATGTACTCTAATAGAAAATATAGAAATAGTACAGAATTATACTTAAGGAAAGTATCACTCCCTCTCATTTAAGATAAATAACAGATACTTTATAGGTGGATAAGTGTAATAACTTGATTTGCCTTTTTATTAATTTTTTAGGCAGACTGAACAGGACTTATGTTTACTACATGAATATTTAACAAAAAGTCAATTATAGGTCTCCTCTTATGCCAGGAAATCTTATGGGTTATAGGTAGGATATACAACATACTATGTATTACTTATTTAAGTATTCCTTAGTTTTACCTGTATTATACGAAATCGTCACAATTAGTGATGATTAGGGGTGGTGATTTGCAGGGAGTGATTTGTATGGATATTGTGTTAATATTAATGTCTTACCATTTTCATTTTGTAAGTATTTACCTAATTATTTTGGTACAACATTTTATTGAGTCCAATACATATTATAATAGTACTTCAGGGAAAACATAATAATTATGTGTCTTATATGCAGGCACCTCACACAAACAAGAATTTTAAATATTTGCTTAATTAATAAGCAGATATTACTGTAACAGAATACATAAGACTATACCAATCATACTATCCACCTTGGTACAGTGCAATTATTTGTGAAGGCCTATATTGAGATGAAACTATAGTCAGGCAATGTAAGTTTTAGGTTTTTTACATATAAAAGAAATTCATATGAAATATGAGGCAAATAAATAAAACAATTTTTAGTCAAAACATTTTATTCATCTATTTCATTTCCTAAATCATGTCTAATTAATATTCCATCCAGAAAAAGAGCCGGAGCTTCTATATTATTTTGATACCGAGCCCAACCTAAGTACCACACATTTATCATAATGTGAGCACAGCAACCCATCGTTCTTTGTCCTGAGACACAACTGCAATAATAACTGATGATCTTATCATCCCAACTTGATCCTTCCCGAGTTCATAATATATACATATAGTATAATAGAAGGACCTGGTCTTTGTTGCATTTCATCCACATTTGCTGATTGCTGCACATTTCTTTGTGATGATACCCAACAAGCATAGCAAACTAGTCCTCCAGGTGGAATCTGAGTTATATAAAAGAATATAAGATGTTGATGTACAATTTCTTGACACAATACCTGTCTAGGATATATCCTAGACAGGTATTGTGTCAAGTAATTGTAGCCATAATTTCATCCCTCTCAGGTCCTTCTGGTATACTGTGTCTGCGTGTTCGTGTGAAAGACCATAGACTCCACACACATTCAACCTCTTGAGGAGAAGCTATGATTCCCTGTTGCTGCAATATATGCTGTGTACATTGTCAACAAGAAAAACTTAACAATCCTCCCTCAGGTATCTAAAACAAAATGGATAAATAATTACATTTATATAGGACGGTGAAGTGAATGATGGAGTGTTATGTTCTCAATGTTTTAATCGCATCATTTTGGCAATGTCTACTGTTAGACATTATCCGGGGCATGAGCATAATCTCCAGCATCGCCACGACACAAGTGTGTGTCAGGTGTCGCACTTCATTATTTGGAAGGAGAGCTCACTCCTTCCTTCTTCCTTAAAACGAAAGCCAGGTCAACATAGAAGAAATCAAACGGAATCCAAAGAAAAGCGGTGTCGTAAAATAAAGCTTAGAAAACTGACCACATTCAAAAAACGCGAAACTCTGAATAAGTTCAACTTCAACCGTCAACTTCTCTACTAAATTGACATAAACTGTCAAAAATGTCGACGGTACATGGTTCATTCGTTCAGAAACTATATTTTGCGTAAGCATCTAACTGCTACAGCCTCTCAGCGGCATTGAGTTACTCTCACTCTCGCCATATGAACATCACGAATGTATGAGATTATAATGAAACGAATTAAGATCTTATTTTATTGTTATTTTACTTAAATGATAAAGTGGAATAAAAAAAACAATGATAGGAACATCAGCAACGCGCCTACGCAGTTATTGAACGATATGCTACTTATCTGCCAGTGTGGTCATATAAAAATCGTATGGATTTAGATTTCCGTTATTTACACATTATTTCTGATTTAAATAAACTGCATTTTTCTGATAATCCCTGATGTTTTTTTCCAGTTTTCCTATGCACTGTACATAGTGCAAGCCCACAATGAAACATCTCCTTTACTGATTTAGTGTCAAACATTGATTTAGTTATTAAAAATAATAATGTGTTATATTGTGCTATAAAATCTAGTTTACCTACAGAATTAAACGACGAAGACGATAAAGTGCTAAAGTGCTGTAAAAATCTGGCATATCTTATCACCCGCACATACAGACTCACATGCTCTCGCGCGCACACGGTCACACGCACTAACACACACACGCACGCACGTACGCACGCACGCACGCACGCACGCACGCACACGCACACGCACACGCACACGCACACGCACACGCCCACGCACACGCCCACACACACACTCCATAGCGTATATTTAGTTACTGAAGCACTAGAAACTGTTAGTTTTTTATTTAAGTATTTTAATATTAATGATAGTTTTAAGTTATCTTTGTGGAATAGAAAATAAATCATTATTATTATTATTTTTAATGTAAAAGTCCTAAAAACAAATAACGATGGCTCTGTTGCTAGTACATGAACAGAATTAGTGTCTCCTGAAAAAGTGTCTGTCGCTACATCAACTAATGTAAGTCAAAGAAAACCATTTTCTGATTTAGGACCTAAGCAAAAAAAGAGACGTATTGAGCATATTCATACATCTGTCATAGATGTATGAATATGCTATGAATTGAATATGCTCATGCTCTATGTCTTTTCAGAAGAAATATCTCATGCACATATAATGAAATTACATGAAGATGGAAATGCAGATATTGCTGAAATATTGGATCACTTACTAAAGAATCCACAAGATGTCTAAAAAGTTAAGAATAATCTTTTAGATACAAAAAAACATAATTTACTGCAGATAAAGCTTTAGGACTTGTTATGTCCCTTAAATTGTCAAAGTGGCAATATAACACGTTAAGAAAAAGTATTCAAGACAAGAATATTGATCTGTTCCCCTTTTAGGTCCAAATTGCAAAGCAAGAATGCTATCCACCAAAAAGTGATATATTAGTGACAGGTACAGAAGCTAAAATAAAATTGCAGTCACTTTTAGATGTTACGACTAAGAGATTACTCAAAACAATTACAATAGATAATACTGAGTTTAAAGCTGTCATAAGCAAATGGTTTTGATGGTGCTTCTTGAATGTCTGTAGGTAATACAAGCTATCTGTCTATGGAATCACCGGCACGCTACTACACTGACTAAGATCTTATGTTGAAAATCGTCTCTTCTGGCTACAAAGAAGAGACGATTTTAAAGATAAGACTAATGCCCGTTTTCACCAACAGATAAATATCCCTTAGCAACTTTTAGGGAACCCCTAACATAAAATTCGTTTTCACTAACGTTTAGATGTCACTTAAGTCTCTAAAGGAGCTCTATTTAAGGGCCCGATTGTTTGCTCCTTAAACTACTCTTATGCTTAGGTAACAGAATATTGTTTATTCATACGCGACATACGAGTGTTTCCTATCATGGAAAATGATTTAGGGCACTGTATAGAGAGTCTAGAAGCTATTGAGACTCTAGATAACATTCAGCAAATAGTAAAAAGACCACGCATTGACCGTGAAAGATTCAACCACTTCGATAAATACGACGATGTCGACTTTTTCATAAGATATAGGTTATCTAGTTTTAATTATAATGTTATTTGTTCACAATATTTTATTTAGATATTCTTAACTATCAACCAAAATTATTCATAAACAGATTCATCACCTTCATTCAATCGTTTTTTCAATGAGTCAATTTTTAAGCGATTGTACGTTGCGTCGAAAAAAATAAGCTTAATTTTATCTTTTCAGAAGCATCGACTAATTCTGGCAGTTTGTAACTTATGTTGACCAATTAGAGACTATTTATTGGTGCAATTCTATTTTCGCTAGGTATTGTGGTTCCCGAGATATTGAGGTGGCTGTGCCAAGATGAGCATGCCCCCCCCCCCCCCCTTATATCTTTTAAACGGGGGCTCGTACAATGCTGATATTTTGTGATCAATGTCGACAAATTATTGATATAGTTAAATCTTCGTTCTGTGCTGTAGTTTTGGAAATACATGGTATCTGTGCCAAGATGAGCGCTTACTTTGGCACAGCCACCAAATATACTCTTGGTATCTTTTTCAATCAGAGGAACTTTGACTTTCTGGATAAGATTGACACTTGATGTATCATGATTCCTTATTTTTTTTACTATAGAAACTATCAAAACCACTAATAATTTAGTAAACATTATATTCTTAGCTACCTCTGTAAACGACCTTCTCAAAAAAAAAGTTAAGTGTCAAACAAAATTCATCCGTCATTTCAAATCGAAAAGCACGGTAATGGGCGATTATTTCTACAGTGATGTAATACAAATTATAAGCGATTTTAGTTAAAACCATAAGTACTGTCAAAGTTACCCACCCAGACAGGTGGTGGGGTAACATTTGTCATACCATATATTTGCAATTTCTTTAATCAATTTCTATTAACCCTTTAACGGGGTTGGCGTTGCAGGCACATGTTAAAATTTATGTGCATCTTGAAATTAGAATCACTAAATATTTCAGTTAATACATGAAATATATGAATCTATTGTGGTAATTCGTAACTAGTGATAGGTAGATAGTATAGTATATATATAGTATAGGTAGATACACAAGATCCTAATAAATAAAGTCAATACCTATATTCTGCCGTTTTTATATTACACGAGTAATACGAAATATTACGTGTGGCGCCTGGTGCACTTTTTCAAACAGCCGGAATATTACGGCGATGGCGGTTAAAGGGTTAATATGTGTTAGATTATTTTAGAATTTTAGTTTTACCATCTAAGACATAAATTTGCTTGATGACATGTCTTATACTTTTTACTAAAATCGTTTTAAGCAAAAATGTGCTCTAAACCTGTCAGTTACCTTGATTGACTGTATGTAAACAGATTTCCAGTTTACGATGGTGACTGTGCCAAGATGAGCCATACGTACTGTTTTGCGTATTTGAAACGGGTACCATCGACGTGCATACTGTTCGCCGCTCACGTTAAAACTGAAGTTGTTTCCAACCACGCCATCGTGTAGAACTGTCGTCCAGTTTGGTTGACTCAGGCAAGATCACGGTACCTGTTGGAGGAGGCAGCCATAGTGCAGTCGTGGCTGTCTCCAGTGCCTCCTGACGAGGGGGTTGATGCTGCGGCGAGCCGCATTCGTGTTGCGTTTACGCAGGCTTGCGATGCGGCCATGCCGCGCGTCCGACGTCGGCCTCCTAGGAAGGAGGTCTACTGGTGGTCCCGGGAGTTGGCGGACCTCCGCGAGGCCTGCATTCGTGCCCGGAGGTCCTACACCCGCAGCCGGCGGCGACGCCGCGATGATAATGGGGAGGGCCAGCTGTACGAAGCGTACCGAGCAGCGCGTGACGCCCTGAAACTGGCCATCTGTCGCGCCAAAGAGCAGTCGCGGCAGGAGATGCTGGAGGGACTCGATCGTGACCCCTGGGGTCGCCCATACCGCGCGGCGCTGAGCAAGCTCCGCGCGGCGCTGAGCAAGCTCCGCGCGACGGGCCCCCCCCTTACCGAGTCCCTTCAGCCTAGCTTCCTCACCGAAGTGGTCGAGGACCTATTCCCGCCACAGGCGGAACACACGCCCTCGGCGATGGCCGCAGAGGCCGAAGACCAGGAGGCCGAAGAGGTGGTGGTCCCGCCTGTCACGGAGGCGGAGATGGGGGCGGCCGTTCTGCGCATTCGCTCGAAGCGGACCGCCCCTGGGCCGGACGGAATTCCGGCCCGAGTGTTGACCCTTGCCCTTAACCACATGGGCGACCGCCTCAGGGAACTGTTTGACGCGTGTCTGTTGTCGAGGAGGTTCCCTGAGTGCTGGAAGGTGGGGAAGGTGATGCTCCTACCCAAACCGGGGAGAGCCCTGGACTCGGTTGCGGCCTACAGGCCTATCATACTGCTGGACGAGGCGGGGAAGTTGCTAGAGAGGATTCTCGCTGACCGCATCGTCCGGCACCTCGAGGAGGTGGGGCCCGATCTGTCGGACGCCCAGTTTGGTTTCCGCGCCGGGCGTTCGACGATCGACGCCATTTTGGCCCTGAGGGCCGCGACCGAGAAAGCCGTCAGGGGAGGCGGCGTGTTGTTGGCGGTGTCCTTAGACATCGCCAACGCATTTAATACTCTGCCATTCGGCAGCATCAGGGAGGCACTCCGATTCCATGGGGTGCCCGCATACCTGAGGCTGCTGGTGGCAGAGTATTTGGAGCGGCGATTTGTGTTGTGCGAGGACCGAGCAGGCGACGTCGTGCGCAGAGCGATATCACGCGGTGTTCCGCAGGGGTCCGTCCTTGGCCCTCTCCTGTGGAACATCGGCTATGACTGGGCCCTGCGCGGAGTCTTGCCTCCCGGGCTGAGCGTTTTCTGCTACGCTGATGATACCCTAGTAGCTAGTAGCCCGGGAACGTAACTATATGGATGCTGTTCGCCTGGCCACCACGGGGGTCTCTCAAGTGGTCGGGCGAATCGAGGCGCTGGGGCTTAAGGTGGCCCTCAACAAGACGGAGGCCCTGTTGTTCCACGGGCCCCGTCGCGGGCCGCCTGTCGGCGCCTCGATCACCGTCGGCTCGGTCCTCGTACCGGTTCAGGCCCAGATGAGATATCTGGGCCTGGTGTTGGATGGACGACGGCTCTTCGACGAGCACTTCCGGCAGCTTAAGCCCAAGCTGGACGGCGCGGCGTCCGCCCTGGGGCGATTATTGCCCAACCTGGGCGGACCCAGCATGGCGTGCCGGAGGCTCTACACGGGGTAGTACGGTCGATGGCGCTGTACGGCGCACCGGTGTGGGCGGGGTCCCTGACCGCTCAGAACTGCGCGCGGCTATGCCGACCGCAGCGCACTTTGGCGGTCAGGGCAATACGCGGGTACCGCACCGTGTCCGCAGTCGCGGCATGCGCGCTGGCCGGTACTCCCCCGTGGGATTTGGAGGCGAACGGCCGAATTTCGAGCAGGTGCGCGAGTGGCGCGAGGCCGCTCGCCGAGCCATCGTGGCCCGATGGTCAGCCCGGCTGGAGGCTCCACGTGCGGGTTTTCGCACGGTGGAGGCGCTCCGGCCGGTCCTTTCGTTGTGGGTGTGGCGACAGCACGGGACCCTTTCCTTCCGGCTGGTGCAGGTATTATACTGGCACGGGTGCTTCGGATACTACCTGCACAAGGTCGCGAGGAGGGAATCGAGTCCCGTCTGTCACCACTGTGATTGTGATGAGGACACGGCGCAGCATACGCTAGAGTTCTGCCCGGCGTGGGCGCAGCAGCGTCGTGCCCTCGTCGAGACCATCGGTGCGGATCTCTCGCTATCGGCCGTAATCCGCTCCATGGCCGATAGCGACAGGAACTGGTGTGCGGTCGCATACTTTTGCGAGGACATTATCTCGCAGAAGGAGGCGGCGGAGCGGGCCAGGGAGGAAAGTCTCCTCGCTGACCCGATCCGTCGCCGGCGAACTGGGCGGCGTCGGCGCGCCGCACTGTGGGCTGAAAATCGACCTCCATAGACATAGAAATGAAAGTTGCTAGATGTTCGTTTTGTTGACAGATATGGCTTCTATTAGCTATTATACACATAACAATGTCGTCTGAGCTAACTCCGCACAGAAATGAATTTATTATAAGGTTTTTTCGAAAAAAATGTATGGAGCTGGCATGAAAAATCTGAATATCTCTGAACTTGCAAGGAAAACCGTAATATCCTCAAAGATGGTTATAGGACTAATTATTTGTGATTTTTTGACATACTTCATATAACGGTACCTGCTGCAGAATTTTTTTTAAAAATCATCTAATTTTTAATTAATTTTTTTTAAGATTAAACGATTTGTTTTATTGTAAAAGTAAAGAAACAACACGTTATATGCATATAATACTAAATCTTCGCCAGTTATTTGTTAAAATATCAAGAAAATTATTTTTGCCTTACATAGTATATATGTTTTAAAACAGGTAATTGGATACCATTACTAAACTTTGCATACAGGTAAACTACTGAATAATAAATTAGCCTTCTAATGAGTTCTGAATAAGAGATTAAGTGATTTGCAATATCGCACAATGGTAACTACGGATTACACTAATTAAATTCTTACAGGTAAGTACATAAGTAAACTAATTAGTTAATTAGACATGTTACGAGTTCTAAGAAATATTTTCGACAACTGTCTAATTATTTTATTATTATGTCTAAATGAAGGTATTTTTTAAATCATTAAATTCTACTAATGTCAAAGTAAAGATCAATCGATAAGTTAGTTATTTTATTAACGCTAATAATAGGCATTAAATAAAAAGAAAAATAAATTAAAAAGGTATTTTTTAATAGTTGATAAAATTTATATAAAACAAAACATAGGTACAAAAGTATGCAAAAATATAAATAGGTACAAGAATAGTAATATAAAATATTTAAAAATAAATCAGTTGCAAAACATAGTTACGTACCAAAGCTAAATAACGAAAGATCATGAAAAAATTACATTGAATAGAATTATAATTAAAAGCACAAAAAGTTTCTAGTTTTCCTTATCACTCTCGTCGATTTCTGAATCTGAATCTAGATTGCCTACAAACTCAAAGTCAGTTTCTTGAAACTGAATTAAATTGAGGGTTTCAGGAAATAAATCCTCCTTTTTCTTGGCATCTAACTTGGGCCTTTGTACATTTATAAAAGGATCCGAAGAAACAACTAACATATTAAGGATATCATGATTCGAATCTTGCCTGCTCTTTTTCTGCGAATGATGTTCCCGAAACCTCCTAAAATCTTTATTGCGAGACTCGGATGCTTCTTCCGAGAGACTTCCTATGGGTACAACATCATTCTTCTCGATTATGTCTGCCCCGTGTATAAGTAATTTGTGGACGGTTGATGACATATAGTACCAGTTATATAATTCCACGTACCTCTCTGCTGTTTTGAAGGCATAATCTTTAAATTTAATTATATCTACTTTTTCCCCGGAAGTTATTGCCTGTAAAATCACAGCAAATCTTCTTATTAGTTCTTCGTCCAACCCAGTAATGGCTGCAGTTTTATGGGGAAATTTGAAAAACTTTCTTGCAGTGTTGCCGTCATTAGTAGTTCCGGAACCTTGTTTAACAATGTCAATCAATAGATTTAATTCGTCTTTAAATTTGTCTTGAATAATCTTTTTTCTCTTACTTAGCATTTCTTTGTGCTCGTTACCTCTCGCAGCCCACTCTTTAAAATCTAGTCTATACGAAATATGTAGTAAACATTCCATACAATTTATACGGGCGTGTAGAGATGACAATCCAAACTCGTATATGTCAGAAGATACGGTCTTTGCTGTTACTACACCCAAACGGTTCATTTCTGTCGGTTTTGCCAAACACAAATAGCATGATGAACTTGATCTGGCTTGAGACAAATACGTGCAGACTTTACCATCGATCATTGTCATCATTAGGTGATGATTCACCCTGTTTCTATTATTGCACTCTGTAGGAATGAGAGCCTTAATTTCTTCATCCATTTGTCGTTTGTGTTCGATGACTACTGCTTCGCTTTCATTCACAAAAGTAAATTGAACTGGACGACAATACATTGCTGAGCATGGTTTTGGGTTCATCCACAAAGTATTGTCTCCATCAGTCAGTTTTAGTGGCACCAAGGAAGTCATGAAAATACTTTAATCGTCTTGATCGCTATCCATTTTCTGCTTGTATCGGCTTTGGTTTGACGCACCATCGAAACCCCATTTAGATATCAATTTTAAATCCTTATTTTGCACATCATCGTTAGGAAAACTTTGGAGGATTCTTTTGACCGTAATGTCGAGTAAAGCTTGAAGGGTTATTCTTGCCGATGAATCGGTCACTAACACTGATTGCTTCGGAGGATAGCATGCCAGCTTGGTTTGTTGCACTTTATAGTAGGATGGATAAATATCCTTTCTACCTTCCCGAATAGCTGACTCTCGTAAAGTGATGTATTGCCACTTTGATAATTTTAATGAAAGGAGTAATCCAAGTGCTTTTTCTGGTGTAAATAAGATAGTTTTCACCGGTTGCTTAAGCGTTTCCTTAATTTTAGAGGCTGCTTCAGGATGTTTCAGCATATATTCGATTACAGATGCGATATCCTCACAACCTTCTTCCTTAAAACGCGCTGCTGCTGTATGTGCCAATTCACTGGGATTGTCAGTTTTATGCTCATCAGATCTTCTCTTCTGTTTGCTTCCCAGATCTTCGAATGGTTTTCGTGACCTCTTTGTCATTGTACCAATAGAGTATGATGTTGAGGGTTCTGGGGAGATTGATCTTGATCCCTCAGCAACAGTTGGTTCTTGAGCGACTAAATTTATACAACTTGGCCAATCGATAGTTGCTTGCAGCCAAATTTCGTATTGTTTTCTAAAAGTATCAAGAATTTGGTGAGATTTTTGCCACCTTTGTGATGTAGCTCGTACAAATCTCCGACAAAATTCTTTTAGAGTTACTTGATCTTCAACGGAAAGACAAACGTCTAGGCGGGATATAACTTCACTAAACAATACCTCATGATCAAATGAAGTACTCTTACATTTTAGAAGAACGAATAGGTCTAAATTGGTATTTAAACTTTCCATTATAAAATTTCACAGTGATATGTTAGGGGTAACAAAGCTTAGAATAAACTAAATTATGATGCAAAATGTTAACCCTTTTATATTTCAGTCCAACATTAGTTAACGACCTCATTAGACAGTTGTCGAAAATATTTCTTTATTACTTATACACCAAAACAAATCGTTTAATGTTAAAAAAAAATAATTAAAAATTCGATGAGTTTTAAAAAAAGTTCTGCAGCAGGTACCGTTATATGAAGTATGTCAAAAAATCACAAATAATTAGTCCTATAACCATCTCTGAGGATATTACGGTTTTCCTTGCAAGATCAGAGATATTCAGATTTTTCATGCCAGCTCCATACATTTTTTTCGAAAAAACCTTATAATAAATTCATTTTTGTGCGGAGTTAGCTCAGATGACATTGTTATGTGTATAATAGCTAATAGAAGCCATATCCGTCAACAAAACGAACATCTAGCAACTTTCATTTCTATGTCTATGGAGGTCGATTTTCAGCCCACAGTGCGCCGATGCGCGCCTGATGCCCCCCTAACGAGGCTGAGGGTGGGAGATTGGGGTATTTATTCTCCCACCCGCACTCTTCCGCGTAGAGGCGGCGTCTCTGGTGCACCCAGACGCCGCCGCCAGTGTTGGTGCCCGCGAGGCGTGGGCAGTCGCTGGGTGGGCCGCTGATGTATCAGGTTCCAACGGCCCATCCGTCAAGGCGAATTGACGGTGCACAGGGGGGGGGGGGTTTTAGTCGGCATGCCGGCCGTGTTGTAGGCCGGTGAGCCCGACATAACCGTCCCACCACCCCAAGTGGGGCGGTAAGGCAAGGTCACGGTGGTTGGGCGGTTGACCCGACCGTGTAGGATAAGTTTAACTAGTCTATACCAATTTAAGACTACTTTTAAATTTCCTTTAAGCGCCTGGTAAAATGTTATGGCAGTCTTATTTAGAAGTGAACGTAGTTTTCTATCAGGACGCTCGCTGGCGTGATATGTTAAATTCAAGTTAATGAGATTATACCTACTGGTCGGTTTATTTTCATTATGTACATACCTATTTTTCCTGTATTAATTTAATCAATAATCTTATGGAAGACTATTTTACATGGATTCTATGTTCATTTATTTCAAGCAGACGTAAGTATGTATGTAATCGTAGTCGACAATGTCAAAAAAAAATACTAACAATACAACTGAATACAAAGTCAACTACCTACCCACATTTTCATATATAAACAATATTGGATCGTAACTAGTATCTATCTACCTACATTCTTATTAGTGTTATCAATTGTATTTTTCGTTTTTTATTTTTCAAAACGATAACGCCCATTTTTTTAAGCGGCACACTTTCAAATTACGCACTAATTTTAGGTTCCACTCATATCACTCAAGAGATAGGTACTTTCCTGGGGTAACGCACACAAGATTTCCAGTTTGAGATTGTGGCTGTGCCATATTATGACGCGCTATGTGCGTCGTGGGCTATGAATTGGTTAATAAATACCTAGGTACCTACCTAATACAATCTACACATGTCCACAACCAATATACATACCTATTGTTTTATCAATTACAAACCTTAGAAGAATGATAGATTTATGCATAATACTCGTAGCCTTATTATACATGCCACCAGTAAAGTCGTAACCTATTAGGCAAAGAGGAATTTGTAAAAAAAATACAACGAATATTCTCGAAAACTTTTATTTTGAAAATAAGGAAATAAAGCATGTCATCAAATCGCGGTTAGTTCACAAATATTCCAAATCGTTATTTCAGTCAACTTACCTTAGACGAAAAGAACTTCGCAGATCGTTTAGACGGGGCGTCTCCGAAGTTCATCATGGAAATAAAATTAAAATGATTAGAAAAGAAAAATTAAAAGATTATAACCACCAAACAAACGCATGATCTTATATCGTCCCGCCGAACCCAATGATAACTTTACAGCTCAGTTCACATTTTTTCACAATTAGTTTTATGGTAAAATAAAATCTTATTTTTATTCGTCGATTAGGTATAACGCTTTGCCGCATAAAGTCTCCTTCTCAGAATGTCTACCGGTCGCAAAATGTTCAATTTCTGAATGCTCCTTGGCAAAATGTTTGGTTTAGAATTTTTGTACAGAGGTAATCCTCCGAATACTGGGCACACCCTGCGCGAATTCAATTCCCACTATGATTTAGTGGGAATTGAATTCACGTAGGGTGTTTTTCTGATAAGATGGCAGGCACATTTGAGACTAGACTAGATATTTAGTAAACTGGACATTCTACAACCATGTCGTTAGCAAGGCCCAAAATCATGATTAAATAAATGAGTAGACACGTAATCAATAACAGCAACAAATTACCAAGATAGGTAAGTACCCATTTAATCACTAATTAATATTTAAAAATTCAAACGATGCAGACTTCATGAACTTGGATATTTCCGGATGACTAATGAAAGATCTAGTTCTCTAGGCCAAACATCGTATAATGGAGTTGTAGGACCTAAGAGGATACCATAATTACCTGTCTGTATCAAGCAAACAAGTCTTTGGTCTATTCTAACCTCACTATTGTGGTATCAGTCTTTAATTCTAGATTCTGCTAGTTAGATACTTAATTTCTTCCATTTTAGATTATATACTTGATGATACTTAACCAAATACAAGTAAAAATACAAATAAAAGGTGTTAAGAATAATCTTGGCTATGACTTGGCGTTTTTGCGTTGGGTCACCCTATAAAATGCAAGCTCTATATCGCTAGTAGCGATGAACTGTTGCTAGTAGAATACCTAGTTGACAAATTAGTCAAGGCGATTCAGTGTTGTCAGCTCGTTAAATTAGTCAGGACTATAGCTTCAAAGGCCCTCCGTGTTATGTAATTTCTAGTAATCATATGTAAATCAGAAGATAGGTAATTATGAGCGGCAACTTGAAATTATAGGACACTAATGAACATATCCTAGTAACAACGATAAACGAGGGCCCTATAATTCTACACTCTTCTAAATTCGTAAATTGCCTACAGTATAATCCAAAGGAAATACACCAGCAATGCGAGACTGATCATAAAATATTTCTAGTGTTTGCTAGTTGATTATGTATACCTTCGTCAATAGATACCTATGCGCAATCGATACAGATACTATCCCGCATTCAGTAGGTAGTCGATTTCTTAACGTAATAATCCCATAGGAAATATGGCCCGCCTAGAGAAATAAAATCTTATATGTCTTTCAATTGGGTTATTACCTACGTTGACTACGCAAAAATGCTCTTCACTCTGTACACTTTATTATTCAAAAATTAGACAATTACAAAGGTAGGTAAACAATCTAATCCGAATGGAAGTTATAAATACATAAGACTTTTTGGATAGGTAGACTAGGTACCTGTCTACTAAACAAGGTAAATATGAAATAAATAACCTAAATTGGGTAAGTACTACTTACAAGACAAAAGATTACCTACTAAACATAAATGTAGAGCAATCTTAACTTTGCCTGGATAATGGAAGTTGAATAGGTATCTACGGAAATGGAATTACAAGTAAAAATAACTGTAGGTAGGTAGTCAGCATCTAGAGTTGTAAGTTTTTCAAAGCTATTCTACTACCTACAAGAAGTAAAGTACTTCCACATATAGTAGAATTTCTAGCTCAGAATTGTCAACTAATTATTTTACTCTCGATAATTATGACAATCATAATGCCGTTCCATGAACCTGGCATTCATGTTTCTTATGAACAAATATCTTATGTAGGTAGTAGATCTGCCCAGTTATTACTAAATTGTACTTACTACCTAAGAAATACAAATAAATGTAAGAATACCTACTATGTACATACCTTTCTATTTCTACGTGCCTTCGTCTTGTGTGAATCAGAACTATCGCTTATGGTATCTTCTTGAATAGAATGTACCTATTTTTAAAACGGAGGCATGTATACACGCGCTGATGTCAATAAGTATGCTTGGTGTACCGTTATAATATCTAACGGTCATTTAACCCCGAGTATTTAATGTTGGTAGATACTCAAAATGGTTTCTTTCTGACATCACCACTCACAAAAATAAAACAAAATAGAATACTAGGGTCGAAATAACAACAATATACAACATTGCTAATTAAATCATAAATCCTTTTTATTATATTTCTTATCTATATGTATCAATACCTATATAAATAAAAATGCCAGCAGCACTATTATAGCAAGTCAAGGCTTACTACATAGTATCTACATAGGTCTTGTGCAGATGATGCTGACAATAAAAAAATAAAAAGAAGGAATATTTACAGATCTAAAGAAACAACCCTACTATTTTGTAATTAAAGTTTATTTTACATTATATTAGCCTACAAGTCTAATCCTATGTTTCATATAACAGCTATTTGAGAACTTAATACTGAGTAAGGTCAGGAAATTAAAATAATCATGATTCAATCTTCATTATCTATGTCAACTAAACTCGGATCTCGTTCACCTAGCGTCTATATGAGGGTTTCTTACAGAATTATCCTAAATTGTACTTAAGTCGTAAAAAAAGTAACTAATTCTCATTTTACATTACTATATCCTTAAAAGTATGTCACGGTAAGTACCTAAGTACTACAATAAATAGAAGACCATATTACAAATCAGTACACATATTTAAGTAATCTAATCATTAATCTTCTAAAAGATAAAAGAGTCAAGAGCTCCAGCTACATCTATTGGTTTCCTGACGCCTTCTCCTAGGTGGTCTCGCGGGTGGACCATGAAGTGTGTAACTAGTGCTCCGGAGCGTACTGCCTACACTAGCACGGTAAACACTGCTTTACTAGTGTACTTAGCACGAAACCTAGAGATTGAAAAAATCTTTAATGAGACATATAAAAGTTAAAACAATTACTAACAAATAAAGGCTACCTTCATAGCATTAATCACTGGAACTAACAGTAGTATTCATTACGAAACATATCTGAGACTATAATTTCCTATACTTAATTAATGCTATGTAGTGCTTATAACCTGGTCAATTGTCAGAATTCAATCTAATCAAAAAACTGATCCACACATCTTCCTAATTGTGTTAGGTAGTGGGAATGTTAAAGTCATGAATTCTTGTGTGAAGTTAGAAGTGAATGATATCCATGTGGAAGTCATACTTACATTTAGAATCTGCCCCCTCTGCCACCCTGGCCACCGCCATAGTTGTTGCTTCCGTAGCCGCCGCCGCCGCCACCGCCACCACCCTGGTTCATGTTGTAGGGCTGGGCTCGGTTATTACCATATTGTTGGTTTCTGGTTGGACCCCCACTGTAACCTTGTTGGTTATAGTTACCAAAGTCTTGGTTACCCCAGCCCCCACGGCCATTACCACCCCCATAGCCACCACCCTGATTACCACCCCATCCTCCTTGGTTGTTATCCCAAGGATTGGAATTATTCCATCCTCCTTGATTGTTGCCATATCCTCCTGGAAAATTACATTAATACCATGGGGTTAGATTTGACATTATATAATTTAAAACAACAATGCTTGCATAGAGGATACATACCACCACTACCCCAATTCTCATTTCTGCCTTGGCCTTGTCTGCCACCTCCCCTCTGCTCAGGGCCATCTTTAGGTAGAGCTTTCTTGACATCCAACTGCTTGCCGTTGATCTTATGAGGGCCATTCACTATTAGACCAAATTAATAAAATTAATTGTGATTCTAGCAAACAATAAGTGATTATAATACAATTGATAACATAAAATAAATGTACATTGACTTGCGTACCAGATCTACCATGGTAGTGATAGTCAGGTATAGCTAAAATCAATAAATTAATATCCACAATCAGAGAAGCCAGATCATGACACTCAAGTTCAGCTCTGGGGCAAAATTGTGGAACAGAAAGAAAAAATAATAAACACTTACAGCAAACTTTGTCAACAGGGTCATAGTCATCAAATTCCACGAAGCCAAAGCCACGCTTCTTTCCTGTGCTCTTATCTGTGACAATGCTGACATTCTGTACATTGCCATAGCTAGAGAAGTACTCTCTGAGCTGTGCATCATCATGATCATCCTTAATGCCACCAATGAACAGTTTCTTCACAGTAGCACCGGCTTCAGGGTTTTTGATATCCTGCCTCGCAACAGCACGCTTTGTTTCCACAACACTGTTGAAAATAAATTACTTGAAGAACATAACTAGAATTAAAGCAATAAAAATATTTCCCGTCACCTAATTCCCACGAAAATAGTGTACGTGTTGACCCCACAGAAAATGCCATGTGTATAAATTGCACGAGACATTCACCAAGTAGTGTCGTTCAGTATCTGCAGTATAAAACGATATGAAAACGAAGGACAAGCTTTCATATAGCTGGACTGCAGGACCTATGATTTATTAAATGTTATAAATAACTTACCGGCCATCTATACGGTGTGGTCTGTTGTTTTGCGCATCATCAACCATGTGCGCCTTGGAATACGTGATAAAGCCGAAACCACGCGACCTCTTTGTCTTGGGGTCCTTCATTACGACGACATCCACAATTTCTCCCCATTTCTCAAAATGTGACTTCAAAGATTCGTCTGTGGTTCTATAGTTCAGGCCACCGATAAAAATTTTACGGTGAACCTCGGGCTCATCCTGAAAGTAGGGCGCGTCGTCAACAAAATGGCGGATGGCTTGATGCCGATGGCATCGCCAGCATCACAAAATATCTGATTTCGTTATATGGACACCATAACTCGCAAGATATAATATAAAACGAAGAGATACTATTAAACGTGTAAAGGAGGCAAATTAAAAAGACTACATAAAAATAAAATCAAGGCAATATAGTCAATTACACAAAAAATACTTACAAATCCATCATCTCCATTTTGCTGTGGCCTCATCTTGATAAATTTATCAATTAACAACTAAACTAAGCACAAAATTTATTTAAAGTAATCTTCTGGAACTGAACGCACTAGCAAGATCGGCAATGCAATGTAATGTAAGCACAACCGCTCTCGATCGACGCCACGCCAAAAAGAAGGAAAAGGAAACGATTTTCCGATAGAAATACAAAATTGATTGTACCGATTTGGAACATGGTCTTTTGAGATTTATGCGACGTGTTTATAACTGTAACAATATAGCATAAAATTATATTATTTATTTTAGAAATATACAAGCATAAGAATATATTATAGTTATATTAATTATGTTATTTTATAATTAAAACAACGTCTAATTACCGCTAAAAATATATTACATCCTAATCAGTTTCCTTCTAAAAAAATATACAAGTAGTCAGATGACTCTATAGAATTTTATGTTATGATTGTTGGATTTTTGTGCCTACATAACATCAATACTGCACGATCCACGTTTTTAGTACAGTTTTCCTGTATTATCCAAATTACTTCACATTCCTAAATTGCGATGGAAACTTTTATAGGATGACTTTCGATTTAATGCGCCTTATACAAGCAACTGTATCACTGTACTATATTAGAATGTAAATTTACATTCTAATATAGTATACATAAATGTTTGACAGAATAAAGCCTGTCACCGACGGCGCTGTAATTTATATTAATATACTGTGCTATATATTATATTATAGCAAACGACTACGATAACTATGAAATAATACATATCTATGCAGTCATCGCTGCTTGTGCAAGTTTTTACTGCATGATTATGAGAAATAACGTTCTAGTTTTATTCAATAGGTATATTATTATTGGATTTAATTGATTCTTCGGTGCTGACGTGCTGACTTTGATATGCGTTTTGCTTTGCCATCTATAAAAATAAGAAATTTAAATATCATAATTTATTTCGTAATATTGACATATAAAATAATTATTTGTAATTTTAATTTCATAGAATAATATTAATAATGCATTTTGGGCTTCAAGATCGACAGGATAAGGTGCCAAGTACTTTCGATCAAACGCTCCATCCTTACTAATATTATAAATTCGAAAGTAACTCTGTATGTCTGTCTGTTACCTTTTCACGGCAAAACCAATTAACCAATTTAGATGAATTTTGCTACAGATATAGTTTAAAACCTGGGGATGGACATAGGCTACTTTTTATTGATATAGGTAGGTACCACGCGGGCGGAACCGCGCGCAAAAGCTAGTGTTTAATAAAACGACGCCGTCGTTCCACAAATACTGAACAGTAAGTGTGACCTGTTCTGTGCGGGTGACGAAAGGTGGCAGGGATAAATGCTAGCACACTAGTGTGTTCATTGACAAAACATATGATCTGTGTTCTTAATATACAGAATGTCCCAGAATATGTGAATCAAATTGTAACGGGAGATTCCTTATTAAAAATTATGGCATTTGTGTAGAAATAAAAAATCTAAGTTTTGGTGCAAAAAATACACCAAAAAAATGCAATAATTTCAAAACGTAAGTTTTAAAAAAAAATCGTTTTTAATTTGACAAATCAATCCTTCACAAATAATAATAGTGAAAAAAAATGAAAATTAGCCATAAACGATGTACCTGTAGTTGAAAGTCTGAAAAGCCCAACTTTTTTAAAAACTTAGATTTTTTTGTTTTTACATATGTCATAATTTTTTTGTTTTAGCACATTTGTATTGTCCTTACCTAAGGAATCCCCCGTTACAATTTGATCCAAATATTCTGAGACACCTGTATATCAAAATATACGTTAAAGTATTGCTATACCGTAATGTCGTGCTATTCCGAGATTTGTCTTGCCATATCTGTTTACACATTTTTATGACGTGACATAAATATACATTAGAGTGCGGTGTGTGGTCTCTTTGAAGATAATATTGAAAATATATTGTAATATGCCTATCTATAACGTAAATTAATAAGTATAATAGCTCCGTCTATGACGGGCTTAAAGTCAGTAATCTTGCTTTAGCTAAGAATATGCATAGAGAGATAGTGTATGTAAATCGAAGAGAATGACGAAATTAATGATGCCGTGATAATAAATGTTTTCAATACAAATATTAAGAGCCAGGACTAGGCTAGGACGACACACGACATAGCGAAGTGCAGTACAGATGATTCTTAACTTTAATACTTAAGTAGTTACAGGTATGTTATAAAACGAAAAGTTGTATATTTGAAATAAAAGTTATTAACATTGTGGATCTTAGCCATAATTTACAGATAAATAATAAGACTCTGAAGTAGGTACGTCAATTTGCTAATTATTAATAATTAGAACTTATATTAATTCATTAGTTAATTGTAATATATCACGGAATCACATTATCGTTGATGGTACTGTTTTCCTATTAACTGGAATGTTCTAATCTATTGTGATGCAGTCTATCGCGACGTACTTATGAATAACTAACTAACAACATGTCCAAAGACTAACAACATAACTGATGGAACGTTATGATCCATTAATGACAGATACTTATCGGACAACCTTGGAACATTGGTTTTAATATAATTATCTTAAGCTTCATACATACAACGAATTTCGACTGCAATATGTGACTATGAAATACGCATTATGGCCTGCTTGTAGAACGATCTGTTATAAGTTTATAACCCTATACTAAACCCTGACTTGATGACATGGCCCTCAGTCATACATCTCAGCATTTATGCTAGGTCAGCAGTTTGACCATTGACGAGACAGCTAGTCCGTATTAAAGTCAGTCTATTGTCAGCTCTCGCGAACTTTGGTTGCCTAAGGGTCCTCTCCTCTCTTTGTACGTTTTCCAATAAATAGCTTAGTTCATTAGAATTTCTTTATTTTAAACGACCTCAAAGGGGAACCCTGTAACAGATCGCTTTGAAACCAAAAATGCTGCTATATTGCTCTGCCATGTTTACAGTTGTTTCCTTATGTAGCTTATGAGCATCCTCAAGTACTCCTTTTTGGACGAAACGGAGCCACGGTATTTCAATTGTGTACGATTCATTAACAGCAAGTAATCGACATGGACTGAATTACAAAATTCATGACGAACATATATTAAAGACATTAAAGTATACTTTGCATCAGCATTACAGCCTTTTATGATGTAGCATCTGAGCAATATAACCTGCATCGAATGGCTCCACGCCACTTTAACTGAATTATCTGTCCCAAATCATGTTTTAAAAAGTTTTATTACACAATTTTAACCGAGTCCTATCGCTTATTTTAGAAAGACAAATTTTAAAGCTACTATGTATTAATCAATATATATTTCATAAAGACGGAGAAGTGAGGAACGCGAGCTTGTTTTTACTATTTAAACGATAGTAGAGACGAGACTAGAAATTATTGTCTATAATTGCGATAGAAGATACGCTTTTTTAAAAGAACTTGAGTATCAAAATTTTTGGCATACCGGGAAAGTTTTTCCTTCTTCAAGTGAGGTACTGTAAAGCGCGTTACAGATGGCGAAGATATTAAGATGAAATAACACTCATACTTTTTGTTTATACCATCACAGAGGACTAAGATGTTATATCTTCAGATTATATTAAAGATACTTTCTAAGTATATCAAGGAATGTGTAAACTTTATGTTAAAATAACGATTGATGCAAATATGTCATCTTAACATGCGAAATATATATTAACATACAAAATGATATATTTTATATGACACCATCACGGACTTTTTTTGTAAATCTTTTTAAGATACACGTTTCCGTAATACATTATTTTGATGTATCTGGTATGGTTTAGCCAGCGTTTACAATGCAAGCGCACAAAAATATGTTTTTTTATTTTTATTTTGCTCATTTGAATGGTCCATACCTAAGGAATCCGTCCTGGGCAAGACGTTAAACTGCCTTGCATTCAACAGGTTCAATCGAATGTTTTAATGCGGTTCTCTCCCGCTTGTACATAAAGTCTGTTTCGGCAAGGAAGGCAACCCACAGCAGATATGCAGCGGGCTTGGCGGACTTGGCGGAATAGCACGGCAATTGTGGAAGGCCAAGGGCGACGGTAGAGAGCGTATAGTTACCGTCGGCCAGACACATCATCCAAACTCTCCTCTAGTCGTAGCGGTTCTCCGTTCCACTAGATATAGGAGGGGAAGGACGAGTGTGTGCACCTGTGTTTGCGCGTACACTTATGCACCTTAATATTTCCTGCGCACCTGATTGCTTCCGAACATGGACTCCGATTACAGCAAAGACCTGTGGCGTTGGGTTGAGGTAGAGAGGTCTGGATTGATGCGAACCAGGCTTTGTCTGATGCCTGCACACGGGCGGCTCTGGGGGTGTATGTACGTATACACCGTGGTCGCTTTCGCTCTGCGCATGGGGTGACAGAATGGATTCGGCAGCACCCAGGGTGACAAAGCAGCCCTATTTAGGGAGGCACTGCTTTCCCTGCTCAGCCAGGGAGGGGACTAGAAAAGGTGTCCCAAAAAAATGCTCACCCCGAATTTAGAGAGGGTAGTAACCACGGCTGCCTCTGCATCTATTTCTATCGTGGTCGACGCTACACAAGTTATAAAAAGAAAACCCAACCATCATCCAATACTATGACATTCGGCGCGTGGAACGTTCGGACGCTTCTCGATAGTGATGCTAACGCCTGTCCTGAGCGAAAAACCGCTATTGTAGCTCGAGAACTTCGTCGCTATAATGTAAGCGAAACACGTTCTCTCGCTGACGAAGGGGAGCTGGTGGAAGACGGCGGCGAGTATACTTTTCTGTGGAAAGGTACTGCTGCCTCTGAACTGCGGCGGTCGGGCCTTGGTTTTGCTATCAAAAACCACCTCTTGAAGCGTCTTCAGGAATATCCTGTGCACATTTCTGACCGCGTGACCACATTGCGCTTGCGTTTTGACCACGACAATTATCTTAATGTCATTAATGTCTATGCTGCAACGCTGGACAAGTCTGATGACATCAAGGATAAATTTTATGAGAAGTTGACACATTGTCTCGAGCGCGTACGCCCCAATGAACAGATCTTACTACTGGGCGATTTTAATGCCAGAGTTGTGCGGGACTATAAAGCCTGGCCTAAAGTTTTAGGCAGACACGGAATAGGCAAAATGAATAGTAATGGCAGGTTGTTGCTTAGCCTTTGTGCTCAATTCGATTTGGCTATAACGAACACTATGTTCCGACTTCGCGCCAAGCACAAGGCTACGTGGATGCACCCACGATCAAAACACTGGCATTTAATTGATTACGCAATCGTACGACAAAAAGATATTTCCCAAATCCAAATAACTCGTGTAATGCGGGGAGCACACTGTTGGACTGATCACCGGCTTGTTGTTACTAAATTGAATCTCTGCTTACGCCATCTCCGCAGATCAGGAATAGTGAAACTTGCGTGCTTAGATGTAGATAAGCTTCAGAATCTCGAGACTAGACAACAGTTCGCACAAACTTTAGCTAGTACGCTCCCATCCCTACGAAACGGCGCGGAGGGGGTTGATGCAGAGTGGGGAGCTTTATCTTCTCATATTTTAGACACTGCTCAAAATACTTTGGGTGTCAAAGTCCGTAAGAACGAGGACTGGTTTGATGAGAATGATGGGGTTCTTACGGATGCAATCGGCAAACATCGTGTCCTACTTAGGAACGGTAGCAGAAAGAAGCAAGGTAGAGGCGCTGCAGAGATCAAAAAGAGTGATCTGGAGCTGCGAAAACTTTCTAGGGAAATAAAAAATCGGTGGTAGCAAGAAAAAGCTCGGCACATGCAATGGCTCGCTGATATGAATCAGCTTGGAGAGTTCTACGGTGAGGTTCGAAAACTGATTGGTATGAGGAATTCGCTGAAGGTTCCTTTGAAGTCCATGGACGGCAAAGATCTTCTAGAATCTAAAGACGCTTTATTAAAGCGATGGGCTGAACACTTTAGTGCCCTACTTAATGTTGATCGATCAGCTGGTCTAGAACACATCAGATCGATGCCTCAGATGTCCGTAGCAAGTCAGCTGGACGAGCCACCGTCACGCAATGAGATCGTTCTTGCCATAAAACAACGGCCAAATAAGCGTGCGGCTGGCATGGACTGCATACCGGGAGAATTGATCAAATATGGCGGTGACGAGTTGCATTCAGCCTTTTATGAACTTTTTGTTCTTATGTGGGAAACGGAACGTATTCCAGCAGACTTTAAAGTGTCTCGTATTTGTGCCCTATACAAGAACAAGGGCGACCGTTCCGATTGTAACTCTTACCGCGGTATTTCACTTTTATGAGTCCCTGGAAAAGTCTTTGCCAGAGTATTACTAAACCGCCTACTGACCTTATCTGAAAAGATTTTGCCGGAAACCCAGTTTGGCTTCCGACCTGACCGAGGCACTTGTGAGGCGATTTTCTCATTGCGTCAACTACAAGAAAAGAGCCGTGAACAGGGGCGAAAGCTATACCTGTGCTTCGTTGACCTTGATAAAGCCTTTGATAGTGTGCCTCGAGAAGCCCTCTGGATAGTACTGGAAAAGTTAGGATGCACGGATAAATTTGTGAGACTCCTGAGATTCCTGCATGATGGCATGGAGTGCTGTGTCGCTGTCGACGACGATCAGTCAGACTTCTTCCCCGTTACCTGTGGGGTGAAGCAAGGATGTGTTCTTGCACCTACACTGTTCGCGTTGTACTTTGCAGTCGTAGTCCGCGAGGCCTTGCAATTATTTTCCGATGGAGTTCGCATCCGTTTTCGAACAGACGGCAATCTTTTTAATCTAGCCAGATTTAAGGCCCGCACCAAAGTTACGTATGCAATTATCACTGAGATCATGTATGCAGACGACCTGTGTTTCGTGGCGGAATCCCCAGATAGCCCGCAGCAATTGATGTCCAACTTTCACGAGGCTTGCCAAAAATTTGGCCTGAAGATCCAAAAATTTGGTCAAGACGACGGAAGTTATGTCCTTGGACAATAACGGTCACGAGACACTGACCATGAAACTCGGTGAGGACTCGTTAAAGCAGGTTGATAAATTCCGGTATCTGGGGAGCACATTAACATCGAAGTGCGACCTCGATGCTGAGATCAACGGCAGAATCGGTGCTGCTGCTGCAGCATTCGGCAAGCTGGATGCCAAGGTCTTCCGTTCCCATAACCTCAAACTGGCTACCAAAATATCGGTATATACGGCAATAGTATTGCCCAACATCTTATACTCCACCGAGACGTAGACTGTATACCGTCGGCATATCCGCACACTAGACCAATTCCACCTTAAATGCCTGCGTAAAATACTTAAGATCCGATGGTTTGATCGTGTGCGTAACACCGAAGTGCTGCGACGAGCCAATGTTGGTGGCATTGAGGCTTACCTTATGCGGCGACAGCTTCGATGGTGCGGTCACGTGTCTCGAATGGCGGAGGAGCGAGTGGCTAAGCGTATCTTTTATTCCGAGCTAAAGGAGGGGAAACGAAAGCAAGGAGGACAGTTCTACCGATATAAAGATGTGCAAAAACGCCATATGAAAAAATGTGACATTGAGCCCTCGTTGTGGGAAAGGCTTGCGGCCAACAGACCTGATTGGAGAGCTCTAGTCAAAAACAAAGTTTTTGACTTTGAGGAGCATCGTCGGTCAGAGCTTGACTCTAGACGTGACGTACTGAAAGCCCGACCACCTGCGGCGATCAGTTATAATTATAATAATGGTGTGCTCACATGCCCGCAATGTGCGCGGACCTTCTCAAATAAGATTGGCTACTGTAGTCATATGCGAGCACACCAACGACAACTATCTGTACGGTGTTGAGGCAGTCGCCATGACCGAAACCGGTCTGGAGTCATCATCATCATCATCATTACCTAAGGAATCTCCTGTTACAACTTGATTCACATATTCTGGGACACTCTGTATAAACCTTCCTTATATATTTCGCAAAGTGCTTATGCAGAATGTAAAAAGAACTTACTTACTTTCCAAAATAATCGACAGGCACGTATACAGAGTCCGGTCAGTTGCACTTAGTTGTGGGAGTATGGTTGAGACCAAGGCTTGTATGCCTTTTTCAAACATACGTAAAAATTATAACAATAATATTACAAAGAATGCATGTATGAAATACCTGTATATATAAGAATGTTTGAGAAACTTTTTTTCCATACACAGTTATATTTGATTCATAAAAAATAGATTGGCAGTGCTAGGATCAACCGGACTGCCTATGACGCGGTCTGCAAGGCGTTCTCCGGTTGAAATGTTTTCGCGCATATTTGTATATTGTTTAATATTGTCTTCTATTTACGCGAATATTATTCATTGAAATTAAACTGCTATATACGGATTTTATCGCGTTGTTTATTTGACACTTAATTACAAAATTTTGAAAATTGTTTCACTACTACTACTATTAAACTTTACTAATTTTTAAGCTAATTAAATTATTATTAAACTATTTAGATTTAATTTATTTTTACTTTTACACTTTCCCCGACGTTTCGGTTGCTTTTCAGCAGCCATGGTCACGGGGATTGTATATTGTTTTTTTGATTCCACCCTAAATCAAATTGTTAATAGCGTGACAAGTTTTCTTTGATTTCTTAAAACTTATGTGTAACTTTTTTAATGGGAAATCATCTTTTCAATTCTATTCACCGCGGCCTTTTATAAACTTAAGATGATTATCTACGCAAATTGTTCGACACTTAGAGTTCGCGGCTGAAATTTGCATATCAAATGTAAAGTCAGAATTATAGTCTGATGAGATATTTAATAAGTCTAATAGTAAGGCCATATTATTCATATTAGATCACTCTGTATAAGAAATCGCTAACCTGCGTGTGAACTACTGGTGTATGTAATTATTACCGTAACTTAACCGTGTGTGAGATATCTTAAGATACTATAATATTTTATATCCCAATTTTTTAACATAAAATATTATAGGTATATGTAAATATCTTAGTCGTCTGTGATGCCCTTTATTGTACCACACTCGTAGCTAGACCAATTCCTAAGTTTACATCTGAATGTATTTACAAATTCGGAGATAGCAAATTACTTTAAACTGTTGTGGTTAAGGTAAGTTTAGCAATTTAAAATATCTTGTCATTGAAATTCTGTTATCCCTGAAATAATATTATGGCTATAGTTGCCCTCCATAGCTAAAATATTTTGACTAAATAATATATTTTAATACTTTCAACTGCTTTCAACCTTTGCTTTCAACTGTTTCGTATGTCTTTATCCAGCCAGTCATTCATTCGTTGATTTTGATTCTGTTTGTCATTCTCATTGTCAAGCGAGTCAATCAATTTAATTTTTGTTTGGTATATTGCATTTCGTATTTTGCGGTAACTATTTATTTTTGAATTTACTTGAATTTGGCATGCAAATACGAAGGAAATAATATCATTACTACTTAATTAGAATCTTTATCTATAAAACTTGGTCTGTAAATCCTCAATTGTGGCGGAAGACATGAAACCCAGCGGAGGTGGTGACGACTACGTAAGTAAATGATACACACCTATATAATTTTTTATATTTCACTTTATTTTTTCATTATTATTAAGGAAATGTATAATTTTGTGTTATTACTTACAAATCCTGATGAGACCTCGCATGTTGTATTTGTATGTTATATATAATTATGTTTGCATGCACTTTGAGATTGTGTTTGACATTCGTCACCGTGGCATAAAACGATTTTTCAAAGTTACATATCTATCAGTTCTGTAGCTAATTTTGAAACGGCTATTTCATTGACTGTCAGTTAAATTGGTAAAAATATTGTAGACCGTACATTAGACGACAATAAACTATGTGTTTTTATCTCATGATACTGTGAAACGGGTCAATGCCCTGTAATATATCATTACCGTGCTTATACTCCATTTGCTTAGGTATTTAACTAAAGGTAAACAATCTTGATGTGTTTTTTATCTTTTTATCTAAAAACTCAATTTAAAATAAAATGCTGCTAAAGATAATGTAAATACAACAATAAAGATTACTAAATCAATTGAACCATTAGTTAGTTAGCAGTAGTTTATTTGTTTAATATGCGTTAGTGTAAAAAGTCACATCAAGATTGTTTACCTTTAGTTAAATACCTAACCAAATGGAGTATAGGTAACACAAAATAATAAAAATTATCTCGTTTACCGACATCTTATTGTCTTCTACATCAAACAAAGCAAAATTGCTTACTTTTGAGGTATGTTACTATAATTTCTTTTTGTCACATCATTATTTAAATAGACTAAGTATATGACTAGAGATTCTCACTCACGTAGCACAGTTGAGACCATTGTAACATTCTATTATATCTAATTACAGTTATAAAATAATTTAACTTATTTCAGTGGTACACTGGCGGTTAGACACAATTTGTTTAAGAGACATGTGTCTAACACTAAACACACAACTAACATTTTACAGTATATGGCTTTTTCAAAGCAAAATGAAAAGAAATTTTTTATTTTTAATGCACATTATTTAAAGCTGTCTATATGCAGGGTGATGGTCAGCTGTTGATGTGTGCATTTTATGTTATTACCGTACATTCACTTGTATGTTATTAGTAATGTAGCCTACAAATATTTGCGAAACTAAGACTGTTAACTTTAAGAATAAAATTTATTTTTAAGTCAGCAGTCAATGTTGTTTTGCTCCTAACAAATGCAAAATTGGTGACTACTCAGTCATACTAATAATAGAAAATTATAGAGTTTTGGCAATTCTCTTTAACAAAATATACCACATCCAACTTACCTACCGTGACAAACATTCCATCAGGAGAAATTAAATGAAACCGACAAGTCACCAGCTTATATATTTTTACTCTACTGAAGCATGAGCACCAATAGTCAAGGACACTGAACAATCTAGATATTATGAAAGAAGTACTGTGCAACATTGTCCCGTACTATCTTCGTAGGCATATGTGGTGGTATGTGTAACCAGCCATCCTTATGTCAGTCATTTAAGCATGTTGGCCCAATAGTGAGGCTAAATGTGGAAAACACACATCTAATTGTTAGAGAGATAATATATATTTGGTAACTATATGCCAGTTCTTAACTCTATATGCATGTTACTTTGTATTGATTAGAGTTCTACCACCAATGTCTAATGTAAATTGGCCTCGATGGCGTAGTGGTTAGTGTAACCGACTGCCACGCCTGAGGTCGCGGGTTCGATTCTCTCACAAGTCAAAACATTTGTGGATGAATGTTTGCCTTGGTGTTTCTATGTATAATATGTATGTATTTACAAAAAAAAAGTATATGTATGTTTATTCATTGTCTAGTACCCATAGTACAAGCTCTGCTTAGTTTGGGCTAAATGGTGTTGTGTGTATGTGGTAGAATATTATTATTTTATCATGCTATGTACCATAGCTCTGGTTTTACTAAACACACAATTCTTATAGCTGACACATATGGCTATATGGCTAATTTTAGGATTGTTAGCTACTAAAAAAAAAACTTAAACTCATTAGAAACTGTTGAACAAACAAGCATGAAGATAAACAAATTTAAATATTCAGAGATCATTATTTAGGTTTCAAAAGTATTGTTCTTGTACAGCTTTGATACAGTTTAAAAATAATATTGATAATATAGAGGCAGTCTTGCCATTTCACTATACAATAATTTGTTTTAACACAGCAGTACTTTAGAAAAATAATCGCCATGCTGTCCGGAAGAATAAAATTAGCTTTGGTAAATTGTTTTATATTTGCCGGACTTGATTTGAAAAAGGAAATATGTGTTAGCATATTGTACCATGAACAAATAGGCAAATCTTACTCAATAGCTCATTGATATTTATATATATAGGCAGGCAACTATTAACTGGTTATCAAATGTAGTGTCACAAATTAGTGAAGGCATTATTCAAGCTTAGTAGCTTGGGTAGACATTTCAGCTGTATAAATGTTATTTTGATAGATGGCCAACTAATAAGTTATATACAATAAACATGTTCTTTTTAAATACTTACTTTCCTTCTTATTTTAACATAAAAATGAAATATAATGTGATTATTGTGTAAACTCATAGATAAAGCAACAAATCATAAAAAAAAATCACACTACAGTATACTAGTGAGGCTGACGCTTCCAAACAGTCTGAGTTAATATAGTACCTGTGGTAGATGTGGGAATAGTGATCTATTATAATGTCTTAGTTAAATGGTGCTAGTGGATGGTATTCAGAAACACAGTGAACAGGCGTAAGATATGTGTGAATGAGGTACAAAGAAACTGTACATCATTCATACAGTAGTTAAAGTATAATAGAAAAAAGATGTTAGTGGGAGTAGAAAACTGGCATTGTTAATTTAAATCAAATGGATGCACTTACGAAAAATTGATATCACTAGACATCATGTTAAATTGTGAATGAACATCTCTGCTGACATGTAAATCAATCAGGTGTGAGACAAAGTCAAAATTAAATTAATGTTGTACTTTTTAATAAGTTAATTATCAGCGACAGCTTAGTGGGAGACCGTTGGACTCCCACACAGAGGCCTTGAGTTAGATCCCAAGACGCACAGCTCTGACTTTTCGAATTTATGTGTATAATAATAAAAATAATATTCTACCACATACACACAACACCATCTAGCCCAAACTAAGCAGAGCTTGTACTATGGGTAGTAGACAATGGATAAACATACATGTATACTTAATTAATAGTTAATTATCGACACTAACAGTGAATAAAATATCTTGAAGAAACTTGCACATTTGAGAGTACCCATGAAGTTCTCGAAGGTGTGTTAAGTCTGCCAACCCCTACTGTACAAGTTTGGAGGGCTATGGCGTAACTACACAAGAGAGTACGTAACACACACAACACAACACAACACACACAACTACGTAAGAGAGCCAAGCTGATATTATTTTAAACTATTTTGCAGGAGGAACCAGAGCATCTACGGAAGCTTTTTATCGGCGGCCTTGATTATCGGACTAATGATTCCTCGTTAAAAGAATTTTACGAGCAATGGGGCGAAATAGTGGATGTCGTAGTTATGAAGGATCCTCAGACAAAACGGTCAAGGGGGTTCGGTTTCATCACATATTCCCGGGCGCACATGGTAGATGATGCTCAGAAAAACAGGCCACACAAAATAGATGGAAGGTGAGCACTAACTATAACATTATATTACTAAGTACAACACTTTTATATTCCATCTAGGGGTAGAGGACCTAATATACAAATGCAAGGAAAGTAGCATATATTTGTTAAGTGTCTTTCAATCAAACCAATTGCCTCTTAGACTGACATGCTGTCATAAATATTTTTTATTTGTTTTTAATTTACTCTATTTGACTTACCAATTGCTAGTATTCATGTTAACACCTCTAGCTACGCTGATATAGTTGTGTTTGAAGAGGTTTTACACTGGGGGGAGTGCAATGGGTGGGATAAAAACAACTTTTAATAGTGTAATTAGTTTGGAATTCCACATACTTATCCATTTTCAGGGTTGTGGAGCCTAAACGGGCAGTGCCAAGGGAAGAAATAAAAAGGCCAGACGCCGCGGCTACAGTAAAGAAGCTGTTTGTTGGAGGTCTTAAACAGGAGATCGAAGAGGACGACTTAAAAGAGTACTTTAGCTCTTACGGAAATATCATATCAGTGAGCTTAGTGACTGAGAAAGATACAGGGAAGAAGAGAGGATTTGGATTTGTTGAGTTTGATGACTATGATCCAGTTGATAGAATATGTTGTAAGTCTAAGTGATTATGTTCTTTTTTTTGTCAAGATATTTCCAGCGGTTGCCAGGTCATCACTTAAACCACTATATTCCTCAAGCAGAGGTCTATAATAATTTACACCTTTATTTTGCCACATACCTTTCGGTCCCAAGTAATAGGACTCGACACTATTATTTTCTCCCAGGTGAAAATTTTCTTAAAAAATCCTCAGATCCAGTAATCGAATCCGCCGGAGGCCTTAATATCTTCTTTTGCGCAATTTCTAACACTTATGTACCTGGGCTAACTTACTTACTATAAAATATTGAGATAATAGATTATATTCAATATGATGTATAATCATTTTCAGTGCAACCGAATCACAAAGTGAAAGGTCATCGGCTGGATGTTAAGAAGGCGTTATCAAAGTCTGAGATGGCAGGCGGCGGCGGCGGCGGCGGCGGCGGCGGCAGCGGTGGTGGTGGGCGACGCGGGGGCGGGCGCGGCGGTGGTGGCGGGTGGGGCAATAGGCAAAACCAGGATTGGGGTAATTCAGGTTGGTTAAGTTTTAAAAGGTATATGATTTTAATAGCAATCTTAGTTGGATTATGCAGGCCCTAAATGGATCATTAGACAAAATAAATGTTTGTGAGATATTTCTATATCTATTTTATTTTTTTATTTTATTTGAATAGGTACAATAACAGACTACAGACTAATACATACACATAATCTTAAACAGTATACAATACACAAATCTGGGGTCCAATTATAACTATACAAATCATTTAGTTTATGAGAGAGAACTTATGTGGGTGAAGATTCGATATAAACAATCGGCAATGATCAAGCACTGATATTATATAAATATAAAATTAATGTTACAAAAGTTTTACATAGGTTGTTTTACTAGTTGATTATTTAATTTTTCCTTAAGGTTTCTACTATGTTACTGTAGCTTACACTCTTCAAGTAAAATCTTTTAAATGTATTAAGTTTGTTATAAAATATGTCAACCCGGGAACAAACAGCATTATATTGGTCGCACATTCACGAAATCGGATTGTTCTGTGATACATTATTGCTGCTAATCGGTATACTAAATAATTGTGGGACGCGCACGTATCGCGTTCGTATCTCAAAAATTCAGCTGGCCAACAAGTTGACAATCCAATGAGCCATTTACAATTTTGTGTGGAGTGCACATGTCACTTACCCACCTTCTCTTATCCAGGTTCAATATTTGAAACCTACGAAGTCGACTATCGTAATCTGGTAGTTTCCGCCTTAATCCAAACATAGAGGATGGTGCTCTAATAAAGCGCCTCTGAATCGCCTCTATTCTATCTACATGGGTCCTGTAAATGGGCGACTACACTAATGAACAGTACTCAACTATGCTTCTTACTAAACAGTAGTATAATGTTATTAGAGAGCTTGCTTGTTTACACGGTCCAGCGTTTCGAAGTATAAACGATAACATGCGGTTAGCCTTAGTGTAGACATGGTCATAATGAGGTTTTAATGACATAGTCGTATCAAAAATCACCCCCAAATCGCGCACCAGCTTTTTTTCAAATGGTTTACGGGTCATACGAGCAGACGGATCGCCTGATGGTAAGCGATTACCGCCACCCAAGGACACCCGCTACACCAGAGAAGTTACAAGTGTGTTGCCGGCCTTTTAAAAACGAGTACGCTCTTTTCTTGAAGTGTTGAAGGTCGTATTGGTCCGGCAATACTGCAGGCGACAGTTCATTCCATAGCTTTGTTATGCGAGACAGAAAATTTCTGGAGAAACGCACAGTTGTGGACTGCCAACCATCTAAATGATGGACAGAAAATGCTGTCGCGTAGGACGATGACGAAAAGAGGCGGCAGGGATCGGTCCGAACAATTTCTCGGAGCATTCCCCATAGTAAAAGCGATAGAAAATGCATAGCGAGGCCACATCTCTACGCAGCGCCAAGGTGTCTATCCGATTTGAAACATCCTAGCAGTCGACGATTCGAGTCGCTCTCCGTTGAATGCGGTCGTGAGGGAGAAGCTGGTACTGGGGTGCCCCTGCCCAAAGGTGAGAACAGTATTCCATGTGAGGCCGAACCTGCGCCTTATAAAGCAGTAGGCGGTGGGCCGGCGTGAAATATGTACTGTCTTGATCTGTTGAGCACGCCAAGCTTTTTGAAGCTAATTTAGCCTTACCCTCTAAATAGCCGCGGAACTGGACTTCGCTCGATATGTCGACACCAAGAAGTCCAATATCGGCTGAGGCAGTTATGGGGATGTTCTCAAAACGAGGAGATACGACCAACGGCAGCTTTTTTGCGGTGAACGCGCAGACTTGTTTTTGTGGGATTAAATCGGACCAAATTAAGTCTTGCCCAATCCGAGACTTTCTTCATAGAGGTCTCAATTTCAGACACAAGTTTGTTTCGGCTCTCAATGACTTTTACCTGAGAGATGTTAGCGCGGCTGGTATAAAGAGCATCGCTCGTGCTGTCGTCCGCATAACAATGAATGCTGCTAATTTGATATGTCATTGATATGGAGGAGAAACAGAGTAGGCGATAACACACAGCCTTGCGGAACACCAGCCTTTACAGACATGGAGTCAGAGCATTCACCGTCGACTACGACCTTAATGCTTCTATCTGCTAAAAAGCTAACAACCCATTCGCATAATCGCCCGAGAAGAGCACATAGGAAGGGAGCTTCGAAAGAAGCGCTTTGTGCCAAACACGATCAAAGGCCTTCGCTATGTCCAAACGAACCGCCAAGGCTTTTGTCTCGATCGCCTGAGCCCAACGATGTGTTAGGTATACTAGAAGATCACCAGCTGACCGCCCCTTACGGAAGCCGCACTGCTGGTCACTAAGCAGCTGGTGACCCTCCAGGTACCGTAAGAGCTGACGGTTGATGATAGATTCCATTATCTTCGAGAAAAGGGGGGTTATGGCTATTGATCTGTAGTTGGACGGGTTTGAGCGGTTGCCTTTTTTTGGGATCGGATGGACCAATGCTGTCTTCCATGATCTCGGGACTACGCCAGAAAAGTAAGAGAGCCGAAATTGTCGTGTTAACACCGGCACCAACTCTGGAGCGCACATCTTCAACACAATAGGGGTGATTCCATCAGGCCCACTCGACTTATGGATATCAAGGGATAGAAGTGCTAAGTGCGCTGAGCGTTGGTAGAACCCGATATCCGGAATACAACCCTCACACCGCGGTATCGTAGGCGGTTCTTGTCCCCTGTCATCCAAAGTCGAGTTGGACGCAAAGAGTTTACCTAGAAGATCAGCTTTCTCTTTTGCGTCGTGGGCCAACGAACCATCCCATGTAAAGAGGTGGAAAGGATGGCATGCAGAAATTTCCTTCGATTGCTTTGGCAAAAGACCAGAATGCACGAGTTTCCGAAGGAAGACTCTCGAGCCTTTCGCCAATTCTACCGATGTGCTTCGACTTCTCCCTTGCAATGTCTCTTTTAAAGGACCTGGAGTTAAAGTTATACTCCTTTTTTAATGCGCTGGTATTTAAATCGCATGCCGTCACCGCATCAGCCCAAGCTTGGTAAGCTTCCTGCTTCCTATGAGCTGCGTTTTTGGAAGATGGACCAAACCAAGGCCGGAATTTGCCACCAATGAGGACCACAGAGGACGGAATGAGAAGCTCCATACCCTGTAGCACCACATCAGCAACAGAATCAGCAACGGAATTGGGATCATCCGGCGGGAAGCATACTTGTCTCCAAGGGTAGGACGCGAAGAAGGACCGCATTCCATCCCAATCTGCTGACTTGTAGTGCCACACACGGCGGCTATGTGCAGCACGTGAGAGGCATTGTACTCCGGACAAGGATCCGATCTGAGGAACCAAGTGGGGCGCCAACAGATACGTGGTAGCCATTCGGATGAAAAGTCAGCAGAAGGTCAAACAGTCAAGGATTTTGGCTCTCCACATCTGGGATTCACGTGGTAACCAGTTGTGTCAGGCCATAGGTCAGGGTGAGGTCGTGAACAGATCTCCCCGCATGATCGGTCTTACTGGAACTGAGCCAGTCGGCGTGGTGGGCGTAAAATCGCCAAATAAAACGATCTCTGCGGCCGGGATCGTCAGTTTCGGTGTCACCGCTATGGGACCTATAGAGGCGCGCATTGACGCGGGGATGGTCGTCGCTGTCAACACGGAGCCATAAGATGGAGAGGTCCCTACTTTCAAGATTGCTGAGGCGACGAGAGCTGATATCGTGTCTGACATACACGCACACTCCGGCCCTAGACAAAAAGGAGTGTTCAAGTCCGTACCCAGGGTAGGTGAGGTAGGAATTGTCTGCTGGAGACGATATCTGCGTCTCGGTCAAGAAGAGCAAGGCTGGCTTTGCTGTCTCAAGGTGGTGGTGAACAGCATTAAGGTTACTATGTAATCCCCTGCTGTTGCAAAAGTCCTCCAGTACTCTCACTCACTCGACGAAACAACGCAAGCTCTATTTCACGTCGGTTTTCTGCGAGGTCGTGGTATCATTCCGGTCGGGCCGGCCCATTCGTGCTGAAGCGTGGCTCTCCCTTTACTGTCCACCTTTACTCTTTCTATAATGACCCCTTCGAAGTGGTAAGGAAAGCTAAATTAATTTTTTTTTTAGTAATTGTTATAACTTGACATTTGCCGATATTGAGTGAAATCGAGTTTGCCACGCACCTATCTACAATTTATTGTATTTAAATCTGATTGAAGACATTCACAATCACGGTAATCAGAAACAGATCCAAAGATTTTTATGTCATCTGCGTAAGACAGACATTTACTAACTATTTTGCCCAGTAAATCGTTAATAAAAATTAGGAACAGTAGCGGTCCTAGATTAGATTCTTGTGGAAACCCGGATGTCGCAACAAAGGGGCCAGATTCATATCCACCTAGTGTTACAAGCTGCGTACGACTCAGTAGGTAAGAGGTAAGCCATCTGTACAGATCGCTATGTAAATCAACATGTTGCGCCTTTGCAAGCAACTTGAAGTGATCAACGCAATCAAACGCCTATGAAACGTCTGTATATATTGAGTCCACTTGCTGTTTTTAGTTAAATGATTCACATATATAAGTCGCATAGCAAAGAAGATTAGAATTTGTTGACCTAACCGTCATGAATCCATGTTGTCGTGGACTTAATAAATGTTTCAGATGGTTGTACACATGATCATATACAGGGTTACTGGTAACTCGACGTATACCCGGTAATAATAGATAGAGGAGCTAAAATGCAATAAATTTAACCGAAGAAATCAATTAATTTAATTTATTTTTATTTAATTTCATAAAGCACTAATTCGAGCAACGTTAAAATTATCAATTAGATTAAAAATATTTTTAGTCATGGTTATTGTTTATTATGCATTTATGGGTATTTTTGAACTTATTAAGCTTTATTACTAGGTTCTTTATTAATTAAAATAATGTAAAAAGACATCCAATGAGCCAATTTGTTTTTTATTATGTCGCAAGGGCAAAAAGGTGGATATTTTTTTAAAAATCGTTATATTCTTCATATCTCGACGGTTAACTTCCCGCCATACATATGAGGGGTTAAATTTATTGAATTTTAGCTCCTCTATCTATTATTGCCGAGAATACTTCGAGTTACCAGTAACCCTGTACATATCCATCAAAAGTTTTAGAGAAACTATTTAATATATGCTACTTAATTGGGCTGTAGTTTGAGACATCTTTCTTATCACCAGATTTGTATATGATATATAATAATAATGGGTAGTATTTAACCGGTCGTATACCGCCGGCTCGCATACCAGCCGGCAGATTTGTACCCGTCGTAGGCCGGTGGCTCGCATGCGAGCCACCAAATTGGTTTTACGTTAGCTTAAGCTAAAGCGAAGGCGGCGCGCGGCGTTTTGGCGCCAATTTGGTGGCTCGCATGCGAGCCACCGGCCTACGACGGGTACAAATCTGCCGGCTGGTATGCGAGCCGGCGGTATACGACCGGTTAACTGTACCTCAATTTTTTGCCTTTGTTCCACCAACAATACTAATTGCACTGCAAAATATGCTTACGAAAATATTTTAAAGAGATCAAACTAAGTCGACGGCAGGGCTTTTTGGGTGGGTTTAAGAAGGAACCTAACATACCCTAACCCTTCCGAGACGGAATTGAGTGATTTGAGGCGTATAGGTGCTCGTTATGATATACATATTTTAGTAAGCATATTTGATGTGAGATTAGTATTTTTGATGGTCATTATATTTAATCCCAATAATAATATTTTATTTACGAAATAGTGATTGTAGTAGGAAAAGAATTAAATTATACATGGTAGGTCTTATTTATTGCATGTCATTTTTTATACACCTTATCAGAGTGTAAGTGTCAAATACTTGAGGAATTTATGCCTATATTAAAGTTACTTAAATTTCTGTTAAAATTAATTTTCTGTTTACATATCTTTTCATACACTACATACATACATAGACTCACACCTGTTTCCCAGAGGGTTAGGCAGAGACTACGGATTTCCATTTGCTACGATCCTGACACATTTCTCTGACTTCATTCACTTTCATCACACTCCACGCTCGTCGGTTTAAGGTGCTCTTAACCTGGCCTTTGTCCAGAACGCCTCCGATTCGCCTAGGTCTTCCTCTTGCGACTGTTCCATTCACACTAGCCTTATAAACTTTTTTAGTCAGCCTTTTCTCGTCCATTATTTCTACATGCCCAAACCAGCTTAACATACCCTTTTCTATTCTTGTCACTATATCCACTTTCATGCCACTTCTCTCTCTTATCACACTATTCCTTATTGTATCTTTCAGAATCACACCACATATATTATGCTTCTCAGCGCTCTCATTTCTATAGCATTTATTCTGCTCTCATGCTTCTTTTGCTATACCCAACTATCACTTCCATACATAAGTGTGGGCACTAATAGTCCTCTATGAACAGCCAAACGTGCCTATATCGGATACATTTCGGCTGTTCATAAAAGCGCGTAGAACTCCATTCACTTTATTGCGAGCAATCGTTCTCCTTTCAATATTTACCTTATGTTTACCATCCCTTGTAAACAAAGTACCCAAATATATATAACTCTTTCACTTGCTCCACTTTTTCTCCATCAATCATAATATTACACATTGTCACGCACTACTCCTTTTTAAATACCATTACTTTCGTCTTGCTTATATTAATTTTCATTTCTTTACTCTCAAAAGCACCATGCATAATAGTTATCATCGCCTGCAACTCTTCCGCTGATGACGCAAATATTACTTGGTCGTCGTCATAAAGACGACAAGTAACTCATTCATTCTTAATCCCCATTTACAATATTTTAAATCTTTCAAACAATTATCCATTTATAGGTTAAACAGCCAGGGTGACGCTACACATCCTTGTCTAACACCTTTTACGATGCTAAATGTATTTATTAAATGTTACAATGATGGCTCTGCAAGAAAACTTATGAAAAACATGTTGTTTGCGATAATTAATTATTATCGCAACTAAAACTAAACTACTAAAAGCACTTGAAGCCTGATTTTAATACAAACAATTATCAGAATCATCAACTCAGCGGGCGGCTAACCACAAGTCTAAAAACATTTATGCTTGTTTTATTTATTACGACTAAAAGATTTTCATCGAATATTTCTAATATTGTATATTAGATGGCGGCGGCTACAATTCAGGGTATGGACAAGGAGGCTGGAGCAACCAGAATCCCTGGGACTCAAACAACTCCGGAGGAAACTGGGGGAATCAAGGTTACGGGGACCAAGGAGGATGGAATCAATCCTCAAATAACTTCGGCAGTGGATACCAGCAGGGCTACGGGGGCGGGCCTATGAGGCCGAGCTATAATACTACGCGAGCTCAACCTTACAATAACTCAGGTATTGATTGATTATGGATTTAGATTAAGTTCTCATAAACTTGGCAAACTAGGTGGCTGTCTGAAATGACTTTTTTCGTTTTGCTTTTGATTTCTTGGTACTTTTGTGATTTAAGCTATTGACTATATTATATAATGATATCATAGAGCCGCCGAATCTACGTCATTGTAGCACAGTTTTTGACAGTAAATGTGTAATATGAAGGTAAACAACGTATGCTTACTCTCTATTTTCAAACAGGTCCAATTTTTTTGTTTCATGTTTTCCGCAGCTCTGATCTACTTTTCGGATCTGATCTGTTCCCTTACAAATATGCCTAAAATAGTGGTAAATGACTCTCACATACAGCAAATACTACAAGCAAAAAAAAAGAAAGGGCCCAATTTTGAAACAAGCTAGTATGCATATGTTTTTACCCGCACATTTATACATTCTAAAAAATCAACTGTACTAAAATTACGTAGGTCTGGCGGCCCTGGTCACTTGTATTAATATTACGGCGTAGTAGTAAGTAGGCATTCTTAGTCGTCGTCTGGTATACCCCTTTGTACCTTCTTAAAGAATAAATTATCTAAATAATGACAACCTATGACAGGTCATCTGTATGCTATGATATTTCTTTAAACATATAATTTTATTTTGTTGCTCCTTTGGTACGTGAAGATGAGGAAGTCAGAGGTCAGCAGCTCAATTGCACTTTTTCATTAATAGGATTAACCAATTTATACAAGGAATGTGTGGCTGCCCAACACAATCGACACATATGCAGTTTGAACATAATTAAAATAAGGTCCAATCTACATGATGTGTTTTTAAGGTTATGTCCAGTCTCTGTCTTGGGTCAGAAATAATTCTTACTGTCTCGTTCGTCCGCTTATTTATTGTGGCCTTCAGAGTTTGAACAAGATTTATTAGGGCAATTGCCTATGTTTCATTTTGTACATTACTTTACACACAAAAATATATAGCAATCAAATAAAATCTTATTATGTAACAGTAAAACAGTATTAAAATTGGTTGCAATTTAAAGGTCTCATCATAAATTATAAATAATATTGAATTTTAATATAAGTTGTATCTCGCTAGCTCCCTCAGACAGCTGCATTTAAATAGCGATGTGCATTATTTTCTGTAATTTACAATTCACATTTGAAATGCTTGTATCATAATTTTTTAATAGATTTCAAAAAGTTTAGGTAATGTAAATTGACTTAAATAATAAAAAAAAGTTTAGCAACACTATTTTTGTTATATTATTATAATACTTATTGCAATGTATTCCGGCAATACTAGTTTCCATAGTACTAAAATGTAAAGCTATTTCTAATGGGCTGATTCACTAGTTGGTGTTGCAGTATGCATCCAATCTGTTTATGTAACTTAACTCTGACTTGCTTTTTTTTTAAATTAAACTTTCTAACCGTTGTAATTTAATGTAATGTTACCTACTTACTAGTTAGAGACTGCACAGATGGCTTAGTGGTTTAAGTGGTCGCCTCCCCGCTGCCCTTGCGCTGAGTGTTGTGGGTTCGAATTCCACACGGGACAAAATTTGTGTGATCCTCAAATGGTTGATCCGAATCTGTGTATTCTTTTAAAGTTTGTCCCCCGCGACATAGGAATGAATCCTAGTGTGAAGTTATCTTTTTAAAAACAGAAGAAAAAGGTTAAATTTCATGCTATTCAAAATTAGGTAATGGAGGGGGTTACGGCGGCGGCAACGGTGGCGGCAATAACGGGGGTGGCGGCGGCGGTGGATACAATAACATGGGCAATGCGCCACAGGCCGCTAACCAACGTCGGTTTTAGACCACCACTATCCTCTTGTAAGTATTATTTTGATTTGTTCCTCTAATGATGCTATAGTGCTCCCAATCCACAGTTACACTTAGTTGACAAACATTTTGAAATGTTTTTAAAACTAGATTTTTGCATACCCACCCTGTACGTAAAGCAATCACTCAGATGCAACAAAGAGCAAAGTCAAGATTACTAAATGTATTTTTAGATTTTAGAATATTATCAATAATTAAATTATATTACATATTTATAATTGGCATAATATTTGAACTAGGATCATAACCAAGTTATTTAAAATTAACACTTTGTTATAAAAAATACTACAACATTCAAACTAAAACTATTGGCTACAAATCTATACCAATATTATAAAGCTGAAGAGTTTGTTTGTTTGTTTGGTTGAACGCGCTAATCTCAGGAATACTGGTTCGAATTGAAAAAATATTTTAGTGTTGAATAGCCTATTTATTGAGGAAGGCTATAGGCTATATAACATCACGCTACGGCCCACGGGGGCGGCGCAGTAACGATAAACGCAGGTGAAACCGCGTGAACATCTAATGTAACAATATAATCAGGCCTCTTAATGTTATTCAACATAATATACCTGTGCTTTGGGAGCACCATTTTGTATACTGTTCCTAATAATTAATACATTCACTTTATAATTACAGCTTATAGAATATTTCTTACACATTCATAATATAATCTGACCAAAACTTAAAGAAATATTAATATACAATTGTCCAACACCATCTTACATAAATTTGGCATAAACACAATTGGCAATAAAAATATGAACAATACAAAATTCTTTCTCACTGTCGTACGAATTCCATGGTGTTGACATTTGAACTGTGTTTGGTGTGTACTTACTAAGGTTTTTTAATGCGTAGGTCTCAAGTTGCGCTTAGTCGAAGCTAGGCAGGCAGACGATAGAGTAGAGACGAGGTAGGCCACCAGTCAGCTAGCTAGTGAGGGACAAGCGGCCTTAGTGAAGCGACTGCATTACATAGTCATTTTACTATTTTTTTTTCCTCCTTCAAATAAGGTTTGTTCACAATAAGGTACTATGTAGGCACTAGTTTCATTTTTCTATTAATTGTTAGTCATTAGCACCGAATCACAGTTTTTACAATTCCAATTATCACAATTTTAATTCCTTACCGCACGGCTATGTGTAGTCAGGTGATGCAATTTAAATTTATAACTTTGTCCATGTCCTTTGGGACTATACTGTAAAAGCTGTGGCATAAGATTACTGTTTTTGAGTTTTTAGTCAGTAAGTGAGGAGATTTATATTATTTCTGTTAATAATTTAATGTTATTGTAGTTTATAATGTTATTTTATCAATTCGTTTTCAATTAGATAGAGATAGCTATAACATTCCAAAAGTGATTAAATTAATTTCAAATGATGACGTTGTGTTACAGAATAAAAATAACATTGTGTGTGACTAGCCTGACTTATAAAATATATTCCAAAATGATGTCTTGGTGTTTAGCAATAGGAAGTGAACTTGATTTATTTGTGAAAACAATGAAATATATAATAGGTGTTTCCGTCTTGACATTGTTGCCTAGTCAATGAAAAAAAGAAATATATAGCAAATTTTATTATAGGTATTCTATCTAATTCAACTGTATGAATTATATAAGCATTATAATAGTAATCAATATACGTGTTTTAAAAAGATACTTTTATCTTCCTAATGTTAAGTTATTTTATAGTAGAGTTATGTATGTTTTATTTGTGTGCAAAAATTAAATAAATACTGTTTTCCATGGACTGTTCTACACGTGGCGAGCCTTCCTCCGTGGAATAGGCCATGGTAAGTTGACTCTATCCGAATGAAAATAAAACTATTCAATATTCAATATCTCTTTTATTTCAACATCCTTTTTATTTATTACATTCTATATTAATACTTTATTTAGTTATACTATATTAATCATAAATAATATTAGGCAAGCAAACTATTTCAATTTTTGTACCTTTTTACTTTTATTACAGAAATATTACAAACAATATAGCCCAGTAAAATATGCAGGCTTGTTTTGATTGAGCATAATCTATAGATACTAATATTATAAAGCTGAAGAGTTTGTTTTTTTGTTTGTTTGTTTGAACGCGCTAATCTCAGGAACGCTGTATTACGTAGAATTTAAAATCCATATCTGGCAAATGTGGTTATAATCTACCTCTGACGGATATATAGGCGTCAGACAATGTAAAGATTTATACTTAATCCATATAATTCTTTTGATTTATTCACATTGCCATGCAAGATACATAATTACACAAGTCTGAGTATGTTTGCAAAATATAAAAGAAACATCGCAACTCATTATAGCGTGCACCGGTGGCGTCTGGCGGCAATCAGAAACCTGACGAGTTTTGGAGTAGGTACCCAAGTCTCTATTGATATTAACATTGTACGACACAAGTATACATTCTGCGACTGTTAGTTTAAACCGCTTGTTTGGTGTAGGACAGATTCTGGATTGAACAGATTCCTGATTCAGGAGATTCCCAACTTGACAGATTCGTTGATTGGGCAGATTCTTGGACTCGACGGATTAGCTATACCGCAGAGATTGAACAGTCGTGCACTAAATATGATTAGGCACAAAGGTTCATGTTGTCCTCCAGGATCCCCTAGTCAGATTCCCCAGGGGACCTGATGAACTCATTAGTTCATCAGAATCCCCCTTTAAAAAACGTAAGTAAAGACAATATCACATTGGTTATTTTTATTTACAGAAAATAATTTAACTATTTCTACAAAATTACAAATGAACGTCTACAAAATAAATGTACGTCTTCTAAACAAATAAACGTCTACAAAACAAATGACTATTAGAAAGTGATCAGCAGCCATCGATAGTGCTTACAAAAAACAGGTGCATGCGATTTTCGACCTTATTGACAATTCATGACAGACTATTATTTATATTTTCTTGCTTTTTGACAATTCATGACAGACTATTATTTATATTTTCTTGCTTTTTGACAAGAAACGTTACTAAAATAATAAATCCTGAGTAATGTCAATAAGGTCGAAAAGGTATGCACCTGTTTTTGTAAGCACTCGATGGCTGATCACTTTATGATGTATGTATCCTATGTGGGGCCAGTCAGTGCAGACCGGCGACACTTCAACCCAGTGGGATCTTTTGTGTCGACACTCCCAATAACGACTGCCATAGATGTTCATGGCAGCCGGGACCGACGGCTTAACGTGCTCTCCGAGGCACGGAGCAGGCGATAATTGTCAATCAATACGCTCATAATTTCGAAAAGTCATATAACTTCCGAAAGTCAGTGGTGCGCGACGTGGGTTCGAACCCGAGACCCTCGGCATTGCAGTCTTTTGGGGGTCCCCACTGAGCTATCGCTGCTCTTTATTGATATATAACAGTAATAGATAATTAATACGCTTGTAAATTATATTACGAGTATGTTTCATTGCTGTTCATATACTTGGATGACCGACTTTGAAATTATACGTGTTTGAACATTACGCGACTGATTGTACTTACAAATTAAAGTAATATAAAACAATAAAATGAGAGAGAAAATTCGACGAGATTCGAGAAACGGCTTTTCAAAATTATGTGCGTATTGATTAAAAATTATCGCCTGCTCCGTGCCTCTGAGAGCACGTTAAGCCGTCGGTCCCGGCTGCCATGAACGTCTATGTAATGGCAGTCGTTATTGGGAGAGTGTCGACACAAAAGATCCCACTGGGTCGAAGTGTCGTCGGTCTGCACTGACTGGCCCCCACATAAGATAAGATAAGATATATATCAAAAACATGCTATTTTACAAATCTTTTACTTGTCTTGTCTATTTTGTTAATTATGTACTACTGTTATGTCTGGTAAAATAATAAAAGATTTTCTACCATCTGTTTAAGAGCTGCCATATATAAATTATAATGGCAGTACATTATTTTCATTTTATTGAACATCATAGGACACAAACTTAGTAAAATACCTACAGGTAAAAGTAAAAACAAATATGTGTTTAAAACACACATTCATATGTATTAAACTGTACATAATTACGTCAGAATATTAACTTACATTAAAATTTGTAAAAGCAATATTCGACTCCATTCATTCTTAATTCTATCGACGAAGTCAGCTTGTAAAATTATATTACTTTTAATAGATGGCCTAAAATCAACTTAAAGTTAAGGCGGTAAGGCTTAATTTGCATTAATGAAGGTTTATATAGTTAATATAACTACATAAAAGCAACTGAGGACAGTTTTAAGTGTAAGTTTTGTATGGGATTGTGTATCTAGGATTTTTATATATCAATGTTCCACTCGCTATTTTATTTAGAACTGTACCTACTTCTGCCGTATAGCTAATCTGTCGCGTTCAAAAATCGGCTTAATCCACGAATCTATCGAGTTGGGAATCTGCCGAATCACGAATCTGTCCAATCCAGAATCTGTCGTACAACAAACCGTTTAAACTAGGCTTCATAGTATACCTACTGGTGCCGTCACATGCGGTAATGTAACGGATTATAAAAGAGTGATAGATTTTGAACAAAGTTAAGGAACTAGATATGTAAAGCTCTATAAAGCCATGCATCTTATACGGCATCTTCAATCATTATATAAAGCTCTATTATGGCTGCTAATTGGTAGTAACTTTAGCCCAGATCATAGCTATAAACAAGCTAAATAAATCATATGATTATATAACAAAACTAAGGTTTCATAGATGTTTTATTTATACCAAATAGACTAGAATTTTGCCGATTGTACCTACTGATCGAATAAGTACCTACCTACATAAATATTCACAATAATCAATATTAACATTATTATTTAAGTACCTATTTAACACAGTAATGGATACCTAACTGCTTCCTAAATACACTGTATTCTGGCCTTACCCATCTGCTAAAAAATACTTTGATCTGTCCAAGGTGCATAATAAGGAGTCATTATATATCTATTTGGCTATCATAAAGTGCATAGTTACACTATACATAGGTATATTGCAGTACATAATACCAATATAGAATGGAAACCAAAGCCATGAAACTTCCATAAGAAGGTGAAAGTAAGTTATTTTTCTTTAGGGAACATACCTTAGTACCTAACCAGTGTATCAGCGTATGACAGCAAATTGCTATGTACCGATTATGTAGCCACATAGCAAAAGTTTTTGCCGAAGGGTTGCACAATGCATTTTGCAGGTGGTTCTTCACCGTTAGTAGACTAGTTTTACTTAGACTGTGTTTAGAATATAAGAAGAATATTATATTATTTGTCGTTTATTGCCGGCGGGTGCGGCATAGGCAGGCAAGGACACGGTGACGTGCAATACGATGGTGTCAGCACTGTAGGAAATAAACCTGATGCAGCCGCCAGATTCCTGCGAAAACAATTTTCCTGTTAAGTTTACGAATTAATTTATAATCGACGAATAGACGACGGTAGTAGGACAAGCTGTAAAAGAACTCCTGGTTCTACTAGGAGCAGCAGTATGATTAGAGCCCATTTAATAAGGGTCAAGCTTAATTCCCGATAAGAGATACAAGCTACATATACGTAAGTACTGACAACATTCACATAAAAATGAGTAGCGAGAGCCATAATAGTTCGAACTTTCGTTTTGCGATCGGTACATCAGCCGATGCTTTTAAGTCCCAATATTTAACACATTCAATTATGTAACCATCACACAATAGCCAATGCAAATCTAGATTTTTCTAGGTACTAGTCCATTTTCGTAACAGCGCGTTGTCTGGTAAACGGTAGACGGCAATAGGTTTAGGGTTGCCACTTTTATTTTGATCGAATAGAGTATATTTACTAGATTATGTGAAAAAATAAGAATAAGATCTGAAAATAAAGTATTATTTATTTAACCTGCCTTTTGTTACCATATTTTTGTTAATGATAGTGACATTTAGGTAACAAATATTTATTATCAAGGAATGTCGTAACCGGATCTTTAAAATATAATATGTCTGTATTAAGATAGATGAACAATAACTTTTATTCAATTTAGGCAATCTCTATAGCGTTGCTTTAAGCAAACAATTGAATTAAACCTGTAAAAGTGGTCATAGGTAAAATAAAAATACTTTATTTTACCTATGACCATTTTCACGTACTATAATTTCCTCATAAAGTATAAAGTAGATACGTTTACCTGAAATAACGTACAATACTTTGAAATTAAACTACTATATACGGATTTTATCGCGTTGTTTATTTGACACTTTATTACATAATTTTGAAAACTGTTACACTGCTACTACTATTAAACTTTACTAATTTTTAAGCTAATTAAATTATTATTAAACCTATTTACAATACTTGATTATTAAGTAGGGTTGGCAACCTTAAATAGGTCCCTCCCATATTACGATTAATTTAAAACTTAGCTGGTAAAACATGAATGCTGTTATATCTCTGCCCACTGATTCTACACATACTTATTTAAGAAATAATTTTATTAGCGAACCTGTATTGTTGATCAAGCTGCGCCTTTTCAATGCGTTTGTCTTTAGCTCTTCGGTTTTGAAACCAAATCTTCACTTGTGTTTCGCTTAACGACAGCGCTGATGCCAATTCGCACCTAAAATGTAGGTAATAATTGAATATTAGATATACTTACATATTATATAACATAAACTGAAACTGGGCATTGCACATTGACGTGGCTAGAAACATTAATTTTTAGGGAAATCGGTTAGCTAATAAACTACCGACTTTCCAAGGGGTAATTTGTAGGTATTTTAAGCTGAGCGTTGTAGTTCGATCAATACGCATCGTGACGTTTTGAAATAATGGCCGATAAAAAATTAAATCTCTGCTTTAACGGCGAAAGTAAACATCATAAGGAAACGTACATATTTAGGTATATGAAAATTGCATATTCTTATCGAAAATGTAAGTCTGCCAAGCCACGTTTAATCAGCGTAGTGGACTAATTAGTTATGGCCTAAACTTTACATACCTAGATATTGAAGGAGTCCTATAAACAACAGTGAGAGAATTTACGAACTGGGCTAGTAAATGCAACTCAAACGGTATTTGATTAAGGAGATCTTACTGGCGATAGATTCATGGCATGCCTTACTTAGATATAGGTATAAAACTTATCATCTTGAATCTAGTACTACGTTTATGACTTTGGTGAGGTCAACCAAGACATTAAAGTTTAATTGTAGAATAAAGAGGAAACAAGATGCATTTCAGTTCACAGTGGACGTCCACTCTGATTTCAAAAAGTTAAGCAGGTATACTCGTACCTCGCGTCAAACATCTAGATTGTTCTCAATTTGCTATAGTCTGACCAGCACGCCTGCTTTTGACATTGCGACACTCTCGAAGTAACATCAAAGGGAACTAAACATTTAGCAAAAGGTTGCCTATTGTTTTATTATGCACAAACCTTCTAGCTCTGGCCACGTATTCTCCTCTTGCATACTCAAGTTCGAGTCGTAGGGTCTGGTGGGCAGAGAAGGTGGTGCGCTGTCGACGAGGCCGACTTTCCTTGCGTCGTCTCCGAGCCACTGTAGATATATAAGACAAACATTGTAAATTCGGATGAATTTTATGACATAATATTATGTTTTTTATAATATAGAAGATGGCAATTATTATTGTTAATAAAAACATAGAAAAATATATTAATTATTAATTATTTTCTTTCGACGGCCATGAAGCATGAAGAATCTAGTGATAATTCGATAATAAATTTATTTTCAATTTATTTTATAAAAATCTTAATTAACTTAATTAATTAATTAGCGGTTATCTGCATGAAAGATACAGAACGCAACACAAACACACACTCACACACACAGATAGTCATACACATACAGCCCGTATATTTAAGTCTTGTCATTTTTTCTTTTATAAATATACAATTTTTTCTTCTAGTGGATTATATTTTATAAATACTCGAATGACTACATTTTGCATTGTATAATGTATCTTATGTGGAGGCCAGTAAGTGCAGACCGGCGACACTTCGACCCAGTGGGATCTTTTGTGTCGACACTCTCCCAATAACGACTGCCATAGATGTTCATGGCAGCCGGGACCGACGGCTTAACGTGCTCTCCGAGGCACGGAGCAGGCGATAATTGTCAATCAATACGCATATAATTTCGAAAAGTCATATAATAGTATTGTATAATAGTCGTACCTACAGTTCTGAGTGAGGGCCTTATGATCTGTAACACAGGGTTTCCCTAGTATGGACACCAGTCTCCCACAAAGGCTCATAATTCTATAAATATTTGTTTTGTGTCAACTGTGTTTTATGTATATTGTTATGAACCTTTATGAAGAGAGAAATAAATAAAATTATTATTATATTATTAAAATTATATTCTGCAGAAATTAAACTTAATTTTAATATCAAAATTAATGGATATAAATGCAAATAGACTAAAAATCTGTTATTTCCTGCCTCTAGTTTTTTTCTAGGGGGAAATCGAAGTACAGCTCTGTCTTAAGATTTCAACACATTTAAAACAAAAAGATGTCGATCAATTTTAGAACGCATCCATTTATAGTTGCTTTATTTTTTGTCGCGGTACATTGGTGGCTCGAGCGAGATAGTGATGGACGGGGAATTTCCTCATTTTGTTAACCAAAAAAGTACTTTTCTTCTCTGAAAGTGGATCCTTAACTTCATGAAATCCTAAAAATAACTCTTTAATGACGAGCGCCTTTGGGATTCTATTGTCATCTTTCTCGATCATAGACTAACGGCACAGTTTACACATTTCATCCGTTTCTGAAATATCTAGGGTTGTATCGAATATGGTAGAGTAAAATGGTGCGACATTTATTTCATTTATGAGTGCATATTCTATCTTTAAAACCAGAACAGAAATTAGTTCATTTTGTATTTTTGCCACCGATCTTCCAAATGCCTTAAAACATTTGAAAATTTGTCTAGAAGAATTGGAAAGGTAACGACATGAATTTGTAAATTAAAGAATGGAAGCAAGTAGTATCACAGGAAAATGGTCCATCAACCTTGAATTCTCTAAAACTAAGGTAAAACGCTATTTTGACGTACTTTGCGAGGATGAGCGTCTCCAAGATCCGGAAAGTTTGTTTAAAGTGAACATATTTTATCGAGTATTGGACATAATTATTAATCACCTGAAATCGCGTTTCCTTTTTAATTTCAGTATTTTGCAACCGTCCATTTTGCAAATTTTAAAAGACAATGATCTATTAAAAAAATCTCAACAGTTTGTTGATATATACAAAAAAGAGATATCTGAATCATTTGCCAGGGAAATTTTCAGTTTTCGGTCCACTTTCGGAGACGAAATAGGAAAGTCTTTGTGTATGAACTTGCTGATTTGTTAATAATAAAGAATCATTTTATGTCGTGCGGCTTTCCTGAAGTATGTACTGCATTAATGCTATTTGTTACAATTCCTGTGACTACAACAATGTAGTTAAGAAACTCTATGGGACTAGTACAGGCCACGTAACTTAGCTATTCTGTCTATTGAAAATTCAATGACCTGATCTTTAAATTTTGATAATATTATAGGTACTTTTGCGGAACAGAAAGCTCGGAGAAAAGAATTGTATTAATAAATATCTTATTAAAATTATCGCACTCTTAATAAAACACCGACTTAACTCGTAATTTGAAAGTAAGGCAATTTGAACTCTAATTGTATATGTTAAATTCTAATATTATATTTGTGTTAAATCTTTGCAATAGAGTTCAAATTTGTTTAATCCAAAATACTGAGATAAGTCTCTGTTTTATTAAGGATGCGTTATGTTAAAAGGATATTTAGTTATTTCATTATGGATATGTACAAACTTATGCTCTTGAAAATAAAATTGATTACATATTTAACTAAAACGCACACAATATTATTAATAGTGTTGGGTAACTACTTAAGTGGTTTATTAAAATTAATTTACAACGTGACGATTTTACTGAGAGGGCCCCATCCAATAAATTTGCCACAGGCCTCATATGGTATAGTTACGCCACTGGTACTAAGCCAAAATACACTACATTTCACTAGCTATGGATTTAACTTCCACGTAATAATAGTAGGAACCTATCAACCTAGTACAGTTTCAGACTACGTACTGCTCCCAAAACCCAATAACACATTGCCGTACCTAAGAAGCAAAACCGAGACCTCATGCATAGCAATCACATTCACTACCGCTACGCAGCCGATGCTCATAGGTATTTTATCGTTATTCAGAAAAAAGTCGTCTCAAATAACTGTAGATATAAATACGGATACTTAGTTGTAGGTACCCAAAGACATTTAACCTACACATTTATAAACATATTTAAGAATATCGATATTTACGTTAACCTTTATATTCTACAAACATAATTATAAATACCTAAGTCCCTAAAACACCTACCTCCTTATATCCTTTACCCTTAACTTGCGATAAAATCTTCGTGGTCGTAACCACTAAATACTGAACAAAAAAGATGCTAATAAGGATTCCTTGCAATTCCTGTGTAGTGATCGCTTGAAGCATGAGAATATTGTGCTTGTAAGAGCTCCGGTTCCGTGCCATGTTGTCCCCGGAAGCGTCCCGGAGCAGTGAAACCCTGCGTGCGCGCCGAGTGTGAATCACGATTATTAAATCAATCATAATTTTGCTATACGATACAGGTGGCAAATTAAGCATGAACGGGTTTGTAAGTGGGGCCCGTATGTGTTATATATATTGGACCCGTATATATTTTGTTATAACGAGATTTTCAATATGTAGGTAAAACGTATATAGGTTTTTACGTGATTATAAGCGTAGAACCTATTTACTTAACTACATGTTAAATCCTATTTTAAGAACAGACTTCGTTCAGAATACAAAATTAGGTCGTTCTCGCATAAATTAGATTCAGGACATACATAAATGTTTTAACCGATTGTACAGTGAGGTGTTGGTAATACCTAACTACATATTATGTATAGCCTACAAGACTTGTAAATACATAGAAGAATAATAACAATCATCTCACAGGCAACCAAAACTTATTACTAACCTAGATTTTTTAATTCCAATTAAGCCCAACCTTCTTGAACTACTTTTTATAATATTGCCCACCTTGGTCCAGTTACGATGAATCAGCTAAAACTACTTAATTTTCCATGCTCAGTTTGGTTTTGATAACGCTGGTTCAAAATATCTATGTATTAGTTAGTTATATTAGATAACTAGAGATAATTTATCTGAACTACTTATCACGGTTTTGCTTTTTCCGGCAAAAGGGACATAACATAAAGAACTTTAGCCTATAACACAGTAGGTTGTATATTCATAACAGATATCCTAACTAATATTATATATGCAAATGTGGCATAACTACTCGACCGATCATCACCTAATTTCGCATACATGTTTTCAGGGATATAGAAAAGGACATAGAATATCTTTCACTCAGAAAAAGTATTGTTACTAACCTAAGCTAACCTAATAGTAGGTACGATAAGTTTATAATAGCCAATGTAGCGACAATATAAGTGCCCCAAGTATAAAACATTAACTTGGGACAATTTAACCCTTGTCCACTCATTTAAAACAGCGTGCGAGAGAGCTGGGATTGAGGCGCTTCACAACATATGGTGCGACGATGTGTAGTTAGGGGTGTGTTACAATCATGTCCGGTCAATTAGTGATTGATTCACGAACCGCTGCTCTGCCTTCCGGATCCTGTGATTTATAATAAGCCATGATCATGTCCGTGGTACTTTTGATAATAAGTATTATAAAGAGGAAAGACAAGATTATTTGTTTGTTTGTAACGATTTAACTCAAAAACAACACAACCTATTTTAAAAATTATTTCGCAATTGAAAAGGTGTACTTTCACCGAGTAACATAGGCTATATTTTATTTTAAAAAGTGCTGATACTAACATAGTCTAACCTAACTTACTTTTACGCGAGCAAAGCCGCGAGTAGAAGCTAGTTGTAAATATTTTTACTTTTGTCTCTGACTGTGCTAAGAAGGGAGGTGGAATATATTTTTAACTCCTCGTGTATGTACCTATACTTCTGGTTGAATTCGTTGCAGGTTCTCCAAGACAGTTTAGCTTTTCTCGGGACTTCCCGAGTGGCAAAACTAGGATTTTCCGGCTGTCATCGCTGCTAACTTGGCTACACAGGTGAAAGCGGGATTAGTACCAAAAAAATATATAAAGGCATTAAATCCCGTCATTTGATATAATTATTATAGTCTCTCTATGACTCTGCCTCGGTGGCGCAACGGTAAGCAAAAGTAATGTATGCGAGTGCTGTGTATGAGGTCAGGGGTTCGGGATCGTGCAGTTTGTTATTGATTTTCTATCAAGAAATTATCAGTAGCGGCACGGAGTCTACAACTGTGCTCGGTAAACGACAATAGGTTGGCTCCATACGTGGGACCAAAAACCATAGCAAAATGCGAATGTAGGTATATATTCTCTGCCTACACTTTCGGAAATATAGGCGTCTGGTTATGTACTCTAAATCTAATTAAACCAAATAAATTCTAATCAAATCATTTATTTGCTAAAATGTGGTTTATACAGATTAGAACAAAATATTTGACATCAGTCTCATGCCATGCAAATACAGTTCACAACTATACTCCGTTTGGTTAGGTAGGTACTTAACTAAAGGTGAACAAACAATCTTGAAGTGTCTTTTTATCTAAAAACTCAGTTTAAAAATAAAATGCTGCTAAAGATCAATGTAAATACAACAATAACGATTACTAAATCAATTGAACAGTTTATTTGTTTAATATATGTGTTTGTGTAAAAAGTCACATCAAGATTGTTTACCTTTCAATATTCAATATTCATTTATTCATAAAATATAAGCTTACAGTAAAGGTACACCAAATCATTTATATCTATGCTAACTATACTAAAATAAATGATATAGTACTACAATGTTAACAGGATTTTAGATTAACAAAAAGGAAATAAGATAAAAATAAAAACAAAAACAACCTATATGTAGGAACTATGACATTACATTTTACATAGGTAAATATAAATATGTTTTAATATTACATTCCGGGTGTCAAAAAATATGTCTGCATCTGGACTATATTGAAAGAACTCGTTAATAAGTCGAATTGGTCTAGCCGTGGGGCTGTTCTCAGCTTGTGGAGAGCGCCACATAGGTGGATAGCTCAGGAGTCTATGCTGTCGACTTCCCACACCACGCATATATTGGTCGGGAACGTAGAAATGTATCGATTCTTGTACAACAGGGCTATCTACTTTATCCGCTAATATCAGACAATAATTTAGTATATGTGTGGATTCCCGCCTAAGTTGAAGTGTATCATAACCTACCATTCCAAACACAAACATGGAGGGATATAGAAAAGGGTAGTAACCATATTGACGTTTGTATAGATATCTACAGAATTTACGTTGAATTTTTTCTAGCATAATATTATACAATGACTCTTTAGGGCTCCAAAGTATTGCATTATATTCTAATTTACTACGGACATATGCATTGTATAACTGTTGTACAGCTTGAGAGTTCTTAAATTGTGACTATATTCTAATAATGAAACCAAGACATTTATTAGCGTTTTTGCAAGTTTGGATTATGTGGCCATGAAAATCTAATTTGCTGTCCATTATAACACCCAAATCCTTAATTGAGCATACACGTTCAATAGGTGCGTCATCAAGATTATACATATTCATAATTGGATTACGGGATCGAGAAAAGGTGATTGTTTTACATTTAGAATTATTTAATGGTAGCTTATTTCTAATACTCCACTCAATTACAGCTTTACTTTAGTTAAGTATCTAACCAAATGGAGTATAGGTACTTTATTTTCTAAAATTATTTAACGTACCTGTTTGTTTACAATTTAAATACTCGTCCACCGAATAAAAACATTCATGAATGAGCAATTTGAGCAAATGAACCTTAGGCCGTCCGCTGCGTTATGCGGGTGCACGGAGCGGGCGCCCGCGACGGACTCTCGCCTCTCGCGGCGCCGCCGCGCCGGCAGTAAAGAAACAGCGCTCACTGATTTCCTAGAAACAGCTCCGCTCGCGTGCTTCGTCGCGTGGATACGTTGTCGACGGTGCGGGCTCCGTCGCACGCGCCGCGTGCGTCAGGAGACCCATGATAATAGAAAACAGCACGCCGCGCCGCGCGGGCGCCCGCTCCGTGCACCCGCTTAACGCAGCGGACGGCCTCAAACTTATAACTAGGCAATTCATGTGACTATTTTGGCAGGATTATAAAAAATGCGTACCACCATAGAATAACTACTACGGCAATACAACTTACTTCGACTTTCATCTATGTACTTCTTGCTACTAGTTTCATGAGTATCACTCATACAGCTAAATATGAGTTCAACCAAAAAGCAGGAAGCGTTGGTACTCGGTAGCCCAATGGATACAAGCATTGGATTTCAGATCAAGAGGTTGTGGGTTCGATGTCCACGAATTGAACTATCGACGTGAACACATTATAAACCTATCTACGCCGTGGTCCTACTTGGAATTTGCTGAAAAATACCCAACAGCACTTTGCCAGTATCTCACAAAAGACAGTAAGTAGTTAAGCGTTAAAGAAAGTTGGATCTATCTGGAATATCGAGGCAGTCCTAATTCCGTTTACAGTAAAAAATCTAATTATATCGTCCAGAGCAAAGTTCGAACATGGCAGTCAATCTTACAAAATCAAATCAAAATAGCTATCCTGATTCATTGAGATCACAAAGTAACACTTATGAACGTCAAGGTTATTAACTAAATTAACTAACTAAATAATAATACGATTTACATTTTTCTGTTGCCACGTTCAGTAAAGCAAGAGCGTATAACCAACGAGAAGAACGGACATGAAACTCAAGGTCACTGGAGACTAGCCATCTTTGCAAAAGATTATAGTATACAAATGCACGGCGTGCGCAAACACAAGTGCGCTCTATATTCCCAAACTCTCAAAAACGTATGCAAGTGTATCTATATAGACAATGACTAGGTAATATTATTATCGACTACAACGTTTAAGAAAGCATATACCTATTACCTACTACTTACCTAAATATGAAGATGTAGATAGGTAGGTATCTAAGTACCTATCTATTTATAGACATTACATTAACTAATACACTTTCTATTGTTATTGTTTTTTTAGTTTTAGGTAATAAAGAGATCTTTGTAAGAATAGAGGGTCTCAAACCAATTTTTGTTAGCGAGAATGCTGGCATTATTTCTATTATGAAGGAAAGATAAAAGGTTCGCATGACCCCTATCGTTAGAGGCGTATGCGTGCAAGATTGTTCTCTTTTCGTTTCCATTATTAAAGGAATCATTATTGTTGGTACTTACAAACTAATGAGAGATATCAAAATACAATTTAGTAGGTAAGTCCATTTTGATAAATATAGTCTTTGTAGAACATTAATTCTAAGCAGCATTTTACCAGGGTGTCGATTTGGTTAAGTACGTCTTTAATAAACAATATCACGAGATTTTTGATAATCGATATCTTTATAAAAATAGGGGTAAGTACCTACTTACCTACTTAGTTATGTCTGAAACCATTGAAATGGAGCATACTAAATGAAGTGTTTCTAAATCCCCATTTAGAGCCTCTGGTAAAAGCAGCCTCGATTCAGAAACAAAAAATAAATAATGACCAGGAATTTCTTCCATAGTAGTCAGTATCGACAAACATTTACAACATACCTTACAACTTACATTTACATAATATATTCGTTCTAAAACGTATAGATTACGGCCAAATCTCTCTCATACGGGGCAGGTTGTATGCATAAAAGTGGGACTGTCTATAAAGTAAATAAAATTACATGATTATCATTCTCGTGTCCTCTACACGAGGGAAGGGTGAGGAGGTGATATTTGTTTGTTCTTAAAAGCGATCGCATCAGATTTGTATTAAACGCCCAAAAGCTGCAGTTAAACGCGTGCATAATCTGATAAAGATAACAAATTGGTTGATTGAGTAGTAAACGTGGAGTATAAAAGGGTGGTCGTGGCTGAGAGTCGTCAGCTGTTCTCCCTAGTTCCCCGCCATAAGTACGTATGTAATTGAAGCACAATGCCTGCATTATCTGACTGAGTGTTGTCACATTCAATCGTCATGCGGTTAATCGAGTCGAAAGTAAGTACCGTTTTAATACTCGGTTGTTAGTAAGGAGCTTATTAATATTATTTTAAAATATAATAGGAATAAAATTATCCGATAAATATATGTAATATAATGATTATCTAATCATGTAATAATATTAGGCAGTATTTAAATTAGATATATTCAGCTCTGCCCAGGATAAAACGTAAACTGTATCTTATGTGTTAACATAGGATACCTTTTATACTTCAGGATATGGTTTATATGTGTGCTAAGTTTTATCCTAATCCCATCAACTGGTGCAACGGCTTATCCATGATTAAGTTAAAAACATCTAAACATCTTTATATATTTTAAGCCGCGACTTTTTTAAGTAGGTACCTACGTGTCCAACGTCCTCCTCCAAATTTCTAGTGAAAGCCGTATTTAGGTAGGTTTGTATTACTAGAAAGAAGTTGCTTCAATGGTTTATCCGTGAAAATATAATATTCTGACGTAGACAGCTTTGCATTTATAATATTAGTAATTGATCAGGTTTCTGTTGCTTAAAGTTACCGAAATTTTAAGAAATAGGTACCTCTCAGTAGGTGCAAACCTAACTTTTGGCTTTGGCTTTTTGTGCAATAAAAACTTATTGAATTACGAGTATTTTCAAAGATCTTAACTGAAAAAATATCTCATGACAAAATTTCGGGAAACCGATTACTGAAAATTCTAATAGAAACGTCAAATGGTTCTTTGATTTTTATCACGGATTTATATCTACTACATAAATATTAGAAAGTATTGTTGGGCACGATTAAAAAAAAAGATTGTGTTTAATCAACAATGCTAACAATACTCGTTCATCGAGTGTTAGGGTTGCACCCCTTAATATTCATTAGCTATCCCCTAATTACGGGATTATTCGACCGTTCACCAACTTTGAGATGAGAGTTCCACACCTGACTTGTTCATGTTTTGTTTTGAATGCTTTCCGAACAGATATTGATATCACAAAGACTACGCTTCAGTACATTTCAATTGTACACAATACAGAAATATCGTAGTGAAATTGTTTTCTTATTATAGCTGGTTTTCCCTCGCTATTCCACCTGCAGAAGTGCAATGATGCGGAAAAGAAACCGTTGGCGTTTCAACTTTTCAAGCAGTTTGATGTTTGTTGCGATTGTGATGATCTTAGGTATAAAATAATATAAACGAATCACTCAATAATATGAGTAGGTGTTCCTCTAAAGCAAATGATGCTATTGTCTTCATAACAACAGTCTTCAAACGCAAAGCGTATTTCGTTAGTGTAGTTACGTAATTTAGTCTTTACTGCAGAAATAAGTGTTAGTTGAAAATTACTAGGTAGGTACCTACTCTACTACTACTAGATCGTGAGAAGAGCTTCCCTTATAAGGCAGTAAAATAAGAAAATAAAGAATTTATAATCACTTTTTAAGTTAAGATCAAAACAAAAGCAATCTGAACATTATCAAAATTGTATTTTTTAAAGATTACTACCACTTTGTTCAATAAAATAATACGTTATGCGTACATTTCCGAGGGTTGGCATAAGTAGTTGTGTTACATGCACTTTTTGATAAGTAAGTATGTTTTTAGGTCCCACTTTATATAGGGGCCGAGCATAATTATTGTCTACCGGGAACATTTCAATACAGGATACCTGTTACAAATTTATATTTTGCCCGACTTGGGAATTAACACCCGATTCCTCGCGATCGCACGCAAATATGAGCACAAATTATTCAAAAATAATGAACGATGCATGGAACAAAAGTAAACAATTAAAATACATGCATATTCATAGATACGGTTAGTACATTAATTAAAACCTTTATTTACCTATACAATAACAAAACATTCCAAACACACTCAAATTAAATGACATAATTAACGTGTACAGTGTCCCACATTAATATAATAATCGTTTTCAAATAAATCGTACCTAATAAATTGTAACATAGAAAGGCGTGTTTATCCAAGAATCGATTGTCGCATTTGTGCCAGGCTGATGGGCACCGCACCACAATCTGTGTTCAATGCGTAGCTCGGCCAAATGCGATGTGAAACGAGGACGATACAAATTGCGACTAATATAAATCGAAATGTTATATTGCCAGACAGCGGATTGGAACACGTGCGTATTCCCACCGTCCATGGATGTACGCAAAATTCAAATCTCTTCAACAATAAAGTTTGGAGTGTCCGCGGTTGATAAATACCGTTTTCGATATTTTGAATTTTATTACGTCACTTTTTAGTTATTTTTTTACGAAAAAGGTAGCATATACGATCATACGGCTCGATTGATGGAAAAAGGTTACGATGGCTTGTGCGTGCTATAACAAGCGGGGTATACGATTGAATTGCCACGTAGATAGATAGATACTAAGTTCGACCCCAACTCTGATTTTTCGAAGTAAACGCACCTTTTTTTAAACAACGGTAAATTATGCTTTGTGAGGAAACCCGCATGTCTGAGAGTTTTCCAAACTGTTCTTAAAGATATGTGAAGTCTACCAACAGTCTGCATTAGGACAAACCCTTCTCACGCTAAAAAGAGGCCCGTACCCAGCAGTGGGCAGTTTATATACAGAGCTGATATGATTGCTTGCAAATTTTTGGGAAAAATAAAAGGAATGGCAGAGGAAGGTAGGTATGTGATATTCCTGAACACTTAGACGTCGGCCCAAATGCAGCAGGCTAGTCAGATCATTAGTACTGTAACTGGGATATATTTTTTACTCAGAGTTCGAAGGTGTCGAAGGGTCAAATCTTATATGTAGGTAAGTTTTAAAGCAGTTTTATTAAATGTGTCATGTATTGAAGGAGCCGGGACGTGGTTATTGAAATTATTAAATATATATGCGTTAATAAGTAGTGATTAAAGCTTTTTAATATTGAGATCACGGGGTTGGTCTTGATGAGTTTTTGAAGTCATCTTAAGATGAAACTTTAATAGCAAAAGGCGATCACAAGACATTGTAAAATGTTTTCGTATCAAAGCCTGTTTGGCTGACAAATTTTGTTAGGTCTTTGCTGATAAAGCCATGTCGTAGGAACTCCACAGTGTATAAAAAAGAACTTCTCGAGGTTGATACATTAAATTGATATTGAGGGCTGGCCGATAAAGTCTAATCAAGGTTTTGACTGATAAAATAATAAATGTAATTAAAAACGCGCAATTTTTTTTAATAATATCAATATTATTACAACCTTGAGCTGTAATAGGGATACAGACTTTATATATTGTTATTTCTTTAAACTAATTCATCTCTAAATTCTACGTACACCTAGGTAAAAGGTACATGTTTTCGAGGCTTTACGGAGTTGGATGCTCGCGCTATAGTTTCCTTCTGAGAAACAGTAAGAGTGACACTCCACGGAAAGCCTTTCATATGTGCTTTAAATCGTTAACGTTTAATGAACACTATGACACGCGCTTAATTATTTTCTGTTCGTAATTATTTTATGAACCGGTAATCTATAATATCAGCCTTAATAGCAGCGATAGCTCCGTGGGGAGACCAACAGACTGCAATGCACAGGGTCTCGGGTCCAAACCCACGTCGCGCACCTCCGACTTTCGGAAGTTATATGACTTTTCGAAATTATGTGCGTATTGATTGACAATTAACGCCTGCTCCGTGCCTCGGAGAGCACGTTAAGCCATCGGTCCCGGCTGCCATGAACATCTATGGCAGTCGCTATTGGGAAGTCAGTGTCCTATAATATCCTGGCACTGATCTAGCCTTGATGTATCGTTAGCCTTGCGTAGGTCAGGTGGCAGCCGCTCCGTGTAAAAACTGATATCCAGTCAAATTCGGTTAGACTAGAAAAGCCGACCCGAAGTTACTTGGGCATAATAAAGGCTAGGGAGAAGAAGAAGGACACCTATAATATGCTTAGACTGGTTATATATAAGCAACCTACCTGAGGTTGCTTATTTTATAACGATATAAATTAATTGAGCAGATTTAGAGGTAAATTATAATTATTGCTAAAAGTAATAATGTCGTATAATAAAAAGTAATTTAAAAGTGATTATTTAAATATTGCCGCCGTATGTCTTAAACGGGTGCTTGCCTAAAGGCAACTCCTTCACTAAGTATAAAGCCTGTATCGCAGGGGACTTTACAAACGTTCAAACAACATCCAGATTTAGAATTTGTGGTTCACAGAAGTTTTTGTCTCGTGTGGGGATCGAACCTATAGCATTCGTCTTAGTACGTGACAGTGGCGTGGCGACCACATAAACCACTGTGCCAGTCATGCACTCAATCAGTCAATCGTTGTTCATTGAATCTTTTAACCAGCACTACTATTGTGATAAAACAACTATTTCGTTCATTATTATCGTTTCTAATAGGTACCTATTTATAACGAGCTCAGGCTGAAATGTACGCGATCCACATACAAACATTGTGTTAACCAATAGGTATATAGCGAATCATATAATCAGTTTCATGGACTGTTATTTCGCAATAGTTATTAGAGTTGAACAATGGATTTTATAGCGCAACGGAACAGTGCCGACAATTTTAACACGAGAACGAGTTCGAATGGGTGCCGGCACATCTCTATTTGGAGGCAGCGAGTCGTGGTGTGGAAATCGCATCAGAGCCTCTGTCGAGGCAGGCGCTGCCACCCACCCCTCCTCCCCCCTCTCTTCAAACATTTCACCAACGCTTTTTCAGCGACGCGACAAACCATTATGATTCTATTTTCATGGTAATAAGACTCCCCATAGAAAAAGATTTTCACACTAATAAGTTTAAATGAAAATTGTCCCATTGTTGAGCAAACAAAACGGGATTTTGTCGTGTACTTTGTCATTCTGCCAAAATACCTACCGAGGCTTTCGTTATGTTTGTTAAATATATCAGCGTAGCTTTGTGAATATAAACAAATAACGCCATTGTATTTGTTAAGTTTACTTTGCTGTATTAAATTGTTTGAGGTTTAAAGTGTAATAATTATTATGAAGTAGGCACCTATATTATGTGCCTATATCATTCGGTATCAATGAAGATAGAAAAAGAATGATACAAAAATTTTATTTTGATCTAGCGTCAATAGCACAAATACGCCAATTAAATATATAAAAAAAGTGATTTCTAATGGCTATGGCCCTTTCGCGGTATAAATTTTGCAGTGGTTGTGTTGCCTTTTCCCGAGAGCAGATCCTTCTAAATTGCGGTAATCGGACATCCTAAGCGTGCCAACTGGGAATCGCTAGATATCCAAAGGAACGTTAAGATATTCTTTCGGAGTCTCTTGTCGCATTGTACTTGGGAGCCATGTTCAGAACAGCTTTGCTGCTTTTTAAAAGTGCAAATAGACGATCCAACATGGTGCGGCAAAACTAACACACAGTACGGTGCGCTCTTCATACCACCGTTCCACACCACGGAGCGTCTTTTTTTCCGGTGCCGATGCCGCAGCAAGTTCTATGTCACACCACCGTTAAGGTATTATTAATGATGTTCGGCGCACTGTGGCGCAATATGGTCCGCCAGCAGACCGCCGCGCCTTCGTGATTCGGCCGCACTACGTTCGAACGTCTATTTGTATTGTTATGTTCATTTTGATATGGCATACAGCTACAACAACCCTCTGCCTTCTTCGGGTCGCATTGATGATGGTATATGTAGGCCGTTAAGTCGCTTCTTATGACACATAATCGTAGTGTAATAGAGCTGTTTGTAAACTGTTATGAAAATTCAAAAAGAGCAGGTAGGTAATGCGTATATAGTAGAGATGCGCCGAGTAATAGTTTTACAGAGTAACCGAGTACCGAGTATTACTCGGTTTTAAGTTTGTCAAACCGAGTACTCGGCAGAGATACTCAGTTAGAAAAGCTATCAATAAAAGTCCATATGTTAGTGGAGGGTGCTATATACATATTAGCAGTAATTCTTCTTTGTATAAATTTATCTATGAAGATAAGAGGAATAGAATATTACTGAAACAGGTAGAGAGCCTAATATTTCTGCATCATAATTTGCCTAATTGTTAAATATAAAATTTAAATTTTATGATTAAATAGATACTTACAAACACTTTATTTTTACCGAGTAGTCGTTCCTTGAACCGAGTTATTCGGCCGAGTACGAGTAATAAAAAAAGCACCGTGTTTGCCGAGTACCGAGTAATAAACGAGTACTTGACGCATCTCTAGTAGATACCTAGTATGGTAAGTATTTATTCTGTCCTGTTACATATTACTTAATGTTTTTAGCTAAGTATAAGTCTTCCATGTACAATACGATATAAATAAATTTCGTGTTTTGGCAGGAATATAGCTACCTATAGCCGATCCTAGCTATTATATACTTATTGATAGCAATTGAATCTGTAAGCCAGTAGGTATCTATGTAGTAACTTCAGTAATCTAGATAAATACTGGCATTTATTTTACATATACGTTATAATCATTAATATGCTGGGTGAAATTTGTGGTTACATTTGAAACATATTAAATCCTATGGGTGATAATTTAAATTCTATGTAATTACTATAAAATGGAATTTGATTTACCCTGCAAATAAAAAAGCTTAATGAACATTCGGGTTAGGGTCAGATAGTCAGATAATCCGGATAGTAAAAAGTCTGAGTAAAAAAAATACATACCTAACTAGATTGCAGAATGACTGGGTAGGCAAAACGTCTAGGTTGCTAATTTACACATATTTATTTTAAAATATCCAGGAAGGTAGAATGACTTCATCGCAAAATGACTTGATTGCATGATCCCTAGATATGCACAACGTTATAATTGCAAAATGTCTGGATTGTATAATGACAAGATAAGTATATATTTCACCGTAAGATATTAAGCATACTTATTTTATAATAAAATAATAATTCCTTAATGGTTAATGTCTCGCCACCATCTAAAGATGCTCGAGTTGAAAGGGTTACTCTTTCTGCATGACCTGGATAAAGTCCTTGATGCAGAAAGTTTACTGCCTAACGCGGCAGGCATCGCAAAAAGACGAACCTCCACCTCTCTAGAGACCTACTAACCACTAGTAAATTGGACCCTGTTCCCGATAGCGGTAGGTCTGTATAACATTTACTTTTAAAATAGCGATTTTTAAAGTCGACAAGTAATTACGAATCAACTGTAAAATAAAATAAAGAATAAAATACCAGGCGCTAGATTAAAAATACGGCATATAATAATATTATCAGTCCTGTATTGCACTTTCCCTCTGCTGGACACGGCCCTGCTTTTCTCAGTGTGAGATGGCTGGACTATGCTGGCCCTGTACATGTTGCCAGACTGGCAGACTGCAGGTTTCCTCACGATGTTTTCCTTCACCGTTGAAGCCAGCGATAATTAACTATATTTAATATGTGCGTAACTTCGAAAAGTTAGAGATGCGTGCCTTGGGATGGAAGTCAAGACCTTTACATGACAGACCAACGGTCTTCCACTAGCCTAATGGAACTAAATAGGAAGGGTTACCATTTTTAAAGCTTCACTTTCTATAGGCGTTTTTTAATCCCTGGTGGATGGTCCTTATCGCTATCAAGCCATTTTGTTTAAACAGACTCTATGACACTAAGAATTTTCGCCTATTCAATTACGCATATACATTCTGCAACCCAGACTTTGTGCAACTGAGATGTTTTATCAACATAGTCATGAAATCTAGACTTTTGAAACTTAGACGTTTTGTCTACACGGACATTCTGCAATTCAGTCTTTTAGTAATCTAGACGTTTTGCCTACCCAGTCATTCTGTAATCTAGTCATTTTGTTTACTCAGACTTTTTACTTTCTATACTATTTGACCCTAACCCGAACACTCGTTATTGGAGTGTGCATTTTCACAGATTTATATGAATCGAAATGTATAGTACCTAGGCCACAACATAATATAGGTATACCTACATACATTAGTCAAAGCATGAACAGCCATGTACAGCTTATTTTAAACGACTTCTCTCGCAATAGCATTAATCCTATATCACGTGTGACTTTACAAATATTGAAACAACGGTTACAAATACACCCAGACTCGGAACAACTATGTATTTATGGAAGACATAAATTTATTTTCCACTTGGAACTGTGTGGTCGAACACACAACGATCGGCGCAGTGGCTGTGGCGTGTGGTGTATTTTAACATTATAATATAAATATTCTATCACATACACACAACACCATCTAGCCCAAACTAAGCAGAACTTGTACTATGGGTACTAGACAATGGATAAACATACATATATACTTTTTTTTGTAAATACTTACATATTACACATAGAAACACCTAGACAAAGATAAACATCCATGTCCATGCACACAAATGTTTGACTTGTGCGGGAATCGAACCCGCGACCTCAGGCGCGGCAGTCGGTTACACTAACCACTACGCCATGGCTAATCTTTGTTTGCTGCCGGTTTGAACAATGAGTGATAATTTTTTTTTTAAAACATCGGTGCCTGTATGATACTATTTAAAATAAATGCCTAAAAGAGGCAATATCTACAAATTAAATACCTACCTACATTTATCTAACCTTTTGAGAAGAACCACGTTGTTAAATTAAAGAAAATATATATTTACGCAGGCGACACGATATTTGAATACGATAAGAATTTTTACTTCCATTAAATCCATAAAGAGATGTCCGGCAAAGAGTTGTGTGAAAGGATTAGGGAAGAAGGCTCTGTACGACGCAAAAGGCTTATCTATGGACACCCTCTATTATATTCAAATATTTTTCTAGTGATATTTTATTTATACGAGTAAGCTGCAGACGTAAAAGATATCTTTGATCTCTGTGATATTCAGTAGAATGATACAATTTCGCGCTATTTTATTAAATAACGGTGTATTTTTGTATAGAAATGGCGGTCTTAAGTTGTTCAAATAACTAAGAATATTTATTATTTTTGAAATTATACTACTTACTTTGTAAGGCTTTTATCGCGATTTTTTACAATTAGTTATTTTTACCTATTTATTTTCCCGACGTTTCGGTTGGTTTTTAGCAGCCGTGGTCACATGGAGACTGGTTAAAGTAAATCAATTCAGCTTTGTGTGAATCTGTGTAACCACGAGTAATAACGTTCCTACACATAAATAGCTTATCTATATATTAATACGTGAAGCAAATACTTTGTACCTCTTTTTACGAAAATTGCGCGGACAGGAAGAGTAGGAAATTTGGCACAGTTAAAGTTTATATGGAGAAGGAAGGGCGAATCCTAATATTTATATGAAATATGCATAAGAAATACATTAAATTAATGAAATAGCGCTACACGCACACAACCATGCATTTGACACACGCAGTCGAAGCGCGTAACTATGGTTACATATATCAATATACAGAGTGTATAATAAACTCTGTCCGATCTTGTTTCTTACTTAAAAAACATGCTAAGAAAAATAATTTAAAAATCTATATTATCGTAAAACGTCTTTATGGTGATATAAATGATAGATTATAATCTGGCCAGTCGACAGTTTCAGGGCGCCGCGCCGCGCGCCGCCGCTTATTTACCTCCGCATCCACTAACTAACAGCTATTTAGTTAGCGGACGGTATACCTGTTAAGGTAGCCGGCAAGGTAGATGTAGGTGACATATCCCTTTTAAAGATGTTATCAGATTAAAGAAATTCGGCATCCAATCTCTATGGTAAAAACCCCCATTTTGTCAATATTTACTCACTTAATAAAAATTTAAAAACTATAACCTAACTACGTAAAAAAGGAGTCTAAAAAGGATAAACTTAAAATTTATATAGACTATGTCACCCGGGACATTATTACGAATCTATTGACACCTCATTCATTAAAATCGGTTCAGTAGTTTAGGCGCTACGGTGGAACATGGTGGAACGGTGGAACACAAACATACATACCCAGACTACCAAAATCATTACCCTTCGTTTTGGCTTCGCCGTAGTCGGGTAAAAATATGTCAGAACTCGTGTCTTGATATAAGAACCGGGCCTCAGTTGAAAATGTTTTGTCGCTGAGTTAGGAGTAAGTTTGCGAATGCGTCAAGCGATTACTCGCGCCGATCATCAGTTGATCAATTACTTTTATGCGTATTACTTATAATGTTAACTGCACCAAGTAAGTGTCTCTCGGTAACTGTTCGACCGCTAAGTGAATATTTCAGAGTGATAATCTAGTGGAGAGTTCTCATCGGTAGTGTAAATAATCATAATATAATAATATCAGCCCTGTATTATAAACTGTCCCACTGCTGGGCATGGGCCTCTTCTCAGTGTGTGAAAGGTTAGGCCATAGTCCACCACGCTAACACAAAGTTTGCATATCTTCGAGAACGTTATGGAGAATTCTTATAGATGCTGGTTTTCTCGCGATATTTTACTTCACCATTAAAGCGAGCGGTGATCAACTATTTAATATACACATAATTTTCAGTTACAGTCACAGTTGTGTGCCTTGTTGCCGAACCCGAGACCTCTGCTATCAAATATAAATAGATAAAAAACGAAAAGATATATCTCTCTTTTATGTACAGTGGTTTTTTGTGTGTTTAATAGTAGGTTATTAGTTAGCGATGGGACGAGTCTCCTAATCTAATATGTAAGGCGAAATCATACGATAAAACACGGTTCTAGCCATCCATCCACTCACCAATTCCCTGAGATGGCAGCGGTGAGTAACATTATTGTTCTGGTATTTATTTGCGATTGCAGATATGGGGTTTGGACTCGCCCTTACAAGAACCGGATTCCTCTGGACCTGGGGACCAGATAGAGCCGTCGGGTGTTCGAAAGTTGGAAAAAAGCAGCAGTCGTAATATAATTTTTCATTATAAGTTTTTTTTATTATTTTAAAAGGTTAGGTATTTAGCCACTAAGTCTCAAAATAAACTTTGTGTGTTCTACCGCTTATATAATGGATTGTGTTCTGAAGAGTTGTTTGAGATGATGTCCTTAGCTACTTTTTATCATCGCAACCTAATTGTACGATTCCAAAGGAAGTTTTTGCCGCGGACTCTCAGGTTGTGGAACGAACTCCTTGTCGAGTTTTCCCCACAATACTACACCATAGGGTTCTTCAAAAATGATGTTAAAAGGTTTTTAGAGCGTCGGCAACGCGCAAGTGATGCCTCTGGTGTTGCAGGCTACAGTGACCACATACCACCAGGTATGTTTGTTAGCCACTTTAGAAGTATAAAAATAAAAATGAAAGGCAGCTCCCGCGGCACCCGCAGTATTATTCCTGTATCGAAGGGGACATTACAGACATTCATACAACGGACACAAAGTACATCCAGACTCAGAACGACTATACTCGTACTATTTGTGGATCACACAAATTTTTGTCCCGTGTGGACTAACAACACACGGCGGTTATTGATTGCGATTGCTATGCATAGTCTCAGTTTCGAATCTTAAGACGAGTCAACCAAACGTAATTGAGTTTACTTGTCATGAAATTCTCAACCTCGAGTTACGGAGTTGGGATTGATGCAATAACCCCGTGCCTCACATAGCACGTAAGGCCATTGGTTCTGCGCCTCATCACTCTCCAGTCGTGTCAGATTTCTGACACCGATGTGCTTTTCCCCTATTCGTATTCTGATAAATAAGAATAGGGAAAAAGTGCACTTGTGTTTGCGCACACAATTGTACACTACAAAATATCCTACGCCGATGCCCAGTCCCCATTAAGATTGGCTAGCCAAATTGAAATTCAGTCTGGAGGATTTTATAGCTGCTTGCAGTCAATGACGATGTGAGGCGATGCTTTATTAATAAAATAAGTAAATACTTCGAAATCAAGGTGGTGCCACTCCGCTCTCAAAACTTAAAATTTTCGAAGAAATGACACTGAATAATAAAATGCGAAACTTGAAAAATCTGTATGGCAGTGCAAGCAATCATAGACTATGCTACGTGCTCAGACAGGTCATATATGCTTATTTGTGATGATCGATCAATAATAATAACTGATCGAAGTTTGCCACTATTGTTTTATTTATAAATTATATGGCTTTGCTATCCTGATATTTTTGTTGGGTATCCTTTGGGTTCCAGGTGGTCACTGGTGCATAAACCTATGGCAGCTTTGATTATTTCTAAGTATTGTATTAATTACTGTGCGTTGGTACTAGTTCCACAGATTATACCTGATCTAAATTCTTTGCACTGATAGGACGTCTATACTTAAACAAAGATGTTTTTATATTATTATTATTTCTTATCTGTAGCCCGAGGTCGCTCGCTATACGATATGCCACACGTAGCCTGGAAAATAGGAGTCCGTCGTAAGGCTCACTGAGTTCTATTTACCATAACTATAGACAAAGACAAATAAAGTTTCTGATGAATTTATATTTGTAAAACATGAATAAAGTGAGAAGAATACATGATCTGCATGTTTTGTCATTTATATCGGCGCACAATACAATTAAATTAAAATTGGAAGTTACTAACATTTTGTATGTATATGTACCTATATCAAAACAGCGGTATACATAGGTACATAGTGAAAGAACCAGTATTTCAGATTAATATCGTAGCATAATAACCAAAACAAAGTAATTAATCAAATCAGTCAAAAATGCAGATAATAATAATGTAAGACATTACGATACCAATCAGATATCTTTTAAATATAGCGTAAGTTGTAAAGTAAGGAATTAGTTAATTTTATCATAAGTCTCAAAACGCTCTGTTAGATTTTATTATGCATAACCTCATTGTCACGACGATTGCGTATGTAACCCAAATCTATTGTCTAAATTTGTTCTATGTAAGAACTTCGCCCGCTCTAGAATTACCTACTCCCTATGCTGCGACCTTACAAATATTGTAACGACGACGGTCCAAAGAACCCTCAGACAGACACAGTAGATAAGTATTTGTGGATGAATAATTATTTGTCTCGTACGGCGAAATTAGGGATAGAAACCATAGCGTCCGCAACTCTAAGCGCATTAATATTTGAGACCACACCAGAGAGCTTTTTGTGCATTTATTTCTTTAGATTATCAAAACTCAAAAACAAAAATTAATAGAGAAATTGTCTGAAAGTCAAAAAGATGCCAATTAAAACAATTTCAACCAAAATATGATAATTATATTACAACTCTTTATGTTTGGAATAACAATCTAAGTGTGCAAACGTACGCGTACGTCTAAATCAAAACAAGAAAAATAGGATCATATATTATAATGATGATAGAGTGTTTAAACTTTTAAAGCTTTTGTCTCATATTGCCTAGTAACTTTTCTTCTAACTACTAGGTGAATGTTGTGGCAACCCTTAAGTAAGGTAGTGTTTGGCATTGCCTTACGTGAAGGTTTGCACAATATTAGCTCTGAGAACTAAACCTTATGAAAATATAATGATGACCTATACCGTATTGCTTGTCCTAAATAAATAAGTTAAAATAAATTATTATAATGTATTCAAAAAACAATAATTTGAAAAATGTAATTGAAATAAGCACTTAACATAATTATAAAATTTTATCAATAGGTACTAAATACACTACGTTTCTACCAAGTAAGTTGTATTTTGTCTGATGTGGAATGATTGAGGCATTGAATAACCTAGACCTAACCTAACCTAGTAATTTAGAATGTCAATCAATGCTGCAAAAAGAGCGACGAACGGACAGTACCTTCGACTGCCCATTCTTTAAAATTCTATTAGACCTACACAGTTTTATTTTGGCATTTCTTATCCTTATAATCTTGTCCTTATAATTATCTGTAAACATCGCAAGTTTTAATAGTCAACGAAAAACGTTTAACGTAAAAAATTTAAAACGTTTAAAATTTTTATAATTAATGTAAACTTTACGAATCTACTTTATTAATTGTTCTATTTGATTTTTACAACAATTGATTGGATATCAAACTTGCGAGGAAAAAAATTCAGTATCAAAGAACGTAATAAATTCTTCTTTGAATCTATTGCCTATGATATATGAAACGAATAATAAAGGCTATGGAATTTAGCACGCGTATATTTACTATTCTATCAGCGAACGTGACAACCCCGAACGACATTTGTGTCGAACTTGGGCCCTTTTCATATTTATGTTTTTAAAGATTATTAGGTAATAAATTATACCTATACCTAGGTACACTAAATAGTGTCACAAAAATAAATATTGAACTTAATCTTTCTAAACTTCGCTTAGATTGTTAAGAAAAATAGCAGGTCTTTGAGTAGCTAATTAACCTGTCCGACCATGAATTAAGAATATAATATATTTGATTGATTCCATTGATTCCATTGTAACCTATTACTTTTATCAAAATTAAGCATAATGTTCGTTACTTTTTGTAGGTACATAACTAAAAATCTACGTATTACTCCATTCAAAGCTGATGCAAAACTTATTTATTATTCTTATCATAAACATGAACTACCTACCTACTATAAAGTTTTTCCTACCTATACACATTTTCTTAGTATTTTACAGATACCTACACAATACAATTCATAGTGATAATATATATCACTATCACTGCATTGAAATTAAACTACTACTACATATTATCTTTACTAACACTACATATTATAGCACTAAGTTCCCCGCCGAGTCTGTCTGTCTGTTCGCGATAAACTAAAAGCTACTGAACGGATTTTCATGCGGTTTTCACCAATAGACAGAATGATTCATGAGAAAGGTTTAGGTGTATAATTTATTAAGGTTTTGTAGGTACTACCCGAGCGAAGCCGGGCGGGTCACTAGTTATAAAATAAAAGAAAAAGTTTGAATAATTATACACAATTGTGCACAATTGCGGACACAGCTAGAAATATATATTAGTCAATGTTAAAACAATTTGATTAAATTAATATTGATATATTGAGACCCCAGTCACATATATTGGTAGTTCAATAGGTACATACCTATTATACATTTGTTTTCACTTATCTATCTAATATTATTGTAACATCAAAGGAGGAAATTTTTTAATGGCGTATTATCTAATTTAAATTCTAAAAACGCTTGTTTAACAAAACAACAAAGTAACTTTAGTGGGAAGCTACTTTTAACAGCTAAACTGGGACGACTACTTATATAATTAAGTTCCAAATTAAACGTAGAAACAACTTACAGAAGGCAGCAAGACCAGCTCCAAAGGCTAGCTGCTGGTGAGGCAAAAGCATTGGTCGAGGACACAGCGGCAGCGGCGGCGGTGATGGCCACATTGGCGGACCCCTGACCGGCACGTCAACGGGACCTTCACTCTCACCTATCTCCACATCGGAGGACGACTCGCTCTCAAACACATTCTCAACAACACTATTATTTTTAGGTTCTTCAAGATGCCCGTATATTCTAGCAAAGAACTTCCGCGGGGATGAAGGCCGCGGTGCTTGCACCGAACTCGCGTCCGTTTGATTATCATCAACTTCTTCGCTCATCGTTTTAATTAGCACACGTGTTATTCGGTTTCGAGAGGTGCGTGAATTGAGAGTGTCAGGTGTATGCTTCCCCAATGAACTAGGCCCCGCCCCTTGCTCTCTCCCTTTTCATCCCGAGGAGGAATAAAGGGGAAAGGGTATTTTGCAACCAATAACTGCGCTCATTTTATGGAAGCCCGCCCCTGCAGGCGGGGTTGAAAGCGGGATAAAGTTGTTTCGTAACTTTCTATAATCAAGTTATAATAAGTGTGTTCTAATTTTATTAATTGTTATCAAATCGGTAGGTAGGTCTTTGGGTAATTATGTTAAATATATCTTAGAAAATTGTTTACAAGTTCTGGGATTAGGACTATTGCATAAAAACTAAATAGGTAGGTACTTACGTATTACTTAAGTTGAATTGATAAGGCGCCTATAATTCATGTTTCATACGTACGATGTTATCAAATCAAGTGCACATACTTATTATATTAGGGTCGTATCCACTAAAAGTCTGGCTGAATAGACTCGAGAAAGGTCACTCTATGACATACATACTTACACCTTTATTGACACAATTTAAGGTATGGTCAATATACTTATCGACACTCATATTATAAAGGACAGAATTCTTTGTGTGTTAGTAATCGATTAAGTCTGAAATTACAGATCCGCTTTCAATTTGAAAGTTACTATATCCACATATATATAAGTATATAAGTAACATAGACTAGGTATATATATTATTATAACATCTCGCAACGAACAACGGGAGCGGAGTGGTAATCATAAACGTGGAGGAATTTAACTACAATCTTCGTGGTTAAGTTGAGAGCACATAAAACATTAAAATACACACATTGAATGAATTAGAAAATTAAACGATCGATTATTTTCTTTATTTCCTGACAGGATATTCTACAGATACCTAACCCCGATTCATCATACTTCTTTTTATATCTGCCCGTGATTTCCGCGCAGTTTTGCAACATAAATAAAATACCTTATATTTTCTTATTTGTTTATTTGATCTTAATACTGGATACTCAAACTACTTATTAGCAGGTGGTTATGAACTCGTATACTATACTACTATAAAAACAGTTTAAAAATTAACGAACTATAGGTAGATTACTCGTGAATTTCAGAACGGCCGCGAGCCACTTGCACTTATTGAAAGACAAATGTTAGGTAATACATAATAAACTATACCATATATTATATTATTATTATTATTATTATTATATTATTACCTAAAACTACATATCTAACACACATACTTCCCGCGGTACAACGGATATACTAACCCATCTGCAAACAAGTCACAATCTGGATTTGACTCCAAGAGAGCGTTGAATGCAGTTAGTAGGTACCCTGAGAATCGGTGATTTAAAAATAATAATATTCTATTACTTACACACAACACCATCTAGCCCTAACTAAGCAGAGTATTATAGGTAGAAATGCGTTAGAATGTGAATGTGGAGTAAAAAGTTTTCTTAAAAGACTTCAACCACGTCTGTATAATTGGGTACAAACAATTGACATACGTCTGGATGAATTTCAGGGGTTAATATACCTATGTAATTGCTTTCATTCCCGATTAATTAGACGGTTAGAACGGCGGTTCTCATATGCATAAATAAGACACTATATAACTGAGCTCATATGAGATTATTTTGCTATTGACGCCAAGTTGACACATTTGAATACCGGCTGCATTTCCATACATTGAGATTACTTTATTAACATTCCGTTTGTGCTTTTGACAAATGTATAGGCAGAAAGAAATGTCAAAGAAATAGCACATGGCATATTTATAATATTTTTTATTGATTTGCATCCATGCAATCTGTTCTGTCTGTCTTACGCTTATAGCCTCAAAGGAGTAATCAGAGGTATATAGTATATACGTATACACTGTGCGTATACACATAAATTTACGTTTAGTAAATATAGTTTTAGCACCGACGTTATAGAGGGCAAATCTATAGCCGTCCAATGGGCATAATTTTAGACTGCGTGCTACTAAACATAATTTCTGAAAATATAACCCAATAACAAATTAACTGAATATAAATTGATTAGGTATATGATATACCTACACCTAACATTGAAAAGACAGAGGTGCGTGCCGTGGTATCGAACTTGAAACACTTGCGTGTCAGTTCAATGGTCTCCTCACTAGGCTATTGCTGCTAAGATAATTAGTATCAAATAAATAATTTTTCAAAACGTTAAAGCCGCTTCTGAAAAATTCATAAACATGTTTATAGTAAAGTAAAATAACAGCAAACAACATACTACCAGACGCTCCATTTCTTCACTCGCCCCTCCGTGGCGCAGCGGTAATGAATGCGACTGCTGCGCATGCGGTCTCGGGTTCGAATCACGGGTCGGGCCAACAAGAAGTTATTGGGTTTTAGAGTTCGAAAAAACGCTTATACAACAGCTTTGTCCGTCCGTCCGTCTGTCTGTTGTACAACTTTCAACTCAAAAACCGTAAGAGCTAGAGACTTGCGGTCAACGCCATTCGACTAAGCATGGTCGGTTTACCCCCGAAATGACCATGACCTTTGACCTCTGACCTCAAGGTCACGTGATCCCATTTTTCGAACTCGATTTACGGCAATTCATGGCCGTTTCTCACTTGTTTTAGAGTTCGGTGCCTCTGAAAGCACGTAAAGCTGTTGATCCAGCGCCTGATCTCTCCCCGGTCGTGTCGGATTATAGTCCCATCAGATCATGAGAATTAGGAAAAAGAGAAAGAAAATGCACTTGTGGTTGCGCTCACACTTGTGCACTTTAACTAATAACTCCTGCGTTGATGGCCAGTCTCCATTAAGACTGGCCGCCTTGACCGAAATTCGATCTGGAGGATATTACATTAATAAATTGCGTAACATTTTGTCTAAAATACCGTCTCCGAAATTGTGGCCTCGTGATGTTTGTCTTCGGGTACCTACTATCCCGTGTGAGAATAGAACCCGTAAAACTCTCCTCTATAATAGTGATCACTTACATACACCACACGCCGACAGTACATTTAAATTTTTAGATAAGTACTTAGGTATGTGTACCTAAATATTGAATTTACTTGAAGAAACTTAACTTGTATGAAAAGTAGTAAAGTATGAAATACTCCTTGGATACACTAAAAAAAAGGCCTGTTTATTCTTATTCTCTTTGATACGTGTATAAAACATTGACATTTGTAGAAATGTTTGTCAAATAATAAAAAGGAATGCATGCACCGCCGTTACATTTGCCGGAAAATTCATTCGATGTTTAACTATTCGGCGTACACCGCGATAATGCACCGGAATGCTGCGGTGATAAGCGTCACGTGTATACTCTTGTGTCTCACTTTCAACTACACGTTTCCTTTGCATAGAGACAGCTCCAAGTGGAATGTGGACTCGTATAGCAACCGTGAGTACTAAATATATAATATATTAGATATTAAGTATATTACACAACACATGTATACAGAACTAGTTACCATCGCTTTGCTAGTAGGTATAATCTACATGATTAACATTAAAACAGTGTCTCCAGTGATGAAAGGATACGCTATTTAGATTAAGCTTCATAAATATTCCTTTCTTTTATTTTAAATTCTGTTATACAATTGCAATTCCTTATTAAAAGGAATTAATAACACAACTAAACGCCGAATACAATCGTTGTCGTGTCTTCCTGGGGCCTAGATATTACCTACTTAAATATATTTGCCGGTGATAGCTTAATTAGCCATCGTTAACGTAATGAAACCAAGTAGATACCTAATTCCACTGTTGGTCTTACATTTCTCTTTTTAAGCACGCTGTTTCATAAAGTTATGGCTGAGATATAAATTAACGCATATCCAGATATATGATGATTCCGATTTACATTCTACACCTTTTACTGCTCCTGTCATTGATTAAATAATCTTCTAGGTCTATCAATGTAAAAATTATTTAATTAACTAGCAATATAACCCTGTAGGTACATCGCGTGAAATTCGTTACATCGATGAAGACAAGTGTAGGTGTACCGAGAATATTTAAATATATTTTCGTTACTTTTCTATAGCATTTCATTATTGATGACTGATAACATTGTTATATACCTAAGTGTGTTTCTATATCTACAGTGTCGCGGCATTGTGATAAAACAGGCCACCACGACAAGATTATTCAACGAACCAAGAAAATGGCAAGCAATTTGGAAAGTGCCCTGAAGAGAATCAAAGACTCTACTCAAGACTTCTCCAAAAACATTCAAGCTCGCTTTAATACCGTTAAGAACGCCTTCACCGAGGAAGATCTTCGGCAGTACGAACAACTAGTTATAATGAAAAAGAATCCATATTTAGATCTGAAAGATATAGAATTGAAATATAGCCCCACTGACAAAAACGTCAGGCAAAGTATAAAATTTGACGCAGGACCTATGCCACAGAATTTTGTCGGTGATCCTAGTATTTGGGAAACGATGGAAGAAGGTCCTAACGTGGAAATTACCAATAGAGGTTTAACAGGATTTGCAATACCGGCTAAAATTATCAAGCCTGCCGATTTAATTAAATTAAAACTATATAATAATAATTTGAAAAGTTCTGAAGACGTTACTTCACAGAATGTGAAATTGGGTAAAGGTTCTGATGTTTTAGGTAGTCTTCGGGATGATATTATGAATTTGCTCTGAAAGTAGATTATATTTAATAATATTATTTATCTTGTTTTATTCATGTTTCTGTTACTGTGAAATAGTACATGATCAACATACGAATCTCAGATAGGTCGCCATGCAATAAATTAATCGACAGGAAGGTAAGTAGGTATGCCATTGACAGTGGATGTGTGGTGACTCTATCAGCAATTGCGGTTTATTGATAGTGGTATTTATTGGTATTTTATAACATCTAAAATTATTATTGGATTCGTTGTGCTTAGGCACAAGGAGTAGATACAATAACAATCGTAGTCGAATCAAAAAATTACCTTTTTTTTATTAAAATAACTAAGATTATAATGTTAATCGAAAAATAACGTTTTTTTTATTAATATAACTAAGATCATAAATGCGAATGTGAGTTTATTTGCTTGTTACGCTTTCACGCCATTACTCAAACGATCTATCTAACATGAAATTTCGCATGCGCGTTGTCAGGGGAATAGAAAAGGATATAGGGTACCTTTTATTTTTAACCTAACCTACATTTATGCGAGCGAAGCCGCGGTCTAAATCTAGTGTTATATATGTTCTAACCGATAGCCAAAGATAGTAAATTATGCCGTGCCTGACAAAGCACAGGCCATATTATATAAATCCATAATTATATATAGCTAACGTTTTAGTATACCTATATGTTAGTTTTATGATAGAAGTTGAGAGTTAGGCTTCATTTACACGTACCACACCCACACCACATTGACGCAACAAAAGGTGATCAAGCAGTGGTTACGTGTTAATAGTGTCGCTGCAGCTTTTTGCAGTTGCATTGTGGTTCTACAAAATGTGGATGTGGTTGAATTGTCGTTAGTAGTTGCGATGTGGTTGCGACGACGCAATGACGCTCACGAGTGCAGACAGACAGTTCGACACCGGTTTTCGTCGACGCAGCGTTGTGTCTGCGATGTGGCCGGACGCTAGTTCGCGTAGTTTCTGGTGGTTGCGATGTGGTCGGTATCACCCACGTGGTCGATAATGACGGCAAAATGTGGTCCGTGTAAATTCGTGTAATTCTTTTAATACAAAATTGTGCCCGTCCACGTGGTGTGGTTGCTGTTGTAGTGTGGTTGTGGTACGTGTGAAACAAGCCTTAAGCTCTAGTTAGTATCTGCTCCAAAATGTAGGTATTAATAAACTTAAACGTCTAACAGAAGTTGAATAGAATTCAGATTTAGAAATTACGAAGCGGGCAATATAATTTAATGACCCGCCGTCATTTATTTTTGTTTGTTTTAAAAGAAACAACTGCGCTAGAAACAAATCCTTTGTTTGTTTTTGAGCTTTATAAGCATTAAAACAACGGAAATAAAGATCATCCAGATTCAGCTCAGCTCTTTGTATAACACACAAAATTTTGTCCCGTACGGGGATCAAACCCCCCACACTCTGCGGCAGTGGCGTAGCGACCAAATGGTGTAGTGGTGTAAACACACCACTACGCCATACGTGCAGTCACAATTTATCTTAATCATCAAATTCCAGACTCCGCTAAATTTTCATATGATGTGCCTACTATGATTAAATTTGATCTTTTATAATCTTGAGATACACAATTCCAGGGATATTAATTAATTATAACATAAATGGAGTTAGGCAATCGCCTAATGTACGTCATTGCTGACTATGCAGCGGATGCGCCGTGCGACATTGCGTAAACTGCACAATTGCAGATTTAATAATAAGTTTAGTTTAATGAAATATTATAATTGTAATTTAGTCTTGTAGAATATTCTAATCATTAACATGGTTTTAATTAAATAAATATTTTTTTAATAATTATCTCGTTCGCCGTAACTTAACTATGGTCTTGTGATTTTTTGTGACGACTCTAGGTGAAATTAATAATTGTGCAGTTCGTAGGTAATCGATATCTTGACGATATTTTATTTTCTAATGAGTTCTTTATTTATGTAAGCAATAATAATAATAATGTCCTCCAGATCGAATTTCAGTCACGGCGGCCAATCTTAACGGAGACTGGCCATCTGCGCAGGAGATATTATAGTGCACAAGTGTGTGCGCACATACAAGTGATCCGATGGGACGAATAATCCGACACGACCGGAGAGATCAGACGCAGGACCAACGGCTTCACGTGCTTTCCGAGGCACGGGGGTGTTATCACCGCCAACTTCATAACTCTTTTTTAACAGGAAAACCCAATAACTTTTTGTTGGCACGACCCGAGATTCGAACCCGAAACCTCATGCACAGTAGTCGCATTCACTACTGCTGCGCCACGGAGGCAGTTTGTTATGTAACTATAAAGGCTTTAAATAAATAATTATATAAACACATGATATACACTGCAATGTTTCTTAACGCAATACTAGATAATTATAATTTTGAACGGAAAACTTCACGTCAGCAGTTAGCTGCTTACTGGAGTCATCTGTCATTATTGTCAATCTGACATGTAATAAATGTAGGTAGCCGTGCAGCTCCTTTCGGTAAAAATTGTGTTCCACTATTATTTCAGTGTTGTCATTTATACTCTATCAGTTCTATCACATATCGGTTGATAATGGAATCACCTCTATGAAAGTATGAATTGACATCTATACTCGTCCGTCCCGTGGACAGTTGGTATTTATTTAGTTCAACAAACGTTTACGCCACTTTAGTCTTGTGTGTTTACACTTTACAGTTCATTCTTTCAATTGGTTTTAATTTTACAGTACTTTAAGTCTGTTTTATGCCGTGAGTATTTAGATTTGAGCTGTTATTTTATCATAACTAATATTAAATAATATAATTAAATATTATTAATAAAGTTATTAAGCTTATTATTGCTGTTATTTTAATATACAACTTATTTAATTATTTCTTGCAGATTTTTATACAATGGAGCTACAGTGCAGAGCGCAGAACTATGAGTGGGGCAAATTGGGACTTGATAGCATGGTAGCTAAATTACTATCTAGTGCTCATCCAGACCAAGCAATTGATTCAACAAAACCATATGCAGAGCTATGGATGGGCACTCATCCAAATGGACCATCTTTAATTATAGAAAGAAATGTTTTTCTTTCGGAATATATAAAAGATAATTTGGATGCCATAGGACCAGCTGTGAGAAAAAGTTTTGGTGTTGCTGTACCATTTCTTTTAAAAGTGTTATCTATAAGAAAAGCTTTGTCTGTGCAAGCACATCCCAAAAAGGTAAGATTCAACAATTATGGTATTTTCTTTTGTAAAATGCAAGTAAATAATAGGGTTACTTATAATTCAGGTTTAAGATTATTTCATTAATACATAAGGATATTTTGAATTATAAACATTAAAATATGCTATGATAGGCTATTTTGCCAATCAATGATTGCTTGAGTCTCTGTTGTAGCATGGATGGCATAGTGGTTTATGTAGTTGCCTTACCACAGCCACTATGCCGAGTGTTGTAGGTTAGAATGGATCAAAAATTTGTGTGATTTGTGTGTTGTTTGTGTCCATTGATTAAATATTTACAAAGTCCCCCACAATACACAGGCTTTATTCTCAGTGTGTTCAGTTGTCTTTTCTTAACTTTTATATATTAAAAGTAAACTTAGTTTCACTGTTCCTATTTTAGTTTAACCTAATAATTTTATGAGCCACACAGACATAATATATTCTCTTGCTTGACTTGTGCCTGTTTCTCAGAAGGATAAACAGGGAATATAATAATTAAACTATGATGGATAACACTTTGAAAGATGATACATTATCAACTAAACTGTTGACTAAGCACTTGAAACTCTAAATTTTATAATCCACAAGAAGTTATTCAAGAATATTTGTTGTGTCTGTTGTTTCAATATTTGTAAAATTCCCTGTAATACAGGATTGACTGAAGTCTATTATGGGGAACTTTACATAAAAGTACATATTTTTAAGACTTGATGTCATTGGTTTCTAGTTTGCTAAGCTTAATTTACTTTATAAAATTTGAGTAGAGCTGTTTGTGTACCCAGTTTTATCTTGAGCCACTCACAATGGATCTTGTATCATCTCAAATCCAGTTTTATCTTACATTTTATCAGTTGTTTTATCTATGACTTTGTTGTGTTTTGTCTGTCTTCTATCTATTGTAGTTTAATGGCATAGTTATCAATGTTTATTGTCATGAAATAGTCATAAAATTTATATTTATGAGTCACACTGTATTGACACAAATGTATTTTGTATGTTTTATTTATAAATGTATACATTGTCCAATACCATATAAATAGTATACTCAAGAATACATATGTATGTATGGTCTCAAAAAAATATGATATATATTGCTAAACTAATGATTTGGAATAATAAATAAGTATGATTGTCATGTTGTTCCCTTCCAATTAAAATCAATACTAAAAGCACCTTGGTGGTTCAAAACCTGGGGCATCCAACAACAATTATGTAGTGTTTTCTAATAAGAAATCTTAATAGTAGCGTGAAGTTAGGGAGATGGCGGTGTTATGTGTAACACTGCCATCACCCCTAACCCCGTGCCTTAGAATTTTTAGTGTTAACCAATTAACTGAAAACTAAACACAAAATTAAATAAGCACTGTCTGGGCCCCAATAGTTTGAACATTGGTTAAGGGGTTAGGCTGTAAAGAGGAAATAAGATAAAAATATTATTCTTTATATTACAGGAGCATGCAGAAGAACTGCACAAAAACTTTCCAGACATGTATAAGGATCCTAATCATAAGCCAGAACTTGCCATAGCCCTGACGCCATTTGAAGCTCTTTGTGGCTTTAGACCTCTGTCACAAATCCAGAGATTTCTTAAAGGTTTGTATTATATATGTTTGGATGAGTGAAGGCTTTCTACAGATAAATATATATATTTTTGGTACTAATGTAGATGTCGAGAGAGGCATTCATAAAAGTAAATTTTAAAACTAAATATTTATAAGATCATGAGTGGCTCTAGAAAATGTTTCATGATATTGATGATATTAAAAGTATTTATTATTGCAAGTATTTGTTTTGAAGAAGTAGAAAATGTATAATAATTTAAATTGGAATGAAATGGAGCTGGAAGGACCACATAATAAAGTACAGAATACAATACACATACATATCCCAAATAATATTGCATCGCTTTTCCCATTGTACTCTGTGAACTTAATTGTACCAAAAATTAAACTGCCAACATTACCACAATATTATAAGACCATTTAAGATGTCAACTGGAATATAATAAGCATATTTGACAACATTAGATCTGTATTTAATTATCTTCTGCTTCTGCTACCACTTTATATCTAATTTGCATTCCATCATATTCCAGAACTGCCTGAACTAGCGGCCATGTTATCAAAGAACAGTGTGGATAATTTGCTAGCTCATCAGGGACAGGGCGACAGTGGCACGGTCCTCAAGCCTGTGTTCCACTCTCTCATGAGTTGCGACAAAACCCTTGTGGCTAGCACACTTCTGTCTTTATTGGATAGATTGGACAAGGAGGGTAAGTACCAAACATTTTACTATGGTAGTAGTATGTCAATAATCTGAATAGCATAGCCACCTCAAATGTTAAGATGTGCTGTATAATAACACATATTCTGGCTAGCCAGTTACTTCTACATATTACAGTTCAAAAGATAGATAAGTAAGACAGACAGATATAGTAAGCTTTGAAATGGGGTTCGATTGGCATTATTTAGGATTAAGAATAATAAAAAATTCAAGATCCTATTAAATGCGGCTCTTGCACAAACAACACACATCTTTTTTTATCAATTTTTAATATCAATCTAACAATTATGCCTGTTGTTGCCTTGAATCTATTTATTGTCTATTTCAAGCAACTTTAGACATGTTTCAAACTTTAAAGCTTTTTTAGGTAACTGCAGATAGAATATTTATTGAGCTCTTAATATATTTAACTTCAAAGTTATAAATTTACATCTTTTATTTATTTTAAAAGTCTAGATAATCTGTTATAATTTTAAGAAGCCTGGAGTTATTAAACGTTATTAGACTATATTGACCACTGATAATACAGTGGAACGAAGAAACAATGCAAATGAAGAAAAAGGAGACCCGCAATTCTAAGAGTTCTATATGATTACAGATGAATCAACGCAGGTATCACTGCTATACCCGCTGCTGAAGAGGCTGCATGCTGACTTCCCCGGCGATGTGGGGTGTTTGTCGCCGTACTTTATGAACTACATGTTGCTTAATCCTGGTCAAGCTATCTTCCTCAAGTCAAACTTGCCGCATGCTTATTTAAGTGGAGGTATTGTATATCCATTAGTATGGATATTAATTACCAGAATTTTTGCATAAAATTTATTCGTGATCAGGCCAAGTTATGGCCATATAGCTAATGAGGCATTTTCTCGTTACTTGGTCCTTATTATGCAAAGGTGATAAAAATATTGTCGAGTTATTATAAAGATTGTCGGCCGTATAACTCTCACTGCGCGATCTTGGCTATTCTGTGCCCTTTTATTCTATGGGAAATCAAGTCTTGTGTCTAACAGTTCGATGCTCATATACATATATTAAAACTAAGCTATAATTTGTCTCAGATTGTGTGGAATGCATGGCATGCTCGGACAACGTGGTCCGCGCAGGGCTCACTCCCAAACACATCGACGTGCCGACGCTGGTAGACATGTTGGACTACAGCAGCTACTCACACGACCAGTTGTTGTTCACCCCGCAGTTTGAAGACGCTAACAGTTGTGTGTGGAGACCACCTGTGCCGGACTTCGCTGTTGTGAAGATTAAAGTGAGAGATTATTTAGGAAGAAACATTGGTATATTATATAGGCTGTGTTTACAGTTCCATAGGCGAAGAAGTAGCGCTTATCTATACCATCGAGAGTGACGTTTTCGTGCCTGTGATTTAATTATGGAATGTAATGAGAATCCATACTTACTAATATTATAAATGCGAAAATAGCTCTGTCTGTCTATTACGCTTTCAGGGCTAAACGACTAAACTTATTTTGATGAAATTTGGCAAGAGTATAGATTGCTAATGCTATGCTATTGCCTAGGGAAGGACATAGTCTACCTTTTATCCCGGTGATATACTTGAACTAATGGCATTCACGCGGGCAGAAACCAGCTGTCAATAAAACTAAGCTGGCAAGATTGAAGTATTATAGCGTAGTTTCCCTATTTTCGCAACTATGCACACTATTGAATAGTAGCAAATAATTTTATAATAGGGTTATTAATTAAATCAGGGTTATTAATTAATATCCTAGGGAAAAATCAGTTACAATAGCATGTAATCTGGGTAAAACTACTACACAAATTTTTATTTTATTATGTTTCGAAACACACAATGGGGGTTTGCTATAACAATAATTCATATAGCGGCCACGATTAGGATAAATAACTAATACTTATATTACACTAACATTTTAATTCCTTAGGTGGGTAATGGCGACTCGTACAATACCATCAATCGTCCGAGTCCCAGCGTCATCATCGTGACGTCAGGGTCGGGTGAGGTCTGCGACACGGAGCCGATACAGGCGCGGCCAGGCACCGTCGTGTTCCTCAAGGCAAGCAGACAACTCACCCTCACTCCGGCTGAAGGAAGCCATCTTGAAGCTTACCAGGCTATCTGTAATGTTTGATAAGAGAAAGTAGGCGCCGACTTTATAATAATATCGAGGGCTAAGATCTTTATAAATTTAAAGTTTGTTTTCCAATAATACAATAGAGTGTGAGCTGCAGAGCTCGAACACTGGCTTGCAATCCGATCGCAAAGCCACCCTGGTCCTATTGTAAATCAAAACAATCCAGGCGTCCATTCTAGAAATTGTATTATAAAATCAGTCCAGCCTTTTAGTAGCAGTTCAATGACTCTAAGATATTCAGAAAATCAAAAGTTTAACTATACAACTAAAATTGTGTGTGAATGAAGACTGATGAATATTTCCTTCCGATACTTATATAATTAGTAACCAGGGGCATATGATAAATTATTCAGTAAGCTCAGCCCTATCGACTATGCCATTTCTAAGGCTCTGGCAATCTCGAGCCCTATAAAGTCGGCGTCAGGATAGATAGGACTTCGTTTGTTTTAGTGTGTACAGTCCTAATTAATACGGCTATGATTTTATTTTTCTTTTTAATATAGTTAGTAGAATTGAAATTATATTGATGGCAACTTAGAATGATCACGACCCGTTTGGTGATAGCGATTATTAGACGTTACACTGGCGTAATCATTTACATCAGCATCTTTACCACAGAATTCAAAATCATAATTCATATTTATTTATTCCCTAGAAACATGGTTGTCAATATAACATATTATTATATACATATATATATATATATATATTATTTATAAAGCTGAAGAGTGTGTTACCGCGGGCACATCAAGTGTGTTATAAAAATAGTCATAAAGTCTAAGTCTAAATGTATTTTTCTCAGTATGTATTTTTCACCGTATGTATTTTTCACCTGTCTGGCGGCATGCAAATATTATACAGTGTTCTTATTCATTAATCATTATACATTATTTAATTGTTACAATTTCACAAACTCATATCACTATCAGATAAGACAGGTACAGATGATCTGCTCAATACAAAGGACAAAACAGATCTATATAGAGAGAGAGCGCAGATGGCGCGCGAATTCCAAACTACCATGTTCAAAAATCGAACATATTTGAACGCCACCGCGAACGCCATCGCTGCACGCAACGTGATCATACCAATTTGTTCATAAATGAACTGTATATGCAGTAGGCAGATTATTTAATATATGCATTTCAAATAAAAGGTTTAACTGTAAGCTAGATAATAGCATATTTTAACTCGAATATAGAAAAAGCTTTATTCCTTGCCAAACATAAAGAAAACAAAACAAAACAAAACAATAACATACCTGCAATAAAAATTAAGAATGAATAGGTACTGGCAACAAATAAAAAGGTTGCGCTCAGCAGTGCAGTTATATAAAAGTAACATCACAAAGCTGTTCTCTGTGACAAGCTTAAACTACATATTTTAAATTATATGGAGGGAAAATAACTTTTACATGTTGATATTTTATTTTTGTATTAATAATTTTGTTTTTATTATCAACGTAAAAATTGTTAGTCAATTTTGTACGGCTATGAATTTGTAGTATTATTGAAGCCAATATATTTTATAAAATACATTACGTATGGTATAAAGCAAAAAAGATTCCTAGTAGACTAAGATATAATAAATTATTTTTACTGCACACCATTAAATTTCTATCTTGGTAATCGTAAAACGCTAGAACAATTTGAACCGTTATACCATCTTTTGTAGCAATATTAGTGTAATCATACTTTTCGAGTGAATAAGACAAAGCTATACATTGTATATAGGTGTGTCTCGTTCCCTACGTAACAATAATAGTACTACTATAAAACATTACAGGCCCTACTAGAAAAGGCGCGTAAATATTTGTTCGCGTAGACATATACAGGCTAATTTAAACATTGGAAAGCGTAACCAAAATAGTAAACTTTAGACGTAAGAATGGTGTGCCTTTTATATTTATGTAATATACTAATAAATTTATATTCGATATCTACTGCTTTTTTTATCTAATCCAATAAAATAAAAATAAAGAGCTGTCTTCAAGTACAACATCTTGTTCTTGAGTCCCTGGGCTTTTTAGCTTACATTCATATATCACTAAAGCGAGGACTGGGACCCCGATAGTGCTAAAAACCAGCGCTGGTCTAGGCAGGTTAGTGGACTACTTTAAAATCTGTTATCACTTAAGTAGACTGACATGATTGTATATTAAGAATATGATCTGGACAGTTCAGCTGCCCTGATTATTCTCGTGACGCACTTGTTTATCAGGAAATCGGCATGTACTAATTTCTTTTGCCTTAGGTCGGACGTCATTTTGTCACGTATATAGATCCCGCAGCAAGTAATGTAGGTATTAGTGGTCTTAGAAATTCATATACCTAAACCACAAAGATTAACTTTCATAATTAAAACTGCAACACTTGTCTTAAAACATTAGCATAGCATTTTGATACAATGGCGTAAAAAAACTATCTACTAAACCAACGAATAAGTAACAGTTAAAAGTCGAACGGGAAACAAAATTGACAATTTTTAAAGCTATCGTCCGCATTTGTTCTTTACAAATATTGAAACTATGAGCAAGAAAACAACAAGACTCAAAACAAATGCTTGTCGATTTCACAATTCTTTGCACCATGTAAGATTGAAGCCACAGCATTCAGATCACATATAGAAGCGAGGCGATCTTAAACCACTGCGCGATCGGATAACTGGTTTTCTTTATTAATATATACAGAATTCTAATACAGAATACAAAAATCGATATTTATTTTAAATTCTGTAGTTAAACTTTTTACAAGTAGGTAAGTTTACCGTCTGTCATGAATAGTTTTGTTAGCAATAGCCGATGAAAGACTGAACTAATTTCACGGTACATAACCATCAGTCTGTCACCAACGGTTTGCTCAACGTAAAGTGCTATAAATCTGCAGCCTATTATTACATCTTGCAAGAAAGTATTGCTGTTCATTTTTATAGTTTTAACTTTAAAACACTTCGGGGCTTATAAGCATTGAAGCGACAAATATAAAGAAAACGTAGATTTGCAACTAATATTTGTGAACTACACGACTTTTTACCTCATAGGCCATTTGTGCAATCAATTCTTTTCCATGTGCTATAGACTGTTATTGTAAACTTTTTTTTAAAAATACATCCCCTACTCTAGAAATAATTCCTTACCAAATAATTCCCGTCCAAACTTTACCGACATTCAAACAACGGATACAAAAACAACTATTTGGCGATCACACACAAATATGTATCCCGTGTACATCAAGCCCACAACACCCGGCGCAATGGTACCTATTGGCGAGGCGACTTCTAAAACTACTTCTACAATTATATTATCATAGTGTTATATATACATATTAGACTAGTATACCTACTGAGAAACTCCTCACAACAAGTCCTGAAACCCGCTGCCCTATCTAACATAGATCGTATAATTAATGTCTTCATTATAGGTTACTTAAGCAGTAAACAAGGTCCACACACTTACCAACTAGTTTATAGTTGGGCACTATTTAGGTAAGTAAGTAAATCGACCAGAGGCTTTGGATGCACAATTCTAGACACGAATAAATACAGCGATACTTTCCATTTACAGTGAAGATTATACCTTATGAAGATGTGGAGTACGAGCTAACCGTACGGAGTTATTTACTCTCGATACTCGACGACCGCCGCAGTATGTTAAGCACTGAGCGTGACATTTTTAGGACTCCATCTATTTCTATAGCATGACTTGTTTGGAATTCACGTAACATCGGCGGTAATTTTGTTTACATTATATAAGGGGATATCTCTAATCGTTGATAATTAATAATTTTATGTAATAATAGTTGCCACCCGCGGCTTCGCCAGCTGAATCTCATATAAACGCATACCGGATAAATCCATATCCAGATAAATCCGTTTAACGAGTTCTGCGTGATTGAGTAACAAACATCCAAACATCTGCTCAAATAGTCACGTCTTTAATACGTAGGATAGCGTCACGCCTGCGACTTTATTTTGCAGGGTTAGACAAATATATTAACTTCATATTTTCTTGTTATGATGTTTCGCGAATGCTTATAAAATATTGTTTATAAGTAACTTAACTGTCACGATAAAAAACTACCTTGTACCTACGCTGGTTGTATGATAGTATAGTATAAATAGTACCTACTAGGTCATTTTTCAAAAGACAACGGCCGCACTATGTGTAATTTCTATATCGCGGGCAATTAAACAATTTGCAAAAGACGGACACAAAGAACACCCAAACTGCGAACAACCTTTTGTGGATCACATATATTTGTGTACGCACCCACATGACACTTGGCATAGTAACAGAGGCGCAAATCCTGTACAGTAACACTTTTGTGTGCCTGTCTGTTCGTAGGTTCGTCAGGGGTCTTAAGGCATTGTGTGCTAACTGTGGAATCAGCGAGCTGACTGTCCTACACTGGTAGCCAGACCCTCGATTTTGCGGGGATAAGTACAAAACCGAAACGGTAAGGATGTAAAAAAATCATGCTTTGTCACAAAATAAATTATTTTTCTTTTTTAAAAATGACTAGACGTGCTCAAAATAATTCTTGTATCGCGGGGGACTTTACAAACATTCAAATAACAGACACAAAGAACATCCAGAATTGGTACAAACATTTGTGGATCACACACATTTTTGTCCCGTGTGGGATTCGAAACTACAACACTCGACGCAGTGGCAGTGGCGAGGCGACCCCTTAAACCACTACGCTCCCCCATCCGTGCAGTCAAATATGTCTTTATATTTAATCTTGCACGAAAATTATGTTGAAAATTATCTGGTATCTAAAGCGTACGAATACCCGTAGGTATTTGTTGGTTACGTTTTTTTTTTACTTGGTGTAATGCGTTGACGTTTCCGCAGGGGCGGGCGGAGGGGTTATGTCGGACTCACCGGGGTAAAAGAGAAAGATGTTAAAATGATGATAATAGACCTTCCGAAATACCGACTAAACCTACCACGGTGTTCCTCGACAAAACCACTATCGACAGGGCCGCGCGAATCACTTGCACATGCGGTCGCGACCCTGCCGAGGTTTCGGCCCGCCGTATGAAACGGCAGGCCACTATACGAAGAGACCTTCCCTTTGGTAGGTACGTCTCACTTATAAAATACTACTGTCCCCCCCCTAGAGGGGAGATGGATTCGACACAGAGGCGCGCGTGGGAACACGCACGCCGCCTCTCGGACCTGGTGCTGATCGGATGGCGGGCAGGCCCACGAAGCCCACCACCCCCAGGTCAAACCTAAGGGTGGCTGGAGGTCATCTCGCGCCCTCCGGCGCCCGGCTCTGCGGTTGGAGTGAGGGTTTAAACGCTCCCTGACCCGCTCCGCTGCCTCCTTGATGGAAATCACTTCCTCACAAAAGGAGGCGACGGCGTTTCACGACCTCTCACTCCGGACCATAGACTGAACTACGGCCGGGAGCGAAAGGGCAACCAATCTGACTGCCGCGGTCAACTCACAGCGCTGCGATGCCCATGCGGGGCAATCCGCCAAAGCGTGCAGCGCCGTGTCCTCAACAATGTCGCGGCTGTCGCCGCAGTGGTGATAACCGGGCATCTCTTGCCGGCCTATGCGACATAGGAACTGGCCAAAACAACCGTGGCCAGTCATTACCTGTGTTAGCCGGAAGGTGAGGGGGCCATGCCGCCTTTCCAGTCACTCTTCAAACACGGGACTTACCACCACGATCGTGGCGTGCCCGATTCGTTGGGTACCTTAGTTATAATTTGTTAACATTAATCTTTTGTTAACAGTTTAAAATTTCAAGGACTTTTTATTTATTTCTATATTGCTAATTAAATAGACTTATGTATTTTTAATCATGAAAAATATAGAAAAATGTTTGTCCTTAACCACATTGCAACAAGGACGGATTAAACTATGTTGAAATTCGATCGACAGCTGTCTTTCTCAATCATATAATTGTGTATATCCACGAGAATAGACCGAAAATGGAACTGTACTTATGGACCCATGTCGCTATTTCGACATAATGACATTTATCTATAAACTATTATGTAGGTACGTACTGGTTGTTATTTATACCTAAACGTTGTTCTAGTTCTGTATGATTGAATAGAATAACTCACGCGATATACAAGGAGGTACATATTTCGGTCCAGTGTCGTTGAAGCGTTTTTATAATTACGCTGATAAATAAAACACAGCTTAGTGCAAAAGGTTTTGCACACATAGAATAGGTATGTTTTCAAAACTTCCAAGCCTCGTATAGAAATAAATATTTCATGCAACATTATAACCATTTTTCATACAACATTATACCATTTTTTAATAGGAGCATGCATTATTATCTGGATCATAGAAACAGCTGTTATGACTAAAACTTCTCTACCTATAGCGAAACACTGAGTACTGCAACAATAGCAGCAAATTTTCGGACAATACTTGCCAATTTCAGGTATGGACGGTAGATATTTAATACATGGCATAATTTTGGGTAGTGTTAATAACATTATAAATCGCTATATAAGCAAGAGTTCAACCTATTTCCATACAAAATTTTCCAAAATCAGAGCAGTGGTTTACCTGTGAAAATGTAACAAACAGAGTTTAGATATATGTTAGATTATCGCATTAATAATGCTAGTGTATAGATAAAATAAAGGCTTAAAGGTCGTCTTCAAGTTGGGTTATAAAGAGTAAACGCAATAAAGATAATTGCCAATAAAATTGAATTAAGTAGGATTTGCTACATCTCTGTTTCAAATAGGCATAACAAAAAGCTTATTTGCAAGAGATTATTGGATACTAAGTACTTTAATTTACACTGCAAAATAATGCCTTTAGTTACGACCAAATAGGCCGAGTCACCATAATTAATGGGACGGTTTCTTAAGATGTTTCTTCATCTCGATTTGCAAAGATTGTATTGAATGTAACGCAACAAACTGAACGTTGTGTTTGAGACATCCCAACAGTAACTGTCTTATCTTAATATATGTACAACTTAATTTAATTTTTAATCAGTAAAGAGCGTTTCGTGGGTAGATACAAGAGCGTACATCTACACCCTTGGGTATTCGGCTTTTGGGTAAGATTATAAAGCCGTTTTTTTTATACTTAGTATTATATTAAAAAAATAAACGGTGGCTTAGTATTTTAGGTGGTCGCCTCGCAACTGACACTGCGTCGAGGGTTATGGGTTCCATATAGTAGTTTCGAATCTGGGAAAACACCTAGAGAACTCATTGGGTTCTCTGGGTGTTTGAATGCTTCTAAAAGACATCTCCTGTATTAGGAGTAAACTGAATCCTAGTGCGGGATTTAAATTAAACGCAAAGAAGATGTACCTACATTTTATAAAAGTAAAAAGAAAACAAGAAAGAAAGTCACAGGTAACCAACAAGTATACAAACGGTTACCATAGCCTTTTGGCGCTTGTAATATAATAAATATTAGTAATGTTACTTAGTAACTCTACGGAAAAAGTAAAATTAAGTAATTAGTTGAAGATTTCATTTTTAACAAGGAATGGCCGAGGTCGGTGTGTTACCTTCTCTCTCTCTCTCTCTCTGACGTTTTGCCCGGTAAGTAAGAACTTACCAGGCAAAACATAGTCTCGCTGCGGGTTGCCTGTAAAAGGGTTGGTATTTTTCCAGGTGAACTGGCTCATTGATAGCAACACAAAATAATTGCTTTTATAATACTTATTTTTATCAAATCTCTCGAATTATTTCACCACGACTTTGTAGTACATACCAAGAGGTGTCTAATGAAATGGAAAGGGCTAAAGTAACATGACATTAATTGAAGAAAATGTGTCATAACAAGTTAAGCTGGTGCCGTATAAAGGCATAAGTACACGTTGCTATTAAGCAATTAATCTATTTGCAATTGCGTCACGACGCACCTGTGGAATCAAAGCGAGCGGTCCGGTTGACCCCCGGCGAATGCTCTCGGGTTAATTGCGGTACTGGACCATACTTTACGCTGGACTGACTAACATTTATCTTATGGAATGTTTTATACAAGATTGTTGGTGTGAGTTGGTGCAAGCTTTACTAATAATATAATAATAAATTAAAATAATAATTTATTTTATTGAAATTAAACTACTATATACGGATTTTATCGCGTTGTTTATTTGACACTTTATTACAAAATTTTGAAAATTGTTACACGTCTACTACTATTAAACTTTACTAATTTGTCGGGGAAAGTGTAAAAATAAATTAAATCTAAATAGTTTAATAATAATTTAATTAGCTTAAAAATTAGTAAAGTTTAATAGTAGTAGAAGTGTAACAATTTTCAAAATTTTGTAATAAAGTGTCAAATAAACAACGCGATAAAATCCGTATATAGCAGTTTAATTTCAATGAATAATATTCGCGTAAATAGAAGACAATTTATTTTACAAAAAGTTATTGTTCATATCCACTTACACAAATATTATTATATTATAATAGTTTTTACGAACAACACAATTTAAATGCTAACTTCCTAAATTGTCATATATGCAACTACTGTTCAAATACCAACTTTTGAACCTGGAATCTAGACCAAAATTACTTGCATCCACAATGTTGTACAGTTTATGTAACAATAGGTTTGACTGCCCCGAAATCACTAATCAATTAAGTTACATTGTACCTAGAACCGTATTACGGCGAGAGGCGCGCTTGCCCCGGCTGTTCTATACTGGAAAGTGTAGAACCAACGCCGGCACACGGGCGCCTTTTCGTCGCCTTGTTGAGACGTATAACACACACTTTATAGACTAAGATATATTTGCACTCGCGTATTTAAAATTATGTAAACAAGCTGTTGAATTGTTAAAATAATTATTGCTAGGTTTGCCCTTTTACAATTATCGCGCGTCTTTATTTTATTTTATTCCTTTTTTTAATATTTCGCGGACATTGGTGTGGGTTACACATTAACTCTTTTCTTTACATATATAAAATGTTTGCATTACATTTAATGTGTAACTGTTTTGTGTCCCAATAAAGTAAATAAATAAATTAGTGAGCAATAATATTTTCCAGACAAACAAAAGTGTTTTGTTGTACTTTAGCATCCAAGGTAAGGTCTAATTTGCGTTATGGGTATCAGTGCTCTTTAGTAGATAAGTGCGTCACACATGACACATTACAATATCAATTACAACCTTATGTAATACTTTTCTATAAAAGATAGCTTCTGTTCTATGGACCATCTCTATGTCGCAAGGGGATCAAGGAATTATTAGATAATATATACGAAGAAAACACAGCAATGCAGCAGGTATTGCTGTGAATTCATTACACTGTCAAGTCTTAGAATACAGACATAATCAAAAATCTATGATTTCTGGCCACCGGTGTGCGGCTGTGACTCAATAGGTTAATTATCCAATAGTTGCATTATGCCATCATTTTTAATATATTCACTATAAACCAATTGAAAATGTTAAGAAATAGTTTTAGTACCTAGGTAGCTAACTATTAATATGGGCAGTAAATGGAGTCAGATAACTAAGACAGTATGTTTAATGAAATGCAGCATGCGCTTGTAATTTAGCGTTGACACTATTTACGAAGTTCGCATACTCGTGTAGTACGTGAGCGAGAAGTGGGCGAGCCGCCGCCGACTGCGCCTGCGCGGCGCGTGTGACAACGTTGATATGCGCACACACACTGCATCCGGCCCAATTGTCGCGTGTCGTAAGCTCCAATGCACTTTACTCGATGTACTCATCTGACCGTCCACTCTATTTTTGGAAATATTTGCAACTACCAAGAACACGTAGGATTGTTTAAAAGCTACCTGGAAAATTGAACATTCACAATATGAAAATTCTGGTAGATAAAAACACAAAAAGCCGTTGTCAAATCTCATCTCAATATGTGCAAGCATGTAATTAGCAATCAGACAAAATAGTATGCCTGTAAAATAAATTACAAATAGCAGCAGGAATTTTGGAATTGTGCCCAGTAGACGATAATAGATTAGGCCTCCTCTTACACAAGACCTAAAATCATAGTGGGTATTACACCTCTGTCTACTCCTTCGATTATAAGACGTGTCTACGAATGTATGCACTATAAAACAGGACGTAAAAAGTATCTCGTAAGGTCGTTAAAATAAGTATTGCCATGCCACTTTCACAATAACAGCTATTAGGATGGTGGCCTTCACTAATAGACTACTGACTGCTTACCATGACAGCGTGGACTCAATTTGTCAGGCATAAAACATTATAAAATATGTTACTGCTCATGCTATATATCACGGCTATCTTAACAATTATTGTCAATGATAAGACAAATACGCTTATCGTATAAATAAGCCGTTACTGTAATCTATCAATTCGCTAGTATCATCATTTATAAGTCGTTGTCTAGCACAGGAGATAAGCTATCTAGTTCCCCACTGTTTATATAGTATCGTCTTAAGCAGCTCTATAAATCCGACGTACTTCAGAAATAATACACAATATCTTTGCCGGCGATTTTCTATAGGGCTCATGGCACGTTTGAAAGTAACTTTCTTTAAGCTCTAATTATCTTAATTTAAATGCAAGGTCTGAGTGTCTCCGTGCTTCGGAGGGCACGTAAAAAGTCGGTCCCGGTTGTTGTCAAACTGACAGCAGTCTTTAAGCCATGTCATAGGCCTACAAGCGGCTTGAACAACTCTTGACAACAGGTTGGCCACTAACCACACGAAAAGAAGAAGAAGAATGTAAGGTTTTCTGTTCTGATGTTGTCCTGTTGCTAAATGGTGTTTCAAATATTAGTGACTTCAAGTACATGTTTTTATGGATCTTCGGTCGAACAGCTTGCACGTTTACCTACTTACTGAGGTAATAGTCGAATATATAGCTGTACTAAATTTTACAAATAAATACATTAATTTTAAAGATTTTTTTAAATGAAATTTAACATGAGCATTTAACCCATGTGGCTGCCTTGCCCACTGATTACTAAGTAGTAGAGAATAAGCGCATTTCAAAAATCGAATGTACTTACTTACTTAGGTATATTGCAAATCACAATAGTAAACAAGACTCGATACCTATATTTCGTAATAGGCAAGACATTCGTCAATATGACTAGAACTAGATCGTAATACGTGTCCACAAGCGCGAGGTGTTGCTACTATGGAATGTTGTCCATCAATCACCTCAGTGGATACATGCTCCTTGCCCCGAGTACTCGCGCAATACAATCCACGACTCCCGATATCTCTTTGTACGATCTTACGAGAACATTTGCGACACGTACGTGTTGGCGGGTCCTTATCCGATCGCCATTCTTATTATTGCACACGTTTAGTTTCATTTGCATATAATTATTTATCTACATCGAACTTATATAGTAAAGCATTGAGTTTTTTGGATTGGAGCTTAAAAATTTGTAAAGTTTAATAGTAGCAGTAGTGTACCAGTTTTCAAAATTATGTAATAAGGTGTTAAAGAAACGACCCGATAAAAGCCGTATAAAGTAGTTTAATTTAAATGAATTACATTCGCGTAAACAGAAGACAATATCATGTTTATATTCAAACATAAGTGTACACTTACGTTCGAATATAAACATGACATATTCACTGCCATAACACATCGCACTCTTAATATAACAGAGACCTATCTAAGTATTTAGGATCAAACGAATTTAAACTCTGTTGCAATTCCTTAACACAAATATAATATTAGAATTCATGTTCACACAAATAGAGTTTAAATCGTCTTACTTCCAAATTTCGAATTAAGTCGCTGTTTCAATAAGAATGCGACATGTTATCATCATACGATCATAGTTAAGCTTCGACTCTGATTGCACGGATAACGCAAATGGTTTACCTAATTGGTCACTTCACCACTGCTAGAGCATCATGTGTTTTGAGTTTGATCTCCAATATAGGTGATGGTCACCTCGCTCAGTAGGTCTTTAGGTCCCTAAACTTTGGGACCTATAACATAGAATGATAGTGTAATATTTCTCTGCCTAGCTAATAATATCCATCTGTATCTACTTTTATATATTCACACCTAGACAGGAGTAGACACTCCTGTAATGAAACCTTTTCGTGGGTCGCTATACGCGAGTAAAGTAAAAAAAAATACTGTCGATCTCTGAAGTAGTACGGTACATAGATTGCTTATTTATTAAGTTGAGACATTATGTGGTAAATTGATTAAGTTTACCCAGGTGAACTTTAACATTTTTAACACAACATTTATCAATCGCATTTGAGGATAAGTTACCTGTAGTATTATTCTCAAATGCATTTTATAACTGTACGAAAGAACTTACTAAATGGACAGCCTCTTAACTAAAACGATACCATTAACTGTATTTATTTATTATTTATTTATTTAAAAATTTATGCACAAAATAGTGCATCGGTGGACTTAGTGCCATAGGCATTATCTACCAGTCAACCATTGGGTAATGCAGAGATAAAAAGTAGTAGGTGCATACATTAGCATGAAATATACACTTACATATACCAAAGGATATCATAATAGTAACGATATATTACATAATATACAACATACCATAACAGTGACATTGGTATCGTCCATGCCCGCCCTTATATCGTCTGTCACTTTGAGGAGAGCAGAGGTGGTGCTATGCCCGGGCTTGAAGCCAGATTGGAGAGGACTCAATAGTTTGTTCAGGTTCACAAACTGTGCAAGTTGTTTGTGTACACAGGCCTCGGGCACTTTAGATTTTTTTTGTATTGCTTTCGTCGTTGACATACGAGCCAGCAGCCCACCTGATAGTAAGCGAGAACCGTGGCTCATACACATGGTTGTGTTTTCTTAGCATTACAGAAGCAATGTCAAAAAAACACAACCAAGTCGCTGCCTACCGGAAGAAAAAGGGGAATGGAGCAGGATGGGGTTTCGGAAGGGAAGGGTGATTGAGCCTCCGGCGCTCTCGCTCACCCAACAAAACATAAGACATACTGTTATTTTAAGTCGATCTTCTGTGAGAGGGTGGTACTTCCCCGGTCGAGCCGGCCCATTCAAATCAAATCAAAGGAAGAATGGATATGAGTCGGTAGTGGTTTGGAAGGGAAGGACAAGGTACCTCGGGATAGGTTTTGGCCATTGTAACCTTTAGGGTTTACTTTAAGAGAACTGTAGAATAATTAGGAAGTACAATGAGAGAAGGTATAACAAATACACTTTTAATGAATTAAGATACAAATAAAAGAGACAATCTTTACTTATAGAACTATAGTCAGGGCGTGGTTCGCTAAAGACTTGCTTCGTGGTCCTTGTATAATCAGGACACTTAGCTGGGAGTGTGAAGCCGGGCCGCAAGGAGACGCGACTGACACCGTCCATTCCTTATATAGTCTGGCACCACCGGTCGCGAGAGGTGGCTAGTGACGTGCGCCCGCGTTCGCCGGGCGTCTAGGCGATTATCGTCACACACCCCCCTCGCTGGCGAAGAGTTTTTCCTCTCAGGGAAAACTCGGTCCCTGGAATGCTCCTCGCCACCGGCAGCCACGGAAGGACGGCATCTGAAAAAATTTAGGACGAGTGGTGTCAGTGTTTTAAGTTAGGTAATAAGTGATTAGTAATCATCTCGGGATAGGATAGGATATAGAGGGATGACGAAGGCATTACGTCACAAGGATGGAAAAATCCCAGAGTCAAGAGAAAATTGACGATATGGGATATGACGGGAAGGAGTTGATCAAGAATTGGTGTGATCATAGGACGACTAATACCATCACAGCCTACGGCCTTAGACTTGATCGACAGACTTACAGACAAGTAAGAAACCATGTCATAGGTAGAAAAATAAGGTCGCTAAATAAATCATAGTTAGCCAAAAAGAAAGTTTAAACTTTAGTCTTTGCCTATTTGAAATACGTCAATCTTGACGTCTAAACAATTAAAACTTTTATTTTTGTTTTAAACTATGATTAAAGATACTTAAAGTAAGTCATATAAACATCAGGCTGGCACCATACGGTTTGTTTTTTGTTATTTATTAATAAACAATTGGCAACTTAGTCTTACAATAGAAGTATTTACTGTTCAGCATGTTAGTAATCATTTCACGTGATAAGTTGATCTGTTTCTGTTCCGGGTTAGTATAGATCCACATATAGGTACTAGAATGAATATGACTCATGCTATGGAGACTGACTAAGACTAATTCATTTCTTAAAAATATACATTAAAAGCGAAACGGCGGCTATCACTGCAATGCTAAGTTGATTTTATACTTATTACTAGTTTTTACACACGGCTTCGCTCGCGTTAATAAGGATTAAGTTTATTAAGTTCTATCCCTCAGCTACAGTACTTTTTCCATATGGCAGATATCATATATCCTCTTCTGTACACGTTGTAAGCGGAATATCATGATCGGTGATCGGTCTAATAGTTAAGGCGTGAAACCGGAACAAACAAACTCACATTCGCATTTAATTTATTATATTATAGTTAGGACTAGTACGGCGGAGAACGCAAAAACGCTTACGTACTTGCCTAAAAGTGATTAACATACATATGCTTCGATGTATTTTTTATGTACAATGTATGTACATCCGTATTTTGCTGGATATGATTTAAGACCTCACATAATAGGGCCGGAGGCGAGTCTATTGCCGTTTGCATGCCAGACGCATTCACTAATGCTGCGCCACGAAAGACACAGTAGGTATACGTAAGCATTGAAATTAAACGATTTTATACGGATTATATCGCGTTGTTTATTTTTTTATATAAAATACTATTATTACATCATTTTGAAACTTCAAACTACTATTGTTAAACACTTTTACTATCTAGTTACTGTTTATTTCTATTTAAGCTATTTATATTATAAAAACCATTTAGATTTTAATTTTAATTTTACCCTTTCCCCTACGCTTTGGTTGCTTTTCAGCAGCCATGTTCACGGGGAGACTAATAATAGAGTTCTATAAAAAAAAAACGCGATAAAATCCGTATAAGGTGGCATAATTTCGATGTATAACATTCACGTAAACGTAAGACAATATTATATAGGTACTTAAGCATATCAAATGCTTTACCTAAATAACTTATAGTACAACATTCTCTTTGAATGATACATAAACCACACATATTACGTCAGACGTGTTTATGGTACAAATCAGTAATGTTCCGGTTTAAGAAGTAATTTAAATGTACCTTGTTTGTGCTCTAACTGTGATTAATTGGTTCAAAACGCATATTGTATAGAGCAGACGCATTTGAGTGACGTGTAGTGTGATACATTCAAAGGCTGGCGACTTCCTCCTTGCATTCTATTGAAAAGCTGACTGTTAATTAGATTTTGGTTATAATTAATGATCGAAGTGTATCATTAGTATTTGGTAGTATAGTACTGCTTTTGGTTTGTTGGTCACTTGATGGTATAAGTTTGCGCTTACTGTTAATATCGAAGTCTGAGGTCCGGTGTACCAGATAATGTTATGAAGATTTTTATAAAGGAATGGTTGTACGCGGGGAAAAGAATTTATATAATAAAATCAGGCCTGTATTAAACTGTCCCACTACTGGCCACGGGCATTTTTGCAGTATGAGAAGACTATGGTCCACTATGCTGGCCTAGTGCGGTTTGGTAGATTTCATATATTGTCGTGAACATTATGGCGAACTCTCAGACAAACAGCTTATCCGCGAGCAACATCTTTTTAAGCCATAATGAATTATTTAATACGATGCGTACCTCGAGATCCAACTCGAGACCTCTGCGTGGCAGTCTAACCATCGTCAACTAGACTATCGCTGCTTTCAATGAATTAATATTGGGATTAAAACAAATATTGGTAAAGGGTGTATTTAAGGATCCGGCAGTCGTACTCAATGAATGAAACATAATAACGGATTTAATACTCTTACATAATCTCACGCTTAATTTCTCCAAGAGTTGGCATCAGGCCTGCTAATACGAATTTCTTGTTAGAAAAGCCCAATAACACTTTTGCCAACCCAAGCATTGAAGCCGAGCTCATGCACAGCAGTCGCATTAACTTTCGCTGCGCCACCGAACCAGTAATAACTAAGATTAAAAGGTAGGTATACGAGTAAATAAGTGTGCCGGAAGATAATATAATGTAATCTAGAAAGTGGTTAGAATCACGTGTGATCACGTGTGTTGTTCGGGTTTGCCCGACTAGTTTCGTACCAAACCGGGGATCTTAGTCGTGAGTGTGCTGTTATGGCGCGACGGGCCTTAAACGATTTCTAGATTGCATTTTATACATTTTACAATAGTGCAGGTGTTTAGAACTATGTTTTGCGATTTCAGTAAGAATATCATAAAAATGTCGAGCCAAAATTTCGTACCAACGAAATATTAAGAATATACCTTTCTTTCTATCAATGCTTTAGACTGCTCGGATGGCGTAATAGGTTAAGTCGCCTAGCCATTGTCACCGCGCCGATTGTTGTGGGTTCGATCCCTGCAACAAAATTGTGATTCACAAATGGATGTTCCGATCTGGGTGTTCATTGTGTCGTTGTTTGAATGTTTGTATAGTCCTCTGCGACACAGGAATTATTACTAGAATTATTACTAGTCTTAAAAAGCATTATGCCGTTGTTCGGACCAGTCATGGTAGGGTTTAGGATGATCAAAACATTACATCATGTCGTCATGGTACGAATAGCGCGAACAATCAGCACATATAATATGCATTTACGATTTATGGAAAGTTCCACAATACTTTAGATGTGACATCACGACATATCGATTTATTCGTGAAGCTGTTATGAAAGACGAAAGAACAGAAAAAACACCTTACTTGCCTGGGCATTGTTACTAATGTCGCGTTACTAAAGCATTCACGCGAGAATAGGAATATATAATACTCATTCATAATTGTTGCTTTGTTACTAAATTAATGAATGATTTTAACTTCGAATTTGACTACACTATGCTGTGGTTATAACTCTGGCATTCTTGCAATACTTTTCTATCTACTAAATCTAACATTGAGTAATGCGACAGAATTGGCTGTATTTCATATCACGTTGTAACAAAATAAGGCTAAGAGAAAAGGAAGGAAAATACTATATTCATGTTGTTATAATGTTTTGCTTTTCAACACTTGTGTCTGCCAATACTACTAAAAATATTCGCACCACTAAAATTAACTCGGAGTCAGTTGGCCTCACATTAGAAGAATCTGGTAAAATACTCACGGCCACATTTTTAATCGCTGGTCACCCAACCGTAGATTACGAAATTTGGATGTTCTCAATGCTAAATTATAGACTGAATAAATTTACTGTACGGGTTACGTACACTTCTTGATAAGTGATAGAAATGGTAGATATTATTAATAATTGCACTATTTTATTGATTACCGAAATAAGATGACAAACGTGATAATTATGCTAAATTATGATAAATGATTGCTATGTTAGTGAGTACACGATACGCTTGCTGAAAGTGAACTGATTTATTGATGGTTATGATATCGTCACGTTGGACGTAAAATGCTGACCGCGGCAAATGTACGGTCGTTGGCCCGTACATTTACTATGGTGTAGAATGAAGTTGTTTTTTCGGTATACGCACCGTTGCACCACAAACTAAATATTCTATATTTTCTTCAGGTTATTATGTCACAAAGTCTAATCCTAATCATAACTAGTTAATATTATAAATGCGAATGTGAGTTTGTTTGTTCCGCTTTCATGTCATAACTACTCAACCAATCGTGACAAAATTTCGCATACTCGTTGCCAGGCAAACAGTAAACATTTACGCGAGCGAAGCCGCGGATAAAATCTAGTTAATCTATATTTTCTCTAAAGATTTTATCTGATACAAAGTACTGGGCTTTTGTTACTCCCTCTAGCTAAGCTATTTAGCTAGCCTTAGAAGTGAGTTGAAATCGGTAGGGCAATGAGTATTTACACGATTTCTCACCACAAATCCGATGCTTTATCTATTGGCCTTACTTTTAATAGGCGTCTCGGATGAGGGCGTCATCTAACTATTGAAACTCTAGATAACCAATATATAGCACATTGAAGTACAAAACCCTGTAATCCTGAAGTCTGAACAAGATTAATTCACTGCCCAGAAATAAATCGAACCTACCAGCTTGGCGTACGATTCCCTTGTAGCTTTGCTAACAAAACATACAATCCTTAACGCTCACAATGAACAAACCCAACAAGGTTAATTCAAAATGGTGACCACAATCATTATCGCGTATTGACAAACCCCTAATGATTGATTACATAGTGAAGGTCTTTTATAGCGTAGGTAAACTTGACAATATGATGACATGGTCCGGTTCTTGACTTATAGTACAGTGTCATGGTACCACACCGTTTATGATTTATGACGTAATATGATTGTAGGCTGTATCGATATGTAAATCACGGTATTACACATTGTAATACGCGACTGACATGAATAATCTCTTCGGCGTGTGGTCTCGATAAAACAGAACACCCTTATTTCTTAACTAAATTTTTTCTGCAGCTTCGCTTGCGTTAATGTAGAGTTTGTCAATCTCTCATCAATCTCTCGGGACAAGTATTTTTTCTGGGTAAAATATATTCTATGTCCTTTTTGTACCCCTAACAACGTGTATGCGAAATTTCATGATGATCGGTCGAATAGATAAGGCGTGAAAGTGATACAAACCATCAAATAAACAAACAAACTTATATTCGCATTTATAATATTAGTGGCAGACAGAGACTAATGATTTCGAGTTGCTACGATCTTAGCATACCACTCTTGTTTAATTCACTTTCGTTATATTCTTTATGCACGCTTGTCCGTTTATCCGAACAATACAATTTTTGTTAGCGGTTACAGACAAATCACTGTGTAACATAGAATCGACGTACACTGTAATATATATAGATCCTGAGAGAAGAGATAAGTTACTAGCATTAACTTTACACGATAAGCATCGTGCGGCGATACTCTTTGTACACACGGTTCCTAAAAGGCAGATTGACACAATTCGTTAACACATGGTCAAAAACTTATCAACTGTTGGTATTGACTGACTGAATGAGCAACTGCCAATCAAATTGCTTGATATCGTTTTGATATTGACACGTGGATGTTTAGCGTCTCTGAAACTGGGTGTGTTGTAATAACTCGTTTGTACACACATCTCATATGATTGTTTGGAACCAAAGCATTAAAAAGGATGTTATTTGACTAATTAAAAAAATGTCAAACGATATTTGTAATTAAACATGAGTATTATAATGAGATTAGGCAAATACTATATATCTAAGACTCAATATCATTATAACTTGCTAAAACATGTTGTAATAAAATTGATGCGGAGAATCTGTTTAAAGTGAAAGCAGACTAACTATGTTTTCGTAAATTAAAAATTTATATAACAGATATGAAATATAGATATAAATCAACGATTAAAATGATCCCCAAGATTGAGCAGATGTGATAGTAGGTATGTCACTTTTGGTTATCTATCTTTTGGGCCTCTTGTAATAGCGATACTGGTCCGCAGTCCGAGGAATGTTTCAGACGTCATCGTCATACAGTTTATGATTTTTTATAAAAAACATATTTTGCGCAATAGATCAACACAGGTGGCCCTGGTTTAACTGGTCACTCATCTAGTTGCCACACGCCGAGTTTAATTTTTGGTGTTCTATGCCGAATTTGACATCGATCCTCACACGGCATTAAACCCACAAACTTGGCGCGTATGTAAGTTCCGACCCTTGGAAGGAGCAGTGGTTTGGAAAGGACGATAGAACGAATAAATAGGACGAATAGAAGTGAAGTGAACCTTTACGCGATTTCCAATTGATCCACAAGACTTAAGTGCGCTTTACTCAAATCATTTATAACGCAATACAAAATTGATTAATTTTGCTTTAGCAGGTGCTACGAAGCCAAACTACGTACATATTTCATGAATATCTTAGCCGGCACTTTGTTATATACGCTGCTATATAATCTATAGCAGTTAGAACTCTGATTGTGAGTGTTGCAATGAATAGTTAATGCTGAATAGCTAATGTATAATTAAGTATACATTGTAGGTCGGTATATGTAATACCTGTGATTGCTTCATGGTATTTTCTACCTAGTTCATAAATCTTTCATGACTTGCACGGCACGTTTGATCTGTATTTATTTACAAATACTTCATTGGACGACTCGATGGCGTAGTGGTTAGTGTAACCGACTGCCACGCCTAAGGTCGCGGGTTCGATTCCCGCACAAGTCAAACATTTGTGTGCGTGAACATGGATGTTTGTCTCGGTCTGGGTGTTTCTATGTATAATATGTATGTATTTACAAAAAAAAAAAGTATATATGTATGTTTATCCATTGTCTAGTACCCATAGTACAAGCTCTGCTTAGTTTGGGCTAGATGGTGTTGTGTGTATGTGGTAGAATATTATTATTATTATTATTATTATTATTATTGGACTTTGTCAATGTAAATGTAGATAAATTTCATTATTTGCAAGGTATTGCTGAGGGCAATTTCGAAACAAAAATATCCATTAAAACTGTCTGTCCGGGAATCAAACGCTAGATGCCAAGATCGGTAACAAACATACAACCGCAAACTAAACGAGCGAGTAACTACTCGCTACTACTCTATACTACAATACGGAACTCGAAAACGAAAATATTTTAGTTAAAATTCTTGAATGCCAATTTATTTCCATAATCCTATAGGCGTATGTAGATATAAGCTAAAACATAGCCCTTAGGCATAGTGTACGTTTGTAAAGCACAAAACCACCAGTTGAGCAAATAAATGACGCTACGAATGTAGTGCGTATACGTCCTAGCCTAGAGCATAAATTAAATAAGCTACATATAGATGGCCGACTCCAGTACTCACAAACGCAACCCGAAGTTGTCGGATAACTCTCGGTTGAACTCCGGAATTGAGAAAAGCAGCAAATTTCAACCGATTCATTATTCTCAAAAACGGTGGCTGGAGGTCATCTCGCGCCCTCCGGCGCCCGGTTCTGCGGTTGGGGAGAGGGTTTAAGCGCTCCCTCTCCCGCTCCGCAGCCTCCTTGATGGAAATTACTTCTTCACAGAAGAAGGCGACGGCGTTCCACGATCTCTCACTCTGGACCATAGATTGAACCACGGCCGGGAGTGAGAGGGCAACCAGTCCGACTGCCGTGATCAATTCACGGCGCTGCAATGCCCAGGCGGGGCAATCCGCCAAAGTGTGCAGCGCCGTGTCCAGGACAACATCGCGGCAGTGGCCGCAGTGATGACATCCGGGTGTCGCCTGCCGGCCTATAGGACACAGGAACTGGCCAAAACAACCGTGGCCAGTCATTACCTGTATCAGCCGGAAGGTGAGGCCGCCATGCCGCCTCTCCAGCCACTCCTCAAAAACGGGACTTACCGCCACGATCGTGGCGTGCCCGAACATAACCTAACCTAACTTTTACGTGAGCGAAGCCACGAGCAAAAGCTAGTATTCTATAAAAAATAATTGTGCTCGCATCGAACTCTAAGTACGTCGCGGCGTCGGTTAACGTTGCGTTAATGCATTCTGTGTGTATATGTTCTGTGCTTGGTATAAGGTTCAAATCTTTTAGGTCACTGTATGTATCGCGTATTGCTACTTGCATTGCACAACGCGTCTAGACCGAACCACATGACTTATTGTTGTAGTGCCGCTATGTCGAAACATTTGATTTATGGAGATGCACAGAATAACACAAATATACAACTGTTTTTGTGGCTATGGTCATAAATTTTATAACTTACTAATATTATAAATGTGAAAGTTTGTGAGGATGGATGGATGGATGTTTGTTACTCTTTCAGGCAATATCTACTGAACCGATTGCGATGAAACTTGGTATGTAGACAGCTGGAGCACATAGGCTTTTTATTTCGATATGTCCACGGCATCGGTAATTACGCGGGTGACACTGCGGAGCGTAGCTAGTTACCATATTTATAAAATTCGTAAATATGTAAGTAATTACAAATATAATTTGCCATTTTGTACTTGTCTAGGTAAAATATTTTGAATGTAGTAAATGTTATAGATATTGCCCAGTTTGTAAAAATTCATTAAGTACAATTTTAAAATATAGAACACTAAAAACTGATGTATAGCGAAATATATAAATATGCTATCTTATATAACATATAGGTACTATCGACTTGAGCGACGGATGACTACTCCTAAGGTTAAAATCGCATAGCAGGCCAACACTTGGTACCCGTACCCGTACATGTGCAAGTGAAAATTTGTCTGAAATGGTCATCCGTCGCTCAAGTCGATAGTACATCTTAGATCTTTAGGAACGTAAGTCCATTTTATTAGTACACTCTAAAAGAATCAGGCAGATTAGTATCAATTCGTCTACATTATAAACTTAATATAAGTAGAAGAACTTATTGTTCTCCGTCGGCGACAGTGCTAGACTGCATTCTACTCTTGAGAATTCCCTGAAATGCTATTTGCAATAACACTGCTCGATCGTTATCTATACAGCGATTTACTGATCAAAGAATTGGGTAAGCTGTTTCGCATACAACTACCCTATTAACTTTTACACGTTTTTCCCCTTATTATTCTACTTTTGTTTATTTATTAGTGGCTAGATTGCTTTGCTCGCAGCTACGCTCGTGTAAACGTAAGTTAGATTAGTAACAGGCTCTTTTTCTGAATGAAAGGCACCCTATGTCCTATTCTGTTCCTCCGACAACATTTATGCAAAATTTTATGATGATCGGCCGAGTTGTTAAGGCCTGAAAGCATAGCAAACAAACAAAATCACATTATGTTAGGATGTAATCATGAACATGATTACATCCCATTGATCATGATTACATGATTATATTCCCATAATAATATTTAGAATCAAACCACTGAAATTTTGATCACAGGTGGTGGAATGTGGTCGCAACGTCCGGCACAAAAAAGGTAAAGGTAAAATTGCATCATTGCATTACGAATGAATATATATATATATATATATATGTGTGTATTTTCATAACGTTAATCTCCTAAAACGCCATAAAATATTCACTTATAAATTATATTTTTTTATTAGTAGATAGATATAAGATACCTTCGCAATATTACCTGCTAAAGTAACTTATAGTAAGTAAACCATATAGAAAGACTAACGTAAAATTTCTAAAAATAACCGCAAGGTTGTCACTTTTAAGTCAACGGTAGATTAAATCGTATCAACAATTGTGTAAGATGGAATTTATCAAATAAATGAATCGACACGCACCGCGCGACCCTGACAGCGCTCGGCGCCACAATTTGACAGATGCGGCTATAAACCATTCATGCGCAGATCAATATCGAAACGTCTCAATCTATAGGGAATTAGAATTAATATAATATGGGTGTGCCGACGCACGAATTGACCCTATTGCATTCTTATTACAAATAGATTACCCGTCCATATCAATTTAATATTTTTGGTATGATGATCTTTTCATGGGTATACGAGAAACAATTTAAACTATTCAAATGGATTATGGTTAAACGCACCAATATCATGATTGCTTTTTAATTTAAATTAATTGGCTTGCATTTTTCGTCAATCATTAATTATAACTACAGACAGTCTGGTTGGTCACATGGTATAATTTGACCGATTATGATGGCATGCTCGTTAGTAAACGGGTTCGATCCCTATCAAAGGATTTTCTGTTAAGAAATTCTGAGAAACATTAAGTTGTCTCGAAATGAGATCGGTCTCTGCTTGGTAAAAAGCTGTATTTTCGCTACAGATTGCATAGGATTTCAAACATGACCACTCAAATGTTAATGTTAAAGACTCACCCCTTTAAGATCGCACTGACTGGGACTATAATAATAAAAATAATATTCTATCACATACATACAACACCATCTAGTCCAAACTAAGTAGAGTTTTTACTATGGGTACTAAACAATGGATAAACATACATATATAATTATTTTTGTATATACATACCTACATATTATTCATAGAAACACCCAGACCAAGACGAACATTCACGTTCAAGCACAAATGTTTGACTTGTGCGGGAATCGAGCCTGCGACCTCAGGCGTGGCAGTCGGTTACACAAACCACTACGCCATCGAGGCCGCCAAATTTATAAATGTTAACAATAACCATATTATATTAATGATTAATATTATTAGTGTTTCACAATGAATGTTTGTGTATTTTCTATTTGAACCTATGTGTATATTTCGGATTGCAATAAGTATGCCTTAACATTGAGTTGTCACTGCATCTATCTAAGCTTTAAATATCTATTTTTTCTTTTCTTAGGACGAATTATCGTGATAAAAACTGTTCAAAATAGAGTTTCGATTTAGTCTAAGTATCATATATGTATATCGCTAATAGTGTTCTCTTAATAAAAAAAAAGCCGTTAAATATGAACGCAATTCTTTTAGCTCTATTTTTGCTTTTCAGTTTATTTTTTGTTTGGTCATATTTTATTATGAGGTTTAGACTTCGGTTCAATCTATCAAGATAATTTGTCTCTTCTATTAATAAAAAACCACCGACTTAAGTACATTCCTATCTCAATGTTAGAAATGTATCATCATCCACTGAATATTAAATTATATATATCAAACAGCGTTTTACTCAAACAAACTTCTTCCCATAATCTATTCAAACATCCCAAACAGATTGTATTTGACAAGCATATGGTATGAAATTGAAAGTGAACGTTACGGTCCCAAGTGCATGTAGCACATTAGATTGGGCCTAGCCCCACAGTTGATCATAATTCTGTACATTTATAGACATGCGTGTAGGTATATAGTACAGTTTGCCTTTCAAATAATCCAACAGCGATTTTGTGAGAAGCAAATTTACCGGCTGTATTTATTACTAGAATTATCGACCATAAAGTTTTACCGCAAATTGAACTGAATTGATTTTCAGTCGGTTTATGAATGGCCAGTGATATGATTATAATAAATATTAATACACCCCATCAAAATTTACCATAACCCAATAGAACAGGTAAAACAATTTAAATATCTAGGTAGTGTAATAACAGAAGATACAAGACCATCAGATGAGCTAAAAATTAGAATAGCGATTGCAAAACAGACCTTCCACAAAAAGAAACATCTATTCACTGCAAATATTAGTAAAGATATCCGGAAAAATTAATTAAGTCTTATATCTGGAGCATTAATAATCTTCTCTCTTCTCTCTTAGCCTTTATTATTCCCAAGTTACTTGGGGTCGGCTTTTCTGGTCTAACCGGATTTGACTGGATATCAGTTTTTACACGGAGCGGCTGCCACCTGACCTCCGCAACCCGAAGGCTAACGATACCCTAAGGCTAGACCAGTGTCAGGATATTAGAGGGTACTGACTTTCCCAAAGACGACTACCATAGATGTTTATGGCAGCCGGGACCAACGGCTTAACGTGCTTTCCGAGGCACGGAGCAGGCGATAATTGTCAATCAATACGCACATAATTTCGAAAAGTCATATAACTTCCGAAAGTCAGAGGTGCGCGACGTGGGTTCGAACCCGAGACCCTCTGCATTGCAGTCTATTGGTCTCCCCACTGAGCTATCGCTGCTCTTCTATTAATAATAATAATAATAATAAGGCAGTACTACTTGACACGGCGCGTATTGTGAGGAGATGCCTCTCTCTGGGGCCCTAACCACCGGCAGCTTGGACCCTGTTCCCGATGTCGGTGGGTCATTTCAGTTTTTATATTTTTAAATATGTATAGATTTTATATTTATATTTAAAAATGTAATTATTAGAAAAAAAAAGTAATAAAGAGAATAATAATAATAATAACGTTTATTGGCATTAAAAGATACAGTCATTTGAACACATAAAAGTAAACAAATAATTTTACAGTCCACTTGTTAAACACTGGTACCCAAGCTAAGATTGAACTTGTGGTATGGGTACCAGGGCTCTCGTACTTAATACATTTTATTTTATTTATCAATATAGTGTATCTTATATTTGCAACATGGATAGATGACAGCTGTGTGTGTGTATGTGTGTATGTGTTTGCGTGTATGTGTGTGTGTGTGTGTGTGTGTGTGTGTGTGTGTGTATGTGTGTGTGTGTGGATATAGAAATACGTGCGTTTAAAATTAATAATAGATTATACAATATAGATTACAAAATAGATTATACAACATATAAAAAGAATTGGGTCACAATATACTTAATTTTAATAAGCTTTCAGTATCATCATAGGATTTAGCCATAAGCCAGTTATTAACTTTCCTTTTACATTGGTATCTAGGCAGTGGATAAATGTTACAAAATTCATTTATTTTATTATAGAGGTGACATCCAAGCACCCTAAAGTGTTGGGTTGCAAGAGTACTCCTAAACACCTGTGTTTGACACACCTTATACGTGCGACGTTTTCTTGGTCTATTTTTGTCATATTTTAGGCTATTGTGTTTTTTACATATTATTTCGAGCACGAAGAGCCGTCTCCGCATTGCCCTATACACTTTGATGGAAACATGGACCTTAAAACAGAGAGACCGGAAAAGGTTGGAATCTTTTGAGATGTGGTGCTGGCGTCGAATGGAGAAAGTGCCCTGGACAGAAAAAGTTACTAATATAGAAATATTAACAAAAGTAAATGAGAAACATGAAATTTTGAAACACATAGAGAACATAAGGGGTAAAATGATAGGAGACCTAATTCGACATGATAATTTTATCACAAACATAATGGAAAGGAAGATAGAAGCAAGAAGGAAGAGAGGAAGACCAAGAAGAAGGTACACCGATCAACTGAAAGAAGTTGTGATAGTTGAAACTTATAAGGAACTAAAAGAGATGGCATTGGAAAGAGAAAGATAGAGATTGCTACACCGACAAGTGCAAAGCACTTAAGTTTTGGATGGATAGATAATTAATACGAATTCAAAAATAAATTCGGAGGTTTTTAAATAACGATTCTAACGGTTAAAATTAACAACCAATCCTAACCATAATCTTTAGATATAAAATTAAACATATGTTATGACGACAAATTAGTTTTATCTTAAATCTAAAGGTATTGGTTTGGATTGGTTATTAATTTCGATCTTTACAGTTAAAATAAGAAATATCCAATTTTCCACAAAGGTATCTTATGACATACGCAATTTGAAGTTAGACAATACACCATTTTTTATCTCTTGTTATAGAGTATTAGCCTATATTTGACACAAAAGATCAATTAGAATTAAAAGATCTTTTTATGCAAATAGTCTTCAAATAGGTTGACAAATAAGGGAGTAATTAATATTTTAAATTTGGGTATAAGATAAAGTTGGAATGTATGGGATATCTTGTTATAACCCTCGGACAGCTGCATCTAAATCGCAGTTACGTCACAGTTTGTACCCTGCACCTTTTTTGCCACTTGACATTTACCCCTACTACCAGATTTTGGACGTTTGTATCTTATTTACTTTTAAATAGTTATTAAAAATTCTTTGTAATGGAGTTTGGACAATGTAACTAAATGACTTAAATAATAATTAATTGTGAGTAAACTACAGTGTGTGTATATCATATGATGCAATGTTACATCTGAGGGACAATTCTCATAATACAAACTGTTCAATATAGAGTTTAGATGTAGTCTCATAAATATTACAAATGGTATTCTCCTAAAATAAATACTCATCAATTGCATTTCAATTTATTTTTTACGTTTATTTGATTAGATTGGCACTCTATTTTGAACACGTTTTATTAGTCGAACTGGCTATCTGTTTATATAATTCTGTGACTGGCACTACCTGTTGGAATTCTATTTATATTAATAATTACCAGATTCCATGGCTGTAGGCTTTGAACAAAGCTTCACTATTTTGCTCGACCGTAAGTAAAATTCATCCTTAGGCTAAAACGATCCGGATTGCCTCGCAGATAGCATGTATTCATAAGTACATACCTAGACACACGCCTGTTTTTCTGAAATCGTAGGCAGAATAATATCACATCTACATTTTGCCAGTTATGTTTTATATCATACTAGCTGTTACCCGCGACCTCGTCCGCGTAGATTTTGTTTTCCACGGCACCCAAATTTTTTCTGGAGTTGAATGTGCCGTCAAAATCCCTCCAGCTGTTACAGAGATTAACCGCAGCCGGAACAAACATACAAAAATTATAAAATGTTTTTTTTATATACAGGATGTCCCAGAAGTCGACGTTTTAAATACCTATAATTTTAAAATACGTAACTTAGATTTATTTTTAAATTTTTCTGATAGCTATTATAACTTAGCCTGTTACCTGATTCCAGCTTGACGTCGACTTCTGGGACAGCCTGTATATAAATACTGTGTATACTTATACTTGACATTGCAAACAGACACTTCAATTTTATTTATTTGTATACATGGTTTCCTAACACAATACCAGACTCCATGCTGCTCCTTAGATAAATACTTTATTCGGCCCGAAGCGAACCCGAGATCACAAGACTGGTCACAGAGCAAAATCTTGCGCCACGAGATCAACAAGATATTCAATTATTCGACGCATAATAAACAAATAAGTTACTCGCATAGCCTTACAACAATTAATCAATACATTTGTTCCATTCAACGAACTGCTCGCGATAACAATTTTTCAAACGCAGCACATTACCATTGAAGTTGGTCATTAATAAATTGAATATTAACTTATTAGGCAATTAGTCAGACTAAGGCCATATGGTAGCATTCTTACGTTCATACCTCCATGGTCCGGGACCACTCCGTGACCCGTCCACTTACGAAATGTACCACTTGTGTGACGCCCACGTACGCCAGCGCATGGGCCGCGCAGTGACAATCGTTTAACGTGTGTTATACTAATGGTTTATAAGTTACATTCGTTTAATAGTTTGTAGACTGCAGCCAGACTATTAATCAGTTTGGTCAGAATAAATTAGTCGTCGATAAAGCTGTTTCTTTTTTGTTTATAATAGCTTGAGACCTTGTTTGTAATAGCGTCAAATAAACAGATTTCTATACATTTTTACTGCCACTATAATTTGTGACAAATAATATTCTTTATTTTTTATTATACGACTAATTTCTTCTGGCCAGACTGATTAATAGTCTAGCTCATTGATTAGTCTGGCCAGAAGAAGTTAATCGTCAATAGAGCTGTTTCTTTTTTGTTTATAAGCTTGAGACGTTGTTTGTAATAGCGTCAAATAAACAGATTTTTGTAAATTGTTACTGGCTCTGTAAATTGTGACAAGTAAAGTGGTTACCACGAGATACCACATACTTAATGGCTATTTAGTCTTAGAATACTAAAATCTTATTTAACTTGCACATTACAATATGCGCAAGTATACGTCAATTTCATAGTACCATCAGTAAACCAAGTTTTTAGTGCTTTTATTTAACCAATGTATGTACATATTTCTTTTTAGTGTGAATAAAAGAAAATAAATAATATTGCTGTCAATCTCGGGGATATAAAGGCATAGTATGTATGTACTTAAGATAATTTTGTACCTCATAAATAAGTATCTAATGGTTTTTCCAAGAGCGATAATCTAATTTTAATATTCCTTACTGTGATTGAAAGACATGTCTGTGAATTTACAAAATTCATAGTTCGTACAATAAGTACCTACCTAGGAACTTAACTGTATTTACCAAACCAATATATCTGCCTTGGAACTCAATACAAAATCCTTTTAGGCAGTTATTATAAGAACTTCCGCGATTCAAAAGAGTAAAATCTGAGTTAAAATTACTCCATTAATCAACGACCTTAATTAATAAGAACGGCAACAATCTGCATTTGGTCATTGGACAGAGTGCGAAATAATTGCAAAACAAAGTGCAATAATTTTTGGAAGTGCAACTCTTGAAGCATTAATTATGACCTACTGCCGAATATTGGCAATGTTTACCAACAAAAGTGCACGGACCAGATTTAACAAACAGGTAAAATATTCCTTTTTTAATCTGACATGACCTTAAGTATTCTTTAAGGTCTAGATCAGTTCCTGTTTGGTGTAGATATATCGATAATTGTGACATTCATTCGAATTTAAATACAATAAAGATTGTTGACTTTTCATTGAATTAGCATTTCGTAAATCGGAAAAACATGTTTATTTGCTTTCACTGTCAAAACCTTATCATTCAGTGTTATAATCTTTTCAGATCTACATGTTTTGCTGATAAAGTATTCTTATATTCTAAAGATTTTCTAATGCAGCCCCGGCCCTCAAAATAAACGATATGACACTGGCAACTTAACAGATATCGGAACAAAGAATAAGTAGACTCAATATAATAGTTAATTTCTTAAAAACAGATAAGTATCTTCTCCATATCTTCCGCACTAATTTCTGTGATAAAGGGGACTTTATGAATACCGAAACAATGGATTACAAAACACTTGGGTACTAGTATAGTATTATATTATCTGTCACTTGGGTGTTCTTCGTATCCGTTGTTTGTTAGATTCTGGGCCATGTAACAAAATTTAGTGGATAACACAATATTATGCGGACTATTAGTGGCGATGTGATTGCTCATACCACTACGACATCCGGGCAAACTATCTGAATTATTGACAATGTCTATCTATCTATAACTGGTAACACTGGGCATTTTGATAGAAGGCGATATGTCTACGAACACTAACACCACAGCACTTACTGCCGTTGCGCCGTGCATATAAAAACAAAAATATGAACTGAAACCACAAAAACTAGTACGGTGCTAGACTGTGACGTTACAAATATCGTTCCTAGTCGAAAGCGAAAGCTCGCTTTACTTTTGATATATTATAATAAACGAGTTACGTTTATGTACGTTATGAATACGAGTAATAAATACATTTTTAGTGGTGACGCGACGTAATTGTTTAAACCACATCTCCAAGCATACATTCAGTGTTTAAAACCCAGTTTAAAGAGGATAATCTTCCAAAAGCACAAAATTTTTATATTAAAAGGTTCCGGTGTAATTTTAATAAAGACGAGTCCCTTATGTACATACATAATAACTCACATGCAACTAAACCAAATTGCGAAAAAAAAAAAATTTGTATATCACAAAAAATCTTATATATAAAATTCTCGTGTCACAATGTTAGTTACCATACTCCTCCGAAACGGCTTGACCGATTTTTATGAAATTTTATATGCATATTTAGTAGGTCTGAGAATCGGCTACTATCTATTTTTCATACCCCTTAGTGATAAAGTAAACATAAAAAAAGAAAAATTACTTTTGACAGAACGAAGTCTGTCCGGGCAGCTAGTAATCATATGAAATTCCAATCCCGAAGAAGCCAAATAGCACTGTCGCTGCGTGTTTCACAAGATTACCACTTAAACTACTGAGCCATCAGTGTAGTTTATTGAATACAAAATGTATATACCTATATTAAAAATATTAAGAAATGTGATTAGCTACTAGCAATTTGGACTATAAATTATTAGAATTTTTGTGTTAGAAGTGGTTTTAAGCCGTGAGTACTGTAATTATGTACGGATCGAACCCATGATCTGGATCGCAAGACGACATTAGGCTGCCAATAAGTAATTGAAAAGGTTTGAATCATCTATGTTTGATAGACCTCAATCCTATTGTTATCATCCGGCAACCCTATCATCTTTTTCTCCTCCTTGATACCATTATCTTATTATCATCGAAGAGTTCAGCTGTTGTCTACTATGTTGACCTAATGGTCGTTGACAAACTTCAAATATTTTTTAGAACATTTTGTATAATTCGCAGACAGGCAGATTTCTTATATCTTTTTCTTCCGCTGTTTAGGCGATCGACGAAGGAGGCACATTATTAAGAAAATTCAGAGACGCGTGCCAAAGATTGAACTCAAGATTCTCTACATAGCAATCTAACGAATAACGATCATCCCATGAAGTTGTAGTGTATTATCGCCTTTTTGTATTACGTTTGCCAAACCTTTCATTGTACTCTGACGTTGATGTCTATAATATTGTACAATGATGTTCGGATATAAAATTGCATAAATGTAGGTCACATTTAATTGACACGATAATGTACTATTGCAGATATTATATTTGTAATGCGCTCATCTCGCACTTCGTGTTCGCTGTTATGAGTTATGACATAAGATTATTTAGCACGTAATATCGTCACGCCTGCAGCATCTAAGGAGTAAGCAGAGGCACCACATTTACATTTCAGTAGTTATATATGACATAAATTTAAGATTTACTTATGCAATGTACGAAACAAGTGATTCAGTTTTACGTTAACGCTGTTTATTTATTGTAAAGTCATACATCAGAATTGAACTGAAGTGCAATTTATATTCACATGTGACGTATTTGAACTTTGGCGAAAAACGTTTGTGATATGTCTGACTTTGAGTAGATAGGAACTCTATTATGAGTACATCATTTTACAAAAAAAATTATAAACTGGCCTTCTGATTCGCGAACATTGAACGCTTAATATTATAAATGCCAATGTGAGTTTGTTTATTACGCTTTCACAATTACATACGATTAGATGCCGTAACCAAAATGGTGTCTTTGAGGACATTATACCTACTTACTACCTACCGAAGCCACAAACTCACAAGTTTGTGGCTTCGGTAAGCCAATAGCTACTCGTAAAACCACGTGCCTGGATCATTGTACTCTTCGGTTAGACAATTCTCAGTACTAGTTCAGTAAAAGAAGCTTCGTAGTTACAGCAAAACTTACGCTACGTCTAATATATAAAATGTATCTTACTTACCCTTTAGACCTTTAAATAAGCACAATGCAATGTAGGTATACCTATATTGATAAGCCCAATAGTATATTACAACTAGTTACATAGCACACAAAAGATCCCACTGGGTCGAAGTGTCGCCGGTCTGCACTGACTGGCTCCCACATAAGATACATACATACATACATAGCATACACATATAAATCACGGCAGTATTTTTCTAAAAGGATAGGTAGACTGTAGAGTGTATATAAAATGTGATTGTACCACTATTTGTCAGCTACATACTACATAAGTAGCTGACAGATGGTATTATCCCACCTAATAGGAAGCGAGCCATGCTTTCTAGCAAGCACATTTCTAGCCTCTGTGCTGTATTGAGAATTTACTAACAGAATCATCAATAACAATTTGCCCACAGGCAACCTTAAGCCACGAGACCAAAGAGTCTCTTATTTTTTCTTATTTAAAAAGATTACTAAGAATTTGGATTACAAATTACTAGTTACTAATAGCTTTTTTATACATTTTACACTTTAGCTTCGTTTTTAATTTATTGTTATGTAATTAGAAATAACTTTAAAATCACCTACTAGTTAAATACCTAAAATCATCACCTGTACTGATTACCTAAAATGTTGTACTACTTGAATTTGTTAACAATTTAACTTTAATATCATATTAAGTAGAATAATAATTATGTTTTAGTCTGTTGAACACGGCGCATGTAGTGTTTACTAATAATTGTTTCTTACAATAACCTAAAGTTTCCAAAATTGTTACATAGTTATATAAGAAACTTTGTAGACAAGCGTTAGTGAACCTTATCAAATAAATAAATATTCTTGTTAACCCTTCCAGCTAATCTAAAGTACTTGCTAGGAGCGGGTTCACGTCGTTAATGTTATGGGTGAGATTCGAACCTGCGACTCGACCGCAAGTCCTATGCATTAATCATTGAGCTGCTGCCATAATAAGACTAGATAAATAACAACGCTAATTTCAAAATGTATGTTATTTAATATTAAACGTTAAATATAAACGTTATATTAAGAGTAAACGTTAGACTCCAATTTTGAAGGCAACAGAAAGGCTTAGAACGTCGACGCCATCCCCCCTAACAGATGCGATCATGCGACCTTCGCAGTCATGTGACTCCGAAGCTTCACCTATTGATCTACTTTTCACGTGTTCACTCAGTACGCAACTGAGTGCCCTTCAACGAGCAGCTAATCGCTGTAAGGCATCTCTCTTATTTGACGCTCGTTACAGATAAGATTGGTCTTACACGAAACGAATGATTCACTATACAGTTAAAGCTGTGTATGTACCGAAAGTTATGTAGTGTTATTTTGGCCCGTAGGTGTATGAGAATGTACAGCCAATTAAGGTTTAAGTCCAGTCGGTTAAAGTCGGTTCACACTCCCATTAGGATTCAAATATTTGTTCTGAATCTGGATGGTCTTTGTATCCGTTGCTTGAATATTTGTAGTCTCCGCGACTCAGGAATTAGTAACAGTGACGGAGTTATCTTCTAAAAAGAAAAATCTACGATCAAACCGATAGGCTTATATAGGTATATGTCTAACTACCTCTCCGATTTCGTTCCCTTAATTATTTTATCAGGATAGGCGCGCGGTATACAATTGCGCATTTTGTGTAGGTATAAAATAGCCACGCGATAAAGAAAAAAGATTAAGCATTTAAAATTGAAGTTGAGTTGACATCACTTAATCTTATTGAACACATGCTAATTCAAATACCAAGTATACGGCCCTCTAAGCACTATGTAATTAGTGCAGCTTATATACCTCCTGGAACGGCCTCCTCTGTGTACGAACAACATTTTGAAAACCTTCAGGAAATGTTAAGCGGACCTGATGTCGAGTACTTTTACATGATTGGCGATTACAATCTATCGGGTATAACTTGGCACGGTACTACAAATCAGTCAAATGAGTATAGTAGTACTGGTGTGGGCTCGTCTGTTTGTAGTAACCAGTTAATTCATTTAATGTCATTTCTAGATGCTTTACAATATAATCATGTAGTAAATACTAAAGGCAAAATTCTTGATTTACTTATATCTAATCGGCAGTGCAAAATTTCCACAGTTGCATTGCCTTTACTGCCCATTGATGCCTATCACCCACCTTTTATCTGCGAAATAACCCTAAATGTAGATATTATACCAATGACAAAACGCTTTTTACATAAATACAACTTTCACAAATCTGATTACGAACTAATCAACCTTAAAATTCAGGATACTGATTGGTCAGAACTTCTTGATTCACGTAGTTCAGAAGAAGCTTTAAGTTTATTTTATAATAGGATTGATGATATCATAAAACAGCATACTCCACTAGCAGTACCTAAAATCACTGGCTTTCCGGTATGGTTTTCTATATCCCTTATTAATATATTCAAAAAGAAGCAAAAGGCTTGGGTGAAATGGAAAAAATACAATAACATCTCAGACTATGAAAAGTTTTCACAATTTAGGGCCCAGTTCAAGGATATGTGTGGTAAATGCTTTAGTAGGTACATTAGATCAATAGAGGATAGTTTACATAAAAATATTAAGGACTTCTGGGTGTATATTTCTAATCGTAAGGATAAACCCGGAATACCAGCTAGAGTGCAATACCTTAACGCCATATCAAATGACCCTCAGTCAACATGCAATATGTTTTCCAATTTCTTTTCTTCCGTGTATGAACCGGCTTCACCTACGCTATCGCAATGGAAGCCTTCTGCTGACACTGCATCTAATGACATCACTTTAACTGATATACATTTTAATGAAGGAAAGGTAATGAAGGGGCTAAAATCTCTTGTTTTAAATAAGGGCCCAGGACCCGACGGCCTCACACCGTTTTTCTTAAAAAAGACTGCTTTAACAATTTTCACACCATTGACTATTATTTATAATAAATGTATAAGTGAAAGTATCATGCCATCTGTATGGAAACACGCTAACATCACACCTGTACACAAAAGCGGATCAAAAATCAATGTTATGCACTATCGCCCTATCTCTATTCTGTCCACCTTGTCAAAGCTTTTCGAAAGACTCGTGCATAACGAAATATACCCTATCTTGCACAATATTATTGTTAAGCAACAGCATGGTTTTGTGAAACGACGATCAACGACTACTAATTTATTGATATTTTCGAGTTATTTATTTGATAATATCGATAATCGCGTGCAGGTAGATGCAGTTTATACAGATTTTCAGAAAGCTTTCGACAAGGTGGATCACGAACTGCTGTTGAATCGCATAGCTTTTAACGGAATTCGTGGTAACCTATTGCGTTGGTTCACCTCCTATATTACTAATCGCAGCCAAAAGATTGTTATTAATGGGTTCCAATCTGACACCACTCACGTCACCTCTGGTGTTCCGCAAGGCTCTATTTTAGGTCCTCTTTTGTTTGTTATGTTTATTAATGATATAGGCACATGTTTTCACCACTCTAAGTTTTTACTATATAATATAATAATATAATATAATATTCTATACCACATACACACAACACCATCTAGCCCAAACTAAGCAGAGCTTGTACTATGGGTACTAGACAATGGTCATATGCAGATGACCTTAAAGTGTATAAAACTATAAAGAATATACAAGATTGTTATTTTCTGCAAGAGGATCTTGACAGACTAACGGATTATTGTAACACTAATAAACTTCATTTAAGTATATCTAAGTGCCACTATCTGAATTTTACTAAAAATAAGAATATTTTTAGCTTTGCTTATACTCTTTGTAGTAACAAATTAACCAAAGTGAGCTCTGTACGTGACCTCGGTGTACAGCTTGATTCAAAACTCTGCCTGGATTTGCACGTTGAACATGTTGTAAATAAAGCATATCAGATGTACGGATTTATAATGCGATCAACTACCGATTTCAAGCGGACCTCTTCCTACCTCTGTTTGTACAAAGCTTTAGTGCGTTCTCAGCTGGAGTACGCAGTTTCCATCTGGAACCCGTACTATGGCAAATACATTGACATGTTAGAAAACGTCCAGCGTAAATTTCTTCGTGCGATGCACTATAGATGTCATGGATGCTATTTGTCATATGACCAGTTGCTAAGTATATACGGTATTCTGGCTCTCAGTTCTAGGCGTTCTCAGTTGGAGGCAGTAACATTGTATAATATAGTACATAATTATTTTGACTGCATTGATTTAAATAATGTTTTGTGCTATGCAGTACCCAGAACTATTCACAGACGGCTGGTGCGTTCAGGAAAACTCTTTGCAGTAGGTACTTGTCGAACTAACACGGGCCTGCGTTCACCAATACGTCGAATGGCTAATACATACAATGACACTTTTGAACATATTGACATATTTGTATGCTCTGCGATAAGTTTTCGTAAACTTGTTTATGAGACACTAAACTCATAACTGTACCTACTTTTTTGAAACGACACAGTTTTCTTTTCTTTTTATTCTTTTTTTCATAATGTTATATATTTTTGATTATTGTTTTACTATGTTTCTATTTTTAGATTGTCATATGTACATGTATGCTCGCTTTCCTAGCGTCTTATAGTTTTAATCGAATGGTAATCTGTGGACATCGCCGTGGGCTACATTACTACCTATTTTTAAGTTGATTCTGTTGTTTTTATTATGTTATGTTGCTGTTTGATGTTCCTTTTTAATAAAATAAAATAAAAATAAAATAAAAGTTCACAAGTTTGTCACAAAGAAGAACAAAAATAGTTACGTAAACGCGTTACCTTTTCTATATATGAATGTATGAGTCTAAACATAAGAAAGGCGTAGTGAGTTACACTAAAAAACCTGTATATACCGCAGGAAAAGTTTCTCTTCTTCTAGGCGTACGCACTACTACACGCAACACTTTATTGTTTCTTTTACAGTTATAAAATAGATCGTCTGTCAACCAGACAATACATTTTAGCCTTTAGATAAGAGAAATCCGGTGGCTAGAGCTTAATGTTAATCACTTACCGGCTAACTCGTTCTTGTTGGCATTTATTACATGACATTGAGTACTATTTAATAACCTTTATTATACTTCTAATTCTTTATTATCTTAGAAGTAATACGGTGAGATATGATCTTGAATAAAGCCTTCGGTTTCGCTAGTTAGTTGTATTTTACAAGATTTTTATCTAACACTTGAGCAATGGCTCGGGCATTTATTTTTTGGTAGACGTTTTGTGACATGTACGTCGTCAGTTGTTCAAGCAATTGATATTTGTCATTAATCATTTGGTAACAAGTGTGTGGACTAGTGTAAATGTCATGTAGTGTGGGTGGGAATGAATGTGTGGAGAACAAATGAAGATCATTTGTAGAAAGTTTGTGAGAAGTGTGTATCATGTAGCATATAGGAGGAGAATTATATAGATTGACGGCACACGCAAAATCATAGACCAAAATCATTTATTAATTTAGGTCACAAAGCAACACTTATGCTAATCAAAGATTGTGAGTTAAAGAGATTACTAAAGTTAATTCTTACGATTTATCCAAGTTACGAGCACATAAAATAGATAAAAGAAGATTTTGACTCTGAATTATCTCAGCTATCTTTAGCATAATAATATGTATTACAGGTTACAAATCCAATGCAGCAACAAAGAACAATAAACTTACAATTACAGGTTACAGACCCAATACAACAATGCAGCAACAATGAACAATAAACTTACAATTACAGGTTACAGACCCAATACAGTAATGCAGCAACAAAGAACAATAAATTTACAATTACAGGTTACAGACTCAATACAACAATGCAGCGACAAAGAAAAATAAACTTACAATTACAGGTTACAGACCCAATACAGCAATGCAGCAACTCAGCAGACTCAATACAGCAAACAAAGAACAATAAACTTTCAATAATTGTAAGTTTAGTTTATTGTTCTTTGTTGCTGTATTGAGTCTGTAACCTGTAATAACAATGTGTGCTGAATAAATAAATAAATAGATAATAAATAAATGTTGACTTGCTTTAACGGTAAAGGAAAACATCGCAAAAACTGCGTGTCAGAGAGTTCTCTCTAAAGTTTTTGAAGAAATAATTATGATGTTGTCCAACTAGTCCGGTTCGACATAGTGTACTTAGGCCAAGCCATCCATTAGCCATCTTGTGGGGAGGCTAGTGCCAAGGATGGAGCAGTTTCTATACAGGACAAGTGTTATAATAAAATTATAGCATAGCAACACATCGATATATCCTTGACGTAGTTATGCGTACACATTTCGCCGGCCGATTTGGACTCACGTATAAGAGTATAGCATAGCATAGTGCCAACTAGGATGCATATCTCAAACTAGCTGACCCGCGCAACTTCGTGTGCTTCACAAAAGATAATTTTTCCCGTATTTATAATATTTTTCATTGATGCTCCTATTGGTCGTAGCGTGATTTAGCCTATAGCCTTCCTCAATAAATGGCTTATCCAACACTAAAATAATTTTCCACTCGAATCAGTGGTTTCTGAGATTAGCCCGTTCAATCAAACAAACTCTTCGGCTTTATAATATTAGTATAGATTGTGAGAAAAATCCACCCTATCTCATTCGAAAATCAAACCCGAAATCTAATGATCAGTTAGTGGAAGCCTTTACACATATGTTACTGAACAATTAAACTGTATTTACTGTGCAGTAGCATATACGTATGTATGTAGGTATATTATACCTACATTATTTGGAAAACGATGATTTGGGATATTTATACAACATTTTTAAATCGGGCATATCATTATTTTACTGCTTGGTTATACAGTTTGTCCCAGAAGTCGACGTCAAACCGCAATCAGGTAACAGGCGTTAAGTTACGTTTTTTAAAAATAATAATAATAGTAATATTCTGTCACATACACACAACACCATCTAGCCCAAACTAAGCAGAGCTTGTACTATGGGTACTAGACAATGGATAAACATACATATATACTTTTTTTTTGTAAATACATACATATTATACATAGCAACACCCAGACCAAGACAAACATCAATGTTCACGCACACAAATGTTTGACTTGTGCGGGAATCGAACCTGCGACCTCAGGCGTGGCAGTCGGTTACACTAACCACTACGCCATCAAGGCCGACAAAATAACAGGCTTTTAAAAAATAAAAAATATTGTACAACCTGTGACGGTCTTTTCATTCCTGTTACTACAGATATTTACTTTTTGAATTATTATTTTTTATTATGTAATCTCAAATAATCGAACAAAATCGAGAGATTAAAGAAGCATTATTCGAGATCACATAACAAAAAATAAAGACTTTTGGGACAACCCGTATATCATAAAAGCCACGATATATTCCAGTATTTTAATTTAGGCTATATTAATTCTAAAATTCAAATTATTAAAATCACCACCGCGATTATGATTACTGGTTCGCTCCCTTAGCTCGTAGAGTAATGTATATAGCCTATGTTATGCCTGGATAAAGTTTAAAAACTGTCTAGATTTGAAAGATTTTTAAAATCAGACCAGTATATTTTAAATTTATTAATTACTAGATTTATATATATTTATAAATCTTTCCTCTTTATAATATTAGTATAGATTATAGATTCGTGTCTGAAATAAATTTAAATGAATTGACACTAATTCAAGCGTTATCGTAGTCAACTATCAGATATACAAAATTTTACTAGCTTAGATTTATATTAACGATCATTTACACTGAATATATAGCAGATTACTTAAAAATAGCTATCGATCAGGAATGCTTAAATTTTGTACCTAATTTAAATAGTTTTGATAATAATAGTTGGAAGCAGACACGTCAAACAAACCGCGATAGCTCTGTATAAAATGACTTATTAAGTACTACGTATTATAGGAGACATCTCAACTGAATTGTTTGCGACACGAGTTAGAGTGCACGCTCTTCAACTCGCGCTATCTGAGCCAGACGATTACTAGAACGATACCTCTGAGTGCAATATTAAGCAGCATGTTTTAAATATTAAAATGTTGAGTGCAGAATTTCCGGCTTACATGATGGGTAATATCTATATATTAATACGTGAAGCAAAAACTTTGTACCCCTTTTTACGAAAATTGCGCGGACGGAGGAGAATTAAATTTAGCACAGTTAAAGTTTATATGGAGAAGGAGGGGCGAATCCTAATATTATTATAAAATATGCATTAGAAATACATTAAATTAATTAATAAACACTACACGCACACAACCATGCATTTGACACACGCAGTGGAATCGCGTTCGAAGTAGTTCGGCATTGTTCGTCTGACGTCGTACAATTCTTTGTAACTATGGTTACCTATACCTTATTTATATGTAAGAAAGAACAAGTGAGAAACAGCAATGAATTGCCGTAAATCTCAGAGTTCGAAAAAATAGTATCACGTGACCTTGAGGTCAGAGGTCAAAGGTAATAATCATTTCGAGGTATATCGACTATGCTGAGTCGAATGGCGTTGACAGCGAGTCTCTAGCTCTTACGGTTGTTGAGTTGAAAGTTGTATAACAGACAGACGGACAAAGCTGTTGTATAAGAGTTTTTTCGAACTCTAAAAACAAAAAAAAAATTGCAAGCTTAGGAATTTTGGTCGAATTTTGACCACTAGGTGACCAGTAGTATAAATTATTATATAAAAACGAGACGTTTTGACTGCACGTATGGCGAAGTGGTTTTAGTAGTCACCTCGCCACTGCCACTACGCCGAGTGCTGTTGGTTCGAAAAAATTGTGTGATTGTGTCCATCGTTTGAATGTTTGTAAGGTCCCCCGCGACACAGGTATTATTGCTAGTGTGGGAGATGTCTTTTTTTTAGCTACACCAACGAACAGTCGAATTTTATCTCATTTTTCATACTACATAATATATTGTGTAAATTAGCTGTTTATAGGTAGAGAACGTTTTTAAATATTGACTATTTCAATAATTGAGTTATTAGTAAGTAAAGTAGTATTATAACGCGTGACACAAACAATCTATTTGAGATGTCTCCTCTCATTTCTTTTTTGTCTCATTTAAGCAAGCGTATAAGACATCAAAAATTCATTTATTAAAATAAGTGAATCTTTTTGTACCTGTTACTAGGCTTAAGAACAAAAACATTTTAATGGTACCATCATATTATATTCTTACTCAGAGAATAGTTAGGAAGCATTTTAATGATTTTAACAGACTAGCAAAAAGCAAGTGTTAATAGAAAAAGTGACCATGAAAGTGATAAATATTTGTTTATTGCAACAAATATGTGTGTCAAGCTTTTGTAATTTTTTTATAGAAGAATGTATTGTATATGTATAACTGATATTATAGAGAGGTATCTTTTATCATGTATGGGCAACCACTGGCACTTCTTTAACCGATTCTAAAAATAGGTTCTCTAATATAACTCTGGATTATCCCTAATAATAAATATGTGTACGTATTATGACATAGCAGGCAAGTGAAGTAACTTCGGTAAATAATAATAATAATATTCTACCACATACACACAACACCATCTAGCCCAAACTAAGCAGAGCTTGTACTATGGGTACTAGACAATGGATAAACATACATATATACTTAATTTTTTGTAAATACATACATATTATACATAGAAACACCCAGACCAAGACAAACATCCATGTTCATGCACACAAATGTTTGACTTATGCGGGAATCGATCCCGCGACCTCAGGCGTGGCAGTCGGTTACACTAACCACTACGCCATCGAGGTCGTCACCATAATGAACCAACACATTTTATTCCATAAAATTAATACGTGGTTTCTTAACGAAAAATACGCTGAAAGCTGAATGGGGTTCAAGTAGCAACATTTTATATATCAAGATAATAAAAATTAAATTTGATATACTACTAACTACATAACAATGTTATCTATTGATGAACAAATTGAGATTTTTTTTCTGTTTTCACGATTGTTCATAATTTCTAAAATAAGATTCTTTTAATTATCCTAAAACAATGTCGCAATCTATAAAAGCATAACGTCTGCGTAACGTCCAACACATATTGTCTCTTGTAGGAATCGAACCTACAACACTCGGTACATGAGCCACTGCTCACCACTGGTAACAACTTTATCCACAGCGTCCGTGTTTTTAACAAGAGAAAGTATTTTATAGACACTGTACTTGATCTACGTGACCTTGTAGATATTACCAGAAATGTCGTATAATAAATCACAAAATATTCCGCTGTGTTAGTAAACTATGACAATTATAAACGATTGCCAGTTTATTGCCCCTAATCATAATGGATACGCTCTATTTTTTATCCATTCAGTCTTGGCGGTATTTACCGGTAAATGATTACAACGTTAAACAATCATTGTTACATTAGCACAGATAAAAACAAATCTAAGTCTTATACAAATAATCTGTTGGTGTCCGCAATAGTTCGTGAGTTCTCTTTAATATTATATCATTGTATTAAATTTGCACAACGATTTACTTTCCATTTCACGGTTTATGATTATTAGCTGCTAAGAAAATACCTAATCTGTGTTGGACTAGTTTACGTAAACATTAAAGTTGAGTATACTTTTTGTATTTTACTCCAAGTCTATTTGTTTTGGTATTCAATTTGAATTGGTGAGTCATTATAATGCTACGTACGTAGGTATACATGTATACGTATAAAGGAAAAACTGAATGACTTGGTTCTAATAAATAATAATCTGTAATTCCAAATAAACATAAAATATACATTCTAATTTGTTGGACCTAAACTAGACTTCTGCACACATGTTCCTTTTATTATAGCGAGTGTTCAAAATACTGTGTGAATTAGACTTCAAAGTGGTGGTCCAAAGTTAATATAGTAATTGTTTTATTGATAGTACGATTAAATCCTAACTATGATATTATAAATCCGAATAAGTATGACTTTGTTTTTTGTAACGCTTTCAGGCCTTAACTACTCAACCGATCATCGTGAAACTTCGAATATATGTTGTCAGGGGTACAGAAAAGGACATAGGGTACCTTTCAACCAGAAAAAAGTTCTGTTAAAGCTGCGGGCAAAATCTTGTTACAAATAAAAACAAACAGTATTATATCTAATTTGATAAAAAGAGACAGGATACTGTTTTGATTATTTTGAATGAATTTGAGATATCTATTCATAACAAGTTATCTCAAATAAGCAAAACAAAATGTTACTCTGTGTAAATATACCGCCTAGTTACACAAGGTCTATTAGTAGTGAGATTAGAATATAAAATAGCTACAGTATCGGTGTCCAATTTGTATTATGACTGTACATATTGACCAATTCAGATATTTTGCACACTTGAACAGCATTGAATGAATATATTGCAAATATATGTACTCAGAATATAGCGATAGATAGAGATATAAGAGTTTACCTCGCCAATATGGAAGCGCGTATGACATGCAAGTTTTATCCTCACATGGGATAATAATTGGAATATGTAATCCACTAATAGTCGTGGTGAGTTTGGGTGTTATTTGTATGCGTTGTTTTAATCTTTGTGTTTAGTTTAAGCGGTAGGCAGAGGAATATTAAACCCACTTTCGCAAACTATGTTTTAGTAACAGACAGCGAGCCAATTACCATCTACTGGACAACTCTCCAAACTCCATGCCACTAGCAGCATTTTCTAACAACAATACTCAATATCACTTTTGACCAAACCGGTAATCCAACCCAAGGCCTTACACATATATACAGTAGCATAGTTATGCCACGGAATCATACAAGCAGTCTAATTGATGTTTGAATAAGTATAAACACCGCATTGTCTTAGTCACGTGTGTTTTCATTTTTATTATAAAAATAGTATAAAAAAACATCGTAGTAGGTACTTGTGTTTTCTACTCATTATCTGTGAAGAGAACGTTCACTTGCCACTAGATAAACAGCATTCACTTCGTTTGGATATTCCGGACGATGCGAACAATTACGTAAAGTAAACGAATGCAAATGGGGGAGAATGTAAAAATACCAACATGTTCGTTATAACTTATAATAGATATGTTCGATTTCAAATATAAAGGCTTAAGGAAAAACCTCCGACTATTGGTTTTAGCTGTTAGGGATATAAATATAAATGTATCAAATGTTTACTTTTAATAAATAGTTTAATTGGTTTTCTGCTTCGTTATTCGAGTGGCATTAGTTTTCTATTAAGTTCGGTTCGATTCTCGTGTCAAGCGAATTGTAAATAGGTTTTTTTGGACATGTGTTAAGTAAACGACAATAGGAGTTCTTATTATTTAAAATCATATACGTAAATAGCAGAATAATTCAGTGTCCTACGATATCTATATCCATAGATATGCACACAGCGTTTCGTTATCAGTATTAATTATTCTACTAAATTATCTTATTTAGTCATTCGAGTATCGAGCCGAGAGTATCGAGGGCTGGATACATTCCTTGTACGTGTTGATATCACTGTATTTATGTTAAATTAAATTTAATAAAATTATGATAAGATAGTTAAAGAAAATGCCAATTTAAGTCAATAAGATTAGTGCTTTGCTGACCGACTAGGTTTACTGATGATTATGATCCTTTATTCTATTCAGGGTCAAAACTCTTATCTAACAAAGTCTTCAAAAAGCAGAGATCGTTGGATGGTTTGCACAGGCATGGCAAATTCCTTCGTTTTGAATGCTGTGTGTCGAACCTCACTGTATGTATTTAACTTTGTAAATCTATGGTTCATAATTATATATGTAGATTTCTCTGAAGGCGTGCCTCAGAATGCAAGCTTTCCTTAAAATGACACTTCAAGATAGAGCTCTACGTTCAAGCCGCTTTTTACATTTACCTAAAAAACCGTCGATACTTAATATAATGTTAATTACATTATGAATTTTATGCAGTTTCTCGTACATGATGATACATGTATATTCAGATATCATATCACTATTATTTTATCAGTATTAACAGCATAGTATTTCGAAAATTTCGTTTGTTTCGTATGTATTAGTTCCCTTTACTTCATCTTACTGTAAAGTGAAATCCAAGTTTAAGCAAACAAGTAATATAGTTAAAATCTGAGAAGCATGTCAATAAGTCAACTCTCGAAAGATCTTAGCAAATCTATTACATTTTCTTAACTTTCGTTCTCAATTTAGATGAGTCGGACACAAATGACGTAAACCTTGTCACAGTTAGTTGGCAGTGTTGAACCGCGACATGAAATACTCTTCTTGCTAAAAAGTCAAACACTCGTGAAATTAGATGTCAATTCGATGCAATCAGCTGTCAACTATTGTTCACAACATGTTGGTTCTTTGAATAAATCACCTAATTTATTTTTTACGCGATTGCAGTACGGACACAAATGTTTTGTATTTTTTGGACCGACACAATATGTTTTATGAAATTGATTTTAATGTGAATAGAAAATTAAATGAAGCCGCTACATGCTCTTAAAACTCTGGCGTAATTTGACTGCTTTTGTATATACGGCTGAAGATGTCCTGTCTGGCTTAGTAGGATAAGGTGCGCGAAAGTTACTTTATAATGGAAAAGTTACGGCCAGCAATTTTTTTCGTGGGGGAATGCTCTTACGCGTATTCCTCCGCGGGGGCGGGCGGAGAGGTTATGTCGGACTCACCGGGGTAATAAAAGATGTTGAAATGATGACAATGGACTTCCCAGAATACCGACTAAACCTACGGTGTTCCTCGACAAAACCGTTATCGACGGGGCCGCGCGAATCACTTGCACATGCGGTCGCGACCCCACCGAGGTTTCGGCCCGCCGGCAAGACTTACCCTAGGCACTCACTCATTTAAAATCCCTACCGTCCCCCCCAGAGGGGGGACGGACACGACACAGAGGCGCGCGTGGAAACACGCACGCCGCCTCTCTAACCTGGTGCTTATCGGATGGTAGGCAGGCCCACGAAGTTAATACAATAAATTAACGAAATGCACCACAAACATCGATAACCTAGAATAACGATCGTAAATCACGATTGGATTAAAACACGCAACACTGAGATTTCTTTTAAATTTATTATCGCTTAAACAGTTAGGAGAATATCGCAAGGAAACACATATGTGAGATTTCGCCATACAGTATTTGAAGGTGTTGATGTGAAATGAACTCATATTAAGCCTATACAGTCTACATACAATGTTATCAAAACTGTCTGAAGTCTGGTAGACGATTGGCTAACATAGTAGATAAAGTAATGTTCTCGAAATTGGGAGAAATCTGTCAATATGTATTAAGTGAATGTGGTGGTGGTGGTGGTTCTGATAGCGTAGTGGGCAATTGTTGGACTGCCATGCAAAGGACTTGAGATCGATCCCAAGGCGCGCATACATCACTTTTCGGAATTAAGTGCGTATTAAAATAGTTAATTATTACTCATTTTAACGGTGGAGAAAAACATCGTGAGGAAACCTGCATATCTGAGAGTTCTCCATAATGTTCTCGAAGATATGTGAAGTCTGCCAACCCGCAATGGGCCAGCGTGGTAGACTATGGTCTAACCCTTCTCATACTGCGAAGAGACTTGTGCCCAGCAGTGGGACAGTTTAATACAGGGCCGATTAATATTAATAGCTTTACATAGTCCACCATATAATTATGGTGGACTATGTAAAGCTTCCGCAATAGTGGTAAATTTCAACACACATTTAGCCAGCACGCTAGGTAATATTCTCAAAGATTTGTAACGTCTGACAACCTGAATTTCTAGCTCACGTGGTTTGTTATGATCACATTGGCCAAATTTAGTAGTAGAGTTAAATAATTTTAGTATTATCTGAAGGTTAAATCAACGCCAAATGTATCTTAAAATAGGATTTTAACGCAAACACGTAATATAATTGCATCTCGCGGCCTAGTTTGCATCATAACAAGTTTGGCTAAAACAAATCATAATAATAATTGCGTGCCTGAAACTATGTGGGTGTTAAATGTGAATTTTTTGTGCGATACATTGTGCACTGCTTAAGGCCTAATTATATAGTTTGTCTAATTTATTAGCTTATTATTGTATGAAGTATTCTTAAAGCATTGCAAATGTGTATATTATGTTGCTTATTTGGACTCTAATGTGTTTATGTAAGAATTATTATTGGCTAGGTATCTTTTACCCGTGGTTTCCCCGCGTAATTCTCACAGAAACGCAAATCGAGATACAATTTCTTTGTCTTTATGCGGGATTACGAACTATCTGTTCGCCAAGCTTCGTTTAAATATATTGAATGTCGTTTAAATACATTGAATGATTAAGCCGTGATTGACTAACAAACAAACATCTTCACAGACTTAGTCATTTATTATATTAGTAGGATACCTGAGTTTTATACTTTATAATTAACCTGCGTAAATGCAGATTTGTTAATGAGGTGAACTTAACTGTATTTATAACAGTAGTTGTAAAATAAATCTGTCCTATTGATTCCTCAGGCGAGCTATCTGATTAACAATCGATGCTTAGACAACTTTTGCTATCAATTCGATTTATTAGATACGTGCGCATATAAGGCATCTAATAATGCAAACGACTAAACTTAAGCAACGTAATAAGCAAGCATGTAATGGCCAATAACGCGTTATTGGTCAATAAATAATTTGAGTTATAGAAAGAAAAAAATAAATATTTATTCATCTATACTAATATTATAAATAGGAAAGATTCGATTTTTAGTTTGTTTGTTTGTACGGATTGAACTCAAAAACGACACAACCGATTTAAAAAATTCTTTAACCATCAGAAAGCTATATTATCACCGAGTAACAAAGGCTATATTTTATTTTAAAAATAAGGTAGATTAGTTACTAACATATTAACCTATTCTAACCTACTTTTACGCAAGCGAAACCACTGGCAAAAGGTAGTCTAGAATACGGCGCATAAAAGATATTAACAGAATGAAAAAAGCCAGACATATACACCTAAGCAGGCGCGCGAATCTTAATAACTAATACCAAATTTAATAATACTAGCGGTCGCCAAGTGGTTGAAATTCGACCATAATTGATTTAAAGTTTAAGTTTGATCGTTCTAAGGTTTTGTTGTCTATAACCTTTATAATCACATTTTACGGTACTTAAGATATGTAACCATAGTTACGAAGAATTCTACGACATCAGCCGAACAATGCCGAAATACTAAGAACGCAATTCGACTGCGTGTGTCAAATACATGGTTGTGTGCGTGTAGTGTTTTTTCATTCATTTAATGTATTTCTAATGCATATTTTATAAAAATATTAGGATTCGCCACTCCTTCTCCATATAAACTTTAACTGTGCTAAATTTCATACTACTACATACATACGTCCACGTCCGCGCAATTTTCGTAAAAAGGGGTACAAAGTTTTTGCTTCACGTATTAATATATTGATTTGTTTAGCTTCGTCAACATTCAGTAAAAGGTAGAACATATTATATATCAAAAAGAAACACACATACTTTACAGCTCATAAACACTTGGCTACAAGTATTATGAATTTATCTGCTCGATATATTGCCGCAGGATATTAGCTAAATAGTATCAAGCCATTAAGTGTCACACCTTAGTACTAACTTAACAGATCTAGGCAAGCTAGTGTCCAAACTCGAGCACCATATGTAAGGCATTACTGTCGACCTAGTATTTACGGTTTGATTTACGAAACTTATTGTGGCTGTCTATTTTATTGACTGTAATAGATGTTAATTTAGTTTAGTTTGTAAACGACCGCTCTATTAGATTGGTGACGTAAGTGCCGGCCTTATTACCGAACTTGAGGTCACAGATTTTAGGAATCTGTAGTCAAATGGCAAAATATAATCTTTATAATTACACTTTGGAGCCTTAGCACTGACGGGACACGGGCCGAAGGAGAGATGGGTATGCAGTCTGTAACGTGCTATCTTATTATCGCGCGACAATGCATATGCCTCATAAACGGCAAGGGCCTGTCGGCAGCTAGTCACAATTATTTTTCATTTATGTGTGACATGCCAGCAATTGTCGTATTAAAAGATTGTAGTAAGGCCCCTGTTCGTGTGTATGACACAACCAGTTTATTCAGAAACTATTGCAGTGTATAGATGCAATTTGGAAGGTAGGTAGCTGTTTCCTATGAATTGCTATATAATAGTGGAGCGGCATAACGAAATGTTAGAAGTCAAACTGCGTACAAAAGACTGAAGAATCTATCTAATCTTCAAAAATTATAAAGAAGTTTATCGACTGGCTTCTTTATTTTTGGTGAAATGCGTTAAAAAGAAGTAAGAAATAAGATTAGAAAAAATCTTAATTCTTACTACTCCCACTTCTAACTTCTAAACTACAGAATATAGAAATTTACAAATTAAAAAATTATCTTGTCTTATATTGGTTTGAAAATATAGTGTAGTTTTTGAGATGTGGCATATTTACGGTTAGGTGAGTTGGTTGAGTTTAGCGACTGGTTGAGTTTAGCGACTGCACGGTCACACCACGGTTGTGGCGGTAAGTCCCGTATTTGAGGAGTGTCTGGTGAGGCGGCATGGCGCTCTCACTTTCTGGCTGACACAGGTAATGACTGGTCATGGTTGTTTTGGCCAGTTCCTGTGTCGCATAGGTCGGCAAGAGACGCCCGGTTGTCACCACTGCGGCGACTGCCGCGACGTTGTTGTGGACACGACGCTGCACACTTTGGCGGATTCTGCACACATCGCAGCGCCGTGAGTTGATCGCGGCAGGCGGATTGGTTGCCCTCTCGCTCTCGGCCGTAGTTCAGTCTATAGTCCGGAGTAAGAGGTGGTGGAACGCCGTTACCTCCTTCTGTGAGGAAGTGATTTCCATCAAGGAGGCAGCGGAGCTGGAGAGGGAACCCTTAAACCCTCTCCCCAACCGCAGAGCCGGGCGCCGAAGGGCGCGAGGCAACCTCCAGCCACCCTGAGGTTTGACCTGGGGTGGTGAGCTTCGTGGGCCTGTCCGTCACCCGATCAGCACCAGGTCCGAGAGGCGGCTTGCGTGTTGCCACGCGCGCCTCTGTATCGTATGTCCGTCTCCTCCTCAGGGGTACAGTAGGGATAAAATTAGTGTTGCCCTAAGGGCAGGTCCATTGTGTGTAGTGGCCTGACGTTTCATTCGGCTGGCTGAAACCTCGGCGGGGTCGCGATTGCATGTGAAAGCGATTCACGCGGCCCTGCCAATTGCGGTTATGTCTAGGAACACCGTGGTAGGTTTAGTCGGTATTACCAGGATGTCGCTTACCATCTCTCCCCGGTGAGTCAGACATAACCTCTTCGTCGCCCCGCGGAGAGGTAAGCGACAAAAAATAAGTTCGTTAAAAAAAAAAGTTTTACGACTGCAGAAATACTGTTCTATATATATATATATATCTAGTCAAAAAATAAACTACTTCTGCTGTAAACAAAATGAATTAACACTAAAATTTTAATTTTATAATTTGTGTATTGTCTTCGGGATTAACGCATCCCGGCGATTACAAAAGTATACTCTATGTGTGTCATAGTTGCCCTCTTATTTATTCCCAGATTGACAGATATGTTCGTTGATTTCTCTGCAAGAAAACTTTTAGCAGCAATTTGTTTTTTGGAAACTCAACACACATGCTCCACAAAGCGAACTTCTGCTAAGTATTTCATACATCTTAATTTTATTACAATTCTCTTCGGTATAGAATCAGCACCATGTGTGTTATCGGTATAGTTCTACGATTTTATTTTCTCTGCTATCAAGCGTTTAAAGTAAAATATGAGTTCAACTACATAGCAAATATGGCGTATTTAATTTAACAGAAAGACTTTAACGGCTTTTTTTCCAAACACATCTCATTTACAACAACAGCGGCCTTCATATGATAGTCCATATTTGGATTAAAGTCCAATAAATTAAATCGGGACCAACTGGCTAAATGGGCTGGCGTATCAATACATTTCATCATTATCGCTTTGCTGGCGTATTAACGTTTTTCCAATTAGGTCCTACGACAAGAATTTTAAGAAGGTAATTTTTTTTTGCCTTTTTTCGCTTATTATCCTAGTATATTTAGTTCCTTACCCAAGCAATAATTTAAAATATATTGACGAATTAATACACAACCTGTGCGGCGAACGAGGTACTTGGATTTGCTGTTTGACGAATTGGTAGTGTTTGTGCAAAAGCAAATAAAACAATGATCAACATTCCTGATCCGATTTATATCTGCGATTGTGGCTATCTATGTCGCGTACGCTATAGATTACGGTTCTAAGAAAAAAATGGCTTCGCAATTTATTTAGTCAACCTCATCGATAAATTACAAGTGGACATGAATTTATAGTTACTTGCGCAATAGAGGCTTAACTTCATTTTCATTTATTAGTCGTAACTGATCTCAAGAAGGTCGCATACCAAGTAATCAACTTGTACATGTCTGTTTCCGATCGGATGTTGATGTCATTTTAAAAACAAGACCTCTCAATAATTCAGTAGGAACTTAAACAACATTAATATATGCAACTCACGAATTTATTCCAATTATACAAGTATTTATGTATGCATCTGTAGGACGCAACATTTCCAAAGATGTATTTATGGTTGTGCTTAAACGTGCCTTTCGTTGTTCCATTATTTTTATTCGTCTTGCCAAAACTGTCAGTGTTTTGTGAATTTGCAAATGCAAAGACAAAAGTGTTGAGACAAAAGATGAAGTAGTTTTCGACAACAAACGGCCGCGGTCGACAGCGGCGGCGCTAGGCGCTTAGATCATCTTGCATAACTGCCAACCGTTCGTCATCTAGTATTTGTACATTACGCGATTTCACAACTCAGACATGCTCTTACCCAAACTGATTACGGAAATCAACCCAATAAACACGAACCGGAACACAGCTCGTCATTAATGCGCGTCACATTACTTAGAAACTATTTTACGTTGTAAAAAATGAACGAAATTACACGCCAATGTTTGTTGTCCACCTAATAAAAATATAGCATAACAGGCAATATAAATAAACCTCTTTTATCGTGAATAATAGAGTCTGTAGATTTAAAAAGTTTAGTTTCTAAATATGAATTAGTGTTGTTGTTTAAAATTATAATATATTTAAATGCGACAAGAGCAAAACCAGTCTAACACAAAACATTATAGTCTATATAATATTCGCACTTGACACGTATCAAGCAACATGACATACATACCGACAAATTTAATTGGTTTCCAGATAAACATAATTAAACGAATTATAATGTATGTAGGTAATGTATTGACGAATTATACAATTGCGCAATGCAACATGTCGACTTTGAGAATGATTATGACTAGCTTGATGTTAGAGAGCAGAATTTAGGTTACAACCATGACGTCTATCCGATATTGGTATATTACTTTAATGGAATAAAATTTACTAAACCAGCAACCCTTAGAGTATACTGAAATTAGAAAACCAGTACGTTGCTGCAGGGATAGTTTAATCGTTTTAATAGTGTTCTGTATGAAAACGCTGAATGCAGCGCATTTTATTGCTACACAGAATAAAAGAATATGCGATTAAAACACATATGCATAATAGCTTTAAGGCTAGGTGTTTCTAGATATCGCAGTTTCAGTTGTGCAGCTAATATTCAATCGGGGTCTTCTCTGTTTTAAACGTTAAGGTACGTAGATGGTTCAAACTGGATAATACCTATGAACTGTCCTTAAATTTGGATCAGAAGCCAGATATTTAAATCCGTTTAGTTATTTTGTGGATTCTTAATATTAGTTACCAAATACATTAAATAGAACTGTTTGCCTTCATTATGTAATAAATGTTTACGATCTGATTACAAACATATATCTATGATTAACTTGTTGAGGTGTAATTAACCGGTCGGTACATAATATCTTTCAATAAAACGCATTCTGTTGGACTTATTTGTAAAACCAGACTGTTATATTTTATTGCTATAACTTAATAACTCTGGCAGATATAGATGGTATTAATATGACAATTGATTATGTTAAAACTTGGTAACCGTTATGCTTTTAATAAAAAGCGTTTGTATAACATTATTTTATCATCATCACCATGCCAGCCATGCAGATGGCAGACTATGCATGATGATGATGATGATGAGAAACTTCAAAGCTAGCGTAAAGAGCCTACTACTAGACATAAACTTGCTAGCTTTTAAGTTTCTCGTATATTGCCCGATCGTTTGTATACTCAAGTGGCTACAGTCTTTGGGGCCTCGTGTCATTGCACAAAGAGTCTGCCTGACACTTCTTTCCATCCAATTTAAGCACTTCTAATCATTTTTCTCACGACTGATTTTCCTATTCAATTTTGTCTATTGTTAATAAATATAACAGACAAAATGGTTTTGATTTGCAATTTAATAATTTCAACCCATATTTTTTACAAATATATTACGCAGGAACTGGTTCCTCGTGGCTTGGCTGGTAATGCAGACAATTGTCGGATTAAACTCATACATTGTAGGTCTTTCAACGCTTGTCTCACTTAATTAGGCTCCTACCACTTCACTTAAGTAGTGCATCTGATGCAATGCAAATTGCAAATAAAAAAACCATTTTTGGCAGCACACGTGAAAATCAACTTTTAATATCGCAAGTGCTTTATTCTGTAAAGCATATGCTATCGTTTTTTTCACTCTAATGTAAATAGAGCATATAAATATTCTTCTTCTCAGTTAACGAGCTATACCTGAATTAGTATACCCGTGGGAATTGAAGACTGAGCCGAGAAACTGACTCACTGATGAAGTGACTAAACTGATTGATGACCTGCAGATCTGTAACTAATGACCAGACTAGCTTCACGTAATACTGCATGTACATTGAACAAGTTCAAGCAGCAGGTCTCATAAATATGAATTCTGAAAACATAATATTACGTAAGATAAATATTGCAAACATTGAACGAAATCCTTCACCGACTATTACAACCAATTATAGCTTACAAAGCTTAATTTAGAACCTGCCATATACGGTGGCAACAAATCAGATTAAAAATGTACCGAACAAACATTACATACTTACAATATTCTTGAGAAATAACTAGAACTGCTAAAAGGATAACCTTACCGTTGTTCACTCGTTGATTTATTTTGGGACCTTTATTATTTAAAAAGACTCTTATACAATCACGATCCCTGTGTCTTGAGAGTTGACAAACGGACAAAGAAACGCACCTTTAGAACACATAGTTAACGCTTCGGAGGTGCAGCGGTAGTAACCGCAACTACTGTTCATTTGATAGCGGCTTCGATTTCCGGCTCGTACAAAGTATTGTTAGGTTATTCATTTAGGCACTTTTGGAATTAGCACGGAGTGTGTAATATACTTTTACCTACATGCGTATAATTGTTTATCATCAAAAGGTAGCCCGATTTTAATAGTAAGGTGTTTATGATAGGATGTAATCAAATGTCTTCTGAACGATTCAGTTGAATGAAATTGGACTTAAACAACACAGCCTCAGAGATTCGGAGCATAAAGGGCTCACTATTTTATTTCCACGCATCATTATCACATCTTGCTCTTGGCACTGACAACTCAAAATGTAGTTCAATGTAATATTTAACGCAAAATTAAATGTAAACAGGTATGATGTAAGAAATAAGCAATATTATACCATTATGTGAAAATATGTTTCATTGAAGTTAATGTCACGTTTCAGTAATGTCTTTTGCAAAAGTTCAAGGGAATTCTTGAATGACTAAGTGGATTCTGTGGTCACTTGTCACTAGCATTGCGTCTAATTGTTGCAAGTTTGAATCCTGCATGCGGCACAAATTTGAACAGCAGACATAGTTATTTCGTGTATGAATGTTCTTTTTAACTGTTTTTGTTAAAGATTTGCTTTTATATCTACTAGTGTTCGCTCAGAGGCAGAAATTCGACCATCAAAAGAAAGAAAAAGGAATTCGGTTGACAAACAGAGTAGAAAACGGTAAAGAAGTGTTTTTACATAAGTTTTCGGCAAAATACGAATTCGACGTTAGCAAATATAACATAATATTTATAAAAACTTATTTGTTTTAAAACTTTAGCTCAACGTATATATATTGCGGCAGTAGTCTTTGATTATAAAAGTAAATTTGTCGGCCTCGATGGCGTAGTGGTTAGTGTAACTGACTGCCACGCTCGAGGTCGCGGGTTCGATTCCCGCACAAGTCAAACATTTGTGTGCATGAACATGGATGTTTGTCTTGGTCTGGGTGTTTCTATGTATAATATGTATATATTTACAAAAAAAATAAATAACGTATATATGTATGTTTATCCATTGTCTAGAACCCATAGTACAAGCTCTGCTTAGTTTGGGCTAGATGGTGTTGTGTGTATGTGATAGAATATTATCATTATATAGGTGATTATTATGCATCAAGAAAGATTTTAAAGATGAGCATAATCAATAACCCACATATCACATCAGAACGGTGGAGCATCGCCTAGCGCTGGTAATATTGAGAACCGGTAGTAGCCTGTGCCCAGCAGTAGATCACTTTATGAATAGTACTGAAATTATAAAAACTCTCGAACATCATGTATACAGCTTTACTTAGAGGTTACATGTATATTTAGGTCACATGAATTTTAAATGAGCAATGCCACACGTTTACTTATTAGACTATAAAATTTAGTGAAGTTATTAGAACATGATTAAAGATTCGTGCAAAATGAAATAAAAATAATGAGTGGGCCACTAATTGGCTCAAATAGTTTGTCTAAAGAAGGCCAATGTCAGCAACAATTGATTCAGAAGTATTGCCCGCGGACTGCAGTTAGCAAATATTGGAACAGCCGCGCCCATATGTTTGAAATTTAATCAAATTCTAGATAATCATAATCAATATATTCTGAATTGTAAATGTATTTATGATTAACTAAATTTTTCCCGCGGCTTCGCTCGCGTAAGTGTAGGTCAGGATAGGTTAGTAAGAGTACTTTTTCTGGATGAAAGATACCTTTGTCCTGATAAATTAGGGTGGATGCCCCGAATACCACACTAGTACGTCTTTTATCTTTGAAAATTCATAGCATTTTAACTACAGCTTAATAGTTGGTGTATTTTTTAATCTATGGTAATTTTAAGATTGTAATGTAATCCTTATAATAATTAAATTGCGCAAGCTACTTGTGCGGTTTACTCACGCAGGTTCCTTGTGCGGGCTACTCACGCAGGTTCCTCGTGCTGGTTACTCGTACAGGTTACTCATGCAGGTTACTTATGCGGGCTACATGCGCAGGGTACTCGTGAGGGCTATTCGCGCGGGTTACATGCGCTCGCTACTCGTGAGGGCCTCTCACGCAGGCTACTCGCGCGGGCTATTCGCGCTGGCTATTCGCACCCGTTATCGCGCAGGCTACTCACGCAGGCAGCTTGTGCGGGCCACTCACCCAGGCAACTCGTGTGGGGTACTCGCGCAGGCTACATGCGCGGCTTACTCACGCATGAGTAGCCTGCGCAGATTCCTCACGCAGGCTACTTCTGCGGGCTACTCACGCAGGTTCCTCGTGCAGACTACTCGTGCAGGCTACGCACGTAGGCTACTCATGCAGGCTACTTGTATGGACCACTCGCGCAAGCTACTCGTGCGGGCTACTCGCGCAGGTTACTTGCGCAGGCTACTTGTGCGGGTGACTCGTGCGGGCTAAATCGGCAGGCTACTCACGCGGGCTACAAACGTGAGCTACATGCGTGGGCGTCAGCTACATGCACGGGCGCGGGCTACCCGTACGGGATACTCGCGCGGGCTACTTGCTCAGACTACATGCGCAGACTATTTATTCCCATGTGATAGAAGCGAAGAATCATATATTTTTTTAAACATACTTATATTAACGCCAATTAAACAGCGTAAAGACAAAATTATACGAAATATATTTACCTTCTTTTTGTGGGATAAAAATTAGCTAAATAATAGGAAAATGGCTGACATCCACTTTAAGACTGCACCGAGCGAAATGTGTTAAAACAGGCGGTCACAGTTAAGTGAATAAAATCAACACTTTTTGTTTAATACAAATATAAAATATACATTCACCATAACAATGAATGTGTTTACAATAACTCCGTGTAAAAAACTTAAAATAATTAATATTTGGATCTACAAAATTACGTAAATTTGCGTGATTTTTAGATTATAACAGTAGAAATCTATCCTATTTTACAGCTTAAACGAAACATAAATAGTTGTATTACAATTCGTCCGTCCCAAATATTTAAGTAATTGATTGACAATAAAGATACATATTTATCAAAAAAGCACTTTAAATCCTCCATTCAATTTTACTATGGCGGCCGCACGAGCTCTGTCTTACGCTCGGCGCAGTCTTAATGTTTCGACTCGCTACTGACGCTAACAGACAGTTTTGATGACGTTGGATATTGATAGTTCATAGTTGGATGTTTCAGATGTTGGTATGCCGGAATACCACTATAGTAATTTTAGGCAATTATAAAAATATTTATATGCCGTTATAAATATTATTTTATATGGAATCGTGCTGTACCGTACACGTGCTTACTATGAATCTAGTGTTTAATAACGATTCAAAGATTTACAATAAATCATTGTGAGTTGGAATTCTTTAAATTTGTGCGTCTCAACTATGACACTCGTACACATATCGAATCTGATGCTATTTTTATCTTTAATCGGAATGCCAGTAGACCCATTTATCATAAGGCATATTACGTGTATCTCTGTGCAAAACTTTCTTCTTTAGTACAGTTGGCATAATAATAAGAACGTAAAACTATTTGGACAGTAATAAAAAATACATTTTGTGGTTTAAACTTTTTCTGTATTCTATGCCAGACTGTCGATACAAGGACCTGCTGTTTAACATTCCCACGTCGTAGGAGTTGAAATACATGCAACTGTAATTTTGCAACATGTGCACTTATTTTAGCTCTTTCAGTGCACTACAGTAAATATTTCTTAATACTTTAAATAAGGTTTTTGAGTGGTATACGTTGCCTGCTGTTGCCAACAATTTCTCATTGTACAAATAAGTCGACTTGTCAGGGTAAATACCATACTCTAACATTGTTATTGCGTTTGCCCTGATAAGTAAGTAACTTACGCCGGAATAAATAAAGTTATTTGGACACATACCTACATACCTCTCCCCTTACTTTCTTTCATCTCATATCTTTCTGAATGAATTCATTCATAGTCGCAATACTAGGGTTATCGCTGAGTTCGAGTTCGACAGCGATAACCCTAGTATTGCAACTATTGATAGGCTATGTTATCAGTTTAATGTCAGGTGGGCCAAATGTTATAATAACAATTATATATAAAGAGAACAGGTAGGTGGACAGTATCGCTTCTTAAACTTGGAACTTCTTAATTCTTGATTCAAACTTTTTGACTAGGTCTGACAGGCTTTTTAACAAGAGCTTTAGTGTAAATAGGCGATTTCGTACTTTCACACTGGCAACACAGTGACTCCTTTATGGAGGGAACAACGCGCGAATATTACAACTTAACCAAGAAAAAGCAAATTGTAAGAAAAAATATACTGCAATGAAAAAATTAAGATACTCGGACTTATTAATCAGCAATACAGCATTCGAATAGACACACTACCTAAAATTCACATACATTAGATAAAAAATTTACATTCTGTGTTACAACAGTAGTTTGTGATTGTAATGCAAACTTTATTAGATGATCAGCCAAAAAAATCAATATATTTATATCACCACAAGATTTATAACAATACTTTACGAACACATCTTGCAGTTATACTTTGTAATCACTAACTAGATACACAATAAATTCTGTAAACATACTTAACAGTACGAATTACAATACATCCGCTATCATACTTACTAAATGTAGATCAGTAATTATCGAAATTAGCGGTGTGATTGTACTGATTGAACAAAATTGATTGATGTCGGCTGGGAGTCTCGCGGGCAGTCCCGGGGCGGGATTACGACACCAGTATCCGATACACTCGACACTCTAATAAGAGCGCGACCTCGAACTACATTATACTCGAACTAAAATCGTGTGTGAGCTATTTGAATTACACATGCGAGCTTTCAATGAAGGCTGTTCGGAAGATGTGTGGGGCGAACCTGTACCTACATTGTACAGTATAGAATATATTAGCTGCTAGCCACGGCTTTGTTTGCCTCTTATGTCACATATGTAGATAATCAACGGAACATTTAGGTCCTTAAATCAGCAAATAGCCAAGAAAACGCAGCCAGTAGAAATATAAAATAGAAATACATACAAATTAATAATTAGGTTATTAATTTAATTGTATTTCTAATCTATATTTTTAGAAATAAATAATTACTTACTTTTCATATTTAACATCGTAAAAATAATGTAATTTCGTTGCTGCTTTCCGATGTAGAGGGGATAAGTAAACTGTGTTACTACTTTATTTTAAAATAATTCTGTTTATAATAAATTTGATCGAGTTCGAACTTCAACAAGATCCCTTTATTTATATGTCCGATCTATTACATATTAAGTATGTGACGAAATAAGTCTCGTTGCTAATTTTCATCATCCCACATTCATCAAAAGAATATACAAACACATTTTCGCATTTATTATTGTATTAACTAACGTTAAGATTATACGGTCAGTGAAGAGTCGTGACCGGGTGCGGCAGCCATCTTCGTTTATTGCACAGTTTTATTACGCTATATCGATACAATATCGATAGTTTCGCAATCCTTACGCACTGTATCGAATTTACGAAAACAATCGTTAGTGAAGACATCGATATGTACTGTCTACACTTGTACTTTCATTTGCCCCTTGTTTGTTTAGTCGCCAAGGTCGATATTGTGTTGTCTCGAGCTTGTATGCTTGACAGTTTCAATGGCAGCCGTCTAATCTGTCGCTGTTCACGAACTAATCAAGTGAATTCGATGAAATAGATACACGAGATTGACCAACTTGTCAATGTATGTTAGTTTAAGCGAGTTATCGATATCAGGTTAAAAATGCGTGTGGTCTAGTTAGTTGCTGGATTGACATCTGGTACTACATAAGTGAGTGAGTTTGTTAGAAGAGAGATTTGTAGATAGCCTTTAGGATGTCACGGAGGAGTCCACCCTACTGAACCTGGAATATTATTTTGGGGAACAACCACCTTAAAAACCACGGTTGGAATGTTGAATCTTAGTAGTTGTGATAGTGCGAATGCATGTGACTGCGGCGTATCACCACGGACAATGGGTCATCTATTGTCATGCCCCGTAAGCCCAGAATCGTGCACACTAGTTGACCTATATCAGGCTAAACCAAATGCAATCCGCGTTGCCGAAAACTGGTCCAAAATTATATAAAACGTGTTGCCATCGACACGATAAGTAAGTAAGTAGTTGTGATTCCATTTACGAACCGAATACCTACAACGTTATACAGATTGTTGTGCCGAGTCTACTCACTTTTGTGTTCTTTGTGGCATTTACAAACGTTATAATGTGACGATAGGATAATACTTAGGTATGAACATAGATGTTTGTCTTGGTCTGAGTGTTTCTATGTATAATACGTACGTATTTACAAAAAAAAAGTATCTAATATGTATGTTTATCCATTGTCTAGTACCCATTGTACAAGCACTGCTTAGTTTGGGCTAGATGGTGTTGTGTGTATGTGATAGAATATTATTGTTATTATTAGTATCGTATAGGCATTATCCCTAATATTATCAAAATCAGTTTAGTTTCATCTTAGTTGATAATTGAATAGTAAAGCTAGCCTTGAACATATGTATATCTTTAGGTAATAATAATTGTTTCATGCCTTTTTCGAAATCATTTTATGGTTTTAAACAAGTTTAGTGACTTAAATGGCGAAATAACTACTTTCGCAATACGTACGTGAAGTCAAGTTTTGCTCTACCTGTGTTATAATAATAATATTGGCAACCGATTAAAGGCAGCCAATGTCCTTCTTCGGGATTCAAACAATCGCTACAATAAAAGTTAAAATCAATTATGCGGTTAAAAAGGCAACACAACAAATAATGTTACTTTCATATTTAAAGGAAAGCTAGCCGTTACTTGCGTCTAAGTTCGAATTATGTTTCTTGCGTATGCTCTTTCCTAAGGATTAGATTATCTCCATACTAAATATAATGAGGACGATGACAAAGGATAATTATAGGTATATTATTTGAAATACTAAAGGCTCTTCAGTCTAGATTAAGTCTGTATGACACAAATATATATATTATATCATACTAATCTTCGCAAATGCATTGTATGAAGATTAAGTAAGAAAATATGAATACATATAATTATATTCGCATTTAGCGTCATTCGTTAGGGGTATGTTTATTTGTGTAATTTCAACTTATATCTTGGAGAACTAGCCTTTGCCCGCGGCTTCACTTGCTCAGGAATACTACTTATTTTCTGGATCAGAAGGTTACCTTTATCCTCTTTTGTACCCATAACAAAGTGTATGCAAAATTTGATGGCGATCGGTCGAGATCGAGATCGAGAATAGAAGGACAAGAAATAGCACTCGGAATGTACTGTGCAAAAGGTATGTACATACTAGAAGATTTCCTGATGGAACGAATTCAACCAGCTGCGTTGTCTAATGTTAGTGGAGACATTGACATGGTTGACATGGACATTCTGTACTATTCAATTACACTTTTTAATACATACGCTGATATATATTTCTTTCAAAATAAGTGTCGGTTTTTATAATAAGGAATTATTCTTATTTCGCCAAGACAAGAAACCGCCTTCTCGTTGCGCCCACTGCTCATGCTAATAATAAAATATTTTCACTCAAGCTAGATTTATAAAGCTTGCATGTTTAATTTAATCTGATAATATCTGCCTATGTTGTTACAAAAGCAACCGTTGTCGGATTATCCAGAAGAAACAATGATACCTTGCAACACTGTCTGTCTAAGCGAAGAGACTCTGGTGAAACTGGCTTATGATGTGTATTATGTATGAAAGTAACTATTAAATTTATATACTTATGGCTTTTAGCACTTTAAAACTTAAGCTGACTTGAATTGAGTACTAAAAGTAATAAAAAATGGCTACTGCAATATACAGAGGGTATAAAGAATAGATTTTGCAATAAACAAACATTTAAGTATGTATTTTAAACATACTTACATGGGTCATTTATTAAATAATAAACTAACTTTCTTTGTATTATAATCTGTGTTCACGCTGTGAATATTTTATGATAAATATTAAAATATTATCATAACAATTTCATTAACAAGCGTAGCGTAATCATTTCTTAAATAAATTACGGTAATCTAAAATACATAACATAAAATTATAATTAATTGAGATGCAAATTAATGTAAATTTTGTATTAATTAAATAATTGAGTCGGTGACATTTTACGCATAGCTGAACCTTCCGCGGGTAAGAATAACCATTAACACACAATCTTACTTCTATATTGTTAATTAATAATACATAATACATAAACTTATGCCTATATATACCCACAGGCAGAAATGTGTGTTATACACATATTTTAACAGAATCATCAAAGCTGACATATATTTATGTCCATGTATAACAGCTATGTATGGCCCACGAGATAAAGGCGGGCCTAGTAATGATCGCATGATTTAACGGACACTGTCAGAGAGTTATCTATAGAGCTCTCTAAGATATACCTATTTAATACGCACATTACTTTGTAAAGTCATAAATGCGAGCCTTGGGATCGAACTCTAGATCTCTGCGTTGCTGTCCAACGGTTTCACTAGGCTATTTTACATAGGTATATAGACAGATATAAACAAACTACTTTAAATCCGCCAAAAAGATTACAATTTACAGCAATTTTATGTAATTTTTTTGTTTTAGCGATTATTATAATACATGAATATCTAAGCGTCTTACATAAGGTTGTTTCTTCTTAATTAACAAACCAGCTTAACCATCTCCGAGTCATTGATGTAGATATTTTGTTAATCATCCAATTATCTTCAATGTTATATAATGTAAGATAACTAAGACCCAATCCTCACGAACTATAAATTCGCTCACTTAGTTACGTTCTTGATCTAATTTCGCATTGTTCAAAAACATTTTCGCAACCTATTATGCCTTGCACACTGTAACATAAAGGCACCTTTTGTGACCGCACGCATGGGGTTGAAAAATGTAGCCGATTTTAAATTGACGCGGAACACAAAATATAACCTTGTCTTCTATTTACGCGAATATTATTCATTGAAATTAAACTACTATATACGGATTTTATCGCGTTGTTTATTTGACACTTTATTACAAAATTTTGAAAACTGTTACACTATACTACTATTAAACTTTACTAACTTTTAAGCTAATTAATTTATTATTAAAACTATTAAAACTATTTAGATTTAATTTAATTTTACACTTTCCCCGACGTTTCGGTTGCTTTTCAGCAGCCATGGTCACGGGGAGACTAAGATGGTAGTTGTCTCAATGTTCCAGTGTAGTTATTTCAAAGTACCCGAACATAATTTAATCATTGGTGTTTCTATTTACGCAGAATGAGCTCAAAGTATCATGAAGTCTAGTTGTGGTTTGCTTCTTCTTGGGTTTGACTATTTGTATTACTGGATCCCAAGCTGGTGGTACATTCCAACCATCTTCTCTATTAAAATTAGGATGTTTTTTGATTTCAATAGCCTCCTACCAAAGATGCTTCGCGAGGCTATAACCTAAAAATAAATAAATAATAATATAACCTATAAATAGTAGTATCCGAGTTAAGGTGTATCTTTCAACATCTACAGATAGTAACTCCTAGTAGTTTAGCTGGTTTAACATTTGTACTCCCTGCTTCTTAGCATAGCATAGATAATAGTTGGTTATTTCTCCTGTGAGCTCAGGGTATATGTTTAGCGCGGTGTAGTTGCTTTCGAAATCCGCCAAAGCATTTTCAACTATGTATCGAATATTTCGCATCCTTAATAAAACAGAGACTTATCTCAGTATTTTTGATTAAACAAATTTGAACTCTATTGAAAAGATTTAACACAAATATAATATTAGAATTTAACATATACAATTAGAGTTCAAATTGGCTTACTTTCAAATTTCGAGTTAAGTCGCTGTTTTATTAAGAATGCGATTTATCAACTAAAAGAACCAACTTAATGTTGTTTACTGTGTATTAAAAAAAGAGCTAAATCTAAGCCAAATAATAGATTTAAGGAAGGTACTAAACGATCGTTGCTCTATGTCCCATCGAATCTCTTGGACTCTATACATTCCATATTAGTGACATAGCATGTATATTATCCTTCTATCATCTTAATACGGCAAAAAATAGTAGCAAAATTATCAAATTGTTAGGTTAGCGCTGCTTTCGTACTACAGGGACATTGCTAGCCACTCTTTCTGATAGGCATGGTTAACTTTTGTGCATTTCTTTCTTCACCCCAAATTGCACTTACCACTTGCCATGGATTGTCTACTGACTAAATAATTAAACAAATGATAATATTACTATTGTAAATATCATCATATGAGGCTTTCAAAGCATGACTGTAAAGTTATGTACATATAAGGAGCAGCGCAATACTGCAACGTGGATCTGGTTTTATTATCCTTTCAAAAGTCTCAGCGAACAAAAGGCAATATTATCTCGACAGACGTACACGGTAATTGTCCTAGATTAATAATGAATGGGAAACAATGGCCTAGTGAACATATTATGCACGTGCGATATGTCAGTTGTAAATACATGTCTGCATGTCGAACGCAGTAATTGCTCGAACATTGTACGGCATTTGCAAGCGATTTTATCATTCAACAAGTCTAAATGATTTAAGTAGACAATTGTAATGTATAATATTTGTGTGATAAAGTTGTACCTTGTTTTATTTATGAGAATAAGGCTACCTATGTTATTATAACACGAGATGAAGATCAGATCTTAATGTTGTAGATAGGTATAATAGTTTACAGGTCTCTGAAGTATAAGTAACACTAACTTTTGCTAGTTTAAGAAAAATACATTTTCTGGATAAAAAGCACACTATAGTATGCTTTTTTGTAAGTACTTCTTACAACGTTTATGCGGAAATTTATGATGATCGGTCGAGTAGTTAAGGCGTGAAAACGTAGCAAACAAACTTATAGTAATTAGTAGGTAATTATAATATTAGTAAGGATATCTATAGCTTTAGTTTGCATCATCCATATTGTCTCAACTTGTTATTATAACACTTTCAGACGAACGCACACATACAGATGAAACCCAGTTTCATATCTAATGTCTACTTTATAACAAGGTGTAATACCTACATCATCTTTGTAGGTTCAAATTTTAGAGCTGAGTACTGAGCTAAAATCTAAACACATTTCAATAGCCACGTCATCATTGATTTGCCCAACAATATAATGACACTGCCCACCCCGGGACTAAAAAACGGTAACTCAAGTTTTTAACCCACTCATACTTACCCCCGCAATGTTCTGTGCTAACCCGAACCGTGTTGGCTAAACTATCATTCATATATCTATACCTAACTATATATTATGACGTATAATATAAAATGTGAATAGTCTATTTCTGACACCAATAAATGAGACGGACATTATAAAAATTATAAATTCTTTGAAAAATACGAGTTCTACAGGGTATGACGAGGTTTCTACAAGAATAATTAAATCTATTGCAAAAATTATAGCAACTCCTCTTAGCTACTTGATTAATATTTCATTCCAAGAAGGTGTTTACCCAAATAAACTAAAGGAATCGGTAATAAAACCATTATTCAAAAAGGGAAACCAGACCGATATGGGTAATTATAGGCCCATTACACTTATGCCAATATTCGCAAAAATTTTTGAAAAGGCTATGCATGGCAAAGTAGATAGTTTTATAAATAAACACAATATTATCGTAGAAAGTCAGTTTGGATTTAGGAAAGGCAGTTCAACGACCTTAGCTTGCTATTCATTAGTGAAACTGATTACTGAAGCCCTTAATAATAAAATGTCTGTTTTGTCACTATTTTTAGATATGAGCAAGGCTTTCGACCATGTTCCACACAAACGACTTCTCTATAAATTAGAAAGATACGGAATACGGGGTAAAGCACAGGAGTGGTTTAAAAGCTATTTGTCTAATCGCCAACAGAGAACTGTAATCTCCAAAATAGAAAATAACATTAAAACCATATATACATCAGAATTAAAAAGTAACAATTGTGGTGTGCCACAAGGAAGTATACTGGGCCCACTGTTATTTAATTTATACACAAATGACTTAAGAAAACATCTGAAACACGAGTGTATCCAATTTGCGGATGACACTACATTAACAATAAAATGTCTAAACAAAACTGACTTAGAAAGTACTACTAACAACGAGCTAATAAAAGCAATTAAATGGTTAGCCGAAAACAATCTTCACGTGAATATAGATAAAACAAAAATCATTAATTTTCAAACATGTAACTCAACGGCAGTAGATATAAATATACGGTACGAGAATAAATTTTTACAAACTGAACATTCAACATTATTTTTAGGTATAGTAATAGATAATAAGCTGGACTGGAAAGAACATGTAGAAAGAGTATGCTCCAAAATTGATAAGTTTATCTACGCTCTTCGAAAGCTTAGGCTAGTATCTAGTAGGGACACAGTCCTTACTGCCTATCATGGATATGTCTCAACAGTGCTACGCTATGGGCTAGTTATATGGGGGAATTCAGTGGACATGCAAAGAGCTTTTCTGGTACAAAAGAAATGTATTAGGGCTATGTGCGGAGCAGACTACTTAGATCATTGCAGACCATTATTTAAAGCATTAAACATCCTTCCACTCCCTTGCCTTTATATATTAGAAATATGCTTATTTGTCAAAAGATACCATTATTTATTTGAATTGAATCAACAGGTCTCCAACAGACTAAATAAAAAGAATTATGGTAAATTGCGTGTACCTAGCCAAAGATTGAACTTATTTAGTAGAAATATATATTGTATGGCAATTAAAATTTATAATAAATTACCAACAGAATTTAAAATGTTACCGACGAATAAGTTCAAAAGTAAAATGTTTTCGTTTCTTTTAGACAGGTGCTTCTACTCTGTAAATGAATTTTTATTAATCACAAATTTTGAATTGTATTAACAAATGTTTATTGACTGCAATTTTAATTTATAAATATTTACTCACGTTGTAACTAATATTTTAACATTATTATACCATTCCTTGAAATTGTAATTTAATTAATAATATTCTGACATTTTTATTGTTAACTGAAATATTATATTAATTTAATTCATTATACTTAATTAATTGTTTACTCAAGGAATGAAATCATAATTTTAATATTTCTACACCAGCAATGGTAGTATGTGTGAATCAATGTTCGATATATATGACCCTAATGTACCATATACTTAGAAATAAGAATAATAAAATAAAAAAAAAAAAATAAAAAATAAAGATAGAGGCACTGGCTACATTAATGAAGTTGATTGATTACCATATTGATTTCTACATAATTCATCAGAAGGAAATTGATGTCATATAATTTTACACAACAAAGTGTGAAATAAGAAAGGCGTTTGTCCTTTTAGCAGCAATTAGAGGAAAGCATAGATTCACGCCTGTTTCCTAGAGGGGTAGGCAGAGACTACGGATTTCCATTTGCTAATCCTGACACACTTCTCTGGCTTCATTCACTTTTATAACATTTCTCATACACGCGAGGATAGTAACGAGATGCAAAGGATGATAAGATAGTTTTGTGAGTGAGCTATGAGGAAATGTAATGTGCAACTAATATAATTAACTAACTAATGTAATTACTCGTATGTCGGTTGCCAGCTTAGCTTATATTGTACAAATATGCGCAAGCGACATATCGCAAATTTGTACAATATAAACTCTATACGTAGATACTTATTTCTGCTTAGCGAGTAAAGCTTAGTTTGTACCTATACATGAAAGACGCGGCAGTGTGACTGGTATTAATCAACTATTAAATACTTTACACTGCCTCTTTTATCACTCTTACTCTTCTATGTATTGATGCAATATTCAATCCATTCTATGCGTTAATTCTAGATATGTTCTATATGCTCTATGTGACTGAGTAATATACATCTTTACAGACTTGGATTTGTATCCATCTTGTGATGATGACGATATATCTAATGCTGTTAATGTGTTTAATCAATACAAGTCAAAACTCAAAAAATAAATATACATAAAATCATTACAAAATATTATTTCCAGTTTTGTTAATAAAATAATAAAACAATATTGAATTAAGCTCTAAATTCGGCAGTACGTTAAATATAACGTAACGTACTTCCGAATTTAGAGCTTAATCCTTACAGTAATTGGTTTTTACAATGTCATAACCTACAGCAAAAGTCGAAAATGAAAAATATCTATAGTTTATATGCATAAACACCAATCATTTCCATCGAAAACAATGCTAGCAATTTTACACACATTTTATTAGGTAAAGTTTAGATGATAAACTTTACTCAATAAAATATGTGTTGTCTTTAATTATTACAATTGTTTTAAACGAAAACATGAATTGCTAATTTGTAAGTCTTTCCTTCTTTCTCTTGTGGTTAAAGGCCAACATGTTGTCAAAAGTTGTTCAAGCCGCCCGTAGGCCTCTGGCATGGCTTAACGACTGCTGTCAATTTGACAACAACCGGGACCGACTTTTTACGTGCCCTCCGAAGCACGGAGACGCTCGGATGAAATACCACTTAGCGGTCACCCATCTACAGACCGACCGCACCCAGCGTTGCTTAACCTCGCTAATCGTTTACCGATCAGTTAGTGCAACTGGCTATTAGCGCTGGCTATTTGATAGTATAAGTTAAAAATAGGACTGCCTATGCTTATATTCTCTGTTCTGTGCTGCCTATTTACTGAACCAGAAAGATACTCTATTGAAATTCGTGTTACCCCGAAGAAGCATCATAACATTTAAGTGCACGTATGGCCCAGATAAGTGACCATATCGCCACAGCCAAAGCACCTAGTGTAGTGAGTATGATCACTATATGGCACTAAAATTTTACTATGTTGTTCAATGTAAACACCTGCTATACAAGGCCTTTTGCTAAAGCAGAAGCATTTTTTTAGAAATCTATAGTTCTGGACAGGTTGACATTAATAAACTCGTTGCTCGCCTGTTTTTGGCATTATTGCTATAGCTTTAGTGACTATTATCACTACAACTTGGCAATAATTCAAGAAGATACTAAAATAAGCAATAACAAATAACTTTCAATTTATTTATCAAGAATATCAAGTAATTTTTAATTTATTCACTGAGTATTTAATTAGATTCATTATACATAGTTTGATCAGTTTCCGCTTGCTTTGTACTAAAAACACTCTGAGTCGACACAGCTATCTTTTGGTCATTCATATTTATGTACCAAGCAGAGATTCAGCTTACTGCATAGCCACTGTGCAGAGTGATGTGGTGTGCTTTGAACCTACAATTTTAATAACCAGAGTGAGATCTATAGATAAGTGTTGCGATCTTTGATTTACGTTTTACGTTAAACTAAATATCTATAGTAAAAAAAATCAAATCTATTATATTGTGGTTCTACGTTTTTTGCAGAATATCTTGACAAAAATCCTTATAACAATTTGTCCGTCCTCGGAATCGTAGTCTTCGCGCTGCGTGGCTGAGTAAAAATATCTGCAGCTATTAGCGCATTGACAATGCGGTTACCATCGGTAGAGAATAGAGTTACCACCTACACTAGACTACTTATATCTGCACTAAAGATATATTTGAAAGTTGGCAGACCTAGTGACACGAGTGTGAACGGATGTTACCGATTGGTACCACTGTTACCCTTCACCTCACAATCTACGAACAGACGATCACATGACTTGACGTAACACTATAATTCGCATTATGTTTAAGAAATTCATTAGAATGTGAATAGTTGAATACAAAAACGATTCAATTAATGGTTTTGTAACCATGTTTGTGAATCATGTCATAATGGTAAGTGAATTTGATTATAGCATATAAAATTGTTAAGCAAACGTTCTCGTGAAACAGAGTCATTTTTTACTGTACAGATAGTTAGGCTTAGTGGTTTAAATAGTCACCTACGACTGTCATTACGCCGAGTGTTGATTCGATGCCCAAAAGCAACAAAAAATGGTGTGATCGACGAATAATTGTGTGTTGTCTGTTGTTTGAATGTTTATAAAGTCCCTCGCAACACAGGAATTATTCCTAGAACGACAATTCTCTTTTAAAAAGATAAAGTGAAAAATAATGTAGTTATGCTCGCCCGGTTAAGGTATTTCAAGCCGACTGTCCGACTGATTGAAAGCAGTTAGATCCTGGCCACATCACAACTGTGCAGCGCCGTAACGGTGAAACAGTGCGGCACCGTCTCCAGTCTAGTCAATGAAATACATAATACAATATCGACTTTATTTACCACTTTATTCGAATCCTACCAAATAACTGGTAGCCCTAATATTCAGATCCAGTTTATTCTTTCCTGAGTTTCCTTATAATATTAGACACTAATAAAATTACCCATAGAAAATTGGTTCATACCAGACAAAATAAATGAAGTGCATCGGCTTTTGCTAGTCAACTCAACCATTGCAATAGAAAAAGGTTGGTAACACCACTTTGTTGTTGGTTCGAAGTGTCGCGAACCTCCGGGTGTTGCCCAATTTGCAATATTCTGCTTCGAATTTCGAAAATCGGTATTAAGGAGACTGCCCACTACCCCGTCTCATACCATGACCGTGCTAGGAACGTGTCAGGCAAAAAAATATTCTTTGTTAGGAAATGTATAAGACTATGCCCTCTAGATCGTTCCGTCGCCAACCAGCAGTTCCTATAGCAGGGCGTATCGTGTTGCTTTTCGTGTCTGATACGTTACCAGCACGGTCATGGTATGAGAAGGTGTAGTGGGCAGACTCCTTTATTTTTACGCTTACAACAGCACAGAAAATGTAACTAATATTCTAGCGTTTTACTTCAACTCTGGAGTCAATAAATAAAAGGGTAAGAGGTCAGACAAAATATTAACATAATTGCAAGAGTTCATTAATTAGAATTAATTCCAGATTTACGTAAAGTGTTACACTCTGAAAAACAAATATACTGCTAATAGTATTACTACATGTTCCTTTCATTATTGCATAGCATTATTTTTTTATTCTTTTATTTTAAAAAAGGAATTCATAATTATGTACACTTATTGAAAGGACTAACTTACACCATGTAAGACGTGATGACTATGATTTTGTGAGTGTTTATTTGTGTGCGTATGTGTCATCTAAAGGTTTTATCATTAAAACCGTCAGTCAAAGTATACATAGATCTACGATGTAAAAGAATTCGCGATAGAACTCGTAAGAGTAAACTATTTCCATACTTACATAAATCTTTTATCTCGGTACCATATAATAAAAATCATTACACGTTTTATGTTGTGGGAAAATGACTATGGATATAACAATATACACATGATCATATGTGTTTACTTAATGTTGTAAATGTAGTTAAATTTCAGTAAAGTAAACTTCGTTTAACACGTACACAGCGGCTAGTCTAGACGTCAAATTACTTAAGTTTTGTGTAACTGGCAAACATTTACATCTTAAACACACACAAGCTACAAAGTATTTCAGTTTCGTAGCCTATAAACACAGATATATCAAGAGAATTCCAGTAAATTGTTGTGTCAACACTACACAAAAACAATATGTATTGTCTTCACCAAAATCCACTTATACTTATATAACAACTAGTTGTCCCCCGCGGTTACGCCTACATCTTTGATTACTGCTCCGCGCCTGTGGCTCGTGGCGTGATGATATTTAGGCTTATACCTGCCTTATGAATCCAACTATCAAATGCAAATAGAATTTCACAACTCCGACTCGTAGATCCAGAGATATAATGCGCTCAAACAAAAAAAAACGAACACTCTTTAAGATGTTTTATACTATGAAGTATAGATATGGCAAAATAAAAATATGAAAATTAAGTCACAGTAAATCTAACAAACATGTTAAATGTTAACTAATTATTATTCTATGGTGAATAAAATATAATTCAATAAACTTTCTCGTAACTAATATGTATATCTAATATTTATCTATATCAATACCTTTTACGCACGCACATTTAACATCAATTTACATATTTTTACGCCTTTCTGAATAAAATGAAGATTGAAATTAAATCCACATATAAATATTACAGACCTCAAGTATCTATATTTGAGATCTGATTACTTTAGAAAAGTCAAACTGGTTAACAACGACCTGCTCTCGAGTATTTCATATTATTATTAAATAAATGTGGGACGATGCCCGTCTCGTCGGCTGGTTGACCCGCGCAAAAACAGCCGATGTCTGCCTGCAATCAGTCTGAGTATTACAAACGACTTGAGCAGGTCAGGTTTATGCAAAATAGGGCAAAGGCTTTTTGCTGGAGTAATTTAAACAAATTATATAAATAATTCAATATTGTGGCATGGAATATATATGCAAATGTAGACATGAAGATCGACGCCAAAACCAGTGGCGCCAAACTACTATGAATTTCAATATACAGTTAGCTTATCTAGCAAAATAGTCCCTTCCCTAGTTTCCCTGTTCCTCAATAATTTAATTTCTGTCTTTGCCTGTGATGTATTCCGATCGATCTCACATCAGTCGCTACAGAAAGCATCTAATATCACCGCTTAGATCTTCCCATCGCCCTCAGTCCTCTTGTGACACACAATTGGTAGCTTTGATTTAGACCGAATTATATTTTCTACATATTTTTCGCTTGTTTGCATTCACTGCTTAATAGAATGTTTAGACAACGCCCTATACAAGAAACCTCTGATACTTTCGCTTTCTAATATCCTGCATAATATAATATAGTTATTGTAACATCATATTATAGGTATCCATATTTGGCAAAACACACCACACATAATATATGATTAGAGAAGGCGTATAAAAGCACGTGATTTGATGTGAAAGTTCACGAATTCGCATACATAACCGAGAATTTTCGATGCACACAATTTAATACGAAATCTTAGAATACGGTTATTCGTTTCTTCACATTGTCTTTTTGTCACAGGGCAACTATTGAGAAATAGCCTGTTTTGAAATGTGAGCGATTGCTTATTTCCAAAAGAGTTCACTTCAAATTTCATTTAGCGAAAATTTTCAGCATGTTAATGATCTGCCAAAAAATTATCTTATATTCAACCGTGTATAGTATGAATATAAGATTATTTTTTGCCCGATATTTAGGTCAATATTACGACAGTCCCAAAATATATTTAAATTGTTTGTCACAATCTAACACAACAATTAAGTTGGTTTCAATTATGTGCATAAACAAGATGTACAGCAGTTTCGAAACTGACACAGACAGCTAACCGATAATTTAGCGCAACTGATAAGGATTCGATTTGAATAAAAACTGTTAGAAGATAGTTGCATCTGCTGTTACGAAAACATCCACCGTTGCATTCTCGGTTCTCGTTGGACAAATAAATCGAGTGACTGATCACTCGTGTCGTAATCGATACCATGGCGAGTGATGAAATATTCGCTCCGCTCACATAACTATTGGTCTATTGTTATCCATGTTTTAATGAGATTATGGATGTGTTGTGAAACATTGTTCAATGATCCGTATTCGATAGCTACGTGCGCGCCGTCGGCGTGTTGCAGAATCCTTAACTTGGCATGAAATTAATTTAAATAGGACATCAGTTTGAGATTGAATACATTGGTTTAAATTTAGCAATTTATCGGTTCTGTACTTTAAGGTAAACTTTAAGTGATTTATTTGTACATGACGTCACGACTCCCTGTTGGTTACTTTTTAAATCATGATGGCAAGAAGATAGGGTCTGCTTGATGATATATATATATAGCGTTATATATATATATATATATATATATATATATATAGCGTTGCCACTTGATACCATAGGCTCGCACCATATTATTACTCTAGGTATACCTCACGGTTTTACCTAATTTATGCACGTAGCGTGATGTTATATAGCTTATAACTTTATTTAAGAATAAGGCTCTAGAATTTTATAGAGATGATAGATCAGAGATGAGTGGGTCCAAATAAGAAAACAGACAAATTCATCTGCCTTATTATATAATTATTATAGATCAGATGTCACCAAAAATATGGCCGAATTTTAGAGCTACACTACTACTACCTAAACTTAGAAAAAACGCCCGTAGTTTTACACAATGACAATTCATATCATTATGATAAAAACGTATGTATATCCAAATGGATATACAAATATATGTATTGTATAATTTTAGTATTGTTATTTATATTATTTGAATTATTTAACACCGTTATACTAATTTATTACCAACCATTTACATGAAATGAAACACAATAAAAAAATGGTTGATGATTAAATAAATTCTAATATGACAAATGTAGATGGCTTAGAGACATAAATATTAAAATAAGTAAATTATCTCTAAAACACAAGCTAAAGAAACTGCTACCTACTTGCTGAAATCACAGATAACTGTTACGATTAGACCCTTAAGTTGCTGTAATGTGTGTAATGGTACCTAATGCAATATGTTATTTTTATGTAGTTATTATAAATGAGAGTGTCACAGCCGACAAACTGTTAAGCAGTTTGGTGGGATTTAAATTATTAAATTCATATGTTTTAGACTCAATAAATATTTTTATTATCATTATTATTATAATTTGTGTATTTTATTACCATAATCATTTTTTGACGCGACACACAGACTCCTGGTGCATGAGGTGTGACGGATATTGGGTGTCGGATCTCGGGCTCGACTCCCGAGTCGGGAAAAACACTATTGGGTTTTGCTGATAAGAAATTTTCAATAGCAGCAAGGAGTCTGGAACCATGGTCGGTTAACGGCTATAGGCTCGCCCCGATTATGTGGGACCTAAGGTCTTACAAATATGGCTGTAATACAAACCTTAACCTACCTCTTGGGGATATCCGTGAGACTATGTATGTATATTATATAATTATAATCACTTTGATAGAGAGTTACACTGAAAGTAAGTCGTAGCAGACAGTTTCAATGGCCGTGGGAACATACAACGGATCGACAAAAATGATTAAATAATCTCCAATCACTTACCCAAAACGGTGATTGGTATTCTCCGTAATTGTTGATTGTACCGGTCCATAGTCTAGTTCATGTTTGGCGCTACACAATTACGTGATATTTAAATGATTGATAATCAATTAACTAATAGCTGTCTACAGTCATTCGAGTGATTGAATTAAAAAATATATATTTAAGTGTTTACTGTCGACTATAAGCTCTTACTTTTTTTCAGGAGCTCTGCGGTCATCGGTGTATATTGATACTAACTTTCTTCATTCACCATTATCAATGCAAGAAATATTAAAATATCTCGTTGCCTTTCTTTTTAATCCACGTGATGAGGTGTAGAGCGTGACAAAATAGGATTACGTGACAGCAGACTGCACTATAAGATAAAATTTATTTGCATAATTAATAAGTGTTGGGTATCAGTACAATTTTACAGTCTGTTACATATTCGGTGTAGCATGCAGAAATCTGTTTATTAATACGTGAAGCAAAAACTTTGTACCCGTTTTTACGAAAATTGCGCGGACGGAGGAGAATGATATTTGGCACAGTTAAAGTTTATATGGAGAAGGAGGGGCTAATCCTAATATTTTTATAAAATATGCATTAGAAATACATTACATTAATGAAAAAACACTACACGCACACAACCATGTATTTGACACACGCAGTCAAATCGTGTTCGTAGTATTTCGGCATTATTCGTCTGACGTCGTACAATTCTTTGTAACTATAGTTACCTATACCTTATTTATATGTAATAAAGACAACAGAAACAGAAAAAAAAGGAAAATAGAAATTAGTAATTTTGGTCGAATTTTTACCACAAGGCGACCGCTAGTATGATATTATACGTCTTTTAAATATCAGATTTCTCGAAACGTCGCGCTTGCATTGCAGTGGCCTGGTCAATAAACTTGTATTAACATCGCTGATCGACAATCAGTGCAGAGTCTGCTAGTTCTTTATATCCGTTGTTTGAATGTTTGAAAAATTCGCTGCGGTACAGAATTAATTGCTAGTGTGTGGGTATTGTGCTGGAAAAGCAAATACGAGTACCCACTTAAAACAAACAGACGGCCCGCTTGATGATACGCGATTACCGGCACCTACAATGCTATAATAATATCCGCCCTGTATTAAACTGCCCCACTACTGGGCATGGGCCTGTTCTTAGTGTGAGAAACGTTGGGCCGTAGTCCTTCATGCTGCCCACTGCGGGTTGGCAGACATCACATATCATTGAGAGCAATGCGGCGAACTCTCAGACATGCAGATTTCCTCACTATGTTTACCTTCACCGTTAAAGCGAACAATAATTAACTATTTTATACGCACATACCTTCGAAAGGTCAGATATGCGCACCTTGGGATTGAACTACATCGACAATACTAGGAGTACCATAACTTTTCATCACAATAAATTGACATCCACCATTTTTTGCAAAATAGCAATAGAGATCATAAAGTAAACAAAAGTACTTTTCAAAAGTAATTATATTAATTTACTAGTCTTTTTCCAGCGGTTTCACCCGCGTAAGTCCCGTTCCCGTGTGAATATCGGGTTTCACCCTTTTCACCCCCTTCAGGGTGGAATTTCCAAAAATCCTCTCTTAGTGCTCCCCTACACTCTCCAAGGAACATACATGCCAAATTTCAGCTTCTTGCGTTTAATAGTTTCGGCTATGCGTTGTCTGTCAGTCACTGAGTAACGGAATAGTTTTATATATATAGATTTAAGAATTTCTTTCTGTTTGTCGTTGAGGTCGTATTATATAGATGTAATAATGAGATATTATCATGTATCATATAAAGAAAACGCTGTGTGTACTTGTGATGAGAACTCGTATGTGAAATTTTGTATTAATTACTATTTTACGACATTAATATTACAGTCGTAAAATAGTAATATTCAATTCCAAATATAAGAAGATATCAATTTATACATATATGTTGATTGCGTATAATTTTCTACATATATTATTATATTATTTTCTACGTATACATGTATGTTGTTAAAACACGAAGAAAATAACTAAATACATACATACAAAGAAGAGCTCGTGACACGATCTATCGTCCATTGCGCGGACAAATTACAGTTTGTACACTGGGTGGACTATGCAGCGTACTGCTGATTGACCGTGCATGGGTAAAGCAACACTACGCTGCTTGATTACCTGAATTCTGTGCCAGGTTTTATTACGCAATGCTATGAGACCTTGGTTATTTGTCCCCTTTAAATTGCAGGTTCTTTGACAATATGACAGCTCCATGTCATAAAATCCGCTCTTAAAATTATTCTGCTATGTGAACCCAACCCAAAGTAGATAATAAATTCTAATGAGAATTGCTTTTTAGATTTATTGTGCATTGCGTATGTTTCTATTTTCTCACATAATGAGTGGTTCTACCTATTGCATAATAACAAACATTTATTTGCAGACAACTAATTTGACTATTTTACATCACTTAAATTACTCAATAAACAAAACTAGTTGTAACAAATTGCATCCCGTACACAAATGAACATCGAGCATAAATAATGATATATTATATGCCTTCGCTTTTAGTTATTTCGATTGCTTGATCGCCCCGATCGAGTAATATTAATAATTTGGCGCTAAATAATATTTGATATGGTTTTTTCTTTGCTTAATTAAATTTACAAACTCTGATATAGTTACAAAATAATTCAGTTCTTTGCTCGAGCTAGCTTTGGTTTGGGTGATTCTAAAGATTTTTATAGAATATTATTGGCAATAGCAGAGGGTGATCTGCCGTATTAGAAACGATGGCTCCTAAAACTATAGAGGTAAATATACCTAATTAATACTTAAAACTTCTCTACCTTACTTTTCGTAGATATGCAGGCGCGATACTAGACTATTAGATTTGATTTTTTAAGTTGTTATAAATAATAGTTAATTAGTTTACTAATGTAGGTAATAAAAAGTATTATGCAAAACAGATGAGCTTTATCTTGTAACCAATGCAAGTTGTCCACCAAATACAGCCAACACTACAATACCAAATATAAGAAGATATAAATTTATATTTAATAAGATATCATACATATCTAATTAAATAAAAATTTATATCCTCTTATGTCACAGAGTTTAATTAAATATGGTAAATGGTTGCAACATATACCCCGATATTAGACTATGCGAATGGCGTAGTGTATTTACTATATCTTAAACCTTTAATGTCGAAAAAGCTTTTGCAATAAAATATTATTTCAATATGTACGGATATTGCAGATGATTTACGATATTGAAATAATATTTTGTCATACGCCGTCGCGTCATGTGGTTATCTAAGGCCATAAAAACGCATGCCGCTCATTAATTTGTTAGAAACAACTTAAAGTATTGCATTATTAAATACTAGCTTCCTAACGCAGTTCCACTTGCTCATTATCTCATTAAAATAACTTCTGTTAGGATACCGTAGCACGCTAGTGGTGAAAAATGTTCAAAAGTCTATATGTTATTGCTACGATATCCGCAAAATAAATATTTTCTCAGCCTGCTTTTGTGTCCCACTGCTGGGCAAAGGTCTCCCCAGTCAATCGCCACTGCTCTCGCTCCTGAGCAACGTCTTGCCACCTCTTCATAAACTTTTCTATGTCGTCCCGCCATCTCCTTCATCATAAAAAAATAAATATAAATATATTTTTTTCTTTTCCTATATACTTAATTAAAACAATTTTGAAAAGTATAAACTATTTTTATCATAGAAAATGTTTTATATTTCTTATGATGCCTTTGGTTTATATTATAGAAACATTTTGCTAAAAATTGCTTGGTGAAGTTCCATAGATATTTGTTTGGAATTTACATTTTGTATGTCATATCTATTTATTAGGCACAATAAACTTTGGCACATATAACACGACTTAGTATAACTAGGCTATTAAAACATTATTAGTCGTGTAATGATTATTAGTTTGTATCTTATGTCACTTATTTTATTCAAATTTCGACTTAGAGATGTATATTATACACTACAGTCCACACTAACATATTACAAAGTTTTAATAACGTTTATGTGTATCCTTTTGCCTCATAATATCTCTCGATATCTTTGATTACGATTAAATAATAAACGCAATATTAAATGTCAACATGAACAACTTTCTGTGTATAAATCTAATGTATGATGGTGAACGTAAATGTTTTCGCAAAAAAGCATCCATGCTTAAATTGATTGATGAGTCAATGTTATTGGTAATTATATAGGAGGTTCTGCTTTAGAACTCACGTGATCGTTGCCCCATACATATTCACCGCACCTTTTTTAAACGCAATACTATTTACAACGTTTTTGAAAATTGTCTTGCGCAATAAAGTTAGGTAACAGATAATACTTTATATGAACATTTATTTCGAGATGCAGAAATGCATCGTGAACTCGTTAATGTAAATGCCAATAAAACCAACTAATGAACCAATAATCTTTCACCTAAAGTTGTAAGTGGTACGATAGGTGCCAATGGCTAAAGTAGTTGACTTGCAATCAAATAGATGCACAACACACTACCCACCATGGTTATTCACGTGATGCTACTATTTGCAGATATTATGACCGAAACTTAAGGGAAAGGTAAAATATAAATAGTTTAAAATAGTCAAACGTTGTATTTTTAAAATAAGCTGCTATAAAATAAGCATCGCAATATCCCTATTGATCCCTCAAATCCAGGTATTTTAACAAACATACAGTTAACATTTACAATGCACACAGTCTTAAAACAATCAACCAAATTATTGTCTAATGTGGGATTCGAACTGAAAACACGCGGTGCGGTGGCATCAGCGAGGCAGTTGCTTGCATGTTTCACCATCCATACAATCAGTGTTGGTTAACTAATGTTTGGCTAAACACATGAGTCACGTGCTCTCGGCCAAGATAGAAAGAGACTACGCTGCAATCTACCTACCAGCATATACAAAGGTACCAGGTGCAAGATAAATTTAAAAAAATTACCGCCTGAACGATAATTCATAACGCTATATATTTTCCTGTATTCCTATGGCCCTCTTATTTTCCTGACCTGTATATTACTTCTCCATTATTTGGGGCTTGCAGGCTTGCAAGTAACTTGGGTCAATGTAACACTGTATTTTGCATTTTCTTTTCGAAGTTACATTTCTGAATGGTAGGCCATTTCAAAGAAGAGTAATATTAAGTTCACATCTCTTCGAGATATTTATTTATACAACTATACATATGTCATAGCTGGCGAAATACGACTGTTAGCTATGCAAGTCAACCTATCCGTTCGGAGCTACATATGTAGAGGCGTCTATATAAGTGACAAAGATTTACAAGAGCATAACAGAAAAAGATTTTCCTTATCATTATATGTATGAGCATAACTGAATTAAATTGAACTGTAATGCGTCACAAAGGTGGTGGCATCACAGCGTCCTTCTGCGGTGGCGGGCATGGTGAGGGCGCGTCGCGTCGGGCACTTTCATCGCGCGAGGCTTTCCGCAGGCTTCGACGCTCAGCCGCGCGCGCACCGCTTCAGTGCCAACAACGTCGCACCATCGCAAGCACGTACCGATATAAATACAAATTTATACCAACAATACAAATACAAATTATGACTCCAACTTAAATACTGAATATTGTGATCGCGTTCTGTGCCCCATGGTATAAGTGTTGTGTTCGGACATTATTTGGACAGTGAGGAGTAAACAATGATGATAACAAGGTAATTGAGCTTTTGTATTCTAAATATTATATTTCAAATACTTTTGTTTTTGTAAATTTTATATTAATATTATTTTTGACAAATACATAAAAATATAGTTTGCACCTTCGTAGTTTGAAACAAATGGTACTATTTTCTATCAAAGTTATTACATGCCGTGTCCAATTAATATATTAATTCAGTTTGAACCGATGTAAAATAATTAAGTAACAAATTTTCTTCAGTGCTTGCTCGTTGATGTCTTTTGTACTGAAGTATCGTAGCCGCTACGAAGCACCGCGCTACGTGCGATAACGTAGCACGCGTAATAGTAGGCCTGTTGATAAACAATGATTATTTAAAACAATGTATAATATCCTACTTTTAATAGTATGTAATGGTTGAAATTAAACTGCTATATACGGATTTTATCGCGTTGTTTATTTGACACTTTATTACAAAATTTTGAAAATTGTTTCACTACTACTACTATTAAACTTTACTAATTTTTAAGCTAATTAAATTATTATTAAACTATTTAGATTTAATTTATTTTTACTTTTACACTTTCCCCGACGTTTCGGTTGCTTTTCAGCAGCCATGGTCACGGGGAGACTAAGATGGCAGTTGTCTTAATGTTCCAGTGTAGTTATTTCAAAGTACCCGAACATAATTTAATCATTGGTGTTTCTATTTACGCAGAATGAGCTCAAAGTATCATGAAGTCAAAGTTAAAAATTAGTAAAGTTTAATAGTAGTAGTAGTGAGACAATTTTCAAAATTTTGTAATAAAGTGTCAAATAAACAACGCGATAAAATCCGTATATAGCAGTTTAATTTCAATGAATAATATTCGCGTAAATAGAAGACAATATTAAGTATGTAATGGTATTTATATATTTACTTGTTTATTGCTTTACAGAAACTAAATGCCCTGATTTTAGAAAAATCAAGTCTATCAGTACTTGGTTACTTTACTTTAAATATAAAACAATGTTTTTTAGACAAAATATTTGCAAATAATTATTTAAATTTGAAAAATTAACGTACATGACTTAAACAGACTCATTACATAGAATTAGCTATTTATTGCACGTTTTTGTCTTTTACTACATTTACTTCTATAACGTCACCTGGTTTACACTCTAAGACAGTATTTTATTATTCTTAGTCAATTTTGAAATACATTATATATCTACCATTTTATATTTTAATAATTGTCTTATATTCGCAGCACTTGAGGAAGTTAGCTCAAAATGTATTGCAAATGGTGATAATCACAAATAGTCATAAATTCTTGGTTAAAAGGCAGCTAATTAGTGCAACAATCTAAACAATAGTAACACCGATTGTAAAATCAAGAAATAAATATTTAGCTTACACTTCTATTACATCATATAACAAGTTACTACGTCTACAAACAAACGAAATAATAAAGTATTTTACATTAGCTAATTACACTTACTTACATGACGTAATGACATAGTTTTATACAGCTACATTTTAGTTATTTTACCCAACAATTACATTTACATATAATTGCATAGATATTCATACATAGGTACTATATATTAACATTATTTAATTAGAAATACTTTTTAATTTAAAAAAGCAGCAATAGCTCAGTGGGGAGACCAACAGACTGCAATGCAGAAGATCTCGGGTTCGAACCCACGTCGCGCACCTCTGACTTTCGGAAGTTATATGACTTTTCGAAATTATGTGCGTATTGATTGACAATTATCGCCTGCTCCGTGCCTCGGAGAGCACGTTAAGCCGTTGGTCCCGGCTGCCATGAACATCTATGGCAGTCGTTATTGGGAAAGTCAGTACCCTCTAATATTCTGACACTGGTCTAGCCTTAGGGTATCGTTAGCCTTTGGGTTGCGGAGGTCAGGTGGCAGCCGCTCCATGTAAAAACTGATATCTAGTCAAATCCGGTTAGACCATAAAAGCCGACCCCAAGTGACTTGGGAATAATAAAGGCTAAGAGAGAGGAAGATTTAATTAAAAATAATATAGAATTACGGTATATTAAATGGCATAATAATTTAAAGGTAATTTAAAACTTCGACACTTTTAGTAAATTAAATATTTAAATTTAATTAAAAGGAAAAGTACTTTATAACTCGATATAACATTAATGATTAAACTCTCAAATTCTTAATCTTTTTAAATATCTTTCTACTAAGTATAGAAAGATAATTATTTAACAAATAAGAGAAATATACAAAATAAATTAATTAAAAATAGTATAAGCAGATAAAATGCATATAAAAATGTTGTTTTAGCACTTATTTAGGTTAATAGTACGTAAGTTCGAATAATGGACCCTGAAAGATAAATAAATTTTAGAACATACATTTAAAATTACATAGATAGAATAGAAGCAAAATTTATTCTGTATATAGGAGACCTACTTGTAGGAAATTAGCCAGATGGCTAATATATACACATCTTCCTAAATGATATTATATGCCATAAGCATATGCATATAGAGGGTACTTGTGTTAGCACATATGTGCAAACACAAGTACCCTCTTATTATCGAATCAGACGGCAACCCAGCATGACAGTAGAAAATTAAGCTTTATGCACTTGCTATCAGCACAGGAATAAATCATCATCATCTTACCTACAGGTGTTGTAACTGATAATTTCCTTTAAAAAAAAAGCCTAGTAACACTTTGGTATTCCTGGAAATTGACCACAACATAAGAAGTCACAAACCAACGAAACATAAAATATATATATAGAATTAAAAATAAATTTTAAATACCACTAAATTAAGATACTTTAAAATATGTTAAAAACAGTGAATTATATATTAGTACTAATTGCATTAGTATATGATCTCAACGATCGGCTTCGTCCGCACTATTTTACCAAATACAGCATGGCTAGTTAAAAACCAGCCTGTAATGGACATATGGGTGACAGTATAACATACATTATTCATAGACTGATATAATTAAATTCAGTGCAATGAATCAATCAAATCCTGCAAACGGAGTTTTTGCGCTTACATAATATTAAGTGAAAAGCTTGATACGTGTTCTAGTGGTAATGTAGATAAAGTATGTGTTCTATATGAAACATTCAACTAAAATACAACGTTTTAATTAGGAATTGCTTCGCGGTTTCAGTAAGACTGCTTTGATTAGAAAAGTCGGAAAATCTCTTCTGTAAAAAATTGATAGTAGATCTTAAATTAGGTTACTTAATAAAAACGATAATATACAATATTACAAGGTAATTTTTTTGTGATAGGCTTGCGTTTATCAGAAATAAGGCGTAAGATAAAAATTAGGACAGTAAATCCTACCGAAAATGTAAATAAAAAATAGAAACTTATATTTTAGTCAATAGCCATGTACAATATTTTTTTGTCTTTTTACGCCATTGAACTGCATTATTTTATCAATTAAATACATTTGCAGTTTTAACTGAAACAAGGCATGCTACAACCCGCAAACATAATTTGACACTTTTTATTATTCAGATAAATAGACCAATCAGCATATTACATTCCACGGCTTCCCATAAACCTCAACTAAGTTTGAGAGTAGAAGTCACACAAAAGATACCCAACTTAATCCCGTCCCTATATTCAGTATTGACAGCTACTTTACAAGGTAATACGTTTTTAACCGACCTCAAAAAAGGAGGAGGTTCTCAATTCGTCGGAATCTTTTAATAGCTACCGACCACATGCATATTACATAACAAAGTCCCATTTACGACACAGTAGTCGCCCACACTCCTGAGCACATAAAAAGTTCTAAAAACACCGAGAACATGTAAAACAGTCGAGCGCAGTAACTCAACGCTTCGGTAATAAACCTGTAACACTTGTCTTGTCAAGCTCCCGATGCTGCAGTTTGACAAGTCTCAGAATCGACAATAAAAAAATACGCCGAAGTTCATTGATCCCTGCGGTTGAGCAGATTTTGATACACTTTCGGGATACCACGTGTGCCAGATTTCTTTTTTAACATTTTGTTTTATTCTTATTGCTTTGTTGCTATAGTAACGTAAGTGCAAACTTCTGAGCAAGCGATCTTGACTAAACTTCCATTCCTGAGTTAAACAAAAAAACATGTTTTGTATAAATGTATTGCACTCAATTTAATTGTAGGTATTGTCCCTTATTCTAATACTAGCTAAATCAAACCCCTTCGCTTTGACTAATCTGATATTTTTAATTACCCGTTTCTCTGAGAACTTTTAGATGAAACGTAAAAATACATACATATAAAAGTATACACTCATAAAAATTAGTAATTACATATAAAAGAGAATCCAATCTAGATTTTATCAGTGACTTTATTCAAGAGTGGTATATAAATCTTTATATAAATCTTTTGTGTTTGTAATTAAACTCCTCCTAAACGGCTGGACCGATTTTGATGAAATTTTTTGTGTGTGTTCAAGTGGATTCGAGAATGGTTTTTGTTTTTTCATTTGTACAGGCCATCGTCTGTCGGGACAGCTAGTTTAAAATAATAGGCAAACATTTAATTTTAAGTAAATACTATTCATTTAAATATTTCCCTTATATAGCGTGTAAATATGTTTTTCTGCCAGGACTTTTTTAAAAGAAGCCTAAAATTTACTACTGATTTACTGGACTAGAATTCCAACGTTAGATTTAAATATAACTTACACAATGTGGGTGACATTGATAACACAAAATCGAAAATGATTTAAAAAAATATTTATTTCACCAAATCGTCTTTTCTTTCAAATCATGACGTGCAGCTATATCTGTTTTCTCTTTCATCGCATAAAGAAAATGGAAGGATGTCAATTTGAAAAAGATCATTGCATGAAATTGACCGAAGCAGAGTTATTTATAACTCAAAAATTATATAAAATGGCACTTAAATATATTAACCTTTTGAACGCCACGCCATAACGGCACCTCCATGTCCTGTACGCCAATCCCGAAAATCGATATATTATATATTGTTTTTTATGATCAAATATTTCAATAACTAATAAAAATTTTGTTTGCTGTATACAATTAAGTAATAATTGGGGATTCAATTTTTAAGTTGTATCACTAAAACACAGAAAACTAATGATTTAATATGTTTATTTAGTATTTTTCTGTGAACCGACAAAAAACAGTTTTGTCGAGTATAGACGACGTTCGCGCACAGGGCACGCTTGCGCATGTCGAGTATAGACGACGTTGGCGTTCAAAAGGTTAAAATACAATATAACAGTTTTCAAAATTATGTAATAAAGTGTCAAATAAATAACGCGATAAAATCCGTATATAGTAGTTTAATTTCAATTAAAATACAGATCAGAATATCCAGACTTGAAACAAATAAACAAATATTACAAATTTTTGTGCCGAACCAGATGCAAACTCGAAACCTTGGTAGTTTCCGTAAATAATCAAGTAGCCATACAACCAACCAAAATGCATCGCACACCGAACATACAAGTTTTTGTAATAAGACGGACAGAATCAAGTACGGTGCTAGGCTGTGACGTCACAAGTACCGTTCGTAGTCGAAAGCGAAAGCTCGCTCAACATTTGATATATTGCATTAAACTAGTTACGTTCACGTACGCTATGAAGCTATGAATATGAGTAATGATGCTCGAAACGCGTGTACTCATTTATTACACCGTGAACTTGCATAATATGTTGTTATGTACATATAACTTAGGTTAGTAGTATGCATCTTCATATCAGTGAAGGGCGAAAGGCATCGTTGTTGGACCTTAGTCAAAATGTAGTAATAAGTCAAATACTTATGCATAGTCTGCCATTGTATGCTTTACTAATCCCTAATCGTAAACGACACAACTGCTGATTGCAAGGTCCCAATAGCAATATTTTCTTTTACGAAAGATATGTATTATCATGCGGTCATACCACACATGGCTGACATCAAAGTCGTCTGAAACTGACAGACGTCAACTGTCTTGTTTTACAGAGGGTTAGTTATAATAGCCCACTGAAGACAGATTTAAAGAATTAAAAAGCTATTCGGTAGAGGATTATTAAAAAAATGTCCTTTTGGATGTCTGACATCGAGCAACCAGTAAATTATTTTTTAGAAATACTCGATATCACTAATCTAGTCCATGAACAGTTAGAATCCTCACTTATGCTTACATTTACGCTTACTGTATTGCATACCTATTCTTATGTCATCAAATCATTCAAATTATCATAAAAAATATTTCTCAACGTGACGAAATTCTTACGGCTTGTACGTCTGTAGTTAACGTCTTTAATATAAACGCTCTCTCAAGGTCAGGGTCTAATGTAACAGAAGCGCAAAACATTTACTCTCTACACGACTTCGTAACGGTAATTTAAACTATGCTTTGCATGTTTTACGCTTTAATATATGCGAGTAATATGATCTTGGAATCTTGACTGAAACGTGCTGTAGCTTAAAGATTATCTATACTAATTTTATAAAGCGGAAAGATTTGATTTTTTGTTTCCAAGGGCTTAATTCAGCAACTATTCAACCAATAATTTCTTAAAATTTAAAAAACGTCTTTTGCCATTGGAAAGCTATATTATCAGTGAGTTTACAGCTATATTTTTTTTAATTATGTGATTAACATAAGCTAACTTCTTTTATGCGAGCAAAGCCGCGAACAAAAGGAAATCCCGTATTAAAAAAAAATTTGATTCATATATAGAGTACATAATTCAAATCTGAATGTTTTTAAGTTGTTTTGGAAAGACATGTTACATTCTCTACTAGCACGACACAGGTATTGTCCCGAATTCAATATAGTACTAGCTAAATCCAACCCCTTCGCTTTACTCATCTAATATTTTTAATTGCCTGTTTCTCTGAGACCTTTGGAATATGAATTATATAAAAATATTCTTATATACAACATACATAAAAATTACTGATTACGTATAAAAGAGAATTTTATGTAGATACCAGTAGTGACTTAATTCAAGAGTAGTATTTAAATTTGAAATAATATAAAAAAATTAAATACGAACATTTCATTTTAAGTAAATTCTATTCATTTTAATATTTTCTTTAAATAGCCCTATAGGTGAAATACTCATCAGCGCTTTTATTATGCGTATAATATTTTCGTTGCTTCTTTTCCACGTAAAGAAAGGACAAACAAAGATACTTTCACAATTATAACATTAGATTAAATAATACTGACGCCTATCGCCTAAAAAGATTACGAATTGATCGCCTAAAACCGGATGAAATCGCAAATTCGATACTTTCTACACATCGATAATCTGCATTTGTAATTAAACTTTTTTTTCTAAACGTTATGAGTTTCTGTTTTGACCTGGAAATTTTTCTTAATGAAAATTATACTATTACGTGCACGTAATTCATTCAACCACAGTTTCTTGTAACTGTCAATGTTACGGTCTGTTTGCATCGGATTTACCACGGAGGTAAATATTATCATGCCAGTTTAATAATTGTTTTCTGACCTCTCATAATTGAACTATTAATTTCTTCTATAGTAATATATTACCATATTTAAATGTTTTTACCGTTGGGGCACTACGCCCTCCTCAAATGTTAATAGCGCCACAATTAATGGCGAATGCAGTTTTTACCGTTCATATGTAAAATAAAACGATAATATTTGATTCTGGTAAATATACATATATTGGGTTTTTAGATTAGTAACTTCAGTTTGGGGTTAAGTTTATTGTTCTATATGTTTCTTCGGCTTAACTTGGACAGAATATTATAATATTTTTCTTTAATTTTAATTATATATAATTTAATTATAATTATAATCTGTCGAGAATGCTAACGAAACTCACGCGGTGATTTTGACGAGTATACAGGGATACCGGGATACAGAGTACGGATGTTAGTTTTAAAAATATATAGTACATTATAGTTGCTGAAATATATGTAGAATGTTACAATATCAAAATTAAGTAACAATTCGAGTATTCTTTTAAACAGTAAGACTACTTTTGTTCCACAGTAAATAATCATATCTTCAATCTCCTTGAGAGTAATAACCACTTTATGTCATTTAGACCTTTACCTGTTAAGTTTACCTTTCATCAAGAAAAGTGCTTTCCCTTTCAAATGCCAGCCCATGTTAGTGAAGGGTGAGAGTTGATCACGTAATACTCACTTGTAGATGACCGCTTGCGCAACTAGGACTACAACGAATGTAAAAGTATACAGAATTTGTTTCGTTTCGATATTTTCATTTATTCCGGTGACATATATTTATTTAACTTAATTCTTGATTGATTAAGACTATTGTCAGTTGTTTTATCTCTTAATTATTTATACATCTTAGCAAAGTCCTCGTCTAACCTTTCCACTGAACTCTGTCACGACCTCTTCTGTGCCAAACATACCAACTGTGAGTTTTGCGCGTCCTCCCATCTCCTGTTTTGTTTCCTTATATTCCTTTTGTTCATTCTCGAGTTCTAAACATATTTTTGCTTTCGTGTAATAGCAAGCTTATTGAATTTTACTGGGATCGTTACAGACAAGTGTGTTAGTAAGAACTACATAATCTAAAACCCAAATAGAGGTGCCTGACCCGGCGAATGGACAGAATTCGCAAACTATAACAACGAGCAGTTAAAATATTTCAACAACACAGCGTTTGCAAAACATGTTTATATGTGAATAACATTTATGTTTTAACCGTTCAACGATTACGGAGATTCCAATCTTTTAAATCTATAAATATATATATGTTTTAATAACTTGACTGTGTATGTGTGTCAAAGTGATGTTCGTTATATATAATTATGAGTTATTGCCAATTTTATTACAATATATCAATAGCATTTAAGATGAGTTCGAAAATTGCGAATTAAGATTTATGAGCGAAAGCTACAATACAGTTTAAATATAACATAAATCATTACGTGACTGGACGAACACGGAAAAAAAACAGGGATTTTGTCCTGCCTCTCAGGGTAAGGGGACATAATACAAAAAGACTTTGATAAAATTAAAGATACTAGCGGTCGCCTAGTGGTCAAAATTCGACCAAAATTCCTAAGCTTGCTACTTTGTTTTCTTTTTTCTTTATTACATATAAATAAGGTATAGGTAACCATAGTTACAAAGAATTGTACGACGTCAGGCGAACAATGCCGAAATACTACGAACGCGATTCGACTTCGTGTGTCAAACGCATGGTAGTGTGCGTGTAGTGTTTATTCATTAATTTAATGTACTTCTAATACATATTTTATAAAAATATTAGTATTCGCCTCTCCTTCTCTATATAAACGTTAACTGTGCCAAATTTCATACTCCTCCGTCCGCGCAATTTTCATAAAAAGGGGTACAAAGTTTTTGCTTCACGTATTAATATATATGTAGATATTATTATTAACAATAATGTTCGCTCTATTTATAAACTAGGGACATAGGCCTCTTAATTTATCATATGGAGTTCAGACACAAAGCATTTATCATGACTTCTCCATAAAGTAAAAGCATTGTTTCTGACAGGTTAAATTGTTTTTAATTGATAAATTTGTATAAATTAGTGTACATATATCAAAAATAATTGTTGTTAATTCTAATAAATACATAAACTTATCTTATATGTTAAAGGTACTCGGTCCTTTTAAACATAGACACACATTACATAAATCTTTCCTTTACATAACATCGATACGATTCGATTCACGCAATCACGAATTGTTCAATACGTTTGAGTATGCTACAAAAAGTTTTTGTTTTATATAAATGTTTATTTAAAATCTGCTAGTAATGGTTGTCACGCAAGATGCGCCGGCGCCGATGCCGCGACGCCCGCGCCGGTCACTGGGCCAACGGCTTGCGTAACGTTAGGACAAAAAGAAAATATTGTTGTCCCGTTTAATGTTATTAAGTTTTTATGATTATTGAACGGTCTATGAATATTTATGGAAATTAACAGTAGTCGGGTAAAGGTATGCTTGTCATTATAGTATATTTTGTCGTATGGCTTATATGAATACTTTTTTATATTAGTAATATTATAAAGTTGAAGCTTTTTTTATACGTAAATGTCAGCTCCATCATAGATCACATTACGATGTGCATCGGTCATTGACATTATATGTCTATTCCTAAGATAGCAAACGTGTTTTTAAAATGTTAATATACACATGTTAAAACTTTGATTACACTTTGGAGATGCTATATTTAATTTATCGCCTCGTCGGTTCAATTTACTGCCAATCTTAGAATCGACTCTACCAGCGGTACTAATGAAACTGTCTAGAACTGGCTTTATAATGCAAGACCTAAGTAAGCTGGTGAAATGTGGTAGTGGCTTATATACATACATCGATTCATGCATAAGCGTATGTCACCTATATACTGCCAACTATATTTTATTTCTCATGTAAAAGAGAGCAAGCTTATTGCGGTTTATCGGGCGTTTATCGATGGCGCAGTAGTAGTGAATGTGACTGAAAAGAAAGAGAAAGAAAGAAAGAAAACATTATTTATTGCCACAAAAACATAGGTTACTAATAACTACATAGGTTATTATTATAAAATAGTAAATAAAACACAATTTTATAAATAGTTTACATTAAGAGATGGCATACAAATAGAGAGAATAAATTGTTATTGTGGCAACAAATGGTCTCCATTCAGCTTTGATGTTGCGATAATACGGACGTATTATCGCAACGCTGATTTTCAATGGAGACCACCGTTACGTACGGACGTCAATCCAGCTGCATACAACAATTACACATATGATATATATATGTACATACACATAATATATAGAGGGTGTCCCAGAAGCTGATGTAAAAGAAAAATAATAAAAAAATCTATGTTACGCATCTTAAAAATTACAGGATTTAAAAAAATCTATACCCTTTTACGGTCTTTTCACTCCTGTTACTACAGATATTAAATTGTTTTTTTTTTTTAAACTGTCTGTTGTTACAGAGGTGAAAAGACCGTCAAGGAGTGCAGAACTTTTTGATTTTTTTTAAATGCTTGTAATATTAATCAGTTTATGTTTTTATGATAGCTATTATAACTTAGCCTGTTACCTGATTCCAGCTTGACGTCGACTTCTGGGACACCCTGTATAAACATCAAAGAAGACGTACTCCGGTATGATACCCGGGTCGGACAAAGTATAGCACTTTGCTCTAAGTTTATCTAACAAGAAATTCCCAGTAGAAACATATAGTCCAGAAATGTTCACAGTGAACGTCAATACATTTGTCCCGTGTTCCATGGAATCTAATAGTAATGGTCGAAATCCACCTGTGCTTACCCCTTCAGGGAAATAGGCGTGAGACAATGTGTGTATACCCAAATCTGCTTGGTCTGGCTGACCCAAGAATTGTACCCAGGACCCAATGATTAATACTACGTAGATGCAAGTTTATGCATCGCATAACAAAAAATATTGTTTTTAAATTCATAATAATACGCACGTTTATTATATTATATTATAGCCCGACGATGATGATGATGATGACGCACGTTTAATTAAAAACTATTAGATAATTATTATAACTTTATTTTTAATCGAATAGGTAACTATCACACTAAATTTATTATCAAGATAACCTTAACCTACATCGTGATGCAGACCACCTATTTAGGTGGTCCACCACCACCTTTTCAATTAGGTACTTAAAATGTTGATTATCAACCATTAAACATACTAAATTATTTCCGCTAGCACTTTAATACGTGGTCTTGTTATAAGTATGTTTTTGTAAATGTAGATCAATAAGGTACACTAATGGAGGTAACGGTATGAGATCATTCACAATTAAAATGAGCGCAAAAGGATGTGATATACATATGTCATTATCGCGTATCATTAAATCATCTGTTTAACCATTTAGGTCACACGAAAATGACAATATGCCATAGCTTTTTATAAGCACTTAAATACAATTTTCTTTATTTACAAAGATAACTCCGAACAAACAGCACAAATGGCGTAGAGGTTTATGTAATGGTCTCATTACTTTCACTGCGCCGATGTGGGTTTGATCCCTACACAGTACAAAAATTTGTGTGATCCACAAATAGTTGTTCCGAGTCTTTGTGTGCATTGTTTGAATGATTTTAGCAAAAAAAGAAAAACGTTATTCAAGACCTGTGTCGCGGCGAAATTTACAAATATTCTAATAACGCATACAAAGAATACTCAGACTCGGAACAGTTATGTGGATCACACTATTTTTTGTTTCATCCAGGGATCTAACCCATAACACCCGGCATACTGCCAGTACCAGCAGTGACAACTTAAGCCACGAAGCTATTCTTGCACTACACATATAGTGCAGTAAAGTATAACTTGCAACTAGTATCTCGTTGGTATCCGAGTATAAGTTTGCAGCTCCAGGGCTCAACTTCCCAGACCGTGACAAAGCGCTATTAGATTATTTCTTTTTATATTTGGCGGCCTCGATGGCTTAGTGGTTAGTGTAACCGACTGAGGTCGCGGGTTCGTTTCCCGCACAAGTCAAACATTTGTGTACATGAACATGGATGATTGTCTCGGTCTGGGTGTTTATATGTATAATATGTATGCATTTACAAAAAAAAGAACAGTATATAATTATGTATGTTTATCCATTGTCTAGTACCCATAGAACAAGCTCTGCTTAGTTTGGGCTAGATGGTGTTGTGTGTATGTGGTAGAATATTATTATTTTTGATAGCAAATTCTCACTGGCAGCACGAAGGTACGAAAAGTACCTGGCAGACGGCTACAATATCGCCCCTATTTAACGCGACTCAAAACATTTCTGCCAAAATTTGGATGTTCCAATCCCTTAGATTTCTGCAATAATGTATTAATTATGCCTGCCCTTTATAATTATATTAGCTTTAGCTCGCGAGCGTAAAAGTAGGTTAGATTATGTCAGTAACAGTACTCTTTTTAATAATTTATAGCCTACGTACTCGCTGATAATATAGCTTTCTTTGAGTAGTTTTTGAGTTAAATCCTTACAAATAAACAAACAAATATACAAAAAAACAAATTTTTCCTCTTTATTAGGTATATTAGCATAGATGTCTGGCCCTTCGAGAATAAGAAATATAAGAATTTTTTTGATGTGCTGGGACATATCGACTCAATTACTACCTGTAACAAAATATTTGATATCATCTTTTCTGCTAATGTTTTAGCGAAAAACATATTTTGCGCTCCATGTTGTTTGCACTTATAACATTTGACGTAATTTTCATCAAGTTAGTCGTAGTATTACGCGTTAGCAATATAGTAAGTGAGAGGATTAACGATAAATGATGGCATTTAGTGCGGCGAGGCCGTCGAGTGCCGACTCACGCTACGACAAACGGAAACGGTCACTTTTTACAAATCACCACGCATTAGCCTCATAGTACGTACATTGTGATTTGCATAATTAACTTTAGAGTTTACGTCATTTACTGCCTTGGTAGCACAGCGGGGCTGTATACGCTGCTGTTCATGTGGTTTTGGGTTTGATGCCTGGGGTTCGCAAAATATTGTTGGGTTCTTCTGTCAAAAATTCTAAGTACCAGCACAGAATTTGAAGCTGTATCCAGCAATCGGCTTGCACTTTGTTAAGTGGGACTTAAAACCATGGCTGGCGAAATGAAGGTATTATTCATCTCCGTCAACATAATATTATAATGTTTCCAAGTAAAATATTAGTTAACATTCTAATTGGTCAAAATTCTAAATAATATATACCTATGTACTTCTCTAATGTGTTAACGAATTATCTTTCTGATTTAGGTTGAACACTTATGAAGTTAATTGGGGGTGGTAGCATCGCAAAAACATAATGTATAGTAACACCAGCTGAGCAAGTAAATAGCAAATAGATTAGAAAATTGATACTTAAGTACTCTTCAATCTCCAAAATAATTACGTATGTCGTATAAATTTACATAATTGATGATTTGAACGATGACTCGATAATTTAATTAACCAAGCACTAACATGTAATGTAAATGTGATCAGCCAATAATTCGCCTCGAGGCAGAAAGCTGAAGAAAGTTTCCAATCACTTAACAATATCACGACATTCTAAACAATCACGAATGCACACGTATCAGAATACTTACATATAATTGAACTTCCCTTCTCACAGCAGTGGAAATGTTTATATTCAGGACTGTTATTATTCTACCCTTCATCTATACTAATATTATAAAGAAGAAAGTTTTTTTTTGTTTGTTTGTTTGTAAGGATTTAACCCAAAAACTAATCAACCGATTTTGAAACTTCTTTCACCATTAGAAAGCTATATTATCACCGAGTAACAAAGGCTATGTTTTATTTTTTGACAGTACTGCTGTACATAACGTAACCTACTTTTAGACGAGCGAAGCCGCAAGCAAAAGCTAGTTATTACATATATCAATAGAGACCGATTACATTTCTAAATATATTATTTAAAAATACACATAAAAATATGAAGGCCGCCGGCTTCGGGAACAGGGTCCAAGCTAAAGGTGGTTAGGGCTCTAGACAGAGGAACCTTCTCACGATGCGTGCTGTGTCAAGCATTATTAAGTTCACAGCGAAATCTTCATATAAAAATTCAGCTGCCGTATGTTTGTGTCCGCAAAACTCGAAAAGTAGTCAGTGCGTTCGTTTAAACTTTTTACACAGTGTCGCATTTATATATAACAGTGTCTTTATAAACGTTTTGTTCTGAAATTCGCATAAAAATAGGTAATTAAATTATGTCAGATTAAGCCGCAATGAAGCGTGACTGGGTTAAGCTTATCTATAATACGTCTATGACAAATGTTTAAGGTATTGTTTGGCAATTGTCATAACGATTCAAAAGTGATTGATATATCTTCAGTATAAGACACGGCATATAATATTGCAGAAATACCTTTATTCCTTACAAAGCACATTCTACATACATATATCATTAGTCAAATGCCTGTCAATCTCTAACAAATGTAGTCTAGAGAGTAATTTTATAAGATGAAATGTGCAATGGGGAAAAACAACACATTAATATTTACTAGGTCACCCAGTGGTTAAAATTCGATATAAATACATTTTAGCTTTTGCACTCCTTCTTCATAAATTCAAATTAAAAATAAATTTATTCATATTAGGTTACAAAGTAACACTTATGAATGTCAAAGTTACACTAATTTTTACTGCGAATTTTCATTTACTGCCACGTTTAGCAGAGCAAGGGTGTAGGGCTCATGAGAAGAACGGCCAAGAAACTCATGGTCACTCTTTTTAATCGCCAAGTTTTTGTTTACAAATCATAAGAGCTGTAAGGTGCTGCAACCATTTCTCCATGAACTACTACTGAACATACTCAAGCTTTTAATAAAATTTGATGGTAGCCTCTAAAGCAGTATGGTAAATAGGAGCATCCACTTACATGTACATTAATAATCGAGACAAGGCATGATTGTAGTTCGTAGTTTAATCTAACTAATTACACATATAAACTTTAACTATAATAAACCTCACACAAGCACGCAGTATGATGATATATACATAGATTTTATATATTTAACACATTTGACGCAGGCCGATATATTTTATTAGTCGCAATCCACCTTTATGATAAGTCACTTTTGAGCTATTTACAATTCTTTTTTGTGCATGCTAAAGACTTTTGTCTTTTCTTCATCTTTTTATAAGAAATTGACATAAAAATATTTTAATATTGTAATTGTTTACGAAAAGAACATAAATCAATCTATCCTTATAAATTATATATTATACAGTCTGTCCCAAAATGAAGAATATATGTATATAGTAAGTATTCAATATAAATAATGTTAAAATTTACGCACATAAAACTTGTAAGCCCATTTAAGGCTTGAATACTTAAATACGCAAGCATATATGCTTAAAGACTGCAACGATTTTAAAAACTGGTAGTACCAATATGAGCCAGGTGCGGTCCCAAAACATGTATTCGATTCACTATTTTTGTCGTACATGCTTCTTATGACTAGATAAAATTCTAACGACATACGTAACGTTTACATATGTAGGTGCATAAAGTGTGCCGATTTAATCACGTGCCATACGTCAGTGTACTGTGATCTTAAATAATATGTATGAACAAAGGTGTTTTTATTAGTGTATTGCTTATTTATAAAATACTAGCTATGCCTCGAGAAGAGTACCTTTTTCGTGGCTAAAAGGTACCCTATGTACTTTTTTGTTCTCCTGTCGACGTGTTTGCAATTTTTTATGATAATCGGTACAAACAAATTTACATTCACATTTCTAAATAGTAATATTAATTAGGATATATTAATTTCATATAATTACACATAATATTTATTTTCACATTGGGATACTCATGTTAAGTGGAAGTAAATAGGATACATTGACTCAATGCATCATACCTGTGCCCTGTAACCGCACGCAAGCTGCCGTATATTCATATATATGGATGAATATGATATCCGTATGGATAGAATGCATATGGATACTTTGATAGAGTATTAGGGCTTTTTTTTTTGCCGATTTCGTTTTGGACATTGAGTACTGATTCACCTCTACCAATATTGTAGAACATTAAATCGGCACCTGTATATATTATATCCACTCAAGCCTATCTCTATCAATTGACCAGTTTTTCTCGAATCTATTGAAAGCCCATATAGGTAACTGAATCTTAATTAAGAAATATAATTGCTCACTAGTTTTTTGTTAGGAGTTCTTTCATATCTGTGTCAATAAATGTAATTACACAACTTTTAAATAGACAACATATCACGCTTGTTTCTATTTTTCTCTAAAAAAGAGTTGTAGCATACATATTGACAGTTAATGTTAACACCTATGAAATAGTAAGAGAGCCGTTGACCCACTTTTTACCATAAACTCAATGCTATTAGTACGAATTTATAGACGTATGTACATAGTATATTAAATAAAACTAGGCATTACTTGACGGCAATCCATTGTAATAAAATAATGGGGCATAGAGCATCCCGCCACACACCTTCTGATTGTTGAACCCAACTATTACAATAGAAAAAGGTTGGGGACCGTTCAAGTCTGGTAAGGGTCAGCCGCGTCGTGAGATTGCACGGATCTCAATCTCTCGGTATTCAAACTTACAGTATTCGATTTCGAATACAAATTATGCGTCGACACGTGTTTCGCCTCAGCGCGAGGCACTCTCAGGACAGTTTAATTGCAGGTTTCATTCTCATTCGTTGACAAATTTATTTATTTTATTAGATGCATAGTCACATCTTTACTAGTAATATAACATTTACAATATATTTAGATTATTAATTTTAAAACTAATTAATCTAATATTATATTTACAAACGTATTAATTAAAACAGATAACATAATTAGAAAAACACTAATAATTATAATACTAAATATTTACAAAAATTGTTCAGGCATCGTAGAATTTGTCAGCATCGCTGTCAACTGGTAACGTGCCCAGAAGACTGGCAGCATTGCCACGTTGAATGGCAATGCTGACTCTTTGGGCTAAGAAAAGACCAGCCTTCTGATCACGCGGACCGTCGATCAGGCATTTTGCGATCTCGTTGTACAAAATGCGAGCGCTCGAACCCCTTAAACTTAGGTTTCCACCCCAAACGCCTGAAAAATGTAATTTCCGACTTAAGTACTATATTTGCGCCGTTTATACATAGTCTCATACCTATATAACAGAGTTAAGCCAGAGCTAAGCAAAAGTATATTACACCCACATTGCGCCAGATATGCTTTTAGGTCCCACTTAGTAGAGGGTGAACCTATTGACGTTTCCTAGACACAGTTACAGACTCCGTACTGCTACTGAGAATCTCTTGACAGAAAAAGACAATAATATTGTACACAACCGGGGATTCGAACCGAGGGCTTCACGTACAACGGTCGTTAGCTGTTGCGCCATCGAGCTAGTGAGAATGAGTGGTCAGAAAAACGCTATAACACTGTGTCCGAACCTAACATTGAGGTTATGATAAACCTATCTACGCCACAAATCCAACGAGGCATACAATCAATTAAGTAATTTACTTTTTATTTTATGGCAAACCTTATTCATGGTTTAAACAAAATAAAGAAAAAGTATTCATGATGAAACATTTGCAATAGGCTTGCACCAGGATTAGGCGATGCTCTACTTAGTCTCAATTGCAAAATAATAAGTACAAGTTTTGAAACAAATTCCATTTACCTCTTACTTAAAGGCGTGCTTATTGAATCGACGGCTAGTTATTGCCACATCACCGTTACACATTAAACGTTTCATATAAGAACACATTCAATCTTAATTAAGAAATAACTAAATAATACCAAGAGTTGTAGCGAGTACGATGACGACATCAGTTCGTAAAATTTATTAATCTAGCTCATTTGCGCTTTCAAGAATTTTCTATAAGATTTCGGTGATATCGCGAGCCATTTACACAACCAATGTCAATTATAACGTAAAATGTCCGCGGTTTTTCGAGAATAACTAACGACATTTAAAAAATGAAAGGCTATGTCGCATCTCTGAAAAAACGACCTGATTGCTTAATGTGTGTTTGCCCGCAGAAATTTCTGACAAAAAAGAAAAAAGCTTAAAGCGGAATGTGACACATGCTAAGTATTGGCTAGTAATTAGACCAGCTAATGCTCGACATTGGTTAGGATTTGTTTATATTCATACGACCCCTAACGACATTTAAGTAAGTGTGCCCGCATCATGCTGCTTTGACGAACCGCAATACTGAATTTAGTCTTTCCTTACTTGTCCTTTTTTAGTAAACAACGAGGTCAGTAAAAATTCGTTCAGTAACTGCTTGTAGTATATATTCTCTTATAAATAATAAAACACAAAATAAGAAAACTAATATGGTAAGATTTTCCACATTATTATATTATTGTCTCTAGCTTAGTAGCTAATAAAGTTTTCTTTTTTTTTATATAAAATACAAAAAAGGAATGTATAGCGTACCTACACTAGTACGCTGTACATTTAGAATCCTTTTTATATTAGGCAATATATATTAATACTACCCTAAATTAAAACATATTCCTCAATAAACTGTTACCGCAATAGGCCTCAAGAAAAATAAAACAAACCAACCGCCCTCAACCACCAATAACATATATGTAAGAAGACGCCCTATTATGTAGTCGCTTAAAAGTTAAACTAATGTAAACCACCATACAGGCAGAACAGACAGAAGGCATAACTCGTTAATACGAACACCATTCGTCTAGTTAATGACAGAAAACCGGCACAACATTACATATAATATTTACTACGTACTCACTGACGCCATTAACATTAAACTTGTTAATAAGGGATACGTAATATTTAATGTGAAAACAAGTTCATGTTTATGTGAAAGTAGATATGATTAGGTTTTATTATGTTACCGTACTTATGATCATAAATAACGACAATTTAAAAGATGTCACACCTCTTTGTTTAATACACATGAAGTTATTGAGTCCCGGCTGATATGAGCAATTTTGACAGTGCATATCCTTAGTAAATGCCCTTAATTATACCAAAATCTGGTCAATAAATACTGTCAAGACTTCCTGATGCTCTGTCTCTTGTTACGTAATAGTAGAGAGCTTCTGACTGCAAGTACTGCTTACTATTGAATCGTCTAGTCTGTCCAGAAAAACTAGAATTCAAGAGTAAAAAGTGTGTATTCAACACTTTCACATACATTTAAATAGTTATTCAATATACAAAGATTTACTATAGATCTCCTTAAGGATAAGCAGAGGTATATCAAATCCAAATTCCGTCCATCGTGCTTGCTGGCCGACTCTAGGCCTCTCCTCGAAAGCTGGTACCTTGAGGTCTGCTGCAAATTCATGTTACCAAATCGCTATAAACAGTTGTAATAATATATCGAAATGAAATGAAAAATATAAAATATATATTTGCTACGTCAAACAGTATTCACAAAAAGGTTTTACTTTTAATAGTAGTAAGCATCTTCATTCCATTAAAACAGTTTTGCGTAATACGCTTATTTTAATAACGAAGCAGTTAACAGTCTGTTTGTCAACAAATCCTACAGTTATAAGAATCTTTCATCACATAATAGGAATTTTCCTAACAAATATTTAACATGGTATGTTATTAAGTATGGAGCGTGTTGCAACTTCTCACGAAGGTACAAGGACGTCATTTTATGTTAAACGTTTGAGTTCGGTAATCAAAGCACGACGCAATCTTAGTTTTGTCAATTGTGTCGCTATTTTAACTTAGTATTTATAAATGTATATTACCTAATAATATTATAGTGCGTCATAATATAGACCAAGGAGTCTCACACCAACATTACCTCAACTGTTACACCAACATTACAACAAATGTTTAGGTCTAATTTACTACTATAGCCGCCTACCGAGAAAATTTTGACACAAAGATGTTGGTTTTTCTTATTAGCTGTTATTAATATTATTACTACGTATGAGTTTTAAACAGATACTTAGATTTGTACTGTATATTAACTAGCATGTAGGGGTCGCATATTACACTTCACTAGCCATTTATTGAGACCTCACATATGTAAATGCCGAGCCTGTTGCCGTCTACCAAACATATTTCAAGACTCTGTGCCGCTACTGATAACTTCCTAATGAAAAATTCTCGACCAATAGTAGTTCTGCCATGAGACCAACGAGGCATTAAATGTACTTTATTCTAAAAATTATTTAATACATATTCGTAAATATCAATAAACTTGATGGCAATTTATGTCATTCGCTAAAGTATGGACTCTAAAAACATCTAAACTCGGCCAAATTTACAATCAATACAACCAAAAACCTAAACCAATATTACAATCCACCAGAATCTACCACACAACATATAGGACACGTGCATATAAATAGATCGACGTAAATGCTATTACAACAAACATATAAAACTACGATCGATGTTGTAAAGTTATAAACACAAACTAATAAAATTATTAATTAAAAATAAAATGTAAATTATCAATTTAAACGTATTTAAGCTACTGTGTAATGACAGCGTTATTCAATAAAACTGTGATGCGGTTATGAAAACGTGAAGACGGTCAGATCGACCCAGTTACAGACCACTGCGCTCGCGCCGGCCGCGGCAACGCGACGCCGACACCGTGTCCAATTGCATTACCTCTATCAATTGCATCGATACCAATGGCTATTGAATAGCAACTGATTTCAGATTAAGAAATATAGGTAGACGGAATTTTAGCAAAGCAACAAAAAATAGGAGGAAAATGTTGATTATTTGTTCGCTGGCGTTTGAAAAGAGAGTAAAATCAAGGCGACAAAAACGAGCCAATAATCTTTATTTCATAGCTGTTTCAAAAACCGTCATTTGTGTTAATTCAAATAGTTTTTTTTTATGTGATCACGGCAATCACATTCTCAGTGACCTGTTTATGATCTGCCTCGACGGAACCATATTATAGGCACATGATAAAAGCCAATGGCTGTGTGAATACTGCTTTTGTTCTTAATTCAAAAACGTATTAATAAATCTACGACCAGACGAAACTTAAAGATTCAGCTGCACGACTACTCACACTTATTTTGGTGTATCAAACAGACAATTGTATTAATAATTGAAAAGCTTAGAATTGCCTATATAAAGTGCCTTCAACTCAATCTTATGATATGTTTAACTTTTATTCACAGTACGATAGCATTGGCGCTATTATGCGCGGGTGCATGGGCGGTGGCGCCACTGCAGGCGGTGGGAGACAGCGGTGACTGCGCGCTATACCTCAACGGACCTGGACGCACCTCCGCCTATGACTACAGTATCAATCTGCTTAAAGGCAATTTGTAAGTACCATATTGACTCTCTTATAGATAAGTCCATAGTATACCTGTAGCTCTTTGAATAGTTAGGTCTCTTGCCGATTGTATATATGCAAGCTACCCTCAATCATGCGCAGATTTACTACCATGTTGAAAAGAACTTCATGATACTAAAACATAGGTACAAGAAAAAAAATAAGCCCAGAATATTATATTATAATAGTATTGGTACTATTATATGTATAATATATTTTAACTATCACATATTTAACGATAGCTTTTCCCTATATCATTGAATTCTATTTTAATTTTTCGATGTTGTCCTGCCAAATTGTAGAACAGATATTTTAATAAATTATATTCGTTTGTTTTGTATAAAAGATTACTAGATTATTGGGTCCCAAATTATAAGTATTCTTGATAACACCTCCAGCCAAGCTAGAATACTTGACTTAGGACTGCGCTCACGTCGGTAGCGCAAAGTATAGGGTTCAAACCAATTGCACATTTGTTGTTGGAACTGTGAAGTCCAATATGTCTAGTATTTTAATAAATTGTTTTGTTTGTTTTGTAGATTACAAGCAATTTTGGTTGAAATTAATATAATTCTTGTTAACTCCTCCAGTCATACTAGTATGCTTACGTAAGGAGTGGTTTCACGTCGCTAGTGCAATGGATAAGATTCAAATCCACGGCCACGGTCTCTGGATCACAGTCTAATGCCCTATCCGTTAGGCTGCCGCTGCTTTAAATTTATTTGAGACTTCTTAATATAACCAAATATTACATTTGTCGAAGGCCCAGCAAAATATAACAGTTCAATTATAATAATTTACATAATAATTTTTTTATACAACTAAGTTGGCAAACACGCATACGGCCCACGCATATGCCTAGAATAGGAAAAAAGTGGGAAGAAGAAGGAGTGGGAAGGGGGTAAAAGGGTGATTGGGCCTCCGGCACTCTCACTCACCGAACGAAACACAACAGTAGGAATACTGCTATTTCACGTCGATATCCTGTGAGAGGGTAGTCCAGCCAGTCCAGCCGACCCATTCATGCTGAAATCAGCGAGGCTCTACTACTCTATCTCTATATTTATATCTCTATATTTGAATGTATCATGTTATTTGGTATGCACGAAAGTAATTGGACAGCTAAATTGATACTGTAGCAAAATAACACGCCTTCCAGCGATATCATAATGTATGACATATTTCCTCATTTATTAGATACGTGTTGTAAATCATTTGCTGTACAGTAAACACAGCACTTTACGTAATAAACCTATTATTAGTCTATCTTCTACAAGTATGACGTATTGGTTACATAATATAAATAATATAATTTCATAATTATATACAATAGAATCATACTATAGTCAGACTAAATACGTCGTGCAAAAACGATACCGAGCATAATTATTTTAAACATCGTATCAATCAAAATGCATTTTATTGTCTGTGTACAGAAATGCAGTTTTTAATTTAGTTATTCTTTGAATAAATGCTTGATTTAGTATTATTTAGTAGATATGCTGCTGTCATAGGGGAAAAAAGTCAACAAAATTACATAATATATAAATATACCGGCAGATGCGTCTTTTTGACATCACCATTGATACCGAATATACAAAAAATCTATTTCGAAAAAAAAACGTTTTGTTTCTAATGACGGCAGTATGATACCAAGGTGGCACAGCGATAATCAATGACTTATTTCATCACTTGTTAAGATACTTATCGCTTTTCTATTACCAAGTGGTGAAAAAGTAATCATAAATGACTTACTAAAAGTTTCACTAAAACGAACATGATAAATTCAATGCTGCGTTGCACTTAATTCTGAGCAACCCGAGACCGCACATAGCAAAGCAGTATTATACCTGCCATTCTATGTTGACAACACCTTGTTCCAAACAAATAGCATTCGAACAATAAAGGATTAAGCAATACATGAATGTTCTGATATCTTCCGACCTTTAGAATGCTTGAAGGTTGAGATGTATCGAATTGCATTTACAAGGCTGATTTCTTGAGCATGCGTCCACTGTCACGCTTTCACACGATCTGACTTACTCAAGTTGCGTTCATCGACTTTACTCTTCCCTTGTGTCACACGACTAAAGTAAGAAAATTAATTAGCACATAATGTGACGCTCCTTGCCTAAGTAGCGAGTATATTTGCGGCCGTGATCTAGACTTCGATTCTCAGATCGCACAATTTTTCTTTAAAGCACAAAAAACACAAGAGTGTTTTCGATCACCTTATAGTATTACTAGATTTTGCCTGCGGGTTCACTCGCGTAAATATAGATTAGGTTTGATTATTAACAATACTTTTTCTGGATTAAAGGTATCCTGTGGCCATTTCTATACCCCTGACAAAGTGTATGAATAAAAATCGTGATAAACAAACAAGTCAACTCGCATACACATTTAAAATAAATGACTTATCTCGTATACGTATAATTTTTAATGAGCTCTACCTATTGCTTTCTAGTAAACTTGTTAAACCATCCAGCTAAGCTAAAATGTTTGTAATAGTAGAGGGTTCACGTCAATAGCGCAATGTAGGAGATTTGAACCCGCACGACCTATCGATCGCATGCTAAGATAGATATAATGATAAGGCCTCTGCAAAGAAAAACAATAAGAGTGACATTATTCGTACTTTTAAAATGCTTAATATTACCTGCATCAATTATAGACACTACAATTCAGGTAGTTTCAGTTGTGATAAAACGTTTAATAAAATTAATTGCAATCACAACAGCTCTCTTGAAGCTTATCAATATTCATTTGATATGTCAATGTAAATTGATATCAATAAATAACATTCAGAGCCCATAATTAAGTAAAATGTTAAGCACATAAACATGTGTTATTAAGAGATGTCTATAATTCATTATAACAACAAAATATAAAATAAAATATGGCAGCGATTTTGTTTTCTCATGTTCATAAATCTTTTGGTCTATGATTATAGCCATGTATATTTTAACACTGTTCTCAAAATATGCTGCAAGAGTCCAATTTAAATATTACTTAGCTACGTTACCGAGGTTAATTCAAGACAAAAAACAAATTTATTGTTAAAAAAAACCTGTTGCTTGCAAGCCCTTCCTGTCTTACCAAAATACTGCGTGAAACAGATAACTGTGCCTCAAGACGTACAACATTTTAATTAAACCAACACTTCGGAAACGGTAAATTACAAGGCTTAATATCGGCCACTGCCAAAATTAGGCCTTAGTAATTTAACTTTTAAGTTAAAGACATTGCTCCGGTATTATTTTCTTCATTTATATTGTAAAATGAGAAAATGTTAGCCCTGTGTTTTGTAACTACTAAGAAATAGGCATCGAAGAAGTCACTAAAATATTAATAATAGCCCTGTATTAAACTGTTACACTGCTGGGCACGGGCATCTTCTCAGTATGAGAAGGGTTAGGCCATAGTCCATCACGCTGGCCCAGTGCGAGTTGACAGATTACACATATCTTCGATAATATTATGGAGATCTCAAAGTCATGCAGGTTTGCTCATGATGTTTTACATCTCCGTTAAAGCAAGCGATAATTAACTATTTAATACTCACATAGCTTCGAAAAGTTGAGATGCGTGCCTTGTGATGGAGCTCAAGACCTCAGCATGGTAATCTAACGGACTCCCACTTGACTATTACTGCAGAATAGAATAGTAGTATAAGAAATGAAAATAATGGTTATTTCTAATAAAATTGGGCAGGCAACATAGGCATTTTTTTCTCCGTGTCTCTAGAACACTTCTTATAAACGAAACACGACAAAACACGTGTTCTACAATGAAGTTTAAATAAGGCAATTTTAGACTCCAGATGCACTAGTCGGATCTACGCCTATACGCCGTGGTTCTCCTAGTATAATTCTTCCACATTACGTCGTCATATTGTTAGCCGTACCCAAAGTAGAGTAAGGTCCAATGTCACTTGGAAGCGCTGGAGTGCGCTCAACATCATTACCATCGCGTTACGTCACGCGCATGCGCCGGTGCAAACTTGACACACTTCCACGACACACAACACACTCACTTTGATCTTTCTCCGTAATCACTATAATGACATTCGTGTATTCTGTAGCTGATCGGGTGGCGTAGTGGTTAACGTAGTCACTTCGCGACAACTGCGCTGAGTGTTGTGGGTTCGATCTCTACACGGCATAAAAAAATGTCAAGTTGTTTGAGACTGAGTGTACTACCCAGTCTCGAACAACTACACTTTTTTTTTGTGTCCGTTATTTGATTGTTTATAAAATTCTTAAAAGAGTTATTACTATCTATTAAAAGATAATAAATATCACACAGTTTATACTTAATACAACGTTTATCAATGCATAATAATTTTATAGTAATTAGACGTTACTTAAACTTTAAACTTAGACTCAATATCTAAAATAGAATTACTAGTATCGAGTTTCTCTCGACATAAGTGTTGTTTTATGTATCTTTGTATCTTTTTGTGGGGGCCAGTCAGTGCAGACCGGCGACACTTCGACCCAATGGGATCTTTTGTGTCGACACTTTCCCAATAACGACTGCCATAGATGTTCATGGCAGCCGGGACCGACGGCTTCACGTGCTCTCCGAGGCACGGAGCAGGCGATAATTGTCAATCAATACGCACATAATTTCGAAAAGTCATATAACTAACTCAGTGGTGCGCGACGTGGGTTCGAACCCGAGACCCTCTGCATTGCAGTCTGTTGGTCTCCCCACTGAGCTATCGTCATTTTATGTAAGTTGAGATTTTAGCAGAGTCGTAATAAAATTTGTTCAATTTGACGTGTCAATACTTAATTGAAAATAATATAATGTATAACAGCATAGCTTGTTAGTCACAACGTTTAAGACATTGCAATAAAAAGAACTCGGCGTGAATCCACAAAACTAGGAAGAATTAATTGAACTGAATGCCAATAAGCACCGTAAGAATAACTGTTTTAAAAATGGTTTTGCCACCACTAGGTATTTAGATAGTCCGTACTTAATTGATATTTTACTGCCTCTTTTAATTATTTTTTCGCTTTTAATGCAACTTAATTGTCATTGAGTCTACGGTCATTAATTCGCCGAGTAAAATATTAAAATGCGTTGCCCAAATTTTATTACCTGCCTTTCCATATTCGTCGGTAATGAAAAAATTGATCACGGCTTTACATTCGCTGGGAACATACTGTATATTGCCAATGGAACATTCTTTGGACAAAAATTCATGTGGTTCACAATTGGTTGGTTACGAATCTGGGCTCTCTTCGTATACGTTCCATAAATGTCTGCGACACTAAAATAATTTATAGTATCCTAAAACAAATTCCACAAATATGTATCTTAGTTGCTATCCTTGCTTTAAATATTTTTATTATGACCTAGGGTCTTACGACCATCTCTTAGGCAACGCTTTAAGTTAAAGTGACAAGTGTCCAGAATCTAGATAAGGCATTATTATTTAATTTAATAATAAAATCTTTATATAATTCCTGAATCCCATTTCACCACCGGTGATAGTCATAGCTTTCTTTCTAGTATAAAAGACAAATCACGCAGTAGAAATACTCTCTGCCACGACTTGTTTAACCTCTCAACCAACGCTAGGACGCTGGCATCTGAGCTTAACCAAACTATTTTAAACGTAAATTATGTTATGATAGTCTAATTTTCATCAAATAACTTTTTGTATTATCGTTTTTTTATAACCGGATTGGTTGAGAGGTTAACAAACATTGAAACAATGACGAAAACACATAACACCAACACAGTAGCACTTCACATGGTGTATTTGTGCCAATATTTGCGTCATCAAACTTTTCTCCTACATTGGTTGAGCATGTCCAATATTTGCACCAACACACCATATGAAATACGAATACCTATCAAATAGGATTACAAACATTAGAAGTTCCACTACGTTACACAACAGATCCGAAAGCAAAGCAGAAGCTATAGAGATACTTATAACAGTCTTTGTTACATTGTAAACGTTCCATTCACAGACTTGACCTCTATTACGTAACTCGACATAACATAGGTCCACAATGCTTTCATCTCCGAGTTAGCTAATTGGAGGGATCGCTCACATTCACTTTCAAAATCCTTTCGCTTAATTCGTCGGTACCTTTACCACGATTAACTCGTGTAATAGTATATCTTCATCCGTAACAGTAACTGTAGTTTATCTTGATGTTACGAGCAACGCGACTGATCTTACCGAAATAAACTAGTCAACGCATAAAATTGTATGTATTGTTGCGTAAGTATATACTCGTATGTATTGTCGCAGGTAGATTAAAAATAAACATAGATTAATAAGGAAAATAGGCTACTGTATTTATTGCATTTAATAAATAAAAGTACAGACATTTTTTATTCAGTACCAACTATCGTATTTAGGTCCTATGTAATAGACGGTGGAGCCTATTGGCGACCGAGCTGCTAAGGATTCCTTAACAAAACAACGAATAACATTTTATCCGACTCAGGAATCGAACCCGAGACCTCATTCACAGTAGTCGCGTTAATTACTATGCGTGTGTTTCGAACTGATCTTATGTACGTATCTATTTAGTAGCATTACTACCTTGTTTCATCATAAGTTGATACAACCTATTTTTGCGCCGTTTTCTTTATATTCAATATTAAAAAGTTTACATTTCGTCTTATCTTAAAAAAGCTGATGCATTATAAAAAATGTACCGTTTTACAATCAAAGACCTTTGTCTTCTACCTTTTTAGTAATATGTGTTAACTAATCGAATAAATGTTGTGGCAGTGTCAACAAGTAGATGTATATTTACTTTTCTCATTAGCGTATAAAGTTGCAAAATTAAAAAATGTGCAAGTCAAGTTTACTCACCATCGTTGAAATGTACATATATGTATGTTAATATTTATTATCTATTAAGTCTATTGATATTGCATATTAGCATGGATTAACACTGCACGGGTCACTGAACTATTATGCGACAACAATACAGACGAATACAAAATGTAGGTACAGCTATCGCCAAATATTTTAATAATAATAATAACTGTATTTAAAAGAATATGGTGATATACATGATCTTAAATTAATTTATTGTTGTCGAAATCCTAACTAATATTATAAATGCGAATGTCAGTTTGTTAGTTAAGCTTTCACAACTTAATTACTCGACTGATCATCATGAAATTTGGCATTCACGTTGTCTGGGGTACAAATAAAGGCAAAGGGTACCTTTCATTTAGATAAAAAGTACTGTCGCCGATCGAGTGAAGCCGTGGGCATAAGTTAGAACGTAATAAAATAAATAAAATGTAATAGCGTGGAATACAATCTACCTACCTATCAACGAAGACAATGATTTTACTTTATTTATTACAATCATTTGCGTATATAGTCCGCTGGAGCAGGCTAGTAAACAAGCTATGCACGGGCTTCATGTGCAAGCTACTCGCACGAAATACATGCACGAGTTAATCTTACCTACGTAACATAGTTTTATGTTTTAATTATAAAACATGTAGTTATAGGTATCATTTTGGAATTATTTTTCTAACATACATACATGATTTATTTCTATGAAGTTCTATTCTAATAATTACCTTTCTTGACGTTACTTTTTATCTGGACTGTTTATTTATGTATATGGATTTATTGAATGTATAATTTTCAAGCAAATATTCTGTTTTTAAATAAACTGTCAAGTATTCAATTTGGTTCATAAATTAATAGTATTCTTGTTAATCCCTTCAACTAAGCTAGAAGTCTTCTGTTACGAAGTGAGAGATGTTGGTAGGCAATTTGAACACACGCTCTCCTATTCACGATCCAATGATTGGCCTTTCATAAAATAACAAATAATATCATATGTATGCAAGTTTAGTCGTCTATGCACTTTTGAAGTTGATGGTACGGTCAACAGCCATCCGGTTAACGGTGCGACCTGTTCCATACAAACCTAGTGCCCCTCTCTCATCGTTTGTCAAACACTCCGTCACGTTTGTCTTCACAGTTGAACATTAAGTTATATGCTCATAACGGTGTGTAAACTAATACTCACTAAACATAAGATACCGAAGATAACTGCTATGAAAACGGTTCAGTCATTTATGTGAATTCCGGTGAACCACATTCGAGAAACAGACATAAGTGTTCAATATATCAGATTCTGTATTCGAGTAAATTAATATCTATGTATAAATATAGATATAAATAATATCGATTAGTCGAGCTATAATATCGAGAAGAATGTCTATTATTCTTTTATTGTCATTTATTTATATTGGCAAATTGTGACTTAAAGCTTTCGTGCGTGACAGGCTTTGCCTAGTGCAGGACGCTTTGCAAAATCTGACATAACAGGTTCTTTAACAACAATATTTAATTTTCTACCACTTATTAGAACTAAGCCGCTATTGGCATGCTATAAAACCTTTAATAGATAAATTTAAATTTTTTTCTCCTTCGATAGATTTTTGTGCGAAATTCTCATACGGGAATTGAACCAACATTACTCGGCGACCACTGAAACCACTATGCCATTCGTGCAGTCAACTTGATTAGGACATCAAACCTCATGCCAATGATCCCACGCGACAATCTAAAACAATGAATGGATGTAAATAATCTTATTAAATATAATTTATTAGTCTGCGGGTAAAACAATGGAAATAAGAAAGTTTACTCACAACGTGAATTTGTGTGGGCCAGACGTATTCGAGCTTTATTTAAAAGAATGGCAAAATGTTGTGTGTAGGTATTACAGGTGAATTAAGCTTGATTTATATAACCACTAGCTTTTACGCGCAGCTCCACCCGCGTGGTACCTACATCAATAAAAAGTAGTTATATCCTTGCCTAGGTTTTAAACTATATCTATACCTAATTTCATCTAAATCGGTTGAGTGGTTTAGCCGTCAAAAGGTAACATACAGAGAGACAGAGTTACTTTCAAATTTATAATATTAGTAAGGATGTCTGCTGACCACCGAGTAATTTTCAGACAGTCGCATTACTCATATGTAACACAAAGGTATATACTGGTCTGCAAGGATAGTATAGGTTTAAGAGATTGCCTCGTCACTGTCAGTGCGGTAAGTGTCGTAGATTCGGTGATCGAATCCTTAACATGAAGCAAAAATATTGAGGTCAACAAAAAAGTTGATAGTCCCCCGATGTTTAGATATTTGTAAACTTCTGCGACGAAGAATCTTTAAAAACTGTGTTCTACGACCATTCACTTCCATGTCATAAAGTCACGCTTGCATATTATAACATATAAGTGTAATACACATCATACATTCATATACCTGAACCTATTGCATTTTTCTGAAAACCGATCTTGTTCGCTGCTGGCTACTGAGAACTTCCTGGAAAAATGGCATTATTACTCTTTACCTGACTTGACGATTGAACCTTAAACCTTACTATCGGTTGTAGTGCAGAAGCATACATTTATATAACTGCACCAACGAGCCAAACGTAAAAAATACACAGTACACAATTCACTGTAGCTGGTGGACTAACATTGCTTAATTAGGTTTAACTTATTTGCTTAGAATGCAAATCGTCGCGAATGTTAAACAAATTCTTGGCATCAGTATTTCAAGAATTTATTTAACTATGCGACAGACGATAAAATTCTAATCATTTAAATAGGAACACGGTGTAGCTAGAAAAAGTCTTACAAAAAAGGCTCAGGTATCTGAATAATCTTTGCAATAAAACTGCCTAGGTATAAAAAAACAAGATTAAAAAGTACCTAAGCACGCGACTATACATTAGGGTTCATCAGTTGCATCCAGAATATGCCAGTCTAACACGATATGCTATAGTGTTCAGCCATATTTTCTCCTTCGTTCATACATGCAGACTTACGGTTTTATTAATCTATACTATTTTATACTAATATTATAGAGAGGAAATATTTGATGTTTTGTTTGTAAGGATTTAAATCAAAAACGGATCAACCGAGTTTAAAAATTCTTTGACTATAAATAAGCTATATTATCACCAAGTAACATAGGCTACATTTCGTTTAAAAAGTATTGTTACTAACATATCCTAACACACTTTTACGCGAGCGAAACCGCGGGCAATATATGTAAGAATATTCTACTAAAGGCGTAATAGAATGTGTAGTTAAAATTCTTAGTATTCCCGATAAATGTTTTGTAAAAAAACTTCATTAATTTTCTGTAAACCTTTATTATATACAACATCGTTATAAGGCAAGCTAGTATTTTTATGCATTATTGTGAACAATGCTTTTTACATTTAACGACATTATAACCCTCTTTTAAGTTTTATGAATATAGTTGTTTGAATATATTTGTCACAGTTATCTCTTACCACATGCTTCGCTCATTCACATGCAAACAAAGCAAAGAACATCTAGGTTCGAAACAACTTTGTATGAATCACATAAATTTGAGGTTCTGGGTATGTCTTTAGCATTAGTAATAACGTGATAATGACTAAAACCACTCCGCCTACATGTAGCTAAGTATTAGCACACACACACAGTAAATAAATACACATACAAAGTTTGCTCTTTTAACAGTAGTAGCCATAAATGTTTGAAACGACGAAACCAAACATAGAAATAAGGTTAAAGAAATACAAAGACCAGCTTAAACAGTCGTCAAATAATATAATCACTATGTAAATGTTTTCGCATCACGACGGCAAATAGCGTAACAACCAGTTGCTGCAACAACGATTTGGAAAAAGTTAAACGTGAGAATCGAAGCCTCCTCGACTAAACTATTTCGTGGACGTGAGAACGGGATTATTAGTAATGTCGAAGTTGATAAATTGTCTGTTGTTACACATGTTGCAGAACGTGATAAAATAATTGCAATAGGTCTTCACAATTTCACGTTCATATGGAAATTTAAGCTAAAAATTTATAATGAGGAATGTTGTGATAGAAAAGATTGAGAGCAATCGAGATTGCTGAAATTAAAGCTGTTCTATATATATTAGGTAGGTAGATATTACTTTAAGTCTTTTTATTCCTTTTGTTAAAGATTTATAAGATAAAGATTTCGATATGCCCATAAGTAAAAAAAAATTATAATCTTTAAAAGCATACGTAGACGTATTTTTCGTACACATGTTTCCGTTTCCCGGTAAAGCGTGAGATTACCACCGATTAGATTTTACGTTACAAATCGTCTTAGAGATTAATTGCTTTGGAACAAACTATTATACAATTAGTCTTTAATATCACTTGTCATTTTATTAGAATAACGTAAAGTTTGACCTTTCTTTAAATAACAAAAATCACCCCTAAAAGTTGTATAGCATAAATTTAGCATAACTAAATTTAAAAACTGAAATGACGTTACGAAAAGACAAACATTCCAACCTTTTATTATTAATTGTGCAGAATAAAGAAGAGACAAAGATGGTTTGGCATAACCCACACTATCTTGGCATACGTTTCTTAATTTTTATTACTTTTACTCTTTTTCTACTTTCACACCACAATCTTCTCTTGTCGTACCATTCCTCATTATACCCTTTTGAAGACACACTATACCTACGTCTGAAGTTAATTCTACATATCTTCATGTTGTTCACAAGTTGGTATGACAAAAGTGCCATACAAACTTGCTGAGTTATAATAAATAGCTTTCAACGAAGACCACACACGAGCAATATCAATGTGATGTCTAATCGTACAACATTTCCACTTGTCATTTACACAGCTTAGTCATATATAAATATAATTAAAGTTATTTTCTAATAAATGCAGGACTCTAGTGAGATGTAACATGTTTTACTTTTATCGCATATTTATTCAAAACGACTCCATCACATGACTCGACAACCGGAACTTTGAAACATGCATAAAAATGTAGGACTTGCGGTATGTATTATAATAGCTGTTAGGCTAAAAAATGGTTATATATAATTAACATTATATTTATTATTCATGAAATCATTGACGTCTGTGTTTAAAAACATGTTATATAAAGAAAGGATGAGTTCAAAGTTGAGGCTCAGATCGTATACCGACTTTATTATTAACTGATCCCACTCTAAACTGAACCCGCGGGATGAGTTGACTTAATAATTAATTTTATTATTTTTGCTTTGTCAACTGATCCCACTTTAAAAGAAGATTATTATTCATATTTATGCAATATAAATAAGTACACACGTGAAAAAAAGGGTTTGGGGAAAGAAATTACACACCATCGCTTGGTTATACTGATATATTAAAAAATGGGTAGTATTTAACTGCACAGCAAAATATATTTAAAGAGATCAAACTAAATCGACGGGTTTTAGACAGGTTTTTGGGTGGGTTTAAGAAGGAACCTAACATAACCTTACCCTTACGAGACGGAATGCAGTGATTTGAGGTGTATAGGTGCTCGTTATGCTGTGCAATATTTGCAATTTTTTTTATGGTCGTTATAAAAAAATCACAGTCGTAACACTTTTTTTCGTATCTGTATAAATCATAAAATGTATCAATGGGATCAGTTGCCCGATTTAAAACATTCGTTAGGTCAACTGATCCCGGTCCAGTTTAAGCGGGATCAGTTAACTAAAGAGCCCATTTGGTAATAATGTTTGATTAAAGTTTTGTTGACTATATCGATGGCGCAGTAGTAGAGTAAATGCGAAACCTGTGCATGATAGCTTAGTCAAGTAGCACAATATCTAACATGATGGAAATTATAGGTAGCCAATCAGTCATAGCGCTTGAAATGACCGAAATACCTAGTCAGCCTACACGAGAGACTAAAAAGCAAAACCAATATTACAGAAATCCAAATACAACTATTATATTTTATATATTTTTTAAATACCAACTCCCGCACTAGGAATAAATGATGTGTCACGGGGGACTTTACAAACATTCAAACAACGGACGCAAAGAACATCCAGTCTTGGAACAACCATTAGCGGATCACGTAAAGTTTTGTCCCGTGTGGGATTTGAACCCACAACACTCGTCGCAGTGGCAGTGGCGAGGCGACCACTTCAACCACTACGCCATCCGTGATTATTCTTTATTCCGTCTATCATTGATTACGTATTTAGCTTTATTACGGTACCCAAACTACAAATAAGTATGGCACGCAAAGCTATTAAGTTTTGTACCTGTATTATCGTAAATAACTTTAGATAAGTGTTTACGTCGTGGCCCACTTCGACAAATATGAATATACGATTAATTTGTATATGAGCAAATTATATCTATATTTTGGTATTGTAATAAATTCATACATAATGCGTGTCACGTGACATTATGCGGATATTATACAATTAGGATCTGTATGACTAATTCATTAAATGGATACGCAGTTTTCCATTTAATTCTAAAGCAGAAGTTGTTTTGTTTTATAATAGTATTTTGTATAATATTACATAATTTGTACAACATTAACGAATGAAAACGATTTCCCTTTCTCCCTTTCAACTTGTCAACAGATGCAATTATAGATGATAAGCAAAACTATACTCTTGTTTTTTCTTTCTTTCTCTGTGTACTTCACATCCATCTCCCTCCTGCCTTATTTCATTAATTTAACTACTGTCCAATTTTACGTAGTAAACGAGATAATTTTTCAGCAAGCCTCTTTTTTTTTTTTTTTTTCTGAAAAACATTGCGTCGTTGCTTCTTGTAATAGTTGATATTGACGTAATATAAATACTTTACTGATGAAATTACTCCAAATTATAATAAAAAACATAGTGAGTAAATTTATTTTATTATAATTGCTTTACAATAGGTATAGTTTAAAGCATTAACTATTAGTCATTTTCCGAAGGCAATATACAGCATCAACAAAACTTTTGCAAGCCACACAGAACTCTAAAATGATAGATCCACTTTACTCATAACGTATGCTAATTAAGATTATTATACAACGAGGCAATTCAAATCCTTTTCCTCACTTTTGTTTACAACGAACTTCCCACAAGTAGGACTTACATAACCCGCTATTTGTTCTGTATCTAGAAAGATAATGGCTTCAGTATCAGCTGTGCCATCACTTAATAACTTAAGTTTAACGTTTGGTAACCCAAACGTTAGAATCACGTGAAAACACTTAAAACTATGTTGGATAACAGCGATTACTATCATGTTAAGTAACTGATGGCCTTAGAAGTCCAATGCTGTTATTACATGTAGGCCACGAGGCCAATTGCGATGAGTAAATATATATATATGTATCTGAATTTTTTATTGAGTAAATTATTGCTCATGAAGGCGTGTGAAAATGAACTTTGAAAATTAATAGATTTTGTCGATCCAATGGCGTAATTATAAGCTTAAGTGATTCAATGTGACTGCCGATAGATGATCTAGTAGCAGTATTAGACCACATTGTTAGGTATCATACCCGGTGTGTTAGGCACATCGCTTCTTCATGTATACTTAAACATAACTAAAAAAATGACATATTATAAAATCTTATATCCGGCACTATATTACGTATTTGATGATGATGGCAATGAGGTTTTTCTGTGCTACTTTTCCTTTACTCATCTGTCTGTGATATGGCATGCAGTTAATGTGCATTAGCATTGAACACCACAATTTTATATAATTAACATGGTAGTTCTTACTTTGACGCACTTAAGCGATACTTTTTCTAGCCTCTCTTGAACCTAAGAATAAAAAGAAGGCAATACGTGTACTGATTATAAACACCAGGTTCTTATAATAAATAAAACTCATCATATTTATTTTAATATGCAGAACCGAATACCGATATCATAAACTTTGGAAAACAATTTACAAACAATAACTTCGCCATATAAAACATAAAGATTACACAAACGATTATTGCATCAACATATAAGGCTTGAGAGCCAATAAATGCCATTACTGTTTACTCTTCAATTATATAAACGATACATAACAGTACTCATCAAGTGCTTATAAATATTAAAGCATAATGTAATAAACTATGTTTTTTGTTTCAGCGGTTACGAGGGCCAAAGCAATTGCATCACTTACGAAGCTATTAATCAAGCTTATCTTGAAGCCAGAAACAGAATCTGTAAGTATTTTGGAGTTTAAATATCTTAAATGACTATTTGTATGCGTCAGTCTTAATTAACATTATAGCTCGCTCGGATATTAAAGCCAGTAAGGCTCAACTGGCCTAGATTACATTGGGATATGTGCGTGCATATCGCTGAATGTTATTAGATCGGTGTATGTGTCTACGAACCTTTATACTCATCATCGCTGTACAGATAAATTGTTTTAGGTTTAATCGATGTCTGATTGTGTCCACATAACTGTATACTCATTTCATTGTTTTACAGGTAAATTGATTTGAATTTAGATTAAACTTACATCAATATATAACCTCTTTTATTATAGTTATTAATCTTCTAGTCTCTACATGAATAAATCATTAATGTTCACTATTCTCATATTGCAATATTTTTAGTGACGATTGAACTGTAAAAGAGTTTTATATATCCATCCAGTTTATATTCGAACTTAATATTAGTAACAAAACGTACTGATTTGAATGAAATTTAATATTTATTTCAGACCCTACGTGTTAAATCATGATCTGCGTTATGTATGTAATTGCAACTGTCTCTGGCACAAAATGATCCTTAATTAAGTAAATTATAACCGTAAAAGTTAGTTTTAATGACTAGTATTTGTAAATAATAATTATATTGACCCAACATATAGCAAAAATTTAGGTACAAAGACTTATATTCTAAAATAACTAAGTAGATGTAGCAATACAAATAATCTGCAATGACATAACATACGTATTTAATGTATGTAATAATTTTGACCTGAAATTTGAAGTACATGCGTCTAATATTACCGTATCATCAAGTGCATGAAGCGGAAGACTTGTCATCTCATTACATCTGCCGCTTATAACAATATTTTCGTATAATAACACACACTTATAGTCAGAATGTTTTGTCATATCACAAATATCATCTGTCTGTCAACGAAAGTGATATTTCAAGCTTTCTTCTTTTATAAGCCGTTTTATTTAAGAATTTTACTTTTTGTTAGGGCTGTTATGCGTCTAGTTTTCTTATTCCTTTTACAAAACTGTAACAAGACCGTGTCTTAACATTCTAAACTTAGTTTTTTTTTAAACGACTTGATGTTAGACCTACACAACCGACAATATTTTATTTCTTTTTATATTCAGCTTTATGTCTGAGCCACGTGTTATCTTATTCCGTTCAGTAACACCGGAGATAGTGTAGATCTTAACTAACATTATAAATACGATTCTAAGTTTGTTTGTTTATTACGCTTTCACACCTTAACCACTTGACCGATCGTCACTAATTTGCACATACACGCTGTTAGGGGTTTCAGAAATGGACAAACCTTCATACAGAAATAAAACTGTTACCAAGCGAATCCGCGGGCAACAGCTAATATAATGAAATTAAAGGAACGATAAAAATTAAATGAAAATATTTCCTTTTTCACAGTGGTCTCACAGCCTAAAGGAGACTGGAAAACAGAAGACTTCGCAAGCGTCGGGGAGCTGATCCTAGACATCTCCATCAATCTGGCTCGGAGGTAAGTCTGCCCACTATGTTAATATATACACACATATATATACAGAGAGATTAGACAGAGGTGCACAACACCTAAAATTCACTATATATGTTAAGATTTCACGTAATAGGGACGTGCCTAGGTATTCTATTGCGTACATATCCAAACTCTATCACGCTGCTTTCAATTTGCTCACTATGAAAACACAGCACAGTGGTTCTTAAAGAATCACGGTAACCCTGTCCAAAAACATAAATAAGATCATTTGGAAACCATCTTCTGGAAGGTGGTATTGACGTATCTTCTGTACTTAACCAGTTAAAAGGTTTTAGTCCAAGTAAAATCGCTGAACCAAGAGAACATGTGCTCTACCACTTTAAGAGCTCGTAGACTCCGTGGTTTTGCTGCTAATTTTCTAAAAGACAAATTTAAAAAAAAATAAGCCCAGGGGCTCTATCTTCTAACCTCAAGCAGCCTTAGAGATATGCGAAGACTTATTTCACGAGTCCAACGAGGCAGTCTACTTACAGTAACTACTTTCTACTGATAATGTCAATAAAGGCAAACTACTAAGATTGATACGCCTCCCGACCTTTAGAAGACTGTCGTCATAAACGAATTTATTACTAGTCTAGTTTGACCTGTCTCTGTAACGCCTTCACCTGAACCTGTCCTAAGGCCATTTGACATTTTGTAGAACGTTACACTCCAAAGTCATTAAATATATAATAATAATAATAATAATAATAATATTCTACCACATACACACAACACCATCTAGCCCAAACTAAGCAGAGCTTGTACTATGGGGTCTAGACAATGGATAAACATACATATATTCGTTTTTTTTGTAAATACATACATATTATACATAGAAACACCCAGACCAAGACAAACATCCATGTTCATGCACACAAATGTTTGACTTGTGCGGGAATCGAACCCGCGTCCTCGGGCGTGGCAGTCGGTTATACTAACCACTACGCCATCGAGGCCGATAATGATCTCTTTTCAAGTAAACTTTCATTCGACATTCACCTACTGAACTTACGACCTTCTAAGATTACGTGATCGGCTTATCCTTACACGAGTTTTTAATTGGAAACAATGTATGCGATTGTACAAGGCTAGTCTTCTTTGAACTTACTCTTTCGATTCTTTCATGGTCGAATCACAACGCGGAATGTGCTCTAACCAATAGTTCTATTGTAATAATTGACTGCAAGCATGGCACAACACTTTATCGACACACGCACACATTCGTCTCTGTGATCTATAGGTATTTTTTTCAGGACTGAGTATTCTTTGTGTATTCTAGGTATAACGTAACGTGACACGTTGATTATTGTTCATGTGGAAGATGACATAAAAAAATTGAATTTAAAGAAATTTTACCTAAAGTTTAGACTGTCATTTAACCAGCTATTTAGTTCTGCATAATAAATAGTTATTCATTGTTGTCCACTACCACTATTCCCTACCACCTAAAATTAGCCTATTGCAGGCATTGTACTACTACTATGAATTTTCTTAGAGAAAATACTCTACTGGGTTCTATTCCAGAATTTATTAAGAATGTTAACATTTTATAGACAGATAATTCGATTACCGAACAGTTTGCCGGACCATCATCATCGGTCATCGAAATTGAAAATTGACGATAAGCAGCAGTGCACCCGTGTTCACATAACAAAGGACCACCGAGGCATTTCAAAAAGAATATAATGAATAAATTACTCGTAATTAACTTTATACCACGGTTGTCAAGACCTAATTCGAGGAGATCTCGTATCAAATCGCACGTTGCTCATGTGTCAACACACAATCAAACAAGCGGTAAAATGATCGTTCAATTTGAAACCACGACCACAATATTTGCACTTGCGTAATCGAGCACGACTTTACAATAGATATTGCGTAACATGTTTGTGCAAATGGAAAATTAATTTGTTCTGAGTTTTAAAGTTCATTGTATAGGTTTCACTTTTCACTTTGTTTGTATCGTGACATCCCCATGTCACGAGGTACATACTACATACTACTATTACTTATACCCACAAGCCCCAAAATTGGCACACGTAATAGTAAGCGGCATTGCGGCTGTCTGCTTGGACACTGCAACAGGCATAAGCATAATAATAACCCGCTCGCATTGACGAAAGAAGTTAAACCAATACAGAACCCACAGAATCTCTATCTATCTATATCTTATTATAGTAGAGGGGTACTAATCCCAAGGATGGAATTGAATGTGCGTTATCGAAGGTTCGACAAGCAGGAGTCACATATAAAAGTGACAACTAGAATAACCACATTAGAGTCATTATTTGTATGTTTGTCACTTGACAAACATTCAATGAATGGTCACAAAATTTAGTATAAATGTGTGGATTAGATAAATAATTAGACCGTGTGGGATCCCTTCTGATCCATAACACTTAGCAAGGCAGCCAGCAGCGAAGCGCGTGAGGGAAACCGTTTGCCCGCTGCACAGATAGTGCAGTCATATTGCATATTATTCTTGTATAATTTATATTCGTATTCAAGGCAAACATCCAATAATTATGCAGTAGGAATACAGAACGGCTTTAAACCAAGTCCTTGATCTTACCGCCGGGTGATCGCCTACGAGGTGGACTGACCTTTACAGTGAATGAGACTGTGCAAATGTCATCCCGTCTCATTATCGCTATTGTAACTGGAGTACCTGAGTCACCGTAAGCTGTGCATGCGTCACTACGGAAGTGCCCGAAGACAAGCGAGTAAAGCCGATGGGCATTCACTTCCTTGTGATAATAAAGCGGTCTAAGAGATGAATGAAGTCTTTAAAGATACGTTTGTACGTTACACTTGAGATTAATAGTATCTGCAAGGCCAGTAGATAAAACTATTACTTGCATGTCTTTGTAAGGATTACAAAGTTGTGCTAAAAACGACTTGAAGGCGGCGGTTCAAAAGATAAAATTTCCATAGCATATCGGAAATATACTATGATGTCAAAAAGTGTAGAGCTAGACCGATATACCGCAATTTTTTTAAACATTGTGTAATAAAATAAATCTACTATTGACAAAATGCTGAATAGAAAACACTATTCTATTCGCTATTTGCTACCAAATCTGTTGTTATTTGTGTATTTACATAATTGCAATAAATTTCTTGTTAGCTCTAAATTATCAAAATAGCAATGACTAAGTAAATAAAATTAAGATATACACGTAATTGTAATTTAGTGCACATTTATTTAAATTAGTGAAATACCGAACATATTCACGCAACTTAATTTCATGTAACATACGTTCAAACTGTTGTCTGTAATTGAGAAGCACATTATGAATAGTTTTAATAGCTTTATTACATTCGTTAATTGCATTACAACATCGAAACGTTGCAAATGTGTGAAGATACCAATACAAGGTTATATGAAATAGACGAGAGATGTTATCCGACTGCGTTGAGTAAAGAAGTGTAATGTGATGAGCTATGGATGTTGAGAAACTCCACGATGAAATGATCGTGTTAATTCTGATTAATGAGGTTTTATGATTACCAGCGGTTAATGGCGATTAAGGTTACTGTAGATGCTTACTTCTGTGCGAGTTTCTTGTAGTGAATAGTTTGAAGCGATTGCGGTCGCAATTCACTGCCGGATCTCGGTAGCGATTATGGAGACATGATGGAAGTTACTTCTTGTGTCGCTTATTTCTGTCGATAGAATGTGAACATAGGATACGTATTGAATATATGTTTATATGATAAACAGGCACACTGATTGATTAGTGTGATACGACAGTCCTACTAAACCTCAAGAAAGCACAGAGTTTTCCATGTCACTCCATTGTTCGACGTAGGCTTATCCTAAAGCACACCACTAAGCCTTATCGAGCTATATCATATAACGAATAAGGATCATTATCTTCTCAGTCACGGGAACTACAATTTAATATCACTCATTTTAACGATATACGCAAGCATTTCGAATAACTAATATTGTCTTACGATTACGCGAATGTTATACATTGAAATTAAACTACTTTATACAGATTTTATCGCGTTGTTTACTTTAAAACACGTTTATTACATAGTGTCATAGTTTTAAATTACGTAATAAAAGTGGTTTATAGTAAACAACACAACAAAATCCGTATTTCGATAAACTTACAACCCTGAAGATGCTTCAAAAAGTTCTCGAAAATGTGTAGTCTATCAACTCGCATAGAACTAACGAATCGTCTACGACCTTACTACTCTCATTACGAAAGAATTTCTGAACAGTTTGAAAATCTAAGTTGATTTTTTAACGATAACATTGATAACATACAAACAAAATCTTACTAACTCAAAAAAAATTCAAAACTATCTTTAGCAAGATTTTTGAAACGTTCCAAAAATACTCTATTTCGTAACATGTAATGTTTTAATAGCTCAATGCGATTAATTTAGGTTTAATATACATATGTTGCAATATATCAGCTAATTGGGACTTGATTTATATTATACACTTATCATTACGTATCATCTCGAAGGTCGCATGCACAAAGAATTTGATTTCAACTGTCTCTCTTGTCACGATTGACGGATCTGGGTCGGTCCGTGATATCAGCATTGTTTCAATGTAACTTGTCTCGCTTTTGAATAGATAATCATTTAATTGCTCGTATAACATTACTTATGTATATCAATATTTATCATTTAGATAAGCTTGTGTTTTAAATGTGAAAGTAGACTTTCACTGCAGCTCGGGTGAGAATTGTCGCCTAAAAGTTATCTATGTTTGCTTGGTTTGATCTAAAAGTAAAAGTGAAATATAATAGTCTACGTGTAATACAGGATTACGTACTTGTATGTTCACTAATATAATTTCACTTTGGTGCTATGTCAAAGTCGTGATTAGATGGACTCGTAGTTTTTACTTCCTTCGTTTTATTATAAATTTAGTTTGCTTTTTACTTTCATACCTAGACGGTCTAGACTCACGCTTATGTCCTAGAGAAGAAGATAGACGCTTGTTACGATCTTCTCTCTTGCTTTATTAACTTTTATTACATTCTTTATGCACACGTCGGCTTAAGATATTTACTATGTAAGAACATCTCGAATCTAAACAGAGCACGTTACGTGTCTTCTTTTTCGAAATTTAATTATCATCCTGGTAGTGGGGATAATACGGTCTCTCGTCTTCCGTGTTTTACAAACATTCATTTATGGATAATCTGGCTGGAAAACTATGAAATACCAGTTTTTTTACACAATAAAGGAATAGAGCTCACCGTTCTGGGCACACTGGTAGTAGAGTAAACTTACCGCTTATAAACACTATATTATTATTAGTATAGCTGTCATACTATCAAGGGAACTCAAATGTAAACAGTTAACACTTTTCAATAATGAATACTAACAATCTGTCCTTTACGACTGTCTCATTTGAAATCAGTGAAAAACTGGGCGAACTCTTATGTTTCTTACCAAAAGAGAGAATCCATAGAAAAAGGCTAAGTTTACTATCTTAAATAGAAGAATGTGATGTAAATAAATAAAAATGAGGTGATATCTTAGGATCATATTTCATAGCAAAATGAATACCATAATATCTGCCAAACTACATATATTATATCTGTAAACCTGCCTATCTCTTTGTATTTACATTTGTTACGTTTATTGTTTCAAAGTATTTCTCAACATAATTGTTTTCTCTTCTTCGTTTTATTGTTCGGCGGTGTACAAACCATAAAAACGTAAAAGGCCTAAATAACAAAACAATATAACGTTATTGTATATTGTGTTTTCATAATTCGTTTAATAACAATAAAGTAACAGCAATTATGATTCACTTCTAGATACTGGATCACTTACGTAAGTAAATGGATTGCCAGAGGCTGCATTTTTATACAGATGATTCAACAGATTGCGTGAACGGCGCTTTATTTACGATCATCTCAACAATAGGCCGGGTATTGCACGCCGAAGACTACACTGTGTGTGAACTTCAGATATCATTGGATGGGATCTCTGTGCCTAAGACCTTAATTAGTGTGATAAATGGGAGCGAAAAGAGAAGTATCACTACTACATATTATAAAACATAGTCCCCCTCCGTGTCTGTCGATCTGTTCGCGATAAACTCTGAAATGCCTGAACTATATTATACTATGAAAATAATACCCATTCGTTTTATTTTGTCTTGCTATTGTTTTGATTTTTATATCGAGCATTGTACCTGTTTGGTAATAAGCTGACGAAAAAAACGAAATACATGTCGTTATCTGAAAATAGCTGGGACGCCAGACATTATTATAAAACAGTAGTGTCTGGCCGTCGGCAAGCTGTTCCAGCCCAAGACGTAAAACAATGGTAAAACGGTTAGAAAAGAGTTTGTAAGTTTAACAAGTCTTTACCTACGGCTTTATGACTGTGACATACAAACACAAGTTTCTATCTAATGCTTTATATGGTTTACCAATGAACCAAAATATCTTGTGACCCAAACTTACACGCGTATTCCAAATTTATAATCCTATGCAAATGTAGCCAAAACGCAAGAAGAAAAGCCTTGTGGGCGCGCTAATGTGTATTCTATCGTTGACCTTCTTTAAATTTACTGTTATGTTTTAAAAAGGTATGCATACTGATAGATTAGAGTAAGCTTAAAGGGAAATAACGGTGAAATATTCTTTCATTACGTCATTTATTGTGAACTTTGTTTTGTTGTGATGAAACTTCCAACAACACGTGTTATGTAAGAAGATAACAGAAGAGTTTATGTTTATTGGAAGAGTCCATTCAACATTAACAAAAATAATTAGTTTAAGTGTCGCGTTTATTGTTGAGTCGTGAGAATAACTTTCTGGCATACCGATCACGAAATTATTATCTTACATAAAGTTCATATTGACATGAAAACTATTCCAATTGCACATCTTATTAAATTATTGTATAATGGTTTCATTAGCCACTCATATTTTTAAAAAAATACTAGTTTAATCGTCTGTCCATCGTTAACAATGGTTTTGGCATCACCGCTTAAACCAATAGCAGTTGAATATAGAGACCTTACAGAAGATCTCAGCCAAAAACCACCGTATTGTTACTCTGCTTGAGTAAGTATGGAACACAAAGAGCCTCAAGGAGTTGCTATACAATAATCAGAAGAACTAGAGGCTTTAAGTCCTAAGTGCCGAATCAGTTTATAAAAAAGAAAATATCTACTGTGCGCTTTAGACATTAGCTTCGTTGAACTAAGTCCTGTCTTCGGTCGTCTAGTAAAACTTTTATCTACCAAACTATAAATAATCTTCTTGTATGTAATATATAAAATATTGTATATTTCTGCTCTATATATTTTTCATGATTGTGAAATATTCGAATATAATTTATTATACACAATTCTTTAAAACTAACTTATACCTAAAATATTATAAAACAGAAAGAAAAATAATAAATAAATATTTAATATCTGCTTCACACAAGCGAGTAAGCGCACTTATGGGAACCCCATAAAATAAATTCTCTACACCCACTGATGACAGAATGATGTGTGAACATTCAAAATTTATTAGTTAGTAGATACTTCTGAATCTAAATAAGATGCGATTTAATCCGAGGCCAATGACCAGTCTTGCTCTTATAAAATCACTCAATTTTTAGTATACTTACATTGGGGATATATTTGGTTTTCATATAGGACTTTATAAGTGCACTTCATCTATATTTCTTCAGTCATGTCTAGGACCCATGTCACAGAAGGCGAACTGCACTGTTATAAAATCAGTGACCCTACTGAAAATTTCTGACTCTCTATTATCTGACCCTATGGTCAGATAATAGAGAGTCAGAAATTTTGACAATTGACTAATCCTTAACAAGATTAGCCTATGCTAATCTTGTTAAGGATTAGTCAATTGCTTAACAAGATTAAGCCTTAAACAAGTCAAAATACAATTAAAGCAATTTGGGACTACGGTAGTGTAAAATAATACCGCGACTAATGTACCGTTAAATTTAATAAACATGTACGAAATACTCGTGCAAAACTGATCATGGCCGATGGCTTAGAGCATATTGTCTAACATTAAATTCAATTAAAAACTTGTACACGGACGCCTTGAACTACATACGGATGTAACTAACCTTTATGTTAAAACATACACACACGCCCTTTCATTAATAGTTAGTTTAAAATACATCAATAATGTTTAACATTTCAAATTATACCTATTGTTTGATCCTTCTTACCTTCGTATGGTAAATAAATCAAATAACTGAGCAAGAATCTTGCTGGCATTGCGTTCCAGTTCTTGTACTATGAGGTGAACTTATCTTCGTATTGGTTTTAAGAATAATGTTTTCTAAAGCATAAAATTAATGAAAATTATTTATGAGTCGAATATCGAAAATCTAAGTAAACTGAACGTCTTTTTATAATTGTGTCATAAAAGCAAAGTTGCACGGAGTAGGTAAGTACACGCAGACTCTGCACAGTTTTTGTCTATTCCACAAATATTTATGCCGTTTGGGGTCGTACTCATAACACTAATACATTCTAACACTCACTAACGATTTCTCATATTTTTCGGCATCTACTGCTTTTGTATCTGTTATTTGTATGTTTGTATAAGCTCCCTGCGAAATGGTTTTTTATTCATATTCTTACGACAGTTACGTCTCAACAAAGCTATACATACCACCAAACCTTGGCAAAACGGTTTCCCTATTTTAAACCAACATTTGACATTTAAAGGCTTTATCCTTCACGTCTTTATACTTAATGTGTAATGCATTCAATTGATTTGCATCACCTAACAAATGACAAAGGCAATTAATATAGCGGAACTTATATGATCTTATTCCTTAAACGTTAAGTGTCCGATTAATTTGGATACATTACATATATCTGATGGACTGAAATAAATCAATGAACAAACATTTGTTGGTAATAAACCTTGACATTTAGTGTATCCGTTACAGAATTGAAGGCAGTAAATGCTTTAAAGTGTAACATTCGAACATGTGTATAGCAATGAACGCTTATTGATATGGCTTTTATTAATTGCAGTTTTGTTTTTATTGCTATTCACGTGCCGAGTATAATCAAATTTAATATAAGTTAAGTAAACCGAACGCCGTGCGTGAAGAGAGCAATGTGTAAATGAAGCAAAAGAGATATGTTAAATTCGTAGCAAGTGTTAATCCTTAGTCTCCTCTCGTACTCATCCTCAGCCTAGCCTTTAAGGATTTTTGTCGGCATCATTAACTATAAATGCTACTATTTAAGTACTATAGTACTTATATTTGGTTAAACTATTACCCGGACTCACGCCTAGTCCCTGTTCTATTACACCATACATTGTTATGATACATCGAAACTATAAAGCGTTATAAAAATTCTTTTTCTAAATATTGCCATGCATTTTAAGATTCTTGTAAATTACCAGATTTTATTGTAGCATAAAAACAACTGCTATAATTAAATCACGCGAGCTCCGTTTAGATCCCGTGTAAGAGGTTATAGGATGAATGGGTCATGATATCCTCGACCAAGCTATGGCGGACTTCTCGTATTCTAGAGTGCAGGTGTAAGGTAGATACAATGTTACGCTGACACTAATTAAAATTTGTAAAAGGTACGATAGCATAAGTCTTAATGACAACTCCTTTACAATACTTCAGTTGAAGACATCGTAACGGCAGTTGATTAACGTAACTCTTGACAACTAGTCAAAAGGTGCGTTGGTTAGGACCATGATGTTGGCTCATAACAATCGTCACAGTATTTACCCTCCTTTAGCTATCCACCTTCAGTTACCAGGAAACTACTTCTTTTCGTTTTAATAATGCGTTATTATCTTCTTTAACAGATACGGCCTGACTTATGAAGAGATCGAGAAAGGTCTACCCCTCATCGACACATCTCGTACTCTGATCCGCGAAGTCTGCCCACCAATATTCTCACACGTGGAATGCAGAGCTGGCAAGTACAGACGTATGGACGGCCTCTGCAATAACCTGCAGCACCCAACATGGGGTGCAACCATGGCTCCATTCCAAAGGTAAATATCTTCACTAATGTGTAAGTTAGATAAGTTGAGATTCCTGACATCAGCATCAATTACACTGCACAACAGCATGTCTGATGACTGGGTTATGTTACATGATATTAGTCTAACTTTAAATGACAATTTCAAATCTGTGACTAAAGTTGATCTATCAGTTCTAGTTAACAAAATATGACACATGGGTCTTTTATAATAAAACACAATATATTTAAAGATTATCCTATCTTATTTAGTCCTTAAGTTGAAAAATCTTTCTTTTATTTGACTTCCTTGCTGAAGCTAAAGGTAGAGAGCTGAGCTTATTATTATTATTTATATACGGAGAGTATATAAATGCGTATGCAAATGAAACAAAAATGATTCGGATTATTCCCACAAACACGTCTTGACGACGCCATATCAAATTATATTAAGAAAACTTAATATTGTTCTAGTTATCAGCAAATTTAGTGGAAGCTACAACTCGTTAACAAGAGCTGTTACAAAAAAAATGAGGGTCTATGTAGAATCAGCGACGTCGAATTAATAAACATCATGCGATAATAGTCATTCATCAGACCAAAGTTGCAATTTTGTTGTGCAGTGTTATGAACAGAAGAACAGAGAGTTTTCTTAACTACAATATTTAATAGCCAAAATAGTTCAACAATAGTCGAATGGATGAACCCACCACTCTTCAATGCCTAATAATGCCAACGATTATTAAGGTAGTAGAAGAACGTTGGCAATACTGAAGTGGCGTGCCTCTTTAAGTGCCCAGGTATTGACCTAATGTCTCACGTTGAATGTGCTGCTCTGAAAATAAAAATATTTCATTCTCCTCTCAGCTATTCATCCCACATGAGGGTGAGATCAGACCTCATTGCTTTTTTCCAGTTCAAACACAAAAATGTGTATTACAAATAAGAATATTAAAACTACTACTACTACTAAAATTAAAGACAAAAATCGTAATAGCTCACATGTTATACATACAGGAACTTAAGCAACTTGACCAGTGAAAGTTTACGCTAAGCTGAACTTGCAAAACCAGGTGAAACATACAAACGTAACAACCTCTTGACATATGCTTCCTTTTCCCAGATTAATAGGTCCGCTTTTTGCCGACGGTATTAACGCCCCACGTATTGCACACCACGGTCGTGACCTGCCACTTTCTCGAGTGGTGTCTCGTACCATGCATCCTGATGAAGGCTTCCACGACCACGCTGGAACTGTGATGGTCATCGCGTGGGGACAGTTCATGGATCACGATTACACGCTCACTGGCACCCCTCTTGGTAAGTGTGTAAAATTAATTAATGTTTCTAATAGCCATAAAGTTGATATACCTACCTATTAGTAATAGCAACTGCGCTTGCGTAGATTTATATAAAAGCTTTCTATTATTGTAATGATTTTTTAGATTTGGTTAAGTAGTTCCATCAATTTTAAAAAGTAAACTCCGGTTGATTTTAACTCTATACTCCATGCATCCCAAAACCAGTCCTATGGCAATGTAAGCATAACAACAACACTTCAACTGATTTGCTATAATCGGTTATTTATTCTATCGACAATGAAAATTTTGTATATGTATAAGCAGTACGCTACGGTTGTAGCGTGATGTTAGACAGGCTAAAACCTTTCTCAATAAAAAGGATGCAGATGCAAAAATAATGATCAAATCTAAATGGTACTTCTATACCTCTAGAGATTATCGCGTTCAAACAAGCATTCTTCGTAAAGTAACATATTGATATAAATAAATATTTCATTAATTTGTTTCCTTTTCAAACAGACCCGATCAACCGTAACGATCCTGAAGAGTGTTGCAAGCGCCCACCTCACCTGAAGCACCCTTACTGTAACGAGATCCGCATCCCTGACGACGACTACTTCTACCGTCTGTTCGGAGTCACGTGTATCGACTTCGTGAGAGGATTCCCATCGCCAAGACCCGGCTGCCGTCTGGGTAAATAATTCTACATACACATTTAATATAATTCAGATATTTGTATAATTAGCTGCGCAGATGACGTAATAGTTTAAGTGGTCGTCTCGCAGCTGCCACCGCACCGAGTGTTGAGAGTTCGATTCGACACGGGATAAAAATTTTACTAATTTACAAAGTGTTGTTTGAAGTCTGAGCGTTCTTAGTGTCCGTTGTTTAAATATTTGTGAAGTCCCGCGTTAGTTGTTAAGTACGTTTTACCCTATACCAAGGAAATTTCTAAAAATTGTACACCGGAAAAAGCCCCTCTATGCAAAATTTCTGCTGTCTAGGTACCAGAGTTTGTGTTAGTCTTTCTTTTTTACATTCGTCGGCCTCGGTGGCGTAGTGGTTAGTGTAACGGACTGCCACGCCTAAGGTCGCGGGTTTCATTCCCGCACAAGTCAAACATTTGTGTGCATGAACATGGATGTTTGTCTTGGTCTCGGTGTTTCTATGTATAATATGTAGGTTTTTACAAAAAAAAAGTATATATGTATGTTTATTCATTGTCTAGTACCCATAGTACAAGCTCTGCTTAGTTTGGGCTAGATGGTGTTGTGTGTATGTAATAGAATATTATTATCATTATTATTATTATCATACATACATAGATTTACACCTGAAGGTATATCCCTGACGAGATAGGCAGTGGTGTACTACTCCCAGATTTCGCTGGCTATGATTGAGGTTCTACGTAATAGAACATACCTACTGGCTGTGTCTACCGGTCTCAGTTCCAGGCTCTGAGAATTTCTTGACAAACCGACCGGAATCGAGTTCGAAACCATAGCAGCCGCATTTAGTAGGCAGTAATTTTGTAATATTATAAAAAAATAACTACAATCGCTCGACCTTATCGCTATATGCACGTGTCTGTGTTTAGGTTCATTTGATATTAAGTGTTGTTTTAAGCTGGCTGTACAGTTTAAATTATCATTGCTTTTCTTAAATGTGTCGAAACTGTTTCACTTTCATTTCCTAGTGCCATAACCCATGTATTACAAAGGAAACCGCATACAAATTGTGTTATTAAGGCTCGCATTATGAATGGACTAGAGAATACGCCATTTTGGACATACAGCATGACCTCAGTGACCCACAGTAGTTTTTAATGTTAGATTGGATTGCAATCTTAGTGTTGGCCGTCGTTTGCCGAGCCAGTAGCGAAAGTGTGTACGTTATTGCATCATGCAGTACTTCTTCTTTCTTTCTTGAGGCGCTCATAGCCAATTGCACTCACTGATCGGTAAACGATTAGCGAGTTTAAGCAACGTTGGGTGCTGTCAGTCTATAGATGGGTGACCGCTTAGTGGTATTTCACTTGAGCATCTTCGTGCTTCGGAGGGCACGTAATAGGTCGGTCCCGGTTGTTGTCAAATTGACAGCAGTCGTTAAGCCATGTCAGAGGCCTACGGGCGGCTTGAACAACTCTTGACAACAGGTTGGCCACTAACCACACGAAAAGAAAGCAAGATTCAGTACTAAATGTTATCTAATAAGTCATCTCTACAAATATGAGTACTTTATTATTAAAAACACCGCTAACTTAGAAAAACAACGAGGGATAAAGTTAAGGACAAGGGTCTGAAACGTAGAAATTGCAAATGATACTCAGGTGATATATCAGATTAGACCTTTTAGATAACATTTCGTATGATAGGTATCTTTCTTTTATTGTAGGCACGTTGTCGGATGTAAGAAACAATTGACTAGGAAATTGATTGTTACTGGATACAATTCTTCTAAACTAAAAATGGTTTATAACGTTCACAATTGCACTGAATGTCTCAAAACTACTTCAAATTCCTGTTACTATCGCTCTTCCGGAAGCTGAGGATATGAGTAGACGGTGCTTGAGTCTATGAGTACTCATACATTATTATATGTAATAATGTTTATAGATAACATATGTAGACATTATGATCCTCGGTACTCAGGGACGGGCTACAAAAGGGATTATTTAAAACAATGATATTATTCATAAATAATCCGACATCGGATCAAATAAAGCTAAAAAGAAAGAAAATAAATCTGAAATGATTTCTTTTTTAAAGATTAGAATACAAATGCTCACCAACCAACGAAATGAAAAGCATAGTAAAAGTAGGCTTAAATAAATCGTAGCGGTTAATTATATAAAATCGCAAATGGATGACAATCAAATTAAAACATTCATTAATTTGCATTTGATTATGCTTTGAAAATATGTTAAAGAATAACTTAGAAACCAGTTGGCGCCTAAATATCCGATAGACATCTAAATGTAACCACATTTGGCCTAAACCGGCAAATGACATGACTATTGCAGAATACGTAACATCGGCTGTTTCACAATGCAAAAGCGAATAACGAATTTTGCCAAGCAATCAGCAGTAAGACTTAGTGTTCCATTGGACAAGCAAGACTAGTGGTCATAAGATCGCGATTTTATACTCGGTGTGAACAATGCTACTAGCATATACTTTAAAATATTCTCAGTAGCAGGTCTCTGGTTGTGCTCGATTGAAGGCAATAAATTTAATTCCGGTTTCTGAAAAGCAGATCAACACAACATTTTATTACCAAACTATCGAAGGCATATCAACTGCTGTGATTGGTTGACCGAATTTGCAACGATCGTTTAAACAGTCTTTGATTAGCATTTCACAGACCGGTGATTACTCGTTTACATAGGACCAATGTTCTCTGTCGTACGTTTTAAATACGAGTACCAATCTACATTTTAATGTGATATATGGCACCTGACCCAGCAATATCCAAGGGTGTTACTACATTAAACGCTGTTACGAGATAATAATCTCTCAATAATAATATGAAACTTATTAAGTAGTTTACAACACATACTAGCCCATTATAGCCTATTATAATTATCGTATCTGGCCTATAATAAACGATATAAATGCATAGATAAACTATTGCGGGCATACAATATGTATCTAACGACTCAGAATTAATAAGTACCCACGTATATCCATAAGTACTTATTAATGCTATGGATAATGCTTATACGATAACTATAGACTAGCACAATGAATGTGAAATTCATCTTGTACCCTGTTTGTTCTTCAGTTTTGAGTAGCAAAGTCTACCTTACACTTATTCATACAGTCTGTTTACGACTGTCGACCATGTTAACAAGTAGACAGTACCGGCCAGTCACCGTTTAGGGGTTAGATTGTACATACATTCCTCGCAGGTTTTATCGCGCAAACCTTCGCATGCATGTTTTAAAGCGATAGTTAGCAGACTGTCTACATAAGCTTTACTACTGTTAGTAGTTAGCATCGACGTTATTATAAATATCCACAACTACAATAAGAACTGGTCCAGTATCAAGATATTAACGATGGATCGAGCCAATCAAGTGCAACGTCTGAAGGTGATGGGTGAATTGCTCCGTTTGATAATTTGATTATCTATAACTGCATTTAATTGCATATATTATAATAATTTACTAGTCACGATATTTACAATAAATGACAAGACTTGCTATGACAAGCAAGAGCAGAAACATGAACTAAGTAGGTCCATGTTTGTCATGTATAATTCATAGTAGTGAAAGCAACAATCATAATTTACAACTTAACTAATATTAACAAAACTAACCACTTATAAATAGAACAAAATGAAGAGTTTCGTGTTTGTCTGAATTATAATATATAGTCTGAATTATAAATATCGCATTAGTTAGGTTAGATTTACATTAGTTTTTTACACCAGGGCTCTCTACAACAATAGATTATAGTTTAATAAGAATTATATTAATTTTCACCGTTTTCACTTAACCCGTCAATTGATGGATTGCCAGACATAATTAAAAACCTATTGAGTCTGGCCACCGCTGCCTGCCGGCCGATTTATTACTTCTGAGAATTCCTTGACATAAACCCCAATAACAGTTTGCCCGATTAGGGTATCGAACCCAGCACCGTAAACGTATTCCCAAGGGACTAACGAGCCAGTAAATAAAAAAAATATGCTAATGCAAAATATTTATGTTACAGGTTCTAGAAATCCATTCAACACATTAACTGGAACCATCGATGGTAACACCGTATATGGTGTTCATGAAAAATTCGCCAGGTAAGTGCATATTTCATAACGAGCTGATCGATTCGCCTACATCAGCGCCATCCAACACAAAACCGATGTCTAAGAATTTAATGACATTAAATTAATTGACTGCGCAGATGCCACACTGGCATCTCCATTGCCAATGCGCTAATCTCCACAAACGATACATATTTGTGTAATTCACAAATAGCAGCTCAATAACACGTGCTTGATAGCATAGGTTATTGAGCCTTTGGACTTAAAATAAAAATAAATGATAAGTATGATAACTATATGTATAAACATATCTCTTCTTCTCAGAAAATTAAAATCATTTTACTCTTGTATTATGTATGAGTTCAGTACTTTGCAGCTCGAATAAAGTTAAGTTCAAGATTCAATCGATATAATAAAAATATAGACAGACTTTTTAAACAAATAATGTTTCATTTTGATCTTTTTCAATCAAAATTACTTAACGTCTATCAATTTGTTAATTATAGGAAGCTGCGTACTGGTTTTGGTGGTCTTTTGCGCATGAATCCGGTATTTAAAGAATATGGACTTAAGGACTTACTGCCGCTGAAACTCGACATCCCCGAAGAAGGATGCACTAGGCCTAACAAGAATATGTACTGTTTCGAAGCAGGTATGTAATGTTACATTATATTAGCTGACACCAAGCATAATTCATATACACTATAAGACTTAACGACTCTATTAAAACTGTAGTCGTTATTTCTATAAATTATTTAAGTCGGCTCCCATCCCCGTGAAACAGGAATTATTTCTAGTGCGGAAGTTGTCTATAAAAAAGATAAAATAAGAAGAAAGTCTGGTGCTCAACTCGGAAAATACCTTCACTCTAAAGAAGATCATAGCTAAACAAGCATGTGTTTTGTTCCTGAGATGAGTAGGATCTCTATGAGAAACGGTATACTGCCTTAAACAGTATGCTGATTTAATCTTTACGTCTTACACTGGCAACACGACAACCATTTTAAATGCAAATGGAACGTGCAAGCATGCCAGCATGGCATTAACCTATCTTTAAAGAATTAAACAGATGTCTATCATACCGAAACCATTTCATACCTACTCTGGGCACAATTTTAATTTTGTTTTGCAGACAATTTTTCAACAGAAACACCTACATACACCTCGTTAAAATCAAAACTATGTGACTCACAATTTGCAGCTACGCGGTTACGTTACCAGAAGAACAAGAAAGTCAATCAGTATTCTAATATAAGCTTATTTCAGGTGAAATTCGTGTGAATGAACAGCTGGTGTTGACCGTGATGCACACTCTTATGGCTCGTGAACACAACCGTGTTGCCAGAGCTCTGGCCGAAGTCAACCCTCACTGGGACGACGAGACCTTGTACCAAGAAGCCAGACGCATCAACATTGCTGAAATCCAACACATCACTTACAATGAGTTCTTGCCTATTCTGCTCGGTAAAGACGTTATGGAGAAATTCGGTTTAGTGCTTGAGAAAGAGGTAATAAACAGATATAGATAATGTAATCGTTGTTGTATTTGGAGTAGTGGGCTTTAATATATAATATAAACGTAAAGATAGTGTACTTTCTAACAATTGTAACCAAGAACAGTGTTTTAAAAAAATAATATTTATTACAATTATTGAAAAAATAATGGTAAACTTTCTACAACCATGGTAACTCAACTAATTTATTTTAGGGTTACTGGGACGGCTACGACCCTGAAGTAAATCCTGATGTCATTGCCTCCTTTGCTGCCGCTGCCTACCGATTCGGACATTCATTGCTGCCTACTGCTGTAGAAAGGTGGTCCAAAGCACACAAATTCATTGGTAAGAATTTTTATGTAATATAGATGACAATAGAAATATTTTTTTTATACTACGAAATTATTATAAATGTTTATTAATTCCAGCCTCCAAGAGACTGTCGGACCTTATTCGTAGACCGTTCGACTTATACAGAGCCGGCGTGCTTGACGAATACGTCATGGGTCTAATGAACCAAGTTGCTCAAGCTATGGATGACTCCATCACACAAGAAGTCACAAACCATCTGTTCAAGAAAGTCGGTTCTAGATTCGGAATGGACCTCGTATCATTCAACATGCAGAGAGGTCGAGAATTTGGTCTACCTGGATACATGGAGTTCAGAAAGTTCTGCGGTCTTCCTCATGCTGAAACCTTCCAAGACTTGTTCGGATCTATGCCGAATCAGACTGTCCAAAAATATGAAACCATCTTCGATCATCCTATCGATGTAGATCTTTGGTCTGGTGGTGTGTCTGAACGACCACTGCCTGGCTCTATGTTGGGACCTACTTTCGCGTGTATTATCGCTACTCAATTCTCTTACTCCAGACGTGGTGACAGATTCTGGTAAGTAACTGCCTCTAGTTAATTATTTGTTTCTATAGCTTTCGTTTTGATGCTCCTTAATCTGTAACTACAAATCACATTACAAGTAAATGACAAATAATGTACCTTTTCAGGTTCGAATTGCCCAACCAACCCTCATCGTTCACACCGGAACAGCTAGTTGAGATCAAAAAAGCTCGATTGGCGCGTGTGATTTGTGACAACACTGATATTATCGACACTGTGCAGCTTTACCCCATGGTCTTGCCTGACCACGAACTGTAAGTAGACGCTTATATTTAAACTAAAATGGATTGACCATTAGAATTTGTGGTTACAAAGTATTCAATTCATTTACTTGAGCGCTGAATATGACCAGTTAAATGCAAGTACAGTGCAAGCGTCACAACATTGTTCGTTGTGAAAATCTTTGGGCGTTTGTTTAGAACACCGATTGAAAAGACTGGCTGTTGTATAAGGTGTCTTTAGAAATGATTGCTGTCGTTACAACGATGCGGTTAATCGAAAAGCCGGCTAAGAATTTTGCACTAGTTTACCGAAAATCGCAACTGTTAAAGAAATAAGATTAAGATCAACGGCTTATAATAAATAATACAGATCTCTATAAGTTTTTAACGAACTCGAAGTCCTTTATATTATTTTTAGCAAAATTAATTTTATTTTACCAGGAACCCTCGTGTACCATGCAGAAGTGGTATCATTCCACAAATGGACTTCAGCAAGTGGGCTGAACCTGCGCCTTTCCATGGTGGCGCCGCCAAACAGTTCGTGAGTAGCTTCACATACAATAATCCGTACTTGGGCAAGAAGTAGTCGCACCATATAGAGTATTCACGTAGAGTAATGTTTTAGTCAACGGTTATTGTACTATATTCAATTTCTCAAGCCAAATAGTCTTTTGAAGAATTTGAAGATTATTGTTGCGACAAACTTGGATGTAGACATATATGGCTTGAAATTTTAACACCGACCTCATTTGAATTTGTTTAATATTTTCACATTGATGTAATTGTTTGTATAATGTTCAGTATTCTTCACGTAGAGGTCTCTGTTAAAATGTTGTTCTAGAGTAGTAATAGTGTACATATAATGAGATACGTAGAGTTAACGATAGCTTCGATGAGACAGCGGTCGATATATCAGCAACAAATAAACATCTCCAAGATGAATGCAGTCTTATCAAAGCCATCGGAGTGTATTTTCAAGTCATGGTTTATTAAAAAAACCTAGTTACATTTGCTCGTTGGCCACATCTTGAAAAGATGTTGGTCCATAGTTCGCCTAATGTATCTACCTAGTTAAAATGGCCAAGTGCAATGAAACATTCATGCATGTTAGAATTATAAGACAACTATTTATAAATAGATTAAGAATTTTGTACAAAATATATGTAGGAGATATGGCTAAAGTGCTTTTAATTGCCATGTACGTTAAGTTGCTTTTGTTTTGATATTCAGGGATGTTAACATTTTGCATATATTTTTTGTCATTTTATATTGAGCTGGGGGTTGGTACATACCATGTAGAAGCATCATATACTGCAACTTCAAGTTTTATTCACCCATTTATTAGTTATGTCACCTCCAGTATTATAACAGTAGCCGTAAGTAATGTAACGTAGATAAGTAGATTTGTTTCTGGCTTATCTTTGTACGCATTATAAAGTTTGCATATTTTAGCAACATAAATACATTTAAAATTACATTTGAGAGAAATTGTTTCTTTACCACACAAAGCTTAAAAATATCCGTGGTTATTTCATTGTTAGTAACTAAAATAATTACCAAGATTTATTTGTCATCGTCCAAAAAATGCAAACCTTATAAAAGTAAGTTGTTATCTACACAAACATCACTTTCATTGAGAGAAGTCAAATTAAATTAAAAAACTATATGCCAAGATCTGTACTAAAACTTTCCGATGTACCTTATCTACACGACGATACATTAACTTCTCTTAATCGATAATGGTGTTCATGTATATACTCATATTGTTGTTTTTATTTTTATTTATTATTTTCGTCTCAGTTAATGTTTTATATATCTATAAGGACCACACATGGTTATATTGTAGTAAATAGTGTAAATACAAGTACAATATAATAAATATTAGCATATATAGCACTGGTTTTATTTCCACACAAATACCTTTATAAAAAATATATGAAGTACAAAACGGTAAGTATTATTTAGATACCAAAGTAAAATCTTAGAATTTTATCTAACTGTCTACTTATTTCTCAGATGACCCTTGCAACCATCATTGAGAATAATGTGACGAAACACGAAGAACTTATCAAAGACGGAAAAGACTGCAATCAAACGGAAATCACAGAGACTGCTACACCTAACCCAGAATTGATCTTATTGCAAGCACAAAATGAGAATTACACTGTCAGTAACAGCACCGATACAACAACTCGTAATATAACTACAAGTCATGTTCAAGAAAACCAAACCAAAAGCAATGAAGTAAACGATAAGGACACAATACTAAAATACGTTTATAAAAAAGGCGACAAGGTTGCTTTAGATGCAAAAGATAAAGGATACTTTAAAAACAGCCTGAAACGACGAAAACGTTCGCCACTAAGCCCTATGCCGAGGAAATTTCAACATCCAGCTCTTATTGTCAATTATGAAACATCTCACGCCCCAGCTGCTACCGCAAGCTGGTCTCCTCCTGTACAGTCAGCAAACATTATAAAAGGGGCTGACTTAGCTAACTTTCATCTAGAAACACTCCATGATAACGTTAACATTAAAAATGAGATAAATAAAGACAGACCAATGAAAAAAGAGTTCAATAATATCGCGAATGATAACATAGATAGTAACGAAAACAATAAAAGAGAATATAAACAAAATGATAGTACAGAAAATTCCAGTAGTGAGAGTGAGGAGAGTGGTGAGAAGAAAGATTATACAAGGAACCAAAATTACTCTAAACTTAATCAAAACAGCGCTGAAAGCGTAGAAAATGACTCTAATATTAAAGCTAAATATTCATCCCCAAGCGACGCTAGCAGAGAAAGTTCTGAAATTTATACCAATAAGAATTCTGATGCTAAAAGCTCTGAAAGTGAAGAAAGCAGTGAACGAAGAGATTATACGAGCAATGAAAAACTTCGTGACCAAAGCCAGGAAACCGATAGAAATGCAAAGTACAGCCACGGTGCTAAACCTTATGAAACTCACCATGAAGGTAGTTCTGAACGTAAAAAAGACAATATCCGCAGTGAAAACCTGGACTCCTCTAAAGAGAATAGCAACGAAAGTACTGAAAGATACAATCAAGGGTCTCATGAAGATCGACATGATAATAGCCGAGTACATAGTAAAGAAAGCTACCGCAGTAAAAATCAGGAATCATCTAATGAAAATAGTAGTAAAAGTTACGAGAAACAATCTACCTTGCCACAGGATACTGAGAGTTACAAAAATGATTTAAAAAAGTCCAATAACATATCTTCGCCAACTATTCAAGATATCGACTTAGGTGATTTTAGTTATGAAAAAGTTCATGTAAATAAAAACGGCAAAATTGAAGCCACGAATGATAACCAAGAAAATAGTGATCCTAATTCGGCCGTTGAAATACTGTCTCCTGAAGCAATAAACCCGGTGACAAATAGTCCTGACACTCCTGACGTATTACAACTAGTAACAAGCATACATGCGCCCTTAAAAGACTATGCTGATAAATTAATTCACATAAATGATGGAGAAGTACGACCTGTTGTAGAAATACATGCAGAACAGGGTGATTCAAGTGAGGAAAATAGTAAAGATAATTTGGGTAATACTGAGAGCCTGGAAACTATTTTAGGTACACAGGCATCCCAAAATGACCACGATAGTGATCAAAATAGCAAAATTATTGCTCAAAAGGAAGCTGAAGACGGAGATGTAAAACAGCAATTCGAACGAATACCTCTTAATTATAATCACGGACAGAAAACACAAAAGAAAGATAGTCAAACGCAAAGTGCTGATTCTCCTAAAGAAGGAGACGTGCCTAAAGTTCAAGATGTTCCAAAAGAAGAAGATATTGCCGTGACGAAACCTGATGGTACAATTGACGTATTTGCCCCAGAAGATGTTAAATATGATGACAAATTGAATATTAAATTTGATGATTTGCACATTCAATTACCTGAAATACGATTACCCGAAGATATATTAGCGTATACTAAATCATATTCACCTTATAAAGAAGACGATAATGACGAAGAAGACAAGAAAAGACCTTATCATTATAGCAGCGACAGAAGTACACATGATAGATACGGATCTCAAAAACAAAAAGCTAGTAAAAAAGATGAAGATGATAGAGATTATGAATCTGTGCCCGTTTATTATGAATATTACAAGGACGACGATGAGAAGAATCAAGAATATCAAAAGAAGAAAGCAGAGGAAGAAAGTGATGAAAATGAAGATGACGATTTGTACGAGAAATTCGTCAGAGAGAGATTTGGAAAACGAGGTACCTTTCAGAAAAGATCTGAGCGATTGGAAGGGCGCCCCCTTAATCCACAACTTACTCAAACTTTACAAAATATTCTCAAAAAGACTGCATCCATTGATGAACAAGCAAAGAAAAGTGGGGATCCCAACGCTGGTTACATGTGGACTCTTGAATATGGAGAAAACTTGTAACAGAGTAAAAAATAATTAAAAGATATCAAAAATCATTATATCCGTAGTAACATAGGCTGATAGTTGTAAGTTTTGGGTAAATATTTAGGTATTGTTACACTCGGTAATAAATAATTTTTATGATGTGACGTCATTCTATTTAAAATAAAAATAATTACATAATTGCGGACGGCATTCGTGGTTTTGGTCTCCAATTGTTTATAATTTATTAAGTTTTATTCTATAATACGATATTAGATTTATAAAATACCTATTATTGTTACATCATCGTACTCATATTTATGAGATAATGTAAATATGACGTGTAAATATTAATTTTAATAAATGATGATTGATTTTTCTTATTTGAATGTTTTAATATTTACCTGCACGAATCTGCCTATGAGTAGAGTCTTGTTATTTTAAACATCCGGTATAGCATGTCCGCTTTGATACTAACAGCCGTATATTTTATAAACAAGCAAAAGTGATTACTTGAGTAAAAGTAATTACTTAAGTAATGATTTTTATTCTACAGTTTAGTAATTGCTCGAAGTTAGAACTGTCTAAAGTTAGAATTCTTAGCCAAGTAATAGCCACCATTTTATTTACTTAAGCATTAGAATTCGACTATCACTTTTCATATTATGGTTATAATTACTTAGCAATGGAAAGCATCGATGCGGCTTTCGGTATTATAGATGACATTGATTGATATCAATGTCATCTATCCAGTAGTATATCGATGAAATAGTACTACTGGAGATAGAAGTTGCTGAGCCTAGAAATCGCAGTTTACTTTCGTGATGTGGATCCATTTAATGATTATTCGGTAGACAGTTTTATAAAGAGATTAACGAAATCTCTTTTTCGCAATTCATGATGAATGTGATTTTACCGAGAATTGTGGACTCTTTACAATCAGAGACACAAAGAGGACTGCCTGTGAGTCCACTGTGTCAGTTACTAACAGCCTTACGTTTTTATGCCACTTTTTATATTCTCCCATGAATATTTCTTCTTCAAAGCCGTCGTTGCATTTGTTTGTTTGGAGGTTAAAATAGCGTCATATTTCTGGATAATATTCAGTAACAATTCCTTGTCCAGACACGAAAACGGTATTTTCCTGTCTACTTCATACATAGGTAATTATAATAGTTTGTTTTCATTGAATTTCAATTAAAAACTCAAACGACCGAAGTCATCCAAGGACCAAGGTAAGGATATGCAATTAAAAGTCATAATTATGTCAGTAGTAAATTCAACTGCAAAAAGATACATTCTAATTTTGTTGGGTTTTATCATGTCAAACGTTTTGTTTCTCCCACCAAAAAACTTTTTCCTTCGATATAATTAATTAAAAATGGTGATTTCTAATGTAGATTTATCAGAATTAAGAAGTAAAATAAAATTTAAGTAATATTATACAAGTTAAAGTAAAATAATCTAGATTTTACGTATGCCGTTCATTAAAACAAAACGCAGTAACTGAGTGTTACCAAAAGGAAAGAACAATCCAAGATTATTAGTTACTCAAGCATTTACTCATGTAAGTAAGGTACATTACTCGACTATAGAACAAGATTTGATAATGAGGCATTCTATACTCAAGTAATTACTTCATTAAGAAATTACTTAGCAACAAGTAATTGCTTGTTTATAAATACAAGTGTAAATGGAAGGAAGTGGCTGATATTTACTCACTAATTTCAACATGTGAATAATACATTAAAATATTATAATAGGTATATGCCTCAATGCTTTGATCAAATATATCAAATAGATGGTCAAATCTAAGTACTTTGATCTGGATTAAGGAGTGATTTTACGAATGCTCAGATAAAATTAGGGGCCATCCATAAATTACGTCAAGCTAATTTCATGATTTTGTTTTCCCTCTCCCGTCCTTGTCACAGCTGGTCACATATTTTGTGAGACTGCCCCCTCTCTTTAATGTGACATATTTTACAATTATTAAATTTAATTAAACAGCAGTTCCTAAATTAGTTCTATTTCCATTTAAGACAATAGAAACATTTTTCCGTAAAACAAATGCATAATGTAACGCTGCACAATGTGTTTTTGAATTAAACTATTGATTTACATTTTATACTGACTTTTGCTCATGCTTAAACGCAAACCCTTATTATATGCGAATTTCACTTAACGCGAGTTATCGCGGTACGTAACCTTCACATAAAGCGTGATATTACTTTACTTAGACATATTAGATTTTGAAATGTGACATCACGAAATTTCCTTCCCACCCCTTGTCACACAATGTCACACTGCGTCGACCCCTTCTCTCCCCTCACGTTGACGTAATTTATGGATGACCCCTTACAGCACAGGTGGATCTTGTATGTCCAGACGGACTTTAAAATCTATTTGCGTAACTAGCTCTAATATGAAACTGAACTTTGCATAAAGCTATACAAGTTTTCAAAACCCTGCTCTATGCTATATACACTCCCATGAGAGTTCACTTAGCAGCAGAGTATTCTTAGGTAGCTTTTTTTACTATTGCAAATACGCTGATACATGCAGTCAAACTGATAGTAAGGATGGAATTCTTCGATAAACCCAACGTCAGACGCAGTCAACATTTCCAAGATTAAAGTGAAGACAAGGGATTTTCCTAATTCTAGTCTGTCTTGCAATACAGATGGGATCATATGACGTCGGCTTTATAGACTACCAGTATACGGCAGCTTCGATTCGTATTCACACTGCTCATTAAAACCTCTGAACGAAGCTGTGCACGCAGCAATTTAACCCAACTAGAGAATTTTACTTATTCTGGATTTCGCTCCGACCTATGACACCATAAATTTTATCAGCTGGGTAAGTTGGTTTTGGTTAATGTAGAGATTTAGATATTAAGAGCCTGTTCCACCACCTCCGAATAGCATTTATCTATAAGATAAAAATCTCTAAATCTTTCTTCTTTAAACTAACAAGAGTAAGATAGCATGCGATTTGTTTTTTAGAATTAGGTACTTTACTTGATAATATGTAGTTATGAAACTGGTCTACTATTCCATAACAAATCTCTATAGCACCGTAGACACCTACTTGATAACGACACTTTTCAATATCCATCGCTGTTGATTTAAATTAAGTAGGTATTATTTTTGTAATATGGTTAACCAATTCACTGCTGCGCAAAGGATTTCGACCCGTCTCATATTCCAGAGAGTAATTCACTAAAGCGCCTCTGCCGCATCATAGCATTAGCATAATAATATAATTATGTAGTATTTAGTTATATTCCCTATAACCTTATGCTGCAATAAGTCAGTGCAGGTGCAGTATCCCGTACGCTGCACTTCCTTATCAGCTAGACGTGGCGTGATGTTCGAATGTTCTGGAACGACCACCGCCTACGATGTCATCCGGTGTTGATGAATTAGAATAAGTACAATAAGTTAGTCTTACATAGAATCTGTAAAGCTCGGGTCGTCTTAATAAACTCTTAATTCGATTCCCATTTTAGTTACTTTTATTTTTAGTTTTTAAAAAGTCATTTCGTCGCTCCCGAAATCAAACTGGCGCAGCCGGTAGGATTGCCGCTGTTAGCCTTCGCGGAAAGTCGCGTTTGAAAACTGTGAAAAGTGTTATAACGTACTTCGCGACTGGTTACAGACTTTACGTAGAGGCAGTGCTTAAAATCAGTGACGCGCTTTACATACGGCAATCCACGAACCAAATAAATAAGTTTCGATTACGCGTAACATAACGCAGGTGAGCAGAGATGTATAAGGCGGTTGGACTGTGAGTAACCTTCTACTTCCTTCCCAAATTCCCTACACAATTTTTGTTGATAAAATTTTAACATTGTGTATTTTCAGTATATAACTAATAGTTTTATAAAACCTAAAACTAAATCGTATGAAAAATAATTATACACGATAAAATTTCGTAATAAGTTGTCATAGTTAAATAATTTCTTTAAAGAATATTAAGTGAATAAAGTCGTTACATACGTTTGCTTATATTATTCCAAATTATATGGAATAACATTTTTCATATGATTTAATTACTTACCTAAGGATTTATATTGTTTGATTTTTATATTTTTATGTGTGTGTAAAATTTTAAAATGAATCCAGTTCAGATACCTGTGCCCACGGCAGGCGCGGCAGCTGCGTCTGTTCGTACCGATACGCCGTTATCTATGCAATTACCGGAATTATTAATACCGCGTGATGTGTTAAGATTGATTCCTGAGTTTGGCGGTGAAACAAATTTACTTAGTTTATTTTTGCGAAAGTGCGAATATGTTATTGGTAGATATCAAGGAACCTCAGAACGAAATGAATTTTTAATGCAAACCATTACAAGTAAATTAAAAGGTAAGGCAGCAGCCCTTATTAGTGAAAGAGGTGACTTTGAGACATACAATGAATTAAAATCGTTATTGGTCCAACATTTTGGCGATCCTAGAAGCGAGGAGTGCGTTGCTATTGAGTTAGAAACCCTAAAAATTAAACAGAACGAATCTTATTTAGAATTTTGTAGCCGTATACAAGATATTCGCGCTATACTTATATCCAAAGTTAATCAGAATAGCAGTGTAACTTTGAGAGAGGCTAAGCGAGTTATTTATAACAATACTTTTCTTAACGTTTTTATGTACAATTTACCAGAACATATGGTACGGATTGTTCGAATTAAAAACCCAAACACTTTGGAGGATGCTCTAAAATATGTCCTTGAAGAAGTTAACTTTCAGGAACAGTATAATTTACGTAGTAAAATGTTACAACACCGATCATCATCAGCTTTTAATTCAGCCAATCCGAAACCAGTTGTTACACAGCCACCCTTGCAATATAATAACAATTTTAGGCCTCAGCCACACCAAGGTCAATTTAAGTTTGGTATACAAAATCAAAATATTATTCGCCCAAATATGCCTAACACACAAGTTAGGCATATTTGGTCAACACATAGGTTTTAGACCACAGTTAACTCAATTTGGATACCGACCTTCAACACAATTTGGGTTTAGACCCGCGAATCAATTCGGATACCGACCCCCAGTCCTACCGGGGAATAGGCCGACAATGCTTGATGGTAAACAACCACAACAGTTTGGATATAAGCCCTCATTTGCGCAATTAGGCGAAAGACCCTCGCAACCTTTAGGCTATCGTCCACCCAAGCCTTTCGTTAATGACCGTGACGTATCAATGAGAACCGCACCAGCACCGGTTAAGCCAACACAAGGTTTACCTGTAAATGAACTTTATACTGGTGACGAACAATATATTTATAACACCGGTTTTAATGAAAATATGTATAATATGTCGACGCAAATTGATTATGATTATACAAATATGTACACTAGCCATGGTTGTGTAGATCAGATCCCTGACGTGGATGCGGACATACCGTACTCACCTGAAAATAGCAATGATTTAGATGACGTACAAAATTTTCAGATGGATACGCAGCAAATTACCCTGAAATGATAGAACTTAACTATGATGCTAATTTAAGACATCCTTATATATATATTCCTGACATAAATGGAAAATTTATGCTAGATACGGGCAGTACCAGGTCCTTCATAAGTCCTAGAAAAGTTAATGAATATTTTGCCGATTCAATATTCTATGAACCATTTACAGTGACAAGTACTCATGCTACTAGTAAACATTTTGAAGTTGCTAACATCCCACTTTTTTCAATTTTCAACGAATATGGTTATCATAAGTTTTACATTTATGACGTTGACGATAGGTATGACGGTTTGATAGGAATGGACCTAATGTCTCGACTCAGAGCTGACATAAGTTTCAAGGATAGGATTTTAAAAACAAATTATATTAATATTCCAATTATTTATAATACAGACCTTGAATTTAAATTAGACCCCCGTACAGAACATAGAGTAAGTTTACCTGTAAATCAGAAAGATGGTTTTGCTATTTTAAATTATAAACAGTTCCATGATGGCATTCGAATGCCAGCTGCAATAGTTAAATGCGAAAATTATTTTGCCTCAACTGTTATACAAAATGCTACTGACCTTGATGCAAAGTTAACTATCACAGCACCTTTTAAAGTTTCTAAATTCACCAATGAACAGTGTTTAGTCAATAACACGACTGATTTTACGGATGTTGAGATTGACTCATTGCTTACAGATAACTTAAAGAAGTTACGACTAGACCACCTAAACCAAGAAGAAAGTGACTTAATTAATAACTTATGTTACGAGTACAAAGACATATTTTATTGCGAAAAGCTACCTCTAACCTTTACTAACCATGTTAAACATCACATACGTACCGTTAATGAAGATCCAATTTACGTTAAGCCCTATAGACAGCCTCCAGCCCAAGCTGAGGAAATCAAACGTCAGGTAGAAAAGCTTATGAAAGATAACGTCATTCGAGAGTCACACTCGCCTTGGAGTGCCCCCGTACATTTAGTACCCAAAAAGGCAGACGCTTCAGGCCAGGTGAAATATAGAATGGTCGTAGACTATCGCCGACTCAATGACATTACCATTGATGACAAGTACCCACTTCCTAACATATCTGACTTGTTTGACAAACTTGGTAAAAGCAATTATTTCACCACACTCGATTTGGCTTCTGGCTATCGCCAAATCGAGATTGCTGACTGTGAAAAAACAGCGTTTTCTACGCAGAATGGGCATTTTGAATTTCTCCGTATGCCATTTGGGCTCAAAACAGCTCCAGCGACCTTCCAAAGGACAATGGATAACGTTTTAAGAGGCCTTCAGGGTAATCACTGTTTAGTGTACTCAGATGATATAGTTATTTACGGATCAGGAATCGTAGAACATATAAAAAGACTACGATCTGTCTTTGACAGACTACGCCAAACGAATCTGAAAGTACAATTAGACAAGTCCGAATTTTTACGTAAGGAAGTGCAGTACTTGGGACACACTTTGACTAAAAACGGACTAAAACCAAACAATGACAAAATACAAGCAGTCCTTACATACCCCATTCCACGGACACTTACGGAAATTAAACGATTCTTAGGTTTCGTTGGTTATTACAGACGGTTTATTAAAGACTTTTCCAAAATTACTGAACCATTGACGGCTTGCTTAAAGAAAGGTAGGAAAGTTATTATCGATCAAAAATATACAGAGGCTTTTCAAAAGTGTAAAGAATTATTAGTTAACGCCCCCATATTACAGTACCCAGACATGACAAGACCATTTGTACTAACAACCGACGCCTCTGAAGTCGCAATAGGCGCGGTATTGTCACAAGGCCCTGTGGGTGGTGACAAACCCATAGTGTATGCTAGCCGAACCTTGACAGATACTGAAAAAAGATATAGTACCATTGAACGTGAGTTGTTAGCTATCGTATGGGCCACCAAACATTTTAGACCCTACTTATATGGACACAAATTTGACATATATACTGACCATAGACCCCTAGTCTGGCTATATCAACTCAAGGAACCAAATAGCAAGTTAACGCGTTGGCGATTGCGCTTACAAGAGTACGATTTTAATGTTATATATAAAAATGGCAAACAAAACGTAAACGCAGACGCGTTGTCCCGCATTAAGCTTAATGCTCTAGGAACAAACGAACCCGACGACAGTTCAATGATTGTTAATGTAGATGAGAAGGAGAAAAGACTTCAAAGCTATTTAGACGATGTTACCAAACAAATTACTGACAGCACACAACGACGAAGTACTGATGACTCTAGGACCATTTCTATATCTGACTCTGAAAGAACGGTCACAGCCAGTCCGATAACTATATCAGACACCGAGACAGTAGTAGTTGAACAAACGCCCGAGTATCCCGTACCGTCTGAATCTGCATCTACACAAACAATTCATTCAGCTAAAGATTTAGAATCCCACGGAATTCCTATTCTACACGAGGCCATAGATACAAAACCGAACCAAATACTCGTTTTTAGCTGGTTCCGAAATGACACCCAAGTCAGAGATTTATCTAGGGATAATCAAAAGGTATTAGAAGTATTTTTGCCCGTAGACAATCATGAGCTTATCAAAGATTTTCTAAAAAAATATATTAAACCAAAAATTAAATACTTCATTTACTTTGAAAACCCAGAACATAAAAAGCTTTTTAGTAATATTATAATTTCCTTATTTAAGAAAGGTATGGTAAACTTTTATGAATGCACCGAGCGAGTAGTCTATGTAGAAAATGAACAAGAACAAAAAGCTATTGTTATTAAATTACACGAGGGCAAAACGTGTCATCGCGGGATTTCAGAAACTATAAAACGAATTCGTCGTAATTATCATTGGAAAAATTTAAATGAGACTGTTACCGCTATTATTAATGCGTGTGAACATTGCAAATGCGCTAAATACGACAGAAATCCCATTAGACCAGTATTACAACTTACACAAACCCAGAATGCACCTTTCCAGGAAATTTTTATTGATATATTTAGTATAGAATCTAAATACTACTTAACACTTATTGATGCATTCAGTAAACTAGGCCAAGCTATAGAAATTCCGTCTCGCTCAACGCCTGAAGTAGTCAGGGCATTATTGAAATACTTTTCTTTCTATGGGTTACCACAGAAAATCAGTTCTGACCCGGGGACTGAATTTAATAATGAATTACTAAAGGAACTTACAGATTTACATAAAATAAAATTGCATATCACTACACCCAACAACCCAAACTCTATGGGGTTAATAGAACGTTTCCACTCCACAATAATCGAAGTGTATAGGTTAGCCAAATACGAAAGGAAATTCACAGACGCAGCGTCTGTGATGACTTATGCTGTTATGGCTTACAATAACACAATCCATAGTAGCACAGATTTAACACCTTTCGAAGTTGCATTTGGTCACACTGAATTAAATTCCACATTTGACTCCGAATTTGATAAAGCATACACACAGCAACTAATTAAGGACCATAAGAAAAGAACTCAAGCTGTTTATAGATTTATTTCAAAAAGGTTAAATGATCAAAAAGAAAAGATTATAGGCAAGCGGGGTGGAGAAGCACAACCAAAATTAGCATTAGGACAGCCGATTTTTGCTAAAGCTGTCAATAAAAGACAATCTAAAGATAAACCGAAGTTTCAAAAAGCTGTTGTCACAGGACAGATAGAACGCAATATTGTACCAATAAAGGTTAAAAGTAGAGACACAAAAGTGCCTGTTAAAAATGTAAAACGTCCTCCACAGGTGGTGTATAGTCCTGCTAAGCTGGACAACGATCAGTTGGGCTCTCCCAAACCTGGACCTTCAAGCAGTAGAGAGTAAACAAAATCCTGGTATTCTCCCGGTAAAATTAGGTCAAGCTTTTGTACAACACGATAAATGGTCTATAGTAAAAATTATCAAACTACAAGGCATAAGTAAAGATTTGACTTTCAATATTCAAAAATATTCTGAATTTAGTCAAATGCTACACCCTAATAGGTCCTATATGGATGAATTTATGAATCTTAAAACACAAGTAGAGTATATTCGTAATGAAACTGTAGAAAAATTACAGCAGTTAATACCTTCCAAAAGATCTAAACGTGGTCTTATAAATCCTTTAGGATCATTTATTAAAATTATAACAGATAACCTCGACCACGCAGATGCGATTAGATATGAGCAACTCATTAATAACATTCAAACAAAAGAACAGGCAATATCAAATAAATTTACTGTGATATCTGAAATGTTGGATCATTTCCTAAACTCTACGGAAATAATTAATGAAAATAGTAATAAAATGAACGCACGCATTAAATTAATTGAAGGCCTTGTGAACAATCTTAATACAAATAATAATCATTCAATTTATATGACTTATGTATTTGGATTACTTTACCAGTTTATTGTAAACTTTAGAACTATTTATATAAAAATTGGTGAGTTAGAAACGGCCTTGGCTTTTAGTAAATTGTCTGTACTACATAAGGCCGTAATAAATTCCAATGAATTGTTGAACTTGTTAGAACAGATTAGTAAACATGATAATTTAATGTATTCTGTAAACAGTCAAAATCTTATTAATATTGAAGAATCTTTATGTGTAAAAACTTACCTTAAAAGTGATGAAATCACTTTTATCATTGAAGTACCACTAACTGATAATGTTACATATAGTTATTATAAATTGTACTCCCTTCCTATGGCCGATGATTCCTTTAACCAAACCCTTGTTATTATTCCTGAGTTTCCTTACCTATTAGTAGAAGGGACAAGATATCGTCCGATTGACCAACCATGCCGAGAGATAACAGCTAAAGAATACCTCTGCTCTGAAAATAATATCGTCCAGTACGCTGAGGAAACTTGTATTGAACAATTATTGAAATACCATTCCACCTTGTCACGCTGTTTTCCACGTAAAGTAAACCCAGAATACTTAAAAATCCAAAGGATTGGTCCAGATAGGTGGATAGTTTATTCAAAACATTACCAAGTTATTTCACAAACTTGTGGCAATGACAACACGAAGGAGCGCATACGAGGCACTTATATATTAACTGTAGATGAACAGTGTGACGTTTAAATAGAAAATGCCCATATACAAGGACGACGATCTTACTCACTGCCGACGGAATATATGTCGGTACCGATTATCAACTTACCTAAGTTACCGCAAGGATATGCTGACGCCGCATTAATGGAGCCTGTAGATCTGAAAGGAATAGACTTAGACGACATACGCCATTTAAATTACATTCTGAAAAGTAGTGCCAATAGTGTAAAAAGTGAAACAAGTGAAATCGAAAGAAATAGTGTTAGTGTCGCCCTTTTCGTACTGTACGCGATCGTCGTTTTATTGTTAATAGCTATAGTTACATATAAGTATTTAGATGTAATAAAGATAATGTGTTCCAAGAAAATCATGCCCAACGATTTGACTGAGTTGGAGGAAAATACAAATAATCAGGGCCCTATCTTATTAGTAACTTAAATAATTATATTCATTATCTTGAGGTAAATTAAGTAGTACCTATGTGTTATACATCTTGGCCCTTGATATTATTTTAGGTCTTATCATTTCTGTACTTATATAATCATTTTTCTTTTGTAACTATTATTACGTTTTAGAGTTTTACGAAGTTTTCGAAAAATATACCTCTTTTTCGCTAACTTCGATCCAAGGGGGGAGGAGTTATATTCCCTATAACCTTATGCTGCAATAAGTCAGTGCAGGTGCAGTATCCCGTACGCTGCACTTCCTTATCAGCTAGACGTGGCGTGATGTTCGAATGTTCTGGAACGACCACCGCCTACGATGTCATCCGGTGTTGATGAATTAGAATAAGTACAATAAGTTAGTCTTACATAGAATCTGTAAAGCTCGGGTCGTCTTAATAAACTCTTAATTCGATTCCCATTTTAGTTACTTTTATTTTTAGTTTTTAAAAAGTCATTTCGTCGCTCCCGAAATCAAACTATTTTAACGTTATGAAAATAATACCGCGTTTACATGGCTACTAATATAAACTGTATGTAAAATTATTGTTATAAAATATTAAATAATGTTTACAAAGAAATTGCAATGTATGTAAAGGCACAGGATGTTCCAGAATATCATAATCTTAATATATAAGAATTCTTCAGAATCTTCCATCGTGGGTAGTTTATAATAAAGTATTGGTATTATTCAATTTACTTTAATTTACGAAATAACGTATTATTCACTGAATTACGGACTGACTAATGGTTATATAAACATAGAATATTTAAAGATTACGATGTTCCGCAAGAGTATGGAGGGTAGAGGTAAGGAGAATCATCTGTGTACATGAAAAAGTGTCCGTAAAATGCATTAAATTAGGGTCGCGCCACATTAGCATCAGGGTAAATTTTAAAGGAAGCGCCAAATATTATTAGAGTAGGATTGAGAAATAAACAAGGAAAGAAAAACTTTTTCATAACATTAAATGATAAAAAATCAATAAACGTACTATTCACAGTTCACGAAATAAAATCATTCTAGTTACGCGTTTTCTCATAATAATTCTTTAAGGTTATATTTACTACATTATTTTGTACTACGCAAGTAGTTGAAATTTTAATAAGTAACTACTTTAGTCGACAATAATATTTTTTTTTTTTACTCGGCATACTTTAATTCATACCCTTTGTCTACACCAGTGCCATTCTGGAAGGTTTTTGAACACACAAAAACACATTATAGCTTACTTCAGGACACGTTTTTAAATTTTCTACCATATGAGATGACTCTCCTTACCTCTACCCTCCATACGCAAGAGTGACGATATCAGATTTGACGAATGACGATACTTGTCACCCTATTTGGACGTAATTAACAGCGGATGTCAAATGTTACGCGCAGTGCAGCGCCGACATATAAATCATATTTTGTAAATATTATATTTACGTTTAGTTACTTGTAGCTTAGTCTTAAAATATTACATATAAATTAATAAAGTTTACTTTGATTTAACAAATACATTGATATATAAATTTAAAAATAGTAATAATATAATTTTGCAAGCTTATAAATAATCTGAATGTAAGCTTTATTTTTACTTGTTTATAAACCAAACGTAGCCACACTGTCAAAATTATAACCTACATTTCTTTCTTCAAAAATAGATACAGTAATCGTGATTTGGAAAAGTAATAATCATTCAGATATAGACCATTACAAAACTATCCAACACAAAGTAAAGTAAATATTTGGTCATAATGTCGGAAGAAATCCAAAAGAAAATGCAGAAGGAGCTCGAATTATTAGGAGGTATACAAAAAGAGTACCGTAAGGCGGTCGCTCAGAAACAACAATTAGATAGCCAGCTAAATGAAAATAAAGCAGTAAAAGAAGAACTAGCATTGTTGAAGAAAGATGCCGAGGTATACAAGTTAATTGGTCCTGTATTAGTAAAACAAGATTTAGAGGAAGCTACCCAAAATGTCGCAAAACGTATGGAGTACATCAGCAAAGAGACTAAAAGAGCAGACGACCACATATCCGCGCTAGAAAACAAACAGGAAGCTCACCAGGAGAATCTAAACAAGCTAAAGAATGATCTAAATAAACTTAAAATAAAGGCTTGAGGAATGGTCAAATGTAGGCCCTATCTAGTGTCGGTACCATAGTGTACCCTATGCTTCAGTTTGCAATTAATAACTACTTTTGCATTATATAACTGTATTTAAGTAATTTTACTCTAAAATAATATTAAAAAGCTATTAATACAACCACTATTTTATTGTCATTTGTTGTTGAAAGATAAGAAATACCCTGATGGATGTGACTTTGTAAACCTTGCAACCTTACCTGCCTAAGCTACACATGCATTGAAATTAGATTCAAGAGTCATAGACTTAACAATGGTATAAATATCAATCATAGGTTCTAATCACTCAAATATACTGACATGAACATTTAGCCCCAGTGTTTAGTTCAATTGAAGTCATTAGCGGGAATACCAGTATTGTGAAGTTGGAATAAGTGATTTACAATTTTTAAAAAATTGAGCTTTTGCATTGCATGCTTTGCTTATAGTTAGTGCTTTTACCATTATGCTCTTCCATCAACTAGTTTCTCCGTCCCACAGGACTGTAACTAAAAATGTACCTATATAAATATAACATAAGAAGTACTCTTCTTATGTTATATTTATGTAGGTACATTTTACTACTTTACTTTACTTTACTTTTTTTTTTCTACTTCTGTTGACACAATGTTCCTTGGCAACACCATTCATAGATAAGTTAAGAAATAGTGTTATGTATAAGTTGAACTGCACTCCAGAGGGATAACCTCTGGAGTGCATTAAAAAGATAAAAATTGTACTTTGTATTGAATCCAGATCATTTCTATCTGTGTCTGTGCCCTTCATATAAATTTTATCAACAGTTTTCCCCCTATTGAGTAATAAACAACAACCTTTACATTTATATTAGTAGGACACCAGCTTTTTACCTGCAACTTTTAGCCTACATATATTGTCTACTAATATATACTACTACTACTACTACACATATTGTATACTATAAAGAGAAAAGATTTGTTGGATTGATTGCAACTGATGAACTATGTAACTACTGCACCAATTTTAATAATTCTTTTACCATTAGGAAACTGCTTTATCCCGCGCGATGTAACATAGGCATCATCAACATCACGCTACCAGCCATGGGACAGAGCAGTAATCATAAACTGGAGAAGGTATTCTCTATCTTCAGTCTTAAATAAAAAGTTTAAACATGGCTTAATGAAATTGGCTATTCTAAGCCTCGAAACAGTTCATACTTTAAACATAATAATATGAATAGTTGCCTTGTGTGCATGCAAAAAGTGAATTAAGAGCTGTATAAATATGGTGGGCTGGTCACCATGATTTACACTATGGTAAGGTTTAGGCAATATCCCGAAAAAAACAATAAAATCCAAAGGATCAGTCTAAAATATTTTATAAAATTAGTCTTCAGATCCAGAAACGCATATCAATACATAATAAACGCCTATGTTCACGCACGCACGCACGCACGCACGCACGCACGCACGCTCGCACGCACGCACGCACGCGCGCGCGCGCACAGACACACACACAGACACACACACACACACAGACAGACACACACACACAGACAGACACACACAGAGACACACACAGACACACACACAGAGACACCCACACACACAGACACACACACACAGTCACACACACACACACACAGTCACACACACACAGATACAGACACACACACACAGACACACACACACACAGACATACACACACAGACACACACACACACACAGACACACACACACAGACACACACACAGAGACACACACAGACACACACACGCAGACACACACTCAGACACACACACACAGACACACACACACAGACAGACACACACACACAGACACACACACAGACAGACAACAGACACACACACACACACATATTATTATTATTATCCGGTAAGTACATATACTAAGATATGGTAAGTAAAAAAAAATTTTGTATTCGTTGGCATCATGAGACATGAATTGTCAACCTTTTTAGAAAGATTAATTAAAATTGTTTATTTTTCAATATATTTCTGATTTTGAACCTACATTTTTCACATATTTTTATTTACTAATTCTCTTTTTACTTATTATTTTTTTTAAATCAGCACAAGATTACCAAACTTAATTAGCTAAACGCAAAATGTTAATTCCGAATCTCAGAATATGTGTACAGAATATGAAACTTTGCCAAAGAAAACCAGGGTGTCAACAGACAGCCAGGAAACCTGTGTCTCGCAAGATGAATTACCTGATTCTCAACCTTTTGATGATTCATTCTTTTCTAGAGACATTGATAAACATATCCACAAAAATACTCCCTATCGCAACAAGAGAAATTGTTACTATGACGGAATACGAAGGTTGCAACATGAGTGCAGAAAAGCAATTTCAATGTAACAAATATTTTGGAAGAATGGTAGCATTGGAGATGTCAAAGTTTCACTGCCATACACGTTATAATAAGATGAAGGAAATATTGGATATTTTAAAAAATAGCACTTATCAAAAATAATTCTTCTGCTAACAATTATATTCAGTCAGTTCACTATAGGAACTTATGACATCAAGAGTTATTCTGGAAAATACTACGAAATAATTATGTATAAAATAAATAAGTTTAAATAAAAATTATTCGTATAACTTCGAATCATCGATATTACATTTAAATGAATATAAATTTCAATAATTGATTAAAATGTCCATTAAGTTGATTTTGTGAATAACATCGAAGTTGTTTGCATAATATTATTGTTTACCAGCCTTGTCATACAACCCACGAGGAGGGTCCTTGGCATCTAGGAAGAAGTAAGAAAAATAAATCGACGTGGGTTCGTGTGCTCTCAGATGCGGCAATAGTGAGCCCACGACGTGGGTCCAAGGCGATGAAAGCGGATGCACGGAGCGGGCGCCCGCCGCGGAGACCCGCGCCGTGCTCCGTCGCAGACTCGCGGGCGCCCGCAACGAATTCCCGCCGCTCGCAGCGCCGGCAGAAACGAAGCAGCGCTCACTGATTTCCTAGAAACAGCTCCGCCCGCGTGCTCCGTCGCGCGGACACGTTGTCCGCGTGGGCCGGACGCATGATAATAGACAACAGCACGCCGCGCACACGCAGCGGACGGCCTAAGATGCACATCTAATTGTACATTCACATGATGCATCGGTTCAACACGGCTCGTCGCCCAAGTATCATAGGCATTATTGACTGCGCATTAGTTTATAATAATACAGAGTATTTTGATAAAATAATTACTATTAAATCAATATTGATAATAAGATGGTGCTATGAGAAGTTTTCTTTATAGGTTCCATTAAAACAAGAATTCGTTATCTTATATAATTTTTATTATTGAAGGTATATCAGCAAAAAATAATACACATGGCACTTTATTCCTGTTGTACCCACTACTAAATATATTTTCTACAGCCATATACTTACCTAATCAATGTACTTATATAATTATTATAATTCTATTTCACCTTAGAGCGCCATTTTTGTTTTATCTTATCACATTGAAGTGTTTAGGAATATACTTATATAACTAACATTTGAATAAAATTTTGAATACTGGACCTCAAAAATATATCATTTTAACAAGGAATCTTTTCTTACATCTACACAGTTGTATAAGGAAAATATGGCAAATAACTGCCAAAAATAAATTACTTATTCAAATATTGGTCCCAAAGTAGAGGAACATTCATGTCTTGGCCCACATTACACATCAGGGCTGTCTAATTTAAGTCTTTTCGATGTAAAGACACTTACAATATTATAATAATATAACCCCAAATATTTAATGCAAAATACACATCACTCCTATACTACATAGGTATAAATTCTAGTTATAATCTATTAAAAATATAACTATAGCATTTATAAAACTGGAATAAAATATACTCTTTTACTCTAAAAACTATTTCTAAATAAACCATTTTCAATTCCTTTACTTAATCCTGCTCTGAACACATGGCACACTACAAAATGGCATCTCTTGCTTAACAACGAAGCGACCGCTAAGCAAACTTTTCCCGCACATTCGACCTGAACATATGAAACAATCTGCGTGCCAGTGCATGTTGCCCCACGACACTCCTTGTTGCTCCGGCCCGATGACGCCACTGCAGGCGCGACAACGTTCCGCATAGAACTGGTCGTAGCACTGCAGACATATTGGAAGGCCGGTCTTATCATCTGGAACATATTTCTTCCCACCAAGCGGCGCGTCGCAGTGATAGCAACAGAAATGTTGCACGTGGAACGCCCTTCCTTCAGCGGCCGTATAAGGACGGGTGAATATCAGTTCGTCGCATCCAGCACAACGTGGAATCTCCAAAACGTTAGCCAAGTCTCTGGCACAGAATATGTCACCCTTGTAGTAGAAATACACGAGGTCTGCCAAGAGTTCACCACATTTACTGCAAGTGAAGCATTGTGGATGCCAAATAGCCTCTTGTCCTGCTCTCTCAGCCTTCACAGCGACTTCGCCGGCGAACATTGATTTCTCACAACGTTGACAAGGCACACCTTCATTATAAAGTTTCCTGTTAAACTCTACCTCAGCTGGACTTAGCGTCAAGTCTCCAAGCTGATCAATAATCTGATCTGTATTTTCGCCATAATTCTGCAACTGAGCCAAATATTCGGCATTTTCTGTTGCTGGCATATTGTCAACCGGCTGGTTGTTCCATTCTGGGTTAGATGGTGGTGGAACAGCTCCAGGATATGTGCTATAATTAGGTAACGGCGGTGGAGGCAGTTCATCATCAGTGTGGCTACGAAGATACTCCCTCAACGGCGCAGTCTGCTGTGGTTCTACCCGATTAATCGGTTTTGTAACAGTTGAGTATTGAGGATTAATCTTTGTTGAACATAAAGTGCCGCTGTGTTCAGGAGTAACTGGTTCGTGTTTCCAGCTCCATATTTCTCCATTAGGTGCGAATATAGTACCCTTTTGTATCCTACTGTCCATCAGTTTAGCTGTGTTCATAACATTATTGTTGCTTGTTGACCATAAATCTGGCATCATTTGAGCTCCGAGTGCCTTACTCGAGAATTCATTAGTTTCCTCTTTAAATTGAGGATTATTATTGTACTCTTCACGGAAAAGTTTGATTGGTTGTAAGTAGACATCATTTGCGACTGGAATGTTCAGGTCATCCAAGTTTTTAAACAGTTTGTCGTAAACCGGTCCATGTTCAACTGCACTCTTGATTCTATCAGACTCAATGTGCATGATATGTAATTTATCCTTCACTATGCGACTTAGTATCGGACTAGATTTATAATCAGGGAGATTAGCAGCGCTGCTGACGACATTCCCTTGCGAATCCAAAACCAACTTTTTGTCTGAAGCGTTCTTCGGCACAATATTATATTTGACTCCTCGAGAGACGTTGGATATCTTTAACGGCAGCGCGTATGACTTTGGTGCAGAGTGAGTCTTGCTGTTCTCGATGGAGATTACGTCGGCATTTTGCAGTGGACCGACTCTGACCACGTTGCCCATGCCCACGACATGATCTTTGATGCGAGTGATGTATTCCTGGAAAACAAAACAATGATTTTAGGTTTCATATGTCTATAAGACGACTGGCGCATTTGGGATTATGGCTATGAGGCGAGATGATAAACAAATATTAAAAGAACATTCAGACTCGAAACAACTATTTGTAGATCACTCAAATATTCGGCATCCAACCCATAACACTCGGTCAGGTGAACTGTTAAACTACAGCGCTACTCATTCATAAATATAAGATTATGGTCATAAAATGCAGCGAAATAAAACGATTAGTTACTACGTGACACTTCTATCTTCGTTATCTCGACTGTTGACCTACATGTGACGTTACTCTCTACCGCAAATAGTGCATATAGCACAGCCCTTTACCGCTACTGCTTATCATGGTTTATATCTGTGACTTTCCTACAGGGTATTATAAAATGTAAGTATTATAATGTAAGCAAGATATAATGCCAAAATATATGTGGGTGAGTGGACATTTTTATATTCTCGAAAAGATCTTGATCAGTATTAATATATTTAGATCACCTATGTATAACGCTGGCTATGTTTTTCTGTTCAGCGTAAGAGCAAGGGGAGTCTTTTCGTCAAATGGGCACATCACCAGACCCTGTGCTGCTACTGAGAATTTTCTGAGAGGAAACCCTAATTACTGTATAAACAAACAGAATGCGTACTGGATACAGTCTCATAATGCAATGTATAACGATACGCAATAGTAATGTGTGTGTTTACACCTAACGCAATGCGCAAGCAATACTCAGTAAAGATAAACATAGGTATATTCATACGACATAATACCTGCCAATGAAAAATAGAGCACAACGTAGTAAAATGAGTGTGTATGCGAAAAAAAGTGACGCCTCGCGACGGCCTCTTTTTACCAACTAAGTCAAGGCTTAGGAACGTAGTCAACATTTCTTAAAGCGTTATTATTGTAATTTGGTTTTGTTCGCTCAAACTGGAGCACCGCGATGAAGGCAGTACCTCCTACAAAAGATTGCTGCCAACTACCTTGTATTGCAAAAAGTAGGGATACCCAGCATCATCATAAAGTAAGTGCGATACTTTTAGCAGGAACACGGAGCAGACTAAAAATCTTTGTCTATTATATCGAAAACGCAGCGAAAACTTTATCAAAGACACCAATGGTGCTAGAATCCATAGGTTAACCGTTTAGGTACCTACTATTAGCTGGACCGTAGAGTCTATCGAGAGGCTCGGTTATAATGAGTACTTACAGTGTGCTCGGATTTCTCGAAGTCAGTAGCGTGTTGCCTGACGGCGGGCGCCACGTCGTGCGGCGGCAGCTGCGTGCGGAGCTGCGCGCGACGCTTGCGCGCCGCCGCCGAGCCCGACACCGGCGCCAGCGAGCCCAGGCATGACATGTACTCCGATACCTGACAATCATACACTTCATTAAACACCAGCTTAAGTGGAATTCCATCAAATAGGCGTTTACTTTATAACTGCTTCAACTTTACTTATTCATTTCATAACGATAAATAACTTATATATGAATATGAATAAATAGTCATGTCACTTAAAGTCTGTACTCTCTCACTATTGTGTATGACGATATGCGACGATTATTCAATTCGAATGTTTAGCTTTTTCTAATAATTATTGATCGATCGAATAACTTTGATTATTATTTAAATGCATTACTAGAGGATTGATTATTTATTAAGATCGTATAACTTATCTTTATATATATAATTCTACTGTACGTGTGTATGTCACTGAACTCGTCCTAAACGGCTTGACCGATTTTGATAAACGAAATTGTGTGTGTTCATGTGGTTTCGAGGATGGTTTATATTTGGGTTATTTTTCGTGTGTACAGGACAACGTCTTTCAGGACAGCTAGTTTTATATAATTTAAACTAAAGTACAGCCGAATATCGATTGGAATCTCGGTGACAAAACATAGTAAATGTATTCTCAGTCCGCAACCATTTAGATGAAAGTGCTGTGGGTATAATGAAAATTACAAAAGAAATTCATTAATACTGTTACGTGCTGGGTTCGACGAATAAGAATATAAACAATATTACCGACTAAAACACTTTTATTCAAACACACAATTCAATTTAAAACACAATAAACACTATACCACACTTTTTCACTGTACTGCTTCAAACTCCGTAGTATTTCCGCTTCTGTTCGCTTCGATGAACACTTGATCGCTTACGATTGTAAAACTGACTCGGCGGTGCGCGTGCGCCCTATTTATACGCGGGCAAAGCGCTTCTAGAGCTTTCCAGCAACGCCCTACTCGGCGTGTAAACAGCACGATGATTCGAGAAAGTACCAGCATTCTCTCTAAGATTCTCGTACCGTACTACGCAGTTCCGTAAGATGTCAATAGATGGCGGTGTAAATTATTAGACGGAACTGCCGAGTCTTTCCCCCAATGCCGAGAGATGTCACTGGGCGTAACACTGCCCCCCTCTTAGACATGTTCGTCCCGAACATTGTTCGATCCGTAGTAGCGTGCCAATCGATCCACATGAACGATCTTTGGAGTACCTCGTGGTCCTTTCTGGATCCGGTAGGTGACGTCATTCATCTTAGTGACTATGCGATAGGGGCCATCCCATTTTGCCTGCAACTTAGGAGATTTTCCTTTGCTGCGTACCGGATTATGTAACCACACCAGCGATCCTTCCTCGAAGCCTTTATTGTTCGCCTTCCGGTCGTAACGGGTCTTCATCCTCTCAGACATCTGCTGACCGGTCTGTCTGATGTGCTCGTATACGTCATTCATCCTGTTGCGCAAATCATTCGCATAATCTGTTATGCTGCGTGGAGATTCAGGTGGGATGCCGGTGATCAAGTCTGCAGGTAATCGTAGTTCCCTTCCGAAGTTAGCGAAAGCAGGTGTTACTGATGTGCTTTCGTGAACAGCACTACGGTATGACAGGAGAAACGGTTGAATGTGTTTGTCCCAATCCCTTTGTTTGCTTTCTACAACTTTTGCCAGATATCTTTCCAGAGACTGGTTAAATCGTTCAACCATGCCGTCTGATTGCGGATGATAAGCGGTCGTTCTCGTTTTGTGGGTACCCATCACCCGGCATGTCTCCTTAAATACTTCAGATTCGAAGTTCCGACCTTGGTCACTGTGTATCTCTAAGGGCACCCCGAAACGACAAAAGACTTCGTGGACTAGCTTGTCGGCGACCGTAGATGCCTCTTGATTGGGAATCGCAAACACTTCCGGCCACTTTGTGAAGTAATCCATGACCACCAAGAAGTACTTGTTCCCACTTTGGCTTTCAGGAAACGGTCCGGCAACATCTAAAGCTATACGTTCCCACGGGGCTCCAACATTGTACACCTTCAATGCACCCCTGCTGCGAGTGTGTGGCCCCTTCACGGCAGCACAACTCGTGCATTTACGGCACCATTCCTCAACGTCTTCTCGACAATGGATCCAATAAAATCGTTCTCGGATCTTAACCAGAGTTCTCTTAACTCCCATGTGACCTCCCGAACTCCCATTATGATAGAGTTGTAAAACTTCCGGTACCTTGAGCTTTGGCACGACCATTTGCAGATGACATTTGTCACCTCGAGCATTCTCCCATTTCCGGCACAGAACTCCATCCTGGATAACCAAGCTTTCCCACTGTGCCCAATAACTCTTGGTGGTAGGCTTGGTGGCTCATTGCCGCAACTTCACTCCAGTGAGGTCTCGATACACCTGTTTTCTTCCATTGGAGGATGGGTCTTATGTCTTTGTCTTCTTGTTGCGTTCTCTGCAAAGTTTCCTTCCAGTCTTCGCTAAGATCCGTCCTCAACATCCTCACTAGTCCTTCCTGCTTAGCCTCTTGCCTGGCGCAGTGCTTACACTGGTCGGGACACGGTCTACGTGACAGGGCATCCGCATTACCATGTGACTTGCCACTACGATGCTGTATTACGAAGTCGAATTCCTGTAGTTGTTCAATCCATCTTGCTACCTGTCCTTCTGGGTCTTTAAACTGTAGTAGCCATTTCAATGCAGCGTGGTCAGTTCGCAGGTGAAATTTCCGTCCCAACAAGTATTTACTGAAGTGCTGCAATGTCTTTACGACAGCTAGAAGTTCCCTTCGTGTGACACAGTAGTTCCTTTCAGGTTTGGATAGGGCCTTGCTGAAGTACGCTATTACAACCTCATGCTCTCCCTTACGTTGAGATAACACGCCACCAATGCCGGTGTTACTGGCATCTGTATCTACTACAAATTCATGTTCATTGTCGGGATAGCCTAGAATTGGTGAATTACACAGATGTTCCTTTAGCTTCTGAAATGCGACGTCACAACTCTCATTCCAGCAAAACTTTATCTTATCCTCGGTGAGCTTATGCAGAGGCCGGGCGATGTCAGCAAAGTTCCTTACAAACCGTCGATAGTAGGAACACAAACCAAGAAATGCCCTGACTTGTGTCTTGTTCTCCGGAACTGGCCAGTCCTTGACAGCAATGATCTTATCCGGGTCCGTTTGGATGCCTTCTTCGGAGACCACATGTCCTAAGAAGTTCACTTGCCGCCTGAACAACGCGCATTTCTTTGGACTTAACTTCAGGTTGGCTCCTCGAATCTTCGAGAGAACGCGTTCCAGGTTGCGAAGGTGATCCTCGAAGGTGCGTCCTACTATGATAATATCGTCCAAGTAGACCAGGCAGGCGTCTCCAATCAATCCAGTAAGTACCCGTTCCATCAATCTCTCAAAAGTGGCAGGGGCATTACACAATCCAAAGGGCATGACGTTAAATTGCCACAATCCTTTGCCTGTGGAGAATGCTGTCTTCTCCTTATCTCGAGGATGTATCTCGACCTGCCAGTAGCCACTTTTTAGGTCTAGTGTAGAAAACCACTTCATCCCCGTTAGCGTATCCAGAGTGTCGTCAATCCTTGGCAACGGGTAACTGTCTTTCTTTGTGATGTCATTTAGCCGACGATAGTCCACACAGAAGCGCATGCTGCCATCCTTCTTCTTAACCAAAACCACTGGTGAACACCATGGACTGGACGAAGGCTCAATCACACCTTCTTTCACCATATCCTCGATCATAGTGTCAACTTCATGTTCCCGTGCCACTGGTACACGTCTTGGTCGCTGGCGGATCGGTACCTCATTTCCTGTGTTTATTTTGTGTTGAACTAGGGCAGTCTTGCCTATGTCAGCATCACTTGTCGAGAAGATGTCGGCAAACCGGTTTAACATCGTCTCAGCCTTGTTCTTTTCTTCTCTCGACAGGTTATTCTGGCAGTCCTTCAAGAGAGAAGATACGTCGTACCTTGCCCCTTGAACTTTGGCGTTGGTAGGCTGTTCATGGCATCTACGCATCCAAACTGCTCCTTCACAGGTGCCCAATATCGTGCCCTTCTTGAGTACCAGTTCTTTGTCGCTTGGGTTCAGTGCACGTACCGATGTAACGTTGGTATTCCTAGCCAGAGTGCGTGCAATCTTCCATGAAGCATCGTTGTCCAACCCTTCTATAATTACACATCGATTTTCCTGATCAGGATTCCTTGGTAGACAAACCGGTATGATTGTTTCCGACCTCGGACGAAGTACTACTTTCTTCAGGCAGTACACTTTGCCTGATGATGCGCCCTCCATGAATACTTCTTCTGAGCCACACTTCAATACTCCTTGACTAACGTCGATCTCACAGTGATGCTTCCGTAAGAAGTCTAAACCCAGGATGCAGTCGTCCACTATGTCAGCCACGATGACGTTGTGGCGGTAAATTTTATTACCTAGTTTCATATCCACCCCCTTCTCACCTCGGACGGTTATGTGCTGACCGGTAGCTGTTCTTAGATGTATACATTCATGGTTCCCGTAGTAGTCCCCAAGAAACCGTCTTGCTAGTCGGAAACTGACGACTGTCCGAGAAGCTCCAGTGTCCAATGTCATCTTGCACGGCATTCTGTTAATTTCGCCTTCGATAATCAGGCTGTTTCCGTCACACGATTGTGAGATCGAGATCCTTGGGGCTCTCCTATCACCAGCCAGCACCCGCCCCGTAGTCCTGGCGTCTACTCGTTTCCCTGCTGTTGTTGCCCGGCAGGCACATCAGGTGTTCCTTCTACCGGCGACTGGTTACTGCTGCGTGGACTCCTTCGCTTCGGGCAGCTCAACCTGATGTGGCCTCTCTCACCGCAGCTATAGCACCGGGGCGAAGTCGACACTTCCCTGATACGGTGAGCTCCATCATCCCGTCGTACTGCTTCCACTTCCAGAGCGTGGGCTAGGGCGTCCTTCAGGTTTTTAAAATGTCCGAGTCTTACTGCGGCCCTAACCTCCAGGTCTCGGATCCCGTCGGTGAAAGCTTGAACGAGGTTTCCGTCGATAAGCGCAGGTGAGGACTGGTACGCCTTTCGAACCAGCTTCTCCACCTCCAGGGCCCACTGCTGCAGGGTTTCACTAACACGTTGCGATCGGTCTTTCAGCTGGGCGCGAAACACGTGTTCCAGGTGTGCGTCGCCATATCTCGCCTCTAATGCCTCCAACAGCTTCTCGTACGTGATGTCTTGACCAAGCGCCTCTAACACGGTCAAAGCCTGGTCACGAAGCCCCAAGGTGAGAGCGGTCAGAGCCTGTTCTTGCGTCCACCCGTTCGATTTCATGACAGCCTCGAACTGGATCTTATAGGCTGACCATGACGATGATCCGTCGAATGGTGGGACTTTAAAGCCTCGTGGTGAAGACGCCACAACCGCAGGTGCCACGATCCCATCGCCAGCCTTGAGCCCACGTATCGTTTTCTCCACCTCGGCGATGCGACTTTCATGGCGTTGGACTTGCTCTTTCACCTCCTTCACCTCCTTGCCAACCGTTGCGCTGAGATCTTTTAACATCATCAGCTGCTCCTCCTGGCGGCGCATACCCTCCTCCTTATCGCGTTGCAGCTGTTTCTCAAGACGGCGTGCCTGCTCCTCCTGGCGGCGCATGCCCTCTTCCTTATCGCGTTGCAGCTGTTCCTCGAGGCGGCGTGCCTGCTCCTCCTGGCGGCGTGCCTGCTCCTCCTGGCGGCGCATGCCCTCTTCCTTATCGCGTTGCAGCTGTTCCTCGAGGCGGCGTGCCTGCTCCTCCTGGCGGCGTGCCTGCTCCTCCTGGCGGCGTGCCTGCTCCTGCATAAACGCCATCAGAGTCGCGAGGTCGGGGTTCACCGGCGAGTGAGCTGCACTAGATGGTTCCGCTGCAGCCGCGGAGTCACGTGATTCACCTGACGTCAGCGAGGGGGCGTCTCCAAAGCGCCTCTGGTCCACATCTTGCTGGCGCTGGTTCCTGGTACGCACCCCTTCCACTTCCTCCTTCGGTAGTACTGGCATATTCTTATCCCACTTCTGACACCAATTGTTACGTGCTGGGTTCGACGAATAAGAATATAAACAATATTACCGACTAAAACACTTTTATTCAAACACACAATTCAATTTAAAACACAATAAACACTATACCACACTTTTTCACTGTACTGCTTCAAACTCCGTAGTATTTCCGCTTCTGTTCGCTTCGATGAACACTTGATCGCTTACGATTGTAAAACTGACTCGGCGGTGCGCGTGCGCCCTATTTATACGCGGGCAAAGCGCTTCTAGAGCTTTCCAGCAACGCCCTACTCGGCGTGTAAACAGCACGATGATTCGAGAAAGTACCAGCATTCTCTCTAAGATTCTCGTACCGTACTACGCAGTTCCGTAAGATGTCAATAGATGGCGGTGTAAATTATTAGACGGAACTGCCGAGTCTTTCCCCCAATGCCGAGAGATGTCACTGGGCGTAACAATACGATGGCACACAACTTATGTATGCTGCAATATTTGATTACCAGTGTGAAGTAGCAAAAGCTACCTAACAAAACGAAATTCTATAAATTGAGGCATAAAACAATGTGTTAAGCATTTGATATTTTTAATAATAGCAATCACACGTCGCTATTTTGTAATGGGCAATGTAGTGTCGTAAATAAACATGTCTATTGATAAGCTCCAAGCTTCTTGAATCTGTACTTAAGTAGGTGTAAAATTTATATGTAAAGTATAATTTTATTTAGAAAATTTCACTGAAATCTATCTTTACTTATATAAAGAAAAGCATGATTTTAATATTTCTTATCATACACTAAGGACATGAAAATTAGTATGCCATTGTTTGAGTGGCATTTAGTGTAAAGGTAATAATTATTTATCTTATCTAATCATATCACTTACGCAATACATCAATATCCAAGAGGTACAGATCATCTTGATAAATTTGACGATAAGGCCGGATCTTTTCCAAAAAAAAGAATATTAAAAGTAATCTTATTCAACTAATATGTCTTGATACTTGATAACAAATAAATAATTTATCAAATGTTAAAGATAATATCGATAACAATAACACTGTTTTATGTATTAATCACTATGTTTTGTTATCAGTAATAATTGTATTTAAGTACTGCAGGTCAATGTAGTGGAGCTCTTAGGAAAGCATTCTGGTTTGATACGAGAGAAAGCCGCTACGTGACTTATGTCGCCTTGTTTGTTTACAATGCTAGTAAATTCACCAAAGGATTTCTTACCGGCCTGTCTTCGAGATAATCACTTTACTCTTCATCATACCAATAAGTAATTTGATTGCTTGCTTAGTTGTATATCTTTTGGTGACAAGCAGGCTCTTTACTCAATCTGCTTGTGACCACGGTTAGTGCAACCTAACCGAAACATCAAGCTGTCTAAAATCGAATAAAATTCCTAGCACGATCACGTTAATTCCACTTTCCTGCTACCGCTTAACGCTTTTTCTGCCTTAAACACGGTAAACATTAACCGTAGTTTTAATGCTTACCGTATATCGTAAAAAGGACGCCAAAAGTCACTTCGCGGCCTTATCTGGTACTTCTAATATTATTATAATGCACTTCGTAACATTGTGCTCGCAGCAGGTGGCCAAATTGATTTAATCGCGCAGGGTAACACACTTTTGTAAGGTCACCAAATCGCGAGCGATACTAGTGTGGCATTAGTCTTTACGCCATAGTAAATGATTACTAAAAGGCAAGCCGTAGATATGCTCGAATAGTATTTAAGTACCATAATCAAATAAGTAACTTACCAGTTCTGTGGATGCATTTGGAGGCACCCAGTCAAGTTTGACGGGCTTGTCAGTAACTCCTCGGATCTTGATCAGGGGTACTGTAAAACGAATATTACACACCACCATTTTAATCTTATTATGAACTTGTAACAGACAAATGACATGTACAGATCGCGTATCTCATCATATACAGGTTGTCCAGTAATTAATGGATAACCCTGAAAAGTCTTATAGTAGAAATGAAGGCCAATCAGAAAAAAAAAAAAAAAAACAAAAGTGCAGCAGCTAGTCATACTTTTGACTGTCTATCTATTAGTATAATTAATGTTTAATAATAAAACAACAAAAAACCGATGGAATTCATTCATTTATGGTCGTAGTGTACAAGTTAGGACAGACTTTTTCCTAATTTTTCTAAACGGCCATCAGTTCTACTATAAGACATTTCAAGATTATCCATTAATTACCGGACACCCTGTATAACATAATTTAATTAAAGGCATAGCCAAACTCAGTCTACATTCGAAACTGCATGAGGATAAAAACAAACATATATATGTACCTATGTACACACGTGTATGACAGATATGTATTTTACCTACATTTCGTGGGTTATTTTATGCTTTATATAATAAAAGACAAACTTATTTTCGAAAACTAGGCACATTCCTAAGACACTGCTGGTACAAGATAGAAAACCTAATGCCTTCTCCAAAAATCTAACTTACATGCAAATAGCTTGAATTAATTGATTATTCACTGTATGTATTATAAGAAATATATATTAGGTTAAGTTGCCATACATATATTGCAAAAATGACATTATTTACAGAAATGTTTTGGTCAAATAGCATTAAGCTGCATTCTTATTAAATTAATACGTTTTTATTAGACTTTACAAAGACATTCAAACAATGGTCACCAAAATCACCTAGAATATAATTTTTGGACTACACAAATTTTTGTCCTGTACCCTGTGACATAGCATAGGGGTCTACAGTCTGGGGCGGAATAAAAATGTTGCTGGCCTCTTACTTAGGTATTCCAATTTAAAAAATAATAATAATTAAGATATTTCATCTTCTACAAAGATAAGTACTTATTATCTAATACAATACATGTCAACAACTATAATAGACAGAAGTTCTAAAGAAATGTTCAGCAAGAACAGTCATCATTATTGTGTATTGTACATCCACCCATTCCTCTCGTTTGTCATGAAATTATTCAAATATTTACAAGATATTATTATTATAATTGTGATATTTTGCCGCGCCCTAAAAGTAACGCTCGGGACGGGCGGCCCTTGCCACCCCCACTAAGATATGCCACTGCCTGTGCCCCACACCCACCCCCATCGAACCCACAATACTAAGGGCTGAGGTAGTGGCGATGAGACTGCTTAAACCACTACCACATCAGCTGTGCAGTCAACTATAATTTGAATACACACAGTCAATAATCAAAATACTATAAAAAAATATATTTCTATGTAAAAAAGGTTCCAATTATAATCACGATACTGGGACACAACTGATAGCTATACATTATACATTCAACAGTAATTTCCTGCTAATGTTTGATAACAAAAACAAAAGTTATAACTCACATGAAGCCTTCTTTGGTCTGGCTGTGCCTAACAGTTCAAACTGAGCCCATCCAGACAGGTCATCATCCTGAACATCATGGACATCCTTGCTGCAGTGACATGAGCGGCATACCTTTCTCCAGAAATGAAGGTCCAAACCAGGGCATGATGGTCCTATATGGTCATAAATACGTAATTATATATCAATACAAAATTAATTATGTAAACCGTAGTTGTTACTTTGTTTAGTATGAAGCACCAATATACTATTTTAATCTGTCTATGTAGCTGAAATACCAGGAATAATTGATAAGCACTTATGTCTGGCCAAGGCTGGGCAGCTTCTTTTCAAGATATGAAACCATAAATAAATGTTATGATTTAAAAAGAGAGACAGCAACAGACTTTTAATAAATAAAGAAATATAAAAGCATCTCAATTTTTTTTTTAATCATGTTGTCGTAAATAATGTTCTATAGTCTGTATTAGTGATTCTACTAGATTATAATAAAGGTAAAATAATCCATCATTTCCTGTAATTTATTAATCCATGATTCACTAGCAAGGAAAAATCGTATTAGCAATATATTTATAAATCTTCCGGGTAGTGTATTATGAATGCTAAAATGATCTTGGTAAAAATAAATTCTATGTGACATTGAGTCACCTCAAACATAAATAATTGTATTATTTGTTTAAGTAAAATTTATTAAATTAGTAAACAAAGTGACTCAATGATATTACTCAAATTGTAAGTAATATGCAATAGTCATAGAAGAGATAAACTGTTTTGGAATATTTGTGGTATAGGAGAAAAGTATCTCTATAGTAAAATATCTAACAGTTTATAAGTATAAATACTAGCCTAGAAAACAACGTGAATAATTACAATTTGATAACGTTTGCATTGTAGTTGCATGACGTCATTCTAGTAATAAAATACTTCCGGCGTTGATTGAGAATACGTTTACTATAACTAACATTTGAATTTGAAACTATATAAAAAAACAAAGATTGAACATAATCTGAAGAATAAACAAACAAAAACTTACCGCAAGAATTGCAAGGCGCACCGGCACCACTATCATGCCCAAGTCTAGCTTTACTTAACTTCTCTCTTTGACTTTCTAGCTTTGAAAGCCAAGCCGGCGCCTCCGGCGTCTCCACACATGACCCACTCATCTTCTAAAAGAAGTATTTTATGTTATCAATCAGTTATCGCAATGTACAAATCCGGGTAAACACATCTCTTCAAACTTTTGTTTGGTAAGTTTTATGAGTTCATAAAGTTGGTTCCTTACCTTTTTATCTTGTATAGATGACATGGTGCTGTGGTTATATGTTTTGATTAAGTCACATTTATTCCTATGCAGCGCGAAGTTAATTTAAATAAAATATATTGAATCACAAAAGGAAACAAGATAAATAATGTAGGTACATACTGTAGCGTGAACAGATAAATAATAATGTGACGTAGTTTTACTAAGCTGCCAGTAACGAATTATAAATTACCCTAAATCTTAAATAAATGTTGCGTAAAAATGGCCAGATATTTGAAATCTTTAGAGCCTTTATTTTACTACAATTTTATTTTGCTTAACTTATCTAATCTTAAATAGTTAAATAAAGCTCACTATTTAGGATGAGGATGAGTTCGTGAAACTCAAGCTTAGTTTATTATAAGTAATAAATAAGTTTGGCGATGGGCAATATAATAATAATGCATACTTGTACACTATTGTTACGCCCAGTGACATCTCTCGGCATTGTGGGAGGGACTCGGCGGTTCCGTCTAATAGTTTACACCGCCATCTATTGTCATCTTACGGAACTGCGTAGTACGGTACGAGAATCTTAGAGAGAATGCTGGTACTTTCTTGAATCATCGTGCTGTTTACACGCCGAGTACGGCGTTGCTGGAAAGCTCTAGAAGCGCTTTACCCGCGTATAAATAGGGCGCACGCGCACCGCCGAGTCAGTTTTACAATCGTAAGCGATCAAGTGTTCATCGAAGCGAACGGAAGCGGAAATACTACGAAGTTTGAAGCAGTACAGTGAAAAAGTGTGGTATAGTGTTTGTTGTGTTTTAAATTTAATTGTGTGTCTGAACTCTGAATAAAACGTGTTTTAGTCGGTAATATTGTTTATATTCTTATCCGTCGAACCCAGCACGTAACAATTGGTGTCAGAAGTAAGGTAAGAATATGCCAGTACTACCGAAGGAGGAAGTGGAAGGGGTGCGTACCAGGAACCAGCACCAGCAAGATGTGGACCAGAGGCGCTTTGGAGACGCCCCCTCGCCGACGTCAGGTGAATCACGTGACTCCGCGGCTGCAGCGGAACCATCTAGTGCAGCTCACTCGCCGGTGAACCCCGACCTCGCGACTCTGATGGCGTTTATGCAGGAGCAGGCACGCCGCCAGGAGGAGCAGGCGCGCCGCCAGGAGGAGCAGGCACGCCGCCAGGAGGAGCAGGCACGCCGCCAGGAGGAGCAGGCACGCCGCCTCGAGGAACAGCTGCAACGCGATAAGGAAGAGGGCATGCGCCGCCAGGAGGAGCAGGCACGCCGCCTCGAGGAACAGCTGCAACGCGATAAGGAAGAGGGAATGCGCCGCCAGGAGGAGCAGGTACGCCGCCAGGAGGAGCAGGCACGCCGCCTTGAGGAACAGCTGCAACGCGATAAGGAGGAGGGTATGCGCCGCCAGGAGGAGCAGCTGATGATGTTAAAAGACCTCAGCGCAACGGTTGGCAAGGAGATGAAGGAGGTGAAAGAGCAAGTCCAACGCCACGAAAGTCGCATCGCCGAGGTGGAGAAAACGATACGTGGGCTCAAGGCTGGCGATGGGATCGCGGCACCTGCGGTTGTGGCGTCTTCACCACGAGGCTTTAAAGTCCCACCATTCGACGGATCATCGTCATGGTCAGCCTATAAGATACAGTTCGAGGCTGTCATGAAATCGAACGGGTGGACGCAAGAACAGGCTCTGACTGCTCTCACCTTGGGGCTTCGTGACCAGGCCTTGACTTTGTTAGAGGCGCTTGGTCAAGACATCACGTACGGAAAGCTGTTGGAGGCATTAGAAGCGAGATATGGCGACGCACATCTGGAACACGTGTTTCGCGCCCAGCTGAAAGACCGATCGCAACGTGTTGGTGAAACCTTGCAGCAGTGGGCCCTGGAGGTGGAGAAGCTGGTTCGAAAGGCGTACCAGTCCTCACCTGCGCTCATCGACGGAAACCTCGTTCAAGCTTTCACCGACGGGATCCGAGACCTGGAGGTTAGGGCCGCAGTGAGACTCGGACATTTCAAAAACCTGAAGGACGCCCTAGCCCACGCTCTGGAAGTGGAAGCAGTTCGACGGGATGATCGAGCTCACCGTATCAGGGAAGTGTCGACTTCGCCCCGGTGCTATAGCTGCGGTGAGAGAGGCCACATCAGGTTGAGCTGCCCGAAGCGAAGGAGTCCACGCAGCAGTAACCAGTCGCTGGTAGAAGGAACACCTGATGTGCCTGCCGGGCAACAACAGCAGGGAAACGAGTAGACGCCAGGACTACGGGGCGGGTGCTGGCTGGTGATAGGAGAGCCCCAAGGATCTCGATCTCACAATCGTGTGACGGAAACAGCCTGATTATCGAAGGCGAAATTAACAGAATGCCGTGCAAGATGACATTGGACACTGGAGCTTCTCGGACAGTCGTCAGTTTCCGACTAGCAAGACGGTTTCTTGGGAACTACTACGGGAACCATGAATGTATACATCTAAGAACAGCTACCGGTCAGCACATAACCGTCCGAGGTGAGAAGGGGGTGGATATGAAACTAGGTAATAAAATTTACCGCCACAACGTCATCGTGGCTGACATAGTGGACGACTGCATCCTGGGTTTAGACTTCTTACGGAAGCATCACTGTGAGATCGACGTTAGTCAAGGAGTATTGAAGTGTGGCTCAGAAGAAGTATTCATGGAGGGCGCATCATCAGGCAAAGTGTACTGCCTGAAGAAAGTAGTACTTCGTCCGAGGTCGGAAACAATCATACCGGTTTGTCTACCAAGGAATTCTGATCAGGAAAATCGATGTGTAATTATAGAAGGCTTGGACAACGATGCTTCATGGAAGATTGCACGCACTCTGGCTAGAAATACCAACGTTACATCGGTACGTGCACTGAACCCAAGCGACAAAGAACTGGTACTCAAGAAGGGCACGATATTGGGCACCTGTGAAGGAGCAGTTTGGATGCGTAGATGCCATGAACAGCCTACCAACGCCAAAGTTCAAGGGGCAAGGTACCACGTATCTTCTCTCTTGAAGGACTGCCAGAATAACCTGTCGAGAGAAGAAAAGAACAAGGCTGAGACGATGTTAAACCGGTTTGCCGACATCTTCTCGACAAGTGATGCTGACATAGGCAAGACTGCCCTAGTTCAACACAAAATAAACACAGGAAATGAGGTACCGATCCGCCAGCGACCAAGACGTGTACCAGTGGCACGGGAACATGAAGTTGACACTATGATCGAGGGTATGGTGAAAGAAGGTGTGATTGAGCCTTCGTCCAGTCCATGGTGTTCACCAGTGGTTTTGGTTAAGAAGAAGGATGGCACCATGCGCTTCTGTGTGGACTATCGTCGGCTAAATGACATCACAAAGAAAGACAGTTACCCGTTGCCAAGGATTGACGACACTCTGGATACGCTAACGGGGATGAAGTGGTTTTCTACACTAGACCTAAAAAGTGGCTACTGGCAGGTCGAGATACATCCTCGAGATAAGGACAGGACAGCATTCTCCACAGGCAAAGGATTATGGCAATTTAACGTCATGCCCTTTGGATTGTGTAATGCCCCTGCCACTTTTGAGAGATTGATGGAACGGGTACTCACTGGATTGATTGGAGACGCCTGCCTGGTTTACTTGGACGATATTATCATAGTAGGACGCACCTTCGAGGATCACCTTCGCAACCTGGAACGCGTTCTCTCGAAGATTCGAGGAGCCAACCTGAAGTTAAGTCCAAAGAAATGCGCGTTGTTCAGGCGGCAAGTGAACTTCTTAGGACATGTGGTCTCCGAAGAAGGCATCCAAACGGACCCGGATAAGATCATTGCTGTCAAGGACTGGCCAGTTCCGGAGAACAAGACACAAGTCAGGGCATTTCTTGGTTTGTGCTCCTACTATCGACGGTTTGTAAGGAACTTTGCTGACATCGCCCGGCCTCTGCATAAGCTCACCGAGGATAAGATAAAGTTCTGCTGGAATGAGAGCTGTGACGTCGCATTTCAGAAGCTGAAGGAACATCTGTGTAATTCACCAATTCTAGGCTATCCCGACAATGAACATGAATTTGTAGTAGATACAGATGCCAGTAACACCGGCATTGGTGGCGTGTTATCTCAACGTAAAGGAGAGCATGAAGTTGTAATAGCGTACTTCAGCAAGGCCCTATCCAAACCTGAAAGGAACTACTGTGTCACACGAAGGGAACTTCTAGCTGTCGTAAAGACATTGCAGCACTTCAGTAAATACTTGTTGGGACGGAAATTTCACCTGCGAACTGACCACGCTGCATTGAAATGGCTACTACAGTTTAAAGACCCAGAAGGACAGGTAGCAAGATGGATTGAACAACTACAGGAATTCGATTTCGTAATACAGCATCGTAGTGGCAAGTCACATGGTAATGCGGATGCCCTGTCACGTAGACCGTGTCCCGACCAGTGTAAGCACTGCGCCAGGCAAGAGGCTAAGCAGGAAGGACTAGTGAGGATGTTGAGGACGGATCTTAGCGAAGACTGGAAGGAAACTTTGCAGAGAACGCAACAAGAAGACAAAGACATAAGACCCATCCTCGAATGGAAGAAAACAGGTGCATCGAGACCTCACTGGAGTGAAGTTGCGGCAATGAGCCCTACCACCAAGAGTTATTGGGCACATTGGGAAAGCTTGGTTATCCAGGATGGAGTTCTGTGCCGGAAATGGGAGAATGCTCGAGGTGACAAGTGTCACCTGCAAATGGTCGTGCCAAAGCTCAAGGTACCGGAAGTTTTACAACTCTATCATAATGGGAGTTCGGGAGCTCACATGGGAGTTAAGAGAACTCTGGTTAAGATCCGAGAACGATTTTATTGGATCCATTGTCGAGAAGACGTTGAGGAATGGTGCCGTAAATGCACGAGTTGTGCTGCCGTGAAGGGGCCACACACTCGCAGCAGGGGTGCATTGAAGGTGTACAATGTTGGAGCCCCGTAGGAACGTATAGCTTTAGATGTTGCCGGACCGTTTCCTGAAAGCCAAAGTGGGAACAAGTACTTCTTGGTGGTCATGGATTACTTCACAAAGTGGCCGGAAGTGTTTGCGATTCCCAATCAAGAGGCATCTACGGTCGCCGACAAGCTAGTCCACGAAGTCTTTTGTCGTTTCGGGGTGCCCTTAGAGATACACAGTGACCAAGGTCGGAACTTTGAGTCTGAAGTATTTAAGGAGACATGCCGGGTGATGGGTACCCACAAAACAAGAACGACCGCTTATCATCCGCAATCAGACGGCATGGTTGAACGATTTAACCAGTCTCTGGAAAGATATCTGGCAAAAGTTGTAGAAAGCAAACAAAGGGATTGGGACAAACACATTCAACCGTTTCTCCTGTCATACCGTAGTGCCGTTCACGAAAGCACATCAGTAACACCTGCTTTCGCTAACTTCGGAAGGGAACTACGATTACCTGCAGACTTGATCACCGGCATCCCACCTGAATCTCCACGCAGCTTAACAGATTATGCGAATGATTTGCGCAACAGGATGAATGACGTATACGAGCACATCAGACAGACCGGTCAGCAGATGTCTGAGAGGATGAAGACCCGTTACGACCGGAAGGCGAACAATAAAGGCTTCGAGGAAGGATCGCTGGTGTGGTTACATAATCCGGCACGCAGCAAAGGAAAATCTCCTAAGTTGCAGGCAAAATGGGATGGACCCTATCGCATAGTCACTAAGATGAATGACGTCACCTACCGGATCTAGAAAGGACCACGAGGTACACCAAAGATCGTTCATGTGGATCGATTGGCACGCTACTACGGATCCAACAATGTTCGGGACGAACATGTCTAAGAGGGCAGTGTTACGCCCAGTGACATCTCTCGGCATTGTGGGAGGGACTCGGCGGTTCCGTCTAATAGTTTACACCGCCATCTATTGTCATCTTACGGAACTGCGTAGTACGGTACGAGAATCTTGGAGAGAATGCTGGTACTTTCTCGAATCATCGTGCTGTTTACACGCCGAGTACGGCGTTGCTGGAAAGCTCTAGAAGCGCTTTACCCGCGTATAAATAGGGCGCACGCGCACCGCCGAGTCAGTTTTACAATCGTAAGCGATCAAGTGTTCATCGTAGCGAACGGAAGCGGAAATACTACGAAGTTTGAAGCAGTACAGTGAAAAAGTGTGGTATAGTGTTTGTTGTGTTTTAAATTTAATTGTGTGTCTGAATAAAAAGTGTTTTAGTCGGTAATATTGTTTATATTCTTATCCGTCGAACCCAGCACGTAACAATAGGTATATGCCTCAATGCATATACATATATTCACAAGTGTGAGCACTATTATTATATTGCCTATCTCTCATAGTCCATTGGGGCTATAATCCTATCAAACTAGTCATGACAATTACTTGACATAAAAACACAATTACTTTTGTTGGCCCGGCCTGGAATCCAAACATAATCATGCACAAGACAACAGTCGCATTCACAACTAAACTGCTGTTTATTGCACGATGAAGCTGACGATATTTCTGAAATATTAAATCATGCATAACCTTAGTTATGTCATATAATAGACATAAACTGAGAATTTTAGTTAATATTTTTTTTATATTATTATTATTAAAAATATAAGTTAAGTTAAAAACAGCATCAGAACTTGTTGAAAATTAATTAAGAAGAAATGAATGTGTGCATCTTGCTATCTCACTTGCATGCACTCTAACAACAATAAGTCCCAACCAAATATAGCTATTCGTCTTTATTAATAAAAATGCTTATAATATTATATTTATTTTTGAATGGTTTATAATATCTTATTAATTTACCAATGGCACGTGGTAGTTAGCTAGGGACCAGGTACAAACTCTTAAGATAGTGTTCAATACTTAAAATGTTTTTCAGGGTTTTGTCTGTCTTATAATCAATGTTGCCCACATAAGCGATTTTACCCATATTTTGATGACATCATAATATTGCATATAAATGAACGCACCAACTTCATCCGTCAACTCACTTACATTTTTAATCTGTATCTCTTCCGTAATGTCCCCATCCATCTTTCAATGCGTTTCCTATTCCAATTCGATGTAAAATTTTGGAAAAATTTGTTTCTTCTATAAATAGTTTGTCAGTGTTTAAATTCTTTCCTGATAAATAAAGTGTTTGTAATTCAAAAGGAGTGATAAAAACTTTTTATACGGTATTGTTTTTTGACATACGTTAAGGTTTTACAATGAGTCATAGGTTTGCCTTTATTTATCAATAATATTCTGTTCCGTAGATGTCATCAGGAAGGCCGATCAAGTGCGTGGTTGTCGGTGATGGCACTGTTGGTAAAACTTGTATGTTAATATCATACACTACAGACAGTTTTCCGGGTGAATATGTGCCCACAGTGTAAGTTGTATTCAAGTCTACTCGTGTGAGATTATTGTATGTAGTCTTTGTAATACACAGTGAAGTTATTTTCTTTGTCAATTTCTAGATTTGACAATTATTCGGCGCCAATGGTCGTAGATGGCGTAGCAGTGTCTCTAGGTTTATGGGATACTGCAGGACAAGAAGACTATGACAGGCTTAGACCATTAAGTTATCCACAAACAGATGTCTTCCTTATATGCTTCAGTGTTACAAGGTGAGTTCACTTAATTCTGCTCTAAACAATGTGTTATTAACTTATTACATATAAATATTAGATTTAGAAGTAGCTGGGATATAGTATTTTTTATTTCTTTAACATGCTGTTGAGGTTTGTACAAACTTATTGATTATGAAATAACTAATTATCATAGTTAGTTGTATGGACTATACCATTTAGATTAATTATTAAAACTCAGCTTCCTTTGCCTAGAAGTAGACCATACTAATAAGTTACCAAACAAAAGTTTTTCATAATAATATAGAGTATGTCCATTTTCTCAGCTATTTTCAAAATGGAGTTAAGTGCTCAGGAATAGCATACCTTGTATGTGTACTTTGTAACATAAAGCTGACAACATGTTTATCCTTCTGCAATAATTAATTCTATTTTCAGCCCTTCATCTTATGAAAATGTAACTTCAAAGTGGTATCCTGAAATAAAACATCATTGCCCTGATGCTCCCATAATATTGGTTGGTGAGTAACAACTTTATACTAGTTTCATTTGTTGTTATTGAGGATAATATGTCTAGAATATATTATATAAGCTAGCATACAGTTATAGATCTAGGCTCATGGGATCAAGGATCACTCCTCCACAAAATATAGTTTTGTGAGAAGGAGTATATACTTACTAAAGTAACATTTTGTTCCTTATTCTAAAGTTCCAGGCATGCATTGAACCCCCTCTAACAGTCTGTGTGCATGTGTGACTGCCACCAAAAATGAAAGTGTGAAGCTGCTATTTCTGATGAAACATCCAGTATATACCTATACTGATTTTATGGCTAATTTCCATTGCCATATACAAATGTCTATTGACATATGGATTTCTTGTTTTCATAAAGAAAATCTAACAAATTTATTTTAAATTTTATATTAATTAATAGTGCTTGTTACAATATCCTAATAGTCTTCTGTTTACTATCAAATTTGGAACCTGGAACTATTATTAATATTTCAAACAGCTATAAATAATAATTCCATTTTTGCCTCTATACAAATACTAATTATAACAGTAGTAATCCTGTTGATTTAATTACCAATCTATTGCAATCATCTGTTGAAAATGTAGCATAATGTGTAATTACATACATTTATATAGGACAGATGTAATGTTTAAATCTATGTATTTAAAATATATTATCCTAGTTATATTTCCTGTTAATTAATTTATTTCCTATTGTATTTGTTAATGACATTGATAAAGGTAAGGTAAAGATAATTTATCCTGCAATTTGAATTATTTAATATTATTTATTAATTGAATTTAAATGCACTTAAACAAATAAATAAGTTCCATAACTTATTTCTATTTTATTTCTTATCATACTAAAGTATGTACTACCAAACATGTCCAATGCAAGTCCAACTATTTTATGCACTATTAATATAAATAGTCTGCCTTATTGGCATTATCAATAATGTCCTCAAATTTGAAAAGGAGAATGTAGCTGATGCTTTATTAAACTAAAAAATACAAGCACAGTATATATAAATACCTGATTTATACTGTTATTATGGTTTGAATCTTTTGCTAAAAAAAATAGGGCCTCTACAGTGGCTCCAAACCCTGGTCTACCTTGTATCCTTTGTTTATGGTTTCTTGCTTTAAACTAAGACAAGCTTAATAAATGAATTAAATTTATCTCTTTCAAAATATACTAGGATAATTAATAGGACTCTCCTTGTCAGCTAGACTATGCATGTAATGAAAATAGAATAAGAAGAGCTGCTGTATTATGTCTTTGATTGTCCTTTTGTAACTTGTGTATCAATTGCAGGTACAAAGATTGACTTGAGAGATGACCGTGAAACTCTCAGCTTATTGTCTGAACAAGGCATGTCTCCTTTGAAGAGGGAACAGGGGCAGAAGTTGGCAAACAAAATTAGAGCTGTGAAATATATGGAATGTTCTGCACTTACTCAGCGTGGACTCAAACAGGTAGGTTGAGACCAAATGTACATTTTTATACCTAAACCTATTATCAGATATTATAGCTTTGGATTATGTTGGATGTTGGTGTTCATTTTCAAAATAACAGTACATGCACCACCTTAGTATTTGGCTAAAATTTTGATACAGTCAGCTACGTAAGTTTTTTTTATACTAAATAGTGACTAGTCTCAGTAATCTCATTAACTTACAGCAGTAATAGACTAGTCTATTTAATCACAATTTAAAACAACAGAAAATTAATCGCAAATTTTAATTCAAGTTTTGAAGACTTCTTTGACAACATACTACATGATTCAATTGCAGTAAACTACATTCCAATGTGCATTTTGATGAAGGTCTATGAAAACATAGTACTAGATATTTCTAGTGCTAACTAAATAGCCGAGTGCTTGCATAAATATTTATCTTAACCTATCATATTATGTTTATATTTTCGTAATATCTTGTGGTATGTTCTTGACAAAAAAAAAACTATTTGTAGCCAATAAACAATCAGTTTTAAGCGTTAAGGATAGTAAGATAAGGTTTAAAGTGCGTGTACTTGGTGGCTTGTATCCGAGCCGGTAACAAACAGGGTACAAAATGTATCGGCTTATATGCTTAATTGGTTACATGACTTAATATAGATTGTATGTAATACGTTGAAATGAAGTTTTGGACTATAGTCTGAGGTCTGGAAGTGTTAAACTCGTCCTCATTATATGGGTCCTAAACAAAGCTGTCACAATGTACATTAGATAAATCTTAAAACTATAAATTGTGCGAAATATTTTCCCATGCTGATTCATCACAGTAGTATGTGTTTATTAATGGTAATTACGAGCTGTTTTGGGTTATTAATTGTCTGAATCATAACCAAGGCTGTCATGCTTTCATGTTTTTGGAAGCCAGAGTGTTTGTGGTAGGGCCTTCAGCTATTAAACATGTATGTTACAACTTACAATATTTAATTGGCCGACGTGAATTACTATTGGAACGTGAGTTCCAACATATACGACAGATACAATGTATATGATTGAAACCATCACGGTTTCCGTCTCAAAATACGAGTATTCCCTCTGTTTCTTTTATTTAACATAATATATGTTCTTGTGAAATTAAAGGCCAGGTTAAGAGCACCTTAAAGCTGGCCGCAAACATACGGTTTTCTGATCAGGTTTCCGATACAGGGATTCAGATTTGGATACCCGAATGCACACTTTTTATACGAATCGACACGTTTACCGCGTTGATTGGCTCTCTGATTGGCCAAGAGTTAGGAGCGGGCCAATCAGAGCGCCGAACGTCATAAACGTGTAGATTGCGTTAACGTAAAATAAACTCGCACTAGACACTCAGAGCTAGCTAGACACGGTGGTGTTACCGTACGAACTAATTCCTGATGAAAGGAACCCAACGTCTGCGCAAAGCTGACGGAATGACGAATCTGAATCCCTGTTTCGGAAACCTGATCAGGAAATCGTATGTTTTGCGGCCAGCTTTAGCGAGCGCTGCGTTCGGAATGATGTCATTTGGTTTTTTCCGTTCTTCATTCTGAACACACCAGTGAGGTTCCGAATCGAACGACGAGAATTATTTTCGCACGGAAAATATAAGAACGTGTGCGGTATATAACAAATACGTATAAAAAGTGTACATTCGGGTATCCGAATCTGAATACCGGATTCGGAAACCTGATCAGGAAAACGTACGTTTGCGGCCAGCTTAAACCGGCAAGCGTGTGTTTATGAGGAATGTGATGAAAGTGAATGAAATCAGAGAACTGTGTCAGGATCGTAGCAAATGGAAATCTGTAGTCTCTGCCTACCCCTCTGGGACACAGGCGTGAATCTATGTATGTATGTAAATGTCTTGCCAAAAAAGTCACACTTCTATTTAAACTCCACTTTCATTTTATATCCGTAAAGAAATGAATACGTTTATACTAATCGTGCTTTATTATATTATTTATATTTATAACCCAGTTTTCATATGAAGACATTCAAAATTCAAATAAATTATAAAAACTATATCTTAACCAAAACGTTAAGAATTTTTTGTAAGTAACTTATATTAGGGCGCTATGGTACTGAATTGGTTTAGTTACTCAATTTAGTCGATCGATCTTTCTGCATTCTGCTGTACGGCATAAACATATAAAATGATCTGAAATTAGACGTGTCAAACTAATATTAGATGACATCTGAAAACATGTTACGAAGTTTAGTTTTCCTAGAGATTTGGTTGTTGAGGAATTTTATATATGTAACATAAAAAACAAATTGTAAATAATAATAATAATATGTAATATATTAATAAAATGTATATAATAATTTATTATTAAATTAATTATAATAATTAAACTACTATATAGGGATTTTATCGCGTTGTTTATATAGTAGTTTAATTTTAATGAATAAGCGCGTAAACTAATATTTAAATTAAATTGAAGAGCAATCGAAACGTCGGGGAAAGTGTGAACTTAAATATAAATAGTTTTAATAATAATTTAATTAATTAGCTTAAAATTAGTAAAATTTAATAGTAGTAGTAGTGTTGCAGTTTTCAAAATTATGTAATAGTGTCAAATAAACAACGCGATAAAATCCGTATATAATAGTTAAATTTCAATGAATAATATTCGCGTAAACAGAAGACAATATTAAATTAATAATAATTAATTTATTAAATAATAAATATAATAATTACTATTGTTGCAGTAGTTGTTTCTTTTTTAGAATAAGGTACGATGGGATTGACATAGTCATTATTTTGTACAAAAATCCCTTTTAATAAAGATTTAAAAAGAAATATATACATATATACTATACATTTAATTAAAATATATTATAAAAATAAATGTAATGTATTTTAATTCAAATATAAATTAAAAATATTGTAATGTATAATATAAGATATCATATTTTAATTTAATTTAATTAATTAATAATTAGGTAAGTTATATTACTTAATTAATTTATTATTATTATTATATTTAAATATATATACATACAGTGGTCGACATATTATTAGAAACACTTGCGACGAATTTCACATTATACAAGGCACATTGCCGTAAAATAACATATCACGAAGATGTTACTAACAAAAGACGAAAAGATATAGTCTGCGCCTCACAATCAGTTTCAAAATTCATTTTTTCAAATAGATTTCTTTCTTTCCTAGGTCCATTTTTATATAATAAATTAAATAGAGAGTTAAGTATTTATAAATTAAATTATGTTAACTGTAAGAACATATTATATAATTATTTACAAATTTTGTCGTATGAGCAAACTGAGCAGTTACTTCAAGTAAGCAAATAAAAATTTTGCTGATCTATCTTAACGCATCATTATTATTGACCCACTTATTACCGGTACTGCTAGTTGCTTATGCAGGTTATTAAAATGTTATTATTGAATTGTAGTTATGTAAATTTATATTGCTAAAATAGTTTGTAAGCACTTCTTCGCCCGAGCCACAGGTTCAATCTAGTTCGGGCAAACAACAACAAATGTATTTTATAAATTAATTAGTCATTTATTATAAATTATTGTACCTATTATTTAAATAAATATTATTAATATTAATATTAATAAATCAACAAAATGCATAGAATACGTTCAACAACTTATTATTCATTAAAAATAAATAAATAACTGAGTTTACAACTACCATTTAGATATTTAGTTACGTACAAACAACTTAACGACATTTGCAGTACCATCCGTCATGGACCAGTAATTAGAAACAATAAAGAAATGAGGTAAAAATCAAAGTTATTAACGTGTTGAACGTCATCAATTTCAAATGATTTATGTAAAATTATGTTTGCTTTACAAAATTTCTTGAAAATAATATTTAGTTGCATAGCCTTTGTTATTAATGACAGCTCTGCAACGACGTGACATTGATTCAAGTAATTTCATACATTTATCGAGTGGGCTCGAGTTCCATGCTTCAACAAAGGCTTCGTAAAGTTCATTTTGACTGGAATTACGTTTAACGGAGACTTTAACGACGTACCACAAATTTTCAATAGGATTTAAATCGGGACTATTTGCAGGCCAGTCTAACATGGTAACACGTTGCTCACTAAGACATGATTTAACACTGCGGGCCGTGTGTTTTGGGTCGTTATCGTGCTGATCTGATGGTCACAGGCAAATGGTCGTCGGTGTAGGGAATCATTGTCTTTTCTAAGATTTTTTTGTATTGTAATTGATCCATTATACCTTCAATCTTACGGACGGGTCCAACTCCGCAACCAGAAAAACATCCCCATACTATAATGTTACCACCGCCGTGTTTGACTATGCTCTTCATGTATTTATATTCAAAAGTATAGTTTATTGGACGTCTAACGTAGCGTTTGCCGTCTGAATTTACCATATTTATTTTTGTTTCATCTGAGAATAACACTTCCATTCTCGTACGGTCTAGTTAAGATATTTCTTGTTGCTTGGTAAGAAGCGGTACCTTTCGAGAAACCCTCCGCAACAATTTAGCTTCAACTAATCTACGGTGTACCAGTTTCGAGGCAATATTCATTGGGTCATCAGATGAAAAAACTTTTATTCTAATCTCGTTAGATCCTTTAAACGGGTTTTGTTTAGCTACACGTTATTGGCAAATCTTCCCGGGGAGACGTTTTCCTTGGACGAGCCTTTCTTACAATACTTTTAGTAGTTCCGTTTCTTTTATAATGAGCAATAGCGTTGAAAACTTTCTTCACAGAACATTCTAGATGATTAGCAATTCTTCTATAAGTCCACTTTCGATCTAAATGTAATTTGACAATTAATTGCGTAGTTGAATCGTCACAACTCTTATTTTTACTAATTTTTAACAAAACTTATTATTCACGTAATTCCAAATTGACGTTTAATTGCCGCTGAAACTACAGAAAAAGCGTGGAAATTGGAAAAAGGTTCTTTTTTCAAATTTCAAAAATGGAACGAACCATAGAACTTATTTCTAATTAGTTGTCCAAGCGGCCAGTAATAGAAATTCAACTATCATTCATATTTAATATTTAAAGATCAAAAAATCTTTTAATATTTAAAGATAGAACAGATTTCTTTTGTTTATATTTTATGAGTTTTTAATTCATTGGCTATATTCTGGCATAGTTAATAGTGATTTAATCTATATATTTTTTACTCGTAACGATAGTTCATTCTGTGTTTATTTGATATTTATTTTTTCGTTTTCTCTTTGACATTCATTCTGTAGTACCTATTAAGTATTTTTAGTACCGGTATCACTGCCTCAGTTCAATTTAGGATTGGCGTAATCGAATTTGGTGCTGTCTAAATGAAATCTAAATTTAGTTCGATGGAACAGCAGAATGCCCTACACGAAATCTAACATTAGAGAATTTTTGACTTATTTTAGTTAAGTGAAAATTAACACAGAATTGGCACCATTGTCGTTCAGATAACAATCTTTTTAGGTCTTATTATTATAATAATATAAACTTAGAATGGCAATCGTTACAACGTTGACCTTTTCATTCTTAGTCAATTCCAGTTTGCGTATGTTTATTTATATTCTAGTTTTGATTAAAATGCGATCATATAATAAAATTATCATATTAATAATCTACTCAACGACACAAGACTACCTCTTTGTCCTGTGTCATATCTGTTTTTTCTGAGTATACCACACAAAGAGACCATTCAATTAAGAATGAATGGCAAAATGTAGATGTAACATACATTTGCCTATATCGCTGATGTGTGTCTAATTTGTATGTTTTCTAATTGCGCAGGTATTTGACGAAGCTGTGCGTGCAGTATTAAGACCCGAACCACAGAAGAGACACCAGAGGAAGTGTTTAATTATGTAAATAAGAAACTCCATGACAAATTCGAAAATTACACATGCAGGAATCTCTCTACGACAGTAATAATGTGTTTCTATGCCAATATGTACTTCCGACATCATTCACCACTCTTTATTGAATACTTGAACAAAATTACAGTCATTGTATGCCGATAAGTGCCATAAAACACATTCTTCATACTGCATAGTCACTTTATATTATATACAAACTCGTATCAGGATCATCACACAATTATTTAAGTTATATTTTCTGCTTATATTTAAGCATATGAAAATGCCAAAGATTTTATGAATAGATGTAAGAATCAGTATATAATTTAGTATGTTTTAGTAGAACGCACCAATGGATAGAAACAAATTGTTACTGTTATGTAAAATGACTATAATGTTATTTTTGTATATGCAACTGGACCTCAATATTCGAACTTTTGAAATATATTCTTATGCAACTTGTGAATAACGACTGACCGTAGATGCTAGTTTCTATAACATACTCAATTTAATCTCGAATTAGTTGCAGACGTTAAGCATTTATTATCCAGTGAATGATGTATTTGTTAAGCGGTATTTTATTTAGATATGTATAATTAATATCCATGCTTATAATAACTTATAGGGTTTGCGCTTTATTCTCTTTGAATAAAGTCTTATTGATCGATGCTGATCCCTGATAAGCTAACAATTTCTAAAGGCAATAACTTGAAAAGTTTATTACATTTGATAGAAATGTGTTACATACGTAATATTATAATCTGAGAAATACCCTATCGGCAGCTGACATGACTGTTGTAAGCTTTAGTGATGGTGAAATTTAGTCTATCTGCGTTATTTTACTGATATTTTCTATTAATTCTAATTTAATTATTTTATTTCGAATAATGTTTGTGATTAGACAAAGTGTGTTTATAGTGATTTATTAGGGCGAAATATTTTTGTATGTGAAAATCTTAGACGTAAGGATTATAATGCATTTAAAAAGTACTAGATTCTCAACGAAAAGGGAGCACAACTTACATAGTTGCTCATTCGTAAACATGAACAAGGAAATAGTTTATGAGCTGGTGGACTACTCTAACGAGCCTCATAAAATATGACGGCTAGAAGCAAAATGTTTCTAAACAAAAAGAATTGGTGTGCGTGTTGATGATTATGCACCATCGATTTATTGATATTATTTGTAGACTGCTTTGATTTACATGTAAAGCTTCAAAAATAATTCGTGTATATACCTATTTATGTAAGAGCTAAATGAAACTTGTGTAATATGCACTTCATAAATTATTGAACTTTATCATGGTGTTGTCATTTCAAGTACCTACCTGCCCTTGACGATATCAGTTGTACGTAATCCTGGATATATTTCAGTAAGTATACCCAGAATTGATTACACTATATATGATAAAAAATAAACTTTTCAGACAGAACAGATTAGGAACATTCTTCTTTTGTTTGTGTGAGAAACAAACAATCATAAAGCAGCGGATTTCTAATGGCTAATCTATTGAACTTGCGACCGAAGAGGTCGTGGATTTACTACTCAGCCCATACACTACCTACTGTCGTGAACCGCGTATCATCAAGTAATAATTTTCGAGTTTGTGGGGTTGGCATAAATAGTAATTTGTACCTAACCACCTATTAAATCAATGAGATCACAAGTAGACATAACATAATAAGTGTATATAATTATTTTGCCCTTACCGCTCTATCTATTTAAGTACTTATGGTACAACCGACTTGATGACGAGAAAACTTAAGGCATATTGTTATACGTAATGTAATTTCAATGATTATCCTTGACATTGAGATACATCTGTTTAAATCCGTCTCATTTAGAGAATTTGAATCCTATCTATTTGGCAAGATGATTCGTCTCAAAAATTGCACTATTATTTTTATTCAGTTTAATTGCCTAGGATTACAATGTATGATAATCCATACATACATAGATTCACGCCTATGATAATCCATTTGAATTTATTTCATTTTATTTGTCTACCAAGGCAGTAAGTTTCTATCCCGGGTGGGCAGTGTCATAAGGTCTTATATTGAAGAACTAACTGTTACCCGCGACTTCGTCCGCGTGGATTTTAACTAAAAAGTGTTTGTTCAGTCAAAATCAAATCAGTTATTTGCAAAATAAGTGTACAAACATAAGGTCTTATTTATTTTATAATAGTTACTTAAAACTTAGCGGGCTGTTACAGCCATGGCAAATTAGAGGGCACTGTAAAATATTATTTAATTATAGCTATTTTACAGTTCGCAAAGTTTACAAAACCTTAATATTTCTGTATTCCTCGTATAGAGATGACCTATACTAAAATTAATGTCATTCTTCTACTGTGTAGATAGATTTTGATTTATTATATACCTAAGGATTTATGTTGGATGTAGGTAGGTATATTTTAAAATTACTATTATTATATACACATTTCCCTATTTAAATCGGAAATTGATCACTATTTCATAGGCTTTAATTTTTTTCTAATATAAAAGTAGTCTCAGTTACTCCTCATAACATCAGCTATCTGCACGTGAAAGTCCCGTCAAAATCAGTTCAGCCATTTCGGAGATTAGCCGGAACAAACTGAGAGACAAATTTAAAAAATAGATGTCTTGGTATACGTGCGTTATATACTTTCATATGCATCAGGTAAATTAAAATTAAATTAAATTAAAATGCATTTAATTCGGACAACAGGGATCCATATTGTGTTAGTATTACAAATAGCTTATATCTAGTGTTAGTAGCGTACGTAGAACAAAACAAATTAAATAAAATAAAATAAAATAAAACAGTAATGCAAGAGGATGACCAAACAGAAAAACATGTTTCTTATTTAATAAGCCTCCGCACAAAATGGCTGATGTTCGGAGTATAACTCTCCGCCACAGCTCTCAGGATATAGTTGCGACTACTCCGCACTCTGCTCAACAGCGACGCAGTTTTTTTGCGTATAATGGCATGAAAGCCGTCTGTGTGAGTTTTTGCAAACATTTCCGAGGCACTGCAGAAACGGGGCAGTCGCAACAACATCCTGAATGCGTTATTATACTGTACGTGCAGGACATTCAGCGATCTCTTGGTGTAGTTGACCCATAGATTCCCGGTGTAAAAGCTCTGGCAGTATGCTTTGAACAAAGTAACCTTAACTGAGTCTGAGCACCGTGCAAATCTACGTGCCAACATGTTACCTCTGACCGCCAGAGCCCTGCGCTCCCTCTCAATGTCCATATCTAAAAAAAGCTGTTATTTTGACATTACAAACTGACACTTAAATTTTATTTATACAATATGTTCCTGGATATAGTGCAATCCCGAAATTGGATGAAACAAGACCATGAATCATCGACAAAAAATTTTTTATTAAAATTACTTGAAATTAAAAAAGTAATATTGACTAGTACCTGGCAAATACTATAAAATAACAAATAACAGGCCAAAAAGTAGCTACTATGATTAAAAATATAGGTATTTTGTAAGAAAAATGCATCTATACCAATTGTTTTTTAAATAACTTAAAATTACTAAAATTGTTGCCCACATAACAATGTAAATTTATAGCATATGTAATTAATGATGACATGATTAGGCCATTAGCTAGGGCCATTAGGCTATTACCTTTAAAAATGACTGGAATTGATTCAGTAGCCGTTTTTTAACAAACTACTTTCAGGATGTCGTCGTTCTAGATGTGACCCCTCGTACCTACCTATATGTAAACTAAGCAAATTTCGTGGAGAGACAAAAACTGCTTTGTTTACAAAGTATATTAGATATCTTTTATTCTTTTACAAATTTGAACTGAAAATAAAATGAATGATGATGCAGGAGGCATTTACCTACAAGGTAACACTAGAAATACTTCTCGGATCTTTCTGCATAAAAATCTTATTTTACCCAAAATGTTAGTTACGAGGTTTACATCTAGAACGACGATGTGCGACTGCGCGTTTATTATGTTACACGTTGTAATGTAGATGAATCGGATATTGTTCATTATTTCATTGGTTTTAATATTGCTCCGCGGAAACCTATTTATTTTCTAAAATCAAAGTAGCTTAAGTTACTCCTTTTAACATCAGTTATCTGCCAGTGAAAGTCCCGTCAAAATCGGTTCAGCCGTTTCGGAGAATAGCCGGAACAAACAGAAATAAAGACAAAAATTTTAAAAGTATATGTTTTGTTGTACCTACATCGAAACATCTATTTTTAAAATAACAGCTTTTTACCTAATGCATATGAAAGTATGAAGGGTACCTTACATACTTTCCTAAGCATTAGGTAAAAAGCTACAGACACTTCAATTTTATTTATTTGTATAGAATACTGTGCGGCAGCAACGAAAGGTACTTCAGCATCGTTGGTTCAGCAATGATATTATGTACCTAAGTATGAGCGCTAAGGTGACGTAGAGTTTTGATTCCACGTTTGGGCAGAGTCTGAGAGAGGTGTTCTATCAAACTCCCAAATAGCACCACGGCAGGTAATGTATTAGTGGTATTATAACACTCATTTCGTATTTCAACAACACGTTAAGTCGTCGACTGTAGAGTACAGTTGCAATGAATACAATTACTTATGAGTACCTACATATGGAATTAATTTAATTTTCCATGCGTTTTTCTTGTTCCACTGCTGGGCAAAAACCTCTTCCTATGACTTCCAAATCACTCTGTTCGAAGATGGGATATCTTTAAACAGAGTGACTGCCAGTCCGTTTAGGTCTGCCCCGTTATCGACGACTTTCTTGTGGCATCTAATTGGTCACGATTTAAGCCCATCTCTCTGGGTGCATGCGGCAGACGTGTCTAAATTCTATAAGCCGCAAAATATTATGACAAATACAGCCGTTAATCTGTTAGGTCTTAGAATACAAGACATATTATAAAATCTATTGTCTGGCAACCTGCGGGCCGCTGCAACATTAGGCGAGCTTATTATCTACACACGAGAATCCGTATAGAAACTGTGACATACATAGCTGTAAAATGTGGAGATGACACATAGGCATACAACCTGAACAAGGTCTATTTATGAGAGTCGAAATTGTAATGAAACACCTCATTACTATATAATTAATTTATTTCATTTAACACGTTTACATGTCACTGAAACATTGAATATAAACAAATACCTACACACGGATCAACATTTAAAATAAGATAGGTTTTACCAGAGCGCTTAGCACAAGTTGCAAAAACAGCAATCCCTTTATGTATAATTATTATTATTATTATGATTATATTTGTGTAAAAATGTCATGGAAAACGTTATGGTTTCAAATCGCCGCTCAGAAAACAATTTGTGACTAGAAGACTATGATTATTGTATAAAATATTAACATCGATTTTATTTTTAGAACTAGGAATATAAAATTGTAATCAAAATATGTATATTATAGACTGTAATGTAACTAAAATGTGCCATGACAGCCAGTAAATGGAAGAGTAAGTAGATACATTTTTCACATGAATATAGCCTAAAATAACACCGATCGTAATTAATTACTAACAGTTATAAACATAGAATATTAAATGCAACAAGTAGGAAACCTATAATAAATTATTTATATAAAATTAGTCATGTTGAGTTTGAATTTCCTTAGATTCAACAATAGCACACATGCCATGACTCCACTTGCATTATCATGAGATCTTTATAGGTTTCAATATCTATATAGAATTAACTCATCTATAAAACATGAAAATCTAATTTACATGTAAAATACTGATTACAAACTTCAGTGTTTAAATGATTTATCCATTTACGAAATCTACAAAATATATCTTAATGAGAAAATATTTTTATATAACAATTCAACAGTATCACTAGATATTGTCCAAACAAACTCTTTGCAAATGGCTTTAAACAAATGTTTTACTTAATTCTTAGTTAACTGGTAGGTATCCTATGACGCTAAGCTCAGTAAATTGTACATCCTATTGTACTAGGATGACAGATAATATGACAATCAGAAATTAGAAGCTTTTTTGACTTTATGATTTATGATTAGCTATTTTGACTTTTCACAATTTTGAATGTTAAAAATCCATTATTGGATTATAAAACATTGATAATGATTATTGTGCATTTACATTATATACAGCATTTTACAATTATAATAATTATACTTTTTATCTACTAACACTAATTAGTAGTATTTTTGTGTTTTTATAATTTTTGTGATACAGATAAAATAATTACTTAAATCTTAAACATCTAAGTAATCAAAACATTAAATAGCATAATTATTGGAAGTTATATAAATATATCTATTAAACTGGACACAAAAAGATATTATGAAACAAATTGATAGACAGAATCCCATAGGTATATAAAATATTATAATCCACAAATAGATAATCTTATTTGAAAAAATTACTTGTAGCGTATTATAATGGTTATAGTTTTTATATATTTTTTTGTTTTAATTCACAACAGAATTTCTGAGTATACATTTTCTGGAAAAGCTTGCATATTCAAGCATCTACCAAACTTAAGTGCCTTCACTGCTTGGTAAGTAATCATCTTCCTGATATCACATAGCTCTATAAGGACCTTGAGACTTCAAATATTGGATTACTAGCGATGGCCCCGAAGACACCACTTCTGGTGGGATGGCCGTCAGAGGACAATTCTCAATGCTCATTATTTGTAAACTTACACACAATGCCAGTTCAAATGGTAAATTGCATAAGTTGGGATTATCATTTAAATACAGTGACTCCAGATTCTCTAATGTACCTATTTCCTCTGGTAAATACTGCAAGTTATTCTCTCCCACACTCAGGAATGTAAGATTGGTCAAATGGCCAATAGATCGAGGGAGGGAAGTCAACTGGTTTGACTGAACAATCAGTTTCTGTAGATCATGTAAGAATCCAATTTCATTTGGCAGCACTTCTAATTTATTTTCTTCCAAATCCAAAACCCTTAATTTTCTCAAGCTACCAATGCTAGGCGGTATGCGCTTCAGGCAATTGTTTGATAATATTAAGATTTCTAAGTTTTGCAAGCACTGTATATCATCCGGCAATTTTGCCAGCTGATTTGTTCCTAAGTTGAGCTCCACCATATTCAACCATGTTCCAATATCAAGTGGTAGTGATGTCAGTAGGTTTTCCTTCATGTTTAGTTTGGTTAAATTTTTTGCCCTTGAGAAAATGCCATAAGGAATTTTGTCAATCTGATTATGTTCCAGATTGATAGAGAACACATTAGTGAATTGAGCTGGTCCTCCTGATGGATAGCTCTGGAATGAGTTGCGGGACAGAGTGATGCTTGTCAGCTCATTCAAACTAGCCAGGAGCCCTTCTGGCAGTTGAGATATTGAGTTACCTTCAACATTAAATTCATCCATATGTTTGCAGTTGCTCAATGTAGCTGGGATAGCAGTTAACCTGTTGTATCTGAGGCCCAAGCGGCTAATAGCATGGAGATTACCAATAGTTTCTGGTATATCTAAAAGCTCATTGTGCTGAAGGTCTAGTGTTGATAAATTAACACAATTACCAATCTCCTTCGGTAAGTGCTCTAAGTGGTTGTGGGATACATCAAATGTCACTAGATTTACCAAATTGCCAATACCAGATGATAATTCCTTGATTTTGTTTTCCCTTAAGCTCAGCATTGTCAAATTAGTAAGATTGGCTATTCCATCACCAACCACCCTGATCCTATTGAACCTCAAAAATAATGTAGTCAAGGATGTAAGTTTATACACCACTTCTGGTATATCATTAAGCTTGTTATGCCTCAAGTCTAACACTTTCAAACATCTCAGGTTGGCTAACGAGTCTGGCAGACTTGTTAAGGAATTTTCATTCAAAGCTAGAGTCTGTAAATTTGTCAGACATCCAAATTCAGCAGGCAATGCAACCAACTTGTTGCCATACAAATAAAATTCAACCAAATGTGTTAAATCTCTGACATTTGGTGGGAGAGATGTTATAGAAGATTTACTGAGATCCAGTCGTTTCACACCTTCGTCACGACATCTCATGAATTCTTTTATTACATCTAAATCAGCTTGAATGGGTTTGTTCTTCTTTGCGGTAGGTTTTGGTTTATTAGACTCCGGATGCTTGACTGTAACAACTTTGGGCCGTGCACCCTCGGTGTTGGTCAATGATGCAGTAGATAACTTCTTTTCCCTCATGCTGTGATATTTTTCTCTCGGGCTTACGGTACCAATGGAATCCAACGCTTCAGAATTATCCCTCGATGAATTATCGAGATTCATTCCGTAGTATTCAAATCACTGACACTGTTAGTGACGATCTATTACCTCCTCGAAGATTATTTACTAAAATACACTTGACATGGTTTTGTCATCTCATCGCATTAGAAACAAATCAATACCTATTTCAGAGTGGCATGAAATGAGCGATTTCCTGAATTCTTCCACGCTTACAAATACAAACAAGCACACTTTTATATTTAGCACTAATTACGCATCCGTCAATAAAAATGTTGACTATTATTGTCACAATAAGCGATACACCCAAAAATAATGATTTTTATGAAAACACAATTCTGTAACAAAAATGGAACAGAATCCTATTCAGTTCGGATTTCAGGGTTGACCCGTTGACAGATTATTTCAGACAAGTATCATAGATTTTATTGAAATCGATTAAATTATAGTCGAATTTAAAATGCATTTTATAATCACATTTCATGCATATGAATGTACGATATGCAATTTTTAAACTCTATCGTAATAGGACTAGCGTATCGCTATGTACCAGAAATATTGTCTGAATCTGTGCTGCTACTTTTTAAGAAAACATACTTCTTTTTAGCGACCTTAGAGTACATTGATCGATTTGCATTTATCAAGACTTCTCGATATGTTTTAAACGTATGCTAAAAATGTTACATGTCCGTACAAATGTAATTAAGACTGCGCCGAGCGAAATGTGCCAAAACAGGCCGTCAAAGATAAGTGAATAAAATCAACACTTTTTGTTTAATACAAATATATAAATATACATTTACCATAACAATGAATGTGTTTACTATAATAATTACTCCTAAACTTAAAATAATTAATATTTTCGCCTACAAAATTATTTTTATTTAGTATTATTATATTTATATTTATAATATACATATTTATAATAATTATTTAGTAAATTTGCACGAAAAATTCAAAAACGTAAGCTCGCGTTACGTGATTTTTAGATTATAACAGTAGAAATCTATCCTATTTTACAGCTTAAACGAAACATAAATAGTTATATTACAATTTGTCCGTCCCAAATATTTAAGTTATTGGTTGAAAATAAAGATACATATTTATCAAAAAAGCACTTTAAATCCGCCATACAGTTATAGTATGGCGGCTGCATGCCGATTTGAATATACGCCGCACGAGCTCTGTCATTATCTGTCTTACGCTCGGCGTAGTCTTAAGACAAAGGGTAACATTTTAACATATTTTTTATAGTCGAGTAAAATTATACTGTTTTTTTATGTCTTGAAAAACTGAAGATCAAAGTAAGCTGTGCATCATAAAATAAAATGCCAAACCCATAAACTAGTATATAATTATTATCCGGCCAAACCAAAGAGTATAAACATACTACGGGGCCAAACCATAGATAACACACTATATACTAGGCAAAATCTATCAATGTCAAAAACACTAAACAGAAAGGTAGAAGTTTTGTGACTTGGATCTCATTACTGTGTTTTTAAACAATTGTACTGAATAAGTTGCTTGTATTCTATATTAAATAAAGGCTAATCAAAAATAATAAAAATGGATAAAAGTAAAGAAAAAGAAGAACAAAGTATCATGGATAAATCCATGAGATCTGTCTTCGGTATGTGTGAAACCCAACTAACGCAAAACTATTTGTACTTCCAAATGTAGCAAATTAGAACTAATTCTCAACAAAACGTATCTATTTCAGTTGGTAATATACCGTACGAAGCAACAGAGGAAAAACTGAAGGATATATTCAGTGAAGTCGGCCCTGTTCTTTCTTTCAAGCTTGTATTTGATCGAGAGACCGGTAAACCGAAAGGGTATGGATTCTGCGAGTATAAGGATCAGGAGACAGCGCTCAGTGCTATGCGTAATCTTAACGGATATGAGATTGGTGGACGTTCGCTTAGAGTGGATAATGCTTGTACAGAGAAGTCTAGAATGGAGATGCAAGCATTGATGCAAGGACCACAGGTAAAGTTTATGTGTAATTCAAATTTTACTTTTAGAATTATGAAGACTCATATAACTTCTGAAGGTGCAGGCTTTCTTTTTGTTCAGGCAATTCTTTTTTAGATTCCCTAATTATTGCATAAAATTATATGTCATAATTGAACATGGCATACTTTTACTTTTCCTTATAATAATTACGCACAATATTCATTTGGCATTACTGTCTAGGCACATTTTTTTAAGCATAATTACTGTAAGCACAATAATTGTTAAGCATACTATTCTAAAGCATAAAGGGAATTGCTCAGTTTGTTAGGGTGCTTCGGCTTGGCGTGAACATTAATTATAGTAATAAATGCATTGCTTTTTTAATATCTTATATTCAAAACAAACTAAATATGATAATAAAGTTGCAGCAAGTTGTTAAAATATGCCTTTTCTAGATCCTACATAATATTACAATATTGTCACTTATAATTCACTAAAATGAGCATTTCATTGTTCAATCAATGAAATGCTAATTTACATAACATTTATATTTATTATAAAGATGATACCTTATTTATGTAATAAAGTAGAATAAGGGCAGGAGGATATCGGAGGATGATAGGGGTCTAGACCAAACATATTAGGGTATGAGGTCTGTGGATAAAATAAAAGAACTTTTATTTTGAATATTATTAATTTATTTACTTTATTTTATTAATTTAATTCACATTAATGAAACCATGGAGATAGCTAGTTTAAAATAAATATATGTACTACATAGTTATAATACATTAAAATGTGAACACTATGCTCACCTGTCATGGTGCTATCCACTCGCTAATAACATTTGTTATATGTGTTTCTCTTTCGTTGTTAGTGTTAAGAACATGTGATCTAACACGCAGTATGGAACATTGACAATTGACACAAAGTTGTTGACGATGACCACTATTTCCACTTTGATCATTTTCTTGAGCCGATGAATAATTAAATGTAATCCAGCATGAATGACACACTAAGCGCTGAGGTGTTATCTGTAAATAAGACAAACATTTTTGTTTTTATGTATTTTGTACAGTTATCATTAACACAGTACTAAGTTACATGATAAATAGATTTCATAGAGATTCAGGTCTGATTTTTAGTGAATGTGGTCTGTTAATATGAAGGGTTCAGACATATACCTTAACACACAATGTAACCCATCGAACAAAACTTTAAACCCTTAGGAAATGCTAAATTGATCTAGAATAGTTTAATATCACATTAATGATATCGTGAAGTAGTTTGTGAAATAGTATTTGCAGGAAACATGTTAGGGCTTAGAAAATAGACTTACCACTTGAGGGGTAGTCCATTTTTGAATCAGTCATAGCACTTCAAGTAGCTCTAGCCAGCGTCTTCTGCCATGCCTTATATCGGTAGCGCAATTGACACATAGCTGTTCTTCTTCATTCCCTCTTGAGGGATCAAGAGCATCTAAGCTTACGCCGAGGTCGTGGTTTAAAGCAGATTCGGTCCAAAACAGCGCCAGGGTCAACGTTAGGACGCAGGTTCGGGGTCCAAAACAGCGCCAGGGTCAACATTAGAAGCAGTTTCGGTGTCCAAAAGCAAGCCCGGGTCGTCATGAGGTATCGGAGTCCATTATAGTAGATTGAAACGTTTGAAAAAAGCAACTGAAACAATATTCACAACGCAAGAAGGAGATAGATGCGCGCGAGTAGCGAATGTTTGTTTGTTGTCATTGTTGACAGAAGTCATTGTAAATGTTGTCAGTTAAAAAAATTAACGTGACTTGAGGATTTTAATATACAAATCGATAAATAATGTATAAATTATTATACAAGCCTTTGTTTTTTTAGATAACGGCTAAATACGTATAATATCTGAACCGAATCTCAGTTTGTAAACGTTATTAAGAAAACAAGTATCTTATTAAAAATGCACATTTATTTATATGGTAACCCAGAATGGAGCGCAAAAGAAGAAAAATGGCGGTGCCTATGATTGTTATCAGTTTAAATATTTGTTTATGCGTCCTTTTTTACCGAAATATTTCCTGCAACGAGGTATTGTTTAATATTTTTTAATTAATTAATTATAATTATTGGTAAATAGATTTTTTACTGAGCAATTTGTTCACGCAAAGCCGAAAGTAGCTATTCCCTTTGGAGTTTTGTAAATTAATGTTTGCATTTAATAAAATACTTTTCATATATACAATAGACATGTTGGTGGCTTAGGCCCAAGCGCCACCCCCGCTGCACCGTAACCTATTGTTACACTATGGTACCCAAGTTATATATACCTTATAACTTTATGCCAATCAAAATTAGGACAAAAAGCATTTCCCAAAATGATATTTATAACTACTGGAATAGTATGCCAAAAAACAATTATGTCAAAGTATTATTATGACAAAAAAAAAGAAGACCTACTCGTTATGCCAAATTAAATTTAGACAAAATAAAATTGTCGGAACAAAGGTTTCCCCTTTTTTACACTTACTAGGTTCCTAACATATATTCCTATGCACTCTTGTTGTCACATCAGATTAGAGAGTATTTTAGTATAAATAATATGATTAAACAATCATATTATTTATTATTACTATAGAGTATCATGTCACCTGCTGTTATTATTACTTTTTCAGGTAGAGAACCCATATGGTGAGCCTTGTGAGCCTGAGAAAGCTCCTGAAGCCATCAGTAAGGCAGTGGCTACACTTCCACCAGAACAAATGTTTGAGCTGATGAAACAGATGAAGCTCTGTATACAGGTACTGTTAAATGAATGTGCAGTATTAACATGAAGACTTCACATAAATTTTATTAACAAAATTAAAGAAGTGACTTATGTTCTAATTACTGAAGATTAAAATCTTATTCATTTATTGTTCAATTATTGTCATTGTTTTTGTATTGTTACGTGCTTGGGTTCGACGGATAAGAATATAAACAATATTACCGACAAAACACGTTTTATTCAGACACACAATTAACTTTAAAACACAACAAACACTATACCACACTTTTTCACTGTACTGCTTCAAACTTCGTAGTATTTCCGCTTCCGTTCGCTTCGATGAGCACTTGATCGCTTACGATTGTAAACTGACTTGGCGGTGCGCGTGCGCCCTATTTATACGCAGCTAAAGCGCTTCTAGAGCTTTCCAGCAACGCGGTACTCGGCGTGTAAACAGCACGATGATTCGAGAAAGTACCAGCATTCTCTCTAAGATTCTCGTACCGTACTATGCAGTTCCGTAAGATGTCAATAGATGGCGGTGTAAACTATTAGACGGAACCGCCGAGTCCCTCCCACAATGCCGAGAGATGTCACTGGGCGTAACACTGCCCCCCTCTTAGACATGTTCGTCCCGAACATTGTTGGATCCGTAGTAGCGTGCCAATCGATCCACATGAACGATCTTTGGTGTACCTCGTGGTCCTTTCTGGATCCGGTAGGTGACGTCATTCATCTTAGTGACTATGCGATAGGGTCCATCCCATTTTGCCTGCAACTTAGGAGATTTTCCTTTGCTGCGTGCCGGATTATGTAACCACACCAGCGATCCTTCCTCCAAGCCTTTATTGTTCGCCTTCCGGTCGTAACGGGTCTTCATCCTCTCAGATATCTGCTGACCGGTCTGTTTGATGTGCTGGTGTACATCATTCATCCTGCTGCGAGTGCGTGGTCCCTTCATGTCAGAACAACTCGTGCATTTACGGCACCATTCCTCAACGTCTTTTCGACAACGGATCCAATAAAATCGTTCCCGGATCTTAATCAGAGTTCTCTTAACTCCCATGTGGCCTCCTGAACTCCCAATATGACAGAGTTGTAAAACTTCCGGTACCTTGAGCTTTGGCACGACCATTTGCAGGTGACACTTGTCACCTCGGGCATTCTCCCATTTCCGGCACAGAACTCCATCCTGGATAACCAAACTTTCCCACTGTGCACAATAACTCTTGGTGGTAGGGCTCAATGCTGCAACTTCACTCCAGTGAGGTCTCGAAGCACCTGTTTTCTTCCATTCGAGAATGGGTCTTATGTCTATGTCCTCTCGTTGTGTTCTCTGCATAATTTTCTTCCAGTTTTCGCTAAGATCCGTCCTCAACATCCTCACTAGTACTTCCTGCTTGGCCTCTTTCCTGGCGCAGTGGTGCTTACACTGGCCGGTACACGGTCTACGTGACAGGGCATCCGCATTACCATGTGACTTGCCACTGCGATGCTGTATCACGAAGTCGTGTAGTTGTTGCCTGGCACGCACATCAGGTGTTCCTCCTACCGGCGACTGGTTTCTGTTACGTGGTTTCCTTCGCTTCGGGCAGCTCAACCTGATGTGGCCTCTCTCGCCGCAGCTATAGCACCGGGGTGAGGTCAACACTTCCCTGGTACGGTGAGCTCGATCGTCCCGTCGCACTGTTTCCACCTCCGGAGTGTAGGCCGGGGCATCCTTTAAATTTTTGCTGCTTAGATTCTTTCGCTTCGGGCAGCTCAACCTGATGTGGCCTCTCTCACCGCAGCTATAGCACCGGGGTGAAGTCGACACTTCCCTGATACGGTGAGCTCGATCATCCCGTCGTACTGCTTCCACTTCCAGAGCGTGGGCTGGGGCGTCCTTCAGGGTTTTGAAATGTCCGAGTCTCACTGCGGCCCTAACCTCCAGGTCTCGGATCCCGTCGGTGAAAGCTTGAACGAGGTTTCCGTCAATGAGCACAGGTGAGGACTGGTACGCCTTTCGAACCAGCTTCTCCACCTCCAGGGCCCACTGCTGCAGGGTTTCACCAACACGTTGTGATCGGTCTTTCAGCTGGGCGCGAAACACGTGTTCCAGGTGTGCGTCGCCATATCTCGCCTCTAATGCCTCCAACAGCTTCTCGTACGTGATGTCTTGACCAAGCGCCTCTAACACGGTCAAGGCCTGGTCACGAAGCCCCAAGGTGAGAGCGGTCAGAGCCTGTTCTTGCGTCCACCCGTTCGATTTCATGACGGCCTCGAACTGGATCTTATAGGCTGACCATGACGATGATCCGTCGAATGGTGGGACTTTAAAGCCTCGTGGTGAGGACGCCACAACCGCAGGTGCCACGATCCCATCTCCAGCCTTGAGCCCACGTATCATTTTCTCCAACTCAACAATGCGACTTTCGTGGCGTTGGACTTGCTCTTTCAATTCCTTCATCTCCTTTCCAACCGTCGCGCTGAGGTCTTTTAGCATCATCAGCTGCTCCTCCTGGCGGCGCATACCCTCCTCCTTATCGCGTTGCAGCTGTTCCTCAAGGCGGCGTGCCTGCTCCTCCTGGCGGCGTGCCTGCTCCTCCTGGCGGCGTGCCTGCTCCTCCTGGCGGCGCATGCCCTCTTCCTTATCGCGTTGCAGCTGTTCCTCGAGGCGGCGTGCCTGCTCCTCCTGGCGGCGTGCCTGCTCCTCCTGGCGGCGTGCCTGCTCCTGCATAAACGCCATCAGAGTCGCGAGGTCGGGGTTCACCGGTGAGCTGCACTAGATAGTTCCGCTGCAGCCGCGGAGTCACGTGATTCACCTGACGTCGGCGAGGGGGCGTCTCCAAAGCGCCTCTGGTCCACATCTTGCTGGCGCTGGTTCCTGGTACGCACCCCTTCCACTTCCTCCTTTGGTAGTACTGGCATATTCTTACCTTACTTCTGACACCAATTGTTACGTGCTGGGTTCGACGGATAAGAATATAAACAATATTACCGACAAAACACGTTTTATTCAGGCACACAATTAACTTTAAAACACAACAAACACTATACCACACTTTTTCACTGTACTGCTTCAAACTTCGTAGTATTTCCGCTTCCGTTCGCTTCGATGAGCACTTGATCGCTTACGATTGTAAACTGACTTGGCGGTGCGCGTGCGCCCTATTTATACGCGGCTAAAGCGCTTCTAGAGCTTTCCAGCAACGCGGTACTCGGCGTGTAAACAGCACGATGATTCGAGAAAGTACCAGCATTCTCTCTAAGATTCTCGTACCGTACTATGCAGTTCCGTAAGATGTCAATAGATGGCGGTGTAAACTATTAGACGGAACCGCCGAGTCCCTCCCACAATGCCGAGAGATGTCACTGGGCGTAACAGTATTTACAGTTATTAGCAAAATATCAGTTTAATAAAGTATGATATATATCTTTATTTTTATAATATTTACAATAAGCACCTTAACTATTACTCCTCAACTATTATTTTAATTTTGTTATTGTTTGGTTATCTTTTAGAACAACCCAAATGAAGCCAGGAATATGCTGTTACAAAATCCACAGCTGGCTTATGCATTATTGCAGGCTCAAGTCATCATGAGAATTGTAGACCCAGCGACTGCTGTTGTAAGTATTATTTGATCTATTATATAAGAAGGGTAAACTGAGGTGTATAACAACCACATTTCATCAACTATTGTTTTGAGCCCACATAATAAAGACATCACCATAGGCAGCTAGCATCTATTCTGTAGGTGTTTGTTGCAGTTCTTGTAGGTTTATGGGTTGTCATATTGCCATTAACCCGCGTCGCGAGCCCAGGGTTGGGAGCAAAACAATGCTTTTTCTATTGTGTCTGGTAATTAGACGCGAGATGAGTTAACGGCTATGTAGCCCTATTGCAGCACGGCATTTCTTGCCACAGCGAACACATAATAGCGCAAAGCTTATAACCAGTGACAGCGACTCCCTGTGTTGTTATCGGCACCATTTCAGGCATGGGCGGAGTGACCTCTCCACAAGCGCTGCACGTCTGGGGCACAAATTAGAGAACACAGACTTGCCCAGCATCCATGTTCTCCTCTCGGCCTCATCGACTGTACTCTCAGGAATGACAAGCATTACATGTGGAGCCAATTTGGTTGCAGGAGATGCAAACTTGTTCGTGTTGGACCCTCCTATCGCCTACGGTTCACCAGATCCGTTGCCTCATCCGCCGACTTACACCCTACCGAATCCCATTTTCATCGCTGTACTCGCCGTTATGGTCTTTAGTTATAATACTGGGCAGTGGTCTATGTTATACCACATGGAAATGGCTCCCCGACCGAATTCAGCCACCCACTTACTTGGACCTTTTGCAGTGAGGGATGTCCACCCCCGCGACTAGGACGCGCCGGTTAGGAATTACCCTAGTGGAGATGATTAAAGATAGCTCTATCTTCCAGGCGCCGAGTTAACGGCTCGTATGACATCGAGACCGATGGCAGGGAGAATAAAGCCAACTCTATTACTATTTACGCTGCACATTTCTAGAATTTTACCTTTAGAAGAACCTAGTAAAATTTGGCTTGTAGCCCAGTATGTCCCACTGTAAGTCAAAGGCCTGCAAGGAATTTTGTCTTCTAATTTAAGTCTATGTCTAGTCTATGTTTATCAAATCAATCATCGAAGTTGTATGGTAAATTAATCTTCAAATATTTATTGTTTAAGCTGGTATTGATAATTTACCTCAGTTAGCCGATACTTTAGAAATAAAATTTATAAACAAAAAGCTTAAAATCGACTGCTATTTTAAATGTTTAATACCTGTTTGCCAAAACTATTGCTCACATGTATGTTATTGAATTTTGCAGAGTATGTTGCACCCAAGCAATCCTGTGCCTCCAGTGATGCAGCCTGGAGACAAACCACCACCACAATCTTCTTACAATCCACCTTCATGTAAGACTATTATTTAATTTTGTAAACTGTTTTGTTCTATTTAGATTGCTTTGCTACACTGCAAAATAAAAGTAAATCATGCTTGCATATAGTTTAATTTAATTGAATTTAATGACAAGCATGAATGAGTATTAATAAATCTATACTAATATTATATAGCTGAAGAGTTTGTTTAGTTGGTTGTTCGAATTGAAAAATATTTTAGTGTTGGATAGCCCATTTATCGAGGAAGGCTATAGGCTATATATATAAAAATCACGCTACGACCAATAGGCGCAGTATCCATGAAAAATCATGCAGAAATTGAGAAATTTCTCTTATGTTCAGCTAGTTTTAGAATATTTATTTTATTTTTTGCAAATAGTTCCTTCTAAGAGAAACATAACTATTGGTATGCTATAACTTGATAGTAGGATATTTATTTGGGATATATAAGATACATACAGTTGTTTTAACAAGTCAATGTTTGTTTTTACCTTATTTTCTTCCTTGTGTATTTAAGAGAGAAAACAGATCAGTACCAACTTTACAGGGTTGTATTTTTAAAAGACTTATTTGGTCTATTGGTTTCTTTTCCAGCACAACAGCAGCAAATGCCACCAATGCCACCAATGCTGAATACACCTGTTCCGCCGCCAGCTCAATATACTCGTTAGTAATGATAAATTTACTTGTGTGGATAAGAACATCGTAAGATTTGATAGGATCAGGCTAGCACTAGGCTTCCAATCATACCATGTCTACGACGTTCGTACGAAATGTTAAGAACGACAGTATAATATTCATTCATCGCCTGCGCCTTATTGCACAACACAAGAACTGTCATGAGAACAGCATCCGTAGCAGTTAATTTATAATTCTCCTAAGTTTAAAACACACACAGAAGTGTCATGTAAACAAGGCGTGCAAGAGTTTATTTATAATTTTTTAAATCAAGCTCCATACGTATGCTATTTAAAAGCTTTCATATCGTTTCCTTATTATTATTTTTTGTATTTAACGACGCGACCTTTTGATCGCGAGTCCGATTGCCTTTGTGGCAAACATTCGTCGAGACTTGATCGTATCGTTTCGTTGTGAGGTGCAGCGCGTCCAGCGATGGGCGACGTGGACCTGCGCGGTGGGCGTGCGGCGAGCACCGCTGCGCCGGCGCTGCTGGACCAGGACATGCGCAGCCTGCCGCCCGTCCCGCACGTCCCGCACGTCCCGCACGTCCCGCACGTCCCACACGTCCCGCACGTCCCGCACCCCGTGCCGCCGCCGCAACAACACCACGCTGCCGATGGGTACTGCAATTATATACTCTTGACTGCTATCTATTACTGTTTATACCGCTTACTAATATTATACGTAGGTACTTACATACATGTTTCTATAAACTGAGGACTGACTGAGAGGACTATTCCTCTCTACCGTACACAGTGAAACGAATGCTTCCATTTATCGCTGTAACATAAAGCCGATATGATTAAAATTGTATAGATGAAAGTGAATAAAGCCAGAGAAGTGTGTCAGGATCGTAGCAAATGGAAATTCGTAGTCTCTGCCTACACCTTTGGGAAACAGGCGCGAATCAATGTCTAGATAGTCTATTTTTTAAAATGGTGCATTCATCAATAAAAAGTAGTATATGTCCTTCCCCAGGTTTTAAAGTATCTCTGTACCAAATTTCGTCAATATTGGTTGAGTGGTTTAGCCGTGAAAAGGTTACAGATAGACAGAGTTACTTTCGAATTTATAATATTAGTAGGAATTGCTAGCCTTTAAAAATATAATATTTCGTGTTGTAATTACGATTTACAATTTTTTCTCAAGTACTACTCCTTCAACGGAGCCCGTACAAGTACAGCCCGAAGTGTAAGTTCTCTTTCGTCGTTACTATGAAATACGTTTCTTTTTTTTTGTCATTGCTTGATGTTACCTATTTATTTTATTATATAGTTTTCAAGCATGTTATCACGTCAAGCTGTTCCACAATACTTTTGATTTGATGCCCCATTTATTCTCTTCTGCATAAAAAGCGAATATTAGCTACACAATTTTATTTGATTGTAGTGTTTGAAATTGCCTTTCAATAGATATATATATAGAATGGTTCCTTATCCATTTTTATAAAATCTTAAGACATAATAATTATAACGGGACATACTTTTGTTTTGCCTAATAATTATATTTACGGATAACTGCTAACGCATAATTTTATTAAGCATAATCTTAAAGTTGAATTGTATATTATCACAACTGGCCGCTTGGGGTGCCCCAAGGGCCAAACCGCAGCAGACTGACCTTTTTTTTCGGGTTTCATTAAGATAATTATGTCAATATAAACTGTATGCCAAAGACAATTATTATGCCAAAGTATTAATAGCCTAAGTATATTAGGGGAAAACATTATGCGAAACGAAGGAATCCCATATCGAACACATTTCGCTCTCATATTTGTTTGATGATATAAATATATCATGTTTAAAATCGCGATAAAATTAATTAAAAAAAGGTTTGCCGGCGCTATCTATCATACACTTGTATTGCAAAAGCGAATGTTCATGATATTTGCATATTTTTTATGTCTTTTTCATAATTATATCGTTATTGCTTTTACAAATTTTCCCCCGATAAATATGTATCATGACATGAGATATCATAATTTAACATTTTTCCAAACAATCAATCTGAAAAGTATGTTTGTCATGTTATGGACTATTTTTATTTGGATTTATTCGTTATTTTAACTTAGTGTTAGAGTTTAGCAAGTCAATTACGGATGTTTTACGTGACTTGACGATATGATTTGTCGTAGAAATAATATTCACTTATTTAACACTACTGAATATCTATATTTACTGTACAAAAGCGTCGGAATTTACGTACTCCACCAAGCAAAGCGGGATTAAGATGATAATGATTTCACTCTATAAAATAAACCGATCATTGAGATTTTTTTTTGCATTTAGAAAAATACTAAAGAAGTATTTTAAATTCTTTAATTTTATTTATTGCTTTTTCCCTTGCTTTTTAATTATCTACCAAGGTCCTGCAGTGTTGAAAGTAGCTTAAATTCAATGCGTAACATACGCGTAAATGTAAGACGAGAACTTATTGTTTTAATTTCGTTCTTTTTGTTTTAATATTCGCTCTAGTGCGGCCGATATTTAAAAGTAACCTTTATAGTAATAAGTTGTTTTGTATAACAGTGGTTTCCCTCGCGATCCTCGACTGGCAGGCATGCAGTCCCAGTCGTTCAGCTCGGATCCGCGCGTCAGGCCAAACGACCCGCGCAATCAGCCCAAGATGCCACAGCGTAAGTGTTGTATTAGCTTTTATACATTTAGGTGCCGTGGTTTCTATTATAGTCCTAAGATAATTATTAAATCTTGCTAGCAAGGCGATACCAATGACCTTTCGTCTTTGTTTTCGATGTTGCGTTCCCAAGGTTGTTTGAAGCGGTTTGCAGAGAAAACTACACCAAGTTAATGTTGGAAGTGACAGGTGTTCTTTAAAGAATCCTAAATACAAGTTACAAATAACTTGTATTTAGAATTCATTTTTTATTGATTGTCTTGTAAGGTAACAATGGCATCCGTTGCTCAGGGATTAAATTGCTTCCCGGGTTAGTCCGAATAACCTAAGATTCTCAAACCTGAGTGGTTAGTGCCGCCTAAGTACCAACTGAAAATTGCAGTCAAATAACTATGTGTTGTAGAACTACAGTAAAAGCTTATCCAAGAGCTCCAAATAGAATTTTGCTGTTAGCAGAGGGCATTTTCTTTGGTCTGGCGTGATATATAATTGATTTTTCGACTTCTGACATAATTATACCTATGCTATTCAAGCCCACATAGCTTACCACACAATATGTTTAACTCAAGTTTAGATTTTTTTGAAGAATAAAAGAATAAAAGTATTATTCCCTCATCGGCGTAGGGACGCGGCTCGCCGATATAATGATTTTATCATTAATTCTCGATATGGTTATTTTTTTTCTTCTATCACATACATCTAGCCCAAACTAAGCAGAGCTTGTACTATGGGTAAACATGTATTTTCATACATCATTCATATATACATTTTTTTCTAAATACTTACATATTATAGGTACCTATATAGAAACACCCAGACCAAGACAAACATCCATGTTCATGCACACAAATGTTTAACTTGTGCGGGAATCGAACCCGCGACCTCAGGCGTGGCAGTCGGTTACACTAACTACTACGCCATCGAGACCGAGGTTATGTTGACGTGTTAAAATTTATAGAGATTATGACTAATTGCAAATAACTTGCATGTGGCTATTTCGCCAGCTGTCAACTGATTTTAAAGTAATTCATAATATAATGTTGTTTAAATATTTTGTGAACAGAACAAATGCCGCCCGGTATGCCGAGCGCGGCGCAGGCTAGAACTATTCAAGGCATTCCATCGGGCGCTTCTGATCAAGAGAAGGTAAGTGTTATTTAAATTGTAATAAAGAAAAATATAGTTATTTAATTAGACTACATACACCTCCTTATTGCCGTGACGTGTTATAGGTTTGATGCTAATACGGGACAAAAATGGTGTAATTATAGTTGTATCCTGGCAATATTCTTTGTGACCGTTATTTTTATATGTCTAGTCTGTAAATACCTACGACATTAGAATTACACACAATGCTGCAGTCGTCTTTATTAACACGTTCATAGCTTTATTATAACAAGCCTAATTATTACTTAAAGCAGTAACGAAACTCGGTGATGCTCTACTAAGGATTTCTTCACAGTGAAACCCAATAACACTTTTCCTGACTTGGAAATCAAAACCCAGAACTCGAGCACACCAGTGTCTTATGATGACATCAACACATCAGAAGCTCATAAACACTTTTTGTATTAGGGTTCAGTAAAAAAAAAAAAACTTTTAATATTAATCGGTTATATTTGGTTTGCACATAAGTTGTCTTTTAAACATATTATGAGACTGTTAATTCGTACAAAATATAGCTCAAGGTCTTCCTTAGCTTATAAGCTACCTACACACCTTAGTTTAGAAGGTTTAGAAGTCGAAATTAACAGGAAAGGATACTATGACATTACGCACAATCTACTTAGTTAATGTCTACACAGTATCTGGAAATTTTCTGCCAAAAAATTCAATGACGCAGCCTTACCTGGGAGTCGTATCTTAGTCCTCATGATCAGCCATAACCATACTTGCAAACCTGTTGTAGTACCTACTACCAAAATTATCCGGAGTTCACTTAATAATGCGTCATCGTTATCAGTCAGTCCGTTGCAGTCCACTACTAGACATAGGTCTTACCTATTTAGGCTATACCATCCGGTCTTCCGCCTTCCACATCTAGTCTTACGCGGCCACCTTCTTCAGGTCATCGATCCATCTAGCAGGGAGTAAATAATATGTAATTATAATAAAATTTCTTTCTGTTTCGCAGGCCGCGCTGATCATGCAAGTATTGCAGCTGTCTGACGAACAGATCGCGTTACTGCCGCCTGAACAGCGAGCCAGTATCCTCATGCTTAAAGAACAAATCGCTAAGAGCACTCAGCAACGTTAATACATGCATAGCTCACTTGTAGCTATGCGTTTTAGTGCATATAATTTTTTTTAATATCATTGTCGTCATATATGATTTACTTATAAGTACGGACAGGAAGGAGTAATAATCCAAAATTGATTAGATACCTATATATTTTTCAACCATCTATATATCATTCGAATACAATTATGCGTCATTAATACGATGCGCGTAAATTTATTCGAATGATTTTCGTATATAACTTTCTCAATTTCCACACCTATCTATTTTGTATTGTCAAGGACGCGGGGCATGATCTTATGTTTAGTGTAGTCGATAGATTCTGCGCCCAATTAGCTGATTGCATTTGTATAAAAAACAGATTTGGATAGCTTGCTATAAATTGTTTTGGTTTAAATAATCCGTGAACTGTATGACTGACTACAGATATACTTTGATTACGAATGTAATTACACAGATTTCATTAAATAAAAATATCTTATAAAATAAGCTTTTGTTTTGATATAATCTTGTGGTAATAACAAACGTGGTTCTTACGTAATAGGTTGGGTGGGGGTCGAAGATTTTATATGCATTTAACCCATACTTTTCACCTTAATTTTGTCTTACTGCACGGATAGCATAGAGGTTTAGATGACTGTCTTGCCAATGCCACTGCGCGGAATGCTGTATGTTCGATCCCCACACGGGGCAAAAATGTGCTATCCACGAATAGTTATTCCGACTCTGGGTGTTTTTTATGGCTGTTGTTTAAATATTGTTAAAGAGAAGAGTTCTTTAAAAAAAATCTAAATGTAAGATTAGAAGAAAAGGGAAAACTCAATATGATCCCTTCTCAAAACGACATAATATATAGTATTTACTGTTAATGCATAAAATTTATTATCATCTTTTAACCCTCCACCCGTCGCATGGACTTTTGTGACACAGATTGTGGCATGGGGTTACTAAGGACCCCGAATGATTAACACCTTCATAAACACTTTTGAAAGGGATCTTCAATTTTTATGGTTAAATATATTTTGTTCTTGGTTTTTCCTAAAGGAATTCCCGCTCTTTTAGTTTATATTAATTTAACATTAAATATTATTTACAATCAGACATTAATAAAGAAGGTACCACTATTTAAAGAACTAATGAAATGCGAGCTTGAGATTATAAAAAATAGATAAATTATATCTAACACGAATTTCATATTCGTTATTTGGATACGGCTGTTATGATTAAGACGTGTTTTACATATAAATATTACATAGTTATAAGTGGGAGTATGAAACGACAATTTTAGAAGAAGGATGTTAAGATTTTCGAGAACGCCAATTTATTGCCTTGTTTAAGAATAGATAACTATATACGATCCATTCTTTTTATCAAGAATATCAGGTATCAACCATAGCATGTAAACATCGATACTAGAAGGTCAGTGGCAATATTTTTTGTCATAAATTATATTGATTTCGTGGCAATCTCTGTTTTATATTGTGTCTGATGAAAAATAAAAAGCATGAGGAAAAATATCATATAGATATCGGGCTCTATAGACCCACGCGATGGGTTGAATGGTTACGTAAAGTAATGATAAAAACTGCGAGTTTTGTAGGTCAAATCAATCATCTTATCGCGTACGTGATGCGATTAACGTAATAAAACATTTAAAAATATAACAATGAATGTCATGTCGTAGAGTGGATATTCTTGAGTAGCTAGTTACTCCGTGACTTGTAGTAGAGCCGATCGCATTACATTACCCTCCGATCTTGTAGTATAAGGTAAGTAATAAGTGATAATTTGATAACATAGAAAACACACCTACAAATTTTTAGAGACCTATTAATAATACTCGTTATTATTCGTGCTTTGCCACCAATGTAAGTAAATTTCACAGTCACTGTAGGGTTTTTGAACCAAAACACTTAGCATTTAAGTGGGTATTTAAAAAAATGGTGCCATCAACTCAAAAACTAGAAGAATAGGGACTCGTCCTCGGACGAATTAACTAATGTTAATTCGACAAGTCCTGAGTCTCTATTTTAATTAAAATATAAGCATCGTAACATATTAAAATTGACATTAAAAAAATTATAGTAGACTTATAAATGATAATGTATTTCTCTACCAATTACCATGTAAAATATTTTAAATAAATGTAATAAATATACTTCTTTACATTGATAAAAGTAGGTTAATTTTTTTTTAATTCTGCCTAGAAATAAATAATAAAAATTTGGTCAGTATGTCGCGTCAATTAAATAAACGCTATTGCATTTACCAAAACTTAGCAAGAAGGTCTAAATTCGATAAACCTAAATAAAAGAAATGTGAAGAGCAACTATCATAAATTAAGGTACCAATTTTACTACCTTTTTATTTACTTGCTTTCTTGTTTTTCAATTTAGAATGCCGATTCCGGATTGTGACATTATCGACCATCATCATAATTATCATGCCAGGACCGGGCAAAAAACAATTTAAAGATGAGCGTATAATTATATAGTTCAGGGTTAGGTGTATACACCTAGTTGTTAAAAGGTTAAAGTCGAAAATGCCGCGAATTGCTTCGAAAAAAGAATGGTAGGTACGTCGCTCGGCCGTTCGTTATGTTCACTTAGAAACACGCAAGCGCGGTGGCGGGCGCGGGCGCGGTAGACGTGCCAAATCGTGTTCACATTCATAGATAAGACACTATATACTTTCACATTGACCGCCAGGCGTTTGCGCGAATGTGACGTGTTGTCAGAGATTGTAAAGATGGACGACGAACTTTTATTTTTAATCGAAAACTCATAGGTACCTTAAGTGGGAGATGATGAAAATTAGAGTTGGTGTGCACGAAATTAATAAAGAAAGAGAACGGTATGGTGAATTTCATACTTTATATAGTAAAACCTATTCTACACGGTCGGGTCAAACGCCCAACCACCGTGACCATACTTGAGTCAACCAAACTGCTCGGCGGTTCTACACCATCGCATGGTTGGAAACAACTTCAGTTTTAACATGAGCGGCGAGCAGTACGCAGTTACGCACGTCGATGGCACCCCTTTCAAATACGCAAAACAGTACCCATACTGTCTATCTACCTAATAAAAAGATTGTTTATAAAAACCTTCATTTAATGAATACCTACTTACATAATCCATTATGTAGGTACTATATAATAATAATACTTTTACCTACCTTCTTCGCTTTCCTTTTGTAAACGGTACGCATTTATGTTCTAGATAGGTTTTTTTGTGTGCATCAGAATGACTGGTGTAATGTTACGAAACAGCATGAAATAAGAATGTATCAAATGTACCTTGAATCTACCAAAATCTACCTATAAAGAAAGCAATTCCACCTCTTTGATTTCCGAGATAGCTCAAAAAGAAAGTGAGGCGCCAACCTGACATCAGGTCCGCGGGTGTATTTCCGTTTCTGAACGAAATACCAATTGTTTGAGTATGGATTCCCTTCCATATAAATCTACCTGTATACTACCTTACAATACTACAAACAAATATTAAATCTAAGGAATTAATGAAGCGGAATTTGAAAATAATAGTTAGTAATTATTAAGCCCCTGGCAAATTGGCAATAGCAAGCGTTAGATTCCTGCTTGTCTCTTCACTAATTGCTATTATCAATTTGCCAGACGCTCAGTCATTTCTAACTATTATTTTCAAATTCAAATTCCTTCCTCAAATTTATTTATAGCCTAGTGATAAACTGTTGGACTGCCACGCAGAGATCTCAAGTTCGAACTCAATCACTCAATAATATAACTTCGAAAAGTCAATCTCTGACTTTTCAAAGTTATATTATTATGTGTATTTAATAGTTAATTATCGCTTGCTCTAACGGTGAAGGAAAACATCGTGAGGAATCCTGCATGTCTAAGAGTTCTCCATAATGTTCTCGAAGATATGTGAAGTCTGCCAACCCGCACTAGGCCAGCGTGGTGAACTATGGCCTAACTCTTCTCACAGTGAGAAGAGGCAGGAGGCAGCAGGACAGTTTAACACAAGGCTGATATTATTTATAATCATGAGATCTTAAGTCCCACAAACAAGGAAAATCTCTGTAGAGTTTTTAAAACTCTACAGAGATTTTCCTTGTTTGTGGGCGTCTTGTACGCTCGCTCGCCATTATGTACGCGTCCACTTCGCGCAACGCCTCGATGAAAATGAATACGCGCGATCGGGCAATAAGCTTTCACACGTTTGGTTTGTCAACACAACACCCTCTATTCGCCCTTTGCGCAGCGAAGCGCTGGCAATCAAGGTCGTTTGGATGTCAACTCAATTTGGTTGTTCGACCAACGACCACACCATCAATTTTGGCGACAACTCAACCAAATTTGACGTGACCGTAGTTGAGTTGCCGGCTGACCCGGCCGTGTAGAAGGCGTTTTACTATGATTGATAGGCACCAAATAACAAACAAAAATGTTACCCAACTTGGCATATAGGTACTGTATACGTTATGATAATATGTATGGGTAGCTTGGAATTAGGATGCGTAGGTATTTTATTTTGAATAGGTATCGACAATTGTAAAGTACTTCTCTAAAAATTATAGATAGCCCAATAGATAAGGCATAAGACTTGCGATCGAGAGAACGTGGGTTCAAATGCTATCCATTATCCTACCAACGCAAAACTGCTCTTAAAACAAGTAGGTACGTTAGTTCACCTGGAAGGGTTAGCAAGAATACTAACAATTGGTACCAAAATCAAATTACTAGATAATTTGTTAAAAAAAGAATGAACCAAAAACATAGGTAGACACACTGTATCGCAACTTGTAATAATTGTTATACCTACTTACTTTGGAATGTTTTACCTTCTGACAAAAGTACTAAAATCTCATTCTACCGTAAATCAGTCTTATGATATACATGTCAAAGTAACTGCAGATAATATTAAACATAGTTTTGTAATTTTTGAGCGCCTGCTATTACTGCGATAACGTCTCGTTACGTCCTCGCCTCCTCTGCTTTAATAAAAATATACTCGGAGCTCGAAATGTCAAACCCGTCAAACTAACCTGTTTGATGCATTTGGTGCATGGCATTCAAACATAAAAGATTATTATAACCTAATACATTATTTTATAAACTTATTTAATACCTACATATTATGTAAATAAATGCATTTTTGGTGCCTATCTAATAAATTTACACTCTTGACCTTTTAACTTTTGACGTTAAAGTACCTACGTGACTTTGCGAGTTCATTCCCTCACGGTTTACCTAACGTATAGTGCAAAATCATTCAGTTGATTCATTCGCTGCACAGCGGACACTAAAATCGAACGCGTTTACTACTTTTGTACGTATTTTGTTACAATTTGCGCATAATATTTCGTGTAGTTATAAATAAACGTGCTTGTAACTCTTGATTGGTGTGATTTTGGCACCGAATTCAAACTTTATACCTACGACAATATTATAATTTAGTCTTAAAAGTGGTTTCGCGGTGTTATACACATTTACTTTCTTCTTATTGTTGTTAAAAATTCATATTTTCCTTTTAGCCAAACAAAATGAAGTGGGATGCGATTTTGTTCGCGTGTTTGTGTTTTCTGAATTCTTATGCGGAGTGTAAGTGGAAGCAACACTATGAGATAACCCAGGATACCCAGGAATATAGAGGACATTGGCGGGAAACTGCTAATGAGATGCCCACAACAGCGCGGCAAAGGCAGGATCCTCCAGACCATACGAAGTTGATACCAATGGCTAGATATGTACTACATAATTCAGGTATGTAACGTTTATCTTACGATAAATATTGATTACTGTAATAAATAAAAAACAGAAAGGATAGGCAACAGGTAAATACGTTGTAAATACGTGCTGTATGTAAGTTCTCATACTTACCTACATAACTTTTCCCCTGCATGAACAGTTCAATATGAATCAGTCAAGGCTAATATGTTTTGTTTTACTACTAATGTATTCGCGTGTTAAAATCAACTAACTCACAACTGATAGAAATATATTATGCTCTTCAAATAGTTGGGATTACCCCAATTATTAATAAATAATCATACTACGCAATAATTAATTAAATAACTAATTGCGTGCCAACGCGAGAGTAAAGGTACCGGGTTGGCTTTAGAAACGGGCTGATCGAAACGGGGGTTGGTGCTGGTTGAAATATGTAGGGGGTGGGTTTTCCGATCCCCCAGAACCATCCCTACCCCGCGCACTCGCGTAGTTTTTTTTAGGCATTTTTATAAACACGTGGAATGGAACGACTTTTTGATGACACCAACAACGTTATTTGTTTCGTCTTTTTTTTTATATTGTAAAATGATAATTTTATTTCACCAAATTTGGTAAAAGATATTATTGTTACGTGAAACGAAACGTAAATTTTTTCGCGCCAGAAAAAATTACTATTTCAAATACCTACTTTTCACATTCTTTTCAAAGTTAAAGTGCTCTTAAAATTGACCACTGAATGACCCACTCCTTAGCCTACCCCTAGAGTGGTTATAAAAAGCCGGAGGCGCAGAGGGAGGGTAGCAAGCCGAAGCTTCGTAGGCGAGTGCGGATGCTTGTGCTTTGTTACGTAATGGCGTAGAGGCTGCACTTCTCGCAGCGCCGGAGACGTCCCAGTTGTAAGTTGCTTCCAAAACAACAGATTTTATGCAACCCAGAATATAAAATGTCACAATTTTGAGGTTGTATGAACAATTTTCTAAAAAATGTTGTTTCGGGAACTAGACAGTTGCGCGCGATGAGGTAATTTGGAGGGGTTCAACACTCCCTCCTCCCTCCCCCTCAAACACTCTCAACCCTTAATTAAATCGGCCCGTTTCTAAAGCAATCCCAGGTAGGTCTATAAAATAATAAATAAATAATAATAAATTTACTTAACCTATTGAGGTGCAGCGACACACTCAATAGGTTTTTAATTATTATGCCTGGTTTTTTAAGACTTGACCGGCATAACGGATTTTAAAGCGATTAATTTTTTTTTTTGTAAAATCTAAATTAACACCTTACATGTTACGTAAGTACTGTTATATCCATAATTACTTCGTAATTAAATGCTGACATCTGCACTATTTATATTATATATACGGCCATATGCCACGCGGCGAAGTCAGTTGCAGATAGATATTTCGACAGTGCAGTTAGAACAATCGCAGAGAGTCATTTTTGTACTAAAGAAAAGTGAGGTTGTAGGTGTTTGTACGTGTAAAACCTTTCTGAATTAAAGTGTGGTTTTAGCTGAACTAAAAGTGTTTTTTTTAAAAAGACAATTCGCGGCAGCCGCCTAACATTGGTGTCAGAAGTGGGATCTCGTAAGTGGTTTCCGTATAAATCCTGAGATTCGAATCCGTGGTCGCCGCGCGTTCGTCACATTGATCGACGGTCAGCCTCAGCCCTTCGTGCCGAGCCCGCATCAAGCACTTCAGCATCGTGGTCGACAGTAAGTCTCCTCCTACGTCGAACCTGCATCACTGCCATACCACGTGGTCGACGGTAAGCCTCCGCCTGCATCGTGAGCCCGCACCAACACCGTCTCAAGCTACCGAGATTTGCTGCCTACAAAGCTTTCTCACCTCTATCGCCTCACCGGGACTGGTATAGCCATCAAAAGACGTGGAGAATCTGCTCAACATATTTGGTCTCCAACATCAACTGCACTTGTCATTCGCCATCGTTCAAAACGCCACGGATCTTTCAAGCCGCCCGTATATCTCCGGTCGCGCCCGTGTCGTCATTCGTCATCATCAAAAGTCGCCACGGATCCTTGAAGCCGTCCACTCGCTTTCGGTCGCGCCCCGTGTCGTCATCAATCTCGTTCGTGTACGTGTCACTATTCGTCTCTGAACAGACCGCGCGTCACGGACTCACAGTTTCTCCTGAATTTGTATTCTCTAAAGACCCTAAATCTATATTTCTACATAGTGCGTCCAGGCATGTTCCTGATCCTGATACTGTAAGTTTTTATTGTTATTTTTTTTTATTCTATTTTACCTTCATATTTCTGTGTGTTTCTTTGTATTCTTATACCTCCTAAAACCCAAAAATGTCTGTCAAAACCGAAAATGAAAAGGTTACCCTTAATGTACTTACTAAATTCATTAGGCCATACAAGGGAGACCGTGAAACACTTCCAGCTTTCTTAACAAATTGTGATAATGCTATGTCTTTAGCAGCGCCTGAACAGCAGGGCATTTTATGCAAATACATTATATCTCAATTAGAGGACAAAGCGCAACTCGCTTGCAGTCTAAAAACATTCACTCAGTGGTCAGAGCTGAAATCATTTCTGCGACTAACTTTTGGTGAAAGAAAGCACAGTTCCCATCTATTAGTAGATCTTCAAAACTGCAAACAATTAGCCACAGAAACAGTTACACAATATTCGTTAAGAATCGAAGCCTGTTTAACTAGAATTCAGGCAGACATTCATTATTCATGCTCAAATCAACAAGAACTCGTAGGCAGAATAGCTGCCATGGAGGATCTTGCCTTAAATACTTTCATAATGGGTCTTAATTCAAACATATCTAATATAGTACGATGCAGAAATCCTTCTTCCTTAAATAATGCCGTGACACTAGCGGTAGAGGAAGAGAAAATTTTTAATTTAGGCCGCTTATCACAACGTGCAGGCAAATCCTGTACGATTTGTAATAAACAAGGGCACACTGCCAATGAATGTTTCAAGAAGAAACCTAGCTCTCCTCCAATTCAAAAATCCTTTCATGTTCCAAATCCTTCATCTCATTTTAAGGCATTTTCAGGTAATCGACAATTTCCCAATTCTTCTAATAATTCTAATTTTAACAATTCTCATTATAATAATAAGTTTTGTGCATATTGCAAGCATAAAGGTCATGTTATAAACGAGTGTCGCAAGCGTCAATACAATAATCAACACCGCTCTCAGAACACGCAACCCGATTCCGCACATCGAGCGCAAAGCAATGCCGCAAGTTCACATGCACCGAATAGCGCTGCGCGTATACACTGTTGTGAACATAATTCTAATTATGCACATGTTGAAAATAATGAATGCGATTTAAACGTGAATTGATTTCGGATGCGTGCCTGCCGAAGTCAATAAGTCATTACGGCACAAATTCTTATACTATTTCTCATACAAATTCTTGTCCTAAATCGAATACTAGCTCTTATACCAATTCTTACACTGAATCTTATAATAATTCGCATCCTAATTATTACACTAAATCTTATACGAATTATTTCACTAAATCTTCTCAGCTGCACAACGAACAGCCGAGTACTATTCAAACTCAATCAAATCTGCCTATTGAACAGTCATATGCTACTAAATCTTATCTTAAATCTTATACTAAGTCTTATCCTAAATCTCTTACTAGTTCATATACCAATGATCAATTGAATCGTTCGGGTCTTACTATAAGTAAAAATAACTTACCAAATCTTAATACTAAATCTTACACTGAATCTTATAATACATCTCAAAATAATCTGAGTCTTACTAATGGCTTATCTCATATTTGTGCTAAGTCTATTTTATCTCAAAGTGATTTAAATGTTATAAAGTCTCGATCTCGCGTCCTTGATGGCGTCAATAAAATTCCAGAGAACTCAAAAGTTTCTGTACCTATTTTTGAAACAAGTATTAATAAATACAAAGTCTCTTTACCTTTTACTTATCTCGTTACGAATTGCTCGCAAAAACCTCTTAGCTTTCTAATAGACACCGGTGCGAGTGTCAGTATCGTGAAAAAACCTAGTTTATTATCTAAACCTCAACTGACTGAGGAGATTATTCGCCTCAAGGGTATTAATAACTCTGGATCTTATAACGAAACCTTGGGTGCCTTTGACTTAGAATTTCAGTTATGTAAAGAAACATTTTTGCACAAATTCCATGTCATTACAGATGATATAAATCTTAAATATGACGGTATTATTGGTACCGATCTTTTACGAATTTATAACGCCAATATAGATTATGATTCTAAATACATGAATTTGCGTGGTCACAAACTACCTATTTACTTCGATAAACAGACCTACGTCATACCGGCTCGCTGTGAAACAGTAGTCGAATGCATGGTGTCAAATGATATCTCAGAACTACATAGCTTACGCGAAGCGCTTGTTTTAGATCACGTAATAAGTGAAGGTGTTTATTTAGCTAATTGTATAGTAAGTTTAAAACCAAATAATCGAGTCAATATCTCAGTTTTAAATACCACTGAATCTGAAGTTCGAATTCAAGACTTCAAGGTAAAATTAACTCCTCTGGAATTCCCTAAAATTTATCAATCTCATAATATAATTCACACTGTTTCCTCGTCACCGTGTGATCGACGAGATCGTGTCCTAAATCTAATTCGGCACGATCATCTTAATTCAGAAGAAAGCCAAGCTCTATTAGAGTGTTGTGCAGATTTTACTGACATATTCTATCTCGAGGGAGACCCCCTTACCAGCACAAATGCAATTCAGCACTCTATTAACACAGGCAATGCACCACCCATTAATGTAAAATCATATCGTTTTCCTGAGTGTCACAAAGATGAAGTTGACAAGCAAATTAGGAAAATGCTTGATCAAAACATTATCAGACCTTCAATTTCACCTTGGAGTGCCCCTGTCTGGGTAGTCCCCAAAAAGATGGATGCTTCAGGGCAACGGAAGTGGCGAATCGTCATAGATTATAGACGACTTAATGACGTCACCGTAAACGAAGTTTATCCTATCCCTCTCATTTCCGATATTCTAGATCAGTTAGGCAACTCTAAATATTTTAGTGTGTTAGATTTAGTATCCGGATTTCACCAAATCGAAATTAATTCTGCTGATACTGCAAAAACGGGTTTCACCGTAATTAACACAAATGGTACCTCAGGTCACTATGAATTCACTAGAATGCCGTTTGGGCTCAAAAATGCCCCTGCAACCTTCCAACGGCTTATGAACACTGTGTTATCAGGTCTTCAAGGTCTGCACTGCTATGTCTACCTTGACGATTGTATACTGTATGCCAATTCATTGCCTTCCATGATAGAAAAGCTTCGCTTAGTTTTTGATAGACTCCGCCAATTTAATTTAAAACTCCAGCCTGATAAATGTGAGTTCTTAAGACGTGAAGTAAACTATTTAGGTCATACTATTACTGATAAAGGAGTCTCTCCAAATCTCGATAAGGTTAAATCTGTCTCACAATACCCTGTTCCCAAAAGTCCTAAAGATGTAAAATCGTTTTTAGGTCTCGTCGGCTATTACCGCCGATTCATCGAAAATTTCTCTAAGATAACTAAACCCTTAACTTCTCTATTAAAAAAGGATACCGCCTTCTATTGGAATACGGAACAACAAACCGCATTCGATATTTTAAAAGAAAAACTAACTACAGCTCCTCTTCTCCAGTACCCTGATTTCTCTCAACCTTTTCTCGTCACTACCGACGCAAGTAACTATGCCATAGGTGCAGTACTCTCTCAAGGGCCAGTCGGCAAAGATAAACCTATTGCGTATGCCTCGCGCACGCTCAATAAAGCAGAAGGTAATTACTCCACTACAGAGAAGGAATTGTTAGCCATATTATTTGCGGTCAAAACTTTCCGTCCTTATCTCTATGGTAATAAGTTCAAAATCATCACCGATCATAGACCTCTCGTGTGGCTTTTCAATGTAAAAGACCCCGGAAGTCGTCTTATTCGCTGGCGTTTAAAGCTTGAAGAATACGATTACGAAATAGTATATAAACAAGGTAAACTTAATTCTAATGCCGATGCGTTATCACGTCATCCAGTACTCGTTACTACACGTAGCAACAGTCTTAATAATCATTCTTATGAGCAATATTTTAAATTACAATTTACTAAATCTATTCCTCCAACAAATACACAAATCGAGGAACACTCTCAAGCCTTACATCTTACTAAATGCAAGCTGATAGCCTGCCCTACATCTTTAGATTTTGATAATTCTATGCCACATTGCGAAAACATTCTTTCTCAAATTGAAAACTCAGCTGATATAATTGCATCCGAGCGCGAGTCAGAAACAATATTTACTACGTTATCTAATAATAAACAATACTATTTCTTATTTACTAAGGTTCACCATTACGACGAAACTAATTATAAAGCAATCTATTCTCTTTTAATAAAGTTACGCGACACTGTCCAAGATCAAAACATAAACGAATCCGAGCTCGCGATATCAGATTTCAGTGAACCGTTTTCAAAGATTTCTTATAATAAAATATATAATATGCTAAATTTTATCTTTCATAATACAAACATTAAAGTACATATTTACAAAAACCAGTTAATTTATCCTACTCCAGCTGAAGTACCCAAAATACTCCAAGAAAATCATGACTCACCCATTGCCGGTCACCCGGGTATAAAACGGATGTTGAGTCGTGTCAAAGAATCCTATTATTGGAAGTCTATGCGATCAGATATAGAAAATTACGTAAAGAATTGTAAACTATGTCAAATAAATAAACCCTTACGTTGCTCAAATAAAGCACCTATGGAGATTACCTCTACTAGCACTAGACCTCTTGAAAGACTAGCGTTAGACATAGTGGGAACTCTACCAGAGGCCGGTTTGCAGAAATTTAGGTTCATCTTGACATTACAAGATGATCTAACTAAGTTCACCTGTGCTTACCCTATGATCACATCCACCAGCGATGAAGTTGCCCGTAATCTTATACATTTTATGTCGCTATTCGGCTTCCCTAAGACTATACTCACTGATCTAGGTACATGCTTTACCTCAGAGCTTTTCAAACAAGTTACAAATATATGTAAAATTAAATCTATCTTCACTACTCCTTATCATCCGCAGACAAATGGAGCTCTAGAACGTAGTCATGCTACCTTGAAAGAATACTTAAAATCATTCGTCAACGAAAACCAAAACGATTGGCATTGTTACTTATCAACAGCTTTATTATCTTATAATACTACTCCTCATACCACCACTGGTTTCACTCCTTTTGAATTGCTATTCGGTTATAAACCCGTCATCCCGAATTCGCTTTACGAAATGAATGATAACAACACGTATCATGAGTATGTGCGTGCTTTACAATATAGGATGAAATTTAGCCGCGAAAAAGCTCTACAAAACATATTAAACAGTAAAGAAACTTCAAAACGCTACTATGATGAATCAAGTCGTAGTACCACGTATAAAACCGGTGATATGGTATATATAAAACATCACCACAGGCTCCGAAAGGCCTTATCCCCTATTTGGAAAGGTCCCTACAAAATTATCAAAGTGAACGGTAATCATAACGTCACTGTCTGCATTAATCGTAAACACATAAAATATCATATTAATGAAATCAAACCCGCTCACTCGTAGTGTTGTCTCTTTCAGAACGTTATGGCGTCACTGCAACGCAGAGCCTTCTTTAACGCCGATAGTGCACAGCCCAGGAATTTATTTCGACCCTATTGAAACTGTTTATTTTTATAATGACTATTGGAAAGTAATAACACATATAGATATTGTATCGGTTGAACCGCATCTTAATAATATTGATAGCTTAATTAGGTCCACTTTAGACTTGTGTATTAAATCACAATTAACCGAATTCATGCAATGTAAAGACCTCTTTAGTCCAGTTGAAGTAAATTTACAAGCTAATCTCATTAAATTAAATTCTCTGTCTCATATCATATCCTCAGATTCTCCAAATAGGTTCAAAAGATCGATTGAATTTGGTGGTGAAATATTAAAGTTTTTCTTTGGAACATTAGATGCTGACGATGCACGTAAATATGATGCCGCTATTGACTCATGTCAACAAAGCGAAGATGAATTGTATAATCTAATGAAAGAGAATATTCACATAGTAAAGTCTACCATTAACACATTTAATTCCACCATTTCAAGGTTAAATAAAAATGAAATTAGATTAACTTCCCAAATTAATAAGCTTAATGATATTTTAATTCAAACTACTAAAAATAATAATGAGGTTTTGTATATATCTAAAATAAATAACTTACTTAATATTATCGAAGGTTCCTTATTAACTATTTCTAATTTCCTAGACTCTGTTTTAAACTCTATTCTATTTGCGAAAGCCAACGTTTTACATCCTTCTGTAATTACACCTTCTAACTTATTAATGGAACTAACTAAGCAGAATCATGTCATAAACAAACGATTAGATTTTCCAGTTCCTCTCAATATAGAAACTATACATACAGTAATAGATGTATCAAAACTAACTGCATATTATTATAAGAAAAGAATTGTATTTATCATCCAAATTCCTCTTATCTCACCTATAAAATATAACGTATACAAATTAATACCATTACCTACCCCATCTGATCAAACCAACCCTAATGTTTTTGCCCTTATTCACCCAACAAACCCTTACCTAGCCATCACGGATGATAGGTTAAATTATGCCATGTTGTCCAATTTAAATATAAAGGATTGTTTAAAAATAAATAATGATTATTCTATTTGTCCACTAATAACTATATACTCTAGCAATTCTAACCCATCCTGCGAGATGAAATTATTAACGGAAGTAGTGTTGTCACTACCTAAAGAGTGTGATTTTAGACTATTATATGGTCAAATTGATATTTGGCACAAATTACACCAAAACGAATGGATTTATGTACAATCCAACCCAAATAAGTTAACAGTAAAATGCAAAAATGGCATTAAAGACCATTCTGTACTTGGTACCGGGTTACTTAAATTAACCCCTGACTGTATTGGTTATTCGAAAACTCTACAATTTATACCATCAACCACTATGATTTCTATGTATAATAACCCATTTACTATTGATTTTGATATTACTCAAGATAATTGCTGTAATAGACATTTTGCTAACAAAACAATTCCATTGTTATCTCCGTTATCTTTAAGTAATATAGACTTAGATTCTTTAAAGCATACTTCTCATAAATTAGATGACTTAGAAATAGAAATCAATAAATATCAAAATCAATCTCATTTTGTTAAATATTCGACTTATTATTCAGGATTTACTTATGCTATGATTGTCACGATAATTTTGTTTATTATATATAAATTGTATAACTATTATTTCAATTACAAAAATCGATCATCCTGTTGCATTCAAATCTTTAATCAATGTAATACAAGAAGAAGTGTTCAAACTCAAAATAGAATCCGTAATTCCATTGAAATGATTGATCAACTTGAAAATTCCTTATCTGATAGTGATAATAACTCTCACTATACATCTAACAGAAATTTAAATAATTAAGTATTTTTAAATTTACTTAAAATAAAATTCTTTATATGATAAGCTATATTTCTAATTTTACATGACTGTATACAACAGCTTTTACTATATCTTTATACTATTTTTATATGTTTTGTCTTATTCCTCTAATTTTCTAAATCTTTGTAAACCTCATTTTTCTTGAACTCGATTTCGCTCATCTCATCTCTTGAGATAATGCTTCATCTAAAGGGGGGAGATGTTATATCCATAATTACTTCGTAATTAAATGCTGACATCTGCACTATTTATATTATATATACGGCCATATGCCACGCGGCGAAGTCAGTTGCAGATAGATATTTCGACAGTGCAGTTAGAACAATCGCAGAGAGTCATTTTTGTACTAAAGAAAAGTGAGGTTGTAGGTGTTTGTACGTGTAAAACCTTTCTGAATTAAAGTGTGGTTTTAGCTGAACTAAAAGTGTTTTTTTTAAAAAGACAATTCGCGGCAGCCGCCTAACAGTACGCATCTATTGTTACTTTGAGCAGTCATACCTACTTACCTGCATACTTAAAATATATACATCATTATAATAATATGCGCCTGGGTAATTCCTGTAAGTAAAAGTGTTTATGTAAGTCAATGAATATTGAAATTGAAATTGTACATAGTTTATTTTGTTGTACAGATTGGGCATCGTTGGCGACAATATCAGTGTTACCCGCAATTGAAGGATTTCCATTCTCAAATGTGAAATCTATAGTGGACGGATCCCTTGCTAATTCTACTGGCATTCCGTATTTCTATATGTCGCCATTGGACTTTAGCGCAAAGGATTTAATGGTAAGTATTGACAGGAATAGTAAAGGGTTCAAATAATTTTTGTTTTGATACATGCACGACATTTTTGTCGCTTTAGGGCTACAGAGCCCTAAAGGGTTAGAATGGTAACTCCGCCACATGTAAGGCGTTCCGCTTTTAACAAAACACAACATTTATTGCGTGACCTTATTTTGTGTGTTTCTTGAAGTAAGTCAATATTGATTTTTGAAAACGAAACAGAAAGTACATATTCAGATTGGCGACTATTTGTCTCCAACTTATTTCATATAATATAATGTCATTAAATAGTTGCTAGCGCCACTATAATTCATGAATTTAGTTTTTTTTATAGAGAATTTGTAACTTCTGATTTACATACATAGATTCACGCCTGTTTACCAGAGGGTTAGGCAGAGACTACGGATTTCCATTTGCTACGATCCTGACACACTTCTCTGGCTTCATTCACTTTCATCACATTCCTCATACACGCCCGTCGGTTCAAGGTGCTCTTAACCTGGCCTTTGTCCAGAACGCCTCCGATCTGATCAAGAAACGTTCGCCTAGGTCTTCCTCTTGCGACTGTTTCATTCACACTAGCCTTATAAACTTTCTTAGTCAGTCTTTCCTCGTTCATTCTTTCTACATGTCCAAACCAGCTTAACATACCCTTTTCTATTCTTGTCACTATATCCACTTTCATGCCGCATCTCTCTCTAATCACACTATTCCTTATTCTATATTTCAGAGTCACACCACATATATTTCTCAGCGCTCTCATTTCTAGAGCATTTATTCTGCTCTCATGCTTCTTTTGCCATACCCAACTTTCACTTCCATACATAAGTGTGGGCACTAACAGTTCTCTATGAACAGCCAAACGTGCCTTTTCGGAAACATTTCGACTGTTCTTTATGTTCTTACTTGTTCTGACTTCTGATTTATGTTCTTACTATTTGGATGCTGATTTAACATCAATATACAACATAATTTGAAAAGTGATAATTGAAGAGTGTTATCCCAAGGTATCTAGTAATTATGTAAAGATCAGCACAGACCCATTTTCAATCTTAATTTACTGTTTTCAAAAATAGTAAATTAATATTAGATTAGTATTAAATGTAGTCTGTAACTTACACTACCTACTCATTACGGTTAAATTTAATAATTAATTAATATAATCGTCGTTGTCAGAACTACTCTTAATTTGGATCGGATCGAATTTAATTTTGACCGTTAATAAACGCAGTTTACGTATTTACCTAGGTATAAGGTTATTTCCGTAGTCACTAATTAAAGGAAATACACTAGACGATTATTGTTTGCTATGTATGTTGCCTACTTAAATAAAATAAATTTAATAACTTATTATCGACAGAAAAACACTCGCGCTACTGTCCTAGTATCGCTCGAGGAAACGAGGTACTGTGAGAACCACAAAATGGATCCTGAGGACCCCAGGTGTACTCGCTTGATGTTGTCAGGCAAGATGAAGAAGGTAAGTAGTTCAACTCATAAGCGTTAAGAATTGAATTTAGTTACATTATGTCAAGTCAGCGACAAGTCGAAACACACTAAAAAATTCCAATAGATCCTATCTTTCAAAATTTTATATAAAGTTAGTTTCTATAGCAGTAATAGTTAAAATATAGTTGACTAGATTTAGCCCGCGACTCTGCTCGCGTTAATATAGATATTGTTAATAAATATCTATCCCTCGTGGAATTTATTTTCAGGAATTGATAGTCTAGTGTGTATTATATTTAGCCGCGACCATCTACCTACATGGAAAGCAATATATTAAACATTAGATACTTGCCAAAATTAGATCTACTTTGACGCGTAATTATGATGGATTGGATAAATAAACATATGTATTTGTGGTTGGATATAATGGCCCAAATGTAGAGAGTTGATAGCAGGTATATTAGCACCCATATTATGCTACATATGTAGGTATCTATTAGATAAGTTCCACGTAGGTAATAGAGAGCGAACCCTTAGCTATTTACCAGGTACATTTGCAGAGTAAGGTGCTGCTACGGAGAAATCGTAACATTTCAGGTCATGCCATTTACGCTTCACTAGATTCAGGCATCGAATCCGGGACCTCATGGTTGGCCGAAACCTAAACGCAAATTGCTTATTGTGTCTTTTTACGATAACGACATGACCTAAACACAAAAACTTATTGTGACTTTATACTTTATATACTTTATCGGCTTAACCTTTCATAATACAGATAAAGTAAACATCGAGGATTGCTTAAAATTGTCAGGAGTCCTTAGATTACGACCCTGGCCTGTGGCCAACGTGAGCAGTTCTTAGCGACTCTAGGTCTAGGTTTATATTTAACAGTTAACAGCAATCTGTGTTCTTTAAATATTAAAAGATTAGTAGCAAATATTGATTGAGCCAAATGGGGTTAAAGGCCAAAAGTACTTTATCAAGGAATGTTGTTATCAAAAAGTACCACGTGTTTGCAAATGATAAAATGTTTATACCTAAGAATATGGTACCTAAACAATGGATGTTTACATACCTACAGTATAATCTATACTAATATTATAAAGCTGAAGAGTTTGTTTGTTTGGTTGAACGCGCTAATCTCAGGAACTACTGGTCCGAATAGAAAAATTATTTTAGTGTTGGATAGCCCATTTATCGAGGAAGGCTATAGGCTATATAACATCACGCTACGACCCACGGGAGCGGCGCAATAACCATAAACGCGGGTGAAACCGCGGGCACATCTAGTAATTATATATAAAGCGAGTAATATAATATATAATATAATATTCTACCACATACACACAACACCATCTAGCCCAAACTAAGCAGAACTTGTAATATGGGTTCTAGACAATGGATAAACATACATAGATACTTTTTTTGTAATAGCTTATTACAAGATAATATAATCGACTCACATGTGATTGAGTACTTAAATGTTAAATAGTAATGTTATTATTAACAATTTTATCGAAGTAATATAAAAATGAATTGCAATTCGATAAATACTGAAACAGAAATGGCCGAAATAATAACGCTCTGTCGAGTTATATTATCCATGGCTGGATGCAGAACAACATTTTAAAAAATCACAGAACTGACACACACGCCTTTCTTAAAAAAAACGATTTTCTAAATGAATGCTACTTATAGTCAATCTGTCACAAAATTTACATACAGTCTTTATAATATCCACAGAACATAATAATTGTTCTGTAATAATATCAATGTTTTAAATAATAATATAAATTAATATTTGATTTAATTTATTTATGTGTAGGTTGTTAGATATGTAATTGATAGGGATTTACTGTTGAGATGGAAGGATGACATCACAATTTGGAACTACTTGATGAAACTAGCACTTGTTCACAAGATCTATTTGTTCCTAGCGCTAAATGGTCTTTGTGTCCTAACAAGATGTGTTTTGTGTTAGTTGAGGGAGGGCACGCCGGAGTACACGTTCGCAAAGGCCGCTTTGTTCGAGAGGCATCCGGCTATGGCTGATTTCCCTCCAGGTATGTATTAATAGTATCATCGCACCCGTATAATATCCCATAGGAGTAAACAGAGATGTATTACATACACAATTATTTGCCCTGTTTACTGTTACTGTTTTAAAGTTCCACGTAATGGAGAGCGATCGTATTGATATCTCGGGCATATTTTTTATACTCTAAGATCGAGCAGTTTTAAATTTTATACTGAGAATGTCATAACATAACAGAAAACATCGACAGCATTATACCCGACTCGGGAGTTGAACCTGGTACTGTAAGATTGCAAGTAAGCTAAATTGTATATTGGGCCATCGAGGCAGCTGGTGGATTTTAGGCATAATATGTGTAGTTTTCTTTATTTATTTATTATGTCTGCCTAATTTGGTGATGAGTAGTTCTACTACCAGCCAGTAGATATTTTCTCATGCCGTAAAATTGCGCCAATTGTCCTATATGTGAGTGAACGATTAAGAACAAATTATCATTGGTTATATATATTTTGTGTATAGAGATAAGATGCGTTGCATCTCTCTAAATCATTTTTCAAATATATATGTATATCAGTCAATGCTCAGAATTAGCTTATAATTTAATAATTTCATAATTTATTTGTACACAGAAAGGGCTTTCAAAAATCATCACATTATAATAAAAATGATTAAAGATGATAGAAAATATTTAAAAACAATAAAATGTGGAACGTTAGCACCTTTACTAATGTATGTATGCATACATATGCACATATATGTATTATTAGTACCTATCCATCAAGCTAGGTTTTACTTTAATACGGTTGGAATCATTAGGTACCTATCCAAACCTACTCAAAATTCAACCTCATACCTAAGTCATAATAATGTAATAGACCCAGTGTAGCCGCAATATTCTTTGAAAACGATATACTTATACAAAATATAGTCAACATTTTGTAGATACGTGATTAGAATGTACGAGCATACATTATAATGTACGAGTTCGTACATTGGTCCTTATGATGATCTACTAATAAAATGTAAAAATACAAAGCGTTGAGGGCAATAGATACCAACTTGTCTGTATGATAATCAAATATTGTTTCGTAAAGATAATTATTTAAATATATGATTTCGTGTGTTATTTAGAATTTTATATTCTTGAGTTTGAATAAAGCGTATGTGATTATCACAAATACTACCTATAGGTATCGATAAGATTTTATAAAGGTTACCTAGACCATTTCGTCTTTGGTGCATTTGTTAGTAAGTATTCTAATAGCAATAGAATCCGTCCAGAGATTTTTGTAAAACAATCACTGGTTCATTAAATTATAAAATCAGTCAATATACCTTAGTTCTTTATCTTATATATTTATTTTCGAGATCATCTATAATTAACTTAAGTATGAACATTTAAAATTACACTTGGGTAGGTACTAAACTAAACGAGTTTGCGCAGCGTCAAGTGTTAGAACTAAGACTAATTTGAGGCCTTAGCAACATGTCTAGAAGCATAATATATTGTCTTGTTCTTGCACCTTTCGTACCATAACAATTTATGTACGATAGTATAATCCTTACCCGATTAAGCTCTTAACAAATACATTAATAATACATTTTCCAGATCACAATTGGTTCGTCGCTAAACTGAAGATCGCACATATCGCCATGGTCGACTGGTTCGGCGGAGCCAAATACATCCCAGTCCGAGATTACCTCGCTTACAACTACACTGGTACGGAAATGTTGGAGTATCACAACAGACATATACAGAGAGCTGTACTTCCTTGAATAAAAGGCGATATAATAATATACTGTCATCCTAAGCTAAAAAGCGGTGACGATTAAGATACGTTTATTGCCTAGTTTTGTACGGCTTAGGTCTTGCTTTGAAGATATAGTTAGATTTGGGTAGACTGTTGGGTCTATCCCTATTGTAGCCATTTCGGATGTGCAATACAAAACATTTTAATTAGGTATAACAAATAATAAAATAGACATTAAGATTCCAAATAAGTTTCAGTATTTAGGTACATGGGTGAGGTAAACTGATTATTTTGAATTAATTTACTTTAATGAAAAGGAAACATATTTAAAAGGCCACTATCACCATTGTCGTCATCTGTTTCTTAGAATACGAATAATTATTAGTATTTAGTAAAAAATAAGTAAGTGGTGGCGGATGCAATCAATATTATTTAATGATCTAAAATGTAAAGTTTCACCTTTAAAAGTATCATAACTAATCTTGGTGTTTTTTTAAGATATCGCTATTTGGCTTAAGAGCAGTGTTGGTTATATAAGGTCATAAGGATTGCTATTATCAATTTACTGTGTGAGGGGGTGTGTGAACTAGTCTTTCGGTAATAATAAAATTATCATCACCAGGTCCATTTAAAGTGGGCAAGTTCCTTGAAACAAATGTGCTATTTTTTTTAAAAACACAGCTATGACATGAAACTTGCATCAAAAAACAAGTCGTCTAAAAGGGCTTTAATACATTTACGTATATTTTTTATAAACAAGTTTAGTTGGTGATGAAGTCTGTTAAAGTTAGTTTTAATTATTTTTATTGGTATGAGTAACAACTGGCAATTTTTTTAACACGACTACTAAATCTTGTAACCTTCTTATATGAGAACTAACCTAGTTTTATCTGTTTATGGATTATTGTATTTTTGTCTTACTTGTAATAAAAACGCACAATGTAGAATAAATAATTGCTGATTTGTACTAATTTTAAACAAATTTATCTTACTTCTGTAAGAGTATAAATAATATAAATATTAAACCTGTGATAAAGTGAGCAATATATCATATTTTAATAAATAAAATGCCAAATATTATCATCTTTATAAAATAAAATACAACATTAACAATACATAAATAGTTTTATTATCAGTAAGTATATTATGTTAATGTACATTTTTATACATTTACTGTTTGGAATGGAACATTTGGTTATTATATTGCATTGCGGATTACTAACTATGATTACATAAGATCACCCATGGAACTCCCTGAATGGTAAGGAAAAAGTATATCACTCCCACATTTCGGGGAAAATGTTATCTATGGTTAGTCCCTGACTATACTTTGTTGAGAATTATTGCCAACTACTGACTGAAAATTTCTCGATCAACATTCAGAAATTAGCAGTTCTTCTCGCACCTAACACACCAAAGTGTGGATAAGTCAACAAATTAATCAAAAAAACATGCATCTTACATCGATGATCACACATTTGGAGGTGCGTCAACAGCTATTGAAACTTACAAAAGATCCTCGGATCATAACATTCTCCAACATTGACTTCTTAATCGGCAAATAATTGGGCGCATGCGTTAGCCACTAGATTAAAAAGTATATTTTAAAATTAGTTATTATAATACGTAACTACAAATAATATAAATGAAAATTACAAACCATTATGTAAACTTACAAAAGTTAATGTTATTATAAAATAAAACGTATATTACAATCACATAAAAGGTGAAACGAGTGGCCATCAACTTCGCGGCATTAGGCTGATTGCATATTGGCTACAGTCGCGTGCGCAACAGATTTCTTTGTCAGTATGCGTTAAAAAGTTTGTTAGAAGCTTTTGTAAGTAATTTGCAGCATATTATAATACAGTATTACCAATACTAAAGGGCTAATATAATGGTGACCCGGAAATGATCAATAAATTAAGATAAATCAGGAAAACATTCCTCAGTTTCTGGATTAAGATAAATAGCAAGTCTCAACTGAGTATTCTCAAATATTTACCGGTGGTTGTGAATTTTTTACTTATAATGTGTAGCCAGCCTTATACATATATACATATATTATTTTCCTTGTAGCGCACATTTCCAATTATAGTAGCGACTCATCCAACCGCCTTTATGCATTACCGCAATGTTTGTATAAATAAGAAGAATTGCACATGTTAAGATAAAAGGCGATATTCAATAGTAGTTCCTATTGAATATCGCCTTTTTAATGAAACATGCGAGAAAATCCACGAGAGTAGAGAATTTTGATTTCTGTATAAGATGTTTATGTCAAATCCACAATCCACATATTTAATATTTCTGCTTCTTAACAGACAATCCTACAATACTTTTCCCGACCCAGGAAACTTATGCCATTTCATTTGAGAAGTCAATGAATTAATTTTTTTTTGTTACTCTTTAAATTTGGCAAACAGGTATACTAAGACAGATGGTATGTGATAACCATAGTCTATGATCGTTTGTAATAAAAGAGGTATAGCTCGCGTATTGCCAACCATAGACAAAAGGGTATTGAAGGTGACATGAAATGATAAATAACAGGTAAATGATTTAGGTATTTCTATTTGTCAGGGGCAACAAAAGTTATAATATTTTGAGCTTTATTATGTACCTTTCTGATTATCAATGATAATCTTATAGAGCACCGTTAATAAATTATGCTAAACTAATATTAATTTGGAGTAAATTGACATTATTTATGCTAAAATATACAAAACTATCTGTGCATATCATTCTGGAAATAATTATCTTTGCCGAATAATACCGGGTTTGTTTTATAGTTTTACGCCTGTATTTTGATGGGGTATAGGCAGAGATGGTCTTAATAATAATTATCTTAGCCTTTGCCTGAGTGACTAGGAATCAGCTGTCTAGTCTAACTAGATTCGTCTGAGTATCGACTTTTCAGGGGACAATTATTGCCAAAAGGATAACAATATACTAATGTCAGACCAAACGTCAAATTATTTGTGGGTACTGCAGGTCGAAAAATCGTGCAGTCGTCATTACGTCATAGGCCCGTCTAAATAGGGCTATGTAATACGACTTATTATCGAAAGAACAGATCAATTATTCATTTACCCGAATGAAGACCTGCCTTAAAAAATTCACACTTGTCTATTATGATGCCAATTTCAAGACGTATTAAAACCGACGTATTTTCACTTTAGTCGAGTTACATAGTCAGAACTCATTGCACAACCTTGATACACTAAAATCGACTAACTTTACAATAGTTGGACTTTCCCGTGACAATGTACGCAAGATGCGATGGGACGTACTGTGTTGCCGCTGTTGCTATAGGCGTGATGAACTAACGCGTTCACGGGAGCCTCGTTCACTCTCTTTACCTCTAAAGGCATCGCCATTATCTGTTGAAAAATAAATAAAGTCAAATCTGTTGAGAAATTAAAAAGAAATTCATTTTGTGTTCTTCAACATTTGTAGAACACAACATGAATTTCTTTTACGATATAATAACGGTTAACAATCATGCTATAAGGTTTTAAAACCGAATATTGTTGCCGCATCACCATAAACCTGGATTATGTTGATAGTCTTTGAGTTAAAACGTACTACTTACTAAAATGAGACAACTCCACTAGATTTATTTATTTATTTAATAAGGCACACAAAACAATACGTAGTGCATACAGTATTAAATTATTAGATTGTTTGTAACATGCGTTAGGGTGCATGATTTCTAACTCACTTAGTCTGGACCATGTGTTTACTGAGACTACTCGTTAAAAGTAGTCACCTATAAAACATTTTATTGCAGGCAGCTCCCACTCTTGCAATCCTTTTTGATTGTTTAAATGGTTGATGGTTGTTAATGACGGAGGACTTTAAATCATTCAAATAGCGGCCACAAAGAACACTCAGACACGGTACAACTACTTGAAGATCACACAAAGTATTGTCTCATGTGGGATTCGAACCCATAACAGTCGGCGCGATTGTTTGCGCCGAGTGTTGTGGGTGCGACTCGGCCACTAAAACCAGGCCATCCGTGCAGTTAACTAACTCAACGGTCATAGCAATATAATACAAGTAATTACTCACATTTTCAGCATTCTTTTCTCCATCAGTTATAGTAGGCAGTGTATTCAAATGATTAATATCTTGTTTCTCAACTGAACTGCTTATATTCTCCGACAACTTCAAGTTGACTGATGTCATATCTAATATGTTCGTCGAATGTGGCATCGTAGCGTTGAAATTGAGGTTCCCAATCGGTCGATTGAACATTTTACTCGTTCCTGTATATTCCGATATGGTTATATTCTCCAGCCACTTTTCATGAAGACTGTATAAGTTTTTATATGTGCATAACATCATGTCTCTTGCGCGACATCTTTCGTCTAATAATTGTTTTATTGCTTGTTGTAAGTTATCAGTCTTTTCGGTTAATAGTTTCTTGCATTGCGCTAGTTCTTCTACCATCAAACTGAAAACATAAGTAGGTGATTATGATCGTGCTTATGTAGCGACTCCACACAGACACAGAAGTTACGACAAATGTCAAGAGATGGCACTGTACACAATTACAGACTCGCTATACAATCCTGAATCGTGCAAGCGAAGTTAACACAATGAGTTACTATATATATATGTATATACAAATTCGCGACATCAACCGTCCGGCCTCCAGGAACGATTACCGAGCCAGGTCAGAGGATCTTTCTTTTGTGTTGGAGGTATATCACACCATGTTTCTCCACACTTATATGAAAACTGCCTCGGTATCGTAGCGGTAGGGAATGACTGGTGTGCATGAGCATTTTCTGGCAACAATTCTTAATCATCAGCACGGAGTTTGGAACTGTGGCAAGTAAACGGCAAAATTGCCTTCTATTAACGACAACCTACAACCATAGCAAGCAAGATGTGGTTTCAATACATCCTTGCTTACTCCTTTGGAAATATAGGCATGAACACCATGTATGTTTATAAGATCTAAAATACGTTACTATGACGTCGTCCTTTTCTCTTAATGTATATTGAAACACGCATATTGTTAACACCTAAGACAGTCGTGATCCCCGTTCTTTGCATCTTATTAACTTTCACACTACATATAGTAAGAACAAAGGACCGTGGAACACTTTGAGAGCAAGTATGAATCAATAATATCTAGAGAACAACTTCGTAGCTATACAAACGCTCAACTATAGTTATAAATATGAACATACTCGTAAAAGGGTTTCTAAACGGTCATTAATTTTACTGCAATAGAATTCCCCGCAAAGTTGCCAAAGTAAAACTCATACTGTGCAATGCGAGGCAAGCAATGCATTTTTGCGTATGGCTATGAAGCCAGACAATTATGTGTCGTTAGTCCGACGTATTAAAATGTTTCAGAGCTGGCCGATACCAGCGATAACCTAGAGGGAGACCGTTGCAACTCCGAGGACGAGTTCGATCCCGGAGGACGCAACTCTGATTTTTTGAAGTTATGCCTGAATTAATTAGTAAGTTATGGCCTGCTTTAACAGTGAAGGATAACATCGTGAGGAAATCTGCATATTGTCTAAGAGTTCTCCTTAATTTTCTTAAAGATATTTTATTTCTTATTTACTTTTATTGCCGTTGATGGCAGACGAGCTGGTGGCCCACCGGATGCGAAGTGGTAACCGCTGCTCATGGACTTCAGCAATGTCAGGGTACAGCAAAGCCGCTGCCTACCTAGATATATGAAAACTGCCAACCTGCACTAGGCCAGCGCAGTGGACTATGGCCTAGTTCTTCTCACATTGAGAAGAGGCAATTGCCCAGCAGTGGGACAGTTTCTATACAGGACTGATATTATTAGAGATGTCCGAACTATAGCTAAAATATAGCAGCCACATCTGGCAGTAAAAATGTGTCCACTTAAAAGCCCCTTAACCAGTCAATTGTTCAAATGCCAGATATAATTAAGAACCTATTGCATTAGGTCTCCGTTGGTATGCCGCGCCGTTGCGACTCAATAGGTTAATTAATTGCTTGTACCTTTTGCAGGTGTTTCGTTAAAGGTAAGACGCAAAGATGTCTTTTGTTACACGGTCCTGTATTGTGAATCATACATAAAAATGTATACTGTGGTGAATAATATGCATTGTTGGTTATTAATATACAATTACAAGTGATATTCTTGTTTTATTAATTGCATTATTAACTATATCAACAGTTTTGTTTGCTTAATTGTATGAACAAGTGGAACAGCACTTATAAAATAGCCATTATGTGTCATTCTTTATTCATAGTGTAAAGTGTGTCAAGAGAGTCAAGTAACACAGTGGTATCTAGGAAGATCAATGGACACGCAAAGATAACTAACAGTGTCATGGTCAAGACTACAGATGGATGATCGTTCACAAAAAATCGGAAGCCGTCGTGCCTCAGAGAGCACGTAAAGCCGCATATCTCAGTTAGCATGAATATCTACTATAGTTGATACAACAAGACTTTTCATCAAAAAATTTTTACAACTGTATACATGACTTCACCCCTTTATTTTTAAATGGGTAGGTGAAAATGTATAACATCCATATATCGTCACCTATAGTTTTGTATCCTACATCTATCGGACAGTTTAAGTGCTGTTGATGATATTTTTGGCAGAAAAGTCCAATTACAGTGCCTGACCTGAAAATCGAAGCCGAAACCTTATACGACAGCAGTCGTATTTATTGCCCACCACCACCGAGGCTATGTTTACAATGAGTACAAGTAAATTTATTTGATGGTAACGTCGTCCCTTTGCGATGCGAGATTTAAATGTTATTGGCTCCGTGTACAACAATAAAAAAAAGTTAATAGGCTTGGGAAAACGCGGGCACGATAAAAAATATTTACCTGCTTGCTAGAAATTTGCTGCGCCATACTTCACACTGGCCTGCTAACCACTCAGTTTGCTCCTAATAAAAATAAATATTAAGTATATGAGATTAACTTGTCAGTTTTAATATTATACAGAGTGTTTGGTACATCGTTTGCCAAATTGAATTGGCTGAAAGGGAATATAATTTGCTATAGTTTAAGCACCCTTTTTTTTTTATACCTGGGGGAATGCATGACGCATACCCCTCCGCGGGGGCGGGCGGAGGGGTTACGTCGGACTCGCCGGGGTAAAAGAAAGATGTTGAAAAGATAAAGGACCGATACCGATACCGACTAAACCTACCACGGTCTTCCTCGACAAAACCACTATCGACGGGGCCACGCGAATCACTTGCGCATGCGGTCGCGACCCCGCCAAGGTTTAGGCTCACCGTATGAAACGGCAGGACACTACGCGAAGAGGCCTACCTATAAGCCAAATCTCTCCCCAAACCCTACTGTCCCCCCCTAGAGGGAAGACGGACTCGAAACAGAGGCGCGCGTGGGAACACGCACGCCGCCTCTCGGACCTGGTGCTAAACGGGTCCACCACCCCCAGGTCAAATAGTTTAGTTTAGAATTGAAAAAAAAAAGCCTCCGCTTTTAAACCTAAATTTAAAAGAAAATTCCTGATATAGCCTTCAAATTATGTTCTAGTTTTTATGTTTACCGTTATGTTCCTCAATAAAATTAGAATTACTTGCAAATAATACGAACTCAACTTTTTATTTACTGACAAAGTTTGGTAAACGGTAAAATTTAACTTATGAGTCACCATTACGTCGCAATTTAAAAAAAGAAAATAAAAATAAGTAAAACTGATCGTGATCTTCCGTTTAGTATAAAAATTCTCTAGTCTATTTACTTTCTAACGGTATGCAATATTATGCCATAATAAATAGTATGTACACAAATTCAGTGAATCAGACAGAATTCAATTTATGGCATATTTTCAAACAATTTTCTTTTAAATTTAGGTTTAAAAGCTGAGAATAGTAATAAAAAACAAAGGATATACTATGTTCTTTATTAAAAAATATCTCGTGGCGTGAAAACTGGCTAAGGGTGCTTAAACTATAGCAAGAGATACTCCCTTTCAGCCAATTTAATTTCGCAAACAATGTACCAAACAGCCTGTATTGGTTAGATATTAAAAATATATTTGGTATAGTAGTTGAATAGTTTCGTGTGCTTATCTCACCCATGCTACTAATATTGTAAAAGAACTATATCAGTAATAATATAATGTAAGAAGTAAATTTACTGTGTTACAGGACAGCATTTTTGATGTAGTAATTTATTTTCATTATTTTTTGCTGTTCATGTATTTGAAACAATTTCAATTCTAATTTACATACCAATGATATGAAACACATAAGTAGCAAAACCATTTTTTAATTTTCTTTATTTCTTTACATTCACTCTATTGTCTAGAGAGAATTTTCAAGGAATTTAGAGCTTATTCTACCATTTCTAAATGGATGACTTACTATCCTCTATATACTGCTGAAAGTTGTTGTAAAGAACATTCTAAGGACTAAGCTACTAACGCTAATTACTGCATACATATAACTTATCCTTATACCATGTCAATTGTTTACACACCTGATGCGTAGATAAATGTTGTGCTGAGCTGAGTAAAGCATTTGCCAAATGTTTCTTATCTTCATTCAGAGATTGCACTTGTATCTCAAGGTCCTCACCCATTGAAGCCACCAACATTGTCTTTAGTTCTTTATTGACCTACAGAGAACACAGGTTTACATTAAACTGGAATATTAAAAAGACATATGGTTAAGAGTCTTTTCTAATTGTTATCATTATAAACAGGAGACAACAAATCTCTATTTCAAATGCTGAGGATGCGTTTCACACCTACATTTTGCTAAATATACATGATTTGTATCATGAATGCGCCTTGCGCCATGATATGCTCTAGTATAACCACACTATATGCACCTAAACACCTAAACATGCTACTGAAACTGGAGAATTGCCTGACAAGAGATGCTGTCACCACTATATAGCAGGCAATGATAATAAATATAATCATTTCACAACTTTGGAATTAAAACACATTCACCGACACTATTGGACATTGCGTAATTATTATCTCCATAAAATGTTAGTTACAGATTATTCAGATTTATAAACTTGAATATGATATAAACTGCTACTGATTTATGTCAGTTAACTTAATACATATTAGAAATTATGAATTAAGAACCAAGGCCAGATATGCTAGAAAGTACACTGCTAGATAATTTCAAAGTATTTGTAGAGGAGTCCACTGTACTAAACATTTTAATCACATGGATCAGCAATTGGTTTGTATAAGATTACAGCCTTTTTTAGAAATAATATAAAAATCACTGGAACTATTTAGAGCACAATTTCTTACTTTCACATACAAAATCACTAATCTACAAAATATTTAACAAATTGTTGTTAGTAAACAAATGCACATAAAAATTATGGCAGTGGTTTTCAGTATATTTTAATAATAAATGAGGATTATTTTCAACTTCTTCTATTAAGCTTGTTAGATGATCCACAATCAACTAGAAAAATCCTATAGTTTACAAATAATAAAATATTTTCATAGACATATATGGACAAGACAATCTTTTACTAACTATGTTTGTAGGAATGACTTACAGTATTTTCATATTATATCAAACTGTCATAACATTGTAATATAATTATATCATATGCAATTTAATAGCTTTATAAAGTATTTACAGTATATTTATTTTATTTTTATAAATGACTTGCAACCATACAGTGACTTGCTAGTACTACATTAATATTCTCAAGGAGAAATTAATATTTTTAACTCACCTGAACTTGTTGTTTCAGTTGTTCTTTAAGAGATTCATTTTCTTGAGACAAATTATCAATTTTCTTTTGCATTTCAATTGTCTCAGGACTTGGTTTGTCAGCCTCTCTACCTACTTTATCACTTGTAGAGTTCAGCTTTGGCCGAGGCTTGTACTCACTCAAATTTGTATCCATTTGTGACATTTGGGTTATCAATGTATTAATATCCATGTTATTTCTTGACTTTTTCGACCCTTTGTGAACAGGTCTGGGCGTCATAGGCTTCACAGCTGCTGGATAAGGCTCATATGGAACAAATTTCGGTGTCTTCATATTAATTGACTTCTTCTTTTCAGATCTTACTACATTGGTAGCGTAAACTTGTACTAAACGTGCCGGCAGAAGACTATCTTTCCTAGTAGAACTAATGTTGATTTTTGGATCAACAGTTTGAACCATCTCAGATGTACTCTCGTCCGACTCCATCCCATCACCCGCCGTACGTGTTTTGTTCATTATTTCTACAACACAAAAGTTAACTGTATGATTATCTGATAAAGATAATTGATACACAATCAGCTACTTAGCAATTGTACACGAATGCAAATTGAAATAGGTTGACATTAGAAACGCATACTTGTGTGATAAGGATATCGGTTATCCATGTTTATGAGAAAGTTATACAAGGAAGACAAAAATTAAAAAGGATGACAGATAATATGTATCATAAATTCAGCATCTACCGCGTATAATCCTTTCCCTTTTATTTACACTTTCTAGTTTGAAGTGTTTGTACTTTTTATAACTGTCAAATTACATATGACAAATGTCAAAATGGTACAAATATTTATGAGTCAAGCCGCTACAAACTTTAAAATTATTTCTAATTATTTAAATATTATTTAACTAAAAATAAAACAATCATTCGTATTAAGTATGAAGCGAAAATAGAATATAAATTATTGACGAATGAAGAAATTACCAAGATATAAAATTATGTGGCAGTTTTACAATCAACGTCATTACACAAAAAGAGAAACAGGTTTAGTCGAATTGAAATCACGGGAACAATAATAATTTTTGTTATTCTTATTAGGTCTGACTCGTCGTACATGGTTGGATCAACCGTCCAACCACCGTGACCTTTCTTGAGTCAACCAAACAGCACGTCCGTCGGTTCTACACGATCGCGTGGTTGGAAACAACTTCAGTTTTAACTTTTAACGTGAGCGGCAAGCAGTATTCACATCAATGTGCCATCGATGTGAATACTGCTTGCCATTTGAAAACGCAAAATGTCGGAGTCGGCCACATTTATGGCAGTTTTTTAAGAAAATAACAGCGTAAGAAATGATGAAACTTCTTTACTTCGTTGAAAGAAATATACTTAGAACAAATTATCCAGCGTATTTCTTATCCCACAGGATATGGTCAATCGCTAGGTATAGCCAAGCCGATGCCAGGTATCGGGATGGTAAATGTTCAAGTTCAAAGTAATATTTGTGAATAAATGAGTTACCTAAATGAAATATATACTTACCTACTTATATATGAATACCGAAATACCTACATAAATGATTTATACGGTACCTATACCAGTAGGTAAAAAAGATAGTAATCTATCTACCTAATAAAAAGATTGTCAATAAAAACCTTCATTTGATTTATATACGTATTATGTAGGTACAATATAATAATATCAATTTTACCTACCTTCTTCGCTTCCCTTTTGTAAGCGGTACGCATATGTTCTATACGTTTTTTTTTGTCTTTGATATCTGCTGCAGGTTCAAAAACTTTTAACTTGTCTGCCAGCAACTCCCATGCTTGAGATTTTTTTTTTCATTTCTGTAGTCATCAGAACTTAAGTCACAAACAAGGAATATCTCTGTATAGTTCTAAAATTCCAACAATGTTGCACGCTCACTCGCCATTTCGCGTAACGCCTCGATCAAAATGAATACGCGAGGTCGGTCGGGCAACAAGCTTCCACACGTTTGGTTTGCCAACTCAACGCCCTCTATTCGCCCTTTGTTGCACTTGCGAGCGTAGCGCTGGCAATCAAGGTCGTTTGGATGGCAACTTAATTAGGTTGTTCGACCAACGCCAACACGATCAATATTGGCTTAAAATCGACCAAGTTCGTCGTGACCCTAGTTGAGTTGGGCGGTTGACCCGACCTTGTAAAATAGGTTTTACGATAGCAGTCGAAAAGACTTTTTCAAGGTCTAAATACGGTTGTCTCATATCGTTTCTTTGTTGATTTTATTTCAAAACGCTTTCGCCGCATCGTTGGTAGAGATGGGTTGTACTAGGTAAATCGGGGACTGACCTGGCTCCACCGGCCCCGGGCCAGTGGACGATAGAAGCCATTCGCCCGGTCCTTCAGGGGTACATAGGGCGGCGATTTGGGTCGCTGACCTTCCGACTGGTGCAGGTGCTTTCCGAGCACGGATGCTTCGGAAAGTATTTGCACCAGATCGCGAGACGGGAGGCGACCCCGGCCTGCCACGAGTGTGGGGCGCCGGAAGACACGACGCTTCACACGCTGGAGGCGTGTGCCGCGTGGGGGCCGCAGCGGCACACGCTTTCGGCTATAATAGGCGGAGATCTCTCCCTGCCGAGCGTGATCAACGCTATGCTCGGCGGCGAGAGGTCGTGGCAGGCAGTGGTCTCCTTCTGCGAGGCTGTCATGGCGCAGAAGGAGACCGCGGAGAAGGTCAGGGAGAACAACCTCTTCGCTGACCCTCTCCGGCGCAGACGGACGGGAGCGAGGAGGAGGCGATTTGCCCGCCTTCTCGCTCCTGTATAGTGGGGTCACTGGTACAGAGTCGGGGGACTCTCTACCGGTCACCATCAGCCGGGCCAACCACCGGGGCGGGATGGTGATTGCTAACACGACCCCATCCCGTCGGCGGAGGGACTGCTCACCCGAGGTTTTTAGTGTGTATACCGACCCCCTTCAGGGGCGAAGAGTCTCACATAACCACCCTCCTACCCAGTCCCCCCCCCGGGGAAGGGGTATCCATAAAGGATTTTCAAGGGTAAAAAAAAAAAGTAAATTGGATACTAGGTGCGTCTAATCCTAGTCTGTTTCCATACGTGATCCAAATACCTGTTCCACCTAGTCCATCTAGTCCCAAATATACAATGCTCTTTTGAGTACCGACTTCGTAAATGTAGTAGCGCAATAACTAGGTACTAAGTCGATGAAAACATTTATTAAAAAAAAAAGTAGGTTCTCAATTCGGTTGTAGGTATTTTTTTTATGTTTGTTTACCTCATTACTCCGTCATTTATGAACCAATTTGCAAAATTCTTCTTTTGTTTGAAGGGGTATAACTCGCGAATTCTGGAAGTCGGCTTCACCGACAATGGCACCGATTTTATTGGGCCTGACTTTAAACCAAGTCAATAATCACAATAAAATACTAAAAAGAAAAGTTCGTAATCACCAATAAAATAATAGAATAGAAAAGAACTTTTATTAAAAATTTAAAACAAAAAGTTTGCACTTAATATTACTTAGTACACGTAGTCCGAAAGTACTTCTTATCAGGATTACCGTATTAGTCACAGTATCATGAAGACTAAGAAGTACGCGATCTTCGTTCGCAATCAAATACTCCAAGTTCGCGATACGTCATGACAAAATATCATTGTGAACTTCAACCTGCATAAGCTCAACTGACCCGCACAAACCGGTTTTCATCTGTAAGCTCGAGCACGTGTAGTGAGTAAGCGGGACGAAGACAACATTTAATTTTGTCAATTCTTTCTTATAGCAACACATTTCTGAAGTCAACTTTAGCAAATTACTAGACTTATGGAAAAATGTAGGCATACAGTCATATCAGGTAGGGTAACTTTCAGACTTGTATCATATGATAAATTATAAGATGATCCATTGATGAACACTTGTAGATTACTACTTGATTAATTTTATTTTTACTTTAATCTTGATAGTATACATATTGGTGAACAATGTTGATAGTCAGAGTAATAATATTGGTGTTGTAGGAACAATTATCATATGTGTACAAGTGTGCTAGTATTATATATAAATACAAATAAAACCAGTTGACATTTGAATATTAAAATCATTCATTGCAATAAATTAAAATACCTACTACAGCAAAACCATTATTTAAGGATTGAGGGTAGCATCTAATTCTCCATTTTCTAGTAGTTCCTTGATAATGTCCAATCCCCCAACTAATTCTCCTTTGACATATAGTTGAGGATAAGTAGGCCAGTCTGAGTATACTTTAAGGCCTTGACGTACTTCTTCATCAGTCAATATGTCAAAAGTATCATACTGGATTCTGGAAAATTAAGTAAATAATAATGTGAAATGCATATGTTTAAATAAAACGTCCTACTGATCTCTTTGGTCTTTGGTCTTATTAGCTTGATTTAGGACCTACATACATCATTATATTATTATAATAATTATCTCTTAATATATTTTAATGGGGACATATAGTAAAATCAATGTTGCATGAGTAACTGCCAATAATTCCAATGAATCAATTATGTATAAACTCATTAAATTATATTGCTATCAGATTTTAATTTGTATTGGTTCTTATAGCCAAGAAGAGAGATAACTTTAAACAGTCATAGTAAATTGCATACAAAAACATTATGGCAATCTAAATTTTAAATAATTATGTAGCGTCTAGGCAAATTAAATGTAGATAGTTTGAAACAAACAGCAGCATTTCACAACCAGGATCTTTTAGAATAATGTATAGCATGTGTTCAATAATTAAATGGATGTAGTTATGCACAAACATTCCAACCCACAAGTCAAAATTAAGGTAACGTCATGTTACCTGGCATGCCTTTTTTGACACCTTACATCATCTGAGCAATAATATTTCAAGTTTTATGATTTCATTCGTGGTAATTTTTTTAATGTAGTATGTTCCAATCCACTCTTTTACTATATATGGGTTTTCATAAATACAACAAAATGTAACATGTGGACCATTATAATGAGTATGATTCATATACAGTGTGAGTCTTTATAAAGTGCACATATTAAAATGAGTGAAACTAGAAATAATTTTATTGGTGATACCAATACCAATACCAATTAACGTCGATTAATAATAACTAGGGGCAATCGGGACGTTTTGTTGAGTTTTTTAACAATGTTTAAAAAAATATTGTACGGAAATCAGTTTTGCTGTAAAATGTTCCTTATTTTTATGTCACCAACATTTTTTTGGGTGTAAATAGTATTGCGTTGGTATTGCCTACACATTCACTATTATTATTGTTTTTGTTTCAACATGATTAAAAGTTACAAGGTTTTCTTGGTACAAGATCAATAACTACTACAAAACAATGTAAATAGGTATAAATCAAAGAATATTTCTGTTTATAATTTTTCCTATCGATAAAATGATGTCTAGTTTCACTCATTTTAATATGTGCACTTTATAAAGAGTCATACTATCATATCTTGTTAAAATGATTCAATAATCTTGAAACGTTTTAGTGAAACCCATTTAAATTTTGTTTTCTTGAAAAATAATGTTTCATAAAAAACATAATTATCCTTTTTTGGTTTAAAAAGCTGTACATAGCATAGTACATAGCGTAGCCATGTACGTTGAAACACTTTAGCAAGGTCTATAAAATACTATTTAGCTTCAAAAATAATGTTCCATGTATCTTAGAATGTTTTAGTGTGATCCCATGTGATATATGCACTTATTAAAAAAAAGGTATTTTAATATTGTTTTTACTAATAATTTAATAAACAAAGTTGATATATAAACAATCTGTTATATGTGGCAGCTTTCAAAGAAAAAAAAGAGAAAAAAATGTTAAAATAATTGCGTATTCTTGTGAATAATTAAATTATTGTTATTTTTAGGGTCGGTGTCGGTGTCAGCCGCCCGCGCTGCGTGCTGCGTCTATGTGTGTAATTGTGCACTCCAAAGTTATGTTATGATGTATCTTATGTCTCTCTCTCTTATGTATTTCTCGGTTTTTAGTGAATCTGAAGTTCGATAACTGTTTTTATTTGTCTGAATATAGTAGAATAGATAAAGATATAATCTAAACTGGTCGGAGTGGGCAATTGGGCAGGAATCTTGGCAATTGTCACCCCTACCTGGTGTTACGGTTGGCAATTGAGAAAAAAAGTTACCAGTTGTCCCCTCTGGCACGAATCGGAAGTGAACAGTTGGTAAAATTTGTCACCCGGGTGACAACTGAGAAAAAAATTACCAGTTGTCAACCCGGGGGACAGTTCTAGAGGGGACTACTGGCAACAATCCTTTTTAGCCATAGTGCATCTCATGATAATTCCAAATACGGTTGGGATCATATGTTTTATTCCGGAGTTCCGGTGCCTAATGGTTTCAGCGTCATATTATAATAATAATATATTATTCTACCACATACACACAACACTATCTAGCCCAAACTAAGCAGAGCTTGTACTATGGGTACTAGACAATGGATAAACATAAGTACTTATATATACTTATTTTTTTGTAAATACATACATATTATACATAGAAACACCCAGACCAAGACAAACATCCATATTCATGCACACAAATGTTTGACTTGTGCGGGAATCGAACCCGCGACCTCAGTCGTGGCAGTCGGTTACACTAACCACTACACCATCGAGGCCGACAAAGCTGTAATATAGAAAAAAAATTGTTATTAGCTTTTTTGTGTACCTTGTTGAGTTTAACAGTTGCACATAACCCTATATACTATTAGTCGTGCCATGCCATCAAAACCAATTTGGAATTGTGTAAACACTACATATTATTATACACATATATATGTGAGAGGTTAACATTGAAAAAAAAAATTAAAGAGAAGCACTATATATAAAGGATTTAGATTTTTGTTTGTTGTGGCCTAATGGCAAACCAATTGCTCCAGCAAAATTATCAGATCTACAATCTTTGTACTTGTAGATCCCTAAAAATTGTCTCAGATTTTACAGAACCTTGAAATGTTTTGAGGAAATCATAGACAATATCGATGGGTTTGGGGTAGAGCCAGATTTTGAAATGTTGTAAACTATGATTGAAATAATGTAGATGTAGCTAGATGTAGCGTATATGTATATGATTATGTTTCTTTTTAAATACAATTTTGATAATTTGTATTTTCTTGTATTTATTTACTTGTTCATAAATAGAAGAAATTAGAATAAGTTAGAAATTTTAAGTAATTAACTTTTAGGAACGTTTTTGCAAAATTAAGTAAAATTAACGTCCATACAATACAGTATATATTTTGTCAATAAAGTTCTAATTCCATTTTATTTAAATATTTCCCTATTTTAATACTGATATCAAGCAATAGGTAAATAATTAAATAATAAATATGTAATTCTTCAATAAAACCTATAGTGTTTGTCTATATTAGTTAAAATAAATAAATGTACAATGGAAACTATAAATTTGCAATTATCTCAAAATGGAGTTGTCGTGGGTTGGAATGTTCATGCATAACTATGTCCAAATGATGTAATGGAAATCTTCACTAAGTTTGTCTAAGGTAACTTTAACATAGTATTTATAGTATACATGACAATATTATGTTCCAATATTGACTAAAATAAACAGACTCTTAAAGTCTGTTTATACTAAATTTGACATTATATATTATTATAGTCTGAATATATTACAGATGGCGGTAGGAGTGTGAAAATAATACTTACCCTGTTCCATTCATAATATGAATTAATGTTTTGCTAAATCCACATCTGGGTTGATCACGGTTGCCTTTCATGAATATCATAACATTATGTCTATTAATCAAAGCTTTGAGTCTATCTTCTAGTTTTTGTGGAGCAGCAACATCCCCAGCGGAGCTCTTTAAACTGTGAGATTTAACTTTGGAAGATATTTGGGCGGCATCAGCACCATCAACTCTATCTATTTGTGTACCATTCTTGAATAAGATTACGGTAGGAACGGAATCAATCTGGAAATTAAATACTTTTTAACATATTGGTTCTACCAACTTAATTATTGATATCCTTCTTATTGGCTGAAATTTCATAAATATGATTTCACTGGAAGTGATTCACTTTTTTATATTTTAATTAAGTTAATTAACAAGTTTAGTTTAGTTTAGTTTAGTTTAGTTGGTCTCCCCACTGAGCAGCGATAGCTCAGTGGGGAGACCAACAGACTGCAATGCAGAGGGTCTCGAGTTCGAATCCACATCACGCACCTCTGACTTTCGGAAGTTATATAACTTTTCGAAATTATGTGCGTATTGATTGACTATTATCGCCCGCTCCGTGCCTCGGAGAGCACGTTAAGCCGTTGGTCCCGGCTGCCATGAACATCTATGGCAGTCGTTATTGGGAGAGTGTCGACACAAAAGATCCCACTGGGTCGAAGTGTCGCCGGTCAGCACTGACTGGCTCCCACATAAGATACATACATACATACATAATTAACAAGTTGGTTTTACCTTAAATTGCAATGAGATTTCAGATAATTTTTCAGCATCACAAACTGCTGCTTTACTGCCACTGGCCTGTATTTCAGGAACCTTTACTAGCTCCTTTAATACTTCAGTCACTTGCTTACATTGTTCTGCCCAGTCTGCCGAGAAATGTACAACTGTTAGTACAGGTGTCCTGAAAATTAAATTTTTATTATATTAATGATAAATAGTTAGTCAGCCACAACATGATACATTTGATAAATAAATAAAAAATAAAATGAAATAAATTATAAAATTAATGTATTTCATCAGTTTTATACTTTCAGGCTGCATGATTTATGTAAATGGGAATTAATCCATTTAGTCAGGTTGAATTGGCCAAGCAAATTGTCTCCTGGGGATTACAGTTTGCCTGGTTTCAAAAAGTCAATCATTTTAAGAAGGTATGAAAATACCTAGCAATTGAAGGTGAATTGCAAGTACGATAATAATGGGATATGGCTACCCAACCACATGTTTTATTCCACTCAATATTTACATAATATGTTCTGATGAAGTGAGATTGAATCATAGATATATTTTCATTAATTTCTTAGGCATGTTCAATGAGAAGTCCAGTCAAAAGTCATAATACATTAATCTAAAGCTTATGTGTAGTCATTTAGCATTTGTAAGCATACATTCATATAATTTTTGGTTTTATATACATAATTTATTATAAGATATGAGGACCAACACATTATTACAAATTTATCAATGATAAAATAATTGTTGTCACATTACTATACTTCAAATTAAACAAAATCGTGACATAATTAAAAAACCTAATCGCTTTATCATGGTGACCTTAAGAAAAGGTGAACTACATTTGATAAATTATTATTGAAAATAATTACGCAGTTTAATAATGAGTTTTTCACACGTGTAGACAAATCTCTAAGGAATTTAACAATAAACAATATCTAAGAAAATGTTATAATATATGTTTTTTTTTTTGCATTCAAATAAATAAATACTAAGTACACATAAGGCTAAGACAAAAACATAAGATTGTGGATGTGTGAAGGCTGTGGTATATGATTGTGGTGAGACCCTGCACTACAAATTCTTAGATAAGAAGTATTCTTACTTTATAAAATTTTCAAAATTTGCTACTGTGTCCAAATTGGTGACCGACATGACGAAGAGGAAATAAGGTTATACCAATAACACTTCACTTTCTAACTAAATAGTACTTTTTTTATTTTCACCAATTACAAACTATTGTATGGCTATGATGGCTAATTTATGAGGCACAACGCGCCTGTGTTTTATAGTAATTATGAATAAAATACGAGTTCCAAAATAGTCTAGAAAACCGCTGTCTCCCAGCCAAGTGTAATTTAATAGTGATGTATCTGACATATCCAAAATATGAGTATGTTACTTAGACGATTTGGATTACAAACTAAACCATCAAACGAATTAAGAATCAATAAATACCTACAGTTAATCGAAATTGAAATGGACATCCCTAGACTTCTGATTTTGACAGCTGTTACTGTAGAGTTGAGATTTGAGGTTATCTTTTACAAATTATGCTGAAAAATATTGGAACACAATAATTCAGCCGATTTTCTTACTTTAATAAAAGCTAAATATATATTTATTAAACAATGGCTACTGTATCAAGTGCACCGGCGCCTGGTATGCACCAAATTGATTTATCCAAGCTAAATATACAGCAGTTGGCTCAACTGAAAGCGCAATTAGATCAAGTAAGTCACGATACATAAAATAAAATAATCGTTATGTATTAATTTGTAATTTTAACTTAATGTTGCACGATAAAAATATCTTCAGTAATGAAATTATTTTAAATAATCTCTTTTTATGGTTATGATCAATTTAACTTTCTAATTTTTAGGAGATAAATGTTTTTCAAGACTCTCTACAAACTTTAAAAATAGCTCAAGGGAAGTTCATGGAATCTGGTGAATGTGTCGAGAAGATGACACCAGAATCTAAAGGCAAAACTATATTGGTACCTTTGACAGGATCTATGTATGTGCCTGGAGCCATATCAGACACCGAAAATGTACTCATTGATATTGGAACTGGATATTATGCACAAAAAGTAAGTTTTATTGTATAAATAATATTATTTTATCTGTGTGGTGTTAGAGCATGCTCTGTTTCTTTATTTCTGTGCATTTTTTCTACATGTATATATTATGGTTGTATGTAATGTTGTATGTCTGTCATCTACAGTTATCTTAATGTAACTTTTAAAGTGTTTTATATACTAATTTTTGCAAGAGAATCCTATATCCATAAGATTCTAATAAAATGGGAATATTATATATATCTTAGACAAAGGACAAAACTTTTCTTTTAGGTTAACAGTATAGGTGTTATAAAATATAATTTATGTTTGTGTGTATAATAATGTAAATAATGAATAGATTTTTATCTTATTGCTATGCTTTTAAATATGTATTGATATATTAATTAAATCATAACAAGCAACTGTATAATTCAAAAATCTTTGTGAAAATTTTAACTATTAATAATGCTTGCTTTTCTAAAAGAACTATTTTAATTATGTTTCAGGATATTGCTGGAGCTAAAGATTATTTCAAGAGGAAGGTAGCCTTTGTAACGGAACAAATGGAAAAGATTAGAATATTGGGTGTGGAGAAGTCCAAGGTCCACAAAGCCATCTGTACCATGCTAGAACTGAAGCTACAAGCGCAGATGCAGGCAACCAAGCCCTCCACATCATAACATTTAATGTTTGCTAAGACATAACTCGCTTTACCTCTAGCTACGGTAGATTTTATTGCGTCAGTGCATTAGAATCTTGATTACTTTGGTATTTTTAAATTTTTTACAGTTTTGTAACTACAGAGTAATTCAATGTACCTCAGTAAACATAGGATTATTGTAGGACATATATCCTGTATAACTTTGATTACTTTTATACAGCACTGTTCTAGAACATTCTATATTTTAAGTCAAGCCTATGGTTAAACAAAATGCACTTGTCTCACAAATTAATAAGATTCTAATGTTCTCATATCTCAAAGAATTATATTGTTGGGGTAATATGCATTTCTGTTTCAGAATAATTGATAATTAATAATAATAAAGTGTATAACCTTGATTTCTTGTTTGAACACAACTTTGTTTAACTCTCTATTGTGCATGATCTAGTTCGATAATAAATTAATATCAGTATTCTATATGAATTTTAGTTTAGCATTTTAGTTGTATTAACCTCAATGTAAACACCAATATGCACCAGCCTTTATGCTATAATGACTGACATATTTTGTGGCATACATGGCTTTCCAGTAAGAATATCCGAATCATGCATAATCTCAAGCTTTTTAAAATTGATTTTATTTCCCCCACATTTAGTCTAGCTATATTTAGGTTATATGTATTTTGCTGACTTCTAAACATAATTACTTCCATACTCTCACGTCTCTATCTTCGAAGGGTCTGCCACATTTCGTAAACTATTATTTTAGTTCTCACATAATAGGGCTCAGCATTATATAAGCAGCGAGCTGAGTGGGGGACCATTGGGCTGCCGCACACAGGTCTCGAGTTCGATCCCATGGCACGCATCTCTGACTTTTCGTTGTTATATGCGTATTGTTAATTATTACTTGTTTTAGCGATAAATATCGTGTAGAAACTTGCATGTCTGAGAGTTCTGCATAATGTTCCTTATCTTTTTGAGCGCTAACCTATGCCGAACGCGATGTGTCCTCCAGCACCAAGCTATAAATCTACAGTTGAAAATATTGGCTATTTTAATTTTGCTGTATTTAAAATAACCAAAGGAAAAATAAAATATAAAACAAACTATTGAAATAAAAATGTATGAGTAGGGTTTTAGGTAATAGTAAAACTACGCACAAGTTCATAGCCCTTCAAACACAGAAGAGGCGCATGCCCAGCTGTAGGATTGTTTATTAACTGGGCTGGTATAATAGACGGCGAGCGTATTGCCGTCCATCGGGCAGAATTGTAGACTTCGTACTGCTACTCAGTAATTTTTAGCAGGAAATCCTAACAACTATTTGTCCGACCCGGGAATCGAACCCGAGAACTCATGAATAGCAGTATTTTATAAGCCATTATATCAGTCGCATTTACTATCACTGCGCCATCGTGGTCATAATTACAGATATTGTTTGTACCGTCAGAATAATAATTCTGACATTGATGATTTAACATTAGGATGTTAAACTAGATATGTGATAAAAACCAATGTAGCTCTTTCTCATAGCTAATGTAAGAACCTGTCTGCAAATCATTGCTATTTAAATTCTGAGTTTTAAAGTTCGGAAGGCGCAATGGTCCGTTTTTGCAATTGTAGGGTAAATTTTACAATAAAATGCAATGACTGTTTGCCCTGGGAATTGAATCCTGGCATTCACGATCGTCAATTAGTGTGTGATTTAATACATTAGGTAATAAGTATTCATTAGTTCTCATTTTTCAATTTTATATAATTACCAGCAGATTGCAAGGAACCTTCTCACTGTCGTCATTAATACGTTTTGTTTTAGTGGCTTGGTTAAGCAGAGGAGTAAATACAAAAAGAATGTGACACCAAATGATTTATTTTTTTAATAGGCCAAAATGATAGCGCTGATGATATCTACAATAATAATGACTTATAATAAACTATCCTATAATGTATCTACAGTATGTCTTACAGTCACAAAACAATATCAACTAAATAAGGCAACGACTATTCCTTAAATTTGTAAACAATTTCTATTAATAAGTGTCGTAAAATGAAATTTATTTTTATTCAATTAGTTCTTATCATGAACACGTGAAAGGGTGTTTGGATACAAGATAAACTTTAAATATTTCGTAAGAAATTTTACAATTTAACCAGGTTTAATTACAAATTATAAGTACATACGTTATAACGAACAGTATTATTGGTAATGCGCGTATGCAAAAGATGGCTTGTAACATTGGAATAAATGCTATTTTTCATTCACAATTATTATTTTTTTATATTTTCTCAAACAATTATTTCTGTTATTGGATATTCATTTATTTAAATTAATTTCATATCTAAGTTCTTTTTATGTACGCATCAGAGTAAAAACATTAGTTTTACCTATTATAATTAGTATATAAGTAGATATTTATTTACAATTTATTACATTATCATTCAATTTCATTATTGTAATTATAATATAACGAACTTAAATTGGATTAAGATTAGCCATGAATAGCAATCATATACTTCATCGCCTTGGGCGAACACTTGAATGTCAACACCATAACCCTTATATTTAAACCTTCCGTACACAGTTATCAATCATATAGGTAAGCTTACACGAACAGATCACTCGCCTGCTCGGCGAAGTCCTTATCTCAAATGGTGTAGTATTCTGGTGCGAAGTCGTTAGCGAGATTGCTGAGGAAGTGGAAGTCGGAAGAGGAGTTGGAGTTGTCGCCGGCGGTGCCGGGCGCGGCGTGCGTGGCCTCGTAGAACTGCTGGAACGAGCCGTAACCGTCGCTGCACTCCGCGCCACCGGCGCTGTACGCGTCGCCAGTCGCACTGGCTTGCGTGCCACTCGGACCATAACCTGTTTGCTGTGCATACGCATTCCCATCGTAGTAATTCTTCGAGTAGTCCGTGCCATGAGCAGTTTTCTGCCCTTCACCAGCATAATAATTGTGCCCGTGATCATGCTGAGCGCCTTCGTGGTAATGATATCCATAGTGGCTATTCGGATACGCCATGTGCTCCCCGCTGTAACCCTGAGTTTGATCGTATCCCGGGTGTCCGTATGACACCTGATCTTTACCGTAACCAGGGTAACCATAGTTCTGGTACATCTCATGCGGATACGCTTGCCTTGATCCTGTGCCGTTAGTCGGCCTCGTGGAAGGTGATCCGTCTTGTCTTGTATGTTGTTGATTCCGTACGTATGCGTGTTGTTCAGCGGGTTGAATGCCGGGACCGTAGTTTTCGTAACTTCTGTTGCCTTGAGGATATTGGGCTAGCTTTCCAATAAATTGTTTGGAATCCATGCGAAAGTCAGGATGAGGAACGAATTGACCCGGTGGCGCGTTGCCCCTTATTACGTATGGCGGCATCGCATTAGGCACGGCCTGTGGGTGTGGGGGACCGGACGCGGCGTTGGGTGGCGAAGGTCGCGGATAATGGCCCAGTGGGCTCGGGTGCATACTAGACGGTGTGCCCGGTGTCGACGACGGTGTTAAGTTAACCGAGGAGAATTTTCCACCATCTACGAGACCTGGTACCGAACCGAGGCCGTCCTTAGAGGAAGATGGCGATACTTTACACACTGCGTCTAATGACGGTGAGCGTTTCCTTGATTCTTGCTTGATTCTCTTAGTAAGATTTCTTGGTGCGGAAGTCATAACGACAGTAGGAGGATGACCGTCGCGTGAGTCGTCCTCTGCCAGTTTGTCGAGCGATGAAGAGGAAGCAACGCTAGAGGCTCCGTCGCTCGCGAAGCTGTTGTTATTTGTGGCACTCGGTGTGTTATTGTTCCGTGTGCGTGACGCAAGTTCCGGTAAGTCCTCAGCAGGAGAACAGAGCGCTCCTGGTGGCAACTCGCAACCCTGGCAACTCTTCTTGCCAGACAATGGGCCGTCGTCATCTAGGAATTTGTCGAGCCCTGTCTTAGAACTTTTACCGCCTTCTGACGTCGTAGAGTCTTTGTCATCACCGTCTTCGGTTTTGCTTAGTGTTTGTCTCTTATGCTTCATACGCCGGTTTTGGAACCAGACCTTCACCTGTAACAATTGAAAATACTTGATGTTAGTGTATTGTTCAGATGGGATGGGTGATGTTAGTAAAGTGCATAACGACTGACACGTCACCTGTCTCTCAGTAAGGTCCAGTGAAGCGGCGATTTCGATTCTTCTAGGTCGACAGAGGTATTTGTTGAAGTGAAACTCTTTTTCCAATTCCAGTAATTGTGTGTTCGTGTAAGCCGTACGTAGCCTTCGTGGCAGTCCATTTTCTGAAATAAAAATAATTGAACTTTTAATTGCTTGTCTATGTGTTTTAAAACTATTCCATTAGTGGTGAACTGCTTGAACCGTGTCCTATAAAATATGAAAGGCACGTTTCAAATTAATATTATAGAATGCTATTCCTGGAAGCTTTCAATAACGTGGTGGCGAGGCGGGCTCGTGGGTACGTTTTCCTTTAATGTAATAACTTGATCGCATGTCAGAGCACCGCCCTTGACGCCATTGTGTCGAAACGGTGTTCTTTTTATTTTACCACAAAATACGAATTGGAATTCGAAATTCAAATTACAAAAGGGCGGCGAATAATGGGGCGATCGCGTTCGCGTGATGGTTCGGCCGCGCGCGCGGGCCTCACGCGTGCGATGTCATCTGTGCACCACTCGTGGCTCTTACGTCATTAGCAATAAGGGTCATTATGTCGTGTTGGTTTTGCTGATAAGGTAGGGTTGCCGTTTGATTGACGTGTTCGTCAGTTCTCGCCATTGCTATTGGAGAAGGGCAGTTGTCAATCAAATGTAACGCGCCCTCGGTTATGCCTGGCTGCACTGAGGTAAATAAATACTGCTTTTAATTTGGATGAAAATGAACCCCTATGTATTTTAACCTCTAAACGTAACGTGCATTTAAATAAAGCTATTGGAATTCTTTAGCATAATTTATTGTTTAAGTTTATCTAGTAAACTTGGGTGCAAGTGAAATTAATGTACTCAACACGCAAGTTCGTATAAGTACTTGGATAGTGTTAGTAAATTATCGGTTAACTGAACCCGAAACTCGATAGCCCTTGGTCAGTAGAGTTCACATGACTTTCTATCGAGGGTTGCGGACTTACTAATTATTTGCATTACCATAATAATTCTTGGTCAATGGTTAGTAGGTAGGTGGTACCTACCTAAAATTTTAAATAAATATTTTTGAAGCTTCAGTAAGAATAATCTGTTAATGTTTGACGGCGGGTGTGGTTAAATTGTTTGCCACTGCCACTGCGCCAAGTGTCGTGGGTTTCAACCCCACACGATACAAAACATTGTGTGATTCACAAATAGCTGTTCCGAGTCTAGGTTATTCTTAGTTCCATTGTTTGTAAAGTCTTTCGCAATACAGGAAGTATACATTACTGTGGGAGTACCCTTTTTAAAAAGAATTTTAAAGTAGTACCTAGGTATGTAATCTTGACTTTTTAAAATTGTTTTTAATGTTTGATTCATAAAGTTGCGTTCACAGATGTTTTTGCTCAGTACCCACTGATTGTTCAGGGTTGAGAAAAGAAACTACTGTAGAAATGTTGTATCCAGTTTTGTTATAATCAAAATTTTTCACCTCAAATTTTTTAATTCATTAAACGATGGTATGTACCTACCTACTACAAAAAAAGTCTGCTAGAGTATATTAAGTACCTAAGTAAGTATATCTCTCTACACCAAACTTAAATGATTGAACACACTAGTATTCTTTACAAACTTATTTGCGTAACATGAACATATAGCCGAATAAAGTAACATGAAGTTGTGTGCATGCATATCGGAGGATGAATGTGCAAAAGATGCAAGTTGGTAAGTTTTTGCGGGTCACAGTGAGCGGCATAATAGGCGCGATTATGCGGGCTCGAGAGCTTCGTATAATGTTCGCATTATCGCTACGTACACACTTCCGAACCACTGAACAACCATTTTTGATGGTCTTCCCCTTGTATCCTGATATCGTTGGAATAAGTTCCATGAATATTTCCTACAATTCAATTGTGTTCAACTGTGATGGATGATTGATATTTTGCGACATTCCTGTTCCACTAGAATTACTAATTTTATATATGGAGACGGGAAGGTGCATTTTATTTAATAACATAGGTATTATGTCTCATTCCTTTTTTATTCAAAAGACTATTCCCGTAATTGGTTTCAATCTGTCTTTAAAAATATTCAAACAAAGGACATAGAAAACACTTAAACTCGGATTAACTATCTGTGGATCGCATACATTTTTGTCCTGTGTGGATCGAACCTACAACACTCAGTTGGTGACGAGACGACCCTTTAAATATTATGCCATTCGTGCATGTATTTACATAACGTTTTATACATTTGAACGTGAAGGTGTATTGTGGGTGCGTAAAGTTAAAGAGACCTTATTAGCACAATAAACATAAAAAAGCTCTGTACTTTAGTACTGTGTTACTTGTGTGAATTTATTGAGTTTAAATCTACACACACTCACTTCAAGTCAAGGTATCCTCCATTATACTTATAAAATTAAGTACTAGATCATTAAGATAAAAATGTATTCCTTTTTTCTAAAAGTCTGTTTAAGTGTCGTAGTAGTGCATAGATAAGAAACCCTGATAGTCGTATAGATTAATAGTTTAGGTTTAAGGCACAGTCTGATGACATATCTTCAATCGTTAATCACCTCTATGTCAAAATGATCATCATTTATATGTAAAACAATATGATTTGCAATTCTATCTTCGTCCTATCTACATATTATAAAACAAAGTCCCCCGCCGCGTCTGTCTGTCTGTTCACGATAAACTCAAAAAATATCGAACGTATTTTCAGTAATATACACCTATCTAAACATACCTCATGAATCACTTTCATGAGGTATGTTTAGGTAGGTGTATAATTTGTTAAGGTTTTGTAACTACCCTTGCGAAGCCAGCGGGGGTCGTTGGTAATGTCATAAATGCGAATGTGAGTTTATTTGTTTGTTACGCTTTTACACATTAAATACCAGACCGATCAACATGAAATTTTGCATACACGTCAGGGTACAGACTAGGAATAATGTACAGTGAGCTGCAAAATGCATATCCATGTCTAAACTAAAATGGTATAAGCCGATAATTAACGCCATCTAACGAAAATCGATTCAAGAACTGTTAAGTAGTTTATTTATATCATAATAGATGGCGGTGCACTATTATAAAATAAAAAGAAGAAGGTTTCTTCTTTGAACGCCAGGTTAAAAAAGTTAAAGCATGCTCTTGGCGCTTATGCACCTATGCGGTGCAAATGGCGCGCAACGAGAAAAACATATAACGGAACTCCATTTTCATATATTTACTTTAAACTATTTTTTAATTTCTATTTACAATAATTTATTTAAAAAAGAACACATTTCAGGGTAAAACAAGAACCAGATAATTAAAAATGAATTTATATATTTATAGATATATATAGATACTTTCGATATCTCGCTATTCTCTACCTACGCAAACATTATTCTGTCCCTGTGTTCGAGTGTCTTTTCGGTTGATATTATCATTTCTTATAAATTTCACATATTTGGTAAAATGAGTACGCGTTGCAATATTTATAAAACAACGCCATCTTGTTCATTCATATACATTCTAACTCGAGTGTTCACAGGATTTTGGACCTTAAGGTCCAAATCCTTCTCCTCTCCTTCTTCTCCTCCTCCAGATCCATGCAATATTAGAGGTGACTGTACCTTTCAACATGAAAAAAGAACTGTTCCCGAGGGATCGTCATTTATTGACAAAATCTAGATTAATAAGCGAAGCCTAATCTAGTTATTTTTAATATGTATGTAGGATCAGTAATATATATGATAAACAGACGACTGAAAATATAGAGAGAATTCTACCTTGAAAACACGTCACACGTTACATATCATTCATTATATTTCTGATAGATTTTGTTTACATTAAGCGTACCTAATAGAAAATATAGGTAAACAATAAAGGTTTCAATCAATCACTATCAGGACTTATACGTAATCTTATAGGTCTATTTATTTTTGAGATCCCTACACGGTAGGGGTAATATAAGGCTGGCAGTATTAAATTATGAACATATGTAAATATTTCTTTATTGCGATCCCCTGTCTTGTCTACGGGGTGTAACAAATGATTGCCAAGTAGGTTGTTTAACCCTCCCGTACTTCGCGGACAGGGTATGGAGCGAAGATTTACTGCGGATTAGGGGTCACTACATCGGTCAAGTCAAGAGTCCGCTTGTCTGAACTTAATTTGATAATATCACTGTGGGACACAATTCACATTAAATTATTTCGTTTGGTACTTTAAAGGGATGTTGGTGACTTGTTGAGTTAAAGTTTTGGACTTCAAAATGTCTTCCAGTACGTATACTGGAAGACATTTTGAAGTCCAAAACTCCAAAACATAAAGCAAATTTGTATTGTAATATGTATTAGATACGTATATCTAATACATATTTTGCAACCTACTAAGTTTGCATTCAAAAGTATAACGAGAATAAAAGAGTTAATTAACACCAATTCGAAACCAGAATGCTCTAGCTGATGCTCTATCCCGAAAGCGCCATATAATTATGTTATTACAATATAGCCACTACTGTATCTATGGATGTTATCTATCTTTAATAGATATTGGTAGCTTTGTTCAAGCCTAGGCCTGGTTTTGCCAATAGCTACAAATATACTATTTACACTCCAAATTTGCTTTACATTACTAATAGTCTAAATGCAATTGTAAAACGAAGTCCAATCAACCTAGTTTTAGAGGTATATTTGGTAAAGATTTTGTACAATTCGATGAAACGAAAAGAAATTCTCTCCATTTTCAAAATGTATAAGATTCGGTAAACAATTTATATCTAATCAGAAATGACATAATTTAACAGGCATTTCGTTTCCTTACCTATCTTTATTAAAATGGTAGCGTTAGTTTTAGTTTTCTGTTGCTATTATAATAAAGTGTTCTCTTTTCCATACCTACTACAGACGTGCCTATATTTAAAGTAACGTAACAAGCAGTTGTAAACAATTTGCGGAGTAGCCGAGGGCATCCCTCGGGCAAGTTTAAATAATTAATCAAGAGTCGGTAAAGGATTAATGCGGTGGCCAGTTGGCGGTTGGATGCCATTAGAGATCGTTCGACGCTCCGGCGAGGGCTGAGCTCCAGACTAAATGCTGCGGTCACATTATTTGTAAGCGTGAGGAATCGAGGGTAGCAACACTAGCTACTACTTAATTGGTTTTCTTAACATGTGTATGTGACAGAAATGTATAGGTGTTTAAACTGTTTAATTAAGGTGACGTTTTAAAAACATGTCTTATGATCGTCTTTGATTGTATATTGAAAACGGCCATCAGTTATTTTCGCTGCGCATTTGCTAATTGTTAGTAGGTTTGATTGGACTGCGCTGGATTCCAGGAAATTCGATTTTTAGTTCGAACTTGAACATTTGGCTGTTGGATGTTGGCTAAAGTGAGTCTGATAAGCCCATTTCTGTCATTAAAAACATTATCTTCTAGTGTTAACCCTAGACAGGCATAATAAATTATGTGTTGGGCATGCGGTGACTGAATTATCATCTTACAATTTACCTATAGAATGAGTTGGATATAAGTTCATTTAGAAAAAATCTAACCTCGTAAAAAGCAAACAAATAAATGAAAAATATAATATTGTTCTCTTTCAAAGTTCAGTGAGGGACTATTTATGTATCAAAAGTGTAAGTTTGCCAATAAAGCTAGTGTAACACGAGCCACGCTCCACACACAGGCTGAGATGATAAAGTGCCAAACATTTATTTTGAATGTTGCTGCTGCAACGGAAAAGTTACCGAGCGAGGGGTTCCCACCAAGAATTATTACGTTATGAGGTGTGAAAAGCATAAATGTAAAAATTCAATATTTCAACAGAAAAAAGAGAAATTTCTCCACAATTTCTTGTGTAACAATCTCGTTAGGGTTTGTATGAAAGCGTTTGTGTAAACCAGGGCCGTACCACTATTTCATAAAGCAGTGTTATTGCGTATAATCTATGTACGAGAGAATAAGACAACGCCATACTAATGTTTAGCGTTACGTACATAAATTAGCGTTATCTCGTCTTCAGGTTAAAAAAGATACAATAAGCCAACTAATATTATAAATGCGATGGTGACATTGATTGTTACGCTTTCATGTCTGAACTACTCGACCGATCATGAAATTGATGAATTGAATCAACGTAAATGCAAAATGATGAAATTTTCCATTTTGTCAGAAAACGACATAGAGTTAATTTCATCTAGCAAAAAAGTACTGTTCCTGGGAATAGAAATTTATTTAATATTATCTTATGTTTAAGCGAATGTTATACATTGAAATTAAACAAACTTTATACGGATTTTATCGCGTTGTTTATATTTTTATAAAACACTATGATTACATAATTTTGAAACTTTAAACTACTATTGTTAAACACTTTTACTACTTACTTGTACTGTTACTTCAATTTAAGCTATTTAATTTATACTATTTAAATTATGCAAACTATTTATATTTAATTTTACATTTTCCCCGACGTTTCAGTTGCTTTTCAGCAGCCATGGTCCCGGAGAGACTAAGATGGTAGTTGTCTCAATATTCTAGTGTAGTTATTTCAAAGTACCCGAACATAATTTAATCATTGGTGTTTCTATTTACGCAGAATGAGCTCAAAGTATCATGAAGTAAAGCTGTGGTTTGCTTCATCTTGGGTTTGACTATTTGAATTATTGGATCCTAAGCTGGTAGTACATTCCAACCATCTTCTCTATTGAAATTAAGATGTTTTTTGATTTCAATCGCCTCGCAATTATTTGAATTGTTGGATCCCAAACTGGTGGTACATTCCAACCATCTTCTATATTGAAATTAGGATGTTTTTTTATTTCAATCGCCTCGCGAAGCATCCTTGGTAGGAATCAGTGTTCTTTAGAGAGAATCTGTGGTTTGTTAAATCTCAGGTAGCGGTTGATCCCCTGTTGCACATGTTCACACACAGAAATTTATTGCCAAATTCTACACTAACGCAAGCAAAGTCGCGAGCAGAATGAACCTGTTATTAGACAAGGTGATGCAGTTCCTGGCTGATATTTTGTTTAGTCGCTAGATTCGACCGTTTAGCATCAACGTAACCTCAATCGGTTATTTTCGTGCTTATCAGTTAATCTACACTGAACCAACATATATGTATGTATAAAAAAAATAACAATATAACTTAAGACAATATTACGCAGTGATAATCGTTATGCCGCATGGCATGGGAGCAGCGATAGCCTAATAGCAAACCGTTGGACTGCCACGCAGAGGTCTCGAGTTTGATCCCAAGGCGCGCATCTCTGACTTTTAAAGTTATATGCGTATTAAATAGTTCATTATCGCTTGCTTTAAGGGTGAAGGAAAATATCGTGAGGTAACCTGCATGTCTAAGAGTTCTCCATAATGTTCTCGAAGATATGTGAAGTCTACCAACCCGCACTGGGCCAGCGTGGTGGACTACCTATGGCCTAACCCTTCTTATATTGAGAAGAGGTCCGTGCCCAGCAGTGGGACAGTTTAATACAGGGCTGATATTGTAATCGTAATAAGAAATCCACGTATTAACAACTGAAACATCTCCGCGCACTAACACAAGGCACAGTTGTTTAGATTTGATCTTCTATAGGGCAAAGGTACTGCGTTTGTATGATAGTGTTAGTTTGAGCTGAATCCTATTGGCAGTAACAATAGCCACACAAAATGCTAACTGTGTGAATGATATACACAGCTGATGTGTTTTACTTCCACGTGACTGAGGGTCATAGTCACCGAATACGGTACCAGGTATCCCATTGCTATTGAGAATTACCAGGTAACATTATGTCCGTTCCTAAAATCCGAGAACTCCCAGTCAGCAAACGTGTTTCCAGTTCTGTATAAAATATAAATTACCAGGCTAAGCAACCAAATGATTATTTTCGAGTTTCAGATACATTTCGTATACCATTAGTATATACTAAATATATGAGAATTTTAAATTCACATTTATTAAAATTTTAAAGTAGATATCTGTGTTAATCTTTACGCTTTCAATGCTTGCGAAAAGGGAAAAATGGTTTGAGACCTGCGGGAAAAAGGTTTAAAAGTGGTGAAGAACCTATAAATGCTTGGAATGCTAGAAATAATTCAAAACCATGTCTGGCCGCCGGTGTGCTGCTTTCTCATACATTTTCAGAAGTAACTCTGTTAATCTTTACGTTTTCACGGCTAATCTACAGAACCGATTTCAATGAAAATAGCTTGAGACCTGACAAAAGGAAACATAAATACCTACCTGAGAAAGGAACACATACATAGACTCACGCTTGGACTTGTAATACATCTGGCAGCTATGTATTTAGATTCTACATAGTTGGTGTGAACTTATTACCGTCTACAGTTTACATTTCTGAACTCCCTGCTCAGAAGAACCCGGGACTCAAACCTGTGCCCACGAGACCAACTAGGTACTAGCCGTAAAATGTTTGAACTAGTTATTTATCTTCCAAATTTCAAAATACCAACGTCTAAAATGTATCTGTCAAATTAAACGTGAAGCGATCGACTCGCTTATCAATTTGTACTTGAGTGTGTCAGTGTAGGAACAATCGATCATGCTGCGACGGATTTGTATTTTTCCGATTAGCCGGCTGTATCGGGCCCTGTTTGACATCGTCGCATCAATTATAAGCTTGGATTACTACTAGACAGATCTAAGACGGTTCAATTTCGTTTCGGTGTGGAACGAGTGGGGTAGTCAAGAAACGAAGGGTGATATCAGGAAGTGACTCGAGATTGCCTTATCAGGGCTTGATGAAGGCACGATTCCCTATTATGCATGGTTTCAAAAATGTATGCTTCTGTTGTAAAAGTCCGTCAAGTTTCAATGTATAAAACATTAATACTATGTCCAATAAATAATTTGGTAAAATATCAATCCACCGGCAGATTGGTAGATGCCATATGGTACGGATACATCTTACAATTTAATTCAAAAACGATCAGGCAGGTATTCCACCCTTTTATCAAAGTTAGTGTTCACATCAACTTTGTTGGTACCGTACAACCCGTAACGAGTAGCGGATTGCTGGGCCCTAAATCCATTTGGCTGATACAGAAGGTTATTAAAAGTTGTCGCACAAACAGGCGGCGCAAGTTTGGAGCAGTTTGACAGCCTGTCCTGGGGGAACGCGGTTCGATTCCGTCAACTAGGAAATTTCATTAATCCCTTTATTAAGAAGTTCTATTTTCCTAATCGTTTACTTTACTTCTGTGTATTTTGTTCCATGTAAATCTTTTGTACCTATCTACTAATAAGTAGAGTATATTTTTGTAGGGAAAAGATAGCGTGGTACAAAAATATAATGGGTTGGTATATTTAGAGTGATTGTACTGGCACGTGTAGCTGAGATACCTAAGTTTTGTGATTAGTCTAATAAAAGTACTGTCGTTTCCTGTTCCAAACCAGTATTAGTATTCATTAATGTTCGTAGATATTGTATTGTAGATACTTGATAGCTGACTGATCTACACATTTCCTCAAACACGTTTATATCTTTTGTTTGTAGGTACAAGTCAATTAATCTAACAAAAAAGAAAAAATTGAAGAAAAAAAGATAAAATTACTACGTATAATTTATATTTATATAATTCTGAACATACGTACATTCACAAATAATTATGTAAGAAACATGAGTCGGTATATCTTACTGTGATTTCTTGATTCATTGTATACTTTGTATGCTATCGTTAAAACATGATTACTAGCCGTAAAATGTTTGAGCTAATTATTTATCTTCCAAATTTCAAAATACCAACGTATTTAGTGCAAGTTGTAGAGACACATTTTGGCTACGAATACAGCAATCCGTAGCCAAATCGATTCTGTTGACTTATAAAAGATCACATATTTTATTTTTATGATAGCTGTAGCTTACCCGAAATTAAAAAGGATACCCTCCCATTAAAATTGCGTAAAGACCAAACAAACATCCTGCGACATTTTTCCTTAGGCGACATTTACTATCTTTATTAGCTGGTCGATAATAAAGTCCTTTGGAATATGCAAAGAGCTAAGACTGGCGGTATTTAATTGCCCTTGAAAGGGGCGACAAAAAATAAACGATGGTGGGGTATAAATAACGGTGCACTTTTCATAATCGCAATTGTCGCCGGGAGAATATTTAGTGCGCAGTAAAAGCGTCCCGATTGCGATCCTGAGGGAGACGAGGGTTAATAGTTGAGGGGCATCAAGACTTCGAGTTCTTTCTAACGAGATGCAACGTGTGACCTTATCGGGGCGAAAATGAAAGGTGGTGTGAAATGCTCTTGGGGGAAACAGGTGTATGTTTAGATTTTATTTGACTTTTAGGTTCGATAAAGGATTTTCCAGTGTTGTTTTCATAAGTGGTTATTATTTAACGTGAGAATATGTATGTAATACTTTACATATTACATTTAAATTTGATTGACAATCAATACTGGCAGAGTTTACAATTAATATTTTGGCAGATCACTCGAAATCAGCGCTGTGTATTATCGGTTTAGTTAAAGCTGAATCGGTGGCGCTTCATTGGATGGTATGTAAAAGAGTAGGTAAATAAATACATGTTATTTAGCATAAATTAGTCGATCAGCCTATTGCAGACTACTTTATTTATTTATTTATAATAGGTACACAGACAGATTACAGTCTTAACATAGTAAGTAGTAATAATGAACATAATATATAAACCGGACAGTAATCCTAAGGTAGTTTATACAACACGTAACGCTACGCTAACGAATTTAAGATTTTAAATTCGTTAGCGTAGGATACAAGTGGATAATTGTAAGTAGGTTTTTACTTTATATCTGTAATTTTACTTTATAACTAGACTTAGAACTTTTCCGAACTAAGTACACCTGATACAATCTTTTTATATCTATTGAATTTTATGTCCAAAATGTCGACCTCTTTATTTACACGTGCTACTTTATTATATGATCTGCACATTCTTACTATTGGATTATAAAATGATGTATTATTTTTATATGTTAGGATTACGAGATCTATGTGAAATATTAAAGCTGAGAGAAGAGAGTAAAGCCGGTGTATCGATAGATGAATGAACCAATTTATTCAAATAGAGTAAATCGTATCTCTGACGTCGGGTTTGCAATGAGACAACATTAAATACTACTGTTGGATAGGCCTCTTCCAAGTCCCAATATGCGTCATAACATCTAGTATTTCACACATCACATAACAATATGCTAAAGCTTATTATATTTTTAAGTATACCGTTTCTTATTCTATGTTGCTTTTGTAGTAGGTAGGTCTGGTGTTTCTACGTTCTTTTCATTCGGCCTTGCCAAGAATTTATCCGGCACTTTTATCCGATAGGATTGTCATTTACATTTCTCTTTTTTTTTTCTATAAACAAAGACAGTGGTTTATAGGAAGTAAAAGCCCGCAAAGAAGCGGGGAAGGCAGGCGGCGGGGAATAAATTTTATTTATCAAATAAAAAGGATGGCGCGCTCGTTTTTCACCGCTCTACGGACATTATCGCTTCTTTTAATTATTATCCCGCCGATATTTTATGCGACCTACACTATGCCTCCTCTTGTACTTGCGGTGCGTACGCCGCAGTTTTAGGGGACCGTGTAATAAATACAACATTAAAGATGAAAATAGAATACTTTTAATGTGATATTAAGTTTGACAAGTGCACATTCAGATGTTTAATGTTTTGGGTGACAACATTTTCTTATAAGTAAATGTCTAAGACGAAGACTACGAAATGTTATATGTAAGATTACTAAGAAACTTAATACTATATAATAATACATAATATTTAGCTTTAAGTGCTTCTAAGTGAAGGGACTTTTAAAGGGATTGTAATCTTATTTCCTGTGTTTATTTAACATTATAAAACAACAGCATAAATTAATTCAAATACAACATATTAAGTGCCTTATTGCATGTTTATATAATTACATAGAAGAAAAACAAACGTTTTAATTCTAGCTAGGGTGGCGCCCTAGGCACGCGGCCTTAAGGAAATGAAGGAAAAAAGCGGCGGAAGCTGCGGCCCTCTCCCCCGGCCTTCTGCCTTACCCCCGCGAACACCTTGCGGCTTTTTAAATGGAAATTTATTGTTAAACACTTCGTCAGTGAGCCAAAGTATTCCGCTTAACAATCGCTGCCTAGACAGGGCCTTGGATCGCAGGCCTTTATTTAAATTTGCTGACCTCACACTGTAGCCAATTTTTGATTAAACTTACAGATAACGTCGTAGTATGTTTAAAAAACTGTAATAAATTGTACTGAAATCTGTTGGACTGTTTTAATGCGTTTTTAGGGGTTCGTTTTTCAACGCAAATGAGTTCATCGCAGCGAGGTAAGTGAACTCGTTCAAAAGTCACAACTCTTTGCGAGTTCATAAAATTCACTCCGACCGAAACGCTGGCCGCGTTCCCCACAATTGAAAAGCGCGGGGGAGCTCGCCGAGTAGATAGGGCACTTACTGTAAAAGTTAAAGCTAATTGCCCTTAAGACATATTTTTAATTTCATTGCCCATTCCTTCTTTCTTAGTGTTTGTCGGAGTTCACTAACTCTTGGTCCTGACGAGATTGCAAGGGTAGCTGTAATTGCCATTTTTACGAGATAAGGTCCCAACTTTGATGTCGAACATATTTTATGCTGCATTTAAGGAGTTTTATCGTGTTTACCGAAACATTTATATTCAATATTTAAAGATTGATAAAATATTTTCTTTTTGTTTTATACTTGTTCTAATCCTTAGAAATCTAATTATTTAGACAAGAGCTGTAGAAGCTGTTATTTTTAAATGAAAATCATTTTTATTCAGCTGTCTGCTATTTATAAGCTTTTTCAATCATTGGACGTAAGTCTTATCTAGCGTCCAATTACTGAGAAAGCTTATTGTAATATATTTAATGGCAAATAGTTTTACATCCACGTTTCTTTTTTATTATATTTTTCCTACTTTTATTTTGCATACACAGAAAGTCTCACGCTTATCGTCAAGTTAGCGTCATTGACTTTTAATTATACAAAGCTTTTTATTAATTTTGGCTACTGCAGGTCACAGGAGTCCAATCACGAGATGGTCAATTGTCCACTATGCTGCAAAGGTCAGTCGGTATATATTTCAAAAAGTTATAAACTATGGTAAATACAAGGTTCTATTTACCATAGTTTATAACTATGGGGTAGGCAGGTGCCTACCCCTCTGGGAAACAGGCGTGAATCTATGTATGTATGTAAATAGAACCCTAAAATACTTAATGTAAGTTCTGCAAAATGTACACACTTACAGATATTGCTATAATATAACAAGTTTACTAGTTTCATTACAATAGTACATGATACCTAATTATACATATTAATTTTACAAGAAATTGATAAAGTTTGGCTCAAGAGAGTAGTTGTCAACAGATATCTCAATGCCGCTTGTGGTTAACCATAGCTTTACTTCTTTTTATAGAGAACAGTAGCTTAAAATTTTCTCATGTGTATGTTGCTATGCACAGTTCTCAGATATTCCCTGAGGTCCGGGGCGCACGCGTCACAAAGCACAAAGCAGTGGCCAGTAGCCGTCTTCTTTGTACGCCGTCTTCGCATTCATTCAATCTGTCATTTCATTTTCATAAATGAATCATTCTTCATTTGAATTAGGCTCAGAATTGTAAGGTTTTTTTCTTGGCCGCTGACCTGCCCACCGCGGGGGTCGCTTATGACTGATGATATTTTAATGGTTTATTTTTCTTTAACATTGTTATCACCAACTATTGTAGTGGCCAGCGTGTGGATGTACAAAAAGGTATTCTATTTAAGAAATTTGGCATTGGACTTTTTATTTTGACTTGTAGATATTTTATTGAGATTTTAATGAAACCTTAACACTCCAATAGTATATACATAGTCTCACGCTTCTATCCCCGAAGGAGTAGGTATAGGTGTATAATGCCCACATTTCGCTGACTATAGTATTAAGACCCACGTAATAGGGATCAGGTGAGCCTATTGCCATCAATCGGGCACAGTGCTAAGCTCCGCGCTGCTACTGAGATTTTTTTGACAGAAACCTCAATAACAGATACCTTCTTACAAGCATGAAGTCACAGTAGTCATTTATATTGCGCCACCGAGGAACTCTTTGGAGTGTCTTTACATTTACATATTATTATCAGCAATCAAGTAGCAAATCAATACGTTTTAATCGTCTGATGAAGACGTTCTGTAAAATTGGGTTCGTTCGGATAGGATGCAAAAAGTGGACGATGGAAAGTTGTGGTGTAAATTAGGAGAGGCGTATGCAGCTTAATAGTAAAATACCATGGGCTAATTGACGGATTCATGTATTTCCATGTTTTGGCAAGGTGGTGCCATTGAACAACATTTATTGTTCTCTAGCGGCCCGCCTCGATCTCGCCCGGGCTGAACATATTATACGTATAAAGCCTATGTCCAGCTTTTCTAATGTAACAATAATATTATAAAATAGGCGTAGTGGTTGTGGACCTATTTAAAAATTCACTATATCTCTCTCCGGTCCGTATTCTCTAGATATATTACCTTCTGCTCTCTTTATGATATTAGTATAGATCTGTCTATTTTATTTACGTGTATCAATGCATACTGTGGATGGAAGGTTACTTAACGATTAAATTATATCGATGGCCTTCCAAAAATATCTTAGTATATTAAATATACGTCGTAGAAAGTGTAAATATAAATAGTTTAAAGTTTAAACTATCTAAAAGTAGTTGTTTTTCAAAATAGTTTTATTTTAATGTATAACATTCGCGTAAACGTAAGACAATATTGTATATAAAATTTTCTAGCATTAGCATTACTTTAGTGTGCTTTGTTGAGATTATCCGTAGAGAGGCTCACCAAATTCACGTATGTAATTGCATGCAAGTGAAATTAAGCAATAATATGGGTTACTTGTACTGCATTTACTGTTAAAAACATATCGACGTTGCCATATTCGGGAACCACGCCATTGTGGACAAATATCACAATTGCATCTTATTCATAAAAAAACAATTTGCCGTAAGAATACTAATGAATGAGACTCGACATACTTATTCAGTGACTCAATAAGCCCGCTTTCAATATTCCAAAACTGAAATCGCTATGAACAGTATAATAATAATGTCCTCCAGACCGAATTTCGGTCACGGCGGCTAATGTTAACGTTGGCCATCTGCGCAGGAGATATTATAGTGCACAAACGTGTGCGCAAAAACAAGTGCACTCTCTGTTCCCTAACTCTCAAGTTCCGATGGGACGGTAATCCGACACAACCGGAGAGAGATCAGGCGCAGGACCAACAGCTTTACGTGCTTTCCGAGGCACGGGGGTGACTAACACCGCCAACTTCCTAACTCCAGGCTGCTATTGAGATTTCTTAACAGAAAAGCCCATTATTTTTTTGTTGGCCCGACCCGGGATTCGAACCCGAGACCTCATGCACAGCAGTATGCTTAAGTATGTAAGCAATACTTAAAAAAATGTTATAAAGTGTTTTATGTATACATACATACATCCACTGCCTTGTAGCATTCATGGTATAAGTTTACTGTCGATCGTGAGGATCCGGGTTCGAATCTTGGTTCGGTAACTATTGGTTAGTAAGTGTGTTGTTACTTTACGTTGATACTTTGTGAGAGCATTGTGCTTCCCCGGACGAGTCTTATTCTTATTCTTGTTTTAAAAATCATCTCCCGAACTAGGAATAAGTCCTGTGTCGCGGGGGACTCTACAAACATTCAAAGAACGGACACAAAGAAAACCCAGACTCGGTACAACAATTTTGTATCACAAATAGCTGTCTCGTGTGGGGATTGAAAATACAAGTTGTATTTTCAATCCCCACACGAGACAACTAAATGTGATAGTACTTACCTACTACAAAAAAAATAATTATTTATAACGCAGGTAATTAAATCGTCATCTATTCTAATATTATAAAGTGGAAAGATTTGTTTTTTGTTTGTTTGTTATGATTTAACTCAAAAGCTAATCAACCGATTTAAAAAAATCCTCCATCATTTTAAAGCTATTTTATTACCGATTAACATAACCTGTATAATATTTAAAAAAAAACTGTTACACCTTACCTAACCTACTTTTCCGCGACGGAAGCACCGGGCAAAAGTTAGTTTGCTGTACCTATATAACAAGGAGTTTAGTCAGATGCCTCATAACAGTTTATAAAAGTTAAAGTGGCAATAAGTTGCATTATAATATGGCTCGTCTAATAGTGAGCGGATATCATGTTCTATAAACGTATGAAACACAACAAATATTTGTGACTCTAGCATTATCCACCTTACAAAATATAAGTCGCTATGTTGTCTCCACTAGGACAACTAAGACACTATAAATACCACTGGTAGCCCTTTTGATAGAAAATCGCGGAATTAAGGAGGTATAAAAATACCATCAGAAACACTTTACAAGATATATAAACCCATACAAGTGAAGCAGTATACACGTAGTAATTCATTAGGTACTCTGAGATTAAAAATTAAATCAATAAAAGCGTTTACGAAAACTTAAAATCACTACGCTATATTATAATAAACAACAATATCTTTTAGCGGACAGCGTGGCACAGAAGCCGACTGTCAATAGATGTCGCTGACAGCGCTGATGAATGAGCGCGACCGTTACATGCGCCTGCGCGGGCCGGCCGCCATCATTAGCTTCATTCACGGCACAGATTAAAAGAAACAATCCGACAAGGCAAAACAACAGAACGGAAGTCTATACATGGTCGGCATCTACGTTTTATCTATTTTTTGAGGTTTATTCATTCGTTTGCTAGGAATTTGTTGGTATGGCAAATTGTACAGTACCTGTGAGCTAAAATGATTCAACGTCTTTACTGTTATAAACTTCTTTGTCGATGTGATGACTGTAGGTGATTTTATTTAGAAAGTAATTGGTTTCGTATGTTGATGTAATTCTTCTCAGACGCTATCTATGCCTATAACTTCTATACTAATATTATAAACTGGAAAGATTTATATTTTTATTTGTATTAAATATATTCAATAAAAGCGAGACCAATTTAAAAAATCTTACTCCATTAGAAATTTCTTTTATCTAGAAGTAATAGGATATATAACATAACATTACGAGCCGAGGGACAGCTAGTTAGTTAAAGCTTAAGAGACTGGTGCATAGCTAATAGCCACAAAAGTAAAATTAGTGTGATACTGTTTGGTATATGAGATTTATGTTCGTTTGACAGTGAACTCTATTTCTCTTAGTAGTCAGTTGATCATATTTTCATTGTTCTGATAACGAGCTGCATTCAACTCTATTTCAATGCTACCCATTGCTACATTTATTCCAATACTTTACCATGTATTATGATTGAATAATACTTTTGTATTAAAGAATTATATATACTTATCGTAAAGTATTCATTGCCATACGCATGTATGTAACCTACCCGGGCTTTAGACTGCATAGTCTGGAAGCCCGGGTAGGTTAGAAAGAGTACTTTTGTAGAGATGTTTTAAGAGATAAATAATTCCCAACTACGGACTATTTAAACTTACCAAAACAAATATGGCTGTGTACAGTCTGCTTAAGCGTGTGGGATATACATGTAAAAAAATTCTGTGTCATATAGTTCATCCAATTATTAAGATGGCTCTAAAAGAGCAGCGATAGCTCAGTGGGGAGACCAACAGACTGCAATGCAGAGGGTCTCGGGTTCGAACCCACGTCGCGCACCTCTGACTTTCGGAAGTTATATAACTTTTCGAAATGATGTGCGTATTGATTGACAATTATCGCCTGCTCCGTGCCTCGGAGAGCACGTTAAGCCGTCGGTCCCGGCTGCCATGAACATCTATGGCAGTCGTTATTGGGAGAGTGTCGACACAAAAGATTCCACTGGGTCGAAGTGTCGCCGGTCTGCACTAACTTGCCCCCACATAAGATAGCATAAGATAGGCTCTATCAGCAATATTTTGTAACATAGGTTCCTATGACAACAATAATTACAATAGTTTGTTAAAATGTAAAGCTTTTTAACCGTCGAATAAAGACATAGCAACAAAAACTACGCGAAATAAGAACTGATTTTATTTTAAAAGCTTTGACATTTGTCTGCACACAAGTGAACTATTTCCGATCTTTTGTTTTTTTTCTACCGTGTATCTATTTTTGTGTCAGTTTGAGGTGACGATTGATGCGTTGGTGAGGACTTTCCGGACATTGGAGCGACAGAAACATCAATACTTATGTATTATTTATATGTGTGTGTGCAGAATTACCATTTTGTTGTGACGTAAATTGTATTACGTTTTACGTAATGCTTTCTTATAATTATAGATATTAGTATGTTTTGGTTGTAATTAATTATCCTAAAAACTATTGAACTGATTTCAATAATTCTTACAATTACCAAACACCTGGTGCGATATGTCTTTTTGGTCTGTAGACACTATTTATATTTGATTAAATAATGAACAAATGTAATAATTATAGATTTCCTTATGCCTTTTTAATTTAATTAATTTTTATAAGGAAATAGATTCATACTTTGGATTTGAAGGTAGTTTATTTTTTTTACCAGATTACCTATAGGTACACTATAGTCATATACTTACATGGTTGATTGTCAATATTTGTTCAATTTTAACTAAATCTAGTGATCACCACAAGAAAAGAAGCTCTACAAGTAAAATTAACTATATTAATGATACATCATTCTCTGAAATTAGAGAAGAACGAGCAATTTTGTCGTTGGTGTCAATTACAGATTATAACTGTGAGCATGTTGTTCACATATGGACCTACAGACTTTATCGTAGCTATCAACGTTGCGACAAGTTTTTATTTGTTTAGATGCGACACGCAGGGCTAAAAACAGATATCTGCCAACACAAGCGCGGCGTCGGACGGGCCGACGAGTGACGCGACGCGTCCTCTTGTCATACAAGTCTGACAACACGCGTACGAAACTAACAGTTTATACAATTCTTTAGAAACACGACGCCGATGAAATTTGATGACGAAAAAGCTAAAATGAAAATTTCTGTCGTTTAATCGTCAACGGAACAGCAGACGTGATATTAGTTTCAATTGTCTAAATAACGAAAACATAAAGTGTGATTTAAGATGTCGATCGACATCTACAAAACAACATTTTTACATCCTACAAAAACTAGGTACTTGTCATCAGTTAAGAAGAAATCGCACTTTAAATAGTAACAAGATTAGAAGAAGGTGCAATGTAAGAGAAGCATTGTTAAAAATTTATAATCACAGATAGTGGTGCTTACTAACCTTCTGGACGATAAAATGTCGATATATAAAAAATATTTCTTAACGTTTTATGTAAAGAAAGATAATTGGCATAGTTACCTCTGCAGATAAAAATCACTTCAATATGTGTGCCTAATACCGTACGGCGCCGGAAAAAGATAAACTGACTTGAAACGCGCAACGAATTTAATCAGTAGTAGTATGTTGGAGAAATTGGAAAAGATAGCAAAATAGGAAAAAAGAAGATAGCAGAATAAATAAAAACTCAAGATCTATAGCAGACATAAGCATTATAGATTCAAGAAGTATAATAAGTAAATAATAATATGTAGAGCAGAATACAGTGATTCGTTTTACTTGACACAAGAACCATATAATATACTAATTATGCAAGAAGTGATTAGTAATCTGTTACACTGTTCACATATATTCTTATATATAACTATGAAATAACCGTCACATTTTCTGAATAGGTAGACACAAATATTATGCCACACTCTCAAAATATGCGTACTTAGTTACCATAACTGTGTAATGATTTGCAATATTTTGTAATTGGTCAATGTAGAATATCACGAATGCTGGCCACAATTCCATAAGATGACATAACGCGAAAAAACTTACCAATATATCCCTTTCTTATGATTATGTAAGGCGTACACAGTTATAGATATCTATTGAACATATAAGGTAACATAAAATAATACCTAGCTATATATTTCGGTAAGTCCCGCTCCCGATGTGCTTAGAAAACTTTTTATTGCAGCAAATAATAGGATTCATATTCGCAGTTGGGTCGTTCTGAAGTTTGGCCGTGGCCGCCTGTGCAATATACACCAAATAAAGTTTCTAACATTCGCTTATAACGTCACAAACTCGGTTGAATGGCTGGCGTGTTTTGTTCCTTACTTATCCTTTGTAGATAGAACATCCCGTCTGGCTATTCGTTACAATATACCTACAAGATAAAGAAGAATGTTGATAAAGAGCGGTAAAGATAAAGTACAATGACACACCTCTCTAAAAATTACTCATTAAACTTGTGATATTTTACGTAGCGCAGTACGTGCACAATTCAAGTGAAGTATTTTACAAAGTTATCACGTTATCATGACGTGAAATCTGTACAGTTTATAATGGCAAAAGTTGCAAACTATTAAGTGGTGGCAGAACATTTAAGTGGCCATCAAAGTGCGCTTAGATCGTAATAAGTTAGTATCGCAAACTTGTTTTGGGCTTCATTAAGGGGACAATGCAAGGCGTGACGTACGGGCGGTGGCCAACGACGACCAACATAGAGCAACTCGGCCCGTTACATGCAAGTGTTGCCCATTGAGTGGACTCGGCCAACTTTCCTCTTGAATATTCCTCTCGCGCCTCCCCAGCTTGTTTATGGACATCCTGCGGCAGTTCACCCCGTTTTTGTGGTTTCGCAACTTACTGGAAATGTCCAGTTAAGTGTGCAGAAGATTTAGATGGCAAATTATGGAGGTAAATATTTGCTTGCGACATTTAGAATGTTTATATGCTAAAGGGGTCGATAGTATGCTGAAATACACTTTCTTTTAAAAGCAACTTGGATGAAACTTAGTTCGAATAATATGCAACTAATAGCGAACTTATATTAACAATAATTTTTTTATTTGTTTACTACTATGATGCATGTAGCTCAACTTAAAGTAAGTGGCTACCTAGTGATGCGTGAAGTTCCAGAAGGGAAAAAAGACCAAGGACCACTTCTAAAAGAATAAATCTTTACGGAGAAATAACATATGTTACAAACTGTCTTTAAAACATAATAATAGTCAATTGAAGGGATTAACACACTATTCGTACACTTAAGTAAGATTACGTGGTGAGTATTGTTTGTTAGTACAATATTTGTTAGGCAAACATTCGGTAGGGAGCGAAGGGCGCTAGTTGTCCATAACATCGGCGCTCCGACAAAGGGAGGTAAGTGCAAGTCACTCATATCAATATCAGGCGTCGCCCTCAGGGCATCGCGCCTCGTTTTGTTTCACCACTTTTTGCCCAACTTGTGAGCTTGTGACGCTTTAAACTTTGCACCAAGAGTTATCGTTACAAAGCGTTTGTTGAACTTGAAGGTTGTTGGATAAAGCATGTATTTTGTTTATGGTGCAGATATCGATATGGATCGTTGGTATACAGTTGGGAAATAAGCTTCTCGTAAGGCCGTCTTAAATGCAGAAATAATAGGCTTTTAAAGTCATTACAATTTTCTCCAGAGGAACAGGGCGCTTTACAAAAATTTTGTTAACGGACATAGAACAAATTCGGCACAACTATCTGGACATATGCAAATTAAATTATAGTACCATCTATGGATTGTACACTTGAAATTTTATGCATTGTTTGCAGTGAGATCTAACTCTAAACACACACACACTACAAGTATTTTAGGAGAAATAAGCATAAGAAACTGATAACAAAAACATTCACATTTCACAATTTAATATATAGCCACCAAATTGACTAGTTTCTAGTATAAAACATTTTTCTATATAATTCTAGAAAGAATGTAAAGTGGTTTCGCATCAACTTTCACCGTGAACTCAATATTTGTGGAGTAATGACGTTGATGTCGTACAAACGGTACCACTCGACCATTGGTGCAGCTCTTGACTTTTTCTCTCCGTCTATTTGTCGTTATGGGGGAGGTAGGGGTTGGTTGCACTACTGGTGACTAGTGTATAGTAAATTTTGCTCGCTTTGACGGTAGGCATCCGATTGCGGTGACGGAGCAAGACCGTTACATTTGCATTGCATCATTGTTGGTATGGTCCGCAAAAGTTCGTTTGAACAATTGATTTAGGTAGGTATATTTCCCAAAGAATACAATATACATAACATTAAATAGTATGATGCAGTATGGGTTTGTAATTATGGTAACTTACCAAAGCTCAGCAGCGGTAGTCAGTACCATCTAAGATCTTGTTATGTCAATCGTAGAGAAAAAAATAAACTATCTTAAAGAATATAACGAATTCAATCAGAAGTATATTCCGGGACTTAGGATAATGATAAGAGGGGATTCTTAGCAAATCGAATGATTTTAACTGTGAGCAATCAATTGATTTTGTTTGTAATGAAAAGTATGTAGTTTGTTACATAATTTGCAACTTAAAACGTGCGTACTATATTCAAACATGTTGTGCATATTTAGTTGTAATTAAAAAGCCCATGCGTGTTTTTCGTAAATTACATCCTTTCGCAAAATATATAGAACCCGATGTTTACTGTATTTCAAATAGCTGTAACTAATGTAAAAAAGAGTTACCTTATTTAAATACAAATAATACATAAGACTTGTACGTTTATGTAGAAAGTTGTATTCTATAGAAAATTAAGATTTGGATAACAGTATAAAATATTAAATTTGATTTTGCGTGCTGTCTTTACTTCATCGTGATGTTGCGCTTTTGACCCCAACTCACTCTAATGCTTGTATCTGTTTGCGAAATAAAAATCAAACGTCCTATTTATATATTTATACAAAGTAATCAACATGATATAAACTAAAAATAAGAAATATATGAATTTATGTCTTTGAATACAGTTAATATTTTCTAGTACTTATGTTCTTACTTAACGAACTATAAAACAACAAAAACAAGAAACAGTGTTCAAAATAAATCACTAGATTAACTTCCATATTTTCTTTTTATGACTTATGTCTGCGAGTGCCAGCTTTTAATTTCGCCCAGTGAACGACTTCGATTTTCCTGCAGTTTAAAAAAGTAACTTATTAGTTAGGAAGAACGGGACACCTTTATAATGTAACTAAAAGTTGGAAAGAGATAGAAGAGTGCACAAGAGGGAACGAAAAATAAAACAGGGGAAGAAAGTTAAGCGTCCGTGACTTTTCAAGATTTTTTCGGCGTTTATTTTTTAAACTTTACGCCCGGCGCAGCTCTGTAGCGAGTATATAAAAGCGAGCGTTTTCCGATTTGTCTTTTGTTTTCTTCTTTTATTTATTTCGTTCCATTTCTTTTTATAGAGGCTACGGGAATACGGCAAATATAAAGGTTTTATGTGTTTTCTTTTAATTCCATTGAAGCAATAAACGTGGTTTACTACGTTATGATAGATCAGTGAACAGAATTATACTGTTAAATAATACGATACTCAAATACTAGTTATTATATTAAGTATTCCTTACGTTCTCACGCTTTCAACAAAAATAGAACAACAGCAAATGAAATCTATATTAGAAACAGTAATAGGTTCATAAGCAATAATGAAAGTAAACTTCGGATCCCCCTAATTACTGTGGAAAGAACGAAGGTAAATAGTATGAAGGCACTGTTCGATCATCCATCACGGATAGAGGCCTTCTTTGTGGCCACCGACCAATTACTGGCATGAAAATTAAATTCACGAAATCTAATTAAGAACAAATTGTTTTATTTATTATGATGCGTCGGGGTCATTTGTTCTTGTCGCGGCGCGGGCTGCGGCGGCGCCCGGGGCGGGTCCCCGGCTGTCCGACTCTAAGCAACCATCAAACTGTGCGCCGCAGTTTTTTGACTATCGAACGATGCCTCGGAGACACTCATGATGTAAAGAAACGGCCTCTGGAGACCTTGAACTTGTCTTAAAAACTCTTAATACGTGAGTGAGTAAAATCATATAAGTATTCGGTTTCCTTGTATATATTGTGTATGCTGGTATGACGTATGTAGTGCGGCTCGGTTCGGTCACTCGTAATGCGCCCTCATTTGTTATGTTTGCGAAATGGCCGTATTACGGGCCTGCCGACAGCGGACACAAAGCCTGACAACGTTTTATTGTAAAGATTGCCTACAAATGGATCGCATATATTCCTTGTTCGGACCCCACCGTGATTTCGTTACAGAACATCGGAGATTTATATTGATTAGTGTTATAATAGTGCTGTAATATCGCGCTTCTGTATTTAATTTTATCATAGATTCATTTTTATATTGGTACGTTTTAATACATACTAAAGAAATATAAATCGTATATTTGTTCCGGACACGAACTAAAAAGGTCTGTTATGTCATGAGTAGTCATGACATAAACAGACATGTATAATATGAATGTGATTATTATGTTATAATTCGTATGTTCAACAAACATTACTATGTTTGAATTATTAATCTAATTTAATGCTTTGTCGAAAACAATGTTTACTTAACAATAAATAATAAAGTAATTTAAATTAGGAAGACTTTATAATAATTCAACAACCAATGAACACAATCCATAAAACATACCATAACATTGAAATAAATTGGTACAACAAGCGTGATAGGGCTCATGTCCCGCCATACATCATCGTACGGAAGTCCCAGGTCAGCGGAGCTCCGGCCCAGATCGTCTGATATCCCTCAACCGCTGACCTCCTCATCACCCCGTATCAACAAGCGAACCTCACGGAAAATATTCCAGGTAACATAGAAATAAATTACCAGCGACATTTTTATACAGAACGTTGCAAAAACTGCCTTGCCCCAGCACACTGACCTAATTCAGCATGAAATTATACTAAGATTGAAACAGTGGCCCCCGGCCGATGTCGTATTCACGTTCTGCTCTGGACAGTTCATTTTTAATAATAAATGAGACGAAATCAAGACATGACGAATAAATGAATCCAGAACTTGACGAATAAATGAATATGGAATATGATAAATGGAAGGCTCAAATCCCTCGCGAAGATTTTTTCTTTGGCTCCGGCCGAACGGAAGACGCTGGCTTTTTCCTTTTGTAGCGGGACAAGTTAAGCGTTTTTTGGACGGCCCAGACTGGCGGTGTGATATTTATCATTTGATATAAAAGTCGGATCTCCAATTGTGTTCTTACTTTGATTTCGGCCACTGGCTTTTAAATTAAATATTGAGTTGGCTCCATTAATTCGTGTGTGGTTTTTTCGTATGCATCATTAAATTTACAAAAGTGTTAGGTAACGTTTTGCTTTTGAAGTTGTGTCGAAAATCGACACATCGTGAGCAGACGCGTGACTCAAACGACCTCGCGTGGAGACGGGAGACGTGCCGATTTAATCCGGGCCCGAGTAATCCGCGACTGCACTAGTCACTGCCACGTGGTTCTATGATAAAGTACCCGAGCAGATTATGCAAATTCTTCAAATTCAATCTTTGTCCCTTTCCTGCACAGATTTATACGCAGTAGCTATCCTGCTCTCGCGCGACGTTACATTCACCCCACGGACGCGCGCGATGTCTGATGGATGATGCGTTATTCCAATAACAATTTGGATATCGTATGTTCAACATTTGAAAGTCACAAACGTATTTTATGTGAATGGATACAGTTCTTCCGCTGCGCTTTCATTCTTGTAATCATATATCATATTGTGAAAAGTTTGATATTTTGTCAATTTATTCACGTATATTGACGATACTATTAGGAAAGTGTAAAACTGTAATCACAAAATGTATATTCACGATAGTTTTAGCTGTAACCAATGCAATTTCCACGAAATAGTGTATGTGGTGGGGTATAATGGTAATCAACGTTGGGCGATCCGTAAGTAGATGAGGTGAACACGTTAGTTCTCGGTAATCGTGTAACTCCGTGCGAACGGACATTTTATAGCTGTCACACATTTACTATATCGATGCTATCGGTTTTTATTACTTGTAATATTCACTCGTTTCTTTCAATCACATTACTTGATTATGGGAGCTATCGCGTCTCTATTTATTACATTTACTAGTAGATGTTTACATTTATTTATAATAAATGAATTTCAAGAATCTCATAGACTACCTAATAAATATGGATAATACTATACGAATGCCTTATTCTTTTGAACAAGTTATCAACATCATGCAGAAATATATCTAAATGAAAACATTTCAAAACACGTAGAATTTCTCCACATGTGCTAAACACCGGGTTGACTGTCCATCGAGATTTGACACGGGGTCAGTGAGTCAGCAGTTGCTACCGACTTCTGTATAACACATGCACGGCCCATGACTTGCGAGAACCTTTGACAGGCATTTTTTAATTGCTTGTAACTTAGACAATTCAATGCTACTGGCTGACGATTCTATCCGACATGTTGTATTGTGTAAAACCGCAACCTTGGCTTTTTGTTACTTACAAAAACTATAGATGTAACTTTTTTGGCACACATTTTCCTTTGTTCGCCTCGAACGTTAAATGTGATAAAACTCATGCCGGAATAAAACGCGTGTGAACCAGATCAATCCTTTCTAAAAATCTCATCCGTCCCCTATTTATGAAATAAATACAAATGTATCATATTTCCTTTTAAATTAAGTCAATCCCCACAAATTTTCTTTCAATTAAGTCACAATTTCTGAAAATATAACTGGATTGCCTTACCATTTCCTTTGATATATTCTAGAACTAAATAAAAAATATTTTTTCCACTGATATACCTTAATTTTACGAAACTGTTGTACATTCTCAACCGACCGCAGAGGCGGTCAGAAAAGAAAATAGTGCACGTCGGAATAATAACTAAAAAAAACAAACCTTGGCGTGGGTCTGTGTGTGTAGGAGTGTGGGTAGGCAGCCTGCTAAACGCAATATAAAGTGTGGTTGTCGTGGCATGTGTAGGTATAGGTAGGCAGTGCCTCTCCCCGCGCGGTCATTAGTACCGCAGGCCCCGCTCGCGCCAGGAGAAAGTATGATTTTACTCCTATAAAGCCGTATTTCTACTCCATACAGGAATTCGAATACGCGTGGCGAAGTTCCCGGGTTCCGAGAAGGACATGTGGCGGTTGCTTGTACATAATATCCAAGTTTAAACAATCTCAATATGGCGGGGTGTGCGTTAATTTTCTCGCTCGCTATTTGATGGTAACTTTAGACGGTGTTCTCGGCACAAATAATGTAATAATATAATCCGTGCTCGCAAAATCTTTGGTACGTTATATAGATACTTTTATAAACATTATTTAAGAAGTAAGCCCGTGTAAAATGTAAGTGAATAAGCCTTTAGATAACTCTCAAACTTTGACAGTTTTCATACATTACATTACTAGACGTTTATCCAATAAAATTTAAAGACAGAAGCACTCCACATACATTTAATTGCGCTTATTCATAAGCAGTCCTTCCCTTTGTAATTATGAAGGCATATATATTACATATGAAATATATGTATTTATTTAAGTGGAAAACTCACATTTAGTAGCGTGGGTTGTCCCAGCTGTGCAATTAGTGGCCACCACGTGTCCGGGGGGATTCGAGGTAAAGAAAAAAGGTACGCTCGCACTGACCAAATTATTGTGAGGTCTTATTGTAGATTATAGGTTCGAAACTGTACCGTGTTGTACACGATAATTACTGTAATAATACATTCAATTTTGATGTAGATATACGATCTACCGTCGCATGCGTGTTTGTGGCGTTGACTTAAAGATTTTATGGATAATGTTGGAATATTGGTTGATGCTGGTGTAACGGATGAGTATGCCGTACAGTGTAGTTTATTGTAGTTGGTACATATATCATATATTAAAGATTATCATTATCATATCAGCTACTACTCAAAATGGACATAGCGCAATGGAGGTCTTTAATGAGTTTCATGGTAATTAATTGCAGTGCACGTCTGCAATAGTTTCTTACATAGGTAGGTATGTTTATAGTATATAGTATATTAAGTATAGTGTAAAGTGTATTTGAGGCTAAAGTCAACCACGAAAGTCTAATAAATAGCATTTTAAGAGTAAAGTTTGTTTTAATTCTTAGTTCTCATGTAATAGTAACAGGCATAACAGCGATAAATTGTTAAATCCCGTGGAGAAAATTTAATCAAATTTCATCTAAATCGGTTGAGTGATTTAGCCGTGAAAAGGTAACAGACAGACAGAGCTACTTCTGAATTTATAATATTAGGCATATCATTAAGTAAGGATGAAAACTGGCCTTGTGTATATATATAACTTTTTATAATATAGCCTTACTAAATTATATCCGCGGCTGCGCACCTATGTAGGTAGGCTCGATGTTAGTTATGACAATTTTCCATTCCTCGTGAACAGTACTTTTTTCTGAATGAAAGGTATCCTATAGCCTTCTCTGGCCCCCTGACAACGTGTATAGTAATTTCATAATAATCGGTCGAGTAGTTGAGACCTGAAAGCGTAACAAACAAACTCATATTCGCATGTATAATATTAGTAAGAACATTTGTATAAACAGTTAACAAAGATTATATCCACAAGCAGAGTGCACCGTGCACGGCAACAGTAGCGCGGGAGTGAATCTGCCACGACAGCGCACCGTCAGCGTCGCGAGGGTCGTTGCCATATCGATTTTCGATTTACACCCGCTGCACCCAAACTGGGTCAAGTGCCCGTGGATCAGCATCATCTGATCCTACACGCATCTCCATATATATTATTTTAATAAACATTGGTATTGATTTGGTGTCATGTCTATATTTTATTTAAATCTAACTTATGTTCAGCATAAACTTTACAGATTCTACTACGTAATCATTTTTGCAATATGTCATGTTTTCGAATTTTAAATATTAATAGATACGACTAGGTTAGTTCACGAATACCTAGAGATGAGTAGGAATGAACAAGGATACTTTCGTTCGTAATGTTCTGACTACTGACGCCAAATACCGGGTAAAGTTGTTTTCGTCTTGCTGTTCCACTAACATTTTTTAATCTAACTTGCATCGGATCTAAGCATTTATGTAGTTCAGGACTTAAGTAATGGTAGCGAGCATAATGTCACCTACCGATAGTTTAATTGAACATGTGATACTACTGAGATTCTTCTAACCTAACAACTAAATACAGCCACAATGTGTGCTACAAAGCTTAGAATAGCTGATTAAAAAGAAATCGAGTATCAATGTGTGTGTAACGTCTTAGCACAAAATATGTAGATCTTTCTATGCACTATAAAAAAAGTGATGTGTTTTCGTCTAGTTACTATTTAGTTAAACAAAAGGCAAATCCAATTTTCTTATAAATGAGGATAAATCCATTTTCTTAAATTGAGTTATTATACGTTGTTTGAGTACACTTGGCGTGTGTCTTTGTAAATAGAAAAGTTATCGATACTGAAATGAGGAGTTTTCGAGTTTTCATTAGGGTGCGATCGGGACAGTTAGAGCCCTTTTATTATCTGCTCGCCTCTAAATTGCCGAAAAGAAATTCCTCCCCAAGAAAAAAGGGGAACTGGGGACAAAAACCTTGTCCTCAACTTAGCTACCAATGGCACACCGTTATTTAAAAATCGAACACGATAAGAGCCGAAATGTTTTTATTTTTTTAAATGGAAAGAATTTATGTTCGCGTTTAAAAGTAAATATTGCAATCGATGGCAGTTTACAATGGCGAAGCTTCGATAAGGCGTTTTTATTAGATTTAGGGACAGTTAGGTTTCGGACTGTGCGTGCCTAATGTAGCATTCGATTTTCGGTAATGGTCAGCTGATAAGCAAATGACGTCATTATTGAGTCGGTCTTAGTTTGTATCGCTCGCGTTCTATATAACTTTCGCGAAATGAGGGACTTTCAGGACCAATAAAAATATCTCGTTATTAGTATACAAAAATAAAATTTTAGTGTTTCATTGGTAGTAAAGTGCGATTTTAATTAAATTTCAATGTTGTATCGAAAGAGATAATCGAATGGCTGTCATCGGGCTATGCATTAGATTATGGCGTAGTGGTGGAGGGAGAATCCGGCCCAGTGTGATACACCCCCGGCGCTGATAAAGAATTGAGGGTATTAAACGATTACAAATGCTTCGCGGTTCAATAAACAATCCACTGGAGGAAACCAGCGTCTTAGACGAATTACTTAACGTCTAATATTTTGTACGTATTCTTTTAAGGATTTCAAATGCATTTAATTTTGTTTGTATGATTATACTATGTTAATTAATTTTGTTTGTGAATTATATATAATATAATTTATAATTAATAAAACCTGTTTAAAACATATTTTATTTCAGTAGTTGCACATATTTAATGTAGACTGATAGTACCTATTGCAATGATTGTAATTGTCATCATTAATATAAACAGATAATATTACTTGCATTTTGAGGCGCTCATAGCCAGTTGCACTCAGTGATTGCTAAACGATTAGCGAGGTTAAGCAACGTTGGGTGCAGTCAGTCTATAGATGGGTAACCGCTTCGGGCACGCCACGATCGTGGCGGTAAGTCCCGTGTTTGAGGAGTGGCTGGAGAGGCGCCATGGCGCCCTCGCCTTCCGGCTGACACAGGTAATGACTGGCCACGGTTGTTTTGGCCAGTTCCTGTGTCGTATACGCCGGCAAGAGACGCCCGGTTGTCACCACTGCGGCGACTGCCGCGACGTTGTTGAGGACACGGCGCTGCACACTTTGGCGGTTTGCCCCGCCTGGGCATCGCAGCGCCGTGAGTTGATCGCGGCAGTGGATTGTATGCCCTCTCGCTCCCGGCCGTAGTTCAGTCTATGGTCCGGAGTGAGAGGTCGTGGAACGCCGTCGCCTCCTTTTGTGAGGAAGTCATTTCCATCAAGGAGGCGGCGGAGCGGGAGAGGGAGCGTTTGAACCCTCTCCCCAACCGCAGAGCCGGGCGCCGGAGGGCGCGAGACGACCTCCAGCCACCCTGAGGTTTGACCTGGGGGTGGCGGGCTTTGTGGGCCTGCCCGCCATCCGTTCAGCACCAGGTCCGAGAGGCGGCGTGCGTGTTCCCACGCGCGCCTCTGTTGTTTCGAGTCCGTCTCCCCTCTAGGGGGGACAGTAGGGATAATATGTGAGGAGTGCCTTTGGGTAGGTCTTTCGTGTAGTGGCCTGCCGTTTCATACGGCGGGCCGAAACCTCGGCGGGGTCGCGACCGCATGCGAAAGTGATTCGCGCGGCCCCGTCGATAGCGGTTTTGTCGAGGAACACCGTGGTAGGTTTAGTCGGTATTCCGGGAGGTACTCTATCATCTTTAACATCTTTCTTTTACCCCGGCGAGCCCGACATAACCCCTCCGCCCGCCCCCGCGGAGGGGTATGCGTCATGCATTCCCCCACGTAAAAAAAAAAAAAAAAAAATAGATGGGTAACCGCTTAGTGGTATTTCATCTGAGCGTCTACGTGTTTCGGAGGGCACGTAGAAATTCGGTCCCGGTTGTTGTCAAATTGACAGCAGTCGTTAAGCCATGTTAGAGGCCTACGGGCGGCTTGAACAACTCCTGACAACAGGTTGGCCACTAACCACACGAAAAGTAAGAAAGAAAGACTTGCATTGGTGGTCTGGCCACCTTTGTACATAAAGCTGCGTCATTTCAACGTTCTAAAGATTGTGAGGTCTGGGGTTCGATCGAGTCAACAATTATATTCATTGAAATTAAACTGCTATATACGGATTTTATCGCGTTGTTTATTTGACACTTTATTACAAAATTTTGAAAATTGTTACACTTCTACTACTATTAAACTTTACTAATTTTTAAGCTAATTAAATTATTATTAAACTATTTAGATTTAATTTATTTTTACACTTTCCCCGACGTTTCGGTTGCTTTTCAGCAGCCATGGTCACGGGGAGACATTTTCATTTTCCGTTACAAATCTCTTATGGATCTTTAAAACGTGCATGGTAGAAAATAATATGCTCACTTGCATATATTTACGTCGGTCCAAAACCATAATAACGGTTGAAATGTAGGTGTAAAATATCTCTGCTTATCCTGTTGGGTATATAAAGGCGTAAAGCCACGTATGTATCTACGATACAACTCTATAAAGTACTTTGTACATTTTATTTACCAACACATAATACACGTCCGTACATACACAAGTAAGTAAATGGCAACCTTTCAAACAGACGACACGTTTACAACCGCATTCAAAAGTAAGAAGTGAGGCGACAAAACTGTTCAGATAAGGGGCACCTTCATCCACTCTTATTTATGTAGCCCAGCATCCGATTGAGAGCTCGACGAGAGAGGCCGGCATTTACACGCGAACACTTATCTACCCTCCGACCCTACATTTATTTCCGTTGAACTTCCCACAGGCTGATTGTGCACACCTTTGCCTACTTTCAAATCGAAAACCTTACCTCTCTCAAACGTATTGGGAATTCGAAGGCACGTCTCGATTACCAATACCTACCTATTAATCCATAGATTTGATAAATAAAATAAATGTATCGTAAAAGGAGACACAGAGAACAATAAAATCTAAGCAGGGAAATATTTAAGGAGGTATTTTTGAGCGGGAGCTTCGTAAAGTTAAATGAGTTTGTTGGCACCGAGTAATCGCGCTTTTGTTACGTTACTGGATCTGATAAAAATTGTCGATACGCTTCGCTTGATTTTGATATTTATTTTAGAAATGTTTACTTAAGATTGTATCATTGAACTTTCATAATAAATATTTCGTTATTACGTTTTCTGCAGCACTACCAAGATATAACGCTGTTGTTCCTACGAATACAGATTTTATGTTAACCTAAACGATTCCCTTCTACCTTCAAAACATTGAAGCAATTCAATGTAAGGAAAGGTAATAAGTTTCATTTGGTGAATCTAATAATCTTAAGTGTATTGTGTGTTGAAAATAACATTTGAAACCCCCGTAGCTTTTTTCACGACGATTTTTACACTTCCGTGTTTCCATAGATAAGCAAATACGGGGACGCGTGTGATGGATATTAAGGGCACACCTTACATCATTTGCGTTATTACCCGCCGCCCGCACCGTGGAGCGCGGGGTGCGGGGCGGACGGGGCAGGGCGCCACAAGACGCGCTCCTTATATCTAGATGTTACACCCCCCTTAATATGCTAAAATCAAATTAGTTCCAAAGCGGAGTGATTCCCTCGCGCCAATCGATCGCCCACTCTCAATATTACGATCCCGAGGGTGGAAGCCGCTTTATTTGAGTAGCATGCGTGTTCACTTAATTAAACATTGCATTTTTTTACTATTACGTGAGATGTTATAGTGTAGATGATATCGGGGGTCGGCGAACAACTTGGAGTTGGTTCAAAACGCCAATTTCCTGTAGGATTCTTATGAGCGTTTATCGCGGCGGGCGATCAGGCGAGACGTCAGCGGTAAGTCGCGGGTTTCATTAGCAGCCGGTTCTTAGCAAATTAACACCCTAGTGACGAGACGAACGAGCCCCGGGGCATGTACCTACGCGAGCCCACTTACTGCAGACAAGGGCCCCGTAACACCGTTGTTAATGATTATTTGGGATCTATACTAAACATGGTGACAACTGCATGTGTTAATTGTTCTCTACACTTTTTCTTAGAGACATCGAAACTATATAAACATACATATTTATATTATTTTATTTTAAATTCTTAAACTATAGACATTAACATTTTAAATAGTCGACGCCATTTAAAATCTCTTGCTACTTCAAGACTTTTACTCTATCGTATTTTAATCGCGTTCTTTATACTCCAGCATATGTTCCATGTATCTAAAATTCTAAATTATATTAATTACTATTCGCTTCTTCAAAATAAGATGCGTTATTAAACTGATTAAGGTAAATTTAAGAATTATCTGAATAAGATAAAAATCCGATTAAGAAAAAAAAATTAATAAGTTATTGCTATGCCTGCATAACTCTGGTTTTTATTTAAATATTTGAAATATCATCATGGGAATTGTGGTGGTTGTATTTTTGGTAAATGTTATTTGAATAAGACTTATTGTAAGTGTTCAGATCTTCTAGTACTATACTAACAGATCTCACAATCAGAGGACCAAGTCTCGTAATAAAGACAGAGTTCCGATCTGGTCTTAATGTTATAAAATCACAAATGGTATTTGCTCGTATTTGCCTAACTTAAAAGGTTCCTTGACGTTTGAATGTCAAATAAATTACTTTTCAGTTCAAATTTTACTTATTAAAGTGGATCGGTACTTTATTTTCTGCACATTTTATTACGAAAACTGGCCTTCTCAACATACAACGTACTTGATTGCAGATAGACATTATGAAAGTCGGAGAACGAATGTGATGAGCAATACCCCCCGCAGTGTATTCAATAAGCGCTGAGCCAAAGCTATCATATTACTTTTGCTGTTATAACTGCATTCGTTATGCTTCAACTAATACTATACATGCGAATGTGAGTTTGTTTGTTTGTTATACTTTCACGCCTTAACTACTCTTCGATCATCATGAAATATTTCATACAAGTCGTCAGGGGTACAAAAATGGATATAGGATACCTTTCAACCGGTAAAAAAAGCGAGCGTAGACGCGGGGAAAAGCTAGACTGCTATAAAAGACAAATTAATATTATATAATATCAGCCCTGTGTTAAACTACCCCACTGCTAGGCACGGGCCTTCGCTCGCGTAAATGTTGGTTAGGTTATGATAGTTACAGTATTTTTTCTGGATGAAAGGTATCATAATTGTCCTTTTCTGTTACCCTGACAATGTGTATTATGTAATGAAAGTTTCATGATGATCGGTCGAGAAGTTAAGACATAAAAGCGTAACAAACTGATTCACATTTGCAGTTATAATATGAGTTAGGATTAGCATGCAAAAGTCTCAGGTTATCCTTTCTTAATATGAAAAAGCTGTAACAGATAACCATATTCAACATTTCATAAAATAAAAAAGTGTGCACCAGACGCCATCACCATTGTTATTATTTTCATTTGTATTATTTAAATATTCATATGTATATCATATTAAACATTGAAAGCCGTAAGCTACATTTATATTTTAAGATGTACAAGTGTGTACGTACTGGACAATTAAGTTATTAACATGAAATTTAATTTAATTTTCAAATATAAATGTTTGAAACTTCTTATATTTGCTTATTCAATCTTTGTGACAAAAAATTATATAATTATAATAATATTCTACCACATACACACACCATCTAGCCCAAACTAAGCAGAGCTGTACTATGGGTACTAGACAATGGATAAACATACGTATATACTTTTTTTTTTGTAAATACATTCATATTATACATAGAAACACCCAGACCAAGACAAACATCCATGTTCATGCACACATATGTTTGTCTTGTGCGGGAATCAAACCCGCGACCTCAGGCTTGGCAGACGGTTACACTAACCACTACGCCATCAAGGCTGACAGTTCGCAAATAGAAGTTTTTCTGATGCTGAGTAATCCTTGTATCCGTTGTTTATAAGCCTTAGTAGCTTAGAGATATATTTAACAAATAACAATTAACAATTGATTAAATGCAATAACTGTAATGTGCGAGAAGGTATACCGAGCCGGTATATAATAGCTGGTTGATACACTTCATTGGTAGTTACATTTAGGGCTGTTATGAAGGGCTAGCCCATGGTCGTTTACCAGACACAATTCCTAAATCAGAATGCTACAGGAAAGTAGACAGAGAATCTAAAAACTACATACTTTAGTTAATCTGAATTTGAAACTATAACCTTACGGTCGCCATTCTGGCAGTCGTCATTCAAAGTTGGGTGTTAGGAGGCGAAATAAAAGATGTTGCTTTGGCAGTCAACTATTGTATAATACTTATATTATATAGAGGGGAAAGCGCGTCACACATTACAATAATTAGGATATTTACCATCCTAACAATATCTTATATGTTCGGTTTCGTATCTTACATACTCGTACAGAACTCTATAACGTCCAGAACCGTACGTCGTTTAGTACAATTAGAATATTCACCACATTAGGAATTATTATTATAGTTTTAATACAGGTGTAAAGTACATGTATTGAACTGTATAAAGACGTAGTATTGACAAAGATGTACTCTCCGTGGGGAGATGTATGTAGTTGTTTATGCAGCGGGGCCTGTTGGCTAAACGTTCCTCTGACGGAGACTAATGACGGATGCACTAATAGTTGTGTCGCATTCGCCAACGCTCCTCGCCATATATCATGTGCGGGTAATGGGGGGAAAACGTTACTATCGCCCTCCGACGTGATAAGGTCAACAATCGTTTGTCTTTAAGATATTTTAGCCGATATTTGCCGAATTTGACGTTGATCTGCCGTTGAATGTGTGACAGATATTTGTCCTATACTTCTTTGAACGCGCTTTTTAAAATAAAGGCCAGGACTCAAACTATCAAAGCAAAATATTAGTAAAATCAGTTCGATAGTATAAGCGTCAAAGCGTAACAATCAGATACAATTACTTTTCTTTTATGATTAGTATGAATATGTTACGATGGTTTGGTTTTATGTAATGCTCAAATATATAACAAAGTTTTTCATTACACATTAGTATTAATAATCCTGATAGAATTTCAAAAGCATTTTATATGAAAGTCTCGTGATTTGCTGTTGTCACCGAACCGAACTGATTAGGCAAACTACGTACAAGTCAGACAAAATAATCATAATCTAATTTTTCGGTTACTTTTAAAACTAACGATATATGATCTCTCACTCACTCACTCACAGAGAATCAATGTATTGCTATTTCTTGGTCTATCGTGATTCAATGTAAATAATTATGTTACTGCTTCATTTTATTTCCTGATCGTCTATCATCATGGCAATAGATCTCGTTCAAAATAATACCACGTCCATCTTCACTTCATTTAAACAGAACGCAGTAGTGAACAAAATTGACGCAATAAAGTATTAAAACACGAACAGCATTAAAATAACGACACGCATCATATAAATGACATTCGTGTCTAAACAAGTCAGCGGTCACATTAGCATTAGCATAAATAAAGCACTTTTCTGTTCGTTCATACTTCATAGAATCACTTGACAAGATTTATTTTTTAATATAAATATATGAAGATGTTGCGTCGTCATGGTGAGATGTTTTCAAAGTGTCATAGTGTGTGCGTACATTCGCGGAGTAGGGATCTCCCTTGCTACGGCGGGCGTAGCGCCGCTACGAGCTCGTCTCAAGATTAATACATCGTAGAGGCCGTGTTAGTGGTGCAACAATTTGTCTCTATAAATGTTGACTCAGCGTGCGGTTGGCTTGCGGTCGCCTTGCGCGATTAGCCCCGCTAAATTTATTGTTTAATTTCAAAGACGTTATTAATAACTTGCGAGGTGATTAAACGGATTTCGCGGCTTAGCTTTAAGATGTTCGCCTTTGATTTATACGCTAGAGCTTAATATGCGAAGCCGAGGCTTTGTGTAGATACGTGTTGGAGTGAATATTTTATATCGTAACCTGACAACTGACTTATAATCACTGTCTAAATGTACAGCTATGATATACATATATTCAACTTGACTAATAATACATTTCGTAAAACTCACTTATTGTGAAGTGACGAAGTCGTTCCAACGATCACGACTGTTGAACTTTTCTATGATTCAAAGAAGTCGAGCGTACCGTTGATATTACGAAAGCGGTAACTGTCTGGTCGAAATATCTCTATTAGAAGTAGCAGTTTCAGTTGTATCAATATGTAATTATGCATGCAAAGCACAGAAACTTAGTTAATTACCCGCGGCCGGCAAACTCTTGTCCGGAAACCGGACAACACGATACGTCGAGCGTCGCACCCTCGTCTCAGACATGCTTCTGTTTGTCGACAGCCGCGACCCGAGCAACAAAACAACATCGACAACCTTACAATCCAACCTCGACCCTAAATCAGTGACAAAAAGTTCAATTTTGTGTGTACATTCATACCGAGTTACGACGTTTTAAATTAGAGGATGTGGTAAAGATGATCTAACTACGTTATCCAAATATGTGCTCCAAGTTTTAGTGCATATTGTTGAGAATGTTTTGTAGCCGGCGACAATAGTTGCCGACCGCGATACGAGGGTTTATGCGTGTAAGATGATGCTTGTTTGGAACTCATGCTGATATGATAAATCAGTTTAGAGCTACCAAACAGCTCACTTGAGGCTCGTACGAGGGGTGCGAAGCGCTAAACAATCTTGTGTTAAATGAACAAATTGATTATGCAGAATTGTTTTGTCGTAGTCCTACCATGTATCATTGTATGATACAGTTATTTATTTCATACAATTTTGATATGGATATAGTTTTTTACATCTATTGGATTGATGACTAAGTGTACGCGTGTACAAGTTTAATTAATTAATGATTCTATAGACGAACTAATTATTCGGTAGCATAAGTTGGTCTTCTTTTTTGTACATACACATACTGTAGACTAATTATTAATATAATTATAATTGAAACGTGTACAAAATTCTCATGAGATTCTAAGGTGTGAGAGTCAACAAACAGCATTGAGCTACATAACCGGTTAAAAATAACAATTTCATCGCTGTTCCATTGAAAGAAAGGTTTGTTAGAAAAGTGCTGAGCAAGAGCTCCCCGTCCCGTGTGCGCGACCGCCCACGCTGATACTTCTGTCTCACTCACCAATCTCTTAATAGGATTACAGTAGACCGTGGCAGGTAAGTGTCTCTAATTGCTGTAAAAATCGGCGCCGACAATGTGGGCCACAAAGAGGCGCCCAGTGCGCGGCCGCCCTTAGTGAGAGTGATTTATTGATTGGCGCGTTCTTTATGTCGGCTTAGACGGATTACGTTTTGTTTGTTTGTTTGTTAGCTGCAGGTGAGCGGCTCCCGTTTCGTTTGTAACAGTTTTTGTGTGGATTTGATCATGTGTGAATTTAATATAGAGTTATATTGTACTAGTACAATACGCTAATTGATATGTGTCATCGGTGGATGTTAGTACCGCCGCATCGATTGCTGTCGAAATGTTTGGCAATGATTATGTTGAGCAGTGAAATCATATGGCTAACATGATGTAGATAGCCATAAATTCAAATCACTTGTCATTTTATTAGCTCTGACGGAGATATAAGTAACTTTGGCGATTTAGGTGGTGCGTTCGATTTATGATACGAAGTGGTGATAATATTATTTACATCCACACACCACACACAAATTTATTGACATCCACTCTATTTCACCACTGCTTATCTGACTTTAAAGTAAATAGGAGTGGTCTACTGAGTTCCCCTATAGATTTGCGATAGGGTGACTAAGGCTTTACATACTTTCTCTTTAAAAGAGTAGTCTACAGTGCTAACAAAGAAGTAAGATTAATCTAGCTACGGCCATGTTGCATTGTATCACATTTAAAATAGTATAGATTAGATAATGATAAAAAGTTCGAATAAATCTAACTTTATTGTTCTGTGAAACGCATACTTCGATAAAAAGGATTTTTCAAGGTATTTGTGTGCTAAGAATCATCCAAATCCGTTTAAGGGTTTACTAGTGATTGAGAAACAAACATACAAACATGTTCGCAAACTATCACATTTATAATATTAGTAAGATTGTCGACAATTAGATAAAGCCTAGAGATTTTCAAGTCACACTCTTCTCTCTTAGCCTTTATTATTCCCAAGTCACTTGGGGTCGGCTTTTCTGGTCTAACCGGATTTGACTGGATATCAGTTTTTACACGGAGCGGCTGCCATCTGACCTCCGCAACCCGAAGGCTAACGATACCCTAAGGCTAGCCCAGTGTCAGGATATTAGGGTACTGACTTTCCCAATAACGACTGCCATAGATGTTCATGGCAGCCGGGACCGACGGCTTAACGTGCTCTCCGAGGCACGGAGCAGGCGATAATTGTCAATCAATACGCACATAATTTCGAAAAGTCATATAACTTCCGAAAGTCAGAGGTGCGCGACGTGGGTTCGAACTCGAGACCCTCTGCATTGCAGTCTGTTGGTCTCCCCACTGAGCTATCGCTGCTACTTTCAAGTCACACTATGAAATAAAAAATCCCTATTGTACCCGCCACCCTATACGAATCTCTTACGTAATTGTGGATCCAAACAAACATTTTCATATCAATAAAACACTTGTGTGTATCGATTTGCAAATCAAACAAATTCGTATTAAGCATATCGTATTAGCGTTTTAACCTTCGGGTGTTGGGTGTATTATTCGAAAGCACAAAGGGCCAGTTGTCGCCACATTGATTTATGTCGCTCCGATGATAGCCCGAGGCCCCGAGGCTCCGTGGCACCGACACCGTGGCAGCGAAAGTGTTACCATCGCGTAAATCATAGCCAGCGGTGTATTGACAGCTACTGAATACCGTTGTTATAGCCGAAAAATTATTGTATTTTAGTGTCAGTTTTACACTCGTTTGTCGGTGATTAGATATTATTAGTGAATATGATGGAAGGGTTTTCAGTTTATGATGTCGTGTTGAAATATGTATTTAAATAGACTTTTGAGGTTTGTTTCGTAGACATCGATGTTCTAGTTTCTGGTATGTTTACTATTGTTTAGTTTGCTGGTATTTTTAATTTATCATGACATTTTCATAAGTATATAGGTAGTTAGTACAAGCCAACTTGTATTGCTCTTGTGTGCTCTATGGAACTTAATGCATTGCAAGCATTTTTGCTTATTTCGACTAGTTAATACAAATTCTAATCTTGTATGAGGTATAAATGACTAGAATTTGATAGAATTGTTTGTGTATTTTTATATGTATGTTTTGTATTCTAAATGCATATGTTTATTTTAGTAAATCATTACATACGTTGAAACATTTTTACGATAAAGAAGGGTTTCTCTCGGAGAGTAGAAGGACTCCGTATATGTGCATGGAAGACGGTATAGGCTCGCCACTTAATACGTGGGACTTACAAATATATTTGGCGAAATGTAGGTGTATTACACATCTGCCTATTTTCGTGGATACAGAGGCGATGTATATAATACCTTAGTAATATTTGTGTCTAATAATAATTGTTCAGATTTGAACTAGCGACGGCGTAAGTTTATGTACTTATACCTTCGTAATATCTATGACTAATAATTGTATACATTTGAATGATTAAAATGATGAGACAAATAATAAGCGCCATTATGATTCGAGTTCTACCAATAATAGTATTTGGAACTCAATAAAACATAATAGGTAAGAGGTACGTTAAGTGGTGACCAAGATGGGCCCGCCCTTTGGATATCGCTGTAACCTTAAATTTACGATCATTTTTCACATAAATCAAAGCGGGCCGACCAAAAGATTTATTGCTATATTTGCGAGATGTGGTCAAATAGTAGATAGTCTACCTGAGTGGCGTTTGTTCCAAACCGTGGCTAATTTGCACGATTTATGACTTACTTTTGCATTGAAACTGAAAGTGCAACCTGCGCATTTGGCGATATTTGGAACGAATTGCGCAAGGACACTTATTCCTTTCTAATAGGCAAAAAATATGCGGTTACCTTCAAGTATTTTGGGGGTTTCACTTTTGTTTTTGAATGTATGAAAGACCAAATTTCGACACTTGTAATGCTACAAGACTTTGGTGAATACGATAATAAGGAATTTGTTATGCATCCATTTCTAAATCAAGGATTTAACAGGTGACTAATAAATCAAAATCCAGAATTTTATATTCTTTATTGTAATCTTCAATGATATGTTCCTAAGTGAAGATATCCTGGTGATATCACTGTAATTAAACATGATTCACTGTCTGATTCATACAAATACAAAAAAATAATTAATTATTGAAACAACTAATCTCAAACCACCGAAAAAGTAGCGTAGCGACATTGTACGGCTAAGCAGGCAAAATGACAAAGTTCCCATACCATCATCATTACGTGTAATAGGTTCGTATTACAGTGAATATTTCAGCGGCTTATTTACAGAACGCGATACCGTGTTACGCACGCAATCTCATAGGGTTCTGGTTTTGGCTATTTTTGGGCTTTTGGGAAGTGATTATATTATATGAAATAAGTGCTATATTACATATATTTGTAATATTACTTTTTCATGATCTTCAAGAAACGCTATTGAGCGATCTACAGATTTCAAGGCTCATGATCAAAATGCATGAATTATTATGAAAATTAAATAAGTGGTCCTTATCTATAAATCTAGCTTATCTGAAACTTTTGTCATGAACAAGAAGGTAATCTAAAAAAATGTGTCTGTTGTTACATTGTTTGTTGTTAATATAGGCACATAAGTCTTAAAAAATCAAGGCGATAGCAGTGGAACGATCAGACTTTGGAATGCCGTTGCTTAAATATTGCGTTTGACGTTGCTCATATTGAAATGGGCTCTTTAGTCAACTGAGGCCGCTCGAACTTATCCCGCGGGATGAGTTGACTTAATAATTAATTTTATTATTTTAGGTTTGTCAAGTGATCCCACTTATTATTTATATTTATGCAATATAAATATGTACACACGTGAACAAAAGTGTTTGGGGAAAGAAATTACACACCATCGCTTGGTTATACTGATATATAAAAAATCGGGTTGAAATATAATGACCATCAAAAATACTAATTGCACAGCAAAATATGCTTACTAAAATATATCATAATGAACACCTATACGCCTTAAATTACTGCATTCCGTCTCGGAAGGATTAGGTTATGTTAGGTTCCTTCTTAAACCTACCCAAAAATAGGAGCTCCGCCAAGCGGGCCTCCGTCGACTTAGTTTGATCTCTTTCAATATATTTTGCTGTGCAATTAGTTTTTTTGGTAAGCATATTTTGCTGTGTAATTAGTATTTTTGATGGAATACAGGCAAAAAATTGAGGAACAGTTAAATACTACCCTTAAAAAATCACAGTTGTAACACTTTTTTCGTGTCTGTATAAATCATAAAATGTATCAATGGGATCAATCGCCCGATTCAAAACATTCGTTAGGTCAACTGATCCCGCGGGATAAGTTCGAGCGGTCTCAGTTAACTAAAGAGTCTTGAAATGCAAATGCATCGATGAGATGTATCCATCTCTCTATATACCCAAGCGACGCACACCTTTGCCACATTTATTAAAACCTTTTGTTACTCAAAACTCATTACAGTGAACAAGGGAGCTAAAATCACAAGTGCATCGCACGTCACTCACTCGATCGTCTGAACAAATTGAGACAGTGCAGAAATAACGCCGCATTGTATTAAAGAATTGGAATGATCGATCGAGTCAGGGCGTTCATTTTAATTTCGATCTCGAGACACGGCCCGGGGCGTGGTTGTGCGAACAATTTGTTTCATGTCCCTGTATACCTACATCTATCTCCACGTCTATCAAATAATGTGTATCCCCGTGGTCGTCTTACATTGTTCCGTTAGTCGAACAAAAAGATTGCCAGAACTCCGCCACAAAATCTTTTTATTATGAGCTTATATCCTTAAAATCTCAAGCAAGTCGAACAGATAAGTAGGTTTCCAAAAAATAATTATCTATAGAAAAGTTTTAGTAGGTATCTTTTTTGAGACCGTTCTTTATTCATAGTCATTTTTCATAACTGTTCTTTTTGTACGTTAATATTATATTTAGATCAGTAACAAAACAGGAAATTCTATTGAAAAACAATCCGGATATGTGCGGCATTTGGAAATAGACGCGGGGATCAGTCAAAGTTGGTGAAGGCAATATCTAAGTTTAGTCGTACGAAAGCGTCGCGCGGTGTCTGCGCGGTGCGATGCCGAGCGGAGCGGTGCGGCGCGGTGCGACGCGGCGGTGCATCGAGAGCGCGCGGGCGTGCATCGCTCGATAGCGCTGACAGTGACGGATTACCCCGGTAGCGCCGGTTCACGGCCGGCTCGACAGCCCTTAGCTCTAGGGCTGCACGGATCTATTTCATTTCTTTTATTGTCTTCTATTCTGAAGCAATCTGCATTGAACTATTAATCTATCTCGTCTTTACATTCTTATATTTTGGTAATATAAGAAATCTATTATACGATAAACATAAAAGAGAATGGTAAGGTAAACAAGGCAGTCGTGTATGTATTTAATTCTATTAATTAAACGAGATTAAGAGAACATATTATAGTACATTTTAGTACGAATGTTACCTACTTTCAAAGAGTAAATGTTTACATGCTTATATTACTGCAAGTAATTCTGTATAGCGCTTTGTGAATAGTTTTCACAAATAATAAACTGAATTTCTTATGGAACTAGCCAGTCAGCTTTTAAGCTGATCAAGATCTACTTTTTAAAGAAACACATTGATTTTAATTGTTTAACAGGTATTACAAATATATATTTTTACCAGAACATATTCAATGAAATATAAATCTTTTAAAATCAAATTTACATTATTATTTTATCTTAGAATAATATATAATATTGGATTTCGACAACCCTATTTGTTTGTGCAAACTTGTATTTGGAGTAGTATCATCTGAGTGCCTATAAGCACAAGTTTGTGTTGAATAATATCACCGATAATATAACCAACGAAACGAGGCACGCTTATATATTTTGTAATTCCTATTTTCTATATACATACAAAAATATCCAGTGTTGCGGAGAGTAGGCAACAGGACTTCTTCATATTTAAGCAAGTGTATTATGGCGATCCACTTGTACTAAAGACAGTAGACAGTAGCTGTTTTATGGCTTAACATGAGATACAAGTCTTTGACGACAGTGTCTAAATTAATTTAGCAAGGTATCTGGACAATACATAGTATACAAGCTCCAATACTAACACTGCGTGATATGCTCGACCACGTAATTTAAGATACATGAAGGATTATCCCGTTGTACTATTACTACATTATTCAGATTTAAGAAACTTAGTTGGTAATATTCTCCTTATCTGCATGTGTCACTACGTATACATATGGTAGCCCATTGGATAAGGCATTGAATAAACGGACGTGAACCTACTCCTTATATAAGCGTTCTAGCTGGAAGGTTTACAAGAATACTACTAATTTGTATCTAAAATTTATAGTAATCTATAAAAAAATATTGCTATTTAAGGTACTATTGCAACCAAGACAAGATTTATGCCATCTACTGCATCTCTCACATTTTTTGTGTGAGTTTTCTTACATACATTCGATCCGAAATTACACGAGCAGTTGTTTTGTCAACGATTACGCGATCAATACATATGTATATGAGTTAATAATATTAAAGCCCAGAAATAAAAGATGTCTGGTTATAATTGGTAATTCTCTATGCAGACCCGTAGGCATGATATGTTGACGAGATACTAGTGGTATAAACAAATGTCCAGCTTCGCAGCCTATTTTGGCAACGATATCATACATGTGATCCAAATATACTTTCATCTCACTTCACTGTTAACACAAAGAAGCGCCTGTATGTTTTTATTTTGTATTATAATTATTTGTGTTTTTGTAATTATGTTATGTTTTTTAATACGTTTGTAAAAAATAGATTATTTCGTTTTTAAATTAATTATGTAAATATATTGTAAATAAAGATTACGCCTTATATAGGTTTATATTTATAATTATGTGAATTAGGTACCTATATATTATTGTTTTTAAATTATTTTTTGTATCTTAAGTCAATAAAGGCACTGTCGAAACAAGTGTATTTTATTAGGAAGCTTAAGAAAGAAGCGCCATCATCCGTAAGGCATAGTACGCATGCATTTAGTCGGCAAGACCCCCCGGGTTGCCCCGCGGGAGTCGGCTCCTGTTCGCCAACAAGCGTTAATCGCCTCAAATAAGAAAATATTATCTATTACACGCTATAAAACTGCTCAACTTTTGTATGAAAATTTTGGAACCGAACTTAACGTCGAAAATGTGAACGACCGAGTTGAAAGTGTAGAATCATCGCGTCTGATTGGTCTTGTGATTTATAGAAAGGTGAACGGGTAATCAGTTCACATTACAACGGTTTCTAGAAATAGAAGTGTGTTTTGTGTAAGATAAGTCAGTCAGCTATACCTGTGCTGAGAATTTTTTTAGACTTTTGGTGAGTGTAAATTATTTCTGTGTTGAGATTTAGACGACGCGCTGTCTTTGATGTGCCGTTATGAGCAGATGCTTAATATTATTCTATGTATGCTCTTTTTTGTTTGAGTATGACTAAAGTAGTAATTATCTAGTTGGACTACTCCACAGGTTTGAGATTTGTCTTATGAAACGAACGTTGAATTTTTTAAGTTATGTTGACATTTAAAAGTCGACAAGTGATGACGAAAAAGAATGACGGCAAAGAAAATCATTATAACTAAAATTGTATATCATAGAGTTATTACATATGTATACTAGGTCTTTGTAGATGTCAAGTGTGCCCACCACTGGCCCAGTGGTTAGGCAAGCTATCTCTTCTTGTTTGCTTAACACTTATAAGCATACCTTCAGATATTTTGTCTCTTTTACATAGTGTATGTAAAATCTGCTAATAACGAATAATATTTTAATAAATGGAATTTTTTAAGCATGTGGCAAAGAAATAAATTAAAAAAAAAGAAGTTGTCTGTTATTTTCCACGTTGGTAAATATGTGAATGATAAACTTTACACAAAATATTATCGTCAAGTTAGGTATGTTTACATATCTACTCACGATATCAGTCGTGTGAGTCTGCTCGACTGGCAGTGAATTAGCTATCCTGATCCTGGACATCCCGTCTACTCTCCGCTTGTTACCTTACGCATGGTGCAGCAATCCCGAAGTTTTCTATATATTTATTTATTCATCACATAGTACATATATGGTAGGCTAGGGCCTTAGGGTATTAGGCCTGATAGGGCTGTAGGTACTTTAGGGTGCCGTAGGTACTTGTTATTATTATTCTATACAGTTAAAAGTCGATCTAGGCATAAAGCTGTGCTTATTATATGTCAATATAATTATCTGTAATATTAGCCAATTATACAATAAAACAGCACAATTACAATAAACGTACCAAACCCCACATGGAAGGTTTTAAAGTCAATGACACAATTACGCCAAACATGGACTAATCATGTCAAATAATAATTTGTGCCAATATTTTCCCAAGGCAAAGTGTCGCAATTTGTATCACACGCTCATGATGTATCGGTTACCAGGTGAGGGTCGCAGTCGACGGATGGTGATGGATCATGCACCGCTCATTGTTCTCCCACTGCAGACCTTTGTCCCAACGACAAATTTAGGGTCATTCCATCTTTTATGAACTGCTATTTAATTGTACAAAAAATGAATATCGTTTTTAGTGAATGACAAATCTAAAAGTGTGTTTGAGAACGTTTTTAGAAAGGCTTCAGAGAGCGGAGAGTCGCGATTTGAATCTGAACCGGTGTGACATTAATTAGGATTGGAGACGTTTTAAGTCTGAGCTAAGTCAACATTTTTTATTTAAACTTTGTGTCCTTTACGCATTATGCTCTTAGTATACCTGAGTATAATATTTAATGTAGCAATAGTTCTCTTAAGTAGGGGATCTCTATATTCTCGGATACATTTACGTCCAAGGCTTGTCAGCGCATAAAAATTATATTCTAAAATGTTCTCACTTATAATTTGTGGTTATAGTGCATGTCGGGTATTCCGTTCCGTTACACGGCATGTTGGAGCGGGTCGGTGGCTCGGATAATACCTCTGCCGACGCGTAGCGATACCACTCCCACACCTAACAACAGTTACAGACACAAAACGTCGTCGCGCCACACAATTCAATATATTTCAGAGTAATTTGATGTTCATTAAAGAACCTCTGGGACCGTGAACCAGAACACAATGGTTGAATAGCCATTTGTTGTTGCCGTTGAAAGGCACAATAATAATTCCGAAGTAGTTACTCACGCGGCAGTTAGGCGCACTTACGAAACGAAAATGTCCGCGTTTGATGGAGGAGCCATTTTGTTATTGGCGAACTAGGAGATGGCGGACGCTGATAGGTATTTTCTACCGCTATTTGAGACTTTGAAAGTAAAATTGTAATGACCTAGGTATACTAAAATATTAATGACGTACCTTGTTGACTGCTCTTTCTTGTAGTTTTTTTCTCTTTCATCCAGGGGTACTCGGGGACATTGAGGCCGCCACCAGGAGACGGCAAGTCAGGCGCATATCCCGGTGGTGTGTGTTGCGGGCTGAGTTCACCGCCACCTAACTGGGGTAAGGCAGTCATGAACTCTGCCATGGAAGGTTGGCTGTTGATAAAGCCGGTTTCAGTGCACGTTTCGAGCATGGGGTGAGGCGCACCGGCGGTGGTGACTGCGGCGAGCCAGAACCCATTGCCGCCATGCTCCATGCGCGGGTGCTCCTGCCCCGGCGCAGGCCCCATCGGCGGCGTGTTCCTCGTCTTCACGGCAAACTCCTCTTCCATCTCATCGCGAACCCCCATACCAACTCTCGTGTGTTGCTTCCCTCTGATCGCGGGGAACTCTTCGCATTTTATCTTGCGCACCAGGGGGTTAGTGTCGAGCGGCAAGGCGGCGGTGTTGCATATCTCTTGCATCGCTATCGGTGTGCCGCGCCTTTACCTAACGCGTGATCATTCACGTGACGTGCTCTTTCTACGTTTTGTCGCATACGTCATGTTTGTCGCAACAAGTTTTATTTTAAATGAAGATTTTTGATTATCGTTGACGGTCTGGATACAGATGATAGCATTGTGTTATCTGAAAGAGAAATAAAACAGTTACATAATTTAGTAAGAAATCTAAATATCTTCAATATTTACAGATACGATAGTAATGACATTCAATAACAATACAATTAGAAAATGACTCATAAAACTTTATGCACTATCCAGTGTTCGTAAGTTTAATCAAGAGAAGGTTGGTACCGCAATGTAAGCCGGAGTGATGCCTAATCGTCGACAATTTGGCGCAAATAGAGAGGCGCCAAATTAAATGTAACGGGAGGAGGCTGTTTCGCGGTTATTTCGCAATTACTCGCGGACATTCGACATTACCGGCTTTGTGTCGAATAATTTGTACGGCTAACGTCGTGATGAACTCGTGAATAATGAGCGCGCCAAATTGTTTATTGTAATTTAGCGGCCTCCATGAACTGTATTGCACGTGACTGACAACAATAAAGCTATTAAAATTTTTATGAACGCCACTGAAAATTATGAAACTCAGATGTAGATAAAATATAAATGACATAATAAGTAATGTATAGCGTATCATCCTGACGTTCATATTATATTATTACATATTATACGAGTGTTGTACATGATATAAGTAGAAGCTATTATGTGACAGTACTGTTTATGTATTTACGGTGTTTGGCGATTCAATCGATCCTTGGTCTCTTATATCTCTCTTATATGGATATCTTCTATCAAAGTATATTTTGTGATGCTGATTCTCCAGCACCGGTCTTGGAACATATTGGTATTGGTTTATTTGGTATGAGACTGTGTTTAATGGATAGTTTTTGATGCGAGCGATTTGATTGTGTCTGTAGGTGTAGTCAGTTTGAGTTAAGTTTGGGCAAGCACTGGTTATATGTTGAATGGTTTTGGGTAAGCGATGACATTTCCTGCATTTGTCATTTTGAGTGTTAGGGTTTTTCAGAATAAACTTTCTGTAGTTTTTGGTGCTAATAACTTAGTCCTGGATGGCAAACATAAAACCTTCGGTCTCAGGGAAGAGCGAACCTAATTTTAGCCGTTCTTTACCCGTGACACCACCAAATGACAGTGGTGTCGGGGGAATTTTCATTCCCTATGACAACACTGGTGGTGTCATAGGTAATTTACCTATTCCCTTTGACACCACTGAATGCTAGTGATAGCCGAGAGCTTTATAGGCTTGAACTGACTATGACTCAATACATCAATACTGTTCAAAGAACTGTTTTCCGTTGCATCCGATGATCACCATGATCGCACCAAAGTTTGAAAAAGATGATCAAACTGCTTTGTTCGCCCGAAACTTATATGACACTTATATAGTGTCATGTAACAAATGTTGTAGCGGATATGGTTAAAAGATTGACAAGGCTTACATTCGCGTTGGTACGCAGCGACCGAGGGAGGTCGAGGTTGCGGACGTGTGGCGTCACTTTTATAGCCCACATGTTGTGGGCACGAAACGTTGCACGTACCTTCATCCCCAACCGAAAGCGAGTAAAGTCGAAAATGTTCGTCGCACCGATCGCGATGTTGCCTCAATGTCAATTAAAATTCAAACCGCGTTCGAAATACGATTTTTTCCACTGGAATTTGCGGTGCGGCTCGGAGAAATGGCGGGAACGCGCCTTTTTGTTTTATTTTATTTTTTTGAAAATGGAACGGCTGGCGGTTAAACCTATTTTAATGCGTATGGGTTGCTGTGTGTTTTGAATTAAAAAAATTCTGTCTGTTCTCTTTGCGCGCGGACGGACAATGAAATGTAATTTCCTCTTATCTACGTGTGTAGGATATTATGTATACGTTTTATAACTTGCAAGTGAGTTATATGTTTCTTAATACTTTATATCAATGAACATATAGGACCATCGAATATATAATGTTGTACTTACTGCATAATAAACTAAGTTGTAAAATAATTTATGAATTTCGATTTTCTAATTATTATTCAGTAGTTATAAATTGTAATTTAATTACAGCAATAGTTAGTTAGTAGACTGCCTCTGTAGCAAAGCTGTAGTGAATGTAAATGCTGTGCATGAGGTGTCGGGTTCGGTTTTCGGGAAAACAAACTATTATTGGATTTGTTTGTCAAATTTGTTCTATGAAAATGGTCAATTTGTTAACAAAAAAACGGTAAAGGAAGTTGACGGTGATGCACAGATTGCCCCGGAAAGCATATAAAGGCTTTATGTATTTATGTTCATATGTCACAGGTGTCGGAAGTTATTTCTTCTTACTAAATTAATAATTTATACAATTACAGGAATCTGAATCTAAAAATTTTAACGCTATCTGTTATTCTTTGCATTCGTAACTCTAATAAAAAAGAACATGTTTTATATTTTTAATTTAAGTCCAGGCTCACTTGAATAACCCTCTCTATGCTCGAAATCAGAGCTCTGTAGCAAAAAAATAAAGAAAATGTTAAAGCCCCCTTTCCCCTTGTTTCCCAGCAGGGATCCGCAGGTTTTACGCCGCGTTTCACTTTACCGGCGCGCCCTCAAGGGGGGCCCTTTAAAAAAGCATAAAACGCGAGCGGAGCCTACTTATGAATTTGTTTATGGCCCCATTTTTGGAGTAGTCGACTTTGAAATCTTGGGGCTTACGAAATAACAATATTCCTAATTTAATGCCACTAAATCTTTATTGATACGAGCAGTTTATATGTGCGTATCAAATTATTGTTTAGTACGGTGTGTAAAACATCAAAATGCTTTACAATATTTTCATACTAGATTTTGCCCGTGGCTTCGCTCGCGTAAATACGGTTGGTTATGTTAGTAAAAGTACTTTTTCTTGTTAAAAGGTACTCTATGTCCTTTACTGTACCCTTGACAAAGTGTATGCAAAATTTAATGATGATCAGTCTTGTAGAAGGTATAAAAGCGTAACAAACAAACAAACTCACATTCACATTTATAATATTAGTTAGGATTTAATTATCATGTTCTATTTGGTTTGTCTTTTTAAATTTATGTTAGTTTAATAGCTTTTACCTAATTTACAATTAAAAAATGTTTTATGTATATAATCTAGATACAAACAAATTCTAACCCAAGAAGAAACATTAAACTCTATTAATTAGTCATGGCAGTTCAAACATAGGTAAGCCAATCTGTAAAAACAAAATAACATTTAAGACCTCAATCATAGACATAAACTGGCCAAGAAAAAGAAAAGAAAACCAAACCGCAACATTTTACAAAAACCATTCCTAATTTGAATTTTAAACAACATATTCAAACGTATCGTGCAGTAAAAAGCAGTCTTGTAATAAAGGCAAGGGATAAGTAGCTATTATCGTCAATTTTGTTATTTACGTACATGGCGTAGAGTAAATAAGTGAACATCTGCGTGCGGGGCCTTCCAAACTAGTGTTTAGGGTCCAATTTGCCGGCCGTAACAATTTCCTCTTCGGGGAATCGAATGGCGTGAGTCCGGATGCCGCCCACAACACACATACGTAGAATTGTATAGTACATATTGCACGTAGGCTTGTGTGTGGTTCAACGTACTGTATGCTTGAAGAAAGCTTCAATTATGGCTGACTTTACATGTGGAAACACAAAATGCTCGGTTCGATCAAGTTTGTTTCTTACTTTCTAAGAACTAGTCTTTTGTACTGTATACTGTCTATTAAAAACTTACAATAAGTCATATAATAAGAATTGTAGGTAACATTTCTTTTTCTATAGAAATTTCTTTACTCTGGAAAGGAGTACAGGGCGTTTTGAATACTATTTATTCGTAATAAACCGATCTTATTAAAACTAAATATCTGTTTTATAGCTATATAGAAAATCTTCGCTTACCTTTAAATACAAGTTAGACAAGTAATTGATTCAGTGCAGGTCATATTTCGCTATAATTATTAACTTTATTGTTGTAATTTTACTATTTCTTACATTATACTCTTTGGTTTGATTTATTTATTTCTGACCGTAATACATAAAGCATAAATAAAGCAATTTTAACCATCCAATTTTCAGATCATGATTTTCTACATTTTCTACAAAAAAAAAAATTGGATTGTAACTTATCAAAGTTGTGTCTGTAAAGATAATTGATTTGATTTGGTGTTCTCATACGTTTTCATAGACTTCAGCAAGAAAATATTGAAACTTGTTATTATATAACGTTTGATAATATACACTTTTGTATATGAGTACAATGTAACTATATCGTTTCGCCTGTTATGTGACATATTTGTACCAATGATCCCAGGATGATATTGCTGATTTTAGAAGAATTTCTACTAGAGAATTCTCCATAGTGAGTCTGAAAATTTGCTCGGTAGACGGCATTTGGCTTTCTTCCTCCTACGGAGGATCTAAAACATAGCTGGCGCAATGTGGCAATCCTTGAAGAATATACAGATGTACCGTCTAAGTCAATTTATGTAGGTAGGTATATGTTATTAAGTATTTATAAACCGGCATTACAATAGTAACACTGTTATTGCGTTGCGCAAGGTACAGTTCCCGGAGGCTCACATATCTAGTTTACCAATTCCTTTCCTTTCATCCCATGTTTAATTTCTTTTCCCTAAGATCCTAAAAACCCGACTAATACATCTAATACTGCGAACATTCATAGGCTACGGTACCTACTATCAGCTGGGCAGTATAGATGTCCGCCACGTTCGTTATAAAAAAAACGGCAATGTTTTATAATGTTAAAGTCGCAGTCAACACAAATAATCCCACACGAGGTTGAGACAAACGGTAAATCTATGTTCATGCGATACAATCGGTACTTGTCTTGTCCGTTACTGGTCATTATTAGCCCGTTCTCACGCGATGCGTCCACGCAACAATCTTGGACAATTGGCGCATGCGCTTATTTGTCAATCTTTGTTATATTGGCGCGCATGACGTCTTGAGTACAGGAATGTATGATGCCAGTTTAGATGATACGGACAATTGAAGTTAGATAAAGAAAACAGAACATGGAGCGCCTAAGTTTCTTGAAACCTGCTTCTTATAGGCTTAACCTAAATGTAGCTTCAGTAACTTAGTAAACTCAGCAACCTCTATATTTTGTTCATAAGTGTTACTTTGTGACCTAAATGACTTTGACTTTTAATTATGGAGATAATAGTTGAAGGCATATTGGTAGTGTATATTATTGCTATCATCATTTTGGTCAGGAACATAGCGTGAAGCGATATCCTATTAGAGCTTATTGGATGCACGGTCGTTCAACATCTCATCTGTCTCGACTAAAGTCGAGTTGGTACGATCAACACCAAATGACTAAATAGCGAAATTGAAAATATATAATTTCTTCTTCGTCAACTCAGTCTAAGACATTGACTATGTAAATTTAAATGTGAATTATTACAATTAGCCAAAAAATGGTTCTGTTAAATTAATTAATCTAAGGAGGATGATATGATGAGCAGATGCCAGGCGTCATGGCATCGCATAAAAAATTTAATAGTAATTGGACGAGACCTATGTGTGAATGTTCAGTTGCGGAGCAAAGACTGTTTCTTCTACAAGTCGAATGCTTGGCCTCAATCGGAGTACTGGTTAACAGTTAGTCATGTCATTCTGTTTTATCTGCGTCGAACTTTATCTCGAGGTTTGATGGCTGGCTGGTATTATGGTATAATAAGATTGATATGACTTTCACCTGTATGTTCATAATTTGCTCAAGCTGCGTTCCATGGTGGAATGTGTCGGAAATGGCTGTCAAATCATGCGAAAGAGACCCGTAGGAAATCATGTGATTGTTGTCTTCGTTGTACAACGGTGACGATACTTTGACAAATAAAGCATCAGCACTCAAATATAATCGTGCTATAGGCGCTAAAAAGCGCTTCTAGTGTAGTAGAGAAACAACATATTATTGTATAATTTCTAGATATAAATATTGTAAGGAAAATTAATCAACATAGAGTGCCCATCCTAATACCATATTATACATATATCACAAAGAGGATTCTTAAATTTCTTATTTCTAATCTTAAATTAAAATAAAAGTCAAAGTGTATATAAATTACATTACAATTCAAATTTGACATCTATTAGACTAGATCGGAACCAATATGTTAACAGATTTCGTTACGAGGATTAGCTCTTAGACTACAAGATTTTGAAAATAAAAGTGAATAGAAGCGATACTGCGCAATTAACTCTGTTTATTTGTTACATTGTTAGAGCTAATGGTTGAACTAGTTTTCATGGAATTTGTTTTTATGAACTCTGGCAAACGATGAATATTTCTTATAAATAACGCAACAAAGACAAAACAAAATCATAGTTACCCATGATTTTGTTTAAATGATTTTATTAATAAATATCTCAATGCGTAAACACAAAGACTCGCAGAATAAACAAAAGGACAGTGCACCTTGAAAATAATTCAAAGCCTATCATTACGATGTTGGTCTGAAGTCACACCGAGCTTTATGCCACGCATACATACATGTAAAAATGAGTTTTTACTTGCCATACATTTGAACAGAAGCTCTATTCAAAATAATGATGTTGTTAAGTAGCCGGAGTACAAGAGATAAAAAACAATAGTATGCAAAACAAATAATACATTCGTTAATAAGCTAAAAAACAAGTAATTTACAAACGGAAGCATTATAATTACATCGACATGAAGCCGAGTTATTATGTACCAAATTATAGGCATGGCATTACGTAAAATAGGTAACTTAGCGGTCGGGGAAACAAAGAAGTTGGGACAATATGTTAATGGATTTTTATTTTTATTTATACAGATTTTAACTGATTCGTTCGACACATGGTTATTTTGCCTTTATGCTTGCATGCGATCGTAAGGTCCTATTTCAGGATTAGTCAGTGTTAATCCATTTTTATTAGAAGCAGCTAGGCATGAATTTTGAATAATCCTTACGTAGCGGATACCTGCGTTATATTATGTGCAATATGTTGAGTTTTTAGATATTCCAGCTTTAGCTGCGCGCTGATACATGACCCATTCAGCTTGCAGTTTTATAGGTTCTAATAATTGAGGTAAAGGGGAGATAAGGTATATTTTGATTCTACATGAATACATCTAAAATAAAGTGCCCTGCTTCGACTAAGTATGTTATTTTAAGTATTCCAGTATAATAGGATAAACACTTAAAAATGTATTCTTCTCCCTAGCCTTTATTATTCCCAAGTCACTTGGGTCGGCTTTTTTGGTCTAATCCGATTTGACTGGATATCAGTTTTTACACGGAGCGGCTGCAACCTGACCTCTGCAACTCGAAGGCTAACGATACCCTAAGGCTAGACCAGTGTCAGGATATTATAGGGCACTGACTTCCCAATAACGACTGCCATAGATGTTCATGGCAGTCGGGACTGACGGCTTAACATGCTCTCCGAAGCACGGAGCAGGCGATAATTGTCAATCAATAGGCACATCATTTTGAAAAGTCATATAACTTGCGAAAGTCAGAGGTGCGCGACGTGGGTTCGAACCCGAGATCCTCTGCATTGCAGTCTGTTGGTCTCCCCACTGAGCTAACACTTAAAAATGTATTCAAAGATAATAAAGCGGGCATGTCTATTTTTAACATAAAAATTTACTGCTGTGCCAATCTACACTACCATAGTCTACTTTTATATAAGCGGGGTTTAGTGTAATGCTTGAGCACAGGTCTCTCTCTGTAAATAGGCAACTCTAATCTCGATCTACGAAGCTTTATACCCGATTGCTGCCAACTATTAACGTGACTCCACTTAGCCTTATCTTAAGTTATGTTATGCCTATAAAGTAGCTTTTAACCAAAGAGGATAGAAATCAACTTTGGTACTTAATTACACCGCTACTGGATAGAAATCCAGAACCAGTCCGATTAAGTACGCTAAGATTTCTGAATGTGTGTTTATTAGCTGTCTTCTGTATCTCTGCAGACAGTTATGGGATTTAACACGTAACCACATAAAAATTCCGTTATATTAATAATGCTTGCTACTAAGAAAACACAGCAATTTAACATAAGTTGCTAGTGAAACTAACATAAGAAAACTTAAAGGTAGTGGTTCGCCTCCATTAGAAATTTGCCTATTTAACTTTCTATTTCCATCTGATCTGACCATAGCTAATAGGCAGGGGAGTAATTATTTTTTTATGTGGCCGCTACAAATTATACAAGCTATATTCTTGAGAGTGAAGGGACAAAAACTAGCTGACATGAAAACCAATTTGACAGTTAAGGTTTTTTTAGATAATGCTCATATACCAAGTTATCATATTCAAACACGTAGAGAATCATACATTGGTTTATGCAGTTAATTATTTATATTATTAATATAAAGCTCATGAAATTGTTTGTTTGCTAATTTCTGAAACTGCAAGTCAAAGATGAACTTTCTTTTTGCATTTTACAGCCTATTTGTTGAGAAAGGTTAAAGTATATAGGTTATAGTATATAGGTTATATGTATGTTATCTAACATCATGCTACGGCACTGAGGATTGGGACAAACTGCGAGGCATAGCTGGTAAATATATAAAGGGTATATAAATAGGTTAGGCACCCATAGCCTAGTGGGAGATCGCTGGACTGCAACGCAGAGGTCTTGATTCCGATCCCAAGGCGCGCATCTCTGACTTTTCGAAGTTATGTGCGTATTAAATTGTTAATTATCGCTCGCTTTAGCGATGAAGAAAAACATCGCGAGGAAACCTACATGATGGAAAGTTCTCAAAACATTTCTCGTAGCTATGTGAAGTCCCCTAACCTGTACTGGGCCAGTGTGGTGGACTATAGCCTAAGCCTTCTCACACGGAGGAGAGGCCCGTGCCTATACAGGCTTATTGTTAATACTGATATTATTATAATGCAGAACTGTGTTCGTTTTTTTAATTGTTAATGTCGACATGAAACAGAAGCACGTTTTTTTGTTCATGGGAATACGTGAAATGCGTAGGTTGTAACATATATAACTATCCGTTGTTAGATTGTAACTCCTGGCATATTATGTAAGCATAAAACTGGGGTAAAAATATTAATTTATGATGTGTGATGTGAAGCAAATAAGAAGGACTGTAATTTTCATTCGCGTGGTGAATCCTAAATTATGCAATTTCACTAGATCGCTAATAGTTGTTGACTATCATATGGTTAATATCATTCAAAAAACTTTTTTGTTTTGAATACAAATGGCAAGAATACAATACCCCTTCTTACTGAAGTATTCTACTTAGACCATCAATCGGTATTATCCGATATTAGCTTGATGCTCAACGTGGAACCTAGAAAACAGCTATTCGGTTAGGTCTGCTTCTGAATACTAGTTAAATAATATATTCGACATACATAATGCTAACATCCAATACTGCTAGAGCTGAACGATATTAGATTTGAGGTTGATTTTTATTCTTCTGCAATGGACTAAAGATAGCGTGCGAACTGTAATTGTGAATGTGATATCTAAACTCTCGGGAGCCAAGATTAAACAGGAGTAATGCATCATGTTGTATATTGATTTTATGAAATACGAGATCCTGTTAATTACACAAAACATAAGAGTTATGCTACAAGGCACACTACAAAATTGACAAATAAATAAATAAATAAATAAATCACTAGCATAACAGAGTAACGATAGTAGAAATATAAGATGCTTTAATAACTCATTATAGTCGGTCCAGATTCAATACAAATTGATTGCAGCATTGCAAATAGTTGATTATTTCGCAATTCTGTAAATAGAATGTAATTCTCTCGACATTAGCTGAATATGGTCACGACTTGTGAATTCAAAAATGCTTTACATTGCCTAAGCCAGTCTAAATTATATTCAAGGCTTCGTATAAATCCCGTGCAGTACTGTTTCTTATTATAGGTATTTGAAAATCATTTTAAATCCATTATATTTATTCACAATGTGCTATGGATAAAATTATTAGAGCGTAATTGAGTGTAAGCTAATGTTGGATTTAGCTGAGAAGTAACTAGATATTTAATTAAGAACGATAGAAATAAGTTATTTTTATATTAGTTCAAATTTAATGCGCCGTTTTTTAACCACCAACGAGTATGCAGATTTAATGAGATGTGCAGTTGGTCTATAATACGTATAATTGTTAGCGGGTAGCTATATTGTTAAGTTAGTATTACCATTTGTGTTAAAAAATAACCAGCAATTTAGATGACACATTACTAGTTTATTTGGTAACCCCTCCAGCTAAGCTGTATTTGTACTAGAAATGAAGTCACGTTATTAGTGCAATGGCTAGAGAATCAATCCACGACTTAAATTAATTATAATATACCTATATAATAGAAAAAAATACGAATCGGACCTAATTTGTGATTGTCATATTACTCTCTCCAAAAACTCTTCTTATATTTTAAATCTTGAACCCGACGATAGCTATCAAATATCAAAATCTCGTTCTGCATATTAATCTGGAAAGCTCTTAATACAAACCAATATTAGGCAATAAATAAAGTGAACAAGGCTGTGAGGGTGTATTGTGACAAAACGGCGTGGCGGAAGGTATGCATCATAATTCAGCTCGTAAACGTCGAGGAACATCACTTGAGCCGGGGTACGCGCTGATTCGTGATGGATCGCGAGAGGGTCACATTGGGAAACTGAGATACACGATACTGACATCGGTATCTTATTTGGATACCGTTCTATCTAGCGTGTAACATTTTGACGGGTGGTACAATGGATTTAGTGGTCACTTGACACTCCCACCGTGTAGAGAGGTTGCTATCCCGATGTAGACACAAGATTTACATCTTTGAAATTTTACTTTTGTTACAAAGTTTTTTGTGTTACAGAGTTATTTCTATTGCAGGGCTTTTGTCTTTATACATGTCATAGTCTTCAGGCAACATCTTCGAAACATTTGGCTGAAGTAGGTTACATCCAATTTCGCCAGGTATGGATTTCGTTTACGTAATAAAGGGCAAGTCTATCGTTTAGTTTCAGAGGCCTTGCTGTTACTTTATTTATTTACACTAAGTCTTTTACCTAAAAATAAGAAAATATTAATCCTACAAAGAATTATAGAATCTGTAATACTCTTATTTCTAATTCGTAACACCCTCTTGTACCTACTTGAGTAAAAGTCTCCTCTACACTTTCCATTAGTCTCTGTTACCAGGTTTAACCGGACAGTGATTATTCGACTAAGGTATGTGTTGATTAGGTATCGTTTGCACTGACGAAAGCACATGTAGAATAATTAATACTTATATACAAATGCAAACCCGTAAATCGCTTAAGAGGTAAGCAGGAATGTATTACACCTACATATAAGTTGATTAGTTTTAGATCTCACGTAATAGAAGGGAGGGGCCATTTTGATATGTTGAGGATTTTCTAACAGAAAAACACAATAACACAATTCTTGTATCTGGCTCAGGAATTAAATCTCTCAAAGATTTGTGGTTTATTATAAATCCTACATGAATCATTGAGTAATTTGTTCATCTCGTTGCATAAACAAATAATTATTTAAGCCACAGATAGTGATTTCAGGTTTATATGAGCACTGTAACAGTCCCTAGCGCGACTATAATGTGATTACCATATTTATAAAATAACTGCGATTTGCCCGCGATTTCTCTTCGTTCCCGTGATTTCTATTCCTTGGGAACAGTACTTACTTATTACTACATGGAAATGGGCGAGTGTATGTCCTTTTCAGTACCCCTGACAACGTGCATGCGAAATTTCATGATAATAGGCCGAGTAGTTAATCTAAATATAGATAGGTAAATACAAAACATTTCAGTGCCATTTTCTCATTGTCAACCGATTTTCTTTTATTTTTTGTTTAGTAGCTATAGACAAGTGTAGATAGGTAAATTCATATATGTGTTCTTTATATTTACTTAATTCAATAATACTTACTAATTAACTATGGCCAAAGGAGGCTGGCGGGTTTCTTAGGAGCGTTCGGCCTGGTCACCTACACTGATAATTTCAATGTTTCCTGATAGCATTATTAATTAGAAAACTATGTATGGTTGTAACTTTTTCCAAAAACTTGTCTGAAAGTAGATATAAGACATTAACTTATGACATTGACATAAGGTTAAGTCATGCACGAAAACTTCTAATATTGTATGTATGTATGTATGTTAATTCACTAATATGCCGTGAATACTATATTTAATTTTATTATTATATAGGTTCCAAGCTTAAGTCTCAGTTTCAAAATGGTTCAGGAAGCAACTATGTTTGTAACCTATGTTTATAAATTAGAAACGTCCCCGGCGCGGGATCACAATGACATCCTCAGATAATGACCTACGGGTGACAAGTAACAGTTTGATGCCAACCTAAAAAAACTATTTACCGAATTTTCGATTTTAAATACCTGTAAATTGAATTGAAAATCTTATAAAATATCTCATTACCCTGGGCAAAACCTACATCTACTTTGGGATATAAGTGATAAATTAACCAATCTCATTAAATGTACAAAGTGGGAGTGTAGGTATCAATTATATGCAAGTATCGATTTTTCACATTGTAGCCGCTAATTTGGAAATTATTTTTCTCCACTTAGACAAGTTTTCTGAAAATAGTACTGAAGAAAATAGTTAAGAGTAAATATCAACTATTATTTCGCAAAAGTTTCATTTCTGTAGGTGTTCGGGCCGAAAACCGCCAGTCTCCTTTCGACCACTGGGCGAACTCTAGTTATGATAAAAAGGTGTAAATTCTCTCTCTCAAATCTCCAAGAAATTGAAAAAGCTATATAGTTCATAAATATATCTTACGTCATTTCATTAATTATATTTAAAAAAATTATGGGTTCAATTGTACTTACTTTACGACCTCTAATACAATTTTATGTTAAAGCATGTACAATCGCAGTTACATTATTTTAAATATCTCTATGACGTATTAAGCTCAATGTTACTAACAAAGTAGCTTCACATATGAACAAAATACTTGTACTTGTTATGGTAATACCAGTTCTTATGTACACGGTAATTAAAAGTACGTCGACCTACAGATTATAAGTACCTACATATCGTCTACGTAGAGATGTAGTCACCGCTATAAATATAATCGTCTGGCGACCAAATTACACTCATTTACTCGTTTCTAATGTTTTGCTACGATACAGAGCCAGTTTTCTCACATATCAAAACTAAGGTAAAGGTTCTGTACTAACTGTATAGAAATTAGTAACCGGTTGAATATTGAAATATACATAGTTTTGTAATGTGTGCTCCCACATATCCTAACTAATATTATAAATAGTTTGTTCGTTTATTTCACACCTTAATATACTAGCTGTGCGCGCGGTTTCACCCGCACTCGTGGGTCGTAACGTGATGTTATATAGCCTATAACCTTCCTCGATAAATAGGCTATCCAAATCTAAAATATGTTTTTAGTTCGATCCTCTATTTCCTGAGATTAGCGCGTCCAACCAAACAAACAAACAAACTCTTCAGCTTTATAATATTAGTATAGATTAGCCCTGTTTATATACTGTCCCATTGCTAGGCGCAGCACACTTATTTGTATGAGAAGAGTTAGACTATAGAACACCACGCTGACCCAGTGCTGCTTAGTAGATTTCACACATATAAATACGAAAAGTTAGGGATGCGTATTTTGGGATTGAACTTGAGATCCCTACATGTAATGGGTCTTCGACTAGGCTATCGCTGCATGTATATGCTATGAATGTAAATAAATATTAGATAGTAAGTGGGTACATATTTGGATTTTGCATAAGTAACGACTATTAGTAAAATATAAATATTAACATGATTTCTAAGACAGCTAAAGGAGCAGTGAGTAACAAAGGATACCCCGCGAATCAAAAGTAAATTGTAAAAAGATAAATAGGTTCCCACGGAAAAAGATGGCGCTGGCAAACAAATATGCGATAGATACCCGTAAAAATGCCAGTAAAAATTTGTTTAATATTATATACATGCACAATGAAGGTTTTATTGTTAAAAGCGATCTAGTATAGGTAGGCTTATACCATCTTATAATATAAATTGTTAGTACATCATTCTGATTCTTATTATAGATATAGAACGTAAATAAATAGAGTTTCGTAAACAATTTAACAGAATCTCACTATGAATGATGCGACTAAGGTATTTTGTAGGTAAGTCTCAACTGTCAAACTAGCATAGGTAATGGTAATTTCATGTGCACATCAAATGTATCGTATGCTTGTGATTGGGGCATGCTATCATAAAATACAAGATCTAGTAAAGTTTACCCATCAGACTTCTTAGTTGGCGTTTAGTAATAGGACCAAGGATCATCACCAAACTATTCGAAATGTAAACTGATTCGAATTATTTATATTTATACAATTCGTTACGAATATATTCTCAAACTTTTACCCGAATTCTGAAGCAAAGCTATTTAGGAACCAGTCATCAACTAACTTATCAAAGTGTAGTCAAATGTCGAACAGGTACGTATATTCGATCTTCATTCTAATTATTAGTACAACGCCCTCATCGCTATTAAAATGGCAGACAATTATTTAATTAATAAATCGAATTTTCATTAATTGGCGCGTATTGCTAATATCACTCGTAGACACCGTAAGGCAAACGCAAATTTGCAATAACACAAATGATTTAGGTTTCACCCATTCCTCGCTATTTTTATTTGTTACCTTTTTACTTTATAACAAAGTATAATCAAAACTTTGCCATTACTAATAATTATTTTAAGACATCCCAGTATAGAGTGCCGTAGTGTTCGCTCTGATTGAAGCGCGTGATGGATCGTGGAAGGGGTGTGATGTATCCCTCGCTTATTACTTAACACCGGTATACACTTACTGCTGTCTCCGATACGGAAAACTTTATAGAAAAGTGGATTTTGTATCAAAATAAAGAAAGTGGAAAGAATACTTCGATGTTTAGTAGATTCAAGACTATTGCAGTAAAAGATGTGAGTGAACATCCATAGATTTTTAAATAATATTGTAACTAATTGATAACAGAGAAAGGAATGCTAGATGAAAATCGAATAAAAAACTATTCGCGATATACGAATGATATCTATGTGTGCAGTGTGAGAGAAGTAAAATTTTATATATTTTCTATGGAAGACTTCAACGCGGGAAATCAGTCTCCATAAAACTGAAATCATTATCTGAGAATCCAGATATTATTTCACATCGAAACATCTGCATGAGGTGTAATGATATTGGTTTGGACAAAATTTTATAAGTGCATATTATATTAGATATACCAGTAACCTCAATAAAGACAAATACTAAGATCGAGAACATGTATGTCAATGTTAGTTTATCTGTCACTCATAGGCTTTCAATTTCAGAGCTTAATAGAGTAAGTAGTACATGAATAGGTACAACCCTATCGCTTGCGTTCTAAAATGTATGGGTCATGTCCAGCACCGCCGTGGAAAGGTTTAGAAAAATTTGTAATAAAGAAACATGTTGTGCTTCCATCAATGTTTGTCTATAGCTTGGCTTTAAACTAGGTAATAAGCATAGATCGGTAAATTTTGAGGTTGTACGTGTGATTACTGCCATTGTGGTACTAATATATAAATGATTTTACTATTATTCTGCAGATTTATTTAGTGTTTGATGTCTGTCATTCGTTAAGACTATATTGTATTTAAAAATAATGGTTTTTTTTTATACATTTTCTTGATATACACTTCGTACATAGCACGTATTACCCAGCATATGAAACAAAGCAGAGTGAGATTTGTCTTAACTACTTGACATCTCTGTACAGATTTAAATTGTTAAAATGTCTAACTGCTATCAATATTTTAAAAGATTCCAGATATCCATTATTTAAAAAGATCTTACTCTTGATTTAAGTAGAATTCCTATATCGCGGGGAACTTTACAATGTCCACGTACACAAAGAAAATCTATACTCGGCACAACAATTTCTGGTGCCAGCAATTCCTTCTCCCGTGTAATATTTGAAGTGAACACTAAACGATCGACTACTATGTTATCTGTGTAGTCAAATGCAGTCAATAGGTTATCGAAATTGTCACTACAGGCATTTTTATGAAATGTATGAAAACAAATGCGAGCGACGAAATGTTCAAAGATTTATGCAAAGTTATGGCAGAAACTCATTTCATCTTCAAACTCAACGTTTCTATTATAACGTAGTTCATGTCAATAGTGCAATGACTGACGCTCTATGGCGTAATTTTATGACCATAAATTTGATATCTTAGTCAATATGTCAGCGATAGGACAAAATTACTTACGTAAGTTTTGCATAAGAAGATCTTACGTTCAGTATTTATTAAATAAAAGCAAGCAACAAAATAAACATTACAATACATTTATCAAAAAAAATATCCTTATGTCACATTGGTTATTTTGCCGACCAACATTAATCTAGAAAACAGTGTCTATACGACACATTTGCTGTTTTATTCACCAAAAAAGCGCTACAAAACATACGTGCATAGAAAACAAAGCCACAGGATTAGAACAGAACGAGGCAGCGTAGTTTATGCTAAATAGAGGTTGTATATTCAAACAATACATACAATTCTTCCCACGCTTTCACATTCGGATCACGGAACACATATTATATACTAGAGCCTGAACATTCGCATTCACACGTAGAGCGTCGGCACTTGGCTCTACAGTGGGTAGCGACGGTGGGCGTGTCACTTGTGTAACCGCCCAGCCGGCCCGCCCTACTAGTAACAAAACCTTCGGATACCTAGTGCCTAGGTGAGAATTAGTTTATGTTAAGCATTATTGGTTATCGGTTTTCAGCTATCACTTGTAATTGATATGAGGTTTTTACGGCGACGTCTTACGTAGCTGATTTCTTTTTACTTCATGGTAACATTAATCTGTATTATTTTAAGGGTTGATATTTCAAATTTATCAAATATCTTATTTAATTAAGAAGTCAGCAAATTTTGAACTAGGCTGGTAGTTTTGTCTTTGAGTGTTGCATCCACGGAGAACTTTGAAACAGTTGTAGGTATGTGTTGTTTAGATATTGAAAAATAATACTTAAAACCTTTTTTAGGAAGGCTATAACCGCTTTGGGTTTTCAGCAGGTTGTTTAGTCAATCAATTAATTAAACAAAGTTATTTTATTATACTAGTTCTTTCATCATGTTATTGGTAGTATAGGTAGCGTTACAGTTAAATAGTAACAATCAATGCTTACTTGTAATGAAAATAAGTCATTCTGTTCTGAATCATTTAAATAATCACATACCATTCTCAAAAAGGAGTACTTATAGGATTATATGTAGTAAATATATATATATCACTTTTAGTACTGTACAATATACGGAATCATTTTACGTAACTACTACCAAAGTGTTTGTCAACGCTTTATGTATTAGTATTAACCTAGATATCAATTATAGTATTGTTTATCTAGGTTTTAATTACAGGTCACAAACTGCTGTCGTGAACTGGCTTTTCCATTAGTTTGTTAAAGCAGCTATTTTACTGTATCCATTTAAGTTCTTGTGTACCAGCTTGAGATAGACAGAGATAGGCTCGCTCACTATTCGGTACTTGGGACCTAATCATAGCTGGCAAAATGTGATCGAAATACTTTTCTGCTTACATCTCTGGGGGAAGGCATCAGGTTGTATACAAAGACTAGAAATGTTGTGTTTGTAGTATTAGTAGGTACCTACGGAAATTTTCAGCAAAAATTTGCTGTTATATTTACCTGAAAGATAACCAGTTTAAATAGGTAATTAGTTAGTAAATAAATTGCCACGATACCAAAATCTGATATTAAGAGACATGAATTTTTAATAAATTTAGGTCTGTAAAAGAGGTAATAGAGCTATAATACAATTTTTAATCGATAGGCGATCATGTAGAACCTATTTATATATAATGATGGCTGTTGTTGAAAATGTGTTGTTATTATGTAAAGTGACATGTTGGCAAGAAAAAGAGAGAGCAGCAAGTGATACTTAGCTCTACTATCATGTCGATATTGTTAATTATCCTTATTAATATTCAAAATACGAAAGTATATTTGTTGGTTTGTCTTTCTGTCACGTGACTACGCGTCAACAAAGAGACATTTGCATAGAGGTAGCTATTGAAGACTCGTAGAGTTATATACGCTTCTGTATTCTGAAAAATGTTCGGTGTCTGTAGAATAGTTTTCCCATAGAACCACAGTAGCAAAGCTGCAAGTAAATACAAAGTAATAGTAGTAATAAAATGGTCTCCATTCCAACGTTCCATGCCAAATGTTTTTATTTATAAGTAGTAAATTTGAACTTTTATTATACGACTTAAATAAGTTACATAACAAAAACAGAATAAGAACTGAAGAAGCTATATTCTGCTACAATCATAGTATAGGACCCGCACGTGAGATGGAATCCAAAGAGGCCTAAGTAACATCGAAGAAAACCGCAGCGCAGGTGGATAGACATACTCGACTACTGCAGGACCCACAGGTCTATACTTAGTGCTTAACTGCTGTATAGAACACAATACCTAGGGTAGGAACCATGTACTATATTGCAACAGAGTAACGATAGTCTTTCACATTAAATATTTTTCTTCATAAATTAATGGCAAATTTAGACCTTTAGCTTGAGTAATAAAATAAATAAAATATAGCCATTACGTTTCATAACACAGGGAAACAAAAAAAAGAAATATATTTTCTGCGGCATTTATTTTGTTACTGGTTTTAATAAACACCTTCATCAGTCATACCCGAAATGTATTTACTTTGTATGGATTGACTCTGGTTCTTGAGATATTTAATATAAAGAACGGTTCCATGAGGACATTAGAACAATGAAAGAAAGATACCAAGGCCGATAGGACAGCCATATTATGATGGCAGACTATTGCTTGAGTTTAATAAGGAATTGTCCTGAACATAAACACAATAGAAAAGCTTACAGATAAAGTTTTTGCTAATATTTTTTATGATTTTTTGTTAATAGCATGTGTATTAAGTTTTCTTGTCGTTATTATATAGCAGCTTCTAAAATATATATTTAATATGTAATTGTATCTTTATTTCGACCTTTTTTCAGTCATATAGTTATAAAGTCTTATCTTATAAACTAGAGTTAATTTAACAAATCTGATATTTTTTTCGTATTCAGCATACTGAACTTACACAAAATTTAACATGCCGCATAATGATTGTTCTCCAGTGTTATACACATATCTGATGTGTGGCAGAAGAATAAGTTATTCATTCTTCTATATTAAGACAACACAGTTCAAATAAAAGAAAAAGGGGGAACACTCTACGCAGGTATATATACTTATTTAAAAAAAAAAGTTTGTACAATCAGCATAAAAAAGTAATGCGTGTAATTTATTATTTATACATCCAATCAATTTTTGTATGAAAATTAATTATGTTTATATAAATCACTTACCTAAAGTAAAATGTTCTCAATCAATCATCATTACTCAGTTAAATAAATGCGACGAGAAAGAATATACATAAAATATAAGCAACACTAGTTAGCAAAAATACCTACTAAGTAATAATACCTAGGTACTATAATTTGACCCCTATTAACCTTATCCATAAGGATACCTAAGCCTTATACTAGGTACAACACTACAAATAAAAAATAGTTATACTTTTTAGTGGCCTGTCTGTTTATTTATATATATAGTTATATATACCTAAACATTACGTTGCTTACTTACATATATACATAGATGAGACCACATATTTACTCGTGGAGTGAATAGGTACATATTAAAAAACATATTTATTAAAAAGATATTGGTATTGAATATTACTAAAATAGGTGATTACTTACACATTAGCACGATATCAGTTCACCGTTACGTAGGTACAGCCAGCACAAAAATCTTAGTCATTATCCAATCACTAAACACAGCACTACACTTGAACTAAAGTACGTATATTATTGTATCCGATCACATAATATAGTTCACACAGTTCGTAAAACACTAAGCACCAACAGTCAGCAAAAAAATGATCAGTACAAAATAATTGTTATCAGAGTTACTATCGGAATGTCAGTGTGGCGTGGCGACTGTCAACTGTCTACTAAACGAATCGTCACTGCTTGCTTGCCGCCATGCCCACTTCCATACAACACACCACAACAACAAGCGTTATCATTCAACAATACCCAAGCTATATTTCATCTTACCCAGACTACAAATGATTCAGAATTTTACTTCACATTTATGCCACTTACGTCGTTTTGGATAGGTAGAGCCAATATAAAATATATTTTCTGCGTCGTTCCCGCCAACGCATAAACTAATCTACCGTCTCTTTCATTCCTTGTTTGGAATTTTAGTTTTAAAAAAGAGAATTGTTACCAGTTTTATAAAATATTATTAAGGTATTATAGAAAAATAATTTCTTTACGCGAACAGGACCACAGTTCGGTTTTGAAGATGTCTTCGGAACATTGTAGGACTTGTAAAAGATAAAAGTTGTTCCAGTGGCGCATCGCGGACCGACCAAGTAGCGCCATCTCAGTTACTCTCATATTTCTTGTTTGTTTCACATCGCGCCATTGGGCCAATAGCATTTACGGAGCAACCCACCTTACGGCATATAAACTAACGCGGAATATTGTGCTCTATCGCTTCTGAATAAAGTTTAACTTTTTACCATTTAATTCCGAGTTACCGGCGTTTGTCACGCAAGAGTTCTAATTTTAAATCAAGTGTAGGCGGAGCTCTCGTGTCGGAGCTTTTATATTGAAAAACAAAATGTCTTTAACGAAAACCTGTTTTGAGAAACTTAAGCCTTTTATGTACGGAAGTTTTAAGTTTAGCGTCGGCAGCGACATAGAACCTTTCGTCACGGAGACGCGACTCGAGCTAGTCCCGCTGAAATAAAGTAAAAAACTTTAGTAACCGGCTTGTCGGTATTTTCCTTTTGTTTGATTTTTGTTTTGTGAACGGGACATTGCATGAGAAATGCAATGCAACAATATGGCGTCGTATTCATCTTTACCGTACGTATGCAATTTTCATGGATTATTGAGATTCATGAGGGATGAATATAGATAAGACGTTGTCTTCTTTTTATTCTAGGTATACTTCGCTGCCAGTTGCATATTGATCATCGCTACATGTTGATACTTTTCGTACTATATGTGCACTCTTAGAAGCTGGTAAGACGTTGTAAGTACTTATATTAGGGGTATCTAGCTGTTAGTCTGGTGTCGTCGTCTGTTCGTCGGGTGAACTCATTACGGGTGTCGGTCAAGGCCTCGAGGTCGCTGCGGTGGGTGGCCGCCTTAATTACACCCTACGATTTAGGACTTCTTTCTCGTGCATTGTACTCGTGCCTCATGGCTACATTCTTGTGGCTACAGACGTGTGACTATCGTGATTTTATTATTTTATTTTTATAATCATGTTTTTTACTTCGATTCGTTGTCGAGAAATTATGAGACTTTTAAAAGTCTAATTTCGAGTTATTTAAAGATTAACATGTTGCATTTAATGCTCGAAGAATTAAAAAATAAGTTTCTTTGGATCAATTGAATTGTTTCAACCGCTGTAAAATAACTAAAAAGTAACTAAAACCTCTATCCTTATACAGATTTTAATTTTAATTCGTATAATGCATCGTTTACTGATGATTCTGCCAATAGTAAAATGTCGAGGAGACTTAGTAGCATACGAAAGAAAAAGAAAAAGTAATATATCTACACATATCTACAGGCATATGCGAGGTCGAATATTCAAACGTCATTCTAAAATGAGGCCTCTTGACAGTTATCATTTTAAATTTGAAATAGGAAAACCTTTATTCGTGACATTGTGACGGTAAAGATAATTTCGCTAGTTATTTTTGCAATTTGTACGACGCTAGACAAATTATATATAATTGTATAAAAATATGTTTAACTTGTTATTAGGTATTCAGTGCACCTGCATGTGTATTTATTTATTTATTTTACTATCAACCCTTAAATTACGGCGCATTTTATACGGTCAATCGGTCAGTATTTTTTTATAAATTAATCCACAGTTATAATTCTTTAGGACTGGCTCTTTGTATCGTTGAATATGCAAGAGGAGACTTAAAAGGAATAATTAAATGATGTTATAAACTTATTTAAGTATTCCACAGAGCGGCTAGCTGCAGCCATCAGCTATTCAAAACCTGTTCCACTCATTAGTTGGGTAGGTACTTCGTATATTTGCATGGCTTATATCTAGCAAGCTGTAGCTACTATGAAGAATTTCTTTTGTAAGTAATTAATAAATGTGTATGTAATGTAATAAATGTAAGTAATTTTCCTTATTTAAATGCTCACTGACTGCGTTTGTATGTACAGATAGTGCAATGGTCACTTTGACGATACAAATTGTCGACTGTTGTGCGTTTGATCTTCACACAGCACACCTTGATTTAACCACCGTGTTTGTGTTTTTTCTTGACCGACATTTGGGTTAAAAATTTCTACACATAGGTCTATCGTCCGTGGTTGTATATTATTCCAATATCATAGTAAATATTTTTGTATAAACCACCGCAACATAAATATTATTCTTAACACGAGAGTTACTGAAAAAAGGATGCGCGCAGTAATCCAATTTATTTAAATTCACCATGAAAACATAAAATAATTATATTATTAATTACCTAATAGAATAAACCATAATTGTTCGTAATGTTTAAAAATATAGAATACATATCAGAATTTAAAGGTTTGGAATTAAGGTTTCAACTACATTATTTCATAAACGTTTCTTTTACTTTTTACTGTTATTAGAATGATTAAATGTATAACAAAAACAGACTATATTTGGTGATTCTATATAGACCGTAGGTATTTTCATATGCAAAGTTGGAGAACTATTCATGTTGCCAGATACCTTTTGATTACATTGAAGAAGAAGTGTTCTACTCAAGACATTCTGATTAAAAATATATCTAGATCACTCAAAAAATAAATAATAATCTTAGAAGTTGGTGAAGATGGCAGCAGTTTAAATAAGATTTTAGGCGTGTCAACTTTGTAAAGTAATACAAATCACTTGTCCCGTTCGTCCAAGAAAATATTTTAACAATTAAACTTAAGGGATATTTTCTTATAAAAATAGATATAAACTGGTAAAGTTTAAATTAAAGCTTATGTTGAAGATATTTTAAGATTATGGAGCACAATAAAGAATTTAAGAAACAAAATCGTATTTAGATACGATTAGTAAAACTGATCCCTTACAAGTCACGACTTTACTTTTTAAATTCATTAATTGCCCACACAATTAATTTGAAGTATTTTTTTTTAAATTACTAATATATCATGTGTTGTAGAAGAGATAGGCGAAAAAGAAATCGGCCAGTATTTAAACGTAAGATGGTCGGCTCCTTTACGCATACTACAGTGTTGTCTCTGCAAGCAGGTTACCAAGTAAACCGCGCAATCTACTATATTTTTGGACCTTACGAAGGATGATATGTAGAGTAGAGCTGCTAAGAAAAGAACAAAATATGTAAGTTTGTCTTTAAAATGCTATATGCAAACGAACAATATTGGCTGCTAATGGTAGACTTTGTAATTCAATCAGTATATTTACTCCATTATCATTTATACGGTCAACAATATTGACTGCTAATGGTAGACTTTGTAGTTCAATCAGTATATTTAATCCATTGTCATTTTTAAGGTCTATCACCTAGATATATTTACTTATAAAGATTTCGATCGATGCTTTTACATCCACCGGTTTCCTGCAACTAAATAATAACGCTATATCAGCACCTCTTCTAATTTGCGAGTGTTACTTTACACTGTCTTCCAACATACTACGGTAAGTGAAAAACGCATCAATTACATATAACGTTTATAGTAATTGTAACTTAGTGTTAGAACACCCTCTATGATTAATGTTCGAATCGCGATACTGACGATTTTAATTAGTGTATCAAACGTTAATATGTGGTAATTATGGAAGTAATATGGGATCGTGGACTATTGTAGAAATGAATACGCGTGTGTACTTGTACATGCTTCCAGAAATGGGAAATTTTACTTAATGGCTCAAGTATTAAGGTTAATTTTTGAGTGATAGTAACTAATTGAAACGTTTAGGATTTTTCTTTTCATAACATAATGTAACAACATCATGTTATGTCAAGACTTTTATTTGCAAATTATGATGTTTTTTATTACATGTTTTTATGGTTCTATACATAATATGTGTTACCCTGGAGTACCTGTAGACTCATCTAGGGCAATAAAAGGAAACCTGCTCCTGACTCTCACAATTAGATTCGTATCGTATTCGAATGTATTCATCACTATAAAATATAATATGTATAACTGGGAGGGCTGCATCCATGATCGTACAAAGTAGGTATTGTTGCGCATAATTGTATCCAAATATCATTCGAATACAATAATTATGCGCGTTGCTATTTTGGGGCTACCTTGTTAGTAGTAGGTAGTAATTTTTGTAACAAAACACATTTTTGTGACAACAATAATTGAGTTGAATTTATTTAAAGTCAGTATTCTGTGTATTGATTATTCCAGGAAATAATAATATGAGAAAATTTATGTGAATCAAATTCTATAAAACTTTTGTCTATAAAACAACGTACAACCTGTAAAAATCCATTGTTTATAAATTGCGATCGTAGAGGCTTTCATATAAAAACAGGGAAGTAACCGACATAATAATTCGAAATTCGAATTATGTTTAACTATTTCTTAAAATCAAAATGGTATTTTAGGAAGTAATATTAGTAAATTTTATATAATCTGTTAGTCAGCATCTAATATAATAATAATATATTATTATTCTATCACATACACACAACACCATCTAGCCCAAACTAAGCAAAGCTTGTACTATGGGTACTAGACAATGGATAAACATACATATACTTTTTTTTGGAAATACTTACATATTATACATAGAAGCACCCAAACCAAGACAAACATCCATGTTCATGCACACAAATGTTGGACTTGTGCGAGAATCGAACCCGCGACCTCAGGCGTGGCAGTTCGTTATACTAACAACTACGCCATAGAGGCCGACAAATACTTATGTTATTACAAGTCAACTATATGAATTTCAATTATACTCGGAATATAAGTATCAAGAGTCCTTTATTTACGTGCATTATCCTGATATGTCGGCTTCGTGTGACAAACAATTTCACGGTCACACACATTACTTCTTTCACAAAAACAAAAATCGTTGTCGTCGGTAAGTTAGGCGACAAGTGATAAGGTATAATTTAACCTCATATTACGTGACATGTGCACGAGAGGGTTGAATGTCATTAGTGTCAGATGCTCGACCGTCTGTCAACATGACGAGGCTGTACTCAACGGGTTACATCTTGCTTATTCTGAGTCAAGGTGAACGGTTCTGCTGACATCGTTTTCCTGATATTTTATGAAACGTCAAGTGATATTTCAAATAAAAATAGTTGATAGATCAGTGCCTAATTTAAAAAAAAATATATTTAGACAATTTTGTAGCGTAGCGCCCTCTTTTAGATAAGTCTTATTAGCTAATTTAGCCTGTTGAAGTCTAGCCAGTCTAGCCTTCAACAAGCTGTATTAGCCTAGCCCTTTACTAGTACTTTAAAATATGGTGAACCACCAGGTAATGGTTTTATGTCTTATCGCTTCTATCTGACTATTGGAGCCGTGGCCACTGCCTCCAATAAATCTAATCTAAATACTGAAATCAAAATGGTATTACATAGAATATATTGACCTCCCTGTATTACAGCCTTCTATCACGAAATTTTCTCATAATCATATTTCTTTAAGATTTTACCTTGACTTAGGTAGGTACATATGTATATTTTAATATACAAATATGCATCGACTTTAATTATAACAAACATCATACTATGTAACAAACTGGAAAAACAAACCAAACAATCCACATTAATAAAACCAGCCCATCCACAAACAAATCTCATAATCATAAGATGTTGAACATAACGGTACATTTGTTTCATTTATAAATCCGCTGGTTTGCGGCCCTTAATTAGGCGCAGTTTCCTGTAGATTTGCGCCTGTTTGCGGCGTTTGCGCCCACCTGTCGTAGTGCGTCTGACGTACCTATCGCCGGCTTGCCACCGAAATTAATTATACCCATTGATTAATACCCAAGCATCCGCCAAAACTTAATTATACGGAGAAATTATTTCGCGAGTTTTTGTTGCGTGAGTTCCCTTGTTATAGCGGAGTTTATGAAAAATGTTTTATCAATACGAAGAAATTATAGAACTTCGGTTTTAGTATTAACATGGAATAGTGTAGGTATTGATGCTTTTATAAAACTTGATATAAAGTTCGTTTTGGTCGCCGTTCTTGTCCATAGTGTTTATTTACAGAGAGTATTTTTCTTCGTTACGATCATATTTTAAATAGCTACGATGTATCAGAGTCATCCCGGGGCAGTTCAGTGCACCTCGCTGCACGGCCACCACTTTTTGTGGCGTCTCGAACACGCACACCCGCTTATTTGCCATCATTAATCATTATTTCGGCCCAACGATGGACCGCCGTATGCCTCACAATTTGAGAAAATAACCCTTTTTTGTATTTTAAGTAAGTCGGTTTGCAATACGGTCCTCGGAGCGTGGCGATCGCATGCCGTGCACAATATTTAAATTATGTGTATATACAGAGTTTGTGGAAGATTATATTGCTGATTTGTTACCGAGAATTGTTCGTTCGTGGTGATGATGGTAAAATTTGAAACACAAGACCATGCCCATAGAAGTGTAATTGAAAAGTTAACCAATATTTTACAGCTTTGTCAATGCACTAGCGTACATTTAGCCAAAAAATATATGATATTATTTATTTTAATTGCATAGATAGCGCAATGGTTTAACTGATAGCCTCGCCACTAGGCAACTACCATTACGACGAGTGTTTTGTGTTCAAATCCCACACGGGACAAAACATTGTGTGATTTACAAATGGTTGTTCTGAGTCAGTTTGATCTTCGTTTCAATGTTTGTAATGTTCCTCGCGACACAGAATTTATTCCTAGTGCGGCTGTTGTCTTCTAAAACTGACAATAAAAAAGATTTCCTAGTAATATCTAAACATTATTATATTTAAAATTTTGAATATAACACACATTTTTAATCGATGTCACCTTGGTAAAAAATTACAATCTAATAAGATTCGTGCAAACGCCTGCTCTACTGAATACAAAATAATTTACCTCTCCTATTGTTACATTTTAGTAGTAGGTTTTAACGAATTCTAAAACTACTGTATCTCCATATAAATCAATACCTAGGCTCTAATATTTCGTGAGATCTAAAACATAATTGGCGAAATGTGGTTGTGATGCCATTGTCTATGATAGACTCTCTGTTTGGTAGACGTAATGCTAGGTAAAGTGATGTAACGAAAAAAATAGGTGCCACAGTTGGTCCCTGTTTTTCTTATAAACTTCTTTAAAACATCATGTATTTTTTATATTTTATTGAAATTTGTTTCCTCTAAAAAGAAGAATTAATGATTGGTATCCTTTCCGGTTACGAATGTGAGAATTACATTAGTGAAACTTCTGACCGTTTTTTTTATTGTAGAATGATTAACGAACAAAAACAGGTGAACTGGTTATCTTGATACTTGTATTGCTGAGCTTATTTTTATTGGATGACAGGTAGCTCATAATTTGTGTGATTGTATGTCATGCAAAAAAATAATATGTGTGATATAATAGTGAATAATAATCAAAATAGTGGAGACCTTTATTATTTACAAGCTGTTGGACAGCTGAGGGCGGTTTCATCCATGGTTATGATTATTGCTCTGTTCTCGTGGGTTGTAGCATGATTTTATATAGCCTATATCACTTCTGAATAAAAAAACGGTTTATAAAGCTTTTTAATAGCGAAATAATTTTTTTTATCGGTTCTGTTGTTTTCGGTTGAGTTTTTTCATTGCAAACAAAATTAAAATTGTTGTCCCTTTATACTATTGTGAATTAATTTTAATTAATATATTAACTGCGTGAGTCCTTAAACGTAGCTAGCGAAGTTCGCATATATAGTAATATATGTGGAATACTGAGTTATAGACTACATACATTTTATTATCTTATGATAATTGTTAATTTTCTACAATTATCTTGATAGTAAGTAACTCTTAGTTCATTGGTGGACACAAGATTTGCCCAAAGTTAGCCATTAAATCTCGAGTATGGTTCTTTTTATACCATGATGCCTATGCTTTGTCAAATTGCGATTTCTCTATCTATCTACTAGAAGTATGGCCAACACTATAAGTGGGTCGATTTGGGATCTTCACTAGCTGTAATACACGAACCAAACTCAGTTAATCTAAGGCCTATAAATTAAACAATTCTTTAATTTTAACTAGAACACAACGAAATCGATCCTTCATAAATAGTTTAATATCAATGTGTAACATTTGCCTAAAAGTAACACAATAAATACTATATAAATTCAGGAACTACAATTTTACTCCTAATTAAATATTGATGTAATGATTTACTACTATATCAATATAATCAGTTCTGAGCACAAATTCTGATAATCTTTTCGAAATAGACGTCCAGAACAACAAACAACATCTCCAAACAGATAGAGTAAATTTAGTTTAGTAAACGTCAAATGTGAATGCAATTATGTTTGCATTTGACGATTCATTATTTATATTTAGGAGAATACCAATTGTGACATTTATGACTGAACTCGAAACTCTATTTTGATCAGTTTTTATAACGAGCCTTCTGATAACAATTGTATTGTTATCAGAAGGCATGTATTGTTAAGGCGTTCTCATTATGGAGCTTGATAGTGGTGCGGTCTTATCAATATGTTTGTCGTCTTAGTATTCGTTGTATCAGGAACCTAAAAACTTTTACAAAATATATGTATAATATTGTCTTCTGTTTACGCGAATATTATTCATTGAAATTAAACTACTATATACGGATTTTATGGCGTTGTTTATTTGACACTATATTACATAATTTTGAAAATTTGTTACACCACTATTACTATTAAACTTTACTAATTTTTAAGCTAATTATATTGTTATTTAAACTATTTAGATTTGATTTAATTTTACACTTTCCCCGACGTTTCGGTTGCTTTTCAGCAGCCATGGTCACGGGGAGACTAAGATGGTAGTTGTCTCAATGTTCCAGTGTAGTTATTTCAAAGTACCCGAACATAATTTAATCATTGGTGTTTCTATTTACGCAGAATGAGCTCAAAGTATCATGTAGTCTAGCTGTGGTTTGTTTCTTCTTGGGTTTGACTATTTGTATTACTGGATCCCAAGCTGGTGGTACATTCCAACCATCTTCTCTATTAAAATTAGGATGTTTTTTGATTTCAATAGCCTCGCGAAGCATCCTTGGTAGGAATCGATGTTCTTTAGCGAGAATCTGTGGTTTGTCAAATCTCAGGTAGTGGTTGGTCCCCTGTTGCACATGTTCACACATAGCAGACTTCAAATCAAATCAAATCAAATCTAATCTAAATTACATCAGCTATGTGTTCTTTTATGCGGGTGCCTATGTTTCTCTTGGTATGACCAATGTATGAGAGTCCGCAGTCACAATCTATTTTATAGACCCCTGCATCTTGTAAAGGTAGTTGGCACTTGACGGATGGTAAAAATTGAAAAAGAAATAGAATTATCTGCCTCGAGGCAACGTTATGCCATAAGCAGTGGATTTGACAGCAGCATAACTAAACCTTTTTTAAAGAATCAGCTACATGCAAGTGATACCTCTGGTTCTGTAAGGCGTCCATAAGCTATGGCAATTGCTTACCAACAGCCGGACCGTACGCTTGTTAGCCAATTTGATTCTAAAAAAATTACAATATGTTGCTTTTACAAGCACGTATCACGTAAGCAGGTATCGCTACTTATTATGCATGCGATGGTATCCATAGTGTCGGCAGGTATGTTCTCTCACGGATCCTATCAAGATACGCAAATTGTATGAATAATTACGTGTACGTTATATTTAAAATGAAGTTGTTTCTGCTGCGATGGCTACTGGATAACTGAGGCTTTGAGACGCAGAAAGGTATTAAGTATCATTTTTGTAGACTTATTTATATGAATTGTAGTTCTATTCGTAGACTTAAGGTTATGTAAGGTTTCGGTCTACTACGGGATATAACTATACTGTATCTACTAGTTTTTTATTCTTGTGTTCGGTAGACCTGCTCTACAGGTAATTAAAGTTTGCTTTCTCAACACTTTAAATGGTGTCTTTGACATCTCTGCAACCGTTCTTGACTGATGGAGAATAATAGGCTTTATATTTTGAGAATATACTTTTTTATATATTATATGTTATATTATAATACAACTTAGATGGCAAACACGCACGATCCTCATGATTATATCTTATATTGAAAATTTGAAGGACCAAGCGAGTAGCTGTACGTTTTTTATGTCCTTCTTAAAGAACCGAGTGCAATTTTTTCTTGGGATATCTATGAGCAGGAGAATACATCCTAACCATCAGTATAACTAAGTTGAAATTCCATTGATACCGTTAGGATTTTGACCTTCATTTCAAATTATTTATTAGCTAAGATCAACATGCTCAGCTGCAATAAAACTGATAAAGCTGTTACGTTATGTATATGTAGGTAACATTAGAGCGATATTGTAACTTTTATAGAAGAGTGCAGAAGTGTTTGACAATATATCGACATTTTAGTAGTTGTGTTCAAAGAAACAAGAATGGATTCCTGGTCTCAATAATAATATTCTTTGAAATCGTAATGAAACTTGAATAGGTTTCACTGTGCGTATGATTATGATCTGTCTGAAGAGCATCTGGTATATAATTTTACGGAGAATGGATTCTGTTTCATTTGTACGAAGCACTAATGAACGAGGTATTATTTTTAATATTGCTACATACATACATGCAGGTACGCAGGTAGGCAGAGGTAAATTAGACCCCACATCTCGCTAACTTTGGTTAAAGGGGCTACGTATGTATGTATGTATCTTATCTGGGGACCAGTCAGTGCAGACCGGCGACACTTCGACCCAGTGGGATCTTTTGTGTCGACACTCTCCCAATAACGACTACCATAGATGTTCATGGCAGCCGGGACTAACGGCTTAACGTGCTCTACGAGGCACGGAGCAGGCGATAATTGTCAATCAATACGCACATAATTTCGAAAAGTCATATAACTTTCGAAAGTCATAGGTGCGCGACGTGGGTTCGAACCCGAGACCCTCTGCATTGCAGCCTGTTGGTCTCCCCACTGAGCTATCGCTGTTCAAGGGGCTACGTAACAGAGCGTGAGCTTATTGACATCAACCAGTCAGCAATTGTTGGCAAGATGTTCTTGCCTGGTACAAAAATGTGTTGATAGAAAATCCTATCTCATTATTATCACGATAATGAGTTTACTTTCCCACTTTAGTATAGGTGCTTTTTTACTAACGTATAATATTCATTAACCTTACTTTATAATATAGCATTACTGGTGTATGTCGACAAAAAGGAGGCTGCTATGTAGATGTAGTTATACCAACTTTGGCAGCTATGTTTGGGTTTAGGCAATAGTGGATAATTCTATAGCCACCTACCAAGTGTTTGCCGAATTAGTCAGCTTGTGACCACGGCATCTGTATTATGTGCTGTTTTAAACGTGGTACTGAATCTTACATCATAATAACAAACTCAGTATTTGTATTAAGCTGTCCCACTGCTGGGTATGAGCCTCTTCTCAGTGTGAGAAGGTTTAGGCCATAGTCCACCACGCTGGCCTATTGCGGGTTGACAGATCTTCGAGAATATTATGGAGAATTCTTAGACATGCAGGTTTCCCCACAGTGTTTTCCTTCACCGTTAAAGCAAACGATAATTAACTATTTAATATGCACATCACTTCAAAAAGTCAGAGATCAAGGGATCACCTTGGGATTGAACTCGAGACTCTGCGTGGCAGCAAAAAGCAGCGATAACCTAGTGGAAGACCCACAAGGTTATCGCTGCTTTTTCCATCTTGCATCATACGCTAATTGAAACTGGGATCTTAAATGCGCTATTGACAACGATGAGAAAGTTGAATGATTCGAATAATGATAACCATACTGCATTTGGATGTCGATTCCCGAGGAATTCGATTTATGGCTTATTACTGACTGCCAGTATGTTTTATATTGTAAGAATTAGTTTTAGGTTCAATTGGGATTGGTTTTACAGTCTGCTAATGATCGCATTGAAATAATCATGCTGGTTGTAGGACAAGATGCGCGGGGAAAGTACTATCTAATCGCTTGATTACTCGGTACTTTTTGTCACCTGTCAACGATAGTTGCTAGATTGGCGGTGTTTTAAGTGTACTACACTTTTAATAGAACACTGCAATACATTCTTAATAAAATTGACGAACCCTTAACAATCCTACGGCCTTTTATATTATGTTCCACTGTACGATATTTTTGCACTACATCATATATATCATATATATATGATAGGATCATCATATATAATAGGGTGACTAGGTGTACAAATCAGTAGGTCAATAGTTGAGTTACGCGTTGGTTGATGAAACCATACAATCTAATATATATTATCTGCTTTCTAATAATAATATGACAATATGAAGTGTTTATATATTATTATATTTTTCATTTCATGTATTTTATAAGACTATTCCCGCTCTAGGAATCTTTACTGTGTTGCGGGGATCTTTACATGCATTCAAACAACGAACACGAAGATCAACCAGACCCGGAACAGCTATTTGAGGATCACACAATTTTTTGTCCTATGTGTGGATCGAACCCACAATACTCTTACATATTAAACATACGTATGTAGTCATACGTTACGCTTATCATGCCGTTGCAAAGGGTATATCTATACATACATATATTATATTTAATTCAGAACGAGTGTGTTTAAGTTTTAAATTAATTATATTCCAAGTGGTTTAACTGTCAGACTGTTGAATCTCTATTACCCACATATAAAGACTTGGCAACAGCCTGTACTTTGGAAAGTATTTGAATAAGTAATTTCTACTACGGCTGTCTATCTCCGTAGGAATGATAGAAGTCTGTTACAACTACATTTCGCTAGCTGTGTATTTAGCACCCAAGTCATAGGGAGTGAGCTTATTTTGGTATACGAGTACTAAGCTCATTTTCAATAACCCTTTGCTTTACTCAAACTTTAAACAAGGGCTTTGATGATAGGCTGTACACGTCAGTGCAACGTTATTAAGAAGGACGTGTCTCTTCTTCATAACATGATAGCTAAATAAAATTGTATTTGGTTTCAACGGTAAGTGTTGCTGGTGGAGCCCTTTGGATTGCGTTGCTGTTAGTGGTGTTTTACATAGAGCATGTATTTTTGAATTCTCAGTAAAGCCAGAAAAGCTGTCTCTACTTACTATTGGGCAAATCGTATACTTGTTCTTCTGATATGATTGTTAATATTGAGATGTTAATAGTTTCCTTTAACATGTTGCTGTTCTGTGGTCATTAGAAAAGGAGGCTTCCACGGTGCAAGATGTTATGCATTATCACATGAATGTATCAATGCACTATAGAAAGAGGGTCATCCGTGATAACACACACGCGTCGATAACTTACTTCAACATGTGTGGCGGTCCGCTAAAGTACGCACAGTGAGAAGTTAGAATTATACCATGAAACATGAATGTGTATACATGAATCTTAAACTGCTATTTTAGACATTCTTTACCTTTGAAATATCCTGCAATGCAATGAGAAGAATCCAATCCTAATTTCCCTATGATTGGAACGGGTGCATCCAATGTTTATTATTAATTAGGAAACCTGCTCGCGGCTTTACCCGCGTCGACACATGGTAACACTTATCGGGATGAAAGGTAACACATTTTTTGATAAGACATTTCCTGCACTAGTTATCTATTATTCTGTGGCGCGGGGATCATTACAAACATTCAACAACTGGCATAAAGAACACCCAGACCCAGGACAACTATTTGTGGGTAACACAAATAATTTTTCTCCCGTGTCCCCACACGGGGGAACACAAATTATTTGTGTTACCCACAACACATGGCGCAATGGCCATTTAAACCACTACATCAACCTTGCAGTCAAACATATATACTCTTCGAGGCTTCTTTTTATATCTTGGCCAAGTTGCAAATATAATATTAATGTTGACTTATTAGGTACCATAATATATTGTAAACTCTTTGCCTTGCAATAAAAAAAGATGCCATCTTTGATTATCTATAAAGGTACGTAAGTATAAAGTCGTAGTATTTCATAAAGTCGGATGCAGTGCACAGGTGCGATATGTAGCCGGTGTATAAAACGAATGGCGTCTTTACTACCCGTATATTTGGACAGACTGAGATCTGGTTCCGGCAATAAACTAGACGGGAGATACCATGGCGGCACCTAATATTCTTTGTTTTGAAGACTAACATTTAATATGACGTCAATACATATTGTATTAATACTTATATTTTCGGATTTGATCTCTGTTTATTTTGTTTAATAAACATACTTAAATAACATAGTGTCACGCTTCTATTCCTAAACGGGTAGGCAGATGTACATTGTACCCACATTTCGCCAACTATGTTGTTGTATCTATGACGTAATAGGGAGCGAGCTTATGGACGTTTATCGGGCACAGTTTCAGGCTTCGTGATGTTATTGAGAATTTCCTAACAGACTTGGAAAAGCTAGAAATCGAATTCGTGACCTCATGGACAGTGTTTGCATTAACGACCGCTGCGCCACCGATGTCTTTCTCCGAATTTGAACTTTTTAATTATATTTAAGTCGCGGTTCTAATAATACGTAATGATTACTAATAACAAAATATAGGCAATATTTAGGAAGAAAAATTAGAGCATTCTACGTAGACTCGATCTACAGTAATAAAACAATGCACGATATTACATGATAATTTACACTTCAAGGTATAGACGTTAACACACTCTTAACTGGCAGTGTTGGTTTGTTTGGTGGCGTTATTCAACGCCGTCCATATTACGATCGCCATGTGGCGGTATCAATCACTGATCACAGCACTAAATGAAGCTCTATTGCGATGCGTGGCGCGAAACGCAAGTTCCATGTTCTGTGGTAATGACTACCACAGAACATGGAACTTCTAGGAATCCTCAACATTAATGACTGCGCCTAAAACGTGACAGTCGTTTTAAAAGATGAGGTGAGCTGAGCATCACTATGGAAACCGTAGGTTAAATTCTTATACCTAATGTGAGTCGCAATATGTATATATTGGATGTCTTATCTTATTGAACTGCATCTCTGTTTAATAACCATTATAAGAAGAGGAGGTTACAGTCAGGTATACAAAACAAAGAACATCAAAGTCAGTCCTCAAACTAAACCACTGTACTTACTCTTTTGTTCCTAATGCATACCGTTTATTGTCTAAATTGATTAAAACCAATGGTGTCTCATACCTTAGGCTGGCAAAGGTGCACGCAATGGATCGAATTCAAACTGCCATCCTTTCTATCAATATGCTGCTGCGTCAATTCTATTCCGCTGAAATTATATCAGTTTATAGGTACATTTATTCGTATGGTTCACAAATTGTTCCATCTCGAGGGTAAGGTGAGTGCAATACATACGTATAGACGTAGTGCAGGCGTGTCGGATGCGCGGCGCGGGGGGCGGGCGGTAACAGATGCGCTGCATTGCCACCGCGCCAACTCCTGCTGGAGCACAGGCACGCACTTGGTTTTGGTATGGCTTTATTTGTCTAGGCAATGTATACACATTGTCTAAATAAAGCAAACGCTTTGTGTGGTAGCCGGTTTTATTAAACCATTGAAGTGTGCCAATGTTAAATGAAAGCCTGCCTCTTCACTTTGAGAAAAATGATTTGCTTGCCTAATGTTTCAGTTATTTAGCTACATCCGTCATAAATGGCATCAACTAAATTTTACAAAAAATAACAGTAAATGTTTCTACTCATTTTAATTTATTTTAGGATTCCTTATTTTCATATTAATTTTCACTATGACCAGTGTTACAATTAATATAAATTAAACAAGATTATTAGATTCACCATTACATAATTGTGTTATGCTAAAGTACGACGGAACGAACAAATTAGAGTGTGAGAGGATGGACATAGCCTCCAACTCAATGCGGTTTAACCACAAAGCGTCAACATTGTCAATAGTCCGTGTCGATTTTCATGCTCATCCTTGACCAGTTTTCAAACAGCATACTTCGTCGCATAAGATTAATGGTTAGATGTAACTATTAAAAAATATTTCATGTCCAAATTTTCTTAAAAGAGGAGTTGCTTGAAAAGAGAAATATTGTTCATCTTGGATGTAGACCTGATTAAGTCTAAGCCATTGCACAAATAAGACAATCAAAACTTGAAATAACAAAACTATTGTTCGAATTATTTACTAAGAAAAATAAGTCTACTATATTTCCTGTGTAATGTTCTTAAACATTAAAATATTAATATAATATTTTAAACTTGTGTCATTAATTACATCGAGATCAAATTGTCTTGCCGCCCAAGTCCGTATCTGTAACAAAACGCGAGGGAGCGTCGATGACAAAATACAAATTTTATTTTATTAAATTCAAAAAAAGCCTCCAATGATTGATAGGAGCGCGCCCTCTCTCAGGTTGCTGCATAACTCTTGCTACTCAATAAAATGGATCATTGATTTCGTTCGCGAGTACAAGGTCTTGTACGTATTTCTGATACAATCAGTCATAGTTGTTGGGTACCTTGCTTGAAAAATCGTGATGACGGTTGAATTTTATTTTCAGTATTTTATTAGCTAGTTAAAGCACTCTTACCAGCAGTGCCTATCCAGTGAATGTGGATACTACAGTCCTAATATAAATTGAAGTTTATGTTAATCATCATTTCTTCAATTGTCTTCGTTTAAAGAACTATAGAACTGCGTTATCGCATATAAGGCAGAAACAGTCTTTGCACTTATAATGTTAAAAATCTAAGCAATGGCTGTTTTGGAACAGTGGGTTGTTGGGATGTAAATGAATCAACTTTTATAACTAACGGAGAAAATGAGGGTACACAGAGACTTAAAACATTAAAGAAAATTTGTGGATTACACGAAATATCGTCCCGTGTGGGATTTGGATCGGGCTGGGGCACGACGGGATCACCGCTTAAACGTGGTATTTCGCTTTAACTGGAGTAACTGGAGAAATGCCTCTATCCTACAGTAGGTTGCAATTATACAATTTTGTGATGTATTAAATTTAATATTCTATGCACACCATATGTTTCACTACTTGTTTAAGTATAATTAAACAAGTAGTGAAACATATGGATAATTAGATCAATTTGGACCCTGGCTGGTATGGCAAAGTAGATTATACAGATATTATTATAATCTTGCTATGCTAAGATCTGTCAGGCTTAGGCTAGGTTTTAAGAAGGCGCTATTGTGTTAGCAGGGAACTCAGTGATTTTTGCCGTTGGATTAACAGCACAGTGACGATCTGAAGTGTCGGCAACGCGCAAGTAAACATAGCTTGCAAGATATTGGTGTTATGTAAATAAAATTATCATTGCGCCAACATTAGACTGCCTTTTAGGGAAATGCAGTAGTGATGCAATGCATCGTTTACACGATCGACACTTAAACTCAGACCACCATACCGTTAGAGAATGATGAATAGACGGGCCATCTCCAGAATAATTATTAACTTATTTATTGTCGATTTGCGCGGACACTAATTTACGATACGGGCATAAATATCTCGGTAACCGGTATTAACAATAAGGCTGGACGATCAGCAAGGTTTAATGTGGTGACCGCGCCAAGATATATCAGCGACAAGTGGCCACGACTTGTTTACAAGAACACGACGTAATGGCCTCGGTGTAAAATATTGGCGTGTTCCCTACTAGACCTTTAGACACACCCAAGTTGTACCTCGTAATATTATAATAAGTTTAGCAGTTTATGATGAGAAGCAGATCTTTTAGACTACCGTGAGAACAACAACCTTATTGACTAGAGCCCTTCCGACCATCTCTCAAATGTTGTGGCATATGCGAGGACCAGTCAAAGCTATGCAAACTGTAACACTCTTGATCTCTAGAAAGCTATAACGATTCAGAAAAGAGATAGTGGCAAGTTCCCAAGTTACATAACTAGGGGTCTGGCCTTAAGAACATCGTGGATCGAATATAAGTGGCCCTTGACGGGACGGGACGCTGTCCGTGATGTACTTGTACTCCCACGGAGAATAATTATTATCGGATGAATCAAATATTACTTTAAAAGAAAAAGAAGGCCATAAAATTATATTGTTGTAAGTTTAAGTTTATTGTTTGGTTACAAACACTGCATGAATGGCGTAGTTCTCGCAAATGCGCTAAGTGTTGTGGGTTCGGTCCTCATGTAGAGTTTGGGAGTTCTTTGTGTCGATTGTTTGAATATATATAATGTCTCCCACGATACCAGAAATGCGGTCAAGTGTGTTTTGATAATCTATATTTTTATTGTAATCAATAAATATATAGATTTATTATTAAGAAAAATGGAACGCACATGATAATTCATGTGGGTTGCATTTTTCTGATAAGCAATACTCAGTGCCATAATGTTTAGTAAGTTGTTACGCCAGCCTAATCTATGAGGATTGATGAATCGATATTCATAGATCAACATTGCACAAGGCTCCTTGGAACATAAAGCGCATCGTCAACGAAACGTGCATCGACCACGACATGGTAACCAGCAGCGCAACGTCTGCGGAAAATGTATGGATCACGCCACCTCCAACGTCACGGCTCACAAGGCCTGTGTCAGCACATCGTTCGCCGCTTTACATCGAATTGTAGTTTTATGTTATAATTGTTTCACACTTCGATTCGTTATCATCTTATTATTAATTTTATATTGTAATTTCATTTTAACATTAAATTTAATTCAATTAAATTGGTTTTTTTTGCAACCTCTGCTGCCACCAAACGTAATTGGCGCAGTCGGTAGGATATTCGAGATAGATAGGTACGTGACGCGACAAGATTTCCCCAAAAATCGGACCGAAATCCCGCGTGATTTACCGATTTCGAGTATCCAGAACCTACGGGCGGCGCCAGCTGAGGTGAATCCAGACATCGATTCGGCAAGAAAATCATGCTGTAAGTACTTTGAATCTTTCGAGTCCTTATTTTCCCAGACCTAGTGTTATACTATCCTAGTTTGGTATCTATATATGTATAGTTTCCTATACTATATATATATTACTATCTTACTTAGTCGCGTAGGCATTTTATTTTACGTGTGTGTGTTATAGTTAATCGCCAAGATTTTCCATCCAAGGATATCACGGGAACCTAGTTTAAGTAATAGTAGGTATAGTAGGCTTAGTGTTATAGACGAGTCTAGGAACTTAGAAGAAAGTATGGCTCAAGATAATATGAATACTATTTATAAATCGCTTAGGATTTTACCGGATTTCGATGGAAATCCTCACATATTAACTCGTTTTATAAACCTTTGTGATCAATTGGTACTTACGTATTTTAAGACTGAGCCGGGAAACGAATTGTCCAATTTAGCTCTCATCAACGGCATCTTAAATAAAGTTACGGGTTCGGCGGCTAGATTAATTAACGCGAACGGTATTCCAGACAACTGGAACGGTATACGAAATGCACTTATAAATAACTTTGCTGACCATCGCGACGAGACCGCCTTGTATAATGATTTATCGTTACAGACTCAGGGGTCTTCTACCCCACAGGAATTCTACGAAAAATGTCAAAATTTATTTAGCACAATAATGACTTACGTCTCTTTACACGAAACATTACCCAGTACTATTGAGGCGAAGCGCGACCTGTACAAAAAACTAACTTTACAGTGCTATTTACGCGGTTTGAAAGATCCTTTAGGATCTAGAATACGTTGTATGCGCCCGGAAAGTATGGAAAAAGCTCTTGAGTTCGTTCAGGAAGAACTGAACACGCTTTATATGCAACAACGTACCGAAGGTACGCCTAGTAAAAAGGACCCACAGCAGTCTAAACCTAATTTTAACTTACCGCTTAACAACTTCGTTCATAGATTCCCCGCGTTAAACATGGCCGGTCCCTCTAGACTCCATCCACATAATATGAATGGTCCCTCGCGACCACAGCATCCTAATCAATCCAATCAAGGATGGAGGCCTAATTCATCCCAGCAGATGCAGCCTCATGGTTTAACACGTACACAACAAATGTTCCGGGCACCGCCTCCGAATTATAATGCACATAGTAATGTATTTAGATTAAATCGTCCTCAAGCGCAATCGTATAATAATTTCAATAATACCCCGCGTCCTATGAGTGGTGTAAGCCACTTCGTGCCGAAGCCCTTACCTCAGACAGGACACGATTGGCGTAAGTCCGGTAACCCGCCTCCGAACAACTACTTGAAGTCGCGTGAAGTTAACATGAACGAATTTAATTACGATTACGGTTATGAATGTTATTATGACGACTATAACGCTTCAGATTTTTGTAATGAATATACTACTTATGATTCGTACCCCGATTGCTACACGAGTTATGAACCATTTTCTTATTCGGAAGCCCCGTTAGTAGAGGATCTTGATTCAGATAATAACTCTCCAAAGGATGAAAATTTTTCCAAGCTTCGAAATCAGAAAAGCCAAAATAGAGGTTAATTTTCAGTTACAACGGCAACTCGGGTATATTCAAATAAATAACCCACCGTTAAGATTTCTTATAGATACAGGCGCTAATCAATCGTTTATAACACCACAGGCTGTTCAGAAATACTTTCCCCATATACCACTTAACTATGATCCGTTCGAGGTCACTAATGTGCACGCTGTTAGTAGAAATGATCTTTCAATAACTTTACCTAGCTTTGCCGAATTTAATGAAAGACACGATATAACATTATTCATTTATAACTTTCATAATTACTTTGATGGCCTTTTAGGTTTCGATTTACTTGACTCTTGGGGCACTACTATAGACCTTAAAAATAAATTGCTGATTACTCGAAACGCCGAAATTCCTATATGTATGTATGACTCTCGAAATGCTAATTTATACGAGGATATTATACCATCGCACTCTTCTAAATTAGTCAGGCTGCCCATTAACTCAAGAGATGGTGACGCGTTCGTCCCAGAACAGATAATCTGTAATTGTTTGATTTCTGATTGTTTTACCACCGTAAAAAATAATAGAGGTTGGGTAGAAGTTCACAATGACTCACCTAACGATATAATATTCTCAATGGACCATTCTTTAAGTGCTGAATTATTTAATGTAGAGTGCAATCGTACTGAACAGTATTCAGACCGCACCCAGGAAGTTTTATCGCGTCTTAGAACAGATCACATGAACCCCGAAGAAATAGCTAACTTAAAATCATTGTGCGCAAGTTACGCAGATGTCTTTTACCTAGACGGAGAACCTCTAACATTCACAAATAAAATTAAACATAAGATTAGAACGACCGACGAAATACCCGTACATGCTAAAAGCTATAGGTATCCGTATGTCCATAAGCAGGAAGTCAAAAGTCAAATTACCAAAATGCTTGAGCAGAACATCATTAGGCCTTCTGATTCTGCATGGTGCTCGCCTATCTGGGTGGTCCCCAAAAAGGCAGATGCATCTGGTAAAATTAAATGGCGTATCGTAATAGATTTTCGTAAGGTGAACGAAAAAACTATTGATGATAAATACCCAATACCAAATATTTCGGATATCTTAGATAAACTAGGTAAATGCCAATACTTTACTACGCTAGATTTAGCTAGCGGATTCTATCAGGTAGAACTAGACCCCGCCGATATACATAAAACCGCATTTAACGTGGAAAACGGTCATTACGAATTCTTAAGAATGCCAATGGGATTAAAGAATTCGCCGGCAACATTTCAGCGTGTAATGGATAACATCTTAAGGGACCTCCGCGACGTCTGTCTAGTTTATTTAGATGACGTTATCATATTCAGTACATCGTTACAAGAGCATATGGTAAATCTGGCAAAGGTCTTAAAAAAATTGCGAATGTCTAATTTCAAGATACAGATGGACAAATCCGAATTTTTAAAGTTAGAAACCGAATTTTTAGGCCATGTTATTTGTAAAGAAGGGGTTAAACCTAACCCTGATAAAATTAGAGTCATTAAAAACTATCCATTACCTAAAACCGCAACCGAGATAAAACGTTTTCTTGGTTTACTCGGCTACTATAGGAAATTTATCCCAGATTTTGCACGAATTACAAAACCACTCACTCAATGCTTAAAAAAAGGCTCTAAAATTGTATGTGATCAAAACTATGTTGCATGTTTCGAGCACTGTAAAACTCTGCTAACAAATGATCCAATTCTGCAATATCCTGACTTTACTAAAGAATTCGTCCTAACAACCGATGCTTCTAATGTTGCAATAGGTGCTATTTTATCTCAGGGACCAATAGGTTCAGACAAACCTATTGCATACGCATCTAGAACCCTTAATTCAAGTGAATTAAATTACAGTACAATAGAAAAGGAGCTCTTAGCTATTGTCTGGGCTACTAAATATTTCAGGCCCTATTTGTTTGGCCGAAAATTTAAAATCTTAACTGATCACAAACCATTACAATGGGTTAATTAATTCAAGACTTACACGATGGCGACTAAAATTGAGTGAGTACGACTATACAGTTATCTATAAACAGGGCAGAAGTAACACCAACGCCGATGCCCTATCACGCCTCGAAATTAATAACGACGAAATCAGTTCGATAGTTGCTAACCCATCTGAAAATAATAGATCCATAAACGATTTCAGAACGATTACAGCTCCGGAAGCTGCCGAAGGGTCCGGGACTCTAACCGTGCATACTGATAGCGAGAATCCCATCTTAGAAGTGCCTATTACTGATGAACCTTTAAATAAATTCACTAAACAGTTAATACTTACCATTGTAGGCGATGTCAAAGGAAGACCAACCGTTATAAAACCATTTGAAACTCACACACGTACATCTGTTCAGTTATCAGAGTCTAATCTTGAGGAGGATGTCATAAATGCAATAAAAGAATATGTACACCCTAAAATTAAAACAGGTTTACTTATAAATCCACCATTAGCTATGTATATGATAATACCCATAATACAAAAAACTTTCAAAAGTTCAGCCATGAACCTAATGCTAACTAAAAAGGAATTAGAAAATGTTCGTGAATATTTAAGACAACAAGAAATGATCAATAACTACCATTGCGGTAAAACCAACCACAGAGGTATTAACGAATGTTACTCAGCTTTATCACATAGATATTATTGGCCAAAAATGCGCGAGTCTATAACCAAATTTATAAATGAGTGTACAGTTTGTGGACAAGCTAAATACGACCGTAACCCCATAAAACAGCAATTTCAATTGTGTCCTCCTCCCACTAAGCCATTTGAACTAGTGCATTTAGACTTATTAACCATACAAAGCGAAAAGTTTTTAACTATCGTAGACGCGTTTTCGAAGTATGCTCAGGTTTACTATTTAAGAGACGGCACAGCAGTCAGCGTGGTACAGGCACTACTTAAGTTCTGTACACATCATGGGATACCTTATACTATAGTAACGGACAATGGTCCTGAATTTACTAATCAATTATTTGCAGAATTCGTCAGGTTACACAAAATTCAGCACCATAGGATAGCACCGCATACCCCAAATGAGAACGGAATTGTAGAAAGATTCCATTCAACGATTTTAGAGCACCTACGCATCTTAAAGATTGAACAAAAATCCGAATCTGTTTTAAATTTAATATCATATGCCCTTCTGGCTTATAATAGCAGTATTCATAGCTTCACTCGATGTAGGCCTATTGACTTAATAACTGGACATTTTGATCCACGCGATCCGTTAGACATGGACCTAACTGCTCAGCTCTTACAACAATACACACTTGAACATAAGAATAAGATGAGTAAAGCTTATAGTTTAATTCATGAATCTAGTGTAACTTACAGGGAAGATTTAATAGATAATCGCAATGCATCTCGGGATACTGAAAAGCAATATTCTCCTGAGCAACAAATTTTTGTAAAAAACCCATTAGCTTCACGACAAAAGTTGGCTCCCAGATATACACATGATGTTGTAATGGCAGATCTGCCTATCCATATTTACACCAGGAAGAAACGCGGGCCTATCGCCAAATCTAGATTAAAAAGGGTACCTAAAAGTACTAACTTGTTACAGGATCCTAGTGGTACTACATCTTCTAATGAAATCGGCTCTAACACAAGAAATTAAACTTGAAAATCTTAATGATGGTCCTGGTATATTACCCTTTAAATTAGGCCCTTGTAATATCATATCTCATTATCACTCATTCCTATTATATATAAATCTCGAAGAATTGCAATATAAAATAAATTTAGTAAATGGTCAGTTAGATGATTTCAGCCCCAGCCTCCATAATCGAACTTTATTCAATATTCAATATCTTTATTTGAACCCCACATAGAATACCTGAAAAGTAAGTTACTAACTGTGCTTAATCAATTGCAGTCATTTCTAAGCGGTCGTGTTAAAAGAGGTCTCGTAGATGGTCTCGGGTCAATTATAAAGAGCATAACCGGCAATCTTGATTATACAGACGCAGTTCATTTTAATAACGTTATAAAGTCATTACAGGATAATGAAAATAAGTTGCTAACGGAATTTAACAATCATGTAAGTTTAACTAAAGATTGGACTACACAGCATTCAACTGTAATAGATAACATTATAGATAATCAAAATAAGTTAGCTAGTTTAGTTCGAAATATTACTGAAGGCTTAGATGGCAAGGACCAAGAATTAGTTAAGTATGCTCATATTGGTCAAACAATACTGGTAGTCAGTGATAACGTTAATATCTTGTCACAGGAAATATCAAAGTTACAGAATGTTCTTGCATTAATAAGAACATCAACAGCTCATCATGATGTTGTAAATTTAACAACGATTAGGTCAATAGTTAACAAATTGCGTAACTTATATGGTTCAGATAAGGTATTAGATATAGAAACACGAGAGTATTATGACGTAATGCAATTAGGTTCTTATTATGTTGGAGATCAAATAGTTATAGTCTTAAAATTTCCTGTAATCATGCCTGAAATTTATGATTTGTATAAATTATCTATTGTCCCTAATAGCCACAATGAGATCCTTACTCCTCCTTTCCAACTCCTTGCACTCCATTCGAAAGTTTTCAAGTACATAGAGGCTGAATGCCCGAAGTCTAGCAAAGGGTATCTATGTGAAGAGATACACAACGTAAATAGCCGAACATCGCCAGATTGCATCACTTCACTTATAACTACACAACAGAGGAGTCCTGAATGCTGTCCGGTTGCAGTGTCACTACAGAAACCAGCTTTCGAGAAACTTGACGATCGTCACTATACTGTCAGCTTCCCATCGGAAACAAAGATACGCTTATCCTGCGGACAAGATCTCTACAAGATAGTTCAGGGCAGTTATCTCGCTGTGATACCACATAACTGCTATATGGAAACCACAGAATTCGTCATCTCAAATGCCAACGATCGACTGAAGGGTCAAGCATTGAAATTAATGGATATACCGAAGCAAGATGAAGCTGGCTCGACGAAGCATCCTCTTTTCCAACTGAATTCTATGAACCTGGATAATCTTCATGCGACCAACGCAAAGATATCGTTACAGTCACCGACAACCTTTACAACAGCCTCCAATAATAGTTTGTATCACACAACTATACCGCTATACTTAGTACTATTCGGTATTTGCGTCCTCGCTATCGGCACTGCGTATCGAAGATGCCACCTGAAAAAGGCATTACAGAAGGAGCAGCCCGCTACTGGTGAACTACCACTGCAAGCAGTTTATGCCATCCCTGATGCTAGAAGGACTGTACTAGACATTCCACCAGCGCAATTTACGACGAAAGTCTTCAATAGTCGCTGTTCTACGGGGGGAGGTGTTACGCCAGCCTAATCTATGAGGATTGATGAATCGATATTCATAGATCAACATTGCACAAGGCTCCTTGGAACATAAAGCGCATCGTCAACGAAACGTGCATCGACCACGACATGGTAACCAGCAGCGCAACGTCTGCGGAAAATGTATGGATCACGCCACCTCCAACGTCACGGCTCACAAGGCCTGTGTCAGCACATCGTTCGCTGCTTTACATCGAATTGTAGTTTTATGTTATAATTGTTTCACACTTCGATTCGTTATCATCTTATTATTAATTTTATATTGTAATTTCATTTTAACATTAAATTTAATTCAATTAAATTGGTTTTTTTTTGCAACCTCTGCTGCCACCAAACGTTATTAAGTACGCACATTGTTGTCAAGACAAACAATAATAATAAGTGAAATTAATACGATGTAATTTTAGGTGCCAAGTGGAAGACACCAGAACATGTCGGGTCCGCCGATACCTCTCAGGGACTCGGGGCAGCGTCCTCGCTAGGGATGCTTTACACAGTTAATTTAAAATTCTCACTCGTATAAATAAAGGAGGGTAGCGTTTGCGTTTTATGGCTTACAATGTGCGAATGCAATGTTTGTGACGCTCCTTTGCGGTCGCCGACGTATTTTAATATCGTTAATTAGGTGTTACGAGCTTTTACGAGTGCTTTGGGCTCGTTTAAAATGTGTTCTATTTTGTATAATGTGCAACATGAATTTTGGGCACGCGTGTAAGGCTCTAATAGGAGTAAATCTATTTAGAATTTTGCTGTTATAATTAAGCTGCGAATTATTTAAATTTGGAATAGCTGGTTGTGTTTATATTAACCGTTTTCGATATCAATCGAGATTCAGAATAATGTTGCGATCTAGTTTTAATCTCACATACATATATTACAAATAGTATTCTTGTAGAGAAAAAAAGGTTTAGGATTAATATAAATTTCATGCGTTTATTCGACTAGATCAGAACTGTATTTCGAAGACTTTTTAAGACCTTTTGAATATCGTAGTCATTTTTTGTCAATGATCCTATAGAGAATAGTTACCTTACTAAAACTTAAAAAAAAACGCAATGTAAGTGGTTCTTACCTGTTAAGCACACATATAGAATTTCACTTAGTAGTGGGGAAAATTCAGTTTGTATGTTGACTGATTGCATCATATTGCATTTCAATGAATGTAATCACGAATTTCTGGAAAATCCGATAATGCAATACCAATACTAGTGAACTCATAATACAATATAATAATAAAATCAAATATAACACTATCTTATCTTATGTGGGGCCAGTCAGTGCAGACCGGCGACACTTCGACCCAGTGGAATCTTTTGTGTCGATACTCTCCTAATAACGACTGCCATAGATGTTCATGGCAGCTGGGACCGACGGCTTAACGTGCTCTCCGAGGCACGGAGCAGGCGATAATTGTCAATCAATACGCGCATAATTTCGAAAGTCATATAACTTGCGAAAGTTAGAGGTGCGCGACGTGGGTTCGAACCCGAGAACCTCTGCATTGCAGTCTGTTGGTCACCAAACAAAGAAATCGCTGCTCAAAAAAAATATAACACTAAAGTACTGTCGTGGTCTGACAGAAACAAAAATATCCGTTCTGTCAAGCTCCGATGTCGATGTATCCAATTTGCTTAGTACAGAAAACAAAAATCCAAGACATGCCAGCAAACAAAGGCGGCGTCACGAAATGGAGCGAAACTTTCTTACTAATTAATTTAATCCCTTCGAGCCCTACCCCATTAGCCTAATTGAACTGCGGTGTACATGTCAATTCTTTGCTCCTGTTCTACTCAGAAAAATATCGATTTTAAATCTTATTCGTTAAAAGATAGAGTGCATATTGGAGTGGCTCTTTGGAAGTGAAGTCAGTGCCATGTTAATGATATGAGGGGCATACTTTGTATCGTTTTGCATAAGTGTCCAATTCCTATAAGTTTATAAAATACTGATTTCTAAAATGTATTAGAATATAGTGTGTAGGTGTGTTTCTTAGTTTTTTTTTAGTTCAAAATTATCAGAAGTAATATTTGTCAAAAATTGCATGGAACTGTATTTGTGAAAAGTAGCGGATTCCCGAGCAAGCCTGGCTTTTCACTTAGATCTGGATGACTAGTAAATTACCAATAATTTACAGAAGATCTAAAGCTAACAACCAAACCCATAGGTTTGAGAAACATATTTCTTGAGTTACACATAACGTTTTAAGAACAAGCGCATCATTAGCTGGTTCTGGAAATGTAAACGTAAACTTATGCAGGCTTTTCTACCCTTTCTCTGGCTTACCAGCGATTCCTTTACCGAGTCGGCACTGTATGTGTGATAACTATGGTATTACAAGGTTCTTATGACAGGGTTATTGTACCAGCTTACCATTAGAAGTGTCATGAACTAGTTTTGTTACTTTAACAGTATAGAAATACTTCATCATTAAATGTGTTGTATTTCCAATGTTTTTGTGTTTACTCTTAGGAAAGTCAGAAACAGCAATAACATAGTTATAAACATGCTTTATTGTTCCAATAACAATAGTTACAGAAATTGTTAGAACACTAGCTTCCACGTTAGGATTCTTTGTATCGTGGCTAGTCAGAAGTAATCCTAATAATAATCGTAACTTAATATTATGAGTGTGAATGTGAGTTTGTTTGTTTGTACGTTACGCATGCATGCCTTAACTACTGAACAAGGGTCCAAGAATTCGTCATTCCGACACGACGTAACTGCAATTCCATTGTCATTTTGCTAAAAATTCGTAATCTGCTAAATTCATAATGGTCGATCATTGGTCGGTCAATGGTCTCGTAATAGGATTGTGGTAGAATGACACGTTGTATGACCATTATAATAAAACCCGTTAGTATATGTGATTTTTGAAAAAAACTATTACTAAATTTAAACATTTATTCATGCCAGATTTCGTTTATATATTATATTTTTACATATTATTAAATAGTGTTAAAAGAAATTTGATCAAAGGAACTGTCCAAATTTTAAATTTGGAGGAGTTTTAATGGAGTGTCAGTGGTTGACCATCGGAAAGTCATAATGACGCCATTATATTAGGAGATTACCAAACTTGTCAAAATCAACAATTATGAAATCAATGATAGACCATTCTATCACTATTATAATAGCAGACTTGGGCCCCTGGTCATCATGCAATTTTGAATACACTTTGTAAGGGGTTCAGAAAAGATATTCGTCCAGGAAAAAGTACTGTTGATAGAAATTTATTGACAAAATCTATATTGACTCAAGCTTAGCTCGCGACCAAATACCAGTAAAAGATATGATAAAAACTGTATCGATTGCTTTGAATCTGTTGACTGACTGTCTGTCTATCACTGTCACTGCTATTACTAACATAGAGTAAGTATAATACACCAATGTCAAACATTTCAGAAATTCGAAAATTTACATCGATGTTGTCATGAAAGACTACAATTAGACGCAAATTGAGACAAATTGTATAGGTAATAGGTAAGGAAATAACATTATTATTAGAAAATAATATGTTAACACCAAAGTAAAAGTAAATAACAAGTGTCAGCAACGAACAGCGCATGATGACTTACTCCTACTTTTGTTTAACTTACCTTCTTCCTTGTTCAAATAAACTTTATTTGTACTACAACTCCTAATGATGATATACTTAATGTAAGCTTGCGTAAAAATACAATTAGTTATTGATTTCATTTCATTTTGTTCTTTTACGGATTCACATGTTAATTAAGTTCTTTATTTACGTTATCATCACGCTGTTTCAAGCTTCGATAATTGCATCAAGATGGCCGCCGCTATTGCACTCACGTTTATGATTAGTGCTCCGCTCCCGGGCCTCAAAGCGTGATATTTATAGTCTATGGTTTTGAACATATAATGTGGTCACATATGCATGAGTTGGAGAAGCATTTGATCGTGGCACAGATGCAGGCGTAGCGCGCCAGGGGCCGAATTCCAACAATTTGGTGCAAAAGTATTGCAGAGGCAACAGGAGAAACTCTACAACGATCTATTAAACTGGCGCAGGAGAGCAGCAAATGGAGACAAATCATATATTTTGGTAACGATCCTCATTAGTGAGGGTCGCTCACTAATGAGGATCGTGACCAAAATATATGATTTGTCTGAGAAGAATGAGAAAGAAAGAAGAAGAAATAAGATGTTACTTCTGGATAAAGTAGATTTCTAACGGTGAAAGAATTTTAAAATCTACCCAGTAGTAAATAAAGTTCCTCTATATAATGTTAGTATAGATATAGATTATTAATTCTAGTAATTATTAGCTAGTTATAATATGTATTATATTCTTATTCGAAAAACAAGACAATCGACCGCAAGCTGGTGCCACGTGCCGAACAAAACAGTCCGTCTATTTAAGGCGTGACGTTTTTATTCAGTTTTATTCAAATACAATTTTATCGCTGTAAATAAATATAACTTCACATGTTTTATTTGTAACGAGAAGTTGAATTAAGCGATCAGCGCCCGTCAATAGGGCTCCTCTGTAAACAAGAATTTTGTTTGCTCTGTTCACTTTACAGGCGACGGACAGTAGGATAAAATACCTAGTACAATTATCTTTTCTTTATAGTTGATTTTATTTATATTGTAGATATCATGTCAGAAACAATAACGAACATTGAATACTTATGTAATATATTAAATGAGTAATACATATCTGTTACTGTTTCTTAAATGAAGCCCTCCATTTAGGATAATAAATACGGTAAATATTTGAAATAAAAAGCCGTTAGCCCTACACCTGATCTCTCGCCGGTCGTGTTCGATTGCCGTCCCATCGAATTATGAGAGTTAGACAACAGAGAGTGCACTTGTGTTTGCGCGAACACTTGTGCACTATCATATCACCTGTACATATAGCCAGTCTCCATTAAGATTGGCACCGTGATGGAATTTCATTTTGGAGGTCTTTTTATCTAGTGCATATTATGAATCTTCAATACGACCACACCTTTCTACTACTCGTTGTGCACATCATATTATTATCTATACTAATATACTAATAATATTATAAAGAGAAAAGATTTGATATTTTGTTTGTTTGTAACTATTTAAATCAAAAACGACACCACCGATTAAAACATTTATTTCACCTTATCTATATTATCACATGCGCTATATTTTATTTTTTAAAAGTACTGTTACTAGCATAATCTTAGCTAGTCTATTTTTACGCGAGCGATGCCGCGTGCAAAAGCTAGTTCATAATAAAATCTACAAATTTTATCCAACAATTAAATACAAAAAAGCACTGTTAAATGTACTTATTTGCCAATATGCAAGCGAATACTTACAAATTATAGTACTGCAAGTTACTTATACAGTGGCTATATTGACAAACACGCTGCTGACACGCACATCCTTTTCATAGCGCCGCCATTGCTTGGACACAAAGGGCTTCTAAATTTGGTCGTTTAAACTTTACAACATTCACTACAGTTATTGTGTGGAAGGTCTATGATAAAATGATGTTATTATGCTAACAATTTTAAAAGCTTTACATTATAAGTAAATTGTATTATGAATAAATTGAACTAAGGTTTTAGAATACGCCACACAGGGCCAGCTTTTAAGACTAAGTTTTCCAGTAAATGTTTCGCGAAGTATGTAGAATTTATACGTAAATCATACGACATTCATCAATGAGTCATCAATTATCATTAGTCATCAATTAGATACAATAATCTTGAAGCAAAATAGCAAAAAAAGAATTGGTATTAGTTAGTCAATCTATACTCACATTATTTTTATATTAATCCGTGACAACTTGGGTAAATTTGACTTAGTTTTTTATAATAAGTATATTAATTTAAGCTAAGTCGTAAGCTAACTAGCTTATTGCTTCATTGCTTCAAGCTTTTGCATACTCGTGTAATGAAATGAATTTGTCAATCTAGCGACAAACAAAAGTTTGGGGCATAACAAAGTTCCATGAAATGGGGTAAAACTAATTTGTGCCCGGTCAGCACAAGCTCACCATGTGTGTGTCCCGAGTTCGATTCCCGTGGGGTGTTTCTAATGTCACGCCTATTATTCGCCGATATATCTTCCGTTCGCGTCAATATTTTCATTTTCGTGGATTTCTGTTCATTTGGGAGTTCATTATGTCCCCCGACGTTTGTTTGTATTTCATCTTCATGTGTCATTTGAACGTTGGTCGGTGAGTAAGCTCATTTGTCTACTCATAAGCGATTTATACTAGAATTTATAGATGACCTACGTTTCGTTGGTAGAATCATGAAGTCAATAAAATGCAATCAAAATTTACTGTACAGATACAGTGCAATAGATTAAATGGTCTTCTCACTGTTGCGACTGCGTCAAGTGGGTTTGATCTACATACGAGACAAATACCTATATATGTGATTCACAACTTATTTTTCTAGACCTCAATATTCTCTGTGTAAGCTGTATTATACTAAGTTTATAAATAATAACAAATATCACACATACTGCCCGGCATACAAGAATTTCGATCATTGTATATTAAATAATAATAAAGATCCAAGCGATTAGATTCATAAATTGTTTACCTGATATAAGGCTAGCTTACAAGAACTAAGATGACGAACTAAGCATATGTACGATACTTATGCTAGCCTATATCAGCGAACCCAATTTTCGAGTTCATGATTGAAGATATAGGTTATGGTTCAGTCATCGTCGGATATTTGCCGCGGGTCCATGCATCACGCCCGCTGAAGGGGACTAGACAATCTTATAAAGTATCCGGGGTATCACATGTCAGAGCCCCGGCCCGTCGGCCATCCTTTATTCAAATAAACCCTATTTTTATGGAAAACTTGCCCTTTCCACATCAATATCAATTTCCCAGCGATTGTTGCAGAAATAAAGGGATGACCCTTCGGGGACGTCAGGTTATCTGCTCAACTATATTAGAGGTGCTTTTAAAAAACAGTTTTCCTGGACTGTGTTTTCTCGGAGATTTTGTTATTTTGTTTTTGATGACGAAAAAGGATGGTGACCTTGCACCTTAAAATCTTTATGACTAAACAATTGATAGCCGTAAAGGTCGCGGGTAAAGCGGTTGGTGAAGGACATACTAATGACCTTTATGATTTTGCCTGGCAACTGTGCTGAGCAAAATCAGTATAGTCATTAGTAGATATAGTGGTTTAAGTCATTGTCTCACACTTTGATAAATAGAGTAGTAGTTGATCGGATTGGTTGGCTTTATTGTTGAGTCCCTAATATTTTTGTATCTGGCAATAGCTAACTTCTTATAATTAAGCAATAATTTACATATACACATGCCTATGTAAACCCATCTACGCGAGGATAGATAATTCCACGTTATACGGAGCCTACCTATTTCCGTCTGCACATTTTCAGACTGCGTATAGCTTTTAAAAACTACCTAACTGAAAAACCGCAAAAACAAGCTTGGTTCTTGGGTTGGGCAATGTGGTAACAAAGCTAGTAAATGCAATTGCTGTGCTTAAACACAACAGCCGCATTAGTTATGCGATTGACTATATACTCGTGGCAACTCCTAATAAATTGTTACATGTTTCACATAAGCACAGTCGTATTAGTTTATATTACAGTGCCGACTCACGACTCTCGTACATAAACAACATGATCGATGTGTCTTTATTTAAATACTCGCACTAATAAATAGCACATAACAGTGAACGACGTGGTCATTTATAAAATGATAGGCGAGCTCTCGAGACGTCCAGCGAAGCTCTCGACACTGTGATTACGAACGATTACCCCGTCACCAAACTTGTATTCGGTCCCCACTTAATATAATAAGCATCGCTGAATCGAAATCGATGCTATTACATGTCTGGTCCCATTTATAATCAGTACATTACGTCCCGGCCGTGCCGCCTTGGGGCCGCCCCGTAATCGGTCAATTATCTATAATTTTCCACCATCAGTCTTTACCCGAAGCGGGCTAGATTCCTGCCAGTCCTAGCGGTAATGGTTCGTCCGGTTATCGATCTAATTGGTAAATTATGTAGCGCCCGAGGAGTCCTGGATGTGTTCGTCAGCCATTAATAACGATAATAATATTGGAGATGGCAAAAATATACATGTTATAGAGTCAAGGCAAAGTTAGCAATAATGTTGGCAGGCTTACATAGTTTTATTGTATTGTAAAAAACAGCTATTGTACTATAGAGATAATCTAGGTATACATATATTGCATGGCGTTTAATAAACAATGAAACATTTAAAAGCTTGTATATCATTCCGGTGTGAAATTGGATCCACACCACACCACACACAGTGACTTTTTAATCCGTGTAGTCAAAAATGGAACCTTCAGTGAAATCACTGAAGGTTCCATTTTTGGTTATTTTTGATATCTAAAAGCAGTTGATCCCTAAATACGTTAGCTCCTATTCCATTCGCACGTGAAACACATTATAAATTTCATCTGCCAAGGTCCGTAATTGGCCCTTGGGGCAAAATCGAGAAAATCTTTAATGTTCTGTGACTCGTGTTCGTCTTTTTATTTTAATCCAAAACGAATTACATCACTCTATAGGGAAAATATACACCACGTATATACGCGTAGTAACATTTAAAACAAAAACAGGTTGTAGTTGAAACCGAGCCGCGGTGAGCATTCGATCCGCCCCCAGCGGCTGCATGCGCCCGTATTTTTTTTATTCACCTTTTTACACACAGGCTTTAATAAACTTTTTCCTATTGGCCGCAAGGAAATTAAAATTTTTTTGTTCGAGACTAAATAAAATTTATAGCAGGTGGAATGTCAGTTATTATTTGAAATATCGATTGGTATCGGTTGATCAATTCCTACGATTGGTCGGTGGAGACCCAATGGGGTTGCAGATCGATATGTATAAGATAATTGGTGTAATTATTCGAGTCGAATTGTAATTCTTATTCGGTTTCGTGTAGAAACTAGTTTATCACGATAACCGAACAGTCGTTTTTGTTTAGGGATATATTTTGGTGGGTAGTGGTGCCAAACGCGATCTTGCGTGACCGTGAGGCGTGGCATGCGATTACAATTAAAACATTGTTCGGTGCTTGCTTATTCCAACGTAAAGAACGGACCTATCCACGATTCGATCAAAATCTTTGTTTGTTACCTACAATATGCGTTAGTAATACTGGTTAAGTAGATGTTATAGATCAGATATTCCCCTTTTGAATTACAAAAAAATATGGTCGTCAGTTTTGTGATAACTGATGATAGTGTATTTAAATTATCCTTAGGGTAACGGATTTAGTATTTGTAGAAATATCGAATGCAAAGCAGTAATAAATTTACTTTTAGAAGGCGGTAAAAATACGAAAGGAATAATTCACACCAATACAAAAATTGTCTCTCTGGATGATATGACCAAAGCGTATAGCACTAACGCATAGTGTAAACTAAGCCTAGACTTTCAGTTTACAGATACTTAAATTCCTAAGACATGTATTGCCTAAAATACCGAGAATAATCTTTGCTGCCAGTATTTATTTTATTAAATTAGTCTTATATTTCATTGGCTTGTTCTCAAATAGTGGCATTAATGAAGTTTAAAAACGTTATGTAAGATAATACGAGATCAATTGACTGACTTTCGACTGCAAGCAAAGTCGACGAGACATAACAGTCCAAATCACAAACTGCCGCTAATAACCTCAACATGAAGAAGAAGTAGAATATAGGCGTACTAAGTACATTTTCTGTATTAAAATGCCAATAACCTACGGAAAATTTTCGGCCAGACAATGTACTATTTGACACGTAAACAACATCATTGTTCTACCATGCCACTCGCTGTTAATGCCCGACTACGACCAGATAAAGGACATCAAAGCCAGCCGGTTTGTTAATTTCGTTAGAAACATATTAATGATGTCATTAGTACACGTCACCACAAATGGGATTCGTGACAAAATATTGACACGAGTCCGGTACGAGTATGTAATAAAAACATGAATTAAATGATATTATAATAAAAACGTGGACTGTCAAGCATCACATTTGTCTAGCGACCGGCACTAATTCCATTATAAGGCGTAGAAGAACATCAGGGTTCTGTAAGTTACATTTAAAGTTCCACTAAGGATTACGTCACTCAAATATCTTATACATTAGAAAGTTGGTAACAAGACTGATCCGACAGTCAAAAATCAAAAATCATTCAGGTCACATAGTAATACTTATGCTCGTCGAATGAAATCTACTTTTAGGTTAGTAGCTATGATCAAGTTAAGAGATGAGAAGCCCTGGAAGCGCAAACGTACTTTAAGTGGTAACATATAAATCGCCTGTCGGATGGCGTAGTGGTTTTAGTGGTCGCCTTGCCATTGTCACTGCGCAGGTTCGATCTCCTCGCGAGGCAAAAAATGTATGTGATCCATAAATAATTGTCCTCAGTTTGGGTGTTCTTCGCATCCGTTTGAATGTTTGTAATGTCCTCCGCGACACAGGAGCAGTACATTACAATAATTTCCAAAATCCTCATAATACTTTTATATGTAGTTATTTCAAGTCTGGTTTTCTTTCCAATCCTTTTTTATTGTTTCTAAAGGCTCCTTGCGATACAAGGTCCCCTAGTTCCAGAACAGCCCTTTAAAAAAGCGGAACCCTGTACTCTAAAACATTTTTTGTAACGCGGATATATCGTCACGCATGTACGAATTCGTTACGATTTCTTGCCGTACATTTACAAAGTGACGCGTGAAATATAAATTTTACAAAATATGTTACATGACAAATCGAACGTGTGAAGCGTTTCATGGACGATTTTATTTCCTTATATCTTGTAGGACCGTGCGTGGGGCTTTGCGGTGATTTGTTTAATGTACCGGTGGGTTATTATTTTATTTTTTATGTAAATGAATCAAGTTTCCAGTATTTTGTTTACGATGTACGGCAAGTATCGGTTCTTGTTACGTGGATCTTAAATGTAGCTGGCCAGTACGCTCTAGTCTATTATTAGAAAGATAGGTAGAAGCCAGCTGTTGGCTAAATGTCTGTGCATATCTTTCTAGGAATAAGAGTCACAGATCATGCTACAGGTATCGTATGTTAGTATAGCCCTTTTTGTACTACCAGGGTGGCAATGTGCCATCCAGTCCGTGTAATGGTAAGTGGTTAGCATGAGGCCAAGATAGTTATTACCTGGGGTATCACTTATGTCATGTCGAGCCAAGGGTTAAGGTATTAAACATGAAAGGATCCCAAGAGGTAGTCATGTGAGTCTCCAGCACTCTAACTGGTCGAGCGAAACTCAGTACTGCTACTGAGCTTACAGTGGGCTAGTTTTTTGGAAATACTGGCACCAGCTCATTCGTACCGACACCATGTTTTGGAACAGCGGGCTCTTGCCACGCGTAACAATGTCACCGATTTTTAATTCGTTGTGGATTATACACTTATTTGCTTGAGTGATTGCATTTAGGTACTGGAATAACTTTATAATAGTATTACTAGCTTTTGCGCGCGGCTCCACCCGAGTGGTACCTACATCAATAAAAAGTAGCCTATGTCCTTTCTCAGGTTTTAAACTACCGCTGTTTCAAATTTAATCTATATCGGTTGGGTGTTTTAGCCGTGAATAGGGAACAGACAGACAGAGTTACTTTAGAATTTATAAAATAGTAAGGATAATAATGTAAGTGAGTTCATAATGGGTAGGCATGAGTTAATAGACCTCTACCATCCATTACTGGATGTATTTTGGTCGGCGGTCATTCTTAAAGGGGTATGGCCACCTGCACCGGAGATATTATAGTGCACAATTGTAAAAATGAATACAAGTCCACTGTCTATTCCCTTACTCTAATAGTCCGCAGAACCTCAGCCCAACATGACTTGTGAGAGATCAGACGTACGACTAATGGTTTCACATGCTTCCCGATGGGCGGGTATTTCCAAAACTGACAAGAGCCTTACTTCGGGCTGCAATTAAGAATTTCTTGAGAGAAAAATCCAATAACTTTATTGGTCCTACCGAACTGGCTGTCGTACTCTACTCTGACAAATTATACAATGAGGCCAACTGTGAGGCAGCCATGCAATGTGCCTAAATAGAAATAACATGATGCTGTTGTTTATATTTTTATTTAAACGCGCTCATCTCTGGAACTATCAGTTGGATTTGAATATTATTTTTGCATGTGATAACATTAAGGAAGGTTATAGGCTATAACATTACACTACAAGCTACAGGACCGAGTAGTAATCATAAACGTGGGTGAAATCGAAGGTGACAGCTAGTTACTTATAAAACCACGAGGCTAGAACTAAGTGGTTATCACGTATCATGTTCCTGGGAACACGTCATCAGCTAATGTAAGAAATACCTCTACGATACCCACGGTCTGTGGACAGATAGGTCCATTACAGTCACCATAGCATTAACGATATAAAACACGTACAATTTCTATATTAAAAAGTTGGTTCTTACGAAAGTGGGTGTGTAAACTTTTTGCAGTAGCTGGCTCTTCTGCAGTGAAAAAACTGGCAGCTGGATTATTTGTATGGCAAATTACGTTGTGATAAAGTACTGCCTTCTGACGGTAGATTATTGTTATAATTGGGTCAGGTGTAAGCAGAAATAACATCATTAATTATACTATAAAATACACTCCTATCGTTATGAAAAAGAAATGCGTAATTAAAAAGGTGTTTTAGTTTTGTGTACCTATGTTTCTTTTTTATAAATACCAGAATTTTAAGTGGAGTGTGGTGTAGGTATGTGTGTTGCTAAACGCTTGGCAATATTTACTTCTACATAATTGTAGGTACTTTGTATGACTACGTCGCAACGGAAAAAAGGGTATTGCTCTGGCGACTAACACTGTCAACGATTTAAATTACTTTATATTTTCTAAAGGACTATATTTGATTGTAATAATATTTAAGATCTTTATTTAATAAGATTACCTTCGGTTTTAAGACTATACACCCAAGCACCAGCGTAAGCTTATGCCACGGGACCATAGTGACACATCCTAACTTCCTAACTAATATTATAAATGCGAATGTTAGTTTGTTTGTTTCACTATAACGCCTTAACTGATCATCATAAAATCTCGCATCCACGTTGTCAGGGGAACATATATGTATATATGATATAGGGGGTACCCCATGTATGGTAATACATCCCAAAAAAGTACTGTTACTAACCTAACCTACATTTACGCAAGCGAAGCCGCGGGCATAATCTAGTAATATTATAAATGTGAATGTGAGTTTGTTTATTTGTTGGAACGCTTTACTACTCGACCGGTCATCATGAAATTTCGCATACACGTTGGGCACTGAATAGAAAATAGGGTACATTTTATCTAAAAAAAAGTACCGTGGCCGAGGGATAGAATTTTTTTGGCAAAATCTAGATTATCGCGAAGCCGCGAGCAGAATCTAGGACCCCATAACACCTAAGCATTAAACTTATGCCACGGGACCAACGCAACAGAATATAAACAATTGTTACCATAAAGCCTCGTATCCACTAGGCAACAATTGAACACGTGACGCTCAACAAGATCGGCAAGGTTGCACAACAACGCGAGACGTTGCCAGCTGGCGCGCAGCATGTCGCGCGGCTTGCTGTTTGTTTTCGTGCAACATACAGTTGAGCATCACGTGTTGTCAAGTGGAGACGTGACGTGACGCAAAAATGACCGTAGTGTGGTGTAATAAAGTATGCTTTCAATCAACGCTAGTTTCTCTGGCGACATGTTGCCAACGACTGGTCATGCGTGGACAGACAACGTTGCTAAACAAAGTTCCGCTTTGCCGTGTGCAACAAGGTTGTGCAACATGTCGCGCGTCAAATGTTGCCTAGTGGATACGAGGCTTTATGGTCATCGTTTTTTAAGCTTACTTGTCAGTTTTAGTATAACTAAAGTCAGTTATACTGGCAGTTAAGGGTGATACGATGACGTATGGCGCTCATCAATACGCGTCGCAAGCTCGAGCATTAACCCGCGCCTAATGAGGTCGGACAGCGTTTAATAGAATTAAACGTTTCGCCGCGGAAGGGTTACCTTCTATAGTGCGACCATTTGTTACAGCCCGCGGTGATGCTTGCCTTAATACTGCTGTTTCCTGTGAGGCGTGAAATGTAACTGCCGAATATCATTTACTAAATTTTGCCTGCGGCTTCGCTCGCTTAATAGTAGATTAGGTTAGGTACTGTATTTTTTTTCTGAATGACAGGTACCCTATGGCCTATTCTGTAGTCCTGACGACGTATATGCAAAATTTCACGATAATTGGTCAAGTAGTTACGGCATGAAAGCGTAACAAACAAACTCACATTCGCATTTATAATAGTAGTAGGATTCAGGCAGATGCGCATTTTACGATGCTAGTATAATATCTATCTATTTTTTTTAAATGAAAGACTATTTCGCACTATGTATAATTCCTGTGTGGCAGGAGACTTTAGAAACATTCAAATAACGGACATAAAGAACACCCAGACTCGGTACAACCATTTGTGGATTACACAAAAATTTGTCTCGTGCATGATTCGAACCGACAACACTCGTCGCAGTAGCAGTGGCGAGGCGACCCCTTAAACCACTACGCCATACGAGCAGTCAATTATCAGTTAATCTATATTCAAATATGGCTACCTCTATGTAATATGTGTCTATGGTCGCATATTACAACGCGGTTTTGTTTAAAAATATGTAGGAGATCGCAATTGGGAAACCCTTTATTTTATTTTTTTTTATTTTAATTTATTAGGACAACCAGTAGTTGTTACATTAATACATGCACATATAAAAATATCTTATGAAAAGGGTATAAATGCACAATATTTCAGGTGTCACAACATGCATAATGACTTAGTGAGATAACACTGATATTACTGTAACTTTGAAGTTATACAAAAGGAAAAATAGTTAAAAGCATTTGCAATTATTGAATTTAGTAGATTAAGTATTATTATTGTATAATTAAAAGTAAGGTAAAAAATAAAATGTTTTAAAAGTAAAGTCATTGCAGACACAGTATATGTGATGACAATTCTAAAACAAAGTAGGTACATAACATAAGTTTATTGCTCCCTTAACAACCTCAAAACAACTTTTTTAAATGTTGGCAATTTGTCGACAAACACATCCACCTCTCCACAAATAACGTTGTATGCTTTCGACAATCGGGATATGGTAGAAAATCGTAATAGGTTGGTTCTAGCATATGGCTGATGTAAAAGGCCTGCATTGACAATCGCACGCCTAGGTACATGACGAGGAAGTACCTAAACTTAGTTTGACTGTGGTACCAGTACATTTATGCCAATCCTTTTAATGATTTACAGGCGTGGTGCTGTGTTATTTTCTGATTCGCATAACCTACCCAAAGACTGCTTTATGGTTAAGCTCAAATGTTCCAAATTCAAAATACCCATAAACAAATCTTTCTCATTTGATCGTCTTTTGTTTTGTTCGAACTTTCTTGATCGCCATTTGTTATAATCAAGAAGAAAGAATCGACACGTCACAATCATATTATTAATATCGCGCGACTGTATCAATGTGACTACCTTGAAATCTCTCAACGCTCCATGCGTTTGTGCAATAACACTAAAGACTTCCCAGAGCTCACCTCTGGACCGTATTATTCGTGACTAGTGGAGTGGTCAGGTGCGCGGGAGGGGGATGTGCTGAGGTCAGGTGAGGCGGAGGGCACGGGAGGGGGGTAGTAGTCGGAGGTTCTATGCACCTCGACGCGGGCGGTGCCGGGCCGTTCTCACGCCTCTAAGGTCACGCCTCACTTTGACCATCGCCGCGCAACATTACAAACTCAACGTACCTAGCTCACGAGAATAATGGAATACCTTTAACGGTATTGAGGTTCTATGCAATATTTCATCCGACGCCCTCCTGCTAGTACTACTGTCTACCACATTTCATGGGAAATACTTTCTAAAATAGTTTTCATAATATTTTTACTTTACGGTATATTTATTATAAAAAGAACTACGTTTCTGAGATGATCAAATATGTTCGTAGATATAGCGACCAGCTGCAAAACTTTGCATTAGCTTGGTTAATAGGCACGGCAAATTGTTAACCCATACTAACTTATAATCAATAGAATAGATTTCTTATTTTTCCTTCTTAAATCTAATAATCCCTATGTAGCTCTTATATTTTGATGCATTAATATGTATGTTGACACTACGCGTATGGAGCGTAATAAAACTATTAATTACTATAGTTAGCTTATTATGACTTTAATTCAAAGGTTTTGGGCTTAGTAAAAAAGAAGACGAAATGCCGCCTGAATACTATGCTACATCATCTAGAACAAAATTTACTTAATACCAACAAATAGCTAATAATAATTCTAGTATCGCCTGGCATACAGATATTTACAGAGATGCATGCTTCATAACCTAACACAGTAATTTCAGAAACACCCCAATCCATCTTATCCGCATACATAATTTTAGAAGGTGTTCCAAATCGTATCATTTCTCCATAATTTTTTTAATCAGTTACATATCCTGGCCAGGTTCAAAACCACAGCGCCTGTAGTAAAAGTATAAAGAGCTTACACAATGTTTCAAATAGTTAGGTAACATTTCCGCTAGATATGTATATAAAAGAGCAGACGCCATTGTAAGTAATGTTCAAGCAGTGGTACCATATGAAGCGATCACAAAGCCAGCGTTATCCCGGCTGAGCGCGCCTTTGTGCCGCAGATAAACGTAATGCACGATACACAATGTAAGAACATTGTAATCTATGAATGTTTTCTACCGGAGTATGTGGAAATCGTAGTGGAAGGGATTCTTTTGTTATGCGCGCTGCTCTTATAGGAGTTTATAGGAGTTAAGTCAGTATTGAAGGTAGTTAAGCTAGTTAGATTCACTACCTTCAATACTGAAGAACCCTTCAATACTGAACTAGTGCATTTGCCAAATCATAGTTATGATTTGACAAATGCACTGGTTGTCTTGCCACTGCTTCTATGTTGAGTGCTGGAGGTTTTGTATACTTATGATAAAAAGAAATGATTCATACATTTCTCTTTGGCATTCCTTGTATACTTGCTGTATTAACTTTTAAAAGGCTTTTTCGTACCAGAAATTATAGCTCGTAAAGTAGTTAAATAAAAATATTGATTAGTATTAAATACAGGTTAACAAGGAGTGGTGTTAAGATATCAAATATGTTACAGAATGAGATTTCTAACAGAAAAAGCAAATGGTACTTTAAATAAATATAGCATGTCTTAATAGTAAAACAAGAATCTAATACGTGTAAAAGATTTTTACAACTTCTAATAAGATTTGTGGAAAGTTTCGAGACGTGTTCAACACGTTTCTGTAGAACATCTTAATACGTAAGTGAGAATCATGCATTAGCAAAATTTGTTTGAAGCAGATATATTATTCTGTGTATAGAGCGAGCCGGCGTGGCGTGCGCTGCCTACACGAGCTCTCGGCTCGACTCGCCGTGACGCGGCGAAACTCACGGAAAATAACACCTTCCCAGCCCCAATTCACACCAAATCCTCGTTGAGACGATTCAAATCAGAGATTTCAGGACGATACCCGATTGTATTATTCCGGTTTCGTAACCAAAAATCCAATTGTGGCTGGATCCCTTTCGGGAAAATTTTCGGAGTCCCGCTGAGATTGGCTGAATCGAACCGACCTTCGTGGGAATGAATAACCGCGAATAATACGTTGTCATCCGCCATTATTATCTCACAATGATACGATAAAAATCTGGAATAACAATCGCCCAACTAGACCTATACGGATAATGTTATTTTAAATAAAAGAAGATATAATAATTTACGTAATAGAGGTCCATTAAAACAATTATTTCAATGTCTTTATACAAGTATTTGGTTGTTTTCATGATGTGATGTGATCCGTAAAAACATTAGCTAAAATGGCCGGATTTTCAAATAACTTCATACGCGTAGCGATGTGTGTGAGATAATAGCTAAAATATGTTATCTGCAATTATACGTCTAAGTACATAATGACAGTGATAGAGTTCAGAGCGAGGTGGAACACAGCGGGGCTTTGGAGGTCTGCACGTCAATGTTTATTTATAAATTTTGTTGATACGAGAAAGAACTCGTGGGGCAAGACCACAGAAGGTTGACTGCGGGAATGGTGGTGTAGGTAGTCGTCTCTACATGAATACTGCCTCGAGTGTTGTAGCTGCGATGTCTATAAGGGATATTCTATTATTATGTCCTGAGTCTGGGATTCGTCTGTGTCAGTTGTTTTAATGTTTGTAAGTCCAATTGTAATAATGTTCTGAGGATATAAAATATCATAATTATCATATTTTGATACATATCTAAGGTTGTTTATACAGCGTTTAATGTTAAGGTGTCATAATAAAGATCGCATTGTGGATCCATGAATTAGGCAAGCTCTGGCAATTTTCAGTCTTACTTATAAAAATATGGCTAAACATTGCTTACCTATCTCTTATCTAACAAGTTCTCACACGTTTAATTAATGAATAACATGTCTTTACTTATAAACCAATTTTAACGGTCTCATCTCGGTGATAGCTCGCAGAAACACAAAACATAATTGAAATTAAACTGCTATATACGGATTTTATCGCGTTGTTTATTTGACACTTTATTACAAAATTTTGGAAATTTTTACACTAATAAAAAAAAAATTTCCAAAAATTTATAAATAAACAACGCGATAAAATCCGTATATAGCAGTTTAATTTCAATGAATAATATTCGCGTAAATAGAAGACAATATTATACAAAACATAATGTTATTTTCTCAGTATATACTGTCTTATCTATGATTTTATTCTTGCTACATTTGACAGTCAGCGTAGAGCCTTTTTTTTTTAATTGGCGGAATGCTTTGACGCGTACCTCTCCGCGGGGCGACGGAGGGGTTATGTCGGGCTCACCGGGGGAGAGATACCCCGGTAATACCGACTAAACCTACCACGGTGTTCCTCGACATAACCATAGACGGCGAGGCCGCGCGAATCGCTTTCACATGCAATCGCGACGCCGCCTATGAACAATACTGTTTTCTTAAAAAGTGCATTTATTAACAACAATAAACTAAATACCAGTGTTCTTCAGTTTCTGATTATGTTTGTTCGATTATATTTTGCAATGTTTTTGTTATACCCATTTCATGATGTGTGAGTTTTAATATTATAATGTACATAGTTAACATCGAATCATTGTAATTATTTGCAGCTTTAAAAATCACGAATGGATACTAACGATGATATCAGCAACTCACTACTTAAAATTTTAATCACATATTTTCTTTTATGTTATGATATCTACTATAAGTACAATATAGTGCATCGCAAAAATCGTAAAGCGGATTCCACCATACTTTATAGAACTTCTTTCATCTTCTCTAAGCTGCAAAATTATTTGATATTATTAGGAAAATCACGCAGTACGAAGTAAACTGCGTTGCACTTATTTTCCTTGAAAAAGTTTTAATATACGATACACCACATATTTCATTTTTATGAAATTAATATTTTCGTAAACGATTGATGTTAATGTCAAATCTGTCCCAGCTGATCGGAAATCTGCCATATTTTCTCTCAGCTAGGTTTCAAACACGGGACCGGCGCTGTTTAGATTTATTTACTGTTTAGCTATTGATAAACTTACTCTTAGCGCTAACTAACGTTTATAAGTAAGATTTCTCATGAACAGTCGCTATATAGTAGGTAACTATGAGTATCTATCAAATATTTAAAATGGGTTTATAAGTAAGACAGCATATGATAACTACGTTCTTTCTTGCAAGCTGTCTACCGCGGTTACCCACGTTTGCGATTACTACTGCGCTCCCGTGGCTTGTAATGTCATGCTATAAAGCCTATGTTACTTCTGGATCAAGGACCTTTCTAACAGTGAAATAATGATAAAAATCGATCAGTAATTTTACAATTTATTCATTACAAACAAAAATACTGAAATCCAAATCTTTTCTTTTTATAATATTAGGTTTATAACCTTTTACGAATTGATAATAAATGGCAATTATGTCGTAGAACTACTTTTAGACAGCATACATGAGATATTCATACGTAATAAAATATGAGGCAGTTGCTGGCAGGTCGACTTTTATCAGAATATATGTAAATGATATTTTGTTAGAATTTGTTAGTTTTTTATACGGAACAATTAAGTTCATAATTTATGTTGATATGAGTATTTATCATATACTAGTTGTACGACTAATAAATAAGACTGTTACACACTGCAGAAATTTATAAAACATTTGTTTTACGAAATTTCAATTTGACTGCAATTACTTTAAAATACTTTAAATTTTTTTTTGTGGCTGTTGTCATTACAGAACTGAGATCTGTATATAATTTTGCAGAGTTTGTGTGTGCTTTGTATGCATGGTTTAATATTGTTTATAAAGTCCTTATGCCCAATGTCCATTGCATAAAAGACAAGATTAAGTACTTTATTGAACGTTTTGAATACTGATTTATTGTTTTATACATTTAGTTGGTATTGAGAAAAGTCAAACCCCATCTTATTTTATGTATTTGATGTCACAGTCTCATGATCCCAAAACAAACAGAGATGCCCTGTAACCAAGACTGATCTAAATTAGCTAAAGGGGAATATCTTATTACAGTTACTTTGAAGTTCTCGTTAATAACCATTAATTCTAGCAGCCAACGTAAATCAAAATTGAATTCATTATTATTTAACTTTGTAGATGTATCTTTTTCTAGTTAGAACAGTGACACTGTTTCAAACCTTAAGCCGATTGCCTAATATAACTTTGGTTTTTATTCGCACATATAACTAGCTTACCAGTTTGCAATTGCTGAGCTTTAAAATATTGTTAATTTAAAATTAGATCAGAATTATTTGTAATGGTCTTTAATTCTCAAATAATGAGTCTTAATGCATAAAAAATACAATAACTAAATATAGGCGGATTTTAGAAATTAATAAGCAACAAATATAATATTTTAAAAGAGAATGTTCAGTTTGTTACTTTTTCAAGATAAAACATTGAAACCGATTAGATAAAAGATTCTATGTAAGTAAGTAGATAGCTTTAGAGTTAAAGGACATAGGCTACATTAAAAAAAAACCGCGATTTATATATACTAAGCATAATAGTATATTTAAATTAAAAAGCATTTATTTTCAATATAACTTCTGCACTAGCAATGGTATCTGTGTCACGTGAAACCAACTTTGAAACAACGGACGCAAAATACACCCAAACTTAAAACAGTTTTTATGTGCCGACATTGCATAGCAGATTTGACCATGACATTGTCAAGGTGATCACTATTGCTTCATTCGTGCAATAACTATACAAAATGCCTAAACTAAAACTACAATTATAGAAAACAGAATGCAATAAGAACTACAGTTTTACAATAATTCATACGCATGCCTTTTAAAATAATACCAATTTGTAAGATATATTGCTATGCCGGCCTACAGTCTGTAGCCCGTATGTTGGCGTGCTACACGCCCTAAGGCACGACGCGCGACGCTTTGATAAATGACACCGCCTGAACTTCATAGTGGTTTACCTTTGTACTGGTTTTCTTTGCGCGTTTTTTGAGTTTTATGATTTTAATTGTACAAATTTGTTGTTGATAGTTCGCCAAGGTTTGTACCATGTTTAGGCAATAATTAAGTTTAATTTTAAATAAGTACATATCTTTGTAATATTACATTGTAGGGAAGATCCAATGCAATTCGTACAGCGATTTAATTTCTTATTTCGTTCTTAGTGTTTTAGATTCAAGGAAGTGAACATCAACATTCCCATTGTTCTTTAAAGTTATTTTGTGCTCCAGGGGTCAGATAACATTACTTATAACCAATATATCGATGTTTTTAAACGTGGTGCTAGTATGACGGCAAGCGAAATGAAAAAGTATTAGCAATGTATTATAGGATATAGGCAATTAATTATAGGATCTAAATGTAAAAATATATATAACAACAAATCACAATTTTTAACTCTTTAATTACCAATGTTTACAAATAAATATATGATTGATTTAAATAAAAACAATATCTAAGATTTTTTTGCCGGCGTACAATCTGTCGAGTGTGTTGCATTTATGTAGGTAAACATAAGAAAATTATTTTCGTTAGAACAAATTCTTGCATTATATAAAATAATATTGTTTATCATAAAATAACATAGATGTCGCTAATTATTGTGATTGGGATGTCTGCGTGTCGTAGTCGGCACGGTGTGCTATGATAAATGACTGCCGAGTGCGCGGTGCCTGTACCACTGTGTGGACGAGGCACCACAGTACGCACGAAGCAGAGTGGCGTATTGTAAGGCTATGTATTTATATTGTTCTTAATATATTATTATGTGAAAATTGTAAATAATCGGGTGGGTTAAAATGGAAGTGTATATAAAATCTTATAATAAGAAAACAATATTTTCATACTGCTTATAATGTAAGACATGACAAAAGCTATCTTAAAATCTTTGATAATAAATATAGTGAAAAAGTTTAAAATAACATTATGACTAATTAAAAATTAAGTAAGGGTGAAGGTACTCGTGTAGATATATTATTTTAGCTTACGGTGCGCAGAAATTAGGCGGTTTATCTAGTTCAGCGCATGTCAAACCACTAAGGCCTGAAGCTAGTTTTGAACTGAGAAGTCCAGTGTTTAGACCTAGGTGTCAAAGAACAATGGCGGAATTCATCTCTTTTGGAACCCAATCTTATAGATAACGTGCCGTAAGATAACTCATTGATAGTTGTAGAATACAAAAGACTAACAAAAAATCAAATAGAAAGTAATTTCTAGAAGTTGGAAGAAAAAGATACAATATTATAGGAATAAATAAGACAGATTATGATTGACAACTGACAGACAGTATTGCCAGCTAAACGTTCCGTTTTACGTTATACCTACCATGAGTATAGTAATAGTTTATAATTTAATATTTTTGTAGACGTTTTACACGTACAATACATATTTACATATGTCATATTCATGTTTTAACTGTAAAAAGTGAGTTTTATTTTTTCATCAAAAATATAAAAATCCATAATTATTCAAGATCAAATCTAAAGTAAAAACAAATATATTGTAGATTGGAACGTAATCCCACACAAGCTGCGTTTTGTAAGTGCACAATGACTCATTTTTTAATCAATTAAAATCAATCATATTTTTTAATTCCCTTCTTTTATAAGATAGATTCATTATTGACACAATTTTTTTTTATATAAAAATCTTATAACCTGTAGTTACAACTAACGTATATTTGAACTTGAACGATACTTCGTTAATTTTTACATTTTGTGGGTCCAACCTTGCATCGTTCTTGGGCATACAATTGTCTTTAATTTTGCACATTGATTGGCTGTTAATTATCTGCATAAATAAATAACATAATTAATAATAATAATATTCTACCACATACACACACAACACCATCTAGCCCAAACTAGGCAGAGCTTGTACTCATATATAATAATTTTAACATGACAATCTAGTAATATTAACGAGGTGGATAATTGCGAATCCGCAGTGGTGAGTATATTTGGAACTAATACTTGTGATTTAATGCTACTGAAAGCTTTTACTATAAGTTTGATAATAAATATCCAAGTTTTATTGCTGTCACTATACTATATTATTAAACAGCAAAAATGTCGGATACGGATTTGAACTGATCTATTTATTTTATTTCATTGTTAAGAGACACTTATTATATTATATTGACATGTTAATTATCAAGATTTTTTTTTAAATCTTATCTTATCTTGTCTTGACATGTCTTGACATGTCGACTTGTCTTGACACGTCTTGACACGTCTTGACACGTCTTGACACGTCTTGACACGTCTTGACACGTCTTGACACGTCTTGACACGTCTTGACACGTCTTGACCCGTCCCGTCCCGTCCCGTCCCGTCCCGTCCCGTCCCGTCCCGTCCCGTCCCGTCCCGTCCCGTCCCGTCCCGTCCCGTCCCGTCCCGTCCCGTCCCGTGCCGTCCCGTCCCGTCCCGTCCCGTCCCGTCCCGTCCCGTCCCGTCCCGTCCCGTCCCGTCCCGTCCCGTCCCGTCCCGTCCCGTCCCGTCCCGTCCCGTCCCGTCCCGTCCCGTCCCGTCCCGTCCCGTCCCGTCCCGTCCCGTCCCGTCCCGTCCCGTCCCGTCCCGTCCCGTCCCGTCCCGTCCCGTCCCGTCCCGTCCCGTCCCGTCCCGTCCCGTCCCGTCCCGTCCCGTCCCGTCCCGTCCCGTCCCGTCCCGTCCCGTCCCGTCCCGTCCCGTCCCGTCCCGTCCCGTCCCGTCCCGTCCCGTCCCGTCCCGTCCCGTCCCGTCCCGTCCCGTCCCGTCCCGTCCCGTCCCGTCCCGTCCCGTCCCGTCCCGTCCCGTCCCGTCCCGTCCCGTCCCGTCCCGTCCCGTCCCGTCCCGTCCCGTCCCGTCCCGTCCCGTCCCGTCCCGTCTCGTCTCGTCTTATCTACGTACCGTACCGTCCCGTCCCGTCCCGTAAACGTAACGCGTAAACAAGCTGGGAGTGCGGAAGTGTCTCAACGCGCTCCAGCGCAGTTTCGCGCAGAAGATGTGCCAAGCCTACCGAACGGTATCCCTGAACTCAGCACTGGTGTTCGCGGGGGTGCTCTCTCATGACCTGCGCGTACGCGAGATGGCCTCGCTATACGTGGTCAAGAAGGGGGTGCACCCAGGGGCGTGCACAAAGATTTCTGGCATATTATATTATATATATATTTATATATTATACATATTCATGCACGCCCTATCCGAAACCTCTGCGAGGGCACTACATTTCATTTATAAATGTTTTTGTGTGTATATGTATATATGTATATATGTATATCTGTGTACAATAAATAAATAAAATATCTTACCAAAATCAATTCAGCGACTTTTTGACATGGCACCATTGATGACTGTGTGTGTGGCCACCAGGAATATCCAAATAAGTGACTGATAGTGACTCACTAGTGAGAACAAGTCACCTAAATGATATCCATTGTGGCGTTATAGGTATTACAAGGCCGTGAGATGTTAAGAATGTTTATGCGCAAATGAACAAAAACATATGAACGAAATTACTAACATACTTGACTGTAGGTATTTTTTACTTTTTATAAATCAAATCAACGCGCCTATCTTTTTTTATATAATTCTGTAAAACGTCGTCGTAAGAATTACAAGATCGTTTTAAAATCAAATAAACTGTGTATTCAAACTAGACTCTATTCTACCTTTTCCAAACATTTGGAACTTTAAACAAGAATCTATATGTTTTGTCGACGAATTGTGTTTAGAAGCAGCTTTGTGAAAATTATTTAAATCCGAATATCCATTATAGGTCCAAACATTACTTTTATCATGTTTTGAAAATAATATACACGGGAAACAAAATAGTTTTCTTGTGTGTACACAGCCCGCTAGTCAGCTATAAATATCATAATACTTTTTATTAAAAGAACGTGTCGTGTTACCTTTCTGTTGTTTTAGATCTAAATCGCGAATACAGCGTCCCAGAGAAATTATTTTATTTTTGTCATCAAAAGACAACGTCGAGAAAACACCAGTTTTTAACTGATTTAAACACACATCACCAACACAGATCTCACAGGTATAATTTTCCATAATTTACAGTAATTCCGGTAATTTACTAATTATTTAGTTATCAATTACAAAGCGCTAAAAATCACCTCGACAGCTCTGTGAAATAATTAATAATGGCGTACAATGCTATATTGCTAAAATAATAGGCCTATAATAAACAACAATTATGACGTCTTTGACAACTGTTTAAACTAGTTGGATTATTGTGGAAGCAGAGCTTACAGTCGGCGAGCACACACGTGCATTTTACACACACAAGCTAAATATTTGTCTTAAAGACAGCGTAATCGATTGACGTTTAAATGTGTAGCGAATAAGCACAATTAGTTCTGCTTCCAGACACCTCAGTGGTGTGGCGCGTTGATCGATAGCAACACTCATTAATCTCTATTTGTTTAGTAGTTCGCTCAAGGACCAATAGATGGATGGCAGTGGCACAAGCTCTTATTGTTATTCAGCTTGTAGTATTTAATAAATAGATTTCGATTATATAGATTTACATAGGCCAGCGGACTAGGGTATGCAGTGCTTATTTGCTTGTATGAAGCGCACGCGCCTGGGTGCACCTGCCAGCGCTGGGGGACAGGGATGTCGAGCGGGTGGCATTGGCGCTGGAGGGACCTCATCCCGCGGAGCAGAGTGAGATAGATCTGAGAAACCTGGTAGACGAGGCACAATAATAATAATAATAATAATAATAGTTTATTGTTTCTCTCTCACATAGATACATAATAAGAAATTACACAAAAGAAATTTAATCTAGACATATACATAAACGCAACTATGATAATAATAAATACCTCGAACATAGAAGGTACGGAAGATGGTGGTGACCAAGGAGGTTGCTCAAGCCCTCACGGGGCATGGCGGGTTCTCTGAGTACTTGGCTAGGTTCAAGTGCAAGGAGAGCCCGGCATGCATCTGTGACCCTAGTGTCGGTGAGTCAGTGGCACACATCCTGCTCGAATGTCCCGTTTTTGGCCCAGCACGATTTGAACTGGAGATCGAACTGGGCCAAAGACTGGAGGCGCAAGAACTACCCAAACTTATGGGTGAAAATAGGGCTAGGGACCTTGTCTTGAGGTATGACGTAAAAATTATAAAAATTGTAAATAAAAGAAATAAAGATTAAGAAAGACCATAACCAATAAATATTTTGTGTGATATTTATAGAGTTATAATTGTAATTTGTCTAAGAAATAGGATTAAGGTAAATATTGTCCTAGATGAAAGCACTAGAGTTAAAATCTAAATATGCAAAATAAGTTTAAAGAAAGTAAATAAAAATGTTGACTGAGTCCCAAATCGCCCCCCTCCCCTCCCCAACCTTAGAAATAAGTAGTTAGAATAGGAATGAAATGAATGAATGGGAAGGATGAAAGTGCGAGTAGCGTAAATGATAGAACTAGAATTAGAAAGAGAACATCTAAAACGAAAACATCTCTGGCTTAGCCGATCGCCAGAGGGTATGAACGCCCTGAGATGAAGTGTACATAAAAAAAAAACTAGTACTTCCATTTGCAATATCATGTAAAAATATCAAAATACTTTTATAGTAGGTACGCTTGAAGGCGGCGCTTCGATACGAGAAATCGCTGTCATAGTGTAAGGTATAGCCCATCTAGCTAACTAATATATACATTATATTATTGGTCAGCATGTATATATACGTAATATTGTCTTCTATTTACGCGAATATTATTCATTAAAATTAAACTGCTATATACGGATTTTATCGCGTAGTTTATTTGACACTTTATTACAAAGTTTTGAAAATTTTTACACTACTACTACTATTAAACTTTACTAATTTTTAAGCTATTTAAATTATTATTAAACTATTTAGATTTAATTTATTTTTACACTTTCCCCGACGTTTCGGTTGCTTTTCAGCAGCCATGGTCACGGGGAGAGTCTCCCCGTATTTATATTATATTATTAAAAATTAGTAAAGTTTAATAGTAGTAGTAGTGTAAAAATTTTCAAATCTTTGTAATAAAGTTTCAAATAAACTACGCGATAAAATCCGTATATAGCAGTTTATATATACATGTAAAAATATAATAAGTTACTCCAGACTGATTTCTTTTATGGCCATAGCGCCCAAATCTAAATGGGTACTGGCCATCTACGCAAGAGATATAATATTATTTTATTTATGTGCACAAATAAGTGCCTTTTCAATTTCGTTACATTCACAGTCGGATGCGATGGCAATTTAACTCAACCTCGAATCAGGCTTAGGCTTGTGGAAACTAACACTACTCACTTCTTAATTCTGGGCTGTTTGAGAAATATTTGACATAGAAACTCAATACACATTTTGACTGGCCCTACTCGGTATTTGCGCTCGAGTTCTTATCGAAAAGACAGAATCTGCCTAGTTAAATTACTCAACATAAAAAAAGAGAAAAACCAGGCAAAATGCATTTTTTTTACAACAAAGCAACTGTAACTTATCACGTGAATTAGAACAAACACACACATAAATAAACTTTTAATAACGTAAGACAAGATAATGATCACCGCCAATCCACAGCAACATAACTACACCTACCAAAGAGACAAAACAATGTCAATTGAGGCTGACAGTGAGATGATGACGTCACTAAACGTCACTCCTCCCTCGCCGAAGAGAGTGAGACAAAGATAACGAGCTGCTCACAGATTTGTGTAGGGAAAATTTATGGGCACCTTCAGATATCGCTCGATGACACGATGACGTAGCAGAATATGGAATATCTTACGAAAATTGTTTTATGCTCTTATCATCTATTGTGGATTACTGTACGCCTGTGCGCCTCTCTACACTATGTATATTTAATATTCAATAAGCATTAAATGAAGACACAAAGAGTAGCGAGTGAGGACATCGTTGGACGGTCACGATGAGGTTTTGAATTCGATCTAAAGGTGCGTAGCTCTCTCTTGCTATCTTCCTTGCTATTTGTCCCACTTGGTGGTGGCTTGTCTAGTCAGCCTTCTTTGTTTTCTTCTTCTACTCACTCACTTCACTCTTTTCTTGACGTCTGACTTTTCGAAGTTATAATTAATAATAATAATGATTAGGAATTTATACGTATTACAATTATTTTAAACCCACCAAACTGTATAACAGTTTGTCGACGGGATTAGCGCTCGATTATAACATAAATATATTATGTAACCAGTTTTACGCTCTCGGTTAATACAGTGATTTAATAATTAAGAGTATGTAATGGTAAAGCAATTAAATTAAATACAATTAATAAAGCAAGAATTAATTAAAAATTTAAGTGGTTTAACTCAGCAATACATTTTTAAGTTTGCTTCTAACAGTTTGTTTCTTCGTTAAAACAACATTTGTTCTCAGCCAGGCATGTTTGTTAAACAATGTAGGGGTCAAATACTCGCTGGTTCTTTTTGCAAAATAATTTCTTACCGAGGGTATTACAAATTTATGTTGTCTAACGCTTTTAGTATTATAAGTATTTTCCACTTTTATTTTGAACTTATCCTCATACAATTGTTTCAGGACCACCGAGTATCCAACCCTTTTATGTATAGGAAGAACTTTACAGATAGATAATAGTTTCTCATAATTATCTTTGCATTCAAGTTTTGTTTTTCTATCGACTAAGTATTTCATGAAGCGAATTTGCAGTGACTTTATGTTGTCTAAATATGTTTTAAATGTACGTCCATACGTGCTCAATCCATAGCTGAGCAGCGAATCAGCGAGGACAAAGTAAATGTCACGCAGCGTTTTGTTACTCAGCGGCGCATTTAAGGCAAAGAACTTACTCAACACCGCTCTGACTCTAGTGCACACTAAGTCCACATGCAAACTCCAGTTGATATTGGGATCCACCCACAGACCCAGATATTTGATTTTTTTAATAAACTCTAAACTTTGGCAATTGCAATTAAAATTATTTGATTCTGGGCAATTCATCTTGTCATAGATTAATTGCTCAAAACTAAGCATATATGTTAACATGTATCTGTTATCATATATGCTTAAAACTAAGCATATATGATAACAGATACATATATCTTAATATGTGAATACAATGTCGACTGTGAACTGGCAATATGTGTCATCAAAATTGTTTAAAGTTTTAAATCTTAAGTACTATTTTATACTAATCATGCCTCAGATGTAATGTAGCTGATATGTCTTAGATATATTATATCTGTGTCGTTACTTCTTGCAACACTGCATCCTAAATAATATAACATGGTACTTATTAAAAGTGATAAGTATTCTTAATAAAAATAGGTGGCACATATACACATGACATAATATCTACTTACTTATTACGAAGATATAGACACAATATCACGTTAAAGTACCTGCATATGTAGCCTATGTAGGTCGATACCAACATACTAAAAATTATTACCAACCTCCTGGCGGTTCTTTAACAGATATAAATCACAATATCTTCGGGCACTTCCTTCGATTGGACGAGGTGCACGGCAGGATGTGACGTCAAAGCTCCTATCTGCCAAGCTGATTGCTCATAAACCCGTCGTCGGCTCTGATAACGCGACGAACTTTGAGAATAGACCCTCAAGATACGTATACCTATGTGGAGTGGAACGCCCTTATTACACTGTTATTAGCCTTCCAAGATTACGACATGCACGTTGGGTTAAAACTCTTCGATAAATGTGAATAAAAGTATGTAGGCTGTTCTTACTAAAGGTCTCAAATTTTGATTGTTTATGAAAATTTCCAAAGGTATTTTTCTACATTCCTTGCAGTATTGTAGTCGTCGCTAGTAGTGTTGTTATTATAGAAATGCGCCGATCCAAAAAACCAGAACGCGTTATTTTAGATACTGTCCTATAGAACAACTCTTTTCGTCAGCTTATTTAACTTTATGTTATATGTATAAGTAGGAGTGCAGCCAGCGATTACGTACTGTAACCTATGAAGCTTTGTCAGAGACACATCTCTAAAATCTCAAGATATGTATCTCTTTAAAGCATAAGCATATTAAAGCATAACTTACAACATACTTAATATACATCCGACATAAAAGCAGTGGCTGTTCTGTTAGCGCAAGGAACAAAGATTATTGCTGACGTTACCTACATCGGAGGAAAGAAATCTGGAAACCTTGGACACCATAAATAATTATAAGTTGGTTTTGTTCGTCTCCTTCCTCTGTTCTACTTACTTTAAAAAAGTAACGATATTTATACAAATAGTAATAGATTAAACATGAAAATATAATGTATCGATAGTTTCTTTACGAGGTTCTTTTAAGAGTTTGACTACTATCCTACAAATACACGTATTACGTGTTGGGAACGAAATGAGTTAAGATCATAGTATGAATTAATATATATTATTTGTAAAATCCACCGTTACTAATTATTAGTATACTTATATTTTTGAATGACATTGGTTGATACTATTCTAACCTACAACTACATACATATACCTATTTTGATTGTAACTACTAACTCAGAACCATTAATTACTACGAAAGTGCATGAAAATTTTCTTAAATTTATAATAATAAGTAACATAAATAAAATGAGCAGACAATAAGGTGCAATAGCGGTGTCTATAACAAGTTTTATTTCAAAGAATCAGATGGCTATTCATCGTTTCACAATGGTTGCGTGCCCTACCCCGTTCTCATTGTTTTAATCTTAGGACACTTTCACAGCAAGCGAACATTTCTGAACCATTTGTTGTTTATTAGACATGTAGCCTTTAAAATATATTAATATTTATAACCAATGTTTGTGTACATGTTGATAACAAATATTACTAATAAATAGTTTTGCTTTTATTCTTCTTTTACGAAAATAATATGGAAGCTTTTAACTTTTGTAGATCAATAATAAAATTAAATTCGTTTATACGGCTGAAGTCTAAAAAGTGACCGCAGAATTACAAATCATAAGGTCTTGGAGTAAATTATCAAATATGGTAAGTAGTATTGTGTTTTTAGAAACGAGGCATAGAACTATAGTAAATGTATCTTAGATTCTTTAAACAGGTTTGCGATAACGGTCACAGCAGTATTTTCTTGTGCAGTTGTACCAGTGTGGTTATACCACAACTTGCTTTTGATAATTAGGTTATTGTCAGTCACATCCAAGTATCACCTACAGGCGGCAATACCTTTTCTGATACAGTTAAAAAAAGGCGATTATATTATATAGTACATACAAGTAATAGTCAACTGCTACAATTACAAAACCACTTAATCGCTTTGCTCACATTCGGCTGACAGACGACGTTCAGCCACAAACTGTTCGTCCAGGGGGAACGTTCCCTTGCCCGGATCACTAATTGCCAGGGACCCAGGGATGGCGGACGGCGCATTTTAAATATCCCCGCAAACGTTTTTAACAACCACCTCATTGCATTTTAAAAGAAAGGATTATAATTTCTTTTACTCTTAGGCGGGGATCTTTTATTAATTCAGCGAGTTGTTTAAAGATTTTTTGTTGTTGTGAAACTCACTTCCCTCGATTAAAATGAAGATTTTCTTCGCAATAAAAATAAGAAGGTAAACCAATTTTGTGTAGAATATGCGACTTTTATCCATATAACGAAAAACAGTACTGATATACTTTTAGGCTTATTATAAAAGGGAAGATTGTTACACTCATCAGTCCAGTGGCTTCGCTTGTATTCGGTAATCAAACCTACACACATTATTCACTAATGTGAATAATGTTTGGTTTTGATCTCCATGTTGGGCTTTGAGCTATTAAGTTATTCTGTCTCGAAATCTTCAGTAATAGCAGCTTGAACTGTGGTCGGTAAGCGGTGATAAGCTGGTGTACTAGATATATTGGATCGAATAATAACAGGAAAATATATAATCCGTCATACACCTCTGCGTAGCACTTCGATACTACATAGGTATATTATGTTACGAATTGTGATAGAAATAATATGTACATAGGTATCTCGGAAAGGTACCAAAAAGTTAATTAAATTCAACCAAATTTAATTGTTTGTTCTTAAGTAGGTACGTGCATAGGATTCAAGCCCATATAATAATAATAATAATAATAATAATAATATTCTACCACATACACACAACACCATCTAGCCCAAACTAAGCAGAGCTTGTATATGACACTGAAGTCTCTTTTTTTAGATATAGCTACCGAATTAGGAGTCATTCATGTGTCGCGGGTGACTTTACAAACATTCAGACAACGGACACAAAGAGCACTCAGACTCTGAACAACTATTTTTTTTTAACTATTTGTGAAGCGAACTTACAACACTCGGCCCGGCGGCAAGTGGAGAGGCGACCACTTAAACCACAACGCTATCCATGCAGTCAGCTTAGAGGTATTACACCTATATTCAACCAAGTGGAAAGCTTCATTCAACATAGACGACCTTATTGCCGTCCACCGGGCTCATTGCCGGAAACTTGCTCCTACTGACAGCAATACAATAACGTTTTGTCTGCAAACCTAGGTCTTTAAGGCTGTAAATATTACCGCAAACATATGATGCGGTACAAACAACTCTTAAAAGTTAATGGCATACCAGTAAATGTATAAATATTTATCTGGATTGATTGAGGCGAAGAATTATTTTGAAAATCTACGTTGATTATTTGGGTCAAGTTCTTTATACTAAAAAGAAAGTAGTAAAATGCTTAGATGCAATAGCAAACTGACAAGACGAGATAATATATTATCTAATGCAAACATGGGTGTGTATGGATTACTACGAAAACTACAAAAGGTGAAGATGGATACTGTCGTTATAGAAATAATGCTTTTAGGTTATCATTACACAGGCTAGTTTTGAATAAAAGCAGCAGTAAAATGTGTTTCACTTTGTTTTAAAATCGCGTAAGCTTTTAACTGAAAATTCGGCTCAAGTTCGTCTCAAAGACTTCGAGACGCTTACGAAATTAATCATCGCTTAAACAGCTTGACACTCGATGTGTGTGCTTCAACACATCCTGCGTGTAACTCCCGATTAAATTCACAGATGGCGCTCTCAGTAAACATGTATACTTATAGATGCAGATAGACATTTTTGATAAAATTTATGCAAACACGATGCATAAAAAAATATATATATCAAGCTGTATGATATATATCAAGCTTTTAAATAAAAATCAAAACAATAATAACCACAAACAATATTACGTGTAGTGAACTTTTGGGCACCGGCCTCTTCTCAGTATGAAATGGACGAGGTCATAGTGCACTACGCTGACCCAGTGTTGTTAGGTGGTAGACATCACATATCTTCGACGACATTACGGATAATTACCTATTTAATACGGATATACCATCCAAAAGTCAGAGATCTGGGATGAAGGATGGGATCTAATTCGAGATTTCAATGTGGCAGTCCCACTAGGCTATCAGTTGCTAGTAGCAAATAAGAACAATAAACAAAGCAGATATGCATTTTACTATAGCAATTTAGTTTCACTTGAAAATATTGTTGTTTTCAAAAGCCTATACGTAAATGACGAATTCGCTGCCAAATATTTTCATTCTAACAGCTACCTAAATATACAGAATATTTTATAGGAATCGCAGAGTTGAAAGCTTTTAAGCCCTTTGCATAACATTATAAGTAAACCACAGACTAGTTGCGTAAAATATAATTATACGAAATATTTGTTTCGAGTGAACTTAATTAGTTTCCAGACATGAAAGGCAAACAATGATACCATATTATAAAGAAGTTCAATTTATGAAGAATTAGGACAACAACAATTTAGGTTCTTTAGATAGAATATTTTTTATATTGTGAGTGCTATTGCAAAACAAATCAATTTGTGTATGATGGTTTCGTTTTTCAAATAATAAAATATATATTGGTAATATAATTATTGCTGTGATGACAACTTAGTCTATACAATCTAAGCGTTTAAATCAATTTATTTATTCGGGTGAGTCTTTTAAACACTTATCTATTAATCTGGTATATTTGAATTGCCGGGCCTCTCTTCGTCAGAAAATAACACCAGAGTGGAGCTATTCATATAACTGTTGTCAATTTCCATATAAACACAGTATCTCGTAACATATTCCTTTAAATAACACAACACACAATACGGGATGGCGGCGGCCGATTCGGCAAGCGTACGAAGGTGCGCTCCGTTTTTGCGCACAAATGGCGAAATAATGACAGCCGTACGCGCGGGCTTACCACGTCCTCTCGCATGGTAATATTGTACCATGAATATTTATAAACGTCATCCGACACTATAGAAAAATCGATTGTATGGTGTTGTTTTATAAACATTTTTTGTTTTACGGACTAAATACAAAATAGGTGCGCGTTTTTGGTTAACGGTTTTTTGGAGATAAAATGAAATAATTTATGCATTTCGAAGCATCTAGATACTTATTCGATATTAGATTTTCCTTAAAATATGAATCATTGTAACTGCAGGCATCGAGAAAACTTCTAGACTTAGTGCTACCTGATTAAAGTTCAACATAGTCCAAGAAAAATTACTATGTAGGAGTTTGAATTGAAATACTATCGGTGATTGAACCTAAATATTGTTAAAGCAATGATTATTTAGCCAAATGCGCTGTTCGGATTAAATGCTATGATTTTGACTAAGAATAGTGCGATTCACAGATTATCATTATTTATCACGTATTTTTATGCTTCGTTCTAAAGTTTATGAATATTGTTAGTAGCGAAAATATCACTTAAATTGCAACACCATATTTAGCTACTACTTGTTAAGCATCTACATAAACCCATCAAACTAATTAGTTCGATAGATGTAGATTTATAAATATTACTGTTTGTTAAATTAAGAAAAATTATAGCATTTTATAATCCTATAACTTTACTCTAGAAGTACGCAACACAACGTACTAAATAGTTCTAAAACTTGGATTATGTTAGTTAAAAAGCGATGAGAATCGCCGATTGCATACACATTAGAATAGGGGAGGGTGGGATTTCCTAGGATTTAAATTTAAATTGCAGCGCCTCTATCTAACAAGTGTCACTCATGTCTCGAGCGTGATAGATCGATGATTGTATCGAGAGCTACAATACCAACATAATACTTTATATGCATACCTACTTAGATTGACGTACAGTATGTACGTCGATAGTAAATTATAATATTGAATAATGTGTAACGGCGAGACGTGAGCATTGGGATCTTAATGATTAGGTAGACTGTCTTGATGATCAAGAAGCACTAGCGTGAGCTGTAGAGCAAATGCCGATAGTGAAGGCCCAAATTATTTATCTTCTTTACCGGTTTGCTACATTACCTTATTAAAAATAACTTAATTAGGTACCAATAGATGATTCTACTGTCTTCCTGAGAGTCAGTACAGCATCTAAAGTATTATGAGCCTAATTTTTCTCCATGATCACTGAACAATGGTTTTCCATCAGTTCCATCTTAATATTATAAAAGTTTACTATTGTAATATCAAGAACATGAACAAAACGCATGCAAGTAAATTTACATCAATATGGTAACTGAGTGACATACAAAAACTATCCTGTATAAATGTCCCGACCTTGAATAAAAATAAGCGGAACAACAAACAGCTTTATATAAAGCGAGGAAAATGAAAATAAAAACACAATTTTAAATGCACATAATTTGAACGGCAGGCCGCGAGATATCTAACAGACGGAAAATATTAAACGGAACTTTACCTACATTTTTAAAAGAAGTTTTCTTTATCCAACGAATAAATCGAAGGTGGGAGGGAGAACTTACCCGGCGGAAGTAGAAATCTGTTGTTTTATTCATGAAAAAATAAAGAAGGGAAAAATGTGGTATGCGAAGCGGTTTGTTTCACAAACTAAGTTCAAGTTTGCTGCCAAACAAAACCTAGACTTGGGTATTTAAAATTAAAAGCAGGAGAGCACTAAACAACAAGTAGCAGTAGAAATACTCTAATTAGAAAAAGTATGCACTTTAAATGTGCACAATAATATAAAGAGTATTTTGAAACCTATTACCGTTCATTTAATTTTTAATAAAATAATCGCACCGAAGAAATTGACGTGAATTTTGAGGGGATAAGCACATGAACTAATCAGAGACATCGACACCCAGACGTAAAAATGTAGGTAACTGTAATTATATATACTCAATGCATATGTGACACATCAGTGGCAAGATGTCAAATAAACAGTCACTGCATTATTCGTGCAGTAAAAATATTATATATGCCTAAATCTTACAGTTCAAAATTTTATGGAAAATCTACATGTGGTGTCTTGTATGTTTTTATTTTAGTTATTATAAACTTATATGCTTAGTTTAAAAGTCGGATTTTATCAATACAATTGTTTATTGTAACGACCGATATGGAGATGTGTAGATAAATTGTAGCTATTAAATTCGTTTATGAGAATTGCAAATCTACAAACATATACGATTAAAATGGACTAAAATATCAAAGAGATGTTTCGTTCAGGCGATTAAAAAATTGTGTGGTCTTGTAGGAGTTCATTACTCTTCCGTTAGTTCATTAGATCTTCTAACACTACTCTACTAGATTTCTTTTTATACAATATATGGATTCAAATCGACATTTTACCTAAATTCGATCTTGCTGGTTTCTTTTGTAGTCCATCGCAGTATACAAAAGAAAATTTGTGTATCACTTTACACACTCTGTATTCCTTCAATCTGCTAGAAAATCACAAAATCTCGCTCCATCGTTGTGTTCAAAACAAGTGAATCTGTTGACAAATCCTCACGCACGGTATCCATTAAATAATGCAAATTTGTTGTAATCCGCACTCCACGGCACCCTGGCTCAGAGTGAAATATTTAATTTTCATAAAGTATACATTAGAGAAGTCGCGGGGGCGACGCTCTCGCTAACTGAACCGCACAAACACTTAAAATAAAGTTATTTGGAACGTGGGATGTTAATTGAAACCAGTATTTGCTCTTTTAGTGGTGAATATGGATGTTGTATGAAATGCTATTTAGCGATTGGTAAGACATATATGACTTATACCCATGTGAAAATATATTTCAAAGTATGCTTCATATACCAACCTAATAAAAATGCGACGACGAGTCAACTAGACAAATGCGATAGGAACAGAGGACTGATAAAATTGGACTAATTTGTGCTTTATAAATAAATGTTATGATGAAGTTTAGTCAAAATTATGTTTCTAGGAGCTGTTTATACTCGTACATTTAACTAAATATAGTGATTTGATACTATAAGAATGCAAGTTGTAAGCGTTGATATATTAGTAGAATGTTACGACTTACAATTTTGTTTGGTTCTATTACTGTAATGTAATCTTTACACAAACAGTTAACTTAGTTGTAAGGTTTAATATTAACATAACCAATGCGTAATAGTTAAAAATAATAGACCACAAAGTTCGATTATGATCTAAAACATGCTAAACTCAACGTGTTTTTTATAGTTACGTGATAACTATATTATTTATATCTTGATTTGATCTGTTAATTAAGATAAACTTTATATGAAGTGCATATTAGTTACAAAATATATTATATTTTCTATTACTTAGTGAGGAATATTTGTATATTTGTTTGTACTATATTGTACATAAATATTTCAGTACTGCGTTATAATTGAAGTTGATAAATAAATTGTATAAAAAAAGGACGCCGCTAACTAAATTTTGGGATGAATATGGTTTTGCGCCTTTCATGAGATATGCAATGATGTATGTATTTCATGTATTTTCAATGTTATTGAAAATTGAATGAATTGAGATCACTTGAATCGACATCACACGATTAGTGCTACGTGCAATGAGATATATTTTGGTTAGGGCCAAGTTTGTAGTAAAATAGAGACACTATTAAACTCAATACAGTGTTCAACTTTTGTAAGGATACAATCGGTGGCAGTTCGACGCGACCGACAGCAAATTTGCATATCACCAATATTATATCGTCACGCGAAAAACGTATCCCTTACGCCTGTGTACACATGAATGACGTGTGATGCTGCCGACCTTCCCTGACGTCATCCATCATTCGACGTGGCGCCTGCACCTAGACTCGTGACAGCGCGGGTGGAAGCACAACTACCTAAACAAAAATCAACGTTATTTAATAACAATAAAGGTAGCTTTTTGAATGGCATAATCTAGTGAAAGGTGGCCCTCCGCCGCCCCGCGGGCGAGGGAGGATCCCTGTCAAACGCTGGCGAAGAGTTTGACAGACGCGGGGCGCGGAGTATTTGACATGAAGGGGCTTGTTTGATACGGGGGTGAGCTGACAGCGGGGAGGGGGGTGAATTCTGCCCGGTCATGAATAGGCAATGGGCTCGCTTTATTTATAAAGATTGTTAGCTCGAACACGGGCCCAGTGAACTTCTGTTGGAAAATTAACACGTCGTTACTATTGACAAGTATGTGTATTTATAGCTCTCTTATTAGAAAACACAAAAATACTATTGGAATTTTCTCATTCCCGTGATTCGGGACTGTTTAGATATGCTATCTATATTCTAGTTAGAATTTAAATTTTACTTGACCAGGGCAAATATGTCACTTGTCTTATAAGCTTATGTTGTCTTACAGGAGTTGTTGGTTATAGTTGACCTATCTCTTAATAACAACCTACAACAAACTTTACAAAACCCGTAAACAAAATCGTAAACCGCGGTGTTTACGATTTTGACTCAAGCTACTTAAGTTGCACTTTTATTCCACAAGCACGTAAGAGTTTATCAACGACAATTTAATTCAAGCAACCGCAACCCTCAAGCATCTTGTTAGGGGGAATAAAATCCATAAAAGACACGACGCAAAGGCAGCGTTGGGAACAAAATTTGATTATTCCGCGAGGTTGGCCTATCGCCAGCGTCTGACTATTTATCAAGAGCGCCGAGAGCTCGACGGTTTACAAGGATACTAATCATTGATACGGGATTTCTATAGAGTGGGAAAACTGTTGCAATTTAACGAGTACTTACTGCTTCAGATTCAGTTCTACGTTTGGCCATACAAGCGTACTGTCTTTTTCTTAGATATTAAACATTCTTATTCATTTTAGTATATTGAATATGACATTATCTGAATTATGCTTACACGATATAGTTAAATTTATATGCAAATACTTTAGTATGAATAAGTGCTGAATCAGCGTAGAACTGCTCATAATTGTTTCATGTAGGTAAGTATTCTTATACGAGATTGGACATTCTTATAGGAAAAATTTAAGGCTTACTTCTCACTTCTTAAGTATATTCTAACTAATGTATATTATAAATGCGAATGTGAGATTGTTTGTTTGTTATGCTTATACGACTTAACTATTTGACCGATAATAATAATAATAATAATAATAATAATAATATTCTACCACATACACACAACACCATCTAGCCCAAACTAAGCAGAGCTTGTACTATGGGTACTAGACAATGGATAAACATACATATATACTTTTTTTTTTGTAAATATATACATATTATACATAGAAACACCCAGACCAAGACAAACATCCATGTTCACGCACACAAATGTTGGACTTGTGCGGGAATCGAACCCGCAGTCGGTTACACTAACCACTACGCTATCGAGTCGTCAATTAATTAATGAAATTATGATCGTTCAAGTAGCAATATCGCATACAGAAGAAGAACATAGGGTACCTATAATAAGTGTGGAAAATAAGTACTATGCCCTAGGGATAGAAATTTATTGACCATATATGTATTATATATATCTAGTACTTACATAAATGTAGCTGCATAAAATGATACACAATTGTTGGTAGTTACATTGATTACATGACTGAGTTTAAGAGAAATGTTTGTAAATAGATGAAAAATTACTCACGCATGTATAGCCCCCAAAGGTAGATAGATTCAAATTCAAATTAATTTTACAAAATGTAATAAAATATAATTTTATATTATATTAGTAAACATAAACCTTAGTGTTAGTTTACCTATATTTGATTGCCTCTTGTTTATAATAATATCTAGTAATAAGATATTTATGATAGTTATACAAATCATTCTGATGTGTATAAGCATCTGAAACGTATTGGAGTAGCATTTACGCATGTTTATCGTTAGGAAATGCTAATTCAGTTCAGCGGAGACGTACTGAAGTAGCTTTTCAACATATGCTCCCGGGTTTGATTCCCAGGTGAGAGTTTTGTTGGCTTCTCCGTTAAGAAATACTCATGAGCCGCACGGAGTTTGGGACTGTTCCCGGTAAAGCAATAGGTTCGCCTGCTATTACCTAAAACCAATGCTAGCGCAATGTTGTAATACGCCTCTTGCGGCATGAAATTATATGTAGATATGTATATAATAAAATATTCTAAATATGTATTTGTTAAAGATCGTAGATAATGAAGAAAGAAGAAGAAAGTATCTTTTCAATCAATTTATTCCTTCTGAAACTCAGAATCAGTTTTATTCGAATAATTACTTAAACCGTTCGACAACTTGGTACCTAATAATTACTATATAATCATAATTACTAGAAATAATTATGACCACATTCTACTTCAAATCTGTATTACTCATTGGTAGACTAATAAGTTAAATCGTATTAGGCAAGTAAATGTAGAAATGTGTTACGCAAATGATTTCTAATTAATTAATTGCTCGTTATAAGTGCTCATATTTATTATGTACAAAGGATGAATATTAGTCATGATGACATATTTTTATAATGAGCTACCTATTAGGCAAATTATGGCAATATTGCGAGTAGCCTAATGTGGACATTTAATGAGCCAATTACATACGCCAGTACTCATTTAAATATGAAATTCCTTATAGGTATTAAATGATTTGATTAATTGAAGGCGCTTTCTGGTTTTAATTAGCCATTTTTGTAATAAGGAGTTCTAAGTATCACATGTTACAAATTATGCTATAATTAGGTGTATTGTAATAAAATAGGAATCATGTAATTAAGTATAATGTAAATTTAAAATGTGTGTGTGTGTGCCTTTTAAGTGAACGAACATGGCAATGAAATTCTATATTCGCAGTATCTTCACAAGATTCTCTTTTATGTCTTTATGTTACTAAGTTCAAAATAAAATTACAGAGTAACTAATAAACTGTGGGTAGATGATCAAGCATAACAGTGTTATAAGTTATATTATAACTGAACACAGATGTGAAACATTTTATGAATAACATGGTAAAATAACATAACAATATACTCACTGTCTTGGTGGCAGCATTTCATGAGGTCTTGAGTTCGATTCTTAACTCAAGTATTTTTGATTTTTCTGTCAATACATTCTGAGTAGCAGAACGGATATGTAGCGCGGTAGATTATAGTCTCGTCTTCTTAAACGTAAGATCTAAAACCATCGCTGGCAAACATGTTTAGAACAGCTCTGCTTACCTTTTTGGGATATGGGTCTATATAAATATAGCTATTTTTCAACTGCGTTGAACAAAATGTCTATAAAATAATTTTATATTTATAACTCAAATGTTGTAATCTAAACACCAACATCTACAAAGTAAAGCGCAACATTATTAAATATAATAATACCAGATAAATATTAAAGCATTAAAATGAACCCCTTGAGTTTAAATCTAGGGTTGCTTCCGTCTATGATTTATGGCTCGCGAGATTTCGCCTCGGTGTCGCGTTTCCTTTTGTCGCCGTATCCGGCTTTGTGGCAGCCCTGGCTGTATAATAGACAGCCGATGATTCGATCCTGTAATGAATTCATGGTGCGTTCTCGCCTTTATATAGTTGTTTTAGCTTAATTAATATTCTTAATGGAGTTTAACGATTCAATTAGTGCCGATGTAGGTTGTTTTTAGGACAGGCGTGGTTTCTGATACAGGTACGAGTTATATAATCTAGTAAATGATTATAAATATAATTAAACATGGCGATATTTCGACGCAAATTAAGTTCAATATGATATTAATCTAATTAATTATTAATATACGCCGAAAATTAAAAGCAAATGATGGTCCTATTTGTAAATTCTTGCAAGAGTTGATCAACGACGGCATGGGATTTAGTAATACTACAGCGACTTATTTCTTTAAGCTTGTTTATTGAGACTATGTAAATTAGTGATAGAGTTGACTAGCCGTGTTTTGCGGTTATACCCGCTTCCCTCGTAAGGGTCGTACATGATGTTAGATAGCCTATAATGATTGTCAATAAATGATAGTATTTTCTAGGCCTAATTAACAGTACGAGGTATTAGTGCGTTCAAAAAAACAAGCAATATTTAAGGTAAATTTATTAACCTGTCAATAAATAATTAATTGTTGAAATGCCAGACATAATTAAAATGGTAATGTATCTAGTCGCCGGTGTACCGCTGTGACTCAATAGGTCTGTAGAAAAGCTGTGTTCGAATACGCTACTATATTTAGATCTGTTAAAATGTATTATGTGTTATGATTATGACCCATGACTCCTAAAACGCATATAGGTTTACCGCCTACTGGTTTTATACTGTTGGTTCGGTTATCAAGACTGCTGCAAGTAAATAGATATTTGTACCAGTTGATAAGCGATATTTTTACGTATAAAATAATTCAGTACATACTTCAGTTCCCATGCGACAGTATGGATGTTAAAATGTAGAACGTGTAAAAGAATCAGTTCTGTGTAGTGAATATTCATAACATTTTTGGGTACATAATTCTTATTATTTGACATAACATAATTAGTCTTAGTTAGATCTGAATGTCCCATCAATTTGATAGTGGATCGAAGAATAGTTTTATAGTTACAATTAGCAGATTTTACCAAAAAAAAAATTCATCCTAACGCCCAATCCCTGTAATAAAAAAATATTCAAAATTGAGATTCGATCTAGTCTAGTAAAATTTATGTAAATTTTCCAACAAAGTTCATTTTAATTTTGTGTATTTACGTGTGTGGTTTTTAATTGGTGTGATTTTGATCAATATTTACATCTCAAACCTTGTAGTTAAAGAAAGGCACATACTAATACCTAACAATATAAATTCCATTATCATTCGCACAACTCTAACCTAAAAAAGGTCGTATTCCATACAATTTTTCATGTGCCTACGAGTATTCCGACCAGTTACAAGAAAGTTTAGCTCATAATACTTACGTTGTATTATGTACCGTCATCCCTCACAGCATCAATGTTGTGGGGTGGGTTTAATAAAACAAAAGACAACAGCATGTCGACACTGCGGCCCGATCTACCGTCTGTCAAATAATGATACTCATTTGTCAAACGCAATCGGCCCGTCTGCGATATTCTTTATTACGCGCACAAATACACTGGATATTGTAGTACTTTCGTGTTTTATTTACTGTGCGGTGAGGTAGAATTTAAATTTCAATCGTGACCAAGTAAGATTATAACTGTAGTAGGTAGTTCGAAAACTATCTCATTGTAATGTATGCTATTTTTATCTATTAAAAAATGACAAAGCTTATATATATCGTCGTTTATAGATTTAGAAGTTGCTGTTCCGATATTGATAGTATCATAAGAATTGCTGAGTTTAATAGGTGACGATATAATTATAATATATTATATACAAGCCATTATCGCAGAAATAGCGCTTAAGTTGAACAGCCTTCCAACCGTCGATATGGGTTCCAGAAAACCAGTCCCGCAACACCTAGCCGATTGATTATCAAAAGTACCTATATAAAAATGATTGTCAAACTCAATCAGGTATTGCATTCCTAAATAAACTATAACACATATTTCGTTAGCTGATTCTGTTATTACGTAGGTATTGTAATAACATAAAATAAGATATTACATTCTATACAACACTCATACTATCCAAGACAACAACAAAGCCTTGTACACGCATACACACATTCATACAGCTGCACAATACCTTATAAAGGCGAGGAATAACCTCCGGATAGCAGGCTCCCGTCGATCCCATCATTTCTTTTATATTTTTTCATCAATGTCACACGTGACGCCCGAATGTCATTTTCATATGACGAAAAAAAATGTTTATTAAGACGACGGGCCACGATATTACAATTTTCCACTAGTGAAATATGGAAAGTGATATTTTACGAGAAAATAACAAGGTGCGTATAGCGAGATTAAAACCGAGAGGGTTGGCCATATTAATGTTTATGTAAGTAACGTATTCTGTTGCAGGTTTTATTAAAACTACGTGGTTTTATTTAATAAATCATAAAGTTCTATCCTTAACATGTATCTTTATATCACGTAAAAACCCAAACAAAATACTTTACGTATTCGTAAAATATTATTTATTATCTATCAGAATAAATAATAATTATCGAATTTGTAAAGTATAACATTTTAATAAATGATGATGGATTATTCATAATATCGAATGACTCCACATTTTACATTTAAATATGTCACAAATATTAGACAATCTCATTAGAAAATTATTACTATTGTCTGTAACTTCGCGAACTTAAGATAGATAACACTATCAATATATGGCATACGTAGTATCCATGATACTATTCACATAAAGGTGTTTAAATTGTAAATTTATAATAATAAGTAATTAATAATTATTGTACTCTATAAAAATATAACAATTACATTTTCCATTAAGTAAATTGCGAATAAAGTTCACGGTCATATAATAAAAACAAAAGACAAGCCACAATAGGAGTGTTTGAAAGAATGTAAATTTATGAACAACTTTAGAATGGACCTTTTATTAAAATAACAATGTAGCATTTTCGCTTATGTAGTAATGTTTAAAATACAACAATACATTTGTATAGTTTTGAGAATGTTAAACTATAGCTTATCATTGACTAATTCATGTTGAGTTTGCTTCGAAGTTTCGGAGATTTCGTAAACAAATCTGCGTTACATCAAATTAAAAATATTAAATAATACTTTACATTTTTATATTATACGGTGGATATTACATTATTATTATGGAATTGTGTTTTGAAAATTAATATATTTTATATACGTTACTATATTATTGTAATAAAATTACTGGATACAGATTTTATTGCGTCGTTCATTTTAAAATTTGAATCTGATCATTTTTCAATTCCGCTGTTTAAATTATTAGGCTCAGTAGCAGCCTAATAATTTAAACTACTAAAATAGAAGTAAATATTTACAGTTAATAAATTTAAAAAAATTAAATATTAATTAAATTAATATTTACAGTAATAGTTTCAAAATTAAGTAAAATGTGTTTTTTGAATAAATAACGCAATAAAATCCGCGTGAAGTTAAATTTTAATGTAAAACATTCGCAATAAATAATAAGACAATATTATGATTATAAAAATAATTTCGCCTATGAAGGTACGATATCTAAATTCAAATGTTGGATATTTTATCTAAAAGATATGTCGTAAACATTATTCACGTGATGACACTGTATCAAGCTATGTTATGCGCAAGTCATAGGTATTATATTATATTGTCCATAAGCAGTATTAAGATGATCGCAATTCGAGAACTATCACCGCCCTGACAAGCACAGTTTGCATCGTCACAGCGCTTTGGCGATGCACGGCGCGATGCGGCGCGGCATGACGCGGTACGACGCGGCATAGCGGCGACGAGCGTGGCAGATGTGCCACCGGTTGTGATTGTCTTGCCGCGATGATTGATGATCTTCCGCGGCGGCTGCGATATAGGGCTGCCGCAAAACGGAGAATAGAATTTTATGAAATGAGTGGAAATATAAATAGTAAAAATATATAAACTGAATAATAAAGTCATCATAAAATTATCAAAATAGTAATTAATAGCTACTAATTATATCCTGCACAGAGGCTATACCAAATCGTTGCAAATATTTTTGTAAATTTAATTGTAAAGGGCTAATTAGAGGACACAAAACAATGATGTTTATAGGATTCCAGCACAACGCAGAAACTATGGAACTGATTTGGGAACGGTTTTCATAATTTGGTAGCCATACATACGTAAATGGCGTCACGAGTGTGTCAAAAGGTGGTTATATTAAAAGGACATAATAACAGCTATAAATATGTTCACACATTTATCAATTGAACTTAATTATTAAACGTTCTTTGAAATAATTACTTCCGTTAACTGTATGTCATTGCGTAAGTGTTATTCATTCATTTGTAACTAGTCAGTTTAAGCCGAAAATATCGCCGTTATTACAACCATGCTATTAAAATATGTATATCTGGACCTTGTCGACGTTTACACATTACATCGAAATTAAAAAATGAATTAATGTCTGTTATTCTTTACGATTACTTTCTATGTCAGGTAAGGTATTAAAATAGAACCACTAAAAACAGATTTTATCGCAGTTTATTTGAATAAGAACTTTAAAGAATATTTTCTTATATTATTTATATTTCCTTTTTCCATTTCGTTTCAGGTGCTTTTTAGCGAATATAGTCACGCGTGTGCTTTCCTCGTGACAACGGATAAAAGTGTAACTGTACCATAATACCAAAATTAACCGCGATCAATTCCTATACAGCAGTCATTTCAAGAAATAAACAAATATTTTTATGTTCCTCTTTTATAATACTATATTATAATAAATTAAGACTACACAGTTTTGTTATTGCCAGCCATACAGCTGATTATTTAGTTTAATAGTAAACGGTAACCAAATACAAAAATACTGTTACACCGAAGCAGGTAACAAAATGACTACTGGGCCGCCCAGTATCTTTGTTATCGAGTTATCTCATATGTAAACAAACAAATTAGGCGAGAGAAAAAATATGTTTAAATCCAATAAACAAAGTGATTAGTGTATCTGTTTCTATTTTTATTTACCCAGATAACTGAGTAAATATTAGTAATCTACGCGCTGGAGCAAACAAGTACCCTTTTACAATGCAAGATAATCCCCTTTATAATGGTGATTGACAGTTCTCTCCGTCTCTTTTTGATTATATTGTTGGTGACTCCGCCTCCAATTCAATTGTGCTTATGTGATCTTATTTATCTGCAAGTATGTATTTTTAAACGCTAAAGCGAATTATGTCGTAAAGGATTTTATTTAAAACTGACACCAATACGAAAAAATTGAGTTGTGCCATTGATTTTATACGTAAAGGAAGAGAAAATTGAGTAATAGTTGTATATATGTATATATATGTAGATGTTTAATCGCAAAGACTTTTTAAGATATTTTATTTTTTATTATTGCCGGTCGTGTAATCCACGAGCAGTAGTACCGAGGTTACTACAAACAAAGAGATCCTAGGCTACTTGTAAGCCACGCAAGTTTTTGTTTTGTGGTACAGCTGACATCGCAATATTGGCTTTGACACACTAAAACAATTTATCTGTGTCAAATCCTAAAATACAAAAATATTATTTATAAAAAATAAAATAGCTACTTGTGACAACCCTAGTCGTCTATTCAACTCACGTTTATTCAATATAAGCAAACTGAGGCATAGGCCACAGTAAAAGTACTTTGCCGAAATATTCAACATTCGTCAACCGTTGCGACGATTCCGATGTACATGTCTGGATTCGTCTGTCTATTGTACGTAAATACATATATCCTTACATCTTCGAGGATATAAGGATACCTACTACGTAAGGAAATGTAGCTGGAAATTGTTGTGATATGCAGGCAGAGAGTTTTTGGGATAAATATAAATTCTGTGGTTGTAGTATATTATCATTAGTTGATAGTAGAATAGTTTTGGCTGCAGCTGAGTTTCGTTTTCTAGATGTTCTATTTTCGCTATTATAATAGTACTATGTATTTGCTTAAAGTTATATACTTACCAATAGTACCTATTTATAAATGCCGCAGGACAAAAAGCGCCCTCGCAATAGATCGGATAAATTGAGACGGTGTGATGAAAAAAGTCTTTCGTATTTTGACAGCCGATTACTATCCGTAATCGGCTCGTGACTACCACTACGATAAGGGCTGTGGGTTCGAATCCCATAAAGAAAAAAATTTATACTCTGTGTCCCTAAATTGTGGCTGTAAACTCCACCGCGACATAGGGCTGGATCACTAGTGCAGGATTTGTTTATTCTAGTAAAATCATAAATAATATAGAAAAGGCCTTTTAAACAATAAAATAGTTTAAAACTAAAAAACACGCTTTAAAAAGTTGAAAATTATTTAATAATTTTAATTTTTTTTCAACTATTATTTATTTTTCTGTTTTTTCTAAATTATTGTATTATCATCGGTCCTCGATAAATGTGCAAAGTTTCAAACCAATCCGTCGGTTTGAAAGGGGTGAAAATCACGTTCAAAGATTCCGTTACATAGATTCATAGATACATAATTATGTAGATACATACATACCAAGCTAATAAATGCGTGTGAAAAAGGCCTATATCTCCGGCGATGTATCATAAGGGGAAAATATAGTATTCTACATTTTTCTTATAGTATTTGCTCAATGGTATTTATTCTTGATTTTTCGTTGTTAATACTCAACAAAATATTTAATAAGTACAAGAAATATTATCTTAAGTGATGCGAACTAGACGATCGTGAAGGAAAAGTACTGACGCTAACTGATTTTATAAGTAACAGCGTAATTATTCGTAGTTTAAAATGCGAATTAAGAATTTTTGTAATCGTTTTATGTCCACTTGCTTAATTAGCCCATTAAGTATAATTCGTTTAAAAACTGCCTCGTCATTCTACTATTTCTATATTTGTTATTGTTTAGTAAGTCTTTTAACCTTTAACTGCTAGTAACTTACACATCATGCAGATAGGTCATCTACCTATCTGCATGATGTGTAAGTTAGGTAAGTTTATAGGTAGATGTTTGTAAGATTATACGTATACGTTTTCCCGTCGAGCTTTGCCTCAGACATACTGACTGCGCCATCTTTACATTTTCAAAGGTTACAATGCAAGAGAATTTTACTATCGTCTGCAACTCATACAGTGTCTAACTATAAATAATATGTGTATAATTATTAAATAATAATATCCTATACATTATATAAAGAAATATATTACCATTCTGGCATCCTGTTTTGTTTTAACATACGCGGTTCAAATGTGTGATGGAAAGCGCTTTTATGAATCTCGTTCTCTTATAAGCTTGTTACAAAGCCTTGTTTGTAATAGCTAAGTTGTCTACGAGATGGCGCTTTTACATATTTTCATTTACTTTGTATTCTAATATTATATGAACTACATATATTTTTGACAGTCATATATGGAAGCTCTATTGTAGGTATACCTATGTAGTAAAACAAAAATATTGGCTCGGTATCATTAGTACGAACTAATAAATTGTTTGTTTCTTTATGTAAATTTATACAAGCGATACGAAGCCACAATAGATATAGCCTATTAGTAGGTTAGCATCTAATATTTTTGAAAAACAGCTCAGGAATTTAGTTGATTAAGTTGGGCCCTAAAAAATAAGAGCTATTGAAAGCAAATTTATATTAGGAAAATCAGTTTACCACAGAGAATTTAATAAGATATTTCAAAACATTTTTTTATTACCGGTTAATATATACTTACTTACATAGACACATGCTTGTACCTATATCCTTAAGAGGCAGAGATGTACACCTATTATACCGACATTATGTCAGTTGTGTGTTATATAGGTCTCATGTAATGAAAATGTACCACTTTTTGGCATGTACCACTGCTGGGCAAACGCCTCTAAAAGTTTGATAAAAATTAAATATTAAAGTATCTTAGGGTTATTTCCTCCATTCCCTCCTCCTATTCTCACTGTAGGTAAGTACACATGCTTGTGTGAAAAATAAGTTTTCATATAGACTGCTAACACATTAATCTCTTCTAATATCTTTGAGGTGAACCATCAAATGTTGTATAAAATCTGTTAAACAATAAATAAACAACCAGACACTTAACAATGAATGCTGCTATTAAATTAAAGCCGCTGTTAGCAGTCTGGCATAGTTAAGACGCATCACATAAACTTATGACATTTAATTGTTCATTAGATTAGTGGTTATAACTGGTATAAAGTTTTGGGTTTCAGAAATATTAATGTAGTCATGAACACACCGGTGACACAAACTTTTGGTATTTTATTGATTGTTTGTAATATTGTCGCATTTTATTATAAGCTTTGAAAGCTAAATGAAAAATAATTGGATGGAACTCATATATTGTGATCGATTCTCAGGAGTTTTAAAAACAGTTACAACTATGGAATTTATAGTGTGGGAGACTGGTGCCTAAGCTAGGCTTTTGGCCTGTATTTCAGGTCACCAGGTCTTCCCCTCTTTAAAAACATGTGATTGGAACATTGCATCTCTATTAGTCAATTTTATGCTCTATGCGAGTTTTGTGAATTGTAATATTGTGTTGTGTGCGTGCGTGCATGTGAACGTGGGTGAGTTTGTTTGTGTGTGTATATGCGTGCGTGCGATCGTGCGTGCGCGTGCGCGCGCGCTTGTGTGTGTGTGTGTGTATGTGGGGGTATTTGTGCGCGTGTGCGTTTGTGTGTGTGTGTGTGTGTGTGTGTGTGTGTGCATGAGTGTTTATTTGAGGGTGTATGTGTTTGAGGGTGTATGTGTTTGCGTGTGTGCGTGCATTTGCGTAGTACCACTACTCCGGGATATTAAGTATTCTTTCTGTCTCGCTATAATTGAGCTGTTGGAGCCAATTCGTTACTTTCATTTTACAGTGTTTTTTTGTTAGGTGAAATATGCCTAGAAATCCGTTTATTTTATTGTAAAGGAAACCAACCTAGTTCTGTTTTACAACAGATTAAAGTAAACTAGGTAATAGGAGATGAGTCTACTAAAGTTTCATTTTGGTGCATTAGCAGTGTCACTACTGATATGATGAAACACTAAATTCTAACGTAAGTATATAAATGAATATTTTTAGGTATTTCGCATACTAAGTAAGTGATATTCGATTATAACTTACATTAAATAAACTTAGTTATTCATTCCAAAATATAAACATACGTGGACACGAATATCCTAAAATATAGGAGTCAAATACATTAAGATATAAGTCAATATGCAAATAAAAGTTTCAAATCAGATACGCCAGAACCGATAACAATAATAAAATTGCAACTTGTCAATAACAACCCTAATCACTAATCACCTAATTGAAGCCTCGAACTTTTAACTAGTTTGCTAATTACCCTGACTTAGAGGACTCGCCATATAAAAACTAAGTACAATTTGGAAAATCATCATAATCACTTGAGCTTTCGTAGTGAACATTACTGCATACTTAAGTAATTATTCTCAATATGCCTCAGTCTACCTTAAGCCAGTCTTCAACACCAACCCCATTTAATGGGACCAATGGTCCTTGTAATGGGAGTGACAGTCAGTGGAATCAAGTTCACCCTATCAGTCCTGATACTGTGCAGAATAGAACGGTAATTTGACTTCATGGTATAATTTTCAGTTTCAGAAGAGTTTACAACAAAATTTATATAGATAGGATACTTTTAAAATTTTGCATTTCTAAGCATTTGTGTAAATATATGTATCGGCTATAACTTGTATCTAATAAGGTCTTTATTTCTTTTACAGCCTTTGGAATGGAGAGAATTGCCGGCACATAACATCATACCAGGTTCGGTGAGTACCAGCAACGTCTCCAGTGCGCAGCACTACACTAACGCCATCAACAGTATACATGGACAAGCACAACAAGTCGCTTATAACCCACCGAGCTACATGAACAGTCCTTACCAAAGGAGCGCCATACCCAACGGTTACACTGCGTTGGCCGTAACAAGAGCAATCAATGGACAAGTCATCAATGCACCAAAACTTATCCGCACACCAAATGGCCAAATTATTGGAGGATCCAACTGGCCTAATCAAGCAGCTGTAGGCAGATTTGTCTCTCAAACACCAACGTGGACTAGTAACAAAACTTCAGGCGGAGTGAAGAAACAAAAGCGCATCAGGACTGCATTCACTAGTCAACAAATGATGGAGCTAGAGCAGGAGTATGCAAGAACTCGTTACTTAGACAGAGCGCGTCGTATAGAGCTCGCGGATGTCCTGCGTCTCAACGAAAGAACCATCAAGATTTGGTTCCAGAACCGCCGTATGAAGGAAAAGAAGGACAGGGCTGAAAGTCTTGAAGATTCCGAGGAAGCTAGTATTACCGAATCATCTCCCGAAGTAGGCAATATCCAAATGCCCATGCTTGTTCACGAACAATACCCAAATATTCAAAATGAAGTGTACAATCAGGAAGGGATTTATATTGAACCATTCGTCGTGTCTTCTACTTCTGCTCCAATGCCTACCACCAGTTTGGCTACAACGTTGTCCCAAGTTTCAGTCCCAGTCCAGAATGTGTATCAAATGCCTGAGTATGTTTCGGAGGAGCAGTGCCATGCTCATTACCAGCAGGTACAAGTGCAGGTGCAGCATTATCCTCCTCCCTACGGTGCAGAGGTTCGGCAATCGTCCCCTAAATCAATCCCACAAGCAGAGGCTGTATCTTCCACAAATGCTCCTAGTGACATAATCGAGAAGAGCTGGGATCTGTCTTGGCTTAAAAGTATTCAGATTGAAGAGGAATATTAGTATTAGTATAGTTTTAAGGATTTTTATTGTGAATACTGTATATATTATGATTAATAAATTGTGCCCAGATACCAATACCTTAGTTTCCGTTATTATCTAACTTTTAAATGAACCAAAATGCAAAGCTTAGTTATTGTAGTTAATATTAACAAAATATATAATTTTTAAAGGCATGCCTATGCCTTATCCTTCCTATCCTCCTAATTTTCCCTTGTAAGATAGTATTAAACAAGTCGTCTTATCGTATCAAGTGGTCAATTTACTTCCCTGTCATGTATACTTCTGAATAATATCTAATAATTTGAAGTTTATTATCGTTTTTATTATAATTAGAGTTGACTCAATTTAAAAAACGGTTAAAATTTACTAATATTCTTGATAATCACTCCAGTTAAAAGAAAGCTTATGTTAAGGAATGGTTGCACGTCGTTAGTGCAATGGGTGCAAGTCGACTACATGACTTCTCGATTGCAAGCAGTTGGGCTAGGAGCCAACGCCACCGCGAGATGACCTCCAGCCACCCTGAGGTTTGACCTGGGGTGCTAGGCTGCGTGGGTCTGCCCGCCACCCGATCAGCACCAGGTCCGAGAGGCGGCGTGCGTATTCCCACGCGTGCCTCTGAGTCGTGTTTTTGTCCCCCTACAAGGGGACAGTAGAGGGTCTTTAATGTAGTGGCCTGCCGTTTCACACGGCGGGCCGAAACCTCGGCGGGGTCGCGATTGCATGTGAAAGCGATTCGCGCGGCCCCGCCGTCTATGGTTATGTCGAGGAACCCCGTGGTAGGTTTAGTCGGTATTACCGGGGTATCTCTCCCCGGTGAGCCCGACATAACCTCTCCGTCGCGCCGCGGAGAGGTATGAGTCACAGCATTCCACAACGTAAAAAAAAAAAAAGGAGCCAACGCCACCTTGGGTTATGGCCCCAATTTTATATTCTTTGTTTTGGAGCAACAGGTAATGATCAGCTACTTATATGGTATCTACTTTTAGTGTAACTGTGTAAGTATGTAGCTGCAAAAAGTTATTAAGTGATTTTTATGAAACAAAGTTGTCTAATTTTAATTGTAATATTCCTATAATAAATGAGGAGTTATAATTAACTCGTACATTACAATGATTAAAAAGCTCGTAAATCATTATCCACTAATGTCTGTTGTGCTTTTATAACATTTTCTATCTGAAATAAAGATTGAAATATAACGTATTTGTTTCTTTTACCTGATTAACAATTCATACGCATTGACAAATTATATGTATGAATTGGTCACTCATTCGGTGATACAGGTACGTGATGTCATAAGGCATAACGTATTGCATCCAGCTGTTATGTTGTCAAGTAAAAACCAAGGATGTTTCTCTAGAGAATATTAGAACGTGATGCTAACTTCAAAAAATCTGTGGCGAAACGACAGTTAAAGCAATAAAAAATCGATTAATATATAAATGAGAATTACAATAAATACATACATAGTCGAGAGACTCTCATACCTTCGCATACCTTTTCGAGAATACATATGTATAGGTGTGAACCTCTTCTATATTCCCGAAAAGGTATGGAGAGGTATAGAAAAGGTATGTAGATATATAACACCCATATTGGGCAGGTATGACTTTAGGTCCCACGTAATAGAGGGCGAGACTATTGTCGTCACCCGGGCACAGTTTCAGACTCCGTGCTGCTATCGCGAATTTCTTGGCTGAAAAACACAATCACACTTTGTTATACCCGGGAATCGGACTTGAGATCTCATGCACAACATTCTCTAAAAAGAGAACAATGGTTTTCAGTATTTTAGTCTTGTCTTTGTCAAACTGGTAAAGGCTGCGAGAAGCTATTGCGGGCAGCCTAAAATCGGTCTCTGTGGAAACAATAGGGGTTAATAAATGTTCGACAGTCTTTTGGCATAGATGAGAATGATTATCTGTCTGCTTGTCTATCTATTTGTTCCTGCATTATAAAATTTGGAGAACACATATGTAGTTTGTGATTCAACCTGATAATTAAGCACGTTTCATCTAAGTATTTTTAACAAGATTAGCATGTCTGTTACACGCCATTTATGAGAAGGGAGAATTACGTTTGTGCATGTAATATTAGTTATAGGTATATAAAAACATACCCAACGGATGTTCGGAGGTCCAGATGGCATACGCGTAAAAGATATTGAATACCTGCGTAAACAAATCAGTCCAATTTTAGCTAGCTTTATTAATATGTGTTTATCGAAAAGTATATATCCTGACCAACTTAAAAATGCCATTATACGCCCGGTTTACAAATCCGGAAGCTACTTAGAGTACGTTAACTACAAGCCAATAGCAATTTTAGTAGTCATAGATAAAATAGTCGAAAAAATAGTAGTTGGACAAATCAGCGATTTTTCGCAATTAAACCACATACTCTCTGATACGCAGTACGGCTTTAGAAAAGGAAGGAGTACAGTCTCCCCTCTAAAAAGTTTTGTGGATTACATAAATGAAGCATTAAACTCGGGAAAGCAGCTGATAGCAGTATACATAGATTATAAAAAAGCATTCGATACCCTGGACCATGACATACTGCTTCTGGCGATGGATGAATGCGGCATACGCCGGCCAACTAATGACTGGTTTAGAAACTACCTCACGAACAGAAAAATACGCTCTATTGTGAGCACTGGCCAGCGAGGACGCGCCAGTGAACCTGGGCGTGCCCACCGGTTCCGTGTTCGGCCCCGTAGGGTACTTGATGCACGTCAACAGCGTCGCGAACGTAGTAGCCAACTGTCAGGAATATATGTACGCAGACGATATGTCTTTGGTTTATGCCTCGAATGATATCTCCCAAGTGCAAAGAAATATATAAGCAGACTTTGAAGAGATAACGAAATGGGCACATGACAATGGCATCATAGTAAACGCAAGCAAAACTAAATGCATGCATATGCATTCCCCATACAATCAGAACGCGAAAAATATAAATATAGGTGATATAAGCATAATAGGACACACATATGATTGTCTACATAGTAACAAATGTAATTGTAACTGCGACGCGCTACAATATGTACACAATTATAAATACTTAGGCCTAATGATTGATAAAAACTTTAATTGGGCAGTTCACATATCTAATGTTTGTAACAGGCTACGATCTATCTTAGGTGAATTTTATAAATTAAGTAAAGTTGTGAATACCTCTACTATGAATATTGTCTACTTCGCTCTTGCAGATGTATTAATAAACTATGGACTAATTGTTTATGGGAGAACTTTTGCTACATATTTAAAAGACATTGAAAACTTAGAAATAAGACTGTTAAAATACTTAAATAGTAAAAAAAAGAAATATGAATGTAATAAAAAATATGATAAATTGTTTAGTATGTGTAAATATTTGCGAGTATAGGAAGAAAAATAGTTTTACAATACTACTACGGAGATGATTACAAATATGCTATAGATAATATACATACAACACTAGAAGAGTTAGAGAACAAAAGCTAATTAAACCAAAAGTAAAAAACTACTACGGTCAAAGAACAAATAGGTACTTAGTTCCTAAGATTTTTAATGATATAGATGAATTAAGAAAAACACCTAAAATAAATATTAATACTCTTAAGAAAAGACTGATGGGTGTATTGCTGGATGGTGTATGTGTCGTCTAGCAGTGCAACTTTCAGTCAGTATAAGTTCAAAGTATATAAATTGTATGTAAAGTCTGTCATATTTTATTTTGTTTCAACTTCAGATATTGATTCTTTTTTTTTTAACTATTGTGAGCTGAGCTATTTTTTATGTATGGTGATAATTTGTACTAGAATTTAAGAGCGTGTCTCGCCGTTAAACTTAACTTTTGGCGAGTGTTATGTATAATGTTACTGAATTACCACTGTATTGTACTTAATTAAAAAAATAAAATAAATAATTATTGTTATTGCCTAACAATTGCTTACACCTATAACTTACAACATTTGTTATTACTATTAATTTATATGAACTTATGGCTAGTGTAACAATTTCGTACAAACAAGCAAATCATGTGCAATAAGTTCATTAATAGTTTTATCAGATGCGCTATTAATATAAAATTAATTATTAATTAGAAAACAATCTAATAATATAATTAAAGCAAGAAATTATATTGAATAATAACTTTTGAGCTGTGTAAACAGGTAGAAGAAATTAAACGTAAAGTAAATCTTTGTTTACAAATTTTGATCAATATACATATCAATGTGCTTTATAAATTAAATCGTGGGCGAACCGTATTTCTCACGTATCGTGAAATTACAGAAAAATGCTAGTAATTTGTGATTCAGACAATAATAATATCTTATGATGACGTGTGATCAGCCATGAACGCGCCACCAATTAGTACTCATGTGTCTTGAAGCTATATAAAAATACCTTATAATTCTTGCTTATAGTTATCCTTAACATGAAAGTCAAAAAGAACCTTTTTTTTCTTATATACCATTAAGGTGGCACACAAGCATACCTGATGGTTAGTGGTCACCGTAGCCTATGGACGCCTGCAACACCAGAGGCATTACTTGCGCGTTGCCGACCCTTTAGGAAAAAAAGGAAGTGGGAAGGAGAAGGAGCGGGAAGAGGGTGATTGGGCCCCCGGCACTCTCACTCACCAAACGAAACACAATAGTAGGAATACTGCTATTTCACGTCCATATATACCTCAAAAGATTACAAAATATTTAACTACATAGATTCGGCTGCAAAATTTTCCTTTTAGTCACGCCAACTTGATCATAAAACACACTTAAACAGTATAAGAATATAAACCTAAATAAATGAATCATTATGCTACCTTTATATAATACTAACTTTTGCACGCGGCTATGCTCGCGTAAAAGTAGGTTAGGTAGCGATATTAACGGGACGTTTTGTTTTTAAATAAAATATAGCCTATGTCACTCGGTGATAATATAGCTTTCTAATAGTGAAAGAATTTTTAAAATAAGGTTTTTAGTTTTTGAGTTAAACCCTTACAAACAAACCAACAAAAAAACAAATCTTTCCTCTTTATAGTATTAGTATATTATGCATTACATTTATGCGAATGGCTTACTTTGATAAGTGATAACATACAAAATTGCTTTAGATTGATTTCATAGCGTCGTTTATTGTAAAACACAATTACTATTCAATTCTTGAATTGTCTTCTCGTGACCATGGCTTCTGAAAAGTAACCGAAGCGTCGGAGAAAGTGAAATACTTAAATAATAGTCGTAAACTTTATCAGTAGTAGTTTAATAGCTAAAATAGTTTATTAAAATAAACAACGCTAAAAAGTCCGTTTAAAATAGTTAAATTTAAATACCGAAAAATGAAAATGTAACTCAACATAATTTGCGAGATATTTAACGAAAATTGTAGTTGGCTGCAACGCATAGGTACTCTTGAGCTAAATAATGACGCGGCCAGAAAAGATCACACTATAATACACGTAGGTTCATTATATGGCAAACTAGCTTTGCCCACGGCTTCGTTTGGGAACACTGCTTTATTTCTGGATGAAAGGTATGTCCATTTCTGTACATCTGACAACGTGTACTTATGCGAAATTTCATAATGATCGATCGTGTAGTTAAGTCGTGCTAGCGTAACAAACTATCTTATATTTGCATTTATTATATTCGTTAGGATAACGGTTTGAAAAGATGTTATATAAATTGTATTTATGACATATGAGTAATACAACTATGTGTTCTTGTAGCTAGCTATTAACATAATCTATATCCATATGTAAAAATAGCTGCCCGACTCTGGTGGCTCGGACATGTGGAAAGAATGGGAAGGATCGAGCTGCCAAAAGAGAATATCTCGGGTGACCCACCGACGTTGTCCGGTGGGTCATCCACGGTACTGCTGGAAAGATGAACTAGCTAAAGACCTGAGAGAGATGAATGTGCTCGATTGGTCTGACTTGGAACAAAATAGGAAAGAATGGTGCACTTTCATGTCGGAGGCCAAGATCCACTTTGGGTCGCTGAGCCAGCGAAGTAAGTATATCCATATGTAAGCTCTGTTTAATGATTTGATTCGTTGTCCATCTATAATAATTTTAGCAAAATATTTTACCGGGCTCCTACATTAGCTAAACTCATTTCCATGCTGGGATGTATAATTATAGTACTTTATATATAATATAACACAATTTAGCAGCTACATATGGATTTAGTGCACTGAGTTACCCACCAAGGTAAATAAAACAATGACTACGAATTAACTATGTCTTCTTCTTCTTACAATAAGAAGAGACACATGCCTAGAAGTGGCGCTTCATATAGAGGATATAATATATACTTATAGCTAAATAAAATACGTAAGTATGTGATCAAAAAGCTGAATAAGTGAGAATTTATATTACATAACAAAAAATCAAAAGCTGATATTTATGTCAGTATCTGATACGCTGACTTACTACTTATTCAAGGTATACATTTATTGAAATAATTAATATTAGATGCTTGAACGATATAGCACACTTTTTTTAAAGGATTAATAATATTAATAGGTTTTTATTTACATTTACACTACGAATTTAGCACATTACTAAAAACAGCAAGCGCGTTTATATTAAGGACCACTCAAAACACTTTAGACTAACTAAGAACATAAAAAATCGCCTACATCAGGTTTGAACATTATTATTATTACATTGGTAAAGAGGAAGTTTAATAAATATATGTTGTTAAGTTTAAGTAAATAATTGTTGGCTAGTTTTAATAAGTTGATGCTATAAAGATGCCGAACAATCTGAAACAAATGTTGTTGTAGTCATGTCATGTCACAAGTTCATGTTACTAGAAAATTGTGTATGTCAATAGAGAATAATAATTTAAGAACATTTCTGCACAACACGATTCTAACTTATAGCTTTTCATTAAACTTAAACTGCTATATACGGATTTTAGCGCGTTGTTTATTTGACACTTTATTACAAAATTTTGAAAATTGTTTCACTACTACTACTATTAAACTTTACTAACTTTTAAGCTTAGCTTAGTCTCCCCGTGACCATGGCTGCTGAAAAGCAACCGAAACGTCGGGGAAAGTGTAAAAATAAATTAAATCTAAATAGATTTAATAATAATTTAATTAGCTTAAAAATTTGTAAAGTTTAATAGTAGTAGTAGTGTAACAATTTTCAAAATTTTGTAATAAAGTGTCCAATAAACAACGCGATAAAAGCCGTATATAGCAGTTTAATTTCAATGAATAATATTCGCGTAAATAGAAGACAATATTATAGTTTTTCATTGCAGGATAAAAGCTTCGTCAATTTTTTGTCATTTATATTGAGGCTAGCTTTAATTGTTGATACCAGTAGCTTTTCAATAATAATTTAACACTTTCTGCTATATGTAATAACACAATAGATAATTATGTTTAACGATACTTGGAAATTATCAGCACCAGTATGTAATTAATACTGCACGATGCACATTAAGTAATTCAACAATTAATTAGACACATTACGATAATCGTTTGTGGACTATCGCTGACAATAATTAGTTAATTATATATGATTAAGTAATTTTGTAATTAAATAATGCGTTCCAATCATAACTATATATAAGACTTAATCAGTTTAGAACGCTTAGTCGCTTCTTATTAGTGGTGTCAACATTTATTGATAATGAAATATATGTGGTCGAATAACGCACAAGATTCTGTGAATATGCAAACTCGGAACCACGATTTTGTTGTCAGAACTGAATACAATCTTAAAATGGTAAGCAGACATCTTTTTACGCTTATATGTAATTGTAACTTAAGGGACAAAACTATTTCAAATGTTATTAGATGTTAGTAATTTGATAGCCTAATGCAATAATATTTATGTAAAAATTCATCAATGGCGCTCGTGGCCACGTGTAAAATTGCCGACAGCCGTAAACATGAATTAATGAAAACTTAGTACTGACTAGATAAACTACTAAGTATATTTTATATTAATAATAATTTATTACCTATATATTATGATTGCAAAAAAAATTATAACACTTAGGTTACGTTACTTTTAGGTAAACGTGCAAAATTTTTACTGTAATATGTGGCTTTGAATACATCTAACATTTTCAATATCAATCCTGATTTAGCCATGTGCAAAACCCATATTGTCGTGTATCTTATAATATGGGTTTTATTGACAATTAGTATATTACACCCACCCATTGCAGTAAAATTAAGTCCCTTAATTGAAACATTTTTACTACATCAAATTTTTAATACATGTATTTTATTCAATGGGACTTATTGGATTTATATTTATTGTATTTTTTTTTAATTTCAGATGGAAGGTCTTAAAAAAACTAGCCCTAAGAAAATTAAGAGATTTCGAAGCGCATTCACAACGGATCAAGTAAACTATTTAGAGAAACAATTCAAAAAGTTGCCTTACATTGGAAACGCTCAACGTAAGGAAGTAGCAATTGCTTTGAACATTCCTGAGAGAGCTGTCAAAATATGGTTTCAAAATCGAAGAATGAAGGAAAAGAAAGAAACATTTGGCAAGGAATTTCACGAACAAAACAATCGAAAGTCACTGGAATTCGCTAAAGATCAATTAAATAATGGTAGTCCGCCATCAGCTAATGATCAAAAACCGTATTCATTACCATTACTAACGGATGTTAATAAGGGTAATGGTGCCAAAATGATAGTGACAAATCATTCACCATCTAGTTTGAGCACAGGAATACTTATTGCAGATTCAGGATTCAACGCTTTAGAAAGTAGAACGACGCCTAACATTACGTATTCCCCACCTGTTTGTGCCAAACCATCTCCAAATCTCTTACCAAATAATTACATAAAATCGGCAGAATTTTCGATAGATTTGTGCAAGAAGTACAAAAGCGAAACCAGTAGCAGCCCGAACTTCTTAAAGCCACTGTCAGTTATGGAAGATAAAAAGCAGACTTTAGAACAAAACCCGAACTACAAAACCATGGAACAAATGTTACCAGAAGATCTTTCTTCGAACCGTAAAATGAATGTTCTTACAGCGAGTCAGACACAATTACCGAATATCGCACCGAATAATCCTGGATACATTTCTGTAATACCAACCGTATCGCCATTTTACACACAACCATATTATACTGCTAGCGGAGTTCTTTGGAAGCCTGTAAACATGTTGGCCGCTGCTCGACCGCCTGGAACCTCGATATCTGTATCTGTATCAAATGGCGTGGAACCTATACCTACTGTGCTAGAAGGCGCACCGAAAAAGTGCTGTTCCTGTGATTGTCATGTCAAACCTTTGGTACCTAATTATAATTTTCAGCAGCCATCTCAAACTCCACAATATATTTTAACAGCTGTGCAGTTACCAAATCCCAGCGCTTCTAAGTTTTAGAATAATTTCCATACTCAAATACAGTCACGTTTCAATATTTAGGTAAATTAAATTAGAACACACATTCACGAAGTGATTGTGAATTTGGTCTAGTGTGTCTGTTTGATATGTTTTTATTCTAGTCCTTAGTTATTTTAAGTGCAACTTATAATAGTATTAAGATATTAAATAGGAACATATACACTCCCAGGAGAAACATTGTACCTAAATAGGATAAGAATTATAAATCATTCATGTTTCGCTTACTATAGTTTAATTTTACTTCAATTTCGTTTACTAATTTAAATGGATATTTTATTAAAATATATTATTATTCTGTATTTACCTTGTTTAATTTTGATGTACAAAACAATAGTATTGGACTGGAGTTTTAAATGGCGTTATTGCCAATATCAGGTTTCCTGAAAGATTTTATATTGTGTCCATCCCAAGGCAGTGAAAGGTCTATACAATATTAAAACCAACGACTAACTTGTAGACACTTTATTTATTCAAAATATAATGTATAGATGTAGTACAATAATTACTTAATTTATTCCCACATGTCTATTTTAACAGTATTCACTAAGATATAAGTTTAAATTAATAGAAACAAAGATAATATTATCATAGACTCAAGGTGTAGAAATAACAAAGTATAGAAGAAGAAATTATTAGTATAACTTACAATTAATCTGGGTTATATTTGTAACCAACACTTTCCTTATAAAGTATAAACTTTATAAATAAAAACAAAGTATTTAAAGAATAAGTTAATAAACAGTTCTTTTAATTTATAAATATATAATCTAGTTAAACTTTATATTAATAAACAACCACCTTAGACAAATACTATATTTAGGTTCTAAATTCTAATGTATTATACAAAGTCCAATTCATTCCTTTAGTTTAAAAAGTCAACTAGATAACACAAAGTGGATTTAGCATATACATTTACAATTTTACTTATAAACAATTATCTTATTCATGTCAAGTCTAAGAAACAATCTAATAATTATTACTTTAATCTATAAAATATAGGTAAAATATAATATAATTATAATCTTCATATAAGAAATAAATAGGAAAATAATTTATATTTAGCCTCGAATAATATATTATTATTACTTAGCCTCAATAAATATACATATTAAATATTAGTCTCGAAAAATATATTATTAATATTAGCTTAAAAATAATTGTTATATATCTATTATTCTACAATAACATGATCTAAATAATACGAATTATGATTTGCTGCCCAATAGTAATTCATTTGATTGCCATAATCACTGTTCAAACCATTCCCTTCTACACACGGATAATTCATATCAATAGGATAATAATGTGTAGGATAAATATTATTATCATTATAAAATGGAGAAACATTAGATGTTTGTACCCCATAGATGTTTTGGGGCATCTCATAATAAGTGGGTAGTTGGTAAGAAAATTCTGAATTATTCGAATGATAATATTGATTGCCATATTCAGTTTTACTAGTTTCTGGTTTTACCTGTGGGGCAGGTGAGTTAATCACTGGAGGCGTTTCATTACCAAAAGATTCGCTCGAAGTATCGCAACTGGACTCAGATGATTCCCTCTTTTGCTTCATCCTTCTATTTTGAAACCAGATTTTAATACATTTCTCCTCTATGTTCAAGGACTTGGCAAGTTCGTATCTTCTGACAGAGTTGATGTATTTGTAGCGAGAGAACGTTCGCTCCAGAGTACGAAGTTGTTCTGTTGAGAACGCAGTTCGTATACGTTTAGCTTTCTTCTTGATGGTTCTGGTTATCTCTAGAAACAAAACGTTGTATCGTTTAGACACAAAAACAAAAGTGATTTTGTGTGCTCTTTGGTACAGTTAAATATATGCGTAAATTATTACATTTTCTATTTAACTATTATGAGGCTTTTGTTAATAATAATAATAATAATATCAGCCCTGTATCAAACTGTCCCACTGCTGGGCACGGGCCTCTTCTCACTTTGAGAAGGGTTAGGCCTATGGCCACCACGCAGGCCTAGTGCAGGTTGGCAGACTTCACATATCTCCGAGGACATTATGGAGAACTCTCAGGTATGCAGGTTTCCTCACGATGTTTTCCTTCACCGTTAAAGCAAGCGATAATTAACTATTTAATACGCATATAACTTCGAAAAGTCAGAGATGCGCGCCTTAGGATCGAACTCGAGACCTCTCCCTCTCTCTCTTTTTGTTAATAAATGTACAAATGGTTAGAGACTGATATAGTTATGATATGGATAGTACTATGCATTTGTCATAAAGTAATCTGATAATAATAAGGCATTCTATCTAGGTATACTAATATTATAAAGCTGAAGAGTTTGTTTGTTTATTTGAACGCGCTAATCTCAGGAACAACTAGTCCGAATTGAAAATTATTTTAGTGTTGCATAGCTCATATATCGAGGAAGGCTATAGGCTATATAAAATCACGCTACGACCCACGGGGGCGGCGCAGTAATCATAAACGCGGGTGAAACCTCGGGCACCTCTAGTTAATATTATAAAAGTTAACAGTTCGTGAATGTGTTAAGATCTTTGTTAATTAATCACTTGCAGCTTCATAGATATACATCCTGTAATAATACATGACTTTTTATCTCGGTAAGCCTTCTTGTGGGATTCACGCAGGTGAAGTTACGCGCTGAAGGATATGTGATAGTTTTTAACACATTATGACTCAGACACAATAGAACATACCTTGTCACTTACGACCCACGTTCAATGTGTCAATGTCATACATTTTTACCGTTCATAAATTCTATCATAAAAATGTATTTGCAATGTATAAGTAAACCAGATGTTAATAAATTATAATTTAATTATTGCTATTCTAAAACGGTACAGGAGAAAATCGAGTTACTTAATGAGGTGAACTTGAAGTTGAATAGCTTCACTTATTTGTCATTCGTTTATTGTTACTGTTCAGTTTGTTTATTGAACCAATTTATCAAACACGCTGTTTTAAATTTAAAGATTACTTACTGGCGTTAACAGCACACCGCTTTCTTAAGGAGCTTGAATCTGTACATCGTAGGCATACAATACAAAGTTGTAAGTTTGCGATATTTTATAGTGGAAGTACTTATACAACCAAGCTTCTCCAGTTTCAGCGAAAGCTTAGGATTAATCTGCTTCTTTTTATAACCTCGCTACCTATATCAAATAGCAGAAAACACGTAACATTGTAACTGTCATACTAACCTTTAGGTTTCTGTTGTGATTGGTCGGGCCACACAGTTCTAAACGGCCTATTTTCCCAGCTATTTGCCTGCAACAGTTTTTTTAAATGACATACTCTGACATATCTCTATAAGAAAATAATTTTCGCTTTGGAACATTAAGGGCGGTAGACTAGCTTGCAATTTCTAAAAGGCAATCTACGTACCGAGTTCAATGTGCTTATAAATCTTAATAGCTAGTAGGCTACATGCACGAATTAATCATACAGATAATTCAAGCAGGTCTACTGCAACCGTCATACAATTCGCGCAAATTCCTCAATTTGTCCATGTTACCCGCGTGGCGTAAAAAGCCATTAACGAAATTATTGATTAATATAATTATTGCGTCGCAGCGGCGAATAGGTGACTACTTCACAAACTAAGAGGAATGATAAGCAAAATATAATTTGATACTAACAAAATTATAATGACCAAGATTTAAACAAAATGCTATGAACGGAGAGCGTACAGTGAAAATTATAACATGAACACACGAAACTTTAGCTTTTACAGAAATATAACAAAAAATATTACCTCGGTTTTTAAACTCAATGGAGTTAAGGCAGTTAGTAACATGTTTTGTAAAATATTGGTATATATTATCAACAGATTCAGATGTTATAAATCAATGAATGGTAAAATAAAAGTCACTGGTGTACACAGCAAGCGATCACTTCGAACTATGTGAAGTAAAATGTGTGCGGTGGTGCCAAGCGAATATTTTTCAACTACCTTAAAATTTTGCTTTTATCGTTAAAGATCAATCTACAAGCTTCTACGAGTTGAGTTAAGATTCGGCATAGTTTGTTGTACCATAATCAGCACAGAGATAATACGACGATTATTGCACAGCAGTGAATGCTGCATTGAACTTGTAAAAACGTCAGTAGAAGAAAGTCAACAAATGCCAATGAATAATCTTATTTATACTCTTATTATAAATACGACAGTAACTCTATTTGTCAGTTATGATTAAGCCGCTCAACTGATTTACGTGAAATATAGTATGGACGTAGCTTGATACATGGGAAAGGATAGAACTTCATACGCAAAAAATATCGCGTGTAGACTGATTTTTTACATCTACATTAAACTTTAATATAAAACTATACTATAGTTTTAAATCGGTTAAATCGTTAAAATCATTTTTAAATTATACATACATTCATACATAGATTCACGCCTGTTTCCCAGAGGGGTAGGCAGAGACTACGGATTTCCATTTGCTACGATCCTGACACACTTCTCTGGCTAAATTTTAAATTATATTCTGCATAATGAGTCCCTTAGGCCATCCGCTGCGTTAAGCGGGTGCACGGAGCGGGTACCCGCGCGGCGTGCTGTTTTCTATAATCATGGGTCTCCCGTTGCACGCGGCGCGCGGGCGATGGGGCCCGCTCCGCGGACAACGTGTTCACGCGACGGAGCGCGCGAGCGGAGCTGTTTCTAGGAAATCAGTGAGCGCTGCTTTGTTACTGCCGGCGCTGCGGAGGCGGAAGTCCATCGCGGGCGCCCGCGAGTCCGTGACGGAGCACGGCGCCGGTCTCCGCGGCGGGCGCCCGCTCCGTGCACTCGCTTAACGCAGCGGACGGCCTTAGTCGCGTCATTACTACAATCGGCAGTTGGTTAGCCTTTTGATTAACAAGATGGTCTATACTCACGCCTGCATATCAGCGCAGGTATAGGCAGAAGAATAATACACCCACATTTTGCTGGCTATGTTTTTGAATCCTTAGAAATAACAGTCGCAAGAGGAAGACCTAGACGAACGTTTCTTGATCAGATCGGAGGCGTTCTGGACAAAGGCCAGGTTAAAAGCACCTTGAACCGACGGGCGTGTTTGAGGAATGTGATGAAAGTGAATGAAGCCAGAGAAGTGTGTCAGGATATCCTCTGGGAAACAGGCGTGAATCTATGTATGTATGTATGTAGAAATAGCAGTAAGTTTATTGACGTCTACCGGGCACATATCTAGACCCCGTAACTAAGCATTTCTCTATAGAAACAACAAAAGGGCTATGTGGAAATACGAAAATGAGATCTCTTGATCGACCGCAAGCATAAAGTACTACACAAAAATAGCGAGGCAATAGCTAAATACAAATACGATAAAAGAAAACATCGAAAAATCCTATATATAAATATTGGCAATCGAACATTATCTAACAACTACAGGCTACAGGCTGACAAAGATCATATAATATATAGAGCATTATAAAGAAATTTAAATCATGAAGTTGTCTAAAATTTCTTAAGAATAGCATTAGACGTATGATATAATTAACTATTTCAATAATAATTTTGATATCTGAGGATTATGAGTAACTTTCTGCTCTGTTACTTATAATAAAATTAATAATTTTATACCTATTGTTGAAGGGTTTGTTTGAACTTGCCCAGTTTTGAACTTGTCCGCTGAATGGAACCATTTAATTTACTTAAAGACGTAGAAGGTGAATTAGAATGGCTTAAGAAAACGAATTTGTATAAATAATTGAAACATTTATTAAGAATTAAATAAATTATCTAACACACACAATAATTGTACTAACTGCTGTAAGTGCCTCCATGTCGCAACGGTAGTGAATGCGACTGCTGTGCATGAGGTCTCGGGTTCGAATCCCGGGTCGGAGTAACAAAAAGATATTGAGTTTTTTTGTTTAGAAAACTCAATACGAGCCCGGTGTTAGGAAGTTGGCGGTATTAGACACCCCCGTACCTCGGAAAACACGTAAAGCCGTTGGTCCTGCGCCTGATTTCTCTGATCGTGTCGGATCACCGTCCCTTCGGATCATGAGGGTTAGGGAACAGAGAGTGCACTTGTGTTTGCGCACATACTTGTCCACTATAATATCTCCTGCACAGAGGGCCAGTCTCTGTTAAGATGGGCCGCCGTGGCCGAAATTCGGTCTGCAGAACATTACTATAATTGTACTATAATGAAAACATAGTTTGTAAATCAAATAGTCTTTGTAGTGACTCGTTAGGCTCAGATGGTTGCCAGTATGATGTGCTTTCTTCATCGTTGCTATCAGAAACGCTTGCGGGAGAAATAGGTTCGTATACTGGATTGCTATCTTTTTCAGTTACATGTTCACTAGGAAAATGTTGCGTGTTATTTGTTAAAACATCGTCGATGACATTAAACAAATCTTTAATTAGGTTATCGTCAAGTGTGACGTATCCAAATTCATCTGTTTTTTCATTAATTTTAGATTCGACGTTGTCTAGTCTTGCTGCACCTGGAAAATTTTCTTCTGTAGAATAAAATATAGTTTCTCGGTCTTCTTCAATTTGCTCTGGGCCTTTTTTATCTTTCAAGCGGCGATTTTGGAACCATATTTTGACAGTTTTATCGTTAAGTTGCAGTTTATTAACAATGACTTCCCTATCTTCACGTGTAATGTACTGTTTTCTTTTGAAGATCTCTTCTAAAGCTTCTACTTGTTCTGTAGTAAAAACAGTACGTTTGCGCTTGCGTTTAACGATAGTTTTGAAGTTACCAGTCTTTGTTGGTACAACTGAAACAATACAAAAAAATAAACTTAAGTGAAACTTGTCTAGAACTAAGGCAGCAGTAGCACAAGAATAACGATTACAAAAAAAATTGTAGACTGAAAAATAATTAGGTGAGTTAAAACAACGTGGATATACTTACAAGAAATCATTGCACGGTGTCTTTTTGCCATAATAGTATTATTTTGATGTGGTCTAGGAAGATTAAATACTGGATATGGCACTGGTTCAGGTGTTAATGGAGTGTACTGAACTGGAGTATGTTGAAAGGAAGCATCATGAAAATGAGTAGCTTCCAGAGACAGCTTCTGTTCTATCTGTACTGATACATGTGGTGAGTGCCATGTCGTATAATTGTTGTGATTGGGCACCATTTCAGACGATTCCATACGAGGCAAAATCTGTAACATAAATTATTCCATTAATAAAAAGTTTCAAGTATGTCATGATATAATAATATTTCAGTGTGATCATTAATAATATGTACCTGATGACTGGATATTGGTTGATTTTGCTCATAAGGCCAATGTCCAGTATATTGGATCATAGTAGATTCTCCGGAGTAGAAATCAGGAGTGCTTTCACACGAAAACATGATTATACTATGTACTGGGATCAAGTGATGTTACTAGGAATATCCATATCCCTTTTATACGACAAATCCTTGAGTAATTAGTTACCCCTTCCACAGGTGAGAAGTTACGCGATTAGTTGGTATTACTTAGTCCCTTAATTAGACCCATTACTGTTAAAAAAGTGAATAACAATATGTTTACCCTTTTATGGTTGCATTCAGTGTAAACAAAATCGTTAACTTTTAAGTTAGTATTTTGAGAGCATTATAATCTCCAATATTACATTTATTAAAACCATTTAATAAATCAGCACCACTGATTTGTGTGTTGTTAATTGAGTAAGGATGATGTTGCATGCATATGTCTACTACATATATACTGTACTGTATCATGTTGCCATACCATACTTATTCATATACACTGAAAGTAATGTATATCAATGAGTATGTAGTACATAGTTTTGTTTTTAAGACAGATCCTCCATTAGTAATAATTCACATGTCGCGGCGGATCTCACATCGGACATACAAAAATAAAGCATTGGATGCCCAGAATCGAAAGAACTATTTGTGTCACATTGGCATTTCCTATATATTTGTATAATGCCAATGTGACCTCTAAAACCATGATGTTATCCATGTAGTCATATAAATTAAAATATAATATGTGAGCACTGCGGAATAGTTTCATGAATGCGTCTGTCTGTATGACTGCTGTATATCGATAGGCACGTATTGTGTTCAATGTTACTTAATATAATTTTTTTGTACATCGTTAATTAATTACCTTTGCTTAATTAGATTGTAAATGGATGGCGAAATGGTTTCAGTGGTCACATAGCCAATCAATACACCTCTGATATTGTTGTAGGTTCGATACGTGCTTTGAATAACGTTTCATTGTTTCTTGTGTCTGTTGAGAAGATATACATACAAGAATAATTTCTCGTGTAAGAATTTATATTTGCTTTTTGGAAAAAGAACACAATTGGACACTGGACAATACTATGAAAGTACTTCCTTAAATAATGTAGAAATGGTAGGCCGTTGTTATTTAGGTGTCATTTTAGCGATAACCTAGTGAATTTACTATTAAATTGCCACGGAAAGATCCTCAGTTTGTTACAGTTCTGACTTTCCTTCATTTTATAGTTCGTACTTGGCAAAGAAAGAATAGCAACCTTGCCTTTACTTTAGTAGAGAAGGGCTATGTACTTATTACTGAGTCAACTTGATAGAGTACTGACGACATTTTTTTAAACTGTAGTTTGCGCTATTGCGCTCACATGTGCAAAATCACTGTAAAGTTATGGATCTCTTTAGCGCATGAATGTAAATATTGATATCTATAAACTGCTGTATTTATATATTTATGGTAAAATTTCACGTTTAACGTTTTAGTATGATTTCGTGATACTTTAATCTCATTGTGCGTAAACATAAACACCAATAATTAAACAATAAAATTACTTTCAAATATTTTCACCACCTGGGTCTCCCTGTCTGTGCCCATGGCTGCTGAAAAGCAGTTGATACGTCAGGAAAAGTGATAATGAGTTGTAATAGTTTTCAATTCCTTCAAAATTTAATCCTCATTGAATCCTGCCTTAATTGTATATCGTAATTTCGCGAATCCGTACGATATTATTTTCAGTATCCCAAATCTTTAACTAAGTTTGAGACCACTGTCACTCGTAATAACTACACACGCTATGCGATGTTTTGGATAACCTGAGACCTTGATACTTCATCACTACATCTTATAAAACAAAGCCCCGCCGCGCCTGTCCGTGATAAACGCAAAAAGTTTAAACGGATTTTCATGCGGTTTTCATCAATAGACGGAGTGATTCTTGAGGAAGGTTTAGGTGTTTAATTTGTTAAGGTTTGGTACTATCCGTGCGAAGCCGGAGCGGTCGCTAGTTATTTTGTATTTGTAAATATTTTTTGCCACGGGGCAGACTAATTTAACACATGTAAAGGTATGGGGCGTATATGCAAAGAAGCGAAAACTTATGTAACAGGCAAACGAGGATGACAGGTTTATTACAAGGTATGTATGTATAGTCGACAATAAAATTGCTTTACCACCCTTAGAGTAAATGTTGTTTACATATCACAAAACAATAGTGTCTATTTTTGCTTGCAAGTGACATCAGTACAGTGACAGTTGTCATCAATACGCGACGTCACGTCAGAGATGTAGAACTATTTATCAATTAAAATAAAGTCTATCACTACATTATAAAACAAAGTCCTGCGCCGCGTCTATTTGTCTGTGTTTTTTCACGATAAACTCCCAAAACTACGAATTGATTTTAATGCGATTTTCAGCAATAAAATATGGGGATAATTAGTGAAAATGTCAAAAATAGTCAAGCTGCCTAAAGAGCTTCATACCTAATAAGCTCACCTTTGTTGAATAGTCCATTTATCGAGGATATATAACACTACGCTATTATCCATGGGAGCGGACTAGTGACAGCTAGTTATAAAAGGTGATGTGCAAAAAAAGGACGATGGATAAGAATTTAATAACAATTTATTAACAAACTATATTTATGAAATTAAAATACATAAGTAAATTAAAAATCCTCTTAGCAGATATTAACATAAAATGAGATAAATAATAAAGTTATCACGTTTAATAATACGTCAATTAGTAACTTGTATTTCCGCCATTTGATTCAATTACTGCCAACAATCGGCTTCTCATTGATCCTACAAGTCGCTCACAAATATCTGTACCCCTTAGCCTTCCAAATTTATCTGCAATGACTCTCAATTGCTTTTTTAGTTCTCTCATTGCGATGTATCCATCTGTGCACTATAAGTCCCCAAACATTTTCGATCGGGTTTCAATCTGGAGATTTTGAAGGCCATGGTATCAGTCGAAAGCATTGGTGTTGACGGAACCACTCGCGAGTAACAGCAGCACTGTGTAACCGACAGTTCTCTTGTTAGAAGTGAAGTTCGGCGATATCATCTTCTGGGTAAACGTTGCGAAGAGTTGATAACATGACGTTTTCTAGAGTGTCAACATAATTTTGCGCAGTTGCTTTTGAAGGTAATGCGCAATCAGTCGACATCCAGCCCCAAACGTTTGCACTGATTCTATCAGGCTCCGTGTCCGGTACTGATTTGCATCATATCTTGTATTGTCATATCGCCGATTTAATCAACCATGCTGATTAGATTTGAATGTCTTTTCATCAGTAAATATTGTGATCTACCAATCAAAATTTGAAAAATCTCTGGCTAAATGCAATCGAGCTGCTTTATGAGCATCAGTTAAATAAACTTTTTTAGCGTATCGTCTATAGTGAAATCCCATGCTATGCAGATGGCGTCTAACAGTCTCAGTGCTCACGTCAAATTCTTCGGCAAAATGAGATGTTGATGCAAAAACCATTTTCTTAATTTTTCGCTGTCGTTACTGTAGGCCGTCGACCACTATGCCTGTGACTTTGGAGACTGCCCTCTTCACCTTCTCGTTAATCAAGAACCGTACAGTATAGCGTGATATATTCAAATCTCTGGAAATTTTACTTATGTTGCATCCTGCTCTGTGTAATGTAATAATTTCTGTCCTTTCAACAATATTTAAATTACGTGACATTTTCAGTTTTTATGATATGACAAGTTAGTAATGTAACAAGTTGAGTTTAGTTTTTTATTATTTTTGTGGTATTCCACATATAAACTCCACAGTGTAATATAATAATAATAATAATAACTTTATTTCGTAATACAGTGACATTTGTATAGTGTTAGTAGAAATTATTATTTATTGTTTTAATACGAAAGGTTAAAATAGATTGCACTTTTAATCTAAGTATTGATTGGTCAACCAATTACGTCAATATCACATATGAACATTGATAATGAGTCATAAGACGTCATAATGAATATTAATAATTTTGATGGAAATTTTTGTTAAAAGTCGTAAAGCAAATATATTGTCGACTATAAATACGTGCATAGTCTCACAAATATATTCCTGAAGGCGTAGACAGAATTGTACCATACCCATGCTTTATTTTTAAATCCTACATAATATAGGCAAGCGTATTGATGTCTATCGGACACAGTTCCAAACTCCGTGCTATTACTGAGAAATCCTAGATTAAAATTAATATTACAATTACAATTAATATGAACTTGCTCGATCCGAAAATCAAACCCAGGACCACAGTGAATACGATTACTCTACCTATGCATAGCTGTAGTCGTATCTACTACGGTTGCGCCATCGAGTTAGTCGCATATTATGAGAGAACTAGATTTTTCCTGCGGCTTCGCTTGCGGAAATGTAGGTTGGATTAAGTTAGTAATAGTACTATTTTCTGGATGAAAGGGACCCTATATTTTTTTCTGTTCCCCTGAAACGTGTATGCTAAATTTCAAGATGATCGATCAAGTAGTTAAGACGTGAAAACGTAACAAACAAACAAACAAATAAACAAACTTACATTCGCATTTATAATATTAGTTAGGGCAAAAGAAATTACATTGAATACTGTGTACCCAACTTTAATATTTTACATAAACATATTAAAATTAATAGACCTAACTTACTTTTTTATTACTAAACATATTGGTATATAAACATATTTTAACATAAAATTCCCTATTACTAAACAGTAATATATAGCAGCGATAGCCTAGTGGGAAACCATTGGACTGCCACGCAGAGGTCTCGGGTTCGAACCCAAGGCGCGCATCTCTGACTTTTCGAAGTTATATGCGTATTTAATAATTAGTTATCGCTTACTTTAACGGTGAAGGAAAACATCGTGAGGAAACCTGCATGTCTGAGAGTTCTCCATAATGTTCTCGAAGATATGTGAAGTCTGCCAACCCGCACTAGGCCAGCGTGGTGGACTACGGCCTAACCCTTCTCACAATGAGAAGAGGCCCGTGCCCAGCAGTGGGACAGTTTAATACAGGGCTGATATTATAAACAGTAATAGGAAATTTTATGTTATAATTTGTATCTGCTTTAAAATATACGACTGTATTTCTAAAAGTAACAACAGTAAATTCTATACTGATTATTGCTTTCATAATATTTCAGGTGAGCTTATATGAGACGTTATGCTTAAATAATATATATATTATTTAAGCATAACGTCTGTATATTGTATATTATTTAAGCATGACGTCAGGTATAGTTTTGAAAAAAGTTTATTTTAATTTGTGTGTATTCATCTTTTCAGTGTTCTGGTGCCGTAATTCTAGCGTACAGTAGTTTTTATTAAACTAATTATTTGGTCCAAAAGTAAATATTTTGCTGTCTAATCTTTCTACTTTTTGCTTTTTTATAGCGCTCAAATTATGGGTGCCTGGCTACGATATGTTTTCACTTTTGTGTCGGATAGCACCAGTTTTGGTATTCTGTCAAAATTCATCTCATGTTTTATTGTCACTTCAGTATTAATCGTCATACTAACGACTCATTATTATCACTTTCTATATATAAAATCTGTAATTATGATCGCCGAGTTATAAGTGAGTTTTGTATTGTAATTTATGGAATTGCACATATAATTAAATGGTGAAAATAAGTAGATAACATAAAAGAAAACACTAACTCTAAAATCGAACAAGTTTTTTTTAAATTTATATGTATGTTACATGAAATATTGAATTAATAAACAAACAAAATACAATCACATAGTATGACGTTACGCCTATATAACCTAAACGGTCACGCAAAGGTGTATGACATACAATTTGCCAGCTGTGTTTGGATATGACATAAAAGAAGGCTAGGCTGATGTACATAACTCTAAGATAATACTAATATTAATTTTTTTTTCAACTTTCGGCTTGAGAATCTTAAGCTATGTAGTTTTACACCGTATAATTTGCACATACCTCATTATATCATAACAATCTATTAAAATAACAATACACAATGTAAACATTAAAACAATTAAGAAACATAATATACCTATAAAAGGCACGATTAATTGAAAATATTAATGATATTAATTAAAATAAAATATACATAATATTAGATAATATGAAAACAACAATAAAGTAAACATTGAAACTATTCTTGACAGATTTTAGCGATTTTAGATTTAAACACAAATAGGTAAAACCGATTTTTAAACTATTAATGTGAAGAAAAAATTATTTATAAAAGTTGTGTTTAAAATAAGCTGCAAAAAAATCAGTATAAAATAGCTTAGTTAAGAGTAAAATTCCCTTAAACATAAGATAATAGTATTAAATTCAACATTATAATGATATGTACGATGAATATTTGCTGGTGGAAGTATGTTGAGTCGTAGGATCTGAAGGTGGCAGGTACGAAAAATAGGGATCCTGTGACATCCCTAAAGTAGAAGTCCTTGGATGTAGACTATTGTCTTCGTATGTAGGCATCGTAACAGGTGGAATAGAGGAACTAAATCCATAACTCTCAGTTGTAGTTGAAGGCATCATTACACTATTCGACAATGGATTGTAATACGACGAACTAGAACTAAACCTCACTAAGTCATCGTTCAGTTTTAAATTAGTCCCGTTCGGCACGTAACTATCAGATGCTAACGAAGGCAGAGCGTTAGAATTCGGTGGTAGTGACTCATCGGTACCGTACCGATAAACCTCAGACATCGGTGAGTAAGTCGGCCTGCTCGTCCCCGATGTGTAGTACGATGAATAGGACAAGTTTGGTGTATACGATGGTAGTTCTATTGTACTTTGAGGTCCTTTTATCACGGTCTTCAAAGGATTGATTGACGAATACTCCGGTGGTCTTGAAATATTATCGTTTGACGTAAGGTATAGCTTGTGATGAGATGCGTGACTGTCAGAGAGAAGGCGTCTATGTCGGTCGTGTCCACCGCAGCTTCTCCCGTGACTCATTTTGTGATCTTGACTAGGCGACATTTCCTTAGAACTTGAAGGGCTATCATCTACAGAAGAAGAAGGTTTATTGTGCTTGTTGTCTTTCTTGTATTTCATTCTTCTATTCTGGAACCAAATCTTGATCTGTCTCTCTGACAGTTGTAAATAATTTGCCAGTTCGATGCGTCTCGGGCGACAAAGGTAGCGGTTCTGATGGAATTCATTTTCTAACTCGACAAGTTGGGAGCTTGTGTAGGCTGTTCGGGCTCGTTTTGTAAATCCCTTTTGGTATGATGAGTCAGTTGACATATCTGAAAAGTAAAATAAATTCTCTGTAAAACTTATTGTAATAAACCTGAATATTATGCAATGTCCATATATAATTATTCACACTATACACATGTTGGGATATAGAAATAATAACATACTAGCTAACTAAGAAAAACCTCTAATGAAAATGTAGAATAAAGATTTCCGTAAATATCAACTATATGATTGATTTATGTTGACTTACCGGTAGCTGATATAGCTGACGACGTTCTGATAGGAGTGCTTGATGCAGATTTATTACTCCAAGACGGATTCTAGAATAATATAATTAAACATAAATAAAACGTGTTGCTTTAGCTAGATGCAGTAGTACAATAAGGTGAGTTCGACCTAATTCTTAATTGCTACTATCTACAAGAAAATTAAAATGTCATTAGGAATCCGGTTATTCTGCGGTAAATCACAATCGTCACACTGTTATGACGTGTGTTAACTACAGAAGTCTCTGTCTTCGGGTTTAAGAAATAAAGCGTATTTTGCTACAGCACTCACCTGGCTGGGAAAACTAGAATCGTGTAAGTCGTTGATTTCTCTTGCAGGATCGTTTACGACATCGCCACCTAAACCACTTCGATCGTGATATCGAACAAGTTCATTAGCAACGTAACTTTTTGGGTAAATAACTTGATTTTCAACATGCGTTGTGGTCGAACTAAAAATGTTGTCACTTTTGTCAACGCAATTTTCTGCGATCACTTCCTCTGCACCAGAACCATAATTATTGGAGTTGTTGCTAATATTTTCATAATGCGGCACTTCATATTCGTATCTGACTTCTAAGTCTTCTTGAGGATTAGTAGGATTGTACGATTGATGTAATCCGAGAATATCATGTATGCTGAATCCTGTTGAATCTCTAGAGTTGTAATCTTGTACAAATGAGTTGGGAATTGATACAAGAACTTCAGGCTTACAATCTGAGAATACATTATCATTGACATTGTAGTTCACACCCTCAGATAGTATATCCTCGACGCCATGTGATGTCATTCCGCTGGCTTTGCAATCGCTTTTGTGATATAGTTGGTTTTGGTCATATTTTGAAGTAGACGGGTTGGAGAACTCAGATGAAGTAGTATCTCTCGAGTCATCATTATCAGAGTGTAGGCTCGGTGGAGACGGAGTTGATGTAGACATATTTATATTAATGGAATAATCACTAATATGTTCTTTCCGGAACTTATAATAATGTTATTGTCAACACATAAAATTGTTCAATCACTAAGCACCTATACGACTGCATAGAATGACGTTTGTTTACAAAATGCTTTTTCGTCACCTGAGTGTCGTTAATTTGGTAATGACTTTGTTTGTTTGTGTGCATAGATTTTAAAGGGCTAATGCGTTTGTGTGCAACTGATAAAGTGGACATACCGGGCCTCCGATAGTGCATACAACAGATAGTAGTTTAAAATCTGTTTCGGTAGCTAAAACGCCTGTCACAACTATTTATCAGAAGTAAATGTCTTTGTTGTTGTACGTTTTATTTTAAGTCTCTTACGTTCAGTCAGACTGCGTTAGAATTATTCCATCATTGTCATTAAATAAATCTCCATAATGTTTATTACCGGTCGATGCTTATATACGGCCTCGATGGCGTAGTGGTTAATGTAAGAGACTGCCATGCCTGAGGTTGTGGGTTCGATTCCTGCACAAGTCAAACATTTGTGTGCATGAACATGGATGTTTGTTTTGGTCTGGGTGTTTCTATGTATAATATGTATGTATTTACAAAAAAAGTATAAATGTATGATTATCCATTGTCTAGTACCCATAGTACAAGCTCTGCTTAGTTTGGGCTAGATGGTGTTGTGTGTATGTGATAGAATATATTTATATTCTATCACATACACATTATGTATTTACATATAAATATAAAATGCTAAATAGTAATTGTATTCGCTCAACAAAACACAAAATATTGTTACGGGTTTTAGCGGACTAGCTTATGTTGAGCCATAGCCACTGCTTATGCACTTCTGAAATAGCCTATCGTGATAGTAATATTCTCTTTAAGAAACGTTCATAGAAATCCTAGGGTCAGAGATCTGTGTTTCACACCTCACATCAAGGACGGTTAGTAGCATTATATGACATTTTAGTTTATTTTGTATGTTATAGAATAATACGTTAGAAGACGCTAGTTTGAAGATTCATACATTATACCTATGTTAGTAGATGACATTAGGCTCGCCTAATACTACATGTTTATGGTTGTAGCAAGCGTAGCCTATGAAGTTTGGAAAATGAATCCTGGATTGCCGACCTTCGAATATTGAGTCGCTTTATTATCAGCGTAAGGTACACAAGTATTGGTGGTGGACTCTAAAATAGGCTTGTTTACCTACGATCTTTTCCAACTAGAGCGCTCCAATTTTAGGTTAATTCTCAAGTTTCAGCAACGATCACACTGGTGCCTATCTATCTTATATATTATAACGACAAATAGACTTATGCTTATATATCCACCACGCCACCAAGCTTTGATCCACCTTTTGTCAGCTAGATTTTCAATGCCCTTTGTTCGGGCACATTTAAAAACCTTGCTGTTATTTAGAATTTCCTAATAGGAAATCTAATAGTACTGTCCAACTGGAATAATACTGAGCCTAACAATTGGCCGCAAACCTAAAAGCATTCTAATGCAGAGGGACTAACAAAGCTGTATTCACTTAAAATACGAACATCCGTCTCATATCATCGTTTTGTATCTTTGGGAAATTTTATATAGTATTTTAATAGACGTCCGTCAGGTGTATCAATAGATAAATTTCAACCACAAACTGGTGCGTAGGTGATGTAGGTCTATACCTACTTGTACTGATACTAAACTCATTAAGATAGGCAACGATTTTACATACCATGGTTATACTAAGACGGAAAATATGTATATTATTCTTTATAACGCGTGATTTTAAACAAGGTATAGATTTCGCTAATCCAATAAGCGTTTTACAAATTAAAATGGATTATAATGGTCACAACAATTACCATAACGCGCTAAGTAATATAGTAGAGAACGTTTCTCGTTGGAACAATCAGAAACCTATTGACTTTGTATCAGATACTTAACGCTTGATGGCACGTGCTGAACTTAAATGAAACACATACTTAAAAAGGGATATAATTAGAACTCCTAAAACTGATACACGCAATTATGAATGCACAAATTAAGCGAGTGATTTATAGACAGTTGTTTTATGTCTATTTGTCTTATTAATTTAATGACTGTAAGATACTGGAAATGTTTTTTAATAAATAAAAGTAGCTGTGTTTCTAAGGATCAACACCCTATGGACCATAGGCCGTTGTGTTATTCATACAAGTGAATCTGGATAAAATAATGAGAGTAGTAGGTACCTAGGTTAAGTGATTACACCGAGACAATGGTTACTGTGTAGTTTTTTTAGTGCATTTATATTTCGCATGATTGTGAAGTAGCTAAAAGCCAAGGTATTTAAGAAAGTATTTGTGTTTTATATGTGAGTTGTGATGTACCAAATAAGAGAAGTATCTTGTTTAGGTGGTTGCATCGCTAAGTCGAGTTGTTCACAAATTTTTGTATTGCGGGTATTCGTGGTCTACTTTTTTTTAAATAGACTACCACCACACTAGGGCTCAGTCCGTTTTAATTTGTCACAGTGATCTTCACAAACCAACGGACACAGAGAACACCCAGACTCGGAACAATTATGGATCACACAAATGTTTGTCCCGTGTGGGGACACACACTCGGCGTGGTGGCAGTGGCAATGCGACTACTTAATAACTATGTAACTCAATAAATATATTATATAGGGCATAGTGGGATCTTTCCTTAAGCCTGGAATATTGCTCGAACCGGTGTAGTGTGACGGAGAAGTATTTCTACTCAGGTCGAAGATAAACAGACTTTTGTTGTGTTCCGGCAGTGAGTAAGTTTTCTAGACTTCTTAAAGTGCTGTTGCTATAATGGTAACCGCATATCATCAGGCGGGACCTATCATAGGTTGCCAACTTGGTTGTATAAATTGTTTGACGAATGTATATTCTCGTATGTCAGCAACAATTTTGTCAGCCATCAACATTGCCAAACACCTTGCTTTATGTTACGGATATTGAGACTGAACAATCGATTGTAGTTGCAAGCGTATGTTTATATATAGGATTGGACTGGGGCCAACCAGGCAGTAAAAATATTCATAATATGAAATGTATGAATGTCACATTTAAGTTATTTAAATAGCCTTATCAGCTAGAAGCAGGCAGGCTAAAAAAAATTGAGAATTTAGTGAATTGTTCTGTGGTTCAAACATTTTTGTTAAGACTGTGCCGAGCATAAGACAGATAATGACAGAGCTCGTGCAGCGCATATTCAAAGCAGCGCGCGGCCGCCATAGTAAAATTGTATGGAGGACATAATATTGTCTTCTGTTTACGCCAATATTATTCATTAAAATTAAACTACCATACACGTCTATATATCCCCGTGACCATTGCTGCTGAAAAGCAACCGAAACGTCGGGGAAAGTGTAAACTTAAATATTAATAGTTTTAATAGTTTTAATAATAATTTAATTACCTTAAAAATTAATAAAGTTTAATAGTAGTAGTAGTGTAACAGTTTTCAAAATTATGATATAAAACGTCAAATAAACAACGCGATAAAATCCGTATATAGGTAGTAGTTTAGTTTCATTGTATGAAGGATTTCAAGTGCTTTTTTGATAAATATGTATATTTATTGTCAACCAATAACTTAAATATTTAGGACGGACAAATTGTAATATAACTATTTATATTTCGTTTAAGCTGTAAAATAAGATAGAATTGTTTTTTTTAACGTTGGGTTATGCTTTTCTCATACCCCTCCGCGGGGCGACGGAGAGATTATGTCGGGCTCACCAGGGAAAAGATACCCCGGTAATACCGACTAAACCTACCACGGTGTTCCTCGACATAACCATAGACGGCGAGGCCGCGCAAATCGCTTTCACATGCAATCGCGACCCGGCCGTGGTTTCGGCCCGCCGTGTAAATCGGCAGGCCACTACACAGAAATACTTCCTCCACCGTCCCCCTGGGAGGGACAAAGACACGATACAGAGGCGCACGTGGGAACACGCACGCCGCCTCTCAGACCTGGTGCTGATCGGGTGGCGAGCGGGCCCACGCAGCCCATCACCCCCAGGTCAAACCTCAGGGTGGCTGGAGGTCATCTCGCGCCCTCCGGCGCCCGGTTCTGCGGTTGGGGAGAGGGTTTAAGCGCTCCCTCTCCCGCTTCGCCGCCTCATTGATGGAAATTACTTCCTCTCAAAAGGAGGCGACGGCGTTCCACGATCTCTCACTCCGGACCATAGACTGAATCACGGCCGGGAATGAGAGGGCAACCAGTCCGACTGCCGCGATCAACTCACGGCGCTGCGATGCCCAGGCGGGGCATTTCGCCAAAGTGTGCAGCGCCGTGTCCACAACAACATCGCGGCAGTCGCCGCAGTGATGACATCCGGGCGTCTCCTGCCGGCCTATGCGACACAGGAACTGGCCAAAACAACCGTGGCCAGTCATTACCTGTGTCAGCCGGAAGGTGAGGGCGCCATGCCGCCTTTCCAGCCACTCCTCAAAAACGGGGCTTACTGCCACGATTGTGGCGTGCCCGAAGATAGATTTCTATTGTTATAATCTAAAAATCACGTAACACGAGCTTACGTTCTTGCATTTTTCGCAAATTTTTGTAACGTTATTTTGTAGGCGATAATATTAATTATTTTAAGTTTTTTACACGGAGTAATTGTAAACACATTCATTGTTATGGTAAATGTATATTTTATACTTGTATTAAACAAAAAGTGTTGATTTTATTCATTTAACTGTGACCGCCTGTTTTGGCACATTTCGCTCAGCGCAGTCTTAAGTCTGCACATTCTTTGTGACTATTTTTTTAATGATAGAATAGTACCTTGTATCAAGTTCTTGTGTGTTTGAAATAAACTCAATTTTATTTAATCCTTTTCCACCTTACAACAGTATAAAGCTCCATATACAACGGCCAGATTTTAAAACATGTGCTAGTAAGTTTGTTTATATCAAGAACGACAAAGACAGTATGACGCTTATGTTAAGAGGGTTGCTTAGTGTAATAGACCTTAAGGCGTCGTGAACCTTAAGGTCCATGAACCAAGATAACTCATGCGTTATCACTAGTGTGTATTTCTTGACTTAAATGAAGTAACATTACAATAACTGACGATTTTGACTGCACGGATGGCGTAGTGGTTTAAGTGGTCGCCTCGCCACTGAAATCCGCCGACTGTTGTGAGTTCGATCCCCACACGGGACAAAGATTTGTGTTATCCACAAGGTTTGTTCCGCATTCGCCCCTACATTACGTCCCACATTCCAAAATGTTCCTCTTTCGCCCCTCTTTTTTAATTATTCCTTTTTCGTCTTACATTTTTGAGCATATGGTAAGCAAAACAAAACATGTTTACAAATTATTTTTAATCTTTTCAATGTCGGGCTCGTGATGTCATGCAATCATAAGCCTAAAGTTTCGCCGAGAGATCAAGGAGGTATTTCAAAATATTCTTCGACTGATGGTACATCAAAATCAGCCATACAAAAAAAAAGGGTCAGACAAGGAACATAATTTGGGACGAAATGGGAATTACGTTAAGAAATTAACATTTATCTAAATTTTGGGGCATATGGGGAACAGTTTTTGGGGCGTATACGTATTTTTATATTCGTGACGAAACATGAGGGTCTTGTCTCCTAGCGAGGTTATGTATTCTTATCCCACTGGAATATTGGATAAACATTTGTAAAGTAAAATCTTAACGATCAATTGTGTCTATATCGTCTTCCTCGTCTATTGAAAACCTCCACAAATGTTTGTGCCGAGTCTGGGTGTTGTAGATGTTTGTAAAGACCCCGTGACAAGAATAACTCCAAGAGTTTGCAAGCTGTCTTTAAAAGAAAAAAGATAAAAACCGATTAATGAAATATTAGTTCATATAATAAAATTTCTTGGTAGAAAAACCTAGCACCAACTTGCTCGACCTAGAAATAGAACCGAGGATAACAAGCACAACAGTCGCATTCACAACAGCTGCGCTACCGAGTCTTTCTAAGCTATGTTTAAATTATACACTTACTTATTTAACTAAAATAGGTATATATCAAATATTAAAATTAAAACTAATATTTGTCTATTCTAACTCGCTGTAATTTATTGCATTATTTTCATTCTAGAATATAAAAGCAACAACCCCAAACTAGAATACAAAATCCTAGTTTATGAGCTTCCCAACAAAGCATTGGTATGGCTAACTAAATATTCGATTGTGCGAAATCAGCTGCTCTGGCGGCATTGAACCGGCGACCCTGAGCTATTGTCTGACATGATGGATGAGTCCTATCCGTGAGGGTCGGGGGTTGTCGCAGCTTACGTTTGTTCCGCTCCGAACTAGAAGCCGGCAGATTATGACGTCATAAATTCGAATTATGTGTCGTCGTTTGGAAACTAAAATATGATTTTATAGGATTTTATTATTGTAATATTTTGTCAATTTTACAGTTTGTAGTCACCTCGTTTATATACAACATCCTAATCCTAACGAATAATGTAAATGCGAATAAGTGTTTGTCTGTTTGTTTGTTATGTTTTCTCGCCTATTTACATAACCGATCATCAAAAAATTTCGCATATATTTGGGAGAACAGAAAATGACATAAGGTACATTTTGTGCAGGAAAAAATACTTTTACTACCTTAACCTTTGATCCTACATTTAGGGACCGAAGCCGCGAGCAAAATCAATATTATGAATGCAAATTTTAGTTGTTTTGATGTTACGGTTTTACGTTTTAACTTCTCGTCCAATCATCATGAAATATCGCATATACTTTTTCAGGTGTACAGAAAAGGACATAGGATACCTTTCATCCAGACAAAAATACTTCCCAAGGGATAGCAATTTATTGACAAAGTCTAGATAAACGCGTGCGAAGTCGCAGACAAAATCTAGTGTACAATATGAGAGGCAATTGAGCAGAATATTTATTATGTATGTGTGACGCAGGACCAAACTATTGCCATCTACCGGGTACGTTTGTAAACTCTGCGATGCTTGTGAGAATATTCTAAAAGACAAAAATTTGCCTAACCCAGGAATCGAAGTTTAGACCAGTTTAGTCATACCCAAATACATCATGCAGTGCAGTAGATATATGTACATGACGCAAATTCACGCTTAGCACTATTGTTTAGCTCAGCTGAAATTAATAAAAAATACAATTAATTATTATAGTAGCAACCAATTTGCGAAAAATAATTAAAAAAAAAATTAATAATTTACATTAAATAAAAAAATAAAATAAAAATATTTTATTTGTGCAAGTCACTATCCAGTTCAATGTTAAAAATAATATGTTCGTTCCGCACAGAAACCGTTAACTCCAATAAAATTTACTGCTTCTGGACAAAGCAGAATGGTCCGAAGACCCTAAGCTCATAACGTCAAAGAAATGATATATTACGATTTACTCAAAGGGGACCCTTTTTTGTTCTCGCCGTAATGGTTTTACTTTAATCGACACCGGTGAGAGACAGACATAGGATTCTAGCCGAGTGCGAGCGAAACGCATGGTTAAGCGTGTCTGTTCCCGCCAGAGGAAAGTGATTCAAGTTGGCGTTTGGTTCAATATCAACAGTTTGCTGTAGACGCCTGCTAGTGACGTTTGTGAACGTAAAAACAAAATAATTTTAGTGGAAAACGAAGACTATTCGTCATAAATTCTAGCAGTGCTTATGTCCAGTGATAAGACAATTGTAATACAGCTCAAAAACATCTACAGCTCTATGAAATAAGCTTAAATCCTGAAAGAAAAGGTACGTGCCATTGTATTGAATATTGCGTAGATGCCTGCAGTAACAACTGCATTCAGAACCAATGCCATCTGCATGGAGTAGCTTGAAACGGTGTTTCAGCAAGTGTAGGTTATAGCCACCCTACGACGGTATTCAAAGGCTGTGTTTAAAGGCTTCAGAGGGTTGGTTTTGTTGCCGCGTTAGATGGGCAGATGGCGTTACTAGTTGGATTGTATGAAATAAATACATTTTATTTCTGATACGTTGTTAATTGTTCTTATTTTAATATAATATAATGCTGATGCTTTTATGAGTATTTAGAATATATTTTTATAGTAAATAAAGCGGTTTATTTTTAGTGTTGCCATCTTGTGGCAGAATACAGTGACTATGTCATGCCTCCGTGTTGTAAAATTTCAAACCTCGAACCAATTCCGTTTTGGTTCGCCGAAGGATTAGTGATGCTAACAATTCAAACAGTGGCGTGACTAGAGTTTCAGAGTACAACAATACTGTAACCGTAACTTAGTACCTAAAATCTATTTAGTGCCTACTCTATTCCTCAATTTTACGTGCAAATCTTGGATGATCTTATCAAAGCTGAAATCATGGCAGTCCGATATTGATTAGAAGAAGCTGTATATTGTATATTGTCAATTCAATACAATTCAATTCAAAACATTTATTTGCTCGAAACATGGTACATTATAGATGTTACACATTAGAAAAAGATCATTAGAGCGTGCAAATACAAATACATTAAAATGTTGTGATTAATATATGTACATAACTTTTACTTAAATATTTAGCTTTTACTTAACTTCTAGGTATTCTTTTGTATTATACCATTTTTCTAAAAGTAAATTAAACAATTTATTTTTTAATTGATGTAATGGCAACTGTTTAACTGTTTTTTGGGGAACCTTATTAAATATCCTAATAGCCATACAATACGCATTTCTTTTAAATATTTCTATACGTATTTAGGGTTATTTTAATTTATTTTGGTGCCTAGACATGTTATTAAAACTTAAAAAAAACTATGGCCTTAATAAGAACTTTGATTTCTAAGAACCGGTTCTAAAACGAAAGCCATCATAAATTCTGAATTATTTCTTACATGAATGGATATTGTAAGCTTGCAGGTTTTATACCAAATCAAGTTTGATTTTAATTTCCTTTTATGTCGACACGCTCTAGTAGACACATAGTACAGCCATAATCATAAATAAACGAGGGACTGAAGTCACTTGAGCAGTTTAGCTATTATAGCTACACACCCCTGGTTTCTGAAAACCAGATCAATACAAATATTAGTTAACAGACGGTCAAACACATGTCAACTGCTGTGATTGGCTGACTGAATTAACAACAGTCAATCATGAATTTCATTTCGAAGCTTCTTTGATTAGTTTTTCAGAAACTGGCTGGCAGTTTGTAACATATGTAGTATCTTGGCTATCTCGATGGTAACCATCGTTGACTGGTAATGTAGGTAAGGAAGTTTATATTAGCCTGCTTTTACCGAGGTGTTTGTCAATACAAGTTCTATATGTAATGTTCTTTGTAGCCGGTACTTTGCTTTTTCCGTCTTGCTCTGCAACCTTCATGGTGCATGGCAGTAAATAGCTTTAGCAGCCTTTGTTGTATCATGGACAGTGAAGAAATATATCAGAATTTCAAAATTAGGATTGAGTAGCACTCTGCCTTTGTTGTATCATGGACAGTGAATATATATATATCAGAATTACAAAAATAGGATTGACGTTGTTTGTATAGTATGTTATATTTAATCGCAAACCCGAAGACGAACCAGCTCAACCAATAGTCAAATACTTATGCGATAGCAACCGCAATATTTATTACTCTTTCACGGCTTCACTATGGAACCGACTTTAATGGAATTTGATATGGATAACTTGGGTTAAGTATTCCTTTCTTAGTGGGTTCTAAATATATAGCTGTGCTGTTTCATATCGCATCATATCAGTTAGCCCATTGCTGTCTACTGAGCTCGGACCGACGGACCTGAGATTTTCCAGACCAGAAGCATGAGTTTATGGCAATTTTAAATCAGAACTGATGACTGCCTCGATAGCGCAGTCGCAGTGAATGCGACTGCTATCCATGGGGTCTCTGGTTGAAATTCTGGGTCCGTCAAATTGTTTCCAGGTTGTTTTGCCAAGAAATACCCAATAGCATCACGGAATACGAGACTATGTCCATTAAATAGCAAGAGTCTTGGGCTTGCTATAACAATGGACCTAAAATTATAGCTGGCAAAATGTGGCACCTCTTCCTACCGTAAATTTGTGAAATATATAATACGACAATATTCATTAGACTAATTGCCGATCAATTTATTGATATAATTATATTTATCATGACTGTCCAACAATAGCCTAGTGTCAGATCGTTAAACTGCCGCAGAGATCTTGAGTTCGAGTCAAAGGCACGGAGTTCGAACTTTTCGTAGCTATGTGCGTAACAAATAGTTAATTATCGTTAGCTTTAACGGCAAAGAAAAACATCGTGAGTAAACTTACATGTCTGAAAGTTCTCCATAATGTTTTCGAAGACGTATGCACTCACACTGGGCCAGCGTGGTGGACTATGATCTAACCCTTCTCACACTGAGAAGGGGCTCGTACCCAGCAGTGGGATTGCCTACTGTTTTTCGTATATTTATATTTTGTTATCTTTATCTACAGACTAGTAATGGCGGATAAAATTCAAAAATACTTTCATCCAATGTTTTAATATTTGGATAGCATAAAGTATATAGTATAGCATACAGTAGAATACAGTAAGTAGAGTAATAATATATTTTCACCTAATTCCTTTTAGAAATGACAGCCTTATATATCGAGAGGTAGACCTTGATAACGCAGTATATTGATCTATTATTTTATTATTTTACTAGATTTCGTAGGTCAAGGAATTGGTGTCACACGTTTAACAAGCAAGGATATAATAAATAAGATCAGTGGGTTAATGAGTTCACGTGCGGTCTATTGATTCTATGTTACTAAATATAAGATATATTTTTCTAAATTTATTTCCTACAACTAGATGATCTTGTGTTTTATAGAAAAATCTATATTTAATATTATAGGAATAATCTTTTTGGGATGAAGCAAGGAGTAACATCCACACTATGAAGTAATACTCTAAGGATCATACAAATGTTGATCTCGTGCAGAAATCGAATCCGCAGTAGCCGACCCTTCGGTAATACATAGGCGACCATATCCCAGAACGGGTAGGCAGAGCTGTATTGTATTTACTTTCCGCCGCTTAAAGTCTCATGAACCAGAGGACGAGTCTACTGCTGTTTACCGGGCACAGTTCAAGACATGCCTATGCTGAGAATTTTATGATAAAATGATCCAATGCATTTTGTATCACTCTGGAAAAGTCCGAGACTTAGCCACACCCTTTATTCTGTAGGACCAAAAATCATAGCTGGAGAAATGTTAGTGAAACAATGACAGTGATGAACATGTAGGTTTAGTAACAGTATATTTTCCTGTATAAAAGGTACCCTATGTCGTTTTCTGTTTGCCTGACAACTTGTATGCAAAATTTTATGATGAACGGTCGAATAGTTAAGGCGTGAAAGCGTAACAAATAACACATAAACAAGTAAGCTCACGTTCGCATTTATAATATTAGTTAGGACTAGATTTTGCCCGCGGCTTCGCTCGCGTACATGTGGGTTATATAAAAGGTACCCTATGCAGGGAACATATGCAATGGCATATGGAACCTTTTATCCGGATCTAAAGTTAAAATTTCTGTCATTCTGACAACATATAGGTATATGTTAGGTAGGTACCTATGCAAATTGTTGTGTTATTTAGTCGAGTGGTTAAGGCGTGAAAGCCTGAAAGTGTAACATACAAACAAACTCACATTCGCATTTATAATATTATTTAGAATGTAATTGTTCCAAACACACGGCAGATGCATTATGTTTTCACTGTAAATATAGTTTCCACTTAAACTCAACATTACCACCAGAAATAGCCCAATCTAACTTTATCTTTATCTACTGCATAGTTAGGATATACATTTTCCATTTCCTATGAAACCGATAGAGTGTGTAGCGTAAGTATGTACTAACTTAAAATCATGTTATCATATGAAAGGATTAAGTGCACCACTCCGGACGGAACGAATGGTTGCACACTGGAGCTTTTCATATAAACTTAGTCACTCCATACACTTCGTTACATGCTAGAAATATAAAACTTTGTCGTTGTATTGTTGGGCTAAAAGCTATACCGGATTTTAATTCAGCAAAGCAAAGACTGCATTGAACATCAATTTCCAACTATTAACAATATTTATAAACCTATTCAAATGTTTTGGAATAGGCTTGATATTTGCTTTATCTAAGTTAATGATAACATGATTTTCTAAATTAATGCAGATCGTTCATTCTAGAAATAGTCCATTTCGTAAAGGAGATTTAGAAAATATTAAGACCTTCATGATGGGAGCCTGGTTTTCGAGATCATCTAGACGCGAAAATCGATTTCGATGGACACATCGAATAACACAAACATCAAATAACCCAGAAAAAAACATGCGGGGCAGTCTTTGGCAGGGTGTGGAAACTGTCAAATATTTACATGGTAAAAAAATACTCATAGACAGTGCTGGTCTCTAAAGTAAACGGTACAAAACTCAAGCCCTGTTCTTTCTAGACATATGGCGTTAATATAAGATTTAACATTTGGTTACGAAGTATCAAGATATGACGTGGGTCAATTTGAAGTTTTAAACTTCAACGTTGATGTTATCTTTCGTTTCCTTAAATTCTGTGAATTTTATATCTATTTGACCTCCTGTATCTTGCGTAAACGATTGAACCTCCCCGCTTATTCTTGGACCCTTATTCTTGCTAATTACAATTGACACTGCTTGTTTTACTGGACCTTGATTGCCTTTGCGAAATTGGATCATTAACGAAACTAAAGATTCCGAGGAAATCAGCAATTAAATGTTATTTTGGATGTGCGACTCAAGGTGTGATCATGATTTCAGTCAATATAAGATATATATATAATACTAATAATGTCCTCCAGACCGAATTTATTGGCATAAGTGACTGTACTTTTCCCTAAAACGTGACAACTAAATGTAAATTCATAGTACTTAACGTACCTATAGTTGCGTTATAATAATTTTGGCATTCATAGGTGTTACTTAGTGATTTATTTAAGTACATACACTTTTTTTTAATTATAATAGCGCCATCTGTTGGTTATTCTAATTACTAAACGAATATAACGCCATCTAAAGTAAACGGTACAGAATTTTCAAAACTGTTTTGGGAGTGGCGTATTCATTCTTTATAATGTCTTATCTATGGTCGTTGGGGACTGTCGATAAAGGTGAAAACTAAGTAACCTGTGAATTGTATCGTCGAGCTATTAGATTATTATTTTTGAATTTTGAATGCGTTCAGTGACTATGACGCGAGTTCCATGATCTTTGTTCACCCAAAAAGTGATCAACGCGCCTAAAGAAGTATTAATTTCAAAAAATATTTACAATGAATTATATTAATGTTTGAATTATATTGGCATTATAAAACTACCTTAAATTTAATGCGTGAATAATACAAAATTGTATTCTATGCTATTTTGGATACATGCATTCATGCATTTTGAAATACGATTTGTGTATCGATTTATTGAGCACACATAGTTTTCTTCTACGAATGCTACGATAAATTTGTACTACTACTCATGGGAATTGAAAACGTATTGGTAATAACAAAGTTAACACTGCTCAATCCGTGTATACAAAGACAAAGCAGCTATCATTATATATTGCGCCAATCGATTTAAGATTTTATATATTTATAACCTAAAATGCGGCTGTTTGCCCTGAGCCTGATATTGGACAACCATATTTCATATTACCACTCCTATTTATTACCACAGAAAATATGCCAGAATTTTCCCTGTAAAACACGCCAAGGGTAATATTTTTTCACGACTGCAGAGCGCAAGATTTGCGAGTTGGTGCGGTAATTGTACAAGTTGGACCGTCGCCGGCGATACATAAATCGCAAAAGAAATTTTCAAGTGCTCAAAGTAAAGGCTCCTACTCACGTCCCGGTTTGCTGCCCAATCACACTATAGATTGGCCCAATTAATTGGATCAGTATATGACGAAGTCAACACAATGCTGCAGGCTATGTTATGCTATCTTTGAAAGAATTTGAAATGAAATTCTTAAAATGAAGTATGTGTAGGTAACAATGCTTAGTGCTTGTACACGACGATACAAGCTGGCATAAGCAAGTTACTTGCGCGGGCTACATATAATATATCTTCCGTTTTGTTTGGGCATTTGGCTTGCGTCGTTTACACAATGTATACACTCCTCGCAAGTACCAACAAGACCCGCGTTTTGTACAAGAGGCATTGAACAAACTATATATGGCTATATATACCTTGATGGGGTAGTGGTTAGTGTAACTGACTGCCACGCCTGAGGTAGCGGGTTCGATTCCCGCACAAGTCAAACATTTGTATGCATAATTAAATGCGTACCCAAGGCCCAATCTTGGTCTGGGTGTTTTTATGTATAAATAAATAAAAAATAAAATAAAATGTTGTATAATATGTATGTATTTACAAAAAAAAGTATATTACATATGTATGTTTATCCATTGCCTAGTACCCGTAGTACAAGCTCTGCTTAGTTTGGGCTAGATAGTGTTGTGTGTATGTGATAGTATATTATTATATTATATTATATAAGCTTGCTAAAGTAGTTGAAATCAAATCTGTTGCTTTGCAATGCAAGGCAAAGCAAAGGCTTCATTTTGTGAGTCATCTCGCCACTGGTAATGCGACGAGAGTTGTAAGTCTGACACCCACAGATTGATAATTGTCCCACACTTAATCCTCCGGTTTCACGACTGAACCACTGTATAGATTTTAGTGATTTTTGATTGCATGGGAAACGACAGAAGCTTGAACAATAATATTATTGTCAATTTATATGTTGTACTGAAATTGGGTGTCAGTCCAATCTCAACATCCTGCCGCATTGCCGATCTGATCGGGAGTATTACTGAACCATGAGTAGGGGCTCTTGTAAAACAAATTTTAAAGTGTTGCTATAACCACCAAGTCTGAATTAATTTTGTTCTAGCAAATTTACATGTTTCAGTTGTTACCACTGCAGTTGCCAGATTCCGAACGTATACCATAGTTTTTGCTTGTATACTTTACTATGTAGATATTTATATTCTTAGATCTGTTTATGCAGTGTGTAAATAAGGCTTTTATAGCACATATATGAAAAGTTTGGAAAGGTTAAAGTATAATATATAATTGTTTAATAACTGAGTACTGACGAGCAAGCAGCCTCGGGCGGCAAATGATTCATCGACCAGGACAGACATCACCTGCGATGGGTATTTTCATGGCTCTTTAAGGAGACGTTGTGCTGTCAGTGTATGACCAGTAATCTTTCACCACTATCTGTCACAGATATCGTAATGGTTGAAGAGGTCGTCTTGAGACAAAAGTTGTATTAGCCACAAATGGTTGTTCTGAGTCTGAGTATTGTTTGTACCCCTTGCCTGAATGTTTGTAAGGTCTCCGTGACACAGGAATTAACTCTAGACTGGTAGCTGTAACTTTTAACAAAAAAATAGGTCTGTATCAGCAGAACAGTGACATTTTCTGTCATCCTCAGTCAAACGATTGGCAATGCGCGACTGATAGTTTTGCTGTTGCAAGTTTCAGACCTCACACTTGTTTGTCACACAAGCATATATTTTTTAATACGTAGGTATTAACAACCCATTATGTTATAAAAACACTTTACTACAGTCGCTAGTGATAACAACTTAAAGTAACTTCTGGTAGACGTAGATATATAGCATTTGGAAATATGTCCTTAGCGTATACGTAGATATTGTTTAGTTTGTGAGTCTGTGTTGTATTAGGAGCCTAATTGGACAGACAGCGTAAAGTCTGGGTATTATATGAAATGTGTCTGCAAAGGTAGATACGTATTAATTTGTAGAAACCTTTAGTTGGTTTAGGATTTCGTATCATAAGAATAGTTAAAATAACGCATCGTTCACAATTTTGCTTTATTTTTCTTATGTTTACGTTTAGTATTTTTATGTTAGGTACTTTGGTTTACTTATTACACATAGCATATTTTATTTATTCGATTTTAAGTAGTTGTTAATAAAACGTCGCTAGTTAAACATTTTGAATGACGTTTACTTTACTTAATTGCTGCCATTCGAAAGTTTTTATTTTTTTTGGGTTTCTTATTACTAATATTCTTGTCAACCCCTCCAGCTAAGCAGGAATGCTTGTGTTAGGAGTGGGTTTACATCAGTGGTGCAGTGGGTGGGATTCGAACCCGCGACCACTCGATCGCAAGTCCAATGCCTTATCCATTGGGCTACCGCCGCTTGAAATTCACGCTTAAAATACATTATAATATATTTCTTTAACTAATAAGGCAGAGTAAGACCGATAGTTAGTGAGTCTCCTTCTGAATTAATCAATTAATGTCCTCTTAAACCTTAACCAGCCAACCGGCCAATTTAGAATATAATTCCACCCTACAGAAGATGCCAGCTAAATATACAATAAAATAATATTTTGCTCAATTCGGCAATCAAATCCAAGAGCTCATGATAATCGGGCATCAATAACTCAGTATCAGCGCTCGCGCCTTCGTTATTATCTTACACAAAAAGAAAATAATACAGAGCAAATATAGACAGACAAAACGAATCCTTACTAATAAGTATTATAAACGCGAAAGTTTTTATGGATGTATGGATGCAAAAAGTACTGGACCGATTGCGATGAAACTTGGTACGTAGATAGCTGGAAACCTGGATTCACACATAGGCAACTTTTTGCCGATATCTCCACGGTAACGAGACTTACACGGCCGAAACTGAGAGAAAAACTAGTACAGAATAATAAACCAATACGTCTTCAATAATCATTCAGGGCTAAACCGCTTCATACAAACATTGTTTACCTAAATCGTCTTTCGTCTGATTAACTTTCGACCTGTGACGACGGTCAGCGTTGTTTGCGGAACAACCAGCCTCCGTGTCCTAATGTACCGTGTCCCGACGTACGGAAGGTCTTTATAAGTAAACAACGATCATTCACGCGACACGATCCGCTCGCATCGAAGCTTAACCACTTAAACGTATCAGTTTACATAGTTCGCTATTGACAATAAACTCTTCAATGCTTTAATACTTTTAAGTGGTAGATATCTATAGTTGTTTTCATGATATTCTGATTTTGAGGCTGCCTAGCCTTCTTTCCGTTTGATCCTTTTTAAGAAAGAATGAAACGGAAAGAATTCTTTATCACCAGGGTTGCCAACGCGTGAGTGATACCCCAGGCATGGTGAGAAGTAGCTTTGGTAACCGCCTCTCTCCAGGTATGTCATATGCCCTTTTTATGTAATTAAGAATAATTTCAGGTATCTATAACATACTGTTAGTTCATTTTTAACCGCGTTATTATACCACAATTAATTAAAAGCCTAATCATAACTTATTATTAGGAATGCGAATGTGAGTTTGTTTTTTCGTTACTCTTTCACCGCTTAACTATTACACCGATCATTGTGAAATTGTCGCAGACACGTTGTACGGAATAGGACATAGGATACCTTTCATCGAGGAAAAAGTGCTGTTTCCGAGGGATAGAACTATAGTGACAAAATCTAGATAAACGCAAGCGAAGCCGCGACAAAATATCGATACCGGAAATTTCAATTGTCGTAAAGGATAAAACACGAGTTTTCAGTCTTCTCTCTTAGCCTTTATTATTCTCAAGTCACTTGGGGTCGGCTTTTCTGGTCTAACCGGATTTGACTGGATATCAGTTTTTACACAGAGCGGCTGCCACCTGACCTCCGCAACGATATAAGGATATTAGAGGGTACTGACTTTCCCAATAACGACTGCCATAGATGTTCATGGCAGCCGAGACCAACGAGTTAACGTGCTCTCCGAGGCACGGAGCAGGCGATAATTGTCAATCAATACGCACATAATTTCGAAAAGTCATATAACTTCCGAAAGTCAGAGGTGCGCGACGTGAGTTCGAACCCGAGACACTCTGCATTGCAGCCTGTTGGTCTCCCCACTGAGCTATCGCTGCTCTGAGTTTTCAGTAGAGCCAAAAATAAAATAAAAAACTGTTTTTGTCTAATATCTTTGTCCAGCAAATTAGGTACTATATTTATGATGTTAAAACAAACTCCAACTATTTTTTCATGTTCTATCCTAAATAAACCAAACTTAATTATTGACGAAAATGAGAGTCCTTTACAGCCCACAAAAATTGAACTAAAGTACTTTACAGCCACGAAAAATTGGTTACGATAAAGTCAGATAGGTATGTCGTAAAGGACTAATCTTAATCGTCAATACCCATTGCAAGTCAATTAAATAAGAGACCAAGGGGGTAAAAGCAACAAAAAAACTAAAGATCTATTTAAGAAATGCCTACAATAGGTAGTAAAACTAAATGAAATAAAAGATTTTTATTGGTTCTTTTATTTTTATTTTTTATTTATTTCATTTAGGTCCTTCACAACTGACAATTAATATTAATAAAAATTATAAATAAGACATTACACCAATTACGATCAAAATATTTAGGAATTATCATAATTATATTTACAGGAACTCAAAATTTAAACAAATTGTGATGCTATTTTTTTTTATTTATATCGCAAATAATTGTTGCGATGCTGAAAAACAACTAAATTTTAGAATAATCAGCATTTAAACTAATCTACTAACTAGTTTTATTGAATAATTATTAATGAAACTCTATAAAACAAAAATATTTTTCAAAACAGTTTAAAAGTTAATACCTAATAATATTAAAATAACCAAATTAATAATAAATTTTGCTCACCAAGACTCAAAACTCAAACAATTGACATTCTTAAGTATTAATCAAATGGCGAGTAAATTCAGTGTTTTAAAATTAGTAATTAAACTTAATCACTATTAAATATAATACTAACTAACTTAATATTAATACTTAACTACTTTCATAATAATAAAATTAAAAATAACCATATTTTAATTTTATTATTATGAAAGAACACTAGATATATTCAATGCTCCTAGCGAGATTATGTATTCTTATCCCACTGGAATATTAGATAAACATTTGTAAAGTAAAATCTTAACGATCAATTGTGTCGATATCGTTTTTCTCGTCTATTTCAGGAAGAATGTCTTTAACCGTTGCTAAAGACGGTAGATCTAAATACTCTTTATGAAAACGCTTTGGTATAGTTCCGTTAGTACATAAACGCTTTAAATCCTTATATTTGGCGACTGGTATAGGGTAAGGTTTGTCATAAAGTGTTGGTAAACCAATACTAGAAGTATCTTCCACTTTGTCGGCACCTGTGAGATTTTAATAATAATAATAATAATATTCTAATATTCTACCACATACACACAACACCATCTAGCCCAAACTAAGCAGAGCTTGTACTATGGGCTCTAGACAATGGATAAACATACATAGATACTTTTTTTTTGTAAATACATACATATTATACATAGAAACGATACGCCATCAAGGCCGATTTTGGTTTTGTACTTTTATTTTTTTGCCTTTGCTTTTCCTTTTGATCCTCTTCCTTTATATTTCATCATAATATGATGTATAATATGATAAATGAAATCATAATATGATGAGTATAAAGAAAGAGGATAATAAAAAAGTGGATAATATAGCTTTACATAGCCAGGCATCGCTTACGCGTTGTTGACTCCACAAAATGTGACGTCAGCACAATATAAATATCTTGCGATATCGAAACATTATTTTATTATAATTGAATATATAATTGATATTAGAAAAAGACGCTGATTTGAAACCCTACACGCTATATATTATAATAATTTACTTATTAAAATAAAGCACTATGTTCACACAACGTTTAGTCAATTAGATCATCAAGTCGATTATGATAGTATATAGTGTCTAATCTATGATTATGAGACTGTCCACTAAAAATATTAATTCGTTCGTCACCCAATATAGACATTCCAAATTCAAAGTTCTGCAATATAGCCGCCCTCGCCGTCGACGTCTAGCCCACCCACACATACATAGACGTAGAACTAAAGGCCTTATATTAAAAACGTTTGGGCCACTCAGAGCAGACAGATGCTGCGAATGTGGCTGTTAACGCCCTAGTTCTGAACTCATGCCAGAACTTGATACGCAGCGAATGCTGTATTGACTTTTATTGTTATAACTAGCCGACCCTGGTTTTGTATTGAGATCATTTGTGAATGGCATATTATTTATTTAAGATTTTTCTCTATGAAATGTTAGTACTTCCCTAGTTGGGCTGCTTCGGTGTTAACAAAATCCAAAGATTAAGAGTCTTTAATAATATGCGATTCAATATATTACCAAATCATTATCATTATAAAATGTTCCATTTTGAATACATAGATGCGACGTTTTTATTCATACCAATTGTATTAGTAGAAACCCTTGTTAATAAAGCACTTATCCACAAGAGAATATATGCGAAGTATTTTCCCATGCGTAAGACAGCGTGTAATGTGTGGAGACCGTTGCACTTCCAACTTGGAAGTCTTGGAGTTATTCCCACGATACCTCAAACTTTTTGAAATTATGCTTACGTTAAAAGTAAATTATATTATCATTAACTTTAATGATGTGCGAAGTTTATACACCAAAATTTGGCAGAGTGTTAGATAGTCTACTAAAGTGGCCTACCAGCCTAACTTTTTCTTATTTAGAGGAAGATTTTCTCCAGATAGTTTATAGTTACACGAAACTAATACATTAGTGTGATGTAACATGAAAGGAGTTCCAATAAAGATGCCTACGACTACTTAAAACAAAATCACCAATCACCATTTTATTTCGTGTAACCACATTTAAGAGCCAAAGTTTACTGCATTTTTAAATCTTTAACAAATACTTCCATTTGAGACGCTCTTAAATGCTTCATGGTAATTTTACGACAGTCATAAACTTTACCATGCAATTATACAATGGATGCTTTATATTTTATGTTTATCAAACTCTCATATAGATTACTAATTTAAAATCCAAAAACTTCTACGATACACAATATGAAAATTTACTGTATTTCTATTACAAAAGCGTGCAAGTAATATTGACCATAATTATGGTCAATAATACGTGCTTCAGAGGTGAGGATAGTTTCAACTTCATGTATTAAAAGTACAGTTTAAAGTCAATCTTAACATCAATATTCGTTTAAACTATTTTATACTTTAAACTATGAGTGGTATTATGTCCCTAAAGGGGTAGCCCTTTATCAACGTTAGATAGTTTTGACGAGATACCTTCATATTGTACAAGATTGTGACCAAAAACCTTGAATTATGTTCTTGCAATGAGTAAGGGCTTAAAATATAGCTTAGCCGCACCGACAGCAAAGGTACAGCTTTCTATATATTATCTAGAATATATTCTAGATAATATATAGAACGGTTTCGCTACGCTGACAAAGGAAAAGATAAAGACTGTCTGTACTGACTGACAGTCTATGTCTCTTTCACTGTTAGCGCAGATCATCCGTTTCAAAAATGTATTTACCTAAATGCTTGTGATATTTCAAGTGTTCCTAGCATCTATAAAGGCTTACTATCAGGAGGACTATTTTTTTAATTATCAGATTACCTAGTGCAAAGATAACTTTTTTTAAAATATCCGCTTTAAAAAGAGCTTTGTATATTATTTAAAATCAACCCGATGTTCATGTTAATTATTACAGTTTTAGTCCTACAACATTACGTAGTATACAAATTGCAAACAACCCGCCATAACACAAGGTGCGTACTAAATACCCTAACCATATTTTCGGGTCATTGTTCCCATTGCCGGTGACAATTATCTGAGGGGCTCATCCCTATGCTAGCCAATGTGAATTTCGTCTCGCTAGCCTAACAAGACCTTCCCTTCCTCCCTTCGCTAATAAACTATAAATGTAAAGTCAAGGGGGAGTAGACAAATCCACAGCTCTCGATAAAATGGAAGGTCTCCTAGGACAATGTTCAACCTTTATACCTTTTTTAGTGTTTCTACTCAACGATCTGAAACTAAACTTCCAAAAATTATGTTAGTTTTGGCTTGTTTTTAGTTGTTGAGTAATTAGGAGAAGGTTTTTGGTAGTAAAATATACGTACAATAAAACATAGCACTCATGTGTTACACGGGACAATTAATAAGGGATCTTTTATTACAGCTGCCAACTGAAGCACATTTTAAACTGTACTTTTGATGTCTTCAACTTAGAATTAGATGTTTAACTGCCAATTTGATGCTAAACACTTGGGCGTAACAGTTCAAATGTCGCGTATTTAAGAGCTCTCCTTGCGGAGCTGAGAGCAGCGGCGCTGTGCTGAACAGAAAGGCTAAATTCCAATAGCTGCCGTCCATTGGCTGGAAGTGCAGTGACTCCTTCTTTGAAAGGTCGTGACCGTTTACCATCAGGGGGGACGTAAACTTATTTGCAACCTTACTTCATAAAAAAAACAATTCATCTGATTTGGCTACTTTTATCCTTACAACGTGTCATTATTTGCTAGAAACGTCTTGGTGTTTAAAAATCTGTACACATGTCTTGTAAATGGGCAAAGTATCCTAATTATCCAGATTTTTTTACTCAATATTACTTTAATATATGTATAGTCCTCGCTAAACGCACAAAAATTGGCAAGAAGTTTAGTTTATATAAATTGACATAGCTTATATTCACATTAACTTATCAATTAGCTTACAACCAGACACAATAAAAAAGCATTATGTCTGAGTCTCGGCGTCCTATCGTTGGGCAAGGGAATAAAGACTCAAGTATTTAATGTGAATATAAGTATAAAATACATTGTCTAGTTGCCTTAAATAAAGTCTAGAACAAAGAAATATTTTACTGCCATACACCATTACAAAAAAGACAGAGGGTAACAGATGTATTGTAATGCTAATAATAATGCTAGGGTATATGCGCAAGATAGTCACACGTAGGCCAGTTAGCCGTACGGATTACTTGCGTGGGTTTGTTGTACAGTGCGCGCACTTGCCTTATCTTGCGTATGGTACTTGCGTGGTGTACAAGAGCCGTTATGTTACAAATGCTATCTTTTGTTGTTGTTCTGAGTATTAGGTACCTTTTATACAAATCTTGACAGCAATATTGTATATCTTTATTTACTCATCGCTTTGAAATGATATCACTTTTATCTTTTATCTACGTTGCTGAACAAGCAGATCGTTTGATCATTTGGGATTTAGAGAACAAACAGCTTGAATAAGTGTCGGTAGAAAAATGTTTAGTCTTTATATACTTACGTACAATAATTTTTATTTCATTTTTATATTGCTAGCTTTTAATATAGCAAAGTACTTTGGTCGGCGGGTCTAGTATTGATTCATGGCTAAAAAGAGATGCCACGTTTAAATTTAATAAAAAATGTCTAGAACTATTCTGATATTTAATTCAAATTTAAAGTCAACACCCATTCGAGTAAAAACACAACGTAAACATTTTGAAGCGCATCTTAGAAAAAGGATGAGAAAAAGAAAATATTACGCAGCAATGACATAAGGACTAATTTAAAAATATATTTGATCGATTGTAAAGTAAAATAAACTATAATGGAATCAATATAAACGAATTATATAGTGAGATGATTGCTTAACCTAGCCAGGTTGCATTGGTCAATCATGAATCATCCCGTACAGCAAAATCATGATTCCATAGAAGCTGAAACATTTTTATGCACTTACAAATTCCTTATTTTCAATATGCCGCTACAGATAGCACTCATATTATACCTAAGCTTTAAAACTTATATTACATGGGCCTCTCCTAATACAGCATAGTAGCAAGACCTCCACTCTAGAACTCAATTATTCTAGATTCCAAACTTGATTCAACTTTTGTCATTAACACTACACAGTACTTAGATATAAGCTGAATATTAATTACACCCTTTATCACAGTACAAGCAAACATAACAATAAAATTGATTTATATTATGAATTAACAGTGTATTATTAATTATATAGGCTGCTTCCTATTTGGCTCACGTATGTGGATATCGCATAGAATCGGTTCTATGTTTATTAGTGGTGCTAAATCAAGCCTAATTGTCACAGCGGCTGGGTTCGATGCCTCCACAAATTGGAAACTGCCTATCGCATGGTCATAACATTCTGTAATGACATTTTAGTGTATCTGATTTTGGTGTAAAGCCTGTCAAATGTTTGTGTTGTGAAAGCTATTTTGATTTTCCGTCGATACCAATATTCGGTATAACAATTTCGATAAGTTTGTTGATGTTATGAAAGTGCACAATTTGGAGAGTGTGGAATGCAGATTTTATAACTGCTCTGCGTGTGTAGATAATAAATATCGTAAAGCTCAAAAATCATATTCAAATTCGTTTAGATAGAGAAAAATATAAATTTGATGTAAAATTTTATTTATATACTGCTAGTTTATAACGGTTATTCTCTAAATCAAAACCAATTCACGTAATAAAAACTATTCAAAATACGTTAGTACACTGTTACATAGTTTCAATCTATTCTAAATAAACGTCAAATTTAAACTGAAATGTAATTTATATTCACATTTGACATTTGTTTTAATTTAGGAAAATACAATGTGTGATATTTATGACAGTGGCACCACATTGGAACTTTATTTTGAACAGTAGTCGTTACGGGAAATGGCCTACAGGATAAAAACATCTGGATTAATTTCAAAACTTCTGGTTTTTATTAATTAATAACTATTAACTAAATATCTTTTTATGAGTCTTAAATATGCAGCTTCAAGTAATACAATGCATAATGCAAAGCTCGTTAATTAACATTAGCAATATATTTATGCATGCAAATTGAGTCATCCTATTAAGTGTAATAGACATAAACAACAATTTCAATAAATTTCTAATTATAATTATCATATTATTATTGTGTGTGATTGAGACTCAATTTACATAAATGTTTAGGTTGATATAAACATTGCTAGAATTGATATACACTTAACAAACACAGCTCAAAGTACGTTATTTTGATAAATTAGTCATATAAACGCTTTTGTAGCTTTTCTTGTTCTGTAATAATACACCTAAACGTATATAGTGTTTGATAAAACAGATGTACTAAAAATTATTGTTGTTTTACAACGTCCTCATAATATCCTCACTTTTAGGTTTAAGAAATTTAAATAACTATGTTTATGTTTGTGTATCTTCTCCAGAGTAATAATACTCAACCAATCAGGCTACTGTATGTCGCTAGCATTTTCTTCAACTCAAACACCAGCCAGTAACAATGTCTGCTATTAGATAATGCAGCTTAGTGCTAAATTACCATAATTAGATTTGTCATTGTAAATCAATAAACAATGCTACTGTAATGCAATTTCTTTATGACAATTAGCGGATTTAGTCATCATCATCATTAGGTGCCGTCATCATATTACATTCTTGGATCAGTACGCAAAATTTTTGCGACACTTTTAGTCCCTATCATTCTGTAGAAGTTTACCTTATTTAAATTCAACTTTACAATGGTATACCGTATAGTTTATACTTAATTTTAGCACCGCGGCGTCGTAATTTATATAATACAGACAATACGATTATACTATATAATTATAAATACAAGGCAACGGTGGTATAGCAATGATAAAAACAAACGAAAAATTTGCTATTCTGTAACTATTATAACACATGTAGCTGTAGATTGTAGATATTACACTCATATAAATCAACTTAAGTAATGTTTATGTACTTTACTATGCTAAAGTATTACACAATACGTTATTTATAAAGTAAGATACTTATTTTATTCACGTAATTATTTATACATATATTATAAAAATTGGTTATATAAATTTTTATTGGGTACATACATGGTCACAAATGACATTATCATCATATCTAAAACTGCGCTGTACAGAACCTTCAATAATATTTAGTTTTTTTCATAGAGTCGACTAATATTTACTTTGAGATTTTTAAAATAATAGCACAATATTGTTACTATTTTTGTGCCTGGCGCTAGAAGGGTAAATACACAAAAAACTATCTTATTAATTAATAGGTCCATGCATTAAGAAAGTTTTTAAATGTTGTTGATATTATATACGGATTTAATCGAATTATGAGGTATATATAAAAGAACCTATCCTACTAATATTATAAATGTGAAAGGATGAATAGATGGATGGATTTTGATGAAATTTTACAGTATTATTGTTTATACATTAGAATAACATATAGGCAAACGCAGCCGCTAGCTACGTTTGCGTATTATATACTAACATCTTTAGCATAATCTTTATGCTAAAGATGTTAGTATATAATTCATTATCTACTAGATTTATCTTTATGCAACGTATCTTTGTTCTACTGAACACAACGGTTCTACTGAACGGAAATATACTGAACGTGGCTTAGATTTTAAATTGAACCCGAAGCTAACAAATATGCGATTCACATCAATATCCGTTTAGTGGTTTTTATATGATACCGGTGCATAGGAGCATAAAGGCAAATAAATATATGTGCAATGTACAGACGCATCCTTGCATAAATATTTTCTTTGTGGTATAAGCTACATAAAATATAATCAAAGTACACTCCACTGTTTGGTTCTAATCTATAATATTAGTAGAAATATGTAGGTATATATATAAATATAAATAGATTCATGCCTTTTTCCCTGGCTGGTAAGGCGGAAACTACGCACTTCCACTGGCATGCATTACGTTATATTCTTTAAACACGCATGTCCCTACTCTTAATCTTAACTTTCTTTAGAATGTCTCTGATGTGATCAGAATCTACTACACTTTGAATCATTATTATAATATAGTATATACTTATGTAAGTAGATAATGTATTCAAATGTCGTATTTTAGTACAAATAAAAAGGACCCTAATGTAATGAGCTTTTACGAAGTTAGTCTAGACATACAAAAACAAATTACAAGTGATGGCAGCCGTGTAAAATATAAATCAAATACAAATTTTAAAACATCGTCTAGGCACCGACAAACAAATTCCCGGGTTCACTCAATATATTTTTTCGTTCCATTTGCGGGAGATTAATGTAAAAGCTCTTTTTTTAAACAAACGTTGCATAGAATTTTCATAAATTTCGACACTGTAGACACCTTTTACAGTTTAGAAATGTAAAATTGCTTACATCCGCGGCCCGAGACTCCCATGGGACGAGCTCCGTGTTGCCAGTTTAATATTGGCATTATTTTTTATTAACCCCAGTTTATTTGGCCTCGTCCAATATCAGCATTAAAAACCATATAACTCTTCATATACGCCGTATTAAGTGTAATTGATTTTCGCTGTTACGTTTAGAAGTTGCTGTTACTTAGCTGAAAGTATCTAATGAAAATTGGATTTTCAATCGGAATGTTTTTGTTCTGTAAATTTTGTTAGCAAATTAAGTAATCATTGAAATGTAATCTTTCTACCTTCTGATATTATTTTTTGGCGTTGAATTAAGTATTATGTAAATTATTGCAAAAGAACGCCACAAAACCAGACGAGTCTTCATTTTCACAACATCAAAAATGCTAATTTTTGTACATCAAATTCTACCTTCATCCTCGTTTTTGTGGAATATTTCATTAAAACACGAAATGACAGGCGAATAAAAGGCTTTCTCTTTTTTTCAGCGCGTCGAGCCCTGGTATACATGTGACGCCCGAAGCGAAAATGGCTCGGTCTAAAATGGCGGGTGAAAGATCAATATGACCTACCAAAAGGTAAGCTTGTCCCTTTCGCGCTCGGGAGTTTTATCCCACTATCCCTGTCTCACACAGTGCTGTGTCACAGTTTCGATATGTCGTATGAGAATACAGATTTCAGTAGCGAATTTTGCCAGAGACCCTCGACATGTGGCCCTTTTAGAGTGCTAGGCGACGAGTTATGTTTGTAAAGCGATTAGCGATTTGCGGTGAATGTCATTTCGTCGGGTCTAGAGATAATACTTGATTATGAAAATTCGAGCGGTTAAAATTATTTTACGGAGTGTAAACATTTAATTGGCAATTTTGTTAATTGAACTTCTGCTACGTTCCTTCCGGAATTAAAATAACAAAGTAGACAATTTAACACAAGCTATCAAAAATTAAAGGTAAACTCGTTTCTGCTTATCCCTTTAATACAGCACGCGCTGACGAAAAATATTCTTTATTAAAGGTTCTTAAAACTTATTTAGACATGGCCTGCGTAAAAATTGTGTTGTAAAAACTTCAGGAAATATTAACGTTGATTTATAGGTGAGCCGAAACTTTGTGTTGGCCTGTCTACAATTTTTTGTTACCGAGGCCTAAGCGAATTAGATTAAGCTGCTAGTATTGAAAATAACCAAAGTACATTTTAAACAGTATCAAACCGTATAAAAGGTGTAAGAAACAGGGGATGAAAACATCAACGCTGGGATGTTCATGCGAGTAAGCTGTGATATACCAAAATTTTTAGTCGAGCGTCGCAGCAAATAGGGGAATAAGACGTTCCTGAGGTTGTTTATCGCAAATTGTTTAATCTAATCCGTGGCGTTACATCAGGAAAATACAAAACATATTGTTATTGTAGCTAAGCATAAAGTTAAGTTGGATAAAGAAACGTTGCCGCGGTTTGTGCACACACACGATGCATAGTAACATTTTATTGTGCAAAAGGTTCTTTCGTCCCTTGCAAGGAAAAATTTAAGACGTAGGTACTTTGTAGGCACGTGTTATAAAATGTGGTGAGTTTGTAACGGTTTAGGGCTAAGTATGGTTCCCCTTTATCCCTCAAGTTTTTATTATGTACTTAGATTTTTGTTGTAAACAAAACCCTTACATTAGTATAATGATACACAAACCTTATAGTAAAAACGAGTAGGAATAATATTGACAAAGTGAAACACGATGAATGTTAACTTCCTTGTTAAGTACATAACATTTTATTTTATATCGTTAACGTAATGACATCCACACATCACGATGTTTTATATTGGTCTAGTACGCAGGTCTATGGTTCGAGAATCGAATCTAATTTTATATCTTCATTAAAGCTTTACATTAGGGTCGCTCGCGGGTCGCTGGTAATCGAAGAGTGAGTGCGGACACGAAGCTGTCCGATTTATTGCCGGCTCTCATCGAATCTGATGCCCGAACTGGAGATCTACAACGAAAAACCATCTATATAAAAAAGTAAAACTAAAAGTAATCTAGCCTATCTACTGTAATGTTTCTCTAAATTTCCCAATCGCCATTAAGCTACTCAGAATAAATTACCAATTCAATACTCCCAATCGTTGTAAATTAAATTCAAATGAAACACCGAATGTTTTTTCTCAACGCTTAATCGAGCTAGGATTTTTCCCGTTCCGTCATTCTGAACAGGCTGAACACTTGACAAAAGCTCCTCGAATCCCACCGCAAGCGTAAAAACAAGGAATTTGCACTCGTCACTTCTCAAACATATCCTCCACTTTATTAGCAGGGCAATATCCTCTTTAAGTGATATATATTAAAGTATATTTTGCATTATTAGGGTGTTAATGGTTACGTCACTTACAATGTGACACGGATCATCCCTTGAGGAGGTAAAAAAACTGAATAATTCGCGTACATATCTCGCGACATGGTACGCGTCTTGGGAGTGGCAACAATTTCCTATTTGGTCGATCCGACAGTCATCGCTATAAAAAAACGCTATTTGCAAGACGGAATATGTTGACATGTGGAAACATGGGGTTATATTACCAATGATAACTGACTGAGATATATCACGATGTATTTGTTATGTGAGTATGCAAATATCATAATACTTGAAATAAATTTTTCGTAAGATGTACCCGTAGGTATCGACCTGCTCGTAAATACTTTATCGAAAGCGTTAGACTAAAAAAGAGAGCGTTATTTTATTTGCATTAGAACGTATTGTATATTTGATAGAAGAACAGATTACTTACCTCGGTTCATGCTCGTACGCGCTTGAAGATTTATGTTTTATATAAAATAATATATTTATCGCTGCGAAACTTCTGAACAGTCTTGCTATAATATGTTTTGCTTAAAGACGATTGAGATAGTGCAGATTTTAGTAGAAGATATTCATTTTTGATGAGTATATAAATTAGAAAAAGGGCTGTGCATTTATGGGTCATCACTCGGTCTGGTGATCCTGTTATATCCATAAATCGGGCTGATACGGGGTTATCTTGGAAATATTATGTAACAATATTAAAGGGCGGGATTGAAGCGATGATTTCTGAGAAAGTTTGTGAGGGTCGGGTCCAGATAAAAAGGGTGCGCAGAGTGGGGTAATAATGCGGGGCCGGTGACGGCGTCCTGTGCTGCCAATTTGACTGTCTTTTAACTGAGTGCATATTTAGATATGTCGTGAATGCTACATGGTATAAGTCGAGGTAATATAGACATCGGTATTGTCAAATCTTGGATTTGAAACGTGTTTTGAATATTCTGCGGACTAATTTTCATAATGAAATTTGTTTAAAATTGTGTACTTTACGAGAATTAAACCTGATGAAAATAAGAAATTCCTAAACTAGAATATAAACACTGGCAATTTTAAACGTAGTAAGTAAAATCACCTCGTACAGTAAAAAGAAAATAGTAGAACTAAGTCGTAAACGATTATATATTTGTGTGTGTGCTGACGAATGTTAGAACGTATAGTATATACGGATATACGGATATACGGATTCGTATTACTTACTCAGATTAAATTCAACGCTTTTGATTTTAAATGATGGGTATATGTATATTATTAAAAAGTAAATTTACAAAATATTCGATTATTTAAGTCATTAGTTAGTTGTTTTAGACCGACGTGAATTATGACTAAACATTTAATGGACTTTTTTGTTCTTTCCGTGCCGTAATATTTCCACTTCTATTTGGGTCAATTTTTAAGCTAAAAGCAAAATACTTTTAATAGCTTCTGGATAAGATACTGGTGGACACAGTTTTGCCCCTGGTACTACTAAAATTGCATGTATCGGTGTTATTACAAAATAAGCCATGATGGACTCATATCTATTTCATATGAGCATTACTGACAAAACGTTATAAATAATGTTTTATTTAAAAAAATACATATTTATACAAATGCTTCACATATTTACCGCTCTGTCCAATTTAGAAGCGCAGAGTTACCCCACATTCTTTGTTATGAGAACCAAATAAATTCACCGCCTCGATAACCTATCACACTGAATTATTTACAATATGATAAGTTTCATACTTCACGGAGAATATGAAAGGACACGAATCCCCGATCCCGTTATTTACATGAGTATTCCGATAAATGTAAGGCGGGTAGATCGCTGGGCTATTTACCCTGCCTCGGCCATGATACGCGTAATCTCTCGGAAAAGGGTTCCGTGCCTAACATGGCACTCTCTGACGTCACGAATCCTGATACTACACGAATCGTAATTGATGCTATCTCTTTTACTATTAATGGGAAGGACGGAGATGGAAACAAAATTAGAATTTTGATTGTGGGGGGAGGGGGGGATATTTGAGAATTGCTTTAGATAGTGTCGTGTCAAGCACATTGAATAAAGTAAATGATAATTGTTTCCTTAATACCAGGCAATCAGATTTATACTAATGAACATAGGACTTCACAAATATAAGGAAAGAAAGGGATATGTTCCAACGCACAGTAGACATCAGTGAATTTGTTCTCTATAGTAGCGCATACCGGCATATAAGTGCCATATTTCTTTTTATCTATGACTGGCTCCGTCTGTGTGCCAACTATCATCCAAATCCATTCAAAGATTTACTCGTGATTCTGTCACAAAGTTCCAAACCTCTAAATATTTCAACACCTTCACAAACTTTCACGTTTATAATATTAGTTGGGTTGATGAAAGGAACGAGAAAGAACATGTACTTTTGATTAGTTGGTGTTTGGACCGGGTGCCATTGTTCATCGCTGTGTTCACCAAATGTCAGTTAAAAATTCAACTAATCTGGATTTGCATAAGGGTCTGAACAACAAGTTGTTTAAGACATTGCTTCGTAGCAAAACAACTTGCAAACTACTTTAACGTATTATCTACAAACAACGTCAGTGAAGTCAACCGTCGAGAAATATCTCTTGACGAATAATGGAGGCAACATATACCCTCATATTTCTGAAATTTTAGTAAAAGCTAATTATTAGCATAAATAAAGAGCATGCCAATATAGCCTATACAGCAAAGTCCATGCCTAAAGTTGCAACACCGAGGAAGAACCTCAAATAGAAAGTAATTTGCAAGCGATTGCGTTAATATAACTTTGTTTTCGAATCATGTGGTGATTGAAATTTCTAGAGCTTCATAAAGCATAGCGCTTGTCCCTTGGGCTGGAATTCAGCTTTACTACTTCTGGTTTTTGTAGGGTTGGAAACGCATTATTGATATTCTGCTGTTGCCAGCATCTGTACGCTGCAGTAAATATTAGAAGATATGTCAAACGCTTGCTAGCTGACTTACCACTCTCAAAATAAATGTATGTTCGTTTAAAAAAGGGCTATGTCACCCATTCTGACACTTTATTCTCATTCTAATTTGTATTGTTGTAAGAATCTTCGCTTACAGTAATAATAGGGATTAAAGTATGAAATTTCCGATTTGTACTGAAAAATTTAAACTCGTTTTATTCTAAGATGTACCATATTTATTAAATAGAAATATTTACCCTAATCTATACATTACAGCCATCTAAACGGAAGTTCATTTATGCCTTTACGATAGAACTCCGGGGTTCTAGATTCGACAAACTGTGTCAAAGCATTTTGTCCTGCCTCCTGGGAAGAAATTTTTTTATCACGTAGAAAATTGTCCAAATCTCGATAAAAATGGTAGTCCGTTGGAGCAAGGTCTGGTGAGTATGGAGAATGACGTATGGTTTCTAACTGCAGCTCCTGTAGAGTTACAACGGTTTCTCGTACAGTGTGAGGTTTTGCTTTATCATGGAGAAATAATGGTGAAGATCGATTCATGAGTCGGTGCTGTTTCACTGCCAGTTTCGCCAACATTGTTCGAAGTTCGGCACAATAAACATCTGCTGTTATTGCTTGACCAGACCTGAGAAAGTTATAGTGAATAACACCATGAAGAGTGGTCTCAAAAAAAGGTAATGGTAACTGGTCCAAACAGTTACCATTACCTTTTTTTTGGTAAGTTTTGCTTTAGGGCACTGTTGCGGCGTTTGACCTGGGGCTAGCCATTGCATTTTTCGGTTACGGTTATCGTAAAGAATCCACTTTTTGTCACATGTTACAATTCGATACAATATTTCTTTATTTCTGTACCGATTCAACAAGGCAACACAAGTTTCAACACGCATTTCTTTCTGCAAGATCAGTCAAATCATGAGGCACCCATTTTCATATCTTTTTATCTTATTGATTTGATGCATATGAGCCAATATTGTAGGTAGGGTAACGTTAAACCATATCGCTAATTCCTGGGTAGTTGACTCTGATCGGCTTCCACCATCTCCATCAATTCAGCGTTAGTCACCTGTATGGGCGGTCTTCCACGTGGTTCGTTCTTCAAGTCGAAGTTTCCATTACGAAAGCGTTTAAACCCAAAACGCACGTTGCTTTGTTGTCTCCTCTCCAAACGCAGCGTTGATATTGCGAGCCGTTTCTGACGCGTTAGTTCCGCTTTAGAACTCGCATTTAAAAATGACTCGGATTTTCGAAGTATCCATCTTTCCCGTCTAAGCTGAATAAAAAAAACAATTGAAAGTCGAAAATCGAAAGTTACACATTTAAAAAAAATAAACCTTAAGGTATCATGTGAAAAAAGTTCACTCGAAAATCTCACACCATGAAGGTTTTATTTCAATTCAAAGTATCTATTACTATACAATGGCAACTTCATACTTTAACCCCTATTATTTATAGTAAGCGAAGATTCTTAACTTTATATTTAGAGGTAACTTTATTTTTAGTTTGTAAAAGGCATGCTTGTTTTCATCGTAAATACTTAACATATTTTATTAGGTAGCAATTTGCAGTGTAAACAGAAATCGGAATAAAGCCTGTCTGCTTCATATTGTAAGCAGTTTAGCGAAGCAGTTTAGTGAAGAAGCAAACCACAGCTAGACTTCATGATACTTTGAGCTCATTCTGCGTAAATAGAAACACCAATGATTAAATTATGTTCGGGTACTTTGAAATAACTACACTGGAACATTGAGACAACTACCATCTTAGTCTCTCCGTGACCATGGCTGCTGAAAAGCAACCGAAACGTCGGGGAAAGTGTAAAATTAAATTAAATCTAAATAGTTTTAATAGTTTTAATAATAATTTAATTAGCTTAAAAGTTAGTAAAGTTTAATAGTAGTATAGTGTAACAGTTTTCAAAAATTTTGTAATGAAGTGTCAAATAAACAACGCGATAAAATCCGTATATAGTAGTTTAATTTCAATGAATAATATTCGCGTAAATAGAAGACAATATCAGTTTAGCGAAGTTCCAACGTAGACTCGGCCATTTAGTTATGAGCCTCTAATGCGAATGAAATCTACAAGAACGAAATTTCAGTCAGTATTTTCACATAAAATATTTGAACCGCGTTTAGGTTTACGACCAGCATAAAAATGTGTATACCAAATCTCGACAATATCACTTCGATAATCCTAAAATTTGATGCCTGACACCAATCGTATTAACGTTGTTTGTCAACACATCAATACAAATTAGTAGTATTGCTAGGACATTGGTGTGCGTCGAATATTATCAGGCACCTCTGTTGTAACCCTTATGGCTACAAATGGTCGGCGTATAATTATTATCGCACTGATTTATGGTGGAGGTACCGTTAGCAGAATATAAACGGTAACATTACGAGCGCCTTCCGTATCAGGTCGGTTGATTATGGTCGCTAAAATTGCATTATAGCTGTTACTTAGACGTTACATGTTATGAAGGTGTGATGGTGTTTTGTTGTGAGTGATCAAGAAGTTTTTATATATTTTGTTATGTTTTGAAATTCAAATCCTCAAAGTAATGGGACTCTAAGCTCTAAGGTGTAAGTAAGTAGTAACGTTTTGTCAAAATGTTGCCCGCAATTATTATAATGAATAGGCTAAACTAACTAACGATTTGCAAATTTTTAATTTTCCCTATTGTTGGAGTCTGACTAGAAGGTTTGCAGGCAGTACAATCTGTCAATATTCGAGTATAAATATTATATTATGCAATCGTTATCCTAAAAACCATTTTCTTTTGCAGAATTGTCACAAGGTATTTGCAGCGCAATATGACTTCACGTAGTCCACTCAATATAAGTCTTGTTTTAGGTCTGATCAAGTTGACTGCCTGCGTCGAACAACTTCTGATATGTGGCTCGAAGAATATTATCTTTAAATGCAGCGCGATATCAAGGAATTCCGGAACGAAACACATCTGTCGCTACACGGTGAGTTCTAAGCCAGAAGAAATGATTCGTCGTAACTGGTAAATATTTCTGAATACTTTACTTTACTTTACAATATTAAAGTTCACGCTCAAACATAATATGGACATTATTACTATTTATAAAGTTCTCCTCAGCCAGTAGCTTGGTCAACTTATTTTGCCATATTTTCTAGGTATCTTCTTAGACTATGGTCTACTACCTTTGTTCTCATAATAATTCCATGTTATGTGTGAAATGTTTTTTTACCAATATTGTATTGCTGACCCTCCCTGATGTTTGGCGCTGCACTATTTCTGCATCAATTTAATGACATCATAAATTCTCAATTAAATTCAGCCTGCATGTGCCTTTGCCAGATATACTGTACTATAACAACATAAAAGTAATTAGCTGAATAGTTATTAGCTTTTCTTGTGATTTATTCTCTTTCAGTGCTAAGAGCCTTGTTAAATGGTATTCTTTAGAGGAATAGTTTTGTTTAATTATTTCAAAGCTTAGTAGAATATTCAAGAAATTGCTCTGAATTAAGTAGACTGTTTGTTTTATAAAGCTTTTGATAAAATGCAATTGTTGTACACATATTTTTGAGTTCTTGAGATATGAATTATTATATTAAAATTCATAGGAAACTTGTATGTTAAGAGTAGGGATGAGACTATGTGGTAATCGTTAAGGCGGTCGTCGTGATAATTCAAATAATACACAATCAACTGTTTAAAAAGAGTGGCCTTTTCAGAAAAGTAGTGCAAGAATATATTACAGACGTGGGTCTGAAATATATTCTTGCACTACTATCGTTTTAAAAACTAAGTAACAAAATGTTGCTGCCAAAATTACAATTGACACAACATAGTCTAATAATAAAGGTGTGCGTAAGAATGCATAACTACTGACCACTTCCACATCTAGTTTGAATATTTTTATAGAAAATGTTCTTCAGTAAATCGTAGGAAGCACATAATACGATATTTAAAAACAACAATATGTTTCAGTATCCAAACTGCTATACAAGAAATATGTTCTTTCATTTCTAGAAGACAAATACGCGTATTTCCGTTGCATAAAAATCACGTTCAAGACGCATTTACCAATATTAAATTTGGGGAGTTTCTTCGTTCAATAAATCTGGATCCGTGACGGTTGCATCAACATTTGGCAGAGTTTCCATACTGCCACTTGCACAGCTGCGCGGTGATTGTTTTACGGGTAAAACTTTAGCCGGCTCCGTCTGATTGTGCAATGAAAAATACGTGTTGTGAATTTCGCTCCAATATTTGTTTATAACGTTAAATATGACGACTGCCAGATCAAAAATGTTAGTAGTAACAGTTTTATGAAATGAAACACTGCATTTTTCTTTTCGTATCAGTAAATCGGCAGCTGGTTTTTACTTTACTTTTGTGTGGAACGATGGTCTAAATGACTGTAGCTTTCCACCTCCCTTTCGTGTATTTCGATGCGAATTTTTTAAACGCTACTCTATGTATAATATTTACCACGCTGCAGAGCTATATTAAGTTATTACCGGATAATACCATCTTAATGGTGTTCCTTAAGACCCTCTTCCTTCTAGAGAATTACGAGATCATGTTACTGACCATTGCCCCTCCTATATCTGCTCTTCCGCGGTGCTTACGACAGCACTGGGTTGCATAGCTGTGTCGTGTTTTTTTTAGCACACATGATATGCTGTTATAGAGGCTTACTATACCTACACTATCACTCTGCTTGATATATAACTATAGCAGGAGATATATGTTGATAGCAGTGGCAATGATGTTACATTCAATCACAACATTGATTGTATAACAGTAATTCAGCATTTGTCCTATATAGATCACTCAATTTAGAAGCATACAAAAGGGTGTTTACATAATTATACATAAATCTTAAAAAACGTTAGTCTACATTTGACAGATTCTAGTTTTGACAACATAGTCTACTATTGAAAGATTCTACATATGACAGATTCTAGATTTGAGAGATTCTATATTTGACCGATTCTACATTTGACAGATTCTACATTTGACAGATTTTATATTTGACAGATAAAATCTGTCAAATAAAAAACGTTTTAAAAAAAAAGTGAAAAACGTTTTAAAAAAAAAGTGAAAAGTTAAGGGACACAATGGAATCAAAAATAATACTGCTAGATAGTAATCACTATATTTATTCATAAGTATAATTTGTTCTTATAACTGGTATTATAGTCACAAATATTTTTCAAAACAGTCACAATTACCAAATTAACATCAAAATTATAGAAAAACATATGTAGTGAATACTTTATAAATCATTAATAATTATTTTCAGTGATTATTTATACGTAATTATTTCACCACAAAAATAATTTTGTCGTTAATTTGGTAATTGTGACTGTTTTGAATTATACTTTTGTTTTGAAATTTAATAGCCAGATATAGAATCTGTCAAATGTAAAATCTGTAAAATGTAGAATCGGTCAAATAAAGAATCTGTCAAATGTAGAATCTCTCAAATCTAGAATCTGTCAATAATAGACTATGATGTCAAAACTAGAATCTGTCAAATGTTGATTAAACGTTAAAAAACAACATGTAGCAATATAAAAGCAAATGAATAAAAGTTGATCGGCATGTTCCGCTTGCGAGTAACATTGAAAGTTGTGAGCGTGTTCCTAATAACTTTGCCATCGGTGAGATTTGCCCGTGAAATATGTGGAACATTACTGGATAGTGCCGCGAGTAGAATAGGTGTTTACTGGGGAAATATCTTGTTAAGCGGTATAAAATTGTTTGAGAAGTAGATATTGAAGATTTAAACGGTTGATAAATAGGTTTGACTATCACCGCGACTCCATATTTTTTGTTTGCTTTTATTCGTAGAGTATATTTTCAGAATAGGTAGTAGTATTTTCAGAATGGGTGGTAGGTGTAATAATAATTCAGTCTATCTATATAGTTTCTCACTGCTGCTGCTCTTTTTAGTTTGAGAAAGTAAGTGGTTTACTACACTGGTACTGCATGGGTTGGTAGACATCACATATCTTCGAGATTACTATGGTGAGCTCTCAGACACGCAGGTTTCTTCATATTGCAGGTATTTATGTTAAATATATAACAAAAACAACCATATAAATGTTGAAGATACTTACACTTATTTTAGATAATAAGCAAAATATTATTATAAATATATTTGTGGAGTAGAATTATTATCAATATGAAATACATTCAGCGTCCAGGCAAAATACAAACAAAATGTGATAAAACAACGAATTTTATGTTTACGTCTCTCTTTTATACTTATTATAGTTAGTTAGTTTTTAGTTGTAGGTTTGGTTTAGTTTAGATTGGTTTTATCTGTAAATAGATTTACATAATAGAGGTGGCATACTATCTTACTGCTCGCCTGATGGTAAGGGTGTAACGTATCATATGATCGCTTGATTATACTAGAGGTATTAATTACTTTTTAGTCGACAAGAAATTAAAGGTAGACTATAAATCAAATAAATATAATGGAAAAGATTGTGTCTCCAGAATTCTTACATATCGGTTAAACGTAGTGACGGTATTCCAACATTTACGCCGGTTTTCTTTAACATAATGATAATTTACAGGACGAGCTTACTAGAGCCGTCCCTTAGCTAGATTTGTATGAACATACATACTGAGGCAGCAGCTATTTCGGGCCTTATAGACGCCATTTTAGTGTTGAAAATCTGAAATATTCTTCGAATCTAATCTGCAAACTCATGATGTCGCCGCAACTAGTTCTATTTGAGAAGTATTTCTTTGAAATCATCAAATTTTTCGTATATTTAATACGTTATATTGTAGAGATAGATAAAAATGAGTAAATTTATTTATATCGAAAAAGTCTGCTGGTATGAGCCAGTTAGTAGTCTATAAGAAACGTAGATAAATTTTCTCTTCGTTTTAATTACGACGCTAGTACGTAAAGAAACAGTGGGGGGGTGACCTTTGTGGCAGACATGTTTAAGTATATTAGGACGCATGTTGCTTTTTGTTTAATTAAGAAACTGTCGCAAGAAAAGGTTTAAGCTTGCCTCTTATTGTCGTAGGGGGACGGAAAACTTATAAGATTATTGTATGTTAAAATAAAATCAATGGCCACGTTTAGGCACGGTGCGGACATGATTTTCTCTCCAGATTTTGTACAGTTATTCTTTGGTGCTGCAGGCTTTAACATATTTAGATAAATCTAAAGATTGTTGTTGTCTTGACCGCAACTGCTTCTGAATTGCATATACACATACAGCCTGGTACTATATAATAATAATTATTAATTGTAAACCAGAATTGTAATACTATGATTGGTAGTTGTAAAACTATGTATTTACATTTGCCCGCTATATCTGTCAGAGTCTATATACAAATACTATAACAAATTTATTTCACTTAAAATATTTAACTTCCAAAAAACATACAGCAAACTGCTGTTACAACAACTATTTTGTATTCATGTAAAGACAACGGAAAACCTCGGCGGAGTTCAAAACTCGGTGTTCGAATCAGACGCCGATAGTAAGCAAGTTTGCTACGAGTAAGAACGCTTGAGGAAAAACTGCACCCCACTGGTATTACTTTGTAAGTTGTCGGTTTATGCTCCCAGCAACTGTTAGCAACTTATTATGAGGCAAAACCGCAGTCGCCTCTAACCTCTTTAGTGGTTATAACGCAAAACTTACTCAGTTGCCAAAGATTTCATATTAGTGCAAAAGTGTGGCTTTAAAACAGTTGGTCAAGAGTTATCATATAGTTATATGTATATTTTTCTTATTTGCAAGCTTTCACTTTTCATATATAATAAACTGAAATTATACCTTGAGGAAATTACCAGTGTTTTTTAACTGTATGTAATTTCATCTAAAGCTATTGGAATTAGATGTTGTCATATCTCCTTATACATAATAATGAGATGTGTTACGTAATTCATTTTTTGAGTAAACGTTAGTCTCGGATAGTTATTTTCTAAATCCAAAGTTAGTTTCTGATTATTAATCTGTAATACAATTTAAAATGGCGATAGTCCATTGATTTTCGGTTAAAGGATTACCTAATAATGATCGAATAAATTTGACGTTCACTATTGATTGTAGGCTGAAGGTCGCATTTGTATGGTATTTAATTGTTCAGTTTTCAAAAGTATGTATGTACTTTTAGCACAACTTTCTTGGTTTGCATAAGCTTTTATCTTATGCTATGACTTAGTGAATATGAATGACTTAGCGTCAGTAGAATATACGTCCAAGAAATGTTATGAAGCATTAAAAACAGTAGCCTACATTCATCTTTAATATCTGCCAGAACCAAGTATGAACTAAGTAACATACGATATGTAAAATTAAAGCATTTAAGTGGAGGAAGCTTCGCCTCGCTCCAACTTCCATTGACAGAGGTGACCCCATTTGGTATTGTGACCCTATTCTGTGTCATAAAATATTGTTTGGACGATGAATTTAAGCCAGATTGCATCGAATATGTATACTCTGTTTTCGTTGGAAGCATGATTTGTATACCAGCATTGATATCTTTATTTATTCATGGAAGTTGAGACTACTAAGTTAAATGTCTTCAAATAGCAGCATCAAGCTTTACCGTTTAGACATTTTAAATAAAGAAAGCGTCAAAATGTTTATTTATATAGCAACCAAAATAATGTTAATACAGGTCACAATTAAGGTATACAGATTGAATAATACGGAGTATGTAAATATGCTCACAATGCTGACAAGAATGCCATTCCGCACGTTTTAAATACCTAACGTTTTAAGTTAATCACATATATTTTAAATTTGATCTTATTAAAATATTAAAATTCTTATTAAAATTAACATGAAAAATCTAGAACGATTTAAAGCGCCATATCATGTGATGCCTTCGTTGATATTATATTCTTATCTTAACTGTATCTTTGGCACATAATAGAATAAGTCCGTCCATTTGGCCGGGCACCAAGCGAGCGCCTTCGGGTCCAATTAACATGTTGATAATAAAACTAATGGCTCTTTTTGTACATCGAGTTTCGTCCATACAGAACATTGCCAGCGCTAAGAGTGCATTGTTTGGATGTAATTAGACTGTTTTAGAACACTTCAACTAGCGTATCTTCAAGTTAAGACAATTTTTGCACGACCACGACAAAATAGAATAGTATTTTGAATATGGAGCTGTGTCTTTTTCTTTTATTTTGCCTGACTATTCTCTTGTGCGTAATGTTATCCTTTTATTAGTTAACATGTCTGCTGCGGATGTGGGCATTATTGTTGAGATAATTTCATATTAGAATTCTTTGTTCAGCTTCTTAGATTTGTATCAGGTTTTGTCTAAGATAGTCTACAGTTGAACTTAGTCCGTAGCTAAATAACAATTGAGTTCGATTAAAATCAACCAATTTTCGTCGCATTTATTTGCTGTTTACTAATTTAGATTGCTATAGGTCGCCCATGCGCATGAACACCAAAATTTTGCCAAGACATGAATTATAAAATGTAGCTACTCCAAACAAAACAAAAGGAGATTGAGGTTGACTGGCTAATCTGACCTTCTAAAAGCTGAACTCGTAACTCTAGGAGTTCTGTTCAATCTATTAATACAATACTAAAACAGGTATAATACATTTACATGAAAAACAGCAGCTCCTCTCAGTATTGTGCCTAATAACTATTCCAATTGGAAGTTAAAAAAAAAAATATTAGTCGTATCTGCGTGTATGTATCGCCAAAATTGCTCAGGTAATATAAAAATTATATAATTGATTGATTTTGAAGTTAGTCAACCGCGTAAAAATAAAATCTTGATTTTGGAATGTTATAGATTAAATTGTATCAATTTCTTGTATGGTTTGGATGTAATGTTATTGTATTGTATATGTATATGGTGAAGTATGATATAAATATAATACTCCTTAAAGAACAGGGCAGCTGTTGATGCTACGTTTTACGATCGCCGAAGAACAACAGCAGTAAGTGCTTGCTTTATAAGCTAATAACGTGAAATTTACTGCCCACCATGTTTACACAATGATTTTATTGTATTTACGGGTATTTTGATAAGTTTTCGTAGACATTTTTGGACCAGAAAACGATGTTATCTAAAATGTTAAATTAGGTGTAATCAATATTAAGAAGCGATATAAATGCACTGGTAATAAGTTACGAATTTACTTCTCTTTCTTTTTACCTTTTTATACGTTTGATCAACACATATTGATTGATTCAAACAAAAACAACATTACGGCCGTAATGTTATTTTTGTTTGAAAATCCTCACTAGCAATCTCAGAACTTAATATTGTGGGTGGATGGTTGATAATAGGATTTCTTAAATAGACATAATTGAAATATGTTTTATTACTTTATTGGATACAAGTTTAGATGAGAGCTTATAACTAAAGTAAACGTTTTAAGACTAGTCTTAGCTTATATCATATTTTCGGTGATAATATTTATACTCATTAACTTGTATTTGTAAGGTGATGTGATTACCCTTGTATGTTGGTGAGGATTTTAGATTTCTTTCAAACAATTAAAACAAAAGTGCGACAGCAACAGTCCATGAAGGAATATTCCTTCAAGAACTGTTGCTGTCGCAATATAATATAAATATTATATAAATAATATTATTATTCATGATAATTATTTTCCGTATAACAGGCAAACCGTTTCTAAGTGATTTGCCTCACAGGCAAATTGTAACATCTATGTATGAATGAAGTCCATTGCTGAAAACAGGAGTCCTCTCTAAACGTGCACAGGAATTGATGTTGTGTTACTGTGTAATGTTTACATAACTCACCGTCGACTCAGGAACACAGGGACACGTTCCAAACATTCAGGTTACAATTCCCGATACATTGTTAGTGCACAACCATAATTTCTATTCAACATTGGATTACGAAGCGCATTCGTGCCAAGCAATACATTAAATTGGCCGAAGCCCAAGCGCTTTGCCTTTCTGTTCAATTAATGGGCTTTTACAAAGCAGGCTCGTTTCGAAATTCTCTGCTTATTTAGGTACCATCTTGGCTTTGTATGTTTTAGTTGTCGCTATGCCAATATGCTTTTCATTATATGTATTTGATACTGGAGCTGTGAGGTCGGTTGTCTTATTACATTTAATGGAACATTGAACAAAATCTGGTAAGAAACTTATAGATTTTATTGCGTAGTTTATTTAACACTTCATTACATAATTATTATTTTGAAAACTGTTACATTATTACTACTACTATTAAAGATTATTAATTTTATCGGAGAGACTCCCTGTGACCATGGCTGCTGGAAAGCAACCGAAACGTCGGGGAAAGTGTAAACTGAAATACAAATAGTTTTAATAATTTAATGAGCTTAAAAATTTGTAAAGTTTAATAGTAGTAGTAGTATAGTAACAGTTTTCAAAATAATAATTATGTAATAAAGTGTTAAATAAACAACGCGATAAAAGCCGTATAAAGTAGTTTAATTTGAAACATTCGCGTAAACAGAAGACAATATAAGGAACTTTCAGTCACTAGTTATTGCGCCAGATTTTTACTTTTGTTCAGTTATAGGGTTTTATAGAAGAGGCTTGGATTGAAATGCTTTGGTTATTTCGGTTTTGTACGTTATACATGTTAATGTGCTTTGTATTGTACTCCAATTTCTAGGACCACAGTTTCAGTATTGCATTCGTTACGCACTTACCTCTTTTATGCATTTTCAATTTTTTTTTTATTAAATGAATCTATGTATTTGCTATCGATTAGACACATTCAATACGATGGTCAGGTTACGTATGTTTAAGGGCGTGGAGCATAAACCAAAAAATGTAATGAGAGTGAATGAAAGTAAAGCGAAATATTAGGATCGTATTTAGTAATAAATTCATTTTGTCTGCTTACCTCCATACCTCAACCAGTATCAGGTATGATTCTAAGTGCATGTTTGTTAGACACACCAAATATAATATTTGGGTGCGAAACGCTCGAAAAAAATTTGTTGCGATCTTAGTGTCCAAAAAATAGCTCGAAAATTTTTACCCAGGCTTAAGTTATAGTGCGGCTGTTAAAAAAATTGGAGCAGTGAATTCACTTCTTTGTTCTTTGTTTTTTACTAAAAACAACTGAAATTTTCCCGTACTAAAGCGGAAATTCCCTTTGTTTTAATATATTTTATGATTTTATATGTCTATTTTATCTTTTCACACATTTGATTGATTGATGATTAAATAAGAAAGTAATGTAACATGTTGTTTGGACATCAGCACTATATACTCATTTAATGACGTTACCATTTTGTGTAATTAGCTTTACCTATGTGCAATATTAACGTCTAGACGCTCACTGTCAGTGACGCCAAACTCTTGGATACTTACATTGCTCAGAATATACGTTTCATAAAGTTCGCAATTAACAACAGATAATTGTGATTAATCTTTGGGTACTCGATAAAATTTATTTTATATTCTATAGTCTATGAACTCAATTCATATTCTCAATTCATTCACACAATGTTTGGACGGAGTATTAGGTTTTAATCGTATATAGCAAACATATGTATTTTTGTAAGAAAGGGAACGTAAGGTTTTGCCTGCTTTGTAGTAAGTTGGATTTATATATGGAAGATAATAAAGAAATTAAATCATAGAAAATTGTCGGTTTATATAGATTAAATTTAATTCTTCACGGCATAGAAGTTTTAAAAGAAAACATTTAAGTACCAATAAAAACAAGTAAACCTAGTTCTGAAGTTATGAACGTAAACTACATAATCATAAAACGTACATCCAAGTATATTGGCAGCCGCCCAGTGCACTTGCTTGGCTTGCAAGGTGTTGTGAGATATCTTGAAATTCCGCACGACCGACCCGTCTGTCTGGACAATACAGCGATTTACTTTGGACGGTAGTCGACGCTGCAGGTCTCAAGCATCTCTCGTACTTGCACTTACGTACTATAAAGCTGTTGTCATGCTACGTTCATCTGCCAAGGAATCTCAGAAGACATTCGTATTGGTTAAATTTCGTACTTACAATTCTATACAGGTGAGCTTGTGTTATATCTGCCGAGTATAGAAGAACAATTGTTTTTAAATAAAATAAATACCTATTTATTTTTCGATCGACTTGCTTCGATCATGGCCCGGTATTGGACCCGTTGTCTAATATATTAAGTATCCTGGAAAGTTTAAAAAAGGTTTGTTTTTAAAGCGAGTCTAAGATTAAAGCTAATGACCAGCTGCACCAGTTTTATATATAAATTTTATAGACTTCATTGCGGTTTCATTTACAACTTTAATTTACAGTTATCCCGACATTTCAGTTAGTTTGTAGCAACTTCGGTTACGCGAAGATTGTCATAGTGTCCTCGATATAAAACATGTAGAAGAATATGAAACGTTACATTATAATGTATATTATTCGCGTAAAACCACAAAAAATATTATTAATATATCTCAAGGACAGTCGTATGAATTATAATATAATTGTACAGACAGTATAATCGTTTTAAATTAAATTAAAAATCAAAACGATTATACTATCTGGGCGATTATGATTTTAAAACTTTTTACAGAGACATTACAAAGTTCTATTTAAACTTGTATAGCCTTGTTGATCTTGTAAATGGTTCTGTAATTAAATTGCTACTCGTTTCATCTCAATCAACCGAGGCTATGTGGTGGAATGGGTTGATAAATTGATAGCCGGAGGAGAAACATCGCGTGCGCCATTATTTCTAGCTCAAGCCATGATATCGCGGCTATCCAGAAGACATTTTTAGCTGAATAAAAAGTAAAATAAGGAAGGGAAATATCGGAGAATATGTTCGTGAAAAGTATTTTATCTTGTTTTATATATTGAAATATTAATAAATATCATAATAATATTTATTACTCTACCTAAAGTCTAATCAGTTCTACTTGTTAGTTCATTGGTGGTTATAGAACGGTCTTTATGTGAGTCGCGTTCAGAAGTATACCAGGACTTCTGCTGGCCATTAGGTAAGGTAAACAAGTGGCTCGTCTGCACTCAAAGAAAAACCAAATTATTGTATTGTTGTAATACTTATGGATAAAACTAACCGGTCAAATGTTATTCTTGATGTGGAGGATATAAATATTCATACTCAAAAGATGGGAGAATCTGCATCTAAGGGAATTTATATGTATACCTGCTAGCATTTTATCAGCTTGTACAGGGAATATTGTACGTGTACGTCAACTGAATTAAATCAGGCAGCGAAAATATTGTCTCGTAAACAATATCAAAGTTTCAAACAATAACGGGTCTGGTGAAGGAAGAATGAGGTTTTCTTTTATTTAATGTTGAGAAGCGTGGCGCTCGATTTAATCTTGTTCATCGTGAAAGGCTTTTTATCATAATCAACACAAGTTTCAATATCGTGCCTTATAATAATACTAAATAAAGACATTCATTGGCTCCTACAATAATATTTCCAAGAATTTTAAACAGTGTCTAGATTTTAGCAGTAGGATTCGTGAGATTTCTGTAATAATTTTGGCGATCTTAGGATTTATTTAAGTATTTTGTTAATAGAATACTTACAACAATTCGGAAAATACTTAAGTATTTTCGTTTTGTATTATATACTCATTTATATGTACGCGTAGGAAGGTACAGCTAGTAAGTATTCATGTCTGGTAGAAAATATTTGAGTAAATTTCCTCAACAGAACATCTTGCTTCGCAGATAATGTAATGAGAGCGAATTCAATTACCGTCTCTCTTTGTTTTTTCCTTGCCAAACCAAGGGCTTAGTAAAAACTGATAGAAGTGCACATTCGTTGCTCACTGTACATTGGCGATTTGTACCACGGAGCGTGCTTCCGACACAACAGCGGCGTTCCCCCTCCCCCGCGTCTCGCCGCGCTGCCCGCCCCTTTATCGCCTGCCGCGGGAAAGAGCCGGCGAGGTCTATTCAAATATCCCCTGTCTGTTCACACCCCTCCCCACCCGCCAGCGCCTCGCAGTCTCGTTCATATTTCGTGTTCCTATTTTGCGCAGCATCCCCGGGTACCCAAATGCAGTGCGCAGACTCCGTGATAGCTTAAGAGGAGGAACTCACATTTCAGTTTCTACCTTATTGGTTCAACACTGAGGTTGATATTCCTTTGTAGTTTAGGGTTGAATATACGCCCAAAAGTACATAAGACGTCTCTCGCCTCCCGAAGCCCGGAATAGGGGTACAGATTCAGTACAAGTAGCGTGTAGGGGCGCGGCTCGCCGCAAAGTTAGACGCAACTGAGCTCCCGCCGATAACGACACTTCATGTTACATACAGTTTAGAATTTTAAATGCAATATTTTAGAAAAATCAATTTGTACAGCAAGGAGGTTTGCGAGGTACGTATCTGTGATAATTTTCTGTGGTCAGTTCGCGTATTTGCCGTTGTTCGTAGTTCCCGTATAATTTGATTGCGTCAAACGCTCCCTAATGCGATTATTTGGTGCCCTCACCTTTCCCCCGCTTGAGTCGTGACGCGCACAAGTGTTGTTGACTTGTTGTTTCTATTTTTTTTTGACTTGGATTCTAACTGGCGTTTTTCTTCACCTTTTCTTGTTTTACGAACTTTGCCATTTTATTAAGGTTTGTTGATTCGATCTTTTCTTTTGCAGACGTCGGGCGGTGCGTAGTCTTCGGTGCGTGATCTTCAAAGTCAGGTAACGTATATTTATCTTATATTTTATATTATATATATTTTATATTTTATCATATCTTTATAATTTACGGCAATATTTTATTTTAAAATCTATTTTGGTCCCTATTAAACATTTAATTTAAATCATTTTACTTAGCATTCTTTACAATTCTTTTTATGTATTTGATTTTATATCAAAATCCCATTTTAATTAAATCCTTGCTAGTTTAATTTATTAACATTCTTCATTTTTATATTAATGTTCCAAATATCAGCAGTTGCAAAGCCCTCCTTGAGACCAGGGATTACAACTTTTCACTATACTTGCCGCCTAAGATATTGCCTGTTAAAAACAATATTTTATTATCTTTTAGCAGTTGATTTCAATTTTATGGACGTTTAGTACCTACTGCCCTTTTTTAATTACGATATTATAATTTTTGTATTTTGATTTTATAACCATGTTGGCTGATTTACTTTTGAAAAAGTAAGTTATTCAATGTTGACATTTAATAAGTCTATAAATCGTATTTTGTCTACATTAACTACGAGAATTTAGAATTTAAAATGAACTAATCGCTTGATATGTTTCTCAGAGTTTATCCGAAATGATTTTGATGTTGTTAATCTTATATGCTTAAACCAATGTTAAAAACGATTTCTGTCTTAGAATCGAAAACTTAGGCAGAGTCTTAAACTGATTCTGTATATGAACTTACATATTATTTAGCCAAATTCGTATTAAAGAAACGTCTATCTAATTATGAACCGTCAAACCCATTTATTTCAAAGGGATCCGGTTCGTTATGGGTAATTGGGAACACAATGCCTTCGTATCAAATGGCCAAAATAAATACAAGGAAAGCTTAAATAGGTATTTGCCCGTTTTCATATCATAGCAACTGTACCAAACGATCCCAGGAGAGCCATATTTATGAAAGCGGAGTACGACGTAATAACAAAAGCAAATAAGGATTTTGCGTCGTCGAATTCTGTAAACCTTTATATATTTGTGACTTTCTTTAGGTAAAAATTTGTCCCTATCGAGTATTTGCTTTTAATTAGATTTCTTTTGTATTTGCAATTTGAATGCTGATAGCAATGAAAAAGAGCATTAGGTTCTTATCGCGCTTTCAAGGAATTCATTCTCGCAATTCTATACTAATATTATAAAGCTAAAGAATTTGTTTGTTTGTTTGAACGCGCTAACCTTAGGAACTACTGGTTCAAATTGAAAAATTGTTTTAGTGTTGCATAGCCTAGTTATCAAAGAAAGCTATAGCCTATTAAACATCACGCTACGACCCACGGGGGCGGCGCAGTAATCATAAACGCGGGTGAAGCCGCAGGTACATCTAGTTAATGATAAAACAGATAGCGCGTATTTATTGGAAGAAGTATCTGTCGTCATTAGGTATACCTACTCTAAATAATTTACAATGTTATTTTAATAAAACTACGAACGCTTGAAATCTAAAATATGAAAGTATTTATCACATAATATTGATTTTCTAGTAAATAAATGCATCAAATGCAAATTTAGTAAAACGATAAAAAGAAATCCAAAACATGTATCACTGACTAATTTACTTTATGCGCATTGAAATTTAAAACGAATGAATTTACTTAAATAATGCCGTATTTGAAAAAACCACTTACGATTTTTATTTAAGAAGATGTATAGGTACTGATTCTAATTAAATTACTTTTCAGTATTTATAGTTTAATAAATATTTATATTTTATATAAAATAAAACATATTATTATTATTATTATTATTATTATTATAATAAATTAGCTCTCAAATTATTAGCTGTATACGATTGTTAAAGGTGATAGTAAGATTAAGATATAAATAATTGGAATAATACAACAAATTTCAATCTTCTCTTTAAAATAATACACAATAAAAACAAAGTCTATACTCGTAGTTCTCGCAAAATCTAACAAGCCATTTTGTTCTTAATTAGCAATAAAAAAATAAACAATAACTGCTTTAATGTACGGCAGTTATTATCAATTTCGTCTTAGAAGTTTAATAATAATTTTATAGTCAAACTTAGCAAGTTGAATATAATTTAAAACATATCTATTACAACAACAAATTACTTTTCTCTATAATATACACCTAAAGACTAAAGTTCGGGGATGCACCAGTAGTCATATAATGCTGCCGTCATCAATTCAGTACAAAGACGTTATACCATATTGTTGATATTTTATAATACATCCATTATGTTAAAAGTATTTCTTTTTTAAATAGAAGCTACTATTAGACTTATTTCAAATTAGCGCTTACGTAAAACTGTACAAGCATTTATATTATTGACCAAGCAACGCTCAATTTTATATTTAAAGTATTTATCCTACGATTTGTATATTAACATGATTATATTTCGGGTCGCAGAACTATCAATAGTTAAGGAAAACAGTTCATCACGATTATATTATCGAGTATCGTATATCTGTACGTGAATTTATATAAATGGCCAGGAAATGATTTTAATAATGTAGATATTTAAATGCACTTAAAACATCGAAATATCGAAACCTTCAAGTTTAGAGTATCAAGAGCTTAATAATTATCCAGCCCAATATGGAATCTCTTAAAATACGAATACTTAAAAATCCATTAAATATAGGTATATTATAGATTACTCTTCCAAAAAGGAAGCGCTATATTTACAGTTAGCTCTCTTAATAGAGGCAGTAGAAGAGTATCTTTAATTAGTTAATCGAATATGATTATCACAGTACTCAATCTTTAAATGTTAGCATTTAAAGATTGAGTACCGTGATAATCATATTCGATCAATGTAAGCTAAGCCATTAATGACGAGCTTATTCCAATATATTGGCAACAAAACTATTATATCAATAAAAATGCTCGCCAACACCCAATAGTTCGAATCAAACATTAATAGCCATAAATTTGCCACCATTTACTTATGATATACGAACCACTTACGTATAAGGATAATGTATGAGCATTTACCGAATAGTTTTCAACGGTACAAAGAGGTTGTTTGGTCGCCATCGTGCAACCATTCATTATAGTGCCCCGCAGGGAAGTGGCCGAGATTAATACCTACTCACTTTCAAGATTGCAACGAATAGCACACAAAATACCGGATAACAACATTATTTAACTGTTTCGAAGAAAAGTTGCCACTGGTGACAGCAATAAGTGCTAAATAGATATTACATTTAGGATTTTCAGTATGGATCCATTTGTAGGAATTACTTGTTGAAATACAGTTGTATTTGAATATAAAAGCAGACGAAAATAAATGCTTTTAATATAAGTATCATTATATTCTTTGTAGTCTCACTGCGCCGATCGATTTAAATACATTTGCTTCAGTTGCGCGTGCTCGCTATTCTAATACTAGACCGATGCTTTTCATCTATTTGGAAACTAGAAAATTTGTTATTCGTTCCTGTTCTAAATATATATATTTACCTATTTCTAACAACTATTATATTATAATAAGTATAGTGCGTTAGTAAGATTTTAACGTAAAAATATTATAATTTTTGGAGGATGTTGATGTTGCTGCTTAATATAGCTTTAACTTAAGGTCTTAAAGACACAAATTTTCTTTGACGATACGAATATCTTTAGATGATCTTTGTTATATAGGTTCAACTAGTAAACAGTAGCCAGACAACAAATTATCCGTCTCTTTATTGCCAAAATACCGTTGTGTGCTAGCGGCGGTAGCTACCTTATACTTAATCCTCGAGCGGCAATATGGCCGAAACAATTTGGTATACGCACCGCAGTTTATAAGACTCTGTGGATTCCTTTTGTTTACTTCAGAAGAATGAAGGAAATTTACAATACTAACAAGGTTTTTACGTCCCTCTTGGTGAAGTTTAGCGGTTCTAGTGGATAATTGTAGGTATAAACCAACCGTCTATGGTATTCTAGAGGGACATCTTTGCGGTATTGTTGTAGGATAAATTTAATTGCGAGATACAAATGAAATAATATGAGCCGTTAGTTGGTCGCTAAGTTTTTACTGACTCTCGTGTTTATAGTATGGGACTTAGCTTAAATGTAATTCAGAAAATTTAATGTTGACACGAATTGTTCTTTGAACACCCAATTCTAGTATTCTGAAAATTGGTATCGTTTGTTGACTCAACGACATTTCAGACCTTCACCGTAACTTACGACTGCAAAATTTAAGGGAGTCCATTTACCAACCAGAAGATCAGCTGCGCTCGCTGAGTAGTTCACATGGTGCTATCTTTATTATTATACTAAAATTTTATCACTTCTCTGCGTAAAATACAAGACGTATAAAATTAAAGTCATAACTAAGAAAATGAAAATGAATAACTAATGAGTATGCTCAACAAGTCTTAGAAAGGGATCTTTTATTACGGACCAGCGTAAATTCGTTTTATCTTGCCCTCATCCCGTTGAGAGGGTACCCAGAGTTTTATTTTAATTCGTAACGTCCAAATGAATTCGTTGCAAAATTTAATTATTAATTTTTCCATTTGTTCGGCTGATAACCATTAAACTAGTGTAAATTGCTCTCATTACTGTTTCTAGACATCATAAAAATAAGTTTTTATGTCTTCTTTCGTTTGATCTTTTGACTTTGAATAATAAAATAGCTGTCCCACAAGAAGCATTGATCATTGAGTTTGTAAAATATTGGACAGAATTTTTGTTTGAGCCGGACAAATCGATCTTGCGTAAATGTGACACAACCATAAAACATGACGATATTTACAAGTTCTAAGCATTTGATTTTTACGCATTACTTTATAAAATTGAGATGTTTGGATTCATCAATTGTATCTATTATGTATGTAATCTATCGGAGGAAAAACCTAATTACTCTTAAATAAGACTGTAATAATGAGTTAGGCTTCTTATTTTCAATAGTTTAGAGGATAGTAAGCATACGTTATTTGCGACATATGATCCTTAGATATTCAATTTATCTTAGACTATACTTAAATTACTATCATGCATATGCAGCATGAGTTTAATAAAATTAAGATTTAGGACGGTTGTATGGCACTTTACACTTGTAAGTAATATTATTGTAAATCTAAATAAACTATAATAAAATAAGCAAACGTAGTTTTATTGCAAATAGAAACCTACCAAATAACAGGCAATATACCCTAAATTCTTTTTCTTTTTCTGATAGCTCTTTAATTTAGCAGATCACTCTGATTTGTGTCTATGTACTATCGTGCACGGAATTTGTCCTCGCCGCGCAATCTAATACGTATGCTAATTTATGATAGCTCTCAGGAATTATAGATGTCGCCCCGGGCGCAAAATTACGATCCCCTTTCTCCCTCCCGCCATTCGGTGTCCGCCATCTTGCCATTTGATTCGTCGCGCGGGCACAATTAAAATGCCGTATACCATCTACACTAGCCTGCTAATGTCCTTTTTAGTAGCATGTACTATTCTGCCAGCAGCATTCAGTTATCGCGAGCTTACGGTTCACTATTTCGCAGTCCTAATTTTGCCCGGTGCAGAACCATTTTTGTCTTCCTTTTAATACCGTAGCTTTAATTAGTGGCTTTTGTTTTAAAAAGTTTTATTTCTACTTTCTACTATTATTACACAACGGTTTTTATATTGGCGTGGGTTGCAAGTTTATAGCGATTGTGGGAACACAACAAGTCCGCGTTGTCGGTTCTGTTTATCACAATGGTCCATTATTCCGCCCTATCGGTAAAATTTACACTTTTCCTTTTAAAAGAGGAGTGTAATAATATCAACCTGATATGTATCTGGGTAGTATCTAATGTACAAAAAGTTCTTACACAAAAGCCTTTTATTTACCACTTGGAACGCTCTTTACTTTTTAGAATCAACGGACATAAAAGGTTATTTTTAATAAATTTTATGCAAAATGTCATTACTACGTAAAAACATATACTTACTACAAAAATATATATCCTTATTCAGTGGAAGTTTTACTCTCTGTAGTAGGAATATTTTACAAATGTTTATTATACATACACAAGACAGTAGTTTTTTTAAGTCTCTGTCATGACTTCTTTTAGTTCCCTGTTTCCACTTCGTTTTTATTCAGGATTATATTCAGAGTTGTAATTTTATTATTCACGTTTTCCTGGTAACGTGTGGTAGGATTCCGACTCTTGGGAACCATAGAAGGGTTGAAACCGTGAATTTTTTATATATGTCGTAGGCTTGGTTTAGCCACACCCATATATAAAATATGCTTTCATGTTTTGTACGTGCGGGCAGTTTATCGTATTAAATTTGAACTTTAAACACTCTAAGGTTTTGGTGTCAAAACATTTTGATATTGCAATATTATGTTTTAGGGCCTAAAGTTTAAAGCATTTTGTGGCATTTGTTTTTACAATAAATACACTACAAGTTGAGTTTAAAAGTTGAAAAATACATTCGTGATTATAAATCACAAATGTGTTTTTCGTGTTTACGTTAACATCTTACATTGAATATAATTCAGTAAGATTATCTTGATAAGGATTTATATTACTCTAAATATTTAGCGAAAAATACATAAATATTAATACCAAAGTAAGCTTGAATGATATTTACGGTCGTTATACAAATGTGAAATCCGCTGTTATATATTTTGTGCTTATTTTCACGAGCATATCAAAACTCTTTATTACGGTTTATGGTTGAAGTCTTATGTCTGAAGTAGTAGCAAACATATTGAAATTTTAAACATTGTTTTTAGTCTTCATTCGAAGTGATTTATCACATTTTACGATTTATTCCTGTAAATGAAATCTGTGTAAATATATACATTATGAAAATTATGAAGTGCAAGATAGCAGTAAATTAAATCTCTTGTATTATTTTAACTTTACATGAACGTCGTTTTGCATTCATTTCGCCGGGCGTTCAGGAACTTGCATAAATATGAATAATGACTTCTATGACTCGAATACTAATTTAGAATAATATCATTCTCTACATTTATTTCATTGCGGAGAATAGCGTCGAAGGAATATATTAACCGGACGTCTTCGTGAATAGTATAATTAATTGAAATAGACTAAATGCGTATATTGCGTTAAAGATAGTTCTAACAATGAATAATCAAATAAAAAGGAAACGCTTAATTGCATTTGTATTTAAACTTAAATTATTCGTTTCAATTATAACATGACTTTTTAAATAAAGTCCGCAGACCAATGTAACGTGACATGGCTTTAATAAATATACCATTTAATTTGTCGTTATTAGTAGGTATAAGGATCCTAATATTGTTTTTAACGTGGGTTGACATATTATAAATTATATTATAACATTATTCTTAAATTTTAGTCTTTAATTAAATTATTTCTCTATCACTATCATTCACAAACACTAACATACTCACATGGACACACACTCATACGTATACCCACTCACACATCTTCCAACATGACTGACATTCTCATCACGAACATACTAGCCCTATTCATACATATTCCACCATTCAGAGCACAGAGAGGCTGGTAATCTGTAATACAGGACCTCCTAGTACAGAGACCAGTCTCCCACACAAACTATACATTCACTGCTTTCTTGTATGGACTGTTTGTTTATGATGTCAAATAATATGTACTCTGTGAGAGAACAAATAAACAATTATTATTAATATTATTATTATTATAAAATAAACAATTATTATTATTATTATTATTTATTTATATAATTTTCTGTATAATTTAGAAATCATGAATGCAATTTTTATTCCTTCGCGTTACATAAACAAAAAAATGCTTTAAGGTAAATTTTTCAGCTATTGACGTACCTTTTTGATCGAATGCACTATCATTCCAGAAAGGTACCAATATAAAACCTAGACTGCGGTAATTGTCGTTACCAATTACATAAAGCTTAGATATGATTTCTTAATTTTTATCGAATTATTATGTCCTATCGACAAAGACTATTTCAACCAAAAGTCTTTCATGTTTTAATATCGCATACAACAGTTGCTGCAATCGTCCTCGGAAGTTGGAACACAAAATACCGAGTCATATACATAGGAGGGTGTTCTTCCCCAGAGCTAACATTAATCCTCACTATATTTTTAATGCGCAACGAGTGCGTTATGCAAATGCAATTTAGAGTAACAGCACTCGAGTGCACTCGGTAAAGCCCGGGTTCTGTACTCACTACTTATACTTACTTAGTCGCAGTAGTTTATGAACAGAAGTAATCTTGCTGCAGAATATTATGAGACAGTTTGCGCTTTTACTACTTTTTATTTTATTTTGTAAGGAATGGATATTTACCAGTTGGAGTGGGAATGTTGGAGTTAGTGCAAATTTATACATAATATAATAATTATAAACAAATTTTTTGGTCTGTGAGTTTGTTTACGCTCATCTTTACAACGGCTGAACCTATTCGAATTCATTTTAACATTTAGCGTTTGTTTCATCTGATAGATTGACAAACAAAAAATATATGTCGAATTTAAAGTACGTTAGTATATGTAGATGATCCATGTGTGTATGTTCTGCAGTTTAGGTATAAAATTATTGCGTTGGAATTGCGCTTTAACTTGCTGAATCTTTTTATTTTTACTAACTATCGTATTTAACTTCATACATCATTTAGGTTTAAGTTTTATAAACTATACCATTATATAATTTAGAAACTAGTAGGAAAGTTTTAATTCGCTATCTAAGTCATATACATATATATTATAATATGTAGTATTAACTGTACGCCATATACAGCTCCTATTCCCTAAGTTTAACCCCGTTAGTACCGTGTACCATTATGCAGATAAAGCGGCTTGGAACTAAATTAAGTTCTAGTTTCAGCCGTTCCAGCAATTGTCTCATGTGCATACACAGTTATCTAGATATATTGTGAGATTGTTCTCGAAAGTTCCGCCCTGAATTATGTTGCCTTTGTCCTGTTTTAAGTGCAAATAATAGTGTTTATTTTAGTTAGTGCAACGGATAATGGTCGCTGGTATTGTTTGCAGTTGTAAATGCGTTTGTGGTCATTGTTTTATTGGTATAAGCGTTTATTGTGACCAATGGCGGGTATACATTTCGGTTATATTTTAGAATTATAATGTAAGGCCGTGTGGTTTATACGATCTGGATTAAAAAGATGTTTGATGATTTGTAGTCTTGGTTAAAATGTTTCATTAAGTTTTAGCTGTCTTTTGTGTTTGTTTGAGTTAATTGTAACTGATATTTTTATTGGTGCAAATATAAAAGGTAAGGATTAGAATGTTTTGATATAATAAAAAGCATGTCATTGTAATCGTGTAATTTAATAAGTTTCTTAAGTATTGCAAAACCCTGAAATATGGCAAAATCGAAATAGATTTTTCACGAAATACAATTAGGATGTGTTACATTGAAGTCTAAAGAAATTATCAATAGTCCATATATTGGATAACATTATATAACAATTATTTAAATATTGCTTATTTAATTCTTTAAATACGAAAACGTTATAATTTTAACGGACTATAGAACACAAATTCTTACAAAAAAGACGTGTGAAACATTATATTCAAGGACAACATTTTGCTGCATAACCTTTAGAGACTAGGGTCGATTTAATTTCACGTAAACACTGACGTGGAGGCCTCAGAGGCCCGTATATATGTGCTTATAATTAAAAATATTTAGACTTTTTAGAGTTTAGTATTTAATTATTAGCTTTTAGTGCATATATTTAAATATAATAAAATATATTTGTAAAATTTATTTGTTTATAATTAACTATTATTTCAAAGTATAGAAAACATTTTTGGAAAAATCACATGAGATCATAAATCATAAAGTAATAAATAAAATTATTACTAAAAACAATAAATTAACTTACAATATTAATTTTAAATAGTCTTTCTAGCAAATGGCACATCAGTAATTATAATACTATATTGGAAACAATTTTGAGTAGTAGGGCCACGCTGGTTGCAGCATGAATAGGCCGGCTCGACCGGGGAAGTACCACCCTCTCACAGAAGATCGACGTAAAATAACAGTATCTGTTGTTTCGTTCGGTGAGTGAGAGCGCTGGAGGCCCAGTCACGCTTCCCAAACCCCATCCTGCTCCATTTCCTTTTTCCTTCCGGCAGCGATTTGGTTGTGTTTTTTTGACATTGCTTCTGTAATGCTAAGAAAACACAGCCATGTGTATGAGCCACGGTTCTCCCTTACTATCAGGTGGGCCGCTGGCTCGTCTGTCAATGATGAATGCAATTAAAAAAAACACATGTGGGGCGGTCTTTGGGGACTGCCGACAGAAGTGAAAACTAAGTAACTTATGAATTGTATTATCGAGCTATTAGATTAATATTTTCGAATTTTGAATGAGTTCAGTGACGATGACATTCCATGATTTGTGATGCTCACCCAAAAAGTGCTAAACGCGCCTAAAGTAGGTTTCACTAAAAAAAAAAATCACTGACTTCAATTATTACGAATTACACACAGTCTGGGCAAATTTGCTTTGCACATTGAAGGCACACATGTTTTTTGCATGCATAACATGTGTCTGTAGATTTCCTTTGAAGCTTCAAAGGACATGTGTGGCACCTTCTTCTTTTTTATATTTTTCTTCCTCAACTTCTTGACGGTCAGGTACACGCAAAACCTTTCCCAGCACACGTGCCAAACTCAAACGTAGCTCATGTGAAAACCTTTCGTTCAACGCTTGTCTTTCTATAGGTTTTTTTAAACTGGAGTTGTACTAAACCGCAAACTAATTCTTTCACGAAAATATCCCTTTCAGTAGGCTTTTCATGATATATTATGTTATATAACAAGTAGGTATTGACGGTACTGATCATTAACGTCACGGCTGACTCAAAATCTTTGTGCCCTGGCACTATGGTTCTTCTAATTTTCGCTACATGTTGGTTATTATTATAACCGAGAGACCGTTTTCTCCTGGACGACGTACTTAGACTCCATATTGTAAAAGATTTCAAACTACTGCAACAAAAAGACAATAATTCAATCAAAACTATTTACAAAAATGTTACGTAAATACTGAGCTGGGGTCTGAGAGGCCCACGAAAAATTTCTAAATGAATTTACTTACCGAAATTGCACGCGCAAACATGTAATCAAGCGTTGACAGCCTCGGTACAACTAAACTCGAAGGTACTAGAGTGTGTGTGGTGCGCGAGGGAAGGGAGTAATTCAACAATTTTACTTTCTCAAGGCCTGAGAGGCCCCCACCTCAGTAGTTAAAGGTTCACCTGCACAAGTGCCATGAATAGAAGGAAACGTAGTAAAAAGGTCCAAATTTAAATAATGTAATTGCTTCCATTAATTTTACTATCGGCAACTCCTAAAAGTTCTGTTATCCGATAAAACCTCCACTCTTTTTACTTTTAATTTATTTCACTCCATGTTTAATTTCCCCTTTGTTTGTGCTTAAAAGAAAAACAATTTGGAAAGTTCTAGTCACCGTCGCATCTTGTTTTAGGATTGAATGTTGCTCTTTGCTTCTTTCGTTTAAAAACCTACTTGCGGGATTTTAAATGTTACCAGCGCATGTTTAACGTAATTTTAAGGTGTGAGGTAGTTTTAAATGTGCCTCTGAGAGCACGTTAAACCGTCGCGTCGGTCCCGGCTGCCATGAACATCTATGGCAGTCGTTATTGGGAAGTCAGTGCCCTATAATATCCTGACACTGGTCTAGCATTAGGGTATCGTTAGCCTTCGGGTTGCGGAGGTCAGGTGGCAGCCACTCCGTGTTAAAACTGATATCCAGTCAAATCCGGTTAGAGCAGAACAGCCGACCACAAGTGACTTGGGAAAAATAAAGGGTTGGGAGAAGAAGAAGAACGTAGTTTTAAATGGTCGTTTTGATGACACTATTTTATTAGATACCTCGTTGTAAAAGGTCTTCATACGCAAGAAGGTTTTACTAGTTAAAATGTAAAGTACTCACTAACATATGGTTTTAGCTGTTATTCGTGGCTTCTAGAATTAGTAACTACCTTTTGTAAATAACATAGTATAAAGACATTAGAGTCTTACTGATCAAGACGGTTAAATAAAATAGCTTCGTTCGACGGATACAGTAAGTAGCGAAACATTTATTGTCCATTAATTTTACCTTTGATAGTATAGTATTATACAGTTTAGGATATATACCTACGACTTTATATATTGATGTGAACGGACTAAAGTGAGAACGGACATTAAGACAGCCAATATTGTTATATCGTTGCGCTTGGTTGATCACTGTTTACAGTTCAAACCCTTCTGTGCGTGGCAGAACACGATAAGCTGCCTGTCCCTTCTATGTCAGTCATTAACTTGTTACGATCTGTCAGAAATTTGAACAACTCGACCAGAACGGTCATATCTTAGACTAGTTAGCCTCTTAGTTCGACTGTGAATTTTGAATTTAATACTGTCGAGTAGGTTTAATATTTTATTTGCTGACTACTCCATGTGTGAACAAAAGAGAATTGAAAATAGATACCATTAAACGAGTGAGCTGTTTTAACGTAATACATAGAATATAGCAACGTTTTAGATTAGTAGATACAGAAAAACTAGTACTTGACAATTAGTTTCTATATTTTTAAAATTAAAATATATAAAAGTAAAGTCAAGCATCAAAAAGGTACACAATATGCATGATCGCCTTAATACCCGTTCCGAATAATTAAAAGATTTTTATAATTTGACATTCGTATAATTTGAGCAGGTTTGTGTACAAGCAAAGCCATAATTTGTAATGTCAAAAGTTGAAGACTGCTTTCGCGACATTTGTTTTATACAATTACCCATCTAAGTTATTTTATGCAATGGCAAATATATCATGTTTAATTTTTAAAACCCGATAAATTTTAAGTCATTTGAATAACCAGTACTGATACTCGTAACAATTGCTAAAATATATTCACTGTACACCGAAGTACACGGTCAATTACAAAAACTAAAATATCGCAACTGCTGCGCCGGATAAAAACGTTAAAATGTTAAAGTGAACCCTCCGGTATAAGAGAACGTATTGATCGCGTTGTCTGCTACAATATGTAATTCATAATTTATTGTTTTAGATCCGATACATAAAACTGCAAAGTTAGAGCTACACATTTTAAAAGCGGATAACATTTTATTACCTTATATAAAGTGCCTAGTATTGGTAAAATATAGTTACGGCATTCCCAAATACACATTGGATGAAAATAAAATAAAATATTGTAACTGCAGCGCCGAATAAAAGCAAATGTTGGAGTGAACCCTCCTGTGTATGATAGGATGTATTGATCGCGTCTACTGTATGTAAATATGTTCGCAAATATAAATCGTTCGCGGTCCCTGGCTCTCCGCCAAGCATTGCCCTCTGCTCTCTGATTTAAGTGATAGTTAATCAGGGACGGGCATGAGGCTATGTTTATAATTTTTGGTATTATCTACTTATGTGAGAGTTGTGATAAGTGGTGTAGGGGTCTGGTTTGCAAACAAAGTTGTTATATTCAGCCACGACAGCCATAATGTAGGCTTACATAAAGAACATTATGTACACAGAAGTTTTCGTAGAGGTGTTGATTTTGTTCTGGACGATATTAATTATTATTGGTATTGCATTAGTAAAGCAGTTGCCTCCACAACTAGGTTTTACTTTATGTACTTTAAGCATATAATAAATAAGGGATTAGAGCTTCGTTCAAGATGGAAAAAAATAAAATTAGTTTAAGTTTTATGATGCAATAAGAAGAAAACAAGGTTTATTCTGAATCTGGATTTTTGTATTCATGATTTCATTGTCCGTAGAGTTTGCCGGCTTTTTCTCTTGGAGATATATTTTTTAGGAAGGCTCGTTAACTCTTTGTTAGTCTTAACAATTGGATATTATTTTTCGAGGAGCCACGGGTTTTATACCAAAATAACTTATTTATGTTAGAGTAAGGCAACGATTTTATTTCTGAGGGTTACTTTTCGTGATAGAAACTATTTAAAATATTGTGCCGTTTTCGTCTAATAAATGTTAAATGTGAATAGAAAGTCGATAATTTTCATATTTGAAGATTTAAGATATTTTACACGTGCACCAGAATGTGACTCTATATTGAACAGTTTTAATAGCAAGAATTGACTAGAAAGTTTATTAAATAATCTTTAATATTTTCAAGTTACTTAGTAAGAATTTTTCTAATATCGATACAAAAATGTATTAAAATTATAATTAGCCGATTCCAACTTAACAAATATTAAAAGACGGAACTATAAATAATATATATTCTTAAATATTACATATACATTATAACAAAGTCAAAGTTAGTCGTAATTATCAATACTAGCGGTCGCCTAGAGGTCAAAATTCGACCAAAATTCCTAAACTTGCTACTTTGTTTTCGGTTTTTCTCTATTACATATGAATAAGGTATAGGTTATCATAGTTACAAAGAATTGTACGACGTTAGACGAACAATGTCAAAATACTACGAACGCGATTCGACTGCGTGTGTCAAATGCATGGTTGTGTGCGTGTAGTGTTTTTTCATTAATTTAATGTAATTCTAATATATATTTTATAAAAATATTAGTATTCGCCCCTCCTTCTCCATATAAACTTTAACTGTGCCAAGTTTCATACTCCTCCGTCCGCGCGAATGTCGTAAAAAGGGATACAAAGTTTTTGCTTAACGCTTTAATATATAGATTAGTAGTCATTTTTATGCATACAATTTGTATATACTGGTGATAAATATATACAGATAAACGAGAGGGATATCACCATAATATATATTAAAATATTGTGATTGTGTACGAGAGAACGAGAGGAAGAGCGTTCCACAGTGCCAGCTTGGCTAGTCCTCGCGCATGCTTCATAAAATGGCGGCACGGCCGGTGTTACTACTAAGTGTACTAAAACCGATAACAGTAAAACGCATTCAATCTGAATGTACAGTTAGTAATATTTAAGAAAACAGCTATATTTTATGAATATTTCATTGTATACCAAATAAAAAAAATTGGTATCTTTAGATTCACTTCACTTCAGAAATTCTGAATAGCTTATTGCCGAATTCATCGTAAGTATTGATAAATTAAAATTAAATTCAAAATGAATAATAAGTACAGTAGGTACTTAAATAAAAATAACAGTTAAACTAAGAAACATAAATATCTAAATCTGAAAATATAATTGGAATAAGTGTCTATGTTGCTGTTGGTTATTTATTTTATTTTGTCGGGTATTTTTAAAACTACATTGCTTTAATGATCATAGTCTCATATATATATACATATATATTGATAGATCTGTATATTGCCCCTTTATATTTTTGTATAAAGGGGCAATCTACAGATCCACTGAATTTTGTAATACCGTCTTGTAATAAATATGTCATAATATTAACGGTGGGGTACCTGGTGACCTGTAATACAGGTTTTTCTTAAGCCTACTTCAGGCACCAATCTCTCACAAGTCAGTTTACAATGTGCTATTTACACTGTTGTCAGTACTTGAGTCTTGAAACTATTGTGAAGAGAGAATAAATGATTTTATTATTTTTAATATTAACTCATATAGTATCTATTGATTTCAGTTGATGTATATTGATTGGGTTAATATTAAGATCTCTTTATTTACTACTTTGTTGAATTCTTTTTTCTTATGCACAAAATAGAAATATATGTACTATTACCTGTTTTCCCACCCGCGAAAAAGTTCGCAATCATCTTGTCTATGTTGTGTGTATGTGATAGAATATTATTAATATTATATTATAATTCGCATTAAAACTGATGCATATTATATTAACCGTAGTTTGGGAACCGTTTTAAATTAAACACTAAAATATGTTATCCTAAACTTATTTTAATATATCGTTAAGCTCAAATCTAAATTGGTTGAGCCATTATTCAGATTACAAAAACGTAGAGACAAACATAAAAAGTATGCTTACGAATTTATGATATTATATATTGGTTTGTTCCGCATTTGCCCCTACATTACGTCCCACATTCCAAAATGTTCCTCATTCGGCCTTCATTTTTGTGAATATATTTAGCAAAACAAAACATGGTTAAAAATTATTTTAAATCTTTTCGTTGTCAGCTAGTGATGTCATGCAATCATAAGCCCGAAGTTTTGCCAAGAGATCAATAAGGAATTATAATTTTCGGCTGACGGTACAACAAATATTCCATACAAAATAAGACTGAGACCAAACAGGAACATAATTTAGGACGAAAATGGAATTACATTAAGAAAATAATATTTCTTTAAATTTAGGGGCATGTAAGGAAGAATTTTAGGGACGAATGCTAATTTCTACGTTTGGAACGAAACACGAGGGACGAATGCAGAACAAACCTATTTATATAGATAAAAATTGGAATTACCAATAAGAAAAGTACGCGACGGTCGAGTGTATAAATTAAAATTGAGTATGTAAATATACGAATAAACTTTCTGTACCTACAATTTATTTTATGTAGATACATTAACACGTAACATTTCGGAACTGCACAGGAGGGAATACAATACGGTCGAATATATTACCTTTAATACAAAATATTTTGCTGCATTTTATGTAGCGATAGCAATGTCCACTCTTCACATAATTTATATACAAGTAAGTAACTACACCTGATAGAATTGATGAATAAATAAATCTTAAAATCACTAGGTTGACTTCATTATGTTATATATTTGTTAGTGTTATCCTATAATGAGAGTACAGGGGCCTTACCAACGCCGATTCTTAACGCATTCTCATTTTGCATTGCAAGCTATACCAAAGAATAAAAACTATTAGGTACTCTGTGTGTATAAAAACGAGACAGTGATTTATATAGTGTTTCTAGTAGCGTTCTTGTGCATGCAATGACAGTGGTTCAAGAAATGGTAAAATCAGATCGGTACCCTATTTTACCATCAAAATTGTACTATATAAGGCATGTATATAAATAAAAACTTTTTGCAATATCTATTTGAACGACAACTACAGCAGCAATATTTTAAATGTTATAAAAATATAAATTAGGCAGTGGATGAGTTTATATTAGACAACAAGGTGACACATAAGTATACGGCATGACTGTTTTATATAACAAAGATCGCAATCACGCATACTTGCCTGTCACCATTGTAATATAAACGTAATACAACTTATATATACATATGCGGTGTAGTAAGTAAATAGAGTTCGATCTATGAGCAGCACTCAAGCTTATTGTAGAGAGTTCGATAGGGAACGCGTCTACCAGCTTTTATCGGGCACAGTTCCAATAGCGGGATATAGTTCAGAAAATTTATATACGAGAAATCTAGATCAATACTAGGATACCGAAGACTTAATGGCCTGGAGATGGAACCTGCCGATGTTTATTTATTTTAATTGTTTTTAAGTTAGTAGGTATTTCCTTACATTCTTTATTCTTTTATGTAAAACGATACATCAGTGTTTTAATCGAGCTGATAATTATTTAAAAGAATAAGTAATCCTTGCATGAATTTTATTCCATTAGAATGAAATAAATGATAAAGGGATTTCCTATTAAAAAAACTTCTTGCTTCTAATGTTCCCGATATTTCATGTTTTCTACTAATGAAATCAAATATGTCCTAAAACATTATATTTAAATCTAGTCATAATAATTGAAGTTTTTTTTTCAATGAGTTGTAATCAAATACAGTTTATAATAGGTCATTTATTTTATCCAAACTTAAGGGAATAACCACACAAGATAATCAGTTATCAGAGTAGGGAGTACTAACTACCCATAATCAGTTTATAACAACAGTTTCCATTGTTTCATATGCCTGCCTAATAAACTCTGTAGTCGTAAGCTGTGTGAGATTTCTCTTAATTTTTACACCTGCCACTATATTTCAAAGCGTGAAACGTAATGTCAACATTACTTTACGAGTAAAAGGGCTTATAGAAGTTAACTCGTTAGCTAAAATATTAAGAGCAAAGTTTTTGTTTAATGGTGCTAAGTTTAATGCGAGTAGATATTGCGGGTCACACGCACTCTGACGAATAATGGATTGTTCACTTTAACTTATTTAATTTGTAATTACAACGACATTCGTAGGGAGTCTTAATAAATTGGTTATTTTTTTAGCAGATGTTTTCGTTTTCGACATCGGATGAAAAATGGAATGATGTTTTTTGATATTTTTTAAACTGGATTTCTTGTTTTAGGGTTTTGATATTGACCTAGTTATTGCTAAAACGTTTTAGGTAACTTTATTTCGTGCACGCTACATTTATTGCATTACAATCTTCAAATTAGAAAGAATAGCTACAACTAATACTTGCTTAAAATCATAGTAATCAGTACTGCCGTGTCAAAAATCTTTAGATTCATCACCTGTAAGTCCAAAAGCGTTTTCGTAAAATAAAAAAGGGAATGGTTACATAAAATGGACGTTGAAGTAAAGCTAAAACTTCAATCCAGACTGTTATGTCACGATACTGTTTTTTTATGATCTTATACGTTTTTAGTGCTCGTAAAGTAGTGTCAAGAACTTATACTGCGCATTTAGATTCGCAAGTTGTAGGCGATGAGATCACGAACTGATGAACAAGTTTTATGATTTCAAATACAAAATGAAATGAATTTTATATGCTGAGAAGTCCTTATGTCTTAATAATATTTAAATAAAACATTAAGTAATAACAAATAATTTATATTAATCCATTATTTAAGGAATTACTATTGGTTATGACGTTATCGATTAACGCACAATATGTGTAAATAAATTAGCTGGCCAATTCTCCTAATAATATATATTATATGTTCAAAATAGAGTACCGATGTAATCTTATAATGTCAAATGAAATTTTAATTTAGTAGACCATCAATTGTGATGAACTGAGGTTCTATATCGAATATTTTGAATTATACGTACCTACTGACTTTCAGAACATAAGTAGTTTAGATATGCAGATTATAAAAGTAAAACATATCTTATAGTAAAAAATATCAATATGCAAACAGCAAATCAGGCTTTATAAATCCAGGCTTGCACGCATTTAGGTACCGCTATATTTCATGGCCTGGAAAGTCATAAAAATATTTATGATTTACATTTCAGGCCCCTTGCTTCCAATCGTTTTATTGTTTATGTACAAAGCTGTTGGTCAAATTAAAACTATACATTTTACTACCTACACAGCCAACAAAAACTATCTGAACCCGAATATAAAATACGTACTTAGAGACACGTGGAGACATATTGCTTTCAAATAAAACAAGTCAAACGCTCAGAGTAAAAGTTACAGTAGTCAGCATATTGAAATGTAACATTTGGTACTGAATGTTTCAGGGTACGCCCTCGAGGGAAAACACGCTGATATGAAAAAACAGTCGAAACATTGCAGGTACGTTGTATATTGTGTATCTGTATGTTAACTTGTATTTTTCATCACGTTCAAACATTCTAGGGTTGATTGGGTACGTTTGCGTACTGTTTTGTGTTCGGTTGAACTTCAGTGATGTTGATTCGTTGCAAATATAGATTAGATTCCAACCCTTTTATCAGCTTGGTAGTGGCCAGTTTTTTGCGTGAATACGAAAACAGGATCCATGGGAGAGCTGCGAGAAAACAAAAAACATTCCGAAAAGTTATGAGATGAGAGAGAAGCTTTTACTGGTAGATAAACAGTTCACAAGGCGAGCTTAAAAATATTAGCAAAGTTTCAAATATATTGAGAAAAGTTAATTAAGTTTAGAAAGCCGATTATATATCGTAAGTTTGGTAAACGTATTTTGTATTTATAAATTAATTCAAAATCTCCGCATATCGAGGATAAGAGGGAATATAAATGGCTGTACCTATAATTTATTTTCTAAATACATGAGCCGAATACCTACATAAAACATTTCAGTCATCTCGGTTTAAGCACATAAAAGATAATATCTCTTTAATACATTTCGGAATGGATTTAAAGCGAATCTTCTCACATTTTCAAGATATTCACGATCAGTAATGGATTTTATTGATGATCGTACCCATCTACCGATATTACTTATCAAATGAATTTAAGTGATTTTGGATTCAAAAAGGAAATATTTCTTATATGTATACTCCAAGTCTATCTTGGATTGGCCAGTTAAGCGTATTGCAGCTTCAAGAGATGCATCATTTATACGAGTATCTATTAAAATATATCGAAAACAAATAATGATTCTTATTTACATAAATAATGTGATTTATTCAAAACACAGAAAATAAAGTAATTCAAGCTCAAATTGCAAAATTGATAAATATTTTATTACTCAGCTTTATTATACAAATCAAAATTAATTGCCATTAAATTCTGTTGAAGGCAGAATTTCTTGGGTCTGTATCTAAAATCCAATTAATTAAGCATCGTCGGCGCGGGTGGCGTCGGCGGTCGGCGGGTGACGGGCGGCGGGCAAACCTCCTGGCAGTTATCGTTCATATCTGCAATAGTTTACTTACATTATCGACACGGCACAGCTCTAAATTTGCTCTTGTGGAGGACTGTTTGCTCGGCACAAGATTAATGATGGCAGGACGACACTACGCAGAGAGGAGGGAGGTTAGGGGGCATAGAACCTTCGGGGGATTTCAGTTCAATCCCCCGAACACTGTAATACGTTAGTTCTATTTGGGCTAATTGCTTGTAGATATTTACGTGAACGGCACCTATACGGGTTCCTTGTTAGATTTATAAATGAGGTTCAATTAAGGCTTACTCGGTGTGCGTCGTTAGAACCGATAGTTAATATAGTTCAAGTGTGCTCTATTTTCCTCATGTTTGTTCTGTTAAGTGCTGTAATGGTTTCATTATAGTGCGCTAGTGTGCAGTTAGTTTTTACTACGGTCAGGCAAAGTCGGATATTTTAGTTTTAAATGGACGCATATATGAATATTAAAAATATATAATTTTATTTTATTCAGATATAATAGGAAGTTATAATACTCAATTTTGGTCATTATACAGGCTAGTAGGATACTTATAATAGTTTTATTAGGGCTATATAAATATTTAAACTTAAAAGCCAAACAATCAAGCACGTATTTATCTACACGCAAATTTAAATGTAGCAGTGCGTTTGACCTTTTACTTTTCGCAGATCGGTCATTTTTCACCATATTAAATCGGATATCGTTGACGTGAACTTTCATACTTGGTACATCAGCTCGTATTAGCGAAATCTAAGTCTCAAACGTTCACCGTCAATCTTATAAAATTGATGAGTCAGCCGATCGGGTGAGTTCGTACAAAGGCCTCGCGGGAAACAATGCCGTCCGCCTTTCAGCGTTCTTCCCCCGTGCAATTAAGTGAACCTTTTTGTTAGGTTCGCTTTCCTCAACTACATTATCGAGTATACAATGGTCACAATGATTTGCGGAAATGCGACGAGATTATTTTTTTTGCGGATCCCGCGAGGCTCCGATGCCGATTCTACTGATTTGTGATCCCTCGTCATGCTATCAGGTTGGGGTGGAAACTCTTATTGTTGCGTCTAAATTGAATTTCAGGAAGGTGCTGATTCGTAAAAAAGTTCCCTGGAAAGGGTTATGGGTGCCGTTATTTAATTATTTTTGGAGGGTATTAAGCAACTGTATTTTATGGGTGAATTAAATACCCTAAATGGTCTTTTGCAATGTATTTATTCCCCTCTTGTGAGCACCATTCATGCCGTTATATTGATTACCTTTATGCGTATTTTTCCGTTTATTCAAGGCAAATACATTTTATCATTTTTCAACGTTAACTTTAAAACAATAGTATGATTTTTCATGGAAAGGAATGTAGCATTCGAGTACTTACATACAAATAACATAAATTATTCGCTTACATTGACAAACAGCAACGTAACAGAGCTCTAATGAAAATTCCTAAACCAAGCCGACTTGGTTACACACGAGGTATTTTGCAAGTAACAAATGATAGATTATACTTGTCAGAGTAACGAGATTTCCATATTAAACGGATATGTCATGTTAATTACACGTTAAGCCCATATCTGACAGGCTTTTGCTATATGACGTATAGGTCTTAACGCATAGTACGATTTTGTTCTTCTGCGGTATTCGTATGGTATATAGGTATATATAGATAGCTTATATACATATTAGCTTTCGCTTAGGTATATAATTTTATAAGAAAGTAGACGTAGTACAAAAGGCCTTAAAGGTGGCTATTCCTTTTGAGCTGGCTTACCTTCTAAAGTACCGAACGTTACTTGAAATTTACTTACAGCTTTTCATCGGCTTTGAAAGAACTTAGTTACTTTACTCTTCGGATTTTCGTTTGATACTGCGTATTTTATACAGCCTTTAATAGAACCTTCAACCAACTTCGTTAACTCGAAGTCAAAATATTTCTACTTTTCTCGTAAAGAACAAAATTCTATTCATAACAACTTTATAACGTAGACAAGAAAAGAATATAATAAAATAACCGCTTCCAGTTTCAGGTCGTATTCCCGGGGCAAGGATAACAGCTGTAGCCGGGCAAGTTCTCAAAACTTCACAATAAAAACTCGAAGAATCAAGATTATAATGGCACATTCGTGATCTACCCTGTAGATCCGGGCTTTTGTAGTTAAGTTCACATCAGAAGCTCGTCTCTACAGGTATCTCACGGCTGGAAGACCTCGCTACTATAACATCATGCAAGTATGAAAAAAGAAGACTGGTGGTACGAGCTCCTGCAAGAAGGAGAAGTCTTGAAGATAATATGACGTGTTTTATTACAGACAAATATTTATCGAGATGAATGGACAATGGTTTATAGCCATAAATATTTACAAAGATTTTATTTTGACGTTAAGTGCACATGAACTTGAAGTTATTATTAATATATGTAACTATGTCCACAAATCTCGATTTTCTTGCTTGTGTTTAAAACATATAACTCTAATAGCCTAGGGTTATATGTTTTTCTTTGGTAGGCCTCGCTATTTAAAGATACATCTATTGTGTTTTGTAAATGGTGAGGCATCATAATTTTGCTCGAAATTTCTTTAGATGTGTACTTTGTTTACTTACATCAATAATTTTATCGTGTAGTAGTATATACTACAGGATTAAATTATTGATTTCTAATATTGAAATTGATATACTACATGTATATTAATTTCAATAATAGAAATCAATACTATATTGAGACAATTTTTTAATCATCCATCCGTCCTTCAAATATTTTTGTTATGCGTGTAAGCATTTTATTTTATTGGTCGATTCATCTCAACCTATGAGTATAATAATAATATATTATTAAAACTCAATAGTTTGCATCTAATTTCTCTTGGTAAACCCTGTCTACTCACAATTTCACAAAGTCGCACAAAACATCTTGTGAACATAAATTATGCCAAACCAATCTCATCTATGAACATAACATTTTATTCCCCAATCCACTATCGTTACTTAGTTATGATAACCTATAAAGACAGACGAGACAATGTGCGCAGCGCTTCAATGCTTTATGGCCCATGTATTGCCGTAGTAAAGTCGTTATAGGCTTTAGTGGGAAGCTTTAGCGCAATTTATGACGTATAGAAATGCAGTTAATTGCCCGAGTGCTACTCTATTGTTTTCATGACGGTCTATGGACAAAATTGTAGTGTTATGATTGTAAATTACAATTTATTCAACTATGGAATTATTGTTGACATTACCATGAGTCTTTTGCAATCAACAGTTACGTGATAACATGTGAAATAAAATTGCATACGCATTATTTTTGATTGAATTTCATAAAATACATTTGCGTATTAATATTTTTAATAGTAACCATAGAGATTCAATATAATTTTTCTCATATATTGATTAAACCGTAACTTATTAACGGTCTCTTAATATTGTGTGTCTCACCTCTTTGCACTGACTTTTACGTGTGCATATAGTAACTGTTTGTCTTTCTTTATTTTAGTTTATTTGTCTCTCTTAGTACCGCACTTAATTGTTTCAATTTCATTAAATAACCCTGTACGTGGCACGTCCTGTCCCAGACGAAATAACAAGAATACATGTACTTACTTGTTTGCTCTTTCGACCTCTGCATATGCAAACTTTCATAGTGACAGAGTTGCTGTAAAGCAGAAGTCGCAAAAGTAAAACCATTACATTGCCAGTATTCATCTATGTACATATGTTTTGCTTTGGAGAATACTTCTGTTATATAACAGAAGTATATGTAGTATAGGTATACATAGGTATATAATATTTTTATGTACAGATGTGTTCTCCAAAACCAAATTTAATATTATTGTACATTTTATTGTGTGTTATTACTGTTATTATTTTATATGAGTATGGAATCTGAATTTATATACTTTTGTTTTATTGGGTATGCGTTTGTGTGTCTTGTTCATCTGTTTCAGATGCTGTACTTCTCTTCTTCCTGATTCCAGCATCCAACTTCTTGGCAGCATATTACTTAATATCTATTGCTTGCAGCTGATTGGGAATAAATATATATTATATTATAATACATTTTGTTTAATTAAAATAAATAACACAATTAAATGTTTTACCCTTATTTTACCGATCCTTATTGTCTGAAAAAGAAAAAGAAATCATAAAGTCGGTTTTCGTATATATTTAATAGACATATAGGTAGGTAGTGCTTTGTACATCAGTCCTAATCTATTCATGGTAACTACTGCAGACTGCTTGAGCTAATAAATACATATTACATAAAATTCAACAAAAGATCACACATAAATAATCGATCTATCATGATATCTTAGTTATCCTAAATATTCATACTATATAGCAATCACTTGCATGTACATATATCATAATCATTGATTCGTCTATCAGTTCAATTAAAGCTTGATAAGAATTGCGTGATGAGCACATAATAATATAGTATTATAAAAAAAAAGTTGTGCCAGGCATTATACATAAGGCTGGACACAAGATATTAAACCTTAAAGGCAGAATTATGAACGTTATAAAAAATAATACTTTATACACATATTCTGACCTGTTAATATAAGCCATGGTGTTTTAAAATGCTATAGTAACGCTGTTTATTAGTATCATTCACAGTTAAATCGCTAAACGTATTTTATTGATCTTTAGTATGGAGATAGGTTGAAAGCTAGAAATAGGCAGAATCCTATTAATCGAGCATTACAAAGGATTCATACAGCAGTCCTATATTAAATACATATAAGTTATATTATAAGTGTTATAACCATATCTAAAAACAATAAAAAAACTATGTGTTTGGGCTCGGAGCTCCGGGAGTCGATATACTCATTAAAGAAATGCAGGCGCAGTTGCATATTAAAGCTAGTATTATATATGTATATAATATATAAACTTAAATATAAAGCAATAACTAAATAAAGACAGCTTCTTTTTCTGAGAACTAGACCTTTAGATATAAATCTTTAGATAATCCTAAACCGTAAGCAATGTTTTACAATTTTACACTATTTAATATAACAAGATAATTTTAATATTTATTTACTTAGGAATCAACCAAAGTCTGTATTTAGTCTAAATATTTTTCTGAAGGTAATAGCAATGCTAAAAGGGATATAGTAACAAATAAAAGTAAAAAGGAAGGCTAAAGGAGTACCTAGCTAAATGATTATCTTATGTAAAACTGCTTACACTGCTAGCATTGTATCGACCTAACTGGACATTAACTACGTACATTGATATTATATAATAAATACCAAGTACACATCTAATGATGTATTTTAACAAAACTGTTCACACAAAGGCGATACTTCTTCAAAGTAAATAATAACATCCTTCGTAAGTAATATATTATGTTATTATCATTATTACTATACGTGAAGAACATACATATGTATTGCAGACATTGATAGAAAATATGTATTTTTAGCATGATGTGATAATGCAAATGAGCTGAAAAGCAGATTGTAAAAACATTCTTATCGAAGCATAATACAGTATGCTTCGTTAAAATAACATAATACACATATACGAGCTTATATAATAATGCTTCTTTCTATGTATAATATGTATGTATTTACAAAAAAAAAAGTATATAAGTTTATTTATCCATTGTCTAGCACCCATAGTACAAGCTCTGCTTAGTTTGGGCTAGACGGTGTTGTGTGTATGTGGTAGAATATTATTATTATTATTATATTTAGATAGCCAGGGAACTACAAATCCAGTGAGTTATGACAATTTTTACAGAGGAATTGCATTGCAAATTCATTTTTTATTGCCATCCTAAGAAATGAATTTTCGTATTATGCTTTCTTAGCGGATAAATATACGTATTTATACAATTAGGTAGATATATAGACTTCATGAAATCCTGAGATTTTCGTGTGCGTTACCGCAGCAAAATGTAATAACATCTTGTGCTTTAGAGAGTTGAGAGTATAACAAATAATTAGCACATCGTGAAGAGTAATTTGTTCACTAATAGCAAAACTGGTTCAAGTTGTAGTTGTAAAGTTATTCGAGAAAAACAGATTTTGCTGCAGTAATTTTTGAAACATTATCCTGGCAAACCTTTTTTATAAAATCGTTTCATCTTCAGAATAATGCATAAATAGATAGCTTTTGTTGCGTATTAAATGTTTGTGAACAGCAAAATTTGTGTGTGTTGTGGTTCTAAAGTTATTTAAGATTTTGCTGCGGTAACGTTTTGGGATCTCCCAGATCTCAAAAACGGCTCAACGTACCTAGAACTCAACTAATACTAGACCTTAATTAGTTCAAACATTAGTTTTCAATTTGTTTGATGAACACCAATGTAATTAAATGGTGCCGAAATTCAGAAAGAAAAGGATTGGAAGAAATGGATTGGATCGAAAGGAACCAGTACTGGTTTACTTGCAAATCGCATCATTTGCATCATTTAATTACATTGGTGTTCATCAAACAAATTAAAAACTAATGCTTGAACAAATTTGAACAAATTAAGGTCTATTATTGGTATTTTTTTCAAACTTCTACGGTGAGCCGTGTTTGAGATCTGGGCAATCCCAAAACGTTACCGCAGCAAAATCTTAAATAACTTAAGAACCACAACACACACAAATTTTGCTGTTCACAAACATTTAATACGCAACAAAAGCTATCTATTCATGCATATTTATTTTCGGGATGAAACGATTTTATAAAAAAAGCTTTGCCTGGGTAATGTTTCAAACATTACTGCCGCATAATATGTTTTTCTCGAATTACTTTACAAATACAACTTAAACAAATTTTGCTATTAGTGAACAAACTACTCTTCACGATGAACTAATTATTTGTTATTCTCTCAACTCTCTAAAGCACAACATTTTATTACATTTTGCTGCGGTAACGCACACAGATTTTCGAGGTGGTATTTCGCTTTTATTTACAGAGATATCAGCGAAATTATACAATATAAATAAACTCTTATTTAGACAATAAAGTGGTTTTCTAAAGTCAGTAATATATTCAAAGAAAAGGCAAACTAAAATTTAAAAAAAAATAGGTTTAAAATATCTAAACTATTACTTTTGTTATTTTCTATGTGCTTAATTCATCAATAGTCAATGAGAGAAAGTGATTCAGCAGGGGAGTCACGACCCTCAGTAATAAGGAATACAACGCGAGGAGGATGTGGTTTATTACCAAATATCTATAATACATATATAACATTTACTTAATTTCCCTAAATACTAGACACATAGGTAATTCTAATATATTGTCATGTTTTATGAATACGTACATTATGTAGGTATTCTGTAACTGAATATGGCTATGAATCCATCATGATAGTAAATATATCATTATATCGACAAAATGTGTCAATACATAATTCAGTAGCTACAAGAAGATATATATAAGACTTGACAGTAAATAAGATAGCTTCAGATTACCATATAACTGCTACTCGGTAATAGATGGCGGTATCAAATTTACTTTGTCGGAAATTATGTACAACTTTTGGACACGAAGTTGTCTTTGTATTTCTAATAAAAACATTAGGTGGCGCCACTCAACTTATTTTACATAATGTTAGCTTAATTTCCCTTTATACTCGTAAGAAAGAAAAATAAGAGGCGAGTTTGCACAATAGGAGTGTAACCTATAACGATATAGGGTAATATTTGAATCCATATTATAATACACGTGCAATATAAAGAATATCCTCATCGAATGTAGGCATCTTCTTGCTTCGGTAGGCAAGAATATACATTCGTATCCATGGTTTCATTTTCAAGAACGGCAAGGTTATCAATAACAGTGTGAAGCTACTGTGTCTATTTTGCTATTAGTTGTCAGCATGTTGTACCTACGTCTTGTTTTGAGAAGACGTTTAGTGACTAATAATAATAAGGTAGAGTCCTTATCGTGATTAAACGTGTACATCATTATTCTCTCAGTTTCTTTAGTGGGACTCAGAAGCTCATTGAGGGTAGTATAATGTGTTTGGTAGGCACAGATTAACATTTGAAATCATAAGAATTAGACAGTTCATCTCAACATAAGATAGAATCTTGGCGTTTTAATATTGTTATTTAATTAGCAGATTGGCTAGAAGACACCATTCCTTTTTCCACTACCTATATATTATATCACCATTCCATTACCTACATATATCAAAATGATCCAGGCTTTGTAAAGAGCAAGTTAGACTAATCGAGTAATTAGGAAACGAACGCCCGCCAATTTTCGTAAAAAGATATTTAAAATAGCGTGCCGTTTTACTCTAATAAACGACAAATGTGAATTAGAATGCAATTTAAGTTTTCATTTAACGTTTATTTTAATTGAGGATAATACCATTTGTGGTATTTATGACACTGATACTAGATTGGAGAATCAATTTTCTTTTTATTACTGGATTGGTCCTCAGTGTAAATATTGTAAATACTGGTCTCCTGCAATAGTTGTTTAGGTATTATTCTCGATTCTTATGTATTCTGTATTTTTTATATTATAAGCCGCTTTGTCCTGACAATACGAACAACACTAAGGTACTTTTAGTAGCAATATTTACTATCACAGAAGTCTCACATTTCTCTCTCTCTTCCTCAAAAAAGTTATTCGCTTGAAGAAGTGTATACCTCATCGATCCGCTGACTGATTCTTTGAAATGCGATAATCTACTTATCGAAAACTTTATTATGAATCAAAATTTTAGAGACAGCTCATATTATAAATTGTTGTATTACTTGCCTACGCTATCTATCCGATAAACACGGTCAATAAAATACTGAAATACTTATTTTTATACATTAAGAGCCAAGGGTACGACTACTGCTCATCTGCATAGTATCATTAAATATATTATAATAGGCTGACCAAACTTGAACTTGAGAATAGTTTGGCGGACAAGTTATTTACTAGTGCCAACGCGACGGTGGGCAATAAGGTTGTATTGTGGTTCTTACTCTTTTCGCTATTTGTTTAAAGATAATGATATTGTTAGCATGTATATATAATATATGTGTGATAATATTTTCACATTTAGTTTTGCATTCAGTAAAGTTTTGAAGCTTAATTTTTTAAGATATAAAAATCATTCAATGGTTTTTATAACATAACTATATTTTTACATGCATACTATAAGAAAAATGTGGGTATTCTTGTCTAGTATGTCTTAAAAAGATAGAATGATGAACATTGTAGTTAAGCGCTGTAGTGTCAAAGAAGATTTAATAATAAGAATTTGAATCTTACATAAGAATTACCACGAAATATTGGCTATTGTGAATTAGACAATTAGAAAAAAACGATGTATTTATAAAAAAAAAATCAGTTCTGTGACAATTTATAAAAGCCCAGGTTAAAAGTACCTACTCTAAACCAACAAATGCGCATGAAAAATGTAATGCGAATGCAGTGAATGAGGCAAGTTCGTATCTAGAGAGAATTCGTAGTCTTAACCACCTCAAAATAGGCAAAATTTTAAATATTACTTTGCAAAAAAGCAAGTACCTACATCACTCGCACTTCTTCTTCTATAAAATTAATATTGCAATTTTCATAAACGCCTTGATTATGAGATGCTTAAATGTAGTTAATTTCATAACATGAGAGTACCAATTAAGGATACCCACCATTAAAGTGGGCAGTAATTGGTTCCCTAAATAGCTTATCTACACGAAGATTATGGTAAAGTATTGCGACGACTCTAATCGTCCGATCAACGGCGTCTTTAGGCTTGTACTCATTGACTACATTTGACGGTACACAGAGAATCATGTGATTCTCCGATAAATGTATTGCCCATTGTCCATACGACGTTGTCAATACAACGGTTACTATCGCCGATCGGTAATATAAAATGACCAAATTCAATGACCTCCCACGCCCCCCTTATTCATGCACAATGAAGAAGTAATTGTTAAACTGCATGTCAATACAAAGGTCAAGCTTCACTGGTTCAGTTAGTCTTTCAATCGCATTCGGACTTATAAAATAAATCACCTTACAACACAGACCGCCCATTTTGAGCCTTATCGAACATTGATTAATAGCATATGACAGGGTTATTTTTAATAGTTACCTAAAACTGCCCCAGTTTACCCTCGCGAGACATGAAATGTAATCAGTCTATGTGTTGTTTGATATGATCGAATTTGACCTCCGAGTATCTTGGGTATGCTTATAATAATTCAGGTCATACAGCAATTGCTCAAAATAAGAACGATTGGTCAAAATAATTTTGTATTCATAATATACTGGTTTCAATAAAAATACCTGAACAGAAAATAATAAAATACTGTAAAAATGCAATTACACTAGTAGAACACTCATGAGAAGAAGTAGGCAATAAACAGTCTAAAGGTGTATTTAACCTCATACCCCTATAGTCGTAATCTTAAGATATGGAATGAACTGAATTGCACTTTCAACTTATCTGATAAATTATTAGCATTCCCAAAGTTGCATGGATGATCGCTTTGGTGTGTCACTGTGGTGAAATAAACAAATAATAATAACTTTTATCTCCCTATACAGCCACCCATTGTACGAGTCTTTAATTTTTCTTTCACGTAGCGCAATTTTATGTACGAACTTATTAGCGTCAGAAAAAAAGGAATTATATATGTAGTGACGTATTACTGAAGTCATGTATACAGAAATTTTTGTTACAAGCCCGTTCGCCCCTCAAGGTTCGCCTCCTAGTAGGTATTTGTTAGGTTTCTTGTTAAATCCACCCAAAAATAGGAGTCTCCGCGAGGCGGGGCTCCGTCGACTTAATGAAAGGGGCGAAAGTCAAGGGGCGTACGGGCTCGTTGCCGAAATTTTACTTGCAGTAATGGTTTAATGTTCGACTAGCACATTTACAGAAGTATGAGGTATGAGGTTCATACCATATGGTTCTACACTAATAGATCCTAAGATCACTAGATGTAGGCCGACCACACTGCTGAATAAGAGAAAGGAAGGGATACGCGTCGTTCACTACCCACTCATGAACATACAGGTAGGTATACTTAAGACGCATGCTATAGATTTCCACGCATATTGGAACAAGTCTATTTAATTCTTACGTTACACTTCAAGTCCTTTTGCAATTAACAAGTTTCATGACTTTCATTAAGTATTGTTATTGGACATTTCTTTTCTAAACATTATAATATATTTTATAAAGAGGCGACGATAATACACACATAACATAAGTATGCAGGCAATATATTTGCGCTCAACGTGTAATTCTATAGGAGAGGCTGGGATGTTTTGTTCCTGGGCTCTTCCGCGATGCTACTAAGAACTATTTAGACTACTTCGCATGGGTATACTACCCAAGCGAACCTAAGGTGGTTCGAAAATTCTTAACAACTTATACATCTAAAGCTTCCTTATGAATCACTCTGTCTATTGGTAAAAACCACATGAAAATCCGTTCAGTAGTTTTTGAGTTTATCGCGAACAAACAGACAGATAGACGCAGCGGGGAACTTGGTTTTATTAAATGTACTTAGTGATATTCATAAATAGTGCCACGATAGTGAGCTATTTGCTTTTTAAAAGATCTCAATATGCACTATATTCTCCTCAACTTCCAATTTCGATACTAGCCTGTATCCTAAGTTGACAATAGAATTGATGAGTTCTATCTCAGAGACATTTCGGACAAAAGCTCACATTTAATTTATAAGTGACAATAAAAACATCTCTATAGATTGCCGCTGTGGTGGCGACGGTGGCAATGTCCACAGTAGCCGAACGTCAGTCGCCGGCGATAACGGATTATTGATGTGGACACCTTCCGTAACCGGCGTATAACATAAGATAACTATCTTAGCTGAATTACTGTTATCTTATCTAGAGACTATTTGATTAAAGAGAGGAAAATGTGGAGGATTTGAAATATCTCGATGTTAGTGCTATTTTTAATACAATTTTATTAATTGTATAAGAAGGTTTTTGCTTAGTCTAATACTATAACTGGCTACGATGCTATTTCTGTATTTATAAAAAAACGGCGTCTCCTGGGTCCCTGGGTATTGTATTTCTATACTTAAAATAAGACCACAGCAACCAAGTTATTGAAATAAATATTTTCCATTATTCAATTTTACAATCCAATCTGGTATATTTGGGTAGTTATGAACACATCGCACTCTTAATAAAACAGCGACTTAACTCGAAATTTGAAAGTAAGGCAATTTGAACTCTAATTGTATATGTTAAATATATTTGTGTTAAATCTTTGCAATAGAGTTCAAATTTGATTAATCCAAAATACTGAGATAAGTCTCTGTTTAATTAAGGGTGCGACATGTCCACTACATCCTTATTAGCGTACTAAATATTATAAATTAAATGTATGTAGAATTAAAAAAAGGTTGTATGACTGAATTTGTTTATGAATATTTAGTCACAGAAAACCGAACAGATACCGCTTGAATTAACGTTTCTTTTTTTAACACTGCCTGGAACACTAAGTGGTAACGCGGCATTACGAGATTCCATAATAATTTTATCTTAATGCTGGTAGTTAATTTTTTTGTTGTCAGACATCTCCCACATTATCTGTTTTTGTGTCGCGAGGTATAAACAGTCAAACAAAAGGAAAAAAGTACATCCAAACTCAGAACAATTATACGTGGATTACCTATACAAATATGTGTCCTGTGTGGGATACGAAATCACAGCATTCAGCGCGGCTGCATCAGTTGGGTGACCGCTTGCCCGCTAGGCCACCTAACAGCCATAACTGAAAACACATCATCTCAGCCAAAAGACGTCCACTGCTGGACATAGGCCTCCCCCAATGACTTCCACACAGAACGGTTTTGGGCCACTCGCATCCAACTGCTTCCCGCGACCTTTACCAGGTCGTTGGTCCACCTTGTAGAAGGCCTACCTCTGCTGCGTCTTCCGGTACGTGGCCGCAACTCCAGAACTTTTCGACCACGTCCCGGATCCGTATGTCAACACTGGCAACACACCCTGGTCAAAGACTTTTGTCCTTGAGACACTGCGGTATATTGGACTCGAAGGTATGTCGGAGCTTCCCGATCGCTGCCCAGCCGAGGATCTACCAAACTGGATTATTTGTCCCAGGTATACTTATCTGTCGACAACTTCGAGAGTAGAGTTTTCGACCTTTATAGGAGTAGGTATAACATGGACGTTGGGCATGATTTTCGTTTTGTCCTTGTTTCATTTTAAGACCTTCTTGTCGGGAGACTCTACAGAGGCCATCGAGCATAATGCTGAGGTCTTCCATGGTCTCAGTCATGACCACGATATCGTCAGCAAATCGAAGGTGAGTGATGTACTCGCCGTTGATGTTGATGCCGAGTCCTTTTCAGTCCAAGAGCCTGAAAACGTCATCCAGCGCGGCGGTGAACAGTTTCGGCGATATGACATCTCCCTGTCTGACCCCTTGCTGTAGTTGTATAGGTTTCGAGCTCTTGTCTTGGAGACGGACTGACATGATGGCTTTTTCATAGAAACACTTCAGCACTTCGACATACCGATAGTCAGTCTGGCACCTTTGGAGAGACTGCAGCACCACCCAGGTTTCGATTGAATCGAAGGCTTTCTCATAGTCTACAAACGCCACGCATAAGGGCCGGTTATACTCTTCCGATTTTTGTATAACACGTCGCAGCGTATGTATGTGGTCTATGGTACTGTAACCTTTACGGAATCCGGCTCGTTCGGGAGCTGGGCTGGGCGGGGGCTGGAAGTCGTCTAGCCTACTCTCGAGATGATTCGTGATGACCCTTGAAAACAGCTTGTAGACGTGGCTCAGAAGTGCGATGGGTCTGTAGTTCTTTAAGAGGGTTCTATCACCCTTCTTAAAGAAAAGCACCACCACACCTCTGTACCATGCCTGTGGCGTTTTACCTTTGAGTATGACGGAATTGAAAAGCTTCCGTAGAACTTGTAGTTAGTATTGTTATAGTGTCGGGTTAATCCGGCTCTAGGGTCTGTTGCTGGAGTGGAAACAGGCGGTCGTGTAGTCGTGTATAGCTGTCCATAGAACATCTCGATCTCCTCAAGGAGCCTAGGTTTGGACGATACTATTCTGCCATCCTCCGTCTTTAGCTTTGACAGCTGGCTCTGCCCAATAGACAGATCTTTCGCGAACATTTTCGAGCCTTTATGCCACTCAATCGCCTCACAAACACAATTAGTATTATATTGGCGAAGGTCGCGAGTCAAGGATTTAGAGATCTATTCAAGGATACAAGGATTTGAGTCTATTGAGGCACCGGTACTCTGGCATATGCTCGGAAGATTCCAGAAGCATCCCATGTCTTTCCTCTAAAAGCTCCTGGGTTGGACCTGTGATCTTATTTGACCTCTTGGTCTTTAGGGGCTTAAATAATTTAGACCCTACTCTATGGATAGCATTCAAGAACCTGTTATGGTAATCGTCCACACCTACGCACTCGTCCAGGCACTCAAAGCGGTTTTAAAACGATGTTTACCACACTGTTCACGAGAGGATTTGTGTACGATAAACCCGACACCACCTTGGGACTGTTGGTCGCCCTCCCGGTAGAAGAGCAAGTTACCGGATTTGAGGATTATCGTGTCCTCACCCTGTCTTCGGACTTCAGAAAAGCCTATAATATCCCATCGTAACTTGCTCAATTCTTCTTTCAGCTCGACAATCTTGTCGTCGGTCCGCAGTGTGCGCGTGTTGAATGTTGCCAGGGCCAATCGTCGTCGTTGGTGGTAGCACGATCTCTGCCGGAGATTCTTAGCACCCCTTGCCCCGCCGTTACCATAGCTTCTACCTGAGCCCGGACTAGCGGGGCCGCCGGGGAATAGGGGCCGGTTTTTAAGGGTGCGCTTCATTTTGGGGGATTTCACCATAATCGCCACGCTTGGCAGACGGATTGGCGATCGCAGTGACGGAAGTCTTCAACACTAGGCGCTGCTGCCCACCTTGCATCTTCGTGTTTCTTTCCACCTAGTTTCGGATGGTTTGACCGCCATCTGTCGGTTGGCTGACTGCACTGGAGGAGGTATTCCGCCAGTGGGCGGTGGGGTCGTCACGTCCCGACGCCTAAGAAAACCCAAAGTTTGTATAATTCTATCAAGACTAAAATTATACTTTTCATATTTCGATTCAATTATAAACATTAACCACATTTATTTATTTTAGAGAAACTTACTTTTATAACTAGTAGCTAACATTGTATATAAGTAACGTTGACAAGAACGAGATTATCGGAGTTAAAAATATTTAGAACAAATTTCTAAATTGGAATGTGACATCACCGATGCAAAATAACGCATACACAAAAACAACCTAAACACAAATATCTTGCGTTTAAAATTAGCGTGCTCACCTACCGTCATCGCTAACACATCGGTAATCGGGACGCACTCGATCATTTTTATCGTTTAAAACAAACCGGACTCAAAGAGAGACGCGATAACTTGATGCCGGGTGAAAATTTGCAACACTTATTCTTCTGATTGATGTTGTTCATTTATCACTCCCCTTGTTGCCTTACGTATAAAACTTTTAAAATGGGTCACAGGGTCTCTGCTTGATTGCTTCAACTCACTGTTTAAGTAATTAAAATTTGAAAATCGATATGCCATTTCTTGGGGATCGTTTAATGGAAGGGGAATGGCATGAAAATAGCGCTGATAATTTGTGAATTTGAATGAGTTTCAACGATTTCGTACAAAAGTAGATTTCATATTGTCTTACGATTACGCGAATATTATACATTGAAATTAAACTACTTAATACAGATTTTATCGCTATAATTTTTAAATTAACATCGCGATAGAATCCGTATAAAGTAGTTTAATTTAGTAGACATTATTTAACATATTATGCCAATACTGTCTGATATGTTATATAAGACAGTATTGGTATATACCAGAAATATTTATGTTAAGATAATTGTTGATCCTAAATTAATGTACTTAAATAATTATACGAATACAGTAGCTGACTTACAAAAACAACTAGTAAACATATGTTGTAATACCTAAATTATCCAAACAAATTAAAACTCGTAGCATATACATAAAAGCTCTACATATACATGGGTACTAAAGCCCACGTCAAAACATTGACGGCAGATCAAGTCGACGTCACACCGGCTGTCTGGAGATGGTATCGCCTGATGATGCTGAGGCAAGGCGCCCCCGCGTAAACTCGATGGAAATCCTTTTACTGTGATCTCTATCAGTACACGATACTTGCCCTAATTAAGTTATCCATTGCGTGTCTTCTGTCATTATTCTTTTAGAAAACTTGTACAGATAAAGTAATGTATATCAAAGTAATGCTTTAAGCGATATTGCTGCTTTGTACTAATGTATCCTGTCCTTGGTGTAGTCTCTCAGATTGAAATGATAAGTCAATCAAGGTGCTATCCAGGTCGCTTGGTATGGGACAGTCGACGGTTTTGTGAATTGTTTGAGTGCTGATTGAAGTAAGTAGTCAAGATCTGAGAATAAAAAGAAAAATCTATCGGCAAATCATTATTGTGTTTATAAATCTGAAACTGTTTATGTTCGTTTTTATTATAATCATTTAACGTTACTTCTATACGATTTACGTAAGTTGTATGTATTAACTACTTTTTGCAAGAAACAAAGTTACTCCCTGTGTTCGTGTGAGGTGCCAGTTTTTTAATTGAACGTCAGTCATTGTGGCCATAGCTTGCTTGTTATAAGTTTGTTGCACCTGCATAACAACGTTTAACTTCTTTATTTTTGAAATATTCAGCGTGGGTATCGATTTTTCATTTATAACACAAATTGTAAGAAAATCTAAGTTTGAAATAAAATGTACGAGAGTTCAATGTAGATCTCATAAATGTACCTTGTAAAAACCTCTATTGTGTTTGCGTTTATGCTCTTCATTGTTACTGTTTATATCAAGAAACAATAATGTTTTAACAATTAAAATTAATTTGTAGGTATACAAAACATTTAGCGTGTCTGAAATTACGATAAACAAAATCGAATGCCTCATTGAAATCAAAATAGTTACTGACTTTAAAGATTTGTCACGGTGCTACTTAATTTAGCAATTATATAACTAACTTGCTACCGTCCGCCGAAAAAGTGGTATTTAACATTTACAACCTTGCGTGTCAACCATTAAGCATTTATGAATACGCTTTTTTGTACTGATTACGTAGTTTTGACAAAAATCGCTAGGACAAGGAAAATCACAGAACGTACGGCCTGAGGTAGAACTATGAAAGAGTGTATTCAACTGTGCCCTACTAGCTGCCACCGATATCATTAATTTTGATTTTTTTCCGCTTAAATGTGTCTTTACAAACCAGTGTCAGTTGACGTACGAACCTAGAGTGTATGGTACGCAAAAGAAGGATACCTACTGTATTTTATAATCAAGATAATTAATTTCATTTTATCTTAAAGCAATATTTATTCGAAATGTTTGTTGTGGCTATCATTATAAAGAATGTTAGTAATTAATAAATGTATTAATTTAGTAGAAATAAGTTAGTCGTCAGCAAGCCGACCCCAAGTGACTTAGGAATAATAAAGGCTAAGGAAGAAGAAGAAGAAGTTAGTCGTCAGCAAGAAAATACATTTTAATTTTATTCATTTAGAATGATTGAGTGTAGCCTGGAATCCCGAAACCTCCTAAAATAGCTTATTGCACATACACTAAGATCAGCAAGTATTCATACGTAGATAGAGTTGACTGTCAATCTGCGTTCGCTAACTGACAAAACATATCAAGAAGAAATGAACAAGCAAAACGATGTTAGAAAAGTATGCCGAGATTTATTTAAAAACACCTTGTAATATTTTGTATATGAATAACTCATATACTAAGTAGGTACTGCCAGTAGACACCAGTGAAGAAATACTAAAGATACTAAACTTTATATCACATTACTGGTGATTGACGGATAATCTGCCAATCTGATGGAGACCTACTTGCATCTCATAAGTTCTGCAAATAAGCAATTCAACATAGATATTTTAATAATTATAAGTAACTTTATATGTAATTTTCCTTGTTGTGGAATATGAACGAACAATTCATCTTTTAATTTTCCATACTGCATAAATATAGATGACAGCTAAATTGCTTATTTATATTACATTTGATTTCATATTTTAATGCCGAGTGGTATAATAATTATGTAAAGTTCTTAGAACTTGGTACTTTAATGAGTTATTTTCTACTTATAGAAGTAAGTAGTGTATTATTTCGCATTTGTTACTTAGGAAACAGTCCTTAAATTCAATAAATTCTTAATAATCTAATATAATATATATAATAATATCTAAATAAGTTGATTGTACATCTAAATGTAAATGCATTTTTAAAATAAGTCTGTTAGCTATCCCTGGAAAAAGTAGTTGGGTCGCCCTGTGTTACGTGAAATGTAATCCTAGCAGCCGAAAGACGAGTAGGATTCCATTTTGCTTAATTCTTGTATATACAGACCTGAGGGCCAATTTATGTTCGTATTTGACTTTTATTTTATTATTGGGATTACGGTTTGTGATATTTATGACACTGTGACTAGATTTGAACTCTATTTTATATAATATCTAATATTTTATAAGGATTAATACAATTCGTTCCAATTTCCACTAAATTTTCTTTGCTTTTCAGCAACTATTTTCATGGTGGGACTGAGTTTTCGAACATGGTCAGAATTTTCAATGGCTTAACTATGTCCAGTCAAGCAATATTCGCGTAAACATCAGTAAACCTAAGATAGATTTTAAATTATTGTAAAAGTTGAACGGTTAATTACATCTCTTAAAATACAATAAACACCGCGAGTTTTGCTATCGGTATCAGCAGCGTACAATAATTACCGTCTCCAGTTCCGTGCAATGTCGCGCGAGCGGCTGTATCGAAAAACTTTTAATTTAGCCAAGTCCCATTGTGAGCCTTTTAAAAAGCTTCAAGTATTGTATGCATTTAACAAGGAGCCTGTGTGACAGTTATTAATGGATTTCCTACTATTTTTCTTGGCAGCAAAGGATCGGTTTATACCTACAGTTCTAGTCTTTGTTCAGTTCCTATTTGAAAACTTGGTATTTTATATAGAACGTAGGTTGAAGGTTTTTGTTAATATCGCTGTAATTCTTGTATATTATATACGTGTGAATGATTTCTCTAATCTAAGCTAGAAATTGTATCCTGACACAAAAACGAAAAATTGTATTATATTTAATGGAATGTAGCACTGTGTCTATATATCGTAGAAATAACACGTTAAGACAGAGGAACGGTTTAGTCACATCTTACTTTTTATGTTTATTTCTTCCATTATAAGAGCAGGTCGATTATCCTCTTTTGCTATCGTTTCGAAATCAAATAACAGTTTGCCCATCTCGGAAAGCAAAGCCTGGACCTAGCGATTAGCAGTTGCACATGCTCGTTTGCGAAGACTTTTGGACTCTCAAGGCTGTTTAACTATGCATTAAGTATATAATAATTTATTATTTCGTACTAACTATAAATTCTCAGTCGAATTACCAGTAAGAAATTTAGAACCTTAAAATCTGTACATGAATTTAATTGTTAAAAGTTGCCATGACACAGTTTAGCTTCAGACTACCGTTTATCTACCGTTTCTAAAACAAAACAGACACTCGCGTCTTAACTCATTCCCACAAACTTTTTAAAATGTTTCCATAAATGCGGTGTCTTTGAACATTTACCCAATTATAGTTATTTCAATCGTCATTGTCTACGGGTAGTGCGAGTTATTTTTCGAAATCCGCAACAGAGCTCCTCGCGATCATTAGTCATTGTGAGCCAGCGTCGAGAGACGCTTTTTGCGAATGTACTGATGCAACCAAACTGACGATGTGCATTGGCAAATCGATTGGTGAGCGAGTGTTTTGTCCGCTGTTTTATTTTAAAAATAAATCTGTACATCTTTGTTTGTGAAGAAATAAAACGTTTTGAAATTTCGATTTAACGCTATAGTAGTTGATTGTATTCTGTACTACCATTTTCCACGCCTTTGCTCGCTCAGAAACAGTACTTTTTTTCTGGATGAAAAGTACTTACTCTATGTCCTTTGCTGTGTAACTTTACCCTGTACATAAATTGATCGTTCAAATACTTTAGGTGACGAAGCGTAACAATCATTCACATTAGCATTTATAATATTAAGTTAAGATTAACCGAAACTACACTAGTAACTTAATATTTGCTGTTTAGTTCGCAAATTATTTTTGTCTATTTATGTTTAATCTACTTTATGTATTGTTGAGGATTTAAGGAGTCATTTCTTATTGATAATATTATGCAGCGTTTTCTGCCAGTGCAACTTTGCAAGCAAGCGTTCAGCTTTTCAAACATTCACTACCAATTTTATCGAAGTCCCAAGCGGCGAGTTGTTTCTAAATCGCGCCATTGTACCGAACACAACCGAATTGCTACTGTTCGGACCGAAGTGAACACCCCCGAGACCGATCTATCAAATGTCTGCGATATTAAGTTTTCTAACATTCCCCTTAGATACGAAAGCGATTGTTTCGTCATACGATTCACCGTTGATGTCAAAATATTTACGTCGATTCAGCACGATTTTCCGGACGATCGATCAGACGTTAGAAAGTAAGATGTTAGCGTGAAATATTTGTTTATTTAAGTTTAATGTATCAGTCACTGCTTGATCGATCGGTATTAACGTGCGGATTCGTTTTGGTGATTGCTTGTGAAGATAGTATCATGATGTAGTTAATTCTTCATAATGCGTTTTATTGGTCGAATTATATTGTTATGTATGTTTCTCTGTTGGGAAACTACTAATATGATTTGGAAGCTGATATCAATTAGTTTATGTCTAAAATATAATTTTTTGGTAAAACATTTTAATCTTATTAATATATGTACTAAATTCAGTACTGAATAGAATTAAAATTAAATCTTCTTTAACATAAAGTTTAGAGTTCACCAGATTTAATTCAAGAGTTTAATAGATTATGATAGATGGTCCAAGTGCAAACTCCGATTTGATTTTTATAAATATCAGGTATCTGCGATTGGATTGCATGCTTTAGTTATAAACAAACCTATCAGTTCAATACAAAAACATAAATAGTCTATAACACGTGGGGAAATGTGTCCCTTACACAGAAGAAATTACGTAAATCAATGTTTGATAAAATTAGATTTTATACAATTATGTGACAAAAATCATCTATAACTTTCTCTGTCAGGTTCACTGGCTTACCTCATAATTATGTGGCTTTATTTTATAATGGAAGTAAGGTACATAGTTTCAAGCGAACCCTTGAAGCCTTTTGAAATATGGTTATAATATAAACAAACTTTCTCTACTTTTTACTACTACTACCGCTCTCATTTACATTTAGAATTTAAAATTTAATTACCGCGGTATACGAGATAATATAGTGCACAAACTATAAACAAAGTTTTAAAGTATATGTGATAGTGTTTGTGAACTCGTGTGTGACTTTATTCAAATATAATCACGACAAATTTAGTGCAACATATTGTGTTATCCAGATTTGATAAATTAGTTGGAGGATATAAAGACAATTTACTTGACACTTGGCTCTCTTATCTACCAAAGTGGTCGGTACGCAACGGTCTCGACAGCATACCACATATTGAGCTGTATAAATTAACAACTCGTGGCCGACTAGGAGAGTTATCAGCTGAATCGAGTGTGCCTCGAGTTCGAGCCCCGGATATCAGTAGCTCTTTTTGTGCATGTTTCCAACTTTGAATAACTTGTGTCAAGATGGCACCTAGTGGTAATATATGTGGTAAATGTCACAAAAAAATTGTCTCCAAGGATTACATTGCCTGTGCGATGTGTCAGATTAAATATGATATTTCCTGCGCAAATATACCTGAGAAGCGATTTCAAAGTATGGATAGCGAAACTATGTGGAAATGTCCTACATGTCGCAATAAACAATCGAAGACAGATAATACGAAAAAGTCACCCATCTATCAACAGGATTATACTACAAGCCCTAGCCAACCTGCTAGTATGACCCCTGATTTGAGTAACGTAACAGTTCGGCAAAAGATTGCGGTGCAGCATTCACAGTATGAATCTTACGGAGGATACATTAAAAAATATTATAAACCAAGAAGTGAGCGTTACAATCAAGGAACTGGTTACCGTTCAATTACAAAATATTAACACTCAAATGACAAGTATGCACGACTCATTGTCATTTTTTAATTCGCAATTTGAGGACTTTAAGAAGCGTCTAGAAGAAAAGGATGATATAATTAATAAGCTTAAGGCTGAAAATAAGCAATTGCATTCAAACGTCAATGACCTCAGCGGTCGTCTAGAAATTGTGGAACAACAAATGAGACAGAGTAATGTAGAGATTAACGGCCTACCAGAACACAAAAATGAAAATCTCACTAACACGTTCCTTCACCTAGCTGAAATCACTGGATGCCTTATTAATGACAATGACGTCCTGCATGTAACCAGAGTAGTGAAGCTGATTACAGATAGCAAACGTTCTCGATCAGTCATAGCAAAACTTCGATCGCCTCGGATTCGCGACTCTCTGTTAGCTGCTGTAGTGGACTTCAACAAAGAACACAGGAAGGACCAATTAAATTCCCAACACCTTGGAATTGGCGGCAATAGAGTACCGCTATATGTAGCGGAACACCTGACTCCATACAACAAGCAACTCCACGCGGCGACCAGGAAATTAGCGAAGGAGACTGACTTCAAATTTGTATGGAGTCGTAACGGGCGAATACTATTACGTAAGGATGTAAATAGTGAGTCACTTTGTATTCGTAACTTAACTTGCTTAGAACATATGAAAAATAAATAGGTCGAGTTCTTCAATTTTTAATGTTAATGATTTGTGTAATTGTATCAAATAATGGTCGATATATATTACCAAACTGTTAGAGGAATGAGAACTAAAATAAATGAGATATATACTAATATTCTCCAAAGCAACTATAATATAATCGCACTCACTGAAACATGGTTAAATGCAAATATAACAAACTCAGAATTTATAGATTCGGGATATGTCGTGTACCGTAAAGACTGAAATTGTAATCGACTATCTAAGAAGGCTGGTGGTGGAGTTCTACTTGCTATTTCAACGGGATTTAAATCAATGAGAGTCTACAATTGGAAAAGCGAAGGTGAGGACTTATGGGTAAAGGTAGAAGTTAAAATGAATAATATAATAAAGAACGTTGCTATCTGTGTAGTGTATCTACTCCACCTATCCGATTGGAGAGTCTATCGTTATTTTTAAATAAGGCCAATAATGTCATTAATAAGGTTGATCGTGTAATAATACTTGGGGATTTCAACCTAAACTTCATAGACTGGGTTCAGTTAAATAACGACTTCCATACTACTCGTAAAAACTATCACAATCTATTAGGGTACGTTTTCATTGATTACATGTCCGTAAATAATATTCTACAGTATAATAAATGTCTTAACGTAGATAATAGATCATTAGATTTAATATTGGGTAATATAAAATATATTAATGTCACAGATCTGTCAGATTCAAACTAGACCCGTTGCACCCTAGTCTACTAGTAACAGTTCCATTTTATTAGATAGTACCAAAGAAACAAAAGTCTCGGACTGGTAAAATCTTTTTCAATGCCGATTATGAACAGATTTTTTCGAAACTTCAACTAGTGGATTGGGCGCAGGTATTCTACAGGTGTAAGAATGTGAATGACATGGTATCAGAATTCTATGGCATCTTGGGGAGTATCATAGACCAGTTCGTACCAAATCGTACCCATTGGAAGTCAAAATACCCGTCTTGGTTCACATTGCCGCTAATTAAGCTACTGAAAGAAAAAGAAAAATAGAAAAGGTTTCGTAGATTTCAAAATCCTCGTGATCGTATAAGCTTTGAACTCCTACGTAGTCGATGCCATAAACTAATGAACAGTTGCTATAATGAGTATAAAATCAGAATCAGCGAAGATATTTCTAAAAACCCTAAAGCATTTTGGCGATTCGTGAAAGATAAACGTAAGGGCATGTCCAACCTTCCATCGACTATGATTATGGAGGACGCATCAGCGAACTCTGACCAAGAAATTGTGGATCTATTTGCCCGTCATTTCTAATCCGTGTATTCTCACGACCCAGGCAATAAACTCTCGGAATACCTCTGTGTCAATGAATCGGTTAGCAACGTACAATTTACGGAAGGGGACATAGAAAAGAAAATAAAAGAATTAGATATTTCGAAGGGCTCGGGGCCTGATAATATACCACCTTTATTTTTAAAGCATTGTTGTAAATTTGTAGCCCAACCACTTTGTTTAATATTTAATCGTTCGCTTTGCAGTGGACTCTTTCCTGATGCATGGAAAGTTGCAAAAGTCGTGCCGATTTTCAAAAAGGGGACCCCAAAGAAGTAAAGAATTACCGCCCCATTTCGATATTATCATGTACTGCAAAGATATTAGAATCACTTATAACACCCATACTAAATTATCAGGTAGATCGTTATATTTCTCCATGCCAACACGGATTCAAAAGAGGCCGCACAGTGGAAACGAACTTAGTTGAATTCGTGTCACATGTATCCCGTGCATTAAATAATAGGTTAGAGGTGGATGCCGTGTACTTGGATTTCAGCAGCGCGTTCGACAAAGTCAGTCATTCACTGCTATTGTCGAGCTTGCTGGGGTCGGTGTGCATGGATCACTATTGACCTGGATTAAATCTTATCTTGAAGGTAGATCACAGATTGTAGCAGTAAACGGATGTTAATCTCAGTCCTATTGCGCAACTTCAGGTATCCCACAGGGTTCGCACATCTCACCTGTCCTGTTCTCTGTATTCATCAACGACATCTCTTCTCAGATAAAACAAAGTAAAAATTTGATGTTCGCAGATGACTTAAAAATGTATAAGACAGTAACATCCTCTGATGATGCTGCCAAACTACAGAGCGACATAAACAGAATTCAAGACTGGTGTACAAAAAACTGTATGTTGTTAAATATTAGTAAATGTTACCAAATTAAATTTACCAGGAAAAAGCAGTCCGTAATTTATTCATATAACATTGATGGTACTGATTTAGCCAGGACTAATGAGGTTCGTGATCTAGGTGTCATCATAGACAGCCAATGGAATTTTAGAGCTCATATCGATAGCACAGCAATAAAATGTGCTCAAATATTAAGTTTTATCAAGCGTACCACCAAAGGTATTCTGTCAGGCTAAAATAGCACTTTATAACTCCCTAGTGCGAAGTTACTTGTCAAATGTCTTCTTTATGCCGATGACCAAGTAATACTTGCGTCATCAGCAGAAGAGTCGCAGGCGATGGTAACTATTATGCATAGTGCTTTTGAGAGTAAAGGAATGATAATAAATGTAAGGAATACGAAAGTAATGGTATTTGAAAAGGAAGAGTGCGTGATGATGTGTAATATTATGATTGATGGAGAAAAAGTGGAGCAAGTGAAAGAGTTTGTATATTTGGGTACTTTGTTTACAAGGGATGATAAACATGAGGGAGATATTGAAAGGAGAACGATTGCGGAAAACAAAGTGAATGGAGCTCTACGCGCTTTTATGAACAGTCGAAATGTTTCCGAAAAGGCACGATTGGCTGTTCATAGAGGATTATTAGTGCCCACACTTATGTATAGAAGTGAAAGTTGGGTATGGCAAAATAAGCATGAGAGCAGAATAAATGCTGTAGAAATGAGAGCGCTGAGAAATATATGTGGTGTGACTCTGAAAGATAGAAAAAGGAATAGTGTAATTAGAGAGAGATGCGGCATGAAAGTGGATATAGTGACAAGAATAGAAAAGGGTATGTTAAGCTGGTTTGGGCATGTAGAAAGAATGGACGAGGAAAGACTGAATAAGAAAGTTTATAAGGCTAGTGTGAATGGAACAGTCGCAAGAGGAAGACCTAGGCGAACGTTTCTTGATCAGATCGGAGGCGTTCTGGACAAAGGCCAGGTTAAGAGCACCTTGAACCGACGGGCGTGTATGAGGAATGTGATGAAAGTGAATGAAGCCAGAGAAGTGTGTCAGGATCGTAGCAAATGGAAATCCGTAGTCTCTGCCTACCCCTCTGGGAAACAGGCGTGAATCTATGTATGTATGTATATAGTGCGAAGCCGGCTGGAATATGCTTGTTTAGTATGGAATCCGTGGTATGCCGTTAATACTCAACGGATAGAAAAATTGCAGCGAGCTTTTACTAGACATTTAGCATATACAACACATGGGTTATCTTCTCGTAGTAGTTACGGTTGCAACTACTGCGAGGTTACAACCGTACTCTTGAAAGAACTAAGGCGTCGGTTGACGTCTTAGTACTTTCGAAATGTCATGCCTGCGTGAGCGTTGTATAACTTATGGGCTTATGTTTTATATAAGTTAATTAATGGATTGTAATTTGCTTGCACATGTATCTCTGAGTGTCCCGCGCAAGGTCACCCGATATCCAATAACGTGAATATTGGAACTGGCCGTCACCTCCACTAACATTGTCGAAATTCTCAAACAGTGAGAATTTGTAGAGACCTTTACACAGCCATTTACACTCTACCCGAAGTGGACATATTTCATGATAGCAGAGCAAAATTTAAAACCAAAATTTTGAAATCCCTAAATACATCTCTTTAGAAATAATTGTAAATGTAAGCTGTTTATTTATGTTTTCTTTTTATCCGTAATAATTATTTTAACTCTAGTTTATTTTAAGTTTTCTTTTAATATTGAAGTTTATCTCCATTAAGTAGCATGTCTTAATGAGAAGTATATATGACAATGTTGTGTTAACTCATAATAGGCATATGCATGAGATTATATGTACCAATTCTAAAACATTTTATTGTAACATGTATGTGCTGTGAGTAAACCTTAATATATAAATAAATAAATACCTGTATCTCAACCACATTTCACAGTTATGCTTTTAGGTCCAACGTAACGGGACGAGCTGGCTGACTTTTACTGGGCACGATTTTAAACTCCGTGCTACTGAGAATTTCATAACAGACAACCTAATAACATTTGCCCAACCCGAATCACTACCGCTGCGCTAATCACTACCGCGTAGTGATTACAAATAGTGGTAATCACTACCGCTGCGCCATCAAGTAATCTACAAAACTCAAACAATTAGACAAGGAGAGAGGAGAAATAATATTTTCTTGGAGTCTACGACTTAAGTTGAATAAACAAAATTCCTTTAAATCTTACTACAGAAAAGTTCGCATTCCATTATTTCGGTATATGTAACCTAAATAATTGATTTTATGGCAAGCCGCATCTATTATATACTAGACCTGTTTATTTGTAAGCTATCCAATTTTAGTTATATACATGCCAGAAACTCAATACATAACACAAAAATAAATAACGATATATCAACATAAAAGTACATAAAACTCAGTAACTACGCAACCCTTATACCAAACTACGTAACACCCAACGACATAACAATATGAAATGCAACAACAAAAGCTCTCCCTCTACAGAGGGATAATTCTAAGAGTGCACACAGAGGGGTGAAGAATGGAGATAGCAATACTTACACAAGGATATCGTGTGTTGGATAAATTTATGCATTGAAATGCAAATTGCTTTTGCTTTTAGATAAAGTTGAAGAGGGTTAAAAGATTTCATTGGGTTCGGATACCGTGTTGAGAAGATGAGATGTTTAATTTAAAATGATGTGTGTATTGAACCGATAATATTGTTTTTGTAAAATGTTTCTTTGTGTAGGTATTAGTTTGATACAAACGACATTAGAAAAGTTGCTGGCATTGAACACAAATTGGAAAAGCATGTCCAGGAGTGGACTTCTACAGGCAAATTATGTTGATGATAGAAGCTTCTGTTATTACTATTAATATCTAGTTGTCTGTCGTTTTAGTTTGTCCTTTACTTGTATTCTAATGGATGCTTATACTTAAGCTTGTGATTAGAAAGGGTTTACGTCGAAAGTGCTATAGATGGCAATCAAGCCAACATTCTGTCAACCAAAGACTGATCGAATACTATTAAGTTTTCGCAGCATGTAAATATATTAGCATGCTTAAATTATAGATATTTCACTTAAGTACCTATATATTTTAAAGTGAATCCGCGATGCGATGACACTCCTAACCTAATAGTACAATACAAAGTATTCTGAAACTCAGAGGGAATACATGTCGCTCAAATAACGGGAACAATTATTATCTGTCTTGGTAGGTACACATCAATATAATAGATATACGTTCTATTGATTAGAAGCGACCACCCAGTCTTAGCCAAGTTTCCCAGGAAATCGTGTCCAATATCCAATCTAAGGGCGCAAGAGGAAAAAAATTGAGCCGCGACGCCAGCGCCGCTGCACTGTCGCGACTGCTTGCTGATTAATGAAACATCTGCTCACTCAACTGGAAATCATAGTAAGATACACATATATTAGAAAATATATTCGACTTAATTACGTACAGAATAAGGTTGTGAATTGAATACTGATAGGCGTGATATAGGTTGCTTGGGTTTCGTTAGTCAGGAATACCAAACGTTCCCCCTCGACGCTGTAACATTTGACGTTTTTGTGAGGCATACATACACATAAAATGGCAAAATATGAACTTTGCTGCGGTAGAAAAATGTCGTATAAATCAAAGCGAATACCTACATGTTTCGGCAAAAATATTGGAACACGAGTAAAACATTAGTGGAAATACCTATGGGAATAAATAACAGGCATTAGACGTCTACTTTCCTCAATCATAGCATCAAGAGTATATGAGAGCTTTGAGAACATAAATAGTAGGGTCGCACTTAAGAGTATAACACAAAACATATCTAGGTATACTAATATTATAAAGCTGAAGATTTTGTTTGTTTGTTTGGATGAACGCGCTAATCTCAGTTAGAATTGAAACATTTTTTAGAGTTGGGTTGCCTATTTATCGAGGAAGGCTATAGGCTATATAACATTACGCTACAATCTACAGGGGCGGCGCAGTGACGATAAACGCGGATGAAACCGCGGGCACATTTCATTTTGGATAAGATTGCCTTTTCTATTGGATTGGATTTGTGTATGTAGATAGGTACTTAAATAAAAACGGTGATAATATTTAGGTACTTTAAAAAAAAATAGATAATGCCTACTTTTGTAATCTTTTCTGTGCTGCGGGGGACTTTGACAAACATTCAAACAACAGACACATATCGTTCAGACTCGGAACAAATATTTGTGAAACACACCATTTTTGTCCCGTTTGGGGATCGAACCCACATCGGCAGAGGCAATAGCGAGGCACCCACCTTAATCACTACACACGCTATCCGTGCAGTGTAGATACTTACAATTAAATATGAATTATTTGGTTTCTCAAATTCTAGTGCAGGTTAATTTAGACGTTCTGAAACAAAACTATTTACATATTTCACTTTGAATTTCAACCGAACTTGAGTATTCTAAACCTTTCTAGACCGGAGTTTACAGAATTATTCTCTTTCAGATGACGTCATCGAAGGGGATCGTGGGAGGCGGGGAGATGAGAGTGGTGTCGGCTGTCAAACGTTTGACATACGATGACGTACCCGCGTCAGAAACTTGTGCGTGGCTTTGAGAAGTTCGCTCGACGGATATGAATATATGCTGTAGGTGTGTATTGACAATGATATCATGTTGTTGAGACAGAAAAACAAGCAACGGAAGCTTACTTTTTGTAAGCAATACCTATGTGTACGAATGTCGTAGATCTGGAGCAAAAAGTGAAAAGTATGTACACACATATATACCCCATAAATTTCATCGAAACCAGCCCTCGACATGGGAGGGGCGAGACGTTGCAAAAAATGTCGGCACTCGGCCCAACAAAGATAGGAAACGCAACCCGCCATTACAGAAAATTGGCTATACGAGCCCCTTCACAACATGTGATTGGGAACAGAACTGCGAAATTTTAAATTATGTTTTTTGCTCTCAGCTTTAATGATACAGTTCCATTTAAAATCCCAAAAACGTAAATAAACGACTACTAAATATTACTTAACTTGAAAGTATTTGTATCGAGTTTGAATATTATAAATGACCTTGTTGAAATCTTAATAAAATCCAGTTAAAATAAACTTCATTTATTTCAGGACTATATCTAAAAGGAAAAACAAGAAACAAATAATACGATCAAAGTCAGCTAAATAGGTTTTTCTCCAGTTGAGATTTTGAGAAGAGAAATATCTTATGTACCCTGAGGTGCATAAACGAATTTAAATACGTATGCTCGAGTTTTAGAGCTCCAAATGGCGTGTTGGGAAAGTTAGGAAGTCCAAAGTTTGATTAAGGGCCTGTCGTATTGTTCATTAAACTTGGATTAAGTTTGCGCTGGATAGAACGAGCTGGCAGGCAGTTAGCGTCACGGGAAAAAACACAACGGGAGTGAACAAGTTTGTTGAAGAAAGTTTGCGCCGATAAGGATGTCTTCATCGGGGACACTTATCTCTCCTATAAGCAAATGAATTAAATTTCAACTTGGGGGTATCAATTTAACTTATAATGTCTTGGGAAATTGATTGTTAAAAATATTTAAGTAATATTTACGAAATAATATGTGTGTACGCTCAGCAGGATAGTGATACGGAGTGTTATATGGATGAATGAGGATTTGTGTTATTTTGCCATTTTCTGTTTGAATAAACCTAATCACTGAAAATTTAAACGTTGTTCATATCGTAAGGAAATTAAATAACAATGGGCATAATAATAATGATGGAAATATTATGATAATTGGAACGGCATTGCACTCTACGCGGACGTTCAGGCAGTAGGTACCTATAGGTAAACCCTACTGCGATGACATGTACTGTGTAATCATGGTTGGGAGATAACAGTAATACCAGGTTAAAACAGTTCCGCCGAGTAGGTACTTCTTAGCATCTAAACTAGGCTAAATTCTGTCTGAGTCAAAAAATTAACTTAAAGATTATATATTATGTTGTTTCTATACAATTTAGCTGATTAAACAATTTAAATGAAAGTTCATTCAAATCAAATAAGCCTTTAACTAAGCAGCTAAAGTGCTTTATTTATTCAAACTAATATTATAAATGCGATTGTAAATTTGTTTGTTACGCTTTCACGTCCTATTCACTCAACTGAACATCATACATTTTGGAATACACGTTGTCAAGGGTACAATTATTCATCCAGAAACAGTACTATACCCAAGGGATATAAAGTTATTGACAATAATTATAAAATCTACACTAATACGAGTGCAGCTGTAGGCAAAACTTAGTAGTTAATAAAGTTAATATAATATTAATTTCCGAAGTGAGGAACGTAGCTAACGAAATAGTTCAACAATGAAATAAAAACAGAAATACTTCATTAACGTTGTGTAAATTATATACAAATTGCAATTATAGTTTATAAACGTCATAATTAGTAGTCTTGTAGAGAAATAGGTAGATATATATAAGGACGGGTATATTAATAAGCAAATCATGGGGAGTTCTAACGAAAAGAAAATTGCACAGGTGCATACTAATTTTCAAGTCGTGATGCTGATAATAATGTATGATGTTAAGTAGAATCATTTATTATCTATATATATATATAATATAACCGATATATTTTTTGTTTTATTTAATAGCTATTGAAGAGATTTAGTATTATCAATAAAATAAATTTGAAAACAGTTAGCTTTTTCTATAAAAATATGTAAATTCAAATTTTCGTCACTGAAAAAGACTGTATTTCGACAAGTTGGCGAACACTAGTTATAACAAAGTATTGACAACAAACTCTTAAGGCGACCAAATAAAATGTTTTCAGAAATACGTAATAGAAAAAAGATGTGCGTATATAACGCAACGAGAATATATATAAGAATATATATATTCTCAACATACACCCAGTATTTTGAGAGTAGGTATAAGGATCTTAGGTCCCTCCAGAGAAACAGGCAAGAGCAGGTGATAAAAATAATGTAATAATAAGATGTTATTATAACATTATTTTTATCACCTACTCTGATGAGCCTTGCTTATAAACTGCCCCAGAGATAGGCATGGGACCTCTTCATTCAGCATTAAAATGGTTACCTAAGGCATTTGCACTCATCTAGCGTAGTAGATCGCTTGACCAGTGTTAATTGATAAACTTCACACTTATTCGAGAACATCGTGGAGAATACTTGTATGCTAAGATAATAAAATATGTGAGATTTCTCTATAATATTTATAGTAATACAGCAAGTTTCCTCGATACGATTTTCTTTACAATAAGACAAGTAATAATTAACTAATGAATTGCCCTATCCTTTCATAATATACTTTTCTATATACGTTTAAGCTTCAAAAAGTGGTCTCAAGTTCAATCCTTGGGACTGAATTTGAGACCTCTTTATAGCCGTCTTTTGTATTTTCACAAGGGTAACGCATGCTCTACCTAATAAAAATATTAAGCTTGCTTATACAAGTGATTGCTGTAAATATTTTAATAACATTAGGTTGCTATCCAAATTCTGCTAAGCTAACTAGATGCACGATGGCATTTAGGACCCCATTCAGGTAATCAAAATAAAATTATATCATTTGAGTCTTGGGCATTGACCGCTCTTATAGTAAACTACTGACCGTGACTTTTAGCTCTCCTTTGCCAACATCTACTAGTTACTGAATACATTTTTAGTATACGTTTAAAATCCTTTTTAGTGATATCATTTAGTCATAGGGTAAAGAAACAACTAAATAAAACGCACATATTAAACAATTCCTTTAATTTTCTCTGCAGACGCGGTACGCTAAACATCATCTTCCTTTGATTCTCAGCCACACAAAACAGAATCAGTATCAAAAAATCCCAAGCAAACCAGATACACGTCTATTTATTGATCAAACATCCATTGATCGGGTGTTACCACCTTTTGTGGTCGGGCCGGGAGCTGGCGTGACTCAGCGAAAACCTTCCGTGATCCATTGTGATCATCTAATTCAATAAAATCACCATTTTTGTTTATTTGCTGGCCGAGTCGGCTCCCTTGTCGGGTCTTAGTGTAGCATTAGAGGCTTAGACGCTATCATAGTGTATCGTGACGCGGTGCTTTGTTTTTTGTTTCTAAATGTCGTTTGGATTCTGATCGGATTTGTCTTCTGTAATTTGTATGACGTGTAGCTTAAACTTGTTGTCTTTCGATGGCATATTGTCTTATTTCTTAAGTTTCTTTACTGTTTTCACATTTGTGTGGCTATTTAAAACAAAGTTTTCTTATCTGCTTCGTCATGGCGGTCATCAATATTTTTCTCTACGTATCTCACAAATTCAACCTAGACGATTTTGACAAGTGGACTATTTATATTATCTGCCATAAGTATATATCTTAATTATTTAATTCTAATCCTTACATTCGTCTGAAGATATAGGTATAATAATTTGGGTTTCTCACTTTAGCCGAGTCTTAGGTACTGGCAAGATATAATTTTATTACATTGGGCCCTCAGTTATATTTTATGATAATGTAATTTGTGAGCCAGTGACAGAAGCATTAAGACATAAGTATCATGTACTAGTTTCACTTTTGCGTGACATAAAATAAATTTATCATATAACTTTATGTTAACATACGTACTTACTTTATTTGATAAGTAGACACGGTTTAGGCTAAAAGCGTAAAATGTATAATCATTAATATTGCGTGGAATATGGGTGACGGATACTAAAATGCAAATGACCGTATGATGGCCTTACACGGTTCGTATTAAAACTATTAATTTCTACCTAATTATATCTCACTTGACGTCCATTATAATAATGAACAGTATAATAATGAAAAAATAAAGGAAATTGCATATTAAATATTTAAAACTCCGTGTCGCTACGAACAGAGACCATGTTCGTTCTGTATTATTATTAAACAGCTTCTTAATCTCCTCTATACTAAAGTCCTCTTTAAACTTTGTTCTCATTTGCTCTAATTGGAATTTGTATTTGATAGAACGAGACAGCTACATACAAACAGTTACGATGTCGACGAACGATTTATGGCTCTATTTCATTCGCACGCATTCGGTTATTTACGAGCGGGAGGGGGAAAGCCATGGTTGCAGCTTATTGCTTTTGTGTGTTGCTGCAGCCTTAAATGAAACTTTGGTTGACGAGTTAAGGTTGATACTTGCTTGTATGGTTTCGAGCAAGAAGCAAGAAGAACAGCTCCGCCTTAAAAATGGAAGGTGGTATGTAAAAATTGATGAACATGTATAGGAGTCCTTAAAGTGACAGAGTGTGCTGGCGTGTTGGGCAGTGTATATTGTCTCAAAATGTTGCAGGACAGCGCGCCTCCAGCACTATTGTTTATTATCAAAAAGTGATAAATCAAATGACTTTGCAATAATGCTGTTCTAAAACTTTGGCGTTTGTAAAACTGTGAATAGAACTGAATGTTTGTGTGCCAGTGTATTGTGGAACAACGCTTGTAGATAAAGTGTTAGATAGTGATTATTAAATGTGATAATCATAACATAACAGAAGATAAAGAAACTGAACTTAAAGGTTTGTGTACATCTTGAACTGGTTACGGAAGTATCAAACTTTAGACAATTCAAAATAAATAAATATTGTGAACTTAAAACATATATAGACATTATATACTAATTATTTTATAAAAGTGATTGAGCTTCGTTCTTCTCGAATATTCCCATAAAAAAGGCGTTTATAATTATTGTGATCAAACATTATATTGACATACTGTGTGTGTTATTTTTTGTATTATGCATAAATTGATTTCTGAAAGCTGCAACTACAATCTGAGCTTATGTGTCATGTTTATAAATGTCCTATTGAATTGAGCTGACTTCTAAAAGTGCATGGTATATCCATTTCAAACGCATACTACTCATGTTATGATTATATTTACATAGAAAAAGTACATAAAACGAAGAAGTAACATGAAAATATGTGGTCCAACTGAATGGCGGCCATATTAACAGGCGTATTGTGTGCGAGGTGATGCGCGGAGAGAACCACGCCCACCATGAGCTCATTCCTCACGAACGGCGGATACCAACCGCAGCCGGACCCCAAGTTCCCGCCCTCCGAGGAATACAGCCAAGCGGACTACATACCACCAGGGGAATATTACCAGCACCAACATTTACAATACGGTTACCAGCATCAATATGCTCCTGTTCAGATTGGCACCGGTTATGGGTATGGAGGGTATTACCATCCTTTGCCACAGCATCCTCCTGTTGCGCCACCGCCAAGACCACCAGAGCCTTCGCATCCATCAGATGCTGATCATGGTTATCCTGCTCACAACGATAGTACTCCAGGGTTGGCAGAACTGGGTTTACGATTAGAGAGACATATTGAAGAGGCAGCGCCAGCTGGGAGAAAGCTCCATGCATTGGGTCGGGAAGGATCACCAGTGTCCGAGATGGATGATGAAAGGCTACTACTGGACAGTCCGCCTGTTGAAGATGATGACTCGTCCATATGTTCTGATAACACAGACAGGGTTATTTATCCGTGGATGAAGAAAATACACGTTGCTGGTGCCTGTGAGTATAATTTTATTTATTTTAGTACCTTAGTACTTAACTACATTAAAACGTCCGCGGGATGAGCGTAGGTCTAAGCTTCAAAGATGTGTTTTATGAGATCAGACTTAATATTGTAAATAATAATAATGTCAAGTACACAATGTTTGGTACAAACATGACCCTAAAAATAAGGATCAGCCAAATCCCTACTTAAACATAGAAATGTAATCAAACTGGCGAAGCTCGACTGTGTAAGTACATCATACAGAAGATCGCAGGCAAACAACCGTGTGTTGCGTTTCTATAACGAGTAGGGTATTCACGCATCTTGAGATGTGACTGTCGTATTATCAGTCGCCTGAGTCGTTAATTTCGCTTACTCTTGTAGCAAAGCAACTACATTTTAAAGGGTCGATAACGCGGGAGTGATCCCTTGGTGTTGTAAGCGATCATAGCATACAGCATAGCATGCTTGTACACCACATTGGTATCACAAAAAGATATAACCTATGTAGGTATATTAGTATTGTCTAGCTTCATGATCATCATAATGCTAAAGATATGTAAGCGAGAATGGTACTAGCAATTTTTTTCAATAATGCATTATTTAATCTTATCCAAGTATTTAAAATAAGGTTTTTTTTTTGGGAAAACCTGTTCTGGTGAAGTAAACCTGATAGTTTTTATTTTGTGTAACATAATCAAAGTTAAATACCAAAGATAGCAAAGTTATAATACTCTCCCCATCCCTCTTCCTAGCTAAGTATCCCATATAATGCTGTCCATATTGATTTTATTGTGCTCTAGGCATGTTGTAGCAGCGGTGCTAGTATACGTTGAGGAGTTTTGATCAAGTTTAAGACTTAAATTAAAGGCCCAAATTGTAGCATAATAGTCGTATTTGCTTGGAGACTGGCTTTTTGACTAAACGGAATACCTATTTTGGATAAAACGCTATCTTATGATCAAATCTAAGATTGATAGTGGGTTGAGCTAAATGATTGACTAGAGAGTGTGTATTAAATTTCTTGTAAAAGAAAACTAACACGACGAATATTTTGTAGATATTTCAGCCATATTATGGTATTTGATTAGCATGTTGATCAATCATAGTACTAGATTCTGAACACAAAATACAAAAATGAGATCAAGGGACGTTATACGAGTATTAAACTAGGCGCGCCTACGCTATTAAACATTACGCTACGGCATGTAGGAACATGCCGTAGCGTAATGTTTAATAGCGTACCTATATCAATAATAAAGTAAAAATAAAATAGGAAAGAATTTTTAATCTTTAAATCTCACTGTAATCTTCACGTGCTAATCTGGAATTACTTTTGAGATTTAAGCTAAAAAACAATCTCTTCAGCTTAAAGTAAAATACGTATAAACATTTATACTAATAAATATTTATACGTAATCTACTATGATACTGACATGGCAAAAGATTTTTGATATAGACACAAGTTGCCTTGTGTATGTGTTTGACACATAGTTTAGCTATTGCATTATATCTATATCATTTTAAATATTATATAGAACAGAATTTTTCTGGGTTGATAGGTACACTATATCCTTTTCTGAAACCCTGTCAACGTGTATGCAAAATTGTATGATGATCGGTCGAGTAGTTAAGGCGTGGAAGCGTAACGAACGAACTCACATGCGCATTTAAAATATTAGTTAGGATATTGCAATTTCATATTTTACTATATTATGAAAAGCCAATAAAGACTGGATATACCAAAGACGTCATTCATATACAATATTTTATAATATAAACGAGTTTTTCATACAGATTATTTTTTTATATTATATATGCAATGTTTGTACGAAACACGTGTAGGTATTGAAAAATAGATCTCTAGATTTAAAGCTAAAAATATCGTAACAAAATTCTAGTTTTAAAATATAATTATTGTAATAATGTCACAACTATGATGGGTTATGCCAATTATCAGTTTTAGTATGGGTTACTTGTTGTATCGCATGCCAAGTATTTGGCTGACGTTACAATGTCTGGCACAGAATGCGGGATTTACTCACTAATATCGTTTACTTCAATTGTGCATAGAAATATTCTAAGTACTGTAGTATCTAAAGAGTAAAAAACGAAAAGAAAATACCTGTATTACATGGCCACAATAAATGGTCATGTCAAATAAAATATTTATGAAAACAGTATCAAAGCTATATAATATCTATTATTAAGCTCAAGAGATTGTTTGTTAGAATGCGCATTTCTCTAGAATAGTCAGATTAGAATAAAATTGCTTTTGCATTTTATAGCCTATTTAATAGAAAAAAGTTTATAGGCTATCTCTATCATTTCGCTACGATCCCTAGAAGTGATAATGTGAAACCGCCGGTTACTGGAAAATAAAGTGACAAAAGCAAATAGGACAAAAATAAAAGAATATATATATGAAGGTGGTTTTCGTTCTTTTAGTAAGAAAATATATTTAACTGCGAGGCGTGACAAAAGATATTTAAATAAATATTTTAGTATACAATACAGAAACTAGCACACAGTATTTGATGCATGCATGCTGCTACTAACGATGACAAATATTTTTTTTATCTCGCGTACATAGCCATACGGACTCCTAAAGATTTACATTTTAATAAATGTAATATTTAGATTCCGTGTAGGTATAATTGCATGTTTGCTAAGTAGCAGACAATTTATAACTGACAGTCTTATCATGTTAAGACTTTGCTACTGTTATTGTATGCTATGTATTGTAATTCACATAAAGAAATTACTTATATTTATTAACGGAATTAAATATAATGACCATCAAAAATACTAATTGCACAGGATAACGAGCACCTATACGCCTCAAATCACTGCATTCCGTCTCAGAAGGGTTAGGTTATGTTAGGTTCCTTCTTAAACCCTCTCAAAAATAGGAGCCCCGCGAAGCGGAGCCCCGTCGACTTAGTTTCGTCTTTTTAAATATATTTTGCTACGCAATTAGTATTTTTGGTAAGCATATTTTGCTGTGCAATTAGTATTTTTGGTAAGCATATTTTGCTGTGCAATTAGTACTTTTTTTGCTCTGCAGTTAAATACTACCCTTTATTAACATAGTTACTGGTTTAGTGTCATAATATCATTGCTGATACTAAAAATAAAACAGTTCAACAGAAGTAATAAAAACTACGTGAAACCAAATTTACATATGTTTACAACAAACAACAATATTTATCAAAGCATAAGCTGCATAGAACCTATGCAAGATAAGAAAACCAAAATAAATATTCCTTAAAAGATTTTAATTATCCGCAAAAAACATCACAATACTCCCAAATCAGTACTCAAAACCGTCTAAAGACTTACAAATGAATATAAAAGTACATTTCACCAAGATTAATACGCATACATTAATTTTTCGGTATTGTTGTACCACCAACTTGGTGTATTTAAAACATATTATACATTCGCGGCACGTTACATGAAAGAATTAACAAATCACTACCAATTAATAACTTCCATAAAGTGCCGAATATTTCGACAAGCACTCGTCTCGAAGTGTGTCCTTTCTGTTTTGACATTTTACTAATGCGATGTCATTAAAGAGGTCCTAAGACGCCATGTCGTTTGTATGGGTACAAAAGGACCCAACACTCATGTTAATGAGACTCGTTTATTTTTATAGCTTTTAAATAGCTGTTTGTGGTTGCACATTTGCCTTGGAGATTATTGATATCTAGTCCCTTTTTATTGAATTTATTTTGTTGTGATGTCATCCTTTTGTTGCAATATTTTTTGCTTTTTCTAGCAATGTCTAAATGTTTTTTGTTTATTACTGTATCAATTTAAGCGCTAATTGTACCATAAAATATGTAGGATAGAATAAAACTATTGAAAATATACGTGTATATTAATTTTGTGGCAAAATATGTACCTACTCCATTTCATACACAGTCATCAAAGCTACTGTGAAATAGAGGTATTAATTATCATTTTATACTTGGGTTATATTATAAACGTCTAAATATAATTGGAATAATAAAACAATAATTTATTTGTTAAATGAAACTCCCACCTATTACTTTAAATAACATACTCAATAGAAAAAAAGAAATGTTGAAATTATTCAAAATATTAGAAAGGCTGACTGAGAACGATATGTAGGTACTTTGGTTTTGTGTAATATAATACGCAGGGCGCTGCTTATTGTAACCCACTTGAAGGCATTATATTCAATAGATGACTTACTTATTGCCGAAATTGCATGGTCCAAGACTAATATGTTTATCAATAAAGCTTGTTATTCAACGTCTAAACAATTAAGTTATACTTTTAAATATGATTATAATTGAAAAGTCTACACACTATTAGGATGCTTAATAGTACTTCGACATATTTTTAATACCGATATCAAGACAATTGGAGGCAGTTAAAATTAGACCTTATTTAGTTTAAACATTTAATAAACGTAAAATTACATTGGCATACGTTAATTATATAACAGACAAAGTCTGTTGTATCTTATCATAAAATTAAATAAAAGATTGCAGAAGAAATAGAGAAACTATACACTTAAATAATAATAGATTGGTACGTAATGCATAAGCAGCGTTTTTTGGTTTCATATAAAGAAAAAACCAAATCTTACTTTCTAAATTCTTTCCTAATTTTAGAAAGCAGCTATAAAAGTAACATCTATCTATACTGTTATAAAACTACAGGTCCAACCTGTACATGCCAGATGATAATTTATTTAAAAACCTAAATGAAACTAACTATTTAGACTGAACTGAACCTAACCTAAATAACGTTTATTTTAGAAATGTTGTCTGCCAGTTTGCTCCGGCATCGTGCAAAAACCAGTGAGTGGATGTTGATGCGATTTTTATATCCGGAGAACTGAATTTGTAGTTCATTATATAATTGGTCCTACGATTCATCTGATTTGTTTTAGTAAAAACTAACGTTCTAATCACATCAAAATCCTCTCACTAGTTTTATATGATGTCGGATAAAGACAGATATTTTTAAAAACAATTTCTTTTTTGCGTGGTTGTATTTGGCCAGTAGTACTTATTGTATAGTGCAAATCAGGTAAATAAAATCGCAGGCGTAGTTCGTGCGGACGAAAGCTATTAATTACAAATTCCTTAATATTAAAATGGTTTAAATTAAACTTTTATAAACTGTCATTTCACTCGTCAATACTGGATTATGCTCACAAAACTAATTTCTGAAAAGCCTAACTTAAAATTACAAAAATAATTTTTGTAATATAAACGCTTTCAAAATTTTATAGTAAAAGTAAAGAAAAATCGTGGGTTGTTTTATGATTATTATTTAAATTTAATAATCGGATTATACGATAAGTATACGATTATACGAATAATAATAATTCTTATATTAATAGTTAATTATCAAGAGTAAGCAATAACTTCTGCATACACGGCATAGTCATAAATCAGTGTCAAAATTTTAGCCATGTCAATATCATTTTATTTAAATATTTTTATTAGGATTAATCGCGGCCTATCTTTGACGCGAATATTTATTACACTTACAACCTTAGATAATACATAGAGGAGGGCGCACATCTCTCGCGGACTATTGCACTCTGAAAGCGCAGCAGTTGCAAGATGTTTTAATGAATTTTAATGCATGTGTAAATTTTTGCCTGAACTTAAACTAAGAAAATCATAATTATGTGGCTATAATGAGGTATAATGAGTGGTTTCGTTCCCATCACATCCCTAAGTTTCTCATCCTAACTAAAATTATAAATGCGAATGTGAGTTTGTTTATTTGTTTGTTACGCTTACACATATTACTATACTACTCGACCAATGTTCATAAAATTTTGCATACTTACATTTTGTCAGGGGTACAAAAAAGATGTACCTTTTATTCAGAAAAGAAAAGTGCTGTTCCCGAAGCATTGCAATTTATTGACAAAATCTAGACAATCGCGAGTGGAGCCAAGCAAATATTTAGTAGTTCATATTTGGAAATCTAAATAAATGTATTTAAATTTCCCATATATTTAATACTAGCTACCTGCGCAACTTCGTCTGCTTCACATTAGAGAATTTGCCCCGTTTTGCAACATTTTTCATTTATGCTCTGCTCTTATTGGTCTTAGCGTGATGTTATATAGCCTAGCCTTTCTCGATAAATGGGCTACCTAACACTGAAATAATTTTTAACTCGAATCATTCGTTCCTGAACAAACAAATAAACAAACAAACAAACTCTTCAGCTTTATAATATTAGTATAGATATGCGGCAATTATTCAACATATATGTATGTATATTTGTATAAAAACGAAGATCTTATAAAAAAATTATAACCTACTAACATCTACTTGCGGCCTCGCTGGTTGAATCCCACCGATGGTAGGTTAAAAAGTATCCTATGTTACACTAGATCTATCCCGGTAATTCAGAACATGTTTCATGAGTCTAGTTTTATCTAAATCTGTGATTGTGTTATCCATCACAAACTCAAACATTTTTAATATTATTAGGATGGCTGATATTAACGTCAATTGTAAAATATTACTTTTGTAAAAAGGCTTATTCTAACGAGTAAAACGCCATAATGTCCAAATTGCAATATGACATCAGGCAATTTACTCAGAAACCCAAACAATAACGTTATCACTGGGTGTCTGTTGTGCGCTCATTGCGCGTTCTACATTCTTGACATTCTTACTAATTAGTTCAAGTTCTTAGATGAATCCTATGTTTTATTAACTTTCGTATGGTAGTAGGTAAATTCCTATATGTTACATTGCTTTTGGCAACGTTTTAAATTTTGTATATATATTCCGGCAGATTTAGTCGTCTACTAATTTCAAACGCTATTTCCAAATATTTACAATGAAAATGACCAACGTTTGGTATTTTCCTGATTAGTTCAGGATCAGATTGTACATGTATATGATACAATTAAAGAAAAGTATGCCTACTTTTGACACGTGATATAAACCTTACGTAAGATTAAATCCAAATACATTGCATAGCATTCCTACGGTGATCAGGGTTTCTAGAGCTTCTTGTGGTAGTGCCATGCTATCAGCAGAGGCAAGTTCTTTGTGCCTTGTAGTGCTGGCACCGGGCTGGCCCGGTGATTACTTTGTTGCGCTTTTGAAAATGCTTTAATAATGCACGAAGTAGTACGAGCTTCCATGGGAAATAGCACATGCTTGTCATCGGATGGGTTACCTAATACTACGTTTATATAAAAAAATATTACTCATGACACCTGGAATGCTGAATGACCTTCACACAAACCTTTACACTGGCCAGGTGGGCAAATAATGATAGAATTGATAAATATTGTACAAGGCTGTATCAACAATGAATGGGTAATAACCACATTGTATTAAATCAAGTCATTTGCAATCATCTCTGCGATGCACAGATATTTAAACAAATACAACTGTTGCGAATCGTGTAACTACCATACGTAATAACTAATAACATTATTTACTATTCGTTACCTTGCTAACGTAGAAATATGCGCTTAATAATTCCGCACATAATCAGTAGGTAACAATGTAATACAGTGTTATAATCGCAAGAGACCTCTAGCATTTGTCGCAGGAATTAGCCGTCGACACGTTTTTCATACGCTGAGTTCAAATTATTCATATTGTATTCATGCCGCAAAAAAAGTTCTGAGAGCAAATGTTACTTGTAGTTGATGGGTTCCGTAAAATTATTGTCAACGTTGAAGTACTCTCAACTCATTTAGAAGCCTTTATTAGGGTAACATAGTTATTTATTTATAGCAAGTAGATTAAGAAGAGAAGAGTCCATGAGAAAATACATTCATTTCAAGGCGTGTGCAGAAGATCTGACGTATATGACTCTCTTTCCCTATTCTATCATCGGAGGACCAGACAATGACATATGTACACCACCTACACGCGCAGAGCTTTGCTATCAGTTGACAATGCGTACTGACAAAGATTTGAACGCTTAAATGTCTACGTATTCTGATAGGTACGATCCAAATGTCTTCAAATCGCAAATAAACATATGTACCTTCTAAGGAAAAATGCTACATCGTCGAGCACAGGTTTGCTTATTATCAGACAATATTGTAGTCAAAAGCAAGTAGGTATATAATCAATAAAGACAAGTTTAAAGTAATTTAAAAAGGAAATATATCATGACATATTAACTATATGTAATTTTTATAGAAATTAAACATATTTATACGGATTTTATCGATTTTAAATTGTAAAAAATAAAGATCATAATAAAAACCGTATTTTGTTTAATTTCAATGTATACCTAACATTCGCGTAAACGTAAGACAATATTATATACTTTTTATGTAATATTAAATAGAAGAAAATAAATCATATAATAAATAAATCTTGTCTATGTTTTATTGCGTCTGGGCTATGCAGATATTTCGACCCTAATTTTTACTCATTTTAGGCGTGGGAATTTTTTAAGCATTGCAAGTTTCTTAAAACCCTAAAACTAATATAATAACAGACAAGTCACAACTGAACTTTGAATCCCTCAAGATAAACCGTCGAACCCAAGGTTAGTTAACATACAAAAGTGAAATCCTTCATAATCAAAACGACAAACATCAAAGGAATCCACATCCATTGTGGCCAGCATTAATGAACCGGTTGAATTGATTGATCGCTAAAGAAATTGCTAGTATCACATTCGCGCCAACTTTATTCCGAATTTAAAAAGTCTGTTGGCTTATCGACACCTGTCATTGAGCTAACATTTTTCACTGGTACACAATAGTGGGACAAAGAGGCTTTAGATCCATCGTAAGTTTGACGTAATGAGGCGGGACCACCTCGTGGCTTCGATAGCGCATGCGTCGCGAGATCGACTGGAGATTAACAGATGGACCACACGTTGGTCGCAGGTAGCTCGTAATTCAATTGAGATTGTCATCGTTGTGATGACGTGATAGTGGCTAACGAAGCGAAGATCGAACGGCCAGTAGCCGTAACGGGCCAGTTCTGCGGCTTGTTAAAATAATGAGTTGTTTGAGTTTTATGTTCAATGGTGACGTTGCTTTTATAGCGTATCAAGTATCAAAGGGATGTAATGATCCTTTATTTACCTCATATTTTAAGCTATTTGGCAAACAATACTAATAATTATTTAAGGTTTATGCGTATGAAGCTGTTTTACACACGTAAATTGGTAGACGGCAGGTTTTTGCATCATTTGAAAACATGGATATGTAGTATATAGTTACAGTTTGAAATGCATCGTAGTACTCGCCTTTTAATATATGGGAAGAGAGTGAGTGAGAGAGTAAGAATTGTACGTATCTGTTTATTTTCCCAAAAAAAAAAGTGTGTAACTGAGTTTTCCTGGCAGTCAATTATCAGTAACAGAACATCTAAAACTGCGATTTATGTAGTATGACAATGTGCTATTATACCGCATAGGTCTCATGTAATACAAAGCGACCATATTGATATATACTGACTACATAGCTGGCGAAATGTAGTTGTGATATACTAACAGCTAACGAAAATGCGCGGGTTTGATGATCAAATATATTACGTAGCTTATCGCAGCATAAATGGCCACTGCTAGTCCGCCGAATCTTCTAGGTTGGCTCCCGAGATGGAACAATAACTTGTGGGATGTTCACTGCATCCCTTATATCCGTTGTTTCAATGTTTGCAATAAATTTTACTATACTTTTCGCTAGTGCAGAAGTTATCAATTTATTAGAAAGTACACTTTCTATAATTATCCAAGTAGTCTACCAAAACCCAAAACACCTGCGTATTTTTAAGAATTAGTCACCTTAGTTTTTAGTTGATTACTCAAACAAAAATGTTCACTAATAGTTGTTACGGACAATCAGTCAGCAAAGTCATAGTTTGTCGCCGCGGACGTTTGTGTAATTTGTAGGTAATTGATTATGGCTACACGGCGAGATACAAGATAAACTCGTAAGTAGGTATTGTTTTCGTAGCTACTGGTATTAAATATGATATATTTTTCAAGGGGAAGGTGAGAAGCAGTTAGCGTTAGAACTATTTAAGCCTTATCTTGAATGCATTAAATTCTGTATTTAGTTTTGTTGAAGCATACTGCTAAGGCAGTACTAAACAATGACTTTTTATAAGATATAACTCGTTGTCTCTTAAAGTATAGCTAGTAATTATAGCTAAAACTAAAACGTAAAATACCTTATTATCTAAAATAGAGAGAAAATATGTATGAGATATGTAAAGCGAAATCTCCGTGTACACATAACACTCCATCCTTAATTAAATTGCAACCAGATTACGCTGTGTTGGGTATACACAGTATACTTTTGAGTAGAATGTAGATACACTTTGATTGTATTTTTCGGAGCTCCATTAGATTCCCGTGCTATCAGTAGGGAAACCAGTTGCTTTCTTACACTTTTATCATAGCGATTTTGATGTGCAAAGTAAGCAAAGCGCGAGGAGTAAATACCATTGGAGTCACAAACATTTAATGGCACAATTAGACAAGAACGTATTCGTATTTACCACTTCTTAGAAATAAAATAGGCCGTTAAAAGTTATTCAAAAATTTATTAAAATGATGATATTATGCGCAAAATGTCTCTCGACGGACATTTATAGTTTGGAGTTAAGCTAAAAGTGTGTAACATTTAGTTGAGTATTGAAGTATTTTTTTTATTAAAATCCTTTTCGGCTGCACTGTATGCTACAAAGAAAGATTATAAATGACCTTTTGTATGCATATAGCTCGTATAAAACTAAATACAATTTATTTCAATTCGTTACAAAGACCATCTCATCTCCGTAAGCATATAACTGAAGTATATAAACCAGTAAAATTGGCACCCTTGTTCATCTCGTTTTCCTCATATTAAGAAGCCAACATACCTACGAAGTATATCTCCATATTTACTCGACCGGTCCCTAGACCCGGATCAATGTGGCGATGTCAGTGGTCAGTGGGAATCTCGGCGCGCACCCGAGACGACCGCACATACCACAACCGCGGAGATTCAAAGAAATACCACTATGGACCCCACAGAAACGTGTCTATCCCTTTCTCACATAGGCTGCGTTTTATATATCAAAGGTTCTCGAACTCGCTCTAGATTATCTTTTTGTTTTATCAATACTAATATAATAGTTGAGGAAGTTCGACTGATTGTAAAGTTTTTGATGGTGTATCAATTTCAATGTACGTCTTTGATTGGTAAAAGGTTAATTCAAGTTCAAAGCGCTATTTCCGTCATAATAACTGTTTTAAATGAACATTTGGATAGAAAAATTAATATTGCCTAGAATAAAGTTAGATAGGGCGTTGTGGATCTACTAAAGGCTTCTACGAACAAAAATCTTTTAAGCAGAAGGTTATTTATACAAGTCAGCATAGCATTCAAACATTTTCCGGTGTCGAATATAATAAATATGTAAATAGATTTGAAAACTTTTATAGCTAGATTATATATAAAGACGTCAATGACTCCTCAAGCTCCATAAACATCGTGTATAAAGGCAATTTCCTTCGTAGGAAATTACAAAATTACTAGGACTCAGCCGACAATAGAACATTCTGTTGGGACTATTAACTCTACTTCACTATTCAACGTTTAAATAACTTCAAAGGTTTATTACTATGACTTTTATTTCAGGTTTATGAACTCAACTTTTCAATTTTACATTGTAAGGCTGAATAAATTACGTAGTAACCTAGAAATATCATAAAAGCTTAAAAACGTAACTTTGTAGAATTTGTTGATTAAAGCTTACTTTCAGGTGTAAATAGTATTATAATGGTAGTGTAATGATTTCGGTTTTGATATTTGCCAGTGAACAAAAGGCAAATGGAAATCTAATTATACGATAGTGAAACACTCGAAACATATTTTCTATTCTTATATTTACAGAATTATAAATGAAGTGTATGTAAGCAGTTCAATAATATAGTTATACTAGCTGATCCGCGCAACTCCGTCTGCGTCACATAACAGAATATGCCCCGTTTTTGCAACAGTTTTGATTGATACTCCGCTTCTATTGGTCATAGTGTGATATTATATAGCTTATAAGGCTATAAGCTCGATGTATGGGGTATCCAACACAAAATATTTTTCAATTCTAACCAGTAGTTTCTGAGATTAGCGAGTTCAACCAAACAAACTCTTCAGCTTTATAATATTAGTATAGATAGGTAGTTTAGTTATTTATTTAATATATCTAAGTGCTACTAATATGGCTCTAAAATATTTTATGAACGTAGCTATATTACAAATACACAATCAGCACAGACACCAAGTAATGTTACAACTAATTAATATATAAGTAATTCAGTTAATTTTATCATGAAAGTGACATTATTATATTTTGTTATGCCATGATATCAAAGACAGTCAATCAATTAATGTGACGAGAATGGAATCGTTAATCGGACTCCATAAGAACTAGGTAAAAGGTATACTACCAAGCATTGAAACTGACACTAGCAGTAATAATTCAGTGGAAATATGAACAATTAAAAAAACAAATTAATTACTAATCAAGATAGTCAATACGCATCTACTGGCTGACATCAAATTAAAAACATGATTAATAGAAGCATGACAGGAAAATTTAAATTGTCGAAACCACAGTCAAAATTCTCAATACCACATGAATAAGTTCCACATACGGTTACATACAACTTCCTTATTTGAGAGCCTACTTGAAGTAGGTATATGCGAAATAGAACTACCGCCATACTAGGTGTAAACCGTATCAGTTTCTACATTGTCTGAACAACTAATTTACTAGGCGCAATTAATCACAACAAAAAAGGAAGCTCAGGCGCATGCATGTGTAATTATTATGCACATTAATTAACAGTGGGCTCTGGTACATAAATTATTGAGTACGACGGCACGCAACGCCAGTAACGCTACCGATGTTGGTTAGACCCCAATTATTTATATTTTGTAGGAACACACACCTTAATTAGATTTAGTTGGGTTGTTTTTGCGTTATGTGTTGCTTTATTATATGCAAAATGATAAATAATATATATTAAATAAACGATGTTTATACATTTTGTTACGGTATAGCTAACAGAATTAGTAATTTTTCTCCTAGAGGCTTAAAACGTCCAAACTATTAAAATAAATATTTTTATATTGTTTCAATGTGAGATTGAAAAATATATATAAGATATATAAGATTTTAGCCCTTTGTCTGATCTATATATAAACCTGTATATAGTTGATCATAAGTCGATTTACGTATATACATATATTTTTAATCAGATAATTATAATCTTTCCTTTCTTTGCAGCTAACGGCTCGTATCAACCAGGAATGGAACCGAAGCGCCAGCGCACAGCCTACACAAGACACCAAATATTAGAATTGGAGAAAGAATTCCACTATAACAGATACCTAACAAGAAGAAGAAGAATAGAGATAGCCCACACTCTAGTCTTGTCCGAAAGGCAGATAAAGATCTGGTTTCAAAACAGACGGATGAAGTGGAAGAAGGACAATAAGCTGCCGAACACCAAAAACGTTAGGAGAAAAACCAATCCGGCTGGCGTGACCACAACCACGACAAAGGGTACACCAAAGAGTAGATCGAGTAAGAATACAAATAACAATGACAAAAAGAAATCGAACAATAACGGGCGACCGGACAGTATAGAAAATGTTACAGATAATATAATGAACGATTTGCACTGTGTTGGGGCCCAGCAAAACTTGTCACATGACCCAGCGATTAGTCCAATGTCCCATCATGGGGGCCAGATGAATCCGGGTCATCCTATGACGCCGCATCACTTACACATGATGGGTATGCACGCAGGTATGGACCCGGCGATGATTGCCAATCTTTCTGCGCATGGCTCTCCCGTCGGCACCGCTGGCTGCGGCACAGGCATCCCAAACCAACCAGTCATCAAATCAGACTACGGTCTAACCGCCTTATAATCTTTAGATGTGTAAAGAAGAAAACTATATTTTTCATTATCGAACTGTAATTCTTACCATTCCTTTGTGTCTAAGGTGTAATAAAGTGATTAAATTAATTTAAGATTAATTTTTAAGTTGTGTAAGTATTTAGAATAACAGTCATAATCGGATGTTTGGATAGTTAGGTGGAAACTTTACAATGTCAAAAGTGTGATTATTATTATTTTAGGGTAGGTAAACATCTTCTGAGTGTTGGACTTGTACATTTTATTTTAAGTCATTGTCAATAGTAATTTTATTGATTAAATTGTCAGCTGATATTTGCAAACCAAAATCATTGTTCTTTTCCAGTAGTAACACGCTATCTTAATATTTAGTTACCGTTTAGTCTTGTTGTTATATCTGTTCTTGATACATCTACCAATCTGAATAGTTTTACAGATTTTTTACACATATTGATTGTTACATGTATTAGCTTTTGCACAACATTTTAGGTAAACGCTTTAAGATTTACGTTTCAATGTGTCTTGCTCTTTTTGGACATTCTGTTTGTTGAATTTGTGTGAAATTATTATCCTAGACTGTATTAAAAATATTGTTCCTAAAATACACAAAGATGCAGATGGGTAGATGTTGTATGTTTAAATAAAATAATCATGTATCAAGTGTCGTTCATAAGCAAGACTTATGTGATGTAGACAATGACTTAGGCTTAGGTACAAATGTGGATTTAATTTTAAAGGGAAAATTGTTTTGTAACTGAAATAGGCAAAATGTGAATACAAAACCAATAAATATAGTAATGATATGAAAAAATATCTAGCTTTTTATTTAATTCCTCTAGATATTGAGAAAGGACTGAATGAGGCCAAAAAAGAGCCATAAAGTAAAGGACTGTAAAGGGCGCCGGTTGAAAGTAACTGGCTGTTAGACCTAAAACATTCTAAAACATTTGGTTTTAGAAGATTCAGTTGTGCAGCTTTTTGTTTTTAAGTTATATAATATTCACCTTATAGTTTTAATGACAATTTATGATTTACATAAATGAGAGCTATGATCTATCATAATGACTTTATATAGACTATTTTAATGTTATATAACGAATATATTTCAATACAATAACGACAGAGACAGTGAAGACAATCTAAAAGATTAAAAATTCTAAATTCCTAAGTTATTATTAATTGGATTCTTATTTTAACTGGGTTTACCAGTTAAATTATGTACTTAATATCCAATATGATTCAATTTATTTTGCCCAGACATCTCGTTAACTCGCCCAATTGAAGTTAACCAAAATCGCATTGGGGCATATCGTTGCATCGCTTGAATAGTCGCCTACGCACCGATCATTCGTACGGCATCGATATCATAACCTTGTGACATTCGTATCGAACGAAATGAAAGCAAAAATCGTAATGTATTCGTTGAATGTGAAGTCATTAATCAACGTCGCCGGCTCATTGTGTGGCCGGCACGCAACATCTCCTACGCCGACGACTACAGTTTTATCACAACACTGATATAGCTACTATTGTGTAGTTATATTTCACAGTTATATTTCAGTTTGAGTGAATTTTAACACTTAGATTTAGTTCTACTATTTATTTGGTGATATTTACTATTGCTTCCATTGATATTGTCTTCATAGATTTGATCTACCAATCCAATTCTACTGATAGTAGATATACATAAATCTAATAATGGCTTTCCCCATCTCTAAAATATGCAATTTATTAATAATTATTGTTACTATTAGTTGAAGGTTTTCTAATGTTTTTAAACTTGAAAATAATTAAATTTCTTTTATTTAGTTATATGTTTGTGATATCTGTTGAGATTCTGCATAATTACTCTTAAAATACAACTATTTTAAAATATTGAAAGGGCCCTTTTAAATGAGAATCAAATAAGTATAATAAAATTCCATTGTCACATGCTGTAGCTTGTGGTAACTGCGCTTAGTTGATCGTTTGCTTACAATTGATGTATAATTTTATTAACGTAATTATCGATTAATGCGATCCAACTGCGTGTCTCATTTGTAAATTACTGATTAACCTTAATAAGAAAACATGTCATTTTAACTGGTAAATATTACTAAAATATATTGTGGGTGCTATACTACCACTTTTGGTTACTCATTTTAAATATGAGAAAACAAGCTATGGCGACAAATTAAAGCAGGATAACTTTTTTTGGCTAGACTAAGATGACAGGCAAAAATATTTGGCAAAAGCTCACAAATTAACCCGAAACATTTTTCTTATTCATTCGAAAAATACTAGCGAGGATTGTTAACAATAACCTTTTTTTGCATGGCGCATTAAAGAGTTATAATTTTTGCAGTTCTTAGCGATGACTAGACAAAGGTTGTTATTGTTTGTAAGATTTGTATGCAAATAACAAGATTATGCTACCGTCTGAAGGATTTATTGTACTTGGCCGCTTGTAAAATGTTTAGTAATTTTATGTTTATTCCCTGGAGGCTCTTTTGTCAAATATGTCAGACGGTAGCTGCTTAACAATACTTTGATATTTTTTGCATAATATTTGTCTCGTAAAACAGTATTTTTAAAATAAGCAGCAGTAAATCTCTCCTTATATTACAAGAAATATAATTCGTCAATACCTACTATATGAAGAAGTTTATAAAACTTGAAATGGTAAAACAAAATTGATTAAATATTGATAAGTGTAGTTTGTTCTACTGCAGGATTCTTAAGTTTATCTTCTTCTCCCTTAGCCTTTATTATTCCCAAGTCACTTGGGGTCGGCTTTTCTAGTCTAACTGATTTGACTGGATATCAGTTTTTACACGGAGCGGCTGCTACCTGACCTTCGCAACCCGAAGGCTAACGATACCCTAAGACTAGACCAGTGTCAGGATATTAGAGGGTACTGACTTTCCCAATAACATCTGCCATAGATGTTCATGGCAGCCGGGACCGACGGCTTAACGTGCTCATCGAGGCACGGAGCAAGCGATAATTGTTAATCAATACGTACATAATTTCGGAAAGTCATATAACTTCCGAAAGTCAGAGGTGCGCGACGTGGGTTCGAACCCGAGACCCTCTGCATTGCAGTCTATTGGTCTCCCCACTGAGCTAATTTAAATTATTTTAAATTAAACATTAAGTTTATCTTCTTCTCCCTTAGCCCTTATTATTCCCAAGTCACTTGGGGTCGGCTTTTCTAGTCTAACTGATTTGACTGGATATCAGTTTTTACACGGAGCGGCTGCCACTTGACCTCCGCAACCCGAAGGCTAACGATACCCTAAGGCTAGACCAGTGTCAGGATATTAGAGGGTACTAACATTAAGTTTATAATAATAATAATTGTTTTTGTCACTAAGTAAATTCATAATTTGATATCAAAATTCGACTTAAATTTGTGAGAAGTGTAGTTCTTCTGTTTCGGTTTCTGGATTTTGCAAAAGACTAAAATTTAATCCGTCGATTCAATTACTTAAAAACACCAAAGTGAATTCAGAAACTGTTATTAGAACTTACGAACTTATCTAATACTATGCATATGTAATCCCCGAGTTTTAAACTATTAAGTTTTACCTTCTTTATTTAAAGACGACATCACATTGCAGGAATTAAACACTACCAAAAAATAGACTACTAAAAGTTCTCGTTGCTAAAACTAAAAGCTAATGTTCCTTTGGGAGATAAACATTATTTTGCAAGCTTGTAACATTTGAAAACAAAAGGCGGTAAAGTAAAAGGTCTATCGTGTAGGCTGTTCGGCAGGTGAGGCTCTCTCTAGGGACTGATTGTAGGAAGTAGAGTAAAAGTACCGCCGAGACGGTGACTTGCTGAATGGTGAAGAAGTTTGTTGCTAATGCTGATATAGTTACAATGTAAGTTCAAAGCAGTGATACTGAGTATTTAATTTATTATTAAAGCTATCATCAGTCCGTTTAAGGCGATTTCAGGCTGTAATCCGAATGAGATATTAATAAATTCAGAATTAATTACGACCCAGCAACTAGGTGCTGCATATTGAAATTAAATTACTTTTACAACTTTATTTATATTTATTACGAAGCTGACCATGAAAAACATACCAAATAACAGAATAAACGTTTCGGATACTTTTTAAATTGTATACCTCAGTAGTCTTCTATAATTGGAGTCATCATGATGAAATTTAGGTAAATTATTTACATAAAGACTGTAATATTCGCCAAATTATTTTTGTGCGAGACCGGTAAACATTAAGGTAGCCTTATATTCAGAACGCGAATTTAGATTTTTATTAAATCTCTATTCAAACTATGAAGCTTCAAAACGAAACAGGCAAAATAAAACCGATAAGTTTCCCGGTACGAAGAGAAACAAAAAAACCTACACACGTTTGGCAGATGAGCCGACAATTCTCGCGAGACTGTTTGCTGTATTCTCATAGACGATTATAACATTGGTGTGTTGGAGAGTGACTTGCTGAACTGCCGTACTATTTAGTCAGGTAACATTATTACCTGAACTGACATCTTGAACATGATACTCAATGAAGGAGAGAGTAAGTTGTTATAAAGTTTAAAAGAAAATCTAGATAGAAAAGCTTGAGCTAAATACAAGACTTCTTCTAAATATGAAATATCTGTTTAACAAATTGAGATTCGATAACACTAGTTTATAATATTTCACAATCAGAGTGACCACATATATTTTTTAATTCATTAGCCATTACTGATTGCTAATATAAACACAAAATTTCGCTATCACGTTAACTTATTTTATATAATAATATAATATAAAAAAGGATGAAATAGAAAAACTTGGCCTTTTACTTTATTTTTATATAAAAAATAAAGTAAAAGATCAAGTTACATACAATGCAGTAGTTTTTTATTTCGTTTGTGAGGGTACATGGGTAATTCAATGGTTGTAGTCATCTATTACGTTTGATTGATTTATACTAACTACGCAATCTATTGATATTTTTGCTATTTTATAAACTTTTTAAGTATAAAGTGAGTAAAATTGCTAAACGTCGTTGTGTTAATTCTCCTGATTCAAATTGTTTTACATGCGCCTCGGTTACACCTCCTAAACAAAGAATAGTAGTAAGTGAAAATGTACAATTTTTTTACGTGACTTTTTGGTCTTCGGCCACCAAGATAAAGAATGAGCACTTCTTTATTTTTATTCTACTGAGGTGGCAAACAAGCGGCCCATCTGATGGTAAGTGGTCACCGTAGCCTATGGACGCCTGCAATACCAGCGGCATCACTTGTGCGTTGCCGACCCTTTAGGAAAAAAACGGAAGTGGGAAGGAGAAGGAGCGGGAAGGGGGAAAGAGGGTGATTGGGCTTCCGGCACTCTCACTCACCAAATGAAACACAACAGTAGGAAATGACACAAACTTCAATGTTGTATATAAAATATGTTATATTGCAAAACACATTTTTATTTTTTTTTCTTTAGAGATAGCTTTTTAAATAAATTTTGTTATAAGTATTGTCGTATTTTCAGTTAATTTTACCAATTAACAACAACACATGCGTAGAAAATTGAGAAATAACAATAACTAAAATCTTGACGTGATGGTGAAAATCTGTTATCAAATTAATTTAGGTTTAGCATTAGCGATTTCTGTTGCGAACCAAAATTGTTTTTTTGTAGAATAGTGTATAATTATTGCTAAACACGTTGTATCTTTATATAGACTTCGAATGTTGTATTTAAAAAAGTAAACGAGCTTAGAATAGTTACAATATCACTAACGTATCATGAATAGTAAAGTAGGCAAAAAGTATATTAGAAACTATTTTTAGACATACCTAGTCAAAATTTGGTGTGTTTTTCATAATGATTGTGTCTACTTCTCTACTACAAATTAATGCTGAGAATATACACTGTGATAAGATCTCTATAATTATATCAATTCACGTCATAACTAAACAATGGATGCTTTAAATTTAGGCCGAACTTGTTAGATGTATTTCATGTAACGACAGTCAGCAAGTTTAGCGGCGTCAAGTGAACTCAAAGGGCTGAAATTTCAGCTGTACGACGACGCGACAAATTTCAATACATCGTCTTGTAGGGGCGCACCCCGACTGAATATGTCGGATAGATGATGTTTGGTGTATATAATATCAGATACAGCGATTTTTAAATTAGATCTCAGAAATATTTAATGATTACTTTAGTAATTTCTTGTTACATATGTATATAAGTGATACATTGAAAGAATAAACAATGAAATAAAAGATACCTACCATAAGAGATTAATATTAATCGAACTAATTTCTCTGTAATATTTAATTTATTCGAACCCAGAGTAGTTTGACCGTGAAAGTAAGTCTGCTCTAAAGCAGTTAGAGTCAAGTAAACTTGAGTTGTATTCCTGCGCTACATATTCTAAGGAGCTCTGAAAGGCAATAGGCTTTTTAGAGCTTCCTACAATGTTGTTGTAGCTCTGTGGTGTTGTGTGTTCCACCGGTAAGTAGAGTTTCAGCATCCTTATAAAGGTATTGTCGCAGAGGACAGTGTGACTGTTGCATTAACGCTGGTGGCAAAATAACTATATTGCTTCAGTATTTAAATCGAACGCGTTATACAAGTTGGTGGTAGGTACTACTGTAGACTGTTATCTACCGTAGTACGTAACTTTACTTTTGTTTTTATTCTGATCGCAAGCAACAGTATAAATAGCTTAATAAAAATAATCAAAAATAAAGTTACGAAAGTTTGAGTGCACGGCTTGGGTAGAGGACGCCTTTCTGTTGCCACCGTGCTGAGTGTTGTAGGTTGAAAACCAACACGGGACACGTATAATTGTTTCGAATCTGGATGTACTTTGTGTCCATTATTTGTATAAATAAATAAATACTTTTAAAGGCTGCTGCAATACAGGGCTTGATGTGTGCAACAGTTACCTTTTTTAAACGAAGAAATATTAAGATACCGTTGCTTGTAGTATCTGTAACCTACAAAAAATAAAATATTGATTCATAATTTAGCATACGCTTTCGCTTATAACTTGTTGGTGTACATCATAGTCGGTATAGGGTGGCTCAAGTCGTCTGCTGTATGTAATCCATACTCGAGTCGATTTGAGAGCTGCAGAAATGTACGTGAGAAGCCGACATATGCGAGGGAGTTATGCTTAGATATTGGAATTCGTTTGTGACGTATTATTGTTGTTCAATTATTTTAGTATTGTTATTTGAATATTGTATACTATGTGAAGAATGAAATTATATAGTGACAACACAATTAAATTTAATTATGTTTTTTTGTATTGTATCCGTACTAAGCCAAAACTACTTGACTTAGTACGTAACACCTTAGAAATGTGCATTAAGTGTGAGTATTAGTAATTTTGTTAGAATAAGAATGAATGCAGCAACTCCTGGATGTCCAAGTTAATAAATAAATAACAAAGAACACTTTGTAATCAGATGCAATTTGAATATAATTAATTCCGTAGGTATCTTAATTAATTTCATCATAATACTCATCAGCCAATATTATATAACCCTTCTCGGCTGAGGTTTTAATCCTGTGGTCGATTAGAACCTAATTTAATCTGCTGGTAGATTTCACATATTATTGAGAATCATATGAAAAGCTTTCAGATATGTATAGATACACATATCTAAAAGGGTTTCATATGAATCTCAATAATAGTTTTCAATTCATTAGTAATACTAACGATCGTTTTCGTCACTACTTAGGTGAACAATATTTGTCTCAAACAAGTGCATTTTACTAATCAATAGCAACAACAATAAAGTTGTACTGAACTCGAGACAAGTATAACTGCTTATTTAAAAATATATAGTTATAAAACGGTGAGACAAAACATAACATAACTTTTCTCATTAAAGAACGTATATTATGGACATATTTACCTTTTGATTATACACTTATAGTTATAATGGTTACTGCCTATAAATGCCAGAAAACTGGATACCATTTGAATCTTACGCAAGACCTCACAATCGCTAAAGCCGCTGGACCTGTGAGGCAAAGGAGAAAGGTATTTATTTATATTTTAATAGCTTACATCGTCCGCATAGCTCTGATCTACACGTATAAGGCTAGTATCGACAACGTAGAAACCGTTTCCATTTTAAGATTCCTGTTGTAAATTTTGAGTTTTTTTTATTAATCCTAGCCCTTAGATTAGCTGCCAAGAAAAGTCTTTGAATATAATTCTGGTAATTTGAATCCTATAAAAATTTAAAAAAAGTTATCTGTTGACAATCTATTTATTTAAATTAAACTACTATATACGGATTTTATCGCGTTGTTTATTTGACACTTTATTACATAATTTGAAAACTGTTACTACTACTACTATTAAACATTATTAATTTTAAGCTAATTAAATTATTATTAAAACTAATTATATTTAAGTTTACACTTTCCCCGACGTTTCAGTTACTTTTCAGCAGTCATGGTCACGGGGAGACTAAGATCATCGTCAATGAATAATATTCACGTAAACAGAATACAATATTATGACAATCTATTTGTTTTACTTATTTAAAAGATTTAGAGGCTCTCAAATATTAGAAAGCTACCTACATATTTTAGTTTTTAATTAACCTTTATGAACAAAATATAACTGTTTGCATATTTATACTTTCAATGGTAGGTACAATCAGTAAGACAATTGAAGAAATCAATCAATTCAAGCGTCGCAAGACACAGTTTCGAGCCCCACATAGATTTATACATAGCAATATATCACAGATGTATGTATAGAACATATCTCGGTAGTCAGTTGGCCAAGCTTTTATGCCCTTCTGTGGGGCGACGCGTTGTGTGAGTGTGTGTGTATGAGGGCTTGTGTGTGTACTGTGTGCGTTGATTTCCCGACCGACGCGACGACGCCGCGCCCGCCCGATACTGTACCAAGGTACGAACAGCAGAAATTAATTAATTTAATATTTTATTTTTATAATTATGTAGCGCGTGAAAGTAAGTACCTATAACATCTTTTATAGTTGTGAAAAGCTATTTTCGTACGTTCATCTAAAATATTATTTTAAATAATTGCCATTTTCCATTAAATTGTCGTGTTTAATATTATTGTTCATCATAAACATTTGAATTGAAATGTTAAATGCCATCAGCACCACTGAAAGTCATTACTTACACTTTGCCTTACAATAGTTCATCTATGTATCGGAATTTTTCAAGTCCATTATTTCCAGTTTCAGAAAAGGTTCTCTGTTTTAAAAAATATGATAGCTATATAAAATTTTAGTATTATAGAGAGAAAGTAGTAATCATAGAGATATTGATATTAGTCATAGTGGTATACGACCTTAAAAGATAAACACATCGTAATGTTAAACATAGTCATATTGTTTTATGGCTATTTTGATGATTATTTTATATGTAAATGATTTTACTTGTTGTTTTTTTAGCACGAGCGTAATATATTTTAAACATAAATGATGTTGACAGTGGTATTTGACATTGATTAGCTTGTAATTTTTAGTATCTTTATTTTTGTGGTTATTACGAGTTTTAAGTAAAACCTGTTGTTATATAGGAACATATTTCCCAATTGTTATCATTATTTATTGTCATCAAAATATTTTTATTTGTACAAACTCCTATTATTTTCTTTAAATACAATCACTTAATATTGTCGATATAAAAAAATCTTATATTTTTTTTATATCATTGAACTTAAACTGCTATATACGGCTTTTATCGCGTTGATTATTTGACACTTTATTACATAATTTTGAAAATTGTTACAGTACTACTACTATTAAATTTTACTAATTTTTAAGCTAATTCAATTATTATTAAAACCATTATGATTTAATTTTATTATACCGTTTAAAATTTTCATCATCGCTATTATATTTTACACTATTTTATTTATGATACATATTTTTGTTATTTGCTTGTAACTAGTTTTTTTAAATGGTATTGTCTTACCCTTACACTTATTCCCAGTTTAAATGTACCAGTGTCGAATGTCTGAGACACAAACGAATTATTTATAGTGCACTCGCACTAGAAATACTTCGTTTTATAGAAAATATTTTACTTTTTATTTCAATACAGTGTGGATTTTTTGCTTACCGTACCCAGCTGTCAGCCGTTCGTTCCGAGGGCACTCACACACACACAACGTAACATGACATCGACAAACACATGCACATCGCAGGGGTGCGCCCGGGAGGCATGGTGGGGACTGTATTAAGTTCCTTTCTTTTCACTAAAATAATTTTAGGGGATGGTTTTAGTTCGATATTTTTTTACTTAGAGTTCCCCTTGCGTTGAATGCGTTCCTTCAATTTGAGAAATGGCGGCCTGTTGGGGTGCATTTACTAGTGGTTGAGATGTTCGCAACTGTGATAGATATTTTAGGCACATTTCGTTCTATTGAACTATACATACTAGGTGTATAAAATCTTCAATTGTTTCAGATCGCTCGTAGTACGTTTGCTGAATATAAATGAGGGTCTTGCATATCTTTTACTTCATTAGGGCAGCTATTCTTACTGTATGTCCTTTTCTTGAATATCGCAAGAAGCAATGAAAATATTGAATAAATCTAAAGTCTATTTTATTGTCGTAGTAGCTTATGCATAAGCTTAAAATGCTTTGCTACTTGGAATGTGGCAAAGCGTTTTAAGTTTAATTTAATTTAATTTAAATAAAAGGCACCACTCGTCTTTGGACTAAATTAAACAAGATGGCAATTTTCCAGCGAACCCCAAAAATATTCAAAAATCGGAACAGCTGAACCGAAATAGTCAAAAAAATTAATACGAAGATAAAAAATATCCAAGATAGCATCGCTGGCTTTTGCTGAAATATTTTTAATCAAACTGGTTACCTGTGCCGCGGGCTCGGCGGGAACGAACCGACCTGTCAATCTTTCAAACCATAGATTAAAAACATCATCTTTACTTTTTTTAGCATTAAGAGGATCAAGGAATTATGTAAAAAAACTGAGGTGTATGATTATAAGGCGTTAGATAAAGTTTTGACGAAGGTCGGTGGGAATGTGCTTATGTATTGTTGTAGGTATGTTTATGTATAAAGCAGGTAATAAAATGTTTTTATTTAGTTTTGGGATTAAGGACATGTGCAAGTTCTTTGAATTGATGTTCTAGCTTTAAAAGATCTTTATATGTACGTGAGCGATAGGATAGCGAGGTATTAAAAAAATAGGTTTTATGACAAGGATGAGATGAGAATATTCAAGTTACTAAATATATTTGTGATAAAAAAGTTGCCTCGTATTGATGTTACCATACTTAAAACAGCAAACATTTAGTTTTGCTGAAGGAGCTGGTACGAATACTAAATACTAATAATCTGAAGATCATAATTCCAGTCGACTTTGTAACAGAAACAAAACCAAGCACAACTTTTAATATAAGAAAACTTATTATTTCTTCGTAATAATACACATTGGAATCTTATAATGTATGTATGTCACTAAAATCGCCGTCGAAATTTCCATAAACAAGGCATAATCTCTATCACATTGACATACAAACTAAATTCTCATTTTTATTTTAGTCGGTCACTAAGGCAGGTGTGTCGGTAATGCTGAGTCAGCGCGGTGGCACCGGTAGTCCGTGGTAGCGGGTTCGTATCCCGGTCGATCACGATTTACATGTCAGTCGCGCCGCTTGATATCCGATTGTTCGAACTATGCCCGTCATCGTCGTATCTATGAAAATACGATTATGGTAATGCGGATTTTCGTAGTAAGGTGACGTCAAGGCTCATAAAATTTTTGTGGATGAATATTATATAAAATCGTTTATATTTCGTATAAGTATATATTAGTTAAACAGAACAATTTTAAATGCTACATCAGGAGAGCCAGTTCTCGTTCTAAAAACTGTTTAAAATAGAGTTCCAATCTAGTCTCAGTGTCGTAAATATGACAAATGTTATTTTTCTAAATTAAGATATATATCATATGTGAACTTAAATTAGACTAGAATTTTATTACACTGAATTGAAACTATTTTGAACATATTCTTATATTATATCATGTTGGTCCTGTACCATAACTTTGTGCTTTTGTTTGTGGCAGAATGTGAGGTTTTGGATTCAATTGCCGCAAGGGGCAAATTATATTTTTTTATGTTTGTTAGAGTTTCTACTCACCCTTCTGTCAACAAGAAACTGAGTAATAACTATTAAAACGTCAAACTTATTTTATTAGCTGTGCGAGATTTCAAAATGTGTCCACTAAACGGACATAGGCTGCCTATTACGTATGAATTAATAGTAGTTTGAACCACTGTCGGCCCCATGAAAAATGTTCTATATGTGGCAATATATAAAATCAAGTTATTTCCTGTTTCTTCTTTCTGTCTAGTCTGATATATAAAAATATAACCCATAAAAATGTCTACGAAGTTTTCCAAAGCTGCTCAGCCTATGGTGTACAATTATAGAAGTATAGTTCTTAAAACAATCTATTGAACTATTTTCTGTAGACATCAACAAACTCTTCGACATTATTCTAGCAATTATTATTGGTATAGCATTCGGGTTGAATGTCGCCGGCTTCCGTTATGAAGACGGACATATCAATTGTGGCCAATAACTCGGCTGAATGGATGTGGTCACTAACAACATCGTCATATGAGATGGCTTTATAAAATTCCACGCCGTGACCAGGCGTAGCTGGGTGTGTCATATGGATCTGACGTAATGGTTTTATTCAGAAATAGCACCGAATAAGTATTTACGTTTGTTTGAATGAACATTTACAATGGTTCTGTAATACGTCAAATTTATTGAAAAGGTATTGCTTTTAGAGGTATGATAAGTATCAATAGTATGTACTAAATTAATACTTTGTGGGTAGGTATATTTTTCATGTTGATATCGGAGTAAAAGATTCGAAAAGAAAGAAGCAGCGATAGCTCAGTGGGGAGACCAACAGACTACAATGCAGAGGGTCTCGGGTTCGAACCCACGTCGCGCACCTCTGACTTTCGGGAGTTATATGACTTTTCGAAATTATGTGCGTATTGATTGACAATTATCGCCTGCTCCGTGCCTCGGAGAGCACGTTAAGCCGTCGGTCCCGGCTGCCATGAACATCTATGGCAGTCGTTATTGGCAAAGTCAGTACCCTCTAATATTCTGACACTGGTCTAGCCTTAGGGTATCGTTAGCCTTCGGGTTGCGGAGGTCAGGTGGCAGCCGCTCCGTGTAAAAACTGATATCCAGTCAAATCCGGTTAGACCAGAAAAGCCGACCCCAAGTGACTTGGGAATAATTAAAGGCTAAGAGAGAAGAAGATATCGGAGTAAAAGAAAGGAATATCTTGTATCTTACAAATGTGACAAGATCTTCCTGTTTTACCAAAAAATATCTTAATATAACTTTTATTTACACGAAAGTAATTTTGTTACTTAATCTTTCAATTACTTGAATGCGAAATATAATTCTGTCTGGACGCCGGCGGGCCGTTGTAAAGAAATATGTTAAAAAGATTTGGTTTGCTTATAAGCATATTCTCATATTCATACCTAGTCTTTAATCTCTAGCAAAGGAAATTATGCAAAAATCTTAGACTATTTTTAGGGGCATTGGTAATGAAGCATTCAGAGCTGTAACCAACACTACATATGTATATTCTAGCTTGACTACGAAATCGAAGCCTTGACTCCTCTGGTATTTATAATACATACTTATTCAAAAATATTGAATTATTTGATAGCTTTCATCCGCTTACAACACTATGCCATTCATAATATTCGACCATGCGCCAGCTTCCAACAAAATCTGCATTGACATAACCGTATTTGGTAAATAACGAAAATGAAGTAAATGTCGATTATGCAATAGGCATCCGGTCTTATCTCATCCGGATAGATATCAAGATTGCAGTGGAAATGAAAAATAAATATGCTTCTTTATTTGGCGTAATCGTAAGAGAGTCCTTAAAATATAGCTGGCAAATTGATAATGCAACACTATCAATTTTTCGTGGAACGGTATGATTTAAGGCCGCATTTGAAAACAATACATCGATATTCAGCCTCATGAGACCCACCCACAAAGCCATTCTATAATATATAACTTGCCTCATCAAACGCCACATTTTATTGATATGACCCTAAAACTAACACAGACGTAGACCACCATAACTGCACTTTATTTAATTTGCGCAAACACTTTCTTTTTGAAAGTCATGCTAACTATTTGTCTTCATTCAGCTGACGGCTCAATACTGGACGCCATGACCAGAAATCTGACGGAATTGACACACTGGAAGACAATGGCATGAATTAAAAACGATAAAAAACTGTGGCAACTGTCTTGTTTATAGTGACAAATGAGTGATGATATTTCACTTATCATTGTGCTCGTAATCCGTAACATTACAAACGTAAAGTATTTAATGTTATTGTCTGACATTTACGCGAATGTTACGCATTCAAATTAAACTACTTTTTACTGATATTTGAGGCTTATTTTGTTTTGTTTTACTTTTAAACAATCACGGGGAGACCACAAATCCTAAGTCTCTTATCTTAGTTTAATAACATTTTGTTTAAAACAGTTTATTTTTAATGTTTTGCAGATTAGAATGGCTACCGCAGAGGCTATTTCTTTGTTGGCGTCTGATATAATCTGTTGCAGAAGTCATGGATCATCGCTAAATATGATACCATTAAATTAAATGACATTACTATGATAGAAGTAGTTTAGTAGTTTAGAGTGTTTCAACGTATTAATCATCCTGAATAACCTGCAGATCGTGGGAATAGACAGAATGTGGAAGGTGGCAGACTGAGTTTATGACGAAGAAATGTTGGCTAAATAGTTGGCCAATTTAGCTAAAATAATTTATTTAATTGATTAAAGAGTCAACAATTTTTTACTACTTATTGATACGATTGTTTGAAGAAGTCTGTTAATATGTAAGTTGGTAAAACTAAACTCACAAAAACTCCGCTCACAATATCAATGCCTACAAGTCTATGTAACTACGTCGTTGATTTGGGGCGAATACACATAGACTACTCATTACGTAATTTTATTAAGTGGTTTTGTCGAAAAATGTTCAATAGCTAAAGTATCTCATCCACTTTCATTAGCTGTATGAGGTTTAGGTATATCTACTTATAATTTGTAGATATAACTGCGTAGGACTCTATTACATAATATCGTCACGCCTGGATTCAATGGATTAGACAAAACAGTATCATACCATCATTAAAAAAATACAATATTTGTTGTGTCAATGTAAGACAGCATACTCGCAACACAACCATCAAGCTTGAAACAAGCAACTAGAAAAATGCCTTAAAACACAAAAAAAAACTAAATTAAAAACCAATCAATAACACCCTATCAAAATTAGCATAAAAAGTGGCATCTGTCTCATTTCCCATTGTGAGTGGAGCACGTGCGTGGTACATGCAACGTCATCGGGCCGTCATTACCGGGGTCAACGGCACGCTGATTACCTCGCACGCCCTGTCGTTCATCATTAGCCTAGGTTAGGATGTTTGTAAACATTGCCTCCATTCAACAATCCCGTGTAATTGGGTCACTTGAAAAACTAGTGGAACATCTTAATTCTCAATCACTTGGATGGTCATGAAAGAAATCGTAAATCTTTGGTGACGCCAATATTATGATATTTTCATCATATATTTTGAATTCTGTCAAAAGTAAGCTAAAGCATATTATTATGCAAGTGCCAAATATGAGGTACAAAACTAGACACCAGTATTCAGCATAGTGACTGAAATTACGTATTCGGGCACTATTTACTTTGAGGACATACATAATTATAATGAACTCGCATACTATAGAAATGCAAACGTATTTCTATAGTATTCAATTAAACGTAACTAATACGTTAAAATTGCATACGTATTCAGACTTACTGAAATTACGGGTTCTGTAATATATAATACAAATGACAATAGTCCATGGACAAACAAAAATATGCCAAAAGTGAGGGTGAATCAAGATTCTTCTGCCTCACAAACGGAGACATGACATCGCAGCACTAGTCAGCTTGTGACCACGGCCGGTGTAACCTGGTCGAAACGTCAAGCATAAAAAAAGGTAAACATTATGCATGATCGCGTTAATACCCGTTACATATTATATACATATCATGCAACGCGAAAGTTTAAAAGTTATTAAAGGTACTTTCGGTCTACTACTTCTTACTTAATAGATAAATAGCAGTTCATTTAAGTACGTTTTTAAGTAATTTTATAGTAATGGGTTTTGTATATGACGAAAATAAGGCATATTAAAATAATAAAGCATATAAAATTTAAAGCACTTGTAAAAGTTCGACGCAAGCCCCCTGCGCAAGGAACCCATATTAGTTACTCGCGCATGTAACACGTACGAGCAGCTTGCGCATGTAAGCTTGCGTCAGTTAATTGCATGTACATCTTAAAATAGGTAGCGAACTCGAAAGCGAGTATAAACTCAACATGCAAATCGAATTAATAAAAATTTGAAAGGGTTAACAGCATCAAAGCTTGATCTGTGATCTTGTAATATATCACAAAAATAAATATTAAAAATAAGTAGATTGAATCTAGTCAGAAGCGCATTGCGAACAGCTATACCCAAAGGCGTACTATCAATCATTAATAAACACTGAGTGTACAAAATAAATTATTTATTGCCTGTCATTACTGCAGTTCAAGTAATCAATTAATAGTGTGTATATTTGGATTTTTGACAAAACTGTTAATATTTATCACTCATATGAAATAGGTTGGGTGTGTGCGTGAATGCATACTGTGTGAGTGCGTGCTTTCTATGTGTGTGTTTTGATGGGTAATAAATCAAAAGGCGCATTCGTGCGCACGATTCTGCAGCACTGAATATATCAAATCAGCTTGGTGCCTCACGACCTATCACTGAATCCCTTTGTTTTGTACGCCACGTAATAGCGGATCATATCTGTTAACCCAGTTTCCAATTGTATAAAATAAACGAAACGTTTAAGCCGTGAGGTAATAGGTAATGATGAAAATAAGTTGTCTGTTACAAAGGAGTTATTAGATATTCATTTTACGTTCTTATCCTACTATCTTTGCCTACGCACAGAAATTTCTACAACCTGGCGAAATTTTATTGCGTTTACGAATGAAATATTAACACACAGGTATTACTAATACCTACTATTGTAACAATTCACTTAGTTAGAAATTCATTCAGAATAGAAACACCAAATCACTTATGTTATAGGTACTTGTTTTTTACGATATCGCAAATTAATAATCCTTACTAATATTATAAATGTGAAAGTTTGTGAGTATGGATGTTTGTTACTCTTTTATGTAAAATCTACTGAACCGATTGCGATGAAACTTGGTATGTAGATACATTGGCTACTTTTTATTCCAATATTCCCACAGCAAGGGGACTTACGCGGGTGAAACCGCGGGGAAAAACTAGTAACCCATAAAACCTTTGTGACCTGACATAAATTTTGGTATGTCATTCTCATTAGTTATTTCAGTATCTAATCGACAATGATTTTCATGACATTAGAAAATATAAATAGATATAGAACTGCCGAATGATTTTTTTGTGTCAGTAACAGATATATAACAGAATAACAGAACCTACTCATTTATCGTCCGTATAATCTGTTGTATTAGTTATATAAGTTGTAGTGCAATATTTGCACTATAACTTTTACGATTTTCATTGCAGCAAAATCCGTAAATGTTATTAAACTTAATGCATATTACATTGTTATATTAACTCTATTGACATGTCCACAGTCCACAAGCGTTTCAACAAATTTTCATGTGATCCAGTGTATGTATATCATAATTTACATTCACGTTGCGCATGAGTGGCCGGCCGCTTTGATCTCCGTTACAATCGGTCGTAATTGATGATTGCGCGCCAACTCCATGTACGGCGAGAGTCAGCGAGACCAATCAAATGCGCGCGCGCCGCTCACGCTGTCACGCCGCCAGTCACTTGCGCACGCTGGGTGCACGCGATCATGCGCCACGACGCCATGCATGTGTTCTTAAATAGAGAAAATATACTTAGTAACTGAACAATGACAACGTCTGAAATGCATCTAGAGATCATGGGAACATTTTGCAGTATCTTTTGGCTGTTTCTAATTCACATTCATTATGTAAGAGTTCATGAAAGGATTAAATTTTTCCAGGAAGAATTATGTATAACTGTTTGTAAAAATAACTAAATTTTTAGTTAAAACTAAAATTAATATTTCAATGCTTTTGTAACAACGATTACAAAGAAAGGTTAGGCTTGATATAATTATTTCTGGATCTCAATTTTTATCCCCCTTGGACAACGTACCTATACATATACTCAACTCATTACCACATTGTTAGTGGTTTGGCTGCCAACGTCTTAGGCCCGGTTCCTATATCAAGAAACAAGTTATTTTAGCTACGAACTGTTTAATTTCAACTTATTTCTCATAGAATATGTGTCAAAAATTAACTGTCCGTATGTGCAACGATCCGGCCCGTATTAAAGGACCGTGGCAGAGTGAGTAGTGCAGTCCCGAACAATTCGGGCTACTAATTAAATGCTATAAACAGAATTACATTTTCATACAAATTAAAACAGTTTGATACGTAGAGACTAATTTTTGAGCAAGTTATTTTTTATCCTGGACTTTAAAAATCCTGCGTTCGAAATATCTTCAACTCTTGGTAATAATGACAATAGTAGGTAGATAATGTACAGCACACTCAAAAGTAAAATTATTACTCTTATTTGACTGGAACTTTATTTATCTTCCATTACTAAGAGGATTATTGGATGTCGTTATTTTTATACGCAGATTATATTATTTGGGCGTAATTCACTCGATTAAGAGTATTTCCGCCTACTTGTCTCGATCTTGATCGTACAGTATGATAAAATTCGATTGTATTATTTACAAAATATTGGGAATAACCAGCTCACATTTAGAAATGGTTTCTCAACAAGATACGTTGCGAAGTTTAGATACCAGCGATTCACACGTACCAATGTGAAAGTACTGGAGTCGTGACGAATTGTAAGTATACTAAACAGTATTCTGAGCAAAAATGATTGTCTAAATATGGATTGCATTAGTTTTGTTTCTATATCTTATTATTGCTTGTAGGGGCAGCGACCCACCTAATGGTACTCGGTAACTGCTGGTCAAGGTAAGAATTGCAGAAGATTGCCAGCTACAGACCAGGAATACATCATCAAGTCGCTACGAAGGAAAGGCGGACAAAAAAGCTATTTTCCCCTTCAGTCAGAACGCAAATCTGGTTGGCAGTAGACAAAATGGTAAGCGCGGTTGTGCCAGTTTTATATGGCCAGCTGCATTTAATACAGTATCTTCCTTACCAGTCCTAAGAGAGCGACAGCATAAATTTTAAGAGGTCACACTAGCCAAGATCGATATCTTTATGACACTCGTAACGATTATGTTAAGGGAATTATTGTTGTTTTAATTTGTCATAGCAATCTAATTAATTGATACCTTTTGGCTACTGCATCAGTGGCAATAGAACATGATGATGCTGGTAAACTTACGATTATGTCAGACTTCTATTCATATCTTTAAAATAATATAAATCTGACATACAGGCAACATATACAAAAATATAAATTTTTACTTAGCTGTCTGCAAGTGTTAGAAATTATAGAATTTTACATACTTACATAATTGCAGCTTTTAATTACTCTTAATTATATTTCTATCGAAAATAGATGTGACGATACGAAAATGCGAATTTCTGAATATTTCATGTTGTACTTGACGTGTACAATACATTACATTACATTACATTGTTCATTTTAGAGCGTACCTTCGGCGGCTTTGTTAATTTAAAATTAGTCTTGTCAGTCAAAGAATATTATACATCCTTCTGATACAGTAAGAGTTCATAATCTTTCAGTTGTTGCCTGCGTCCCCCAATATTTTCAGTTAAATCTTAAAAAAGATACCGCATTAAGTATTGCATAATAAAATTAAAACATATCGCGTAGTTACTATCGGCAATCTTCATGTTGCTCGGGACTACTCACATGTTAATAACGGACACAAATAACAGACATATATCGACACATCATTGTATGTATTACACACTACATACGTATGTAAAGTTACGTATATTCTACTACTACCACACATAAAAACAAAATTAATATGCAACAAATATAATTACACGTAGAGTGGCTCATTATGTACGAGGTATATTAATTTTCAATCCTCTTTTGAGGAGCGTCTCGCGACGATTACGGCATGGAAAATTGCTATGATGAAGTCATTACAAGAGCCATCGGCTTAATGGATAAAAGCTCTTAAAACTTAATCGATCTTCATGTTTTTCAGTCATGTTGCAATTTTAAATTATGGACATTATTCCTAAGAGATTCAGGTAAGCGGTGTGTTATTAGAGCTATTATTAAAATCATTTCGCCTTCGATGTTTTTGGGTTGTTGTGTAAATTATTTTGTAAATTATGTAGTTACCTACTTTTCTTATATATATAAAGTAGTTTAATTCAATCGTTATTATGGCAAGAAAAGTCTGTGGAAAATATAAACAAAATACTTTATTTTAATAGTTATTGCGAAAATAAGCATTGATGGATAAGTATGTAGACTATTAGTATCAATATTTTCTTATGCTAAAAGTCAGATGTACTCTATTAAAATTCAAATATTCAGGTAGGTAGCGAATCATCCAACTATAATGATTGAATGCGGCGTATGCATTATTTGGTCGTTCGTGATGATCTGCAATAATTGATAATTGACAATAGAAGTACTAACTGTATTTGAGGATAAATTTTACCAATCCCTTTAAATACTATTTGATTTGATAAATAATATTCCATAAATATAAATAAATGAAACTTGATCTTGGCATAACTATATAATTGGAAACAAGGAACACTTGAAGGTCTTCTTGAAATTTTCTTTGGAGCTAAAACTGATCGAGATTTCAATTTTGTCGGTTCTTGAGCATACTTACTTATAAAATTAGAAAATATACTTTCGAATATAAAAACATTACGGACCAAATCTTTGAAATGTATTTCAATCAATTTCAGACCTTTGACAGACAATCGAAATAGATTCGTAATTGTTTCAAACGAAAATGGTACATTGTTGTATTGTCTAGTGAAACTCGGTCTGTCGAGCGAGTCGAAACCAAAAGTCGAGCACCAAAAATGTAATAGCTGTCACTGAGCATGATTAATGCAATTAATTCTACAATAGCTACATCGCTGTACACTGCATGCCGTTGTCGTGGGTAATATTTCAATTTTAAAGTATTGTTTCTTTTATTTTTAAAGGGTTAAAAAGGTCGATTGTTTATTTTTTGTACTAAGTTGTATTTATCACACTTATGTTGCGCAATATCTCACGTATCCATTTACAGGTACAAATAACAGGCACTGCAGTGTTCAAGTTTCACTTGTATACTTATTCGGACACTTATGTTGGTTAAATTGGAAACAGTCATATTATCTAAAATTGAATGTTGGTTTTATTCATTAAAATTATTTGTACTCAGAATAGCGCATATATTACCTCCATTTTTTGCAATCAAATCCAAGCACCCATAGCCAGTTGCAATCACTGATCGGTAATCGATTAGCGAGGTTAAACAACGTTGGGTGCGGTCAGTCTATAGATGGGTGACCGCTTAGTGGTATATCATCTGAGCGTCTCCGTGCTTCGGAGGGTACGTAAAAAGTCGGTCCCGGTTATTGTCAAATAGACAGCAGTCGTTAAGCCACGCCAGAGGCCTACGGGCGTCTCAAACAACGCTTGACAACAGGTTGGTCACTAACCACACGAAAAGAAAGAAGAAGAAGACTTTTTCCAAAATCGACATATTGATATTATGTGTAAAATCTTAGTGTTATATAGCTATACCATCAAACAAAAAGAACATTTTCACAATACTAAAGCGTTTTTCATTACGTAAATGTCTTATATATTAGCATTTTTAATTGTGAAATATCTCGGCAAATTATAAAGAAATAATGAAGAAAATCAAGCCAATCTTGTCATAAAATTGTTTAAACCTAGAGTTTCTATCTGGTTTGCTAAACGTCGTAATTCAACTGAAATTCCATTTAGGTTCATAATGAACGTTTATTTAAATTTTGGAGATTACCATGTGAAACAAGATCGGAACATTATTTTAAACAGTTTTTATTACGAGAATTGACCCTGATTTTATACCAGCTAATCACACATGTCTTTTATAAACATGTAAATTTAGAGAGTGTATACCTGCGCTCGGCCGCCATAACAAACGCATAGTTCGGTTCCGTCTGATAGATTTCATAAATAACGTGTAGAATTTTTGTACATAGATTTATTACGTTCGGCGAGCGAAAATGGTGGGAGATTGTTTTTCAATTTAACCGGGGAACTCCTGCTGCTTGACATGCCGCCCGGCGAGCCTTCTACGCCGACCATGCGCCCACCGCTTGATGTATTATGTGGATTTTATTTCCGTTTTCATTTGTACATAGTATTAATAAAGTTCGAAATTAGAGCTCTGGCTTTTAGGTGCGGTATTACCTGATATATTCCGCTTACTCTTTTGGGGCTAAGATGAGTCGCTTTTTCTAAAAGACCTATTAGTGTATGCACTATAACGCGACTGTGGACTACGAAACTCATGATGATATAAAATATAATCACTGATATAATTTAAGAACATCTTCTTAAAATTTGCCGATAATTGTAAAATAAAGTAATAAATGTGGTTATCCTGCTACGTTAATCGAACTCATATATGAAATCGATTAACAAAGGTATATAAGGTTATATAAGGTAAAGACTGACTTTGTTCAAAATATTTAAATCAGAATCAGAAACAATTACCGTAGGTCTTGTTAATTCATCGAAAAACGATGATGCCTATATATGTTTTAATATCGGTACACTTCACTTTTTCTCAGGAAAAGGTTTTAATTCGTTGCCTTATACAATGTCGTTTCGTATCTCTTGCAATTAAATCAGCTAATAAGTATCTAAAATGTATTTCTAATATCTCTATTAATTATTACATACTAAAAGTCGTGCAATCCTAATTTAAAATAAGTAGTCCGTGGACGGCCACCGTCAGCGATCTCCAATAACTTTGACTGACATATTCTACGAACTCTATTTTGAAACGCTCATATGATTTCCGTTCAGAGAGCGCGACTCTGGACGTTATATGTATGCAATGATTGTGTCTTAAACTGATGCTGATTCTATATAGCTCTGTTCTTAAATATTAAAAGGGCATATAGTCTTTATTGAAAACTACAATCCCACTGGTTTATTTGCAAAAAGTAGAAAAAGAGAAAGTAGAAGCACTATTTGTCCAATTTTTATTCAACCGATGTTTGTGAGAATGCATTGTAATTATGCCATACTGATTCCTATGCAACGTACACGTACATACTTATACGTTATGCTTTTCCTAGTGGACTTAGTACAATCTGTAATTTTAATGTAGTCTTCTAATCCATGTGTATTAGAAGACTATATTTTCACATCCTATAATAAATCGAGATATGAAGAAATTATAAGATATAGTATGCTTTAATTTATGCCATGGCCATCGCCGGGTATGTATTTTTGAAGGTTTTAATATAATAAAGTCAATATATTGTGATAAGATAATTTACAAAACAAGTTATATACACTTTAAGCAACCTACCAGAGGATGGAACTCACCAAAACCAACTCAACGGATCAGCAATTATGACTTTCATATATTTGCGCAATCAAATCATTCATGTTATCAAATAACATTTTATTTCTCAAATCACATTACAAACAATAATTTGCCAAACCGTGCAGATAAATAAAAAAAATATAATCGTGAGGCAAATCTAATTAATTTTTTATATCTGTTCTAGAAGGTGTGAAAGGTGAAATCTTTGCTGACATGCATTAGATATAGGTATCTACACAGCAATGTTGATCGTCAAATCAACACCCGTAATCATTAGTCGGTTATTTTAATATTAAGAAGGTGATCGGTTTAAATATTTTAGCAACCATTAACGTATGTATGATAATTCTATGTATTATATCGATGGTTGATGATTTGTTTTCGATAATATTCATAATTAATGGATTTTATTAATTTTGTTTGTATTACTTGTAGTATAAATTTATGCATATTGTTGTAGTTCTATTTGTGAAGTCTCTTGGCCTTCCGCTCTATTGACTCCAAAGCCTCCAGCTGATTTTGCAGAGCCATCCCAGAGGTGAGAACAGTACTCAATGCAGGATCGAACCTGTGCTTGGTACAAATTAAGCAAATGTTCTGGCATGAAATACTGTCTCACCTTACTGAGGATGCCTAGCTCTTTGGCGGCTAGTTGGGCTTTTGCCTCAATATAGGAGCCAAAGTTAAGGGTTGGAGTTAATGACATACCCAGAAGGTCAAGGCGAAGGATATATGTACCTATATCTTTACATATTGAGTTGCTGTTTAAACCGGGCCAAGTTTCTTAATTTGCATGTTTAGTTTTGATTGCATTAATCAAAATCGCTTAAACGCAGCAAATATATCATAAGGTTCAGAATTATACCACTCTTTAATCTGCCAACACAAATCAACCAATGGAGCGCCAGACATTAAAATCAATAGCCTTCCCATAATGAACAGTCAACGAGCACGGACCGCATCGTCGGCGCTTACATTAAAAGCGCTTTTATCAACAATCTTTAATCCAATTAAAGGCCACCTCTCAGCAGGTACACTACGATGAATAAAACAAAAGTTGTGGTCACCCACTAGCCAGTTTTCTCTGACCTCTAATTTCATCTTATTTACACCGCTGTCGTCATATTTTCAAGTACGTTCAAGGGGTAGGGTAGATCTTTAGCACTGGTCACTCGACTGGACTTTAGGGATTTCGCTCGGAGGGTCATGGAAAAACAACAGTAGCGGTTAAGCTAGGGCTTTATGCTTAATGGACTATGTTGGATAGTCTCTGGACACTTTCACAATTAATTAGCACCTACAAAGGGTGCGGCCTTACTCGAATGATTAAAAGTTCAACGAATAGATTGAAAGCAAAGTTGGCAATACAAAGTACGAGTACATGTTGATCGAGTTAATGTGGAAAGTTTTGTGAACAATTTTATATGCTGGTTAGAAATGGTCACAGCTACCATTTTATTAGTTGGTTTATGTGCATTTCTATCAAAAGGCCATTTCTGGTAATAAATTATGTTCAAAATAGAGTGCTTGAGTTAAGTCCGAATTTAATAAACATAATATTTGAACTGAATGCATTTAAGTTAACATGCAATCACAGACATTTATTTTAATTTAGAAACATTATTAGGATAATAAGCCCTCTCGTTCAATGGATGAAAATAGTCATAGTTTGGATTGAAAACAATAAATTAAAGAAATAAAAAAAAATGTAAATTCCTATTAAGGTTTTGCTCTCACTCGTTCTCCGATTACAAAAGGGAGGAATTTGTAATTCAGTTATTTTATTTAATAGTAGCCATTGGCCGCGTTTTTACTTGTTCGAAACAATATTTTTAATAGTGTTATTATGTCCTTTTCAGTACCCCTGACAAAGTGTATGCCAAATTGCATGATGATCGGCCGAGTAGTTAAGGCACAAAAGCGTAACAAACAAACAAACTCACATTCGCATTTATAGCATTATAAAATAAGTTAGGATTGCATTTATTTTGGACCTTTATGTACAATCTGTATTAATATTATAAAGAGGTTAAGTGTGGCATTCTTATTAAAATGTTTTAAAATATTTTAATAAGAATGCTACACTATCTTGGTTTAATATAATCTAAGTTTTAGTGACAAACCGCGCATGTGATGCTAGTACAGAAAAATAAAAATAATCCATTAAAAACTGCAATCCTAAACAAAATGTAATCCACCATCTTTTTTTGGCAGCGACAAATTTACACTCCGACAATTTTCCCATTGTATGAGATTTAAAAAACTCGCTCCCTCTTTTCTGTCCCTCACAATTCAACATTTACTCCCTCTCGCCTGGCATTCCCCTGTCACTCCCCTGGTACTATGTCCCTTGCATCCCTATGAGATATACATCCCTTCGCTGAACAGTGCTGATTGGCACAGCTCTAGTGGATTAGCGAGGGGCAGTGTGATGACCACTGGCCGTTTGGGAATTAAGGAATTAACACTGGCGCGACAGGAATAAGAAGAGAGTACGTGGATACATATACCTACCCATCTATTAATAATTAATAGATATATGCCGTAATGCAGTGCAGTAATAGTAATGAATGCGACTGCTATGCATGAGGTGTCGCGTTCGAATTAAGCAAAGTGTTATTAAAATATTTTGTCAAGATAGGTATCCTCAGTATCAGCATGGAGTCTGCAACTATGCCCAGTAAACGATAATAGTCAGAGCACAATGGTCCTCTAGTGTGCCGCATTCGACTTCTTTTTTATATAGTTTAATATATTTTTATGATTGGGAAAAGTCAGTACCCTCTAATATCCTGACACTGGTCTAGCCTTAGGGTATCGTTAGCCTTTGGGTTGCGGAGGTCAGGTGGCAGCCGCTCCGTGTAAAAACTGATATCCAGTCAAATCCAGTTAGACCAGAAAAGCCGACCCCAAGTGACTTGGGAATAATAAAGGCTAAGAGAGAAGAATATATTTTTATGATTCTTATTCTCAATTTAAAATAGTTTAGAGTTTTTAGTCGCTTACCTTCTTTTTTATTTAACAAATTAAGAAATTTGTTGCCATTCTACTTTTATATAATCATCGTTAATAAAAATCTTGTAGAATCACACCGGCCGGTGACACTCGTTGAAAACATTCTCAATCATCGATCTTAGAATTTTTGGTAAATAACAAACGCTGTCATCGACGCCCCTCAGTCCCGTGTCAAGAAAATAACGAAATCGTTTTTGAAAATAAATCGATTTATTTTATTCGATACGGACGCCACTCGTTTCGTTTTCATCTCGCGTCGAAGTTCGGATGCCGTAGAGATGTTTTATGACGCATGAAATTGTTGCATTGTACGGATTCCTGCATGGACCGACGGCTTTTCCATTTCCACTTCGACAATACAATTCGGTTTAGACATTCGTTGTTATTGATCGTTGCTCATTCTCACGATTTTTATTTTAAAATAATGATAAAACGTTCACGTTGACAGATTAAAAAAGGTAAGCTTTTACAAAAAAGGAATTGATAATAATAACTATTTCTATTATTCGTGTCACACATGTGTTGGCTGCTTGAAAGTCTTGAATTCCTATAACTATAGTTAGAATACATTGATATTATGACACCCATGTATCTCCGAAAGGTTAGACAGAGGATAACACCTCTATTTAACCGAAACAATTTTAGAGGTTAGACTATTGCGGTATATAAGAAACAGAAGGCCAGTTCTCATAATAAAATATGTTCAAAATGGAGTGCCGAATTACTGTAATAAATGTCAATCGTAAACTGAAATGCAGATAGATTAGTTTTACTGTTGACATTTATTTTCATTTAGGGGACACCATCAATGATATTTATGATAGAATTTAAATCAAATTGAAACTCTACTTTAAACATTTTTTATTATGAACATTACTCTAAGATCAAAACTAAGTATTAAGACTAAAAGGTTCCATAACACAATACTAACCAGTATATAAAGAGCAAGTACGTAGATGTGGCTCTGCATCAACAAAGCAAGGAAAGCAAATTGCTCTATCTCTCCGAATTTACTACAATTACAAAATACCTACTAATATACATTTAATATCTAAGAATACGATTATGTCAAACAAAAATACATATATTATTTTAGTTCACTGTAGGAATCCACGTAACACCTTACGTGCGTGATACGTCAGCTAGCCTGAATGTTCATTTGTAAAAATACCAAGAAAACGTATTTTTAGAGGTGCGTAAACAAACCTCTTGTTAATGAACTAAAGTAACATTATTTATTTATCGGGTTAGGTGTTGTTCATATTTTATGTATTATGATATGATATTCTACCACATACACACAACACCATCTAGCCCAAACTAAGCAGAGCTTGTACTATGGGTACTAGATAATGGATAAACATACTTATAAACTTTTTTTTTTGTAAATACATACATATTATACATAGAAACACCCAGACCAAGACAAACATCCATGTTCATGCACACAAATGTTTGACTTGTGCGGGAATCGAACCCGCGACCTCAGGCGTGGCAGTCGGTTACACAATAAATCTTGATATAGATATTTAGAAAGGGCAAATAATCATAAATATAAAAATTTGTCCTAAAGGTTGAATCTCTGGGGGCAATTCTCGCAATAAAAGTGTTCCAATAGTGTTCCTACCTAACATAATAAACGTCACTCATGGATCTAAAGCTCATATTCGACATTCATTTTAATTTTGGAGAATACTATTTGTGATATAAGAAAGAAAAAAAGAAAGAAAATTCATTTGCACAGAATACAGGTGGTACCAGATTTAAGAATGGTGAATAGTTCAGGCTATATTCTGTCTGTATTAGGCTTGCAAATATTAATAATTATATATAATAATAATATCAGCCCTGTATTAAACTGTCTCACTGCTAGGCACGGGCCTCTTCTCAGTGTAAGAAGGGTTAGGCCATAGTCCACCACGCTGGCCCAATGCGGGTTGGCAGACTTCACATATCTTTGAGAACATTATTGAGAACTCTTGGACATGCAGGTTTCCTCACGATGCTTTCGGTCACCGTTAAAGCAAGCGATAATTAACAATTTAATACGCACATAACTACGAAAAGTCAGAGATGCCCGCCTTGCAATCGAACTCGAGACCTCCGCGTGGCAGTCCAACGGTTTCCCACTAGGCTATCGCTGCTAATTTAAAATATTAGTAATAAAATGGCAAGCTATATTATTATTTAGAATGTTTATCATTATTATATTACATTATATTAAAATTTACAAATAATCAGTTTCATTAGTTTTATGTTGCATGAACTCTTCTATTGTATAAAAGCACTTATCAACCAGCCATTTTCTTAACTTAAGTTTAAGATATTTAAATAGAAGTTCTCTTAGACTCCTAGGCAGTTTATTAAAAACTGATATGCACATGTGATAAACATTGTTTTTATATAAGGTTGTTCTACAAAATGGAATTAATATTTTAGTAGGATCTCTTGGTCTGTATTTAGTAACATAATCCCTCTTAAATTTGAAAACATCTTTATACTTCCTTACAAATACTGATACTTCAAGAATATACATGCAGGTCAAAGTCAGCAAATTAAGTTTTTTAAACAAAAGTTTACAGGAGTCAAGTGGACCTACTCCACAGATAGCTCTTAAGCATTTCTTTTGTGGAATAAATGATTGACCAACGTCTGTTGAAATAAATCATCCATAAATAACACTGAAACTAGATAGGATCTCTATTATGAACTGTTTTTATTTCGAGAATGGGCATTATGAGCACGTATCGGGCTAGGCATAAAAAGCTTATTCGGCATGATCTTAGCATAAACCGTCACTAATTACGCCAGGCTGAAGAATATAAAAAAGATCCATAATCTAAAATGCAGAGAGTTTGATTTTGCACACTATGTTGATGTTATAGACACTAACATAATATACCGGGTACATATGGCTAGGCAGCGGCATGTATTCATAGTCACATTTTGCTTACTATGTTTTAGGTCCCTCGTAATAAGGGTGAGTTCATTGATGTTTCAGAATCCGAATTAAAATGTAAATTGCACTTCAAAATTAGAAACTAATGATGTGAAGATTTCAACAATGGAAAATACACTGTTACTACTTAAGCTATTTACAAATAAAAGTACCAATTATATGATTATTATCATAAGCTAAATTTATTATGGTTTTCAATAAGTTTACAAGGTTGTAAGCTAAATGAATCACAATAAAAAGATTTGTTTAAATTTTTATAATCAAGTAAAATTGTAAATGAGTTAACAATTTTTTGAATAATCATAATTCAGTTTGGTGCGTTCGTGGCCATGCTTCCATAAATAATTTAATCGCAACCACATTTCATACTTTAAAAGCACAACCACAAATCAAAATATTCATCAACAATATTTCAAAAGTCGGATGTTTGCTCGATTTTCCATCCCTGATCGCACGCGGCCCATGATTAATAGCTGGCAATGTCACATGGCAATGACGCCACAACTCATCCTTAGCACCCATTGCTTATTATATCTAGAGAACACATGAAACTGAGCCACATTCCAAGTCCAAGAACAATATAATTTTGATTTAATGAACATATGTTTTTTAAGTGGCTCGAAGTAGTAGTAATAGTAAGATATAATTTTTAAGTTACAACTGCCTGTAATCGTCATTTGCCGGTTTTGAATCCCAGGTCGCGCAAAAAGTTATTAAGTTTTCAGTTCGCCAACTCTCAGTAGCAGCACGACAAAAAAAATTGTCGGGACGTTAAATTTTTTTTACATTTCCACGCCTCTGTCGGTAGAACATGTTGATACCAATAATACAACTGTAAGACCTGTTTATACCATGCTCTTGGAAATAAATATTGATTTGATTTGACGAAATTACATAAACTCTTCAGTATCACTCGACAACTAAACTAAGTTAGCTGGCGAAATGTGGGAATCTACACACATCTGCCTGTGTCGTAATTCATTGTTATTTTATAATGATGTTTAAGTTGCTCAACAGAAATAAAAAGGTTATTTTATTATAATTCAGATCGATGACCCGTAGAGCAACCAAAGAACCGATATCTTATACAAGAAGTGAGTTGGCTTGCCACTAAATCTGATAAAACAAACTCTTAATAAACATTTTCTACGCAACCATGATGAATAAAGCCTTGGATGTTCCTTCCCCTCTAGATGCATCGACTAGTCTAAGTGGCGGACAGCCGTTAAGTGCAGCCTGCAGAACATAAAACCTCGTACTGTACAATAACTAGTGCTGAGTAGTACACGTGATACTTGCTTAACATTTTGTAAGTATAAAAACGGGTGTGTTATCCAATTATTTTGTGTAAGCATATCCTATTACACTTTATAACCGACAAAAGAGACGTAATACGTGTGCAAATGATGAATAATTGTTTGTTTAATCCAAAGAAAGTTAATGCAACTTTGGTATAGATTTATAGTATACGTGTCTTAATTAATTTTGCAGCTGAAAACTATGTTAAACTTCGCAACAGCAGTAATATCATTTTCATCATTTTTTGTAGTAAGTCTGTTAATATTAAAACGAATTAGAACCGTTAAATAATCATCTCACATTTGTACAACAGTTTAACAAATATTTGCAAGAAATTTAGATTTTTATACATGTGATTGCAGATTTCTGCGGATGGACCACATACTTTCAGTCTCTGAGCCAATGGACGTAAGTAAAATCGAGTAACAAGATGATTTGCGGTGTAAGAACTGCGGAGTAATACGGATATGGGATGAAATATACCTTTTATACATACTGAGTCAGTTTGGTACATAACGAATCAAACGTCAATCTTACTGCACAACGATTAATACTTTACTAGTTATAAATGCAATTAACAGTTACTATATTTTGCTATTCCTCTGAAATCGTGTACGCGAAGTTTATGATGATCGGTCGAGTAGTTAATGGGTAAAAACGTAACAAACAAAAAATCTCACATTCGCATTTATAATATTAGTTAGGATATTGAATTTGCCGCGACAATCTCAAAAAAGACCGAGAATTTCAGTGTTAAAGAAAAACTAAATTACAATGCAGTTTATAATATACTAGCTGTGCCCGCGGTCTCACCCGCGTCTGCGGTATTTATGGTTACTGCACCGCTCCCGTGAGCCGTAGCGTGATGTTATATACTTAGTCTATGTCCTTCCCAGGGTCTTATGTTATCTCCATTCCAAATTTCATCTAAATCGGTTCAGCGGATTGAGCGTGAAAAGGTAGCAGACAGACAGACAGACTGACAGACCGACAGACAGACCGACAGACCGACAGACAGACAGACCGACAGACCGACAGACAGACAGATAGAGTTACTTTCGCATTTATAATATAAGTAAGGATAATATAGAATTATATCGTCTTATGCACGTCTTACTAAGTACAACAATGAATGTAGTGATTATCTAGTATCTTGTATCTTGTATCTTATGTGGGGGCCAGTCAGTGCAGACCGGCGACACTTCGACCCAGTGGGATCTTTTGTGTCGACACTCTCCCAATAACGACTGCCATAGATGTTCATGGCAGCCGGGACCGACGGCTTAACGTGCTCTCCGAGGCACGGAGCAGGCGATAATTGTCAATCAATACGCACATAATTTCGAAAAGTCATATAACTTCCGAAAGTCAGAGGTGCACGACGTGGGTTCGAACCCGAGACCCTCCGCATTGCAGTCTGTTGGTCTCCCCACTGAGCTATGTAATAATTATAATTAATAATTATCTAGTAACTATGTAAGGAACCAGTCGTTCAAATTACTGTATTGATGTATAAAGTCGTGGGGATTTCAATGTATCTAAGTAATTATTATAAAACCGCAAATCGCTTTATAAATGAGATCTGCGGGGAAATACCTCCTTTTATAGATAAACTTACGTGATCTTTGTATTTGATTTGAACATAGATATATATATTTCTCAAAACACCTATACTTTTGGTTTTTGCAGTAGACAGACATTTAAATTATTATCTCATAAAACGCATATTATCGAATATTTATGGATTACACATTTTTTTGTTCTGTGTGGGATCGCTTCCACAACAGTCAGTGCAATGGCAGTACCTCAGTGACCATAGATACAAGTGAGGCACAATTGTATTGAAATTACATTTGTATATATAGAAAACTAAGCCATAATTGCGTGCGTTGCTTTCATAACGGAATGGAAAGTAAGTAGACGCACTCAACTATATTTGAATATCATTCGATACAATTATCGACGTCACTAGCTGAAATCATAAGTTGCATATTCTCATTACTATAACACTACAACTATATTTTGATAACTTTCACTCGATCATATCCTAACTTCTTATAGGTATTATAAATGCGAATGTGAGTTTGTTTGCTTTCACGCCTTTACTACTCGACCGATCGTCATGAAATTTTGCATACATATTGTCAGAAGAACTGAAAAGGAGCGGGAACCTTTCATCCAGAAAGAAGTGCTGTTGCAAACCTAACTTAACCTAACCTACATTTACGCAAGGGAAGCCGCGGGCAAAATCTAGTATTGTATTAATATTTTAAATGCTGCTATTACCAACGTAAGTCTAAATTTTGAAACACCATCGTTTTAAGGTGGGAAAATCTATGAGGTGATAGCATTTTAGATTTTAAAAGTCAACTATTGTCGTAAGATACAAAACCATTTATTATTTTCTTAACATGAGTTATATAACTGACATAAGATAAGTATGTCTAACAATCAATATCTCTGCGCCATCCATTCATATGTAGGTATATATCATCCACGGATACGTATATTATATCTCTAGCTAATACACACACATACATAATTCCTAATACAAATCCTAATGGCTTCGTACACTATGGTGGCTTAATTAACAGCCAGTAACAAAACAACGGAGGCCCCTGAACCAATTAACCTTCTTTTAAAAAAATACTTTTATGTCGCAATTGTGACGCCCATTCAACGTTACCCGTTGACCCACATCTTTCAGTCACTTGGCAATTTTTATTTAGTATCGTGCTGCTTGAAAAATAGTCAGAAAAACTACGGATTTCGGAGACAAAAGACAGCGTGGGCGATTTGAATGCTAAGACGATCATTAGTACCCCATTGTGGTGAATGCCACTCCGTATGTCGGCGGTGCTCAAACTCTCATTGTGCCGCCTCAATGCCGCAGTGTACTGAGGGTTAATTTTACTATTATCCGCGAGGTTATTGAATTCAATTAAAAGAAACCATATTTTATGTATGACGCTAATAGCGGAGGAAAAATGTTTGGCTTGTCACTTGCGTAGGCGGTAGCTTGTTGTAGGCAAAAAACAGATTGTTAATATCTTATACTGTTTTTTTAAGTACATAGTATATAACAAAATAACGCTTTTGACATTTATAAAAGGATATATAATTTTATTTAATTAAATTTTGTTTAAAAAATTGCAATCCGTAAGTTGTTAGATAAGATCAGCTTAATTAACTACATACGTATTTTATAACGAAATATATTATTGTCGTTTCCTTAGTTACATGTTAGTGTATTGGTATGTTTGGTGCACTTGATTTAATGTAATCACGCGTTAACTCAAAAGTATATGTTTTATAATAATCTATCCGTGACTAACATTATTTAGAACATTCCAAACATTTTAGTATGAGGTAGGTAAATATATGACAGCTTTCATTACATGAGTAATGCCGTCCATCTGTAATTCTGTAATTTCACAAAACTTCCACCGCTTTTATATACAACTAGTGATACACACATCTCAAAGATCCTTACATATGTTCTATAAAAATCGACAGCTACCTATAGTTTGAGTACCACTGGCTTAATAATACATAACACTATCGATATAGGAAATGAGCCAGAACTGACCTACAAAGGGCTCTGACTTGCAAAAACCATTTTATATAGGTACACAAAGGACCACCTTTAAGTCCCCATAAATTATTTGCAAGAAGCACAAAAATTGTAACAGTTACCAACGGTAGTTTGCGAAAATTGGAAGAAAAGGGTTGTCTTTGTTGCAAATTGTAACAATAAACATTTTGTTTTGTAGCTATATATCATCCCGGGCTACTGTCTTTTGTGCTACACAAAATAGTGGACTTAAAGATGCAGACTGGAGACACTTTTTCCAGTTTCTATAGAACATTGGTATACAGTTGCAAGGATACACGTTAAGTTAAACGGGTGCAGGTTAACGTACGATGAATGATGCAAAGAAAGTTATTTCAACACTTTTAACCCAAAGTATTCCAGATATTAGCGAATACATTTAAATTAATAGTCTACAATAATTTCAATTTAACAAAAATAGATAAGTACGCATTGTAGTTCACGGTTTCCGAGAAATTTCTTTAATATGCGTAATAATTCTAATAAGACATTTTAAGATACTAGGCAACTGTTTTTAAGATAGATTAATTTCTTTATAGATTGAATTTGAACCAATGACAAGTATTACTAGTACTCATGCACAAATTCATTATTTAGTTTTTATTGATTTTATTTTATTTTAAATTGTGAAATTAACCACATTATATTTGATAGTAATGAAGTGGCACAAAATGATATCCTTGAACCGCACTGTATATAGAAAAATACCCACACGAATACATACATACACAGCAAATTTCACCACCTCTTGAAAACAGGACAGTCGAGTGCCAGCCTGCAATATTTCTATACTAGATTTTGTCTGCGACTTCGCTCGTGTAGGAGGAAATGTACCCTATGTCCTTTTCTGTTCCCTCGACAATGTGTGTGCGAAATTTTATCACGATCGGTTGAGTAGGGCGTCAAAGCGTAACAAACAAATAAACAAACTCACATTCGCATTTATAATATTAAGTTAGGTATAACTGCCTCCGTGGCGCAGCGGTAGTGAAGCGACTGCTGTGCATGAGGTCTGGGGTTCGAATCCCGGGTCGGGCCAGCAAAAACTTATTGGGTTTTCTGTTAAGAAATCTTAATAACAGCCCGGCGCTAGTAAGTTGGCGGTGTGGTCCTGCGCCTGATCTCTCTCCGGTCGTGTCGGATTACCGTCAAATAGGATCATGAGAGTTAGGGAACAGAGAGTGCACTTGTGTTTGCGCACACGCTTGTGCACTATAATATCTCTTGCGCAGATGGCCAGTCTCCGTTAAGATTGGCTGCCGTGGCCGAAATCGGTCTGGAGGACATTATTATTATTAAATTAGGATGTAAGGGTTGTCACAAGGCAGGGTCCTATGAGATAGATTGTGGCTATGGACTCCCATACATTGATTAAACCAAGAGAAGCATAAGTTCTTGTATAAAAGACCAGAATACTGAAGTAAAACACCAACGCAGTCTGCTGTGAACTCGTGCAATAGGGGACCAACCACTACCTAAGATTTGACAGACCACAGATTTCAAAAGGACAGCGATTTCTACCAAGGATACTTCGTAATTATATTGAATTTAAATATCATCGAAATTTCAGTAGAGAAGATGTGTAATATCAGCAGTTTGAAATCTAAATATTTATTTAGTAAAGAGAAGTAAGACACAGCAATACGTCATTATACTATGGACTTAATCTGCGTAAATAGAATTAAATTATGTTCGGGTACTTTGAAATAAAACGACTTCTATCTTAGTCTGCTGGTAACCATGGCAAATGATAAGCAACCGATACGTCGGCAAAGTGTAAATTTAAGTTTTAATAGTTTTTATAGACCGAACTATGTACCTACTATCTTAAAAGTGTTACTAGTTTAGTTTCAAAGAAAATGCTATATAAAGAAAGCGACATAAATTGCAGGGTTGGGAACTTGCGATAGTTTTTTGAACATATGCTGTGTGTGCAATTTTAATGTATAGCATTTGCGTGAACGAAAGTCAATATTATGTGCTATATTGCAAGCAACTCGGTCAGTTTGGTAAAAGATTTGTGATGACTAAACCGATTGTCAATAAATTTGGGAAGGAGATAGATATTCTGGGGAAAGATATAGGCCCATTTCTTTTCTTTCTTTCTTTCTTCTTTCATAGTTTTCAGCAACATTCCAAGAAAAATCGAGAAATCTTACTTATCCCAACTAATATTATAAATGTGAATGTGAGTTTCTTTGTTTGTTACGCTTTCACCACTCGCCTAGCCTAAGCTACTCGAACGATCATCATGAAATTTCGCATACATGTTATCAGGGGTACAGAAAAGGATAGGGTACTTACCTTTTATCCAGAAGAAACCGAGCGAAGCCGCAGGCTTTAAGGTATTTAATATTTATAACTGTGTTATACTTAAGAATACATGGTTTATAGGCCTACGTATTTAGAAGCATAATAACTATAATAACTCAGTAATTATATACAGCGTATCAGCAGTAAAAGTAACCGTGCTATCTTTTACATATTGCAACTACTCTTTCCCTCTTTCGTTTCACATCAATAGCTGCATCATTTCTTCCATATGCAATACGAAATTAATTCACAATTTTCCCAAACAACAAAAGCATAGCGAATTAGGTTGTACAAAGAGTGGAACCCCATAGTCCCATATGGCGGTGATCGGCAGTAACTACTGTTCGATACCGGCTCCGGGCTCCCTAGGTGACTCAGCAACTGCTAACAATGTTATACAGACAAACGTACCGATTGCTCGTAGATATCTTACGTTCCTATTAGCTTTGGTGTAAACGATAGTAGGTTATTAACCCTTGTAAGTAGTGTATTTAGAATGCAATATATAGGTAGATTTTAGTTTTGTACTACTGTGAACTTAGGAAATAGATCTTTATTTACGAATATTAAAAGAAAGAAGTTTTGTATTTTGTGTTTGCAATGAATAAACTCAAAAAGTAAGAGACCGATTTAATAAATTCGTTCGCTGTTAGAAAGCTTCTTTATCCAGAAGTAACATAGGTTATACAGTATCACTCTATGAGCCACGGAAGCGGAGCACTAGTAATATATGTGGGTGAAACTGTGCGGGACAGAAAGAAAAGAAAAGAAAAAATATTTATTTTGGCACACAAAAGGGCACACCTAACACGTGAAGAAATAAAAAATAAAAACAAAAAATACAAAACAAAAAAGTAGACCAATAATAAAAAAATAAAATAAAAATACTAACACCTAATTTCATTTCTGCTCACTGGCAACACCCGCTTAATTTAACGGAAACTACCTCCATTCAAGTCAACGCTAGTATTGTCAGTGAGCAGCGATATAAACAATAATCTATTCAATTATTTAAGTTTCACTTAAGTTTATAAAGTAATGTGAAAGTGGGACAGCTAGTCTAATAAGTAATATTTATATAACTAATATTATACATAAATGCGAATGTGAATTTTTTGGTTTGCTACTCTTTCACGCCTTAATTACTCGACCGATCGTCATGAAATTTCGCATACATATTGTCAGGGGTACAGAAATGAACATAAAGTAACTTTTATCTAGAAAAACGTTCTGTGCCCAAAGAAAGCCGCGGGTAAAACTAATAAGTAATAAGAGATAAAAAAAATATCAGTACCGATTGTTGCTCGATACATTTTTGACATATGTTTCATATGTTTATGTTGTATGTTATGTTTCATAGAAGTAGCATATTTAGTATAAGTTTTTTCTTCCTTCTGCTTGTCCTATCTCTACTAACTAAAGCTGCCCCATTACACGACAGGTAATTTCTAATGAACAAAAACAAACCTGTATATAGAGTGTCCATAGTTACACAACATTTATTAGTAAGGGGGTAGATACATATTAGTTTTGTCGAGATAGGTAGCTAGCTGTCAGAATAAACTATTGGCACATTAGATAGATTGACTGACATTCGATTAAGTTTCTGTTTACACTGCAATCGATTTGAGCGTCACGAAGGTCTTTTGAATCTATTTTGTATGGCTAACCTTCGATCACATATGGTATGACTTTAGGTTACTCGTTACTGTAATACATAATAAATGATAACGTTTTCGGTAATCTAGATGGTGACATATTTTGTTAACGTCGGTAATTATTTACGTAACGAGTCGTATTATTATAACTGGTTTAGTAGAGAATATTAACAGGTAATTTATTAATGAAAACGTATATTATGAATAGCTCTATAGTAGGTCATAACTGCAACTTTAACTGTGTTATTTGAAATTCTTGATAACGAAAACTGAGTTAATAGACTTTTACAAACGTCGTCTACATATGTTAGAAGTTTAATTATTAAGGTCAATCGAACCATTTCAAAGATTAACCCTTACAGAAAGACTGATAAAATGTCTTAAAATATTTGTATGTATTTTTGTAGCATGACAATAAACATGAGAGCTTAATAACATACATTAATTTTGATACCACAGACACTTAAATATTGCAATATTTTTCTTAAATGTTGTTTATATTATGTTATATAGATGTAGGTACTTGTAGATATCATAACATTACAATAATATCTTGTTATACTATATTGCTGGTTAGGCAATATTTTTATAGATATACTTAAAACTGCATCCCAGCTGTATATGTATGTTTCTGCAAAATATATCCTCAATAATTAAAGCATTATAAGAATAATAATAAATTATATTCATCATTTTTTCAAATTATTTTTAACATTTTCTCTTAATCTAATACATGAATTTATTCTAAAGCGTTCTATGATAAAAGAATTCGATGACGACCGAACTAGTGTAAACTGTACCAGGGATGTTGCGGATGCAGATTTTTTGACATCCGCAGATGCGGATGCGGATTTTTAAAGACTCACATCAGCGAATGCAGATTCACATGCGGATGTCAAAATCAATGCGGAAGCTCCGCAATTGCGGATACGGATGTTGATGAAAATTGTGCATCTTATTTAATAGTAAAAACAAGTATTTTATCACCTTTGCAGGTTCAAGCCTGTTTTGTAAAGGTTCATAAATTTGGCTATAGATACCATTTTCTGGTGTTTTTTGATTCTCATTTTCACTTGAAGAATCATCGCGCCATTCATCGGCCCACTCATTTTCTTTCTTGTCGCAACCTGCGCTATATCTGGATACGCATTAACATCCGCGTTGATTATTGCGGATGCGGATGCAGATGCAGATGTCTAAATCAATGCAGAAGCTCCGCAATTACGGATGCGGATGCGAATATTCGCAACATTCCTAAACTGTACTATAGTCGCCAGCGCCTCCCAACCTAAGATTGTTATAAAAGATTTCATTGTTTAGGCACATCAAGAAAAGAGAGGAATCAATTAAAATCTAAAACATTTTGGTTTTGACTTCGCTAGTACATTGACATAATAGGTAGGAGGTATGTGGGTTTAAAAAGATATGGTTAGAAAACTGTTACCACTTGACTGATCAAGATCATCATTAAAGGTAAGTACTTACATTGGTTTTTAGTTGTGTTGTTTAGACTGACTGACATCTAGCCTTTGTAATTAGTAAGTTGGAGTGGCAATGATAGTAAGTCCAAAAAACCAAACATTAATAAAGAAGAAAGGTTCTCGAATAGAAAATCAAGGACAAAAAATATAATGTAACTACTTCGCATTATGTGTTTAGTGGAATAACTACTGAATTCAAATAAGTCACTGTAATAAATACAGCGTGTATGTTGTATTACTGGCCTATTATATTATTATGGTTATAGTGGATACATATACCCGCGTCAGGTAATTCCGAGATTGTAAATGTGCACGTCGAAATACACATAAAATTCTCTATTAGAGAACCTTACTTATTTATCAGAAAAAAAGTTAGTTAATAGAAAATTAAGAACAAAATAGCATAGTATCAACTCAACCCACTACTTAGCAGTATGTATATAGTGTAATAATTACTGAATTATAAGTCACTGTAATAACATATATGCCAATAGTACGTACCTGCGTCAGGTTCCCGTATAGGTCACATGTCTGCGACTCAGTAAGCACATTAATTACGTGATTGTAAATGTGCCGTGAAATACACATAAAATTTCTTATTAGAGAACCTTTCTCCTTTGCCAGAAGAAAGGTTCTCTAGTAGAATATCAAGAACAAAAAAGCCGTGTGCCAAGTAAACCCACTGCTTAGCAGTATGTATACAGTGTAATAATTACTGCCTCTAATATAAATATCTAAATAACTGTCTCCATGGCGCTGCGGTTGTGAATGCGACTGCTGTGCATGAGGTCTCGGGTTCGAATCTCGGGTCGGGCCAACAAAAATATATTGAGTTTTTCTGTTTAGAAATCTCAATACGAGCCCGGAGTTAGGAAGTTGGCGGTGTTAGTCACCCCCGCGACTTGAAAAGCACGTAAAGCCGTTGGTCCTGCGCCTGATCTCTCTCCGGTCACCGTCCTATCGGATCATGAGGGTTAGGGAAGAGAGAGTGCACTTATGTTTGCGCACGTATGTGTAGTATTACACAAGTATTTGTGCACTATAATATCTCCTGCGCAGAGGGCCAGTCTCTGTTAAGATTGGCCACCGTGGCCGAAATTCAGTCTGGAGGACATTATTATTATTAATAATTGCTGAATTATAGGTCACTGTAATAACCTATATGCCTATAGTATTTACCTGCGTCAGGTGCCTGTATAGGTCACATGTCTGCGACTCAGTAAATACATTAATGCCGTGATTGTAAATGTGCGGTTAAATAGACATAAAACTCTCTACTAGAGAACCTTTCTACTTTATCAGAGGAAAGGCTCTCTAATAGAGAATTAAGGACAAAATTTCATAGTGCCACCTCAACCCCCAACTTAGTATTATATGTAGTTACAGTAGAATAATTACTGAATTATTATAGGTCACTAAAATAACCTATATATGCTTATAGTACGTACGAGTACACCTGCGTCATGTTTCCCTATAGGTCACATATCTGCGACTTAGTAAACACATTAATTCCGTGATTGTAAATGTGTACTTTAAAATAGACATAAAATTCTCTATTGGAGAATCTTTTTCTTTGCCAGTAGAAAGATTCTCTAATAGAAAATTAAGAACAAAAAGCTTAGGTCAACTCAACCCACTACTAATAAGCATTATGTGTAGGTATAGTAGAATAATTACTGAATTATAGGTCACTATAATAACCTATATATGCCTATAATACGTACAAGTATACTTGCGGCTTTCGTATAGGTCATAAGTCTGCGACTCAGTAAACACATTAATTCCGTGATTGTAAATGTGCGGTGAAATACACATAAAATGTAACAAATAACAACGAGCCAATTTTCCGCAGCACCGCAAAGCTGTACATTGCAGTGCAGTAGGTACGGAGAGGCTAGTCAACGTCGAGCGTGCAGCTAAAACTAGTGATTAATGGTGGATGCTCGCCGCGGGCGCCGGCCGACGACTGCGGCCGCACCCATAGACCAAGCGAGCGCCAGATACGTAAATGATGACAGTTTAATGCCTTGCCTATGAGTGAAGTTCTGCTGGCATGCATTTTTAGGTGTAGAGTAAGCTAAGTATTGTAATGTTGGGAATGTGAGTATAAAACTAACTAATGCGATTAAAACATTTCTGATTACCAAGTACTAGATCGTAAATATAAATAAATGTGACCAGATATGGCAGATAATTTAATGCCAAGCAATACAGTAACTTTACTTTGAGCACTTCTAACAAAATTTTAAATATTTATATATAATTATTGTTACTGCTATCTATAACAGCTTTAGAATTACACAGTAATTTGTGTCACTAAGGTATCAAAATGACTTTAGTATCTCAGGCAACATCCACACTCTTCAGCAAAATATACAGAAGGTTGAAGAAGACAATGCAAGAAAAATCTGTATATATTTGGTTAGTTGCTCCATTGAGATAAGGGCAGTTCTGGATATTTATATAGTCATATTATGTAGTTAAAATGTATTTCTAAACATGACTGGACGGGTAATAAAATGGTGGCAAATGGTGAGTATACTATGACTATGACTTGCCAACGATATCGTAATTATCAGAGTCAATCAGAGGCGCTCAAACGCTTAAGCGAAATGCTGCACAGACTATATGATGCCTCTCGATAGGTTACACTCAAGAATTAATTCAGTGGACTAATTAATTAAGATGAACTTTAATAGACATTTCACCTTAAGACCGATTTATGTCAATGATAGAAGATTTCCACAAATTAAAAGACATAGCTGGCTATCAAATAAGTGAAGTTTGAAAGTTTTTCGAAGACCATACTTCAGAATTAAATATCCTGACAAGAATCATCGAGCTAACTCGCTGAGTCAGCAAGCTGTGGTGATAATGGGCTGGTCATACCTTGTGAAGTACCGATGACAATGACAGTAAACGACTGTCGTTTGTGCCAGTGGTCATCAGTTATTTGAAACTTAAAGTGGGAAACCCTGGCCAGTTGGACCGATGAACTTAAGGAGTTGGCTTGGTATTGGATGTTAAACGCCCTTACCGTGCGCACATATTGGATTTAACATAGTCCAGAAATTGACTTTGCGACAGTGAATTAATTTGTAAAGTAGATGTTAAAATCTATTAAAACTGGTTGATCAATATTTAATGCATTGCCCGTTCTGTGTGTTTAGTTATTTAATCTATATTTGTAGTAAATCGTTTCTTCAGCACTTGATTAAAAGTTCGCTGTGCAATGCTGCATTGGGATTTCGATATGGAAACAGCAATATAATATAGCAATAGGTCTCCAGACAGGAAAAATGTAATTTAATTTGTACCACTTGTGTACTGTGGAAAGATAACACGAAACACAAAACCTCGTATCCGGGTTGGTATTCATTCAGTCGTTCTGAGATTCCTTTATTTAAAAACAATATATCATGCTTAAAGGATTGTATAATATATATTATGTGTGGCAAAATATAAGATACATAACTAATTATGTATATATAACTTATATACTGAGCTTGATGAGAAATGTGTATAAAATACTCGGGTATCAGTATAGGTATACCACTACACATGTGTGTATATCCACAGAGGCAAATATTGTATAGCAGATTTTGCAAACTTGTAGGCCTAAAACACTTATATCAGAAAAATTATCAGTAATTGACATACAGAGATGATAGATCTCACAACAATCACAAATGCAATTAATTAGTGACTGAATTCACCGTAAGTAGTCTTCTCCTTTACCTGATACTTAATTCTGTCACCGGCCTATTCCACGTAAGCCCTTCCATAACAATCAGAAAATATGTGCCAATATAACAGCCAAGGAAAGGTGCAATACAAAGGGCTAATCGAAATGTGCGCGAATGTGAACCGACCAATGAGAGAAACACCAGTCACTTTTCCCAGGGATTCACCCGAATAATAATAATGAGAAAGTACTTACTAAGCCGATGAATAGCGAAAATATCAAAAGGAAAAAACATCCGGGAAATCTGAACTCACCAACATAACTGGCTTTCTCTACGAAAACCACACCTTTCTTTCAATGCGTTTTTGTGGAGGCTAAGGGAGGTGGGGGAGCTCTTTGTATGTTGGTCATACGGTACGAAGCAAGGAAACTCCATTTTTGCAGAAAACATTTCCGTGTTACGTAGCTGGAAGTTTTTCTATTGTTTTTTATTGGTGACTGTTAGCGATGTGTTTTATATTGTTATTTGATTATGTTTGTTCAGACTCAGCTAATCTATTATTTTCAGCTTAATTTTTTGGATTATAGTATCTTTGGGTAACGGTAATATTGTATTATAGGACTTTTTAGGGATACTGTTGGTTCTACAATTTTTAACGTGTTATTATCATACATTATAACGTTATTATAGCTATCCAACATAATAACAAGGTTTCATAAAATTTTAATGTTGTTGTTGTTGTTACATCGCTTGTCTTGTGTACTTGCATCTAAATAACTTCTCTCCACCAATAAAATTATTTTAATAAACTGTAATTTTGTTGTTGTCTATGTTACGTTATTATTGTTTTTAATGCCAGTGCTATTCAAACTACAACTTTCAACCAATTACCACAGGTAAACGCGTGGTAAACCACGGCGCTAGATGTTTTGCATTTATTTTGGTGATGTTTTTATTACCCTTACACCGAACAACTATGTTATGTTTATCATATAGCTCTCTCAACACCTTTGTACCTTCCAGTGCCTGAAGACATCTTCGAGGACCAGTTACAGACAGAAGTCTCTGAAGATCTTTACTTGTTAAACTTTACTATTATACAATTAAGACTAACAAATGATCCAAACCACCCTTTTGTTACTTACAAAAGTGATAACAAAACCATCAAATGCTTTATACTACCGATTAAAACTTGAAGACATTAAAATACTCGCCAGTTACTTACAAACAAGGACTCAACAAGGCATAAATAATTACTTTCAAGCTTCCAACAACAATTCAAAGTACATTAAATTGTGCAAAAGTCATTTAGAATCAGTATAATCTAATAACGAACTGTTGTCGAACAAAAAATATTTATCCTTAACATTCGTTCCGGCCCTAGCTTGAACTATTTAAAAATCGCATAAGGCAACTTTTTTTAATTAATAACATAAAGGAGTCCTTTCAAAGAAACGGTCGGTACGTTTCAAACGTAAACGGCATGAATAATAGTTTTAAATGTATTTGAATAAGCAGTTCATTAATTATGTGTCGGGGGTATAATAGTAATTTTTGACGTGGCCCTTCCTGCTTTCAATGCTTTCGCTCGGTTACACAATTTTTTGGTAGTAGATCTGATTTTAGGAGCTTTTCGTTTTGAGGTTTGGCCGTGCGAAGATTGGTGTAACATAGTAGTAGGGGATCAAAAATGTATTTTTTGTTTCAGCTTAAGCGTAACATAATATCACAAAGTTATGGAAATCAGCTTATTACTTTTTCGTAGTATGTATATAAACCTATAAAAATGTAAAAGGTTTTCTATTTTTAAAAGAATTTAATTTCACATTTGTATGAATTAACCCTGCAACTAAGATTATGCTTAATATCGTCCTATGTTTACGCTAATGTTATACATTAAAATTAAACAAAATTTATACGCATTTTATCGCGTTGTTTATTTTTTTATAAAACACTATTATTACATAATTTTGAACTTTAAACTACTATTGTTAAACACTTCTGCTAGTTACTGTTTACTTTAATTTAAGCTATTTAAATTATACAACTATTTAGATTTAATTTTACACTTTCCCCGACGTTTCGGTTGCTTTTCAGCAGCCATGGTCACGGGGAGACTAAGATGCTAGTTGTCTCAATTTTCCAGTGTAATTATTTCAAAGTACCCGAACATAATTTAATCATTGGTGTTTCTATTTACGCAGTAAAAGTGTTTAACAATGGTAGTTTAAAGTTTCAAAATTATGTAATAATAGTGTTTTATAAAAAAATAAACAACGCGATAAAATCCGTATAAAGTTTGTTTAAATTCAATAAGTTTACGACATGATAGAATTCAAGCTATTTGCATTCAAGCGATTCGCATGCGAGAGAGATTCGACCACGCCGTCTATTCTAAGGTAGAGGAACACCGTGGTAGGTTTAATCGGTAGGACCGGTACGTCGTCATCTTTCCGCGCGTGAGTCCGACATACCCTCTGCGTCGCCCCGCGGAGACTCGCACTTTACTTTGCAGGTTTGAGGTATTTCCGCTATTATCTTCTTTTGCACTCTTGTATCTTTTTATTTGCCCTTAGTTAATATAAAAATTCTGACTGCCTATTGGTCCCGGGATTATGTACACGGCCGATAGTGACGTTCCGCATCTGATCTTGGTTTGGGCAAACTGTCCTATGATTTTATGTTATATTTCTCTTTTGTTTCAGTGTCAGTACTTAGTCTAGAAATATTCCCGTCAAACGGCAATAATCGCGCCTTATATAATATGAAGCAATGTTGTGTTTGTATACACCTTTGCCTACTTCTTAGGATATAATACAGGCGTAAGTCTATGTACGTGGTATTGTTTTAAGGGATTCAATTTATTATGCTTCTCAAAGTCAACAGCAAAACTGTAACATAAAAATCGTCTGCTTCTTTTAGAGACGTCCTATTTTACTTTTCTACATATAATTAGTTTTGGCACAGATGCAGAGCCCAAGATCCTTGTCAAGTAGTGCTTAAGTTTCGCCGAACGAACAAGGCAGGGTCTTCATGTGATTAATAGTAGTCATTACGTACGTATAAAGGTGAGCCCCTGTACGTCAGATTTTCGTGTTCGCACACGTGGCACCCCTGTCCGGTCTTGAGATTAGTGATGTAATCTTATTTGGCGACAGTACGGTAAGACAGTGTGAATGTGAAATGAGATAAGTCTTATTTAGTTGCTAAAGCGTTTTATTTAGGAGGAGCGGTGTTTTTTACTTTTTAACCGTATTAACCTCTGGTATGCCGGAACGTGGATCTGCGCGAGACACAATGCTTTTTCTATTATGTCTGGTATTCTGGCATACAACAGGTTAAACTAAGAGTTGTATATGAACAGCCGATGTCGATTATCGTTCTATAGATAAATTGTGATCATAAATGTTTTTAAGATGAATACTGAAAATATTGTTTATCAACATAAATTTACATTAAGGAATACATGAGGAAAATAATGTTCTGTGAATACAAACATGGTATAGGATGCCAGTTCGGTCAAGATATGTTACTGTTCTGGTCAGTGGCGGATAGGTCTACCAATCCAGCCATAACAATTTTTATACATTGTTGAAATGTTTGCAATCATAGTGTGCTACGGTTAATAGTCACCTTTGATGGACAGATCTGGTGTTTGGGTATATGCTTATATAATAAAAAATATAAGTTTCAAATATTAAAGCTGTATAAATTTTCTTTTCATTTTTTATCGTTACTATTTATATTTAGTAAAATTCCTTTCGTAAAGGTGCATCTACACTGTGAACGTGTGTGGGTGAATATTTAAGAGTGAATGTTTACATGGTAGAGACAAAAAATTGCGAGCCAAGCATTTGTGTGCTAGCACAATTCCAGGCATTCTTAAATATCTTCAATTTTTGTGATATTCCTTCCCGACCCAAAATTTTGAGTGTCTTCAATTTTCATGCAAATATTGAATGCAAATGTTGCGGGTATGGTAACCTAAGTACATATAATGTAATGAAGTTGTTATAAATTGACTGCATTTAGATTTGATTAACCTACTGCTAAGTTCCATACGGTATATGTACTATGGTACCAAAACCTAGCTGTTATTCAAAATTATCTGACAGATAAGTACTATCGTTTTATACTAATCTAATATCAAGTGTATTCTTAAGATAAGTTGCAAGCTTAAGTGAAACCTCACCTTATATAATGAAACATTCTACAAAATAGTGCATTTGGCAATAGTGCATTGTGCTTAATGGCACAGTCAGCGAAATAAGTTTATGAATTGAAATTGTTTGTCGTTTACACGAATATTACCTATACATTGAAATTAAGCTACTTTAAAAGGATTTTATCGCATTGTTTATTTTTTATAAAACTCTGCTATTACATAATTTTGAAACATTAAACTACTACTATTTAAGCTATTTATATTATAAAAACCATTTATATAAAATATTTTAAATTAATCTAAGACTAAGATGATGGTTGTCACAATGACTTGAGGACACACTTCAAGACATCTTAGTCTCCCAGTGAACATTCCTGCTGAAAAGCAACCGAAACGCTGGAAAAATGTAAAATTAAATCTAAATAGTTATGATGTTCGTGTGTTGGCTGTATCACCCGTCTGGCCCGCGATTATTTGTTAATATCGATTATAAATTAGAATATATCCACAGCTCCTAGTGTAGACGCACCTTTAAAGAGTTAGGTCTCCTGTGGTTCTCTGCCAGGTAAACGTTTATTATACATTTTCTCATAATGATAATATATTTTTTAAGTATTCTTTTCCCCCTATATCTCTCTTTTACAATCATTAATTTAAAAAGAAATAATATGTTAGAACTGACAAGACTTAGCATCTACCTCAGTCTCCAAGGTACATTTGGCTGATGTGTTTCTTATTGATAGCAATTTTACGAAAATATTATTACTGAGTAAAGACGATTTGTTTTACTATGGGGAATTGTAAGCAGTAGTAGTGAAGACCTATCTGCAAAGTTAAATAAAATTCCCGCGGCAGATATTAATATGTTATCGGTACTACTTATCCTCTCTGATAAACAAAATTACTGTATAAAATTTTAATCGTTACAAGAAAATTAAAGCAGCCCGGCTTTCAAACAATTTTAGAAATAATATCTCCATATTATATGAGATATTATTTATAAATTTGTCGGCTATTCGAGGACTTTTGCAAACAAGCTATGAAATAAGTATACACTATTGATGTCATAATGCTAACATGACTATATTAGCCCTACTTTACATCTTGCTAATATGTTTAGTTTCTGAAACTCACGGATGTCAAAACATACGAAAAGTTTAAACTTGAAATACCTACTTATATTATAAGTATGAAAGTTTGTGAAGATCTTTGGATGCTTGGCTGTTTCTTACTTAATCACACCTAGAACGGCTTTGGATGAAGTTTGACACACCGATACTTTTTATTGTAATGCGTTCCCGAGGGACCAATTGCTATTTAAAAAAAGCAATGTAGGTACAAAATAGATATCTTTATTTTCGAATACGAAGTAAGAGTATTTTTTGAATAATCCAACTATCCACCAACATGAGATATTAACAAAGTGGATAAGTATTTATATCTATACATAATATAACTAATCACTCTTTCAACATCTTTATCTTCTCCATTGAAAGTTAAATAGATGACGTATTTTTATTACTAAAACAAATAATAAAGCATAATTATTCACATGACCACACTCACTAGTTTCCTGAAAGCTGAAAGGGCGCGGGTCGGGCCAATTATGAAAATAGCGCACCTGCGCTTGTCAAACGCGGCCGCGGTTGTCTGCCGTCCTACCCGAATCATTAATCTTTTCACTCCTTATACTTTATACATTCCTAGTACCCACCCGGCTCTTCGCTCTATGAAATTGTTCGACACAAATAGATATTGGTTTTATTTTAGATATAGATATTTTTGGTTGAAAATAAATAAGCTTATTTTAAATGAAAGTCCACGGATGTATGTTTAACTCTATTTGATACGTGCAAATGTATCATCTACGAACCTCAAGGCTAAAAAAATATATATTTATTCTGGGATGGGATATAATGTAAGCTTATTTTAGCTTGGAACAGAAAATTTATTTTGCGCTATGACTAGCGTAGACAAAGCTTTTTATTTATTCGTTAAGAAGTAGGGTAGTTATAAAACTGTCAGAGTAAAGTGTCACAGCTTGATTGAGACAGTTTTATACTATGCAAGTTGGTGAATATTAAGAATATTATCCATACAAGTTCTTATTTTCGAGCAATATTATTTTCCTTTTAAAATTAGTTGCTATCTACGTCATAGTGTTCAATCCGACTTACACATCAACTAGTATAAGGGATCCCGTGTAACATGTGACGGTACATGGTGAAATGTGTATATAAAGATTCTTTAGCGTCACAAACGGAGCCATGACATCGAAGAACCAGTCAGCTTGTGATCACAGCCGGTGTAACCTAGTCGAAACGTCAAGTACCTAAAGGTTGGTAAACAATATCTACCTATGCATGATTTGTTAATACAAATTATAGTTACATACCCTTACGAATTATAGTTACATAGTAACTAGACTGGTCTATGAAAAAATAGTGTAAGCAATTTGACCAAGTTTTGCTCAAACCATATTACCATAATTATAGTATTATTTTCTATTATAAATTTGATATGTAGATTAATGTTAATGTAACTATCTATCTAGCTACATGCACTTTAATAATGGCAACAGCTACATATTTTATAATCATTATCTATCACAACAGCTAGCTAGCAATATGTATAGACCTTTTATTGATTAAGTTACCGGCTCTTTGCATAATTCAGGCAATGTACATCGATTGTATAAATACAGGCTATGCGTAAATTTTCGTTAGCGCTGCCATCTATGGGTGAGTAGACTTAACACCATTTTCACGAATTGAGCTTTAACACAACATATCTCACGTTTAGCGCCATCTCTTAGTGAGTAGAAGAGTTAAAAGAGCTTCTAAAAGTATTGATTTTTCGCGCCATGAATACATTATAGCGTAATGTCTGCTCATTGAGCTTAATTTATTGCTCTGGAATTTTGTTTAACTGCAAACTTTAATATGACCAACTCTGTATTGTTTCATTATGGTTGCAGAAAATAGTTGACGAAACGTGAATTTCTAAAGAACGATGTAGTATGTAATAGTTTAAATTTATAACAATATGCTCTTTCTTTGCTTGAGAAGATAAGATAAACAAGGAAATTACTATGCTGTTCTAATTTTTACTAGTCTTACTTTACTTTCTGTTTTCTTTAGGTATATTGCGAGAACATAGAACAGGGTAAATTCATTGTTCTTTTTCCAAATGTAAACCAGGCGAGGCATCGCTGATATTGCAATAGCCTGTGTTGGGTATTTAGTATCTATTTAGTATCAGGCACTTCTTGTAAGTGATAGGTACATAACATTATCAGAGAAATAAACTATTGTTATTCTTTTTGCCTTTTATGCAACTGAGAACTTTTTAATGTCCTCCAATATTATGATTCTAAGGCAAATCAAGTAATTTCAGTCCTTGATATTAAGGTTTATCTTGAAATATGATTAAGTACTAGGGAATACGGGATTCTAAAATTAAAATCAGTAGATTAATTTCAATGTTTATTTCTTATAAACAGTAATTAGTTAATTACACCATCCAAATATTGATAGGTACAACATTTATGTAGAACTTAGATCGTTTACACCTTTGCACCAAAACAAAATATAAATAACTGAGAAAGTTATTGAGACCAAGTTAACAATCTAATTACATTTAAGTACAACATATCTCAGTGGTCTACGAAATAATATAAACACAAAGGTAGAAACCAATACATTTTATACAAAGCAATAATGCATAATCATCATCACAATAAGAATAAAAGTAAAAATAACTATCTTTATGTGTCCATTTCATTATCTGCTAAGTGGTTCCGAGTGTAAGGTGCTAAATGCCAATTAATGTCAAATAAAGTTTTATGGGAAAACCAAAGAGGGAGCCGTAAAGAGTTCGAAACGGCAAAGAGAATGCCACAGAGATGAGGAAATAAAACTACCTATTTGTGTTTCACGCTATAATGCAGGAGCGTTAAGTTATATGGCACTGAAGTAGATTGTTACTAAGTGATTTAAGACCTCATTATCTTAGATTGATCGGATACATCTCAATAGAATAGAATAGATATCTAAGAGAATACAACACAATAAATCCTTTACATGGAGCCATATTAGGTGAAAGAGATATTTCTAATGGCATGGAATCATTATATTTAAATATGAATGCCATTTACAACAGGAGTAAATATACTGCAGATAATGCTAGCTAAGTTGATACAGTAAAATGAAATACATAAGACTTAGTAGAAATAATATACTGGAAATTACAATAATACATCAAGAGCAAATTAATATTGGAGTAAAATAGAAATGTGTCGTTGCGTCAAAAGCGGATGCAGTTCCAATCGCAGATAACGATTACACATAATATGCAAATACAACAAAAACAATGGTGACTTCGATGCATTTGCATTATGTGGTAGAAGAAACTGATCGCCTGACAACCAACGATTACAAACTTCATGACAAAGGCACATTAGAGCATGACATGAGTAACAATCATAATATAGCAGATATTTTTACAAACAACTACCAACAATTTATTATATATCAATAAAATAATAAAGATAAACAATTATGTAAATATTTCAATTTTATTCAAGTTGACTACAAAAATACGATGCCTGCCTAAAGTTATAAACAAGAGTCATGATATTGTTAAGCAAAGTTTCATAAATAGCAATGATCCAATAGATCTTAATAGTTCAAAATTCAACAGTTACTATATCAGTCAAGCGAAACATCAGTTTAAGTGAAGTCATCTAAGAAAGAGCTACTGTAATGCAGTTCTTGCTCTCAATGACCATGCATTATACTAAGTTGTAGTCATATAATATTTATTCATTATTATTGAGAAAGATGAGTAAAGAATAATTATTTACTTAGAAGAAATCAAACTAGATGACGACAAAGGACATAAGTTACCGTTATTACTAACATGAGAAATACTTCATGAATTAAATTAAATATTCAACCAACATACAACTACTGTACAATTTTATATCGCCAGCTATTTGGAACTCATTCGGTATGAGTGTCTGGTATACAATTTTCCTACAACGTGTCTGGAATTTCATATTACTAAATAACTTCGGCTGGATTTTATACAATACGTGCCTAGTTTTCTTCTTTTATGCCGCGTAGCTGAAATATTTCACTTTTCATATTACATGCTAAACAGTTCTCATGAATTACATTTCTTTTAAGAAATAGCGAGTTAGTAAGAAAATAGGATATATAATAATATATGTGAGCAGAAAATTCGTCTAGCTTACAGAATACTTGAAATTATACACTAGAACAGAGGAAATAAAATGAGACTAGCTTAAATAGAAATAAAGATAGTATCTAGGACGAATGTCTTTGATATACGTGAAATATCCAAATTTATATTAATTTATTTTACCTTCATTTATTATCTTTTTTATGTCATCCAAACTCAAATCACGATCCTCGATCGCATTAAAAAGAAATAAAATTACGTAAACATACATAATATGCATTACGGTAGTCAAAAATATTATTGAATACGAAAAGTAGTATTGAAATTGTATTTACGTCATTCACTATCGAAATATTGCACAAACATTCATGATGATATGAAATATCAGCCATATAAAACAAATATAACATTGTACTGAAGACCAATTCTTGTAATAAAAACTGTTCAAAATAGAGTTCCCATCTCGTTTCAGTTAATATCACAAATTAATTTCTTCTTAATTTAAATGAACGTCGTGTATTTTATTTTTAATTAAATTGCATTTCAGTTTACATTTGTCGTTTATTCAACTAGATCGAAACTATTTTGAACATATTTTATTACGAGAATTGGGGTCTTTAGACATTAGTAACACAGATGTGTTACTACCATGTTGTATAATACAACATGGTAGGTACATAGATTATACACACATGCAATAAAAACAAGAGTATCTTCTTCATCATTGTCTTGAAGCGTTGCAGTGCATGCACCACACAAACCTCTCTAGAACCGAATTTGTCGCCTCACTTCAAACAAATTCGGATCTACAGGGTAGATGTAGGGCACTAATATTGATGCCGATGGGCACCAAAGAGGATCCCAAACTTCTTTACTTGATTTTTCTGTCTTCTAACAATGATTCTGTAATGGAGTAATTTCACATGTTAATAACGTGTTACATAAAGCTAGGTTTCCTGTTTTTAATTAGGTGGATGTATGAACTGCCTTTTTAGTAGAACATTGAATGTTATAATTTTGAAGACTCCGGCTCTGCCGATAACATTTTAGCTATACGCCTTTCTTTCATAATAGCTGTCTTATTATAATGGACATAAGAAAATTGAAATTCGTCTTTTATATTTGAGTATGCGTTTCACTCTAATACAAATTGAGCCAAAGTGGTTTAATTTTTGATAATTATGACAACACTTCATGTCACTTATTGCATGTATTGTAACACCTATCCGTTTATTTCTTGACATACAAGCTGTAATTTTAACAGAGGAGTGATAATGCTATGATTGTGTAACATTATGTTACATATTATTTGCGTATCTTATTTGAAAGAGAATATTTCTCTTCGTGATTATTTGCCTGTAGACTAACAAAGAGTAATCTTGCAAAATACGGACAGTAAGGTTTATAAATTATAAGGTAATATTAAAAAAACTTCTCTGAATTCATCGTGGTCGTTTGCACCAAGCTGCCATCAAAACGCACCTGAAATAAAAATACAATAATATTAAATTATTGACAAACATATGTCACACCAAAAAATGAATTTAAACGCTCAATAAATCACTCTTAAATTCTTAATATTTTTATGATTTACGTCAAAAGACACATCGATCAAAAACGTGTTGTCAACGTGTGGTAGATAATATTATCGATTAGAAACATGGTATGGCGCGCGTCACCTACACAATCAGATCCCATAATAAGCGTGTAACAGAAGCCAAGTGTCGTAATCGATCATCGTAATTGCACCTGTTTATCCATAGACGAGAGTAAGGTAAACATCTGAGACAGGTAAGGACGGTTATGTCTGAGCGACCTTACTGTCGGCAGATAAATAATGGTTCAGTGATCGCATTAACACAAGACTGGAAGTGAGGGAAAGTTGTCTAAATAATCAACGGAAGGAACTCGTTAGCATGAATGCGTTTTAGTCGGTACCCGCTAATCAATACAAAAAGATACCTATGTTTGTTTTAACACACACGTAAGTAATATTTTTTCGCAAATGTTGCATCACTGACTCACAAAAACTTAAACAAGCCTGAATTTATGATTCATTCAGCTAGAGACATACCCGTTTTAAAAACAACTAGTATTCCAGATGTAAAGGCATTTTTTATTTTATTAACATTTAATTAAACGGCGCAGCTCTTGGAATTTTAATGTAGTCTAGCAGGTTTATAATATTTATGTATTACCGCGTATTTAATGTAATATTTTTACGACACGATTAATATCTGTTCATAATCGAGATCTGGCACGTCAATAACGTCAACATCGATATCTCTTCTATATTTAATCACTGTTCATCGAACTTCAAGCAATCGGCGCGTCACTACGTCTGTGCGGGCCGCGAATTCGTCGGTTGATTCGCCAACCTTGGCGTAACGAGGTCGCCATCCGCCCGGCGGCGGCGCGGCGGTGGCGCGGCGGTGGCAAGTGGGTCAGGGGACGCGCATGCGCTCTCCGGACACGAGCAATGAGCGCCGCCCCCGCCCTCGAATGAATGGCCGGGACCCCCCACTTTATGCGCACCCACCAGCATAACATGACCTCCCCTTCTTTAGATCTTATTTACGATGACAGCGTGATTTGGGGTAGCTCAAAGGCTGAAAGAGCTCTAGCTTGTTTGGTTGCCAGCCCAAGCAGCTGTTGTACAAATCTGTTGAGCGCTCGGCCCACTAGTTGCTAAGCGAATCTTGGGATGTTTGATTTTGTCTATTGTCTGTGTAGGCATTTCATTACTGCTACTACACAATATAACACCTACTAAAAGGCAAAGATTGATGATGTATTCTGTGTTACTATATTAATGAACTTGCTTTTGCCCGCGGCATCACCCGCGGGCTGAAGAGAATCCCACGGGAACGTATTACCGTCATAAAAATCCTATGTATTAATCCAGAACATGGTCTATGTGTATGCCAACTTCTATCCAAATCCTTTGAGCAGTTTACGCATTAATGACTTACAAAATTTAAACACCTTCACAAGCTTCTTCTCCCTAGCCTTTATTATTCCCAAGCCACTTGAGGTCGGCTTTTCTGGTCTAACCGTATTTGACTGAATATCAGTTTTTACACGGAGCGGCTGCCACCTGACCTCCGCAACCCAAAAGCTAACGATACCCTAAGGTTAGACCAGTGTCAGAATATTATAGGGCACTGACTTCCCAATAACGACTGCCATAGATGTTGGCATGGCAGCCGGGACCGACGGCTTAACGTGCTCACTGAGGCACGGAGCAGGCGATAATTGTCAATCAATACGCACATAATTTCGAAGTCATATATCTGCCGAAAGTCAGAGGTGCGCCACGTGGATTCGAACCCGAGACCCTCTGTATTGCAGTCTGTTGGTCTCCCCACTGAGCGACCGCTGCTTTTTTTTAAACACCTTTTCAACCATTCACATTAATAAGTTAGATATAAAGTTACTTCTAGAATAATTCAATAAAATTATTGGTTTATTAAGTATCTCATGCAATTCTTATAAATATGATGCACTTTCTTGCATATAAGCGAGTAACCCAATAGACCAAAGAGAATTTATGGTATTGAAAATATTTGTAATTCAATTTGGCTTGCATTTTCATTTCGTACATTGCCCTGAGAATGAACAAATTCAATTTTGTTTCGCTTCATACCTATCAACATAAGAATTATTTATGAAGGCAACAATTTTTCTCAGTTTCTTTATGTATGTTATTTCCATTTTATTCTCTTGTATTCTAGAATCGTATTACATAAAGCAACTACGCTCTAAATTTTTATGAAACAGCCCTTTACGCATACACATTTTTATTTGCGTCGCTGGGGTAATTTCATTGCGCAAATGAAATTAAAAGTAGGCTAAATTTTCGTGACAAGAGATCACGAAAATTCAGTACAATATCAAATGGATTTTATGAATAATTCTTAAACGGAAACTTCTATAAATAGGGAATAGGTGTCAGATTTTACCTAAACCTTCTATAATTATTACATTATCAAGATGACCGAAGTATAAAATTATAAACTTCACGACTAAAACTTGAATATTTTTCTGATTACCAAGTATTAAAGTCACTGAATATATAAGAAGATAAGAAACAACTCAAGTATGGCAACACAAAGACTTATACACAGTTAAAATTGGTAATATAAGAAAGAACATTCTAAACAAACAAGCGAAATAAAATTCTGCAGAGAACAATTGGAACGGACGTCAGCAGAATAAAATGAAAAACTCAAAGATTTATACAACGGATTCAACTACATTTCGTAGTCGTTAACATAAATTGCGCTCTAAATGCGAAGCTATAATATAATACATTTCAGCCCTAGAGCCTGCACTGGTGACCTACTTCTGTCAAATAAATCTAACTTCGTGAAAGCTATTCTATACAAAAATTAATGAAGAAATTTATATAAACAATTAAAAGAAATAATGTTGAGCTCACCTTTGATTCTAACCAAAAACTGATAACAATTGAAACAGAGAATTTAACTAATAGTAAAATTCAAACAACGAACGCGATAATATAAAAAAAATTACAACGGATATTCGATGTGTGCACAACGAGAGACGATCTCGGTATGATGTGTTCCCATACCACGTAGCGGTTGAAACTATTGGTGATGAAAACTATTAGTATGCCACTAATTGTACGGCAGCCTACATAGGCGGCGGTAATTGGCCCATTTACACATTTCGTTAGTCCAGCGTACATAATTGTTGCCTGTTTACAAGGGAGATGATATGAATATGCCAACCACGAATGGTAAAAACTTGAAAATTACATCAAATGCTTTAGCGCAATGAATTTAGGTGTTAATGAGCAAATTAGTACAATTATGAAAACAGTGAAAGGTCTACAGACTTCCAAATGCTTATATTGTTCTTTGTTTTCAGTCTGACTATTCTTGTAAAGCAAATTCTTAAACAGGGCTTAGTTTGTTGAAGAAAATATTTTCGAACTATAATGAAATATATATATATATAGGTAAATATCTTACTAAAATTACCGCAAAATCCATGAACCGTGGTCAAATACGAACAGTTATAAATATGAATATTGTAATAATGGCTGCTACATGTGGGTGATCGGTTAGAGGTGCCATTTGCATATGCTATTGAATATGTTTATGTGTAGACAATAGACTTAGTTAGATCATTTACAATGGTGTTGGAACAGTTGTGACACGGTGACGGACAAAAACGTTTAGTAGCATTTAAATTAAGCGTGTAATAGATGCATAAAGATACATTAGTTTGCTTGACGGAGACTCGATTTTTGGTTCGCGATATGACTGCAAATTTAATTAGAAGCAATAATATGACGAGATCCAAACTGTCATCGAAACAATCACGGTTAAATATAAGTCATAAAACAAAGACTACATATAAGATAGGAGAATATTTTCCATACAATACCCAAAAATACCAGAGGCAATGACTAATGCTACGGTTATAGTGCTAATAAATACCGACCCAGAAAGTTTGTTCGAGCGCAAACAATTAACGGGTACATCTTTTAAAACCAGACACATTGGATCTATTGTTTAGCGATCTTTACCTTTTATAGACTCTATGAGTTTATTTCCAACATCTTTGTTTGCTTTAGATACCTGTACTAAAACATCGCAGTGAACACCGATTTATTGCTATATTGTATGGGTTTATTACCGTAAAAGGCAGGAAAATGTTCAAAGAAGAGACAAATTGCAAAATAGTGATGAATGTGACGCGTTTTAATATTCAGTATTCAAGTTATTGCCGAATACGGTACGAGATAACGGGTTGATCTTTAGCTAAACTAGACATTATCCTATAATTGAAACGCGTTGACACACAATGATACCCGATTTGAAAAGAATGACATAATTTATCAATGTTCAATATAAAAGAAAATATAAAAAAGAATTTTCAATTTTATGGATACTATAATTAAATTGTTACTATTAATAAGGGCAATGTTAGAAATATTATTGATAAGAATTTATTATCGACGTACTAGAAATACTCATACAGTAATATAGTAATTCACAAACATATCATTACAGTTCCTACCACATCTAATAACGGAATCAGACAATTGCTCATAAAATGTATAGATGGTTAAACATGTCCTTTGGCATAATGCCCAAATGTCTGGGGACAACTTAACAGTACCCGAAAGGATTTTATCAAAACTCATTAACGGAATATATTATTAAAGCAATTATTATAGTACTTACGTTATTTGTAAGAACGACTTTTTGACACGCCTCGTACTGCGCGGCACCATCTGAAATGATTTTCACATAAATCATTAATATTTATAACAAATATTCTGTCAGAAGATGAAAGCACTGCTACACAATTCAATGTACAGGAATTACAAAAAGCTTCCACCGATGGAAACCGACCTTGTTCATCCTGCTTGATACGCGCCAAACTGGCGTTGACTTGACAGTCCCGCCAAACATGGCTGCCGCTCGTGTGGGAAGCGGAAATACACGAATTACTACGAGCCAGAAAGGATAGAACAATCTGTACGCACGTGCAAAAAAGAGACAGACGACAGGTCCTGGCTGTTCGAAACTTTAGAAAGAGATAACAATATGCGATTTGACAGGAGTGCGAAAGGATAAGAATCTCATCTAAACGGTTTTTAGGGTGGAGCTGTCTGGACTTTCGGGTCGGCGAGACGCGCAGATGGTAACAAAAAGGGACCAGTCGGGACTAAAATTTGGGCATAAATTGAACGACATTTTTGCCACATTGCTGCGAGGCCGTCCATCGTCTCAGGAATGAACAGGAACGTTTAGTCCTGACATTATTATCGCTATATTCTAAGTTAAAGTAGTTAACATTACTAACATTTTAATATAATTAATTAAACAATCATCATAAAAATAAAATTTGTCTAGCTTCTTACAATAACATACCTTTATTAATCAAACGGAATTCTTTTCTAGTATGTTAATTTAAACATATGGATGTATTTGTTCTAACAAAACACGTTTCGCATAACAGAATTAGCTGTATTCAAGTCACGGGGTCACTGACTCAGGATTTATTGTTGGTTTCCTGCCGTTTTATTAAACTTCATATTTTTCCTAAACACGAGTTCGCCGACCAAAATTTGTCTTCCGCTTTTTGTTTATTCAGACTATCATTTGTAGTTCTATTTTAGGCGGTTGTACTATGGGTTGTTTCGAGTAGGTACAAAATGCACGATCAGTTACATCATTTTTTTTATAAAATGCTATGGGAATATAAACTGTAGCTTTTTGATATAAAGGTAAAAATTCAATGGGTGCGTGTATAACAGGGAATACGCGTACGAGCAAATGTTATCGATATTGCATCTGTATTATGGTATCGTCTCGGATCGAAGTATTTTATTTTTAACCGTGGTGTATGGAAGTACACTTAGCTCGCGCCTTTTCCTTAAAGGATCAGCAGAGCCGTAAGCGGTATTGAAGCGTGATTTATTCGTAGTTCTACATCCAACAAAATTCATAGCGGGTTCGATTCAACCATCACTTATTATGAAGTACCAATCTTTACTCCACTCTCTTAGTGAAGCAATAGATTCGAAGGTACTGAAAACATTGACAACAGAGAACGCGTTAGCATCTACGAAATATTTACTATCGAACATTATGATATTTCGTTTAAAAAAGACTTAATGTTCTATTTAATACATAGATTCAAATGTAACTACTTCTTGAACTTGTTTTTTTAATTGTGTTATTCAGGTAGCTTATTCCTATCATAAATGTTAAAACCTACTTTCTTATCAGCCTGTAACTAGTTGCTCTGAAATGCTATTGCATTACATTAAGGTTACCATATCTATTGAAAAATGCGATCATGTCACGACTGATATACATTTGACTTATACATCAAGTCAAAGAATTTTGAATATTAGATCTGATTTGCCTCGCGTGCCCCTTATAAGGATCATATCTATGTCATATTAGGTTCTTGATATTAAATAAATATCTATGTTTAAACACCAATAATGGCAGTAATATGTGATACCTATAATTCAAAGTTTTAGAATAAAAATATTTAACGTTATTTCTACCAGAAATGTTAGCGAAATATATAACAGCATTTTATTAAATAAGTATATTATACTTAGATTGACTTCGAAGTTAAGTCTGACATAGATTTTGTATAAAATATAGACTGGCCATAATCATATTTAATTAAGCTTATGCGAATTAAGGAACGTAATCAACGGTTCACACATTCCTACGTCTTCTAAAGATCCTCATATATCTTTTTAAATTACACTTTTAAATGGCCTAATAAGCTCTCAACGAGAAGTTCAGTTGCTATTCTCGACAAGTCGTCATAATCGTAATCATTCTTGCACAATGTTCTATCGTTATAAAAAGCAGTAATTACTATATTAGATACCGATAATTTGCACCAGTTCAATATAGGCAATAATCAAATCATACTATAGTCAAACTGGTTTCATTTAAGTCCATTTTCAGATTTCATACTGATGCATGTTTTTACCATCGGACGGGTTTGATAAAATACACGAGCACGGTTATCGATTACATATAAATTATGTATTAGCCTTATCGATATATCGAATTGATTAATAATCGTTTAGGTGTCAATTAAAAGTATTGAATATTTATATGTTCGGTTCAGCAGTAATTAATCTTTTACAGTTTTTATTTAGACAGCACACGGCGCCATATATATTTCTTTATTTAAAAATGGAAACATCTGTCACTTTAAAGGTCGACATCGGTTAGTAAAGTATTAGCCATTAAAATTGATAGTAAAGACTGCTTTTTATTTGACGTCATAGATATTTGGAAATATACCTTGCCAAAATAAAAAAAATTATATAAGGAATTTTCACTCAATAAAATAACCCGGCTTCTATAGATTAGATTAAAGATATTGTCGTAGCCTGGTTTATGTTAAACTGTTTATAGATAAGAGATTAAGACAACGGAAGCTGCCGCCCGGTATGTTTGCGTTCACATTATAATATCGTATCAAGTGAGATTATACCTGCATAGTTTGTCACCTGTATACCAAGCTGATAAATCTTTATTTGACTTAGATAGTGAGCTACTGTGAATTACAGCTTCGGTATATTTTAGAGCGATATTAACAAATATAAGTTGCGTAAAAAATTGTTTACAAAAATGCAACGTCACTGTGATTCTTCATATATCAGGTATATATTGTTATGCAGGTTATTATTTTCAAAATGATTCTTTACTGAGATAGATATAGGCGTATAAAAATAACAGAATTAAAACATAGAACCCAATCACATTTTGTTAAAGGTGTGGTTGATCCTCGCCATGTTGAACGAGGAGCTCAAAATGTTAACAAACAAAAAAGAAAAGGCATATTCTCCATTACTTGTATGCCCCGTAATACGTATATTTTAGAAATGATTCCATCGATTTAATAATCATAGAAAGATTTTTATTAGCTTCATTTTTTATTATATGTATCTGTATCCCAAAATTGAAACATTGTTACTGTCCAGAGCAGAAATAGCAAAATACTCCATCAAATTTAAAAGTTCAAACCGAAAATTGATAAAGTTGAAATGCAAACAAATTCAGTTGCTTCATCAATACCCAGCCCCATAATTACATCGATGATATCAAGCCTCCACATCTAATGCCATGCATTTATTTCTACCATCAACTTGTTTTATCGACAAAAACATATTTTGACATGGATGACTTCCGAACGATGCCGAGGCGTGCCGATTCCATCGATCGACACCGTCGAAGCCTCGAATTTTGCGCGAATGTATAGAGATTTTCAGATGGAGTAAGAATGGTGGTACTCGACGGGAAAATGGCGTGAATTCGTATTGAGATATCTTAATAATATTATAAAGGTTCTGTTTGTTTGGCATTTGCGTACATTGCTTATCTGGTAGATAGGATAGACTGCGACCAGATTATCTACAGTTGGATAGGACGTGTTGCGAACAATGTGCCGCTGAGCATTTCGTACTTAGTGTTAGACTGTATAAAGCCAGCATTATGAGTCAGGTTTCACAGCTCGGAACAATATGTGAGGAATTCAAACTTCAATTAGGATGATTTGGCATGCCAATAATTATCGTCAATACACATCCATCGTGAATATTCTCGGCCAAACGATGTACTAAAAATACTTTATACTAACATGCTAAATTTATACTCACAAGTACACTTAATGTTAAAAAGAAGGCGTTATTAATGCAACACGCAACTCCATTATTCTTTTAAAAAAATAACTAAGTAGCTCCGGAACCCTAAATAAAAGTTGCATGGACGCTACGATAAATTAAGGATATTTTTATAATAAAATAGTTAGAGACTGTAAAACTTGGTTATGATAAGTCAAACAGAAAATATCCGCATAGGCACGCGATCCTTGAGAACATATTATTTATTTACAAGGCTGTTTATGAACTTGGGAAGTTTTAATGACAATAAAAATAACTTACGCCGGTAATAAAAATACATTAATTCTTATACAAGTTTGTCACGCTACTTTTTCCGCGGGGAGTTTCCCTTGAAGAGCTTCTTTTAAACTTTTCAGGTATAATTTAAGGGGGCAGATGTTGCTTTTAAAAAAGATAAACCAAAAAGGAGCGGAGGAAAAGAACGCTAGGTTTCTTTTAAGGAAATACTGTATAATTTTCTTTAGAGGTACCAGAAATCAATGATTGCGGTTACAAGGAGGAAGTATTAGTATTTCGTAACTGATGTTACTTGTATGGGCGCGATTATTTTTATGTAAATACTTGCACGAGTAACAAAGTATTCGTCCACAGCGGCTTCCATGACACACGGTCATAAACTGAATCATGCCAGTCACGTACTTTTGAGTGTGAATGATTGAATTTTTATTCGCGTGCTCATCAAGTAAACATTGTTTGGAAATAGACACCTTGTTGTCTATTTCCGGATCCCTTTTATGTTGTTAAAAGAGTATCTCGAGGAAACAGATATACTTACCTATTTCAATTTTACTGTTAATTATCTAGTAGGTAAACTAATAGATAACCGTTACGAAGCATACGCTTATAAGTTGTGACGCAATACTTATTGTGAGATGAAACCACTACTCATGCTTCTAAATCCTATAATCGCTTCAAGAGGCCTTTTTAAAATGAATCACGTGCCTAATCCCCAAGCTTAGAAAATTAGAATAAGTCATTAAGGATTTGGTATAAAAGAGAACAAAATAAAATTAAAAAGGCAAAGAAAATGTTCTTTAATAAATAAACGCGTTCTGAACTCATAACTAATAATAAAGGCAATATCAAACGTTACGGTAATTCCTCAGGAAATATATATTCCGATTACAAGCAAGCAACGGGGGCTAATTTTTATTTGTTAGATATTCCCAGGCAGCGAAAACGCCGTGTTTTTAATAATTGCATAATAATTCATCGGAACGGGAAAATGTTGGTTGATTTAAATTTAGTGGCATTTTCACTGATGTATTTACCTACCGGGTATATTGTGGAAATAAGGAAAGAAATAAACCGGTGTTTGTGGCGGCGTTAAGTGAATGTTATACCTACTTCAGGAAAGGTATATTCGTGGGTGTTGTAACTACTTAAGCTGTCCGAGTGTTTAAGACCCAAGGCGGTCTTTAACCCGCTGAATATTCTAGTCGCTTACCTATTCCTTATCTACTGTTACATCGGACATGTTACATAGCGCGGACGTGTTTAATTTTAATTAGACATGCTAATATTAAACCACCTAGAACATATTTACATGAATTATGGGGTTACGGTGGTTTTCCGCTTAATTTGTTCAAAATTGTTAAGATACCATTTACCGATGTTATCAACCGATCTAAATTAAAATTGTTAGATCTTAAAAGATTGTGTAGATTAAGTTCATTTTGTAAATATTATTAAATTATTCTACCGATCGAGTTCTAAACATGACATATTCTATTTGATAATCAGAAATTATATTAATTTTGATTATAATTAATTAATTATAATAAAAGGATAAATACTAAAGTATTGAGCAAATTATAGCTGAAGCAGGACGTTAAATAAATGCTATTTGTTTTATAACCTGCATGAACAGAAAAACTCAACAAATCATAACCGTTGAAATTATACGTATTTACGTAAAAACGTAACTATGGCCGAAGGAGCGAAAGGTCAGACCTTTTTTGATATCACGCATTAACATGCATAAAAGGAGAAATCAGAATATTATCAGAGTGCCGCGAATGTTCCGCACATGCGTAGAACGAGGACCGATATCGACGGGCGGTAGGCGTCGCGCGCAAGCTCCGACGAACCCCCGATAACGTAAATAATACAATAAAAATAATACAATCCCACTCGATTTGAATGTCTTCTACTCTCCGTAGGTTCAGAGTCAGCTTGATTGACTGTTATAGCTGCCCGCTATACGAGATTTTGTTGCGACTATAAGACTTTTTTACGATGACAGTATAAATGATGGGCTGACCTCGTCGCGAAAGGAAAACGGGTGTTTGTATCAATATTGACAAGGGAAATTTTACTAGATTAGTCTTTGTACGGAACAAGCTGACGGTACGCTGTGGTAGTCAATTTTATGAACGACGTTGCTTTAGGGTAGGACGCTAGCAACATTATAGTTACCGACAAAAAAAAACATGTTCTTTTGAGTTCAAGCTACGCAGATTTGAGAATACTTTTACTAGAATAAAGTCAATGCCTACATAATTTCTAATTTTTTAATGAATAGGCAAATATTAGTTAGTTTTAGATCTCCTTGTGTAAAGACAATATTACATTTATGTTACAGACAAAGTATGCACATGGTTAGTTTATATTATATAATGTATATTTAGTATATTGTATTCAAGTTAAAGTTTGATATAAAATAAATAGAGTGAATGCTGCATTAGTAAAATAGATTGCTGGATAAATACATAAGTACTCCCGTAAATAAAGTTAAAACTTTTCTGGTTTGGAATAGTTTTTAAACGTTCTAAAGTCCAATTTGTCTCACCCGTCTTAGAACAGATGCGCTTCGGGCCATTTGACCTTACGCTGCAGTGGACGGGTTAAATGTCACCAGGACCACTTTTCTTTTATTGTACTTTTACTTGCTACCATTATATACTACTATACTAAATACCGCATACACATAAATAAGGCAAAGGAAAGGTAAAATAAAACTCAAGTTAAAACAATAAAACTAACTGAAATCGGAATATCAATTACAATATTGAATCAAATACAAAAAGTAATTGACGAAATTGACTATAAATTCGCGGCCATTTTAAAATGAACTTAAAATTTTATTCGTCTAGATCACGCAAAGGAATTAAATCAAACAACCTTGTAATTGATATTCATTACATTGTAAATAATAATTCTATTATCGAATGGCGATATCGCGAGGTTGGAACAGAAAAATACAAATTTCAAAATTACGCTTACCGTAGAAAGCGGAGGCGCGTTGGGCAGCTGCGCGTTGCGAAGTGCGACCGACGACACAAGCCTACTACGTCACCCCTCCCGCGCCGCCCCGCCCTACTCCTTAGCTTCTCACAGATTTGTCTACACAACCCCTCGCTACCGAGTTAACAGGCTCTATACTTAATAATACCTATTAATTATCCTTTATTAGGCTGTTTATGATTGCTTTTGTCAATATTTCCGCCATTAGCAGTAGTTGTTACAAAACTATGATTAGACGTCAAAACTTTTGACAAAATTATAATATTATACAATAAGACAAAAGGTTAGAAGTAAAATGTTGTGTGACGGAAAATTACGCAAAGGTAGCCGTGTAAGCATGTACAAAGATGTACAAACAAAGTTAAATACGTGCTTACGTCCTATTGACAGTGAAACCGTTAACGTTGTCGGGCGCGTGCAGTGACGTAACCAAAGCCTGCCGGTTCCGGAGGACGAGTTCACATGCCTCTTTGTTTAACATACGACTTTATTGTAAGGAGTCTGGGCTTAAAACGATGTGTATAAGTATTGTGGAAAGGCACCCACCATGCTCCTTTGGCTTGTCAACCCTTGCAATAGAAAAGGTTGGGCTCTTTTGTTGTTGGTGTGGAGATGGCTATCCAATTTGCAATATGCTGCTTTTGAGAACAAATAACATGTTTCGACACGTGTTACGCATTTTCTCGATGTATCGTAAGCAAACATTATTTGTCATCTCATTAATGCCTTAGTTCACAAATGTAATATTGATAGTTTAGGACAAAATCTGCTTATTGCGGTTGCTGGCCAAATGAAGAACTTACAATATTTTTTTCAATACGATAGCTACGTTGTATGGTTTCTATCGGTAGGTATCCGCGAAATGCCATTCTAATTGCGTTTTGCCGGCAAAATACTTCCGACAATATTGTCGTATTATATAATTTTGCATTCTAAACGCCGCTTATCCATCACGACGCGTCCGTCCGGTGTCTATGTCCAACTAACAAGACGCCATATGGCGTTCACGGCCCAATGACTCAATACATTTTTGTATGTAACTCTTTGAAATCGTCGATGCGTACGATTATGTACATTCATATACGACCATTATTATTATTACGTAATGCATGAATTAGATTTATTGCTATTACTTGCCCTTAATTCTGCGTATGGGTCGTTGGTTTAAAAATAATTGAAGGTGTGATTGTTTTTTATGATATTGTAGATCAGCCGCAATATGGAAGACTAGTTTGGGCGTGTTTTGTTGAAACCTGTTGCTAGCGTGCTTCGTGAAGAGATTATAAAGTTGTGTGACGTATCAATATGACGTAGTATCGACGTGGTAACAATAATCTAAATAGCATCCGTGTAGTCACCATGTTTGACTGCTTTTCCTAATCTCTCAACGTGTAACAGCAGTTAAATACCTACCTAAATTTTAAAATTAAGTTTTAAAAAAGCTTCTTTTTTTCAAGATAGGTTTTTGGTGTTGGACCATTACGGAAGAAATCTAACTATGTTTTCATTGTCATTGCTAGAAATCTTTATACAATAAATGCAATTCAATAGCTTAATTATTTTATGTATAAAAACGAGAATGCTAAGATAAACCAATTACCGAATACGCTTTTTAAAGCAAAATTATACATTGAATGAAAATTTTAGAGAAAAGAGGACATAACATTGGAATGTGCCGTCACATTGTACTTATTGCTTAAATATTATTAGGTATTTAGTTTTAACACCAACCTAGCAATGTTATATTATTTATTGCTAGGTAAGGCATGCTTCACTATATTTCATATTTTAAGGTTATCTTGAAATAATCTTAGATATTTAAGACATGACTCGTCATAATGTTTGCTTAAATTGAGAAGCATGTATAGTGATAATAAAACTAACAAGGTAACAAGGTACAATGCCACATTTAGTGAAGCTAAATTTTAAAAATAAACTTTAATCGAAATCGAACAGTCATAAAACAAATGTACAGAGGAGCGTAGGCTTTTATCACGTTGAGAAACATTAAGAGATATTATACCTACATAATGTTGGTAGAGTTTCGTTTAATATTTATATTTTTGCTTCGCCTTAAGTATGCGTAAGAAGAGCTAAGAGCGTAAGAAGAGCGTAAGCAGCTTATATAGTAAGCGTAAGAAGCGTTAAAACGTTATATTTCTAATTCATATCGTTATGTACCTAATTTTAGCTCTGTCATAGTGCCTTAATATTACGTGACGATTGTCCATTCTTAAAAATAGTAATTGTAGCATTACTTTATGTTCATTGCATAATGAATTAACGATAAAACCTCTAAGACGTTGAAATGAAATAAACATTCTTATACTACTTATTTCTAATTTACCTAAACTTTTTATATAATAAGAACGTTAAACAATCAATTTAGTCGATTTCTTTATTATTGACGTTAAACATCGATTTGTGTCATTAATACGATTTACGTCATTGATACAGCGATTGGATTATTGGATTAAGTTGACTGTTCTAATAATATTGTTTGTTCTAATAATTGTCGAAATATATAACTGATTATGAAGTGCAGATGAAAGGTTAGCCAGAAGAAAGTACTCGAAAAAAAACTTAAATAACAATGTCACACCAACCTTGAACATAACAAAGCATTGTGCGCAATATCAAAGTATAAAATTATTCAATTGTCTACCAATAGAATTAAAATCTAATATTTATAAAACACATGTTTTTAAAAAAAGGATTAAAGCCTTCCTATTGGAAAAGTCATTTTAATCTGTGGATGAATTTACTGGCTTATCTTGTAACTGACATTGAAATAGTAGTGGATATGAATGCTTGAACATTAATTACATTACTTATACTTTTTTTTTACTTTATATATATAACTGACATTCACCTACTTTTTAATTAAATTTATTTTTCTCGTGACATTAGGTACTTAATTAAATTATTTTGGTTATTACAATTGATAAAGTTGACATTTTATTAAGAATAATAGTGATTATGAATGCTTGCAAATAATATAATTTATTTAATCTTATGCAATATGTTGTGGCTGTAATTTATTTTAATGGATTGTTTATTTTAATGTACGTAATATTTTTATATTTTTTAAATTCCTTTTTATTACTTAATATTCAGACACAATTGTAATAAATTGTTAAAGAATTAAATAAATAAATAAAAATAAATTTTCATGACCGATATCTGAGAAACAACACAGTTCACTAAAAACGAATCGATTACCTACATTCAACGGCATGCAAGCACACAAGGTAAACTAAACCATTGATGGCTTCGTTTAACCACTTCTAGTTCATTTGGGTCTTAGGATCCTTCTTTATTCAGGAATGTAACATATTTGTGGTATTTTACTGGTTCTGTTCTCCTACACGCTTGGTCTGTCCTGCAAATATATTTCTCCCTAAAACGATCAAAGTATAAATCGTTTTAATGAAAAAAATAATAACAGAAAAGTAATTAAAAGGCGGAATATACTAAATCAATATTATTTACACTGCCATGACCGTTGTACGCGTTACAATGTCTAACTACGGAGACAGGATCCATTTATCGCATTATAGGTTTACTAGTCTAATGTGCTTCCTTATTTTTAACAATAATAATATAATTATCTTTTATTTATTACCTACGGTAGGTCATTATTTGACTTATATTCTGAGATTTTGGACATAATTACACACATAATATAAAACTTACTTATTAAGTGAAGAGTATTGTACCTACCTATAATTCTATTTTAAATTAATTTAGAACTATAAACGAATACATATTACAATAGACTGCAAGCGTTGTCCCAAGTCAGTCAGACGGAGGATTATTTAGCTCGGACGGTCGCAGCCAATCCGAAGTCACCCCTCCCCTTATTGGTGAATTTAAAAAAGGAATTTCAATTTAATCCGCTCCCCTCGAATATAGCTGACAGGCGGTGCTTTGCCGAGTGTCGTTCCCGAACGGATTATAGAGTGTTCTCTTGTTGAAAGTTTACGTTTTTAATTTTTACGTCCATCGAGATTTTAATTTCGTTTACATTTAAATAACGTTCATAGATAAACATAATTATATAATAATTTTAGATACTTATAAATTATCTGTTAGGTACTTATAAATGCCAGTCTAAATAATAATACAAACTTATACATTTTAAATATAATTATTTTGAGTAGAGTCTGTTAGATATTAGCTTAGTGACAACTGTGACAAGTATCAAATGATGTAACAATTTATGTATGTATGTTTGAAATTGCTTATTGTCTATAGAAATAAATAATACCTAAGTAATCAGTAATCAGAATCACTCAGATTATCGCTTCTAACTTTTATGACATTATCACACTTAGGTTTTATTTTACTATAATTTAACCATATCTGGCACGTTAGCTAGTATTTGAGAATGATTCGCCGAATACTAAAAGTAGAAAGCGAGGTAACAATATAATTATAAGTGTATGATCCGACTGATAAAATGGCTAAGCGATTATTAGCCTATGGTCGATTGAAATACCATTAGAATTAGTTTTGGGGAACCGACATTGTAAATTAGAGATCAAGTCTCTTTCTAAAAAAATGCGCCTACTTGAAGAGCGCTTGAGTATAGCACTAAGCTAGGTACTAGATGGGCGTGGCAAAGAACCATGGCCTCCCATACAGCTTCGAGGAAATTCAATTCTTCAATTTAGAAGACTCTTTAGTAAATTTCTGTACAACAATTCTGTATCGAGATTATACTATTACTCTTAATGTATCAAAATAATTATATATCTATTAATATATAAATATTGGCTACTATGACATCATTTTCTATTAGGGTCCAGTAGACTCTATAGGCTAAGTCAAAACGTTACTTTCCCTGATATTTACGGTATATAATTACTTTACTCACTAATATCAAAGTTTGGCCCAATAGACTCATATTATATCGATTAAAAATTAGTTTTAGAATTTTGTGCCCTATTATTTACTGATAATACTTGCATTTATGGCATAGCAATATTTTAATGAGCTAGTATAAAACTGATCGTACATGTAATGATGTAATTGATCGTAAATGTTATGTTTACCTAATGTTTGTTGCTACAACGAGCTAACCATGTGATTCTTAAATATATAAGAGCTCTATTAAATTTATTTTTACGAGGACATGAGTCATCTTTTCAGAAGGCTGTTACCATGTCCGCGAGATCACGATTATGATCTACAAGCATCTGTTGACTATGTCGTTCAATGTTAGCTATTAGATAAGTCTTGTGTGGTCTAAGGCCCGGTTCTTATATCAAAAACGAGTCGTTTTACCTAAGAACAGTTATTTTCTGACACATATATTATGACAAATACTTCAAATTTAATTTATTTATTTATTATTATAGCTTGAATGACTTTTTTTGTGATAATAATTTTTGTATTTGCTAATGTATTGATTATAATTTACCTTTATTTTATATTACTTTGACATTAACCTATATTTGTGTTTGTTCCGCCCTTTGACATGTTGCATCTTAATTTATTAATGTAATCTTGATGACATTGTAATACAATTTATCTTAAAAACAAACTTAATTCATACACCTCTTCAGGTAAATTTTGGTGAAACTTATTTATATTATATCATCATGTAACACCCAAAATTTTATGAATAAATGATTTTGATTTTTGATTTTTTTTTTATTAACTGTCCGTAGCTAAAATGGCTCGTTTTTTAATGTATGATCTGGGCCTAAGCTAACTTGACAAAATATGCTTACACTTCTCTATATTTGAGGAGGACGACAGGAATGTAGCCACAGAGCACGGAACCAAATCACACAAACTTTTTACTATAGACTCATTTGTTATATTTTGTAGAGTCCGTTTTAGCGCAAGTGAATACAAACATGCTTTATAAGTTTAAATGGATTTGTTTATAATGCTTTTTGTAATGAAAATATTATTATTACTTGTATAGATAGTATAAGCAGGGCAAGCAGTAATAAGTGTTTTATGGGTGTAAGTTTAGCCAATTATTATTATGTTTAAACGGCAAATCTTTGCCTGTAAATCGGCCAAAATTGTATAATGCAGAAACAGCTGCTAAGTCATTTATAACTAATATGCCTGGAAAATGGAATATTTGTCCCTTGTTGGTTTTTATTTCTCTACACTAGGCGTAGTTTTTGTTACGATGTCATGGAGTAGACAAAAGTTCCACTTGCACAACGATGACACATTCAGTGTTTAGTGTGTAGTACAGCAAGTGATATGACAAAAGGTCTATAACTTTCCGTCAGCCTAAATATTTGGTATTCCATGACTGCTCGATAGGCGCCACAGGTAAAAAAAAATGTATCCTTATAGGTAACTTCAAATAATATATTTTAAGATATTAGGATACATTTTTTATATTATACAGTTATATGCAATTATATATTTTTGGCGGGTTAGCGATGATGACAATGACAGCTTCGGAATGTAATGAAGAAGCAAGAAAAATGAAATAGGAAATATTAACATGTGTTGGTTATTCTTTAAAATATATTTTGCCTTATGCCGTAATTCAGTGATCAGTCATTCCCCATTAAAAATGTAGCAACAAAATTATCAAACATTAATAATACTGACCTTATAACATAGCACACTTAATACAATGTTATCAGATAGATCACGTCTAAAATAGATTGATGGATTATCTAAAAAGTTTACATTACAAATATTGTTAAGTAAATGAGCAAGTGAAGTCATGGCGATATATCTTAAATACTTCTTTGCTTGCTTTAAATATAATATAACGTAATTTTAACAAATTACTTTAAATAATCAATTATTTTAAGATATATTTAGTAGGTAGCATATTTTTTAAACATATTTTTTACTACGAAACATTTTGTTATTATGTTTGTAAAGTATTTTAGAGCTACAACTAATTTAGTAATTAAAATTAGTAATTATTTTCTTTCTAAGTATAATATTAATGCAAGACGCCCTTTGTATATAAGTATAGCTAACAGGCTTGGGTAGAATGGCCGCTACCACGGTTACTCACTTACGCACCACGATATCGATTTTGGTAAATTCTCCTTTGCATTTGAATACTTTTATAAACAGTAACATGCAAAGTTTTGTTACTTAGCTATGTTAAAATATTTGTCTTTCGTGACGTCTACTAATTATAACCCAATTAAAGATATTGTCGTTATAAATAAATAAATATTTTTTTGCATTCATTTTATCGCCCGTATATTTATAAGTGAAATTTCGAAAATTAGATACGTTTGCTCAGACAAATTTATATGTTATTTTTGTGCATTACTCTTTAAAATGTGACTTATAAAATAATACATTTCGAATCAAGCTATATGCCTTTCATAAGCTATTTATTTGAAAATCCTTTAATTATTAATTTTATTATATTGTGTAAGTTCTCCATTTTGTTTGTTATTTTCCAGAACATTCTAAAATACAGCAAGAATTTTAATTTCTTTTAACTTGATATCTTACTAATAAAGTAGTATTCCACAATAAAAATACAAATTTATTCCTCTTATATGAACGTGTATTCCTAAATAATAACAATTTTAAATGTTACCTCTTTTATTACGAAATAAATAGCCTGGCAAAATGCTTATAAAATATAATTATAGACATAAATAAGAAAGTACTGCCATAATTCTATCAAAACATGGAACTTGAAATTATTTCATAATTATTGCGGTATTTCTCGTGTAGGAATGCTACGTGTATTTAAGAATTTCAATGACATTATTATTATAGCTCGGTCATTTAGGCGACGAGAATTTGATTAATATGTATTTATATTAAGTGGTTCAAATAATCATTTTTCAACTTCAAACGCGTTAGAATTATTTTAAGCGTTCGATAGAACCTGTACAAAATAGAAAACGAAAATGTAACGGTTATTTGACGTTAATCCTTACTAATATTATAAATTCGAAAGTAACTCTGTCTGTCTGTCTGTTACCTTTTCACAGCTAAACCACTCAACCGATTTAGATAAAATTTGGTACAGATATAGTTTAAAGCCTGGGGAAGAACATGGGCTATTTAATTGGTACCACGCGGGTGGAACCACGCGCAAAAGCTAGTTGTTTATATTGTAGATGAAAAATAGCTTGTTAGTCTTGTATTTACATCCTAATTCGTTAAATAATAGTACAATCTACATTTTATCTAATTTAATATTACTTTAAAACTGTTATTATTACTTCTAAATTTAATCAAAATGTATAGAATTCAAGGAAATATTAATATAATTAAAATAGTATCAAAAGTGTCTTTATATTCATAAAAAAAATATTCGTATTAGCATTAAAAATATTTTTAAACGATATTATAGAGGTGTTCTGGACACAGGCCAGGTTAAGAGCACCTTAAACCGACGAGCGTGTATAAGGATTTGGATGAAAGTGAGTTAAGTCAGAGAAGTGGGTCAATATCGTAGCAAATGGAAATCCGTAGTCTCTGCCTACCCCTCTGGGAAACAGGCGTGAATCTATGTATGTAATATAGTACACATAGGTATTTAATACAACATTAGACAGCGATAATTATTAATGCGATTAGGAGCGAAAATTCGGATTAATAAATAAATAGGTAAACTAAATTCCAGAAAGCTTTGCCCGAAAGCTTTTAATCTCTAAAATTTGATAAAAATTCAAAATAAATTTATTCAGGTTAGGTTACAAGGTAACACTTATGAATGTCAAAGTTTTTTTTTCTGTTCACACTATTTTCACAATTTTTTTTCTGTAAATTTACATTTACTGCCACATTCAGCAAAGCAAGAGTATGGCAAAAAAACTCATGGCCACTCTTTTTAATCGCCAAGTTTCATGTTTACAAATCATAACAGCTGTAAGGTGCTGCAACCATTTCTCCGTGAACTATTACTGAACATACTCAAGCATTTAATTAAATTTGATGGTAGCCTCTAAAGCAGCAGTATGGTAAATAGAAGCATCCACTTACATGTACATAAATAATCAAGACAAGGCATGATTGTAGTCCATAGTTTAATCCAACGTTTTAAATAAATATGTAGTAAGTAAATTATCGAATTCCGCGATACCAAGGTCGACCAGTTACCACAAGTAGCACCCGTTCACGGGTACGACGCGTGGGCTAGCCATCGCCCCCTTCGCCATATTGAAGGGAAGAGAACGACCCGGTCCATGACGCCATCACAAGCAATGACATTTGAGTGAGCATGACGGTTCTTGGTATGCGAACTCAGAATAAGACTCAAAAAGAAAATTTTACGGAACTGTCCATGATCACGAGTTGTCTTCATTGCACATTCTTCTTGATTAAAGTACGACTGAGTGTAACAACAATGTAAATTCTAGCTTAAAGAAGGTGTAACATAACAAAAAAATATATAAAAAAAAAAAAGTGTTGGTATTTGTTATTTAACGTCCTGTGATCTGATGCAAATATTAGTGCCTCTGTATGTTTGTCATACAAATAATCATCTATATTATAATATGCTTTAGAAATTAAGCAAGTTTTAATTTTAACTTTAAATGTATTATCTGGTTATTCTAGATTATTGGTCGGAATTTTATTATAAAAACGTATACCCATGAAGGAACCATGAACTTTATGTAGACGGTAGAATGGAACACATAATTTATATTTATTTCTAGTATTGATGTTATGTGTGTCACTATTCTTTATGTATAAATGTATATTTTGACGGACGTGCATAATATTAAAATAAACATATTGTGATGCTACAGTTAAAATACCTACTTATATTCTTTAAAAATGTATGGTATCATCTAATGTTATTGTGCGGTTGTGATACAAATAATTCGATATAAAACTCGTGGCTAGAAGTAATGGTATATTTACTTAAATGCATCATAAATAACGCAATCATGACATAAAACACACAAATCCATTCCATAATTACCTTGAAGACTGTCACACGTTTTAAAATAAATATTTCCATACATATTGCGAAGTTGCACGAATCAACTCGAATGTTTTACGAAAGTTTTAGGCGAGTTTAATTCGAGAGCCAATAGTAGGGCGCTCGTCCGGGCCCCTAATGCGCAAGTTCGACATCGGCGCAGGCGCAGAGGTGCCTTTGTGGCGGCCATATTTTATTGCCCTTTTTTCGGGACGAACCAAAATATCCATTCATAGAAGTCAGGTATAAAAATGTTTTTGTTTGAGTTTTGTAATGCAACCGTCTGTTCGAATACATAGGATTTAAAGGGATTTGTAGAGCTATAGTTTTAAAAAACAAAATTTGTTTGACGGGTGTTTTTTGAAATTGGATTAGCAAAATGGTGGCAGCTTAATGCGAAAATGCTAAGTAATTATTTTCATAGACTACTTTTGTGAATGTTCTTGTTACATATTTTAGACGTTTTTCGATATTACGACCACATGGCTCACCATGGACTCAAATGGTAGACCAAATCTCAATTTGGTCTACCATTTGTACGGGAATATGCAATATGCGTTGTCAAAGCGAAGATGATGATACAAAGAAAATTGGCAACGAAAGCAACCATGTCAAACGCTTAAAATTGAGACGTTCGTCTTAATTTATTTTAATTAATGCCCAACTTTTCCACAAAGTCATTGTAACCGTAATCAGTTAAATTAATAAAAGTTTTGTTACTTTGTAAAATATATGAAACCCAGAAATTAAATTGCTAAAATACTTACAGGTATAATTTATATCTCCTTAAGAATAAGTTCCTAAAGGAGGTAAGTTGCAAATAGTAAGTATTAAATAATAAGTATATAAAAGTAATATGTATAAGTACATATTGTACTTACCTAATAATAAACTTTATAAAGCGTATTTTATTAACTATCAGGTTTGCCCATATATAACGCTACATTATACGTAGGTAGGTAGGTACTTCGTAACCGCACCTATTGCAAAAGCGCCCCTAATCATTATATACTAAATAAATATTTTACCTAATCCTGTGATAAAATACTAGAAAGAAAGGAGCTATTTCTCAAAATCCCTAGCTCCAAACAATTTGACATAACCTTCAAAATTATTAGTTATTTTTGATTATCTGTTTATGTATTGATTAAGCAACTTCTCCGTATAGAACATTGAACGTATCTAATAACAGTAGGTAATTTCAGTTACAATTATTCCACTTACATTAGTCAGTGGCATAATTAATATCCTCGATAGAAAATATAATTAAAGTACTTATTAATAAGTGGTTATAATCATCGTAGAGTGAACTCTACAATCGATTTTGTAACTGACGTTCGATTTATAAATACGAGCTTTTGTTTATACATTCCTGACACTAGTGAAAAAAATTAACGATGCTATAATGTTTGTGTTTATGTCTTCGTGACTACAATTTATCAAATATTAATAAAATAAGAAAATAAATTACAAAATGCCTATTAAAAAGGTACACAGTTTGTGTAGATTTTTAAACTGAAGTATAATTACATACCTACAGACAATAAATAATAATACTTACCATTATGCAGCTGCGACGTATCACGATGTCTCCCTTACAGTGAAAATATCTAATCTTACATAGTAGGTATTCTGAAACGGATTTTCGTCCGTACACTAATATGAAAGCTTTTTGAATGAATGAAAGCTCCCTTCGAGCTTGACATTAAGACGATCCTGCTTTATCATGGTACATCCGGGCAACGCCATCTAGTAGCGAATAGGAGAACTAACAAAATATGCAAATGAACCTGGGCTTAATAGAATAAAATATTTCGAATTTTATAGATATTGCTGTTTCTTTGAATAAAAGATAAGAAATATTGTCACTGTAATGAAGGTAATGTAACATGTGAATCACTGTATCAAATTAAGCCTTGTGAAAAATACAAAGAAAACACTTACCTTTGCCGCAGTGCTGAAAGGGTGTTGCTAAAGGGCAGTTGGCCAAAATGATATTATCGACGAAGTTTACTGTCTTCAACTAACACTATATACTCACCAACATTATAGCAATTGGTTTTTTAGTTAGAAAAGGTAAAATTCTTGTTAATTTTCTTAGAAGCCGTTTTATTTTACTAGGTACGCACAACCCCTGCGTCTAAACAGAATTTTCCTAATGAATGCAAGGAGTGACATCTACGGAAAAATAAAACAGTAATAGGCGCCCTCAACACAGTAAGCCACAACATCGTTCAAAATTGTCACAGTAGATGGCGTTACTACATTCTATATTTGAAAAGGATATTATATATTATTTCGGCTTCTGTTTCAAAGATGTCGCATTTCAAAATTTAAGATAGCAAAGAAAATAAATTTTCTCATACGTAGTGAATCTTGTTTAAAGTTGGTAGTCCAAAGGTAGCTTACATTGTAAATGTATCCTATGTTTATCCCATGATTCACGGAATCACAATTACCGGACATTTAATCTTTTATACAATGAATAATTATTTAAGATATAAGAAGGCTAACCCTTTAATTAAACCAGCAGATTTAATTAAGATATTTGCTTTAGATAAAAAAGCAATTAGGTCACTAACTACATACATACATGAATACACAGTCTCAATACATACTCGAAAGAAAAGACAGGGGTCATTAAAACCGCATTTCGCCTGCTATAGGTCCGACGTAAAAGAGGCAACCTCACAGTTCTTGACACTGCTATTGAAAACGTCTCGCTCAATAATCCAATAACACTTTATTTAAGGCAGTAATCGATTCTCATTCACAACAGTCGCATTCAGAACTACTTTGCCATCGGAGCACCTATATTTGTTCCGTTATATTTTGTGAACTTTGGCGCATGCAGGTTCACAGTAAACTAAATGTAAGTAATTACGGCCTACAAGAAAGTTACTTTACATATTTCTGAACAAATTATTATTTTACTAGTACTACAATATTTCTTATGCTATGAATATACAAGCAAGGTGGCAAGCAAGTATCAGTATACTTGCTTCCCATCTTTCTTTTACGACATGCTTTATGTAATGGTGTTACTGAAAATCTAGTTACACTAGAAGGCCAATATTTGTAATAAAATAAGTTCAAAATAGAGTTTTGACAGTCAAAAAAAAATTTAACAGATTCTGTAAGAAATATTAAGAGAGACTAGTGGCTCGCAGTCACACCCTGGCCAGGGAATTAATAATCAGTGATGGGAACATCTAGCGTCTAAAGATAATATGGCTACTCTGGAGTAAAGATCCATATAGAGTGATTTTTACTCCATTCTATATACTACTAAATGACTATGACAATATGATTATAATTCAGTATTATTTGGATACTTGGTCGTTTTACTCGTCTCCAACACCAACCCGTAGTACATGGCGACCCTGCCAGGATGATATTTACATATATTTATGAACTGGTATTTAGTAAGAAATGTTCTTTACATAGTAATTTGTCTAGGGATTTGGATTCTCTCTACAATTTTGATAGCTATCCTTGTGAATTAAAATACCGTTTGCAATTTTCTCAAAAAGAGGCTATAAATAATTTGTTAAAGAGTACCTAAGTTGAATAGAAAAGAAAGATATGATAAAATATAAATCCTATTAGTTGTATGAAAGATGATTGATTCTTGTTAAAATTGATGCACCTATAAATAAATTTGATGATATATACTTACAAAGTTGTAAAAAACATGCCACCCAACGTAGAAATAATAAATAAATATGGTAAAAAGATTTTATCCATAAAAACAAATAAACCAAAACCTAAATTGTATAACGATTTTATTGTGTTTGTTTTTATACTCATGATAATCATCGTATTATGTTATTAATAAACGAAATAAACATTTTACTATTATAATAATGCTTATTATAGTATGTATGTATGTATGTATAAAAAAAATACTCTGTATTTGTATTTTTCTTTAAGAGGGGTGATATAAGCTATGTTTAAGTTTGTACTCTATTCTATGTACTATGTGTAATGTGTTTAACATGACAATATATGATTCAGTATTATTCGGACACTTGGTCGTTTTACTCGTCTCCAACACCAATCCGTGCAGGAGGTTAACATAGCATTGTGTACAAACCCTACTATTTGGTTCTGGCTGTAAAGTCGATTGCAGAAATTATGTGCACATAAAAAAAGGGGTTTCGATCTAGTCTAATAAACGTCAAATACAATGTAGGTATATTTACATTAGACATTCATTTTAATTTAGAAAAATACCACTTTCGATATTTATGACACAGAGTCTTGGTAGTAACTCTCTATTTTGAATTGATTGTATTATGGAAATTAGCCTTCGATAACTCATCCTAGAAGAAGCAGTTTAGAAGTCAATGGAATGAACAAAACTACTGAATCCTCCTCTAACAATACAAAAGCAAGGAATTTAGAAAACCTTGTCACTGCAGATACACAACATTACTTTGACCGCTATCTTCTGAAGAGTAGTAACACTTCTCCAACCAGATTACTATTCCACTAGTATTCTCTGCTCTATAGTTTTATAGTATATGACACTCTTGCATAGGTATAAAAATGTACACGCAGTAGAAAGTAACATTATGGTAGATTTGTGTAGAAGTCTGGTACCCATGATAAGATTTAACGTGAGTTTTGGGTACCAGTGTTCTCTCAGATGATGCACACTTATTACATCATGGTCCTCATTTGGGTAGAAATATTAACATTTATTTAAGGTATTGTGTGTAGGCGCATTAGGTATATTTGTGGAAAGCACCATATTATTTCTGTCTAATGCAATTATATTAAAAGACGTATGACATGTCGATAGATGTCGTCTACGTAGTATATCTATGAAAGTTCATATTTAACTAGTTTGTGATTTTTGTTCAAAATTAATGGTTAAAGACACACAGACGCCTATGTCATAGAGAGAAGGCAGAGAAATCTGAAGGCAAAGTCACGTAATAACTATTTATTACGTGATTTTCCTTCTTCTTTTCTCTCATTTTATCTTTTTTTGGTCGGTATATGGAATACTTATTTTTATAACAGTATCTATATACTGTTCAAACTTTAGTGTTGAACTACTACGAGTTTTATAATTATCACAAATGGTATTCTCCTAAATTAAAATGAGCATCAAATGTGGACACAAATTAGATTTCAGTTCACATTTGACGTTTGTTAGACTATGTACATCGGAACTCTATTCTGATCAGCTTTTGTTTCGAGAACTGAGTCTCACAGAACTACAGTGTTATTTCACTTTTCTTTTACTATAGTTAGGGCGGGCAAGCCGAGGGTGCAGAGTGGGTTCTTTTCCACGTTATTATTAGTTAACAATGGATTTCTGCCAAGTAGTACTTATTTTGATTTAATATATAGACTCAACATGTATACTGCCGCATCATAATGAAGAAAATTGATTCTATAGCAGATTATGCCCGACTTTGGTGCGCATTATTCAGGTTCCTTTGAACGGAATTAAATGGAACTTATCTTATATTTTGAGTTGAAAGCCAAGCTATCATGAAGAATAATAAGCAGGTTCAGATTCAGAAACCTTTAAGTTCAGTGTACAGACGGAAGATTCTGTACAGTGTTTTTAATGCATAGAAGCAAGTCGAGCCTTCGGCTAATAGTCTTCGAAGAAGGTTGTTCACGTAGTTCGCACATCGGCAAAAAGATGGCGTTTTCTTAATTCCGAAAGCATATATACTATTGGAAGTACTTTTTTGCAAATCTAAAAACTATAGACCGACATTTTAATTTCTTTGAAATTTGCGTGGGCATAGCATTTATCAAATGTCTTTACAATGAAAAGTACCTACGTATCGAATAAAATAATTTTATATGAAACTTGTGTGCATCGAGTCTACCTAATGAAGATATGATTGATGAAGTCACGTTCGCTCCGATTGTATTGAATTCGCTTTTTATAAAATTCAGACCATACTTATTAAATTAATTTTGTAGATAACTACATTTTGCTGCTTTTAATTCAAATTGTTGTGATGGTTCTTTATAACATTTGCTTGTAAAGATTTATTTATAATTATCATGGTTGCTCACGCCATTATTTCCCAAGGGGTAGGCATGGCAGGTGTATTAGACCCACATTACAGCAACTAATATTTTAGACCCCACGTAATATGGGGACAGCCTAGAGACAGAGAATCACTGAGAAAACTTTCTTAAGCAAAAAACCGCAATATTTAACTAGCTACCTAATCCGGGCAGATTGCTTCTGACATAATCGCAAGAAAGTCAAACCAGCTTATTCTGGAGTTCAGAAAGTTATCAAGAACTCAAAGTACTGATGACTACACTGATGGCATAGTGTTTACAGTGGTCGTCTCGCCACTGCCACTGCGCCGAATGTTGTGGGTTCGAATCCCACACGGGATAAAACTTTGTGTGATCCGCAAATGGTTGTACCGAGTCTGGGTGTTCTTTGTGTACGTTCTTTGAATGTTTGTAAAGTCCCCCGCTACACAGGAATTAATTTTAGTGGGGAGTTGTCATTTTAAAAAAACCTAAGCCTAAAGGTGCGAAAGACCGCTCTATATTTTATTTCATACTTATGTGGTATATGTTGACATACTTTTCAGGCCTCATCCATAATTACGTAAAAATATCTGCCAAAATGTGGTTGTAATACATGCTTTGTGGATATACAAGTCCTAGTCTATATATTTATTTAGTAAATGTACTCAACCAGTTTTCACAGCCTACCATTTAGAAAAGCGAGAAATACGAATTTGAACAGGCTACCAGTGATATTTTCCTGTTTACTTTTTACTATCATGACATCCTTCATTCATCCTCTTCAGTACGTAATTTTGGTATTCTGCGTTTAAACCGTGTTTGATTTGTTCAGCGAATTTTAGCCGAAGTCTTTCTCTTCTAACTGCACATCTTTGCAATATAATATATAAAATAATATAATATACTACCATATACACACAACACCATCTAGCCCAAACTAAGCAGAGCTTGTACTATGGGTTCTAGACAATGGAATATGTATCAACAACCATTCCTAAAGGTCTGTGTTCTTAGAGTTTAAAGTAGTCAATCCATACAAACACATCTCACTGTCAAAACCACCGTTGGTAGCTCCTCTTTCTCTCTTTATTTGGAGTTCTCAGGACTACGGAGAGGATTACGCTCCTCCATTGTTAAAAAAGACAGTGAGAGCAGAACAAGGATAACTTAAAATAACAATTGAGAAGATGGGAATCTGCCACGCATCCTCCGATTAACCATTCCTATTGCAATAGAAAAAGGTTAAGAAGTATCTTATGATTGTGAACTGCTAAAGATATTAAAAGTATTATACTTATATCTCCTTGTGTACAACAGTGTAATAATATATGTTTCATAACGTGTTTCGCTTCTAGTCTAGGCAATTTCGGAATAAATTGATAACGAATGATGCTCTTTTATCATAATCTTTTATTATTACAATAGTTGAGGTAGACAATCCAAGGAATGTACCCTGGATTGTCTACCTCCCGGACACCCGCAACACAAGAGGAGTCGCAAGTGCATTGCCAGCCATTTAAATTTCCCCCTCCTCCCGGAGAGTTGGGCCTCCGGTACCCTCACTCACTCGACGAAACACAATGCAAGCGCTATTTCACGCCGGTTTTCTGTGAGGCCGTGGTATCACAAAATTATGTGCTTGATAACAATTAGGCAATAAGAACATAGACTGTATAAATAATCAAAAACTAGAGCAATTAGAGAACCGATTCAAACCACTGGTCGGTAATAAAACGCTTAAAGCTAGAAGGAATTGTGTTAAATAGGTCTAAGTCATGCGAGTCACCTAATTTGTTGATAATGCTTGCAGACCTTATGAAAAACGATCCGTTTCTATAGTTGGTGGTATCACGAGCAACATGTAAAGGATAGTGTATTCTAACTGATCTGATAGGAACTCTTAAGTTTATCTTGTCAAGAAGGTAAGGGGAATCTATTTTGAATTGGGCTATTTTCTCTAAAAGAGAAACATCTGAAGTTTTCCTCCTTACATAATATAATGGTAGTAAGTGTTGTCTCTTACATCTCGCCTCATAGGTATCATCATATTTTTTGCACTTGTATTTAATAAGTAAATGTAAAGCTGAGGAGCTGAGGAGGCAATTTTTTGTTGTATTGATTCTAATCGTTTTATGTGAACGTCATACTGTGGGTTCCAAACTTGTAAACAATATTCAAGGATGCTGCGGGCAATAAAGAATTTTAATGACTTTTATATTTGAAAACTTAGAGCATGATCCCATAACGAAGCCTAGCATTTTATTGGCTTTATTGGCAATATGATCTACGTGCTTTTCGTACGTTAGTTTGAAGTCGTGTCTTACGCCCAGATCGCGGATTTTGTCTACTCGTTTAAGTTTCACTCCTTTTAAGGTATACTTGTAGTCATGTAACTTAGGTTTACGTGAAAAGATTATGGAGTAACATTTGGAGGCATTTATGTCTAAATTGTTACGCTGACAATAGGTTTCGAACCTCGAGAGATCCTGTTGCAACAAAAGACAGTCTAGTGATTATCGATTGCCTTGAAAATTTTCATATCGTCAGCGTACATTAAGAATTGCGAGTGATGGAAACACGAGTTGATATCATAAAATAGGTTGAACAACAAAAGACCGAATGAACCTTGTGGCACACCAGAATGGACAGTTTGCCATTTAGATGAGGATCCATTCACTGCAACTGCTTGAGACCTATTTTCGATGTGTGAGCAGAACCATCTGAACAAGTTTCCATGAATGTCAGCGCGTAGCAGCTTCTGAAAGAGTAATGTGTGATCGATACGATCAAATGCTTTGCTGTAATCAGTAAATACAGCATCTAGCTGACCACTTGCTACCATGTTTAATGTTGTAAAATCTATAAAAGGTAATAAATTAGTAATCGTTGATTTATTTTTAATAAATCCGTGTTGTTCGGGAATGAAAAAACTCTTTAATGTATTATATACCTGTGTATATACAAGTCTTAGCGAATATACATAATTTCGATATAGGTCTGTAGTTTTTTACGTCTCCTCTATCCCCACTTTTATGAATAGGGGTATATATATATGAATATAATAAATGCAGACTTCCAAATTTTTGGTACGTTACTTTCCTGGACTAAGCGTTGATACAAAATGGTAAGCGGTTTCGTTAACTGTTCTGAATTGTTAACGATAAATAGAGGTGTAATATGGTCTGGTCCAGCTCCTTTTGTAAGATCTACCGATTTAAGCAATTGGTATACACCTATCGCGTATGCATCGTGTAGGTATTCATGGTCGTCGGGCAAATAAAAGTTTTGTTCGTGAGAGGATGGGGAGAGGAATGTTGGCTGGAAGTAAGTTGCAAAGATGTTACATATTCCCTCATTAGAGGAAGCAGATGTGCCTTCGTATGTCAAGGTGGCAGGGAGAGAGTTAAAGCCTTTTTTATTTGACTTAACAAATCTTCAAAATGATTTCGGATTCTCAACGGGAGATTCTTCTAATTTTGCAATATACTCTCGATAACATTGATCTTCAGTACGCTTTGCTCACTTTCGGAGTAAACTAAAGGTTATATAATCGCCTGAGTTACCGTATGTGCGATATTTTTTCAGGAACTTGAGTTTTTTATTGAGGATCTTTTTTAGAATTGCCGTATACCTAGGTGAGATTGAAGAAGGGATGATAGTATTATGAGGTACAAACTTGTCAATTAATTCATATAATTGTCTGTAAAATGTACCTATAGCATTTTCTATCGAACAATCGTTCAAAATATTCTCCCATACTATTTTAACTAACGATGATTTTATTGCATCATAATCACCACGTTCATAAAAATATTTAATTCTAGGACTATTTTTGAGAAATACACTATCACAATTATTAATGGTGACAATAATGGATTTGTGGTGCCCGTCCTCTGGTACTAGGGAGCTATCGGCAGCACCAACAGTCAGTTCAGTGTTAGACAGGGTTAAATCTAACAATCTGTTATTTTCGTTAGTTAGGGCATAAGATGAATTAATTCAAGTTACATTCGGCGAGCAAAGAATTAGATCTGCTGCTTCACCCATAATACTTGAGGGCTCCAAATGATCGTTTTTATAACACCAGTTAACATTACTTAAATTAAAATTCTCCATTATCACAAAAATATCATTTGGACAAGAGTTAATAATTTATGATAATTTGTTGGTAAAATTACTGAGTTGTGAGTGTGAGTGAGTGTTAAAAGAACTTCCATTTTTTTTTCAGAACTTAGATAAATACTACAAATATGTATTTTATTTGACCTACTTTTCGTGTTATTGTTAATCACTGTGACCCAAAGGTCTTCGGCGGAGGAATTCCAATCCAGCCGGTGTATGGATTTAAGCTCACGTCGCACTGCTATCAGAACACCACCACCATACTTTTTATGGGTATTTATATAGTCTCTATCGCGACGCCAGACGATATACCTGTCATCAAAAAGCTCACTATTACCGATACTATCGTGTAACCAGCTTTCCGTTATTGAGATCACGTCATACGAATTCATAATCAAATTCCGTTTAAATAGGTGTGTTTTAGTGCGCAACCCTCGTGTATTTTGATAATATAAACTAAAAGAAACCATTTATAAGAAATATTTCATGAAACCAGCTTATAAACAGCATAATTTTCATGATTGCATAGCAATATATTAAATAAAGAAGGGCCATTGCAGTACGACGTACATACATTTATATTTGTTTATTATAAACACCAGGAAAACGCTTAAACAATGCGAATAACCACAAAGAGATAAGCCAAAACAATAAATTGTATTGTTGCTAATTAAATAGATACGTAACACCAAGAACTACAAACGCTAACAGATCCTTGGTACCAAATATGTAATATATGCTACATAATACTTTATTTTAATGTTTAAAATAAGACAAATAAATGGACTGGAAAATAAGAAGAATTAATAAATTAAAATAATAATGTAGGTAGATTACATTGAGGTATCTCTAAAAAAATTATGAGGTATTAGAGGTATGCATAAAATACACGAATAATAATATAAGCTCAGTCCGCATCGAGTGCAAGCGATAATGATGATGATATAACGCACTCTCTCGCACAATTCGCAGCGTTCAACTTCTAATAGTTCAAAGTCCAAACAGTCTAGGTTGATGTGTAGCTGTGCGTACAAGTATACATATTAAAGCAACCACTTTAACATACCATTTATTCCGCACTGGCCACTGCACTAGGATAAATAGATCAAAATGCGAAGTAAGTGCGTATTTTGGATATCACTATCACCCGCTCGCTGTAATGTTATTTTCAGACTTAAAATTTCACTAGCAATCGCAATAGTTGTGGCAGCTAATAACAAATCAAACCTTACTTTTTATATCATTTGAAGCAAAAGAAAAGCTGATTTACTTCATATTTACATGTTTACTCAAATATAATGCTTAATCCAGTGTGTCAAGGCTTACTTCGCAAAATTATGGTGTAGCGGAGCGGTAGAACTCAAAGTGCGGCACGCGTATGTGCCTAGCCTTTAAGAAAAGAGCTCTGGATGCCATACATAATGTATGCAAACCGGAGCTCTTTTTACGTGGGGTTGAGTTATAAGGCCCGGTGTCATAACACGGGCGCAGGTTTCATTGAAAGTACCCAGGGCGCAGGTTTCATTGAAAGTACCCAGGGCGCAGGTTTCATTGAAAGTACCCAGGCCGCCGGCGCGGCGCCCCCTAACAACGCTGCGCACCCTAACACCGCTGCACCCGTGTGCAACGCACACCCTGCACCATAGGTAAAGCCGCCTCTGGCTCCCGTAGCTCGTATATAACTGTAGTCTAAGTAAGAAATCGGCTATCAAATGCAAAAACATTCTAAAGAAATTCTTTAGCTTTATCATATTATTTGTACTTATAAAGGTCCTGTTTAAAAATCTATTTGTAAAGTGATTTTGAATAATGGCTCGTCTTGCTCTATTAGTTATTGCAATAATCAAGAACAATTTGATATTTTTCATGATCTTAAGGTGCACGTACTTATCACAATTATAAATAAGTTAATTTTGATAAAGGTTCTGGTCTCTATTATCTATATCTATCTTCTATATATTAATACGTGAAGCAAAAGCTTTGTACCCCCTTTTTGCAAAAATTGCGCGGACGGAGGAGTATGAAATTTGGCACAGTTAAAGTTTATATGGAGAAGAAGTGGCGAATCCGAATATTTTTATAAAATTTGCATTAGAAATACATTAAATTAATGGAAAAACACTACACGCACACAACCATGCATTTGACACACGCAGTCGAATCGTGTTGGTAGTATTTCGGCATGGTTCTGTTGATGTCGGGCACGCCACGATCGTGGCGGTAAGTTCCGTGTTTGAGGAGTGGCTGGAGAGGCGGCATGGCGCCCTCACCTTCCGGCTGACACAGGTAATGACTGGCCACGGTTGCTTTGGCCAGTTCCTGTGTCGCATAGGCCGGCAAGAGACGCCCGGTTGTCACCATTGCATCGACTGCCGCGACGTTGTTAAGGACACGGCGCTGCATACTTTGCACACTGCCTGGGCATCGCAGCGCCGTGAGTTGATCGCGGCAGTCGGATTGGTTGCCCTCTCGCTCCCGGCCGTAGTTCAGTCTATGGTCCGGAGTGAGAGGTCGTGGAACGCCGTCGCCTCCTTTTGTGAGGAAGTCATTTTCATCAAGGAGGCGGCGGAGCAGGCGAGGGAGCGTTTAAATCCTCTCCCCAACCGCAGAACCGGCCGCCGGAGGGCGCGAGATGACCTCCAGCCACCCTGAGGATTGACCTGGGGGTGGTTGGTGGCTTTGTGGGCCTGTCCGCCATCCGTTCAGCACCAGGTCCGAGAGGCAGCGTGCGTGTCCCCACGCGCGCCTCTGTTTCGAGTCCGACTCCCCTCTAGGGGAGGGGGGGGGGGGGCAATAGGGTTTGGGGGGGCTTTGCCTAAAAGGTAGGCCTCTTCGTGTAGGGGCCTGCCGTTTCATACGGCGGGCCGAAACCACGGCGGAGTCGCGGCGACCGCATGTGCAAGTGATTCGCGCGGCCCCGTCGATAGTGGTTTTGTCGAGGAACACCGTGGTAGGTTTAGTCGGTATTCCGGGAGTTACATTATTCTTATTCCATCTTTCTTTTACCCCGGCGAATCCGACATAACCCCTCCGCCCGCCCCCGCGGAAGGGTACGCGTCACGCATTACCCAAAGTTAAAAAAAATAAATGTTTCGATTGATGTAGTACAATTCTTGGTTACATACGACTATGGTTACATACCTTAAGTACCTATTGCAATTTCGCGGTGTATATAATAACGATCAAACTTAAAATTTAAATCAATTATGGTCGTATTTTGACCACTTGGCGACCTCTAGTTAATATAATGAGATCTATGCAATGCGACATTTTAACATTTGCGGCTCCGAATTTTACGCAGTCTATTGCGTAACTTATGTGGCTAAAGAGTATGCACCCTAATTATAGTCTCTTGCAACACAGGGAAAATTATTCGTGTGTGTATCGGCCAAAAAAGTTTTCCTTGCGGTAGCAGTGCAGGAAAATAGGACATGTAGTCTCTTTAAATATCAGTAGAGTAAAGATATTTTCCTGCTAGTCTATTCTAAAGTAAAATACTCCTGCGTCCTGTTCCAATAAAAACCACTATGCTATAGCCCACCCAATGGCCAACGTGAGGTAGTAGACTTCAAACATCTCCGATAACAATATCTATCATGCACTTTAAGACATACAAAATGTGTAATTTAATATTTCCTTTTCACATTGTTGGTGCTGTTTTAAATTTTGAGCAGATATTTTGTATAAAAACCTCTCTACCATGTAAAATCGAACATTGGCAAACAGTAACCTCTAACAGTATTTTATCGCAAATCAATAAGACAATACCTCTATTTCCTTACCGATTACTCAAAGAGAGGTATAAAACCTTATCACGGCTGTCAGAGCAGTGTCGCAGACGCATCGTGGTATGACAAATGATTCGCGACTTCGACACACCTAATGTAAGGTGCGTTGTGCCTTGTATCAAGGCATGTCCACGGGTGGACACTGCAACATTAATAATATTACTCATTGTAACACGACACGAGTGATACACATCTCCAGCATAACTTTAATGTTTGTGTCTTTAAGATTCTTAAGAAATATTTCGAATGTTTTCCTTGGTAAGATCAGCTGATAATTTTATTTACAAATTTTGTAATTTTTATTGCATTTTTTAATTTATAATGATGACGTACATACTTAATAAGTTTGTTTAAAAACTTCTAGATATAGATAAGCGTTGTATACATTACGAACATGATATACATGAGTGGAAGTGCTCGCCGTTACCAATTTTATTTGGAGACATCGCAAATGAGCTGGCTGGTTCGAGAAAGTATCTCACTCTTTCGAGAAATCGCGTTTCGTCCAGTGAGTAAGGATTCTGGAGGATTACATAATTACTACACCTATTCCTTACCTTTCATCACATTTGTAAGCAAAACATGACCACACTCCTAGAATTGCAAGCTATCATAGTCAACGAATAACTGTTTATCATCAAGCAGGCCGTATGCTGGTTTGGCTCCTTTGCCGCATGGAAAATTGACTCAACCTTAAGTCTAGATGTTGTACACAAAATAGATCTGAATTAAAATATCAAATTTTCTTTTTTTTAAATTTGTACGTAATATTTTAATAGTGTTAACATTTCAAACAGATAATTTAATTTTTAGTATTTAACGTGAGTGTTAGTTGTTTCTTATAAGATCTCGTTTATTTGGTATGTTCAATAGTTAGATCGTAGCAATTGTTCAGTAAGGCTTTATTGTAGGCTTCAACACGTAACTTAGCAAATTTAACCATAAACCTTTCAGTTTCAGCTATAGGTACACATCAAAACATTGTACAATATTCCGACAGAATGATTTATACAGCCTCCGAACGACCTACAAACTAAGGCAACCTTCACATTTTTCGACACTCTTTGTTGGCACGTGGTGAACGCTGTTCGCCCCTCACAGGTTCGCCTGTCATGTCATTGCTATGGAGATCATTTATCATCGCTCAATACTGCCATCAGCCTGCCGGCGTCTCACTGGCGCTCGCCTTTCCAACAATAGTTCAATACTTTCTATTGGTAACGATCATTTTATGTTTTAACCGTTTAGATTGGAAGGCAGTACAAATTCTGACTTCATATTGACGCATTTGTCGCCATTTGTCTTTAACTTGAACTATGATCTCGAATATATATAATGTATAAGTAAGTACTTTGAAATATTCATTTGCATATGCAGTCACCATATAATGAAGAAACCAGTCACGACTGCTTTATCAAGTATGCTAAATAATTATAATTATATTCTTTGATGTTTACATAATGAAACACATTCGTATCATCATAATTTATTTTATCATCTTCACCAATTTTTCAAATTTAATACACTTTATGAATACAATACAATAATTTAAATGATCAGTAGCATACTTTACTAGAGTCCTCATTTAAACTGGAATGAACGATAAACGTTATTTTATTAGTTAATAAAGAAATAACATAACTAAATTAAGAGGAAAGTATATTACAAAATGAAAGGAGACAGAAAAGTCAGGCCACATCCTATTGCACAGATTTTTATACAAAAGAATAATGAGAGTAAGTATTACTTAAGGATTTGAACATTTTTTTTAGTTTACACTATGTTATCTAATATTTACAAACAATAAATAAAGCAACAAATGTAGCAATCGAGAAAATAAGCATTACAAACATACTCCTTGAAGTTAAATCAAATATACGAACTCAGATCGCGCTGTTCACTTAAGAATTAAAATTTAACAAAATATCACAGTTGACCACGACGTTTTCTAATAAAAAATGTGACAACAAAACTTTAAGCGGCGATTTATAAAACCATAAGGTCAAATTATCAAACATAATATATTTATCATTGGACGTTCCGACAAGGTTAGGTAATGCAATACGTAGGTTGTTTGACATCCAAATATGAAGAATCGACCTTGTAAGGGCGTCTGATTCATCACTTCAGTACTTTAAAAGAATATAATAACTGTGTTAAATAATCGTTATTATTTTAGCAAACTTTAAAATCAATTTCGAAATAACTGAAGACACATATGAAAAGAAAAGATTTTTAATCACTATAATTATTTTAAGTACATTTTACATATACGACATTAAAGACTTTAAAGTACGCAATAGAGCCACATGAAATTTTTAAAATGGTATCTGTTGTGGAAACTTTAAAAAATCCCTATTAATTATTACTTAGTTAATTATCGTATGTATTTATAATGAGATAAATACTTTGTTATTTACAAACTAAAGACAGGAACATAAAACAGTTCGGGAGACATACTGATATATATTAAATTTCTTCACCGTACCTACTACATGACAAGTTATTTACATTAATAGGAAGGAATCGCCTATTCACATTAACTGAGCTTACTTTGTTAAGTTTCACAGCGCTTTTACAAGCCCTCTCTAATATTCGTTACTAGATTATGAAATGACCTAAATATAATATTTTCTGATACATTTTGTCTTTAACAATATGTTGTTCGTACGCCATTACTCTATCCCTGTACAATTCCGAATTTGTTTTATTCTTGTGATGACTACTTACGCTGGCTATAATGTCTATCTTAATTAAATCAGGTGTCGACGATAACTACGGTACATGAACTTTCGCGTTTCATTTTACAGTCCATTGAGTTGTTTTTCTGCATCATCGGTATCAGACCGTTGAAAAAATCAGTGAGATGTAAACGAAACCCGAAATTCTCATGTCTCGTCGTTGCTGTCCACACTTTCTAGCCACCACGGTACATAATATCGGTATCCAGTTGTTTTTATCTTACAGTTTTACGAATAATGCAAATCGATACAGCTTATGACTAGGTAAAATTCAATTCTACTTTAAATTTTAACACCGTTGTAGTTTATGTTTACAATTAACATTTTGTGACAAGAAATTTTGATGATTTCATTTCATGAGATAGTACAGGTATGTTAAACTGGAATTAACTTTAATGTTATGTTTTATATTCCTCACAATGAACTCTTCTTGCTCGTCACTTGGGTCCTTTACCACGGTATGTTGCCGCACAAACACAGTTCACGTCACTCGTAACGTCACAATAACAATAACAAAATTAGACTACACTATTGAAATTTTTCGAACAGCGAATAACTGACCCAGTCTGGTTGCTGTAACATCAATGTAAACAACAATGTTACACGCAACCCCGCACTCGCGGACGACTGTCTAATTTAATAAATCAGTTATCCGCTGTTCGAAAAATTCCACTGATCCTATGCGGAGAGGTGTGCAAACTGGCTCGGGTGAAGGTCGAACTGGTAGGGGTGGCCGTACGGATTCATATGGTACGGCACTATGTTCATTGACGCCATCTTGTGTTCCTTCTTCCACTTCATGCGGCGGTTCTGGAACCAGATCTTAATCTGGCGCTCGGTGAGGCAGAGCGCGTGCGCAATCTCGATCCGTCTCCTCCGCGTCAGGTATCGGTTGAAATGGAACTCCTTCTCCAGCTCAAGCGTCTGGTACCGAGTGTACGACGTCCTCTGACGCTTAGTCTCCCCGTTGGCGTTGACCGTACCTGAAAAAAAATTAACAATAATATTAGTTTAGTTCAAACAAGCCATGATTTAGTGCACATTATTAAGTATTATTCTGGTCACAAAACGCGAGGCACGTTAATATTTAGAACTGAATGTTCGTTTGAGCGCCAATGAATAGTTGGCTCGATCGACTTCGTGCCTTGCCACGCTTGCTCGATTGTGATGTACAGCTCGCGGCAACATGCTCGGCTAAGAGCAAGATTTCTGTTCAGAAATATAAACACTATAGCGCAATTAATTTTAATTTATACCCTCTAGCTGTCACATTTTTCTTAATTTATATCTTGTTTCGCAACGCATGCGACACCTTATCTAATGATTGTTTTGGCACATGCTTGTTCCTGTTTGCTGGTGCAAACTACGGCCAACATAAACTTTTCGCTCGTCGAGTTATCATACAGTGAAAAATGTCTTTCATGAATGTTACACGTGTTACGCGCGATCACAATAATTATTTTCATTATAGCTCGTATATCGAGCGTTAACGCGGTGTATTTATTTAGAAAGCATTTAAAGCATGAAGTGCAGTTAGTAAATGAATATCAAAGAGGGAGTGGAGTGAGCGGTATGGCGACGGCGCGCGAGTCATGGGTTGCATGCCGCACCTGTCACGGCATGTCGACGGTACGGCCCACCACTTGGTCCGGCTTGGACGGCCGCCAGTGTTCCTGTGATAGATACGCGGCCCGTCTCGGGTGTGTCTACCAAATTAAACTGCGCCATTTATTATATTTCTTTAAGGAGATTGGTCCACTAATGAGTAGCCTCGTCATTATTATTAACCTATTGAATCATACTATGACGATTGTGTCGTTGCGTCGTCCCGGTACGCTTTACGAGCTCAAAATAATCACTCTTAAAGATAATTATAAAACAATTGAACGTCTAGCAGGACTAGTCTAGTAATAGATTCAAGGCGAGCATTCGAAGCTTTCGTTGACTTCTTGAGTTGTCAGCCCCGCGTCAATAAAGATGTTTAAGAGAGTATAAATATTCGATTTGTACAAGTTTAAAAGCGTACGAGAGAAGCTGCAGCAAAAACCGAGCCGATTGAAATGTTAGTGACAGCCCGATGCACAAACAACAGACGGACAGCATTATTTTAACATAAATAATCCTTGTACGAAACGAATGGATACAATACGGCGGCATTTGAATTTCAATATGAATACACGAATAATATGTTGATCTTGATTAAGCGTTTGTATCTAGTTTATAATTTAAACGTGCTTAAGCTCAAATTATATGCTGGTAATGTGCACGGTAATGTTGGCGGCTATTTGATATGCAATTTAATTGTCAAAAATTAACATTGTTAGTATAGACATTAATAAAATTATGCATATTTTTAATTAGAACACTATTGTTAGTTTTAAAGCTAGATAAAGACAAAGTTCTATAATCAGTAATTAAGAATTTGATCAGGCTGTATACGAATTAATGCAATGATTTGCAATTAGTTATATTATAGTCGTTAATTATTTATATAAATTTAAAATCTTTGTAAATATTAAGCCAACAAATAGATAATCAAAATTTTTTTTATACTAAATATTTAATATATACCTTTTTAATTTTATCAAACTCAAAATATGGCTTATGAGCTTCGAGTATAATTTAACGATTTAATGATTTAGTACAATGCCCAATTATATTTATTATAGACATCTAATATAACATACTAAAAATAGTAATAAATCTAACCTAATTATTACTTTATTAATGTTTTTCATTCGAGCGAACTCAACATTGTGCAACATAAAAACGTATTTTCCGATATCAAGTACTTGCAGTAACATATACGAAAACGGTAGTCATCTTTTTATCTAAACTAGATAATTCTAGGTCACAGACCATTTATATTCTGTCTGCCATAGTCTAGACATATTGCATGGTCGAATTTTAAATGAATGACATCGCATTACCAATGGATGAGACTTGAAAATTTGAAATCTAAAATAGATAACGTCTGGAGACAGTTTGAGATAAAACGTGATTTTTTCGGATATAGACACGGTTTCTCATTTAAAAATGCATTGCGATTCATTTGCCTCTCAAATCTGTGTTATATCATACTTCTTGTGTTTTTATTATCGACTAATTGACATTTTGCTAAATTCTTTATTTAGATTTGATTTTTATAAGGTAGATAAGTCTGAAGTTCTAATCGTGATTAAACTTAGATTGTTATTTTTATAATGTCACATATTTGCTTTTCTCCTCGAATTATGTATTCTTTTCATTCTAATCAGCCAGAATTTCATAAATTCATTTTTGTACTGGTCGTTTTCATAGATGTTTTGTTTAATTGTATTATTCTTTGATCAGCTTTTGCTACTTAAGTCTTACTACATATTTAATCTTCCAGAATTACTTATTTTTAATAATAAGATTAATTATTGTCATCGCCTAAAAATTAAGTATGATGAAATGAAGAGGTGGGCACCTCTTCATTTCATCATATTTAATTTTTTACAATCACTTCTAAAAGATTTAACCAGATCAATCCATTACCATGCTTTTTATATCCAATTTGATTTATTATTTAACATATAAAATATACTGGACATGAAATATAATCAGCAATAACAACATGAACATTTATTCTATCAAACGTTAGGAACCTTCTATCAGCACTTCATGTGAATGCCAACATAAAAATGCTCTGAGATTTAAGATCAAAGCGTTTGACTAATGATATCTAGATGAGAACAGAGTATGCAATAAAAATGTCAAAAACATATTTTTATCTGTAGTATACATAGGCCGTATAATTGTTGATTGTATCGTTACGTGAAATTCACACTGTTTTGTCGTAATTAATTGATACATGGCTTTAATGTTGCTAATTGACATGGTGGTCTACATATAATTATCTATTTAAATATATTTTCTGAAAATAATAAAATATTTTTAGGCCTGGCCATGTTGACTGCGTTTAATTTGCATATTAACTTCAGACATTATTTTCAATATTTAAATAGGCAAATACAAACCATCTTGGTACCTTTTTCTTCTCTGTTTGTTAACCGACTTCTATTTCTTTTGTTTATTAGCTATTGATGAACGAATGTAAAAAAGTATAAAATAGAATTCTTGGAAAAATGTGAATACAATACAATGTTTGCCGCAAATTTCGTAGGTATAATGATTATGGTCCAATTTTGACCACTAGGGGAACACTAGTAATATTTAGAACTCAAGAAATAACTAGCGTTTTATGTAAAATTTTACCTACAGCCAACAAATTTTATAATATTTTATTATACAATTTGTTTATTTATCACTTTGTAAAATGTTACGTACCAAATGTTAGTGTTATAACTTTTGCAAATATATTGTGTGTAATTTGTCTTTTCCTTGAATAATTTTGTTTGTTCAATAATTTTATTTCCTCGGATATTTGAAGTAATATTTTTCATTCTTGTAATAAACTTACTTGAAAGTAGCTTCGCGTTCAGCTTACTTCATACAATGTAAGTTGCTTAGTTGTTCAAACGAGCCATACATCTTCAAGTCATGTATATACATGAATGTATATACATTAAATAGTATGGTGATATCACCATACTATTTAATTATATAAATTTGAAAGCGTCTTTAAAATGAACGGTTTCTGAACAAGTCAAAAATTACACATATGCAGTATGAAAGTACGGGCAACCGGGTTGCCTAGTATTTTACTTAATAGCATGGCAAGGCATGCCAAGGCATACCATTGAATTTATAACGCATGGCCAGTCTATAGTCTTCGTGATTGCTCGTTACTTTTATGGAATATCTCTCTGGAAAGCAGTATACCTACAAAAACAAATTCAAATTCAATGCCACAAGGATTTCGTGAAGAGAAGTACCGTACGACCCCGATAGAACATCGGATACCATCGTTACGCAATAATGCACAGTTCCGGAGGCCAAATTAATATTAATATAGACGAAGCCCTAGTCGAAACTAATTGGTAATTACGACTACATGAGGATGCAGGCAATATGAAACTTTCTAAAAGAGCACTGCACATTTATTGAAAGACACATGCAGTTTGGTGCCATAATAAAATAAAAGTGTTAATCCTAATCCATCGCCAGGTTAGAAGATAAATTTAAATTCAGTTTCACAGATCAGGTGAAAACTGTCAAAAAGATATATCTTTCAGTTGCAAACCGAACCGCGGACAGCATCAATCACTACCCGATCAGACTGACGTTTTTGTAAATCTTTTTATTGAAAAATCACAATAAATTTACACGACATTCAGCTGCAACGGAAACCTAGTTCATCGAGCGAAATATTTTATACAACAAAATCAAATTCAATAGACATATATAGACAATTAAATCAGTTGCCATGGAGTCTAGGTTGAAGTTGAATGAATAACATCTGCCCATTACGAGCAGTCGGTGCATCGTCAAGCAGGTCATCCGACAATATTCAATACACACCAACAGACACATTAATCATGAATAGCGGGTGAATTTTTAAATTTGTAACCCAGACTAGGTAGTGTTTTGAATTTTGAGCTAGAATTCTATTTTCCTAGTACTGACTACTTCTTAGGTATTACTGTCAAAAGCCTGTGCGTGCTTCTTTTAGTTTAGAATTATTTTTGTAAGAAAAATATTTTACACAGTGCGGTAACGTTACATGTTAAAATAATGTTGGCAGAAAACTATAATATAATATTAAAACTATATGAAAATATTAAGTTAGTTTTGTTAACGTCCATATTCTCATGGTGATTATAAACGTTATTTTTTTTGCTATGGCATTTATTTATTACATAATATTAGAGCAAAGTAATTGCCTCCCATTTAGCTGATTGGATCACCAATGGATCAGTTATGTATAAAAATTCATTTAGGTATATCGATAGCAAAACCTGTAACCATAATTATTAAAATTAATGTTTCGAATATATTAACATTTTAAGATCGTAACATTGGATGCATATTAATAGTATACAAAATAAAACAGTAGCTAGATAAATTCACCTGCGTACAAGAACAAAGCGCGTCGTCGCAGTACGCGCATGTTTGACGTATGTATGTATGACTGACGCCATGACAGCCGCAAGGTGGGCTCAGGCAATCTCCATACAGCCTATTTGCTAACTTATTGCTTTTGTTAAAAAAACATATTTATTTTACCGTTCTGGATTTTATTGAATATTTCATTGACACAAGTTGCTGTAAATAAATTTGTGATTATTTTGATGAATTACTCATGCTGTTATGTCATTCATTTCAGATTTATCATTCGGTGTTGACTTATATGCACGGAAGGAGCTTTTGGCAATGACTTACGTTGATATTATTTTTGTAAGTATTTCAAAATAAGTATACATTTTTGCATGCTACGTTTATATCCTTATTTAGTACATGGTAGGCTTTAAGAACGTGTAAACATGCAATTACACTATAGAAATATCTGAAATTAAGTGTTGAGCTAACACCCAGATTTATTATAGCCATTACAACAATTATTTCAAGAAATTGTTAGCTAGTAAAAAGTATTATAGATTACAAGTCAAACAATTTACGTCCCAAAAGATTACACCAGGATAATGGACTGCATTATTTTAGTTACTATGAACCGATCAGTAGCTGCATGGAGGCGATCGTACACGTAAATCAGGTCTTCTCGTAGTACGAGTAAATAGAAGTGCTCTAATAAACTGAGGTATAATTATGGTTACATACAATTCTTCTAGTAATAATGGACTATCTATATAAAAGTGTATTTTGAATAATTGTGGAGAACTTATAATGTCGTTCGTGTCGTTCTCTTGCCTTGTTCTAGATAAGGTAGAAACATAGGTACCTACAGCTTCAAATACGTTTTTCCATGAACCATGGTTTACCCCAAATTTCATTAATCTGCCGGGCATATTATTTGAGATTCTAGCATCAAATTTAGTGTCATAAAACACGTGTACTTATAACATGTTTAGTTCTACATGGCCTATTCGCAGTTAGCTTGTATTTATATTTTTTTATTACCTGCCGCAAACAATACAACAGTTGCATGAAAATATCCTTATCGAGTACAAGGTTTAATTTCCTTCACACGAACTGCATTCTACCGGGTAGGCAATTATTCGTACATGTCGCCTACCTATCGAGTCTTTTTAAAGCTACCCGCGTTCGTGTAACTTTTATTCAAAGATTTTTTTTTCTGACTGCTATATCTCCGGCCAGCTATCGCTGCAATGTGTCAGTCTGTCCCGCGGTGCCACTTTACGGAACTTTTGATTTACTTAACCAAAGAGTTTCGCCTTTTTATTTTTAATGGAACCCCTCGAGCGTTAGATTCTTCTTTTATTTGCTGTAGAAGTTTTCGGTTGTTTTGATGTTGCGGTGTGATTTCAATTTGTCTACTGCTAGATATATTGGCTGGTTATATTCGTGCGTTATTTCGTAACGTTGAGTCATATGATTTATTTCAAGTAAGTTTTTAATATACATGCGGACTTACAATCTGTTAAAGCTATTATTTAATGTACATTTATGAAGACGCCACACGTCCGAGAGTCATGGTAGTGTTTCAAACGTAATGAATTATAACGATGATGTCCACACGCACGCATGTTTTAAATTATGTCATCAGCCAACCCACTAGATCGTGTTATGTTACTCCAAATGTCACTGGCTCTTAGTCGATGCTAGTTATTATTTGGCTCGTTGCCTTACGATTATTAACTTTAACATAAAGATGAAATTAGTTAATTCTCCTTTAAAGATAACAATTCAACATTTATAATGTATGAATGTGAAATTACAAATAGAGGTGGTTAGATGCGCGGCGCAAGCGCAGGTACGTAATCGTCGATCCATAAAGAGAATCCGAAGATTGTCCGATTGGATCCCGAAGCGGGCACGAAGCGGGCACATTAAGAGTGGATTTCTCACGTTCGTGGTGAGCACTAATCACGACGTAGAAATATTAAGGACACTAATATCTTGTACACATTTACATAACACGCAATAAATCTGTATCTGCGCGCGCGCCCGTACGTTGCAGACGGCGCCGTTGATAAATTCTTATTGGAGCTTTTTCGATGCTCTATTTAGATGACGATTATGTTTGTTCTCTTTTGGCTACTGTATAACAAGTGCTTGTTTTCATAGCTATCAATAATATTGTACGTAACAATTTCTTTTTATAAAAATTTCAACACAGCTTCTAGCAAAAATTTTGATGAACGAAAATCACTATCCATGCATTCAAGAAAATATCTATGAAAACGCGTAGAAGTAGCACTTTATAAATCTATATGTATTATAAAATATGGATTTCTTAACAAATTGCGTCGATTTAACCACTACCTTAGGCAACTTTGTTTCAACTACGTAATGTCGGCGATATTACCACGCACCCTTCACCGACCATATTGATTACTGATTAATTAACGTTGAAATCAATTTGCAAATATTAAACGCTTTGCCACCAATCATATATTATTAGTGCGACGTGATATGACTCGAATGAACATTTGATGGTAACAAAATTACAGTAGGTTAGGTAAGTCTATTTAAGTTTTGTTTTACGACTTTTTTAAGACACTAGCACATTGGAATGCCAACACTTAGCTGGTAACTTTTTCTACCTTCGATATATCTTGTTTCAGAACCCTTTGCGCTAAACAAAGTTAAGTTTCATAATTATCAGATAAATGGTTTAAGAACACATACTTTAGTAACAACCAGTCAAATAATCAGACTTAAATTTTTATAGTAAGTTACCTAACGGTGGCTAACGGTAGCAGCAGAGCACTATCTGCCAGCTGTGTTTATACGTAATAGACAAATCTATTGCCGTATATGGGGCACCATTCCTAAGAATACAACGCTACCTGGTTGTCACAACCACAAGCCACAAATGCGCATGCGCTAGATTATGTACTAAATTGAAAACACGATGGATTCGAAATTTCAGAACCACTTTCATAAATATTGACTGTATTCATTGTGTTTTATTCCTTTTCAATCACGTGGTCACTAAAACACGGCCTAGCTCATTGTTATTTATATCTGTGCATTTATGTGTTTTCTTTGCTAGATATTTTTCGCAATGTAAATACGTAATACTTATCTTAATTAAGTTATTACAATTTTGACATTGTCTTGAAAATATTGATTGTCCTTCATATTTATTCATATTTCTACTAAACAACCTATGGACTGTTCATGTGCGTTTTTATGTCTGAAATAAAGAAACATTATTTTTATGTTGTAAAGAAAGATTCGCTTAATTTACCCCACCCGAGGTTTATTTTTGTTCACGTGTGTTGCACTAGTAATATAACATATATACGTGCATCGAAAGATGCACGTATATATGTTATATTACTGACTTAAAAGACTTAAAAGACTTACGAACACTTCAATGCTTTCGTATTAAAGTGTTCGTAAGTCTTTTAAGTCATAGAGTAAAATGTGTTACTTTATATCAGCGTGCCAATATTCTACATGTATCCATCTAACTATTGACGCTAACTGTATAGTTAGCCTGTTTATAGCATAGTATGCGACTTTAGTTCAGATTGGTATCTGGGAGACTAATCGCCTATCTATCTACGTTTACTTACTAGCTTAACGGACCAAACCGGTAACCGCGGCGAGTTATTTATAGGAAGTTGAGTATAAAACCTTGGTAAGCAAGCTATGTATGATCTTATTGTGATTTATCGTCATGTGTCTCGCGGAACATTTGTCATAATTATAATCGTAAATGTTTGATTTTTTATGCAGTTACACGGAGTATTGTGATGTTGGTTTTATTGGAGTTTTACGCTCTATATGATTTACGTATTTATTCATATATTTTTGGTTACAATACTTCAAGTTCAAAATGAAAATAATGCGATACTAAAGGTTATTTTATAAATTTGAAGTACTCGGATATAGAGGTATATAGCAACGTTGTGTTTGCAATCTAGAGTCTTTATTTCAGACGCTAAGTTATACTAAAGAACAAAGCGAAGCTAAAACGAATGCCAGCTAAAAATATATTCATTCGCATGCAATTTTTAACACTCTGATATAAATTGCTAGCAGTCTAGATAAAACTTAGGAACAAGACCTACGTACACACTAACAATATCAAAAATACAAAATCAAATAGTAAGAAAATAATAATAAAAATATTTGAAAACTATTCGATGGCTTCCTAAATCGTCCGCAGCACAATTACGATCGACGCCGTGGGACCGGTAATAATTTTAAAAATATCGCTCAGTAAATGATGCCATAAATTAAATTTAATAATACGTACGCCCAACGCAACGGCATCATGTGCGGAAAGCTAATTGAATATTAATTTAATAATAAATCTGGTTGGACCAGTCTGTTCTACCTCTCTTATTTATAACTTAACTCAACGTTTGGCAATACTATAACATTAATAGATTTAAACGATCAACAATTTATTGTTGTCACAAATATTAAAAAGTTTAATTGTAAAGATGTTTTTTGTTTAAATTAGTCAAAGCCTAATGTTGCGAGCCACACCTACTGCGGCGACCATTACAAACACCTTCCGTTTCAGTTAATTTATTACTTTTATCTCGAGCACAGTCGCGGTCGATGCACACAAACACACGACATCTCCGACAATAAGACAAATCGTCCGATTACCTGCCCGCGGTGGGTCCGCGCCATGCAAATTTTCAATAGCTTTTTTTCTCTTGAACCAATTATTATCACTCACTTTCAAGAAAGCAAAAGTATTAGTAGAGCACATAGTCATCAATAGACGCATTAGTAAATTAATTACTGTGACATTTTCGAAAGAAAGCTTTTCAAACTTTCTTCGAGCGGACAATGCGTCGAAACGCTTACAAACAATGTTACAATTTTGTATGCAAGTGACCTTGCAAAAGCGCGCCAGCACTCCGTTTTGCAACATTTGGTAATTTTCGCACAGACGCGTGATTTATGCCCTCTTTGAAGACGTGCTTTGTTACAAAACCGACTTGTTTTAAATAAGACCACTTGCGGCGTCCTTATAGCAACATTCGAAAAGAATAGTACGGACATTATACGACTAAGGCAAATATAATGAATGTATTAAATACCCGGTCTTTTGTATTGCATCCACAAACAAAGATGACGTAGACTATAGAGTATAAAGACCTCGAGGTTAGCGAGACTGGAAATGTTTGCGATACCCAGCCAGGAATAGATCATGATATCATAAAATCTAGTAAGCAATTTGGCTATGATCCTATCAATAGCGTAGGATTTGATACCGAGATACAACAGACAATGATACCACTGCATCGAAAAACATGAACAAAAAGAATGTTCGTATTAACAAGAGTGTGAAAATGCAAACTACATCGTCGATTAAAGAAAAGAGCAACGTTTATCAATTTCAAAATTAATCTAAGACTAGATAAAGGCCACCACACGGCTAGCGGGGTATTGTCGAAAGAAATCTCCATACAAAACATTACTCGGCTGTGTTGAGCGATTTATGCGACGGCCTGCGGCTTGCGTAGCACTGTGCACTCCTTATTGTATATTATTGTAGTGACACCGACTAATTTGTTGGCCGACTGATGAGCCAACTGCGGGGAAAGAGATTGTTTATGTTTTACTATATTAACTCTAAACGTGTAGCAGATTATCCCACAGTAAAATATTATAAACTAAATCTCAATCTCGGAGCGATATATCGGTAAGGCTGAATTAGATATCCGCTGTAGGTAGTCTTGATTTAGGGCGTAATTTTAATTTATCGGTAAAGCCAAGGAATAGCTATTACAAGGTTGCTAGCATCAACTATTAAACGTGATTTAATAAATTGTTTAATATGATAATAAGTGCGAGTTTCTACGGGCTTTAATTCTTAGCTTTTGGATTTATTTAATCCACGTGCCTGCGTGGTAGAGACGCAGACGTCGGCGAGTGACAGCCGAGTGTGCGCACGCGCGCTTCTCTTCATATTGCCGGACAGTAGGCACGCAAAGATATGTTCAACTTAACTCTATATTAAATCGGACATCATCGTTTATATCAAAATGTCGTAGGGTAGCACTAAAATATGTATATATTTTTAAAGTCTGTCAGTTTTGAAAAGTACCATTAATATCACTGAATTATTTTTATAAACATACCTATACGTAAATATTATGTGTGACTAATTAGAAACATATTTTAACCTAATAATATTATAATCGAAATCCATTTCATGGCAACATCCTAAATCTGCATCCCAACAGTCTGCGAATTATTTTAATTATCTACACACACAAATAATTTAGTAAAATACAAGTAAACGTATACCATGACATGAAACGAGTGGCTCGCACTGCCACGACATTTGAAAACAAACCGATCATTCTTAGCAGTACAACGTCAGAACAGCGACGTGCGTTCCTCACACCATCTTGATATTGTTTGTACATATTTTGACTGGCTAAATCGACGAATAAACCACTGTGCATTAAACACTTCTATTTATAGATACTCGAGTTCGATATAATAAAACTCGTGAAACTTTGTGAATATATAATAACTTATAAGTTATGGTTAAGTTTTATTTTGTTTTTTATATTTTAAATGCATTTTAAAATGGAAATAATTATGTATTTTATGATAAATATTTTTATTCGTTGAAGCGAAGAAAGTAAGAAATTTAATATTGTTGAATGGAAATTTGAGCTCAAGACTTTTTATAAAAAGGATCGACAAGTAAAAACAGAATGTTTATAAATCAATTAATCTTTTCATAGGTTATTTTTAAATGGCAGAATGCTCAAAAAGTAATATTATTCAAATAAATTCACACTTTATTTTGTTCTCATAAAACAGCTGACAGGGGTGTTTAGCTTTATTACTGGTATAATAAAAAGCATAATTATGAATTGTACATTACGCTTGACGCCTAGGCTCCCCTGGGTCGTGGGCCAGTTCTCATTAATCATTTACCTAATGATGTGTTTAGACTCGACGTGTGGCTATCAAAGCGTTTCTTGTGAGGATTATTTAATTTTTATTTATATGTTATCCTTGTTTGGTAGTAGCTATAACTTGGGTGGTATAAAAGTTTTGTCTCTCTTAGCCTTTATTATTCCCAAGTCACTTGGGGTCGGCTTTTCTGGTCTAACCGGATTTGACTGGATGTCAGTTTTTATTAATTAATTAATTTTTATTTTGATTTTGATAATAGGCCAAAAATTACCAAAAATGTTGCTAGCTGGTATCAAAATTCTGCATAAAAAGAAGTATAAAGTTTAAACTTTTTCAGCTAGGAGCTCTTAAATCAAGAGGCTTGTCTACTAATGATAGTTTTGTTCAATATTTACGGATGGATATTCAATATGTTTATCTAAAGGTGTTTCTACTTGAATGAAAGAAAATACTATTTCAAGTAATTTCTTCTCTATTAAGTATATAGATTACGAGGTGAAGAAAGATTTTATGATAGTTTTTATCATTCTAATATGATCGTTAAAGATCATCCTTATAAAAAGCTCCTAAACAGGCCAACTTTGTTTTGGTAAACAAAGTAATCATAAACGCGAGCAATAAAATAAAAAAGTTATAATACATACTTTTAACTTGTCTAGGTGTTAAACTTTAATTTGTTTATGCTATCTCCACAATATCTGTATCAATTTGGATGTAGATTTATCAGAGATATGTTGATATAAGCTTGAGTTAACATCAAGTGTTTGCTTAATATATTATTGTTTATTGAATAACTCCTGATTTGTATGCCTAAAATGCTTAGCATAGCTTATGATATTTAATTATCACTATGTACCACCTATGTAGTACAAATAAATATTTTTGATTTCATTTGATTTTATTTACAATAAATTATATTAATTGACTGATAAAAAGATAGCTCTATTTCTAAATATGTTAATAGTAAATATATACTATAAGTTAGACAATAATATAAAACCTGATCTTAGACAAATTTAATAATACGAAAAGCACTAACTAAGTATTCTACTCATTATAACTTACATACGTAAATTTACTATTAGGTACGTACATCTGGGAAGTTCAATGTTTTACAGGAAAACGTTTCCTAACGGTATTTCAAAGCGCTACAACATATCCTTTATGTACCATTGAACACTTTAAACACGTAATTACAGAAATTGTACACCTTGGCTTGATATTGCTTAGGGCTAAAATTGTAGCCAAACCTATAAGAAATACGTTTTACAAATGCGGTAAAACATGATGGAAAATTAATTTTTAACCAATACATGTTCTAGAAATACCTTTTTATCAACTAGTGTTGATAAATATTTATAAATATGATAAGTATTTGTATACTTATGGTATATACAAAAGACAGAAATGCGTGATAAAAATATTTACTGTCATCTTTGGTCTAAGAGTGTAATCGCGTTTGTAAGTGTAATTAGCAATCTTGAGACACATGACAAGAAACAAATCAAAGACTAGTCCAGGTTCTGAAACACAACAAAGGAATATATTTTGTACGAGTAGCGAAGTATCGGCATAATATGTGCTATGTCGAATTGCTACAGATGCGTCCAGGGTGTGCATGAAAGCCTACTGTGATTGCATGCATGCAAAGCCACGCCCAGTCTGCTGATAATAATTAACCAATTACGGAATGACAAGCTTTCGCCGCCATTTTAATCGGTTCGCGATTCACTATGCATTGGTTCATAAATCTATAGGACCAATCCAGTTGTAAAACCGTATCTTATAATTGGACTTCATATCAGGTAGCGAGCTGGTTTTAGTTTTGTTCGTTTTAGGTTTGTTTAGTTTACTATACAGATGCAATCAAGTATATATACTTGACGAGATATCTTTTTCATCTATTTACTTGGCAGAGCATATAGCGATTCGTTTTATGTCAGAAATTTATGTATACAAACTGTTTAATATTAGGATTGCCACGTTGGTTTGGAATTAAATATCGCGAGGGTTTCGATTACATTTTAAGCACGCGTACCAGTAAATGTATAAATTGCACTCTTTTACGTGGAACCGAAAGTCAGCCAGTTATTGTTCTTACAGTTATTTTACTGATATAGAAACACGTTCATACATTGTTACTTTTATAGTTGTTTGGTCTCATTCACTTAAATTTGCCTATAAGTGTGTGTTACACTATAATGTGAATTTAATTTCCTTATCAATTCATGAATTAGACCTTGATTTTGGTCTAATTCATGAAACTGTCACGCTTTTATAAGAAGAATAATTTAAAATAGTAGTAGTGTAAGTAACCGGCATGGTATTAATGTCAGCAGAAAGCTTTCACAAGATTGATCTTTGTCTTAGTAAAAGTTTACCTAGGTATATAAAAAAAGAAATGGCTGTCACTCCAATTAATCAATCCATCAATCTGCTATTGGCGTTTTAATTGCACAATGTTTATTGCGCTTTAAAAGCTGGGGAAACGAAAACGCAATACAATATTTTTTCCATATAACCATTAATATCTGTCGGTTTTGTTTCCTACGCGGACGCGGTTCGCCCTACTGTGCGGTTGGGGCAGTTGTACTCCGACTAACAATTGCTATGTCGATTCTTTTTGTATATTAACTATCTATTATATTATGGAAATAATTTTTTATATTCGATGTACTTTAAAGGTTTTATTTTTATCTGGATTACGCTGTCACGACGCAGCTACACTGGCCAGTGATGATAGAAATGATAGAAGTCAGGTCATGGTCAAGCTGAACACTCTATAATTGCGTACTTACTCGTGTCGATATAAAGTAACCTTACGTTCCTGTTTACCTATCAAACATAATAATAATGTATGATAGCAACACTGATTGTGGTACTCATCAAACAAGCTTCAGGTTTGACCAGAGGCAAAGGATTTATGACACCTAATCTTATGTAAAATAGATTCATATTTTATATTAATTGACATAACATTATTTATTATTATACGCATAAATTAGAGTTTCTACGCCGCGTGTGGTATTTTGTTTAATATATTGTATTATATATCCATATATTTTGATGATTTTAGTGTGGTTCCAAAATGTATTGTAACATAAGAAAACATTTTGGTATTTCAGTAAAGAGTTCTATTATTAAACAAAACAGATCAGAATAAAAGCTAGAAACTAAAATGTATATAAACGAAAATAGGTTCTATATAAATGTCACGATATAAACTGGTATCGATATCTGAAGATAACGATGCATGTGCATAAACAACAAGCAGTCGTATCAGAATGAAGCAGCATTCTTCAGCGCACTAGATTTGGATAGTAACATTTACTAGCTGTGATTCATTTATTGTCGAACATAGAAACTAGACGTTATCATAGTAAACCCATAATGCGAAATCCTTATCTCTTTAATTGTGATCTAAATTTTAAAGGAAACTGAAACAACAGTTAATTACTAAAAGCTAATGGAAGGTTGATAGCAGAAAGGTTTCTTCGTACGATATATTAATTTTAAGTAATCTGATGCGATTTGCAGTAGTTTCGCTAAACAAGACTGATTGGTATAGACTGACAAACTAGAGGCTAAAATAAGTACAGGCCGAAATCTCAAGCCGTGGTTAAAACATATATAACTGGGATAAATTCTAGATAGCTTCCTTTCCAAAAAACAAATCTTTGAGATTTTTATCAGTGTCATGATTTCATAAATAAGTATTCTACCAGTGCGAAGAAAATACTACTAAAATCCCAAAAATGACATTTGTGGACAATTAATTGTAAATTAATACCATTTAATTTACGTAAAGCGTTCGCTTATATTATAGAAAGTGAAAAGTTTTAACCATGAAGGAAGAATTTAACTTATGACCTCGTTCAGCCGTGCGATCGCTTAGCTAACAAGCTAAGCGATCGCACGGCTGAACGAGGTCGCAGATTCAAGTACGGCTTCATGGTTGAAAGTGATTACTGCCTATAATTTAATGTAGACAACGATACACTATATGAGTGTCACACAAACTTAAATAAACTTCAAGAAACGTCGTGATGTTATCTGGGACTGATTGCCAAATGATTTCACTTACATAACGTCACTAAACATACCCGGCGCCGCCATTGATCAGGGTAGTTCAAGAATTAATGAAGTGAGCACGTCGACCCCTGTCACATTCTGTCGAGCCTCCGCTACGACAGCACCCTCTGTCGGAATGTCGATACACTACGTGTCACAACTATTTGTTGAATTAAGCAGCAGCTATATTATGTATTAGAAAGTAACCATTGTGTTTTTTAAACATTCAGACTCGATATACAAAGAAAATATTTCAAGTTTCCAAATTGTTTTCCCATTCATATTATAACCGTTGTTAGTTTTATAGTTCATATTTTAGTAGCTTACCAAATACGAATTAAACTACGAACCAAGTATCGATCTCCAAGAAAGATATTTTAACTTTTTAGTGTATTAAAAAGGATAAATGGAACCGATTTTGTAACTAATAATAATAATTTAATAATATTAAAAATTTTGAAGGGCTGGTATTGTCCCTGTCACCTTTTTTTTATAAATTTATACTGGCAAACAATCATACGGCCCACCGGATGGTAAGTGGTCACCGTAGCCTATGGACGCCTGCAATACCAGTGGCATCACTTGCGCGTTGCCGACCTTTTAGGAAAAAAGGAAGTGGAAAAAAGGAGAAAGAGCGGGAAGGGAGAAAGAGGGTGATTGGGCCTCCGGCACTCTCACTCACCAAACCAAACAACAGTAGGAACACTGCTATTTTACGACGTTACTAACTTGTGACGTCATATACGCGCAGTGCATGCTTCATCAAGTATTTAAAGTAAAAAGATTAAAAGTCTGGAATTACCATGGGATTTTAAATTTGATACAAATAATTTTATAAAATAGCCTAAACAATTAATAGAAAGTAAGTTATCAAATATCCTACATCTTAACTATCTCGTGATCATTAAGTAATTAAACCGATTGTCTACAATTATTAAAATATTTAATCTAATTACCGAGAAAATTAGCGCGTGTTAAAATGAAAAATAATGATCGTGCTCTGTATTAATGATATCAAATACAGGTCTATTATATACCTAATGCATGCAATCAACAGCAACCGATCGCTGTACCAACACGCGCGAAATTCATGTAAATATTGATCAAATTCACGCATTTATTTATAGCTTTTCATTGACTGTTCGATATCACAAGCTGCTTCACAGAGTTTGTTGTTTCTGATACAGATACATTATTATTATTACATATTGTAAAGCGCTTCAGTTACTTTATAATCGTATTGTAAGTCATTTTAAAATATACCTATGTATGATGCGCTTGGCATGAGCTATGTAACTAATTGTAATACTCTGCTTTAATTATGGACGACTAGTAATTGACACCTAATTGATTATGGTTATAATGTAAATAGCTATCTGCACTACTGCATTCGAATTTTATTCTAATACATAATACACATATTATATAAGTAGGTAAGTATACCGTGATCATAAAAATTCGTATTTCCCTAACATATTGTAGTCTTTTTTAATTTGGATAACTGAACGGCTATTACGTCGTTCAGTTAAAACTACTTAACAGAATCCTATACACATACAGTATCAATGCACTACATATTTGAAAATGTAATATGATGGGCATGACTACAGGTCGTAAAGTATATTTCATACCGCTAAGAAATAATTTATATGTCAAAACAATGTTTGGCGAGTCAGCTAGTAAAATACATTAACGTCTAAGTGCAGACACAAAAGAAAATATATTATTACATTTATATACCCACTCAAGAAAAAAGCTCGAGTTTCATGTGAAGTTCATGTCAATTTACCACTAAGCACAAGTTTTTCTAAGAAACAATTTTAAAGAGCAATTGGTGCTTTAATGAATTGCTACAGTTGTAGCAATTAATTTAATGTCCCGTTTTGATTGACAGGTAATTATAGGTCATTACCTGCTTATAATTCCTAAAAAATACATCATATTAGCACGAACTATCGTATAATAAAAGTTTCATCGCCTCAAGTCACGTATTGAAGAAGGTAAGTACTATTAAGTACTGAACGTTTAAAAAAGGCACTAAAAAAACTAATTCATAAACTGGTTTAAAGACACACATTTGTGAACAAGAATAAAACTTTATAAAGAAGTTTCAATTAAAAAGGTCGAAGCACTCCGATGGCTAGACTAACCGAGAAGTTAATTTTTAATTTCTCTCCAGCAAACGTGCTCAATATAAAAATACACTGATATCTCCAGGCTTATCGAAGGATACGGCAAAGGAAACGAGAGTTCCTATTTGAAATGTCTATTGTGAGAATGGCTTGTTTGAATATTATTGTATTTGGATATTTGAATACTCATATGCGACAAAAGGAATGTCTTCATCATATCTCCATGCAATAACCTCGCGGTTAATTCCAACGAATTGAGTGCCTTGTAAGATGACGAGCAATCGATACACTTAAATACTTTTAATTACGTCATTATAATGATATTATAACGTAAACATAAGTTCCATTCAACATATTTGCCGGTTTCAAATCGAATAGAGTATCGTTCTTTTCCAAGAGAACGACGATAGAATATTTTTCTTTATTAAAATAAAATATGGCTCTCAATCCAACACGGATATTAATGTAAACAATCATAAAATAAATTCGTCACTGTCATAGATCGAGAAACAAGAAATATTTTAATCAATTGACACAATTGAAAATAACAGTAAAATTGAAAAATCGGTTCCCACTAAACTATTCGACAAGTTATTAGAGAATTTTAATAATAATTTCAGTAGACAGAGTTCGCTAAACTTATTAATGATTTTTCTAGAGCAATATTGGAAAACTCTTCTGAATAAAATTTAAAAGAAAATGTACCTTATTGCTAATACGGTAAGCAATCAAATGCGTTGTTAAATTATTGAGATAGATCATTTAAGTATCGATAGATTCCGAGTGCTCGAGTCCGCGGCACTAAAGGCGTCTTTAGACTATTTAAATTCCGTTACGGTTCGTTGCTTCTCTGGTTTATACCGTGCCGTTAATTTTAGTGGAAATTGAACTAGGGGACATTATCGATCCTTAGATTAGAACTTTGCAACACTTTATTTACTTTGGTACTGAAATGACCATGCAATTTATTTAGGTATTTGTCGATAAAGATGTTGACTACCTCTTTCAATTCAATAGCCATGATTGTGTCGATTTAGATTTTGAAGAAAAGATTGTAGCTAATATTCTTAATTTAGTAGCCATTTATAATGATTATAGTCTGATAATGGAACACAGGTTTGAAAGGCAGACTATGAAAATATCAAATTATAGTCAGCTTAACGTATTCTAAAGATGGCCAGATTTCTCAACATCTGTGTGGTAACTGATACAATTATGAAGCTTAATGGGGATGTTATTTATATATTAAATAAAGTGCCGAAATAAGTTGTACTTTAATAATTACCTGAAGACTTTAAATAATAATTATTCTCATCTTTCTAAACCTATAATACGATCAAATTCCATGAGCTTGAACTGATAATAATTGCAAGTAAAAGGACAAAACACGTATATTTAGGTAATCTGTGTTTCTAATATTATGATAATATAATATTAGAAAGACAGATTACCTAAATATACTTAAACACTTTATGATTCAGATTACTATAAATCTGAATCATAAGGTGTTTAAATATAGGCTCAATATGTCGTCTTTTGTAATATTTTTAAGACTAAAGCGCTGCACCGATTTCGATGAAATTTGGCATAGAGATAACTTGAAGCATTGAAAAGGATAAAGTTTCAATGCATAAAAAATTGTGTGTAGAGGGTTGCGGTTAGTAACATATTATTGTCAAGTTTGAATATAAATCCTGCCACTAATTAATTCAAACGGAAATGAACACTCGAGTTATGCTTACATACCATGAAGGTTTCGTAGTAAACAGTTTTATCAATGTATAATTAATCGATGCCGCTTTGTTCATTTCAGTTACATTATATCTAAGACGTACGAAAATAAACGATTGGCAAAGACTATAATGAGGCGTATAGGCGTAAGAGGGCGTAGTTACAAAGATCATGACCCTGTGGGTACCGGACCTACCGTAGGACTGACCGGTTTCATGATTCCTATAGCTACTTCACATTCAAACGATGCTATAAGTGGCCGTTTATAGAAAATTGCTACACTAAGTTCCTATAGATTTGCATGCAGCTGTGAGCTACTAAGAATCGATGTTTTGTTTACGAGGATATAAAGGTCTTATATTGAACTTTATGTTGCACTCGATGGTAAACAGAACTAGGATTTGTGCAATTATGTTTCATGTTCAACACAGTTTTAGTGAATATAAACAAATTTATATTCAAATAATACCATTAGGTTTCAATATGTTTCATATAGATTAAACATAGTGCGTTACACAGGACGCTAAATAAATGAAAAATCGTGTATCTGGCAAATTTTTTTGGCTAGTTGTGTGGTTTTGTGGTTATGTATGTCGAATTGCAGCCAGGTAATTAATCTAAGCACCTGTCAATGTCAATAACACATTTGACACAAATGTTATTGTTTGCTCTGTTATTGTGTATATATATGGTAAGGCAACAGTACCTATGTCTTACCGTTTGCCTTCTCCTATATACCCCATATACGACACATCTTCTGTGCCCACAATTTAAGAGAGTAAAGTAACATTTTCTAAAGATATTTATGTAAAAATTTCATCTTCACATACTTTCATCAACTCAACAAGTATTGATTCAAGTTAGCTATTTACCAAATAATAAAAATCTATTTATATCAATATTTTGTTCATCTTGATGAAATACTCAAGCTGCAAGAAGAAGAACTGGGTTGGTATTCGTCTGATCAAGAGATCATCAATAAGTTAATTAATTTAACGAACCGTAATTGCGAAAGTGGATATGATTGGAAATCGAACTACCGACACCTACCATTATATATTAATATAGCTTCAAGTGTCAGATCTTATCAAAAAACTGGTTGCGTAGGGTGCCGTGGTAGCCATTTAGCAAGAAAATTACCAATACTGTGTTGCTCTGCTACACATACTTGGACTTTACGATAATGACTGGTACGATGCAAGCATATATATTGCAGAAATGTCAAAACAAATTATTTTATAATAAAAATGCATCTCTGAAACATACTGACACTGCAATGCGCAGAGAAAATTTATTTTCATTCGCCAAATACAGTCCAATAATAAGATTGGACGGCTTCGCTTTGAGTTCGTAATAATTATTTTTAGTAACACGAGAAAATAAAATATTTTAGTTTGCCGCACACCATTCCAAACATTGAGCATACGTTAAACATCGACGACTGAGATATCGGTAGTAGTTCTTATTTCCTAGACATCTTGGTTTGGTTTCTATGTTTAATAATGATATGAAAATGTGTCAGAACTTCATCCTAGTGAGTACGTAGGTGTCCAGATAATATTAATATATTTTATTGCCTCACAAATGAATCGCAGACGTTCCGTGCGCGCCCGCTGACAGATGTTTTGACAGCTCCAATATTATTAATTGTGACATTACACTGTCGTTAGGGCATCGCCCAGAACGTTCTTCCGCTTCCACGTCATTAATAAAATGAGCAATAGTCGAAATATTTATCAATGGCATAATCGATACAGAAACAATTATAACCACATCCATCAAAATTCTAAACTCAGCTTTGCATCAGAAGCATTCGAATTCTTTCGGTATTAAAATGAATAAGCAACCCTATAATCATGTTCGAAAGAGTTCAAACTTTATCGACGCTTCGGCGATGGCGTAAAAATCTATCGTTGAATCTTAACGGTCTTGATTTAGAGTTTATTTTCCAGTGGCCTTGTGTAACAAATGAAGTACAGTGGTATCGAGTAACATTAAAATTCTTATCTCTGGTCTGTCACACAGCAAGAACGTCAAAGTTCGAAGTGAGGAACGCATTATAATTAATAGTCGATGATACGCGAGGATCGTAAACAAAAGCGGTGATAAATGGATTAAAGTCTGATACTAGATAATAAGAACTGTAGGTTGTAAATCGTGGTTTCGTAAGCGGTGGTCACTTTTTGGTTTTAGAGGGGACGTCTATTATACAGTTGTGTACCATTGACCTTTTAAGTTTGGACTCCAGATATGACTGTACATTCAATTAGGTATCTTATATTTCTAACTTTTCCGTCTGCTGTAGAGAGGTTAACTTTAACGTCTTTTAGAGTGGTTGTAACCTTATTTTTCTATACCTGTCTAGAAATGGGCAGTGTCGTTTGGGCATGAGGTTGCTCGAATTTATGACATTCGGAACCCTAGATCTGAGTACAGGACGAACTTATGACAAACACTTTAGAGGTCTGTTGGATGGTCTACCAAGCCTTCAACAACTTTAGTATAAGGGCAAGCTGTATCATGAACGTTGTAGTTACAATTGTGTATACGTACAATTATTGTGTAACGGTTTTGTAAAATACGATTGCCTATGAACGTTTCTAAATCAAATGCAAGTAAATTATTAATGTTTTTTTACGTTTTCATTTCCTGTTTTTAAGCTAACACGTAAATAGTTCAAAGAGTTCTCGTTTAAAAAGGTGATCGGAATATAAATCAATGCATACAAATAGAAGAAAATAAAAAGGCGACAACAAAACTAACGACTGTCAATTGCAAAACTGAGATATGTATCAACCGCATACAGAGATTAGATGCGAGAACCAACGAACAATGGTAAGTATTAATCACTTAACAGCTAAAACATGAGTGATTATGATCGCATTGAGTTCTTTTGTTTTAAGATTACGTTTCGGTGTGATACGCGGACCGGTTATATCATATCGTTTTGAATTCAATGACATATTGTCTGTCAAATATACCTTGATACATTGGAGGCGTCACGAGTTTTGTTAAAACCCGTCATTAGAAGGCGATTTACGTTTTTGCTGTTATTGATTACGTTTGACAATAAACGTTGTTTGATAGTGTGGGAATTAGGACAAAGATATTTAGTATGTGACTGGGCTACTATCACTATGTGATGGCTTGTGATATCCTAGTACCGAGCTGGAAGTCGACACAATATACGAATGGAAAGTTGACAGTATTTTTTCTGTTAAGCTGTCTTTGTTAATTCACCTTTTTGCAAACTTCACTTAATTCATCTGCGTAACTTTCACTTATATGAATAAGATTTCATTAGAAATCTTTAAAAGGTAGTTAATAACGTTGTAGATTTAGCCAATACCAAAATACGTTAAATGACTTTAGTAAATGTTTTACTTAGTTTAACTGGAAATGAATAAACCTAGAAATGAGAGTTATGACTTCCAACCAACTCGATTTGGCTTAAACTTAGTAAAAGATTTTCTTCTTTTAAACATTCTCTCTAATTATTTTGACCAGTTTTTTGTACTAAAACAACTAGCAAAGGATATTCCTAAACTCAGAACATACATAGTAGCTCATTGATCTAAGTCGTACCATTTGGTCTATTGGTCACCAAGGTGACCATTATAACTGCTTATTGGACAGCCGGAATGCTTTATAAGAAATATTATAACATACAAAGTCAATCAGTGCTTACGATGTATGAATGACTGGTTTCATTGCAACGCACAACAGTGTACAATATATTACGTATGTCAAATAACCTGTTATGTCAAAATAAAGTAGCACATTTGATGGCACCATTCAAACCTAAAGATACTATTTGCCTGCTAGTCGTAAGATCCGCATTCAACCTAATCAGAACTAACAAAATGTTTTTCATTTCATAACCACGTCGCTGGTTCAGAGACCTAAGCGTGAATGCAACTGCTCTCGGAAGGTTCCAGTTTGGATCCCTGGGGCGAATGGATGGATAAATGGTACTGGATGTTTCTGTCAGGTAATTCGCAATAACGGTACAAAATCTGGAATTGTAAATGGCCAACGACTTGCGCCTATTACGTGGTACCTACTTGAAATTAACAGTAACTGGCGAATTGAGAGAGCAATTCGATTGCGCCTGAAATTTTAATAAAAGTCATTGCAATATTAGATGTTACACCTCTTTTTCTAACAAATGTATTGAAACTTTTAGTTTTTAATGCTAGCGAGATTGTAATGACTGCTGAGCATATTATCGACCATTAAACTTAGTAACATACACAAGTGTAACAATTCAGGAATATTGGCTTCAAATTTAAGCCACTTAATATAATTTATTTACCATGTATAGTTATCATGGAATTCTGAGTAGGTAAATGAATGCTGGAAAGCAAAAGATATTAAAAAATGGTGATAATTTGAATATACTGTTAATAACACTTCCAAAATACTAATTTATTTTTTGCTATAACCTGTATGATCTCAAGCTTTTATGGGTTATAGAGTTCAAGCTAGCTTATGTCTAATACCAAACTAATTAATATTTTAAAGATTGCAAAATTTATATATCGGCACTTCATATGGTTCGCAGACGAGCGTGCATGAAGAATGTGATGACAGCAAATGATTTAAAAGCTGTACCAAATTTAAAATATTGGCTATAAATTCGATAAAGTTAGTAAAACATAAACAACCATACAAATACACCAACGCCACTGCAGAAACTACAAAAACTAGAACTAGTATTTCTTATAAATATGTATAATCCTCATCAAGAATTGACCGAGTCCACTATATACCTAAGATCATAACTCGACTCTAAACGACCACAACACGTGTGGCTCCGAAATCAAATTAAAATCATGTTTGATAAGATCGAGTGGCGGTTATGGAAATTTATGACTATATTACCTGCTCCGGCGCATCGTCCGACAAAAACCGGGGTCGGACCGCGCAATTATTTATGGAGTCCGCGAATGATTATAGTTTACGAGCATTTGATAGGTCAGCCTCTGGCGCGCACAGTGGGCCCCAATTCGTGACACTTTGGACAAAATATTAATTTTTAATATTGTGCGTAAATTTTACGGACAATTTTGTCGGTACATTTCAAATATTTGAAATTATTAACGAAATGTGTCAGTCTGAGATTCCTTGAATAAACTTAAATTCATATCTACGTTTAATATATTGCGTCAGTTTTATGCTTGAATTGAGAGAGTCTATTTTTCAATGTTTCAAATACCTATTGACGTCAATAAAAGTACCTATATACTTATATGATAAGGTCAGAAAAGTGCAAGCTTAATTAGAGTTTGATATAAATATATTTAGAGTTGGCTTACGTTTTACAAAAGAATAATAAAAAAGTGATAATAATCAAACAATTTAAGTACAGCTATTTTTACACTGAATTAGAAAGTTATTTTGCGTAATACAAGTGATGCCATAGCCTATGCCAATGCTTTTTTATCTGATTATAAATATTTTAATGTTTATCTAGCTAAGTCGTTTATTGATTTAAGTTTAGTTTTTACTGTTCAAAACTGTCATTAGATTTGATTGTATTGAAAAACGTTGTGAAGTGTATATAATTGCGTAATTAATTTTGCATGACTAGTATTGAAAATATTAAGAAACCGAACTCGCTAGATACAACGGCCCTGTACCACCGGTCAAGTTTGACGTAAATAAATTATTTTTATTACGTGATTCAGGAAATAAAACTTTCCAAATAGATGTAAAAAATGTTGTATCAGAATGAAACTGAGACAAAAATGTGTTGGCCGCAAAAGATACAGAAATAAATCAGACAGATGACAATTTAAAGTGGTTAACCCACTAACTGTGACCATTTTAGATACTTTGATCAGATCTTGTCGAAACCCAACTTATATTAGCAGGGACATAGTCATTTAAACTTTATGTTCTAAGCAATAAAGTTGATTTTATTATTTTTATGATGTGTTAGTGGGTGTTTGTTCAACAGATTTTAGAGTCAGAGTAAAGATTTATGTTTTTATTTAAGAATTAATGGTATAGTGTGAGTAATCGCCGTTATTTTAATTTTATGCATTAATGATATCTGATTATGAATAAAAAAAACGTTTGTTTCGCATATATTATATGGCACCATAAATTTTCATAATCATTATAATGTTCTCACTTCTAGAGCAATTTTTATTATTTACAAATCGTAAATCAGATAAAACCTATTCATCGACGTATTTGTAGAAACCGGTTAATATGCTACACTATTACATAGTAACAACAATGTAGAAGGTATTGAAAAGCTTACTTAGTTTATAGGGACATTATACAAAGCTTTTTACATCCCAAAAGTGTGAAAGCTTAATAGCAACATCTATAAAGAGTGAATTCCTCAGGATTCCCTTTAAATTTACCCAAACATGTTTAAATGCACCTGGCGCCACTTCGCGCTCCTCGCCTCATTCTATATACTTTACGATCTGTTAAAAGACCGAATTCGCTGTCCAAATTAACACGAAATAAAAACGGAATCGATCCAACAAAAAATAAGCGAAGGTACAAGATAAAAGTTTAAAAAAGGCCCACGTCAAAACATTTGATTGTATTAATATTTATAGGCTTCGTACCGCCGCAGGAAAGACGACTCGAGACGGAAGAAAAAAAAATGTTTATCAGCCCGTTTAGCTTTTAAGGAAACCGCGAATCTTTTGTAAAAAGTTATTTATGGTCACCAAAACAATTGCAGTGTTACCATTATATCACATTTGACAGCAATAACTGTATTATTTTTTTGTCCTCAAAATGAAGACGTTTCGTTCACTGTGGACGATACAACAATAGTATGTTATTGTGCGTGAAGTGGTTTCATTCGATTCACTTTTCAATTCACTGTTATTAACTCCACTGTGTTTTTATATGGGTGCTTGTGATTTTATCGAAAATAATATAGTTCGTTATTTTTATGTGCTGGCATTTCGTCAGCGTTGATTTCAATTAGGTAAGAGGCGTACCGATTCGATTCTGGTTTCTTAATCGTAACATTCCTTAGATTTACAAAGTACTCTTATTGTTATGATAATTATTAAAGGAAAACGGTATTTATTGACAAATGACTGGCTTTTAATGGTGTTTATATAGCAATTAACATAAACGAACATTTAAAGAAAACAAACCCTTATACATCGATGCCATAAGAATTATTATCTTTTGTCCATTCAAATCAATAGGATTTCCTTAAGAATTGACCTTCATAGCATTTAAATATCAGTGTGTTTAACTGAACATGCTAGACACAAACAATTACTTATAACAGTAATACAATCTCATACATGTCGACGCTGCTTGACAAACGGCCCAAGATTCCTATGCTAATTTCGAATACGCAATATTATGTAGAGGCGCAGTTCGCGCATGCGCGTTTGAGGATGTGCGTACGAGTGTGCGGTTCTTATGTGCAGCTTAATCAGTGTCTGAGCGTCGACATGGGTTATTGAAACGAAATTAAAACACATGGTTCGTTATTACAGAGTTTAATTAAAAGGAAATAGCATGAATGGACAATCTTGATGTATTATTGTAATAACTGCTAGTTTTTGTTTGGCCCTTGCTTTGATAAAGTTAGCTGTGATCATAACCGGCTTTTTTATTTGAAGACAATTTTTTTTATTAGCAATAAATTCAGTGCAGCGTAATTATACTAATACTAGCTTATGCCCGCGACTTTGTACGCGTGGATTTGGAAGTAGGTACCAAACTATATTTATCAACTTCTAAGCAGAGTATCAAGATGAAATATGCATCCGATTTTATGTTAATCACATTCAAATTCATACAGTAGTATTTGTGTGGTGCGCGCATAAACATACAGACAGACAGGCAGACAGACAGATACTTAATTGTTTTAGGTTCTATAGCCTTCATAAAGATCTCTTGCATTTTTCTTCTAAATATCTATGAACAGATTTCGACCAGTTGCAGTTTATATATTGTATAAATTATAAAGAGGTAAATTAATTTGTTTGTGCCTATATAGAGTTAATCACTAGAACTACTAAACCGATTCCAAACATTATTTCTTAAATAGAAAGCTACGCTATCCCTGAGTAACATAGGAGGATAGGATATATTTTAAGGACTACCCGAGACAAGCTGCGGACGGAAGATAATATGCCACAAATAGATGAACTGGTTACATGAATGTCCATTCAGGATGTTGCAAGTTTTAGCACAAGTTACCTACTAAGCTATTACTATTTAGTTTGGGCTGGCTAGATTAGGTACTATCTAGCAGTCTCCTATATAATACTTAAAAAAATACAGTTTTCTAAAATATTCTGGAGTATTTTCTAAGGTTAGTTAAGGGACTTTGCTTTTCACTGTGAAAGCAACTAATATTTATTTATTTGGGGTGATTTCATTATCTGAGTATACTTTTTGGTTTTTATATCTGTACTAGATTAAATTTTTATTAAATTTCTAACGCTCAGGCACAGCGCCTTTTCTTGGATGAAAGGTATCCTATGGCCTTTTCTGTACCCCTGACAACGTGTATACGAAATGTCATGATGATTGATCAAGTAGTTAAGACGTGAAAGCGTAATACACGAACTCACATTCGCTTTTATAATATTAGTAAGGATTCTCGAATTGTGTTTTCTTATAATACGAGTAGTCATGTTTCCAGCAACGGCCATCAAAAATAAAATGCAAATAATGTCCGACTTCTATAAACCGGCAATGATAGGTGATTTGCACTCACCACACTACAATTCGTCAGCAAAGGTTTTGGTCCCTCGTAATATTACCGGCTACGAGCCTGTACGCCCCTTGACTTCAGCCCCTTTCATAGAAAGACGGAGCCCCGTTTCGCGTGGCTCCTATTTTTGGGTGGATTTTAAGAAGAAACCTAACAAATACCTACTTGGGGGCGAACCTTGAGGGGCGAACGGGCTCGTAACTATATTAGCAAGCGAGCCACCTGATACCATATTCTACTCAATATAATGTTAGATCATTATCGGGGTATTATCTAAAAAACGGACCAAGCACATCCTGATATGAATTTAATAAAGGATTAATGCAACGGAATACAAAATTATGTAGGAAAACAAATTAGTAATTAAATTCATTTATAATAGCAATAATTATGGCAGAGTAAACGACATAAAAACGACAACAAAAAGCTATATTACAATTTACAACCGACAGTTGTATAGTAACTTGTACTCACATTTACGATGTAGGTTTATTACGTTTTTGTATATAAATAATCTATAATTCAAAGTCAAAGTCAAAAATAATTTATTCATTTAGGTGACAAAGTAACACTTATGAACGTCAAAATACTGCTACATTTAGTTTAGCTGATAGGTTCAGGCAAAGGGTAGAGCCTATGAGAAGAAACCCGCAAGAAAATCAGAGCCACCCTTTTAAATCGCCAATTAAATATAATGTCAGTATTTTACAACTCATATCAACAAGGTGTTGCTCTATATTACTGACTATAAAATATTTAAAATAATAATAATAATAATGTTATGGAGATAAAATATTTGGGGTTTAATTATATTATTTAATATTAATCTATAATAGACAGTAGGATGGCATGATGGCGCATACACTTAATAAAACAGGACCTTGGGCTTTATTTGCGTAAAAATACTAAATTTACAAATTTGTGAAAGAGATCGAAGTTAGCTAGTCTTATTTGCAAAAATATTGCTATGTCTAAGATGTACTTTTTTTATATACTACGAAGTTGGCAAACAAGCATATGTAGATACGGCCCACTTGATGGTAAGTGGTCACCGCAGCCTATGGACGCCTGCAACACCAGAGGCATCACTTGCGCGTTGCCGACCTTTTAGGAAAGGAAGTGGAAAGGAGAAGGAGCAGGAAAGGGGAAAGTTAGTGATTGGGCCTCCGGCACTCTCTACGATGCTGGAAATGTCTTCTACATATATTTTTATGCCTAAAAAATCTAGCCAAACGTGATGTAATACACAATTGCCACTCATCATTAGTTCTAGCTCCAAAATAATACAGAGCCTATTAGCATCTACCGGGTACAATTCCAGATTCCGTACTGCTACTAAGAATTATAGGCAGAAAAGCCCAACATTACTTTACCAGACCCGGGAATTGAACCCGATACCTCGTGCTCAGCAGTCGCATTACTTCCACTGAGCAACCAAGGCAGTCACCTTAGTCAAGCACACCATTAAACTCATATATTCGTCAGCAAGCACATTGGCAAATTGCGTAACCTTTAACACGACCACACACAACTGCAAGCCTTGCCAAGAATATGCTAAAGGGCAACCGATTGATTTTAGAAAGATAGGCATATATGTATATACCTGCTGATAAAATCATACTGTGATTACTAATTCACCGCCTACAGACGGAAGGAAGTATTTTAAGGTAGGTATATATATAATTATTAACAACAGATCGATTTGCAAGAACGAATAAAAAAAAAGATTTATTGTTTGTTTGTATGTTTGTTTGTTTGTATGTTTGTTTGTTTGTATGTTTGTTTGTTTGTAAGGGTTTAACGCAAAAACTACTTAACCGATTTTAAAAAATCTTTCACAATTAGCTATATTATCACCGAGTAACAAAGTCTATATTTTACGCGAGCGAAGCCGCGAGCAAAAGCTGGTCATTTATATTTATCATTTCTAGGAGAAACGCTTGCTACTACGTAAAAAATTAAACATAGCAATGGGAACAGTTGGTTACAACATAGTTGCTAAGGATTTACATTCGCCGCTTCTACGTAAGGACCGCTTCAGTAATAAAACCAGTGTTAATGGATCTCTCAGTCCTATAGATTTCGTAACTAACGAAAGTTCAACCTGTTTTACTTTGTTAATGGTTGATTTTTGCAACATACTTTGCCAGGGAGTGCCTAAAGGCAACGACTGGTATGCATATCTTGTTTAAGTAAGTATAGTGTTGCGATCCATTGTACCATCGTTAATCGGTGCATCAATTAAGAAGAATACTAGTAAAGATTGATTTAAATACTAGATTTTGCTCGTGGCTTAGCTTGCGTAATGTAGGTTCGTTTACTTATTTCTAGATGAAAGGTATCCTATGTCCTTTTCTGTTCCGCTGACAACATGTATGCGAAATTTCCTGATGATCGGTCAAGTAGTTAAGGCGTGAAAACCTAACAAACAGACAAAAACTTACATTCGCATTTCTAATATTAGTTAGGAAGCTGATTACTTAAAGTTTAACGTAATATTAACCCTACGTCCGTCATCTTAGTTCAAAATGGCACTATAAATACTATAAATTTTATCAAATTCTGTCTAGCAGTTTAAGCGTGAGAAGAAAAATCATCTAACTTATACATTTATAATATTAAAAGGATATTGTTTGCTGCGCTTATTCTAATATAGCAAGTTACTCATGCAGCGTTTGTTATGATCATTACAATGTTGCAAATGTTTTCTAGACATCGGCGGCAGACAGACTAAAATAAATAAATATCTTTTGGTGATCGTTTAGCTCGTATATCGTAGCTTTGCAGAATAGGGTTGAGTATCATGCAGGTCAATTCGTTCGTTATTATGGGTATTATCATACCTATCTGACAAATCTTAGAATACCAGACATCATTAAAAATATGGTTATTGGCTATTGGTGTGCCGCTGTGACTCAATAGGTTAATAAGATTTCCGTAGGTATCTTCAATAAGTATAGCACACAGTTAGCTGACGCTTCTTATTCGGTCTAGAAAGGGGATTGTGTCGTAAAAGTATAAACAGATACGTTTTATTACTTAGAAACAAGCACTCCAGTTTAATAAATCAATTTTATATTACCTTAATAAATAAATGTATTGAACTCTGACAATATGCTGTTTCGATATTACCTTCGATATTTTACCATAAAACGTTACAAATATTTATTATAATAATAATGTGTACACGTTTTATTGAATTAGCTATATTTGAAATATCTTAACTAGGCTAAATTGGCGGGAGTGAAGGGCTTTAGTCTATAATTGGACTATTATGACCGAATACGGTGAATGCCTTCGAAGGTTCTCGATTCTGGTGTATGATTGAAATTTAATAACAGGCAAGTGGCCGTGTCAGTCTATGACAGTCTGGTTATGTCTATAGAAGGTTAATAACGAAAACGATGCAATTATTTGAAGCTGGAATGCAGAGTTTGAATATCGGGCACATTATTATGTTATGATGTGTTGTAAATGACAAAAAGTTTTGATTTGATTGGATATTTTAAACGTAAACGATCCATGTAGTTACTCCCGAAAAAAATTAAAATAAAGTATATATATTCATTTTATATTTTAATAGGTATTTGCAATACGCATATCATATTATCACCTCTTTGTTTAATTAGTACAGTTTTCAATCTCTCACTCTGTCTCTTTTCTCAATTGGTTTATCCAATGATACACTGTATATGTATCTTATAACATGCATGTTTTTACCTACTTTAATTTACCGATATAAAACCTGTAAACCCTTCAGCAGTATCAATATTTTTATTAAAATTGAAATAAATAGCCCTTAATAATTGCTTCAACTCTTATATTTTTTGTTTATCCATTAAAGAGCAGACAAAAATAGTCTTGTTTTCAATCTCTTATAAAGGATGCGATATAATTAATAAACAATATTTTTTATAAAATTTAGTTCACGTAGGTACGGGGTATAATAGATAAAATAGGATTATTATGCCTTCAAGAGATCAATAACGAGATGCAATTAAAATTATTATAATAAGATATTGGCATTCCGGAATGTGAACGATCTTTAACGGTATTTAAATATATAGTTTATATATAATTGCTGCATTATGCAGTCATTTTAATGCTGTTTTATACATGCACGTCGTACACTTCTTGAAAACATTATATTTCTTAAATTACATTCAAAATTATAAGCTTTTTATTCTTGGGAAATAAGTTACTCAGAAACGATATCTTTTTAATCGTTATAGTAATATAATTTAAAAGCATTATGTTTTTATTTTTTAAAAGCGAATCTAATATTAAAGATTCACACGATAAGATAAGATATATGTAGAAAATCTATTGATTACAGCCTTGGTACGCATCTGCGGTAGCTATACCATTAATATAGGGTTTGAGACCTAGTTGAAAAAAGTGCAATCAATTACTTCCAAATTAAAATAAATATAACCCGATCTTGTAGCAAAGATATAAGTAATTTAAAGTTGAAGCAGATGAAAAATAGCAGTACCTTCCCCCATATTTTATAGCGGCTAAAAGTTGCCATCAATAATTGAAGTTGGTGTCTCAAGGGAGTAGGGCTTACTGGTATTTCTGACGTGTGGGTACTTCTAGTTGGCGGGTCAGTTAATATTGCGTCTGTACGTGCCCTTACTTTCCGACTCGCACTAAGTTTTTAAATGAAGTTTTATTACAGATACAAACATTGAAAGTGTTATGAAATACTTACATAATATAGAAAACGACTGGATTTCAGTGCTTTATTCCTAAATCACTAATTAAAATCTTCATTTTTTGCGTTCTATATTTTTAATTATAATTTTTGTTTTAGATTTTAATTGTATAAACAACACTACCTCTCCTCTACGTTGCTATTATTTATAATGAACACTAATAATATGCATCGTTGAAATTAATTTCCAATAAAAACATGTCGCCGTAAATATATTCCATCGACGCGCGGAACCTCCAATACAAAAGTGGTATTTTGTACAACACGACGCGTATTGAATACGAACCTTGCGCGTGCGGCAATGAGAACCACCTCCATACGTGCAGTAATACAACTATATATATACAGGATATATGCGTGGTACTTCTGCAGGATTTTTGCAGTCTCATCGCGGCCATTATAATACGTCGACCAACCCAACGCCAGCTAATCCCTTTATTTGTTCGTTTTTGAACCATTCAAGTTTTAGAAGTGTATTTTTGTGTACCCTTTATGCATATTTAACTTGTGTAGGTAGTCGGGGTCCATGGAAGTTGATTTTATCGGCTGATCTCGTTTCTCGAGAGTATGTAACTAAAATATATTATGTATAATTATATATAAATGTCTTCTGGTTATCGTACGTGGAAGATGACTTGCGGTTGATGACTACTGTTTTTATGTTCGATTATGGTCATTAACTTACGTATAATTATAATATAAGTGTGCTTATATTTATTTTATATATAATACACCTGAGGATATTTTATATTTGCCTATTTTAAATGGAAATAAATATATTTTTAATATAAACGACGATATCTATAAAGGTTTCGATAGTAACGCATGTTGAACAGTGATTAAGACGGATTGAACGATTTTTTGTATATTTAGGTAGGTTACCTACCTACATGTAACTTTTATTTTGTTATTTAGGAAACAAAGTTAAATATGTAATAGGTACTATACATTGAAATAAAATAACTAGGAGTCTAGAAAACCTTATCTGGTTATATTTGGAATGGGTTACTACCATATATAGTGATGAGAGGCATTAAGTTTTTAAACATTAGCAGCGTATATCGGAGACGAGAATCGAAAATTGCTCAGCGCCATCTAGCACAACATGCTTGTATTTATATCTACTTTTTATTTTTTGGATATAGGCTCTATGTTGCATTGCCGATCTCTTAACTATTGATTAAGTACTAGCTTTTTAGGTATGGTGAATTTTACATTACGTAAAACTATTTATAGAATTGCTTCAGAAGTTTTTGAGATTATATCCACTAAACATAAAAACAATTTTATCAATTTATAATATTAGCGCTAATAAGTCTTTGCATTGCATTGTTTCGACGTGTTATCTTAAAGAATACTTGAATATCATACATGGCTACTGCCAAAACTTAAGATAACTTGAAGTAAACATGTATGAAAAGAGATAGATATTATATATTCGTAAATAGTGCGTACACGATAATCTATACAATTTTCAACGAAGGCTAATTACAAAAACACAAAAAAGGTTTTAAAAGCACGAACAGTTTTAAGTGGTGACTACACTGGCATACCTTTAGCATAATATTATTCGAGACATAATTTACCGCGGTCTGTGAGACCAAACCGCTTGATTTATTTATGAGCGCACACTGACTTGTACTAATCTTTACTGGAATTTAATTTGTTATTTATTTACTAATCGCTGCTAGGAGTAAGAACAGGTAGGTTTGCATGTCATTCTTTTTTGTTCGTTTATTTGATGAGTAAAAGTAGAACAAGCGCAGCGTAATTATGTAGGGGTCAAAATTATAAACATTTGGCTAATGATAATGATTCTATATTTGCCTAACTGATTTATGAATATTATTGCCTTTAACTGTGAGCACTTGCAGAAATGTTTACTGTTGTATATAACTATACTACATATGTTTTAAACCAGATTACATTGTACTTAATGGTCAATATAGGGAAGAGTGCTCATGTCTGAAACGGAGATGTATTTTTTCGAGTCCAGACACAGATATGGCAATAAGTCAAAATATGATATTTTACTAGTAATATATACCAATATCTTTTTAAAAAACTGCTACCGCACTAGAAATAAAATATGTGTCGTGGGGATCTTTACAAACATTCAAACAACGGGCACAAAGAACACCCAGATTCGGAACAACCATATGCGGATCAGATTTTTTTTTTGTCTTGTCTTCGTATAGGATCGAACTGATAACACTTGGTGCTGTGACAATTGCAAGGCGTACAATACGTCATCCCTGAAGTCAAATTGCCGTGAGTATGATGCCGCACTGGTTCGATATATATGACAGACAATTTCTAGCGGCCCCTTCAGCATGTGTACCTAGTTTCGTCTATTGGACTACAATACGTTTGCCAACTCAATATGTCTATAAGCGGAATGTTGCTCGCAAAATGTGTACTACATCCCTGCCTTACCCTTCGATGACATACACGTATGATGGGACAATATGTAATGTATGTTTAAATATGTAAATGTAAAACTGTTCGATTGTTCATCATGTTTTATGATGTAGCAAGCGCGCGAACGGAGCCGCGGGTGGCATCTAGTTATCGAATAAATATATATTCATGGTGTTCCTTTAACATATATCAATCTTTAAACAAAGGACTATATTATATATATTATAAGAATAGTTTTTAATTATAATTATCTTAATATCACGATACTAATCAAGCGTAACCAACGAATACACTTTCGAATGTTATGACATTTTCTAGAATATTCTATATCAAATAGAATTTATATCCAGAAGTGAATAAATGTACAACAGTGTAAAATATGCCTATATTTATATCAATTATACACATGCACAAAACTAAACGTGAGCTTGTACTTAAATAACAGTTTAATTACACTTAACCATAATCATGAAATAACTGGTTTATACAAGCGGATCAATATATATCTTCCTGATTACGTAAACATTAGAGTTAGGAAGCTTGCAATCAGAGTATCACTATTACTTGGGGTTGCTTCTTTATAAAATGGACAATGGACTATCCTTGTGGTAGCCTTAAGGGATAAACACAGGTTACCTTGTACTTAGAAGGTACTCTTTGGTCTCTGACGCACACTCCGTTGCAGAAACCAACTCAACCTTTTCTGACTACGATATTCTGTGAGGTATTGCTTGGCCGGGGTTTAAACGGGCATTCTGTATTTCACGACCAAATATAGAAAGCTGTCAAAAAAGTTCTGAACCTACGTGTGTCCACCCTTGATATTAGGTTTCAATTTAAAATTCTAGGATCGTATGTAGAGTCTAGGGTTGTATGTATGTGTCGCTGCCTAGTGACTGGGTTCCCTGTTTAAAATAATTATAGATATGTCAATGTGCAACTATAAAATAGTACTACAAAATAATCAAAGAGAATTATTAATAGTAGTGAACTTGCCTGTAGGTTAAAACTTACAAGTGAGAATCCTGAAAAGATCCTCTCATAGCAGATTTTATAACTTAGTCTTCTAATAAAAGCTTCACACAAATATTCCGCATATAATCTGTAATTGAGTGGATTGCCCATTATAATGTTAGTCTTAATATAATTGCGATAATATATCGTACTGAACAATGCTAATATAATTTAATGGGCTATTTAAGCATGTTAACATCTGAATTGCGCAGAATGAGTAACTTTTCCTGCCTACTATTAAAGATTTAGCACTTCGACCTATATACGAAGTAAAGAAATATGCGAATAATTGTTATTTCTAGTGTAAAATATGAACTATAGTTTCGCAGAACAATTATTTTAAAATGAGTGCGCGAATTAATGTTCTTTGTATATATAAAAACTACACAATTTAATTCTGTTCTATGTTATAAGAAATACAAACATAATGTTTCATGTGCGAGGATACGTATTAAATTATGTATATTCTAAATATTTTATTGGAGATGTTTAAAACAGACATCATTGAATTTGATAGGGATTTATTACTTTTAATCAAAATTACGAGATAGAAGGATAGCATAATTTAATCGTTTAAATCTTTCAAAGACTTTTGATCCATTTATTTCTTTATATATAGAATAATATTAGACATTACCTTGCGGCAATCCATTGTATTAATAATAGGGATTATTCCAATTATTTTATTATTCCTTTATATCGAAAATATTCCATGACTGCTTCATTATGCAATAGCCAGAAGTGTATAGTTAAAAAGATTGTAATATATATATCAAGAATGTACGGAACATACACATGGGGTGCAAAACATTTTGCGACATAGTTATATAACTTTATTGATAAAAACCTATATGATTATCGTCCACGGCTTCGATCAAAGGTGTAGCAGAAACCCATTTAGCTGCTAATTTAGGTCCCATGTAAGAAATGCCGCATATAGACAGACAATTACTATGTTCTATAGTTAGTTAAATATATCGCGTTGCTATTGGAATATTCCCACATAAATATCCCATCCTACTTTACTCGAGATAATTGTACATACACTTAAGGTAATACCAGTGGAGTGATGAGAATCTGAAAACCTATCAATAATGTAGTCAAATGGGCTGATGTACATTAGTCGGTTAAAATACACCTATGTCGACTAATCCAAGGATGTAGGTACTTGAGAGGACTATTTAGACTAGATCTTGTATACATAGCAAGCAATAGTCGCGATAAAAGCTAAACTAAATTAGTATCAGGGAGTACTGATATGGCATATTTCAATAATTATAAAAACCTTCATCCTAACATAGTTATAATATTAGACAGTCAACGGCATTCGTTGCTGAACATAAGGCATAATAGTTCTACTGCAGCCAATGTTACATAAAGGGTTATGGCCTCAAAAATAACTAAAATATACCGTTTTTTAATACAGGTTAATTGGCTTTGTCTTTCATTTACAGACTCAGATGGCATGTAACCATATTTTTGTAAGTTAAGAGTTATTCTGGCTTAGTAACTGCTCCAACGTCAGCCAAATTCTTTACATAACTACAGTTATGTAAAGATTATAACTGCTGGAATTCAACTAAATCCCACAAAACTACTGTTTTATATACAAGTCATTCTCAGTTTGACCATTAAGTTCACACTCAGAGTGATTTTTTAGCTAGGCACAACCAAGAATAAGACAGCAATAACTTCTCAGCCGAGATCGAGATTTGGCAAGCGTCGTTAAATAAACAAGTAGATCACAATTTCGTAATAATGTCGTTTTATATTCGAAACTGAATGAATATTGCGGTGAAGTAGCCATGTGACATGTAATTGTTTAAATAATTACCCATTCACGATATTAGTTCTTTACGTGGCAATCGACGTTGGGTCTAATATCGAACAAAATCCAAATTTATTAGTCGCGGCCAAGATTTGTGACGTTTTAGCTGAGAACCGAGAATAACATCTCGACGAGATTTTAGCTGAGAAAGCCGAGCTTTAGACCAAGATCTCGGACCTTAGTATACATACTATATTTAGTAACGAGGCATGGACAAACACTTTTATCACATTACCATATAATTGAATTTCAATTAAAACAGCAACATCGTAGTATTACAAATATTTATGTTGATTGCTCTACATCAAGTTAAATTGTTCCAAATTAATGATGGTTTAGGTAAATAACATTATTGATTATTATTCGCGTGAGGCTTGCCTTATCGCTCGCCTAAGGAATTTTCAGTACAATGCCTTGTTTATTTGCTGTTGTTGTTCTATACAAATATCTAAGATATGTAAGGGTTAATAAATTATAGGTAGGTACTGAAACTTGTTCACAAAAATGTTTGGTAACGAAAATGTAGGTATAATATTTCCAAATCAGACCTCTTTGTAAAAGCTTACTAAAAATTGTTTAACGTAATCTATTCTTATATGTGTCAGATATTCTTAAATATAAACTAAATGTGTTTTCTGCCGTCCTTTAACTAAAATGCCGTTAACCCACAAGCGCGCGATTATGACTCTTTAATGAAAAGTAATATAGTTTTGAATTCTATACTAGAATATAGATATAGATAGATAACTATATAGATAAATAGTTTTAAATTCTAGTAAAATTATAGATAGACAATTCAAAACTATATTACTATCCATTAAAAAGTCATATTCGCGTGCTTGTGGGTTAACGGCATTTTAGTTAAAGGACGGCAGTTTTAAATTTTGACTTATCCCTATCTACTATCTCTATCTATAAAATCAAAAATTTAAATTTAATATATCTTTATTCATTTAGCTCATAAAGTAGCACTTATGAATGTCAAGTCGTTTATAATTAAGTAAATTATTTTCATTGTAATATTTATAGATCAACATTACAAACAAGACGAATTGATTATTCAATGATGATAACTATAAGATGGGCAATTTACGTAAACATTTATAACTCAACATAACATTCATATTTTCGATGACTAGCCAAAACCGCGAACTAATATTAGATATAATCTGCAGTAGTATAATTAATGTGGCTTCTAATATCTGTTTAGCCTACAATTCAGTGTTTGATTAACACAATGCAGCGCACCAGATTACGAGCGCGCGTTGCGCATTCGCTAGACTTAAATGTTATTACATTAGTTTATTACAGATACATATAACATGTCGTAACGATAAAAAAGCTACTACGATGTATTAAACCTAGAATAATGACGCAAATTGTTGGTATAATAGTTAGCGTTCTATACCACTGAAGGATTAGGCAGTGGTGCAATAGACTCACATATTACTAACAATGTTAGGGTCCTGTCTTACTAAGTTTATTGTCATACTCCGTGCTGTTACTAAGAATTACCTAATAGAAAAGACTAACAATATTTTACGCAGTACGAATTTATTTTCAGACCTCTTGAACGACCATAAGCAAACTAATTCCTCCGAATTAATAAGGTAGCTTCTGAGCTGTAGGCATTCACACCAATAATTTGGCGAAGAATGTTAGTCGCCTTATTTGCATTGTCTTTTGTATTATAAAATAATCTGCCAGTATTATTTACCGACAGAAAAGTATGAACCTGTAGTATTTACCTTGAATACTACAGGTCTTATTTAGTTGCTGATCAAGTGCAAATGACAGCACAGACTTCTTAATCACAGACTTGGGCAAAATATCGATTTAAGATTAATAAGCTGTATGTATGTGTGTATTGAGGTTCGTTAAGTTATACTGTATACCTACGTATACAGTATAACTTAAGGAACCTCAATTTCATAATTAAACCTTCCAAACTTCTTGACATTTAAAATCGATAAGCTTTCATGTTTAATCCACGACAAAATTTGAGTAAAAACTTTTACCAAAATGCAGCTGTTCATAAATCGTTTGACTGCTAAAGCAAAGTTCTGAAATCATTTATAGAATGTCAATTGCTTTAGACTTGCACGGATGACTCACAATACACTAATTTCATATTCTATCATGGTAATATCGACTTAACCTTTCTCATTCATTTCAAGGAATATAGACGCGATTAAGCATTAAAAGGATACATTGTTTTCAAATAAGATTATAATTATCTGGACGGCACCTGTCAATACTGCAAGATTTTAACAATCGATAATTGCTATTAATCATTTGAATAATTGAACGATTTGCTCAGTTTTAAACACGCTGATTTGCTGTTTTGTCAGTTTTTGTCCTGGCGAGGACAAAATTATCATGCTTATTGCGTTTTGCGGTTGCAACTTCAATCACATATTCAGCTTATTTCAGTACATATTCCTGGCTCCCAACAAGTCAATTTTAATTTTACGTGTTAATACGTTAGTCGAGTATGTAACTAGTGCTAAATAACAGTGTATTGAATTCTTATAAGCCGTCAGACGGCACGCACGGAGGGTGGCTTCCACTCCTTGAGTTATTACCACCAAACATGTAAGGGCCGCGACCTAGCCCGCCAACTCTATTTGCATACCTGGGCTGGCTACATAAGCGCGGCGGATTGCGACTATTTCAAACGTCGATACTATGCCTTTGGTCTGAAAGACAGACTGACAACAATTGGCTCATGTTAGGCAAACATCAATCATGAAGGCAAGAGTTTCTCAGGTATAGTATCGACAATAGTAAACTAGAAGCCAATCTAATTAGTTCGGGTGTAAGAAGGCAAGTCGTAATAATGAAAAAGAAGGACACAGCTTTGACATACTCCGGCATCGTTTTAGACCAATGAAGAATATTAATCAAACTTGTGTCTACTCTATATCAGTACTGTAGCCAGATTGTCTCTTAGAAACTAGTATCCTTCAATGATTATAGTTTAGGCAGGGTTTCAGGTGTCGTGTCGAACAAAACATTTTATTTTAAGGCAAACGCTAACCAAGTCCTTCTTTACCGTTGTAGTGAAAAGTTAAGGTTGCGTGTCCGTATAAATGTTAACACAATACACGTCTAATTTGTAAACAAGTCACGAAAACTTAAAATAAATGAGCAGATCTTGTCGTACAGAAGTACTGCGATACTGTTTGTTAATCATCTCTTGATATCATAAGATTCGTTTAGAAACAATTCGAACTACAGAATCCAGTTATTCTCCCACGCATTATTTGTAATAATAATGGCTTTGTAATAGAGTTGTAAAACTGTTATACATGCTATTGATTGGACATTGTTTCACAGATCATTCATTCATTAGTCCGCTATTCGGCTGTCAACGACTTTGGCCAAACTATGAACTTACAGGACATTGACTGGCGAAGGAGTATCGAAAGATTTGAAATAATGCCGCTGAGAAGAGAATGTAATTACAATGTTTAAATTACGTGGGTAGTGAAATTATAGGCTTTAGATAGTTCTAATTAGTAGTAACGACCGCTAAACTGTATCTGCTTATAGTTTTTATCACCTTTGCGTATACAAATACGATGTAAATATATGAACAAACATGTGTGCTTACGAAGTCGTCGGTGTGCAATAGGCCTAATGGTTGAATTGTACATTTTAATAAGGCTTTGTCAAACCTACAGACTGGTTGTAATAACAGGGTTGCTGAACGAATGTATGAGTACTATTTATTTTGTTAAACAGGTTTTCGGTGATTTTTATGTATCATTTGCACCGATTGCAAATCAACTTCGATGACGGCAGTATACATTTTACTTAATTAATAAAGCCGCTAAATACTTTGCATATAGTTTCATTCAATTATAATTATTGTAGCAGCTTTACGGGAAAACTTCTGGTAAAAAGTTTACCCACCATCATACAATTACACTTTTTAATGTTTCCAGAAAAATGAGACCTTTGAACATAAATGGTTACACTTCCTCGATATATTACAAAATATTGCGGGTTGTTATAAATAGCAGTGAGTAGGTCATTTCGCTTGCAAGTAATACTACATCGTTTAGGAAATAGTATAATTTAGTAACGTGTTTTTAAATGTCAAACAAAGCATATATTTAAAATTCTAGACTCCAGAGTAACGTATTAATATGAACGTACAGAAGCAAATGCGAAAATGGTCAATTCTAATTTCTAATATCTATCAAATTAGAAAAATACGTGGGATATACAGTTGCAAATAATAGAAAACACAGTCACTTTATTACAGTGGCATATAAAATGGGACATCTGCAAAAATAAACCAATTAAGAGAGCAGTGTGAACCTTGACAAGGTCGGGGCGGTTTTGTTCTACGACTAACAATACTGGAATGATTCTCCGAAGCAGTGGGCCGTCGACATCTGCTCTTGTCTATATATCGCGACATCTTAGTGACAGGCGCTCTGCCGTCCTGCATCTTGTTACATATTATTATCTACCCAGTAGATCTCTTTCTAATTCAAGTCTGTTTTAACACGTTTTTATTCTAAAACCTATCTGTGTAATGACAATTAAGAAACGATTTTTAAATTTCTGTAATTGTTAAACAAATTTTCTATTTATTGTGTTACACAAATTCAGAATGTTAAATAAAGAAGCATGAAAAATAAATAGTTCACCGGTTGCTCCCAAATCCTAATTTAAAACAGATTAACCCTTGAATAACCCAATTCACGCTTAAATGTTATATCCGTCAAATTAAACGTCACAGTGACTACGCACTTTCCCCATCATTAGGATACGTGAAGAAAAAAGGCTTCGGATGTTCAGTTGTAAGCGCCCGCCAACAAAGCCATTATGGTTTATTATGGACACCATCCATCAGCCGACCATATCGATCCAACATTAATGCATGCTAATGCTTTATAAATAGATATATAATTTGTTTTGTCTCCACCTCGGCATCCAATTGATGGATTGTTTTATTTCTATTACATCAAACTGTTAGTTTTTGATAGAGGCGTGGTCATTGCTGCCGTTATTAGTTTAGCTGACGCGGACGAGGCTAAGTCATTTATGATTTCACGCTAGCAGTAAAAAAGTGTGAATCGAGGCGTTTATAATGTTTGATTATTCTCGCGGTTGAAACATCATTAGTAAAGACAAAATAACCGTTATGATTTTGAATTTAAATAAAATTAACAAAATGTTTCCACTTACTTTGTCCAAGATGTACTCTTTTCATCCACGGGTATATTTGCGGAGGATTAGCTGAAGAGTTTGATGCCGAAGACTTAGAATTCTTCGTGTTAGTTGAGCTCGAGTTATTGGCGTCGTTGCTCTCGTTGCTAGATGTACTGGACGCGGGGCTAGATATATTCTGATTCACACTAGCTTTGTGTTCCACGGGTGATGCAATCGGTGTAGTCAATCCTAGTTTGGTGCTGGTAGTTCCAGTAGAGTTTTGTCCGACGCTTCCAAAACCTGGTGAGGTTCGTCCCGGTCCGGATGATGTAGACAAATCTTGTGGGGACGCTACTCCTGTCGTGGAAGTGGAATCCGCGAATTTACAACTAGCCCCGGCCGCTTGGCTCGGTGGTGTGGACATTAAGTTGGGCGATAACGCTCCGGGGCTCGGATTCGAGTGTTGGTGCATATGACTCGCAGTACTACCCAGTCTCTGAGGATGCAATTGGGTGTAATCTATCATTGTTTGAGGTTGCATATGAGCACCAGATGCTGGAGTCCCATAAGGATGTTGGGGATAGTGATGTCCAACTTGTGGTGGAGAATAGCAAGCGTTTGGGTAAGCCGACGCTGCTGCATTTGGATTGTAGTAGTCAGCCCCAGGTGTTGGTAGACCCGGATGTCCGGTTTGCTCAACGGGCGTCCCGGTACGCCCGGGCCCCTGATTCCCATAGCAGGAGGCGAGCGAGTTGACGAACTGGTAGGAGCTCATCCCTGCGTTGTAATTTAATTCGTTCATCGATAACAGTGTGTTTTATCCTCTTTCTCAAGATCACTCGACACTTGTCATCGTTTGGACGAGCACTGAATAGTCTAGTTGGACATGTTAAGTGCTACTGATGTCCGTGGTCCGCTTCAATTGTCCCCGTAGAGTGGAACTTGATTGATGGACCTGTGATAAAATGAGACACATTAGTTGGTCAGAGCGTTGCCTCGTTATACGTGATAGATGTTGTATCACGGACCATATCTTAAGTGTTTGATTTAAATATGTATTGTATTCTATCGAATATGATTTATGCTCCGAATAAAAATATTTTGATGCGAACATGCGTACTTATCGGAAAAACCAATGTATATTTTTGTCAGCAGAATTCTTAAGATTTTACAGAGTTGTGAACTGAAATAGGTCTATAATCTAAAAGAAAACATAACAAAAAAGCTCTTGTATCGTAAGCCCGCTACAAGTATTCGCCATGGTGGTCTATAATCACTGTCGATAAGGTAAGTTCGCAACGTGGTTCGTTTAACGGTCACTTTCGTTTTTACGCAGTATTCAGTGGTAGAGTTGCATAAATCACTAAACACGTGTCCCACTTGCGGCATGCTGGGGGTCTATTCTAAAACAATAAATTAATATAGGGATGTGAATTCCTAAGTCGCAGTACACATGTCAAGTGCGGAAAAAACTGCGTCTCCGCCACGTGGTAGGGCTATAAAAGTGTCCGCAGAGGTTTATGGGTGTAAGCGGTAGGCCGAATGTGACTTCGCCGGATTTATGAACCCACTCGGTGCATACATCTTTATGAGCAAATTAGCAGTCATTGTGCACCCGATTTATTTGTCGCGTTTGCTCGCAGAATGACAAATGTGTGAATTTCAGTCGGACATCGCCGTTATCATAAATTTTATGTACATAAATAACGTTTTAACGTAATATGCTCGTAAATTAAGGAAATTTTCAATTTGCCTGTGTTTAACAGTTGTTTCAATTGTTTTACCTGATAAGCTAATCTGAAAATTGTTGCAATTATAATTGAATCGGTTAAAATAACATCAATTAATTGTAATTGCTGGTGATTATTTTAGTTGTAGCTTTTATATTATCAACTGTAGACTAAATTTCATATAATACCAGCAATGTTATATAATCATAATAACATTAGCATAGCAGCAGCATATTTATAATTAAATAATACCTAAAGCGGAACACTTTACAAGATTTATAACACACTATGCAGATGACTATCTAACTCAAACATATATTAGTTATAATTTTATATCACGGAAATATATTGTACCTACTACAATATAAGCAAAAACTTTATTCACGAGTACATTTATTTTATAAAAAGAATAGTATAAAACGAGACACTGGCTGTTAGAATGTTAATACCTATTTAAAAAAGAACAATTTACACTTAGCTCTAAGTGTAAAAGTACAAATATAATTTAAACATCAAATATAGCTTATGTGTTAAATATTGCCGATTAAGTACTATAGTTATATTTTTTACAATTTAAACTTAGCAATTTACCAAATAAAGTTGCTGTATCTAATAGTTTTTAAAGTACCTAATTATTTGGCAATACTAATATGTTTAAGATTCTATAATGGCAAACATTATTATAAATGAAAATAAATATTGAATCATATTTTTCCTATTATAGGTGGCATATCTTCTTTTTTAACTAAAATTTACTATACTTAAAATGGTACCTCATCTTTATATAGGTCTAATCTAAATTCTGATTATTCAATATACTTAAAGGACCTTATACTACTGTCTCTACTTGATCTTCTAGTTTAATAAGTATAATTTAGATTAGGCCCAATTTGCAGCAATTTGCGCGCTACATAAATTGCCAACATTACCTTTGCGGATTTATTTCAAAGTACAATTGTTACGTTGTACCTCAAATATTATTTAGTATTGTTACAATTTAGACTATTTGTCTCAACATTACTTATTGTTGCGTCTGCTTCGTGTGACATACAGACACATGTGTTCAGTTTATTTCAGTTTAGAATTTTTGTCACTCCCGTCCGGTCCACATTAAATGGGCCGAACAATTTCATTGCTTTTTGTCTTTTTTCTTTTTAACGTTTTTTTTCTCACAGCACCGTTGTTTATTCCCAGACATCCTTTGATGAGCATGCCTCGGATGTCTGTTTTAATTTTAATTCGACACTTTGATAGCTTTTATTGTGTCATCTGTTATAAACGGTAGTCTCGTCTTAGTTTTATGTGCTGGTTATTTGACAGGACTTATATCTAAGTCAAGTCGATTATTCCTTTTGTAGGATTGAAAAAGAAATCGACTAAAATTATCATTATGATGTTAATGATATTTTTATATGATTTTTTCAGGCGCTTTTCTATTTAATTTAAAATAACTGAAATTTAGGATATAGTTCATTAGATTCAGTAGAAAATTGTTGACAGAGAGATTGTAACTGCAATGTAACTTTAATATCTATTACAAAACTTAGAATATAATAATGTAAATTAGAGATCAACCTAGTGCATCAAAATAGCACTAGCAATGTTTGCCCTAACATGACTATCCAAGCAGAAATAGAACTTAACGCAACAAAAATAATTAGAGCTTAAGTATCCTATAAATGTTCCCGAATAAATTTATATGAAGCAATAAAATTATTTTAATAACCGCTAATGCCAAAAGCTCTCTGGATATAATAACTTTTAATGTTCCGTGTCAAGTGGACAGTTCGAATCCACTACGTCCTGGGAGATTTACTGCGATACGCTTTGATTTCTCGGCTCGCGCCTTTTCAACTTCGACTGTATCAATTGGCGATAATTTTCTATACAGAGAGATTATATGATAGTGAAAAAATTAAATAGACAATTTAAAATACTCACTCCAATTTAAAGTTTTAGAGTGACCAACAGCGGCATCAGCCAACTTTACGACAAATCACAACCAATCGTTTCGTTGATAATATCACAAAACATCCCACAAGTTTATTTCGCAGACACTTTTCACATAAAATAATAATTTACCAAAAAAAAATCATGGAACAACAAAATTTACTTAATTTAAATATGACTGTTACTAGTCTCTCAAAGGATCGAACTTTAAAAATTCGAATTCGGAAAACTTCGGTGCGTGTCGTCGCGGCGAAAAACGACTCGTGTTTTCCCGGCGTTCGAGCGTCGAGTGCAGCGCGCGTCTGACGACGAGGTGAGCGGCTGAGTTGACGCGGCGTCAAACTAGCGGCGGGCGGGGCGAGCGGGGCGGGGCGCACCTGAGCCCGCCACGTGCGCTCTCGCGCCCGCTCCCGCTGTCGCTTTAACCCCGCTCTACGCTCGTCGCTTCTTCGATTAGCGTAATTAGGGTACACCGTCGCAACACCACGTATCCGATTTCAATGGACCGATTGATGATTATGGATGGTAAACGATCGTCGGTTGCCGTGAACTGCAATCTCTTTACGATTTTTATTGTCTCTTCCTCGTTGAAAAGTTTATTGAGCTTTTATGAAATCTTTTGCAGGTGCTCTAATGTTTGCCTTTTATATTATGAGCTACTGGTAAAAATGAATTATGGTCTTGCTTGGACTTTGTTCATTACATAGCGTGTTCATAGACAAAAGGCATTAGTTGACATTTACCATGGCCAGCCATTTGTACATTGCAGAAATGACCGACAATGTTTATATTATTTGAAAATATAGTGTTATTAAACAATGTTTGTATTTTCATTTAGAGTCATTAGGGCTTATTATACGTCAGTTAATAAAAAAGGAGGTGTTTATTATTTTACTTATCAAGAGAAATGAAGCCTGGTGGCCTGATACAAATAAACTATTTTAACCGTCAACGGAAACGTAGCTTCGAGTAAAATCTAGTTCGTAAAAATAGAGATTATCTATATGAATTTGCAGCACTCGTTTACAATTATTTTCTTATTAACATAATTACAAAAACAAAACACACGCCAGAAGCAGTACCATAACTCGTCAAGCAAAGTGCTTAGTCCAAGTCTAGATGAGCGGACAAGAGCCATGCATCACTGCTGACGTCTTGGTGAGGAGTAAAAATTACCGCACACCGCGTAAATGTATCACTAGCCTATATTTTCATAATTATATGCAGATGTATGTTGGAGAATTTTAAAACAGGGTCGGTTAGTATTTTGCAAAATATAAATATTGTTGAACAATTAAAGTGATAGATACTTACTTTGATTTTTAAAACGCAGCTTAGATAAGTCACATATTACGGTAGAGTTAGCACTAAAATATCTGCATAATGCTGATACTAAAATATGTTTGGAATACAAGACTAATAAGGCATCTATGTTCTTTAAAAATTAATCTGCTATCTGAGTATTTATATACCTACAAAATAATAATTAAATTAACTTAAAATGCCCGATAAGTATAAACAGCAGAAAACCTAAAAAAAAATAACCTTCAGTAATCATTCCTTAAACCAGGTAATGTGTGCCCTGGTCAAATAAATGCTTCTCTTACCATCCTATAAGTTAGTTGTCTAAAACCAGCCCTTGATTTCATGTAATGTAACTGACAACTTTAAAACATTACTATTGAGATATTAAAGTAGGTACGTGACAGTTGGATGTCAACATTTTGTCTTGAAGAATATGACCTAACAAATCTTTACACACATATATCTATGTAATTAGATATAAAGTGAGACACAATATCAATATAATGCCTTACACGAGTTAGTTCAAGCGTGTCACTAACATTTTAGTTGATCTACAAATCCTTGACCTCATACATTTGTCTTGTAGCAGCTTAATTATAATTAAGTGCTAATTATGGCGATGTTACGCCGCTTGTATCAAGTTGAATGATGACACCATACGGAGGTTTTTAACACATTTCGTAATATTGTTGGTGTTAAATTTCTTCTCTTGATCCAGTCAAATGCATTCTTTAATATAAGATGTTGCTTTCGATGACTTGTATTCAAAGCTACATTGCATTCGACATTGTTTTGGTTAAAATTAAGTGCAATGACTTATGTTATATCTCTACTGTAAGTGCTTTAAGTCATTATTGCTACGTTTGGAATCACATGACTAGGATTCAAAGAAAATGCATTTAGTAGTGCAATGTTTCAGTAGCTTTGTTTATTCATGAATCGCTGGCACTTACATGTTTGTCTTGCAGATTAGGCACTATATTATACTTAATTAAGTGCTAAGTATGACGATACTACACTACATAAACATGATACCTATATTAACTTACGTGCTTCTTCATTTTTTTTATTTTTACATAGAATTTAAGATATGTAATAAATGGCATCTTCATAAAATATCTGCATAACATATATTTTAATTATTTTTACTGTTGCCCTTCATCTAAAGCTTTTGGCTTGCGTTTAAAGATAAATTAGTATTGAGAGATTTAACAAGTTAGGTAGGGAGTAAAGAGAGGGTCGTAGTCTGCCCTGATTAAGGTACTTTACTGTTGGTACAATCTTAACATCAAAGACAGTTTCGATTACCTGTCTCAAGCTGAATCGAAATCTAGTATTCGATGATAAATCCTTAGCAGATTTCTAATGTGACCTGCTCATCCTCAGTTATTTTAAATAGGAGAGAAATTCAATGCGATTTCACTCAATGATTGGGTAATTCTTTGTTATAAAAGATAATCAACGATCGAATCATGCATAAACTATGGATAAAAATCAAAAACTATATATTTTCTTAGATAAAATGGATGGCTATTACTGAAAAGTTGGTCAAATATAAGACTTGTAATGCATAGAAAAGCACTGTAAGATAACAGTTGACTGTGGGACAAGGTTTAAAATTACCACATAGTTTTATTTACCCTTCTAACTTAGACTTATTTGTTAATCACACAAAAAATTATGAGGTCTGTCGGATGTCCCAAAAGACACCTACCCCCAGTCTCGTGGGCCATAAAATTTATTACGACTTAATAATCGGCTAGTCACGCGACAACACACATGTGTTGCCACAACCACCTCGAAATAATTTACGACTTTAGGGTGACTACCTGTCTCTATCATTCACTAACAGAAAGAAAAAGACTTATTTGTTTGATGTTTATTCAAAAATCGCTTATTGGTATTTACTTAAAACTGGTTTTGGATAAGTATAATTTATTGTAGAGTCAAGGAATTTGGAGAATGTCCGTTGACTTGTATCAGATCGTCGTTCTGACAGGACTCTATGTCTTACTGGATTTTTTATGACACAAGCTAGGTATTCGTAAGATGGAAACATGATTAAACTGTCTTTACATGTTATGTTAAGTACATAATATTTTAATATCTACCGCGTTTTTTAAATCTCTTTTGGAGGATGTTATAAATAAGTAGAAATCTGTGTTACAAAAAGGATTTTGTTTTTAACGTATCTTACTACAGGATTTGTTTTACATACTTAATTCATGTAGATATACAGGATAATTTATCTTAAAAACGTCATAACATTTTTAAGGCAGCATAAATTATAATATAGGTTATGTATGTTATCGAAATAAATAGATAAAAATGTTGTTCAGTTTGCAAATCATCAGTTTGCTGTAGTTACGTACTGTATAATTATACCCTAACTATAATACTAAATCTATAAAGCGATTTTAGATATGTTATTTACAATTAAACTTCTTACAATATTTTTCTCAGTACTTTCATGTAAACGTCAGTTTTTGCTCTACATGGCTTAAGCGATATAATTACAAGTAAAACAAATGTATATTCCTGGTACTTGGAGGTTATTGTCTTTAATTGTAGACATAATAGCATTCATTGCACAACCCTTGAGTGTGACCGGATCGTCACGCGTTTCTTTGACTAAACGACCATCACGAAACGTGATACCCACATAATAACATATAATTACTTAATGCAACACTTAATTTGCAAATGAATAAAAAATTTGCATGTAATCATAATGGCAAATGTGTTTCTGTCTCGGTCGCGCATTACGTTTTTGTATGTGAGGGAGTGAGACGTAGGTTCGCTGAGCGCTCGTCGGTTGGGGAAGCATGCGTATTGCAGTGGCCGTGGGCGCGGCTTGCTGCGTGCCCCGACGGCTCACGATTGGTCCGCAGGCGCGCTGAAGTGGGGTGTCAATGAACAAACTTCGAACACTTTTATAGTTAAAAACTTTATGAAATTATACAAAAATTTTCTACTTTCTATCGTTTTTTGGCGACGTGATTGGAATCCAGTAGTTATTATACGATAGTTTTGTCGTGTTCCAGTCAAGGGTGAGTGACAAACTTTTTTATACTTAGGTACCTGGTAAGAATGTAGGTATGCGAATTAGAGCATACGATAATATTATCAAACTTCACTGTAGTAATATTAACTATTTGAGCTCAAATCTTGTCTTCTTTAATATCTACAGATATCTTAGGTAGGTAATTAAAATACAACCATAGAGGTAAATAAAAATGTACTTTAAGATGTCAAAAAAAATACTTACCTTTTAATAAAATAATTAACATATTATTTATATCTTTAAACTAAAGTTGTAAATAAAATAACGTATAAAATTTTGGTGAAACAACAAGTATTGCTCTTAGGATTTGAATTAGAATTCGGTCTTAAGACTTATTAGATTCATAGCAATGCGTTAGGTACACCCCTGTACATGTTCCAAACTAATATAAATTGTATCTGCGACGTAAGCTATGTTTTACTATATAAAAACGGAATTGAAATTAGATATTTATAATTGTCATATATGTATCTTCAGTCATTGCGTTTTAAGTCTGGTAAGATTTACATTTAGGTAGATACACATGGCTATATTCTAATACAAGTTGATATACAATAGGCATTCTTCGGAGTCAGTCCAGTAATTTTTGAGTTGAATACCTACGTAGCAACTAACGACAAATAAACTTTCACTGTAATATGACATTTTACTTAAAAATGGTTGTACCTATTTACTTATACCTGCCACTAATACGAGAATTATTTTATTACACATATCATGTATAGCAACACATCTTATTACATTCGTTTTTCCTAACCTTAACGGAACAAAAAATTGTATTTTCTTTAGAGAGTAGGTAGTAGAGTTCTTTGTGCCATTTCAATGTTTGAAGGTAAAATTACCTAAGTAGGTATGATTGCTTTAGTTATAAGATATAATGTAAAATAAAATTATTAATAACTGCTTTGTAGGTATATCTTAAATACTTATTTCATATATCACTATATTAAATAACTACCTATATCTTATATTCTTATTGTTTTACTATAGAAACCTAAAAACAATGTCTACTATGGGTATCAGTGATCTTATATAAAATCGAATCGCAAGAAGTTTTGTTAGAATCTAAAAAAATATTCTGCCTATTCAGATACTTTCAAATGTGAATATTTTAATGCAATTAGATATACAAAGTATACCGATAAAGCCAGAAAACACATCTCGTTTCAAGCCTACGGCACGTAGTGGATTGAAGCGTAAGCAATTGTATTTGCATGGTGTGTCTAATTCTGGTAAGACTACTTTTGTGGAGCGCTTGATTGGGCAGGTGAAATTTAAAGTTATGGTAAAATTAAAAGTTTCTCACCGCTCTCTTTCAAGGCAGTAGTACCGACTAAAACTGCATTCTTCTGTCAACATTTGTGGCCATTGTGGTGGACTATGGTGTAGAATGGCTACGATCTTCGCACTCTAAGAAGAGGTGTTGTGTTCCAAGGAAAGAGTAAGCTTATCTATAATCATTTTTATTGTACCTACGGTAAGCTTGTTTAATTAATTTGGATAATCAGTATTAAATAGACTTTAGGAGCCCACATAAGAATCAATTTAAAAATTATGAATTACTTGTGTATTTTATTCAGTGAGATTCGAGATATTAGCAAAATTTGCATTTCCTTGAAACCCACACAACATATTCAACGACTTACAAATGTTATCCAATTAATTGTAAGAAAAATATTAAATTTCTTAACAAAGTGATTGTAAATTCTGCATTGATATAAATAACCATTAACTATAACATTATTCTTACACAAAAAAATATTATCTGATTAGTTTTAGTTGAAAACAGGATATGATTTTTTTAAACTTATGGGCTTTTTCTGTAAGGCAATTCTTAGTAAGATTATAACCGGCCCAGGAATGACAAAAATTCAAATCGTAATATGTAGAGTTTCAATGAATTAGTCTTAATATTGATAAGATAAATTTTTGTCCAATGTCCAATTTTTATGAAACAGTATTGCATAAATAATTAAATATGCTGCGTCCGATTGTGTACCTATATTAATTCATAAGGGTGTTGGACTTACTCACAATTTTAACGTTTTACTGATGAACCTCACACTCGAATCATTTCGTGTTGTTCTTTATCTGTAGGTATCTCAATCCAGTCTGCGAACTCGTATTTTTATGAAACACATCCTGTTTCGTTGTGGTCATCTCTATATAACGATAAATTAGAGAAATATCGAAACAACTGCTTCAAAACAAATTCAAACTCGAAACTGTTACTTTTTTGGATATGGAATGCTCAAATAAAGGTATCCAAGCCTGCGGCTCACAAAAGCATATAGACGACGTAGGTATTTTTATAAGTAAATGCGCGTAGCATTACGTTTGTGGTGAACAAGCCAATAAAATCGCTGCGCTATTTCTAAAGTCAAAAATTTATAGCGGTATTAATAAACAGGTTTAAAAATGTTTCGCCAAAAACATAAAGTTATCGTCTGTTTACAGACAGTTAGACAGTATAATACATGTTCTATAGTCTGGAACATATTAAGTATCACGTTCTGTGGCCATATACAAAAAATAGAACAATTAATAAAGGAAAATTTATTTTGATAGCTCTATATTATGTGGGTAAAGAGTGTTGTAATTGCAATGTTCAAGAAAACATTTTTGATAGCTCTTATAAGTCCTGCAGGAATCGGGTTTCTTTAGCTATCTTATTAGTTATCAGTGCTTCAATTTCAATTTCGGCGACTAAAATAAAAATAACTTGGATGATTGTTTGGTGTAGGTACATAATATCTTATTGTGTGCTGATGTTTAATTTCGTTCCGTTATCTTTACTGCTCTTCGTATCAATATAGCTTTTATGTCAAAGTTTTTTTAAGATATTGCTGATACCCAGCGCTACATTATGCTAGTGTTTCTGAAGAGTTAGTTAAAGCCTTTTCTTTGTCACCGTACTTACCTATAATAATTTTATATTATATTGTCATGATATGCTAAAGCGATACGGATTTATGAATTCGTAGTAACTTATATTGATATTCTAGCATAAATTTCGTTATAACTTGTAAAACAAAGATTATTATATCGTTCTAGGCTATTATTCAAGAAGAAATACAACCATAAACATAAAAAAATTTAAAACCATTCTTATTTCATAAAATTATAATTATTAATTTATTAATTGTTTGTGTACTGAAGGACGAAAAATACTATTCAAAATATCTATCTAGTCGATATACCTATCCGAATTAGTCTTAGTGCCAAATATCACAATTGGTATTCTACTACATTGAAATACACTTGAAATGAGCGCTTTAATTGCATTTTAGTACATATATGATGTTCATTATACTAAATCAGAACCATACTGTGAAAAAATTAATACGTGATTTGCTCTCAGATATTGGCACATACCTAACAAAAATTTCAATGCTAATAGTGATTCCAGTATCTGCATTGTATCGTAAGGCAACGACTTCCTCAATTTTGAAGGGAGGTGTTTCATAACATAAAAGAGAAATATAAAATAATTCTTTCAATCTTCTTGTACCTACTGGCAATTTATAGGTAAATCAGTTTATAAAGCTAAATACAAATATGAGCATATTTTAAATATAATATCTTGCAGCCTTACTTATTTATTACTTATACAATTCTCTTTTGTTCCCATATTACCTACGTGGTCTTAAAATATATTTTTACTAAATAAGAATAGAGTTAGATCATCCCTTAAGTGTTAACCTTATCAAAGGTAGTATTTATTTATTCACATACAGTATTATCCTTAAAACAAATTGAAAATTTACTTAGACAGCATGTTTTGTCTAGTTTCGCCTATTTTATAACTCGTTATTGGAGCTTTGCCGCGCCAGTTAGTTCTACATCTTGGTATGACTGATCATCTTATATTCTCCTTTCGCTGCGACTAGTAGGTACTTTCGTGATGATATATAGTTGACTAGATTTTACCCACGGCTTTACTCGCATTAATGTAGATCGTGTCAAAAAATTTCTATCCCTCGAGAACTCCTGTTCTCTTCTTCTTTTCCGGATGAAAGATACCGAAAATCATGAAATTTTGCACAGTACACTTACGAATGTGTACCTATGCAAAATTTCATGATGTTCGGTTAAGTGGGACGTGAAACATTCAAATTTATAATATTAGTGAGGATGCTAATAGGTAGTAAATAATCAAGATAAAATAATTAAATTGTAAAATTACCTGCATTCATCATCCAGTATAGAGCCATCTACGATGTGTTTCGGCTGCAAACTTCCCGCGACGACGAGTAAAAGATGGCGTTGTTACCGTTATGTAGATAATAAACAAGTTATTTCTATGAATACTGGTAAAAAATTTACATATTTCTTATATATAAATTTTTATATTAGACATTTATTTTGTACCTATATAATACGTTTCATGTTCGATTGTATTTCTCATCAAGATGCAATATTTAAATAGTGCAGTAGTAACTTATCATATGGCTTTCTTTTATTGGTCTCTTAAGAATAGTAATAAAGGATTTTTTCCTCACTGATAAATATATCGAATTATTAAACGATTATTGGAGATCTTCGATAGATTAAAACAAATTAAGAGATCTCCCTGTATTCTTTACATGCATTTAAAACCTACCAATCTACGCTTGGTTCTCGCATGTGCCAGCTCATTGTGGCAATAATGTCTTAAATACTTACATAATACAATATGCCCAAAAAAGTAACCAGAGGTTTGCCAGCTATACTTTACTGCATTCTTTATAGAGGACGAGCCGATTGCTATCATATCGAGACCCATACTGCTACGAAAACCTAACGGGCAATCACCGTACCCCTCTCGGATATCGAAGCCGATTCACAATGGCACACTTACATAAATGTAAACTTAATACAGGACCAAGAATGCTTCGTCTCATACGTACATGAATTTCCTGAAATTGTGCTGTCACTGCCGCTTCTACATCTTTATATATATAATTCTACTGTACGTGTGTATGTCATTGAACTACTCCTAAAGGGCTCGACCGATTTTGATAAAAAAAAATGTGTGTTTTCATGTGGATTCGAGGATGGTTTAGAGGTGGATTTTTTTTTCATGCTTACAATACAACCTCTGTCGGGACAGCTAGTATCATATATTTATTAATTAAGCGGTTACCGTAATCTGTTAAAGCTTACAACACCCACGCTTTGTACTCTCCCCGAAAAATAATTGTTAACGCAATGGATAAAAAACTGTCTCTAGGCTGATACCAGTGTCGCTTTACTAAAAATCATTGGATATTCAGAGTGTACCAACACAGTGTTCCTAACCAAAGAATACTACATTAGGCTATTTGAGTGTGATCGGCTATAGGCTGTGAAGGCTAGTCTAGGAGGCATTACCATAGTCAAACTGCTTATCTATTGGCTACTGGCTGGTTTAAGTGGAAAACTAGTGTATTTTACCTCTACTATACAACAAATGTGGCCAACAAGATTGAGAGTGAGCGGTTTCTGTAGCTGATCATTCGCAGCACTACTATACTCACACTGACTCTAAGGAAAAAGGAATTGAAGATGGGATGAAACGAAAGGAAAGAGATGAGTGGGTGTAAGTAACTACCTACCTACTCCTACGTAAAACTCACATAAGCTACAGAACAATTGGAAACGCGGAGGCCTTTCAAGCAACCAAAAACCACTCATTAGTCTAAAAATCTAGTTTAGAAACATATACAATAATGATTCTTTAATAGTTCTGTAGATATACTTTACTCAAATATTTACACTCAATCGGTTTAAGCACCAACATAACTTTTTAAATCCACTACCAGAATGATAGTATCTTGAATGTCAATGACCTCATAAATATGATGTGATTATTCATAATTATGTTTTTATAGCACGGAAGTTTAATACAACATACATCTCAATTATGCAAATATAAATTAATTATGTAAAACGAGCTAATTAATTTAGTATGTAATTAAGATATACGTGTATTTAAATATGTTTATATACGTTTATGTATATTTTAAAGCTTGTTAGTAATTTTAAGTATTGGTTTATAGAACTTGTCTAGAAATTCAGTAATGATGGTAATGCTGGAAGATGTAGGTAAGTATATTGAACCAAGAATTTATACCTATCTCTTTGTAGGTAGTTATAATCAGGTGGGTAATATACCTACAAATTAATCAGCATTTAAGTTTTAAATTAATACAACAGGAAGAGAATATTGCCGTCTTCGGAGTGAAGTCCCAAACTGCCTCTCAAGATGTAATACTTACAAATATAGGTACATACAATGTCAATAGACACCTAAATAACCCCGATGTTGCAGGCTAACATGTAGTAGCATATTCAGTGTCACGTAATACGTACCCCGTCTATTGGTATCTACCAAGCACATTTCTAGCTGCCATCAAGATTATCCTAACAAAATATCCTAAGGAAATTTCACTTAATCCGTGGATCAAAGCTGGGAGTTCACGATTACACTCTTAGACAATGTTATGTCACGGGCCAGTAAGGCCGTAAGCTGTAAATTATCTGTCCGAATATATATCTGACAAATTGCATCGCTTAGTTTATCGATGATTAGCTCTACATATAAGCATTGAGGTATAATACTCTAGGTTGTGTTAGTGATAGTATCGTTAAACAAGCCTTTTTATAGGAGAGCCGATAGTTGATAGCCAGAGCTGAAATACACAAGAGCTCTGGTTACGATTTTCTTGACTATTCTCTGCACTTTTTGTGTTCATCACATAGCCTCGGGATTTTTTGTAGACTTTATATGAATACTGAGAACTTACTGTCAGGTATTACTTGCAGTATGCAAGAAAAACTAATAACTAGTTGTCGTATCTAAAAATCAAACCCAGGCCCTTTCCTCAATAACTTTGTTGGCATAAGTTTTCACTAGATTTGCTCAGCAGTTATAACGCATCCAATGTTTAAACACAGTGAATAAAGCCTACAATAATCAGTGAAAAAGCTTTTTCATTTGATTATTAATCTGTCATTTTCTGGCAAACCAGACATCATTAAACTATAGTGTCTGGCCGCCGGCGGGCCGCTACCACTCGAGAGATTAAATATACATCAAATACTTTATCCAATTCCTTCGTAGCTTCTAGTACAAATATCAATACAAGTATTAGGCAAAGCTAGGGAGCTCAAAACAATAGCGTTCACTCACGTTCGGCACCGTCCAATAAATGTGTACTGCTACCCGACTGGTGCCGCGGAAAGAAGTCAACGGTACCGTTCCACTACTTAAAGTAAGGACTTGGGAAACTTTTCATACCTTTTTAATTTGTACTGGCATATGGAAGCCAATGTTCAGATACAAGGCTTTTATGGTTATGTCTCGATCTGGTTCATGCATTGACAGATATATTCTGTACCAAATAAATTAAAAAATCCATATCCAATCCATAAATTAGCTTAGGCCTGTATACATACATACATAGATTCACGCCTGTTGCCCAGAAGGGTAGGCAGAGACTACGGCTTTCCATTTGCTACGATCCTGACACACTTCTCTGGCTTCATTCACTTTTATCACATTCCTCATACACGCCCGTCGGTTCAAGGTGCTCTTAACCTGGCCTTTGTCCAGAACGCCTCCGATCTGATCAAGAAACGTTCGCCTAGGTCTTCCCCTTGCGACTGTTCCATTCACACTAGCCTTATAAACTTTCTTAGTCAGTCTTTCCTCGTCCATTCTTTCTACATGCCCAAACCAGCTTAACATACTCTTTTCTATTCTTGTCACTATATCCACTTTCATGCCGCATCTCTCTCTAATCACACTATTCCTTTTTCTATCTTTCAAAGTCACACCACATATACTTCTCAGCGCTCTCATTTAGGCCTTTATATTTGGTATTTGGTAAATATACCTATTAGTATAGATGATATAATTATTATAGTTGTTGGTGATTATAATAACGACAGTTATAAAAATAAAAGACTATTTTCGAGTACGTATGAATTATTCACCCATGCATTCTTATACATAATAATTTAACGGAATTAAACAATAGATATTTGGGAGTAGTAGGTACTTTATCACTACTAACCTACACGCTGAACCAGTTCTTTGACCAAAATGTTTCTGGTCTGGTAAGAGAACTCGCTCCTAGGCTTTCCACTTTCGACTATCCTACTAAGTTTTACCTTTTAGTTAAAGATCCTTGGTCAATCTTTGGTTGTCCATTTTCTTCTATTGCTGAACTCATCTCGTCTTTGTAAATAATTGTCACAATATACTATTCCACGCCACAACGCTCTTTCATGGCAAAATTCCTCATTTTAACCTTTAAACTTACACGCTACATACACGCTACATACATCCAAATGCTTTAAATTACACTGCATGTCTTTAACATTATATCTTTTTTGCCTTACTGTATTTTTACTACCATACGTATTTAGCTGTAGACACCAATTGCTCCACTTAGAACAAAGCCTAATGAAAGCAGATATCTGCAATTACTCCAGTTTACGTCAAGTCCACTTTTGTTTTGTTTCTTCTAAAGAGTAGAGCTTCCAACATTCCTTAAACGTTAACAGACAAGGGCTAGATTTTTTTTCTAACGTTACGTAATGTAGAAAATTATTCAAATCCTAACTAATATTCTAAATACGATTATAAGTTTGTTTGTTACGCTTTCACGCCTTTACAACTTTACTACAGGAGTAAATAAAAAGATCACAAGAACAGAAAAATTCTGTTCCCAAGGGATAGAAATTTATTTACAAAATCGACAATAACGCGGGGAATGTTGCGGGAAAATCTAGTCTTAAGAAAAAAGCGAATATAAAATAACTAATAAGTAAATGACAATGCAAGCTTTCTATTCCATGATATATTCATTGCTTTAACAAGCATACACATTTTCCTATAGCAGTTCTCAATGTTCCTAATTCGCTGAGCTTCAGATAGTATGCACTCACCGTCTCGGCGAAAGTAAGAGAGTGACGTGAAACACCATTAGTCAAACTGTCGCCCCTTGTCAAACGTTCCAACTCGGCCCCGCCGACCTTACTAATACCGCTGCTAAACACTCGCAATGACAGCGTGTGATGTTATTAAGTGCTCATGTTTAATGACATTCTTTTTACATAGTGCTTGGTTGAGTCTGACAGTTCAGGGCGGCTAAAGTTCTATATTTAAACTAAACTTGTTTAGGCCCTGTTAGGCATAGAGTAGCAATACGTAGCTTGAAGCAGAAAGCGATTTCGATCCTGTATGTTTTCTGTCTTATGTAGAGAATTCAGGTAACTTAAACGGAGTTCAAACCCGTGACGTTGCTTACAGTGGTGACGAGGTTCTATAGTTGTGTGTGCATACACCAGTTGCTAATCATAAATGACCGCTATATCTGCACGCGTGTGTAACGATCACGACAACGTGATAGTTTCGGGTTGCGCCCGTTTTAAGATAATTTTCTTAGCAAGTTGAAATATATAAATGTAAGTGTGATTAATGTGACAATAATATTTTTTTATTTTTTTTGAGTTACGTGTCTCTTTCTGTTTATGTCTGTCTGCTGGGCTTACACTCGACACATGACTTGCTGATATTAAATTATAGCTATATTATAAATAAAAAATATCGCACCTATTTCAACTCATGTTCTGCTTCATTTATGTGAACAAAATGTGTACATAAACTTGTCTAAACTAGAAGCTTTTCACCAAATTTTCAGAAATCCAATCTTGAAGTATTTGGAGACATAGAATCACATTATCTATCTAGCTACTTTTGCCTTTCTGTTGTAGCAAGGATTCAAGACATAGCTATATAACCGAGGCTGTGATTTTTTACTTCTGCGTCATTCAGTTTTGGATACTTTCGACATAGTTACTGGGCCGTGACTAAACAATTTGTAGCAACGTTTTTACTTTTATTTAGTTTGCACAGACTCCTGCACTACAAATAATTCCTGTGTCACGGGGAACTTTTCAAACATTCAAGCAACGGATACGACACCCAGAATTGAAATAGCTGATTGTCAATCACAAATGTTTCGGGGATCGAAGTCACATCTCACCAGGCGCAGTGGTAGTGGGGAAACAATCACGTAAACCATGAGTGCAGTCATTTTCATTTTTGCAGTCTAGATATTAAGAAATGTCAGGCATAGTTCTATTGGGTTTTCCGTCAAGAAATTCTCAGTAGCTTCACGGAGTTAGAATTCGAAACTGTGCACTAATAAATACTTACTTGTATTAAATTTCTACCGAGTGTCAATCAACAAAGGTGACTTGTTTATCATTATACCGGCAATTCTTGTTTTATAATGATTACTAGCAATTTGGTTTGCAAATTAGTAGTATTCTGGTTAGACCCTCAAGCTAAACTAAATGGCCTGCTGAGAGCTGGTTTACGTCGGTGGCACAATGGGAGGGGTTCGAACACACGATCTTTGGATCATAAGTCCAATGCCTTATCCATTGGGTATGGCCATAAATATAACACACAATAGCTGAGTCATTCCGTTTCCAACGAACTAAAATAATAATAATATTCTACCACATACACACAACACCATCTAGCCCAAACTAAGCAGAGCCTGTACTATGGGTACTAGACAATGGATAAACATACATATATACTTTTTTTTTTTTTTTTTGTGAATACATACATATTATACATAGAAACACCCAGACCAAGACAAACATCCATGTTCATGCACACAAATGTTTGACTTGTGCGGGAATCGAACCCGCGACCTCGGGCGTGGCAGTCGGTTACACTAACCACTACGCCATCGAGACCGACAGTGTTACAAATCAATACAACTTTTCATCGTTATAACAATGTTTTATTGTAGCTGTAATACATATTATATAGAACCCCCATAGTAGAGTTTCCCGAGCGCTATGATATGTCCTTCTTTAAACGAGGTTTAAAGAGAGTTCTTCTTTCACGGTAGGCAGCGGCTTTGCTGTGTCCTGACATTGTTGAAGTCCATGAGCAGCGGTTACCACTTTCCATCAGGTGGACCACTTGCTCGTCTGCCACTGACGGCAATAAAAAAAATAAAAAAAAATAAAGTAAAACAACTACTAATGTACGATACTTTTTACCACCATGTATGTGTATACTAGATACATGCGGTGATAAAAATATATCTGTATATTAGGTCCCTTTGTAATACATTGCCTAGGTGGTGGAGTGGTTTTGAGTACGACTGTTATATATAAGATCGCGCGTTACAATTTCGCGTCGAAAAAATTGATATTAGGGTTTCCTACTAAGAATTTTTCAGTAGCAGTACGGAATCTGGATCTGTGCCCGGTCGATGGTAATATTTTCCCAGTAGACGGCAATAGTCTGGCCCGTTGTTACGTATCGGGATCTAAAACCATGGATTTGGGGATGTAAGTGTAAGACTACGACTAATATACGTGGTTACCAGATATCCATATCCTCGGCACTTTTGTCGTTGACAATGTCAAATCGCATATAGCTCGAGTTGCAATCTATTTATATTCGTCTTAAAGTCGACAGATATATTGTTAAACTTATCATGACGCCAATCTGCTGATTGACTGCCAACAGTTTCAAAAAATGTTTTGTAATGCGACGAAGATGAATCAGACTAGGCGGCTGTGAACATGTTTGTTCTACTTACTAATTACGAAACTATTTATTTATATACTTTAATTAGTAGAAAAAGATGCTAGTCTGACAAAAAAATGTAACTGTTTCAATATGTTTCAATTTTACGGCTAAAACACTATATCAAACAGACAAGTGCAGCTAGTATGAGATAAAAGAATTGTTTTATTTGAATGTAATGCACTAAAGCTATATCTGGCAAGTCAAAAGGAACATTATTGGTGACAGAAACGGCGGTACCTAGCCCAATAGGTAAACAATAGAGGCGTGTTGCGTGGTTAAGTCAATGGATTTGTGATCAAAAGTACTAAGATAAATTCCTACCCATTGACATATCGACCTGAGTAGATAAGTAAATAAGTTAATTTGCTTTAAAATATTCAAACTACATGAAAGAAAAATGGAAAATTGTAATTTAACGAACCGATTATATCAACATATAACAATCTCTCAGCTGTGCAAACAAAAAGCTGAGCTTTTAAAAAGTATACTAGTAACTTGTGATCAAATCTATTAAGCTTCATTTTAATAACTAAAACTGTTTAATGAAGCTCTATCTATTTCAAACAAACGGTACCTACATTTCCAGTTTTAGGTTACCATAAGTGTTGCTTTTGAACGTTAACATTTAAAGGATCACAAGAGACTACAAATTGACTTTTTGTGCACTTGAAGTGTTGTAGATAAACTACCAATGAAAGGCTAACAAGTGGAAAAGGACCACACACATACATTTCTTGCACAAATCTTACGTTAAAGATAAAAACTGCTTTTTGTCTTTAAATAAAACCACATGCCCATTTTTTATAGATTTTAATATAGGTTATAAGTAATCGTTTCTCGGAGATTCATCAAATTTTTTTCCATGTGTGTATTGCATACAGATAAATTAAAATGTTTTTAATATAACTAAATATAAGACTTAACATAATGATAATTATGTGACTATGTATATACGACATAAGTAGGTAGCTGAACATTAAACTAATGTGTAACAGTAGGTATACCTAGTCTTGCCATGACTATTGTTACAAGAAAAAATCTTTTTTACTCTTGCATAAAACATTTATTACTGTAATGTGTGTTAGTTTATATATTATTATAATAACATTAAAAATATATGAAGCCCATTCAAATTGATCTCCAATGGCTTTAATACAGTCCTTTAAACATTGAGGCCAGTTATCAATAAAAGCACTCTCTTCATGGGAAAATTATTCACTGCCAATCTTATGGATTGTTTTAGGGACTTCAAATTATCATGGTGTTTCAGCATGCCATAATCTCTAAAACTGACCATAAACCATAATCCAGCGGATTAAGATCGGGACTAGATGACGGCCAGTCTTCAGCTTTGTCCCAAAAGTTCGTTTCCAACCACGCTTGGGTGGATCGAGCTTTATGACCGGTGCTGCGTTCTTGCTATAAGGACCATTCTTTGTTATGGAACATGGTGTTGATAAGAGGCTTAACCACCTTCTCAAGAATAGTATCATGATACACTTGTGCGATATTTTGACACCTTTCCCACAAAGATATGGCTCAGTCACACCTTGACAGCTAACACCCCACCAAACCATCACTGAAGTCGGATAATGTCCACCTTGTACTCTGCTGACTAAGCTGCTAATGCTAGCTGCTAAAGCTAATGGGAAGCTTCTATAGAGCTTTGAGCAGAAACTGGGTCATTCTGCTAGTTGCACATTGCTCATTTAAAAAAAAAAAACTCGTCATTAAATAATTTTTTTCTGTGACCTGCTTTTGCGTACCGATTAAGAAGTTGTTTTGATTTTACTACCTTATTCATTTCTAAATTATAAGTTCTATAATAACCAGTGTGTCTTTTATAGGCTGCAAGTCCTAAGTCATCTTTTAAAATACGCGACATGTTTCTAGGTGCTACATTCATTTCCTAGTAGTAGATCTTTTGCTTTCGGGCAGGATTTTTTCGAATTCACACCTTCACTGCTTCGATCCCTTTTTTCCTACGAAATCTTCCTGGACGGCCAGATCTTTTTCTGTAACAAACTGAGGAGATTTCATTGTATCTATCAATAGCCCGGTACACAAACATTCGACTAATATCAAACGGATGAAGAGTATCAGAAATTGGATTTGACTCCACACCTACTTTGTGTAACGCTATCAAAGCATTTCGGTTCTCTTTATCATCCAACTCCATTTTAATATCACAAAAATATTTAACACCGATTGGCGCGAAAATGAGAAAACACAATGAATATTCATATAAGAGTGACATATTCCAAATTCAAAGGTAATATTATGTTTTTTTTAATTGTAAAAATATTTATTGCCAGACTAATTACCTATAATTATATTGTTCTATATTAATGATTGTGAATAAAATAACTAGGTATCCTTTAACTGCAATAAAAGATGAGGAAATACTATTATTGTTTCTGATAAATCAACTCAAATACTTACATATTATGTTTATCGATAATGTCGCTGACTTTACCCGAAATGATAAACACAAGTGTACTAATTCCAGATTTTGCCAGTTATGTTATAGACACTACGTATCAAGCCATTATTGCCTTATCTATCTATCATCTACCTTAATGTCACAGATGTAAAATAAAGACGTGTCATGCCGCTACTGAAATTTGCACAACTGGGAATTTCCTAACAATAACCTTGCCCGTCCTGAGAACCGAAACCGCGACCACACGATCGGCCTTAGCCGAAGTAAGCGAGCTTATGTCACAATACCAATAAGGCAGCCAATTCAGATCAATACCTATGTATTTAATCAGACTTTAGAATTAATCTGTTAAATGCAGGATTACCGGACATTATTTAATGTACCGCCGCGCCGGCCGCTGCAGTTCAAATATTAAAATCTATATAAATATTTTTGAAGGATCTATTATCAAGATTACAATTAGTTTATTTGTTTGTTTAATTACTCAATATTTTACTAAAAGAACAAAATTTTGAGATAAAATGATTACATGTCTAAATCAAAAATTACTAATTCTTATGTCTGTGGAAGATTATCAAAGATCGTTAAAGGTTAGTAAGATTACCTAATTTACAGATTTAACACGTTTGGTACTTGCTAGGTTGAATGCACATTTTTTAATAAAACTGATCATTTATTCTGTTTTTATTTTAGTTATATAGAATAATTTAACTGGTAACATTAGGCAAATTAATAACATTAATAATACTCAAATAACAATAAAATAAATCTGATGCAAAGAAATAATCTTTATTATTCTTTCTTCTTAATAAATACTACATTCACAGTCACTAATTACTTCATTTTGATTAAGGTTACCGTAAAAACTCAATATTTCAGTGCACATAACTTATTTATGTCGTTTGGCAAGATTAGCTTTATAGGAAGTATTTGTATGAAGTATTCACACATTATTCTTATTTTATGTATATTTAGCCGACGCTACCGACCTTACAAAAAACCTTATCTGTATTAAAGTTGCCATACACATAATACCAATAAGTCGAACTTGAAGTTACTATATATAAGACCCCACGTCGCGCACCTCCGACGTTCGGCAATTACATGGATTGGCAATTATCGCCTGCTCCGTACCTCGGAGAGCACGTTAAGCCGTCGGTCTCGGCTGCCATGAACATCTATGGCAGTCGTTATTGGGAGAGTGTTGACACAAAAGGTCCCACTGGGTCGAAGTCTCGCCGGTCTGCACTGACTGGCCCCCACACAAGATACATACATACTATATATAAATAAAAATTCAGAATAAGAAATGGTTTGTATAGGCAGTTATGTAGATACATAACACAGGACTTACCGAAATTATGTATTGTGATGTTTGTACAGACATCGATGCGTAGTGTAATATATATTAATATTCAAGTAATCATATTACCGAAATTAGTTGCCTTAAATGTTTCAGCTGCGTGCTATCTTTCCCACCACCACGTATACCTACCTAATCAATTTCTGTTGATTTATTTAATTGGCGCCTTATCTTGTTAGCTTAATTACTTATTGGACTTTATCCGTATAGTGTATATTATATACATCTATAACTTTATCATCTACATATACTATTCTTAGGAATTTCCTATACATAGGTAGGTATATAAAAAATCATATATCCAAATAATGGGCGACATAAATTTATCTATTACAGCTATAGAGCTGTCATCATCATACCTATTTAATTATTAAAAAGTATTGCTCAATACCTAATACTCCAATATTTCATTCGAAACTTTAAAATTAATTCAAACTTCTTTTAATGTGGGTTATAAATAAAATTTGTATATTTATTTATAACCCACATTAAAAGAAGTTAATATACATAAACCGGTACAGGCTCATATTTATTTTCCAAATTCCATCTAATATTTGATCTGAAACAAGAAAGCATTAGATTAATTACGTAAACATTTATTATAAAAAAGACTTTGAATATAATATTATATTTATAATTGAATGAAAATTAACGACCAGTTTAATGAATACAGTAACATAATTTATCACTTAATTGCAATAAAATACAATGGCGCCTTATTATTTCGGAATAATAAACTTAATTAAAACATATAAAATTTATTTTTTATGTGAGTAAAAGAAAACAGGGAGAATATGCATGTACAAAGTATTAAAGAATCCCACGCTACTAGTCATTATACATGGTTTGTTCCAATTATAATGTGTGTTAATATTTACAATAGCCATTGTTATTTATACAACTAGAATAGAATTGAATTCTAGGCTATTTATGATAAGAATCGAATTTCTCAGGCTCATTGGCATGAGGTTCAGTTTAAATTGCTAATGGACTTGTTAACTTAGTGAGCTAATTGAAATTAAACTACATTATTCGGATTTCGCGTTGTTTATTTTAAAACACTTTTATTACATATTTTTGAACTCTACATGTAATGAAAGTGTTTCAACGCGTTACATTTGCGTAAACGTAAGACAATATTAGTGAAAGGGCCTGTTGGTGAAAACGAGCATAAGTCGACTAGAATGCAAATACAAATAATGTTTTAAAGGAATGTTGTCTTTAGAAACTTAGTTTGTAAGGATTTAATATAAACCTATAGTATTATTGTATTAATATATACGGATAACTTAGGCTAAAATTAGTTATATAAAATGCAACTCACCCACAGTTAAACCGCTAAACCGGTTTTGTGGGACATTATATATTTGTAAAAGACTGTACTCCAAAGTTATAATAAATAAAAAAAATAAAAAAAATTGACGATCAAAGCTATACTAAAATAAAACTGGTTCTGGTTCATTCAATATAAAGATATAATATAATATAGTCGGTTGTAAAGAATACCTCGTATTTCATTAATTGTAATGTAAGACAAATTACACATATATTCATCATCATCATCAGGCTATAATAGTCCACTGCTGGACATAGTCCTCCCCTAATGAGCGCCATAGCGCCCTGTCTTAAGCTTGCCGCATCCAGCATCTGCCTGCAGTCTTTCGCAGATCGTCATCCCACCTGGTCGGAGGGCGTCCTACACTACGTTTGCCGAGTCGCGGTTTCCACATATATTATTGTTATGCAATATTACGAAGTTCCTTTAAAATGCGGTTGTATTGATTTAATGGTTCTATTGTTATATATTTTACCTCTTGTGGCAGATGAGCTAGACTTATCTTATAAGTTATAACAAATATAAATATAAATACATGGCCTTTAACTAGGGCAGCGATAAAAACAACCAAACTGCTGATAATAATCTTTATAAAAATTCCCGGGCAATGGACTTTCTTGTCATGAATTCTCAGTAGTAGCCCGGACTCTAGTACTGTGCCCACTAAACTGCAACACCCTCCACCGTGGCACCTATAAAAATACCTTTGCCTAATAAATAGGCAGAGGTGTATAGACATATATAGGCGTGAGATTATGTACCTATATATGTACTAAGTTGTTTTTTGACTAAGGATTCGTTAAGAGTACAGCACCATTTTGAAATGCCGATAACCTACTTATATAACGGGAAACCATTATGCGAAAAGAAGGGATTCTTTTCGCATAATGTTTTTCCCTAATATACTTTGGCAGAATAATTCTTTGCCATAATTGTCTTTGGCATACAGTTTATGTTGATATAATTATCTTGGTAGTCCTTGAGCCACCCCAAGCGGCCAGTTGTGATAATATACAATTCAACTTTATGATTAAACTTAAAAAAATTATGCGTAAGCTGTTATGTGTAAATATAATTAGGACAAACAAAATTATGCCATGTTATATTATGTTTTAAAATTGTATGCAAATGGACAGGGAGCCTTACATAACACATCCTTATTTGTTATGTCCTAGGGTTGCCAGCGGTTTTTTGTAGAATAAAGTTAATTTTACAGCCGAACTGCTTCAAATTTCAGTTCCTAAGTTATAAGGTGTCTTACAGCGAATCTGTTGCATATTGTACACTATGGTAGTCATCTTTAGCAGCCTATTTTATTCTTTATCCATTTCATGCATATTTACAGGGTGTGAATTAAGAGCATCAAAATATTATAAAATACTAGTGCACCCGGCAGTCATAACCTGACCCGTTGTGTATAAAAATATCCTAGAGCCCCATCGCAGCGCCACTTATCGGGTCTAATTGTATATCTAAATTATTCATGGTTATGCTACTCAAAATCGATCCAGCCGTTAAGGTTGAGTTCAGTGACATACACACATTCAGAAGAAATAGATACATATATAAAATATTAAATATAAATATGTTAATAATTTCTACGATATCGCCTCGAATTTCCATTTTTTGATTTTCTACTTAGGTTAGTTAGAAACGGGATTCTTAGTTCTTGGTATTAGGAGAAGACAACATAACTTTGACAGCGGTGTCTGTATATTGACTAATACACCTGTAACTAATAAAATTCTGAATATATTTTAGTAGATAACTCGATAAAGCACGATGCAGTATCTCTTGTAAAAATAAACCAAGTGTTCACTTTAATGAGATTTCTTCGGTAAATAAAAATGGCTGCGAAGTTTGAGAATTCCCTTTAAGAGTTTTGTTTGTTTGCCCGTCAATCCCAGACGAGTTTGTTGAAGAATTTGGCGAGTGGACTTTTACTTAATTAATTTTAGCTTTTAGATTGTACCACTCATTTGTCGGACATTATTCGCTATTTTAAATTATTGTTACACGTTTAAAGATTTTTCTTTCTAGTTTGGGCTATGCTTAAAATGGAGAAGGACAAGAAACATGCGTTTTATTCTTTTTTTGATATATATTATTAGATGAACTCTCAGCATATATGTAGTATAATATATTTAGGTGTCAGAGATCGAATAGCATTAATTTTATTATCAAATTTTGGAATTCTGAAATCTGAACTTTGTGTTATCAAAACTTAATGCTATATTATTATTGTTTGTTATTTTTTATCAATTGAAATATTTAAAGTAAATAGCAATTAATTTAATGTAAAATATAGCGGCGCTAGCCTAGTGGGAAACCGTTGGACTGTCACGCAGAGAGAGAGACTGTCTCTGACTTTTCGAAGTTATGTGCATATTAAATAGTTAACTATCGCTTGCTTTAACAATGAAGGAAAACTTCGTGAGAAAACCTGCATGTCTGAGAGTTCTCCATAATGTTCTCGAAGAAATGTGAAGTCTTCCAACCCGCACTAGGCCAACGTGGTGGACTATGGCCTAACCTTCTCACGCTGAGAAGATGCCCGTGCCCAGCAATGGGACAGTTTAATACAGGGCAGATATTATCATTAATATAATATGTCTAATTGTAATGTAAAATGGAGGCATTTTATGTCTTATTCATAAACTGATTTATGAAAACAATTTAATTAAAAGTGCGTCATATATTATCAAGAAGATGTGTCAAATATTTCGCATAAAATTGTTCCTTGTTCAGGAGCTATATTATAATCAAATATCAAAAAATATAACAAAACCTGCGATCATTATGCATTCCATGCCCAAATAAATTAATAACTTGGGTAAAATGTAAAGCGATCTAAGGCAAACTAACGCATGATCGATCTAATTCCTTTTCCACATTTTCACAAAGAACAAATCAAAATCCACATCCAAGTTTAACTCGATACCCGCTGAACTTGTAACATTGTTTGCAGTAGATATTACAAGCGAGTAAAGGATCTGAGAAATAATTAGAGAGAGAGCCGGGCAGGCTGCGGTGCGTCGTTCAAACAATGCTAACTTACATTTAGCTGTCAGTCAAAAACAATTTGGAATTTGTGCGCGCGGAGGGTCCGAAATACGCGGTGGGAAAATTGTATATCACTAGAGTTGATAAATCCACTATGTCTTGACACGCGGTGTTGTGTGGTAAACTTACTTATAGCGTCAGCTGTACGACAATGATTAAGATGTTAAAATTTAAAGATTTATAATACCTATATGAAAAAATCAGTTTTCAGCGAATGCTATTGGATAGTTTCAATTTTTAACACTATGCAAAACTGTGTTACCCATTTGAAGGCCTTTTAATATTCGGTCTTTGTATTTGTCCGTAAATCTTTTTGTGACACCATATCTACCAAATCGATGACTCGATTACTAAGCAATGTTTCTTATAACGCTCGATTAATTGGAATGGCTATGTTTCATGATAATTTATAAGCTGTTCTATAATCATCAACTCTCCCGTCTATTTACAGCTGCTTGTATAATATAACGTATTACAAATACATATATTATGATTCTTTATGCGTCCCGCAGACCTCCCACAGCAGCCTAGTTGAAATAGGAATCAAGCAAAATTATGTAGACGCGTTTCACATTATGTAATGATCACGTTTCATAAACACATTATTAGGTACACCGGAAAAGTATAAATTATTAAATAATGCTGTTTTAGGGTTTATTTCCTTTAATGCTAATAATACAATAACTATTATTATTTATTAAGTAAACAATCCCTAGCTTTACAATTACATTTTAATAGTAATTGTGATTTTAAAACTAGGAACTAGTTTCTTATTTATTGTTACTTATAAAATTACCCATGACACAGACGGAAAATATTATTAAGGCCTAAGAAATTAAACAAAAAAGAAAACTAAAGACAGATTGAATGTATGTGGGTTTCACAGCTCTATAAATATCCTAATAGTTGACGTTACAGCAACGGGCGGGTTGCTACCATCCATCATTTCCTCCATCCATTCGCCGGGTTAAGCACATAAGTGACATTGACGCCGAAACGGCCAGCCACACTTGAGCTCTGCCTCCTGCCAAATAAAACCGAATAATTTTAGCCACATGTTCTACAACTATGAGATCTTACAATATTGGTCGGTCAATGTACATTTTTGCCAGGCACGTCACACTAGGTTACGATCAGGTAAATGACATTACGATTTTGATTTGAACTGTGACTGACAATTCTGGTATAGATGTATATAAAATTAGGTGAAGCAAAAATATACAAAAGGAAATATCGACGTATGAAAGTTCAAGAAATTATAGTTACGAGTATCGTCTATTATTCTATGGAGTATGTTTGTATATAATGTTGTTTAGACATTGTTTTCAGCCTATACAGTAGATTTGTATGTATGTAACAACAAGACGTTTTACATCAATTGACTTAATTATGCTCATTATTACGCTACTTATAAGTAATACGGTAATTATAGAACATAAAAGCGATATAGAATGTCAGGACGGTCGTCGCAATATTTCTTCGGTCATTGTTGAACAAACAAGCAGATGTCCAGTAAAAATATAAATATACTTGATATTTTTTGTTTAAAGTATCGAACTTCTGACTAGTGTCATAGTATAAGCCCTGTTTATAGGCTGTTACACTGTGAAGGCTGTGCACATTTCACACATTCTTCTGGAGGACTCTCAGACTGTCAAACCTGTAGGTTTTCTACCGATATTTTTCTTCAGATTTAAGTATCCCGCATGTTCGAAACGGCAATCAAACGGGCTCTCGCTGCGAGCAAATATTTGTTACTTGGCAATTTTGACAATATTATAACTCGGCTTGTGATGTAACATTACAACACTTATCTCGTCCAGTTCATATCGCATGTCATGTACGTCATTAACGAAGATATTGAGTTGTTGAAAAAGTTGCAAGACCTAGTACTGACATAGTATTTAATAGTCGTCATAATTCCGTACTACTCCAGGGCTAACAAGTGCTAGAAGGGCTAGTCCACAAATTGTAAATCACGCGAAGGGTTATGGATTGAACTAAGCTTGGAGTTTCTTTGAGGGACAATCGTAGCAACAAGGTTATTGAAAGCCATCGTTACAATAATTGCTCTCGCAATAAGAAATCAAGCAACTTCTGTTGATGACCGTTGGAGCATAAGAGGCCTAAAGTGGAAATCACGAGTTATTGACAAAGGATGCCACGTGGACTGATATAAAAACTGGATGCGGTTAGCAATGGACTAGATCTTATGACACAAATTAGGAAATGCCTATGTTGTGACCAATTGGTTGTTTAACTTCCTGGACTATATTTATGTATTTCTTAAACTGCTATTTATCCGCTATTTTGTAACCAAATGACTGTACATGTTTAGGGCTAGTTCAAAAGCAATGGCAATGAATCAAAGGCAGGTTTTTAGTTCCATATATAAATATGTTGAAAATTCTTTGAACACATAGCTGTATTTTTTTATGTAAAGTCAAAAGTCACCCTTAAATTACACAATATAAATTATTAACATATTATATAACAGAGAAAATATATCGGATACATACAAACATCGATTTCTGTCATGTTTAATTAGATAAAAGTTGCTCAAAATTACTATTTATATTAAAATCTTGTTTATACAGGCTGATTGGTAAAAGACTGGACATATTGAAGGAGGGTATATATACCCAATTCTGAACCCGAATATCTAAAAAAAGGGACTTAAAATTTGACGTGGTTCTCCAATAAAAACGTAATGTGACACTCTTGCGCATATACTAAAGTTAAACAAAACCTCCTTTCTGATCAAAGGTTATTAACTTATTAGCCTCCGACAGCTGCGTGCGACGCGCGATGTCCACATTTTATGGATATTTCATACAAATTTTCATAAAGGTTTTCTTTGCAGGTTACACAGATTTTATAATTATTATTTTTTATACGTTACGTCTGACCATAAATTATCATGTCCTTAAGTATGTACCATGTTTACCGAGTCACACTGTGTTATGTCTGCCGTTGGCTCCATGGCATAAGTTTGTGCCAGTTTGGGTAGAACGGTGAGAAGCTCGGTTCGGGCATAATCTCAGTAGCAGAACGAAGTCTAGAAGTATGGAAACAAATTATTATTATAAAGTCTTATATAATTTTTGACAGTGAATATTGAACATAGTATCAGTTTTTGAAGTTTATATTACTTTGATTCTGTAAATACTCAGTATCGAAAATGGAGCGTATCAGTCCTATTCGAGTAAGGTATACTTTACCTATCTTTTCTTATTTTCACTATAATATTTTTATACCATAGAAATGTATATTAAAAGCTTCAGAGGCAATGTTACTGACACATATCCTTACTGTATATACGACGTAAACCTCTGAATTTAAACTCTACTAATAAAAAAAGATGCTGATTCGATGTTCAAAATCAAATTTATATAATGAGCCACTCAATGCGAGTCTATCGTTGTTTTGCAAAGGTAAAAAATGCGAAGTACATAAATTGAGTCATTATGAATTTCGCAAAGGCGTTAAATTTCAGAATTATAATAACTGCTATTATACGGTGGCGGGAAAACGATCGTTTCGTACTTGTTCGTGTGAGACTTGATTGCCACAGAATAACTAAATATACTCCTTTAAGAAAATTAAGAAGCAATAAAAATCTAGTTGTCTGTCTTTGGTAAATAGTAATATTATTATTTTTATAATTGTCTAGTAGCAATATTCACTCTAAAGGCCAATCTCGTAATAAAATTGAGTGCTGGGCCAGTGCAATAAATTTTAAATGTAAACTAAAATGCAATTTAAGTTCACATTTGATGTTAATATAAATTTAGGAGAATTATATTAATTGTGTTACTTATGACATGTTTTGTACGACTATGAGATTTGGCTCTCTGTTCGTATGTTATGCCTTTTAAAAGCGGTTTTAAATTAATAAAGTGTGGCATACAAGGTTTCATTCGCTTGCTGATTATCTTTTCACTATAATAAAGTGCTATAATTGATGCTGTTACTGGAAAATATATAAAAATACCTACTTAAATAGGTAACTTAAGTAAACTTTTACTGCGTTTACGCTACTAACACAATTCTAGATCAACATCTGTGAAATCAGCTATATCAAACATGAATAGTCTGCAACAGAACTTATTTATAGCGTGAGACTTTAAAAATAGCAGGCGCTATGTGGATATAACACATCCTTTGTCAATCCCCTTAGGGGATAGGCAACAGGCGCATGTATGTAAAGGAGCTATTGCTCATACTGTACACGACCCGTGATTTTATTTATAGCTACAAACAGTAGCAACAGACGAAGCAAACGAACTAAACAAACTCATATAACAATGCAAAAATTTTAATCGCGGTCGATGTTGGTCTCGCATTGATCAAGCGATCTGCTCTCGAACGCGTCAGTGGAGCGTTGTTGATAAATGATCAACCGCGGCTGGGACAATGCGCCCTGCAGATTCTTTTGTTGATCCCACACTTTTTGTGTCCACACTGATGTTTGTAACTTGTCCGAAACGTGCGTGAACCGTTTATGTTATGCTATATCGATTTGTGTACCGAGTGATACATAATAATAAAATTAAAGCATGCGAGGATGAGAAACAGCCGTTGGGAAGGATTCTACATAAGTATTTATCTGGAAGAATTAAACACTACGTTTTATATTTTATTTAATACAGCGTAAAAGGAAGTAAAGCAACAATAGCCTAGTGGGAGACCGTTAGACTGCCACTCAGATGTCTCGAGTTCGTCAGAGAGAGTCAGAGATGCGCGCCTTGGGATCTCTCACTTATCAAAGTTATGTGCGTATTAAATAGTTAATTATCGCTTGCTTTAAAGATATTGGAAACATCGTGAGGATACGTGCATGTTCACCATACTATTCTCGAAGATATGTGAAGTCTGCCAAACCCATTCTGGGTCTGCTTGGTGGACTATAGCCTAACCCTTCTCACACTAAGAGGAACAGGGGCTTCCTGCCCAGCAGTGGTACAGTTTAATACAGGGCTAATAATATTATAATCAATTTATAAAAGGAGGTCTTATTCTTAAACTGAAACCGTTAGGCAGTAATGGGAAAGCGTAGGATCCAAAATCATAACTGCTAAAACGTGGATGTAATGCATTCCCTTTCGGGGATATTGGGGTGGATCGATGGGATAACAGTTTAGTATTTGGTTATTACAAACATTTAAACAAAGGACATAAAGAACACCCAATCTCGGCAGAACTAACTAACAGTAGATCACAAAAATAATTATTGTATATAAAACTCTCAGTGCATTAATAATGGCAAGGTGCCCACTTAAAGTATTGACTCAGTGCAACCAAGCAATTAAAAGTAACTTAACCTTTTTAAAATCAATAAAAAGTTATCGACAGCGAACACACAGATACATCAAACGAAGCTGTTATCACGGCCATTTGTCATGAGAAGTAATTCAGCCTTCTTTGATACTAATTGGTCGTAATATTTAATTACAATATAATTTACGACCGTTGATAAACACTTACTTTGATCGGTGAGAGGGATCAAAGTTGGAGAAAACATGTGTTTGTTTGAATATTGATAACAGTACATATGGATACAACATTGAAGATAATTTGAGAATCAATTAGTGTATTGGCATAATATGAGGCAATGTCTTTGAGAGAAATAAAGTAAGTTAAATATCCTGCATTAATAAGTCTCATACAAATGATATCCTTCAGTAGATATTTGTTAAAACCTTAAAAATATCTCATATTGTTTTTTTTTGTAGATTAAATTACATGAATATAAATATAACTTATTCAAGAGTTGTCTATGTATGTATAATATTGTATTAGAACATACACACACACTCACGCCCGTATACATATATCGGATTGGATAGGCAGAGATGTTTATTATATAGATATATATTTCGCCAGCTATATTTTACATCCATCATAACAAGGAGTGATTCTATTGCCCGGGCATATTTCGCAATATTGTGTTACTACTGAACATTTCTTAAAGCCAGTAGCATTGTGCCTCAATCCTTTGTGGTAGTGCATATGTGAGTACAATCCAACTCGCACGTAGAAGAAGAACATTAACTTGAGCAATGAGGTTTAATACACAAAAAAGAAACATCATGACTCAAATAGTGAAGCGAAATTAATGCGGGCACAGGTGTGTAACGTTCCGAAAAAAATCTGCCTAGGGTCATGATGAAATAATAGCAATAAATGCTTTGGTAATATATTAAATAGTAGTTACGTACATCCAGTACAAAAACACATAATAAAATTAAATGGTTGCCAAAAAAATTTAGTAAGTAGATATTGAAAAATTATGATTGCTTGACAATTAAGTTAATTCACAAATCGAACGTCAAATAAAGCTAAAGTAGTAGCGCTTATACATAAGTACCTACAAATTAGTTTGACTGACGCAATATTTATGCCTGCTCCAAAAGAAATTATATATGATCGATTTTAACACATTCATAATGAAGGCCGCACCCAACTTCAGCTGTCACATATTATTTTTTAGTGAATGAGTCACTATTTTACAAAGCTTACTAAGTCGATATGTTCTAGAGGTAAATACTATAGTGGCATTCAAATATCCATTAGGTGGTTTCTTTTGATCCGCCTTCAATGAGCGCTGGCTCGTTCAACGTTAGGATTAATTAGAGCCGTCATTCAAGCTACGTATTCAATGCCTGGACAGACCAACTTAAATTTGCCGTTGGCGAACTGAAATTTGAAGTCTTAGAGATCATTAGTGCTTTAATATTAATGGCTACTCTGAACTATCCCATCAGTTCGATAGTAACATTTGTAATTTCGACCACAATGCCAAGGTGTGTAGGTTATTGGACCGAATGTTCTTGTTTTCATTTGATTGGTAACAAAAGACGTTTTTTTTTTAACAAACGGAACTCGGTAAATCCGATGCTTTGATGACTACGGAATTTTGTTGATTGCTATAAAAAATGGAATTTTCCATGTTTGCTTGTATTGTGATTTAACTTAAACTGATCATGCTTACATAATTAAAATAAATTAGCTCTTTTGAGGCACGTGGTCTTAAAAGAGCTCATTTATTTTACTACAAACAGGTGTTTCATTGCAGGACACAGGGACGCCTAAAAATTAAAAGGAGCCGTCCCGCTTTATTGTCCACCAAGTTAACCAACGCTAAGGTAGAAGACGTAAGATATTTGCGAGAATAATTGTAAATATTGTTCTTTCAGATTTCTTGACTTTCATCGTGAAACCAGTAATAATTAATGGTAAAATGTACAGGACTGCGAATTCTTAAATAATATTCTAATATACCCTTAGGATTTGAATTGACCCTTGGCTGAAAATATATTAGTTTGATACAATCATATACATAATAACAATAATAGTAATAAAAACTTTTATATGCGTGTCTGAAACTATAACTAGTGGAGCTGTAGTTGAACTTTGTATATTGACCATAGTTTAAGATACTTTTGTTAAAAATCATGGCTATATAATATACACAGAGATATTTAGAACTGTTAGTTTTTATATAATTATAGTTACTGACATAAAAATAATTATAAGGGGGTAAGGTCCGTTGTGAATACTATTGTGCAAAAGGACTAAGATTTAATAAATGAGGATTGCTTCAAAAAAAGGTTAATTTTTTGTAGGAGCCCGTTCTTGCATGCACTTATTAATGACATTCTTTAGTACATAATTAAATGGGCACGATTTTCTCACTTTCAATCAAATTATCCAACCATAAAGCAATAGGTTGACGTTTCATCAGTTTACTACTTTCCATAAAAACTACTCTAAACACGAAGAACTTACCAAATTTGTTGTGCAAAATCACTATTAAAACGTGTTATTTGTGTACGTGTTTTATGTTATTTTTATGAAAATGTTTTAGAGGTTATAATTACATGGATATTTCCGGTCAAATCTTGAAATATAAATTATAAACAAACGAAATACGAACTAAACACTGGCAGCCATCTTGGTTGAATGTCCGCCGCGCATGCGTAGTCACAGTTTACCCTTGTATTTGAGGGATGATTGTAATGCTCTCTCATTTTCACAAAGGGTAAGAGTACATGTTGCCGTCTCTTCTGTTCAATTTCTATTGTTATTCCCTATTCGATAGGCAGGCGGGTTGACTTTCTAATGTTGGGGAGCAAAGCAAAGTGAAGTTGGCAACGAATCAAACAACAATCAACGAAAATAAAAAATAAGACTATTTAAATTCTACATAATATTTGGCATCGTTCTCTGGTAAGACTAAATAGATATATGAATTAATTAAGTATTACATATCTATTATAAATAAACCACGCGTACCTACCTACTAAAATTTAAGATATAATTTTGCTATACTTAGTCTTGTATATATGTAATCTGAGTTTTTCATAATATAATTTATACAATAAAATACTATATAGATACAAAATCTCAGAAAGAAGTGTAAATATAAAAATAAAAGAAAGTTATTAAAAAAAAATCCAACCACGCATTGTCAACGATTTGTTGCATTAGGGTGAACGCGCACTTGGACGCTTGTGCCGTACCGCGAGCACCATGGCGAATTTCAAAATACACAGCTGACTTTAAGTGTTTCGTCATCTATAGTTCTGCTTAACTTGGCTTCTGCTTCTCCTTTTTTTTAATAAACGTCACTTACCTCAGCCTACTTTAAATTATCTTTTTGTTTAACATTACCTACGATATTGATATCGTAATGGTAAACGAAAAGATAATCAAATGTAATAATAATAATCAAAAATAATAATATAAAATAAAAAGATAGAAAATAAAATAAAAAGGGCATATACCAAATGTCTTCTAAATTTTAAGTTAATTGTTGCCTTTTTGGTGCCCTCTCATATTGTGATGATAATAACTCATCTTAAATATAATATCCTTTTAAGTATATTGCATATTTGTCAGTAAGTTAAAATAGACAATTAATACAGACTTTTACGATGCAAATAATGTGGCAGACAAGCGTATGATACGGCCAGCGAAGCATATAAGCGGTTACTTAGGCAACTACTTTTATTTAGTTTACTTTTATTTAGGCGTTTGCTACATAAGATATATTTTATGTTTTATTATACAATCCTGGGAAAACAATAATGAGTAACGCATTTTTAAAACTCTCCGCAAGCTGTATTGAAAATCGTAAGTGGAATTATAACTTAACCGGTCAAATATTAGAATACCAGACAAAATTAAAAACCTATTGTGTCTGGCTGCTGGTATCGCTTCGACTCAAAAGGTTAATTAACCACCGACCTTGATGTCAAAAACACTGCCTACGGCATAAGTACGCACTATTTCTTCCGATCAAAGCAATTATATAAAAAAGTAATCAAATATAATCCTTAACTACAATCCTAAAAACCCTGACACCAAAAATCGCAAAAAGTAAAGTCACAAAATACAGGTAGCCAATGTTGACAGGATTACTTTGCATTTCTTTTCGAATTCTATAACCAGTCAAAACATGTCAAAATTGCCGACAACATTTGAACATAATCGAGTCCCTAAAGGCCTCTGCTTATTTACGGATCCCTTTAAAGTATGGCGAAAGGGTTCCGTACATTGTTTACTATTATCCTATTGTTGTCTGGAGTTAATTTTTAACGGATCTGGGCTTAAGCTTTGGAATCCTGTGTGTAGTTATTGGTTGTAAAATTTAAGTTAATCTGTTTGTTTATAATGAAGGTGTGAAGGTGTAGAAGTGAAAAGGTAGTATGATAGTTGCGTCCTTAATTAGTATAAGTGGCCTGCGGCCGTTCTAATTAAGTATATAAATAAAATAAATAAATACTTTCATTCGACGTCGGCGTCAGCTTGAATATAGGTTTTATTAAATTTTCTACTGCTTTCTTATCATAACAGCCGTGTTTTGCACTTCATGCAGCATATGAATACTCTACATTATTATGAAGGTAAATAAAATAAAAATATTTTAATTAATAATCAGGAATCATAACTCCTCTTTTTTATTAGCGCCCTTATAACTGACTAGAGAAGTACAATAATAATTTGTCATAAATAATCAATCTTATACTATTAGGTACATTACAACATAATTACTTACCTATCTATAGGAACCATTTTCTTATAACTTAAGTTAATATTTACATCACAATAATTTTCTATACCTATTTATTTATACTAAATAACCTAGTCAATGATGCATGAATTCAAATGAGTTGAAAAATTATGTTTGACAGACTACCGAATTACCTACATATAAATATCAAATACAATGAGCCGGTGATATGAATGAATCGAAGGAGCCATAAATCTGTTACGAATAATACGGTTTAATATAAAAAAAACTAAAAGTATTGATTTATAAAGCTTTTTGCGAAAATTATTAAACTACTTTATACGGCTTTTATCGCGTATTTTTAATCATTTATTTATTACCTGTGTAATGTAGTTTGATGTTAATACTAAAGACTCTATACACAACAATTTTGATTCTATTAGTGCTAGATCTGATCATTTTAAGCTCATTTAGGCAAATTCTACTATATTCAGTAGAGCATATAATTAATATTTATATATGAAAGTCAGAAATTGACCATTTCTTTACATAATTAATATGAAATTAATATCTCAAATTTCTACAAAATCGTGAATTTTTATTACAACCAGCCTTCACTTGCCCTAATCGATAACAACGCCAATATCGATGTTACCATAATATCGCATTAATTGCAAATAACCATGTCCAACTAAACGTTTAACCCATTTATATAACGATGCTGTGCATCTCAATGCAAACGAATGCCGAATACATCAAAAGTATATGAATAATGTAAATTTGATACTCTGAATTTATCATATCCAACATCACATTTTTAATATAAAAGTATAATAATTTATACGGTCACATTTTTACACTATTGTATGATGGCATCATATAATTTTGTGGCATATTTTCTGGGACATAAGGCATGTTAGGTGGAGCACCCATGTGGAAGTTAGTCATATTAGGATATTCACCCATAGCTGGCATTCGCTGTCTAGTGTCCATATTTTCAGGCATATTACCTAACTTCGTAGCACTGATATCATCTACGCCGTAAGGGTCAGGTGAAGTCGTCAACTTCCCATCTTTCTTGGCCTTCATTCTTCTGTTTTGAAACCAAATTTTGATTTGTCGTTCTGTGAGTCCCAAAGCGTGCGATACTTCAATTCTCCGTCTTCTGGATAAATACTTATTGAAATGAAACTCCTTTTCTAGTTCTAAGGTTTGAAATCTTGTGTAGGTTTGTCTAGTGCGTTTTGAGCCCTCCTTTTTGTCATCGCCTGAAACAGATAGTAAACAAACAAATATTAATCAATAAATACACCCAAATAATTGTATGTGTAAAGGAATAGGAGCTTATATTATAGGAAACGATAAAAGCAATATTATTGTTTAACATACCATTGACACTCTTCATCCAAGGATAGAATGCTTGCACATCGTGCGTAGCGGCCATTTTGTTCTCATCGTAATCCGTATTGTCGCCGCCTGCTTTGACCCTCGTCACGTCCTGACAGGGTTCCGCGGACTCCTGCGATGACTGTGCGCCTTCTGCCGCCACACCCACAGCATCCTTCTTGATTGACGTTTGACCCTCTACCGTCTCGTATCCACCATGAAATTGCGACAAATTGCATTCTTTTTCTGTCATCTCACTAGTTTTTTCCCAATCGTTTACTTCTTCTGGGTTAAACATTATGCGTTGCAACATATCTTGCGTGTACGCCTTCTCACATTTTACAAAATAAGGCGACGGGTTTCTTTTTCTTGGCTTCGATACTAATGCCCTGAGTTTTGGGCAGTCATCAACCTCAGGTGTAGGTGGTTTGAAATTGCTTGTTGTGCTTTGCGGGGATCCGTAACTAGTTTCAGGTATACTACACTGACCGGGTGAGTTGATCATTCTAGCTTCGTCTTGTTTCGATTCCAAAATATTACTAACTTGATTCACCCTCTGGTCATAACCGTAGTGTTCATGTTGTTGCTGCGCGTAGAAGTTCATCTCTCTCCACTTGTTGATCATTTCCATATTGGTTTGGCTACCATTCATATAGTTTGGATGATAACCTTGCCAAGAGCTTGGTTCCGATTTCACAAATTCATTACTTTGATTATGACCATACATTTTACTGTAACCAGTACTTAACATATTAGAATAATCACAACTTTGAGCATAGTAATTGTTTTGATAATTATAATATTCGGGCGACACCGTTGGGTATTGTTTATATCCATTTTGTTTAGGTTGCCGTGCGCTTTGAGTGTTCACGTCTACATGATTGTTCCACATTTCACTAGAACGATTTGTAGTAGCCGTCACAGACATGTCACTGAATTTGTTATCACTTTCACTGATTACATATATTTCACACAAAATAAACTGCGCAGGAGACGATGGTCCATCTCCCGAGTTGACTGCGAAACGAATGATGTAAGTGCATACAGACGGCACGACCCTAACAAATGTAATACTTTTATATGACCTAAAAAAAGTTTGGGGTACTTTCAACAATAGCGTCACTATTGTCCCTCTGCGAAGTTGTAAAACTGGGCGCGCCATCTCTTTCTTTTATTGCTTTGTTGGATTAGAAAGAGTGAGAAAGGTATATATGGTCCGATTGGCGGAACTTTTTGCAAATATCCCGAAAATGTTTACAAAGCCAATATTTCCAATATTTTGTATGTGTGTGCGTATGCGCATAGGCAAGTTCTTGATTGCGCTGTATTCGTGTGAGTGAGAGAGGGTGGCATGGATTGATTTTATTCTATTATTGGTTTAGTGTAAAGCCGCGTATGTGTGTCACTGTGCTGCATTGCCGATGTCATTATAAGGGGTGTTCTCTAGTCTCATTTGCATCTATAGTATTAACTTTATTATTAGATACACATACTACTTATTTATTTTTTGTGACGCGTTTAACATATTTTAATGATGTATAAGTAAAATTTCAGTAAATATTATAATTGATATATAAATCATTCATAAATTTTAGCAATTGGGTCAGACATTATTAGATTCTTTTTTGTCTATATAGTCAAGTTCTAAACAGTTTGCCCAAATTATTCCTGCTGGTTTAGTACAGGTCACTAATTAGAAATAGACCTTTCGATTAAAGTTAAAAATTAAGTTAACCACTTAATAACAACGGGTAGAGAGACAACTTTTATAACAATTAGTTCGAATCAGCCACATGTTACGCGATAGAATCAATACAACAAAAAGAAAGAAATAAATAACAATTAATTAATGAAATAGCGTTTCGTTAATAAGTAACGGACAAAATACTCAAATCAAATTAGATTTGTTCATTTTTATTCATCAGGGCATTGCTTTTCAAAACAAAAAGGCTTGATAGCGTCTTGCACGAAAACAATTTGTGCAATATAATGCAAATTTTTTCTAGATTCAGCTTGAAATAAAAGCAATTTTGAAAATAGATTCAAAGGAGATGTTTGACTTTTGTATAGGACTCCGGCTATAACTTGTACATCCTCAGGAAACCTGTAAAATGTACCCCTAAATACATTTAGTTAAGCAATACTTTATTAATTTCTAGTATATTCGTTGCGCAAAATAAAATATAAAATGTTTGACGTTTGTTGTGCGGACTTATCTATGACAAGTTGATAGATGACATTTATACATAACCTAGAATGCTAGAATTGTCAGAAGTAAAAGAACTTGCTGGAATAATATTCACCAAAGAATTGATACTTCTTGTAAAAATGAAAGGAAAACGTATGAATTCAGGAAAATGTAATAAGAAACACCAATTCAGCATTGGAATATTTATTATCAGTCAATATGACATTGACAGTTAATGTCAAACATAAACAAAATGTTTCGTTCTGGAGTGTACCGTGCAAAATCAGTATTATATTATATGAATATAATTTTTATGTTGATTGTTTGTTGAAAAGATGACTATGTATGATAGTTAAAATGAATAAATGATACTCTAAAACATATTTATTGTTGACATATATATTTATATATTATTTACATTATTATACAGTATTTTCGTACTTTCGATATGATTTATGAACGCATACAAAATTATATGACCGAATCACCGCCATATTGAATATAATAGCAATAATATAAAAACTGTTATTTTTAAGCGCAAACGTAATTTGACTTAAATTCAGGAAATAATATTTTCTTCGACTCCTGGTATTTTTTGCTATTTTTTAGCTGATAGTACATTTCATAGCTGGAAATGAAACATCTCCTTTAAGTGATAAGAATTTATAAATTTATTACCGTATATAATAAAAATATTCGGTGGATTAATATTTATCATAATATAAGTACATAATTAACAACTTCATTTTGTCTTATATAGATTCTCTGTCTAACCCTTCGGGTAGATAAAAGCGCTATGTTACAACTATAACAAAAAGCACAAAACGTCTTTATAGGTATTATTCACAGCGCTAATACTCATGGCTATTTCACTCCAGAGTAATTTCTCGAATCATATCAAAATTTATATCAAATATTGTCTCTGTTTTTTCGTTGAGTAAAACAAATAAATTACGAGGCTCGCTTTGAGAAATTCTCGCTTAAATCCGTTACGGCTGTAGGTATTACATTTTTAATTTTTCGAATTAGATCTAATTTTGTCTCAGTTTTTCTCGTCCAGTAAAACTACGTCAAGTACATTACGAGATTCGCTTCGAGAAATTCTCGCTTAAATCCTGCCTAATTCGGTACACGCTGTATACAAGTATTCATGCTAAGGAACATAACTCATAGCAACGTGTAACAGTTCAATCGGGGGTTGCGACAATGGCGCAGCGTGCGTGCGCGTGCGACGCGACACGACACGACTTGCGACTCCATGTCGCTCGTGTTAGAATTTATGTTCATTATACATTTCAACTGATTGACTTTAATAATAATTAAAAGTAAACCAGAAAATCACATCGGTGGTCAGGCACAATAGATTTTTAATTGTGTCTTGTATTCTAAGACTTGACAGGCAATACATATACATACTGCCTACCTATATATTTACGTTTCCACCGGACGTTCGGCGACGACCTACCTACATATTGACGTGAATCGTTTGTAGTGACGGGTGACTCATGATCATGATCGATGCAAGGCGGTCGAAATGTCGGGAATTAAATAAGTATATATTTTTAAATAATTATCAACGCAATTCAGAACCGTCGTCTAATATAATATTAAGTATGAGTACAAATTGCGACAGAAAAATATTTGTGTAGTTACATACTAATATTTATATGCGAAAGTAACTCTTTCTGTCTGTAATAGCTGCTTTCAATATATGCTTTCACCGCTAAACCACTCAGCTATGAGATAGATTGTATCCTAAGGAAGGACTTACGACCTTTATCCTGATCGTTGTTCCCGTAGTATCACGAAGATATATAAAGCATAGAATTTTATATAAGTTATATGTATAAATGCGAAAGTGAGTTTGTTTGTTACATGTTGTCAGGGGCACAAAAAAGACAGGATAGCATTTATTAAGAAATAAAATACTGTTTCCTAGCTAAGGCGTGGGCAAAAGGTAGTATATAGTGTAGATAAGCTAGCAAAGATAAATAAAATATATTAGCAAGAAAGAGTTCAAAAGAAAGTACGATAATGCGGTATTTTACTGATCATATAAATTTGGTGTAACATATGCCAACCATTACTCCATATTCTACATTACACACTAAACCTTAATAAAAAGAAATTGGTTTTCATATAGTTTCACCTTCAGTGGTAAGTAAACCTTTTTTTATTCAGAAGGATGACAGCGATATACGAATATATTGCTAAGCTGTCTTAGTCAAAATTATACCTGACACTATAACAATAAGCGTTCTCCAGCATGACGCGTGTATTAAGAATTTGTGTTATTTCCCACATTAGTAACAAACGTTTAAAAACATGTAAATTACAATTAACAGTTCTGTATAAACATTATTCAAATTTGAAGTGCCTGCAGTTGTTATTGCTATTTAAACCTTATTTGAATATGAATAAGGGTCACATTCACCCTTCAATGGCTGAATCAAAAGCTCAAACAACATGGGCATTTACACATTGCGAATGAGGGTTATCATCAATGTTCTGGTATAGTATGTATATCCTGTACCAAGAAACTTACTAATTTAGTTAATCAGGCTCTACCACGCTTATCTTTGTCCTTACTAATACTCGTATTATAAATTTGAAAGTAATTCTGTCTGTCTGTTACCTTTTCACGGCTAAACCACTCAACCGATTTAGATGAAATTTGGTACAGATATAGTTTAAAACGTACTTTTTATTGATGTAAGTACCACGCGGGTGGAGCCACGCGCAAAAGTTAGTACTTTATATTGCTGACTAAGGTCTCCGGCTTAGTCCAAACTAGTCACGCAAGAACACAAACATCATGATATAAAAGACTAGCAATATTCTCTATAACTATATGATATTTACATGAGTACATAGATGTAAATACATAGATACAGTATCATGCTTGGATTCCCGAAGGGGGAAAGCAGCGGTGTTTAATCCTAAATTTCGCTTGCTAAGGTTTAAGATAAAAAAATAATTGGCGAGCCTAATGTCGTTACTAAGGAACGCCGAAATTAAACAGTCGCATTCAATACCACTGCGCCACCGGACTGCGTTGCGCTTTATAAAGTTTACAAAATGATCTGCACCAATGCTTAATGCATGGAATTCTGTAGATCATTTGTATCACTAGGCAGAATAATTTTCTTTTATTAACACATTTACCTACCTATATATTTCTAAAAGGGTACCTAGAGGTGCATTATTAAATCCACATTTTGTCAGCTAAGCTTTAAGTTTCGCAAAATAGGAGGCCAGTATATTACCGTGCACGGCAACTTTTTCTAACAAAAAAAGAACAAATAATACTTGCCCAAACTAGGAATCAAACTTAGATCCTTGCATCCGTAAATATAAGCACAAACAAATACTTACCACAGTATCAAGGATATATATTATACAAATAAATTTATATAAGTACCAATACGTACTGCATAATTGCCGCATCATGCCACGTCTGCATTATTTGCCGTCCAATAGTAAAGCAGTGCACACACGGTCGACGGCGACATATGCATTCTTTGTCGCAATACACACCTCCCGACAGAGTGGACTGACATCTGTTACACGCGCACACCCACTGACTGCGCCTATTGTGACCGATGCCTTACATTTGGGGAGTATTTTCAATCGAATTATATTAGGCAGTTAATGTATGTAGTTAAATTTGGAAATATTTATTTATATTTTATAAAATAGGTTTTATATTTGACAGCAAACTAACTGCGCTGAGTGTTATGGGTTCAACCACGGGACTAAAATTGGTGTAATCCACAAAAAGTTGTTATGAGTGTGGTTGTTCTCTGAATCCGTTATTGAAGCTTTTTACAGTACCTCATGTCACAGGCTACTTAGCGATCTGCCTTGAAAGATAAATATCATGGGGGACACAAATTTTGCTTAGAAATGTTGTAAAAAATAAGCATTATAGAATTGTCAGAAACCTACATCTAGCAGCGAACTGCGTAGGCCAATGAAGATGATTTAGACTCTACTATTATAAAAAAACTGCACTTTGTTAAACATAAACGTACTATAAATATGACATTAAAATATATCAAGCAAAGCCCACCCGATAACAAACGCCGCAGCCTATGATCACTTGCAATATCGCTCGTGCGTTGGCAGACCTAGTAAAAAGGATTTAAATATGGAATTAAAGTAAAGAAGAGTTATGTATTATATATGTCCGGGCGAAACGCAGTAACTCTGTTACAACTCGTATACTCTCTCCTCTAACATAATAATATTATGTCAATAAATTATAATTTAGTATAAGTACCTACGTAATTAGAATTAAGAAAGAGCGCCTCTTTCGCCAACAAACTGTGTTTACAGTTTGGTGAGTTTGTTAAAAATGTACCACATTTTATATTTTTTATAGAAATAAACGTATAAAAAAAAAACTTCTCAGCGCGAGCCAACTCATTCTTACTATCAATAATATATCGCTATAGAGCAGCGATAGCTCAGTGGGGAGACCATCAGACTGTAATGCAGAGGGTCTCGGGTTCGAACCCACGTCGCGCACCTCTGACTTTCGGAAGTTATATGACTTTTCTAAATTATGTGCGTATTGATTGACAATGATCGCCTGCTCCGTGCCTCGGAGAGCACGTTAAGCCGTCGGGCCCGGCTGCCATGAACATCTATGGCAGTCGTTATTGGGAGAGTGTCGACACAAAAGATCCCACTGGGTCGAAGTGTCGCCGGTCTACCTGACTGGCCCCCATATAAGATACATACATACATACATACTATAAATAAATTATGTGTAACAACAGTTTTCTGCTCAAAGGAATTTCTTCCACGCAAATTTCTTACGAGGGTTGAAGTCATTGAATTACAAAAACAATAGATAATAATTCCAATAGAAAATGTTGCATTCATGCTCGATTAGAATTTTAGTTTTCTATTATTTTCTTTTGCAAATATGCCATTGACCACGTTTAACTATTTAAAACTTTCATAAGTCATTAAATATCAAGTTCAACCCATTACACTCTAATGTGGTAGAACATTTAACATTAAGCAAATAACATTATTGGTTTTTAAAATCAAACAAATAAATATTTAATCGACAGATTAACCATAGAGCCAATATTCTATTTTGTGTGGACTCTAGTTACAAATAAAAAACTTTCATTTCAATTTCACACCGAATTCCAAAATCAATTTCTATCGTACCCTAAGTTTTAGTGGCCAGTGCTAGAAAGATTTAAAACCCGAATATCGGTGAAATCTATTTTAGATTTTATAGTCTATTAAATAAAGCAGATTTTTGTATCTTTTGAAATAAAAACAGTGAACACCATTCATTGCTATGTCAGCTCAAAAAGATTTCAAAAATGGAATTTGTTAGCCCTTATACTTATGACTATAAAACACATTTTGGTTGCGCAAATTTGGCCAGCGTTCTCGTCATACTGTGGCGCTGACAATGTGCAACCATTAATCTTGCGAAATCAATCGATGGCTTATTCAGAATATTGTATTTGGTTTTGCCGCGGGGCTTTTCGGTTGATATTTACTTTGGATCTTTTTCTCTAATTTATGGTCCGCGCGAAAAAATCTTGACATCTGTCGTTTTAGTGATATTTGTACAGTATCGATAAAAATACAAAAGGAGATTTAGGTGGACACCTGAAAGGGAGTATTCCTGAGAATTGAAAGTGCGTACATTCTACAAGCGAATGTATGTATGTAACTTGCCTGCTTATTTGGATTCCATTCGAGAAAAATCGTAATAATACTAAACAAACTGCTTCTAAGGATATATCCTTAAGACAGAGCTCACCAAAATAAACATGCAGAAATTAAATAGAGCGTTATTTTCGTGGAGGGTCGGCACATCGGCGCGCGGCGTCGGCAAAGACAAGACGGGTTAAACAACACTTTTTAGCTTTGTTTTATTCAAACCATATTTTGTACCAATCTGCTACTAAAGCTGCCGGCTCTATTCATTCAACTAAGCTAGTTGAAACAAAGCTTAATATCTAATAGAACTATACCTACCTAAGTAGGTCTACCTTATCCTATTGTTTTCTTCGTCGGCAAGCCGATAGCAAACATGGGAGGCGGCTTCTTGAATATACAAAAATACAGTTTATTGGGGCCCTTAAAATAATAAAATACTTTCTAGGTGTGTCTCACAGTCCTTTGAAGGTAGCGCGCCGCCCGCGCCCGTCATAAAACAAGAGTTTACCTGCCTTCATGTTTTGCAAATGTTTTCGCTAGCTGCTACGTACCGAAAGAGTATTGCTGAATTACATGTCGTACATATTTTTAGCAAACCGGCGAGTGTTAAAACTATTGTTAAAATGCATACAGTTTTGAATTATACAATATGTTTGAAAAAAAGAAAATGTTCTAGAATGTGCTTCAGTTTATAGTATGGTTAATCAAACGCTCTCTTGTGAATAGGGTATCTCTATCTAGCCTATTAACGATGCGTGTGTTCTGAGAAAATTGTAAGTAATTCTATACGCATTTACACTGACATGTTTCACTTAAAGTTTTCACAGTAATGTGTAAACAAAGATGGATTTAGTCTAACTTCATGCTTACAATTGGACAATTATCAGTAGGTACATTGTCTAACCATTATTTTGTCAACTCGCCGGCTAACAGTTAAAGTGGTAAATTTGAAGATTTATGGTCAGTACTGAGAACGGGATCCTAGAATGACGTACCGTTCGCGTTCGGAAGTTCTATTGTTTAACTTAGACAGCCAGTGTAAGAATAACCCGTTTTACGTGGTATATTTGTTAAACGAACGAAAAGTTAGTAGTAAGGTTTTTGACACCGTGCCGCGTCGTGTGAAAAAGTCAGCCACATGATTCGTACAATGATAATTTTGTCTATCGGCAGTGCAGATATCAGGTAAAGAATCATCGTATTCCATAACTAAATTTTTAATGAAATTCGTGTAAAAACTCCGTGTTCTCACTGAACATTTCTTGACAGAAAATCGTATTTACCCGATCCATCTCTGCATCGCACAGAAGTCCTTAGCATATACATAGCACTTGCATTCACTATCGCTACGCCACTGGGGCAGTTCCTAGATGGATAGACAACAGGATCCGCTGAAAGCACATCGTTAAGGACATTTATGGGAAAGGCCTTTGCTTAGCTATCGATGACAAATGGCTGATATACTTTATGAAGCAAGTTTATATCAATCTTAATAAAATTATAAGAACTGGATTAATTCTCACGAAAGAATGCGTTTACTATGATTTACGCCCTTAAAATGTGAAAGTCGGTAGATTGTGAAAGAAATAGGTGAAGATTGCTGACAGCTATATTTTTATGACACGAGTTTTTCGCAAAACTTCGGTGTCATTGTTTTGTACGTACCCTTGGCTAATTTGAGCACAAATATTTTAAAAGTAAAGACAATACTATTTATAAAGACAATTATGACTTCCTAAGCAATGAAAAAGCATTGAAAAAACATCGGCGAGACTCAAAGTGAGTAAATTGAATAGATTTTTTACAACACAAAGGAAAATAAAGATGTTTCTTTATCTTTTTGTCTTATTGTGTTATTTTTAGAGACATTTGTCACGAAGTTACACGCACGATTACGTAGTCCTTCACACTGTGTGTGTAGTGTTTCGTGGATATTAAAAATAGTCGTGGCAGAAATAGAGTAAAATGTTTACTATTGAAAGCAGGTGTGTACAATTATTAGGTACGTCTCTTAGTATGCTTGGGGATTAATAAATATTTAATTATTCATCGCTATAGATATTGATAATAAATACACTATTGTTAATAAGCGATTATTGGATATTTATTATTTTATAGGTGCATGATACAACGACGACGGTTTTGGGAAAATGTAATGATAAGTTTATACAAGAATTGTTGCATTGGACTTCATAAACATTTATTTGGTATATCATTTCTTTGAATAAATGCAAGTGAAGTACATTTATAATTATATTTATTATTAAGCTTAGAAAATGTTATATCTGATAATGATAATCTACCAATATTTTGCTTAAAATTAATAGATAGGGGCAACTTATTGTTACTTTATAAACACAATCAGAAACCAGTCAGTGCCAAACCAAAGACTATTCTAAATACATGTTCATTTTGTGGATATTAGATACTAGATGTTCCTGCGGTTTCACCCGCGTTTATCGTTACTGCGCCGCCCCCGTGGGTCGTAGCGTGATGTTATATAGCTTATAGCCTTCCTCGATAAATAAGCTATCCAACACTAAAATAGTTTTTCAAATCGAACCAGTAGTTCCTGACATTAGTGCGTTCAAACAAACGAACAAACAAACAAACTCTTCAGCTTCATAATATTAGTATAGATATATTTAGAGCAGCGATAGCTCAGTGGGGAGACCAACAGACTGCAATGCAGAGGGTCTCGCGTTCGAACCCACGTCGCGCACCTCTGACTTTCGGAAGTTATATGACTTCGAAATTATGTGCGTATTGATTGACAATTATCGCCTGCTCCGTGCCTCGGAGAGTACGTTAAGCCGTCGGTCCCGGCTGCCATGAACATCTATGGCAGTCGTTATTGGGAGAGTGTCGACGCAAAAGATCCCACTGGGTCGAAGTGTCGCCGATCTGCACTGACTGGCCCCCACATATGATACATACATAGATATATTTTATGCAAATACCATTTATAAAGATTAACTATTGAAATCAAAATTACGATAATTGAAATTATTAGCATTTTGTTAGTAGCTCATAGTCAAGTAATATATTTTTAAATAAATACATAGAAAAGTAATTTCCTTCAAATATCAGTATTCCCATCGCACGGTGGGCCCCATGCTTGTCGATTTCAGCAAACAAACACGGCCGGTCAACTGTATGGCATAATCTCTTCGTACGGCGGCGTTATGCCCTGATACCGGAGTAAAGGGAACCGTACACTGAGCTGAGACTTTGTAGCTGATAGAAAAATAATTATATTTCCAAATCTGCTAATTTAAAATAAATGATGTGCTGTATTTGTAATAGTTTTGCCATTTTATTTCTCATATGTTATACATAGCTTTTTTTGGTTATAGGATAATTATGTTTGTTATAAAGAAATTTACATTTCACTTACAAGAGAAGAATTTAGAAACTAGTATATTCTAATCGTTAACTTCGACTATCAAATATAGACTATCTATACTAATATTATAAAGCTAAAGAGTTTGTTTGTTTGTTTGTTTAAACGCGCTAATCTCAGGAACTACCGGTCCAAATTAAAAAAATATTTTACAGGCAGCGCAGTAATCATAAACGCGGGTGAAACTTGTTAAAATCGCATTTTATAGGTAATACTGCATTTTATTACTATATATAAGAAAATACATACCTGGTTGGAATAAGCACGCTCGTGACACCCACGAAGAAGCTCGACTATGTTATCTAACATGGCTAACGCAGGGTAAACCTACATCTGGTTATGCTTACCAGAATATGTGAGTATAGAAAAATCAAAAAAATGGATATAATAGCGAAGAATCACACTAATATACAGTTTGGTGATTTCTGGAAATCAACCAATAAGCTAGATCCCAAGTCGAGTCCCCCAGTAAGTGTGGTGAGCATGCATGAACCAGTCGACATAGCTAATGTATTTCAGCAGCATTTTAAAGTCGAGTCACCTTTTACAAAGCAGACTCAGATGATCGATGCGGGGTTCATTCCCGGAGACGTTACTGTTAGATTCTAAGCAAAGGAAGTTGCCTTAATAATAACACAAATGAAGAGAGGTAAGTCTCTCGGTCATGACGGTCTCAGCATCGAGCATCTGAGGTATGCTGGGGTGCACCTTCCTCGAGTGCTCACTATGATATTTAATTTGTGTATTAGTCATTGCTACCTACCTGCCGATCTGACGCACACAATGGTAGAGCCTATTGTTAAAAATAAAACTGAGGATGCCTCTGACATTTCCAATTACTATATCTTTGCCAACAGTCATAGCTAAGATATTGGACAGTCTGCTTGGCAAGCAATTAGCTAAACATATTAAGTTGCACTACGCCCAATTTGGTTTCAGGCCTGGTCTGTTCACTGAGAGCGCTATCTTGTGCCTTAAGCAGACTGTTCAATATAACACAGATAGAAAAACGGCAGTACTTGCCTGTTTTTTGGATTTGTCAAGGGCATACGATCTTGTAAATTATGATGTGTTATGGCAGAAACTAGAATGCGAAACTAGTTCTAACTACTACCGCCTGAAATCATAATCAAACTCTTTTTCTGATATACTACTACTCTTTTTATGAGTATATGTTGGATTGTGGGGTGAGATAGGGTGGGTTGAGTTCGCCGCGGTTATTCAACCTTTATATGAACCAGCTGATCGTTGAGCTCAGCAACACCAACATCGGATATCATATTAATGGGATCTGTATTAATAACATTAGTTACGCAGATGATATAGTGTTGCTGAGCCCATCAATCAGTGCTCTCAGGTGACTCCTTTCAATATGTGAGTCTTATGCGGTAACCCATGGGCTGAAGTATAGTCAAGAAGAGTGAACTTATGGTTTTTAAATCACGGAATAAGACGTATCCTAATATACCTGATGGTTCACTATTCGGGACGCCACTGTGTAGGGTGAACAGGTTTAAAAACTTGGGCCACTGGGTTACCGACGATTTAAAGGATAATCTCGATATAGACCTAGGGAACTTAGGTCGCTGGCTGTCCGTTGCAACATACTGGCCCGCAGGTTTGCAAAATATACATATCCAGTAAAGCTGACTTTATTCATAGCATACTGTCAGACATTCTATACATACAGCCTGTGGGTCAGTTATAGTCAGCAGGTATACAGCGACCTACGTGTCCAGTACAATAATGCTCTCAGGGTGCTACTGGGGATGCCGTGGAGGTGCAGTGCGTCAGGGATTTTTGCAGAGACATATACTGACAGCTTCGCCGCTATCATAAGAAAAAGGTGCGCATCCTTGATGGCGCACCTCCGCGGCAGCACCAATACCATCCTGAGTGTATTCGCGGATCGGTGGGAGAACCCGATGTTGCGGAGATGGATGCAGCTACATGCTGTGATTTAATCATGCATATTAGGTACCCATGTATTGTCTACTAACATTAGAATTTTAAGTAAATTGTTACTAACACAACATGGACTTAGTCCGAAATAAACATATATTATTATTATTATTATTTATAATTTTAGTTGCTATTGTATGTGGTTACTGGGGTACCCACATACAATAGCAATACTGCAGCAGTAATAGTAATACATAGTCTTGCTTTATAGGTATCATTTGTTAGAATAAATCACATATAGCAAGACTATGTAAATATACACCGCTTGACGATAAGATAGCTCGGTCTCATTTTTAGATATTTATGGTCCTCTTTACCAGTCTATGGTTCTTATTTATATGGCAAGTGTTCTTAGAAATATTAAAACAACAGACACAAAAAAAAAGCAATAAACACAGATACCTATCTAGAGACACCTGGTTTATTAACAGCTGATGAAACTTTAGAAATTCTACAATCTAATATTAACAGTTACATAACGTCTAACTAAGATCTAAATAGATGCGTAGACTATTCCACGTTGCTATTTAGATCATGATAGCCTTGTTTGTTCATACTCGATTTCCTATATCCACCATTTGCTTACAAACAAATTATAGAAATTATTTTGAAATACGACTAATGATTTTGAGTTAGTTTAGTTCGTGTAGTGATGTACTACGGTATTAACTTTGTATTATAGTCACTTGTAATTAAAGCTTAGTAATAACTTAACTAAGACATGTATAGTATCTAAATTTAGCTGGATAATGGATGAAAAGGGTTGTGTGAATAATGTGTTACCCAATTATGTTTAGTTATTAGTACTTACCATCATTAGTATCGTTATTATCGAATAAGAACGCTTCCCCAGGAGTAGTCGCCGTTGGGCACTGCTGTGTGGGACGCTGATGCAGTTTCAGTTCCAGCAACCCACCCACCATTCAAAGCATCAAGTTGGCAAACCCTAGTAGGTTTGATTCCCCACGTTAAAAAAAAGAATAAGAACGCTTACAAAGACATGGGCATTACAGGAACATTACCGACTCCTCAAGATGCTGCTGCTGGTGACCAGTCCTTTCCCATGACACGTCTAAGACGTTTAGAAACCTAACTCATTCCAGGACTAAAACACAAGGTTGTTTGGAAGCGAAATTCTATAGGTTAGTAGTAGTTTTGTTAGGATGCTGCTGTGTTCTATTTTTCTTGTAAGTTATAATCATCCGACATTTATGATTTTCAGAAAAATCAGGTAATCATCTCCTCTCTCATACAACAACATTGCCATCCTCTATTATATTCGGTCGGATATGTAATTTTACTAAATAAGTAAGTTCTCCACGTTGCTACGCATTTCGGTTACTGCATGCCGAAGAAATTGCAATATTTAAAGGTTAGTAAAGATGTTCAAATATTTGGTGTTACTGACGTACCATTTCGACTGTCATAGTTAGTCATTATAGCAAGAGCTGACAATCTGTCTTATATTCCGAATATGAACTAATCGAACAAGAACAACTAAAGGGGAATTAGTGGATTCCGCAGAGGGATGCCGCACGCTCTTTCGCTTCGCTGATCTACCGAAAAGAGGAAACAGCAGCGAAAAATATCAAAAAACAGACACACAAAATACGTTGATGCAGAAAATCTATTTATTTATTTAGGCTTACCAACAACTACTTACACTGATACACTTTTCTTTTATACATAATAAATATTTACATAATAGTATAGTACCTAACCTTTTTGCTAAGACGGGGTATAGCAGAGTTAGCACCAATTACGGTTCTACGAAGGGGTGGATACAGCGGGGTTATGAGTGCACGCGGATATCCGCGTAGAGAGATATCCCGCTAGATATCTAGCGGGAGCTCGAAATTTAATTTTTATCTAGCTTATATACCACGCAAAATTAGACACTCATATACATAGGTAACACATATTTGCTATAAATATATGTTTACTACAAACAAGCGATGATATATAGCGATAGATATGTAGCAACGTTTTTTATTGGGTTACATACACTAGTAGGTAGTCTTGTTAAACCTAAATTGCTGGGTTTCTAACCCACGATCCCTAGATCGTAAGTTCGATATCCAACCAATTGGCATTACCGAAGCGTTAATCTAATAATTAGTAACGATTTATAAAACCAACTTTGTCGTAATAATTTGGCAGTGCGAGTCGCCCCTAACTCGTCCCTCGCTGCACAATCATTAATCAGAGCTTCGATCCTGGACTCCTTACAATGGGGAATGTTCAGAATGCCCGTACGATCCATTAGAATAACAATAATTACTTTTCTACAGAACTACGTCATAGCTGGCCCGATGTATTAAAAGTTGTGAAATTCTAAAGTGACCGGTCATTTGATATGGGGCTCCGTTTTTATATGGTGACTCACCGTAGTAGAGTATAGATTGGTAGCATATTTAGGTCACGTTATTAGTTTATATGGTATTTCCCTAAGAGTTTATTTATTTCTTTGACTGACGTCACGACGGCTTAATACCTAAATTGCATAAATATATATTGTAGTTAAGAAGTTGCTTCAACAAAGTTTATGATAGAAAGTATGCCTTTTCTATAATAATTGAATGAATGATTTCATTATAATAAAGCGATAGAGGTAGTATTTTAGTATTATTTAATTGATCAGTCAAACTAATCAAGTTCTATATTTAAGGATACCTTTGGTTTGTGGTATAATTGGCGTTCAGTTTCCCCAAGTTGTAAAACTTGTGAAAAAGTTAAAATAGAGTTCTAATAACAGAATATAGAATTCGAGTACATGTTAGATAATCATGTAATACATAGAACATTAATATACTTAGCAAATTAGAGCGCTAAATATTTTTATTAGTAGTTATAACTGACTTTTATATTGTCTACACCTAACAACAATAAGGTTTATATAAGAAGGTGACGTATGTTAAGTATGCAAACCTGTCCAATAAACGACAATAATTTCTATGTTATTTAAAAACACATTCAAATTACGTGTAGAACTAGTGATAAAACAATTCAGGAGTTGTAAATCACAATCGCAGAAGCAACACAGACAGGGTGTGCGTGATTCTAAACAAAACATGGCGGACGCGGCCTCTCCAAGAAAAACACCCGACGACTGATTTACGAGACAATATCATTCGAGAAATGTGGCCAGAAATAAAATTAAACGTGAAAATGCCAGATTAACATAGATTTGCATAAGAAAATAGTGAAACTTCGGAATATAGTTTATGTTGAAATAAATTACAATTAATACCTACTTATATAATATTTTCTGCTAGTTGGTAATCTCATGAACAGTGTCAGGTAGGCACATATTAAAATAATAATTTCATAATTCTCGTATGTACTTACAATCCCAAATACATTTTATTTTATTCTATCCAAAAGAACAAATACACCGAGATAATATATATATTATTTATAGATACTTTAATAATCAAAGTAGTTAACTTACGTCAATAATTATATCCCTATTCATGGTCTTCAGCCAAATAAGTATTATATTCTGTACGGATGCACGTCAATGCTATTTCAAAGTGCGCTAAGTGATTTTTCTTATAACAATAATAATAAACCCCTCTGGGACAATTATTATCTCATCATGGGACTTACGTGATTTCGGAAGGCACAGTACACTAGCTTTCAAAATACCACCTTCGCCTTGTGATATAAACAAAAAATGTATCACCAGGTTAAATAAAAGCGCACAAACCGCAGGGCAGCTTGTGGCGAGGTGAATGTGAGTGGAGACACTGCGGCCCTGAATGCCTCAGAGAGTCCGTTAGGGCCTCGTCCCTGGCTTGCCTTTACTGGTTGGCTGGGGTGGAACATCAAGAGCTCCCGTAGAACTCTCAACTCTGGTTTGCCTTGGCCGGCTGGTCAGAGGGGAGGCGCTATATGCTTGGGGGTGGAAGTATCATTTTCAAGGACATAACTTCGGGGAAACCCGCTCCAGGTCTACGTTGTCTCGAGACCCGTGATGGTGAAACCGGCGCCGCATCGCTCAACACCCCAAGCCGTTTGCACTGATGTTGCCCTCTGCTGCTAGCTTGTATGCCTATGGTGGATATTCAGGGAGCCCATCTTGGCGATTCACCGTCTGCCCATCCAATTGATGCTATTGGAGTATTCAGGGCAGACACCGTTTTTCATCCATAGTTACCAATATTCTGGTCTATCAAACATCCATACCCATAGTCCATATATCGCACCCTTAATACAACAGAGACTTATCTCAGTATTTTGGATTAAACAAATTTGAACTCTATTGCAAAGATTTAACTCAAATATAATATTAGAATTTAACATATACAATTAGAGTTCAAATTGCCTTACTTTCAAATTTCGAGTTAAGTCGCTGTTTTATTAAGACTGCGATATGTATATTAGAATCAATACGTAGCAATAGTCCTACGTCTACTGCGGCTAGTGCCACTGTAGGTGTTCTATCCCACCTTTGATAAAAACTCTCGAAGGGCCTTTTCACGTTGGACCTATGTCTCCGTGTAAGCCTTCCAAATATAATATGTTAGAAAATACTTGTGATAAGAGAAACATAATAATAATAATTCTTTATTTATAATATGTTTATCCATTGTCTAGTACCCATAGTACAAGCTCTGCTTAGTTTGGGCTAGATGGTGTTGTGTGTATGTGGTAGAATATTATATTATTATTATTATTATATTATTTGTAACAGCAATGTGAATACAAACATTGTGCAGCACTGATTCCCAAACTAACGTGAGCTGTCGTTGGGAGTCAGTTCCTTCTCAAAGACAATTTAAATCAAAATAGTTATAAACTGATTAGTTTATTATGGCTGTCCTAGTTGAAAAGTATCACAAAAGCTTAAAATCAACTGGCAAAATTTATTATTACTTAATAGTTGTAGTGATAAACCTACCATGCCTAATCTTTCGACTGTTATTCTCAACAATTTTAACAGAAATAACTTTCGAAGTTCCTGTAATTAGACAATAACGCTGGTTTAAAAACCTGTAATGTGACATATGTTTTTGGCAATACTAGACATCCATTCATCATATCAGATTCTCAGAAATGGCACTAAGTCTGGATCTATAACCAGCATACTTCTTTAGATTTAATAACTAATAGTATATAAAGATATATATTTTTGAAGTGAAAACTTCTTTTCGCGCGTTGAGCACTTTTTGGGTGAACAAAAATCATGGAACTCGCGTCATGGTCTACGAACGCTTTCAAAATTCAAAAATAATAATCTTATAGCTCGACGAAACAATTCACAAGTTATTTAGTTTTCACTTCTATCGGCAGTCCTCAAAGACTGCCCCGCATTATTTTGTTTTTTTACATCAGGCCATTTCTCGCCCTTGGAATAATTCTTCTATAATTATATTAGCAACATGTATATATATTTTTTTATCTGTAACTATCTTTTTATTAGTCTGTAAGGTTTCTTAAAACTAAATAAATAACTTTACAAACATTCAAACAACGGACACAAAGAACACCGAGCAATATTTTGTGGATCACACAAATTTTTGTTGCGTGTGGGATTCAAACCTACAACACTCGGCATACTGGCAGTGATAGAGCGACCACGTAAACCACTATACCCTACGTGCATTCATTACACACCTAACTGTTAAGTCTTCTGGGCACATTTTCAGTCCTCCTCGCTTTAACCAGCCTTGTAGGATATCTTCTGGTATTTTATATTTTTGTGTATTCTATGATAATTTAAAGTAGTAATTTATAAAAAAAAATTGGGTTCAGTCGTCCAGTAATGGACAGACCTGTCATCCAATTTGTTGAAAGCAACCTATAAAAGAAATCAAATTTTTACGATAATGTCATTTTGTATACGGACACTTACATTCCTACTGCGTTTCTATTCACAACAGTCTAACTACCCAGTCCACGCCATGCCCCAGTCGGTACATTGTAATAAAGCCTTCGGAACTAAAACACCAGACCGTTCTGAAGGCGATAGTTTTTCATAGTAACAATAAATCGATAGACGACTAAGCATACGAAACAGTGACGAAGACTGATCGACACTGGAGAGTGGCCGATTGAATCATTTTGCTTTTTTCCCGACGCCTGACTATATAGTTTCTGTACCGTAGAATCAGAATATGACTGAAGAAGTGTTGTGGAGTTGCCACATTATTTTTAATCTGTCATGTCTTAGAAAACCTGACATAATAAGAAATGTATTGTGGCACTGTTATGCTGCTGCAAGTTAATAGGTACACTAGTACTTAAATTTACTCACTGACCTGAAAGAGAAGAATGTGCTCGATTGGTCTGACTTGGTACAAAAGAGGAAGGTATGGCGCACTTTAATGTCGGAGGCTAAGATCCACTTTAGGTCGCTAAACCAGCAAAGTAAGCAAGTACTTTAATTTATTAAATAGAGTATGCCTCATACGTAGTTGTTATTGCTGCTTCTGGATGATTGCAACACCAAAAGCATTATTAGTGCGTTGCCAGTCCTGCTATAAATACATTGCTGCCTTGGCCTCATACTGACATAGCTGCACCTCTTAAAGAGGCATTGAAAACCTTTATTCATTACGGAACGCAAGAAAAGGTTATATAGACGTAAGCGTCAGTAGTGTAAACGTCTTTTGGTACTTCCCTAATAGAAATGCTTCAGGTTCGAGTAATTAGTTTGCTGTGGCGTGCATATATATGCATCTCGTAGCAGCAGCAATCCAGAAATATAGGTATTCTTCTGAGTTATATATTATACCGAAGGTTTTTTTATTTTTCCCCCTAATTTTAGCGCTTGCATAATTGCAGGTTAGATTAGCTAAGCAACAGTCCTTTTTTCCACTGATTATGTTTACGCTTTTCATAATGATCAGTCGAGTAGTTAAGGCGTGAAAGTGTAACAAACAAACAAACTCACATTTGCACTTATAATATTAGTTAGGAGTTAGGATTCCTTAGTTCGGAGGCCGGAGTCCAGACGCAATGTCCTGCACAGAGCAACACGGATTTATAAGTGTGAGTAAATTTAAAGTTTATATCCAATTATAGGAATATTACAGAGATACGAAAGCAAATTTACTATTTGTACAAGATTAAATATTTTTGCAATGCTGCACTTCTTGAAATGTAAATCCTAAAAGCCTTCTCTATGGCTATCTCTGTTCGAACATTCAAAGGGGCTGCAGGAACATCGTCGGCCTATGAAAGTGATATCACAGCCGACATAGGAATACACTTAATGTTTTTTCCCTCTGATATCTTCACTCTCGGTACGTTGGCAGTAAGGCAGTAATCGATCATGTTTATGTGTAGACAGTCACCGATAATTAACGACTGTGAACTCATGCGTGACTTACTCGCGCCTTTTGTGCGCTAGTCAATGAAATTTCAAATTAAAAGCTATTTGATAAAAGTTGGTTTATGATGCGTAGTATATTGCTTCCGGGAAATGTTGGAATTATTCGGATCCATTTAAATAATGTTGCGCGATGTCCGCTACCTCTTTGCAGGCTTTACCTTTTAATTTACCTTCATTTAGACTTTCAGAAGTCATTTTAAGCCATCACAGAGTGACTCCATCTAATAATAATATATTTTGTTATACATATTTAATAACTAATCCAACAAAATGACGATAATCCGTAAATATGTCATAGCATCAAACTCGATATTTCATCTCTGCCTTTTCTTTATAGTAACCAGGAGAAAACTCATAGCTTGCATAAATATTGCGAAGCAAGAGCAGGAAGCATATTATGTCAGATTCAATGTCAGATTTAAATTCTTTCTTACTACTTAATTGGTAAATCCCTTTTTAGTGGTTTGGTTTTAAGCGCACTCTTTTAATTTCTTATCTTGAAGACTAAACTCGTTTTGGTAAACTTTCACAAGACTTCGATTAAAATAAACCCCATCCCAGTTTTGAGTTTTTTAATTATTTATATTAGAAGACTCAATTTATATATAATAACAATTTTATCAGAGAACTCAAGTTCCTAAAAAATCTCAACATTTTAAAAATTTGAATTATTTCATAATTTAAACGAAACTAAGTAGAAATAATAATAATCATGCTATATGATGGATTTCACAGTGGTAGAGTAATGATTATGTACGATCATACTGATTAGCAGTAAGCAATAGCGAGGCTTAACCGATCCATCGTATCTTGAAAACTCACGAGTCTTATCAATTACAAAAAGATCCTATTTACAAGCCCAATTTTACAAAATGAGTCTTATAGTTTCAAAAGACCCAGAATTCTCAAGTCATTGCTAACACTACCTATTTATAAACTATTTCATGTGAGCACGAGGCTGATTCTAAAGAATAATAGACTTTATTAGGCAACAATCCACCACGCTTGACTGGTGCGAATTAGCAGACTTCATAAACTCTCAAGAATGTTATGGTGAATCTAAAAGCATGCAGTTTTGATCAATTAATAACTGGTTTCGCGCATATATTGGCATAATGTGACCAGGGCGTTTGGAAGCAAGTATCTTATGGCTCGCCTTCACAACTGTAAAGCAACGCATAAATTGGTGTGACTTTTTACTTCTACTTGTTACATTTTCTGTGAATGGACGACGAAGATAGTCATTATATATATACATATATTATAATGACTATAGTAATATACATATTGTATTTTGTATTGTCACGTTTTCTATAAATTTATTTTATCATAGCTTACTTCAGGTAGATCGGACATAAGACTGCGATGAAAGCAACTCACTTGTGTATGAAACGCACATGTCACGCGATACACCTATGATAAAAGAAGTATAATATAATTGTGTTTTAAGAGAAATTTGAATGGATCGCTTTGAATACGCACGCATTCGTCACGAATTTGAGATAAAAATGTGGACTCACACTTATGGAACTTGCCAACAACAATTTACACATATAGGTATCATATTCTGATACCTTTTTTTTACGTGGTTGAATGCATTGACGCATACCTCTCCGCGGGGGCGGGCGGAGGGTTATGTCGGACTCCCGGGGTAAAAGAGAAAGATGGAATAAGAATAATGTATCTCCCGGAATACCGACTAAACCTATCACGGTGTTCCTTGACAAAACCACTATCGACGGGGCCGCGCGAATCACTTGCACATGCGGTCGCGACCCCGCCGAGGTTTCGGCCCGCCGTATGAAACGGCAGACCACTACACGATAAGACCTACCCTATGGTCACTTCTTAATAAAACCCTACTGTCCCCCCTCCTAAAGGGGAGACGGACTCGACACTGAGGCGCACGTGGGAACACGCACTCCACCTCTCAGACCTGGTGCTGAACGGGTGGTGAGCAGGCTCACGAAGCCCGCCATCACCAGGTCAAACTTGGTGGCTGGGTGGCTGGAGGTCGTCTCGCGCCCTCCGGCGCCCGGCTCTGCGGTTGGGGAGAGGGTTTAAAAGCTTTCTCTCCCGCTCCGCCGCCTCCTTGATGGAAATGACTTCCTCACAGAAGGAGGCGACGGCATTCTACGACCTCTCACTCCGAACCATAGACTGAACTACGGCCGGGAGCGAGAGGGCAACCAATCCGACTGCCGCGATCAACTCACAGTGCTGCGATGCCCAGGCGGGGCAATCCGCCAAAGTGTGCAGCGCCGTGTCCTCAACAACGTGGCGGCAGTCGCCACAGTGGTGACAACCGGGCGTCTCTTGCCGACGTATACGACACAGGAACTGGCCAAAACAACCGTGGCCAGTCATTACCTGTGTCAGCTGGAAGGTGAGGGCGCCATGCCGCCTCTCCAGCCACTCCTCAAACACGGGACTTGCCGCCATGATCGTGGCGTGCCCAGCACTGGGGTGCACAAGTCGCTCCTTCCAATTTGCCACTAGGACCTCGAACCTTGCCGCCTCGCGAGCGGGACGAGCTGGTCCTTCGCCCCGAGCTAGCGCCTCCTGGCGCCAACGATAGAGCGACGCCAGGAGCGCCGTTTCCAGGTCCCATGGCATCGATCCGGTGAGGAGGCTCGCAGTAATAAGTAGCTTTTAATAAGTTGCTTCTTTGTAATTTAACAAACGTGTAATTATTTTAAATATATTTTCAAGCAAAATGAAGAGTCTAATAAATTTGCTATCAATTGAATAATATATTCCTCGCAGATATTGATGTCGTAATTATATACACATACTTTACAGTCAAAGCAGGTGTATTGAGGGCGATCAAGATAAGGCTTTTAAAGTGGTAAACATTTCATACATACTTTACTTTGTATGATACATAATATCATATTTCATCTTGTATGCAAACATGACGTGAAGAAGGCAATGAACTTACGGACGAAAGATTGTAAAAAATTATAAACCTGCTTATAGTATGAACATTTAGCTAAACAAATCAAGGCGCTAAATGTGCCCAGTGATCTTGATATAGAGCTCGCCGCAAGTGGCATACCCCGATATTTGAATTGAGAAAGGTAGGAAATGTCAATTGTTTTCTCTCAAATATTTTTCACAGAATCGAATATCATCAAACCTCTGTTAACTAAGCATTTACTTAAGTACATGATGTTTAAATAACTTCTCAAATATTATCAGAGTGTAAAGATACTTGATACACAAACAAAAAAGAATGTTTAAATAATACTTAAGTAGAGTTTGGGTCGTTCTCCACATGTAATTCTCAATTTAGGAAATCGGGGGTTATAGATAATAATAATATAATAATAATATTCTACCACATACACACAACACCATCTAGCCCAAACTAAGCAAAGCTTGTACTATGAGTACTAGACAATGGATAAACATACATATATACTTTTTTTTTTGTAAATACATACATATTATACATATAAATACCCAGACCAAGACAAACATCCATGTTCATGCACACAAATGTTTGACTTGTGCGGGAATCGAACCCGCGACCTCAGGCGTGGCAGTCGATTACACTAACCACTACGCCATCGAGGTCGTCTAGTCTAGGTACTATAGAGCAAAGCAACACAAATAATGATTTCTTATATAAATACAATTTGATTTGAAATCTATAAATCAAGGTTCTGTTGTTGTACTATTAAGGTTCATATGTACTCTAAATAAAAAAAATCATATCATATATGAAGATTACTTTGCTATATTTCATCATACTTTAGATATTTTTACTGATAGTCTTTTTAATTGTCTTGTAAAAAATATTTTGAGTAGTGCCTACTGGAATTTGCAGCTGTCAATGTCTTAATAAATTTTTATGTAAACATTTTGTTGTTGCCTAGTTAAGTTCAAGTTTTCGAAAATTACATCAATTTTTTTTTAGATTCTCATTTAGAACAGTGTTTCGAAAATTCACTGTATAAAATGGCAATTGCGCTTGTTTTGAATAGTTGCTTGACTATAACATAAAGAGGTCTATTTATATTAGCGATACCTTATCTTACTTAAACGGGACTATAGAGGTGCAGGAGGTGCAGGTAGAAAATTATACACTAATGTGTATTATTTTGTTGTACTTATCTGTTAATTAATAATAGGTTACATTAACGTAATTGAAATGATGCCATTTTAGAAAGTAAATCAATATATTGTAATTAGTTCAAGGTGCTAAATAATATAAACAGGCGTTATAGTGACGTTTACGACAATATCATATTTAAAGAAAATGAACTTATTTTTCGCTGATTTGTTAACTTACGACTGTTCAATTATATTTTATCCATGAAATAAACATCTCAAATGTTCATATAAAATTTGCTTAATTTAAGAAAAGACATAGTGTAAAATAAATTCTGTTTAAGGCACTGTTACTCTCCATTCATGGCGACTGCGGTTAAAATCTCATAAAATAAATAATTAAATGTCCTTCAGGGATCTATATTACCATCGAAGATACGAATACTTTGACTACACAGATTAACTAGTGGCTCAAGCTGCGACCTCGTTACACAAATTGCCTTTAGTTGTAGTAGTATAGTGTTGTAGATTTGAACTACACACAAACCAAATCTTGCGGTAACCCATTGTATCATTTGATGCTGCTGCTAGTACCATTTTTAATAGCCTTTAATGACGAACGTGCTAATACTAACCGCCGCTATGCACAGCCGAATCACTTCCAACTTAGATGGCAATACTCCCTTCAAACCTCAGTGAAGTCATAGGTCTTAGTGAATACCGCGAAAACTAGTCTAATCCAATGTCTTGTACAAAGGGAGAAAAGAAGCTTGAAATAGTAACGTGGTATTAAACAAGAGCGTTGTTGGGTGGAATGGATGTATACAGTTTCAGTTGTTTCAATCTGTGTAAAGTCATAGAACTTCCTCTATTATGAGAATTATCTATATATTTTTCAGGATAGTTGATTCCTAACAAATAGTTATGAGAATAGTTGTATATACATATGTATCTACATGCCTCTATATGACCGAAGAGGCAGGTGAAGGTATCAAACTAACATTTCATCAGCATTATTTGCCGCCAATGTCGTTCGCAGCCGTCCACAAGGTATATTGCCAGCCAGCGCAGAACGGTACTAATAATTTCCAAAAAAATCCAATGTCAATTTATCCTACAGCCTAATCCGAGGCATCACAATCAGCCATAAACATAAGTGGAAGTTAGTATCATGGGAAAAAGGCAGCTATTGAATAACAATAGCCTAAAACATAGATAACTAAACCTTTAACCTTTATAACCTACATAACTATATTGTAGAATTGTAGAATCAAATGTTTTAGGTCTGAAATCCAAGAAAGCTAGCGGAATTACTCGAAGCCTAAACACGTTGTGTATTAGCCATCAATAATAGCGAAGCATCGGTGCCGAGACGTTCGCCCACATTCACGGTGCAACGTTGACTAACGACCTGCCAATCAGACCCTAGCTTAATTGGAAATCCGTGTTTGTGGAGCCACTCCCTCCTCGAGGCTTTGTTGCTAAAAATTAAACGGAATTTGAATATTATTTGTGTATTTCATTTTAGCTCAGAATATAGATAAAGCTTTATTTTTAAATTCTATGTAGTAGTAACGCTTAAAGTAATTTTATATTGTACAATATTCATAGTAATCACAGGTCAAAAGTCGCAGATTACGTCCTATTTAAAAAATTTGGTACCACGATTTCTGATACGTTGAAGGCCGACTAGTATTCATAAAAAAATATCCTAAAACTAAAATAGAGAACGTTTCATGGTGCGTATTTCACTCAAATGACGTCGTTGCTACATATGACCGGAACTGTGTCACTACCCATAGCCTTGCAAACTATAAATACTAAGATACACAATGCCTGCCTGATATTAAGCGGTTAAAGTAGGCAATGGAAGCCAGCAATCACTCAGTTACCGAGCTGTCAAAGATTAAGTTGCTGTGATTTCAGTTATTAGGACAACCATCACACTGATGCCCTGTTCATAGCAAAGAACCTACTTAAGGATCTTGGATCTCCAACACACCGTACGACAATAATATGTTAGGCTGCGATCTTAATAGGATGCCGGTGCTTTCACAGTTCTACTGTGGCCCTACCTTTAATTCGATATTTGAAAACCTTTTTTTAACGTTGCTTCTAGCATTTTGAGTTTCAAATTCATGTTAACCTTTCATTCTTGTTTACCTTTTTATCTACGCTAGAATGTTTGTATTACGTGGTCACGTGGGTAGTGCGATAGGTGAGTTTTTAGACCACGGCCTCTCAATCGCAGTCCTATACCAAATCCATTAGTCTACTATATTCGGCTTCTAAAACGTATTTCCTCTACTTCAAACCCAAAATTTACAACTCTTGACCATTTAAAACATAGACTTACTATTGAAAGCATAACAAAAATGATAGAAGGAATTGCAAACGGTATATCTATACCGTTGCCTAGATAAGCAACGTAAAACCAGTCTTCGCAAATTAAATTCAAACAAAAAACTACGCAATGCATACTACCAACGTCTTACAAGGCTGCTACCGTAGATCTTTTATCCCTCTCGCACTTGTACAAACAGTTGTTTGCAAACGAAATGGATGTATGGTTGGCAAGTGCATGCGACAAGTGTGTATGCTAATTCCGACCACGACACGTATTGTCGCTGTCAAACTGGCGCACTGTTAATGTCCCTTTCGTGCTGTCTTAGTGTAGACATGACAGTTTACCGTGAAAGGACTACATGTTCCAATTGTTATGTGGAACTAGATTACGTTATGTAAGTTTGAAGTTTAAGTTTGTAGAGAAAGCCATTTGGATTTAGTTGACCGTTGATGATCGACTTCTTTGGGTACAATAACGATGCTGGCATTTATAAAATCTTTTATTGCGAGTATACCGATTCGTATGAGTTAGAGTACTTTTATCCCTTGTAAGAAACAAGGGATAAAAATACTGAGGATCTCATGTAATTGTTACAAATGTAGGTATTTTGTGTTCATTATTTAAATGATTGTAAACTGCCTGCGATACAATTATTAATTCATTTAATCAGTTATTTACGCAGTTTAGTGCAATTTATATCAGATCAATTCTTGAGTCAGTTGAGTTTTTATCAATGTGTCAGTTACAATAATTTTATATTTCTTTAAACTAACGACATCTCATTTATTTGCTTTGTATATAGAATGTTGTTTTTCCTTATAAGATGAATCACATATTTGAGACAGTTTATAGTAGTATTAAAATAATATATTATTATTTTAATACTATTAAAAGAACTTATACCTATTACCGAATATTTACGTGAAAATATGTCATTTAATTATTTTAGTGAAATTGTTTTAATCTCACTGAAAACATTGAATTTTAATATCAAAACCGGTGTACCGTCACATCCATATTTTTCAAACACACAAACAAGTCGCCTTCCTTGTTTGGGGATATTAAAAAATTGTTCCGGCTAGCGTGTCTAATCTACAACAGCCGGCGTTTGGCGCACGACGACCGCTCACACGTCTATTTGAATTTAGAATATGAAACACTTGTTTTGAAATTCGAACACGATTTTGTTATATATTCTAAAAATAAAACTTATCCTAATTTCACTTGTTTTACTCTCAAATAGAATCTCGCTTATTTAGAACATAATAAAAAATAAATATGGCATCTATAATAAAATATATATGAAAGTTACCTAGATTTACTATTAAAATAGATTATCTTTTCAACAGATATGATCTTTATTTTTTTTTGTAGTTTAATAATTCGTTTTATCGACCAACGCCATCTGTACTTTCATTCATGAGTTATGATGGTCGTACGCCATCTATGAACCCAACGGCGAACGATATTCATCCCTTCGTCGCTAAGGGTTGCGAAAGAAATCTGCAAATTTTTGCCACATGGCGCCACTTGCAAATATTAGTGAGCTGGAAAATGGCGGGTAATGTAAAAGCGATTTCCCTAGTACATTTTTTTGCCAGGCGCAAAAATGTGGCGCATTATTGCGACAAAATAATATGATCTTGAGCGAGATGTAATTTGATTTTTCTCATTTGTCTTGTTTACTTATTATGCACAATTTCTAATTAACATAAGCATTAGTAATTAGAAACCAAACTAAAAGTCTATATTCCCAAACTAGTTAGGTGCAAGTTCCTTTTATGAGTACATTTGTTCAAGTACAATTCTTGTACAAGTAATTTACTAGATACTAATTGGTATGTGCTGATTTTATTATTGGTGTAAGTAATCCCAGTACTAACAAATAATCCCAGCCGATCAAACTATCGGTAGACTTCAAAACAAGACTTATAATCTTACGTAATCCAGACAACCTTGCACAAAATATTTTCACGAGTTCATGCTCTTCGAGACTTGAATTTAAATCTTAGTGATGTAAGAAAGTTTTTGTTGAAGCCAAATGGCGAGCCGAGAGAAGTTTTAGAGTTTTAATACGTTGTAATGTTGGAGATTTGTGGCGGTAACGATGTGTCATTAGCTGAAGACATGACCGTCCCGCTAGCGAACATTGCTCAGCAGAAACTCGCCACTTCTAATTGACTAATTTAAAAATCGAGAGTTACATTATTTTGTTTTGGTAAACTATTTGTTTTTGTGTTATTTGGTTTTACGTATGTAATGTCTCACGCCTACTAAGTGAGTATACATGCTTGACTTAGAAAGTGTTTGAGAAAACCCTTTGAAATGGTTAAGCTGAATAAATGGTAGTATTTTTAGTAAAGTTAGTAGGTATGATAATTAAAACTATTATACCCTAGGTTTATTCATTAAGATATTGTAGTTTCCTTGATCTACTTGAAAAACAATGCCGAATTCCTCAACATGTATTTAAAACAGTTATTATCATACACTTGTAAAGATATATTTTTTCATGCATCCTCTTAAATACACACATACCTACAGTTCAACTAATTGTAGATAAATATGTAAGTAAAAAGTTAAATTTAATAGCCAATTCTTGAAATGAAAGCTCTTCAGAATAGACTTCTAATCAGATCTGAGTGTCATAATTATTAGAAATAGTATTCTCTTAAATTAAAATAAACGTCGTCGTCGGAACATTGCATCTTAGTTTACGTTAGACGTTTACTAAACTAAATTAGAACTCTATTTAGAACATATTTTATTTACGAGAATTGGCCTACCGATAAGAAATTCAGATATCTATCTCACTTCAAACTGAAAAGTGAATTGAAGTAGAAATCCAATTCCAGTAAGAACCAAACTTGTGCAGTGAACAATCAACGACAATTACATCCGAGCCGCATCTAAGGCTCAAGTAATCCGAATCCAGAATACGTAATCAACACACCCCCACAGAGGTGAGAGAGAAATTAAAACCTCGAGAGAGAGGGCCGGTACACCACAAATCGCTTAGTGCTACCGCCCGTCCTAATGGCATGCCAATTAAAAGTTTGCTCCGTACCCCCACCGAGGATTGTTACCCGGGCTGAGCAGTAAAACTGAACAGCTGAACATCCAAGCATAATGTAGTTTATTCGAGTGTTCAGTGCGCTCGTAGTTTTCGGTATTAGCATTTTGATGTCGCGTCTGCTGAGATCGTCTGGGATTAGGTTCTGAATGTTATATTGACGGTTATACAGTGAAGGCAGAGTTTTCTTGTTATGATAACTATTGATAGTAACCATTAATAAAATTTTAAGGTTGTTCTTACTTTAACGAATAGGTATGTACACTGTTAAGTTAGAGATAAGTATCAGGTTACTGGCTTAGGACAAGCTAGAGCCTGACAATTGATCCTTTGTCAAAATAGAAGCATAGTTTTGGTATCACTACAAATTTGTCTGCCTCGGTGCAAAACACAACACACGTGGCTACTAAAAACATGCATAATCCAGAGTAAATACATATCCATATACTAATATATACAATGCAAAAGAAAATCCCTATTTGTTATGTTACCACAGCTAAAGCGCTGAACCGTAGATCTTTAAAAATGTGCAAATATCTGGTACACTACAATTTGCCAATTTCAAATAGTGCCATTTAAAATTGGCAGGCTTGCTTGCAACTCAATAAAAAAAACTCTACAACTAAGGCATTGCATTGCCAATACCGAAGGGCGACTTAAACTGGAATCAAAGAAGTCCTCACCTACTTCCATAGTTACAGAAGTCTTACAAAAGTCAAGAGTAATTCAAAACAAGTGTCATTTGGGTGGCAACTTAGCACTCTCTTAAGGCACCTGACACAAGTATAAAGTTTTAATATCATGTCGTTATACAAGGAACAACAGTTGGTACATGTTCGCTCGTTGAGGCTAATTAGACGGCGGGAGTGCGCTTAGGGCTTGCCTTATTAGAGCGGTGGGTTAGGATTGCTGCAACTACTTATTACGTTGTCATTATGTAGTAGCTTTATTTAAAAATAGTTTTAATCGCAGAGGATTTTTGCAATTTCTTTATTTTTATAAATGGCTATATTTTGTCTGCGCCTTCATTCGCCTTAATGTTGAGTTATGACAGTAAATTTCTATCCCACGGAAACAGTACTTTTTCTGGATGAAAGGTACCTTATGTCCTATTCTGTACCCCTGACAACGTGTATGCAAAATTTCATGATAATCGGTCGTGTAGTTAAGGTGTGTAAGCGTAACAACCAAATAAACTCAATTTCGCATTTATAATATTAGCAAGTATACTCAGAGCTCTCTACTGGGAATAATAATACTGAAAATATTAATATTTATAATAAGTGACGTCGTGTGCTCAGTGGTCTGTTCGCTTTCTCCTTGACGAATCCGGACAACTTTGCATAATAACTCTGCAGATGATCAATTGGTAACAGTTCTGCATAGTGGACGTTGAGTATGCCTATAAGTCTCTTAAACTTTATGGCGGTATTATTCAATCGATATAATAACGTATTATACTGTAATAATATTTCTAGTTTCGCTTCACTTTACTATAGCATAGCTTTAGCAAAAGTTATCATTAAAATAAGCTTGCAACTCCTACTTTGCTTACTTTTATTTTGATTAACTTGCTACATTTTAAATTCATCTACGGGTTCATGTTACTGCAGAAATAATTCACAAATATTTTAGGGATATACTGTAGTACATATAAGTTCCATGTATCAGTAATTATAGTAATCTGAGCTCTAAGTTATTAGGTTAGATATTAACAGAACTCTTTCAAAGATGTAAATAAAAGTAATTAATCTTAAACTTGTTGACACAAATTTCCACATAATCTGTCATATGATCAAACAAGTGAGAAACGGCAATGAATTGCCGTAAATCTTAGAGTTTGAAAATAGGGTTAAAGTAATATGCAAATGTCACGTGATTTTTGTGCTTAGGGTTCACGTGTCAGAGGTCAAAGGTCATAGTCATTTCGGGGGTATATCAACTATGCTGAGTCAAACGACGTTGACCGCGAGTCTCTAGCTCTTACGGTTCCTGAGTTGAAAGTTGTATAACAGACAGACGGACGGACGGACAAAGCTGTTGTATAAGAGTTTTTTGAACTCTAAAAACTTTTGAATAAATATTTCATTTCAGCACTAGATGAAGGTACTCTTATTTTACGATCATTTGAATCGAGTCTCAAAATCGTTTTCAGTTGGTAGTCAGAAACTGCATGTCTATTTTGTCAAAAAATTAAATATGTTGACAAAATAATTGAATAAACACCCCTTTGTTTTTAAGCAGTGCGTTGCAACCCTTCCGCAAGTTTTCCTCGCTGAGGCAGGCTAAGTGGATTTTCGGGTCGTCCCGCATTTGGATAACGGCCGAGCACTGTCGACTCGTTAGTGACGACGCTTGATACCAGGGTTGACACAGATTACATTTTAATATTAAGATATATCTACATTATTTCAGGCTTATTGTGTTGTCTATAGATGCAGTGAATAGAAATTCAAATTCTTTTCTGGCTTATATAACAGTCAATACTTCGCTTAAACCACTGGACTGTGGAAGTATCTCTGCCTTAAAGTTTTACGTTGACAAGGTTTTTTTAGACTCTACAAGGAGACTGCGTGCTGTTAGCTATGAGGCATTTTGATTTTTGATTTTAGTGCTGGTAGCGCTTTGACTACTTTTTTTTACAGGGTTGGCAAAGCGCAACTTTTCTTGGTATTGCAAGCACTCATAGGTTACGCTTACCAGTAGGCGGAATGTTTGAATGCATGTTTGATACCTTAATGGTATAAATAAAAAACTATTACCCTATATTAGAAAATGACACAATTTTGGTAACATGACTTGATAAAACATATTTATATTTAACATCAAATTTTATGATATCGTAGTAATAGGTATGTATATCACATACTAATATGACTTGAACATTTATTATTCAATATCATGGTACTGACGATAATGGATAAAAACTTCAATCATTTTAACCTTCGGCAACATCGTCCGCTTAGTAACATTTTATCGTCAATGACAATCTAAATAACAATAAGCTCTATATGGATATTGGAGGCCTTATATCGCTTACTATGGACATTTCTAAATTAACGTGGAAAGTCTTTTTCTTTTTAAATTGTTGACACAGCCAGCTGCATGACATTCCAAACAATTTATAAAGTTGAAATCGAAATGAATTATGGTCTCGTTTGCGAAAACTGACCTATCGATTTGTTTGTCGATATAATTATAAACGATATTTTATGCTCTAGTGCTTTTTTATCTTCAAGAGTTGTTAATGGACCCATCAAACGTTATCTGGTAAACAGTAAAAAGTCCACTAAAGAAGACAGCTCATTTACTTGGCTAAGGCGCTATGTTGGCCAGTTGTATATTCAATAAACTTTTTTCCGGACTACCTGTCAGTTTTGTATCCAAGAAATAAGTACTATAATATTTATGTGTATACCACCAAAATAATTTACCTACTGACACCTGGCAAGCTTATTAATAGCTTTTTATTTAATAATTTATGTTTTGCCACTTATGTAATTATACATGAATAATAATAATAATGTAATAATAATAATGTTTATTTCAGTTAAGTTACACATATATTAACATTTATTGTGACAGCCACACTAGGCACAGCCTGTGTCGTGGCCATCAGACTATACGGATTGTCATATACCTAGAACTTAACTATTACAAATAACTAATATGCATGAATAAATAGATGTGAGAGTGGTGTGAGTGAGTGGATGTTTGAGTTAGTTATGGTGAATATTTATGATAGTGTGTGAGGTATGGAGTGTGTGTATGTATGTATGTGTGTGTGTAAATGAGTGTATAAGTTTTATAAAGGATTGAAGAACGTCTAGAGCGGTACATTTAAATAATGGTTTTAAGAAGTTGTTCCGTGTCGTGGTAATTTAGGCTGGCTATAAAAATTTTAACTCTAACATAGACTTCCCGCATACTGCTGTGCTTAAGATCGCAATGTTTTACTATTTTATTATATAAGTATATAATGTATATAATAATATATAATGGCAAAACCTTATTTTATTTACTTTATTAGGCAACGTTTAATTCTATTTAGCACTATTTTATAGCTTAAAAGCGCTCTTATGTAAGTTCTAAAATACATATACATAATATCACAATAAAATTTTATTGAAGAGCTAATTTCAACTTAGGTGATGTTGATTTTCTAGCCAAATTCACTTCTTATTAGATCAGTGCAACACTATTGTGAATTTCTTTATTGAAAACGGTATTTGTGTAAATAACATTCAAAAGCTTCTCAATCCCAAATAGCATGGCGTTGTCTTTGCTTAACGTTTAATCACTATTCTAGGCAACCCCTGGGGACTTCTAAGCCCCTCTGTATGTCCTCAATTAACATAAAAGGTGTTAGATTAACGCGTCAAGAATTTGCATTTAACATCAAGATGTTTTGATGAGTAATCGTGTTTAGTTGTCTTTTAGACATCTGATGTATTCACTTGAACTTATGTTTGAAGTAAATAGATAGTGGTTTCGACTGAATAGGATTCAAATAAAGAACTCAATGCCTCGTTACATGCGATGATATGAGGCTGGGTTCTATCTCCGATTCGAAAAAAGTGTTATTGGTTTTAATTGAAATACAATTGTCAGTAGCTGTACGGAGTTTGAAAATGGGGCTGGTAACGGCAATAAGGTCGTCCTTTATTGCGGAGAAATTAAAAACATACCTGGTGAAATGTAGATTTAGTAAAGACTGCCTTACTCTTCAAAATATATAGATGTAAGTTTATGTATGTGTATAAGATATTACTATAAGTAATCATAAACCGTATATTCTTATTCTTAAGAATATACTTTTTATACAATATTCAATCAGAATATTTTATAAAATAACTGTCTTAGTAGTTATTGTGGTAAATATTTACAATATGCAGCGCATATTGTTGCATAACATTGTATGAAATTATGATAAATATTTTCACACCTCTTGTCCAAGTAAATTAATACGAATGAAAGGCTGTCGCATTTTAATGAATTAATGTTATAATTGTTGTACTCTCTTATTTTATTAACGTCTACGTTTCGTATCATCTGCATACGCCATGCAACATAACTTATATTACGCCGGAATAGCGCAGTTAATAGTGTAATAGTGCAGTTTTCAAGAGATTTGCCAACACAAACTAACAAATTGTACGTCTCTATAATATCACCACAGACTTTGAAATTAAACTGCTTTACACGGATTTTATTGCATTTAAAAAGCTCAATTTCATAGTAATTTTCTTATTTCAATATATAATTACAGTTTCCCTGTATAACATTTTCGTAAACGTGAGATAATATTAGGACAGACTTGTCGTAGACCAAACACGAGAATTACATACACGAAGTGGTTATCACAATTGTGTCATGTTTTACGCAGTATTTTCTCAATTAGCAACTTAGTATGAACTATTAAACCTTAACTGTAACACATATCTTTTCTAAACATGCCCGAGTATGACATACTACATTTCAGTTGCACCCTATTAATTTTGTAGTAGCAAACTCTTGTTCATTTTGTTTCGAGAAAATCCATCATGAGATGGTATCTCCTAATGTGTCGCGGCAGCCCTGCCTCGTGTCCCGTGCCCCGTTTGTCTTACCGACTAATTATTATATGTGACGACTGAACGTCTCACTACCGACATACCACACAATCCCACTTCACATTTCCACGAGTGCTGCTGTTATTTTGCATAACCCTATCTTTGTGACGTGTTTTAGGGACATTCCATTCGATTATAAAAAAATATATTTTGGATACACTCATTATATTGAATATATGTATGTAATATGTATGTATGTTTCAGTCATGTTTAATTTCTAATAGAAAAGTACGTTGAAATACATTTGAGCTGTAGTATTAATTTTTGGCGACGCCATGCATTTTGGTAGAGACCTGGTAGTTTGAGTAGAAAAGTTAATGAGTTTAGTAACCCAATGGGGTTGAATGAATGGAAAAAAGAACACCAGTTAGAGAGTGTAGGAGGTACATTTTAATCAACAATGTAACAGCAACAATTTAAGTAAAAGCTAAGCTGCTGCTGTTGAGAAATTGAGCCTCTTGAAATGAAATCAAAACCTTTGCAGCAACTCAAATGCTGCTACATAATAAAATAAGAATAATAATAATATATTGTATCACATACACACATCACCATCTAGCCCAAACTAAGCAAAGCTTGTGCTATGGATACCAGACAATGGATAAACATACATATATACTTTTTTTTTTGTAAATACATACATATTATACACAGAAACACCCAGACCAAGACAAACATCCATGTTCATGCACACAAATGCTTTTGAAAGCATAACAGAGAAACAAACTCACATTCGCATTAATTATATTAATCAGGATTCTATTATGTGAGTTTTATATTAAGTGAGTTGTTTCTTTAAAGACGAAAAAATTTGAACCGGTGGGTATAGCCAGTTTTACATAGATAATTTATACACACGTCATGTTACAATTGAATATGGCACGGCAAGAGTAAATATTACTTAGACTTATCTAATTAATATCCCGACATTTGTTCTATTTAATTAGCTGCACAACTGTTTTAACTGTACAGTAATTAAGTATCGAGCGTCAAATGTTCCTTGTCGCGTTTGATAGTAATCAGTAATTAATTCTAATGAGTGTCATTACAGGTACTTAGTTCGGTTATGATGGTACATCGGAGTTGTGCATGTATAATTATAGTCTAGTGGCTCGAGCTAATATGCGGTTGATATTTTTTGTTCATCGATACATTAATTTTATACAATCGATCCAGCAGCGGTAGCCTAGTGGGAAACCGTTGGACTGCCACGTAGAGGTCTCGAGTTCCATCCCAAGGCGCGCATCTCTGTCTTTTCGAAGTTATGGGCGTATTAAATAGTTAATTAACGCTCGCTTTACCGGTGAAGGAAAACATCGTGAGGAAACGTGCATGTCTAAGAGTTCTCCATAATGTTCTCGAAGATATGTGAAGTCTGCCAACCCGCACTGGCCCAGCGTGGTGGACTATGGCCTAGCCCTTCACAGATTGAGAAGAAGCCCGTGCTCAGCAGTGCGACAATTTAATACAGGGCTAATATTATTATTATAATCGATCCCAATGGTATTCATAATTGGGATGGTTATGAAGTAAGGCAAACATTTCATCTTAAAATAAATGCAGAATTATATGTTTAGCATATCATAGATACTTTTTTACGTGAATTTTGCAATTATTTAATACTATTTTCTTTAGAAGCATATGTATACTGGGATTTAAGTATCCCATAAGTTAAACTAGGATATTATACTTTATCTGTTTGTCAAGTTTCATTCATAATGGTTTACGTATGGTTAAATAACGAATATCTACACAGCTTCAAGAACTTACACTTTTATAATATAAATAGAATTAGTAGGATAATATAAGCAAAGTCTTCTACCACTTAAGTAACAAACCAAACCTCAAAACTCCACCTTAATTTATTTATGGAAATACATATTTATTCATACCTGCTAATCAAAAACTGATCCCATCAGCACTAAGGAATAATGTGAAATGAGATATTTACATTGCAGTCTTAGATATAAATACTATAAATGTTCGTTAAATAGCTATTGCTGGCAACATCATCTCCATGAAATTGATAAAAAAGAGCTTTATCTATGTTGCGATTACATTCAGCCATTTCGAAATATGCACATATAATATGCAGAAAGGTAGAAAAATATTCTTTATTTTGGTATATGTAGAGTTGTATATTTATCATCGAAATCATCAGATGCACTTAAAGATAAACGTTAAATAAAATTCGTAATATTTACGGTATACTAAGATCTTATCACATCAAATGGCCGCTTCCAAATATCGAAATTACATAAATGACTACAACCTTTTAGAATATTACAACAACACAATACAGTTTTGAAATTGGTGAGATATGAAACTACTGTTATTAAACTAGATATCAATTACAAGGAGCTCAATAACAGGAAATGTATTAAATTAATGAATAGCTGAATCGATTTCTAAACCGCACGACTACTGGCCATCATTGCGGCCGACAATGCTACTGTAATGCAGCGAACCAGGCGTAAGCAAGCCACAAGCTTAAAGCGACTCAACATAACCAGCTATAGAGATGTAATGCAATTGCGACCGATATGCATGAGGACTTGAGTTTAGTTGCCGGGTCGGGAAAAGTGTTATTGGGTTTACTATTAAATAATTTGATTCTCAGTAGCAGCATTGAGTCTGGAACTGTGCCTGGTAGACAACAACAGAATCGAGTCGAGTCGAGATAAATGGTATCTAAAACATGGCTTACAAAATATGGGTGTAGTACACATCGGCACACGCCTTCGGGAATAGAAGCCTAAGATTATATGTAACTTTGTACATACATATGAACTACCACACGTATGCACCAGCCATGTTGTCTACATAGTTGGTTAAAAGGAGGGAGATTTTATGATCGTCATTTTCCTCAATCTCATGCTGTGAAGTTAACTATGCAGTTCTACTATTCTGTCATTAGAAATAGTGCCATATAAGTTAGCTAGAATCTCTATCGCATGATGATAAGCCTATGAAAGCTTACGGCACTGTTGGTACACACGTGTTGCTGATCCATTAGAACAGGCCTGCTATGTATCCAATATTAAGGATTAAGATTATTGGTATCCTAATAATGACTGGACTGGTATTACTAAAGTAGCAAAACCACAAGGAATTAAGGAATAATATAAAAAATTGATTTGCTGCGATCTTTTGTAGTTCCCCAGCTGGACTGCAGCTCCAGATGTGTAAAATCCCATCCCAAAACGCGAAACCGAAATCTCAGGTGTATGCCAGGGGCCATCTCTGGCTTACACTTGAGATTTCAGTTTCGCGTTTCCTAACTCTCATTTTGACTATATATGATACTTTTATTTATCAATAAATATGTTTAAATAATTAAGAATAACATCTGTTAGTTATTTAGTAAGAAACGACCACTGATTGCGAAGTATCTTTAGTTTATATATTTTTGCATTTACTACATTGTAATACCTATTTTTGTGTTACTTCGCAATGCACCTGACATCGCATCTTTCATGTATATGGATTGAGCATATATTTGAGCCCTGTTTATAAACTATCCCATTACTAGGCAAGAGCCACTTCTCATTATGAGAAGGGTAAGGCCATATTCCACCACGCTGGCCCAGTGCGACTTGGAAGACTTCACAAAACTCGACTTGAACCCGAAACTTCACAACCTTCATGGCGACATACGACATTAATTTAAACTATCGACATGTATTAAATCTTAACATCGCCTATAAACCTTCGTCACTAACCCTTAGTCTTAAAGTTTACTCTATGGTAATTCAATATCCACCTGCTTTTCAACGATAAATTTTTCTGGTAAACCGATGACAGCCTAATAATATAACATCAATTGATAGACTATATGGCATGTCAACTCTGTTACTGCAAATTGAACGCCACAAGTTTTTAATACCAGGATTATGATGGAATACCATCATCATTTTTGTGTGATAAAAGACGTAGCAACTTCATATAAAGGTTAATTGGAAGTCAATACAACCTACAGCTACCAATATCAATAATGCATACCACGTTTGGCATAAGCACCTTTATCTACCTCGCCATCTCTTACCTTAGTACCACACTAGCTCTACTGAAAGCGCGCACCGCAAAACGGTCCGTTTCCACACCTCATTGCAGCCCGACGCGGCGTTTACAAATAGCTCTGTGATTATAAGACATTATTGTAATGGAACCGCGCAATTAGAACAATTGACTGCACTGACTCGCGCAAAAAGTTATGACATTGTAAAAGTTGGGCGACAAATGGATGGAAACGGCCGGCCAAGTTTTTGTTTTGATTGAATTGTCATATCTTTATGGGCAAATCCAGAATTCATATAATTTTTACTCAAGTAAATCTAGTATCCAATGTTAAGACTATGATATGTTTTTAAATAGATTGCATATGATGTCGAGAATCTAATAACTAGAAGCAATAAACAGGAACATGAAGCAGGCCATTTCTGATGATATAACTTTAAAAATGAGGTTTGTCATTATTCTTAGCTAGATGACTGCTATGCTCTATTTATTTCATAAAATAGTGAACGTTTTTATCGCCTACCAATTATCCATCGTGTGAACGTCATTAATAAGTTACGATAATGATACGAAGCTAATCTTGCGTCAACTTAAATGCTATTATTACAAATAAAACCTAACAATTTCGAATAAAAACTTGATGAGTAAAGGAGCAAAAATTATGCAAAAAGTACTTTCAAAAGTCACAAGAACACGGTCAGTACAATTTTGCAATCAAGATCACCCCATCAAGTCATCATCGAAAGTCGTAACTAATAATACAAAATTGGTTCTTTTACATAAATTATGATAATGAAAATGCCCATCACATACGTATATATACTTACGTAGGTTGGTATACAACCTCAAATTACGGTAAAAGTTGACGCTAATGACTTTTAGGTAACGACCATTGGCTCTCACTAATGATCTGACGTCCAACCCACTTTTTTACCGGCGATCCGTTTTGGTAATTTACGTTTTTCTATACGACTACCGCTTGATGCGTAAAAACTATTAGGTGGGTGGACGTGAAAAAATAGGAAAATTTATGCCTTTCCACTGGGCGGATGGATGGAAGTCGGATCTTATATTTTTTGAGAAGCAGGGATTTTGTGATTTCACGACGCATTTAAATTTGCCACAAATTTTATCCTTGATTTACCGCATAAAATGCATGAGGTTGTATCTCTAGATTGTTTAGAAATATCATAAATTATAACTTGTACAGGTAAATATGCTAGACCCTAAAATACTTTCAAGATTTTCTTGAGTGTGTACGTTATTTTTAATCACAAGACCTATTTAATTTTGTACTGCTATTACAATTATTAAGTTGATATTTTTTTATAAATATTAGTATGATGAACAGTGTATATAAAAATCTCATGATATTCTTTATTCGAATGGACGTTTCCATGAAATGTGAATATGGTTTCAGTAACTACGATGCCGCATTACCTATAATTATAATATAAGATCCGCAAATAGTTGTCCTGAATTTGACACTGATATAGTTATTGCTGTATACAAAATGTATAAATTTTTATAAAGCTTATTACAAATAGATTGTATCAAATGCGGACATTACCTAAAAGAGGAACGAATATTCGGGAGTCCAGGACTCACAAATGTTCCCATATCAAATCGTGCACCCATGGCTACCTTCTGAAAGCGTGAATAGAAGCAATTGTTTCAACGTCATTCAGATTTGACACGCGTGCGCGTCGATTAGTAACCGTAACGGTTGCTGCTGCCTTTCTAATACCTTCAGTTGATATATTATATTGTAATGCTTGTCTGCCTTTCCGTTTTAGGCAAATGAGTTATGCGTAAAATTTCTAAGCAAATGATTTTATAGTATAAAACCAAAAGCACTATCTTTATATATATATAATTCTACTGTACGTGTGTATGTTACTGAACTCCTCCTAAAGGGTTGGAACGATTGTGAAAAAAATTTGTGTGTGTTCATGTGGATTAGAGGATGGTTTAGATTTAAGTTTTTGTTTTTCTTGTGTACAGGACAACGTCTGTCGGGACAGCTAGTATCAATATAAGTTTTATGACTAACTATATATATAGACCAAGGCTAATAAAAATGTGGGAATTCAGCCTGTGTTACTTTACCAGGCTTTAATCTAACCAGATGTAGTTTAATATTAGGTTTTGTATAGATGAAGAGATTACCATCTGATCTCTATAATCCTCAAGCTTACCAATATGTTAGGCTTAGAATAGTCGAGTATTTGAATTAACTGATAATCATATCGATCACTACGGCTGATATTACTAAACTAAGGCAACACAATGGCTTTATATTTTAAGGGTATCACGAGTATTATACGTGGTGTTAAAAACTTTCAAGATTATAAATTATTGTATGTAATAATCCATCTTAACAGATATAACATGGATTATTACATACAATACTTTGTCGTTAAGACTTCGAACACGGATAGGCATAACTGCCTATCCGTGTTCCAAGTCTCAACGACTTCAGTTTTATACGTGTGTGATTAACAAACTGCCAGACCTCTATACATACAGATAGGGTGGTTTTTATATTACGATTTCGTTCGCTTAGTAAAACTATAAATAATGTAATCGCATAATAATATGCAACTGTTGCTTGTGAAATGCCAAATTCAATTGTTGTGTCAAGTAGTGTAGTGGAGCATTTCTGTAAAGCAATATTAAGTAAAGCAAGAGTCTGGCAATGTACTCGATAGACGCAATAATCTTAGTTTGTATCTTAGATAGCAAAATTTAGATGTACTTTGTATGTAATTCTATGGGGACACACGTTTGGGACTTATTGAGTGCAGCAGCCATAATCCAGTGAGTAAACCGAAAATACTATTTTAGAGATTAAAGGTCTTGAATTAAATTATAGAGCTCACCTTTCGCCATCATTTCGAACAAATGAAGTATCATGTACCCAACATGTCTTAGAGCTCTGCATAATATCCGCAAAGATAAACTCGCCAAACTGTACTGATGCATGGTGAATTATGATCTAAGCTTTTTTTATACAGAGTTAAGTGGCAGGACACTTAGTATGCAAATTCAGTTGTTATTTATATATTAGTGATACAAAACAACGTTATTCAAAAAACAGTACATATTAACATTATTCAACGCAAAAAACTAGCATTATAAGTACAGACATTCATCAAACTATCGCACTAAAATATTTGCAGGTGGAAATACAAACACAATGTTGTATAACGGTATATTACCACGGTGATTTCATTTCCTCGTCATTTGTTTCTTGCGAGCAACTTTAGAGTTTAAAACCTAATGCTGAACGCAAACCATTTACTCTTTAAGCCAACTCTCTCTGATGTTGAAGTGCTCGTGTTTACATCAAAGATTAGTTAACAGTGGTAGATACGACAAAATGTTCGATGAGATCTTTTGTATAAAGTTCTAGTTGCCTACAGTTGATTAGTTAGTATTTCGTATTTTTATTTTGATGTGATAATTACGTAAGATACAACAGAAAACGAATCAATTGTTGTACTCCGATTATAATAATTTAAATTTGTTATTTTTTTATGATAATGCTGAACATACGCCAAAGATTTCCTAAAGATTACTACTTAAACTAGGTAAGTCATCGATCAGTCCATCTAATGGGCAACCCATGATAAATTTGTCTTATGTGATTGACATTAAAGTTAATTTAATTGACCATAATGTTCATTGATAGAATACAATAGTATTACGTACTTTTTTCTACACAAAACCATGTAGCTAGTAATTTAGTCAACGCTAACTCCTATATGCTTGCTGCTCAGAAAACAATCATACTACTAAACTTTAAAAGTTAAAAACTTCACTGTAGCCGAGCTCTTATTAAATTAAAGATTGTTCGTATTGTAATATCGGATATCCTCCATTAAAACCAAAGCTTATTGCTATACCAAACTCATAAGAATTCACATAGGCACAAAACTGTTTTACTTCTTCAACATTTTCTTACTCTATGTGTCGTATACCCCCGGTACCCTCCAGCCGAACTGCTATACATCAACGCGTACCCACGCCTTGATGAGAAGATGATGACCGTAATTTGCGACGCACCAAGACGTCTATGTCTCGTGTTTTTTCACTGGGCTCAGGTATCACCCGAGTACGAAATTACTAGTAATTTATCGCCCGTACACCGGGATAAGGCTGGTAAATATTTTCTTTAAAAAATTACATATAGGTGTTTGTGTTTTGGTGTTCTAAGTTTATAATGGAGTATTAAGTGGGAGCGTTTTTAGCTGCGTGAGGGAATTTTTTATTTGTTTTTAATTGGATTTGGTATCCAGTATTATTGTCTATCACTACTATGACTTTAAACAATGTATTGTTATATTCTTTCACAGTCTAGCTAAAGGAAAATAACCAGCATGTTTTACACATGCAGGTCTATTAACGATTTTGACTTGGGACATAATTACTGGCTAATCAAACTGTAAACCGGTAGTAATCTTGTCTCTCTTGCCTTATATGGTAAGTTTAGTACTTGCATTCGCTAACTGTGATTGACTAGACTGTGATTGTCTTATCTGAGGTCAGATTGATTGATCGTCGGCTTCGATGGCGTAGTGGTTAGTGTAACCGATTGCCACGCCTGAGGTTGCGGGTTCGATTCCATAGGTATGTATTTACAAACAAAAAGTATATATGTATGTTTATCCATTGTCTAGAACCCATAGTACAGGCTCTGCTTAGTTTGAGCTAGATGGTGTTGTGTGTATGTGGTAGAATATTATATTATTATTATTATTATTGGACATATAGTAGGTTTCCTCTTTCTAAGGTATTACAAATGACTGTTAATTAGGCAGACGTAAAACAAATTCACATTATGTGAAGTGCCATAATAAGGGTAAGTTAATTTTCAATATAGGTATGTGAGTTTTTACAAGATACAGTTCAAACTGCGAGTCGACACTGAAAATTTACTGAAATATAGATGTAAAGCTATACTAAGCGACTTGTGGATCAAGTACAAGAACTCACAATCGGCTCCAAACCAAAGCCTAAGCTTACGATTGGACCAATGAGCAATACATAGACGTATTCGGAGATTTGATTTGAGAGGTAATCGTACATTATATTACGTTGTAATATTTTACAGGCGCTAAAGAAATAAACACATAAATAAAGCTATTAGGTCCTGGCAGTTGTTTTCTAAAGTTTAAGAAAATTAAGTATTTATATAAAGATAAAGTACATAAGATATAGATTACAGTGGGTTGTTTACTTAGGCAACTGCCTTGATAAATTACATCGTTGCTTGAGTTGATTATGAAAAATAGATACCTACGTCATACTTCGGTACAGTACTAGAATAATTTGATAGAGTGGCAAGATATAAATTAGATAAATATAGATTTAGAACATGCAATAGCAAAGTGATTTTAATGGATATTAGTTTAGTAAAGCGTTCGAGTAATTTTATTGACTTTAACTTTACCGTAAGTTCGTGTTTTAATGGCTGATATGCTTTCAATAGTTGCCGTTACTGCAATGAAAATTCTAAATCACTAAGTCCTGGTTTGCAATAAAATTTAATTTAATACATACATACATACATAGATTCACGCCTGTTTCCCAGAGGGGTAGGCAAGACTACGGATTTCCATTTGCTACGTTCCTGACACACTTCTCTGGCTTCATTCACTTTCATCACATTCCTCATACACGCCCGTCGGTTCAAGGTGCTCTTAACCTGGCCTTTGTCCAGAACGCCTCCGATCTGATCGAGAAACGTTCGCCTAGGTCTTCCTCTTCCGACTGTTCCATTCACACTAGCCTTATAAACTTTCTTAGTCAGTCTTTCCTCGTCCATTCTTTCTACATGCCCAAACCAGCTTAACATACCCTACCTTTTCTATTCTTGTCACTATATCCACTTTCATGCCGCATTTCTCTCTATCTTTTATTTAATAATAATGATAGATAACATTTATTACATATAGGTACTTAAGATATTGCTGTAATACCTATAACTATTATATTCTATTTACAAGGAGCCGTTTTCGGCATAAAAAGTAGAAGAGCTGCTTTGTTTTCTCTTCGGTCCTATATCTATGTACAAAACATTTCGATGTTGATCGTGGCGTTAATCTGTTGCAGCTTAAATATAAATAAACTAACAAACACACTCTCATATTATTTATTATACTATAAAAATAAAACCAGGCTTCGCTGTACCTTGTATGTAATACGATACAGGCGCAATACTGTCAGGGGTCTATGCCAAATTTAAATGTAATTGTTACCTTGAATACATTGTAGTATACACCAATTTTCATTCAGTCCACTATATAATATAATAAGTCTTAACTAAAACCAGGTAACAAATACTTAGTATCTTTAGGTTAAGATGTCACTCAGGTATCTTTAGATTCAAACACATTCTTCTGAAGCGAAATACCAAGAAGCGCGAATCTTTTTGTTGTATCATGCCTCCCCGCATAATAGTCTAAATCTAAATAAACATCGTCCCAGTGAACTCGACTTGATATTTTTATAATGATGGCCTTTATATTATTTAAAAGTTACAGCCTCGTGTCCAGAGCGGCTTAAACAACTGTTTATTTTGCCTTTATTCCGATTCCGACACGGCGATTTCGTGGTTTTATACTATAGTACATTTACCATAATGACCATTGCAAGGTAAAAATATTGACATTCAAAAACACAGCCTGGAGTACAATAAAATAAGGTTGATTTTACTTTAATGTTATTGTATTAACGATATTTTAATTGAGTCGATCCTGACACAGAGTAATGATTGGATGTAACATCGATTTATTTCGACTTCTCGTTTGTGATTGGCGGTCGCGATAAGTTTATATCTATCGTGTAATGTTTTTATAATCGTTGTACACAGATTCACATCGTATATAGTAAATTATAGCTGGGCGAAGTATTGTTTCTAGAGATAAAACATTTTTTGCTTCTCGTACCGATTAGCGGAATGATACCTAATACTTATATGACATACTTTGTATGATTGCCAGTAATCGGTGCCGACAAAAACAAATATTATTATAAATAAGGTAATACTTAACAAGGTATCTTGTTGCTACTGAATTTATAGGTGAGGTGAGTGATAAATGAAACTGGTAATAAATGTGAATTTTCTTTAAAAGGATATATTATGCGCGCTGATTTATTAAAGCAAGTTTTAATTTTAAATTTAGTTTAAATATAGCTTTTAAAAAAGGGTTTGGCACGTGTAATTGTTAGTCCATGTGGCTACCCTGCCTTCGTCTATCTAACAACTAATTATCGTGTCATCATTTAACCTACGTAATAATTAAGATAGTATGTCAACAAATATAATATTACGTTGCATTTTAAGACCAGTGACGATCAACTCTTTATAGTTACACAAAAATAACTAAGCTTGGTAGAGCACGGATTTTCTTCTTAATCTTGGAATAGAAATACCAAACTGGCTGGAAAAATGCAGTTCACCCACTAATGGTGTACTCAGCCTGATACGTTAATGTGCAAACCAAATGTGTACTAGTTGTCTCTGTATTTCGCATCTAAGGCGAAGATATATAAAACAAAAAGACTGTAATATAGAGATACATCAATAAACTCGTAGTAAAACCTAACAGTTTTATGCTAATGGTTTGAACTACGTTAATGTGCTGCCTAGAATAAACAACGACTCACAAAATAGGGTCTTAAACGAACCTAGAATTCTCTCGTAGCCCGATAACTGTACTCTTGGCATCCAGGGCCGTACTGAGGCGCATAATCCCTCGAGATTCAACCAGATTCGACCCTAATGAGCCTCTGTCTGATAAATGGTTGTTCGAGCCCGCCCTCTATCGGCGATCAGAGAACTATCTAAGTCTTGATACACTTTGCACTTGCAGCCGTTTCTTTAGTTTGACGATTGTTTGATGAGAAGGTGATTATCTACTGTTCGTAAGGATTTCAAACAGAGACGCGTATGAACCGTCAGGACTTATTACTGTTTGGCTAGAAACTTAGATTCATAGTTCTTTATTTATATTAATTTCTGTATGCTACTCAACATTTTACATCCTCATTTTTGTTAATACAGTACGTAATTTGATTCTTTTTGCATCACCTTATGTATAATTGTATTGAACTTGAGTCGCTTAAAATACATGGTTGATCTAAATAAACCTATCAGCTCCTATAAACATAACTTCAACTCACCATATGGCATCTATACGGATTGAATATTAGACTTCTATTTAGTTTAAATATTGAATATAAACTTGAAGCAGATTATGATAAATAATAATACATTAAGTAATTTTCATAAATTAGTATTCAAAGTTAGGTGGATTAGCCTCTCCTCTTCCATGATAACATATGGCTTGCTATTTTTTGATTAATTTTCTAAAATCTACATGGGTTTCGGATTTGGCATTTAAATATATATAGGTATAAAAAAAATCTATTGCCACATGTATGACGGAGCATAATTTAAGGACGGCTCGACCGACTCGGCTATTTTTTTTTTGTTGTGTTTGTAATTGTTAAGGCAGGGTTTCTATGATCAAAAATTTGCAAAAAGGCCGCGGGAAATCACGAAGATTTAAATTTACGTGAAATGTTTTTTGTATAGACTGGACAACAACTGTCGTGTCAGCTAGTTGTTTAAAAAATAGATACAAAACAGGAATTGCATTGGTAAAAATCTAATCAAAATTTTCTAATTTATAGACTGTAGCTGTAAATATTTCGTAAATAATCATAGTGATATTTATATTATACTAATTATCGCCTGCATGTTTGCACGCGTGATATATTGATACGTGTGGCGCCATCTACAGCATCGTTAATAATATACTATATATTATGTAATTTCTCGAGTAGCTTGACTAAGTCAGCATACACAGAGAAGAGAAAACAAAACTCATACAATGTATAGCCAAGGAATCAAAGCTTAGCCTGCACGAAGATCCAGCATCACTTTGCCAGATGACCGATCTCTGAATCGTTATAGCTTGTAAGTCTTGACCTTTATAGCTCGAATACACTCTACATTGAGCAAAATCGAAGATTCAAAGTCCAAATTCAGATAAAGAAAAATTATATTGACCACATCTAGCGGGGAGGTGGTCGTATATTCATTTAAGTTGAGAATTCCTTACGCTATCTGTGTATTTGCCCCTCGAGTCTACCCTTCATAGCCCAACTTATCAGCTTCTATTAAAATTTTTGCTGAAATCAGCTTAGTTGAAATCGAGATGATTCTCAAAAAGCCTAAAATGATAATGTCTCTAAAATAATAGGTTTACTATGGAGCCAAGTAAAGAAGGCAAGTAGTAGTTGTAAACCTCTCCCAGCTTAAGCAGCTCCAACTCAACTGAACAGCTTCGGTGTCTGTTTATTTCCGTTCCCTTCTCTTTCGTATTTATGATATAAGCAGGAATATTACAAAGTTACTAAATGCTAAATGACAACAGCCTAATACATAAATGTCAAACCTGATGAAGCCATTACCGGTATTTGCACAACGCATCTTCGCCGACCAACGATGTATACCTAATATATGTAAATTTTATATCAATTCGACTATCTAAATTCAATTTTTCGTCGTCAGCAAAATTCTAAGTTAAATTACCAGCATCCGTCTACACGTGAGAGTCGCGAAAATCTTAATTAACAGATAGGCGGGAGTCATTTATCATGGCGCTATGTGATAAGAGGGGCGCCCCTGAACTCAGGTATCGTGGCGATGACAGACTAAAGATCGATGTGTGATTGTGATTAGCGATAACTTACATAGCTTACGGCTGTTTTGTGTAGTATATATAAAAACATTGCAATATTATTAGAAAAGTAGCGCACAACAATGTATGTAACCCTACTCTAGCAAAAATATTGGGGTTGCCCCAATCAGTCTAACACGGTTACTTGAGGCACTCACCTAAAAATCGCTATCGAATAACTTCAGTTTATATGTATAATGATATTATTTTCATTGTATATATGTTTCAATACCTCCCTTTACTTATCTGTTTCTTAATACCGCAGGAACACAACGTAAGGTTTTCAAGCTTGATCTTCTGTAGAGCTAAGGCATTTCGCCAGTTTGACTACTTTTGGTTTATGCGCAATGTCTAGGTTAAGTGAAGCTATCGATCTGTGTGTATTCTTAAATAAGGTCTTTTGTATCCTAATCAGTCATTATCACTTCTTTGGTCATAAAGAAATTGTCCAGCATCTTTGGCTTACGCAGTAAGTATCTCATTGTTGTACAGACCGAATGGTACAAATTTAAACAGCCCATATAAATATAAATAAATTACGTAACTTCTTATCTTATTAGCACCTAATATTACTAAGGAATCCTATTTAATTTTATAAACAGGAATGTGAGTTTGTTTTTTACGCTTTCACGCCTTAACTCCTCGACTGATCATCATAAAATCTCGCATACACATTGTCAGAGGAACAGAAATGGACATAGGGTACCTGTCACCCAGAAAAAAGTACTGTTATTAACCTAACCTAACCTACAAATATGCGAGCGAAGCCGCGGACCAAACCTAGTATAAGTATTGCAAAGCTGATTACAAATTCAAAACTATTAAAGCCTAAAACATTATCCATACATTCATTGATATATACGTAGCTTAAAGACAAAATGTCGTGGAGGCTAGCTTTTCTTCTTGTTTCACCACTCTCGAGTGGAGAGCTCGCATCGTTTTATTTACGTCCAGCTAGTCGGCAGTGCTGTGTACTCTGGCACTTACACGTACTAGGATACTAATGGTAGATATACGCATACGATGCCTCTTATTTACAAAAATGTTATTCTGAGATTGTAAGACAAATAATGGATATAAGTACATTTTAGCACATTTTCTGTCGTTTGCTTATGAATTTAAATTTAATGGATTGATACGTCGCAGTAAAAGAAATAGTATATTTACTGCGATATTATTAACAAAGGAAAAATAATTACATATTCTGAACTTTGAGACTCCCCGGTATGTATTCTCGGAATTAGTCAGAAGCCATTGTATCGCTTTCTATAATTTACATTCGCTGTTATGATCATAGTACACAACCACAGTATCTAGTTCGTTTTTCGTCAACCTGACAAAATCCATTTCGACGATAGCGAAGAAGCACTCAACTCATGCCTTTAAATTGCCTTGAAATATTAACTGCAGACAGAGAATTATTTAGAAATAGCACAGTATAAACGACATGCACTAACAAAATATATCCGTGATGCAATGAAATATTGCTAGCAAAACATGACGCGTCAAAATTAGGCAAGTTACATTAGGGTGCTCTATAATTAAACATCAATAGCATTACAAAAAGTAAATAAACAGGGTATGTGCGGGGGTAGAGGGGTGTTCGGGAGGGGAGGGCGGGAGGTCTCGACTATGACTAATGTCCCGCGATCCGTCAGTGTCACTCGCGGGCTGAGGGGGGCGCTACGTTCGCCAGGGCCGGAGCGGAATATCCTTTCGGAATAATATTTACCCTACGATTTGATATACATCTCTATGTTAATACGCATTTTTGGTTCATAGAGGGCTAAATGTTTGAGAGATTGATAGTATGAACCATTTTTTAAATAAAATAGTTTTAGTTGAACAAATTTAAGTTGCCACGGAAACTACGCATGCCTTAACAGAACTTGTTTAAGTTCATAGATTTATATCACTTGTCATATCAATTAGATTTTACTTATGTTCAATGCTACTAACTACTGTAGAAAAAGAAAGAGAAACGGGGCAGTGACGTAATTTTATTGGCGCCACTCTACATTTTATTTTTAAATTCATCGCAAATTGTTTTGGAAGCTTTGATTTCCAGTTTTACTTCGAACAAAGTATAAATCATAACGTACCTACAAAAACTGTTTTACCCAAGATTGCCCTATCTGTACAACCTTCAACTGTACTTTCATACGAACTTAATCTCCCAAAAAAACGTACGAAACCGGCTCTGTACACTTTCTGGGTCTTTTGAAATTGGTTTCCGCGCAGGGCACCGGAGATACTCCGCGACACATAGCCCCATCTCTGGGGCATACCGCGGGCACAATTAGATAAAATAAAAAAAAGAAACGAGTAATCCTGCGCCCAACTAGATTGCTTTCGGGACTGGGGTTGAATCAAAAAAATTTGATAAGCATCAAATTCGCAGAATGGGAAGAGGTGTATAAGTAGTAATAAATTATGAACTTTGATTAGATTTTTATGAAAATTGGAATACTACGATCTGAATCTCAAATTGCCGATGTTTTTATTTACTGGTATCGATAGAACGTACTTCAACAAAAGTATTTTAATTAAAACAAGATTAAGCAACTTGAAGTCTTTTAGCTACAAATAATTCAAAGATCTTTTTAACGAATTGTCATGATTTGAAATTGGAGAACACTGAGGTTATCATAACGATATCGGTACCTACTAAAGGTTACATACTATGATAAAGATCATAACGCCTGAAGTCTCTATTTAATATATACTATTAGCATTGCATACTTCACGATTTGAAACCAATTTCTCATAAAATATAAACAAAATAACCATAAAGTTATAAAACGAGAAAGCATAAAATAAAAATTATTAATGTTGACTCTGCCGATGCAGATTCTAAGCTAACGCATTATTCCGCCTTCTATTTGCAATTCTTCACAAAAAGATTCCTCCAACATTACACATAAAACCTACGTGGAATTTAATAACAGAAGGCGGACATACAATAAGCGAACGGCAATTATTCATACTGATTTTTTTCCCTTTTAATTTCATCAAATTTATTTCACTCGAACAAATGGACTGTCATTAATTTAACATTTACGGTATACGATTATTTTACACTGACTACCCTCCCGGTACAAATGAGCCTGGGTAATGCACACCTATATTTATGTACCACTTGTTTCCACACGCGGTTTTGCTCGCCAAGTCTGTCTATAAAAATGTTCTAACCCTTTTTATACTAGTCGAGTTCTGTTTGTAACTCTCTACTCTATTATAACTTATACTAAATATATACCTATTCTTACTATGAACAGAACCTTTAATAGGAAATGACAGATATAGAAAAAAAAACTGATATATCGATGAAAAATGAAAATAAATTATAGAAACTAATAGAAAAAGAATAAATGATAAATAGGAACTACAGTACGAATAGAAGTGAAAACGTTTGGTACCATATTTACATCAAGACTTAACAGCACAGATGCCGCAGTATTTAAGATTTCACCTTCCCACTACTAGTGCTTCAAGTGCTTAGGGTTTGCAGGTATTTTACTATTCAGATGAAAAAAAATGTGATCCATAAATATTTTTTCCGAATCTGAGTTTTCTTGGTAGGTATCTGTTGGTGTGTTCACGAACATTGATTGATATACATATGCTATGAGTACAATTTGCTGGTTGATATGGAATAATACACAACTTGTATGATAGAAACATTTAATTGTACTAAAGAAATTGTTACAAATGAGTGTCTTATAAAATGCGAGTATACGTAATAGCGCGGGTCAACTTACGCTACGTCATAGGAACGCGCGTGGTATGTGATATATTGTGCAACTTGCTTGTACAGTATCCACTGTTTTTATCTACGTTAACGCTTCCACAATACAGGAGTTGTCTTTAACCAAACAAGCATAATAAATTGTATAGATAAACTCTATCTAACCTGAATCGATCCTTAAAGCAAACTACAACAATATTTTGTCAAACTCAAGATCGATTTCAGATCGATATTGGTTTTAAAATCGATTTATTAACACGAACTCTAACCCGGCATTAGTAACAGTGTGTGTATGCAATAGCTACGTGTAAAATATGATTGTCTGTACGTATTATGTCCAATGCTTTTTAAAATGGATGCCTTTCATTTCCTCCTCGCGTCAGGTTATGAGAATCAATGCAAAATACTGGAGTATATATTGCGAAGAGTTGGTTGCAAGTTAGTTATTATGTTTCAGGTTTATCAAAAGTGGAAGTACTACATAACATAGTCAGAAGATTGGTTTCATTTTTTGGTTTATGAATACGATAATCCCCTGGTTTTATATGCTTGAATGCTATAGAGACTACAATAATATATTAAACTGCTTTTACTTTTAATACGAATTGCCACATACGACAGACAACGCAATCTTTGATAGCGTTTTGATTATTTTATAATTTCCGTTACATTACAGATAGTATAAAAAATTGTAAAATTGTAAAAAAGCAGCGATTGCTCAGTGGGGAGACCAACAGACTGCAATGCAGAGGGTCTCTGGTTCAAACCCACGTCGCGCACCTATGACTTTCAGAAGCTATATGACTTTTTAAAATTATATGCGTATTGATTGACAATAATCGCCTGCTCCCGTACTTCAGAGAGCACGTTAAGCCATCGGTCCCGGCTGACATGTACATCTATGGCAGTCGTTATTGGGAAAGTCAGTACCCTCTAATATCCTGAAACTGGTCTATCCTTAGGGTATCGTTAGCCTTCGGGTTGTGGAGGTCAGGTGGCAGCCGCTCCGTGTAAAAACTGATATCCAGTCAAATCCGGTTAGACTAGAAAAGCCGACCCCAAGTGACTTGGGAATAATAAAGGCTAAAAGAGAAGAAGATTACAGATTGTATAAAACATAGCAATATAATACACTTATTATATAATAACTAAAATGGAGTACCTATAGGAAGTTTCAGTTCGGTTATTCTTCTGCTTTCTTCTGCTTTGATTTCTATGAAATGAGAATAAATATATTGATATATCTAGTCGATCACGATCAAACGTGTCTATTGATTATGCGGATACAGAAGCTTCCTATACAAGTACCTATTCATTAAAATTATGTATATTGAATAAACATGCGAACAATGAGATAAATAATTAAATTAATTAGTAACGTAGCACAAATACGGTAAGTTTTAATTCAATACCCATTGAATGAAAACCTTGCCGACCAAAAATCAACCGACTAACATTCTTTATAAGTTTCATTCTTCATTGTAAAAATGTTTTCGGGAGCGTACAAAATGAGATTTGGGATAGACGAAGCTGAATGAACTCTATATTTCAGCACGTAAATATCAATTTTGCTTAGCGTAACATCAACAGAAGATTTTGGAATCTGATCGGTTGCTGATATTGCAAAACTACGTTTATTTTCGTGGCTCTAGGTTGAATTTCCTTGTTTACGTATGGTGGTTTCCCGCTCCCGCGCCTCAGTACACTCCCTTAGACAAATGACGTAGCATTTGTCCAAATGATGGCGCGGGCGGCGGAGAGAATGAATTTAAATTATCATTCAGTGGTACCAACATACAGTGCAAGAGTGTCCAAATTCGGATCTGTGTGGGTGCACCACTACATTCTGTTTAGAAACCGAAAATTTATATGCAATTCTGATTAGAATCTATTTCCTACAAACCTTATTGTTTACTAAACGAGATTTCTTTAAATGGCAAAACGTAATCATCTTAATCAATTCTATATATTATATCCTTCCACTATCAGATTGTACGAAGCAATAATAATTTATTGTAGATCAATAGGTTATTTATGCTAATAGGAAGTGTTTCCAATAACTTATTAGTTCGTAGAATGATACTCTACTTTTTTATCAACCATCGGAAATATTATGGGTATCTTATAATAGATGTGTATGCTGCAAACCAAAATATATTTCTAAGAAAACATCAGCTCAATTTTGCTTTATGTGCAAACGGAACATAATCTGTCCTAGGCAGGTTATAAACACTAGAGTCAAATCCCAAACCCTATTTATTCGTCTATAAATCAAAATGAAACATCAAACGGCACGACAGTCGCGTCGCGTCTCTATTCCGCGTTTCTAAACGGTTGTTTGAATTCTTTCTTTGAATTCTTTTTACGTTACGTTCTTTTTTGGCGGGAAAGGAAATTGAGTAATGGAGGCGTCACAGATGGCATCATGGTAGATTGATAACGGGGAATGAAGAGCACCGTTCTATTGTGCGGTCTTTGTTACCATATACCTACAGGTGTAGCGTAAAAACTTACTTACTCGACATATGGGAGTATTCTTCGTGTACCTGCAACTTTTTTATCGGTCCGATTAGGTCTGTTTTATCCGATTATTATGTCATAATTTAGGTTTGTGAACAAGCTCTTTAGTTGTACAAAGTAAAAAAGGGAAGCTATAATTACAAGATTGTCGTTTTTGTTATCTAGACTTAAAGAAACACAGTATCTGTTGACGTATACATAAGATAAAATAAATAGTATTTCATAGTCGCCACACCTCGGCCCACTATCGTAGGGTCACCGTCCATAAATATTATTAACAAGTATGTAAGAATTTTATTTTAAGTACAGAGATATTTTTATCTCGGCGAGACTAAGCCGTCGATGTGCGTAGTCCCTGATAAATGGGCACAGAGACAGGAGAACACGTTTTCCAACTCCATAGCTGTAACAGAAAACAATCCCGCGTGTGGTGCCTAAAGAAAAAAACAATAGGGTCGTGATGAAGACGTAGCCATTGTGAACAACGAGCGAGCAATATTTCACGGCTTTGTATGCCTTCAGAGGCCGATTAATTCTAGATATCTCCATTCGCCTATACGTAATAGTGTGATGAAACCTTTTTGATTCGACTAGTGTTAACAACTAGTGTGGGTAGAAACAAGCGTAAAATATCACTATACACTTCTTATAATCAATACATACATATATAACGGCACTTTTTATAACTCAGAGTGGATAGGCAAAGGTTTATGACATTTTGGCAGTTATCTTTAGGTCTAACATAATGAAAGGCGAGTTTATTGTAACCAGACAGAATCATATGTCTTGTTACCGGCTACTAACAGTAATAGTTTACTCAGTAAGATGTAACGTGTTAACATTACGATTTCCTCTAGGTGGTACAAGAAAGGTTCTAAAGAATGAAAATACCAAATGCATATATTAAATGCAAAAAAATTGTGATGAATCAATAAAGCCTACCTCTCTAGAAAACAGATTAGAGTCTATGTATATTATGTCTATTGAACTACAAATAAATAACACTTATGTCGAATAGAAATCTTTAAAATCAACACACGCTTTGCGCTTAAGCGATTGGACTAAAAATATCGACTTAATATAATTATACTACGTACATCAGTAGGTACCCTACTCATTTATTCTAACAAATGCATATGCATTCAATTAGAAAACAGTATTATCAAACGAAAAAATCAACATAAATTTTCTATTTATACACTTCAAAGGACAAACGAATTGCGTTCCCATTCAGTGAGATTTCCATACTCACCTACTTTAGAAAGCAAGCGACATTATGCAAATAAAGTAAATTGAATTACCGGAGTTAAATGTCGTATAAGATAAAAACGACGACGCAATCTACAACCCAATGAGGAGACGTTGTATTAACATATTCAAACCCCTATTGAATATTTATATTATGTAGTATACTCCTCGACAACTGGTGTCGGCGCTTTACTCAACCTTGTATCACTAATGGACGCCACTATCTTTCTCCTGTACGCGTCAAAACAAAAACAAAAAATTGGATTAGCGGCCTACCTTTGTGGCTCCCCCTATCTAATTACAATAAGAGAAATAACTGGATATCTGAATAAAACAAGCCATATAAAAAGCGGGCCATTTTCGAAATACCAGAATTTTATTTATTTAATTATAGAATAATGTATCCCGCTTATATATTCGAATGCAAGAATGTCAGAAGAAAATTTTAAATTATACGTGTAAGAGGTAAATGTAAACCTACATAAATTTGATTGATTGCTATTTATGTTTTAGCGTTATGCTTCAATAGTCTAAATCAATACATAATAAAATAACATTGTGTTAAATATCAAATCCTAGAATCCATAGGCTTTGGAAAAGTGGATACATTATTTCTTTGAAAATATATTTTTTTAATTTCTTTTATATCCTAATTTATATCATACCGACATTAGATAAGATAAGGATGTCTAAAGCTTATGATGAATACAGGCTGTCATACAAATATCATTATTGTAAAAGTAAAGCGAGTTGTAGATAAATTGTTAACTGGTAGCTGCTTTTCATATGAATTAATGAAGTACCTAACTCATTGAAACAAGAAATATTGATTAATTTCTTGATAATTAATAATCACACCTGTAACATTTTTCGGCTGCAAAATATTGCAAAAGTGCCGAATTTTATCGATTATTGCACATTTCATCTTTACTATATCGGAACCAATCGATAAAAGAAAATAAATCGATACTGTCACACAGCGCCATGTTTTTATAGTGCTTAATTGCAATTCTTTAAATGAAGTCAAACATTAATTATACAAAAAAGCCGTATAATTAACACGCTGGTATTTTCTTCCTGATTCGTCTGCATCGGAGGCTATACGTTATGGTCATTCAATTAAATTTCATGCCAGCCGCGTAAGGTAACTTATTAAAAAGCCATCAAATCGTTTACAGCCTTAAGTTTCTTGACTCGGAGCAGCTCGGAGGTATATTCTACTTGGTACCATTAATAATTATAATAAATTCTAATCGGAATAATTATTTCGTTATAATACTAATAGGAGTGATGATAACTTATTGGACGTTTTCTAATTAACATTCTTTGTATGACTTATTCATAAGTGCGCTTGTAAACTAATGTATCTGTATTGGGTGATAATTACTATATTTATTTATAAACAAAGAATGCGAACAAATATATTAAACTTGTTCGCGTTGATTATTGAATTTAAATACTTCTAGTGCTGACTTGACTATGAATAGTGCACCGTCTTACTTGTAATAAAGGCACTAGGCCTACTAGGACCTACCTAGTATATATTTTACATAAGTATGAATTAACATATAACTTAAATCATTGTCTATTATTAAAGTTTTAGATATATTACAGTCGTAATCGAATTTACTTTGTTATTACTTTCAAAAGTATGTACCTAATGTAAAATGCGAAATTAGAACATTTGAAAGGCAAAGGCTACTATGTCAGCCAATAAAGAAACGCATGAAGCGTAAAATTAAAAATAACATTTGATATCAGAGTCTCTACTTTCGTACGTAAGTGTATATAAATAATGGATTTTATAATGAAAATGTACATTTGACATGATTTGGTTATGTATTTCAGTAAATATATGCACTGAATTTTTACATTGAAATTAAACTAATTGACTGCACGGATGGTGTAGTGATTTAAGTGGTCGCCTCGCCACTGCCACTGCGCTAAATGTTGTGGGTTCGAACCCCACGCGGTACAGAAAAAAATTCCGTAAAAAAGTTCCGAGTCTGAATGTTCTTTATGGCCATAGTGAATGTTTGTAAAGTGTTTCCTGCTACATAGGAATTTAACAAAACAAAATCGAACAAATTTCGGTGTGTAACATTTGCGCAGACATAAGACAATATATACTTTTCATGCCTACATTTAAATAGGAAGCGACCTTTGGTGGCTCAAAATATTCTTTATTCATTCCCAATAATAAGTTATTAGCCTGTATTTTAGGAAGTTGACTTAGTTGATAATAATTTATTGAACATTAAGAATATGAAAAACTAGTTTCTTACCTTTGCTTCGCTCGCGTAAAAGTAGTTTAGGTTAGGTTATGTTAGTAATAGTACTTTATAAAAAATATAATATAGCATGTCACTCGCTGATATATATATATATAGCTTTCTAATTGTGAAAGAATTTTTTAAATCAGTTAATTCGTTTTTGAGTTACATCCTTACAAACAAACAAACACGCCAACAAACAAACAAAACAATCCTCTTCATAATATTAATATACATATGCTCACCAAAATTTTTCACGTAGCGCCAAAAGGAAAGCACCGTACGTCGTACACGGAGGAGTCCAGCTCGCCACGCCTCACCCGAGGCTAGAGGCGAATTTCGCAATCAGCCCCGCTCGTGTTTCAACCTTTTTACAAAAATAAAATAATATTTAATACACAAGAAAGAACGGAGTACATTTAATAACGAACTAAGTTTATTGCCTCATGTTATATTATAACTAAACTCTTGGGCATGTTGCGTGGTTTATTAAAATATTAATATCGTGTGTGTATGCTATCAATTAATAATAGTTATTAGACATCTAAATAATGAGATTTATAACCCAATTTGGTTCATTTTTAAATAAATAATATCGTAACATAAAGTATATAAGAAAGTGTATCTATTATTTGAAACCTGTTTAAAAATGCGAATTTATTGTGTACCAACATGTTATAACAGTTCGCGTTCTTATTTCAAAGCTTAATAAAATCGTAATCGTATTGCGTATACGCAAACGTTTCACATTGAAATAAAACCACACTATACAAATTTATTTTATTCACAATATTTTATAATTGCACCTTTTCCGACGGGTTGAAAGTGTTGATATAGAAGTCATTATTTATTTTAACATATGAAGACCTCAAAATTGCCTTGTTTTACTGTACATAGTTATATGAAGTTGTCGCATATATTTTTCAACTTTCGTTTACTATTAGCTGTTAGCAAAATGTATCAGGAAATTGAAGATTCCACTTGACAATAAAGCCAGTGCAGTGGTAGGCTCATGAATAAATAAAGTGGTGTTTATGTAACGTTTGCCGGGATTAAAATTCAAATATTCTGACAAGTCAATCTACAGCGTTCCCGGGCGGTCCCGGCCGCGGACAGCGGAGCCATGCACATAATACAGTACACGCTAAACTTGACGATACATTTTGCTGTAATTATTTTGATGTAAGAACTTTGAAATAGGAAAATAATCCTAAAGAATCCATTTGTATTCCGTACAACTATTACTTATATTGGTAATTATAAATTTGCTTTAAATAATTATTCTTTATTTGACACCCACGTATATACGAAGATCGATTTTTTTATTAATTGACTTAGGTAGGTATATAGTATATTATGAAAAAGTATATTTACGCGAGTGTATATTTTATAAATTCAATTATTGTAGAACTTACGTATATTAATGACTGTAAGATTGAGTTACTCAATCTCATGGTAAATAGATCTATATAAAATGTTTATAAAGCATGTTTTTGATAATATCAATATTATTGTCTTCTATTTACGCGAATATTATTCATTGAAATTAAACTACTATATACGGATTTTATCGCGTTGTTTATTTGACACTTTATTACAAAATTTTGAAAACTGTTACACTATACTACTAATAAACTTTACTAACTTATAAGCTAATTAAATTATTATCAAAACTATTTAGATTTAATTTAATTTTACACTTTCCCCGACGTTTCGGTTGCTTTTCAGCAGCCATGGTCACGGGGAGACTAAGATGGTAGTTGTCTCATGAAATATCAATATTGTCCAAAACCCATGGTTAATGTTTATAATATAACAAACAATATTTTTGAGAAATATTAATATCAATATCAATATGTACTGTTTTATCGTCTTAAACATAAATTTGTTAAACTCTATACGAACGCTGATTTAAATAATAAAACAGTATTGACATCGATTTTAATAAATTTAATGCACAGCAGTGCCAATCAGCTTAATGGTAGGTAATACCTAAGTGCCAAAAATGTAATTAGTAGAAAAATAGGTAGAGCTAGCGATATCCGCTAGCTCTACCTGTTTCCATACGTTTTCTATGTATAAAATAACTATTTTCAACGTCGAACTTTATATATGTAAAACTTCATTTATATTATAGTAAAATGGGCAACGGCTTTGTCTTCTTCCTTGCGTTGTTCTACAGCCATTAAACACATTCAGTGCATTTGCATACGTTTCTACACGGTGTACCTATGACTGCCGGATTAATACTCAGTAATCTGGATCTTAACATTAAGCCAGTAGGAGATATGAATTAATAGCAAAATTAATTAAACATTAGACGTATATATCAACTGTGTTTGGGATATTAATGTCAGTATTGCCAACTATTCTAATTAAACCATTAATAGTTGAATGCCATGTAGTATTCGAATTAACGGCTTGTTCAAACAAAATAAGTTCATTTAAAAACTCTACTTTCGCTTACCCAACCCGTCCTTATAAAGACATAATAATAAAATATGATACAACAAAAGAATTGTAATTAAAAAACCGACTACTTTATTAACAAAAATTAAAACGTCAAAATCAAACACAAAAGACGCCATATTTGGTCGACGGGCACGTAGTGGAACACGCACCGCTAACAGAAAATAAGGGACACACAGAAAGACAGGAAGGGCCCGTGCGAGCGAGAAGTCGATAAAACAGGCCTTCGGATGAAAGGGAAGGCGATAGTGACGCGATGATTGAACGTGCCACAAGAAAAATGATCACCCGTCAAGCGGCGACTGAGAGAAACTACCCCTAGCGGGCGAGACGAAGAGAGATATACTTTTCAATAATGGGTGCGAGCAGGAGGGCTAGCACCAAAATAGGGGTGACGTACAGTGATGGATTATGCTTTTCTCTCTAAAGAAGGGAGGGGCTCACAGGTCGTTATGGAAAAAGCTGAGGGAAGTGGGGACCGACATGTGTCGGAGACGTAGACCGAAGTGATGGTGGCCTTAATTGATTTCTGGATTAATCTAAAAATGTTTTTATTAATTAGCTCATATGAATACGCATATGCTTTACCTACAATTTGCTTAACTTACGTAGAAAATTGAAAAATTACTATAAAGACCATTTAAATTTGGTAATTCTTAAAATCTCCACATGAATAATAAGGCTATATTTATTATGTTTACATGTATCGACTATTATTCTTACTATTTATTGAGATAATAATTTTCTTAATAAATACATTAAATATTTGTAGTCTGTTACAACATCGTCACGATTTTGATTTAACACGATTTCAATTTTGAAATTCACGCGAACGGGCCCTATTCAAAGTCGCTATGAAATCAATAAATTAAATCTATTAATTTGCTTTAGATATATTTTCACCATAATTCTGTAGGCTATGTATACTAAAAAGTATGTTTACAACTAAGTAGGTGCTAACGGTCAGCTAGTGCCGGACAATCAAGTGTCCGACCCCGCATATTAAAATTTTTACGAGGGGCACCTAAAATGCCACTCACAGCTATGCCTTTGTCCACTTTGAAGGGCGTTTATTGTTTTATGCCTTTGTTGTGTTAAAATTTAAATCCTTAATTATTCATAGGATTGTTTGGGCGACAATATTTTCACAATAGGCGCGGGTTTTGCAGGGGAGGTAATCGGTTTGATTAATAAATTGTCAAGTTGAATCCAGCGTTAGAATATAAATTGTTACCACAGATATTTCATCCCATTATTATTCGAGATCCCGGTCATTGTTTTACGAAACGTCATATCTCATTCTGTCACCTGATTGTTTTGGTTCACAGGTTTCAATGGAAGGTGTCTTCTAGTTTATGCTTGGAATTGAATGAATTTCGTGGTTTGCGAACTGGGATTTATCTCGCAAAGGAAGTTTTGTGTGTCTCAATTGCATAAATTCAAACTGCTTAACGTTGTAATAAAAGCATATGCAGACCCTTTAAATATTGCTAAATAAAAACATTAAGTCGAAAATAATTACCGTGATACTATTTTGCTGTTGTCAATTTATTTAGCACCTTATTTTAAACCCAAGCCGTTAAAGATAGAAAATTTAAAACACAAATATTCGCCAAAAAAACCTTAAAACTACAAACATTATTCAAAAATGTGGTATTTTCGTAGGCTGTTAAACAACGTTAAATTCTGCCACTGTTGAAACAAATTAATTTGGACAAGAGGAAGATGTAAAAAGTTCCAAACACCAATTACGTTTTATTGTTAGCCATTATATTAATCATCGGGAAAATTAATTTTTCATTTGGACAAATCGCCGAGTGGTCTTTACAAATGTATTTTGTTTTTGATTGATAACTTGAGTTTTCGATAAGATTTTAAACAGTATGGAAATTAAGAAAACCGCATCTTGTATAACATATCCTAGATGTACAAACTGAAAAAGAAAAGATTTATAAAAACTAAGTTAAAATGGCAAATAAACTAAACATATGTTACTTAAATTATATTTTATAGTAGGTACATATTTCCATTAAAATTATTTAAAATGACAATGACTTTTTTGATTAGAAATAATATTTTATATGTTCGATTTTTTATCTCAATCATCTGTAATTTTAAACATCTTAAATAAGCAATAAAATAAAATCAATCAATCAATCAGATTAATGCCAACATAAATAAATGTTATTAATGAAAACTATTAAACAATATACCTATATAATATGTTTAGGGCTTTCAATTTTTATAATATTACGGCATTTTAAAGATTACCGCCAGTATAAATATAGTGTTTTATATTAGTTATATTTTAATTAGCGAATATGACGTCATAACGTGCTACTTAATAACTTAAGGTACTGAAATAGCCGTCGGTCACGGTGGTCATGCGCAGCAATAACTCATTTATACATACTACTTTAATTATTATGATATTGGTAGCCATGGCGGGTTAATATGGTAGTCGACCCCAACACATTTTAAATATGAAGATGATGACTTTATAGACAGAAATATGTTTTGGGACGTTAGTATAGGTAAGAGAACTAGTTTTTGCCTGCGGCTTCGCTGGCGTAAAAGTAGGTTCGGTTAAGTTGGTAACAGTACTTTTCTTTAAATAAAATATAGCGTATGTTACTCGGTAATAATATAGCTTACTAACAAATAAAGTATTAAAAAAATCGGTTGTATAGTTTAAATCCTTACAAACAAACAAAAAATCCAACTTTGCCTCTTTATAATATTAGTATAGATTAGTTCAAAGCATGCGTGACTAAAATAAAAAAGGCTAAACACAGGTTAAATTGAAATCAACGTTGAGATTACGCATAATAATAATATTTTTTACACATTTAAATAATTGAATTGTCTATAACATAGCTGTCGTTATGCTTTAGAACCTATAATTTGTACTAAGACTATGGTATTTATTTTGCAACGGTATGATTAATGTTAATTTTACCTTATAACCTCAATACAAGAATTGATGTGGATATGGACAGTATCTTTTCCAGTCGTGGTATAATACGTACCTACCTATTTACTTGTTCAGCAAAAATGTTCACTTTTTTAAATTAGTCTGTAAACGCTCTGTGATAAATTGCATATATATTATAATTGAGTCTTATAGCAGTATAAACAAAATTCAATATTGCATCCACATGCTACTATAGTCAATTTCAATACAATAAAATCAAAAGGTACCTACACAAACGGTTCATTGACATGACATAGACATTTTAGTGATGTCCAATTGTAGCGTCAATTGTAAATCAATTAATTACCTTATCGAATCATTCGATTTGATGCAGCGAAAGACTTAGAAATAACATAAACATTGCTACAATTATATCTTACCGCGCTATAATTGTGCCCATCATTCGATGTCCGCAGTTGACCAAACAGAATATAGTAAAAAAGCATTTGCAAGGTACATCATTTTACATTGTTAAAAAAATTACCTAAGGAATAATGAGTGATTATTAGTGATCAAAGTTATTTACCATTTAAAAGTAAAGTTGTGAAAGTCAAAAAATATGTACTCATTTAGGCCACAAACTAACATTTATCTATGAACGCCAACTAAATTTACAATATTTATATACTAATTAAAATTTATGACCAAATGTAGGTTTTGTTGATTAATTCGTTTTTTTATCAGAGTCTGACTTAGAATCATTGAATTTTAAGCCAATTTTTATAATAAATGCGTGTTAATGCCTGTTATAGCTACACTATGTTTAGATCTTGTGTACTGTTAGTTAGTAGGTCTATAATGCCAGTAATTGACAGATTAATTTAAATGTTAAATTTCTCTATATACCGTGTATTTTATTGCAAATTAATTTTAACTTTCTTTTAGTTAAACAAATTTCGATTAACTAATCAATTACTACAAATTTTACGACATAAACCATTTTTTTTGTCGTATAGCCTTATGCAATCTTAAATTATAGATATTTTTTCATCTGACAAATAACCTCACTTTTCGTCTAAGATTTTTCAAATCAAATAATTATTTCTAAATCAAACGCCAATTGCTTTAAAAAACCACCAAATATGGATAAATGTGTTACTTATTCCATCTAGTAAGTAATTATGTGATAAATTTAACATCAATATGGTTTGTATACATTTTTTTCATCTTAATGGATTGAAGTCGACTATACAGTTAACTGTGCTTCACATTAAGCTACATTCCAGACCATCGCCGGATGTAAGCAAACACGAGTAGGTACCCACTCTAGCAATCCTATCTGTAACGATTAAGCAAAGTAGCTAAAGACTCAAAGTTCCGCTTAACCAGTCTAACTTTTCTATTAACTTAACTTTGGCGTATAGGTAAATTCTTTTTGTTAATAAAAGTTTCTCTTTATATTTCTAAAACAAGAATATTCTATTCAACCTTTTCGTGTAGCCATGAAATCGAAAACAACAAACATTCACGAAAATAGAACACATGCAATGATAAAATTGTTGAAATACCTGCTCAATATGGGCATCACCTCCGAACCATTTGCCTACCATTTCATATTCATAACACACACTGTCAAAAGCGTAAAAATCAGTGAACGCATTGTATAATTGATTTACCGCTTATTGTACCGCACAACCGTCTCATTAACGATTCAACAGAGCAAATTGTGCTACCTAATTACAGCTCAATGGGCTAAGACAAAACAGTATTTATGTTCAGCGATTTATCACACAATGAGCCAATGTTTCGGCCGCCCGGCTCCACAATAAGTTGGAGAACCTTAAAATCGAGCTTAGAAAAACTATTAGCATTTAACTAATGTACCAACGTCGAAATATGACATTGCCCGTGCACGGTGCTCATAAAGACAAAAGCCAAAGTATAAAGAAACAATTGCCTTTTATGTATGTGCTAATGAGCGTACGAGCACGCGCTGTAATACATGTATGGCGCGGTCCGGGGTTCGACGTCGTTTCAATTAAAGGCAGAATTTAAATTAAGACTACTTCCTGCTTAGTTGTCTTAATGGTTGAGTAATTGAGACATGTTATGAGAGAACGCTATTGATTTAAGCCATATGCTCCACACATACAAGCTTATACATATAGCAAAGTGTTCGACAATGTAAAATCCGTTTCTTATTTGTAATTTTTCTTCTATGAGATATTTTATTAGTTTATTGATATGCGTAAACATTTGATATTCATTCGAATTCGAAAGAAATTAATCATAGAAACTTTGTTGACACCACGAATCCATTATACATGAGTACGCGATTATTTTGATGGATTCCATGAGAATATAAGCATCAGTACTCCCCTAAAATCTCGAAATCGAACAAAGGGAACACGTGAGACTCCCTTCGCTTCCAAGGCTAATGTTCACCCCACGGAGGAAGGAGATGTAGAGAAAAATGCGTATTTATAGCAAATACTCGTACTCAAACAGTCCTACATTGTGTACGAGTCAAATAAATGAGTCTCATTTTTCGTGCTGTCAAAAAAATCTGAATGGAAAAGAAAACGCGGCGGCGAAAAAACGGCAGGCAGCGGGGTTTTTATTTCGTTTTTAATGTAATACTGATTTGGGATGTTTCAGATTAATTGTGCCTTACCTGAGCGCAGCAAGGGTGACGTCGCTGAAAGAGTTCTGCGACGCTGATCGATCGCGCAGCGCAGATTGAAAGGAGAGACGTGAAAGGTAATTATTCATTTGGCGACTAGAATAGAACACTTTTGTACCTTTATCTTGGGGTTTTTTCGATACTTTTGCACGAAATTTGCAAGTAAATGGATAGAGTGACACGGTGATTTGTTTTGTTGGACGCATTAGACTTCCCACGAATTCGATTCCCGCTCCTTGCGTGTATACGTTATAGAAATGGTAATATGACTTCACCGAACCGCCGAAATACGTGATATTATCATATAAGTGCCGAAAATTGCCTGTACTTTGAATTTAGGTTCTATGGCTTAAATAGATATCCAACATGCAACCAAGATATTTGTACACGATGTGTATATCTAAAATATGCTCTGTCACAGTAGACGCAAACTTTTGACTATTTAAGCATTTCGATATTCAAAGTAGTAGTACAAAAACTAGACAATGCAAAAATCAAACAGCGAAGACACTTTCGAAAAAAAGCAAAAAATTTGCATGCCTATGCACCGACAATGGACCGCACGGAACCCGGAAGATTGCACAATACAAAACAATGAAGCAGAAGCACATGTTATCCTGACCTGATTTCACGAAATCCTATTAAGGGACTTCTGTAGACGCCAGGAGCCTTTGTCTCCACAGCCTTTTATGATTTATGTGACGTTTCTTTGATGTTTATGGCACATGCCTCATTTAAATACGTCGACTTGTGCTTTGCACATTTTAACGCTCGCCTATAGTCAATTTTTTCCAATACAACTGCGCAATACGTGCACGGGTCCTTAGCATTTGAATGAACATTTGGTTACCAGATTAGTTCTCTATGAAGCGAGACTATACGTGTGTAAACAACGAGTCACATTGACTCATTAACTTCAATTCCTAATGTGTTATTCTTCGACAAAACAAGGCTCCATTTACATTTGAATGACCGAGGATACTCGCTCATTGGTATGATAAAATGATGTTCGATCCTGTGGCATTATGGCGGACTTTCTCCGTCGTTACGTAACCGAAAGCCAATGATTACGAGCCTATCCGCAACAAAAAAAGTAAAGTTTAAAATATCAAAATGAAGTCTTCAAGTGGGCTCGACGTTGTTTCGAAATTACAGGCAGCTAGGCGGCGAAAACTGGCAAATTATAGTCTGGGACCGCAGACATTGGCCGCGGTTACAAGTCAGAGCGGGCGATAGAGATCACGGTGATTGCGTGCCCGACTATTGTGAACAAACCATTATGGTGACTTAACTAAACGCTCACAAGAATATAGGCATTGCTTCAGATGTTACCTTATTTATTCTTTGTTATTTGATGCAAGTAATGTCCAATAGCAAGCATTTTCTTCGATTTAATTAGCATAGACATAATATATACTTTTAGTTTACAGCTGAATTTGAATAAAGTAATCTGTTTATAAGCTTTCAAACTCTGCATAGTCGAGAGTATTATTTTTAATTGGTCATTAAGACAGGTTATGCTATGAAACCTTGACCATGACCATCCTTTATAAACACGTAACACCTACACTTAAAAAAAACACTACATAGTTACAAACTCAGTATCCATGTCTATGACGACTGCGTTTATCCAGTTGTTAGGCAAGATTAAATAATATTTGTATGGTCAAGTGATTATTTATAAACGAAGTTTCCATTCCTTGAATCATGCGATGCCGTCGGTGCCAGATATCGAGAACATAAGTTATTGGCTTTATAAATCGATGTATAGTCAGTTTCTTTATACCTCTTGCGAACTGATACATTTTTTCTAATCATATAACTGATATATTTTTCTCTGGCTGTAAAATATAAGAATAAAATTTGCATCTATTTGCAGGTTTAAAATATATTTTGATATTCACAGGGCCTAGAAAGATAGTGTCGATAGGAGTGGACAATAACTCCATAAAAATGTACATAAATATATTGATAACCAGCTGTCTCTAGTTGCCCTGAACTAAAGTTCAATACGCTTAGAATTATAGTTCATGCATGCATACAGACATTTTATCACTCCATAAAGCAATTTGATGACAAATAATACAGATAATGTTCTAGAGTGTTGAACTGTGACGTAATTGCTCCTATTAAAAAGTAATTACTTTTTTACCAGCATTGGAACAATCCAGAATATTTATTTATTCAGCCAGTGTATCGCGTGGGCTCATACTATACTGAACCGCCCTGTGGACGCGGCCCACGTCTCTCCGTTTATGGAAACGTTAAAAGCCTATTGGTGTTTAGTGACCAAAAGTTATATGATTGATTTCAAAGAATATTCATATCGTAATTTACATATAAAAGTATACACACTAGACGCTATGACTACGTCATCGTACACAATTATAATAATTGAAACATCATACTTATATAGTTTGTAATTTTGTATAGACAATGCCACAATATGAAAAAATCCAGGGGTTTTTAAGAGGTTTACTAATGTCGAATAAATGCACTCTGTCGTCAGAATGATATCCCATACAGATCACACGCAATTTTTTAATCCAGTACAAGCCTCAAACCCGCATTAATCGCGATCATAAAAGCTATTATAATATTAAGTAAATAAAGCCAGTTTTAAGAAAAGGTCTTTTTATTTTCGAACTTACAATAAAATCAAGATCCACCCCGACTCACACGCTCTTTTTATTCCTGGACAACACTAACCAGTAACAAAATAAAAACGAATTACTATGTTTATTTTTTCAAAAGTTCGATGCCTTAAAATCATCAGGTTTAGTGATCCAAAACGTCTCAATACTCAAGTAACGAGTTGGCCATTAATACAGGGATGTATCGCGAGATAACTTTATTCTGGTAGCCGCCTGCTTTGTATGCGGCCGTCCATGCGTCCGTCATTACCAAACAACCACCCTGGATTTGCTACTATGCCATTCAAATTTAGCCTCTATTTAGTAGGCTGTAAAGTCCACATAATATGTGCGATTACGTTTGCAAGCGTAGCCCTCTCGCTTTTATCTTATTGGTCAACCATTACTCCTAAATTTAAACTCTTCATTATAATGCCGCAGTGAGAAAACTCGCGATAACAGCTCGCGTGAATAATATATAGGTAATGAATTTTGATAAAGGTAGAACACTTGCGGATAGATAATGCGGTGTGTTAAGTTGTTTAAGGGAAATGCGATCGAGATATAGATAGGTAATGTAACGACTTTTTATATAAGAGTACATTTATTATACAGCCAGTTTCAATGTTTCTATTCTTAAAATAGGATCATTATGTTATCTTCGTAGTATGACCTTAATTTTACCTCTTTATTAACTAGTTGAATTCTGTGCACATATTATACTCCAGTCTAAGTAGACCTCTGAATCTCTTACACATATCCATTATCTGGAGTTCAGCTGAACTGACATTATTGTGACGTAATGAATGCCGTGATTACTTAATTAGAAACTTCATTTACACAGACAAAGCTGCTTAGATAGAAACCAATTCAAATACATACATATATTAGCGACTTTGGTGCTTGTAGAATATTACTAATAATAAGTAACATTTTGTTTATGTATGTATGGATAATTGTAAGTAAGTATCTTATTCCAAAAACATGTATACCACGTGTAGACTGTAGAACAGTCACAAAGGTACTCCTATAAGCATGCTGACAGCGTATATAACTGTGGTTTTCATATAGTAAATCATCATAATCTTAATAGAATAACATATACTGCCAAAAATAGGCCCAGTCTAAATAATGTACAGCAAGCCATGAACAAAATATCTAGTACATCATAGACAGTGATATAAAGTACGACTAAAATACATAAGCATAACTGTATTGATCAACAATCAAGATAAATAAATCTAAGAAAAGTACAAATCCTAGGTAATTTTAAACCTAAGCATTTTTATAAACTCACCTTACATAATGGCTAGGTTTCATGCTCAACAACAGTAATTTGCGGAGAGCTATCTGGAGGCTGAGCCATCCTTGATTAGGGCACGACTGGTCGATAATGCTGTTTACCCCATTCAGGTTATGCGCAAAACGGCAAAACGTTCAGCAATAACCCGAGCCGTGTAGTTGACGTGATCACGTGACCTGCGCAAGCGCTGGTGGTCGCCCCTAATGGTTTATGTACAGCCTAGGTTATGTCATGTCTTTAGAGATGAGAGAAAGACGGAAGTGTGTACTTAGATCTTCAATGTTATTTAAAAGTACTATGTCATTTGGCATATCGACAGATCACATGAAAAACGACATATAACTATACTTTATTAGTGACGTTATGTAGTACACCTGTAAAATAATCCTACGTCCTATCGTAAATAAAATACTTACTTTTAAAGATTATCAACACAGATATGACTGGTAATAAAATAGTCACTATAAAATGATCAGTTATTTCTTGAGTTAAATGTTGTATTGCATCGTGTTTAAATAAATATGGGAACGTAACCACGGTAATTGTTTGAATAAATTACATATTAATTAACAAATCAATACCCGTACTACAGAAATTCGAAATCTAAAAAATATTCAATTAAAACGACCCGAATCGATAGAACACCGCCAAACCAAAATCGATTACGAACAGTCGATACTCTCGTCCCGAGAGGAGGTCGGGGGGAATGGGAACGGTTGTCTCTGCACCAGGCGTTGACTAATCGAGGCGCGTCCGCGTGGAATAAGACTGATTGCACCACGGCTCGCCTATGCCTGCCTATGTGGTTCGCCCAGCCCTCCTACCTACACAAACCGACATTATTTAAGAAATCAGCTCGCTCAAGCGGCAACAAAGGGAGTTTTTACCGCCCACGCTACGTGTTTTTGAAAGACTTATTACGTAAATTAAGTAGTGTGATTATTGAATGCTCAAGTCTGCGAGATTGCAAGAGTTTTGCGCGTAAAGTTTTTAATTTACTTTTTCTATAATGATAACAATTACAATGTATTTCTTAACATAATACACTCAAGTGATTAACAAATAATAGTTCTGAGCCAGGGTGAACAATGTGTCCGTTATTGTATGTTTGCTAAGTTTACCAAAATCGCCATACAGGCATTAATCCAAGTTTAAGAGTATAACAAAAAATAAAAATATTAAAAAGGAATGTTTCATATATCAGGCTGCATAAAAATCCTTTAACATGTTTTCTAAATGTGTCAAGTCAACGTGCATATAGCCAACGTAGGTACAAGGCCTGTAACACACTTTAACTGATCTAGTTTAAAAGCAAGGACCATAATATCATGAATATTAGAAAAATGTATAATGAGAAATGATTAAGTAATAAATAGCAGTACTTCTTTGGACATTAGCAACACACGCCATCGTTTTACACTCCGAAGTAGTACAACCATGATAGAATATAGAGATTATCTTTACATATTGCTAACACCTGTAAATCCTTATAGAGCCTAGATAGTTTCTACTAAACAAGTCAGTTTTATACCGGTAACTACAAAAAGCAATATTAATTGATCGCTTCATTAAGTGCTTTCAATTTATAACCATCGCGAATCACTGCAAGTAATGGAGTTGTAAATGATTGGTGTTATTAATCTATAATTTCCACTCAATAAATACGCCATATACGCCCACTTTCCTCAATCACGTACGATGCACTTTTATTCATCTCTCTTTCTTCATCAATATAGAAGAGAGAGCTGGTAGATTCATGACGAAGACTGCTATCAAAGTATTACGTTATAATTGTACGATTTATACCGATCTCGTGAAATGCAAGAGTAATTTAGACACCTATCTCTGAGCAAAACGTGAATTAATAATAAACTTTTTCAATACCATATATCTTACAAATCGTGTTTAGCATTTTTGTAGCTTTTAATCAAGATAGTATCGAAAATCTTTATTAATATTAAATACATTTTGGTTTTACGTTGTATTGAAATGATTGCCTAACCAAACCACAAGGTTCGTGATTTCCGAAACGTTTTAAGCAACATAATCTGGTTGGCAATGCTGTGTGTAAACCACCTGCTATAAAACATTACTTAATCCAAAACAACTAATTCTAAAACTGAACGAAATCTCCTAATCCTTTAAGAACATAATTTGTTGGGATGTTTACAGTTTGTCGGGCATTAATAGCCCATTAAATATATTAGAGTATTTTAATAGCCTTCTTATATTGGCGATACATCAAAGTTTCGTTTGAAATAAAACAATTACCTATTATACATAGTGGAAGTAGTCCGCGCGTCTGGGCGGGCAGACTGATGGCGAATGCGATCGATGGTGACAAATGGATGTCGACACACGAGTGCCGGCGGTGCGCGCGTTTCAGACAAAAATGTCTTGATGGAAACGACGGTTGACGACAAGTCGCAAATATACCGGGAAAACTGTCTTAGCAAATATCATCGTTACTTTTAAGAGAGAATATATTATATAGCTTTAACACAATGCCGTATCTCTTATCCAAATCTTCGCAGACCTTTATAAATTTGCAGTTAAAGACAGCATTAAGATAATACTTTTAAATCATTGAGAAGAACAATGTTATGAACGTGATAATAAAACACAACAGCTTATAGTAGGTATCAATAAAGTTACAATTAATAAGGCCACGCGATCGTGGTACATTAATATTACGTAAGTGTAGAGCAATTAGAGGCTCGTATCTCTAGTCGTATTAGCTGTACATTACATTTGCTTTTTCAACACTATCTAAACTACAAATTAAAGCTCATAATCGTTTTAATCTCCTCCATATTTAATGCTAAAAGTCGCAGGCGTGTATAAGGCCTGTTGTACACGCGATCGGTATGTGGCATGCAGTTGTAACCAAACGCGATACGATTGCATGCCATAGTACATGACTCAAATACCCGCATGCCGTAGGGTGGAGTCCCCTATTATTGGATAGAATTATTCACGTCATGACGCTCAAGTGACGCCCGATTTTAATCTAACTTCCTGCCTATGATTTGGACATAGTTGTTTTTGTTTTGCTCTAAAAGATTTATAGAGTATGAATAACTGATCTCGATGTATTTTAATGAAAACAGTTTAGCTATTAAATGGGATTTTAGAACGGTGTTTTATGTGTGTTTAAATTAAAAATAGATTAATTTGAATAATATGTTTGAAATATGTTTAATACACTAAGATCATACTTTATTAAAGACAGATAACATCGTGGTAAGTGAAAATCATAGCATGGTAAAAAGTTACTTCAATGTTGTAGCTCTTGCCTTTCTCCTTAGGTAACATGCGCGATACATATGTATGTGGACATGGAAATAAAGAAAGCAGCAAACATGATTAAAATGATATCCGAATAGGTTATCATTAGATAATAGATTAACAAAAATGCCCTGGTTAACATCTGTGAAATTTGATCGTTTACTTGAATACAAAAACCAAATATTCATGTAATTCTGTACCTATCATAATCAAAAATATTTCCCTCATTATTCATTATTCTTACGACAAAGCCGGAAGACATTAATAACTTTCATAAAAGTCAATAATATCAAACAAAATAACAACACAATATTCTTTGAAGCCAACACTACTTGTGAAGTATCGTGAGCTAACTTAAGATAACAAAGGCACCGCACTCGATGCTCCTTTTTATCGATGCTAAATATCGAGATGTTATTCGAATCAGTCCAGATTGATGGCCGCTCGGATATATTGCATACCTATCAGTTTTATGTTCAGGCACTTACATTGAATGCCTTCAGAAATGCACGGCATTAGTTAGCATGTCGATTTAGTCATTGCCCGCTTGCTTAGTGACGGGCAAATCGTTATTAGATTAGGTTAAATGATCGTTTAATTTGATTTGAATCATTTATTCCGGAGTGATCATTTGACTGCCAGTGTTTGAATACCTTAACTGATTCAAAGCTCAATTGCATACGCATTAAAATACTGATTTATGGTAATGGTGTTGATCTTGTATTTTTTTATTACATTACTTATCTTTGTTACAGCTCAGGAATAAATATACCATTTTAGGAACTTCCAAAATAGTAATTAGACCTTTATGTGGGCGTAAAATGATAGATCTTAAATATAAACTGATCAACATTTTAAGCGTTAACAGGAATAGCAGACATTCTAAAAGTTCTATATCCTTTTTTACGGTCGGTTTTAATATTATTGTACAGTGTAGGTATATACTGCGTTATAATTATTGTAAAAACAACAACATGGTGTTGGGTTTCAAAAGAATCATAAATTGTACACCTATTAGACGTTAGAGCAATAATATTATGCACTATAGTGCATTGTCAGCAGCTTGCGATGAGCCTAGAATGTTGATTTTAATAAATCGATTAATTTTTGAATGACCATCAGATACCGACGCGATGGCTTTGTAACTTAGAACTTCTTGTTTATGTGAATATTCCGAAGAATTAGGTTTAAGCATTATTATAGTTGGTCACCTAATTTTAAGTTTACAGATATTATTATTATAATAAAGCTAAAGATTGGTAGTTTACACACGGTTATGTCTGAAATTACCAGTTATATTTCAAAAATTCTTTATGCAGTTTATAATTCAGATATTAAGGAAAGTAAGGTTATGTAACCCACCGCAGAGCCGTGCGCCAGAGGGCGCGAGTTGACCTCCAGCCACCCTGAGGTTTGACCTGGGGGGGTTCGTGGGCCTGCCCGCCATCCGATCAGCACCAGGTCCAAGAGGCAGCGTGCGTGTTCCCACGCGCGTCTCTGTGTCGAGTCCATCTCCCCTCTAAGGGGACAGTAGGGTTTAAAGTGGGAATTGCCAAAGGGTAGGTCTCTTCGTGTAGTGGCCTGCCGTTTCATACGGCGGGCCGAAACCGCGGCGGGATCGCGACCGCATGTGCAAGTGATTCGCGCGGCCCCGTCGATAGCGGTTATGTCAAGGAACACCGTGGTAGGTTTAGTCGGTATTCCGGGAGGTCCATTATCATATTTTCATTTCCACATCTTTCTCTTTTACCCCGGTGAGTCCGACATAACCCCTCTGCCCGCCCCCGCGGAGGGGTAACGTCAACGCCTTCCCACACGTAAAAAAATTAATTTCATGCTAAGGCCTTCAGAAGCAGAGCAAAATTAACCACGGAACACATCTAGTTCCTATACTAGGTAAATTAAATATGGTTTTTAGTGCTTGGTAGAAACCATTGTAAAACATTAATTTAAAATTAAGAACTGTGGACTCAGCCTTAACTTTTAAAGATAACTAGGTAGGTTGTTTTGGTACCACACCGTTAATAATGTTCCGTATAAAAGCAAATAAAAGTATATTAGCAGATTATTTGTAAGTAGTATTAAAGCATAATTATTATTAATTTTATTGCGTATAAAATATATGAAGACGTACCAACCTTTTTGTGGTAAACTGTAGAAATTGACAACAGAGGCAAATGGCGTGAAAACTAAAATCTTTAAATATGTTATTACCATGTATATACCTATGTATTGGCCTCCTCCTCCTCGCGTCGTATTCCTCATTACTGAGGGTCGTGACTCCCCCGCTGAATCACTTTCTCATTGTCTACCGTATGTATTGGCAGGCAAATAGAATTCAGCAATATTAGCAAAAATAGGGGTACTATCTGTTCTGTACAATACAACAGTTGTATTAAATCAACGAACCACATGCGCCCATACACATATACATATTACAAAGTGTGGCGATGCCTAAAAAGCACAAAATTCGATACACAAGTGTCGGCACAACATTTATAGATACTGATTAATGACATGGAAGTGCAGAGGGGACTTCTCGCCATGATGATGGATGAACCAACAACTTATTAGATAATGGTGTTTCAATAGAATTAGACGCTTTGTTCTTCCTGCCCTTGCGTCGGGTCAGGAGTGTGGCGTTAACGGTATCGAGACCGTATCGGTTGATATAAGAAACGTGTATTCGAAAGGTAAAAAACACCATCATGTACAAAGGACGATGTTTTAAAATTTGTCGCCTTTGATAGTATGGTTATTTGACAAAATATAACTTACATTATTTTTTTGCCTGTCCTAACGAAAAAGCAAAAAAGATTTAATAGAACCTTACAGAACGTTTCAAATTTGGAAGATATTATTTGCATTACAGATTAAGCTGGTCGATATATAGATATAATTTTCTACTGATATAGATTTATTAATTTATGCTCAACTGCTTATTGTACTAACAGTGTGAACCAACGCATGCTGCTAGCCATTTACACACATATAAACTACTTATTATGTTAAAAATGTCAAAAATACAGTAATTACTCAATAATTATTGAACTTTAATAATAATTGATATAATTTCATCTAACGAATTTACTCTTATGAATTTGGAACCAGTAATATAAACTGAACAAATAAATAGAGAAACAATCAACTAAAACTTTAAATACAATAATCGTCGATGCAAGAATGCATAGAATGCAGCGATAGCTCAGTGGGGAGAACAACAGACTGCAATGCAGAGGGTCTCGGGTTTGAACCCACGTCGCGCACCTCTGACTTTCGGAAGTTATATGACTTTTCGAAATTATGTGCGTATTAATTGACAATTATCGCCTGCTCCGTGCCTCAGAGAGCATGTTAAGCCGTTGGTCCCGGCTGCCATGAACATCTATGGCAGTCGTTATTGGGAAAGTCAGTACCCTCTAATATTCTGACTCTGGTCTAGCGTTAGGGTACCGTTAGCCTTCGGGTTGCGGAGGTCAGGTGGCAGCCGCTCCGTGTAAAAACTGATATACAGTCAAATCCGGTTAGACCAGGAAAGCCGACCCCAAGTGACTTGGGAATAATAAAGGCTAAGAGAGAAGAAGAATCGTCGAAGCAAGAATCCAGCGCAAACAAACAGCAAACGTAGAAAAACTACCTGCTCGACACTGCTACAATTTGAGACATAAAATGCACTATAACAGTTGACATGGAACGAAGCTATGTTGATTAATTGTTCGTCCCAAGTTTTACAAGTACTAAACAAAATGGTTTTATAACAAATAGTTAATTCGTAGAGTATTAATAACAGCAAAACATCTGTTATTGCAGGCGGCGTGATAATGAGCTAAACAAGGCACGCGATGCACTCAAAGCTACTAATATTCAAGCGATTAGTAATGTACGTGATAAAAATAATAAATTTTTTTTTGTGACGACGTTTAATAAAAATGTTGGAATAATTCATTGATGTAAGGTGAGAATATTTTTAATTGTATAGGCACTTATTTAAACTAAAAAAAAATATGGTCATATATTAAAAAAGCTTAATAATTTAATAATTACATATTTAAATACTATTTGGGACACAGAATATGTATTTGATATGGGTTATTTGAATTGCCCAGCAGTACAGTATTCATTTATCCGGATAGAAAGCCAGAAGTTAATTAATATTATAAAATTAATTATGTATATTCTTATATTTTATATTACTATATTATTTATATATTCATAACGTTTAATATATTTATACAATAGCTTAATATAGCATAGCTCTGTGCTACAACATCAGGGTTATAAACAGATGTGTATAATATGAAAGAGATATTGTTCAAAAACGGAAGGAAATTTATCTCCTACTGCTAAACACTGCATTCATTGATCAAAACATTAGTAAAAAAATACATACAAGAAATGGAATATTATCACGTTTTCGTATATGCAAAACTACATTCTTGGATGTAATGATGACTACAATTCAACAAAAAAGATTAATGTCCGCTTTACTTCAACTAATTGCTAATATTATTTAAAGCAACCAAAGGGTGCCAACACAGAAAAGGCTGACATAATTTATTGCACTAGAACTGTGCAAAATTGTAACAGGTACTTTCTTTTAAAACTTTTATTGCTAAGAAAGTGTTGTATTTACAACCGCATTAAGGGCAATACAGGCCGCGAACATTAAACAAATTCTAACTAAAAAAGAAAAAACTTAAAAGTAAAGGTGTGACAAAATTCGCAAGAATGCAAGCGAAAGTGTTCTTATTTCAAAATGTTTGTTGCAAAGAATGCGTGGGACAATGAAACAAAAGTTCTCTTTGACAATAACCATTGACCACCTGCCGATTGGGACAATTTGCATATTATTCGCACATAAATGCACGGTTTCGTTTTCACTTGATGCCCGCCCAGTCTATTGCTATACTTTGGTTCAATCAGTTCATGTTTAGTGCTTATTTGCGTAACAGTTGATAGCATTGGTGTTTCTAGTTCATTTACTTATATATCGCGTACTTCATTTAGTACATAAAATAAACGACAACTTGTTGAAAAAGAAAGGTTTGTGGTTCTGAATTAAGAACAGCATATGAATATCCGTGAATCAAATATTATAACATTAAGATTATGAATGACGTCATACCATATTAACAAATTTCGAAGTCTAAAGCAAAATATTCTGAAGGTAAGTGGTCGAATTTAGATCACCGGCAGCAAAGTAATACATTAAAAAGACCGCATGACATGCCTCCTTGTAACATTATTGATGTCAACACGGTGTGCCTACCTTATGTTGTTGTTGGAGATCGGCACTTCGGCAGGTAGGCATATAAGCGGTTTTATTTATAAGGTGGTGTTGGTAGTAATGTGGAATGCTGTGGTCGCCGCTTGGCCGGCAGGGAGCCGAGTATAGGGTGTTGTAGAAGGGGACATGGGACGACGGCCGTGATTCACCGGGACACATTAATACCTACTGATAGACAATTGAACCGCGTTTACTTCGAGATTTATTGCAAACTTGCTTTTCATATCACTATTTTATGATGAAACAGAGTTAGAATGAAATAGACATTGTACTTATGTAAATTGCCGCCATTTATATATAATATAACTGTTTTCGACCAATATTACCAGTAAATAATGTATTAAGAAAAAGCAATCGACAACGGTGAGCCATAAATTGTAAAAAGCGCGAGATGAAATCGCCGTGAGGACACCCCGTACAGCGGAGAGTATGATATCAAGGTTAGGCTTAGCGGAACACTCCACATGTGGTCAACCTTAATAAAGTGCGATAGCCATACACAAAGGCCATGCGTCCGACCGAGATAGATATAGGAGCTTAGCGGCCATGTTGTATTATGGATGCCTATCATATTTTGGACCCGCTCCGGACCGGATTATTCTTTTTTCTTTTGCGCCTCCATCTCGAAACCGGTCTCCGAGCGACGACCACCATTTATTGTAGATTAAAGAGGCTTGTTGTCTTAATTTTAAGCCACGCTTTAATTTATGGCCACGTATTAATGTACGGTCCCCGCCATTTTTTCCGAAGATAGATACGTCATTGATTTCTTTATTTGTGCTGGCGAGTTTATTAATTCTGTCGCACTAGTGCCGACTAATATTTTCGTACTTAACTTAATGATTTGGCAATTAAATTAAATTGTTCTCGTTGTGGTAGCTAAATTAAAATTTACAGCGATGAAAGATTTTAAGCGGTGCGCCTTCGCCCCCGCTGTTGACTGTGAATATATTTGTCATGCCGGTGTTAAGGGAATTTGCTTGTGTTCATGTTTATCGATAATTATGCGGCTTAATTAACGCCTGCGTTGTCTCCAATCACTATTACTTTATAAGCGTAGGTACTTGTTAAAACTACGAATTCAATGTCGAGGTCATTCAACTGTGCGTCATCGTCGGTACAAATTAATCATAAATTCTCTGGACAAAACAAAAGCGAAATGAGCAAGTGCAAACTCCCATGTCCGAATGAAAAAAATGACAGTACGCTCGGGCAAACCGAAAGGACGCCAGCGCAAAAAGCGCTACCGGTGAAAAAATATGATTTATCGCGTGAAAAATGTGGAAACACACGCAAAAAGGGAGAACGGTGAAAGCGTGGCATTTCCACTAGACAAATTTATTAATCCTATCGGCCGGCCGCGTGTATTTGTGTTTGTATCGTATTTTTATTTTCATATCTTTTAGTGTCGCTAGAGAACGTTATTGATTTTCACTTTTTTATAGATACGTTGAACGCTTTTCTGTGTAATCATTTTGCACTCTACACAATACCATCGTAGTGAACGTTATCTGTGTTGACTGTAGAGAGCGCGCAATGGTTTAAGTGGCGATATCTTTATTGCAAATTTGTCGAAAGCTATAAGTTTGATCACTGTACATGGCAAATATGATTGTGTGTGTTAGTCTTTATATCTTTATACGCCTGCAATAAAAGATATTTTTTTACGGCCAATACTGATGTTGTAAAACATAAACAAAAATAAACAAATCTTAGATTATGAAATATGGTATCGGATTCAGAAACCATTAAATAATTCACCAGAGTTCGTTTTTTAAATACTTTATTTACAGTTTTATCAATTGGCATACGTTGTTGAAAAGCCGCAAAAAATACACTGTAATGCTTCATCTGTCATCATCACAATATTAAACTAAAGAAGTCGATAGCACAAAAATCATATAGCAATTTTATCTAAATGCTTTATAGATAACTAAATACTATATAATTGCTACTTATAAATAAATGCCACTAATTAATACACCTCCTCGTCCATAATCGTAACACTTCACACTACATAAATTACTATTCACTAGCTATTCAATAGCACATTACCATCAAATCAAAGTCAACCGCACAGCATTACTCCAATATCAGTAATATTCTCGCATCTCGTTATACCAGAAGGTATCATTTCGATGATAAAGCTCTACTTGGACTCAGCGATTGCTATCCAAGAAAGCAGGTATTAACACATACACATTATTTGCTCACGTATCTCGGATTCGATCTGTAGAGGTACTAAAATCAACAGCGCTTCGGCCGGTGGCGTCCAACCGTAATATGTAATTACGCTACCATTCAATAACAAACTGGTATCTTAATAGAGTGCTAAGAATGTTGCTGATGTCTGTTATAAGGCTGCAATATTGTAAAGTCGCTGTTTTAGTACAATGGTAGTGTTGTACGTGAATGTTTATGTTGGTTAGATTATATCGTTTAATGGCGTTTGCATAATGCAGTTATTGTGCGAATACTTCTATGATGTAAGTCCTTAGACTTAGAGTCAGTTTAATTGTACTATTATTTTAGTAGGCTCAGTAGCTCTTGCTAAATTATTAGTATAATTAAACATTTATATATTATTTGCAAGCACAAAAACATACAACATTTCGGCAAGAAAATAAGGTTCGCAATTTACGAATGATACTTTTACGTGCGTGTCCTTAACGAAAACTGTAAGAATACAGCAGCGCCTAAAATTATCCCTTGAATGCCACTGGAAATGCAAAATTCAAATGCCTTGGGCATGTATTGGGCTGGAATTAATATCATTTATCTGTACCTTTGAATCGAAAGAATAATAAGCTCAGTGTTATAGCAGTGTGTATTAAAATCCATTGGTAGCCTGGCTTTTATAGTCTAACTTTTATGCGGAATATGAAGCGTATAGTTAGTTTTTCAAAACAATGTCGTTGATACTCACGCTTGTACATAGCTAAGAAATACCGTAGCTATCATTCGGAGTAGTATGCTGAAACTGCAAAAATATTGTTAAAATGTTAAGGATCATTCATACAAAACATATTGTAAAACTATCTGTCACCCGCGACTTCGTCCGCATGGAATTTAGCATTTCAGATAGCAGAGTTCACGAAAATTAATAATTCTGTATTCCTCGTAAAGAAATACCTATGCTAAAATTAATCTAATTCTTCTACTTTGTGAGTCGATGTTATTTATAATATTATTAAATAAGTTTTTCTATTGGATGTATAAATATGATTATTATTATATATACTTCCCTCCTATTTGAATCGAATATTGTTCACTAAGTATATCATCGGTTTTAATTTTTTTCGCAGAACCCTATATCTTTTCTAAAATAAGTGTCATAAGTTACTCCTTATAACTTCAGCAATTCTAGTCAGTCCCGTCAAAATCGGTTCAGCCGTTTCAGAGAATTGCCGGAACAAACAGACAGACAGACAAAAAGACAAAAAAATAAAAAATAAAATTATATCAGTTCCTTATATACTTTCATATGCGATAAGTAAAAAGCTGTTATTTTGACATTACAAACAGACACTTCAATTTTATTTATTTGTATAGATGTAATAGATGTAGATCGCAAACGCAAAAGCCCTAAACTATGATGTCCCAAAGAGTTAGTTTTACATTAATTAGTTAGTACATTCGCATACGAATATTCAAACTAAGATATTGTTTCAGCACATTCTTAGTTTACAAGTGTAAAACTGTATTACTTATACACTCGTGTTTTTTATTTCGCTAAGGAAATTAAAAGCTAATACCTCAGACAAATAGAGTTTAAACAAGATCTATGTTTGATATCCCTACCCAAAACTTACCTAAGATAAAATAACTACCCTCCAAACCACAGTCAAAATCCACACCTAATTAAATTCTCTGCTTCATAACCTTTCACATACCTACAAGGTTTTCACAAACACATACCCGCGGATTGTATATGACCGCTGACAGATACGGGGACGCGGCGGATCTTAGGCGGAAATTAAAACTAATAATTCAAAAAGTTTCCGCGCGACCGAGCCGCCTAGCCAGATTTATGTTTCAACCAGTCTTGTGAATGCTTCCTACGTTGTTCTAGTTAGCTAGAAGGGATAGGATAACCTTTTTGTAGTAAAGTTTGAGCTAATTTCTTGTTCTGAAGCGAATATTAGCTCATTGGCTCACTGGCTTTTGTGTAGTCTGGTTGGCATAATAGAACTGTGTTTGTTGGCAAAATCTGGTCATGTTGCTAATCATTTGACTTAAATAAACCTGCATTTTTTGTTTCTTCTTCTGGTTTGGTATATACATAAGTGTTAGAGAACTAGGTTTTCCAACACGTATATATATAGTTATGTCCAGCAGTGATAGAATTGCCCCTCAAAGGTGCCAAAACAACCGTTTCTATAAATGTTTATATATTTTTAAATAATTCACCTTTAAGAATACATAATATTAATAATTCGCATAAGCAATATATAACAGTCTTCAAATTATGTGCCGGGTTTACTTTGTACAATCGAAATCACAAACGTAGTGAAGGAGCACTTTGCATTGAAGTATGCACGGTATTTTATACAAATGTGTGCAATGCGAGTGTCACACCTCATGTACCTTTACAAAAAATAATACAGATCAGTAATTTTCAAAAAACATCTTTTCATTGGGAATTAGGATTTGGGAGTATACTATAGTTCTTTCGCTATAGTAACCAAAACAACATTTTCGAAAAATGATGCAATTATTATAAAATAATAATTTACTAAAATATTATAAAGCTCATAAAAATAATCAAAGGGCTCTAGAAATGCTTTATTTTATTAATGTGAATAGTCTTTTTAGTTAACAGATATAAAACAAAGCCTTTCTAGAGCCCTTTTAGCATTACGAAGGGTACACGGTAAAAACTAGGACACCTAGCTCCGATTTGACCAGTAGAAATCGTAATGACTTGTACCTATAATGAAATGACTACTACCACCAATCAATTCACTAAAGAAATTGCTTGTGAAATTACTTAGTGTTTAAAAACTGTTATGCTCGAGAAACCAAATCTTAGACGTTTCACTTCAATGCTCAATAACGATTTGTTGTGTGAATTAAGCAAGCGTTAAATTGCTACAGTACTTTATAAAGTAAATGCTTAAATTTCTATTTATTAACACCATCGTTTTGTTTTAAATCTTTGCTTCTTAGTTCCCTATTACACAGTCACCGCCGAAAACTTTGTGCTACTCAAAACAGAATCTCGTTGGCCATTCGCTTTCATGCCAAACTTTTTCAAGTCTGTTTCTGCTGTAAATGTCTTTTATAAACAATAGTTATGAAATAAAATGTCCGAGAACGGGTTCGATTCCCGCACAAGTCAAACATTTGTGTGCATGAACATGGCTGTTTGTCTTGGTCTGGGTGTTTTTATGTATAATATGTATGTATTGACAAAAAAAAAAAAAAAAAAGTATATATGTATGTTTATCCATTGTCTAGAACCCATAGTACAAGCTCTGCTTAGTTTGGGCTAGATAGTGTTGTGTGTATGTGGTAGAATATTATTTCCTGTTGAGTGGCAATATAATTACGTATTTTGTATTATATATTGAAATCAACTACCATTATTTATCTTAAATTATGAAGTCTGTAATCGTACAAACAACATGAAAAGTCACCCAATTCCAGTCCGAGCATTACTCCATCTAACACTAAAATAAAACTCCTTAAACGTGGACACAAACAAACAGTAGTCGAATAGGATCGCATTGACATTAGGTACATAACGATTGTAATACGTCGACCGTCGGCGGTGCATCAATCGCATGCACTGAGGCCCAGAGCGAATGCATCAATGGACATCACACTGCAATCTGATACTCTTCAATAACTCTAACTTTTAGATTAGTTCGTCTTCCATTGAATTTTTTGACCGTGATTAGAAAGACTGTCGTTTTTAAAGTCCGCAATGGATCCTGATATAGCGATTTGGTTGGAAAGGTGTACATAAGGAGAGCATTTATATTCTAAGGTCAACGAAAGAAGTGTACTTTTCAGTCCTTCCTCGGCCATTTATACCTGACGGCGATGCACGACTGTGAAAAGTTTTGCAGTTGTTTTATTGATATGAAAAAGTCAGCTCTGTTCTATTCGCTATTAAGTATCTTTCAATGTTCGAAAAGATTTACCACTTTATTTATTCATTTAATGCATATTATTTTGTTTATTTCTGAACGAATAGTTTAAATCACAGTAATGTAACTCAGAACAGCCTGACAAAAATAAATTAATTTGATGTCTGGCTCGAAACTAAATACTCAGAACTGGTAGTTACGTGTACTACTTAGGCTGTTGCCAAAATATCGTATGTTTTAAAGTTGTACAGTTTCACTAAATTAGCGATCTATGGTCGGTTGATGTATGTATTGGTTTCTTTCAAAATAATATCATCCTATTTACTGTAAAATATCAGGATGTCTTATGCTAAACTGTGGTCTAACGACACGTTTGTAGTAAGAAAAATTATTTTGTTTAACGCAACAATTTGATAACATTATTATGTCATTATCTCGGGGTCAAATAGGCCGGGTTAAATCTAATTTAGTTATGTAATATTATTATTACACAACAGGTATAACATACACATGGATACATTTTGCTAAGAGGAAGTGATTCTTTGGCAACAATATCATAAAATAATGAACATAAAAATAGCACCTAACTTTATGCTTTAAAAGACCTTACAGGTCGCTTACATTACTCATTTTGTATAGCTTATATTGAAATTTTCGATAATTGATAGATGCTATATGCAGATATAGGACCTTAACGAATAGGAGAAGGTGTATTGCATTATGCTAGATAAGTCTATTTAGGTTCGACACGTACGGGACAAGCTTAATTCCGTGAATCAAGCCATTTTCCGAAAGCCTGAGAGTCTAAGAACCTCAAAGCTCGCGGTCTCATGATCTTCGAAAACTTGTATTGGTAATGATTATATGGAACCAATAAGGTAATGAATTAAGCAGGCATACTTACTTATTATTATATTAACGTATTCTAGAAGAATATAGTACATAATGTACATTGGCATATAGAGTGCGTACAATTTTGGTAAGAGCAGATAAGTGATGTTATTAATAATTTTCCCGTTATAACAGACGCGCTTACTCGTACATATATACGGATATAAATGTGTTGCCAGCTCTTTTTAGGACACTTTCCGTCAAATTCTAATGACTTCTGAACATATTTTCTGGAAGCATCAATTTTAATTTGTTTTGGAAAATGTGATATCAAAGTTATTATTTTCAAGTTTATCTCTTAGCTGACACACTTAAAACAACAAAAAGAAAGATGACTTCAAGAAACACAAATTGATTAAATATCTTCAATAACAAGTTAATTTAATAGCAAGTAGCTCCATAATATATTTCTAGGTATATTTGTTGAGCCAATGTGAAGAAACAGATATTGCCCTTCAGAAGTCTTAACATTTTCCGTCACAGTGGCACACCGGTAGCCAGACACAATAGGTTTTTAAATATGTTTGGTTTTCCAAGTCAGGTTAAATAACACACAGGTGTTATTTAGGGTGACGTCACGTAAAAATTGATAAAATGTAGAGACATTATATCAATTTTTGCGTGACGTCACCCTTGCAGTCTATCTATTAATTTAAGAAGCTCATCAATAAGCCTATCCACCATATACAGAAATGGCCCAATTTTTACTATTAATACAAAGGTATAACGAAAAACCACCTATACAATAATTGATTTTCCCGTCAATACCAGTAAATATCTGTACATAGAGTACGTAGCTTCGTGTAGGTAGAGCTGTTTATTATTTAGAATGTGTAGCGGTGGGGCGACGCGACTTGATGCTCGCTCCAAGTGGAAATCTTTTGGGATTACGCTGCCGTCAACCGGACCGGGCTGATGGTACACTAAGCAATAACAAAATAATATAAATCCGATTAACTTTTTATTAATAAATATATGTCTTAATAATAAGGTAAATAGGCAACGCTATTAATAATAAACGTTTAAACTCTGTTTGAGTTATTATCCTAGGAAGGCGGTTATAGGCTTAGCCTCGATAAGACATTAAATGATTAACGATTTGTAAATAGTGGTTAGGTAAACACTATTAATTATTACTTGCAATGTATTATTATGTATCCTGGAGGAGGATTATATTAGTGTCTAATTAAGGATGACAAACTGTGTATATATTTAGTTGCAATATAAAACAGGTAATACTGATATTGATAGATTATTGAAACAAGAGAGGTATGTCCGTATTGTAGCAAGTGAAAAATCCGTAGCTTTTGCATGTCCCTTTGAAAAACTGACATGAGTACCTTACTCACCAGACTACGCAGGTGTGTTTAGCTGAGGGATATACATAACTGATCCTCTGGAATACAACGCAATATTGCGGGTAATTTATAAGGGTCACTTACCATTAAAATGACTGAAGTCACACGCGAGGGATATCTGGTTTTGACCTATCAGTTTAACCATATCAAGCCATTATGTCAAAAGCATTGTCTCTAGATAAACGGCATCCATACATCAATAGACCAATTAAACCGTCCACAAGCTATGCTAATCACTTACCATCAGGCGAGTACTGTGAGTTTGCTAGTATCTATAAAAAAGAAAATTGTCTGTTAAATTTTTATTTTGTAAATATTATATTTTCCCAAAGTTGTTATATTGGAAATAAAATTGGCAATGACTCAGTGTACCGCCATCCCTATCATCTGAAGCGTAGCGCGCTATGATGTACGAGAAGACGACGCCTGGCGAAACCTAAACCGTAGTAAAGCCTCCATCACGTCAAATGAATACTAAATCACGGGCGGCCATTTGAATTTCAATATCTATCCGCTCTCAGTATGCCCGCTGGCCTAATGCGTGCTCTCGTGTTTTGTGGGTTTTTGATATACATACAATGATTTAGACATTTGTTTATTCTTTTAGAAACCTGTGTTTTGTAGTCTAAATCTCAAATTTTATTTAGGCATGTAGCTATTTTTAACACCCTTTTATTACATAATATTGTCTTCTATTTACGCGAATATTATTCATTGAAATTAAACTGCTATATACGGATTTTATCGCGTTGTTTATTTGACACTTTATTACAAAATTTTGAAAATTGTTACACTACTACTATTAAACTTTACTAATTTTTAAGCTAATTAAATTACTATTAAACTATTTAGATTTAATTTATTTTTACACTTTCCCCGACGTTTCGGTACCCTTTTATTAGTTTGGTATGTATCTATGAATCTATGTAACGGAATCTTTGAACGTGATTTTCATACCTTTCAAACCAACGGATTGATTTAAAACTTTGCACACTTATCGAGGACCGATGACAATACAATAATTTAGAAAATATGAAAAAATATATTTAAAAAAATAAAAAAATAATAATAATGAAAAAAACTAAAAAACACTCTTTAAAATGTAGAAAATAATTTAATAATTTAAATTTAAAATAGCGTGGGGTGCTTTCTAAGATATTTTGATAAGCCCACCCCACGCTTATTGTCATTAAAATTATTACATTTTTTCTTCTTTTTATAGCGTGTTTTTTAATTTTTTAAACTATTATTTATTATTATCGCTAGGTGCGATAGGAACTTTGGTTCTAAATTACATTGAAATAAACAAGTTAACAATTTTAGTGTAAAATATTATAACACGTAGTTTTAAAACAAGTTCCTCGTATGTAATAGACACTACTTAAGTATCCAGAGGTACGCGTATGTGTGTACAAAAAGCTGAGCAGATAAATGTTTCACTTTCTTACTGCGTCAACATGTGCCAGATTTCCCAGGGTGAACAAAAAAACCTCCACCACTAAAGCACTTAATGAAACAAAAGGATCCGAACTACACAAATTGCCAGATACATATTCTTAGCACATTTATCAGTGGAAAAAAGAACCGGTGCTGAATCGGCAAATATTTTTTCTAGACGATTAGCGGAAACTCTCTCGAAATACCTACACGAAGACAAAGATATATTTTCTGTCGTTATGAAGCATTCTCAACCGTATTGCATGTGTTTCAAGTGGTACTTGAGAAAATTTTAAGATATAAGAGGATAGATATAAGTTGGTATTAGTCCGTAAGTTCGGCGTGGGAACGGCCGCGTCGCATTGACCCTTCCAATGCTTAGACAAATGATTTTCAGCTAAGAATTTTCTTCAAATGCTTTTACGTTTACAATTTATTTTTGGTATATATTTTACACAGGTGATCAGTTGAGAAAGTATTAGTTAAAAGGGTAATAAATCAGTTATTAGAATTCAAAATTTGATAAAGTTACTAAAATGGTACCAAACTTTAAATATCGCGTTATTTTATAATATAAACAGTATCTCCAAAAACACAACAAATATTTATTTTAACGTTACCATTAGGGCATGGCAATGGCCACTTTTTATATTAAATTCCAAATGCTAACCCTTCCAAACAGGCCTGCAATACCAATATTATCATGAACTAAATATTGAATATCGGTATTATTTATTTAACATACCAATACCCTATATAAACCCACAGAGGGGGAGAGTTTCTTCGCGCATCCTAACAATTTTTCTCATAAACCGAACATGACAGATTCGTACAGAGATTGATCGGACGCGCGCAGTTGATCTGATGGGGTGCCGAATTATAATGCAGAGGGTGTTTTGGCTCTCCGAGATGGCTGCCTGTGCCTCGATAGGTTTTGTAATAACATTTTTTTAATATTGGTACGATGCATAAATGTGTTGTGTGTTAGACAATTTACTCTCGAATCGTTTATAGATTTTAAGTAATCCAGTGTGTTATTGTTGATGTCTTGCACCTAAAACGACAATAGTTTACAGAGTATAATATTAGAAACGACTCATTACTAAATACATTTCTGAATTGCCAATACATCGCAATTTCATAGAGGCTAAAATTCGATTTGGTATCAAATAAATAGGTACTTGTATTTGTAATAAGATTTTATAATTCAAATGTGAACTTCTGGGTTTGGTTTGATTATCGAGTATATTCCTAAGCACATCTAATTCGTCACAGGAACAGTGTTTTGTCAATTTCAGACATCCGAAAAAAGGTTTTGTTTTTTTCAAATTAAAGCGGCATTAAATAATTTAAACAAACAAATTGCATTTTAAGCTTCTTCCAATTTTTCCCCCGAGCGTCCAGATGAAAATCTTCATTCGACGGAGGGCGAACTACCCTTGAAAAAATATAAAAAGTATTATTAAAGAAGGAGACAGTTCGGGCCGCATTTGTAACTGTCGCGGGCCCTATGATGAAAAATTAGTTCAGTCCTCGTGACAAAGGCGAGCTAAACCCACTATACACGGTTATCTCACTCTAACTTGTGAAGTGCACGCTGGAGAAAAGGGACGGATAGATGCTGCGTTTCCAATAGCAAATGACACAGATAGCTTAGGGATGACCGTAGGAGCGAACAGCAAGTTTTTGACAGGGGCCATTTATTGTGTATTGAATATCAATATAATTTCCGTGAGAGTCGATTTTTGTCCCATAGTGTGTGTGTCCCTCGAGTGAGTTTGGGCACACAGATTACGGGCCAATAGCAAATATTGTAAATGATTGATGGAGGCGAGACGCCTCCGTGGATGTGCCATTTCTTTGCTTTGTTCTTTTGTTTTTCTTACGTAAATTCCAATGAGTTTGATGGATTGCGGTGGAATGAACGTGACAAAGTATGAGATGGTCTCAACAAAATTAATACCTACTTTACATGTTTTATTTTCGTTTAAATATATATATCGATTTAAGTGGTATATTTTTATATCCTTCAGCGATTTTGCGATTATTCGTGGTGGCCGTGAAGTCAGTATTAAGTTCACTAGTTTATTGCCATATACAATTATAAAATTATTAAAAGCATCTCGCGTTCTATTGGAATAATCCTTTTTAAGACGTTTGTCTTAAAATATTGACTTTATCTAGATTCGGTATGCTTAGCTACGGAAATTAATTGTACTGTATTGAAAGAGATAATATTAGACTAACTCCGTTTACGGAGTTAGTCTATTATCTCTTTTTTAAAAGTCTTCTCTCGCACAAATTTAATTCAAATAATAGCCACAAAGAATACCCAGAATCGGACCAACCATCTGCGGATCGTACAAATTTTTGTCCCGTGTGGGGATCGAACCACCATCACGCGGTGCGGCAGCAGTGGCGAGACGACAACTTAAACCAATACGCCATCATAATGTAATACACACATAATCTATTTAAAATGATCACAATAGTTGTACGGGAGCTAAACAATTGATTGTGTACGGTCTGCATCTGGACACTACTGAACACTTAGGTGGAATGGTCGCACCATTACTGGATAATCCCGACCATTTGCGTACGACGACCACGCACTACAAACACAGGGTCAAGGTTTGTGGTGGACTGTAATTGAGTTTGTATGGTGACATAATCGTCAGAACATTTTATATATATTAAGGTTTCTTTATTTAAGGTTTACTTGCAATTTGGTTTGTACCAGAATGGTTTAATATCGAAAAAGGTGTTAGACAAGGATGTGTAGCGTCACCCTGGCTGTTTAACGTATACATGGACAATTGTTTGAAAGATTTAAAAGATTGTGAATGGGGATTAAGAATGAATGAGTTACTTGTCAAATGTCTTCTTTATGCCGAAGACCAAGTAGTACTTGCGTCATCAGCGGAAAAGTTGCAGGCGATGGTAACTATTATGCATGGTGCTTTTGAGAATAAAGGTATTTTCATGAATGTAAGCAAGACGCAACTAATGGTATTTGAAAAGGAGGAGTGCGTGACGATGTGTAATATCATGATTGATAGAGAACAAGTGGAACATGTGAAAGAGTTTGTATATTTGGGTACTTTGTGTACAAGGGATGGTAAACATGAGGGAGATATTGAAAAGAGAACGATTGCTGGCAATAAAGTGAATGGCGCTGTACGCGCTTTTACGAACAGTCGAAATGTATCCGGAAAGGCACGTTTGGCTGTTCATAGAGGACTGTTAGTGCCTACACTTATGCATGGCAGTGAAAGTTGGTTATAGCAAAAGAAGCATGAGACCAGAATAAATGCTGTAGAAATGAGAGCGCTGAGAGACATATGTGGTGTGGCTCTGAAAGATAGAATAAGGGATAGTGTAATTAGAGAAAGATGCAGCATAAGTAAATTATTTATATAATCATACATACATACATACATAGATTCACGCCTGTGTCCCAGAGGGATAGGCAGAGACTACGGATTTCCATTTGCTACGATCCTGACACACTTCTCTGGCTTCATTCACTTTCATCACATTCCTCATACACGCCCGTCGGTTCAAGGTGCTCTTAACCTGGCCTTTATCCATATAATCATAAAGTGGATATAATGACGGGAATAGGGTATGTTATGTTAAGCTGGTTTGGGCATGTAAAAAGAATGGACGAAAAAAGACTCACTAAGAAAGTTTATAAGGCTAGGCGAACGTTTCTGTACCAGATCGGAGACGTTCTGGACAAAGGCCAGGTTAAGAGCACCTTAAACCGGCGAGCGTCTATGAGGAATGTGATGAAAGTGAATGAAGTCAGCGAAGTGTGTCAGGATCGTAGCAAATGGAAATCCGTAGTCTCTGCCTACCCCTCTGGAAAACAGGCGTGAATCTATGTATGTTTGTATGGTTTGTGTGTTACTGTATTATATTAAGGCTGAATAAGGCTCGGCGCCCATTGGCGGCACGGCATAGCAAAGTATTTTTAGGCGACGAATAAAAATATAACCTAATTATATGGAAATAAAGTTAAAATTTCAATGTTAACAGTCGTAAGTACAAAAACAATACCGCGGTATGCTTAGGCATGCCGTGTCGGCAGCCTTCGGAACGCTTAGGCATCCCTCGGAACGCTTTGGCAGTCTTCGGAATACCGCGGCAAGACAGCGCCCGCCTGTACCCCGCGGCCCCGCGCGTAGCTTCATTAGCTTAGCGTCGTTCATGCCGAAACGTGTCCTTGTCGAACGCTTCGGTATGCTTAAGGACGTAGCAGCATACCTAAGGATGTCACGGCATAGTTACCACCAGTGTGCGCTTACATGTAGAGATGCCGAAGGATCCCCTAACGTGCCGTGCCGCCAATGTGCGCCGGGCCTAAAGGGACAAACATAACATGTCAAGATCGCAGTAAATGGCAATCCACAATCTTTGCCAACTCTACCGGGAGACACGGCACTACACGGCTGCCGTAGTGGTTTAAGTGGTCGCCTCGCCACTGCCGTCGCGCCAAATATTGTAGGTTCGAACCCCACACGGGACTAATATTTGTGTGATCCGCAAATGGTTGTTCCAAGGCTGGGTGTTCTTTGTGCCCGTTGTTTGAGTGTTTATAAAGTCAATCGCGACACAGGAATTAAACTAGTGCGAGCGTTATTTTATTAAAAGCAAAACAAAAACAAACAATACAGGCCTATGTATGTTTTACCCTGTACGAGATAAATACGCATATAGGACGCAATACTATATGCGTATTTATCTCGTACGGGTTCATCGATGTTGACTTTGTAAATACAATAAAAATAGAAAACTATTTGTACCTCTCGTAGCATGCCTTAATATTCTTCTTCTTCTTCTCCTTCTAATAATGCTCTAGTGTCATTTTAACAATGTTACCAAATGCTACAATCGATATTGAACTGCATTAACTGGTTACTATTACGCAGTATTGATATTTAGGCAAACGAAAACAATATGGTGGTATAATTGCCATCTATCTATGCTCATATATTACTTCTCCTTATTCGCTCAAAGAGTTATGCTAATAGTGCGTGTAATTGTATGATATTCGAATACCAATGTATTCGAATATTATTTGAATAAACGACGTGTCGCCTACTTAGAATGAATAAATACGCAGCACACGCATTTAGGTATAGAGTTGTCAATTCAACATTTGTAGTCGCAATTGCGCTTATAGCTAACAGAAGCTATTAAGCGGATGTGAAGTGGGTGTAGTATGGCACATTTCTTGACTTCTTGCAGTTACTGAATATTATATAACAGAAAAACTCTTTAGCAAATTGTTAGACTCAGGAATAATACAAATTATGCTAAGGTACGAGTTGGTGCTCATTAAAATACTCCGGAATCTTAACTAATATTATAAATGCGAATGTGAGTTTGTCTGTTTATTTGTTACGTTTTTCCCCCCATAAATACTCGACCAACCATCATGATATTTCGCAAACACGTTGTCAGGAGAACATAAAAGGGTATAGAGCATCTTTTATACAGCATAAAGGACTATTACTAATATAACCTAACCTACATTTACGCGAGCGGAGCTGCGGAGAAAATCTAGTTAATTAATATTTCCGAAAAATTTCTGCTTTATACAAAAATATCAAGAAAAGCGTACGTTTTCTTTTATAAATAAAAATTAAGTGGCAAGCAAAAAATATTAACAAAATAAATCAGCTTCCAAATCTATTATTACATTATTAAAATTTGCATACATTTATTATGAACATTAATGATACCCACTTAAAGTTAATGATATCTACATTATCACTTCATATTATACTAGTTTATTGGAATTGACGTTAATAAAGTTATATGTTATATTAAAAAATGGATGTTTACATTCAGAAATATTGATGTTTATTTACTATAAATGAATACTCTAAAAGTAAAAGCGCTTAAATTTTATGTTAGTAATTAATATTCATTTAGGGTTCTGTATCGGTGCCGTAAAATCAAAACATATCAACTTATGTGATAATCTGTCTGTTTATTTATTAAGATCCTTTTCTTCCATATATATATACAAACTTGCGCCTGTAAACTATCAAGGAGTAGGCAGAGATATATTACATGTATAATAATAATAATAGACACCCCTAGCCGCTCGCACCGATCTTGCCCTCTGCTGCTGGCTTGTATGCCTATGGTGGCTATTCAGGAGGGCCATCTAGTGAGTTGGCGAGTCACCGTCTGCCCATTGCATTGAAACTATTAGAGTATTCAGGGGGACGCTGTTTTTCATCCATATTTACCAATATACCGGTCCACCAAACACCCATACCCATAGCCCATATATTAGAATCCATACGTAGCAATAGTCCTACGTCTGCTGCGGCTAGTGCCGCTGTCGGTGTTCCATTCCACCTTTGGTTAAAACTCTCGAAGAGCCTCTTCACGTTGGACCCATGTCTTCGTGTAAGCCTTCCAAAGGGCCAGGTATTTTCTAATGTAATATGTTAGAAAATACCTATGATAAGAGAAACGTAATAATAATAGCTAATAATTTGGCTCGCGAGCTTGTCGACGTGTGGGATGTGGATTCGGCAATCATTCTGCCGATAGTCATATCTGTCATAGCCAAGAGCCTCGATCACCATCTAAAGGGGGTTGCGTTAGATGCTTGGATTATTAATGAAACAACCGTATTCACGTTTTTGTAAAGACTAAACTCTTTTATCAAAGAACCATAGACACACACACAGATTATATTAGGTTACACCTTAACAATAGATGTCGTTACTTATATCTTATACGCTTAATTTTTTCATATTTTGATATACAATCAATATGGATCAAGGGTTTGAGGCAGAAGGCAGTGCTATTAGATACAGCACGCATTGTGAGGAGGTTCCTGTCTCTGGAATCCTAACCACCGGCAGCTTTTACTCTGTTTCCGATGCCGGTGGGGTACTATGCATTTTATATATATACACATATATATATATATTTAAAAATGAAAAATGTGTTGTAAATATTGAAATAACGATTTTAATAATAGATTTATTAACTACCAAATAAATTACAAATTAAAGCAATCTCTTGCTTTTGGACTAGGTTGTAGCTAGTACCTACCTGAAAACAGTTGCGCTCCCAGGACTTAGGTTTCTTATATTTGGTTATTTTATAAACCAAGTGAGTCTCCAATTGCTTTATAATTATAAAATACAGTAACTATCTTCGCCCACTTTGCAATTGCGAGGCATTGTGCTACTGGAAATTGCCTAACAGAAAAACCTAATAACACCTTGTTCGACCCAGAAATCGCACTCTCGGTCGGCCACGAACATAAGCGTGTATGTATATCACAGGAACAACGGGACAATCAGTATCTTAAGCTTCAAAAACATTAGCTATTGTTCTTGTTTAAGAACCAATATTATTTTTTTAATACTTAACACATGGTTCGAAAATTGAAACATCTAGCTTAATATACACAAAGTAATTACATAATTATTATGTGATTAAACTAAACTGACACAACACTTTAGCTTTTAATACATACAGGATTTTGCCCACGGCTTCGCTGGCGTAAACGCAGGTTTAGGTTAGGTTATAAAAAATTATATATTACATTTTTTCTGGATCCAATATACTCTATTTTCTTTTGTTTTCCTGACAACATGTATGCGATATTTCATGATGATCGTTTGAGTTGTTTAGGCGTAAAACTGTAACAAGCAAACAAAAAACTCACATTGGCATTTTGTAATATTGGTTCGGATAATGTCATAAGTAATAGAATGTCTGAAAATTAAATATCAGATTATGTATACCTACTTTTCATGATATCGTTAGTACCTCTCGCTCTTGGCATTTCTTTTTACATCCGCTACGACAAGATTTTATTAGGTTAATAGCTTATTACACATTATGTAAATAAGGCATATGTAAAGATGAAGGTCTAATGTCAATCGTATATTATGCCGTTTCCGTGGGAAAACACACATTATTTGCAGACATTTTGAATGTCAACGACTTCCACGACGGCGTGCTTGCCGATGACGTCATTGGATTCGGCGAGTTCTGTACGATGCGTATGAAACCGCTACAAGCGCTATTGTCCTTATCCCTTTTCACTATGTATTACATTTAGATATTAGTTCAGTGCATAAGGTTTGACATTATAGCGAGGTTTTAATATATGTACCGTGTTCGAAAGATGCAATGCATGTATCTTGAGCGTAGTGCAAGTTGAAATGATAACAACGCGTGGAATGAAATATCTTACAGTTCGCAGACGCAAACGCTGAACGCAACATGATAGTGTTCAGAGGGCTAATTTTGGTACTAAATTGTACAAAATAAAGTACCAATCTAGTCATAGTGTCATAAATATTACAAATATTATTCTTCTAAATTAAAATAAACGTCAAATCTGTAATATATGTAAGTATATACGGTAATATATAATAATAATAATAATATATAATATACAATTCAGATCATATTAGACGTTTATTATACTAGATCGGAACTATTTTTATCGTATATTTTATTACAGGAATTGGCTATTAGGATTGCTCTTTAATTTTGAACATGAATAACATATTATATTATTTTATGAGAAACAGTATTTCGTTCAGATAGAACATTATATAACTCTAGATAGCATATCACAATCTTCCTACGATACATATAAGATTGCTTAGTCACCTCTCAGAATTACAAACACTACACAAACAAAGCGACAGTACAATTCCTACAATCTAATTTCCATAGCTTGAATACCAACTAACCATTACATAACCGAACCTTCACACACACACACACATACAGGAGTAATACATGCAAATAAGCAATCAAAGCAAAACCCGAGTACATAGAGAGTACACAATCGGTTGACCGTCGTCGCAAAGCGGCCGCAGGCAAATGACAAGGAATTAGTTGGTAATGGCGACACCATTGTGCCTAACTGCTTCGGTGGCCTCACCTAGACATACATAATTGATTATCCTAACTCAACCCTTTGCGTTTTACAGTTTTAGAAGCGTTTTTATTTCGTGAATGTTTTATGAGTGTCTTGTGAAAATTAGGGTAGATTTGTTACTGTCTTATGCAAGGTAAAATACTTGTTACGACAAATTTTTATTTGACACAAATATCAGTTATGTATGTAATATGAAAAATTCTACGTAAGAAACATTATATTTTTTATGCGTATGTAATTTACAGTCTTAATATGGTGCGTAATAATAATATTCTATCACATACACACAACACCATCTAGCCCAAACTAAGCAGAGCTTGTACTATGTGTACTAGACAATGGATAAACATACATATATACATTTTTTGTAAATAAATTCATAGTAACACCCTAATATATACATAAACCTACATTGTTTCATATTACATCTACACATATCCTATATCGCAGAAAGGGTAGGCGAAGGTGTAGGTACCTTATCTCACTACACCCACATTTTGACAGATACGGTTTAGGTCCTACGGAATAGGGGGTAAGTTTATTGCTATTTAACGGGCACAGTTACAGACACCACACAATTACTGAGAACTTCTCGACAAAAAAACCAAATCTCACATTGCCTGACCCGGAAATTGAACCCAAGACACAGCAGTCGCGTTCAGTAACACTGCACCACCGAAGTAATTTATTTAACAGAAACATAACTTTGCTCTTTCACTTCCTGCTTTAATAACTTAAATCTTTTGCTAGGAGGTTCGCCAAAGTCGATTGTATCCAAAAGAATGATTTCCACTAACAACAATCTCAACCCCTTTATTCTATCGCAAGTAAAAAGCAACCCATTTTCATCAAATTAACTCCTCTCACAAAATGACAACCTTTCCCTAAATCGCAAAACAAAAGAACTAATGACTTTAATGCTTTCTTAATTCGAACAGTTTGCCTTCATAAAAAACGTATATAAAAAGTTACCCCCGAAATTATCAAATTAAAAATCGAATAAAAAGCAAAACAAAGCTATGACACACATTGTGAGAATCCAGGTAATTAAAATAGGAACAAAATTCAAGGTTGGATAGGCTGAATAATATTTGTCTGCGTCACATGCCGACTTTTTTAGTAAGACGAATCTGTCACAGATTATCTCAAGCAATTTTTCATTCCTTTGGTAGAGCACCAGTGTGACAGCTGTCTTAACCCTTTTTAAACCAATGAGAATGTCATAGGCGCACGATTTACATTGAGATATTTTTTTCTGGCCCATCTTGGTATATTAAGTGCTTTTTATTGCGTTTTAATATCCTGGTTTTTTGTTTGAGTTTGTTGGGGTGGAAAGGAGTTTATTTATTACATTGGTTATGTACAGGCTTTAGGAATCAAAGCAAAGAAAATTATAATACAACAAAATATTATTCAGGAGTACAACAAACACTTTCTTTTATAAGTAGTAGAGAGTACTTGAAAGATATGGCAAAATGTTAGAGAGAAGATTACCTATTGCAAAACTATTTATAACTACTAGATGTACTACTTGCATTTTAAATTGTTTTGTGCACATGTAATGATCTATTCATAGAAGTAGAAATGGATTCAATAAAGGAAACAACGCCTCACACGCGTGTTAATTTATTTACCCAAGAAGTTAGGTACTTATTATATACACCTCCAACGTTCTCCTTAACGATCTCACAAAAAAGGTTTTATTTGTATTGAGTCATAACTCGTTGTACTTAATATTACCTCATTTAGAAACATGTGTTAAAGCTCTTTACCTACTATTCATTAATTAAATAACAAACACGAAACGCGACACCCATTAGCTAATAAAAAAACACCCAATAATATAATTTATTACAGCAATAAACACATTTTAATTATTGTTATCTATTCACAATCGCGTAATTAATAGCAGCAATAAAATTAACCCGCCATGTTTCAAATAAAACGTTCGAAACAAAAGTTTGTAACAAAATAAACGAGACTTATAATACATCATTTGTGTAGCTATCAATAAGGCGGCCGAATCTTAACATCTCACTAACATCTCAATTTCTTGTATTGGAAACAACAATAATATTTCCTGAAACAGGATATTTATTTAAAACAAGGCGTTGATAAAGTAATTTTCTTTTAACCTTAACCATGTCTTTATGGAGTGGTCATTACTTAGCAATGGTACACAGCCCGCTCTGAGCAATGGCTACGTATTAATCAAAATGCCATATTTTTGTCTCGCTCGTTTTGTACTTCCGTTCCTCTCTTACTAGTCACGTATATCTCGTTTTTATTTGTTGCCAAGTATCTTTCTAAAACACTGCACTAATCATACAAAAACAATCTCTAATCTGTTAATCCTTAGTCTTAATTTCAATTGAATTATTGTTTTTCTTGTTACCTTTTTCTTTGTTTCATCACACTCAGGTTCTGCAGTCTTACTCTCCTGAGACGAAATTCGGTCTTTTTTTTCGTCTCTCCATCAAGGATCCTTTTTTCGCTTTTTCAGAATAGACGTAGAAAAGCGTTCCTTCCTTCGTCCATTTCTTACGCATTATCTCGTAATCATTAGTTTCACCATTTCCTTGATAGTAAAAGGTTTTTAGACAACTCAATTAAGTGGATAGATTGCATTTACACTTTCGTTTTTATAACAAAAATATGAGGATATTCTCTTACATTAATATTTGAACTATTTCGTAAGACGAATAAAGCACAGAAACAATCTTGAATACATTAAAATGACAAAATAACAGTCACAGTTCTAGTTTACTCTTTGTGAGTATTTGTCTAAATAGTATTCACACTCTGATTTGCTTTTAGTACGTGTATTAAACGTACCTAGAAAGGATTTTCTATTACATGGTACGGGTATACCAACAAACAAAATATGATACACATAAATTTCTTCTGAAGCTGTTAGTTTAAGGGAATTATCAGTTTACACTCAATTTTTATTGCAATTTTCTGTGATTTTGCTAATCCTAGAAGGACAATCCTAAAATATTACAATGCTGTATTTCGTCATTTTTAACGCTACCTAGAACTGTCTCTGGTAGACAACGACCACCTTGACCTTCATCTCTTTAAGGAAACACAGCAGTGCTGCAATCGATATTGGTATTTAGCATTGCGTCTGCACGACGCATTTCCTTAACTTACGTTTAATTAGACTGAGTTTTATTTTCAAAGGCAGTTTTATTGTCACTTGCTTCTTGCAGAAGCTTTATATATACAGCAATTATTTAAATCAGATGACTAGTGTGGCACGTAAAGTTTATTATGCTGAAGTAAACATAACAATAATTTATTTATCGAGTAGCATAAGCTTCTATGAGCTTCGATATCTTGATCGGTCAAATGTTATCGAGATTAATGATCATAAAATTGTCAGTAGGTGTACACAATAAATTTATTTTGAGTATTTCTTTGTCTCGTTGATTAATAGTCAGATTTCGGGTCTGGCTCCTAGGTTGAGCGAAGTATTATAAAGTTAGAGTGCGCTTCGTCGTTCCTCACAGTATCAAGAATAGTTACCTCTAGGTCTAGAGCTACACCTATAGCTTTGTGTAGATCTGTAGGTACCCTTTCGAGATACAGAGATTTACATATTACATCCACAGAGATATGCACGTGAAATGCACAGACATTTTCCGTTCAAAATCCGGCTCAAACAAAAATCACAAATACATATAACACAGGGGTAGCCTCAGCACAGACTACAAGCCTCTCACAAAAGTGTATGTACATACATGTAACTTAATTCAAAGAGCATAATGTTTATGTCATAATACCTTTGTAATGAAATAAATATTATATTATATTATATGAACCTTTCGTTTACTATGTTGATTCGTGATTACAGCCAGTAAAAATAAGCGCAAATTGAAAATCTTGACTCCTGAAACAATTAAGAATAAGATATGATATACGTATATCATTCTAGATAGATAGGTCTAGGTAGATAGATTTCTTTGAAAAATTTGTAGTGTCAACAACATTTGTGAATGGCTGGTATTATTAATACGCAGTAGGCCCGTAACCTTAATTTAAACCTAATTTACTTAACATACAAAAATGTAATAATTTTTATTTTTGTTTACAGGTAATGCCAAAGACATGAAGACGTCTACTCATATGATAACGTTCCAACCACATCGCTTGTGATACCGAACAAGAAAAAAATCCAAAATTGCTGCTTTATTTATATAAATATAGCAGCAATAGCACAGACACCAAAACAAAAAAAATGGGTTTGATCTTTGTCAGTGTGTTGAGTCATATCAAGATGTCACACCACAAGAACTCTTCAGCTTCAGTCATTTGAATGGCTCTTTCAAACGTCGCCAGAGATATTTGACGATATTTAATACCAAGGCACCTTTACACCGCTCAGCTCTCGTGAGGAAACTTAACCTAAAAATAAAATCTAAAGACCAATCCATGCTTTTTACCTTTTTATAGAGTAAGTACATATATTTGGTACCAGATAGGTCCGTCTTGTATATTATTCTATTTATGAATACATTTAATAAACAAACGTGCATATCAACACTGCGCCTGCAGCGTCCGCCGTGGGAAACACGCCTAGCACGTGTGATATGTCACAGAGCGCTGAGGTATATACGGACATCACACATACCAGCTCGTGGAGGGTTATTTTAGAATATCCATTTACGTAAATGTGATTATTATTGAGGAAAATAACGCAGCAGTACTATTCTTAATTTGTAACGAGTATGTGCACGCAGCTTCGCTAGAGAACAGTACTTTTTCTGGATGCAAGGTACCCTAGAATAGGATATATCCTATTTTGTATTCCTGTCAAAGTGTATGCGAAATTGCATGATGATGGGTTGAGCAATTAAGAAATAAAAGTGTACAAACTAACTCACATTCACAATTATAATAGTACTATTTAGGATATGCGATCGATTATTTATAGGAGTCTGAATCTAAAACAACTGTTTTCACAATATTGTCTCTTTGTTCAGATCACATAAAAGTTAAAACCGCTTAATGGATTTTAATGCAGTTTGTCACAAACTAGTAGTTTGCTTATATGTGTGTTTACTTAATGCATTTGCACAACGATGAAGAAAAGTATGCTTCTTATATATAGCCACTCCCGGCTGCAAGCCATTTTGAGAGTTTCTTGATCCAAAATCTTTCTTGTTAACTTCCTAACTGCCGAGTAAATACGCAGGTGTACCTAAAATTCCTAGATTCAGTGTCTGCTGAACACATCGGTGCATAAGAACCATGCTGCTATTGTCCATAAACTTTTTAGCCAATACTCAAGGGCCAACATTCAGCGTTTACATCACGTAAGAACAGCGATCGACAAATACCATTACGGTTAAATATTCACACTACTACAGACATAGATCAATAAAACACCCATCAATGTCAAATTTTCCCACAAGTGTCAGGTGATTCATCACCAAAACTGGTGGCTGTACGTTTTAGATGATCAGTGGGATATCGCACATCATGGTAGTGTACACATTGGTGAACATTTGCATATAATGGTGCGATGCGATGCCATCCGTCACAAACATTGACTACCTACCTGTATCTATAGGATGAAGGCTTTTAGTAATCACATAATTGTCATCATTGTTGCCAGCATTGTTGTTTAACCAAAATATGGATAATTAAAATGGAATTACCTACTTTACTATTTCTTTACTTTATATAAAAATAGTCATAACCCATAATTCTGACAACCTTGTTTTAAACAGCAGCTTATGTTTTCTTTCTAGTTTTAAGTTTAATCATCAAAATTGGTTAAGTGTCTTAGCTTAACAAACATACAGCGCTTTTCATATTAAACTAGCCATCCCTCAGGAACAGTACTTTTTCTGGATAAAATACTTTTCATCCACAGATATGTATCCGAAATTTTACGATTATGGGTCAAGTAATTAAGACGTAAAGGAGAATCAAGCAAACTCACATTCGCATTTATAATATTAGTTAAGATGACAGTATTTAGTAAGTTTCTCATTTCTTAAGCTCTTGGAAATGTGTGAAGTCTGCCTATATGCATTTGTGCAGTGTGTATATTATGGGCACACATGCATATTGAGCAGTTATGCATATTGCGAACAAGTTCGTCTCAGTGGATCAGTTTATTTACAAGACCGATATTACTTTATTAAATTTACTGCATTTACTTCACTTATGCTATTTATTTACCAGCAGAAGTAGGTACTTACACCTTTAGCCCTGTATCATATGCTTAACATATAAGTATAGACAGTCTAGGATATACTTGCCTTTGAAAATTCAATCCATTTATCAAAAACCTTCTGGAACATCTACAAATTCATTTAAGCATGCATCCTTTTTTTATGTTATTGCGGAGGCAATCATATCTATAGATGTTTGCAACGCCAGGTTATGTGCTTGTTACTTACTCTGCAGACAACGTAGCAATAATGATCACTGGTCAGTAAACTGAGGAGTGACATCTTCATAAGGAGCTCAAGAAATCCTATTCAGTGCCAGTATTCAACACGAAATCAATTAGCACCAATTTTCTCTTTGGCCTGTGTTTAGCAGTAGACGTAGTATGATAGACTGATTGATTGGTCTTACAGTAGGTTACTGAGGATATTAATAATATATTAAAAAGCCATATAATTTATAGTCTAAAGAATTTCGTGGCAGGTAGATGAAATTTATTATTTATTAATACTTAACCGACGATTTTCGTATATAAACCACTTCAGAGTCTTATACAGCAGCTCAATCTCGTTGCATTATTAGTTCTTTTTGGAAATGCTTACCTATCTGAGAAATTTATTGTGCCAATATGGCTTCTCCTTCTTGATCAATTGATTCGCGAATCACAATATATACAGATGTATCCCTTACAACAAATATTTAATTTTAAACGTCAATTTGTAGTCTTTATAATATAGGTATATTATAACGCTCGTATTTTAATAATATAGCTGTTATATTCAAATGCAGGTAAAAATTTATATTTTTACCTGCACGATACACACACATTTAATTACTATATCGATTATTCAATTATATTATATTCAATTTATTAATGCATATAATTTCTTATTCTTCGCAGATCTCCTTCAAACTCCATTGACCTGAAAAAGAAACATTAATTATATTATTACTTGGTTCAAGAAACACCCTATAAATAAAAGCAAGGGAAGGGTAAATAAAACCTATAGGCAGAACGCATTAAGGTATTCGGGCAAGACACCATTGTTGTCATATCATGGATAAACTATGACATTAATCAATGGAGGACGACAATACTGCCGCTCACCTCAAACCATACCCACTATACCAGTATAACTTGAGCTCACGACTTGTATAAAAACCGAAGAAATAACCGAGCTTGAAGGATCAGGGTATGGTGGGCTTCTGTATCGAGTGAATACATCTACATAATGTGAGCATGGCACAACACTAGATAACGGTTATTGTGACGACAATCCGATTCTACCCACGCGGTTATTGGAAAATTGTGAATATAAGTGCTTTTGAACTATTAGACATAGTAGACTCTATACTTACTTTTATATTTATAAATCACAATATTCACAATTCATCTTTTTGTAAATTATAATTAGTATTTTTCGCATTCTGTAACTTTTATTTTTAAATATTTGTGAGCTTGGTTTTGTATGAATCTGTGTAAAATAGTTTATGATTAAAGGTTTTTATATACTTTTAATTAACTAATTAATAGAAAAATATAAGTAGGTTGTTTAGATAAATAAACTTTTTAAAGGTTTCCAGACGTTTTATATTATTTTTGTATGAGATATTTATACGATAAGTATATTATATGTATGGGTACACCGTACAATAATTAGAAAGTGAAGGTCTTTTTTATGTAAATAGAAAACAAAAGGTGCAATGTTGGTTTAAAAATTACTTGAAATATACTACGAAACTTAGTAAGAAATAACTACATTTTATTTAACAACGCAATTAAAAATATATATCTGTGTTGCGCATAATTGCATTCGAATAATATTCGAGTAAAGCTGTAATCGAATAATACACAACGTGATAGGTATGTACTTTGCACGGTCAAGGAAGCAAATGTGTAATGACAGTGCAATATATGTATAAGTACGTGTACTTACTACGTATCTATGTATTACACTGTTATTACATTCAAAAGTAATGAAAATATAACGTGCACATCCCTAATACATATAAAAATTACCCTTCTACCTACACAACCATCAACACCAATCGCATCCAAAACCCAAAATTAATTTGTAATATGCAAAATCAGATCAGTTTCCCCGCCATTGCACACAGACCGTTAATCACCGCCCTTCGTGAAAACAGATAATTTCATTAGCGCTCGAGTATACTTGGATGTTACTCTCGAGTATGTGAGGACCTCGTATCAACACAGAAAGTTAGCATTAATCATATATCTAACCCCTTCGTCTGGAAGCATGTCACTCGCTTCCTTGAGTTGCCAACACGTCAACTACGAGTTCTCGATCTTAGGATAAGAATAACTTATTAGATGTTTATATATTTTGCATGCTTAAGCTATTTTAGGGTGGTTCGACATTTCATGTCTACTTTATATACTTATATATTATATATATTTCATGACTACAGTAAAAAATAGGATGACAAATATTTCCTGAAGTATGTTTTACCTATACCTAGTCTATTGTCATACGCTTAGACAACGTTTGGTTTGGTAACCTAACGGGCTTAGAGAGTCTCACATCTATCAAAAAAAACCAAATATTTTTAGAACTGTGATTATGCAGAGAAATATAAGATACAATAAACTGCGAAATTATCCGTATTAATTGTATTTTAATTTCAAAAGCCAATGTAAAAATTCAAAGAATGTATCGTTTGATCCTCACATTGTGTTTCTAGTATAACCATCGCAGACACTGGTTGACCCATCCTAGTAACATAACTACAGCAAGATTACGTTGATATATAGGTACGGGATATTTCGTAAAATATGTTTTATTAACATATTATTTTCATACGCTTGGAGACGCAATGTCCCTTACGTTGCGTCTTCAAGCGTATGAAATCTGAAACGAAATCTTGAAAATTCTCATAACCAAGCCGAAGAGCCAAAAATTTTTTAAATTGTAGTTTTGCGTAGGAATATGAAACACAATAAACTGCGAAATAATATGTATAAATCTTATTCTATAAAAATTCGATGAATGTATCGTTTGATCTTCACATAGTTTCTAGTATAATCGCAGACATTGTTTGACCGCAGACTTGTGACGTAAAAACTACAGCAACTGCATGCTAAAAAAAATGTGGTAGTGATGGACTGTTTTATGTCACATATATTTCGAGAATAAGAAGTAATATAAGAAAATTCGAAGAAATACGCGACAGACGGTAAAACTTGCCCATTGTCGTCGAGAAACGAGATTGGTTCCCGGCACACTCCACACTCCAGTGTCGACCTTTGTGAGGACTGCATTCATATAATCAATATATATCTACGTACAAATATGTATAGGCGTATGTGATACCTACGTAAATACACACATATATTTATTTTCATATCGTTTGGAATGTCGAATTTTACGATATTTTGAAAAAATACTCTCATCGATATCATGTGTGACCAGATTTTTATAACTGTGGCAGTCTGAAACGACTAGTTAGATATCTACAAATTCAAAAAATTCACAATTCAAAATAAATTTATTCAGATTAGGTTATAAGGTAACACTTATGAATGTCAAAGTTACACAAATTTTTTCTGCGAATTTACATTTTCTGCCACCTTCAGCAAAGCAAGGGTATAGGGCTCATGAGAAGAACGGGCAAGAAACTCATGGTCACTCTTTTTAATCGCCAAGTTTTTGTTTACAAATCATAATAATAATAATATAATAATATAATAATATTTTACCACATACACACAACACCATCTAGCCCAAACTAAGCAGAGCTTGTACTATGGGTTCTAGACAATGGATAAACATACATAGATACTTTTTTTTTTGTAAATACATACATATTATACATAGAAACACCCAGACCAAGACAAACATCCATGTTCATGCATAAGAGCTGTAAGGTGCTGCAACCATTTCTCCATGAACTATTACTGACATTACTCAAGCATTTAATAAAATTTGATGGTAGCCTCTAAAGCAGCAGCATCTAGTAAATAGGAGCATCCACTTACATGTACATTAATAATCAAGGCAAGGCATGATTGTAGTCCGTAGTTTAATCTAACTGTAACTTAAGTCTACAATAATTTTATTCTATTGAGGTAAGGCAGGTCGGCTGACGGTCGGTACATGTACTTAAAAAGAAATAAGATGGAAAATCTAGAAGCACAATCAATATTTCAGATTTTTAGACGAAGGCAGTATAAATTTCGCAAATATTAAATACGATAATGTAGAATATTTTCAACTCTTCAATCACATGATAAAACCTAGATTTTGAGAACAGATTAGGAAGCATTACATATTAATTCATCATTAAAACGCTTTTATAAAATGTTGGTAGGAAATTCCGTAACTCAATTACATTATTTATATTCTCATTCCATTTCTTTTTGCTCGAACCAAAGTTTGAAAATGTGGACAAGGAAAATAAATAAAAAGTAGGGCAACAAAAATATTAGGAAGCCCCGCTGAGTTAGTCCGTAGACACGCAGTGATATTAGAGAAATCGGAACGCCGTATTATTGTACACGATGACAGACGCAAGCGGTGGAACGAGCGGAACAAACTCGAGCTGTGTGGAGACGTAAGCAGCGGAGCGAACTTTAAGGAGTTCTGACGCAGCAAATAAAAATGGTAAGCTGTATAAGATGAAAAATGAAACTACGGTACCGAAATATTTACAGACGGTATCACCATTAAATTTTAATGATATAAATTTGATTTAGAAGAATAGTCGACATCCAATTGTCATACACACAAACGCACGATAGCGCAGCAGGCAAGCGGACACTTCGCTACTGTCGCCACGCCATGTTATAGGTTCGAATCCCACACGCGTCAATTATTTGTGTACCCACAAATAATTTTACCGCGGCTGGATGTTTCAGTTAATTGTACATTTGTAAAGTTCCCTGCGACACAGTGCTTATTCCCTAAAGTACTTAAATACATATTTACTACATAAGGTTGCTTAAGAAGATATCTATAACTTAAATAAATTACTACCTTATCATATATGTCCAATACTTAGTTAATAAGTTAATAATAAGATTTCGACTTAAAGAGCTGCAGTTACTAAAATTATGACATACACGACACACCACCGATATCCATGGCTTGTCCAATGCATTTAAACTAATAATTGCTGATCTAATATTTATTTAAAACCTATAAGTTCGATCTTTTAACACTGCTTAATACTTGAGACTAGTCTTCATTTATTAAAATATGATACCTACTGGAAACTTTTTGAAGGCTTAATAGAAATTAATGGTCTAATGAGCAAGATGACTAATCCACAAAACATGACTCCCAATAAATAAATAAAAAAAAAAACCATTAGAATTAGTTTACCAAGCACTTGATAAGCGTGGATCGAATATCTGCATCTAAACTGTTACACCTAGTCTACCCAGGCAAACATTTCAGGTGCTTCTCTATAGAAAATTATCCTTTTTGATATCAAGCTGCTATTTTTAAAAGAAAATCTACTAATAAATCAAATTATTTCATCAGGCTGAACATTTCAGATTCCCTACAAGTAGGTAACACTAGCCGTACCCTGATTACGCTAGCTCCCTAGCCGGGTATCTCGGATTATCTTTATTGAATACCACATGCTGGTCACAGCACGCCGTCTCACATAACTTACCATCGCTGCAACACGTTTCATATTATCCTTATTTTTGTTAACGAGATATTACTTGGGTAAAGAAATTGTGAGAAAATGGTAGTTACGTTATTTAATACTTATCAAATGATAAGAGTTAAGTAAGTTGTAATATATGCAGAGGTATTTATTTGCTCATTTATTAAATTGGGACAACCAACAAGGTTTACACTGTTACATGTTCTTATGGCTCGTACTTATAGCTAGTGTTAAGTGCTACCTTACTTAAAGGTTGCCACGGCATGCATATTATAAATGAAAACATTAATATTATAAAAACATAATATAGATAAAAACAGATTATAAACAGAAACAATAATATTAAACAAAACATATATATTATGAGTTTAACAGTTTTTTTTTAAATTTATTTAAATTTTAGATTTACATTTATGAACAGAATTGCGCTCTCGTGACGCCCAAAGCAGGCCTCAAACGAATTGCAGAAATTACGTCGCAAAGTAAGGCGTCTGTTCAACAGAGCAATAAATACGTGACGACTAAACGACTGGGAAACATATCAACCCACAAAATCAACCTACAAGAAGCGCATACGACTCCGTAAACTGGAATGCTGAAAGCGTTTTTGTACCAACATTGAAAACACCAGTCAGGCAACTAGAGTAATATAGGCATACTATCAAGTGGAGTGGAGGGTAGTGAAAGTGGTATTCGTTCCAAAACCAGACAGGAGTGACTAAACTTTAGCGAAATCTTTTCGGCCAATGAGTCTCAAGTCGTTTCTCCTTAAAACACTAGAGAGGCTATGTGATAAAGAAATAAGAGAAAACTCTCTAACTCATAAACCTCTACACCCACACCAACACGCCTAAAGCCAAGCCAAATCTACAGAATCGGCGCTCCACAGCGTTGTATCGCGAATTGAAGACGGACTAACTGCAAAACAACCGACGCTGGGCGCCTTCATTGATATAGAAGGAGCCTTTGACAAAACCAACTTTAACAGCATAACTGAAACACTAGAAGCGTATGGAGTCGCTTCAACGCTATCAAAGTGGATAAAAAATATGCTGAAATACAGAGCGGTACAACTCTCAGTTAACACAACAACCACGGGAATTGTAGACAGAGGCTGCCCACTTTCGCCACTCCTATGGAACACAGTGGTAGACGATTTAATACAAAAACTGAACAGCAGAGGGCCCTTCACAGTGGCATATGCAGATGACCTTGTAATTCTCGCGACCGGATGCTTTGAGGACACACTATGTGACCTCATGAGATCTGCCTTCAGAATAATCGAAGAAAGGTGCATAAGTCATGGTCTATCGGTCAACCCGACAAAAACAGAACTCATAATGTTTACTCGCAAGAGAAACTCAAACAACCTCAGACTACCGAAACTATTCAACATCGAAATAAAACCTACCAACGAAGTCAAGTATCTAGGGGTCACTAGACAGCAAATTGCTGTGGAACAAGCAACTTGACTACAAACTACAACGAGCATGCGCATGCTTCTTCCAATGTAGCAGAATGCTCGGAAAGATATGGGGACTTTCCCCAAATATAACACTGTGGCTATATACCGCCATAATTAGACCAATAATAACATACGATGCTATCGTATTGTGGACCAGGACTGAACTCAACACCGTCATCACCAAGCTGCAGAGATTACAGAGAATAGCATACTCAGCAAAAACAGGGTGTATGAGAACAACATCGACAGCAGCCCTCGAAGTCATCCTAGGGCTGGCCCCTTTATACCTCTACATACAACAAGAAGCGACTATGGCTGCAATACGGCTAAAACACCAGGGCCTATGAAGAACCACTAGGAGCCCACATGCATCGATTTTAGAGCGAGCTACAGCTTACGAACCACTGCTCGCCGCCCCGTGTGACAAGATCCCCAAACAACATCTATTTAAAAAAAACTACCGTATACAATTTCATGAGGAACAGAGAGATCAATCGGGAATCAACGAGGTCCGAGTCTACACTGATGGCTCAAAAACCATACAGGGAACGGGTGCGGGAGTTCACTCCCTGGATCTCAATATTAACATATCTATGACACTAGGCTCACACAGTTCTATCTTCTAATGCGAAAAGAGACGGATTGAAGGCTACAGGATAGGAATCTCCTCCGGCAGCACAGCAATACTTAGAGCCCTTGAGAGCAATAGCTGTAACTCCAGGCTCGTTTACGAATGCCACCTTGCTTTCGAAAGAATTTCCACAAAAAACATTGTGACCTTACAATGGATAAAGGGGCACAGTGAATCACTGGGTAATGATGCTGCAGATAAGTTGGCTAGACGAGGATCGGAAACCACCACGAAAGGTCCACCTTCATTCCTCCCTCTACCATTCTCACAACTAAGAACAAGGTTGCGGCTTCGCACTCAGAGCCAACATAATAAACGCTGGGCACGGACAACGGACTGCAGACAGTCAAGAGCAGCCCTACCGGCCATCTCACCACGTCTGATACACCGCCTGCTCAACCTACAAAGATTGGACCTGCAGACCATTGTGGGGACCCTAACAGAATACTGTCCCCTGAACAAATTTTTTATTTTTTTTATTTAACTAATGTGGCAAACTAGCATGCGGCTCTCCTGATGGTAAGTGGTCACCGTAGCCTATGGACGCCTGTAACACCAGAGGGATCACTTGCGCGTTGCCGACCCTTTAGGAAAGGAAGTGGGAAGGAGAAGGAGTGGGAATCGAGCAAAGGGGGTGGATTGGTCCTCCGGAACTCTCACTCACCGAACGAAACACAACAGTTATAGGAATACTGCTATTTCACGTCGATATTCTGCGAGAGGGTAGTCCTTCCCCAAACCGGCCGATTTATGCTAAAATCAGCAAGGCTCTACTACTCTCAACATCGGAGCAACAGACAGCACTCTCTGTAGGGGATGTCTGACAGAAGAAGAATCTGCTGCCCACGTAGTCCTGGAATGTGTGGGAGTCACAGCACAGCGTAAGGAAGTCCTTAACAACCCAAGGTCACTCCACGAAGCCTGCGAAGACCCCAGGTCTGTGCTTCTGGGCGCAGTTGGGCTGGCTATCTCCATAACCGGCCGACTCTCACGCATAATGGACCAATTTAGAGTTCAAATGCGGAAAAGGGAGTCCAATTACAATATTTAAACGTTGTGCATAAAACAAAATATCGACGGACTTAATGCCAAGGGCATTCTCTACCAGTCAACCGTAAGGTGATGCAGAGATAAAATGAAGTAGGTGCATACAGTAGCATGGAACATACTTGTACATAATATATACCAATAAACATAGTTAGTTAGTTGGATGTGTGTTATCCGCACTTAGCCCCACAATTGGGCCATTGTGCGTAAGTAACCGACTCAAAATATTGTTCGGTTACTCATACCACCTCAGCTTCGACCAGAAAGATAATAGGGTACCGATGTTGCGCAGTACCTCCTTCATCGTTTCTGGACTGTTTAGAAGTTTCGCCCGTTGGTTGCTCACGCTTTTACAATGTAGGAGCACGTGAGACGGTGTCTCCTCGGTCTCCATACAGCTTCTACATAAGGGACTGTCAATGATGCCGATGTTGAATAGTGTGTTTGTTGAGTGAGTAGTGGCCTGTTATTATACCCACTAGGTGGCGTAGGTTTTTTCTTGTGGAACGTAGCAGTTTGCGTAAAAGATGTTTGTCTAAGGATGGAAGGGCTTCCTTAGTCTGTCTATATTCCTTTGTTTCTGTCCACTGTTTTTCGTGTAGTTTCGTGGTTCTATCGCATAACCATGTTTTGAGTTGGCAGAAGGTTATCGAGACAATAAATGTAATTTAGGCTTAGATTTGTTTTATTTGTGTGTTTATGTTTTTATAATTTTAATTTGTGTACACCGGTTGTATTGACAGGACACAGTTATGCACTATACTTCCGTTTGTTTATGAAAGATTTTTTTATAAACCTATGTTTAACTAAACTTGAATAAACACCAACGAAGAGAGCTTTAACCAACACATACTTCAAGCCTCCAACGAAGATAAGAACATTTTGCAAAAGAACACTGAACACAATATTAAAAACACAATAATAATTAGGATAGTTAGTAGAAGAGTAGTTACGATGGTAGGAATGTCCCAGCTTGAGATGCATTAATTCAAATAGTCTAACCCAAGCAGAAGCAAAACACAGCTAGACTTCATGATACTTTGCGCTCGTTCTGCGTAAATAGAAACACCAATAATTAAATGATGTTCGGGTACTTTAAATAAACTACACTTACAACATCAAAACAACTACCATCTTAGCCACCCTTTGAACATGGCTGCTGAAAAGCAACCGAACCGTCGGGGAAAGTGTAAACTCAAATATAAATAGTTAATTTAATTAACTTAAAATGTAGTTAACTTTAATAGTAAATGTTAAATAAACAACGCGATAAAATCCGCATAAAGTAGTTTAGTTTCAATTACCGGTATCATTCATTTGATTTAGTATACTAATAATTTAATTACCGTTTATTATTCAGACAATGAAAACCAGTATTATTAAAATTATGAAGCGTTTCGAAAAAAGAGCACGAATGTAATGTGAAGAAATTAAATCGATAAGATTGAAATGCACTGGATGGAAGAATTAATTATTGTTACAGAGGAAGAATATCATAATAAAATAGAAGATAATAATATAATAATATATAACCATAATAGAGGCAGAGAATCAAGATGAAGAGAAAATGGACAAAATAATAAGCGTGATGAAAGAAGACGACCAGTTTGGGCAGCTAATGAAAAAAAGCAAGCGTGATGCAGAAATTAGATTAAGTAGAATGGAAAGTAAACATGATAGAGGAAGAGGACCAGAATGGACAGAGGATGGCAGTGAAATTAAGCACCATAGAAAAAGAGGATCAAGATAAACAAAATATTGAACAAAATTTAAGCATAATAAGCAGTACAAAGTCTGAAACTGAATTGTCAGTAAGACCTGATTTATTAGTTTATAGAATATGCTTCTTTATTACGTATATACAAGAAAGAATACTGATATCATAAGATTCCCATTATGTTTTAAGAAAAGTTTAATTTGGGTAGTTTAATTTACTACAGAGTCTATTTGTAAACAATAAAATGTTGTTTTATTTTTTCAAATTAAAATCCACTTGCAGATTCCTTCTAGTTAACTAAATTCCTGCAATTTTATTGTATCTGTACGGAACTTGTATCAATAAACACTTTAGTATTTTCAAAATGTACCTAATTACACAACAGTTTGTATCATTACTCACATTTTATCTTAAATACGATACAAGTGTATAAAGATTCAAATTAAATTAAGCTCACAAATTTCTGGTTGATTCGTAAATTTAAATTTTTAATATCAAATGAAGTATATTTATTTTACACCTTTTTGTTTTATTAAGACCTTAAAGTATAAATCTCCTCAAATACGAATCATAACTCTTTTAACATCAAACCAATATACGACTTGTAAAATAGTTCATGTAATTTTAAATTAATTGACGCATAAAACGACGTTAATATTCGTTATGTTAACTGATACAACTTCGGGCACGCCACGATCGTGGCGGTAAGTCCCATTTTTGAGGAGTGGCTGGAGAGGCGGCATGGCGCCCTCACCTTCCGGCTGACACAGGTAATGACTGCCCACGGTTGTTTTGGCCACTTCCTTTGTCGTATAGGCCGGCAGGCGACGCCCGGTTGTCATCACTGCGGCGACTGCCGATGCCGCGATGTTGTTGTGGACACGGCGCTGCACACTGGTGGATTGCCCCGCCTGGGCATTGCAGCGCCGTGAGTTAATCGCGGCAGTCGGACTGGTTGCCCTCTCACTCCCGGCCGTGGTTCAGTCTATGGTCCGGAGTGAGAGATTGTGGAACACCGTCGCCTCCTTCTGTGAGGCGAAGTAATTTCCATCAAGGAGGCGGCGGAGCGGGAGAGGGAGCGCTTAAACCCTCTCCCCAACCGCAGAACCGGGCGCCGGAGGGCGCGAGATGACCTCCAGCCACCTTGAAGTTTGACCTAGGGGTGGTGGGCTGCGAGGGCCTGCTCGCCACCCTATCAGCACCAGGTCCGACAGGCGGCGTGTGTGTTCCCACGTGCGCCTCTGTATCGTGTCTTTGTCCTCCCCGCTCAGGGGGATGGTGGAGGAAATATTCTTCGTGCAGTGGCCTGCCGTTTCACACGGCGGGCCGAAACGACGGCGGGGTCGCGATTGCATGTGAAAGCGATTCGCGCGGCCTCGCCGTCTATGGTTATGTCGAGGAACACCGTGGTAGGTTTAGTCGGTATTACCGGGGTATCTTTTCCCCGGTGAGCCCGACATAACCTCTCCGTCGCCCCGCGGAGAGGTATGCGTCAAAGCATTCCCCCAAGTAAAAAAAAAAAAACTGATACAACTTGATATATTTTTAAATAATAAAATACCGATATACCTTAATTAATGCATTTTCTTACATTGAAACATGTTCAAAGATAATGTTTATCACTGAAATTAATCAGTTTCTATTTTAGTGAAGTAGAAAAAGAGAAAGTTTTTTTTTCATTTTCTTATAATATAACTTTTCACTGAACCTACAGAATTATCGCTCGCTTTAACGGTGAAGAAAAAACATCGTAAGGAAACATGCATGTCTGAGAGTTCTCTATAATGTTCTCGAATATGTGAAGTCCGCCAACCCATACTGGGCCAGCGTGGCATCTCGTCCTAAATCCTTCTCGCACTGCTCACTAATCGGACAGTTTTTATACGGAACTGATATTATTATGACTTACATTTGTTATTTAGAATGCCTAAAAGTCTAATATATTTTTGTTTATCTCAATCAACTATTTAAGGTCAATTGCAGAACAACCTAAAATATTCATAGAGATCATTTGACTTGGACGTCTTACTGCCACTAAAACTAGGTCACATATTGATCACTAGATCGATCGAGGGTGTATCTAATGCTAAGCTTGCCTGCTCGAGGTCACAACTTAAGAATTTCCTTCTTCATCGATTGTCGATTCATTAGACTACATGGTTTCCCCATTAACACTTCTATTTGCTCTTCAAAATAGTTATGAAATTGTATAAATTCTTTTTCGGAATTGTTGTATACGTTGCACTGTTAGTGGTGACAGAAATTGGTCTGTAGTGTGGAAATTAATCATATATGCAGTTATGTATACACCTAAGTAGTGCATATATGGAATTGAACTAGATTTTCTCTAGCATTATCGAAAATGAAGGTTTACTGAAATTACTTCTTACAATTTACTCGAGACATCGTCTATTTTAAGATTAGAAGGTTCTGTCATAACCAAATAAAACACACCTGTGATCGTTGTACTTACATATATTAAATCGTGTTTGAATAAGCTTCAAAACAATTAAAAGTATGATGTGATAGAATATAAACGAATGGGAGGGGTAAGTATATGAGCATCTGGAACTTACCAGGCGAATCGCAGTAACTCATTGAGACCATCATCAATAATTAGCAACGGTAAGTTCTTTCAGTCTTTATGTTATATCTACACCTGAAGGCCAATTCTCGTAACGAAATATGGTTCTTCGTAACAAAATAGAGTTCCAATCTAGTCTTCTATGAACAAAAATGCAATTAATGTTCATATTTAACATATATTTTAATTTAGGCGAATACTTTTTGTCGTATCAATTTAGGGCTTTGAGACTCATTCCGAACTTTATTTTGAACAGATTTTATCACAAGAATTGACCCTCTGTATAAAATCTCTATCTCCAAGTAATATTGACCAATAAAATACCGACTATCATAACAAAGATGATGTAACTATAATGGACCAAGCAGTTAGCACTGTCGTTCAATTGACAGAGATTGTGGAGCGTAGGAGCGCAGAGACGAGACAGACCACATTCAACGAGAGGATCAGAACCGGATATTAAATGGAGGACGCTCTATAGACGTGCTAACTGCTAACAATGTATTTAAATATATGGCCATTTCTGTACATACTACAAGTTTTATCTATGTATAAGTTTGTTGCTAATTCATTTGGCCAATTACACATTTGTTTGCCGAACTACTTTTCTTAAACCGGTTGTTAAGTCAAAATTTTCAATATATTCATTTTAACATATGAAAAGGAAATCATACATGAAAAATCATTAGAAAGGTATATAGGAAAACGCCAAGAGCGAGCAGTCGAAGATGAGAATTTTTACAAATATATATAAAATATTTGTATAAATTGCAAGGAATCTTCATAACTTTTATACAACTTCAAACCTGGAGTCAGTACATAACAATTTAAATATTTATTTCTGCAATTTATCATCTATAGAAAAATTATATACTTTTCACGATTTATAGACGTGTCAAAGAATAATGCTTAGGTATTGTTAACGTAAACGTAGTTGGCAGCTGTTATTTACTTCACTAATTAATATCAAAGTACTTATTTGAGCGTGCTGAATAATTACTGTCCTTTTACGCGCTGAGACAGGGATATAGTGAAATTATAATTAATTAAATACGAAGTATACATATTAATTATGTTATTAATAAATTCTATACCGATTATATTCGTTAACTATACTATACTATGTATTGACGTATAAAATTGGCAATCTTCTTGATAATTGCTTTTACAACAAATTTTATACGATAAAAGATAATATTTAGATAGTTTTACACACAGGTATATCTACCTTCTCAACTGATACAGTGCTAATACATGATAGTAACAATGACATAAATTTGCTGACTATTTTTGCGAAGCATTTTGTATTTTATCTTTCTTTTCCATCAACAAATACATTGAAATAAAATGATTTCCTTACAGGCCGTGAAAAGAGATTATTATCTTAAACTGTAACGCTAAAACAGAACATCAAGAATTAGAAAGTGCAATATTTCGAGCAACATAAAAATAGCAATAAGAAATCGTGACTACACACTTTGCATCAAGATGCCTATGCAAATGATGTGAACCAACCTTGAGCCGACAAAGCTTATAGCCGACACACAAATCATTGTTCTCCAGCTACGACACTACACAACAATCGTCTTACAAAGCGTTAAACAAAACTTACACTGTGGAACACGGTGTAACATTTCGGGGTGCGATCATCAATCACTGAATGAATACCGTTAAATAACATCACATTACATTTAAAGATTATTTGTATTTGTAAAACGGCACTGCGAATGACATATGTGGCAATTATTCAGTTTATTTACTTTGTATGTGTGTGTATTTTTACGTATTAGCGCCAAAACGTGTTTTGAATCAGCTGTATATGAGCAATTGCAATGTGCAATTCTTTGTGTCATGACATTTATACATATTTATATTAACTGCAGAACGAATAAGGTGCATCTTGAATTATTGATATATTAGTTGTAATTATAGACTTCTTTATGAACTTTCGTGATACTTACTATGCAATAATAGAAGTTCTGCTTTTATTTATGACTCAATGAAGATTAGAAATCGCCTCGTCGCTGTATAACTTTGCGCTAATATTTACAGTTGATGGAAAATTCTGTGAGGAGGATTTGGTTTCTGAGTCGGCAAAAGTGTCATTAACTTTAACTATTAAAACATTTTCTATACCAGCCCGAAGTCGTGCAATGTCCTCAGTAGTCAGCGATAATATCGAACTCTACTACTGCGTAAGTGTACAGTGTACATCTACGTTATCTTTCGAAAATATGTAGACAAGAGTTAATGTAGGTATGTCATGAATACTTACCAATTTTGTGATACTGTACTTTCACGTATGGATCTAAAGTATAAGAAGTCTTTTTAAACTGTTAAGAAGTCAAACAAGGATGCGCTTCATTTGTTGGTAATCACTTATCATAAATTACGGATGCTTGCAACACCAAGAGTATGTCTTACGCGTTGCCAATTCTTCTTCTTCTTTTATTTAAGAGAGTAACATTCTGCTTTCCTTTTAACCTGTTGGTATAATACTCGACTTCCACTTTATTCACCAAAGTTTACTAATAAAGGTTAAAACTGCAATGCAATTATGCAGAGATGAGGTCAATAATCGTTGTTTTTAAGAATCCATAGCATCTCTACATATCCCAGGAACGCAACAAGGTCCTTTTGGCTGGCAATTTCTGTACAATCTACCTATATATTTTAGACCGTAGATAGTTAGCATATAGAAGTATTTGGCAATATGTTTACAAATATATTCTATACCTTATAATAAATTGGAGGTACTTTTTATTTGCATAGAAAGCTTAAATAAATTAGAATATACCAATATGTTTTTAAATTAATTCAATTTATGAATTTCTTTAAAAATACACGGGGACTTGTTTAGTATCTGCAGTTAATATATTTTCATAAGCATAGATATATCTAACGACAGGCGCCAAAGTTATGTTAATCGATGTCTAATGTATTCATAAAATGTTATTTCCCACATTTTACTAAAATAATCTTACTCTAAGTATACCGGTCGCTAGATGTTTAGCACACATGGCACAGTAGCTAAGTAGTCATATTTCTTCGAATAAGTGTTGCTTCCAGCAGGTAGTATTCTACCACGGCTTGCACGAAATTACGAATAGATAATATACTTGTTTCTGGTCTAGATATTGTTCTACAAAAAGTAAAGTTCTCCAAAGCGTTAATTTTGGAACCCTAGCTTCTCTACTTTCTATGAATTCATAAATTATACATTTTTTATTACCGCATCAACGATGTCCTATGGTACCCATAAATATTAACTTTAAATAAGTTAGTTTTATATATTGTATAAAATACGTAAAAATATAATATTTTTATATATTCATTTTTATTTTACTACAGCTAAAGTAACATTACGCTCGTTCCCTGAGGGGTAGGTAAAAATATACGAACCTCTCATTTTGCAACAACAGTGCAGTTTTAGAGTAACATTCATAATTTGAACTTTAATACTGACACTATAAACAAAAAAGACCGCGCCGTCGGTCGGCTTCCATTTTGGTTATATCCGTCGGCCGTCCCACTACCTGCTCAGAGAGAACTTTTTCTTCACCAATGCTACACATTCATATAAGTATACTAAAGTTTATATCAACACGGCAGTCCATCGCCCAGTAAAATAACAGAGAGGTGATAAAATACGACATCTTGGCACAGCGACAGACAAATCGACATACACATCGGAAGTGACATTAAGAATCCAATTTAAATACCTACAAATTGGAGTCAGATATAAATAATACAATTACTAATCAATATAACAGCCTAATGCTGTGACCGTTTGACTTGCAATTCATACATCTTCAGTTTCTATTACGCTTATAACGTCCTGGTACTGAGTAAAAGCCTCTTTGAGAATTTTGTACTGACCAAGTCGCTCAGTATTTTCTTCACAGAATCGTTTTATTTTTTTGATGTATTTTATATCCATATATAGTCTTATATATGTATATCACACGAGAAGGGTAGATGCAGGGATTTTCCATCCACATTTTGCCAGCTATCTCAGTCTTACGTAATAGGGAGAGTCTATTGCAGTTGGCCGGGCACATTTCGAGAATCCGTTATGCTACTGCGAATGTTTTGACAGGAAATCTCGAGAATCAAACCCATGACGCCATGCACAGTAGGCGCATAATATACTCATAGTAGACAAACTCGTTCATTCATAACAGAAGCAGATGAAACTTAGGATGGAGCGACTATACAACATATGGTAAAACGCTGTAGTAAAACATGTATTTTTAGAAAAAAGGTAGATAAGTGTAGCTTATAATTAATTACAACCTAATAATTTATTAAACTAATTGCTAACTAATAGATCTGTAATACTATGTAACGGGCCGATGTTTTAATGATATAGGTACAATAACATACGTACATACATAGATTCACGCCTGTTTCCCAGAGGGGTAGGCAGAGACTACGGATTTCCATTTGCTACGATCCTGACACACTTCTTTGACTTCATTCATCACATTCCTCATACACGCTCGCCGGCTTAAGGTGCTCTTAACCTGGCCTTTGTTTAGAACGTCTCCGATCTGATTGACAAACGCTGGCCTAGGTCTTCCCCTTGCGACTGTTCCATTCACACTAGTCTTATAAACTTTCTTAGTAAGTCTTTTCTCGTCAATTTTTCTACGTGTCTAAACCAGCTCTATAACAGTGATCCAGAAAGACAGCTAGTTTATTTTAAAGTACAAACCTGAACACTGAGGTACTAAAATAGAAAACAATGTATTTATGTAATAATGGTTCATATTCAAGTCAGTGCTTCATATGAAAGAATTAAGTATACGTAGCCTGTTATTTTTTCACACACACTTTACATAAATTGTCCAACGTTATAGAGAATGACTCTATTGCTGTCGACCATGAATATTGTTGGCGTATTATAGGTAAATAGAAGAATACTCCACTGTTCTTCCATATGAAACGCTAAAATTTAAAACATTATTGAATGCAGCCGAGGCATATAGTAGGTGCACTTAACAATTTTGCGTCATGTCAGTTCCATTGTTTACTGGTACCTAAAGACATGTCAATATATTTCATTTCTAAAAGGCTTCTAAATATTATAAGTTAATAACCGTGTAAGGAAAAACTTCGTACCAATAGATTGCCTCAGAACTTTGACTATATCTATCAGTCAACCTGTCTTGGTCGGTATAGTTGACATTCATTTTTAGTAGCACATTTATGCTCAAAAGTGGTCAAACATACCTATGGTTTATAAGTGTAACGATATTATTATTTACAAACTCCCGCACGCGACATCTCTCGCGTGGTATGTCATTAAAACAGCATATTTCGCTATAACGCAGCTTTCTATTGGTCAAATTATTTTTAGAATCAGTTTATTTTAAGAGATTACCTTGCATATACTTCATTTGCCCTATTAATTTATATCTATAAATAAACAAGGCCATTAACGACCAATTATATTATTTTTCGAATTATTCCAACATGAACAGTGTTAATGTTACTTAATTAATTCATTAATAATTCATGTAATTATGTTTCAAATACCGGTATTAATTGGCGGATGATGATCAGTTAACAAGTGCAATTAAATGACACGTGTTTCTGTTCGAGTATGTTTTGCAAAACCTTCATAAAAGTACAAAAACATTGCATGTTGGCTTTCACATATTTAATATAAAGTATATATACATACTTATCTACATATAGGTTAACTAAGGAGGCAGCGTTAGTTAGTCTATAATATATAGTGTATGTAAAGGAAAAACAAATGTTTATTAACGTTAATAGTTAATGCTTATGTAACTAACTAGTTACTGAAGAATTGATTTTATTATTGGGGTCAAACTAGGCAAGCCTGATTTTTGATAGCAAAAGCGCTTGCATAATTACCTAATGCGAGATACCCGGTTTTGATTCCTTGGTTTTGGATAACCAGTCAGAAAAAATTGATACCAGTAAGAAATTGTTCTTGGCGATATAGTCGCCTATATTTTGCCTGAAGTATAATAATTCAATGGCTTTACAATAAAGAGTATTCTTATCTGCTAGTGAATTTTCAGTAATAACGTACTGCACAATAATCGCTTGCTTTTGAGCACGCATCTGTACTTAAGCCTTGTAATGTACTATATATGATATGAAATCAAAATTGTATATGAAATCACAGCTTGATCCTTATTCTCTATTTATCGGTAGCATTGCTAAACGAATATACTCAATAACCGACAATGCCTACATTCTTGTAAGTGTTGTTGATAGCTATATACCTAATGTTTCTGCGCACACATGTTTTAAGGTTGAGGAGTTCACAGTTTACATCTCTCACGGATGTAAGCTATGATATTTTTGTTTCAACTTAATCCTCTCAATCCTTAACGTTGTAAACGAGTCCAACAGTTTTAAATTGCTCAATCTACCCGCAGTTCCATGCTTTGGCTCTTTGTCATCCCTCACAAATTCTGTCAAAGCCGCTGTGTTGTATCTTCAATCTGCCTGTATGAAGTGTTACAGTTAAAACATAGTCAATCGATACGCATACTTTTCGGCATTGACTTATGCAAATTCTGACGGCACTACCATTTGTTATTTGTTTTTTGTGCTACTTGAATTGAAGAATCCGCTTCTTGCCTATTAACTTTTTCTGTATTGTTTCATTATGGTGTTGTCCATATTAGACTATGTGCCGATTTGAACTCAGTGTCATTAATATCACAAATGGTATTCCCCTAAATAAAAATAAACGACAATGAACATAAATGGCATTTCAGTTCCCATTTGACGTTGATTAGACTAGATTGTAACTCCGTTATGAACATATTTTATTACGAAAATTGGTCCACAGTTTTTATCTTAATTTAGATGATGTATAAAACGCAGGTAAATTTCAAATGTAAATCGTTCTGCGCATTAGTAGAGACACATTTACTTTTATTATAGCACCGTTGACTTATTTATCGAGGTCTATTATTAAGTAATCATGTAGGTACAATGTTGCAGATTGCAATAGAGAGGTGCTTGCCAATGAATATAATGATGTCAGATAGGTGACGATACACATGTAACTATCAACACGTACTGGCCGTATTATATCTCATCTTTTTAGTTTTTATATGGAATGTTTTGAAGCTAATTATACTGATAACTGTATTAGCTACACTGTTATTAGCTAATTGCCATTGTGCCAATACATGTGATATAACAGGTGATATTATCCTGCACTTGTTAGTTAGTGAACAAACTAAAAAATCAACGGCTACGAATTTAAGCTCTAATAGAGTACAATGACCTAACCGGTTTTGTGTTTGTTATTTTTTAAGAATATTATGTTGTAATCGAAATATTTAAACGATATTAATCTTGAAACTATTTAAAATGCCAAATGGGTAAAAAAGTATTTATCCAAAATGTAAAATAAAGCTATTTTTGCTCACCAATAGGTATTGTATATATCTACTAAAATCTAATTGTCCGTCTTAAATTAAAGGTATACCTATGCAAAGAATAGATATAAGTACGTACCTACGTGAAGGAATGCGCTTACTGCGTATTTCTTTATGTCCCTGCTTATTTATTTTCTTCTCTGTATTAGAATTTCTAACTTAGATATTAGACAGGTATGAAATAGCATATGATAAGTAACATATTTAAAAAACTGAATCAATGAGAGCTATACCTACTGTAAATGCCAAAATAATTACGTTTTTTGGCAATAAAAGCTTAAAGATGTCAGTCAGATTTACTTAACGGTATAACTACTGATTATTCTCTACACGGAAGGTAACGGTAAATATTATGAGCCTACTGATCATTTTTTACATTTTTTTTGTTTATTATTTGAGTTCATTTAAATTGGCATACTGTCAAACTGCAACTTATTTAACAATATTTACCTATTAAAATTAGCACTCCTGACGTTATATTAGAATACGCCTTATTATTAGATTATCAATACACAGTGGTTATGGACTTATAAAGGAGGTTGTCAAATCGGCCCGTGCGATTCTGTTATTTTTCCAAATATCATAGATTCAAGCTTTTATTTTTAATATAAGTAGGTACCTACTCCTATGCTTACTGAAAATACCTGTTCTATCCTCTCAACAATTCACTTAGTTTTTACTAAGTTACTTCACATAGGTACCAATCTATCATATAGGATTTGTAACACAACATTTGCAATTCGGGCATTTTAACAAAGATAGTTTAATTTAAGTATGTGTGTGTGTCATACATTTTGATTATAACATACTTAAGTATATCATACATACTAAGTGTATCTACTATGTACTTTAGGTAGGTACTCGCTGTTATTTTACTAGGTATTCTATATATGAATGTAAATATAAAGAAATGTAAATAGGTAAGTACATATCAATATACCTCCTTACATTCCTTTACTTAGCAATGCTACAAAGTGATAGGTACTACTCACGTGGGTACTAATAATTATTCGACTTTCACGTTGAAAAGAATTTTCTTTACTTTTAATTTTAAATCTCAAATTATACCTAGGTACCTATTAAAGCACTGTTATGCAATTACCTATACTTACCTACTGATATCGTGTAGATTTCAATACAGCAGATCAAACACACCTATTTTCTTATTTAATAAGAATATTTAATTCAACTGAAATTTGGAATCATCTCGCAATTCTGTTTTACCCAATTAATATTAATGCCCGAGCAAATACCTAAATCTATTCTAGCACTATCCTTTAAAGCTGTATACCTACTCCATTTGTGCTCGATTTAAAAAATTCAAGAGATTGCTATAGAATATACCTAGAAATACACAATATACCTACTAGGTAATATACCTACGTATACCTAACTGTTAAGTGCTTCCCTTAAGTGACGTAACTGCTCCCCCAAGACTGTTGCGCTTGAAGTTGAACTGAGAAAAAGTCCTAATTAAAAAGGACAGATAGATATAACTTACCATACATGGGAATAGGACGGTAGTAGCTCGATCGGTGTCATCTTCGAATGCAGCGCTTGACGGGTATCCAGGCAGCACAAGTTTCGCCGATAGTTCGTTGGTGAAAAATATTTTATTAAAAGGCTTTTTCTAGGTATAGTATTTGTGAGTGTTATCTTGTATGTATGTTTTTATAAATGTATGTGTGTTTAACATTGTGTAGGTTTACATGATGTCTAAAAAATCTTCACAGTACTTAACTTTAAATTTGTGTAGGTTGTTTGCATACGCTGAGGTAGATGCTGAACGTTATACCTTGAAGAAATATTAGCAAAATACAATTATTCCTAAATAAGTATATTAATACCTAAACTGTGTGCAATCTTAGATCACATTTTTGATTTCCTTACAAGTACCTACCTACTTATGAGTACCTACTTACATTCATATTTCAAGCGTTATTCCTAACGTTTATAAGGTACTTACCATATAGCTTATGTAGTCTGCTCTTTCAAATAGGAGACTATTTATTTATACACTAGGTCGTGTTCTTCTTGTGAAATAATGGATTAATGTTGTTTTTCATCATAAATCTGCAGTTATATTTATATGTTTCTGTCTGTTTATAATATTTGTATGTTATAAAATAACAATAAATATTAAATAAATATCATAGCAATATTTTAACCAAAAATGTTGAGCAAAATATATTTCTAACATGGTAGCGACCTGTTGGGTGTACTGTACACAATAACAAATGAGTTGGGCTGCGTCCGAGTGGCTGGCGCGTGGGAGTGGCACGCGCGGGGCGGGGCGTGCGGGGGCGCCGCCCTAAACAAAATGGCGGAGGCGCGCGCGCCAATTTTTGAATTTTAATTTGGAATCCTATAATAAGTTTTAAGGGTTCTAAGCCAAGAAAATCTTTGAAAATGGTGTAAATTTACAAAGATCAACTAAGAAACATGAGATGGACTTAATTTTCAGAAATAAACAAACAATTTTATGATATGAGTAGCAGTAGATACCTATGTATGACATCAGCTACATATTAAAACCGTTAAAAAACAGTACAGTTATAAAAACGTTAAGTTAATTATGAAGGCGATGATTAATATGATTATTAATCTTAAGCAAGTAGGTTTAGGCTCAGCCTTAGGCCTCCTTAAGCTGCAATAATATTTTCATGTCAATCAAACTCCCACACAAATAAATAACGAAACAATTAATAACAGAAAGTCACACATGTTATCAAAAGTGTCAAAAAGTCAATAAAATCAATTATCAAGTTGACTTATATCTTAACATAAAGTCATAAATTAAACTTATTCGTACAAAGGTTCGCCGACAACGCGAGCATCTATAAACAAATCGTTATTGCGATTTAAGGATCCATTTAAAAGCTATAAATTTATAATCACAAGCAAAAATCGCACTTATACAGAGTCTAGTAGAGTTCATCTTCAAACTTTAAAGCGAGACACCTTAGCTCTCATAAACTATTTCCAGTAACAGCTAAATGAAGAAGCGACTTTACGCTCTTGCTCACACGCGTTTTAAACTTGATCTGCGTAAAAGGGACAGAGGATATTTACGAGGTGTTTATATCGATACAGCGGCGTTGATTTAACCATTGCTTTGGTTTATTGCAGTCAATAAAATTGAGCGTTATGAGCCAAGGTCGTAAGTGAAAAATCGTCAATGATTTATGTCTTCATACTGGGACACTGGGAGGTTTTTGTTCGACACACAACTAAATATATGTGTTTTCTAATGTTTGACTTTTGAATGGGACTTTAGATCGATGAGTCACTTGGGATTGCCTTAGTTTGTTAGGCAAACTAGACATTTGTCTAACTTGTAATAGTGTGCTATTAAACTTGATTAATGTATTTTTTTTACTCGTCTTCGTGGCAGTTGTCGCATAGTGATGGGTACATCAATGTCAAATGAAAATATTCTACGCTTATAAGATGAAATGGCACTCACAGAACTACTAGGAAACAATTCCTGAACTACCAAAAAGTTTACCAGGCAATTGTCAATGCGAAATAAGTGCAACGACGGTTAGAACTAGACTTCTTCGAGAGGTCTTAGTTTCCTACCCATTACACTATTGATGTGAACAGTTGATTGTTACAAATGTGTTAAATAGTACAATTTGTTAACACAACACAAGTTTAGAATCTCCGAGATTACTCCGACAAACACTAAAGTTTTTAAAAATTAGAACTTTATAGAAACTTATAAGAAACATAGTAGTTACCTATAATAATTCCACCTATAAGTAAATTCAGCTGAAACGACAAACTTATTTAAACTAGGTACTAGTTAGAAAAAGCACACATAGTATCTAAATGTATTTAATGTTTCTGCTAACTATTAGATAATGCACTTATTGTGGGTTATGTAAACTTCAATTTGCTTTGAGAGGGTGATACAAAAGTAGAAAGCAAATATATACCTATCCAATATTCTTGTCAGAATTAAGCTATTAAAAACTTCCTATTCTAATACTTGACCGTCATAAGTATTTATTTTCAGAAATAATTTTATTACTTGAAAGTCTTACATTGAGACATTTAAACATTTACTTTAAAGTTTTCAGAATACAGCATGTTTCTTTTTATTTCACCATTGATATAAGCGAATTTGGGATAATAAAAGTATTGGTAGTGCTACATATTATGTCATATTATGTAGGTATATCTGCTTTCCTGTTCTATCCATTTATGCATATTTGTTACCTATGCTGCCAAAAATTATATCATTAATGTAAAATAATTGCTATAAAAGTTAACTGGTTAGTAATAAAGGAATTAAAATGTTTACAAAATATTTACTCAGACTTCGTTGTCTGTCTTCAGACTACGAATCAATCAATGAAACTCAAACATTGATAAACAAATTAAGAAAGATCAGAACACGAGACGTCAACACGTCACTCACTTTAGCAACACGATAATTACAAAAAAATTCTAAAGAAATATTAAAGGAATAAGAATCAAAGAGCGATCAGTCCAATTGCTGGCAATATGTAGATGATTGCGTTATCTGAACATGACCGTGAACCCAATCTGAGGCAAGTGCAATGGCACATTGACGAACATCATAAATAACACTTATCATCCATACGCCGAGACCAGACAGCCACCAAAATACCACGACCTCTCTTACAAAACAAATTTGTTCTAACACTATAATCTCCACCAGCTCAATCTATAATGGGAGGAGAATTGAAAGAAATTGGATTGTTTACATCCGTTGGCGTATGATAAAAATAGTAAATACATTGGTGCCAATATTTGTGTTTTGTTGGTAAATAGATTCATGCCAAATGTCTACGAAATATTATTCGTGCAATATTAATTTATTCTGTTTACTAATAAGAAGCAACTATTAAACATAGAGTAGGCAACAGGGATGCGATAATACTAGGTATTACTAATGACTGCCAGAACTTCGTACGTATAACAACGTCGACTCTTAATGATAATAAGTACATCTAAAGCAGGTATTGTAAGATTTCTTGACGTTTGACTGTTCATATCATGACTAAAACCATGCCGGTCATAAGTTGGATGTATGGTAAGTACATGTTCGTAAAACCACAACAGTTCTTTCTAATTACGGCACAAACAACTTCGTAAATAACACCCTCAAAATAAGGTCAAAACACCACGCAACGACAGCCAACTAATTGCACACAAAAAAAAATTGTTTTAATAACTTCCGGCGAGCTGAAATCACCAGACAAATACAGCGCCATTAAAAACTCTGCAAAACCATAATTGCTTCAATTTCAAACTTGTCAAAATCACATTAGTTGAGATCGTACGAGCCCGCAGTACGCGCCCAGCGGCCATTGGACGCGGGGGATTATTAAAAACGCATTAGAGGCGGCCACACCTAGTACATATTATATAGCATTCGTAAAAAAAGTAATTTGAGATTTGTAAGGTAGGGAGGCACCAATCAGCCGTGACTGACACGGAAGGTACGAGCGTATCACGCAAAATCATTATTTTGTCGTTAGCCTAACGTATTATAATGACGGTATCTAGGCCCACCATCTAAGAATGCCTTTATTTTATAGTTGGGGAAAGTTGGGATTAGTACAGCATTAGCGGCAGCTGGGGCCTTGACCTTTTTACCGTTAGCTTTTTCTTTGGAGAAAGTGTGGTGCGTATATAATGTAATACCTACCCCTTCGAATAACAGGCTTTAGTATATGTACCTATGTGTATATTAATGAAATAGCAAAAGCTTAAACAAACGAAACGTATGTCTACTAAAATACACACGCAAGTATTCACTGACTTACTTTTCTCAATAATGAGATCCTTTAGCTATAGATCTGTTGAATGAATAAAAATTGTGGTTATGTTGTCAATGTTTAAAATTGTTTCAGGTACAAATACTTTAGTAGGTACATGTACATATGTTAAATTGCTTGTTTATTACAAATAAAGGTTTGTGAACAATAAAAATCTGAAAGTACAATCATTATGCTTTATTAATTTCATGTATTTATATATTTATGACAATATCGTCTCGCCTAACCTTATTATGTTACTAATTATAGTTATATTCCATAAATTTTGAATCGATAGGACATAAATGGTAAATAAAATCCTTCAAATTAGGTTCCGATGTCTCTATAGACCTAATTTTTTGAGTTTTGAGAACAATTCCCGACAGGCTTAAGAACCAGAACTTAATTTTATAAGTAAAACTAACTTTATTTTTAATTTTACAGTTCAAACTCAAAGTTCCATCTGGCAAGGGATTAAACAATTTTGTTCTGTTACAATTGCACCGGAAAAATTGTTAATCTACATGATTTTTGATAGCAATTATCTATACCATACTTTGTAGTATACTTTTTAAAAGTAACAACAAATCAACACTGCTTAATTCTAATAAAATTAACACAAATAGTATTGAGCAATTCAAAATAATCCAACAAAATGCATCCCAGCCAGACAGTATCGAATATTCTCCACCAATCGCAAGAGATGGAAACGTAAGCGAACCTAATTAGCAAATCAATAAATAAATATTGAATATATCGACAATATACAATTTACATTTTCACTTAACGAACACAGCACAAAATTAAAAAAGAAGAAAAAAATATTTATAGAACCGGCTCACTGAGTTCTTATTAAAACATTCACTAATTACAATCTATGTGAAAAATAATTTACAAATAGTACTTTTTTATACATTATTACGAAAAAACGTATAACTTGAATCCTGACAAGTTCTCCTTTCTATCACTCGCCAATTTTATATAATAATATTCGTAAAACTAACGTGTTACGAGTATATATATTAGATATTTCATTTTACGTATATCGGGTTTCTTAATCAATGATTTTATAAAAATACCTTTTCAAAATGATGTATTACGGTTATACCAGGTCAAGCGTTCCTGTATCTACGTATTTACGTATATAGTTCGTATAAACACCACCAGTTTATTTCCTAACTTTGGTATACAGTGTACATGTAACCTCAAATCTACGTTCCACAAGAGATTTATAAATCAAAGTATCAAGATCTGCACCTACGATATTGAAGGTAACTTTTGTTTCATTATAAATAAACTGATTTTTCCATTCGTTCGTATCCGTTATGCACCCAGAGAGGCGCATAGCTTTCCTTAATAGAAATTCAAAGAATATCTCTTTTGTTCATTTTAAGTAGTTTCCTAAATTATAAACTTCGTTCTCGTAACATTTTACAATAATAATAGATTCCTATGACGTTTATTATCAGTATTAGGTAATTACGTATATGTGTCATCAAAAATCGTATACATTGCACTTGTAAACTGGCCTTCCACACTAGGAGTTACGCGTATATCGACAAACGAAATATAAAAGAGACGATCGTCAAACCAAAACACTCATACCGCAAAAAAACTCAATCACGAAGCTAGTCGTTGTTTCCCAAATTAATCTCAGTAATTAATTATTCACACTAAAACAATTGTACATCATATAATCTAAAATTATCATGTATGTATGTACAGAATAGTATTTAGATAGCTTAATTAAGAAATAAAACATCAAATATATTAAATAATAACAATATGGATACTAATTGCCTTCTTATCAATGGTTAATTATAAGAGGTCCTTATGGTTTTGTGATTCAAAATTATCAGAGAAAATTTTACTTTTTGTAATTTCTTCAATAGTGCTTGACACGGGATCAAACAATAAATTATGGACGTCATGTATTCTTATTTTTTTTTAATAAATACAAAAATGTAAATACTATTAGATGCCAACTTAAAGTAGCTATACAATAAATATTACCAAACATGTATCAAGCACTTTGTGAAGAACTTAAAAAAACATAGTGACCGATTGCAAATCAGTAGTAAATACCGAAAGAACGATAATTAATCAACTATAATAATCACATAAATGATGCAGTTTACTAATCATATACACTGCGTTTTTGGTAATTATTGGTATTGAGATTGTTTCTATAAATTAATTTATACTTAACAACTGTAAAAATCTCTTCATCACACTATCATTACTCTTTATTCGAAATCACTAGGTTACGTATTAGTTATAATGTAATATTATCATGAAAAGTCCAACATACAATTTATACAAATTAAACTGTTCTAGTAACTTCGGTCTCGGGCCGTATTGTTTCAGATCTGCGCTCGAAGCTGTCGAATGTAACATTCGTATACACAAAATAAAACGCGGAAACAGAAGTGCGGTTCGGGCGAGCCGCTCTGAAACAACGCAACCCTAGCTTGGACCGCGTGAACTAAGCTAGAGGCCTTTACTGTGGCGAGGTGGGCGGACTCATGTTGTCCGGCTCGTCCCCGGAGCCGGGCTCGCCTTTGGTCTTGTTCTCCTTCTTCCACTTCATGCGGCGGTTCTGGAACCAGATCTTGATCTGGCGCTCGGTGAGGCATAACGCGTGCGCGATCTCGATCCGTCTCCTCCGCGTCAGGTACCGGTTGAAGTGGAACTCCTTCTCCAGCTCGAGTGTCTGGTACCGGGTGTAAGTCTGCCGTCCCCGCTTCCTTTCTGAAATGAGATAACGGCACACGTTAATACGTTTCGATAAAAAAAGAACTACAGATTAATTTGGATTGCCTTTACGAGCGGGTGGCAGCCCTGACAGACGGCAGACGTTAAAAACTGCATAGGCATTTCTGATAAATGTTGGTTATTTGTAAACAGCGAACACTCCCGCGCCCAGTTAATTGAAAATTGTTTTGAGCTTATCAATTTGTTAATTGTTTTTGCTTGTTGGGCATCTCTCTCGGCTGTCGGGAACTTGGAGTCTTACAGAAATCACTGCGCCCGTGGAAGGTAATCTAATTCAAGGAACATTAATTTTCAATCGACGAAGGCAAAGAAACTGTACTTTCGTATTGTTCGGTGCTACTGGTTTTAAAAGGACTTATAACATCAATAAATCAAGTCATTTTTGTTTTTTTAAAATAATCGCGTAAATGAGAAGTAATCAATTCAATCAAGTTTTCAATTTATCTCAGGTTAATTAACATAAAATGAGTATATATATAAGTAACTGAATATAAAGTAAGCAATTTGTTTAATCTAGGAAATGAATCTTTTTGCAATAAAGCGGCTATTCAATTATAACTATATTTTCAGAAAACTAGTAATAAATCACAAGTGGCACCTAACGACAATGGACGCGCTGTGGTCTTAGGTCCATAATTACATGCGGCTATTAGTGAGACATAAGTAGACGCCAATAATAAATTTACAGATATTTAATAATTCTGATATATTACCACAATTTACGTATGTGTGCAATATTACGTGTGTATGACGTAAAATCACACGTATATGTGTTTGTACGTGAACACTCGGACCGAACCGCTACCGAAGCCAATTAAAATAATTTAAGACGCCGCGGGGCTTTTTCATTTTGTAATCATTATTCTTCGAGGAAGATGCGAAGCCTATTATACACGGTTTAGATGATGCACTGAACAGTAATTTATTTGATATGAAAAAAAAGTATAAACCGGACAAGACAAGCGAAACTGCACGTATCAAACGCGATTAAACTGTATTAATAGATGAAGAGACAAGATAAGTTGTTGGTTCATATGAATTAGATTTATGCAGATTAATAGAGCTTTTAGAGATGTTCATGTCATTCAGAAAACGATGATTCACCACAAGTACATATTTATTAATCCAATACTCAATCAAACTGTCAAACGACAGTTTAAAAAAACATTAGACACGATACTAATTTGCTAAAACACTGTGCCATTAACCCCAAACATGAAACTACATTAACCCACGAAGTACAAATAACTACGTTCAGAATTGAAATTGAAACGGTTGAAGTTAGCAAAGTTGAAACAAAGCAAAAGTTAGCTGATTATTTTCAGTTCAGTAACACGCGAAACGACTTGCCATACAAGATAAACACGCTAACTTCGAAGAAATACGCAGACACGAAACCCGAGGATTACATTGCGAATCACACTACCAACGACGTATTCCGAGAACCACAATATTCATAACTGCCTTCAAAAAACAAGAAAGTAGCCGCTGACAAACACGACAGTTTGTTCTTTGACAAACGAGCCACTGAGTACAACGTCATCAATATAGATAACCTTTGACCGGCTAACATAAATCTTAAGATTTCTAGAGGAATTTAACAGAGTGATGTAAAAGAGTCAGTCTACTAGGGTTGGTGCAACGGATTCAAAATTATCGCCCACTTGTTGCTCGGGAAATTGATAACAGCCTCATCGTCCTGTTGCCGGGATTTGGGACGCATTCAAGTACGTTCTTGTTGTCGTCAAATGAACGTTACGCTTATAGTGTGCACCAAACAATAGCGATCGATCATTCGAGTTATCGCCCAGGACGACAAACCAAGAATAAAAATGTATAGCTCTCTTCACTCTAGTCGGTACTATGAGCGCTTCATGTAACCTACGCTGCAGATACGGAAACCGTCGTTCAAGTAATAACAATCCTTATATCTCTTATCACACAAAGAGACTTGTACAAAGGCATTCAGTGTAAAGTTTCATAGAGAGTATTCAATAAATAAATTGTTGTATTCAAGAATTGAGCTCATAGTATTCTTACTACTTGTTAGGAGCGTCTTCATTATGTCAGGCAAGAGGATTATTAAATGTATCAGTCTATTTTATCAACTGAAGGCTTGTTTTAATTAACCAATCGAAAATAGTAATTTGAACATCCGAAAACACTTTCTGAAATCCCTTATTGGAGGTAAACATTTTACGATTAGAAAATGTATACAATACGTAATTAAATTTACTGATCGGAATAATACTAATACTACGTCACAGGTACTCTACATATAAATATATAGACTCGCCCATTCCCCAGGGGGGTAAGCTAAGACTTTTTAAAAGATTTCCGATAGCTGCGACTCTGGAATAACTCTCTTGCTACATTCACTTTCATGATATTCCTTATGCATGGTCGTCGGTTTAGAGTACTTAACATTGCCTTTCTCTGTCCCCTTCCACCTGCCCTATTTACATTTGCTTTGATAGAATTCTTTGGTCAGTCTTTGAACGTACATATACCATCTTAGCTTTATAAAACGTGATCCGGCGTCAAATTTAAAAAGTTCATCATAAGACCATTTCAAATTACTCTAATTGTATTTTAAGTCCGCTCATTGTATATTCATGTGATCATAGCAAGTGATAGCTTGCAGTATTTGCCCTTATCTCCGAGAAAAAGTAATAAGCCTCTGTATTCTAAACATAATCAAAATTAATACCATCTTCTATCAAGATAACTATTGATTCACGTATATCAATATCCAACAAACTAAATCAATCTATAATGTAAGCTAGTATATACTAAGTAAATTTCATCAAGACAACACAAAATATCATCGCTCATGTTGCGCCGAAAATTCCAAAACAATGTCGTATAGCGATATAGCTCATGAAATCCCCTTCCTAGCGGGCTTTATATATTACAGTGGCGGTTTCATCGCACACTCAGATGCATAAAACATGATCCCGACGTCAGATTTAAACCGTCCGTAATAAGAGCATTAAAGAGGGCACGGAAGGCGGGCGAGACGCTAGAGAATAGCTACGCTTCTTAATTTAGACGGGTAATAGCTTTAGGTGTTTGGAATTGATGAAATTGATTAAAGTTTTTAGTAACATCATCTAAATCTGATACTAAACACACCAATGAAAAAGATGAGAAAAGAAAAATATAAGTGAAACTACCGCAGAAATCACTTAGTCACAAAAAAATATGGATAATATGGTGATGCATGGACACAATTTGATTTTATTACTGGTATAATGTTGTAGCGCTATTTACTGAGTTTAAGTTTTCTTTTTATTATTTTATCGTCCTGAAACATTACACCAAAGATTTGCGTATCCAGCAATCTTGTTAAGAATACAATATTACCAAGATACAGACAAGCGTGCAAACCGCGACGACTCAACTGCTGGTGTGTCCCTCCCAAACGAAATCGCAGCTTTAGGAGCGTCGGGCGCAGCGCTGCATGTGTCGTCGGGAGAACATAAATCATCGCCTGGGAAGGGGCCGGCTTACTTTCACGACGATGTGGACAAACACACCGGGCATTGTTGAAAATTGGGTATGGACGGAGGGGAAAAGTGATTGGTAATGATGTAGGATACAATTCTGAAGTGAATGTATAAAATAGCTGAAATATTTTCTGGGTGTCAGACAGAGTAATGACTTGGAAACTACCACAACTCAAAATTCGAATAAGGAAATAAGTCATTTCGTCGAAAAGCACCGCTGGGTAATACACTTGTGCCATGTTAAAATTTGTATTCTTGGGTTCGTAACTACCAATTTGAACTTCTTCTAGATACGATTAATAAAATTATTATTAGTGACACGATGTATAATTTGTGGCCAAGTAATACAGAGATTTTTAAAAGGGTGAGAATTTCAGGAATATTTTTTGTGCCTTTAAGTATTCTAAATATTATCTACCAAACTATAAGGTAAATCTGATATTCAGCTATGTCGAACCCAAGAGATTATAGTTAGTACTATTAAGTACAGCGCAAATGCGTTTTCTGGGGCGCTTGCAACACAATCCATACGGCGCTAATCCCTCGAGAACGCAAAGGTTGGCTTACATTTATCTGGATAAAGTGCGTGCTAAAATATTGAGAGGCGTGCGCTATCTCAGATCGCATTTGTACTGATTACATGGTGTACGCCGTGTACAAAGGTAAAGGGTCGAAAAATGCGGTCAGTTCAACCGGTTCGGAGTTAAAACGAATTGAGACGTTATTACAGTTATTAACTTTTGGGCGTTTTTTATGTTTGCGAGAGTAGTTGTGCAGCTGCCGATCATGAGATCCGTCTGTCGAAAACAGAGTTATTGGCTTGTTCCTTTAGAAAATTCTCAGGGCTCTGCATAACTATGTGCTCTAGACAGATAGTTTCATACACACATACCTAAACGTACCTGATTAAGGTATTATGTATCTCTACTGAATTCTTCAGAGATTTACGTAGGCTACACGTAATGCTACAGTATTATTATGAACATGTACTTGCATTCACAATTGTATATCAATAGAGCACTGTAGTGACCGCAACTGCTGTGCATGAGGGCTCGCTTTTGATTCCAAATTTGGATTTTACTGTCACGAAATTCTAATTAGTAGCGCAGTGTGAAACTGTGCTCGTTTCGAAGGCAATAGGCTCGCCCTCTATAGCGTGGAAGCTAAACTCACACTTGGCAACATGTAGCTGTAATATACCTCGCTTTCAAGTATATAAATAAGCGTGACACTATGTACGTTATATACCTATTATATCGAATATACTTCTTTTAGTCTCTTTGTAGAAACAAAGTAGCAACAAATCCAATCCCATTATTCGAAATATGGATGATTAATAACTTTAATTTATTGAGCTTACGGCATAAAAGCCTATCCAATTCCTAAATTAATGTTTAAAGAATTAATATACCTTATTATTTATATAATTAAGTGTTACACCGCGGATGATGGAAATAATTTTAGTATAAAACTTTCGCAACTGCATTAATTAAGTACAATAGATTTTGCAGTGGAGGGGCAGGTGTTTCTACACAACTATGAGAACCACGATACGTAAACATTGTTAATTTAGAGCCAACAAGAAGAATATAATTTATATAGTGAAAATAATTCATTTAAAATAAAACAATTTCACTTCGTTAAAAATTTGTATAAGAATCAAAAAGCCATAATTATAAAATTTACTAGTCATCGTCTACGACTTTATTCGCCAAGTCCAGTTTTAGCAATTTTTCAGTGCTATAATCACGCATACTGGAGCGAATTTAAATACATTGAGAAGTCAAGATAAATAATTTAGTTGGCTTAGAATCTGGTAGGCTCTCTAATAGGGGCAAAGAGAGGCTTTGATAATATTTTGCGATTTTATAAATAAAATTTATGCCTGTTGGCTAGTAAATAACCGATAAAGCGGAGCTAACTAGGTTCTGAGAATATGGTTAGGTTGTGTATTATGGCATCATCACAGTCTGTAAGTACCAACGTGAATATTAAGAACAATATTGATATAAAAATATTGTTTAAGGAAAAACTTGCTGTATAAAACACGCTTTCACAATTATGTAATGGAATAAAATAGTCCAAACATTTATCGCGACCGCGAGTTTAAAAAATAATAACAGGCAGCGGGCGCAAGCTAAATACCAAATTCATCAAGGGATGACAAGTGAAAAGAGCTTTTAATTTAATTCGTTGCGGTATCGCGCCACAGGAACACGAAAAAAATACAGCAACAGCTTGAAGCGATATCGACAATCCATAATTCATGTCCTACAATTTCATACATTTCGACTCTGCGGCAACGTTGTATTTGATGACGAAAACCAATCGAATTTTAACTTTATTTACGCTCGTGTTAAATTCAAAATGCTGTGTGATGGCTTGTTTGTTATGACATATAGGTGTGTAAGGATCACTCACTGTATTGCAACATCGTACATGATATCAAACGGGTATTCAGATTAATGCAATTTCTCTTAAACGCTTACACGTCGTAAATAAAATTGCTGGTTGCCGACGAGCCGGTACTGAAGGTCGATCCATGTTTATAGTGTTTAATTGATACTGCAATCGTGTAAAAATAAGTACATGTCGATTTTACGATTGTTTCGCTTTAAAGTTGCCGATTTATATAATGGTACTCAGTATCTTCAATTCATGTTTTCGTCCTTCTTTGATACCCAAAAACCATATGTAACTAGTTCCTGTCCATTAAAGCTATATTTGGATAACCAGGTTGTTTTTTTTAATATATTACGTTCTCAACTGCTACTAAGGCTTACGATTTTCATCTGCACAATAATTTTTTGATTTGGTCAACATCTACAGATCATAAATCAATATTCGAGACCGATAGGTGGTCTACTAATTTAAATTTGCTCAATGAGCTTGAAAGAGCAATGCCCGGTGTCTCTAGAGATTCAGTAAGATATGTGGTAATCCGACAAAGCCCAGGTGAATAAACAAAATAATCGTCACAGGCCAACCTATTAGTTACCTAAGCTTGGAGTAATAGTAGGCTGATTATTTGGCATACAATTGACAATCATCGAGGGTACGTTACGTATTCGTGAATGAACAGTGAGTTAACAACCGTGGCTTAAGACTTAGTAAACAGGGACAGAAAAAGAACTGAAGAAAATACTTAAAGCCATGTTTTACGGTACGCTATGACTGATAGAGATCAGATTGCTAATAAAAAACAAGTTTATGTTCTGACCTATAGACAAAATCTAAAACATATACACAAAACTTACATCTAACCACGTAATAGATATTAGACTCTACACTATATCTATGTAAAATACTTTTCTATGATTCGATCCGTATGGCAGAGGCATTGTAAAATATCATTGACTACACTAATGACCTAAAGCAATTTGTATAGAAACATTGATAAAATCCACGGCCAAAATGCGATGTATGACAAAACACGCAACATCATAATTATGGGTACCTCATGTATGATTTATGTGTCGTGTATACATATTTAACGGTACATTTTACTAAATTGTATGAAAAAGTTCCGTATCGCTATATTACTGAGCTTGCCTTGCCATGAAATGAACTACTCGTGGAATAGATCTCGATAAGATTTGATTTCCTGTGCACACAAATTATTAACAAATCCAGTTAAGATGTATACGAATACCCATTAGACAATTAAAATAATTTCTTTTCTCTAATAAACATATACATATTTCTATATATATAATTTTTTTGGGCAGTGAATTTAGTGATCGTGTTATCGTTCCATTCCTAAAAGAGTATTCAAACCTAGGTGTACTTTGAGTACATCGTTTCAATGTTTATAAAATCCCCTGTAACACACTTTATTAGTGTAAGCATTGTTTAAAAGAACATTACCAAATGTTAAATTACATTAATACTATTGGTTTGGATTTTTGAGGTTTTAATCCTATAGAATGCTCATGGATCAGCAATAAATGTCTTAGATCATTTTAGTAGAATGTAGCACTGGTACAAAAAGAAAATGGTGGCGTTGCAAGTTTTGATATTCATTAATCATTTGGGTCGTTTGGGCGGGCACTTTGGTTACTTACCAAACCACTAGAGTTTTATATACTCACTGGCCTAATGACTTTTGTTTTTAAACTATGTGTGTACTTATGATAAAACCGATGGATGAGATTTACGATTTGATTCTGATATTCAATTTTGTTTTTAATTAAGAGTGGTTTGACAGTTTTTACAAAATGGAAAATTTTACTGAAACTAATTGATTCTTGAATCAATTAGTTTCAGTAAAACTTGGAGTTTGGCTACTTGTAGCTAAGTATGGCTACTTGTAGCCAAACTCGTTGCAAATTAAGCCAATGAAAGTATTAAAAGGCTGCCAACGAATGAAATAATATCCATAAACGACATACAAGTACACATAGTAGAAGGCTTCATCACAAATCCGAGCGGATCTCAAAAAGAATTTATAACGCGAACACACAGCCATCACTCAGTGTTGTGTTGACGCTGATACCCGTCGTGTTTCGCATCCCAAATGGAATGTTATTCACCGAAAATTTAGCTTTGGTGTATGCTAAAAATTACGCGCTCCCCGCCGGGATTGAACGAAATACCGCCCGCAAAAAAGGTGTCAAATGAAATATTCAAATATATTTTAATATAATTCATGCGGCGGGCGTTTCATTTCTCTCCCTCGTAATGGAATGCTAAATTTTCGGGCGAACAAAAAATATATATTAATGCGCGTACCTAATAGCTTATACAAACTCGTTTGTTGGGTATTGTTGCGCACAATGGGTGCCATAACTCCGCGTCGCAGCCACGGCCGGTGACGTCTTTGTTAGGCTCGTAGAGCTTTGTTCTGTGCCCGGCTCCGCCCGTCGACGCGACATTCTACCCCGACCTCTGTCCCATACACACACCTACTCGCACATCAACACCTACCGATACAACATGTCTACATGACATAATCGAAACACAACAGTTAATTCCTTCCACATAACGGATCGAAGCCTTAATTTTCCCATCAACAAAATTAAAGCTATCAATTAAACTATCATGTTTTAAGAAACCTGAATGTATATGACTCAAAGGCTTTTAAAAAAATTACTGATTCCCTTACACGTAGGGGGCTAATTACCAGTTTTGTTCGGGCCATTACTATAATTTGCAGCAGGAAAAGCTCGAATGAATATTTGAGAAGGCGATAGAAAGTGAGTAATTGCCTTGGATCACGAAGTGAAAAGTTATGAAAGGTGCTAGGGTGGGCGATTTTTCACCGCCCGCCCAGTGAAAGCGAAAATCTTAATGAAAAAGAAAATATTCAATCATGTCACTCTGCGTCGATATTAAAACCCAGAGGTACACCGAGCAGGCTAGCTGAGATTATACGTGAAAGTAACAAAAACAAGTAGTGGTCGGCGGGCGCCTAAAAATTCATCTCAACATAATGCCGAGCGCGGAACGCATTAGGGCTCCAAGATGAGCTTCGCCGCGGGACAGCGTGCCCCAGGGGGCTTCCCCTGCCCCCGTAAGCCGGGTGGGGAGCGATCTCCGCTCCAGAGAATATTTGACACGGGTCTGGCAGATAGACAGGCCGGTCATGTGTGATCCCCGGGCAGGAAACGGGGGGGCTTTTTTCCGCTCCTCCGTCGTGGCTACTCCCTGCCTACCGGCACAAGTACAAAGATACGGTTTATGATTTATGTGGCACCGTCGACTCGCACATGTGCACGCATCATATGACGCGACGCTTTTTATACACAACTAATGATACGAACAGACTTAATATCATATTAATGAATATCGAGTGATCATAAAGGTTAATTTCGATATCTAATAGGACCATCCTTCTAGTGCAGTAATTTGCTAGACCGGTAATTATGTACGGAAAAAGCAATACACGCTAGTTTTTATACTTTTAATCTCCCTACACACTGGCTTTTATTGAATTAGCGGTTATCATGCCATAATGTTATGGATCCATTTCAATTTACAGCGGTTAGTGTTCGAAAATGGAATTTTAATACCACATAATAAGTTCGGCTTCATCGGCTTAGCGGCGGTCAAAGTTTGATTGGCGTTCTATCCCGACGTTTAATTAATGTGGGCCAAGCTAACCTAACCTCGAGTAAGAGAGAGAAAACAAGTGCGAGCCCGACAGAGAGAGGTGATTTCTGACAATGTTGCCAGTTAATTGGACACAAGTTACTTTTGAAGTAAAAGGACGTAGTTCGGGGAAATTATTGGTCTGAACTTAGTAGAACTTGAAAGAGGGTTCAAGAAAGGCACCTTGTTATTTAGTGAACTTTACTTAAGTTTCGAAACTGAATAAATGTATTGTGGGAGCTTGATAAATTACAAACTGATCTACACCATGACATTTCATTTTAGACGAATTTATTTTAATTGGTCAATTGTGTTCCTCTATTATTTTAATTGCGTTGTGATTCACAATCAAGTCTTGAAAAGTTAAATTAAGTTATTAAATAAGAAGAAAGATAGCTGTAAAATAATTAAGATTTATCTGTAATCTTTTCAAATGCAAATTATGGGAACTCATAAATCATAATACAATACTGTGAGTGGACTCACTATTGAATATTTTTCAAAATATTTATGTAATTATACTGTTATTAGTAATTACCTAATGCGTTAGCTCCGCCTGCATTTAGTTTAGATTATATTTTGAAATCCAACGATTATACCTATTAATGCGTTTGTAAAAAATTTTAGGATATAAAGATATTATCATATGCGTAGTAAATGCATGTTTTATTCACATGTTAATCTTCTAATATGGAATTGTAACTTTTAAATGTATGGTACTTGTTTTAATATGTTATATTTATCTACTAAACATCTAATATTATTAAGTAATTCAAGTAAAACATTACATTAAATAAGAAAATGTTTTAAATATTTACCAACATTTAAAGGTAACGTAATTCACTGGCAACTCTACCCACACAAACACACGTCATACTCTATTCAACACGTCAATGTGTGAGTTACATCCTATCCGTGAGAAGTGATCGTGAGACGACAATTCATACGTGTGCGTTGAGATCTATCAATGTGTGCGTTAGACATATATTAATGGGATTGGTGTATTTCGATGTGGGTGTATGTAATTATAGGATGGTAATGGTTTTTTAATAAGCTCCCAACTTTTTGTGTTCTTTATTTTTTGTTTTGGGTAGTAATCATATTCATATTTCATGTAAGTAGGTGTATATAGTTATCTATAATTTTTTACCGCTTAAGTATATACTTAAGAATTAACGGTGTTTTTGTTAAGGTTCAAACTTCACATGTGTTACATAATAATTCCGTGTGTATAAAAATAGAATATTATTAGCAAATAAACAACTTGAGCTACTAAAACTGGCTAGAAATAAACAAAACATGACACTGATTTCAACGCTATCGTTCCTTGTGAGTTTCTGTAATTTGAATTACGGCTTTAAGTTGGGAAATCTATTTTCCTCACTGCAAGACAGTGTGCTTATTAGTTTACTTTAGTCATAGCTTTGTACATCATTATTATACTTGATAGAGGTTTATACGTACCAAATTCATCCATAATATGATACTTTAAGTTAAAAGCAGTAAGTTACCCCAAAGTTATCAGATGCTGATAACATAAAGCCCATTATAACTTCTATCCGTGTTGCCCAGTCTCTCTGCTATATATCTTGTTCTATACCTCTTAGCCAACAAAATCCTGTGCTGACATTGAAAAAATAATACCAAAAAACAATACTAACGCTATCCGTCAACGTCGCACTCGCAGACCGAACCGGAAAGTCACCACCGAACAGAATTAGAAATATATTTTTACCCCTCACTGTACCCAGTGTTACCCCACTGTGTAAAAAAATCTTTATGCAAATAATAGCACGTGTAAATACAAGGGGAAGTAAGGGAAATGCGGGCCATCTCCCGCTTTAAATAAATAAAAACATTTTGTGGAAATTTTTGACTTCATCGTTTTAGAGGGTGATGTGTAATGGTGCAGAATCTTGACGACAAATTAAGTTTTAATTCGTTATGACGTAATTAATATACCTATTTCAAAATTTGCTGTTATCATCAAACAATAATTTGGATTCATAACACTGCACTCGATCTTCATTACAAAGTACGAAACGAATCGTTAAAATACAAAAGATAATTTAAACACTGATTAAGTTTAGATCCAAGCATTCACGTAAGAACCACAATCAGCTTGATACAAAAACTTGATAAAGTAAATCACGATATAAAAAGCACAAAAGTCAAAACTCTTAAAGAAAGTTAGACAGAAAAAGAGCCCGGCTTCCAATCTAGTAAGGCATCTATCGTCATTGTTACTGTACGACAATCGACAATCGATCAAGTCGCCGACAATGCGACTTATCACCTACATTACTGTGGAAATCACTAGGTTTTGTCACAGATGGCGAGAAAATTTACTGAAAAATAATAAATGATACGGTGAAACTTGAAACCCGGTGCTGTGAACTGAATATGCACATTATTTATGTTGGATCATTTTCAAGAAAGACTCAAGAGCTTAAAGTACAATTAAACTGGGTATCTACAAGAACAGTTAGATTCTTAGGGGTGATAGAGTCAATCACAATGATAAGCTCAGCGCGAAAAGCGAATCTTAATACAGAGTTGATGGTGAAATAATTAGTAGGTAGGAACTGACAATAAAACAAAGGAATGGTGTCAGAATCATATCAACTGAAGTTTTTGAAATGTTATACATACAGGCTTTCCAAAAGGTTTTTGAATGCGCATAGAATCTTATTTGGTTAGAAGTTACAGTTCTGCTATTGAAAAAAGACTACGACTACTACTGTGGGAGATATACGTTAATTAAGACAAGAAAACTAAAATGAAATCACGTTACGATTAATGTTGATCGTATATAGTCATAATACGTCATAAACATTACCTAATAACACAGGGGATTGTTCACCCACTAAATTCTATTAAGAAATAAAGGGCATCGATAGCCTAGTGGAAGATCGTTGGACTGCCACGCAGAGGTCTTGAGTTGAGTTTGATCCCACAACACACACCTCTAACTATTCGCAGTTATTTGTGTATATTGAGAAGTTGGTTATCGTTAGTTTTAACAGCAAAAGAAAACTACTTGAAAAATGGGGAATCTGCTTATCTGAGATTTTACCATAATATTCTCGATGGTATGTAATATCTGCCAATGCGTACTAAGCCTTCACGGTGGAGTATTACCTAATATTTCTCAAACAGAGGCCCATGTCCAGCTACGTGAGTTTATAAATATAGCTGATAATATAATAGTATAACAACTAATAGGATTATTTAAAATCATTTTTCACGCCGATGTGATGGAGGTGAATGAAAGATGTTATAAGTACCTACATATAAACATTTCCCACGTGCATTTTCTCAGTAGCAAAATAGAGCCCTGCTTGTTGGTATTTCACGCATTTTCACACAACACAACTCCTTCGACGTTAGCTAGAAAAAACAAACAAGCCGACCGTAACACATTTATAATTGTATTATACGTTTCTATGTTTAATACGAAACGATTGGAGCTTTCAGTGGCAAGCGGGGAAAATCAGAAGCAGGCACGAGAACAAATACTTGTATTCAATCATCTGGCATTCACAAAGGCCTCGGGGCTGATAACCGAACAATGAAATGTAACAAGTCGTCTATCCGGCATTGTACGCGGAGGAGGGAGGGGTGGCGCGTAGGGGGATTTCCATTATATTTCCATTTCCACCTCGATTCCCCGCAACTTATCGCGGCCTACCTCTTGGACTAGGTAAGTCTATCTTTCTATGCCGTTAGTCAGTGCGGCTATACGTCAAATCGTGGCGAAATAAAGGTGTTTTTGTGTGAATTCTGGGGAAAATAAAACCTCTGACGTTGATAAACGGATTTCACGAACTAAGGCTCTGTAAATTAGTGCTGTCTGAATCTGATTTTATTCACCTGTTTCAGTGGCATGATTATTAAAACTGAACTCTGCTAATGACCTTTGAGGACACAGAAGGACTGGCGAGAATACATCTTAAATCATTTCATTTCGCCAATTACATTTGGAAATAACGGTAAAAAGGGAGAATATGACACCATATAACAAATGTATCTGCGAACAGCAGGGGATGAGATATTTTTTAATAAATAGCAGCCATATTGCAATGTTTCTAGATTATAAACGTGTTACAATTAATATTCTATACAATATCTAACTGACCAATGGTTGACGTCATCTTTATACTACACATTTGACATCTTCATCAGCTTCCTCTTAAAGTAAAATAAAATATATCATCAGATATATCAAACGCCTTTTGTAACTAATGACGAACATAATTCTATCACTAAAACTCGTGATACTTTACACGAATTCTCATTATAACTACACTCAGCTGAATAATCAAACTCTAAACTTTATCTTTGTCATGTGTCACTAATAGGTATCTCCTGCGAGTTCAGTTGAAAGCATTTTTAACAGTTTATTTTAGTCTAAGACTTCCGAAATCTATTTATTAATAATTCGTATCAGTATTTTAGTGATTCTATTTTCAAATAGCAAGGTATATAATGACGTATAAACAAATTAAATCAGTACATAATCATTGCGTTCACGTTGCTACAGTTAATGATTAATGATTCGTAAGCTCCAAACGGAACGGCGTTCTATTTTCAAACAAACATACGCAGCGCTCCTATTGGTCGGTTTTTTATTACAAAATGGCAGCCGATATTTGAAGATAATTAATGAAGGAACGTTTTCAAGTAGATACGTGAAGATAACATAAGAGGTTTAACGAGGTACGGTTTAAGTGCGAGTAATTTTGCTACCGTATGGTTTAAGCACCTATATTTTTCATATGCTAAATAGGTACAGTATTTAAGATAATCTCCGAGATTCGTTTTTAGACCAGTTTTGGTAGTTACCCTTTTTACTTTGTTGCTGTAATTAATATTTCCTGATATTAATTGCATACAACAAGATACTTTGTAGGCTGGAGATCAACCCTACGCATACAAAACTACACAAATATGATAATGAATAGACTAGATTGAGATAAGATCGGATACGTGGCTTGATGTACAATGAATAAATGACATCATGGAGAGGAATGAAAGAGCAAGATTAACAGGAACACAACTGATTACAAGATTACTACATGTCATTTATTCAATCAGCAACAATACGCTTTAACTCTATTTTGATTTAGAATGTATTTCATAAGATAGTATCACGTCTGAGGGAGTAGGCAGATGTGTATAATACCTTTATTTCGAAAGCGATAGCCCACGTAGATGCCACGTAGTATAAAGTCAACCTATAGATAAAAACAAAATTCTACTATTAAATTATTCTTATTGAAAAAAAAAACAGTTTCACTTCATCGAACCGGCAAAATTATAGTTGTATAGGTACGGTTCTACACTTCTTAGTATTTTTGTAAATGTGAGTGTCTTTTAAGTACATACAGTGTCAGAATCAAGTCTGAAAAAGTAATGATTTGCGGATAATTTATAAAAACCAGTTACAAAATTAAATTTCGGTATGAATTCATATTTTTCGAATAGTTTCAAAACAGTTAGACAGGTACTACATATGGAATACTTAAATTATGTTTCAGACAGACTACATTTATTTATAACTTCCGAAAAACATTATTTTGGAATAGTGCTATTCCAAATAGCACACACAACAAAGGATCAAATATACTAATTTATTTAAAGAAATCATAAAAGAAAAACAGTTTCCTGGAATGTGTACAAGCAATCGATCTCTGCCTCATCAAATGATACATCAAACACGAGAAATAATTAGTTACGCTAACTCTAGCCAGCCTGTCAGTCTGGCACTAAGACTAAATCAAAATTGGAACATCTTATCTGGCATCTAGATCCGATATTAGTTATGAGATCGGTGCAAACAATTTCGACTAAGTTTAAAGTTTGCTGGCCGCAGGCGATCTGGAGATCCTCGTGAGTGGTATAAATTAATTGAAATTTTAAGCTACTAATGATATAAAGTGGCTAAAGATCAGGCAGGCATCTTTAAAAAGATTTTATATAATCAAGCATAATCATATCTAAAAGAATAGGTAGATATGTCATAATCACATTTACCAGGTACGTGTTAAATGTGGTGAACTAAAAGGTGAATAAATTATCATCTATTATTAGGAAACATTCAATAGTGAAGGAAGTAGTCATCTTAGACTATTTTTAGCCAAACATGTCACTTGTACAATACGTCGATATTATTGTAAGTAATCCATTAGCTCCATTGAAATGAATAAAAGAGGAAGATGAAGATATTGCAAGTCTCTGACAATATCCATCTATACAAAATGTACGTAGGTACTTGTAGCAATTTCCATGTTTATCTATCCGTTACCAAATCCCTTAATTCTTTATATGTCTGTACACTTACTGTTTCAATTATCTATATACTTTCTTCTTTATCTTCATCACTCTATCTTTGCCTCTATTAGATGACAATACCACAAAGCCAATTGAGTTCAAAAAAATGCAAATATCTATGAACCATTAATTCTGGAAACACCTTTACCAAATTGCACAAGTATAAGAAATACCGACATGTGTTAATATTACTGAATCTTCTATAATGGTGGTTTCATGTCAACTGACATATCTTGATATATGACAATATCGTATCTACGTACTGTATAATCTCGCGATTTAAAAGCACTGCCTTTTTCATTGTAGACTTTATTAAGTGGTAAATTGGCTCAATTGTTAACACACATAAAAATAGAAATCATTTCGCTTCGTATTGCCTAACCTTAGGGCTTTAGTCGACACGTCGTTGGACATCTCGTTCATCCTACGCAACGTAACGCAGATACAATCTGATATGATTTATGATTACTTGATTTATACGATTTAAAATGCTTTGTGTACCGCACCGTTAATTGCTATGCTATGACGTTCTTGTATTAAATTATATTACATTTGTTAATGTGAAGTTTTGGCATGAATATAAGTTTTATCAAGCGAGGTGTTTTGTTTTCTTTCGTCATTAGAAACTAAATGAGTCATGTATTATATCGTAATCGCATCGCAAGGAAATTATCTACGTCGTTGGCATATTTTGCGGTTATATTCAGAGAACTGAAATCGTAATATAAAATGTTTTATCGTCTGCAAATTTAAGTTTGCATCGTCTATTATTTTTCTACATAAGGATTATTCTGATGCTTACAAAAGTTAATTATTCATTGACTTCTCTTGAATGTAGCAAAGGACTATAGACCGTCCTTTGCATGTGAGATAAGTCGATGAATAAAGAACATTCGATATTAGCTTAGCTAAATAGGTTATAAATAGATCAACATACCTGCACTGACCGATAGTCCTACAGTAATATCACTAGTTTTATATCTATAAAGACATCCTACCGTGCACTCCTATCTCGAGTATTATGTATCGATATAATATATATATAAATCTGTACAATATACCAACAGAAGGTACGAAAATTAAACTGGTTCAAACTTTCCCGAATAATTAAAACTATCGCGTCGCGGACAGTGGCCAAACTATCTCTCGCAAATATGCACACAAAACTAAACCCCAAACTCTAACCAGCATCTCTATTGCGAGTGATATCGCCAATTACAATGGAAACCCTAAATCATGCAACTCCACCATAAATTAGATCTAAGACAAATTCAAAAACAGTAGGAGACGGTAGCGCAACTTGAGCGCTCATTGTTCCCCATCGGCGTCAGCTAAACAGAAGGTGAGCGCTTTTGTGTCGGCAGTTGTAAATTTTATGAAAAGTGAAATTCCTTTTGAATGCCTCTTCGACCCATAAATAATCCCCGAACAGTAGGCAGGGTATTGTTTCTGGCACTTATTGTTTCTCATCAATGCGCACGTGGAACGAAAGTGTTTTTGCAAATTGTCGAATCTATTCTCGCTACCTGAGTTCACGTACTCTATATTGTGCAAAATCTCCGTTGACACATGCATTTGCTCTCACTTTTAACGATACAATACTATATAAATCAATAAATAATGTGGACTGCACCTATTGTTTAAGTCACACAATAAAGAGAGTTTAAAGTTTCGTCGAAACTTACCAAATTGACTTCGCATCCAAGGGTATAGTGGACTGGGCAGTGACGCATTAGTGTTTGGCGGTGGCTGCTGTGGAGGTGGTTGCTGCGCGTGCATCGACTGCTGGTGCATGGGAGGCATCTGCGTCTGATGCTGCATGTCATCCACCGGGTACATGAGGTGCTGCTGGTGAGGAGGCACGCCGTGCTGCACCATGTGCTGCTGCGGGTGCATGTGGTGCGGCATCTGCTGCGCCTGCTCCAGCGGCGGGCTGCCCGGCACGCCACCCGCCGTCGCCGCCGCTGCCTGCAGTTTACACGACGTATACACTGCGGGCGCCGGGGGCTGGTGGCCATTCGGACCATAACCGTCCGTAACCGTTTTCGGACCCATATGCCCCATCTGAGATGGACTGTCGGGCCGGTAGCCATTTTGTTCCATCTGCTGGTAGTAGCCCAGTCTATCGTAGGGTGGAAACCTGGGGTAGGGCATGCCGGGCGCCGGCTGCGCGGGGTAGTGGTGCTGCGCCGGCCTGAGCTGCTGGTCGCAGCCCTCCATCTCGTGGCCCTGCTGTGGCACAGCGCCATAGTGCGCGTGGGCCTGCTGATGGTCATGCCCAGCCCCGTTCCTCATGTCAGGCATGTAGGCGTTTGAGAAATATGTCATGCTGTCGCAATTGTTGGCGCTCATCGCGGGCCCGCAGCCCGCGCGGCTCGCGTCCGTATCTTCCGTCGCAGATTCTCGGCCCTTTGGGCCGACACTACCTATCACAGTTCAGTCACTACACAAACACTTCGGATTCCATTCACTACACGACAGCTATCGATATCACTGACGGGTTGCTCGGTGCTGACGGACGGTGTCTTCTCATCTGCTTCTTCCACAAATCTGAAAAGAAAAGGTTGATGAACTTAGTCAATCTATAATTAAATTTTTCAGGTGGTCAGGTGTAAGAGGGCGGGTATCGATCGAATGTTTTTGTTGGCGAGCTCTCTAATAGCTGCGCCCGAGTCATCGCGCACACCGCCGATCTGACGGTTGACACTGACTGACACGTGTCCTAAAGCTGGGACACACACGATGTCATAAAACCTCATGTTCCCAGTACAACGCCTATTAGCGACAACCTGTCTGCGATACGAGCCCCCGTTTGCCGCAGATAACTAAGCGGCGCATTCTTAAACGCGATTCATGTTTGAAATCTGTCTTTGTCTGACTGAAGGATGCGGATCCTGAGAAGTGAGATGGCAGATGGAATAGTATCACGTCTCGAGATCGACATGTGGTTGACCCGCCGTCATACCCTCGACATTTCCCAGCAGTTGATGGAGCATGAGTGACAACCGCGCCGCCGCCCGACGATATAACTTTACACGGACGTTAATTTGTGTGTCGAGGGACAAGTGTCACAGAAACCACCGCGTTATCGTCCAATCTCGCTCTACTGGTTTAACGTAGAGAATTTATTACGTACTTATGTACGACAGCTACTAGAATTTACCAAGTAGTGAACATAATGAAACAAAAAATTCAATTAAGCTAATAAAAAAACGAGGATATTTTTAGAGTTTAGACGACTTCAAACGAGCGCTTGCGTCATATTTCGTACAATTTATTGTGGCAGCTATTGTGAGAGGTACCTTCTTCCGGAATATTATATTCACTAAGAGTTTACAGCATTACAAAGTCACGTCAGAATATTTTCGATATGCTTTGTTAACTTCATACACTGTGTAAAAAATCCTTGCACTGTAGTGGTACCGCCCCTGAGGGCTGGCGCAAGTTATTTAAAACCAAGAGCTCAAGCCTCATTAGCTGTCGTTAATGATGGCGGCGGCTCCCGGGACAATATGCTCGCACATGCTACTGTTGTTGTGTAACATTGGCATGGGAGCAAGCTATATTATTATCATGAACTAGATTGTCCATTCAAATGTCCGACATACTCAAAACATATTTCAAACGGTTAACGAGGAACATCAGTCTAAGTATGCAAACATTCATCGTTATCTATATTTAATGTTAACGAAAACATGAAAATTCTAAAGACATAAGAGTTGTAATTTATTTTGAAACGAGCGTGCGGGTCGCTACATCAATTGAAAGGCATGCCTATTCGGAAAATTTGCATGTACAGGGCTGGACAATTTAAATTTACGATTTCACCGCCCCCTAGCGACGCGACCCTCGCTTTTTTTAATTTTCAATTTCCATTTGCATTCCACCAACTAACTCTCATCCTATAAATGTAAGTACATGTAGAATAGAGGTGATTTATGAGATTTTACTTGCTGTTTACATTCGAAACGTTAGACACTTGTTATTATATTCTATGTTATGCTCAAAGTTATCATTATTATAACAAATAATACTTATGACCAAACTGTAAGCAGTAATTCTACGATATAAAGACAAACAAACTAATGAGGATCAAACTCACGAAACTGCGACATAGACAAAAATACAATTTAAAGTGAGCACATTAAGGAAATCACGCTGAAATAACTTGTAAGAGGTTTCGGCGAATAAACAAGATACTTAAACATGTGTAATAATTATAACAGTATCTCATAGTGAGTGGTTGATCTTGGCGCACGTACGGCTAATGTTCTAGCCGACAATTATGAGAGATAGGGATCTCGATACTACCCCGCGCATTCAAGGAACTTAAAGCTAACCGCGGCGTCGAAATTAAGTCTCACGTGCTCTTGATAATTTGATAACGGACGTCTAAGATTTGATTTATTTCTTAAATAACTGGTTTGTGAGTCAGCGCGGTCCGTTCTCATGCCCCCAACTTCTAAGTAAAGCTGTGCTATGTAATTAGGTGTGTGTCAAAATGTTTATGCGTTGGTTTCTAGGTAGAGGCTTTACGTCCGAGCCAAAGCGTGAGCTCCATTGAAGATGTAAATGTATTTAAGAGAAAAGTCAGGAGAGGTCAGCCGATGCTTCTTGTAATGCTTTGTTCCAGAAATATCTTTACGTTTTGTTTTCTAGAATTGCTAGCTTGTAATGAAACGACCACCACGACGCTAATGATATACGACATAAAAACGATACATATAAAAATGATTAAGCAACTTTCTAAGCAATATATAAACGTCAACATTTTTCTATGAATTGTGTGCAGACATTACGATCATATTGAAATAGTATCAGAAATACGTACACACATATATTTTTAAATAATTTCATTGAAGAACTGGAGTGTAAATCACTCGGAAATGTTTTAATAAGACGTAAAAATTGCAAAATATTCGATGGGCCATCTCGTATCTTGTTTTATAACAGTTGTGCAATAAATCATATAAAAATACACTGTGTAATAGACCAGAGACCAAATTAAAAAGAAAATTAATAACATTTCGCGACCAGCAGTCGGCAGCTGTTAATCAAGCGACGATCAAAGGATGAGTATTTTGGGAAAATTCCCAACGCGTGTATTTATCATTTCCACTATTTGTCAATTAGAGAGCTATTGTGGGAACAACGCACTTTGATTTATACACCCTGTATCGGTTTAGTGCGACAGTACACTAGAAAAGTGGCTCCACCTTGTTTTATTGCAGTTCCGGAACAACACCGCCATCTGTCTCAATAATATCTCATTGTTGACGTAGATTTACATAGAAACGTTCCTGCATCGTTTTTCTGAAATGTATTTTATGGTACTTTTATTTTAAAATATAACGGCACTAGATGACAAAGTTGATGACATTAATCGTCGTTCGTTAAGTAATTAAAGTGATTTAAATATAATTTGTGTCATCGTGTGCGCTAATATTCACAAATAATGCAGCTGAGCGCTATAGTAAACGATAAATTTTTAAAAAAAATTGTTTTAGTAAATACGATGTTTTATCGTTGATAATGTTAATACTGAATTTTCTTTGATACCTACTAGAAAATATTTGCACATTTTCGATTTTTTACTATGATTTGTTTTTTAAGAAATTAAGTAAGGCGAGTGTGAATAGGCCAGTTGGTAAGAAAAATCTGCGATCGAACAAACAGGGATTTTTTGGAGAAAAGCCAGGTAGAGTATCCTAAATTGTCGAGGAGTACGAAGAACGTAGCAAGAATTAATATTGCTGTCTTATGTCTGAATCATAACACATAGTATTCACCTATTTGGTAAAAAGAGAAGATCTAACGCATTTCTTATTATTGACATAAAAAGTCTATATAAAACATTGTTTTGTGTTGATTCTAACATCAATAAAGATTGTCTGCTAAAATAAGCCTGAAATATTGTATTTCCTATCCCATCCTACTTATCTCATCAAAAATCAAGTTTAAGTCTTCATGTATTTACGAATTAAGATAGAGTACTTTTCGCTCCGAGCGCACTATACATAGGTATATGGAGTCACTCATGAGATGATAATTTTTCATAACCCGTTCGTTTGAGACTTTATAACTGTCGGTTAATTTTTGCTTTAAGAATTCCTTTATTTTAAGGTCAGTAATCAATGGAAGCGGCTTTCGAAGGTATTTCTGTTCTAACACATCATGATGTGCTAACATTTTTCAGTTACACTTTAATTTGTAGGACAGGAAAAGTTCAATATTATTATGTTAATATATTACTGTACCTACCTTATTAAAGTTCGTTCTTACCGAGATATAAGCCCGTATAAAAGTTGCAGTAAAGTTAAAAATAAAGTGATTATTTTTAACTTTACTGCAACTTTTCATTCAACTCTCTAGTTTTACGTATGAATATGTATCTTATAAGAATTAAGCAGATTTTTGTAAATACTTCATGGCATGCGATGTTAGGTATTTATTGCTCTATTCACCTATCGACGTACCACAATCTAAATGAACTGTTTGAAAAGTTTTATTTACAGTATGGTTCTCCTCGTCCTCTTTTAAACTCTATTGTTCAATTTACAGTCGCTCCACACATCACAAAATTCTAACACGTCTGATTGCTCCTATCTGTCGCAAAATATTGTCAAACAGATGATTTCATAGTCATATTGGAATGCAAATTCTGCATTTGCCGACTTTGTTCGAAATCTATTGTATACACTATTTTCCTTAATATTTTCATAGGAATTATATAAATTTTTGAAAAGAGCACCGCCTTCACATCAACATATAGACTATCGTCATGTTTGTAAACCAAAGGCACTATATCTACTTTTTATAGCCAATGACTTCATAATATTTACAAGTAAGTCCATAGTTGTATTGAACTTTCTACCACTAATACTCAAGAACCAAAAACGTGGAAAATAAACATTTATTATTATATTTGTAAATGTTATTTCTAATTCGTGACACAACCGCAAAGACATTTTATCTATTAGGATGTTTTTTGTTCCCTCCGAGGTGGTCAATCAATAACAAATATTCATATTAGCTTGACCGCTTTCCTTGGAACTCAGTGGCTACATCTATTAAACATGGCTGGCAATTTATTAGCCAGTCACTCTCTCTCTGATCTTCGTATTATAGCGTCCTCTCCTGAGTTAATACTATAATCGCATACACACCTTGTTTTGCTAATGAATTTTAATGCTTATCTTGTTTGCACCTAACGTGTTTAAATGTGAGAAATGTCTTATTGTAATTGTAATTTGTTTATTTAATTGCTATCTTTAGTGTTTTGCATATCGTACAGGTGAAAACATACTGGTCGTTTTAAACTCCTATATAAAACCGCAACGTCGGATCTATTGATATTTCACGACTAAATGACTGCAACAAAGAAGTGCTGCGTTGCGAAAGAGGTATAAATACATATTTAAAAAGCTCTAGGAATCAATTTGCGTTTGTTATTCGAGTGGCGTCGAATGTTGTGAGTTCGATCCTCGGACGAAATAAAAATATGTTTAATCAACATAAATAATTTTATGGACTGGGTATACTTTGTGTTCATTCCTTGAATGTTTGTTAAATCCCTTGCAACACAAAGATAATCCCTATCGTGAGAGCTAGTCTTTTCTAAGAATAAAATACGCTTTTCTAATAGTTCTCCTACAGTTTCAAACTGGTATTCTGTTCTATTTCATACAATAATATTATAAGAATCTAATTTGGGTAACGTTACTTCTTAGCTCTACGTAGTTCAAGCGATAAAATTATTTTAGTTTAAGGTTCGAAGATTAGTCTATAGCATTATAATGTCATAGACTAATATCTTTGTCACCACCAATATTAACAACTCTGGAAGCATTAAAATAACTAAAACAAAAAAACAAAAGTATTCTTTTAGTAATTTCATATCCATTACACGTTTACACGCGTCGTAATCCCCTACGTATAATTACGACAGTGGTACTCTATTGAAAAACGGACGCATTTTTACGTGAAAACTCCGAAAGGCCCGGTGCACCCCCAGGTAAACCCGGCGCTAAGCGAGCCCTGAGTGAATAGCTATGTTCCCGCTAATTACCTCGGCCAACTTCTAAATTTAATCAGACAAGTTGTGTAATTTTCGCGGCGGGTATATAATTTTTCATGACGTTGAGGTGAGGGGCTCTGATTACCGCGTTTCACTCTTACGGTGACATGTACGTGTGAGGGGAAACTGTATGGAACTTGGGTGTTAATTATACGTTATAATTAGAAGGCAACATTCTGCTTAGTAGTCTTGACAGGTCTACGTGTAGTCTCTTGAGATACTCACTAAATAGTACCTTGACTAGAATATACCAAACAAAAATCTATTTAAAGGCTTTGACAAATAAATTAAACACAAATCTTGTGATAAATGTCAGAAACTAAATAATCAAGTAACATACATATTTTCACATGTAAATACTAGATAAATTGTTATTGATGTTTATATTTTAGGTGTAAAAGACAAGTTTGTCACTTTTAGTCAAACGATAATGGTTTCTTGGCTGAGTTATTTTAGACTGTTGTTTCAATGCGTGTAAATTACTTCACGTAACAAGACATATCTCTAATGGTTATATTTTATTAAAATAAGAATACAATATTGTTCTATTATTTAAGAGAGAGCTCAATCTGAAAACTCTCAGAGCTAACATTAAGACACTCAATACGTACCTATTGTGCAAAAGTTTTAGAAACTCCATTTTCCAGGCTAAAACTTAGCTCTTTCTGAAAGCGAATTCATACAATGACATGGGTCTACTAAAAACAATGAACAAATTTAAATATTGTGACTTTCACAAAGTGCGTAAAGCTTCAGTTAATTTCGAGTTTACTTAGGTCACACTAGAATACGACCTTCTATCTTAGTCCAACAATCAACTGCTTTTTAATGTATCTTTTAAAATACATGTTTTCATATTATCTATACCAGTAATTTATTATAAAATGATCATAAAGACCTGTGATATCAAAGATAAATATTGTTTATCTGCTAAATACTATGTGTACCTAAAAGGCTTCATAGCACACTTGATTAAACAAAAAACCAACCTGATAGACATTCAGATTAAAATCACGTTAAAAGAAGATAAGTACATGTTGAACTAATGAAATAATAAGTACCTCTATGAAGCGGATAATACGTTCCTAGCTAATTATAAATGCCTCAGCACACGGAGCATTTATATAATTATCTGACCACACAATCTCAGTGCGATAGAGATCTGTTGTGGCACTCGCGGCTACTGTTTTCGCACTAGCTATCACGTCATTAAATTTCCGTCACGTCGTGGCGTGTCCGCGCATAAACGCAGCGTTTTACGCCAACATCACTAGTATGCAGTTTTTACACAGTTTGATATATTGTTGGAGAGTTAGAGTTTTCTGATTATAGAGGATTCTGCGAAGGTAGATGATAGATAACTACAACTGCACTACAATGCACGTGTTATTACGTTTCTTCTCTTATTAGAAGTTTTCTTAGCAGAAATTTACTTGTCTTTTAGGTAGCTTAGGAGATACATGGATCTAACAAACGTATGCCATTTTATTCGTTATACTACTGAAAATTGTAATTCTATATTGAGGAATATTAATCACTTTTAGACCTTCCTTGGTCAATTCATGTAACTACACTTCTTTGGATTACTCTATGTGTGTACGCATAAATGTCCGCAAGTACTAACGCCCACACACTGCTCGATTTTTACTCTGGTTATGAAATATTTATAATACTGCCATTCGATTTGATAGTGGTCTGCAATTCTAAAGTTTGACCGCCTGATTGTCAAATAACTTACAGGTCAAGCGCAACTACGTAGGTATCGTAGATTTTTTTATATATTTATGTCAAAAATCACGTACATCCCATCCCTGTAGGTACTTAAATTATCGTGTATAACTTATTTTTGTGCGACATAACAAAGAGTTTGCCTTTTCGTCTTCGTTAAACCAGTGAGATGTATGTAGCTGTTCCATATAGGTAGATAGTTCCCGTTCTCTATTAATAATATGGATCTAACATATAACACACCAAATGTGTGTAATATAATACCGCCTTACCATTTTATCTATACATATAAATAAAATGAAAGTGTATGTCTAAAATAAACGAGATAAAAGCCTTTTATTAAACTCAGACAGTCAATCCGAGGCAACAAAAATACACTACCTACCATTTATCAACTTTCGATCTACCGGTCTGACTATTTATATGTTTGTTCGTTCTATATTTCGGAATGGCTGATCCGATCCTAATTCAACTTTTCCCTTAGGCAAATGACCATGCAAGGATTAATCGCAACTGCTGCAATTTCTTACTTAAACTCGTTAAGCCCTATTAAAAAGAGTTCAGAGAGTCGTGGTTCTAAAATTAACCTATAATATAACTGTTTCAGATTATAATATGATCTAGAAGCTATTTTCTCGTCGTCAGTAACATAGTAGAAACATCAAACCAAAACCTTGTTAAGATCAATCTCATAACACAATCAACATCAAATCTTCGGCGAGCTAAGGAAGCGATTCATCTTCCAAAACTAATGGAAATTACTTTCCTACACAATCTACGAACGGAAGTTTTGACTTGCGAATGTACCTAATAAAAATGAATACAGCTACCACTTAACCTTTGTACCGCCAGTATATTATAAATCGTACTTAGATATTAATATAATGTATCGCCATATAAATGTCAGTGTTAATAAAATATAAAACTGATTTCTTGAACATTAACAAATCGTTAAGGTGATGTTATGAGTATTTTTATTGAGTGTGTATCCATCTATCATATATCATTCGTATTAATCTGATAAATGTGAAAGTGTTGATGATGATAATTTGTATTATATCAATTTGTGATATTGGGTAAGATGTTACGAAATTTTATTCAATTTCTTACTTAATATTTTTGTTTATTATATAGATAATTAATGTTATATATACCTACCTATATATCTTAATAGGTTAAACTGATGTGGATCACAAAATACTAGTGGCGTTTGAGTTGAACATATAGCAAGTCTTTTGCTAAGATATCTTTAGAGTTCCAATCTACTCTAATAAACGTCAAATGTGAACTGAAATACAATTTAGGTTTACATTTAATCTTTATTTAATTTAAGAGAATACCATTTATGGTATATATTATACTAGTAGTTTTCCCGCGGTTTCACCCGCGTAAGTCCCGTTCTCGTGTGAATATCAGCTTTTCTTCTAACTTCAGGGTGGAATTTCCAAAAATCCTCTCTTAGTGCTCCCCTACACTCTCCAAGGAACATACATGCCAAATTTCAGCTTCTTGCGTTCAGTTGTTTCGGCTGTGCGTTGTCTGTCAGTCACTCAGTAACGGAAGAGTTTTATATATATAGATTGGGACTAGACCGGGACTCTATTTTGGTTATTTTTATTGCGAGAATTGGCCTTCTGATGGGCGTTGAAAACCCATTTTATATTTTTTATACACATAATAATGTAATAATTTCTCTCTATCGAACTGTTCTAAGCTACTGCTTCTGAACACTCCACAAAGAGTAATTTTTCACAGCAACGATGAATAAACAATACTTAAATATTTCTCTATTTCTGACATAGTCACAAAACGTGAACAAAACCATGATACATGATATGCTGTAGCCTAAGATCGCTTGCAGTACCAGAGGATTCATTCCAGGTTCCTCCCCTAGAGAAAGGGAATCAAATGTGGAATGACAGAAAAGGAATTACTGAGACAATTATATGACTCTGAGGAACTCTTATCAGCCGTAACGTAGCCAGGGAATACCCTGACTACGTTACGGCCTACTTTAGTAATAACTACTCCTACGTCAGTTTCCAGTACTAACTGTAAGAAGGTAGTACTTCTCCTAGCTTTACAGATTAAGGCACTTCCCTGAACAAATCAGCTCAGTCACACCTTACCAAAGAATTGGCAACAGCTCTACTTCAAAAAAGCCTATACATATATATATATATAGCATATAGCATCCCTATAAATACAATTATTTACTCAAATGTACAGATGTATTTCGATGTACTATACGTGTAGATATATGTATGCAAATGGATGCCACATAGACGATTACACAGCAAGCAACAGTAAGCTGGAATCTGTTAATCAAAGCGAACGCAATCAATTAAGGGCATTGCAATCAAAATGTCTGGCATTCCACAGTTAGGGGCAGCATCAAAGACTGGACGTCAACGTATTTATGGATGTGTAACAGATAGTGAAGCAATTAAACGGTGGTATTGGAACGTTTTATTTGCTATCTTGAACAAAAATAATTATGTAACTATATCCCCAAAGGGTGTAGTGGAGTACATTTACATTCATCTTTAGGATCCCGTGTAATAAACCAGTCTATTGCCGTTCACCAGAGTCTGCTGCTACTGCAAACTTCTTAACAGAAAAACCCATAACACATTTTTTGACCTGCATGTCGAACCCCAGACCCTATTGCACACTGCTGGGCTTATTTACATTCAAAATTGCTATAAAAGATCAAGACCTGCCTCTTATGTAGAGTCTCCTTTGTAGTCCCATACCTAAAAACGAGACCTATCTATTATGATATAATATTATCGGCGTTGTTTATAAACTGTCCACTGCTAGGCTATTCTTATAACAATAATAATAATATAATAATATTCTACCACATACACACAACACCATCTAGCCCAAACTAAGCAGAGCTTGTACTATGGGTACTAGACTATGGATAAACATACAAAATATACTTTATTTTTGTAAATACATTAATATTATATATAGAAAAAAGAATGCAATGATTTAGTATGAGAATGCTAAGGCTATAGTCCACCATGCTGGCCCAGTGAGTATTGGCAGACATCACACATTTTCAGACATGCATGTTACTTCACGACATTTTCCTTAGCTTTTAAAGCAAGTTATAATTTACTATTTATTATTAGATGCTTCAAGTCCTAGATAAACTAACTTAAACGATCTCGAAGCGTGACCTATATCGTCGATAATCTTAATTATAAAAGAGAGACTACCTATGTGGGTAACTCCTACCCTAAAAGAAAGACCTACTTTATTGCTAATCGTAACAGTAGAGGTATGTATTGTGGTGGAGAGAGATATTTTCTACTCTCTCTACTTCTACCGTCGTAGAAGAACAGACTTGTGCGCTGTAAGATCTCCTGGGTAAATTGCTAGTTCGAGGTAGAGTTTACCTAGGAGACAAGTATTCCTTTGAAGGTAGGTTATTTCCAAGGTAAAGTCAACCTTATAAGTCTTAAGTACCCCCAGAACATGTAAATGTGTAAACATATCGCAGTTATTTAAAAATTGCTTCTGCCTATAACCGGAATGCAGATGCGCAAGCATTACAGCGGTACCTTTTTGAAATTGTCGGTAAGTTGTGCGTGATAGATATATAGAATGTTGAAACAGGCCCTTTGCTTGATTATAAAAAAGAACAATAAATTACTCTTTAACTACCTAAAATAATTACTTATAATTATTTTCAACACTCAATATTAACGTTGAAAAATCGTCAAGATTCCAAGTCGCAATACCAGCCGTAACTTCCAGTTAACAACTGCTAAATATTCATCGTGTGTAAGTATAAGTATTCTAATAGAAACGCTAATTGTATAACTAATTACACTACTAAAGTACTCACAATTCAATTTGCACTATAACGAGTTGCTTAAAAATATATTATCAGACATTCCAGTAGTAAGAACAGGCCTACGGATTGTTATTCGAGCTATTGTAGTTCCGGATTCAACCGTTGCGGCGCTGCGGTCGAGTTATACCCGTTTAATTAACATTGCTATCATACCGGCTAATTGTTATATCGCGCAAAGCTGATTTATGGCGAGATACAAACGCCGACACCTTTGTAATTGCCACACGTGATTCAAACATTGCATGCATACACTGAACAATGGCGGCGGGGGTGAGCCGTATAGACAATAGTAGGCGGTACCGATTTTCAATTATCGCAATCAGTGCAATTATACAGCTTAGCGATTATAATTATCTTACCGATAGATACGCTACAAGTTTATTTTAGCATAAAGAATATTTTAGTTATCGGAAATTAATTACAGCACCATCTATTAATAAAATAAGGAACTTTTAAACTAACGCCATCTATGTATATTATAATGAACTGCCTTCATCGATAGCAAACGAATGACCAAAGCATGCAAAGTCAATGAAATTAAACAACCTAAAAAAATTGCTATTCTAAAATAAAATTGTGCAACAGCGTAGAGCGTAGTTAAATGGGAAAGCGAATGGGAATACCCATAAACTCTATTAAAATTCCTATCACAGTCGTTTTCCCGCTACATTGAATAATTCGAGACGCATTCTGAATAATCTGCGTTTCCCTTTCTCTAAGTTTACCTATTTTAAAACAACTGTGTTAAATGGTTTCGTTGTGTAAATACGATTATCTATTCATTCATGTGTGCGTACTTTGGAGTAAAGATTACTCTCTAATTTAATAAGATATAGGCATTTCAAAATTATTTTATATAAATAATTCAGTCATCATGCCTACGTAGATGGCGCTGTACGTCTATAGATGTTTACGTAGATACTTATTTAAACCTATGGTAGAAGTAGGTACTTGTTGGGTTGTTTTTTTAAGTTTCGCTAAGTACATTTCTTAGCCCTTGGGCTATAGATAGATAGAAGCCTTGGCTTTATCTTTAAATGAGTAAAAAATTTAAAACTATTTGTTGTGTAGATATTTAAGTACTTAAATTCTCTACTTGTGTACTTAAAAGTTTCTGGAACCAGCAAGAGGACTGAAAAGGAAGTGGACGCATAGATTTAACGACCAGATTAAAGATGTAGTGTCAGAGCCGAATATCATCGGAGAAATAAAAGCTGCCCGACTTCGCCGGGTCAGACATATGGCAAGAACGTGAGATTAGCCAACTGCCAGAAGAACACATTTCTGGTAACCCAAGATAAAACAGACCAGCTAAAGACCTGGAAGACATAAATGTGTACAATTGTTTTGACTTGGCACAAAATAGGAAGGTATGGCGTTCTCTAATGTTAGACTACAAGATTTACTTTGGGTCGCTGTGCAAACGAAGTAAGTAACTTATTGCCCAAAATGATTGTAAAATCTCAATATTTTTACCTACTCTAGGAATATGTTCTGTATCGCGATTGAAGTTACAAAAATTTAAACAATGGATACAAAACCACTTAGATAAGTTAACTGTTTGAGGACCACACAAATAATTATCCCGAATGGCGATCGAACCCAGAGCACTCGGCGCAATTGTAGCGGTGAGGCAAACAATTAAACTACTATGTATATATATTATAATTGAGCTACTGTTACCGTTTGCTTTAAAATATAAACAACAAAATCAGAAATTCTGACTTCAGTAAACAGGAAGAAGAAATAAGAAATATTGCAGCAACCGTATGTCATCAGTGAAGAGTATAAAGTCTCTATGTAGCCCTGGTTTCCTAGAAACTCAGATCGCTAACCTATCATCTCTAAATAATTCAAAGTTAAAAACAAAAGTCCGATACCAAAATAAGTTTCATAACGTAGCAGTCGTCAAAACAGTAAATCGCAGCTTTACATTAAATGTAACAGAAATGTAAACGGAAACGGGACATGGCGGGCGGGTTAATTTACGCGCAGCTGGCCTGGGCGGGCGGTATCTCTTGAGTTTCCGCCCTGGCGCCGGTAGCGATGAAAATCATTCATCAACCTTCGGTCGCACCACGCTGCTCTCAATAAACGTTCCTTTGCGAGATCTATCTCGCGCCAAAATGGAATTTTAAAGGTTAGCTTCGACGAGATAGGTTTGCTCGACGTGGTTTTTAAAATACTACCTACGTTTTAACCCAATTAAGTCATTAATAATATAAAAGATACAAATATGTTAAATACTTGTAATTAGATAACTATCGATACTTACATATTCTGAGATTTTAAGTAGGGAATAGCTGTCGATTTGCCACGTGTTACGTGTATGTATTGTAAAGTAATTAGTAAATAGTAAATAATCAAACATTCTTTTTTAAACCAAAGAAATGGAGATTTAATTGATATTAGTTTTATTATCTACTCTGTAATTTTTACTCAAATGCTGCATTGATATTTATAGTTCGACAGCACCGTAATAGCCATAAATCCTTAATACATAAATTAAGTTCATATTTTGCTAAATACCTTCACGCACTATTAATTTAGACGCTGTCAAAACTGACAAGGGTTAAGCTATACGATTATGGAATTTAAATTCTCCCATGCTGACCTACTTAATGTCGTTCTAATATATTTATATACGTTAATATCAATAACAAATCATTATCTGCACTGGCACAACACAATTATGGATAAAAATATTAAAATATACAGAAAGACTTTCTCAAATTCATTAATTGCAACACCATCTGTTAAACTTTATCAGAACTAAATAAAGATATAGTTATCGAAATGCAAACTTTTAAAAACTTACTCACTGCTGACCTCTATCGGTGAGTAGTCGAAGTAAGTAGCGTCCTTGACTTTAACTTTGGTGAAAGAGTTTATGTGATGACAGATGGCATTGTTGAATACTGAATTGGGTCTTTAAATTTTTTGTCAAATTATTGTAGTAAAATTATTGATCTCTATGTTAAATAATTTAAATTTTGATTTTAAGGATTTTAACTTATTAACAATGTGTATTTAAATGAATATTCGTATAAGAAAATCCGTGTACCTACTAATAAGCTATCTACTAGTCCAATTACACACGTACCCATTTGTCTAAATAGAATGTTCATAATAATCCAATGAGAGTATTTGTCTTCCATTTAAAAAGAAACACCTGTGACCACTGTCACGACCTTCTGTTATTGTTAATTTGTAAAGACTGTTTAAGCATTTCTGCACAATAAGTAGGTAGGTAGATAATACCTTAATAACTGCTTAGTAATAAGGTGGATATATTGCTAACCTTTAGATTACTTAGGTACGTGACTGAAATTATCTTGTTGGATTTAAAAAGATATACCTAAGTATAATATAATGATCGTTTTGATTTTATTTGTTAGGTATATTTATATATTTCCTAAAAAATAAATGCTTTTAAAACTTATTAGATGTACCAATGACCTTATAAATGATAAGAATGCTAAACATACTTAATTAGCACATATAGTTTTGTATAAATATAAATTTATAACTAATTATTAGCACAAATATAGCGATATTTTTTCAGACGCGACACGGCAGACAGCCTAGTTACAAAATGCTTGATTAAAAAATAAAAGAAAGACTCCAATTCTATCTAAAAAAAATTTGAATTCCACGACCCGATTTGAAAAAGGACAGCGGCGATAGGGATGGGACGAGCATCGCCGCGTCTGTCGAGATTTTTTGCGCGATTTTTTCGACGTTATTATTATGAGAAAAAATGCGGAGTCAGTAAAGCGGAACGTGGGGTGGGGGCATGACGAGGGTTCCCCGGTTTGATTGAAGCGAGGAGGTGGGGGGCGGGGCGGTGACGTCATGCTCTCATAATAGGCCGTGGCGTGCAGTGATGGCCGCCGTTTATCAAGAATGAGTGTTAGTTCCCTGCACTTGGACTATATTTATTGTGACTATTGATGTTTCGTCACGATAAAGATTGATGCCAGTGCTGTCGAGTAATGTTTTAACATGAGCTGAGATATATTAAACTTTTAAAAAGTAATAAAAATAATATTTGCATTACTTAACGAAATTTTTCGCAAACTGTGTAGGTTCCTATAGAACAATTATGTATACTTTGGATCCAATAGCGGTACTTAATTATAGCGCGCGGTATTCCTCTATAAATAAGTACTTAGACAGAAAACAGAATGCACTGTTACGTGTAAATAATACCTACTGATTTCGAAGTGTTGTTTCCTAAAATTAGAACAAAATAACAAACATTATTTGTTCCACGTGGAAGATGGGTTGTTCAATATCAAAACATGACCTGAAACTTTTGTAAACGACCCCGAGTTGGTTTGATTTCATCAGATCCGCTTACGAACAGCATTACAGTCATTATTAAGTAAAGTAAAAAATAACGTTGGCGTTTCTAAAACCAAGCATTCGCGTGCGTGAGGATGGGCGGAGCGGTGTTTGCGTGACGGTGCGCAGTTAGCGCGGGAACACCTCGCCGCGTGGCACATCACTAGCAACGCCTATTGCGCGCCGCCGGTTGTTGGCGGTTGGTCGCGGTTGCGTTTCAAAACGTTCCCTTCGTTACGTTTATAACGTTTATTCAAGTAGATGCAAAATTTGAAAGAAGAATTCTTCTTTGTTTTTGTCGATAAAATAATGAGTTTTAATCATTGATGTAAACAAATTGCATAGCACAGTGCCAAGTAGGTACAAATGCACAAACTGCGTGCCAAAATAAAATTAATTAATCAACGCCGAAAAACAATAACAAAATATGTTGTTTGGTACGAATAGAACGAAAGAAAATCGAATAAAATATCGGTTCATTGACAAAACGATAAACCAGTTTTTCAAATCATTTGATGAACGTTAAAAGCTGTTCGCAAATGCTTATTACCTGTTCTATGATAATTTACAACGATTACTAGTAAATTATCTGGCTAGTAAATATTAAAGTAGGTAGATATCACGTAGACTGTATTTGCATTCGACCTAATCGATTCGAAACAGATGTAGTTACTTTGAACAACGTAAACAGAATTATAAATGTATGAGTCTTATTATGTTTCTGGCTGTTTGTACAAATGGGATGCGACATTGGCGGTTAGAAAATACGTACTTTGGTTAACCTAGAAAACATTTTAAAATGTAGATTGGTGGATTACTTGCGTTCGTGTTGTTATCAAAGTATCAGTAGGTAGGCAATCGTAATACCTATTAGATATATTATTTTGAACTGATGTAAATTCTATAGGTACCTATATAAAAACTCTATAGCAGAATTAGAACATTGGCCTTCTTTCTATTGGCGCCGAATTCCATAGCACGGCATCCATTTCTGACTACCCAAAGCTATGCGCGTATTCAATAGTTAAGGAATGCTCACAAACGGTAAAGGAAAACATTGTGAGGAACCTGCGTGTCTAAGACTTCTCAATAATGTTCTTGAATATGTGTAAAGATTTCTAAACTACACTGGGCCAGTGTGATCAACTATGGCTTATATTTCTCACAGTAAGAAGAGGTCGATACAGCCCAATAGTCGAACAATAATACCAGGACTGATATTATATTACTATCCGTGTGTACCACGTGTATTTGTAACTAAAATTTAAGCCTATTAAGCTAAAAAACAAAGAAAAGATTAATAATATGATTCATCTATTAGTGTCTTTAGTATCCTGGCAAAATGTTTTTATCAAAACTAACTAGCTAACTTATTCTAAAATTAAAACAAATTTAATACTACCGTACTGTCCCACAAATACTGAGTTGAAAGCAGTATTTATTGACTAGTCGTTTTAAAAAGTTACGCACCTTGACTTTACCTATCTAGCCAAATTGCATTAACATTTTAATTTATAGTACGCCTTACACCTGGCTTTCTTATTAGCATGGTCATCACGTGACACAAACTATTGGTCATAGAAAAGCATTACTAATAAAAAAGCATATAAAATTAAATGCAACAAGTTCTACGTTTTAATTAACGTTCAAAACCGATTTTAATTTAATGTTCGATTATAAATCATCACATCACTGCTTGGATAAAATTCCAAGGATCTACACGCCGAAAATGCCGCAATCAGAGATCGGAGCGATTAAAAAAAGGCAAAGGCCAAAATTATAGAGACGAGAGCAATGATCGTAGCCGGCGGGCGTCGGCATCGTGGAATAGACTATGTAACTTCGATATATGTAGTCTTATGTACTCTATACATATCTACTGGTAGACTCTATGCACTGTCGATAGTTTAAACTTACGGTTATCGAACAATCGATTCTTTTTATAAAAGACTGCTCCGCACTAATGTTTATCTTTGTATCGCGAGGGATGTTACAAGCCTGTGACGTCGTTGTTAAAACTTAAACGATTGCGCCATCTTTGATGTCTATGTGTGAATTATGTGCTTTTAAAGGCCTGGTTGAGCCTAGATAGGTACCCTAAAGCTAAGAGCGTTCATGAAGAATGATTGAATAAAGCAAAGAGATATATATACTAGGATTGTACCAAGTGGATATCTGCAGACCCTGCCTAACATCCCTAATTATTTCTACATGTATATTAAAAATATCCAGTATTTCATAATTACACATAGACTTGCGCTTGTATAATAACACCGAAGTGAAGGATGAGGTGTTTTACACCTATATCTCACTGGCTAAGTTTATAATTGTTCAGCTTATGATTCTAATTAGACACATTTCCAGACACAATGGTGGTAGATACTGAAAATTCCTATAATAAAAATCTGTAAGCACTGAACGACCCAGTAACTGAACCCGGCACTCTACGATCACCTGCAAACATAATCCTAAATCTATTCAATCCTCGGGACCTACGAAGTAGTTTCTTACAACCATAGACTAAGTAAATACTATACACATACTTATTAGTATTAATTTAGTAATCCAAAGAGGTTTAAAATGTATTTTGAAATTGCAATGGGCTTATATTGTTTGTATATAAATTCTATACGTGTGCATAATATTAAAGAATGATGAGATTTCATTGACCTTTAACCTAACAGTTGTTCTGCAGCTAATCATTTATTTTATGTATTTTAAACTATCATAAGTTCAAAAGACGGCTTGCTCATCCACAACTGCACGAATGGCGTTGAGGTGTAAGTGGAAGTCTCGTCAATGCCAGTACGCCGAATGTTATGGGTGCCCCACAAATAGTTGTTTTGAGTCTGGGTGTTCTTTGTGTCCGTTCTTTGAATGTTTGTAAAGTCAGATATTAAAGACTGAACAAGGCCGGGTCATTTTTATTTTGGCGAGCCGTTTCTGAAACTTAAGGTACGCCTCTAAGGCTGTCAACGCAAGGATAATACAGTCGAAGTGCTAACTGATAAATAGGGCACCAAGTGCCAACGTAAGGGACTAAGATAACTGGTTCCCTGTCATCAACACAGCGCCTTCAGAAGCCTGGACCCCACTCGCCACAAGAACACAACATAACGTTGTTTGCCTGCAATATTTTCTAGGGAACAGGTGTTTCCAGTCAGGCCGTTTTTTGAGATGCCTTTTAATAATAAAAAGAACCAGGTTCTGCGTCACAATCGTAAATACCGCGAATACCTACATTCGGTTTTTAAATCATTTTTCCTTTGGGCTTATGTTTCATACCAAGTTTTGTCAAAATCGATTCAACTTTGTAGCCTTGAGAACGTAATAAACAGACAGAGCCACTTTTACATTAGTAATATTATTATCTTATAGATATAAGATATGTATATTTTAGTACCTACTAGACTTGGTCGCGGTTTCGCCTGGACTATAGTTCACTCCAACGTTCTTTACACAGATCATCATAACGCTTTTGCACCAGTTCTGCTGAACGAAATTAGATGAAACATATAGGTACTTATAAAATTCAGTCACACGATTATTTCTAAAAGGATATGCAGAACTGTATAATACATCTACATTTAGCCAGCTTTGATTTTAGATATTTTAATAGCGGCGAGCCTAGCGAGGAAAAGATCCAGAATCGACAACTAAAAATTCTTGACAACTCAATAAGACTGCCCCATCCGGATATCAAACTTAACCTTATCCACAGCGATTGCATTCACTACCGTTGCACCAAGGCTATCAAACTGTAAAAGTTGCATCAAAATTCATTTAGTAATCTTTACGTAATGCCGAGACACAAGGCAAAGACAGACAAAAGCTTTGGCTCCAGACTCCTATAAATAGACGATTACATTTTGTTAGTAAAATATATTTAATGTACAGACACATCCTTATTGCAGTTTATAGTAGTAAAGATGGATAGATAAGGAATAATATAATCGTATGAACTTATACATATGTATTAGGTAAATATATTCTAAATTAAATATGTGTAAAATTAAAATAGATTGACTCGTTCCGAAAATAAATGTGAGCTTGCAGGTGTCGATTGCAAGGCCTTTCTAGAGTCGCGTATTAAAACTCTGTGGTGTTTGCTTAGAAAAAAATACTACTCCCGCGCTAGCAATAATTCCTGTGTCGCGGGGACTTTACAAACATTTAAACAACGAACACAAAGAACATCCTGATTTTCCGAGTCTGGATATCGTTTGTATTCAAACATTTTTTGTCTTGTGTGGTGATCGAACCCACAGCACCCAGCGCACTTATAGCACTTCGCCATCCGTGCAGTCTTCTCTTAAACAATTTACTAGTAACAGCTTGGAATGTAGTACTGGGCTAGATAGACGTCAACAGTCTTGTTACTTAAATAGACTCACGTGTCTTTACACTCAAAAGGATAAGCCAATATGTATTTTGTAAACTATGTACGTAATAAATGCCACGTAATAAGTAGCAAACTTAGAGGTACCCCATATTTAGATATTCAGGACACTTTGCTAGGCTTTATGCAGCAGCATCAGTAGCAACTGAGAAGCACAAAATAACCTATTAAACTTCCCGGCAAGGAGTGTAAGCTCAAGTTCGTGCCCATAAACAGCGCAAACATTAGCGTAAGAATCAACGCATTCATTAGCGCAAACATCATCAGAAAATGCAGCGTAAAAATCAGAGCAATTTCAGCGCAAACATCATAGGCAAAATCAAGGCAATCATCAGCGGATCAATCAGCGCAAATATCACCGCAAACAGTCACGAAACGAACGATCCACTCGTAAGCTGATGATATGTCAGTACAATTCTGCCTAGCCTTTGGCGAAAATACAGGCATATATAACGAAATATATTGTTAATATACAACAAGACTGATTACAGACAATCCTCATTAGTTCGGTATTTATTGTGAAATATTTCTGGCATCGCCATCTTAGTTACAATATTTTAAAATATGGAGCAAGCAGTTGGCACGTGGGTAAATGACAAATTATATTTATATATTTAGACACTATTAAGTGAATGTTTTGTTCTTCATATATAGCGTGTAATAGAATGTGGTAGTCATGTAATATATAAGACTTACTGTTTAGGTATACGTCATATACCTAAACACTAAGTTATGCCTTAATGGATTAAAATTGTAGGTAGACATTTTTAAATATATCTTGGTTTTAATACAGTAATAATAATAATAATATCAGCCCTGTATTAAACTGTCCCACTGCTGGGCACGGACCTCTTCTCACTGTGAGAAGGGTTAGGCCATAGTCCACCACGCTGGCCCAGTGCGGGTTGGCAGACTTCACGTATCTTCGAGAACATTATGGAGAACTCTCAGACATGCAGGTTTCCTCACGATGTTTTCCTTCACCGTTAAAGCAAGCGATAATTAACTATTTAATACGCATATAACTTCGAAAAGTCAGAGATGCGCGCCTTGGGTTCGAACTCGAGACCTCTGCGTGGCAGTCTAACGGTTTCCCACTAGGCTATCGCTGCTATTATTATATTAATACAGTGCCGTAATATAATTAATATAATTTTAATTTATAATATTAAATAATCAAATAAAAGAATCAGTCAAATAGAATTTACCAGAGTTATCATATTTTACACGAACATTTCTGACTTTATCCATGATATTACAGCCGTTTCTTACGTATGAGATATTAGCTTCTGTAAGACCATATCACTTCTAGGAAAGCATAACGCATATTAATCTAGGCAACGATTTTATGCGTGATAGAGTAACAGACATCTACATAAACTGGAAAATGTTAGTAGGACGAATAATCCATACAGTTGTTCATTCTACAAAAAATATATTTAAAGAACGAACAATTGACTTGTAAATGAATTCCATGCATAAGATATCGAAAATTACCAATTCCATATTATCATTTAATAAAAAGCTCTTTTACAAGAAAATCGCTGCACTTGCATGTGATTCCGCACCTAAATAAAATAGTTAATAGCTTATGTTAAGAGTACTAGTGAACCACCTGAACGTGTCTAGCTTATACATGATGCAAGTAGCTGACGCAAGATACATGCGCAAGCTGATCACATGCGTCCGTCCATGAGTCATACACACGCACATACGTCCATGAGTTAATAATACAGTTCTTAAGCGGGTATCTTGCGTCTGTAATTTACATGATGTATACAACCCGCGGTAGCGCTTGCGCATGTTATCCATGTCGTGTAGGTACATGCCTTTATCTACCTACCGACACTCTTTCAATATTGATAGGTGACACCGTACATAAATAACTATTTCAACTAGTTCATTTTATTCCACCGGAACTACCGTTACTTAGGTGATAAAAATGTAAGGTGTACCAATTTCACATTTAAAAATAAATGAGTATCATAAAATCTAAACTAGAACTTATCGATCGTTAGCAAACCGGACGATTTCCAAACAGATTTCGTTTAAAGGATTTTTATTTTTAATTGTAACTTGAAATGCAAGTAATAAATTATTGTCTACTCGCCAGAACTGAGTATATTAAAATATTTAAGTTAAATAATGTGTATGTTCCACATATTCCATATCTTTTTCATTGACATGGTAAAATATGTAGCTAAATTAATTAATAGTCCAAAAGTTCCTTTCTTACAACTGTCACGCACTTGACGTACATGTATCGTTTTAATGACGTCAGACAGCAAGGACTAAACATAAAAGAGGCATGACATATCTCTAGAATTGTTTTTGTATAATTCTGTAAAAAGTTTTAATAAATGACAAAGCATGGCAGGCTTTCATTATTATAAAAGTTGTTTTTAATAAAAATAAATCGACACAAATAAGGTCTCTAATAGAAGTCATCCTACTAATATAAAAAATTAAAAGTTTGTGAAGGTGTTTAGATGTTTGGATGATGAAACTTGGCCAAAGGAAGAATATGTCCTGAATTAACGTATTGTATAGTTTTTAGCCAGGTACATGTTTTCGTTGTATTGACGCAGGAAAATCCGCGGGCATAAACTAGTTCATAATAAACTATTAACTTGCGGTACTCTAAAAGCGTTAACATATAAAATCTGGATCGGACATCGATATAAAACGTGTTTGTAAATCAATTAGTTTATGTCAAATGGTAATTAAACTTGTTTCTTCTTAACATATCGACAGATATCTTGTATCGATTACAAGTTGTTTCTTTCTATCATAACGTCAAAGCATCGAGAAAGTTTTCATTCATAAAATTAATATTGCTATATATCATTTCTGTCAAATATAATTAAAAACAAACGTGTTATAGTTATAGTGTCTGTACCTATTTTTCTTATTGATAGCTTTGAACTAGTGCACCAAGCGCCATAACCGTTGGTGCGGAGGCGTAAACATTGACAACAAGGCTAGTCCTGAAATTGAATGGCAGTTAGTGTAGAGAGCCGTACTAGGAGTTTCTTCGATCTATAAAATTTATTATAGAGTTACTGGGTTTACCCAGTCACTCTACAATATAACTCTATAATAAAACCTTTAGGTTTTGATATACAAATATAGGACTTAAAAGCTAATCAAATTTAGTATCAAGGTAGAGTCATTCAAACAAAATATTTCTAGCAAATCGCAAATCAACAAACTTGATTCTCTTTCGTCTCTGTCGATTCGGAAAATACTTTTAAATACGAACTGCCACTTAAGATGAAAAATCAATTCTGCAATATAATATTACAGAATTGGTTAAATAGTTTGGTGTTACAAGACGGCTCCTCATTAGAGAATAGCAAGCAAATTTTAAATTCAGAACAACGATTTGCCGGATAGAAATATTGCCTCAGCTGCTGCTACCAATCTGCGCATACTTTTGTAACATAATTTGTTACAACAAAAATAGCTGGCATGCAACAAGCGATTGACAGAAAAATAATTTGTTTGTATTCCGAAGACATTAACATGTGTGCACTCATCAATCGTAGTTTCAGTCTATCAATCACTAATCTTGGATACGAAAACTCTCGATTGATACATATGTTGGGGTTTCATTCAAATTAACCGTAGATTGTCGGATAGAAACGGTCATGATCCACTATACGATGACGTCCGTACTCGGCTCAAGGCCGTATCATTCAAGTAACCACATTTAAGTAGCGACCACTTTTGTGGTGAGTGGTCTATTTTAGTATTTCATATAGGAAGATTGTTTTAGTTGGCTGTTGAATAATAGTTTCTTATAGTAGTATATATATCTTGTTAGCACGCTTGTTTACGATAAAATAGCATTTGGATATGAATGTATAATTTAAAATATAATAATAATAATATATTCTACCACATACACATAACACCATCTAGCCCAAACTAAGCAGAGCTTGTACTATGTAAATAAATAAAACTTGTATTTATAAGATAGAGTCGAATATATAAATATCTATACCTACAAATAACTAATTTATAAAATTGAATTAGGTTTAATTTAGTGTCTTAATTCAGTCATGGTTAATTATATATCGTCATAATCTCCAAATCTAGCAATAGCATTAATTGCCAAAAGGTCAAATTCAAAACAAGAAAAATATTTAGGTTATAAAAAGACAATGTCGATCTTAGTAAGCGCCACCACAGCGCATGTACACATGTACATTTAAAATAATAACAGGGCGTGAACAATAAATTAACAGATAACCATTGATGATAAATATTTAAATCACGTGCAATGAACGCAAAGAATTTTGTTATAACAATATCAGATCAAATCTGAAAGGGCTAGTACAATACGAACAATTGTCACGTAATAATGTACATTAAAATAAATATTGTAAAAAAAGGTTTTAAGCTATTGTTTTTTACAGTAGTAATAGAAAACAATATGTCTATTTACCGAATAGTAATAAATTAGCGCTGTTTTACTTTTTTAATTTGAATACGTGGGCTTTATCTCGGTGATAATTCGTTTTAATGTTCGGATTTTGAATACTCGTTAATATGGTTGGAGTTGACATAGTGAACTGTTTGTTTTACTAGACGCTTTCTTTTATTTTTAAACTGGTGACGTTTATGACTTAGATAACGAGTCGTTTCCGTTGCGGTCCGGTTGGAAAAATTTTGATATAATTCAGAAATGGATTATATAGATTATTAATTTCGGATGTACAATGAGATACTGGTTTTGGGTTTGCCTACCTATTATTTTCATTTATTCATTTTTAAGAACATTTTATACTAAAGATTTTAGTAAACCTATCTTATTTCTAGAATATAGCTTTTGTTGACGAACTACAGAGTTGATAGATTGACTGATCTGAACTACTTTTAAAACACAAATGGCAGTTCTAACCGCCGCCACCGCCAAACTGATGTGAAATTGGTCGGCCATGTTTGTCGGTTGCTCGATAAGCTATGGGCCATAATTATTACGATGAGGACTCGTGGAACCGGGAGACGGCACCGTCTTATATCGCAACTACGACACATTACATAAGACTAGAATTGGACAACTTTAATCGTAGAAACCGTTTACCAATAGAAAAGACTGACAGATTTAAAAGAAAGCTTTAGTCCCAGAACAGTTTAGGAGGTTCTTAAAACTATGCATACAAATAACTAGCATTATTACTATGACGTTAGATCAGTGACGTAAGACAGAATTTATTTTTACTACTGATTGTAAGAGCCCTGGTTCGATTACCAGATCAAACAATTGCGCAAGACATTTTAATAGCAGGATAAAGTCTTGTATGACCTGAGTAGACCTTTTCTTATCATCTGAAAGGTCTACCTATTTTTCGGAGTTATAGAGACGTGGTACTACATTATATAATACGTATTTTACTATTTGTTTTAATAATAAAACTTTTCTTTACAAGGCTGAATGCTAGCATTATTTTTATTATCACTGGCCGCTTTAAAGTATAATATTAATTTTAAAAAAGAAAGCACGATATAGTAATTTTTTGCAAGTTTAAATAGAGAACAAACGAACAACTAAAAAAGAAGAATAAGCGCTGTTTCTTTTCTAAAATTAACATCTCTATTATAAATCGTCTCTTCGTAGATATTCTATCACAGCCAAAACTGGTTCCACTTATACATAGCTATATATACCTATGTATTGTCTACATAGATACATACATAAGCAAACGGGTCTGCAAGTGTCCGGTCACCCTCAAAACGGTCTTGTCTTACCCATCTCAAACGCTTGAGACTCAGACGCTGTATCTAATTAGGCAATGCTTACATAAGTATAATTAGTTTTGTTACACGTCTCTACAGGCTGTAAGATGTTTACAACTGAGTGTGCTATTATGTAGAAATCTAAGAATCGTCATACCACTATAACACCACGAACATCCCTGAACGTGTTAACAGGGAGCTAGAATATCCACGTTTATAGGCTTTTCACAGTTAAGTTCACAAGGAATAGGAGACAAATCTATCTAGCATGTACACTTCCAAATTAGGAGTCAAACCCAAGAATTCATAATATCCCTGAATCAAAGTTCATACACACTAAATTTAGATTACAAAATTATAATATTTATATATTTTATTTTTAAATACTTTTATTCTGACACCTATAGCGTTGTTATAGGTTTATTACTATAATAATATAAATAAGCGTCCATCCACAGTGTTGCTCTTTTATAAGACTATTATAAGACCGATACTCGAATATGGATTGGTAGTGTGGAATCCACAGTATAAAATCTATATTGATCAAATAGAAAAGATCCAAAATAAAATAAATAAACATATTGCATGGAGATGTTATAAATATGAAAACTGCGGTGAAATAACTGCCTTGATCTTGTATTTTTGTTCAAAATTATAAGGAATCTATGTAGTAGACTCATCTTATCTTTTAAGCAAAGTTGGCTTTGGATGTCCACGTATCAACGCAAGAAAAAGCAATTACTTTCTGTGTCCTTTGCTAGGACTAATTTATAGGAGGAATTCTTATATAATGAGATCCTGCCGCTCGTTTAATACCTTTATTAATATCTGCAGTGACAATTCCATTGATGTGTTCCACCTATCTTCACCCAAATTCAAGAGATCTATCCATGCCTGTCTTGTTCCTGCTTTGTGAAACTGAATTAAATAATATAACTTTATAATTGAAATTAAACTGCTATATACGGATTTTATCGCGTTGTATATTTGACATTTTATTACAAAATTTATCCGTATATAGCAGTTTAATTTCAATGAATAATATTCGCGTAAATAAAGGACAATAACTTTATAACTTTGTAACTCTGTTCCTAGTACTGTACTTCTTTTTAAAACACAATTTTTTGTTGTTATTATATTGTTACGCTAATTACTTGTGCATTTGTTATTTTAGATTATAACTACAAATGTTTTTTGGCGCTACTTGTATATTTGTATGTGGAAACTGCTTTGGATTAAGTGTAGTTAATTTGAACATGAATTATTTACAAATTGTATCTGTAAGTTTCTCAATTTTTTTTTTTAAATATTGTATTTTTTGTGTATAATAACTTGTGGCTTGTAAATAAGCCATCAACAAGTAACTGTGGTAATATAGCTGGGTATGAATAAAAAAAACAGAAATACTCAGCCGCCATTTTGGATCTAACACATGTGCTATCACTACAATGACATGTGTTAGTCGAAAAACTATATCCTCTGGTTCGGAAGCATAGACTATACATAAGCGGAACCATAAACTGTTCGCAAGCCAAATATTTAATTATTATTTGAGGCTTTATAGTGAGTTTAGTATTCAGAAATTGATTCGCAGTTTAGTTTTGGAAAGCTTACGCCTAATAGAATACACATATATTCGACGCGTTAGTAAATTTTCATAGATAGACTATACATAAGCGGAATGAGTCTATGGTTCGCAAGCCAAATATTTAATTATTATTTAAGGCTATAGAGTGAGTTTAGTATTCAGATATTGATTCGCAGTTTAGTTTTGGAAATCTTACGCCTAATAGAATACACATATGTATATTCGACGCGTTAGTAAATTTTCATAGATAGACTATACATAAGCGGAATGAGTCTATGGTTCGCAAGCCAAATATTTAATTATTATTTGAGGCTATAGAGTGAGTTTAGTATTCAGATATTGATTCGCAGTTTAGTTTTGGAAAGCTTACGCCTAATAGAATACACATATATTCGAAGCGTTAATAAATTTTCATAGATAAGTCTATTCCAATACAGAGTAAGACGAATTTATGTTCTAGAAGTTTTTATTTATGTAGCCTAATCTAGCACTCTGGTTAACAATAAAACCAAACACATGTTAATACATTTCATGCTTTTTTGTTATTGTATGAGTATTCTATGATTATTTTACTTACACCATTACCAATATTATATATCGCTATTTTTAGTTCTGAAAATAGAGCAAGTCTGTCTTTAACAAGGTCTGGTGCCCGACTTTGGGCTGCTATTGAGAATTGCCTTTAAGCAATTACCTACAGCTGGGACTCGAATCCTAAAGGTACTACCTACTTACTAAATTAGTAGAAAATATTTATAACATTTAGTAGCACAAAATGCCATGGAGCCGATTTATGTAGGTAGGTACGTACTCTCTAATAGTTCTTGTTACACTCCATGATTTTCTTTCTATTCCAAAAAACAACAACCATATAATTAATTCTGCCTAATATTCATTTGATGTTATTATTATTTATTGTAATTTTATTTAATTGAGTTATCATATGCAAATGTTAATCTAACAATACAACGTATAATTTAGCCATCACATTTATAATAAATTTCACAGTGAAACAAAGACTTCATAGTTTTATATTTATAGTTTTTATTTCACATGCTTCAAGCAAATAAATGCTGTCAAAGAATTTGAAAATTCTAGACAAAGATTTGAAGAATACAGTTACCTAATACAGTAATATACCATTCATTTTTAAATTATATAAAAGAACGTTGCGATCATTATAGTTGTAAATTAATTCGGCATATGATTTATATTTTCAGGAATTAAAAATGTGACGATATTTTGAACTGTTTTACTAGTTTATATAAATATCTATTAAGAATTTGCTAGCAAAATAGGAAATAAAGGCAAGCATGTTTCATTCTATCTAACGCAGTTCTGGACTCCGTGCTGTTACTGAGAATTTATTGTTAGGAAAAGTCAGTCGCACCTTGCTCGACCCGACAATCATACCCTAAACCTCAAGCCCAGGAATCGTCTTATAAATAATTATTAATAATGCATTTATCTTCAGTAATCTACACGATTAAATGTAACAACATATTGACAAAATTTTATATTTTTAATGTCGGTCGTTTGGCGACTATAATTCAATCAGTCAGGTAAATGGAATGAAGATTATAGTGCTTTTTGGCAAATGTGTTAAACACATTATTGTTTATTTTCTTCTATATTGTACCAAACGATAACTATCAATATTATACAATCAGATATGCACATGTTGCAGGGCAAAAGATTTTGTTTTCTGGTACTGTTACATTTTATTTTAACCTATTGAAACTTATAGTAGGTAGATTGTTCTTCGTCATTTATCACACCGAAAATAGATTTAAATATAATTTCGTATTTACTGTTTTGGATGCCGAATCAATTTGAAAGGATAAAATACACAACAAGAATTACATAACACATTCAAAGTAAGGATGTATTTTTATACATATTTCAGTTGTAACACTGATAAAAATTAAACACATTGTACCAATTTAATGTTATTCACATCCACTGATTAATTGAATTGACTTCTTGAATATGTAATTACCGAATATTAAGTCACTAAGAACCGGGTTTTATCTTGTAAAGCAATTATTTAGTCGGCGAGGAAGACTGAGCTCTTTACAAAAACAAAAATAATTAATCTTACTAATATAATATATTGAGCAAACAAATATTAAATTAACTTTAGTCTCACTATGTTATTTTAGTCTCGCGAAGTAACACTTAAATGATTCCAACTATGTATGAACATTACAGAGATTCTTATAAAATAACATTGATGCGGGTTAATCATCTTATTGGTTCATTTAGTCTAGCAAACCAATTCCAGTCTAATTTTAGTCTTCTTATAGACGTAGCTATTTTTAGTAAAGCATTCTATGTATTTATCACCTGATTGGTTATTTTTATCCAACATATTAACGCTAAATAAATTTGGTTTGTCTACAAAATTTATTTGTAATATGGTACTCTGATTAGTGTAGCGTCATTTACTCATTAGTTTAGTTCAACCTAACAAACGAATGCTTTGTGTCTTGTAAAATTCCTTATTTAAGTAAGATACTCTATTACCTTCAGCCACATTTCTTAAGTAAGTTATTTAGTTAGACTAGTATAGCTACTCAATACTAGCCAAATTCTTGCTTTGTAATGAAGACCACCATATTTAAACAAAAACTCCATCCTCCTCCAAGTAGTCTTTAATATTAGCTTACGTAAATGTAGTGACAAAAATTACCTTAACTACAAGCAAGTGGGCTATTTAACGGTTGTAAAAGTTTATTATCCTTTTCCATCGAGCGCTTGTAGAAAGAGATGGCGTCAGATTAAATTTAGATCAGATAGCAACAAGAGAATCGACATGTTTATACTTTTATTTAACACGGGATGTTAATTTTAGTAACGAAATCGATCCTAAAGTACACTATCAGTCATCACAAGATTTTTATCGATTTTGCAAGCAATCAGAAGAAGATTCTCAGGTAAAAATTGTATAATCTAACAAGCGCGTTCGCATCGACGCGGGCGCATCCAAGATTAATATTCAAATCGTTCGCTCGATAATTTTACAAATTCGTCTCAACGAGCGGGTGTGGGCCTATAATACACATTAATTTTGCCGACTTCACATGTCAAACCGCCAATCTACTTGTTATTATCTTTATTTAGTATTCATTTATATACAGGGAAACCTGAAGAAAGTTTTCAACGCCATTTTTGTTGTTTAAGCCAACGTTTTAAGAAAAACTGCCTAGTAGAATGCCAGCGTTAGTTGTTAGCAAGGTAAATAGTTGGAAATAAAGATTTGTTATTTATGTTTTTTATAACCTTGGCTTCTTTCCTATCAAATTAATTTCGAATTCTACATGCCACCTTCGGATGTTTTTGTTCGAATTTATACATAGTACCTATAAGAGGAATTGGAGTAAACTTTTTGCACTACACATGACAGCTAAACCTTTATTTAAAATAGATGTGTGATAATACATCATTTATTTAATTAGTTTGATATAAAGCATAATTACACCTCCATGCTTTATGCATTAGTGGAAATTACCTAGATATTATTCTAATTATCTTTATAAGCGTAAAAACAAAATGATTAAAAAATTAATGAAGTCACGATTTTAGATTGAAAATCGACCTACATTCGCTTAGTAGAGACAAATATAATGCTAAACCTGTATAGCAATAAGGACGATACTTCATTAAAATTTAATTATCTATAAGGTAGTTATTTGTAATAGTCCAAGTTAAAGGTCGTGTATAAAACCTATGTCAAAATATTACTCATATGACCACACATCCGACAGGACATTTATATATTTTTGACATTAACATGAACGTCGAAAGTTAATTAAAATATTTAATGAGAAGCCCGCTCTGTTAGTGGGAGCCGATGACATAAACGAATGATATTAAATTAACGACACACAAAGGTGGGCGTCATCGTTTAACTCGTTCAAATATTTCGGCCGCGGCGAATTTTTTATATGTAAAGTTCTTTACGCTTTTATGAGGATTATATTAAACTAGATGTGCCCACGGTTTTACTCGCGTTTATAGTCACTGCCTCGCCCCCGTGGGTCGTAGCGTGATGTTATATAGCCTATAGCCTTCCTCGATAAATAGGCTATCCATCACTTAAATAATTTTCAATTCGAACCAGTAGTTCTTGAGATTAACGCGTTCAATCAAACAAACAGATAAACAAACAAACAAACTCTTCAGCTTTATAATATTAGTATAGATAGGTAGGATATATTTCATGGTACCGATGGCGGATTTATAAAATTCTGCGGTCTCAATCCTTTATCCGGAAAAATCATTATGGTAACCTGTGTATAGTTGTTATTAATGCTATTTGTGTTTGTTACGTTTATAAAGTCTTAACGATTATATCTTTCTATTATATTACGCCCGTTTCGCTGATATATTATTAATCCTCTTAGGTGCCTCTTGGATAATGTGTGTAACTTTCTCAGGTAGGTATAGCAACATATTTTATTCAGTATTGGCTTATGAGTTTCAAAGACTATATACAACCTACAATATCCTATATAAAGACATGACAGACACATAACATTAAAGTATAAAAGAAAATTCGAAAAGCAGAAAATGTTCTGCACAAGAAAGTTTTCGTGATACAGTAATGTCCGGCAAAGAATTCACGTTTGCATACGATAAAATCAGGTAAGCGACTTTCGAATCACCGGAACGGTAAAGGGCAGAATAATTTGAAATGTTATAAAGAAAAAACGCACCGCGACCTCTAAGTCCACTCATAGAAAGTCGTGAGTACAGAGTCACGGCGCATTATCGCACCGACCAAATCTCCGGCTCAACTGAACATTACAATCTTACATGCTGCTCGCTTTATTAAGGTAGTTGAAAAAAGCAGTTCATCAGATGGTCAGACGATAGCGGTGAAAGGGACCGTTACAATAATAGCCGCTAGAAAATCTCCGCCTAGTTTCATTACGTCTTTGTATCTGGATCAATTTATGAAGCCAGTTTTGACGGCTCAATTTTTTGCCATTGACCTTTCAGTTGATTTATCGTCTTGCACTCCACGTCTTTAATTGGGTACATGATTAAGTATTTGATGTTGAGAGTGTTAGTGTACCAAACGCTTTGCGTAATGTTAGCAAATAAATATTGATTAGTGCGATGACAGTACGTTTCTAAAATTGAGATAGATTATTGCGCTCATAAAATACGCTAAAACATGTGGAAAACATTATTCCTATTCGTTTAATGAGACAATTAAACAATAAAACCAAACTTGGGCATGATGTCATTCTAAAAGATGTGACTATTTTTATATCATGAAATGCGAGCAAATTCGCGAATAAACTCTTTGAGTTTTATCCATACTCATTAGTATTCCACAGTTGATTAGTTAAAACTGTTTAGTGTATTTCATTAAAAACGAATTCCTAATTCAAATGGAGAAATCAAAACAACTGTAAACTAAACTATTTTGGTTTCTATATTTGAATCGTAATCAATCTGTTTTGAATAGAAATTCTAAGAGAGTAAATGACATAAAACTTTTTGTATGGCTACTAAATCTAAATCAACGTTTTCGAAGACACAAAGTCAAAACCTGGCTCCGAGATTGAGTTATGGCCACAAATGAGATGTTAATTATCATGAATAATTTATGGCAGATAATAAGATGTGCTAATCGTTCATATCCAAATATTTTATTAGGTGCAATATTGAAGATATAAAATATAGTATATGACCATATTCTTTTGTAACGTAAATTGACGTTTATGATGCAGTATCACTTAATTTTTTAATGTATGCCATAAAATATTAATTAACATTAAAATAACGTGTTGAAAATCTTTTGAAATTAATTGGTAAAATTTAAATGTTCCTCAATAATAATATTAAGCTTCTAGTAATAGTAAGTGCGACAAATATATAAAGAATGGCAGAGATACATAGATAACTAAAATAACACTGATTAATGGTGGATGTTAGGCGGTGCCACACTTCAACCCCCGACAGACATCTCTATTCGCTCGTTCGTCGACTCATTTAAAAGGATAACGCTACGATTTTGATTAATGATCTAAAGAACCTTTTTGGTACCTGCTTGTCGGCGACTCCCACAAAAAGGTGACCAGGGTTCACAGTATATAAAAGAAAACAATAAAATTTATGCTTATTTGCGTTAATGTCTCTATTAATCTTTGTGACATGTGCACCTTATATTTTAATAAAAATTCGGTCTGGATACGTCGACACAGCTGTTTTGTTCCATTTTCATTTTTATATTTCCGTTTGATACTATTTCATATTTTAATAATTGTATTAAGATATTTTCTTTGAGTTTTATTGTGTTTTTACTACGGAAATTAAACAACACATATTTTTAAATAGAATTGAAAACTCTAATAAAGTTTTATAATGTAAATAAAATAGCCGTTGTTCTTATGAATTGCTTCGAGTTTATTTGTGTTTTTATTTGTTTGGCAAATTAATTTATTTTTATTGGCAAGGCTAGCAACAAAATGTAAACTGACAATATTTTACGGTTTTAAATGATATAATTATACGGTAAAATATAAAGAGGCAGTATTAATATGCTTTGACCGCCTAAACATCCATATTATACACAGGACTAAAATAGATTTTATATTGATAAAAACTAGCAATAAATTATTATATAGCAATTTCTTTGTAAATGTTTTCTGATGTTCGTTATAACCATACAATTAATAGTTTTTAAGACTTACCAACAAAATTTGCGCGGTATAAATACTTCCAAAAGGAGATTCCAAACAATCCATAGATTATTCACTGATTATTGATAACTTCTAGTCATAATCACTGTTTAAAAATATACTCCAATGTACACTAAAGTTCCAAAATAAATGCGAAAATAATGATAAGTAAAAATATCACATCTTTCTTAACGTATTTAATAGTTTTATTGTCTTCTAGGCACTTGTTATAAAGTTTATTTTATTTATATTTGACTGTCATGGAATGTATTTTCGTTCCGTGTAGTTTGTATTGCAGAACTACCGACGATTTTTTATTCATTCCGTTACCCCTCGAACAGATTTTCAACGAGCCGTATCTAATTGTGAGCATCATAAACGCTCCTTGAGACCGGGCATGTCACAAATCAATCGTCAAATTGGGCTGACTCCAATCCAGAAGAAACACAAGTTCAAGTTCGCGCAAAAATTAAGTTCAACTCAAAACACAAACACATATGCACGGCGTCACAACACTAATGTCTTTATCGTACATAAATAAAACTGTCAAGTATTTCACGAAATTACATCGGTCGGCGTATAATGAACGTCTGAACCCGCATTGAGCTAGCTGTCAAATCTACGAGCCGTCATAGTCCGCTGCCATGAGTGGGCTTGCACACATGCGCGCGTGCTCGTGTGTCGATGGACACTAACACACTGACAGGCTCCAGCGGAGCGCGAACGTACGGGCACTCGCACATACGCACCTCGTGATTCATACATGAGCCGCGTCTGTGTTGTGGCGGGTGGGAGTGCGAACATGCAGCGTGCTTTTAACGCGGCCAGACGAAATGATGCCTAACTGCAAAACGGAGTTGGGACTGTATCGGTTTTATAAAATGGTTGGTTATGCGCGTCTATGTGGCCGATCACATGTGAGATTAGCCGAATGCGTGCGAATGCATGTAGCGGTGCGCTACGTATGGGCGGGAAACGCTATGAAGAGATGCGCCGCTGTCGCTATGATTGGAATCGAGCAAATCATTTCTGTGTGACTTTTTTGCAAGGAGAAACAACAGTGCAATTGAGATATTTTTATGTTATATTGTAACGTTTTCTACTTTATTATATCGAGTCTCAATCAAATGAAGTAATCTTACTTCCTGCAAATGCGTAAAATTGCGTTTTAGCGCGTGCTTATGAAACGTATAGGAACTTCCTATTTGCAAAAAAAACTGTAAATATTTGGCATATAGCCACTATTTTATCATAACGATTGATATAGGTAATAACGACGTCTATCGTTGATAGAGTCGGACTCTACCAATGTTTTTGTCATATTTGTTCTAGCATTTTATTTGTATGAAATATGCCTTAGAAATATATTTTAGAATTATCTACCTCAGCGATACAGAAAGGTTGCCTTTGATTTCAGCTGTCGAGTCGTTTAAAAACATACGCGCAAAGTATATATAAGTAGCCCTCGTTTTCTTGCAAGATTGAATCACTGCTTTAAAATTATTGAGGTTGGACTGATAATCGCGTGGCACAATAAACGATCACTTCACACACACGTACTACAGTTCGCAATTTGAATTTCGTACATATTTCCTTGGGATCCATGCGGCCAGGAATTCTTTCTTACCTGCAACAAAAAATAAAACGGTCAGTTAAAATGGAACGTTATTTGTTTATTTTGTTATGTTTTTGAATAATTTGAGTTAATGTAGTCAGAGAATATTAAATTATTGCTCGCGTGTACGTTGTATGTATGAATTTGTTATTTGATATTAATTCATGTATAGATTACAAAAGATATTCAATTTAAAATCTATTAATAAATAATGTATTCGCTTAGTATTCAGTAATAATTACATCTAATATATAATGACTAAATCAAATTTAATTCATAATATTGATGATTTTAATAGTATTCTAATTAATTTGAAATGGTAACTAATGAAATCGAATAAAATAAAACAAATTCCTCCACATTATATTTAAGCCGATAATGTGTTAAATCAATGCAAATTACAATAGTTTGTTTAATATACAATTCATTATGTTGTCTTAAAGTAGCTATTATGTAGATACCGTTTATAACACCATTAAATATAACAGATTACATTTGCATGTTAAAAATCATGTAACTTGTTATTAAATAACTATTAAAATGCTAATAATTTTCACTTTATTATACATAATATTTCACACCTATTAAATATGCTATATTCAAATTAACAGTTCGTTAATTGGTTATGGGCCACCCGATAGGCTTATCAGCTGCCTGTATTTAGTTAAGATCTAATGGATAATTGTTATTTACATTAGTAGATAAAAATATTCGATACCCGATTAACACTTTGTAGTGACGACATCGCAAATTTCAGCAAAGATATTAAAAGCGTTTACCTATATGATTAAAACGTAAAAAGCAGATATAAAATAATTTCGTCTGTAGTGATTCGCGCCATTATTTGTCCAAAGATAGCCATACTCCATTCATGTTATATTAACTAAGTATATCTACCGGTTATTTTTTAAAAAGCCCAAGATTATGGTTAACGCAATATGACTTTTCTTATTATTAAGTAAAATTTTTCTGTGAGTCTCTATGTATTAATATATTTATATCTATTTATATATACACAGGTTTACGCTTACATCCGCGAATGGGTAGCAGAGGCGCCTAACACCAACATAGCGTCATTAAGACCCACATAATGGAAGGCAAACTTATTACTGTCTACTAAAAATTTCTTGACAGAAAAACCCAATAATAATTTGCCCGACTCGAGAATTGAACCGGAGATCTCACACAGCGGTTAGGAATGTGACTTCCTAACCGCTACGCCACCGAGGCAATCAAAGTAATATTTTATTATATACAAATAACCTACAGCAAACCAATTAAAAACAATGTAAGCAAAATCATAGCTTGGAAGTAATTTACTACAATTTGTTCATATAAAAATAATCAGAGTGAGCTGTTTTATAAACACAAGCGTCATTCATAACGCTTTCTTATCGAAGACCACGGAAAAATATTTTCAAAAAGACATTGGCTTCTATTTATCTTTGACCTTAATGCTATCAGCGCAGATAAGGTGACAGGGTCACAACAGACTAGAACTGATAAATAGGTCAGTGCAGCATAACGGGAATAAAGAATATTATGGTCAAGTTCGCCTTTATCTAACGAATATATTTTGCTTGGAATTTGTTGAGTGGGGTTCTGGTTGATTGTCGTTTGTGTGCATGTGTGTGGTGGCGATTACGTCAATTTGTGTGGTCTTATCGATTTTAGAGTACGTAGTTCTGCTCTTTCGTTGTTGTTGCGATTCGAGACATACTTCGGAGCGTTCTTGTTGCAATTTATGTAAGTCTTGAATTCTATCCTATAGCTGTTTTATTGCTTTCGTTTAATAAAGTATAATATAGTTAATATATTGTACATAGCTAGTGCTATTACTCATAATTTCGCTTGCGTTTCTTAAAGAAGAAAAGCTAGTTTCCTTTATGATACAAAGTCTACCATATAATCTCGCGGATGTCAAGCTATCTCATAGCATATTTGCCATATCTTTTCTTAGAGGTCAACCTATCTCCATACCATATTTTATATAAAGCGGTTCAGTGGTTTAGCCTGAAGGTATAAAAACAGACATTGTTCCTTTTGAATTTTAGTAAGGAATTAAATACTTCATTGAAATTAAACTGCTATATACGGATTTTATCGCGTTGTTTATTTGACACTTTATTACAAAATTTTGAAAAATAAATTAAATCTAAATAGTTTAATAATAATTTAATTAGCTTAAAAATTAGTAAAGTTTAATAGTAGTAGTAGTGTAACAATTTTCAAAATTTTGTAATAAAGTGTCAAATAAACAACGCGATAAAATCCGTATATAGCAGTTTAATTTCAATGAATAATATTCGCGTAAATAGAAGACAATATAATTAAATACTTGTCTATAAATAAGCTAGCTTCTGTACATGGGTAGTAAAAATAGTTGAATGTATATACGCCTTTTTTCCATGGGCTCTACCTAAGTATTTGTTGATCGAGCCCTTATGCTATTATACCTACTAAACTCGTCAGTACAGAAATAAATAAAAAGTTTCATACAGTCAATTGAATATATTACAAATATGTACTGATAATTTAACTGCACATATTTCAATAAAACACGACTATTTCTGACTAAAAAATAATAATAATAATAACATTTATTTATTTGTCACCACATTACATTGCTTAAGCTTAGTCTATGTGTACAATACAAAAGTTATGAATGTGGGAGACTGGTGCCTCAACTAAGCTTACGCCTGTATCTTAGGATACCAGGTCTCCACCCCTAGTGTGTCCTGTATGTTTGTACATTTTACATTTTACATTTTAATGTATTGTAATGAATTGTTACAAATACTAATAAATAAAATAAAATACTATAAATATACTCGACTATCAGGCAAGAGTCAAGACGTCTAGGCGATTAGCATTTAATGTGTCTGTCTACTAGCGAATACAGCGCGCCATTTATTTCACTTATTTTTATCAAATAACAAAAGTAATTAATTACATTAAATCTAAATTACGAACCTTTAACATTACCAAGATATGTACGCAATAAATTATTGAAAAAAAAAATAAGAACCTACGTTCCGCATTATCAACCTAGCAATAATTAAAACGATAAAAATATGTATAAGGAATATTCTCATTAGTTTCGTAAACAAAGGTTGAATAGAATAATTAATTAAAAATATATATTCTTACTCCGCTAGTAGCAGTTTAAAAATAAATACTTAGATATAAAGATCGGTAAACATTGAGGTGAACGCTTTCTGCGCAATTTATGGGGAACTGAATTGTTTACCTGATGATATTACGTGGCACCGTATTTTACGCGACATTTTTTCAATGGCGGTGCAGTGCTGTGACTTTGTTAAGATTACGTTGGTTCACTATGGAAACTGATTTTCTTGGTGTTGTAAACATATTTTAATCGACTTTCTCGTACGCGATATGACATACTAACCAGTCTAACCACGCGTGTGTTGACCAATCTCTTACATTTAAATAATGTTTCTGGTAGTACTTCTAAGACCAAAACGAATGTTATAATTATGAGTAATGTTGAATAACATGTCAGATGCAAGAACTTTACTTGCTTTCACTAGGCAAGCAACCATTGTCAAACAAATCGTGGCAACCAACACGAAGTGCTAACAAAACGCAGACACTCGAAACTTTAATGAAGATGTTAACAATTTTCCACGAGCCCTACATGATGTATAACCGTGAAATTTTAGAAAAATAACACTCGACAAGTTCAGAAACGCCCTCAGAGAATTATTACATTAATATATTTACCAAACACGCTCCTATTATTACGTTTTCATGTACTCGTTTGCGCATAAATTAAAAATGTTGTCACTTTTTCTTTTGTCCCAACCCTTATTTGGTATTCATATTTGATACTTTGGTAATACAAAGGGACGACGCATTTTATAACGAAAACACACGAGAAAAACCTGTTTTACCAACAGACCATGCTAAAGATACAAATTGTGAAAGAGGCAATCGTTCATACAATGTTTCTTATCTGCTGAGCCCACAGCGTACCATAGTCGACTCTTGCGCACAAGGCATAAGCGTCCAATTCTAATGAAGTCCTGCGGATCAGTTCAATTATGGTCATATTGAATGAAATATGAGTTAAGTGAGGGATATCAAAGGGCGACGCGGGACTGTTTATGAAATGTGAACTTTGAATTATGTACTGCAATAGTGCACCCTTTTTTAATTTGTACAAAACTATGAACCGTAGCGAAATGGGGTCTCGAAAATATGTTAGAGAGTGACCGGTTTTTTGTCCATCGATCGATATTTCGCTCGCAACTATGTATTATTGGATAATTTGTAACTATTTCGTTCGGAATTTTCGTGTTTCTTATTGCTTCCGCAACGAATTTCGTGCGACCCAAAAGTCGAAATGATTGAACCTATCGGGCATTCGCCGGCAGCGGCCGACTCCAATTTAGTTTTTTGGATTAGATACGGCGAACATAATAACATAATTGCTCTAATAACAGACCGCGCGGCGGTGCTCGCTGTGCCTTACAATTCACTTTCCAAATTGGTTTATTTTTTACCTCTGCTCTGTCTAAAACTATTATGATTTATTATCAAATTTTCGTGCAGGCAAATTACGACCTCGTTTTTCGTGAATAATCGCGTCCCTTTCCAACACCACGCTGTAAGGAATGACAGACAGAGACACCATAACGGCCATTGTGTTTCCTTGAAAGCCTTGCGGCGTTACATGGCTTAGACCTGTGGATGGAATGATTTACGAGGCTTTTTCTAATTTACTCTGTACAGTAATTAGTTGGATTAACATGTTCAAAGTGGATATTTTTCAAAGTCACTGTAGTTATTAAAACTTCCAAATATTAATTACTTATAGTTTTTCTGTACCGGAAGCTCTATGAAATAAAAAAGCTATCATCTTCATTCAAAGTTTTAGAAGAGATAATTATTTCTAAATATAATTTCGGTCGTATAAATCCAGCACGAAATATGGACGACGAAATGTTATTCCGAAATGTGATGCCACAATAGCATTTTGTGCAAATATTTAGTAGAGACTAAGCTAAACAAGAGTACCTACAGCCGTCTGAAATGGTGCAACCGACAAATGTTCATGACATAGCGGTTGCATTAAACATGAGACCTGCCACCGTGCTATATTTACATATAAAAACTTACTTTCCACATTTCTACTGTGAATACAAATATAAACCATTCAATAACCGGTCCTCCGACCGTTGACTCATTAGAAACAATTATAAGTATTAATGTCACATGAAATTAATCACAATTTTTATTTAAAATAAAGTTACTATTACAATGGTACACGTAAATAAATAGCGTCAAAAAATTTAGGGCTGTCTCGGCACTTATAAAAGTTTTTCTTTTTCGTGGCGAAATAACTATTTCAGCTGGTAAAATAATGCCTAAAGAAACTTATTTTAAAGATAATTTTATGATTTTGAAACACGAATAGTCGATGTCACTAGAGAATAATAAAACTGATGTTTATTTAATAACAATATAAATATTAGGTATTTAATAATGTATCTTATATTCTATATTTTCAACTTCACGTTTATGTATTTATGGGACGTTTATTTATGCCTTTTAGGGTTGACCTCGGGGCGAATATGTATTTTAAATTTTAATTGTAATTTCACACGCAGTGCACTTCTTTTTGTAGAACTTAAATTCTTTACAAGCATATGTAAGATATGTTGTCAAAAGCTTACAAAATTTTGTTACAGTCGTAACCAGATTTGATTGAAGCTTAAGACATTTTCTCTTTGCTTCGAAATATTGTCTTATCCATAACAATTATTTCGGTTTTATGTATAGTTATTAATGTATAATACATAAATAGTTTATCATTGACTGTATAATGATTAACTGTTTGTATCTATATACATATATATTGTTCATATAAATAAAACTTATCCCGCACACAACTCAGCTATGTTCATGAATATTCGGATGGAGGGCGCCACCTCTGTGCAGATATCGCGCGTGGTGAAGCGGAAGAGACCTCCGACAAAGGACTGTGACAATGAGCGCGAGCAACCATAGGGTTGATTTCACATATCTAATAATGCCAATATTTGCATTATTTTTTGTTCTATCAAACGGCGAGAGGGATTAGTCGTGTCACTTTTATTATTTTTGTGGACGTGACAAGACATTATTATGTTTGAAATATTATACTAATATTCACTGCATGTTATTTATTTGAAAAATATACGACGCATAATGTGGTAATATTGAATTTACAATCAGTAAAGTTGTGTAAGGTATGTAAATAATACGGTTGTCAGCCCTGCGCGGGTGCCGCGCGCGTCCAACACAGCGGCCCGGACACGTTTCAGGATCATGAATTATGGCGCGAGCCGATGTGACTTTTCAATTTGAAATCATCAACCTGGAATTAATTTCATTTTTGAACCCCATTATTTCTGTTATCTACACGCCGAATCGCACAATATGCGAGTTTCACATTATTGCCGTTTCGACAAAAATATATTGTGGCAACGTTCCGCGGATATCGGTAATTTAATTCTGTACAAACCTTTTGTTTTAATCTGTTCGGATTATTGCGAAACTACAGTGTGCAAACCGCAGACGATTCGGTGAACAAAGTTTGTGTTAAATAAATACGAACTCAATTCATTACGCATTTCAACAATATTATTTGTTACTGCATTTAGATGAACGCGCGTGCATTCTAAAATTTCGGTATAATATAGCAATTTCAACAGATATAAATAAATGTTTATTTGTTACGTTAGGTAGACAAACTAATAGTCACATGAATAAATTATGTAGAAAAAAAACTAAATCTATCATGAAACCAAAAAAATTGTGTTCCGGACCCGTTCAGAATTCATTTGTATCACACAAATCTGTCACTGGAGTCAACGGTTAGTCGGTTTCTGTAGGTGCGACTATTCATAGTCGGCACTAGTCACTTCCCAGCGGACCGTTGACGAAAACCGAACCGAAATAGCTGTTACACCAATAAATTAGAAAATAAAGCTTCAGTTTTATTTCTGTGGAGTCCGCGACGACTTTTTATTGTGATTATCGGGGGTGTTCAAAAAATTTCTCCTCGATGCAGGGTTCGACGACCCGAAATTCTTCCTATAATTCAGGCATGTCTAATTTAAAATATTGTGTGACTCAACTTCAAGATTTTTTTATCTGTCTAATACAACAGAACAGAGTTTTTGTCGCTTATTTATACTAGCGTAAGTAGATAAGTACCAGCGCGATAAATTTGTTTTAATGAGTGTAAGCAGCCGGGGCAAACTTATGTTAGCGATCATTGTCAACTGAATTATTGCTGACGTTTACAACACTGTTTTTTAACGACGTGAGGATTGTCAAGTCTACAAGTCTATGTACTTATATATGGAAATGGTTATATATACAAGTTTACAGCACAAACATGTACATTTGCCAGACTCAAATATGTATAAACAAGAATCGTAGGAAGATGTAGAACTTCCTAAACAAACGTCTAAGACAACATACATTACGAACGTACATCCAAAACGTTTCTCCAAAAACTCACGCTCAAATCCCAAAAGAGGGACCTTATAACAAAGCTAATATTAGACAATCATTTCCTGTCAAAAGGGAGGCGTTCACCTCCCTCCCTGGCGGATCGGCTGAGGTCGGGGGAGGGAAAATACCTCCTCGTCTCACCAGATTTCGCAGTCGCCGTGTTCCAGTGTGAATCTGAATTCTTATTTTTTGCTATTACAGTGATGAATGGATTTTTAATATCCACTTGCAGCTGTCCGGAGTCAGTGGTTCGTTTGATGAAAAATGTTAGTAAATTGAACTTTTTGTTATCTATCACTAGTTTACATCGACTGCTGTGCTTACATGTGTACGCGTCGGATGTTTTAAAAAACATTGGAAAAATAAATGTCGCCGTCATGTCGAAGGGATAGTATGGACAGGCAACAAGACATCAGCATCCAGACGTCTCAATACTCGACGAGGCTTACGGTCGGCAAAAAACTTGGCGGTGGCTCTCACGGCACGACTCTATTACGAGTCGGCCGCGAATAAATAAAACATGACGGGCCCTTCTCACGTACACATATATACATATTGTTTATGTATGTGTTGCGGATGTTAACTGATCTTGATTCGGCGTATGTGATTTGAGACGCTTTCACCACGAGCTTTGGAAATGTTCGGATAACTGGCGCAATTATTTTCTATATAGAGACCGTAACTTTAACTGCACTACTTGTTAAGTCCCACGATCCCGGGCAACTTTAATGAACCGACTTTAAAATACAAAACTTTAACGTGAGACTTTAATAACTATGAAGACTTTAAAGTTTGGAAACAAAAATTGAGCTGTCAAAATATAAATTCGCGTTCCTGTTTCCACAAATCTAGATTCTAATCACGTTTAATTGAAGCGGTTGGAGTCGACGTTCTCAGACGAATATAAAAGATTGTCTTAAATAATCATAAAATAGTGTTCTCGAAAGCGTATAATACTAAATAACAATCGGAGAACAATCTCATTTTACGATAGTGTAATAACGTGACATTAATGTAAGCCTCGAGCTCAAGCGAATCGACAATAAAGCTCACAGTCTACAACTGTTTTATCTCATAAGACTCTAAAACGTTCAAGATCAGTGATCAAATAATCTCAATCATGAAGCGATTAATGATGGATAATAACGGGTCCCGGACGACGTCCCGTGGATTTCATGCAGCACCGTGTGTGGCATTAACGCATAGGTGGACTAATAGCTAGACAACTCTTGCGCAGACGACAATAAAAACATGCGCGCGCATCGACGGTACATTAACGCGCTCGCCATAGTTGGCACCATGCAAACTCCGCCCGCTGGCAACCGCCACGCATCACAAAATATCAATAGTGATGGATAGCACACGTCAGTGCTGTCGATAAATGCAACAATGTTATCGATAGCTTTTTAATAATTAGTTTACGTATTTTTATTGACGTTGCAATTAGTACGCTGTTGTTACAAATTAAAGAAATAATTGAAAAATCAATCACCGTCACGACAAGTGCTGAAGTGATTAATAGCTTAATCTGCTAAATGTACAGAGACACGCTACGGAGCGATACAAATCAAAAAGTTCCACGCTGCTGAACTAAGGTGTTTCTCGTTGTAATGTGATGTGATTTGAAAAGAAACACAGTCGATCAGAATCAGATTGATTGTCCTCAGCGCTTAAGAATGTAACCGACGATTAATGGTAGCCAATGGAGAGAAAGAATGCCATTAAACAGAAGCATGCATTGGTAATTTGTTGCAGGTGAATATTACCTATAAATTGAGTTACTAAGATTGTAATTTATTCTACATATGTCCAAGAGATATGACAGCTTTCTATCGACTGTATTTAGTGTTGATTAAATCGACAAGAGTATGACACGTCACTTCGCACCTCGGATGCGATACGTTTTAATCGCCGCCGCGGTGTTCTCTTTCTATTATTGTTTTTCGAATTTCGGCTACAAGACAGATGGTAACAGCGGCGGGGAATTTGTATTACAATGGCCGCCACAATCCCACCAATGATCGCTGGCACGGTGCTCTCCCGGCTGTTCCTTTGCTTCAGTCTACTTGGCACTCAATAACTTTCGTTGGGTACCAGCGTCACAAGTGGCAGAATAATTTGTGAGTTCACCACTACTATGTTGATAATTGATTGGTTTTTTGTTGCATCAGGCTCATGTGTTACAAAGAAGTGATTATGTTTCCTTCAGAGCTGTTGAATTATCAATTGTAGCAAAAGACAAATTGGAGCTTATACATATTGCGGTTGTAATAATTACAGAAAACATTATAGAAATAAATGTGGTGATGTAAAACAATCAATCTGAAGCTTTCAATTTGAGGTAGCAAGAACAGTTACTGGGGAAGAGCGGCTGGATATGTTAAGTTTCGTAAGAGTAGCAGTAGCTGAATCGATCCATTAAGCTTGCCACGAAGGATCTGTTATGACAGCACTATCCAAGTGGTGGCACAATATGTCAGGACTGTATGTACGTGTACGACGAATATTTATTTATTTATAACATTGAGGGGCTGTAAATTAGCAGTGAATTTACGGCGAGGCGGAGGAGTGATCGCGCAGAGTTTATTTTCGGCGCATGCGCGTTATTTAAACAGTTCCCGATGTTCTACCGTTAGAAATTGAAACCAAACGAAGATGTATGACATAGGAGGTGAAACTTTATACTTTTATGTCGTTAGTCAGTCTAATTAAGAATATGGTAATCATGAGGATTCCCAGCAGCGGTGGTCGCATTATAAGCATCGCATAGTAATAAATATAACATACGTTTTGGTCTTATTTGCAATTTGTTATAGCAATTGATTTTAAAAGGAATAATTACTTTAAATATTAATTTATTTTGTCTCGGAGCTTTCTAGAATTAATATTACATTATAACATTAGTTTAATTTATTAACGAGGTCATAGGAAGTTACAAATCAGATAGAATTTGAGCAATTATACATTCTGCTACCTGTCACGCTAGCCGATCAAGTTTTAACCAAATCGGATCGGCAGCCTCTTAGTCATCGTCCGGAATCTGTTGTTGAATTTCAACAAACTTGTTATGACCTATAATGGACACTTGTTCCTCTTGTGTAAGTCGGAGTTTTTTATAATTTATAACCTCCTTTATTTTATGTTTTATGTTTCGTGACAAAATAGTCGCATCAAGACTTTATTCTATCCAGGAAGCGCTTTCATATTTAAATTTCGAGGAAACAGGCGGCGGAAACAAGTAGGTACGATCTCTTTTATTCAACTTATGTGTTTATTCTTTACTATGAATAAAATTTTATGTTATTATTTGAGTAAACAGCATCAAATCATCGATAACCGATCAGAAAACAACTCGATTGTCTCTAAGTCACGAATACAACATATCTGGGTCCATTTAATATCATCCGGCGGACGTGACCTCAATCTTTTCCGATTTTGACCTCTCGCAATGTTAGTCATTCTACTATATAATCAAATAATCCGATAAATAGATATAAAACGTTTAGCATTGCAATATGGAGCGTGGAAAATTTATTGACCATCGTTGACGTGTTAATCCGATTTTTATATCTATAGTTAAATAGTTTTGACTAGAACTCGATAAATTTTAAGCAATGAGATGTAAATCGGGGCTATATTTTTTACAGTGGTATTTACATATTCCTCTCTATTTCATTTTATTTGATGATTGAGTCGAAGCTGTGTTATAAACCAGGTGAGTCATGTAATCATCCTTTTCAGTAGTAGTAGAATCTAAATAAGGCTATCAAATACAAAATAAATGAAAAGTTTAATTAAAATAAGATAAACTTGTGTTCTTTAATAACAAAAGAAACCAAATTCAAGAAGAAACTACATGTCGCTCTCATTCATTGTCTTTTAATTTCTGTTTTCATTTTAAACCACCTGCAAAGGAGGTGTTGCCGAGGTATATTTATGTAAGTAATGGATCGTATTTTTCTTGTAAGTGACTTTCTAGACCGTCCACACAGAATATTAAAAAGGCATGGAAAGCTGCGTTTGACTTCAACACTGTATCTAGCCTGTAAGTCCATATTTTTTATAGCTTTGTGGTCTGCAAGCGACAGTAACTTAAAGCATATATACGATGACAATTAGTTGAACAGGATCGTGTAATAAATTGACGTTTAATATTGAAATACACTCGGCTAATCCTTTTACTTACATGTTAAAAAGTTGTTAAAACGTTTCTCTAACCTTTGCAAACATTACCATTATTCGTAGTTTACGATAACGATCGAAATAATGCTATAATCGTAAATGTAGATCATTGGAAGCAAAAACAAGATATATGAGGGACGGGCAATGTAAATAGAACTATTAAAGTATGTCTTCGGTTAGTGGCAAGTGGGTTCCATGCTGACTCTGACAGTTTAATGTTTCCTAAAACCATTCAAAACAATAAGCACTTAATTTAAACTGTTGCACTCGTTATGGATGACAAATGATTGAAAAACTCTTTGTAATTGATGGGTTAACGTGCGAATTAATAGTAATAGCATTCGATAATGACGAATGGGTCGCGAACAAATACTTGACGTGTAGATTAGTGTCCGTAGTCGGTTTGTGGTATTGCGATGTAATAATGTGGCACCTGCTTATTGAGAACTAGCTTTGTACTGGGTTTTTTGCTGTAATTGTTTCTGGGACTAAAAACTCTTGGCGGTTTCTATACGTTCTGCGGGGACAGCCTACCTAATTCTTTTGAAATCTGGTTCAGTTAAAAGTAAAAAGCATTCCACTGTCACTGTTTCTTTGTTGAAAAACCAACAATTCAGGTATAAATGTATTTCTTAATCAGAATTATTTACACCTTCGCCTCTATTTTCTATACATATTCAATTAGAAATAACGCTGAAATAAATTGCAAAAGCTTTTTGTCTTATATTTCTACCATTGCTTAGATTCTAATCGAGACACCTTGCATAAAGGTCAATACGTTTCTTTGTTTTCTCACGTTTAGGACCGAACCTTCAACTTTTTAAATGTCGAGGAGACCAGATGCATGCAAATGCATTCTATATTCAAAAAAATTATTGTAGTATTTTCTTCAAGAGAGATTAATAATATTTATTTATAAATATTATTGCACGACAAGGTATAGGTACCTATTATATTATATTATTCGTGATATGACGTCAGATTACCTTTATCAAAAATGTTTGCGCAATCGTAAAATGAACTATACATTAATATTGAGAATTCTCTATAAAAGGTGTGTGATAATAATTCGACTCACCCAAAAGTCATTGTGCTTGTAAACACAAAAGAATATTCTAGCAAATTCTAGAGCGAGGCGCGAACACGCCGGCCCGGTGACATGCTATCGCGGGGCCACGTTCGTACGACATAAATCACCGACGCCGCTTGTTTTACCAATAAAATTGATTCTTTCGCGAATTGCGAGCCCAACAAACGTAAACTTTACGAATTTTATATTTTTGAATTTAGAATATATTTATGTTTTTTCCAAACATTTTTTTCATGTAGATGACATTGATATATAGCTCGCGTAATTTTCGCTTCTTTTCGTTAGATTTGTTTTCTTTGGATTATACTTTCATTGTGAAATTAGATTTATTTCTGCTCCAATCAGATAAAATAACATTGTTCAGCAACTCAGAAATGTGCGTGCCTTCGCATAGTTAAATGGCCAAAAACAGTTTCTAATAATGCTTTAAAATATAAGTCACGTTTAACTAGTTCTAAATTGAATTCGATTCTGTTATACAGTTGAACTATATTATGACATTAAGTAGCTATATATCATCAACGGATCATCAAATATCACACACAAAAAATATATATCTTAAAAAACTTGTTTTTGAAATCGCGAATTATACGCCAAAACAATAAATCAATGCGTTCACATTCGATATCAATGGTGTCGCCCCATGAAACGGGCGCTATTTATCAGTTTACATAAAAGTGCACGCGTGCCCAACATTGATCAATGAAAAATTGTATCATTGACAATATATCCCTTATTTTCAATAATGATATATCGCTATCTGATAAATAATGCATCGATGCTAATAAACGACTGTATATCGGTTAATAGAATATTAAACCGCCATAGATCAAATCACGACTTTGTCCGCATTATATCTGCATACATAATGATCGTAGTTGGCGGTTTTACGCTTGTTTAAGATTTGATACATTTTGTTATTATTTTTTGACATATTTTGTATACAATATTGACATCAGTTCCATATCGAAACGAAGATCGATGGTTTATATAAATCCGGTTTGTATTTTAACCCGAATGTTTTAAAAATTAAACGAAAGTTCCTATTTGTTGTTAATGACACACATATAGCACACATTAAGACAATATGTGTGCAACCCCGTAAAGTTTCACATACTTAACCGTCTAAGTGCGCCGGGGTTCGTTTTATCCCTAACGATACAAGGTATAGTTAGTACGCGAGCTTTTCTAAGTAGTAGTGCAGTAGTATGGGCTTTATTATTTATTATACGAAAAACAGAACAAACTAACCAAAAGTGTCCACGGTACGGAAGCAGCGGGACGCAACAAAACAGAGTGGAATAAAGAAAATAGAATGACGCGTGTTGTAACAGTAAAACTGTGGAGTCGCTTTCATGTAAATACGTTTTTTTCGTTTTATTTTTGGTCGGTCAGCTAGGTGTTTTATTAAGTAAATTACTTAATTTGTTTAGTGCGCTAGCATTTAATGAAGTTTAAATAGAAAATAAAAGCTACTGCTATAATCATATTTGTGAAGCGAATTTTTATATTAATATTTTTTACCTGAAATAAAGTTTAATTACAGGTCTATGCCTTTCTTATCAGGAGTGAGCGAGATAGCAAGACCTGAAAAGGAAAGCTTGACAAGAAAACAAGGCAAAAAGAGTGGCGTGTATTTGCCTCGGCGGCGCTGTGTGAAACCTCTGGAGACTTGGCAGGACTCGCACTACCTAGCAAATACGTACAATTATCACGTAAATCAAGTTTTCCTCGTATGCACCTATATGTTAGATATATTTTAGTACATACGAGAAACATACCAGCATTGGAACATTAAGATGTGTCGGTGTGTGGGTTGCTAAATAAATACAACATGCGTCATCAATTCAAATAGATATACACACATAGATAAGTTCTGAATATTATTTTATCGATTATTTTATTTGAAGACTCAACAGTATCTAAACGCTATCTAGCATTTTATTCATATCAATTCATGCCTTCGTTCCAAACATCACAAATATCGATGAAATAAAAAAGTCAAATGCAATGTAACTTTTTACAACTTGAATTAATTATGAGCTTTAAAAATAGAAGTGAGTATAAACGGAGCGGCGGGTCCACTCGGCCGGCGATCATAACGTTAAAGTTTCTCGCTCGCAGCACATATGCGGCCATTTCTTTTATTTTTCCTCCATTTTCCATTTCCACTAAAACGAAAGCGACTTTCCTCGGTGACTTTTTTCCACTGAAAAGCTGCGAGGAATTGTGGCAAAATAATAATAAAAAAACAATGAACGAAGAGAAATGGAAATAAAAATTTGCTTTGTCATAAATCATGAAATGCTTCCGGCTGGTTGCTTTATTACAAAGAAAGTTTGTATCAATGTTACGAAGCTTTTATTGTCCACGAGGAAATGAAAATTCCTCTAATTGTAAAGATGCCTATTAGATGTGTTGTTTGCTTACAACGTTTCTCTTCTCACATTTTCCAGCCGCAAACACCAGGCTTTATGGTGTCGATTATAAGAATAAATGCCGAGATTTAGAGAAGAAAATATTCCGAAAAAAGAAAATAGGCTTGTATGAATCTACCACTATAGGGTATTGTGCGTAAACGGAAGAGCTTAAAGCATCGCTCGACACAAATCCCAAGCGGAAAGATTCCATTAAGAAAATCAAAAAAGGTCTGTTCAGTTCACGGCCTGCGACTATTTTCATTTAGCAAAAACAACCCATAAATTGTCATCTTAACGAGATTTGTGTTTTTGCAGTATTCGCACCCTCGGGTGTTCGAATACTAGCAGTTCGGTGACGACTCTGTTTCGTATTGCACAGATTGTTGTCAGCACTTTTTGTTAAACGATATTCAAAGCCAATATTGCGCTTTATCACAGTATTTATGCGACTGATTGCTTATTAGCTCATTTTATACACTGCTACAAGTGTCAAAACAATTTATTATATCAACACTGTTCCCAAACGTATTCAAAAGTTCAGCCAAAGATTTATCAAACTTTCTGTACTCAATTATTTTCTTCGTCTATTTGAGTTCGTAGATATACTATGTGCTTTGGCACGCCAAACGGCGCATGCGTGTCAAGACATCAGACGCTGCGCGCGAGTGCGTGCAACCGCTTCGGGTTATTTATTACCCTTACTGATGAATTAGTTTTGTTTATATAGCACCTTTACATCCGAGGGTTGACTTTAAAAACGCAATGAATATCTTGTTGACTTTTTATTGTTTTAATTTACATTTTATTGCAGCGACATTCAGCATTAATCAGCAATACTTAATTATTTTTCCAGTAGCAATAAAACTTGATTGACATATTAAACTGGTTAGGTATAAAGAGAGAAAAACAAATATCGTAATTATTAAATGATATACGATTAAATGTTTATTACTATATCATAAACAAACTGAATAACATTATCGATACACTACATAATATTATAAATACAAGTGAACTAGAGCCATTACTAAACATTCGCGAACTCAAAGTGGAATAAACTCGAGAATATCATAATTAAAGTGCCGTTTCACAGTTCGGGTCCCGTCACGTGATACCGTTGCCCAAATTATCCGGGCCTCGTGTCATCTTGTCCCAATCCAATATGGCGCCATAAATCCTCGCTTGGGGAGACGGGGCGGTGGAGGGGGCACGTCACTCAAACTTTCTCTGTACTCCGTCTTACGCTCTCTCGTCTCGGTCTAGGGGTGGGTACGGACAGACCCTCACACGTAAATTTTTTATTTTACGCGGTCACGTCACGTTGACGGGTTGAATTGTATACTTTTACATCATAGTGTTGTACGGATGTATTGTTATCGCTTTTGGTAGCGATTTTTTGTGTATCAATAATACAAAAAAATATTTAGTAAAGATTTACAGAAATATCATGCAATGAAAGTATATTAGGCATTGATTTATTTTATTGGACTTTTATTTTGTATTGGGTTCGTTTGATCGTCGTTGTCGATGCTAACGCTACATGCCCCAAAGTGCGGTGGTGCGCTTCGAAGAATTCTCAGATAGAGTTCGAGCATCGGGATGAGTAATCTCTTTTGTTTTTCTAAGAACATTACAGTCAGCCGCTTCACGATTATCGGCTTGTTTTCCACACTCAACCTTTTAAATAAAATGCTTTTTATTAAACATCTGCTCGCTTGAACGAGTGTATTTGTAAATGCAGTAAAAAGATTTTGTGAATAATAACATTTTGACTGTTACTAAACCTAATTAGAAAAGCTTCTATTTTATCTTGTATGGAAAATGTTGTGTGAGTTTATGTTTGTTCATTTTAGACACTCAGATATTTGAATATCAGTTGGAATAATAATATACGACCTCCATGGAATTTATAATACCGCTGTAGCACTACCTTACTTGTCACCCTGTCATCACAAAACATGATAGTTACTCGATACTTAAATAAATATCCATAATATGCTATGAATTATGTACATATTTATATACTATAACACCTTGCATGTGTTTCACCTACTAAATAGTCAAAACATAAATACCGCATACTTGTTATATTTTCTGCTAGCAACACCAATGAGAAATATATCTGTATTCCACGCCGGTGTTGCAAGAGGGGATTAAGGGATTATTTCTGATTGGGCAGTCGCAAACATCTGTGAACTACTAAACACTGCGATCACCATTCCACACAAGCAATATAATCAGCCATTTTTTATATAGATTATATTATATTTTATAGGCTTATATGATTCACGCTTTTAAAAAGAATGCGCTACCGTTAGCTTTTTATAATCGTTCTGCTTTTAAGAGATTGAAACAAAGCTGTATAGTTGAGTCATTTATGCCTGACGAGCCACGTATTATATTATATGGCTTAATTTATAGCGAGCATTCGGAAGCTTTTCAATAAACCGTACTCCAATAAAATTAATAAAATTGTGGTGCCCCATTACTTAATCCCGCTAATACTCACGTGACTAGACCTTATGTGTAAGACACAAATGAACTTGCTGTGTATTGGGTTTCAATAAACTGACCATCCATCAAGCCGTCTTAACGCTACGGGGGGCGACTATATTAGAAAACCTTCGTCAGATGTGTCTACACCTTGCTACTATACAAAATATATCGATATTTATACAGGCAGATGCGCTGGAAGTAAGCACAACACTATTGTTACTAACTGGTCAATGACCATAATTAAATGTGAACACAAAATAACAAGAAAATCGTTTGATTAAAATAACACCGCTAATTAAGTTACTAATTAAATTAAAATTTTAAATTCGTAAAAATGTTTTGTTGAAAAACATCTATGTAATTATGATAGGTAACAAGGGTTAGGATTATCTGCGTGCGAAATGAAATTAATACACTGCACCGTTATAAACGTACGCTATATAGCTATCTAGAGGTAGGTACTGCCTTTAACTGTGCGTGTCATGCAATCGCTCGCTACATAATTTCTTTTTAACCCACAATTATTTAATAGCAGACACAGATGTAAAAAAGAAGCTTTTCCTTCGAATAATGTACCTACAATTCATGTTGACAAGTCTGTCGAAAACGAATATTCTATGACCAATACCTTACAACTCTTAGCCAAATTGAGTTCAAAGAGTAGGTAACAAAAAACAGACTGACCAACTTTCAAATTCATACATTTCGATTAAAACGAGAATTCACTTACAATATGTAACTGATTATACTTCACATCGGATAGCAACAATGGTAATTGTTTAATTAACCAACTAAGTTGGTTGAAACATTTTTATGGTAGTCGTAAAAGTTGAGTGAGGCTATTATGGTAGCTAACTAGGCCCGTAGTTAGGTGGTATTGCCTATATGGCCATATTTACTGCTTGTTCAGGTGCTTCGTTTTATAGCGTGATGATATTTTATGACTATCGTTGAATAAAAAGTCGTTCTAAATTGTAAAATTTATGGAATCGAACGACGCGTTCGGTAATGTGTGTTGACTTTTATATCACTCAGTTGTATATTAGAGTAATTATATTAAGCGAAAATAATAACATGAAATATGTTTATGGTGATGAATATGTGATATTCTTATATAATTTATGATTTAATATTTTAAAACATATAAATTATTATAATTGCTTCTTCATCTCATTGCTGTGTTTTCGAAGACATATAATGTCTGTATTTGATTTCTGAATTTTATGATTTATAACCACTGATTGTATTTATTTGTTCTTAAGAATTTGTATCTAGTCATTATAAAGTAATACGCAAAAGATACACACACACATTAAAAAATTATATATATTCCGTTTTTATTGATACTTATTTCATGACTGCTATTTTCTTAAACAAATAGAGTAGGACATTTTTTTTTAAATCAAGCCTGCTTTTTCCCTGTCATCATAAGATGGTCTAAGGTGTATAGCACCACTAACATTTTTATGGCTCTATTTTTTTGGCCAACCTTAACAGAGGCAATACTATTGCCATTTACCCAGTGACCTTTCCAGACTTTATGCTGGTATTAAGAATTTACTATCAGAAAAAGTTATAACACTTGTGCCACCATTGGGAACAATTGGGAACCATTCGGCTATCGAACCCGAGCCCTCACGATTGAGTAAGAGTACGTAAGTGCAAATTCATGCATTATTTAAAATACAGATTCTAGCAGTTATCTTAGATTATCTTTACAACGCCATAAATAATTCAAAGTAACGAATTAAATTCGTGAACAAAACGCAAACGGAATAATGGTGGACTTGTAATTATACTTATAATTTTTATTCATTATGAGCATTGTTTTGTATATGTATGTGGAAAAAATGTGTTAGAATTAGAATGCGTGAAACAAAGACGCATTTTCACCAACATTTATTTGCACTTGACAGTACATAAAATTAACTTTATTGAGTGGTAATAAGGCTCACGTAATGTGTACGTGTAAGTTTTCTCATCCGTATTCTGAGTCTACCCGCTGAGTTTACGAGTGTAACGGGCCCGCGGTCGAACTGTGAGTTTCGGACGAAGAATTAATTATGCAAACAAAAGCTTCGGTTATTGTTTCTTTTCACAAAGACCAAGACATGTTTGGACGTTTTGCGTAATTTGCGGACAAAACAGTTACGGCAAATGGTCTGAGGCTTTCAAAAACGATAATAGACCATCATTGTTTAAAGCAATAAACCATCGGGCAGCGCACGTGTTCTAAAATGGTAAGCGTATTGTGAATTTTGGAGACAAAAATTTAATCTTCAAGTGCAACGGTAACTTCGTTACTAGAAAAGCAGTATTGGAGCATTTCCAGCTTTGTAATAAGAAAAGTCGTAGCAAAATTCTATTGACAGAAATCGAATGAAAATTCGATAAACGAAACGCCGCCTGTTTTTATAAAAAAATAGCACCTATGTAGAAATGTTGAGTAAATAAAGTTATATAATTTATAATGAATGACGTCTGAAGGTATAACAATAATGCGTAATTTGAAGTGTAACATCTTAATTAAGTTGGGTTGTATAAGCGAATTTCAACTGTACGTAGTGCGGTCATCTGTGCGTGCAGCCCAATTTACGGTTTTGTTGCGGCTTTTGTTATACGACTAATTTATGGAGGCAATAAAAATATGATTAGCGCAACTGAATGCGTCCCGTATTGAGACGTCAATCAGCGGGACTTTTATGGCCTCATTTGAACTATTTGAGGGCGCTTCCTTGAACCGTGTCCGTCCAAATTTGTAAGAACTCTCCGTAATTTCTAAGTCCATTTTATCCCAAGGTCAGAGTAAATTGGCCATAGAACTTTTTAAACTTTGTTTCACTAAAAGGCCAAGCCTAGTTCGTTCCGTTCTGTTGTATTCGAATTTTAAAAGCGGGATCGACATGACGTCGTAAACTTTATGAGTATGACTGTTGTGATGAGCCGTCTAAATTTTTAATGGCTATTCAGAACAATATTACTACTCGCATCAACATTAATTTATTTATTCGTACACTAGCCGCAAACTTTGTTAATTAATCGGGTTATTGTCATAATGCAATGTATACCTAAAATCTCACATAGAAATAAGAGATGGCGGTGTTATAGAAAAAAAGACCTAATATCTCAAATGTCAAAATGTGACATTGAGTGATTTGTAGCTAAGCTCCGCCTGTCCCGTGTTTCAAACATCACCGCTCGGGGCAGACAGCTGAGCTCTAAGCTTTGCAAGGGCGCAACAGAGTTGCATACGCCCGTCCCCCTCGCACACACCGCACCCGCATATTTCTATTTCACACGGCGGATAAGACTCTATCCTATTCTATAAACGGCACTACCTATCGCTATACTTACCTGAGTGCTTTTGTAAAAGTTCAACGCTTCTCTATGCAGTTTGTATGTAAAAAGATTTTGTGAGAACAGCGCTTCTAATGGGCATTCCGCGATCATGTATTATGAAATTTTCTATTATTACGTGTTAATAATTACACAATACTTTCGTTCCAAAAAACAGAATTCATATTAAATTGAATTCAATTGAATAGTAGGTATATTATACATATATATGTAGGTATTTTAGTAATAATTAATTTTATTTTATAACAATGGTATTTTATATACAAAAGTGAATCTCGATATTTCGGATTGGTGGCAGTTTCAATTTTAATAAATGTGAGAACTATTGAAAACAAAAGAAATATATAATATATTCATGTCAATTCAAGGCAAGTGCGAATAATATTTAACGTAAGAAACACTACGTTAAGCCTTCATCAATTAAATAAAAATATTTATATTCTATACTATCAAATTATAGCCAGATAAATATAAATTCAGAATTTCAATTTCGTAAGTACAACTGGCCACACTGATGCCTATCGACTATACATACCTACAACGAAAAAAACGTACCTACTTACTACAAATATTTCCATTATTACCAACCAATGTACCTACCAATGTTCTTGTTATGACGTTGACACTATACTCACCTGAAAAGAAAAAATATAAAAATTAATAAAACGTTAAAAAAATAAATTATTTTATATGTAATATGTAAAAGCATGTGGACCACAGTGAGCTACCTAATACTTTAGATAAGATATAAAGTTACTAACGTTGAACAACGAGCCTCAAACTTAATTGGTTATTAGGCATCTGTTTCTAATGAATGGTTACTATGATCTCTGTCAATTTGGGCTGGAAATAAATTGTAGAGCCAGTGTCAAACGTTCTCACAGTTCGGTAATAAATGGTTGAGTAACACAAGCCTATGTACTGTTTTATAATGATGTGGTTAATGGGGTTACTTGAATCTAATTGCTATACTTTAAGATCTGTGCAATGAGATCTGGGTTGATGTATGCAGTCGTATCGGTCGCTAATTCTTAAGATAATTTAATCTTATTTTGATATTATTTGGTTGGTAAATGTTTGTATAGTTTGGTTTGCTTCCAGTCGATATGTCGCGAAGTTATATTAGTTATGCTTCTTGCTTTCGTTTAAGCATCAAAATTGTCGGTTATATTGTTAATCTTCCTTTTATTATCAAATTTCTTTCATTATAAAATGATATAAGCTAATTATATTTAATTCGTACTTTATTTGAAAGATTTCGCCGTGTTTCTTTCTTGTATAATTCATAAAATATAGAACATTTTATGAGGACATAAAAGCATTTAAGGAACAGACTTTGAATACACGTAGACTTCGAAAATATTTGGACATCGCATATTGTTTTATCCGATTTGGGATAAGAATCTGCCACACTTATTCGGTGACTGTTCAAAAAAGGCGCATACCGTGATTTAAAATAATTAATATTAAATTGTATTTTTGTATTATGCTGTAATGTGTTCTTACATTTTCTTGTCATCGTCCTACCCCTAACCGTCTTTATATCTACATAAATATTCGCAACAGGAATACTTTGGCTTAACGCGTTCGCCGAATAACCGAAGGGTCTTTGTGGGACCGTAAGAGCGTCTACAGAGCTTGACCAAAGGCAGGGGTGGCTTCTTACTATGGCCGGATATATTGCTTTGACAGTGGTCCATTTAGCTTAGGAGCTATCAACATCAAACGTCGTACAAATGAGATGGAAACAAAAAGTCAAAGTTTAGTACGAGTCTTGGGCAGCCATGACAGTAGTTTCATCTTTTAATTCACGGTTTGTTTAGTATTACTAAGTTTAAATAAGATATTGTGAGAATGTTATACCTACAGCTTTAAGGAGGCATGGGGAGTTTACATAATCGTAACTATGACCTTATTCCATTTATTTCAAGTAAAGCGCCAATTTAAATAGTAAGTTGTAACCCGAAACCCTTACTTAAAAAGTAAATAATAAACTTTCACATTATAATTTTACCCAGTGTAAAACATTACTTTAAGTGCTGAACTACGAATCAGTCCGCCATGATATTCCCAGAACTTTTTTCTTTTGAAACTCGGCGAAGACAAGACAGACAGATGCTCCGTCCACCCAATCTGTCTGAGGGTCCCGAAGATATAAATAGCGTAGCTTTAAGTGGCAAAGCGCGCCGACGCCGGTCCTTCCGTCTGATAACATCGCATTAGGGAGTAACTGGCCGCTACTGGGTTTTGTCATGTCATGTACATACATACATGATTTAGAAAGTTTTATTTAAGTGGTTGACAAAAAATATTAGGTAGAGAGGAGTTGTTCCTAATTTGAATTATGTATCGACACACAATAGCTAAATATAATTTTCCATTGATTGCTTTAATTGAAAAAGGCATATAATAATATCAGCCCTGTATTAAACTGTCCCACTGCTGGGCACGGGCCTCTTCTCAGTGTGAGAAGGCTTAGGCCACAGTCCACCACGCTGGGCCAGTGCGGGTTGGCAGACTTCACATTTCTTCGAGAACATTATTGAGAACTCTGAGACATGCAGGTTTCCTCACGATGTTTTCCTTCGCCGTTACAGCGAGCGATAAATAACTATTTAATACGCACATAACTTCGAAAAATCAGAGATGCGCGCCTTAGGATCGAACTCGAGACCTCTGCGTGGCGGTCCAACGGTTTCCCACTAGGCTATCGCTGCTTGAAAAAGGCTTGGCATGCTTGATAAACGTAAATACATAATTATGTCTGATTTGGGAATCGCGTGAAGTAGGTACCTATTATGGATTTGTGATAGAAAATTCTCAATAGTTGCGCATAGTTTGGGATAGAGACCTTTCGATGACAATAGGCTGATACATGAGATCAAACTATAGCTGTTGAAATATGGTTGTGATACGCTTTTGCCTCAACTATGAAGAACCTACAAGCGTTATTTGTCTAACTAATCAAAACACAATTCTTGGGAAGATAATGGCCATAATCGTCATTGTTAGTACCGCATTCGCACGGTGCAATTATAGTTGATCTATAAAAAAGGTGTACATTAAATCGATCTTGTTCCTTCAATTTTATTAAAAGCCTATACAGACGGTTCAGATTGTTTGCGAATTACCACTTGATTAATTGAAATTTAATCGTGTAAGTATAATGAAAAGGAAACAATTCCAATATTAAAACTGACAGGTAACGAAGATGACGTGTTCTCAATAGATAATACAAATGTAGTACCTATACTCATAGACTATCTGAAGTATCTAATGCTTGTCTATGTAAAATCAAAATGTGCGATAAGATCGACAAATTATTGTATCTAGTTTTGGTGTACAATAGAGCTATTTATTTTGTATGATTTGAAGTTTTCACATAACGTATATTATTATAAAAGCTAGTATATAGCACTCAAATTTGAGATTTTGCTCAAGCGGAGATGCCTTAAAGAGAAACTAAACCCGCTCTACAAAATATCATAGTCAAATAATCTTGTTTTCCTAAGATGAGTAGAGTCCTTGAGAAGGCCTTTGTCTATCATCAGAGTACCAGCATGGTCTTTGGCCATTGTACTAGCAGCATAGCGACTTCTCATTTAAGGATTGGCAACACCAGACTAAAATCTCAACCAAAAAGACTACGGTGACTCTACCCTCAAGCATCTCGTTTTCAACCCGTCAACGTTTTCTTTTATATTTCTAAGGTAGCTAACAAGTGTATTGTTAGCCACCTTAGAAATATAAAAAGATAACGTTTCCATAGCAAAATGTTATGTACACAAAATCGTAACTTAAAATTCACAGAAACACAATACGTATTTGAAAATTTCTCGCGTGTTTGACTGAAGGATGGTACGTACAGCGAAATAAAGACTGATTACATCGCGAGGCGATAGCTCTGCTATCATATCCTGCGATCTTATTCCAACGTACGAACGTAATGAATGCGGACGCTTCAACGATTTACTCAGGCGATTTTTTACTTCAATTAGCATTGAATCCAAAATCAGTTGTCGGAGTACCTTTTACGAAATATTCTATTTTAAGTTGTTCGTGTGAAGTTTGTGACTAAAGAATATTATATCCGTGTTTTGACGAAATAACAAAAGAATAATTTCGTAAAATTTTGAATAAAGAATAAATATGTAACTTATTATTTAAACAACTTCCAAAGCCTGTTTGAGGTACAATTGGGATACCAAAAAGTCTTTAGTTGAATAATTTTTACTGATGTACCTAATACGATCATATATAAGTATTCAACGATAGACCTTGAGTTGTTTCACTTGTCACCAGATCTCTCGATATCACAATATACCTAATATCTATGATATCCGTTAGTATTTAATATATCATATAATAAAGTCTGTATACTAAAATAGGCCGAGGTTTTCTTCTAGTTTTAATACCTAAGTAACGAAGTGGCAACTGAAATGGCACTTTGGCTATAATTGTTTTCTGCTAAATAGTCATAGTCAGCCAATTTTATTTAAAGTTATTCATATCTCATAAGGTCCCATGTTGCCACCACAGTGAGTTCAACTAATCTAAGTATCGAAATCAACTAAGTTATAATCGATAGATATAGGTCTAGACCACCAGTAAAGAGCCCCATATTTCTATTAAACCTACTCCATATAAATCTTTAGTCATATAGCACGGCAAGCCCCAAGCGGGCACCTATCGAGTGACGCCATCGGAAGTGGCGCGGGCGGGAAATGAGATGCGAGTGTGCACGACGCCTTATGTACGCACGTGTGCATTAACCTTTATGTGCTCCGTTATTTACTGGCTTGTTCTACACGGTTATGTGGGAGTGGAATTACGTGGAACAGTTTTTGCAAGGAAATTGTGATAGGTAATGAAGCAAAAGCTTTAATACGAAGGGTTGGGACATAGAATATTACAACAAAAATCACTTACAATCAATAGAAATATATGAAATAGTTTCACAACCCGTTTACAATTTTATGTTCTTAATTCGTCCATCCGAGTACTGACGCGACTCGATATGATAAGCTGACAGGTTAAAATGCAAAAATATATTTAGAAACACGTCTCATATAATTGAATAAGATAAATATTATTGGATACATATATCGGCCACTTATGATAAATATCGTAATTCGTAATCGTAAATTTAAGTATATTGATCTCAAATGATAAATGAAACTGGTTCATAATTGCAAATGTAACACTCAATCTTACTAATTCTGAATTTGTTATAAAAGAGAGCTTCGCAGAAAAACTTCAATTTAAAACAATGAAGGTATGATCGTATCAATTATTAAAAGGCTATCTTCCAATCTAAAATATGAGTTCGTATCAATACCTGAAAGTAACAACATTGTATTTTCAGATACTAAAAATAATTAAACCCATAAAATTAAAATACGCAATACTTTTCAATCCTTCGCTTCGGTATAAAAGTTACGCCACGCCCATTTCATTTTTATTACGCTGCTACAATGTTGTCCTTATCAGGTGACAATAAGTCCTTTCATGAAGTTGATAGTTTTAATTTCATAGGCCTTAAAATGTCGTAGCTCTTTAACAATTTACATTCTATCTGTTAACCATTTTCAAGTCAACGTCTTGCATCCGAACAAATAAAACCTTCGTCCGGCCTGTCCGACTGTCGAACTGTCCGTATATAGTGTAACATGGTCACCCTATTAGACACCGAGTATGACCGTAAAATGGTACCTATTTACAGTAACTTGTAAAAGTAAATTAAAAAAATAATAGCCTTTCAGTGTTATGAGTCCTTAAACTTAAAAAGGTCACTAGTTCCTTGTTTATTTCAAATTTTTTATGGTTTCTTTGTTTGGCTATCATATGAAGACTTTTAAATAATAACACAAGGTATCAAACCATGATATTAAAGTCAAATACTAACCTATCACGCTTAATAGTTTAATATAAAATGCAAATATCTTAAGGTTAAAGATCAAATTTTTTATCAACTTTGATTCAAGACTAATTTCGAGCCAACCATTCGCCATTGTAAGAAAAACGCTAAGAAATTAAACTTTAAATAAGATATAGCTGTATGTGTACTAGCTATTAATTATTAAAGCATACAGATTAGCTACCTACACCCGTATAAATTAAGAGAAAATTCGAAACAAAATCTTTTTTTTTCGTAACTGCTATATGAGACAACTTTGCCAAAAATTAAGATACTAAAATTTATTTTCTGGCAATCAAGAGTTTGCAAAAATAAAAAGTATTGTTTAATGTAGGTTATTTAATTGTTAATTCCGTGTGAATTTAATAGCAGCTCGTGTAGATTGTTGGAACCGTTAAGGCTGGTCGCCGCCCACTTCCCACTCATATTATTCTTACATACACAGTATGGTGCAAGCAGGTGGTCATTGCTTATATGCAATTTACCTTTGGCTTTCGTGGAAACTGTTTCGCGTAATAATTACATGACTAAATTAGGATGATTGAATATTTACTGGGCGTTTAAAAATCTAATTGTAATATCGTTTAATTCTAGTGGGTAGACAGTAGCTGTTTTATTAATTCATAAAGTTACAACTTAAACTTGCAAGGGTTTCGTACAACAGGCTCCATTATTTTTGAAGAGATGATTGTTGATGGAAGATCAATTGCTTTGAGTACTATGTGGACGAATTATTAATAAAAAAATAACACGAGTACATAGCTACTACTCTATTATTAAACATTTAGATTTGTAAGCCGTATATTGCTACGGATTTGAAACTAGAAATAATATATTATCAACGGATAGAAACATAAAATTAATATGCGATCATTTCTAAAGTATTAAAGATGATAAAAATCGAGTAATGAATTATTATAAAATCGTAACAAATAAGTAAAATGTTATTCAAAAGATCAACAATAACTACAAGGTACTATATACTACTTAATTCATACATAAATGGGAAATTTTCATTCGATTAAGGAATAGTTAGGTATTCCTTTTTCGAAGATTGTATTTATTCTTGATATTACAGTTAACAACTTCGATTACTTATGATGAGCCACAATTTCTTTTTAATTTGCCCTTCATTATATATTCCATGACAAATTTGTTCTTTCAGATACAACATTGTAACATTGTACTTTTAATCTCACTTCGATTAGCTTCGCTTGTAATAAATATCCTTTATATTTGTCAGTTATTCAAATTTGATATCATCAATCAATATATGCTTTTTACCATTTTCAATTTTCTTTAAGATTCGCCGTTTATTTCTCTATGTGATATTGCACGAGTAAAAAAGTCACTGCATATTTTCATAACAGGCGTGAAAATGAAATAAAAATATTCAAAGTTCTTTCAACTAACTTCATATAAGTAAGCCTTAGTGAAAGTATTAAAAAGAAATGTTATTCGTTTTTCGGTTAAGGGGAATATTATCGTTTATCCAGTCGTTTCGTGAGTGCCACCCCACCTGAACCTTATTTGATGAAAACAATAAAGGAAATTGCATTTGATATTAGGTCCCCTCCATGATTAGGAACCCAATCTATTTTAATGTAGTTTCCTCTGTCGCTCAAACACGCAATAATGTGTAAATTGGGTTTGTATGAATAAATTATTATAGCTTTTCGTTTCTAAGAAAAATAAGGTATATTTTCATTAAAATTTGCGGTAGAATTGTTTACTCAAGCAAATATTATGTCTTATCATGATTGAAGATTCCGAGAAATATAAGCAGTTTTATTAGAAATTCGTTTTACCTATAGTTAAAAAACTCATAGGCATTGATTGATATACTTGGATTATGGCCTGGTGATTAAGATTAAGTTTAGAGTAAATGTTATAAAAGGAATCATATAAAAAGAAATAGCGTACATTATATTATATAGTTCGGTGAGACATGAGGTGTGTATTTAACAGGTCCAGTAGGTACGTTATGGGCCTGTACACTAAATTTTTCTAAATAAAACTGAGAATTTTAATACAAAATAAAACGAAACAAAATCAAAGTTCGTTAACGCACCACGCATTAGAACTTACGTATTCTAATATCGTATTCCCGTCGCAGAACTCGATCCAGCCTCTTATTCCGAAGGCGTTAAATCCACTAATACATTTTGGGCTCACTGTCGACATCGGCCAAAAATCAGGGCGAACATTGCTGTCCCGCATAGCAAGCAGGGTTAGAACCTTACGGAGCGATTTTTCTCCCAATCCGTTGGGACGATTGGTTCCAACCTTATTAGAAGGGTTGGAGTTCCCAATCCGTCTTTTCACAGCCCTATCTGATAAGACCCTGCATGCCGTCCCGACTGATCGGAAGCAAAATTGAGACGTGAGTTGAACCTTTAAATGTACCCCGAACTCGGTAAGCGAGCAAGCTACACGTTGTAACATTTCCATTGAACCCGAAAGTGCGAGATATCGACAACAATTTCTTTCTTGCCCATCAGTGGATACCAAACGGATTGGTTACACCATTAAAACGTTCGGTTAGCCATTGAATAGAAGTGTTCTTTACGCACTAGCGGGGAGTTCTTAAATTACGAACAATTTTGGGTCACAGTTTAGTACCTATGTAAATGTTGGTTTGGACGGCTCTCTGATGTCCTAGGGGACTGTTAATCCGGAATAAGGGACCGCTTGGTTTTATATATTTAGGTAGAATTGAAGAGTCGTAGTACATCTTGAATCAAGGTGGTTTGATGTTCTATATATGTATAGATATAATTATTAATAAAAGCTTAGCATATTTATTCAAATCTTTTACTATTACCACACGTTTGCTGTATTGATGTAGGTGGTAGCTCGCTCTACCGACATTAATTAGTCTTTTCACAAATCTTGCGTGATCCACGGGTAATTGCTTCGGACCATTCTTTATGTCATTATTTGTAACCTGCCACGACACAGGGATTATCTCTAAATAGATAAGCCATTGTATAAATAAATTTTGTGTCACATAATAAGTGTAATAACATTAGTCAGCCGCAAGCAAAAATTATGTCCTAATAAAATGCCACGTATTAGTAAAAGTGCTAACAAAAACATAATGCTTCAATTTATGGCCACTATAAACGGTTAAGCATTTATGAATATCTTCATAAATGTCTTACAGATACATACATTTGAATGGTAAATACATATAAAATAGTTGGCATGTCCTACGGTAAGAATTTCTGTTCGGAGTCACGCGACGAATTCCACGTTGTCTACTTACAAATAACATTATTACAGGACTAACTGTTTACACTAAACTTTGTGGCTGTGTACATTTTATCGCTTATTTAGTAAGCTTCCGTTTCTTGCTGATTATTAGGTAACGTTTTATCATACTTGTGTATTCTCAAAATATGTTATTTCGGAAGCGTATATTATGTATATCAACAAGCGATTTGCAAAACGTCTGTCACAGCTATTTCGCCATCTTTACTTCAGTATAATTAATTCACTATGTCTGAAACTTACTCTAGGCTATATGTTGTCAGTTAATAATACAAAAGCGGAGTCTGAATCCGTGATGGGTGAATAGTTATTAGTTCAGCGTATTGTATGGGGCCTAACATCGAAATGTAGGAATTGTATAGTGTTGTAATTTCCTCAGTGAGATACTGGTTCTCTTTACATTGATATATTTAAAAATACTTTTAACACAACTCTGGCTGATGCACATCGACGCACAGTAATAAACATTCCAAAATAATGTGGCCTAAAAAATTCATTCACATCGAATCGTTTATTTTCACACGAATACATCTCACATTGATTGATAATACTACAAAGTGTTCTGAGTTCAGAACAAGCTGTAGTGAGTACAGGGATTCCCTCGGCAGTCGAGCGGCCGGGCCCATTAAATCCTACTTTACGATGCCACCGCGCAACCGACGACCGTTTATGCACTCGTAATACTAACCTTAATTGGCATATTGAGATTATAGCCATGTAATTGCTTGTTTTATACTCGTTTTGCAGATAAAAGTCGTTCTCAACGGCCTATTGATTTGTAAACACCTCATTGTTTTTATTCACACTCCATGATTACCACAAATGAAGATATTAAACAGTGTAAAAATTTAAAAATATTTGCTTACAAGCGGTTACCTGTCCTTTGCGCGTCATTAATTGTGATACATTTGGTATTAGAAGTACTGACATAGTGAATAAGTGTATTTTAAAGCAACACTTTGTCCATAATGCGGCGTGCCTCGATGCAATGTGCAGTGGCACTTTAACGGCCCTTTTAAGTATGCTCTTGTAATACGAAAGAAAATGTAATGGAACTGAAATATTGCTATATTAATATAACAACATACTAAACTAACTATGACGTCATTCCATGTATATTTTTCAATAGGTGCTACTACAAAACAAGAAATAAAAGACGTATTGGTTTTTCAGTCGAATAAAAATTGATAGCTATTTTCAATTGCATTTTAGTCGCCATTTTCGCATACAGCCTCGTACAATATCTGTTTCGTGTTTTTACATTGAGCCGGCCGCGTAAATTCGAAATGCCTGATTCTGGCGTCCACCAGTATTTTAATTACTCGGTTCGAGAATGATTTATATCACAACACAGACGCGAATGGCACTAGACTCGGTGCTGTGGTGACGATTTTATTTTTAGACTGAAAACTTTTTTGACTGTGCACGTCCGAATGTATGATGTGTACCTACGTTTTTGCATATAGCGACACATACACACCTGTGCATCGTACAAGGTTGTTTAACATGTTCACACGGTTAGACACATAAATAAAAATAATTTAAAAGTAATTTACATAGATTATAAGTTCATAAAAAACTGGTAACTAGAGCAATCGAATCTTGAACGAAACACACAGAGATAGACGGAATTTCGTAAAAACATATGAAATACGTGGCTGTTTCGAAAGGTGTTTCGAAATATGGAAGTCGTTATTATAAAGCTTAGACACGGTCGGAAAGGAAATTGGAGTAGAAAATAAAAATAAAACGGTTAGTAAGGAGGTCAGGGCCCGTGAGTTCTCGAGGCATCATCGTTGCTTAACCTCCATGGTAACTACGTACATATGTTTATGGTGTTGAACATTTTACGATTGACAGCCATTACGTGTTATAATTAATAGGCAATTTATTATTTCATTGGGTAACGATGAAGTTAAACAACTAATCGTTAGTTAGGTGTCAATGAGAAATATTGAAAACGGATCTGATAAATAAATTATCACAAGTGAAAAGTAGATGTGATTATTTTTATGAACTTTCCTTATTACTTTTAAATAATAAGGACAGCAAATAGCATTCTCATATTACTATATTTACTTATGTAAAGCCGATATTATATTCTAGATTAATATCTTAAATAGTAAATTTATGTTATTATAAGAAAATCAAGTTTGCAAGTATAAAGGTGTGAATATACAAGTCAAAAGATTACATTTATGCAATTTCTTGCAAGTCCAAAGCTCTGCGAGAAGGTAAGTATTACAACAAAGATATTTCGTTAACTGATAAATAACAAAGCGCCAATGACTCGCTTTCACCGACCACCCCCGTCATAAAAGCGTCTAAATGCCAACACGTCACATTTCGCTTTATCCACGAAAATCGTGTACAAAAACATAAAAATGCCTTGCGCAAACGCATTCCCGTCGACCATTCGACCATTGTTGGATTTTGGGCGCTGTCGTAACACCGTGGTGTGCCGTTAGAGCCACGCTTCTAAAAGATAAAAACTAGTCTAGTTTCTTTTCTTTTGTGATGTTCCGAACAAAAGGACTAATATGATTTAGTGGCTCCCCATTCTTAGATACAGATAAAAAATATTTTTAAAAAGAACATTTTGTTTTAAACTGCTCGCGCTGTTTGCGCCTTTGTTATTAGGCTTTAAAAAGATATTTGTCTCGTTGACAGTTTCGTTATGCTTTTATTGAGATGATGCTGATAAAAAATTAAGAGACACATGCTTATGGTTTATCCACCATTCTGGCTTATAATATCATTTGTATCTACAATCTTAGACTAAATAGATAATTTGGAAGTACGGATAAAAGTTATTTGAATCTTTATCTCAAATGGTTTTGACAGTGAGTCGTTGTTTGTTTTGTACAAAAGATAGAGCTGTAATTTACTCTTTTTCTGTGCCGAACAAAATTCCCATGGGCTTAGAACACCGCTAATGTAACATTAAGCTGCAAATTAGGTAATCTGTATGTGAGAATTCAAATTTGTATGAATTTTCTCCGGTTGGAAATAACAAAGTCGTGTGACAACCTGATTTTATTGTTCAAAAAGTGTTACCAGAGTAATTTATTACCTTTAAGAAACTACAAGACATACCGTTACAATGTCTTGAATGTTTCATGTAGAAAAGACAGTGTAAAGCAGCAATGTATGGCCTACAACAAGTTATGAAATCGGAACACATGAGATGTTGTAGAAACGCGAGTTGTGCGAACGATTAATCAAACTTTGGACGCGGCGCTGCATCTCAATTGTTCCCTGTTAAGTTTCGTGGCTATATTCAAAACAATTGCGAGCCGTTCGATTTACGATCGGCATTTATTCGTTCTAAATTTAAATTGTTAGGCTCGGGACAAACAATTTGCGGATTGCGAGCAGCGAAGTGCTGTCGCGCGACACTCGCCTCTGCCACCTAGCGTGATTTAGGAGTTTGTCGGCGCGCTTAAATCATACCAGTGTCGTCTTCGAGACCGGAATACGTATGCTTTTTGCATTTACAAAGCTTGAATGTAGCCACCGATGCACCGGCCATCACTTGCCACATCGCCTCTACAGAAATATGGTTTGTTTTGGTTCTGTTTAGACGTGCCGTATCCGAAGTATTAGCACCGTAATTCATACTGTGTTTGTAGTTGTTAGTCAATAATTTGCTATTAATATGTGCCTCATGCTATTATTATCTACGTATGTATTAGTAGAATTTATGTACCACAACATGATTTATTGCATTTCGAGTGTGTAATAAAACCGAATTTAATATTTATGTTTCGACTGGAAAGTGTAACAATGATCGCATCGCGATAATGGCGATGAGTCTTAATGAGATGTAGACGGTTCGTAGACGTATCATTATCGACAGTTACTTACCTAGAATTACTCACGGTAGGTATCTAAAAGCGGTATGAACAGTAGCGATCTCGACTCGGCGACTTAAACTACAATCACATTGAATTCATACAAAACTGACCCTGTATTTTATTCGTATGTAAACTATAGACGCTACGGTGCCGCTATATTACATTATTTTGTACTTTAACAATAAAAAATACTAATATTTTTCTCTCTACAGAAGATATACAATTTTGTACTAGTAAAAGAAAATGTAAACTATCACTTGACACTCGTCCGTCTATGTAGTGGTCCAGGTAAGAGGAGGATTTGTCGAACTTATTCAGTTTCGTGCGTGGTCGGAGTCGCGGGGGAGTTCAGATGGTCGCGGCGGCGATAGTCGCGCGGTCGCGCGGAGTCGCGCGGGGCGGCATCGCGGCGGCAGGCGACTGTGGGCGGGCGGCGCCTCGGCCGCGCGCGGCGCACTGCCGGCCGCCGCCGCCGCCGCGACGCCGCCCCCACGCACCCCCGCGCACCCCCGCGCTCCCACGCGGACTTGCGAACCCGCCTGTGTGTGTGTGCTGATTAAAAATTCTTACCAAACTTTGTTGTCGGGATAGCCCCAACTTGCCGTAAATGGTTACTTTGTAAGCCACTTTCTTTCAGGACGCCACCTTGACGGGCGAACCATTTAAAGTTTCTTGTAACTTAGCGCGTCACAGGAATGCGGGTTAAGGAGATATCGCGAGTTTGCAGCTGAACTTTAATTGATCATCGGTCAGTTGGCATCATCGCAAGTACCTACGGTACGTGCGCTGGCTAAACGCTATGTTGTGGAAATAGTACAGTTTCGGTAATTACAGCAGTTAAATTAAATTACAGCCGTGTAAGAACACGAATACTTTCTATAGAAAGTTTCATTGCTGCGCTAGCAACCTGTAATATGCATAGTTTAGTTTAAACTATGTGTTTTATTTGTTCACATAAATAGCGGGTATAAGGAATTTGTCGGGCGCCATTTAACTTCATTATAATTTTGTTGAACATTTCGAAGGCTTGTGGTTGAAGGTGGTCGAAGGCTTTGTTGGCACGTAACTTTTAGTTTAGAACAGAAAACTACGTAAATGTTAGAAACGCGTATTACACCCGATTGCCCCCGCAACTTAAGTGCCGGCCGGATTAGAAATGTGCCCTATGTATAGTCGGGGACGGCATTATAACTCACTTAATTTATTACTTTAAATTCTACAATTAATTTTGAATAAAAATGCCTAATATTTTTAAATATTCCAGTTTAATTAATTAATTTTTTATTTTCGGATAGCTTTTGAAGGATCGACTAGGACTAACGGCCGCTTTCTATATCCAATCTCAATCGAAATGTTGCTATCTGAGTTATAATTGTGACATATTTTCTACGGAAGATATGTCAACATTCTACCTCAGATAACAAAATTGTTGCAAAGTGGTTGTAAATGCGACTGCTGTGCATGAGGTCTTGGGTTCGATTTTCGGTTCGGTCAATGTGTTATTGTAGTAAAGTATATGTAATCGGTCGCCCCCTAGTATGTGAGATCTAAACTAGTGCTGGTGAGGTGTATTTGTAATACTCCTCTGCCTACCACCTCTGAGATATAGACTGGAGAGTGACCATGTATATATCTAATGAAACCCAGAATATCATTAGCACTATGTAAAAAAATGCATTATTATGATCGTACATATACTTGGGTAGAAGATCGTATAAATAAACAAAAAGATGCAATATTTTATTGAGTGCTAATTCAAAAGGGATGAAGCTTCTTAATGAGAAAGATTACTCCTTTGAGTAAGGATTGCAAGTTTGCTTTGTTACTATTCAATGTCTAAATTATTATAGGCTAACCAGCCCAGTACTACTAGGCTGGTTTGTTTCTAGAATTTTCACAAATTTTCTAAGGGCTGTTCCGTCGCTACGATAAATTTATCGGACAAAACTCAAGAAGAAGCACATGTTAATAAATCGAACATCAATCAATTCGTACCTATAGATACGGTAGCACGCCGCCACCTACGGCGAGCTCACAAAGGACCCCTCTAATCGCCCCCCTGGCACGCCACTCCCCTCTGCCCGCACCCCCGGAAAAGCGTGACGACCCACAAATATAATTTTAGGTAAAACTTTCCCCCGATGGTTATGCCCCGAGTTTGGGTGCATTAAGTAGGTGACGTGCTTTAGGGAGCTGATGAATTAAAAATTTAAGATGGTATCATGATAATGGTTTAGTAAATACATCCTTTCTCATTATTCATCGATGTTTTTTACTTATTTGCAACTTTACACTAGTATATCTATATGACATGGAGTGTAAGATTTATACGTAAGACCTCTGACACCAGTAAAATATACTCAGATCCATGAAAGTGACCACTCCTTTATGTCTATCCGTCGTCGAACATGGCACGGCGTTCATGTGCTCGTATCAGCAATCAATCAAACCCATAAATAACCAATATCTTGGCGTTATTTTCCACCATTCTGACGTCACTCGTATTGTACTGCATTTCGTTTGACAAGCGTCCGTCATCGAAACGCGACAATCGACTATGTTCACCGACCGAAATAACGACGTCACATCAATTGCGAAACTATGAAGCTAACTCGAGACCAGCCGTAGAAATGTCAACAGGAGTTAATAGCTTAGCTTATGAAATGCTGTTTAATTTATCAATTGAATAATTATGTTATATAAAGCTCAGGTGTCCGAAAAGCTATTCACAAGCGGCTGCTACACCGAGCCGGAATCGAAAACACATTAAACAAGCGAGGTATGATAGTCATAGACAGTGGCAAGCCCGGCGTGGCCGACGGTGCGCCGCTCGCAAAATCGCGACACACTTTTTAATTTATTTTGTCCACAAAAAGCTTTTTGCTGTTTTATTTTCATTTCAACGGAGACTTGCGCTGTAGCGGGATCTCTATTTTTATTTATTCCACTCTCGGATTTTTTTCTCTTTTTCAATTTCGCCCCGATCGACGCGGGACCAAGCGGAACGCAGACGGATCTCATTTTAAATTGAATTCGTCTCCTCTTTGCATTTTTCTTTGGCGTTCCTATGTAACAATTCTAATTGGTGTTGTTTGCATGATAGCATTGTTCGTTTTGATTAGAAAACGCTCGTTAGATGGGGAAAAATACAGACGGTGAAGCTGATCGATACGGTCGCGTGATAACGTCGTCTTTGAGTAACTAAAAAGCTTTTTGCATATTAGAATTTTTCCTTCCGCGAATGGGGCTGGGTACGACTGCGTTACATTATCCCTTTGCGATTTTATTGCAATGATTGTAATATGCTTATGCGATGTGATAAGCTACCACAATCCCTAGAGCAGTAGTCACGGTTTTAACTGAAACTAATCGATATAATTATCATTCTAATCGAGTATGAATCCAACCCGATAAAAAATTTTGGTATTTGATTTCATCAGTACTTGCTATGGTCATTTATATTTGAATTTTCTTGATGCAATGTCTTGACTAACTAGGATTGGCTAAAGTAATCCAAATGTTCAAAATCTAATGTTAAACGTTCTCACGAAATATTTATCATATCTCAATACAAATTTTAAAATGGCCCAACCTTAAATTGCGGTGTCTCCTAGGTACCGCTGACGCTTTTCGCTCGATGAAGATCTTCAAACTACCAATTAGCGAACAACCAAGCAAATCTGAAGAAGCTAGACATATTTTTGGTTAGAAGACAAGAAAGGCAAGAAAAAGGACTAAACGTATAGCGTTCAGATATATTATTTAATGTGTAGCTGCTGTATGGTAGCGGTATGGTGAGAAAATTTCTGGGCAGGTAGGTATCACTACACCACGTGATCGTTTTAGTAGGCACTTCAAATTTAGCCTGTAACAGTTCACCGATAGACATGAATGCCTTCACAATTGCTGCAACACCTTTCAATCCACCGCTTTTAAATCCAGACTACCCGAGCCATGTATTTTTGTTCTTTGGACCTTGAGGTCTGCGGTCGTCATATCTTACGTTTACCTTCACTCAAGGTATTTTTAGCCTCAGCAGCCTTTGATCCTTCAGCAGAAATTGGCTTTGGCTTGCTTATCGTAGACATTATCGGTATCATTAGATTATTTTTCAGACGAACTTATTCCAAAGTTGACTTACTAAATAGCTCTACCGTATGTGTCCATATTTCGACACTATAAAGCTTCGGACGACAATATTTCGTCTTCAATGAGCGTTAAGTGAGTAAAATCATAGCTGGTAAAATGTGGGTGTAATTTGCCCCTGCCTACTGATTTTAGGATAACACATGTCCTTGTAAGACTACTTATTTTAGTTTAACCTTTATACCATGGTTTTTCATAGAAATCACACCAGGATATACACGGGTTATTGCTGAGTGAAGATAGTTCTGATGTTACTTATGTCTATATGCTATAGTAGGGTAGTTGCATATATTGAATTATTAAGTTATTGTATACGCAACAGGAAAATGCATCCACAAAAAACCTTTTAGTGAACAGCATAAATATTGTTGGAAAATGAAAAGGAATGAATATTAAAAATTTGTCTTTAAAAAGGGAGGACATAGTCGAAGCATCTCACTGTCTCCTTCGCGCGCCTGCGCTCAAACAGCAGTTACGTCACAACTAAGTACGTGAGTCCTTTTCTATTATTTTACAAATACCAGAAAAGCTTATTTGTTTAAATTATTTGTTTGTAAGTAGATTTAAAAATACTTCGTATTTAAATCTTCGTTGACGTAAAATAATAGTGAATACTCTGTTACCGCTTAACATTACACGAGCTGTACATTTGTTTGCCAGTGGCATAAAAAAGCTCATCTAGAATTAAAAGACTTTGTAAAATAATTATCTTAAAACATTATTCGAAAACTGTTTCTGATCTCTATATAAATTCGCTTTTCAGTAATGTTCTGATATACGTACATGTACTCATTTCATACACTTAGATATGCAATCTAAACTCATTAAGCCTAAAATATTCCAAGTGTTCTGCAGTATGTAATTCGACACTCAACATAGTCATTTATAAATAGATTATAATTAAACAAATCGCTTTAATAACAGCTCTTTACGATGTTAATAGCGCAGAAATAACTAATTATTTGCAGACGTCTATATTTACAGTACTGTTACGTTACCCGAGGATATCTTCCGCATACAATTTCTCTTTTAGTATACGTAAATAGACAGTCGTTATGGTTATAATACCCATATTATACACATACATGTATTGAGTCACGTCTGTTAATACCAGAAAGGGTAAGCTGAGGTATATAAAACGCACATTAAGGTACCAGTTTTTCGGCTCTACGTTATTACACGAACTGTAAACATCTTCTTGAGTATGAGCGTATACTACCGCATCCATTTCCAGACTCCATACTACCAAAGGTAGGTTTTTGACTGCACGGATGGCGCAGTGGTTTAAGTGGTCGTCTCGTCATTGCTACTACGTCGAGTGTTATGGGTTTGAATCCCACACGGGACAATTTTTTGTGGGACCCACAAATGGTTTTGCCGAGTCTGGATGTTCTTTTTGTCCGTTATTTGAATGTTTTTAAAGCCCCCGCGATACAGGATTTATTCCTAGTAGGGAGTTGACATTTTCAAAAAAATCAAAAAATGAAGTTCAGTTACGATTGAATCCGGGACTTCATAATCAGACAAAATATGAACGTAAAATTATTCACTAAGAGCAAATTTATATACTGGGATATATTAATATTCGCAGCACATCTTCAATTACGATTGCATGCATGAGGAACTATGTTAAGTGGTGCTACCAATGCTCTGTATGTGTTGGTTTTGATTGTCACGGAGCAAATGCTCTTACGATCTACACATATGTTTTCCGGGTTCGAGTAAAGAGTCGACCTACATAGATATTCAAATTACTGTCATAAAGATGACAGTAATTTGAATATCTATGTAGATAAGCAATTCTATAAAATTTCACTTCCGAGTCGCCAGTCGCGTGAAAAGAAAATCTTTTTACGGTGACCATTGTTATAACAGTTGGTTAATATGAATTTTTCCCCAGGTGACAAAGAGTTCAAAATAACTCTTTAGAGAATAGCACGATAGCGATCGTGATGAAGAGACTATTCGTAGAAAGGATGGCATTTTTATAGAAGAAGTTGTGATGCTTGGTCGAGACACGAGCTTTTACGTCGATTATCACGAACGATTTGAAGATATTGATTAAGCTATCAGACACACAGGTGAATGTTATTTATGCAGATGTAAGTGTTTATTCCAATTATGGGATGCTACCATACCATAATCAAACTACAGGTGAAAGACATCAAAACAAAACAGCTCTTGTTCATTGTATTATTCTAGCATTACCAGAATATCTCTGATATTAGATGCTAAGTTACGATAAGTTAAACAAAATGTACAACATTACATATGTTCTTCAATTAAACAATCGAATTCGATTTCCAAAACGTATTTTTTATCACGCCCTAGTGTTGCGAAAACCGTCATTGATAGTGACTGCGTACCGATATCGAGCTAATGAATATGTATGCAAGCAGGTGCACACCTTGCCAGCCGACATGATTAAATAGGTGCCGCCAACGATTTTTATACAAAACATCGATACTTTATCGAAGTACGTGCTCGATTCGTTATCGATAATAAATGCTTATCGATACAAGGTGGTCCAAACTGTTATAATTAAATGAAAGTGCTCGTTATTAGTATTTGCCTCTTCTGCCTTAAGCCTGGTAATAATATTTATGGGCGTACGTTCAAAATATAATATGTGCAAAATTATAAAAAACATGTCATTTGGCTATCTTGATAAATTACCAATAATAAGACCTTACTTCGCTCGCTTAAACTTGTTAAGTGATTACAAGTATTAAAACTAATAAATTAGATGTGATAATCCCCTTATTAAAATATACATATATACACTAATTATATGATTATTTACGTAAATGAACTTCACGTTTTATTATAATGTTAATGACACGTGTGCTACTTAAAATTTTAAGGTTGGTCATTTCCTAAAACTATTAAAATGAACTTTACAACGAGATATATAATATAATAATAATAATATTCTACCTCATACACACAACACCATCTAGCCCAAACTAAGCAGAGCTTGTACTATGGGTACTAGACAATGGATAAACATACTTAAATACTTTTTTTTTTTGTAAATACATACATATTATACATAGAAACACCCAGACCAAGACAAACATCCATGTTTATGCACACAAATGTTTGACTTGTGCGGGAATCGAACCCGCGACCTCAGGCGTGGCAGTCGGTTACACTAACCACTACGCCATCGAGGTCGTCATATATATATATCATAGATGAAATAGACTTATCGATAGATTCGATAATAAACTGATAAATACAACGAAACACTAATATAAAACTTGTCGATTGCATATCTAGTGATGTTACCACAATATAACCGGAACAATATCAATATCGGTAAATAAATAATTAAACTTTGTTTATTTTAAAGCTATATGAAGTACGGTAACTGGAATAACTGGATTAATTTATATGTATCCAAAGATTTATAGAGACTAATTACATCGGATCAACATTCAACGTTGAGATAAGTGGAGAAGAATTTATGTTGTCTATGTTGCGTTCAGTTAGTGATAGTACTTTGTAACAGATAACCATATTTATTTTTAAGATTTTTTATTTATATGAGATGAGGTATTGACGGTTATTAATCGAACTATCATGTACGATCTATGGTTTCTATTCTTAGTGATTAGTCATTAAAGCTTCTTATCGTTTAGTTTAGGACTTGCACTAGCACAGCCGCAAAAGTATTTACTTTTTCAATGAGTTCATATTCTTTTGATAACTATAGCTCTGTATCATTGGTTCCGTAACAAAAGTTTGCATTTATGAACGCAACCAACCGCGAGGTCGCTGTCTCAATTCCTGGTTTGGTTAAAATGTAATTGAAGCTTTTAAAGTGCCTTTGGGACCTAAAATATAGTTATCGAACTGTACATTTTTACTTTTGATATAGATATGAGCCTACGTGAGTATAAACTATTGATATGTAAAACTTAAGTTTAAGTATTTTTAAGTTCACAAATGTTTATTCATATTATACATGGAGTCATGCCTGTTTCCTCGGGGAATAAGCTGGTTGCCTTAAAGACTCAATTATTTTTAATACAAGCTTCACCTTAAAACGTTAAGAATATATAGAAGACTAATACCTTATCTGTAGAAGAAAGATTTTTCATGATCGCTTTTTATACTTTCCAAATATAAAGTCAAAAAGCATAATATGCAACATCTCATACTAAAATAAAACAAGATGTAGGCCCGTTATCTATAAAGATTTTTATCTATACTGTTCTTAAAATTGGGCAAACGATTCAGTAGTTTCAACGCTACGCCAATACGGATAAACAAACAGACACACTTCCAAATTAACAATATCGACCGAGATTTTATTGGTAAATTTGTTGACCAATTTGTTCCGATAACGATCTCCTATACAAATAACATAAAATCAAAAGCCTTGAATATATCTTATTTATAGTTAGATGGATAATTAAAAACTTGTTTTATTTATATTTTAGTACTACGATTATTTAGTTCCCACGGTATTCAACATTTTTAAGTAAAGTATTTCAGATATGTTTCTATTAAAATGTGTTACCATTATAAATTTATTATCGACATTATGATTTAAAATACTCGATATATTATGATTACTTCACTATTGGGTCAATTCGTTTGGACTATATGATTATTTGCCTATAAGTTCTGTTACATGAGTACCAAAATACATAATAATATATTACTATTTGACTTACTATTTCCCTTACTTGAGATTACTATTTTCAAAGAGTATAATAATATATACTAGGTATATATTATTGAATATATAGTATTAGTCTTTATAAATGTACTTGTTATTCATAATACAGAACGTAACATATTCTGGACACCTCCAAAAGCATTAGCATGAATGAATCACATCCATATTACGGTAGCGCTCTTGAGGTTCCACGAAATAAGTGCGAGCCTATTTTCACCTACCAGTAAACGTACCACGACCCGGGTTACTACGTATATTAATACGAATGATTAAGTATCACATTTTAATGCAAACATTCTTCTATAAAGGTAACGAGCCTATCGGCGCAGTTCTTGACGTCATACAGTATAGTATTAAAGATATACTTGTATTACAGATATATAGCTCCTGTGATCTATGCATCCTTTGTTACTACCTAGAAGTTTATAACAGTGCCTGATCCGAAAGGAAGACTAAAAATCGATGATATTTTCTTTTACAGTCACTTTCACTCATCTCTGAATCATCTAGATAGCCTATAGATTAATACCTCCTTCTCTAAAAAGGACATTAAGTCCTCAGTTTATACAATAACGCAAAATATCAAAGAAAGACATTCATTGTTGAACTAAAGTTCGCAAGCAAAAGTGAGTTTCCGTGTAAACATGAGCCTTCAAGATCGTGTTACAACAGATTAACAACATTCATGTAAGACGTTCAACCTCTTTTGTGTGTGTCATCTTGTTACTTTTTTCGATTCGTAATTATATTAAATTATGCGTCATAACTTGTACAGAATAAAATATGTTTCTTTCCCATAATACGAATATTATATTGCATGTCTTTTTTTTAGGCACAAGCTTATTAGCTCTACGCTTAGTCTGATACGTTTTTATCGAAATTTTCTTCACAAAAGTATGGGTAGAGGAGTGTCATCAGTCACACGCATACTGACATGTTTAGGCTCAATTAGGTCTCAAGAGCCCGATATTTTTGTTCATAATTTGCAAATAAAGCCTATTGTCGTCAACCAAGTAAATACAATATTAGATTTTTGTTACACATCGAACCCTCAAAATCAGCATTCCCGCTAACGCTAACGCCATCGCGCGACCACATTTATCATATTATAGACCAAAAGTTCCAACCACAAATAAATACAGGATCAATATTTGGCTACCAAACTCGTTGTAACCTTCTTAAAATAACTAGAACATAGCAACAAGTCTATGGCGCCGGTGCGTTTCGATTCCAGCGCGTTACATAAATTTGCATTAATTATTTTAACCCGATGCGTATCGCGTTCGTTAGCATTGATTGTGCGCATGATAATTATGAAAAATTAATTACTGTTGCTGTAACACGATATTAGCTAATATTATGCCAAATTAAGATATTAATTTAAATCATTCGCGTTAGTATTAAGGTGCAAATATAAATTATGATAATGGGTAGATATCGTATTTTATTTGCTTTTATTTTATCGATTTGTTTAGGTGTCCATCTCTATTCTATTACCGTTATACGAAGGTTAAACAAGGACATCAATATCAAAACAGTGTATTGTTTCACGTGTTTAAATCAAAAGGTTTCATCCCTTTTATTTTTCATAGGTACGCTTTTAATTCAAACAAGCGCGATAAATTTCAAAAAGGCCTCTTTTGTTTTATACTTTTTGGAATTGAAAAAGTTATGTGCTAGGTGACATGTTATGCGGCTTATTTCAGATTTTTCGTTTGAGATTGCTTAAATAGACTTGGATTTATGGACCGTCGGAGTGCTATTTCCGTCGGACGAGTTCGAGTTGGTGATTTATACGAATTTGAAACATGGTAAGGACAAGTCGAAGGAAAATTTAATTGGATTATTAACTCATTGTTGAGTGTGATTCAGCTTTGTAGAAATGGAAATAGATTTAATAAATCATAATTAAGTCTGTTTTTGAGTCGAAATTGGAAAATTTGAAAATATGAATTACTTTCTTTAAATGAATAATGGGCTTGAAGGACGCTTTATCATACCATCATCAGAAACCCCTACTATTTGTCACCGTGACATACTCGATCAATAGTTCCGCGATATTCACTCGTGTCATCTGCATTTCGGTTCCAATTTCAAATGATTGTCATACATGATTGGTTCGACTGATTGAGTCACGTGTCATTGAAATTGGACTGATCATACTTTGGGAATTACAATACATTTGTGCCTATAGTGTGTTTCTTTAGTTCGGTTTATCGTAACTGTGTAATGACTAATGATGCATGCACGTTACACAATACTTACATCTAAATGTTCACCAAACCCAACGATGTTTTAAATATTTATCATATTAATAGAATACAATAATACTGATATGCCACCTTAAATGTTTTACCTTTCACATTAAAGCTGCAGTCTAACTAGATATAGCTAGAAACAAAAGTAAAGTCTTAGAGAAAGGCCCAGACGTGGTGGACGTAAATCTTTTGTTCGTTTTGGTCGGGAAAAGTGCAAGGGAGCGAAAACTAACAGGAAAGAGGAGAGCTTCGCTTTTATTGTAACACTTTGTGGTAACTAATTGTTTTTACTTTGTAGAGCTCGGATAAGTGTTTTGATTATTAATTTATATAAAAAGTTTATTTAGATTTCGTTAGGTCCACTTTAGGTGGTGTATATGATACGATATTATGATAGCTGACTCAGTTTAAAATTTTATTAATAAAAATAAACTATTCTTAGAGTTTCTAATATCGAATTGACGTGCACTAAGCGCTTTAAGAATTGAAACAACTATTTGCGTATTGTAAATATTAATTTTGAGCGGGCGCCGAACCTGTTACCCTTATTTATGTAGTTAAGAATCCATGTAGAACTGTCAGAAAAAATAATAAAGATTCTCATAAATATTTTCTATGTGTTAAAATGAAGAAATTTACACTAGATTCCACATTTATTTTACATCCTATTCTTCGTCGAATTTATATAAATATTGTGAAAAATTACATAGATTTTTCAGCTTCCCACACACATAACTATAATCTTTTACACATAGTCCGCGGTCATTATATCAAATATATATCTAGCGGATTTTATTTTTAATTTCATTAATATATTTAACACGTGATAATTCATCACAACTTAATATATAGAGACAATGCTTAGGGATCGTTTAAAACAAAATAAATTTCGCTCCCGCATAAAGCTTTCGACGCCGACATTCACAGAATCCGACACCGTTCACAGAACTGACGTAAATCATGAAGTTTAGAAAAAAAAAACTGCCGAAATAAAGAGCCCACGTGAAAGTTCAAAAATATCAGACGTGAATATAATTATGAGAGTGAACACCCGCTGGTTTCCGGACTCGTGTCCCCTACTATTTATGTGTAACTGTATTATGTACTACACACTGCCATGCCGCGGCCGCGGCCGTACAGTGTTTCCTATTCTGTTAGAGTTTTCATCTCGAACTCAAATTTCACTTCGATGGTAACAGTAGTAGTATCTTTTATTGCTATGGTGACAATGGGGAAGCTTTCATTTCACTGCAGAATTTAATTACTTCGTGTTTGATTAGTAAGTTTTGTGGCAGCACAGCACATAGCAAGTAAGAACACATAGTGTCTGCCTATCCCTCTGGATAACGGGTGTGACTATGTATAGCTGCTATAGCCAATGTGATCTCGACTCTACATTTTTCAACTATCTTTAATAATATTATATAAATTAAATAACATTTGACGAGCAGTTGTATGATATAACAGTACTTCCTATGCAGATACTGAATTGAGAAACGAAGTACCTACTACGAGTATGTATGTATGTATGTATGTATGTATCTTATGTGGAGGCCAGTCAGTGCAGACCGGCGACACTTCGACCCAGTGGGATCTATTGTGTCGACACTCTCCCAATAACGACTGCCATAGATGTTCATGGCAGCCGGGACCGACGGCTTAACGTGCTCTCCGAGGCACGGAGCAGGCGATAATTGTCAATCAATACGCACATAATTTCGAATAGTCATATAACTTCCGAAAGTCAGAGGTGCCATAGGTATACTACGAGTATACTCGATATACCTATGGCAGGTTCTAACATTAAAATATACAAGCAACAATATGGCGCTTACTCTCAATGTTATACAGAGCCGATATGTATAGAAAGAAGTATCTATGAAACTTTACTAATATTTATCATAGCAATTTTCCAAACAAGGTCATAGAGATTATGATTTAAGCAAACATATATATATAAATACGATTAATTATTGCTGATCGACTTTGGGGTGGTTTGCTGCGGTTGGATTTCTTAAATTAAATGTCGATTTTCACTGTCCTACGATCGAATAGTACCATCAAAAGGAATGTTAAGAGTTTTTACTTTAAATAATTTTGACGTACCTGATATTCTCACAAATACGTCGACGATGAATCTTTTTCTAAGTGAGAATATTTCGACAATTCATAGTAAGACATTAAAGATTAGATTCTTTGCGTAGTTATAAATAAAAGATAACTCTAAAGTCCTACCTGCCGAGCGACTTCTGTCTGTGAATTGCAAATACTCACTGTAAAGTACCCGTACATTTAAAGTTCTGGCTGAACAACGTCACTTTTAGGCGTCAAAACTTTGTTACTATCACCCACCTATATATTATTTGAACCAACCTTTTAATATAATTTTGGAAGGCTTTTTATGTGAATTCGAACAAAAGTGTTTATGGTGATACGATCGTTGTTGGCGGTCATATACCAATTAAAATGGTAATTAAAATAAGTAGGAAGCGTACCCAAAACCGGGTGTAAAGTGTAGGCAAAGGCATCGCCTCAACAGCCATAAAACTCTTTATGTCGACACAGATTAGGCTAACGGACAGAGAATGCGAGTTCTTGTTAGCCGTTTCGAATCTCCACACGTGGTCGCGTGAAGAGAGGTCATGCGATAGATTCGTTTAAAAATTGACATAGTTTTTTTTATTGATTTGGTACACGATACGTTTGCGTCATTATAGAATAAATATTTTTGGATTTGGAATATGCAGTTATAGCATATTTTTTGCATGAAATGAGATTTATTTAGACTGATTTTATAGATAAAATATTATCTAAAACTTCCACGCTAGTCTGATGTTGTATTTATGTTTGCGACCAATCGTAAGGTTCAAAGTATTGTTGCATTTTTCACTCAAAATATTTTAAGTAGCAGCCTGAAGTCTGAAACTCTCCTGGATAGTCGGCAACAATCTCGCAATGGCATATTATGCGTGACCTAAAGACATAGCTGGCAAAATGTGGGTGTATATACCTCTACCTGCCCTTTCGAGAATAAACACGTATGAGTAATTTTTATTATATCTGGCTTGTTTATTCATAAACTTTTTTAGACTTAAGGAACAAAGGTACAATGATTATATACATATTCCGCTGTAAAGTTCGAACGTGTTACTACTCTGTACAAAATTGTAAAGTTGTTTCTGTATCAACAATCTATTATTGAGAGCGAGTTTTTATAACTGAATTACTAAATTACGAACGATGATGACCTAGAAATTATTTAAATTTATTATCTAGCAGTTGAAAGAAAAGTTTTATATTAACTGTTGACTGGACTTGACTTATTTATATTTAGTCAATTTAAACAACAACAACCTGTATGTAAAACTGGGTTCGATATTTTTTTATTTACTTCATATTTTTAGTTGTTATATTATAAGTTTATTTGCAATTATATTTTTAATAAATTTGATATATTGATAATAATTTACTAAAAACCTATTTGAAAATTGGCATTTCTGTTACGGCATAGAACAGTGCTTTGCCAGGTAATGCACATATAACCTAAAAAGGCCTTTTGACGCAATATTTAACGATAAATAAAAGTACATCAAATCTATTTAAAATATATTAGGTATTTTTTCTTTATAAGTATTTAGTAGAAATATGTTAAGTGTTTTTCAGTATATTCTGCAACGAATTCATTTCTGCCACTAGCTTGGTTATTCAGCTTCGTCTAGGTACAGTTTAGGGACGTAAGTGCTTAAGTATTGTGAATTCGCTTCTAGAAAATACAAAACAAGAAACTTAAATAAACAGACCATTATAAAAGTTTTAAAACGCTGTATCTGGACTATTTAAAACCATTTGCTCAGCGCTTCGCAAGTTTTCTTTAAAAAAAAAGTATTCAGACTCCGAGGACGAAGGCAATAGACTTTGGGTTCCTTGAGACTAAAGTTAAATATCCATTTAAATCTTCGACGCTAGAAGGTCCTTAGGGACCTAAGCGCTGCAGCAGCGAAAAGCGCTTTTACATCGACTGCACCAGAAAATTGGTAGAATCTATTTATACCTACTACTTTTGTTAGCTGTCTCACTTTCAATGAACTGATTTTTTAAAAATGGAATGCCTAATTATTTATTTTAGACTGTTCTTCTCCAAACACCTAAGTGAGTTGATGGCTTGTACGATTAATCAAAAACTAACTACTTACTTATGTAACACCTTACTTTTTAAAATCAAATGCTTAGTACGTGCTGCCAAAGTTTCGTGAACACAATAATGCATGAGATTCTACACTGATCGCAGCGCTAATCTTTGATACAATTTGAGGGATGATGATAGAATTTGTTACAAAGAAACATTACAAATAGCTAGAAATATATTGCAGAATTCTATTACATTTAAATTATGAAAGAAAGACTGTAAGTTGAATCTGAAAACAAATCAAACTCGCACTGTTTCGTGAATGAACCTTTTTCGCCGTCTATGCCACGATTCTACACAATATTGCAAGCTCATCATTTATCCTCGCACTCCATTCACGGCTCAAAGAAAGCGCATCAAGCGACATCGGGCGATACTCACCTACCTAACAGTACATAGCTCCGTCGACGACGGCACTAAATCAATACGAGCCATCACGCCCCCCTCTGCCACCCTACCCCACCCCCTCTCGCTTCAAGCCGCTGCTTTCCCGCCGAAAGCAGCCACCACCCTTGAAAAGCTCGCGAGCTGAGCTCCTACTTCTGTTCGGCTTTTGTGGAGGTGTAGTTCGAACGAAACCTCTTGGGATTTGTTGCCGAACGCTCCAATTGACAGTTCGCAATTTGAAATTGCCTTTTTAAAGGTCGACGGCGCCGGCGCTCGGCGGCGGCGCGGTGCAAGCTCGAATTAGTTTGCTAAAATCTTTATTATTTCTTAACAATATAAGACAAACTAATGGAATGTTTTATTCCTGATTCTAAATCAGAAACATAATTCAAAATTTTTTAAAGGCGTTTCGTATGAGGTTTTTTATTTTCCTCCATTTTCGTGTTTTCTATTATATTACGAATAAGTGTTCATTCGTGCGAAAATACAATCACAATTAATTATCAAAATGCTTAATAATACATCGCGTCTAGTTAGAATCACTAAGTTTTAAAGCATTAACATCACTCAGTCGCACTATAATTATCCGTAATGTTCCTACTAAGCGACTGTATAAATCAAACATGCGACGCTATTGTTCGATTCGTGTTAGATTGATAAGGTTATTCCCAAGTGTGAACGAGACAGATATCCATTGAACGCTTTCTATTCATAAGTGATTGTATAAGCGAAATTTTACGAACCTTTAATCCACATTTGGATTAAGTATTTTAAAACTTTTTAAAGATTCTTAAGAAGTATGTTTTTAAATAAAAATATATGTTAAAAAAGGGCAAAACTTTTAAATTTAAATGTAAAATAAGAGTAAATTGTTGCAAAATTTTAAGTATACTGTGCTCAGTGGGAGCCCATCAAAAAGTTTTTGCGCGCTTTTACAGTTCAGTTAGAAAACGATTTTCGTTCTATTTACATAACGTTTTAACCCTCTCAAGTTATTCTTGTTTTGAAATGTTCAATCCATTAACTCTGCACAATTTTCTTATTAAATGCCTAGTAATATACTTAACGAACTTTATAAATGATATGTATAATATAAAATACCTTATAGCAATATTTCATTCCGTGCTTGGATATTGAATTACCTGAAATAAAAAAAAACGTTCATTAATAAAAGCGATAGCGTGTTAAACATAATTATATTATGACAAAACGTATTTTATCAATACCATCCATCCATTCATTTACAAAGAACAACATAATAGGGCTGCACATTCGTGACTATCAAAGATCATTGACATTACAAACTATTCCTAAAATTTCAACGGGCCTGTTTGGAATCGCGCGACTGCCGACTGGCAATAATGAAATAAGCGCAGGACAAATATAATAAATCTCGCAGAGACGCGGGGGCGGCGCGTCGACTTCCTCTTTCGATATTTGAATTTAATTTAGCGTTTTGCATTGTTTCTTTTGTCAATTTGAATGGTTTTATAAATAGAATACTATGTTTTGAAGTATCGAGGTCAAAGTTCGAAATTTAAATATGACAACCAGCTTTTTTTTTTATTTTGATGTGGTAGCGATCGCTCTACAGGACGCCAATCAAATATGCTAAAAAGCCATCTATTTTTGGTAACTAAATTGATTATTTATTTAAGCTTATACTTTATGTCTTACACAGATGTTATCACGCGTGAAACACGTGACGGTATACTCAACATGTTCATATTTTTTACAATACGCCTATTATGTGTAAGTTAAAGTCAACTTATGTACTGACCGCAAGATTACAATCTTCAATGCGATAATTTTAGATCTGGAACTTACAATACAAGCCACAAGTAATCATACTATAAAACGCCCAGGAGGTATATTTTTTCTCAGATTTTAATATCTCCTGCCACAGATTAGACGATAAAGGCTTACAATGTATTACAGTAAATTGCCCATAACTCTTCTGACTTCATATTTTGTTGATCATCGGCTTGACGTTGATGAAATACCGATAAATGTACCGATTACAAGCTATTTGCATCTCAATTTTGTAATTATTCATTTTGAGTTTTATTATGTGTAAGTAGAATTGCTAGACATGCTTATTCACGCCTGTATAACCACAAAGGATAAGCAGAAGTTTATTAACATAATATAGTATTCTGTTTACGCGATGTTGTTCATTGAAATTAAACTACTATATACGGATTTTATCGCGTTGTTTATTTTACACTTTATTACATAATTTAGAAACTGTTACACTACTACTACTATATACTATTAAACGTTACTAATTTTTAAGCTAATTAAATTATTAAAACTATTAAAACTATTTATATTAAAGTTTACACTTTCCCCGACGTTTCGGTTGCTTTTCAGTTTTAATAGTATCTAGTAGTAGTAGTGTAACAGTTTCTAAATTATGAGCTTAATACACTTCGTATTAAGTCTACATACTAGTAGGTACCTAATGTTTTAAAGACCCTCGTCATAGCGGGCGAAGATAATTAATAAGAAAAATTATTTAAAAGAAAATTTTCAGGGAGGAATATCCAAAAAGAATTTGCATTAAAGTTGAAAACTTGAGTTACTAAACTGAGTATTCTTAAATGTTTTTTACATAATCATATTGCATCAAACCGCTGTCAATAGAGCACTTACTTAGGTATAATATGATGTTCAAATACCTACTCAAATTTTATAACAGTTTAAGGAAACTTAACTCTTTCTATATTATTAGAAACAAAAAAAATGTTTAAGTAATAGGTAGGTACCTAAGTAGAGGTCGAGCCGTTCTCAATACGTAAGAAGACCCTTAAACGGAAGAATTATTCGCCCGTCATAAGGAAAAGGACGACATTTTCAAAAAAGACGCATCTGTCAGTATTTTTTATATTTAACTAGCTGACCCGATAGTCGTTGTCCTGTCAATCTATACAAAAATACATTTCACTTAATTAAATTCAATATCAAAAGACAATCAATTATTTTTCATATAACAATACCATTTAAATTATTAACATCGCTCGCGGCTTTTTTGCAAATTTTTGTTCATAAAAACCTTGTCCTGACAATAACAAACACAACAAAAAAAAGAACCAAATTAGTCAAGCCGTTCTTAAATGATGCTCCGTCATACATGTGGCAATTAATTTTTATTTATATAGATAAAATATAAAAATACTGGCAGTATTGGGCACCATGTTATTTTCGTGACGATATCAAACCCGCAAAGCCTGACTTAGAAGTATGTATGAAGAGAAAACTTGTGCCTTACACCATAACGGTATTCATGTAGCCAATGACAATAATATCTATTTATTGTTTTATTCCTATGTAAAATACATTCGCTTTCATTTTTAACAGATTCAATGTTCCTAGTATAGAATTCTATCAGCTGCTCTTCAATCACGTGTTTTATGAATAACAAATCGAGGGAAACCAGTTTTTGTATCTGTAGTGTCTCGTTGGTTCTGTGGCAAAACCGGCTTTTATGCTTACGTACGATCGTGGAATCCCGAGTTCGATCTTCTTGTAAGTTGAATTTCAATATCTATAACGTGATACCTGATCCTAACAAAATATGCAGTTTTCCACTTACGTGTAAAGCTCCTCGTGACAAGAAAATTACCGAGCTGCATTGTTTTTTACAAATAAAATATTTATAATAATGTAGAATATGACATTTTAATATAGTAAAATATTATGTCTCTTATTAGTTAACCATTAAAACACCACACATTGGTCGTATCACAATTTTCCCAACTTTAAACTATATGACGACTGAAAAATTAGCTCTAAAATTTGTAGCCACGTTATGTAGAACAAATAGAATAAAATATAATACAAAATAGATAAATATTTATTTATGTAAGTTCCGATTATTTGACATCGGCTGCGACGGCGCGCGGTGGCGAGCTCCGGACGCGATCGTGTTTCGCGTGTTTACATCCCGGATTATCAGCCGGCTTAACTCACGGTCTTAATGTTAGGTATGGGGCACATCGGATACTATCATGATGCATCATTAGGTGCAATAGCTGCTGTTATATTCACGTGGATACCTAACTACTGTATACTGACACATTATATTTGTCAAAGTGAAATAATCTTACACTTTCATGTGTCTTGCGGTTGTAAGACTTCATTTTCTATATTATGAAGATAATTTTATGTCGATGGTGGAAATCGAAATGTCTGTATATATTGAGAGATTTGGATGCCTCCATATTCTACTATTTCTTGGAGTCCAGTTTAAAATTTGTGCAATATTAAATAAAATTGTAATTATATGTAACCAGTCAATGAATGAATGAAATGACTGAAGAAGCATAGTATATTATGTATAATATATACATATAACAAAATGCTATACTAGTAATATTTTTATGCAAACATTGATGGTTTCTTAAAATGTCGAATTATAAAAACAAAATTACGCGAATCTACCAAAAATTTTAATTTCGGTGTATAATATCACAACACTGAAATTAAACTTTTTGGTATTTTACAATTATTGACCATCAATAAAATAATATATAATTTAGCTGTAAACTAAAACGATTATAGATTATATATATTTGTGAAATGAATATGAATGTTACGAGTGTTTCTGATATTTTCATCTCAACATTAACTTACAGTCTGAGAAGTCTCAGAAATTCGATATACAGAAAGACAACACCAGCCCTTGTCTGCTCAAGACTTTACCAAAGGTACCAATATTCAAAAATCCACATGGTCCTCTTCTCTTTGTGCCTCCAACTTAACAAAGTCCGCGATGATAATCAGATCCCGGGCCCGGTATCTACATACATATCTGAGCTCGACACACACAAGGACAACGTGAAGTTTTTAAACTCTCGCCTCATGCCTAGATAGCACAAATCGTGACTTACACTAGCCGTACCATGTTATAATTACGTAAGATTACACGCCGGATTAGTTTCGCCCTCGTAATGATAGGTGAACGGAGATTTAAATGCGTTGAAAAATGTTCAATGTACAAATTGATAGAAGTAATTTTATGTTAGATATTAGCAATAGTGGTGGTCTCTGCTTTGAAATGTTACTTATATAAGATTTATTGGATTTTTTTATTGCATGTGTGGCGCACTAATTTTAGTAATCTTGTCCTGTCAATGAAGCAAGTTGGATTTGCGCACGAAAGGTAAATTTTTGTGAACCCATAGTTGGTTGTTCTGTGTCTAAGTAATTGTGTATATTACAATACGCTTTTTTGTGCGCTGGTGTTGAAGTGGCTACAGGTTGGTCGTTGGTGGTAGTCCTATCATCGCATCGCTTTTAACGAGTGATTATGATTTTCGTCTGTAAGTACAAAAACACACGTCGGCAACGCACTGACTGCGAATTGTAGAATTACACATAATATATTTTTACAATGGACTTTTAAGTAAAAGCTTATCTTGATTAAAGAACAATGAACATATTCATAAACAAAGATTGCATCTTTAAACATGATTTCACTATTCTTACTAATTAATAATCTCTTCAAAATTATGAAAATAATGACCGAATTTTATGCATTTTGATTTGAAACCAATCATTTTATAAACACCCGAATATAGATGAACTATAAAGTATTTACTTATAATTAAACCAGACGTCTGGCTGCGTTCGGTTACAATACAAATACTATTGCGCTATTATTAAACTCGCCTCCCAAAAGCGTCTCGCGATCCAAAATGGCATACAAAGTTCACACGAGTGACGTCGGCTGACGCAGGAATGGGACACCACTGTGATGGGGTGACACACACTGTTATTATTAGTTTTTTGTGCCCCGCTTCGCCCCTCTCTCCCCTCCTGATGCGTCTCGGCCGCCATCGTGCCGTTCCCCACATAGAAGCACTTTTTGTCTGATTTTTACATATACATACGTTGCAATCTCTATTCGGCTTCTATCCTTATTAAAGACACTAGTGATTGGTAATTTAGTCTTGATGATGAAGTAATACACTTTTACATGACGGCTAGTTAGAGTAATTGTGTTTTAAATACTTCGCGTGCTCTTTGTCATCTTTAAGGTACCTATTAATTAGTTTCATTTACGACTTTAGTAATTAGATGTCATCAAGTAATTATTGCATCAAGCTAAAGATAGTAATTGTAGAACTGACAACAAAGTAAATGTGCAGATATTTTTGTGGGATAAGATATATTTTCAAGAGATAGCGTTTCTTTTTCAAGAGATTTCAAGAGATACGTGCTACTTGCAGGTATGTTTAACCAATTAGGAACTGTGTTTTAAAAGTTAACTGGAGAGATTTTAGTGAACTTGGCCTAATCACATATGGTCTGCTAAACGCCATTTAAGAATACCCTAAAATATAAAGAAGACCGTGGAACAACAGCGTGTATAGCACAAGAGCTTGGTAACAACCTCTTTCATAATCAAACATTCGTAATTTCTGCCTATCTCTCCGGCTAACAAATGTAAGTCTAAGTATGTACGCAAGAGATCAAGGTTCTTGAGCAAATTCATGAAGGCATATAAATATGTATTAGGCACATATTTGATTGTTATCTGATCCAACGAAATGTAATTAAAAAATTGTTTTCAGTTATCTTTACAATAGTTTTTGTATTATGTTCTATTTTTAACCGAAGCGCTCAAGTTTATTAACAACATTGCAATTACTAAATGTATAAAAATATATTACAGTTACATACCAATGTACTGTTATCTATGTAATATCTAATCCGTATTCGGTATATCATAGACTCATGCTTGTTCGCTAGAGGAGTAGGTAATAATAATTATAAAATATCAGTCATGTATTAAAGTAGCCCATTGATGAGCACGGGCCTCTTCTCAGTGTGCGAAGGGTTAGGGCATAGTCCACCACGCTGGCCCAGTGCGGGTTGGCAAATTCACATATCTTCGAAAACATTTTGGAGATAGAGAACTCTTAGACATGCATGCATCCTCACGATGTTTTCCTTTACAGTTAATGCGAGAGATAGTTAACTATTAGGCACATAGCTTCAAAGTCAAAGTCAAGTGAAAAGTCAGAGATGTGTGCCTAGTAATCTACCATCATGGCACACTTCATTTTTGCTTCATTCTGTAGTAATTTATTCTTCGGCCTAGGTAAGAAGTGTAAAATCATGTTGGTTCGTTCGATAATAGTTTCTTGCTAACCAGTAGTGTCATAGTTCTTTTCGTATACAACAAGATACATGTGTTTTTCTAACCGTTATGTTTAAATATTATTGACTATAGAATATAGAGGAATCTATGACGTAATGGCGACACCGCAGCTCGATCGATTCGCAAAATAAACAAAACCATATCGTCTACGTCATGGGCAAGTCAGGTGACGATTCACGTAAAGTCATCGGCCTAAGTTAAAACGAATATACACACATACTTTCAATTTTTATAATGATATGTTAGATAAAATTTAGCATCCTGTTATCATAGGTACAAGTATTTTATAAGTTTACACATGGCTTGTTTCACTTGTTTTATATTAGGTATACGTCTATAAGTAAAAACTTCTAATTGCTTATTAATAGAAGCCTAATGTCATTACAGATTATCTATAGCTGTAAGTTTGCCATAACCTAATATGAAATAATGATAAATATCTGTGGACAGTCAATATAAGAAGTTTCTACTGTCAAATAGTCTGTCATCTGGGCCACTATATCTTAAAGCGCTGTCATTGCATATTCACTCTATCCATAAAATCATTATTCGGATATTTTAATACGATGGGAACTTAAATGTAATCTTTACCTTGTACGCACAATAAACGCCAAAACGAACATTTTCTCACAATTATTTTCTGTCAATGTCACACTTTTTTAAATGAAATGTTTGCTCCTGTCCTTACTGTCATACACTGCAAGGTACTTGCCTAATATGCCTAAAAAGACAGACTAGCCCTACAATACTCAGCGCATTGGAAGTGCTGTAGTAATCACTCAAATAACTGTGTTCAGCGTCTTCGGTGAAGTAAAATTAAACTCACGCTAGTAGGTAGGTACTGCTACTTTATTCTGCCACTCTTTCATAATGACATTTAACACATCTCTTAACCATTTCTCAACTGTCCCTAAGACGACGAACATACATCAGAACTTAATTATACGCTATATTATACTATCACGATCGTACATATATAATGAGGCTTGTAAACATCAGATATATGTTAAAAATAATCGCAGGTTATCGCCCCCTGGTAATACGTTACATCATTTATTGTTTATTTACAACACAACCTTGCGACTGCTACAACAATTTAAACATCGCAATATATCGATCAGATGGTAATGACATGTATGGCCACTGAATTTTAATGGTCATTTTGATCATTTTATCGGACATACTACGTTTTTTGATCTCGATATACAGGCACGTTTAGCCAACGGTCGATAAACTGTCACTGAGTTCAATTACGAGTTAATAATGTAATTTTAAATAATGAATACTTTCTAAGGGCCTCTGAAGTGAAAAAACCTTTAAAAGTGCCCGGTATACATAGTAAACACAAGTTCATCTTTGTGAGTAATGTACAAATAGAAGACAACGTAATAATAATAATAATAATATACGTTTATTTCGGACTAAGTCCATATCGAGTTAGTAACAATTTACTTAAAATTCTAACGTTAGTAGACAATTACATGGGTACCTAATATGCATCACAGCATGTAACTGCATCCATCTCCGCAACATCGGGGTCTCCCAACGATCCGCGAACACACTCAGGATGGTATTGGTGCTGCCGCGGAAGTGCGCCATCAAGGATGCGTACCTTTTTCTCATGATAGCGGTGAAACCGTCAGTATATGTCTCTGCAAACATCCCTGATGCACTGCAACTTCACGGCAGCCCCAGTAGCACCTGAGTGCATTATTGTACTGGACAGGTGGGTCGCTGTATGCCTGCTGATTATAACTGACCCACAGGCTGCATGTATAGAATGTCTGACAGTATGCTTTGAATAAAGTAAGCTTTACTGGATATGTACATTTTGCAAACCTGCGGGCCAGCATGTTGCAACGGACAGCCAGCGACGTTCCTGTCTACATCGAGATTTTCCTTTAAATCATCGGTAATAAATAATTTTGTCTTTATTATTGTATTTTTGTAATAAAGTCCTTTGGAAGGCCTACATAAAGACGTAAGTCTTAGACAAAGTGGCCCCTAAAAAGTTTTAATCTTAAGTATAATAGGACACATACCATAGTTACTCCATAAATACTATCATCATTCCGAGATCAACACGGTCACTCCACAATTGTTACTCTAACTTTATTACATTTATGAACATATTTTTTTGGACACATCACACAATCAAGTTTACCCGTCGGCAGAAAAACGGTCACTAAATTCAATTGCGACTTTAAAATCGCAAGGTAGCGATGGCCTTGAAATATGTTTTTGTTTATAAACAAAAGGGTGTTATGCAAGAAGTCCTAAATGGTACGGTGTGGAGCGTTTTATGGTCGCATTATATGGACGGGGCGAGATAAAGCGCTTGTTTTGGGTCGTAAATAAGACTGCAACAGGTACGTTGCCAACGGGACTCCACAATCACGTGTACGCTTTCACTTTTGCTTATTATCTTTGTGGATTGATCTTTTTATTGGTTGGTTTTTGAATGCTTCAGTGGCGAAGAGGTTGCAGTGATCACTTTGGCAAATGTTGTGGGTTCGACTCCCGAGTGGAGCAATTATTAGGTTGCCGCTAATGAGCCGTAGCTAAAGATTGTTTATTTCAATATCTATTAACTCCACATGAATGGAAAATTTGGCTCTACATTGATGGTATTTATGACATGAATATAGAAGTAAGATAATACTGCCATATTCAAAATATAAAGACTACTTGCAAGGCGACAGATGTCTTTAATACTTACACCTTATACCCGAATAGCATGTAATATAAGGATGGGATCATCACCTTTTACATTACACAAACGTAACGCCTCAATCTCGAATGAAAAGTAGCAGAGACTACCGATTTCTATCACCTATGATCCTAGCATATTATTCTTGTTTCATTCAGTCTCAATGGAAGCTCGTCAGGTTAGAGTATAAAAACCTGGCCTTCCTATAAAAAGTTTTGATATGATCAAAGAACGCTTACCTGAGTGTGTGCCTTCATAAATACATCTATAGGTAGTATTTCCCCTCAGTATGGTGATGATCAGTCTAATAGAATATTCTCAACATTATAGACTGCGGTGGTCAGATATTTAGCACGAAGGCTCAAGCCTTGTATCGCGAACAAATTTACAAACATGAAATTAACAAAGAACTCTTAGACTCAGAAGACTTTTACGCAGATCATACAAATAATTGTCCCGCGTGGGATTCAAACCATAGATTTAGCCCTATGGCATGCGCTGGTTTTTTAAAAGAATCCTTTATTAACAGACCAGCTTTCAGATACAAATCTTTCTGAATGTATATTTTCTAATCTATCCTAGGTAATCGTCCCTCTACGTACAATTTGACACGTTTTCTGTTCGCCATCTTTCACATTTTGATTATTTCGTCTACGTTTCTTTTGACTCAATGGTAACAAACAAACCTACAAAGGAAATATATAATTTTGTGAGTTCTTTTATTCCGGCTGTTGGTGAGGAAGTTTCGACAGAAATGTCTATTAGACCGCAACATGCAAACACGCTAATTCCTGCCTCTATTTAATTAATAACCGCTGTAGGCACTTATACTGATTAATTTTTAAGGCTTTCAGTATAACATGGAAAGGCTGTCGACATGTATCACCCGTGTTTTAGGTCAAAATAATGACCTCCGGTAGTTTACGAACGTTGTAATATAATAAATAATAAGTTTAAAACTGATATGACGTCAATGGAAAGTCTAGACCGAGACTAGACCAAGGTTATTTTTTTAGGGTTAATTGAATAGTATAGTATGTTTTATTGTTATCTATTTGAATAGGAACGTGTTTGAAATAAATTATTTTAGTCAAATGCCTCGATGTTGAACTGTGGATGAACATTATGATCACATGTGAAACTGCGAATTGTGAGGTCGTATTCGATTTGAAATGTGCTGTTGATTTTTGCAATGGATTTCATAGTAGCAACGCAGCGACTCAAAATTGAGCGTCTACTAGCCACAAATACAGCAATAGGCTCTTATATTGCAACATAGAGTCTATCTATTTTATTAAAAGTATTCATATTAACATTTTTTATAGGCTGTCTTATGACCCGTTGTATATAATACACACATCAAAAGTGTCTAGGGATCAAGTACATTTTTAAGTATAAAAAACTATTAAATTAATATTTGCCAGATCTAGATTTCCAGACTAGCTTTTTACTTTAATTCTTATCTTTAGGTTATTAAATTATACCTATATTTTGTAAAAATTAAGAAAATATGCAATTTTAGCAAATTGTGAAAAATTAACCCAACTTCAAGTACCTAAATGGAAAAAATAGGATCTTTTATGTTTTTTATTTTAAAGATTATAAAATCAATAGTCTGTGTTTCCACCATTGACACGAATAACACAATCACAGCGACTTGGCATGCTTAAAATCAGTTCATTAAAATCAATTTGAGGAATGGCTGCCCACGTTCCTTCTAACAAGTCAAAAAGTTGTTGTGGCCTATGTACGGCCTCCATACTCAGCAGAGCTCTTCTTTGAAGTATGTCCCATGCGTGATCAATTGGGTTGAGATCTGGAGATTGAGCAGGCCACGGCAGGACGTTGATACGAGCATCGGCAAGAGTACGTGTTACGACTCTAGCCGTGTGTGGACGTGCATTGTCATGCATTAGTAGAAAATAAATCATCCAACGAGTTTCGCAAAGGGATGACTACGCCTGAAAAAATCCTCTCCGCGTAAATCTAAGCATTGAGGTTGCCCCTGATCCAAGTGAGATTGGTTCTTCCACCGATCCAAATACCGGCCCAAACCATTATTGTTCCACCTCCATATGAATGAACTTCCTGACAAAATTTCAAACGGTCTTAAGGACGCCCAGAAGTCCTCTAAATCCGAGTACGTCTTGTATCTGGTCTCACAACGAAACGATATTTATCAGAAAAGCAAACACAACGACAGTCTTCTTCCTCCCGATTTCTGTTTTTGCGAGCTCACTGCAAACGGGACCTACGATTGCAGGGTGCTATAGGTGGAACACATAAATTCACATAAACGATTTCGGATGGTTTGGTCGCCTATCAGCAAGCCTGAAGAGCTGTGGAGCCTCGTAGTTAACATCATGGCGGTCATGTTACGATTCCGTCAAGCAATATTTTGGATGTATCGGTCGTCGGATGGTGATGCGAGATCGTCCTCCAAGTCACTCGGCCACACTGCCCGTGATACGATAGCGTGTCCAGAGACGACTTATAATGCTCTGTGTAGTGCCAAGAACGACAGCCACAGTACGTTGCCTGGAACCAGCTTGCAACATTCCGACGGCTCTCATCATCTCTTCTTGTGTTAAATGATGTCTTCGCTCCATATTAATGCAGTTTTTTTCAGTTCCGATGCAGAAATTGTAATGGTTTTATAAAAACGCTATTACACACTTCTATAGAAATCCTGATCGACGGTTGATTTTCTATTTTTTAGCGAACTTTAAAGAAAATTATTTTTCAAATAGTGAAAATCACTAAAAAGAACCAATTACAATAAAAAAAAATGTTAAAATAATAATCCTCAATTGCGGTGAGCCTCTACAACATATTTGATCCCTAGACTCTTTTGATGTGTGTAGATATCATTATTGCCTTCGGTAGTGCAGCGGTAGTGAATGCGACTTTTGTAGGTGCATGAGGTATCGAGCTTGATTACCGTGTCAGCAAACTGTTATTAAATTTTCTGTTAAGACTCTTCACAGTAGCAGCATGGAGTCTGGAACTGTGCCCTCTATGTGGCAATAGACCTTATTAGGCGGTACCAAAACCATAGCTGGCGTAATGCTTACCCATTTGAGTATAGAGAAGCACAAGTCTATGTATGTACATGCATATATTATTTACCCTTCAATATAGAGTTCCATTCAGTTCAGTTACGACGGGTGTCTATTCCCCGTAATTTAAGATGAAATATTTACATCATACCAAACCCATAGTCACTCATAATAATCATATTTAACCTCTCACTACTGACAGTAAGCTATCAAAATAATGAGTTGGTTTCTAAACAAAATAGTACGACCGTACCCACACATAACAGTAATTGAAGAGGTCGTATGAATAATATTTGGGCGTCACACGGACGGACGAATCGATACATAATTATAGAGTAAAATGTACCCCTCATAAATATTATATCCGTGGTAGTGGTGTAAGTGGGGGCGCGGTCGGAATCGCCTGTGGCCGCTATTGTGAGGATGCCTCGCGTTTTAGATGACGTCACGACCAAATATGCCATGTAGGAAGCTCCATAGGCTATGTTTAAAAAGATCTTTTGTATACATTGCGTAGTATCCACGCAAATCATTCGTGGATTTGAAGGTGTGAAGTAAGCTATTAAAAAGTCTGTCTAAAAGAAATAAGGACGTATTAGTCATTTATTATACATATGCGTGTCTGATGTTTTGATCAAATTATGAAATATAGTTTTTATGCGATTTGAATTAAGTTGTTAGGTATAACTTGCAACGAATTTGGGTATGAAAAGATTTTAGTGCTATTATATGCATTGCTGCTCTGTTTGTAGACCTTATGCTGTACCGCATCAGACATTCTTAATCATCTCAAGATGATGTCTTTAAAGTCTGAAATAAGATCAATATCCTATTTAAGTCAATATAATATAATATGAACAAAGACTGTTGCTGTAATTAAAGAAGGCTTGTTTAATTTGACTTCAAGTTCATTTACACCAACTTAAATTTCTATGAAAATCCAAAGCTTTAAATCATGAAATTCACTGACATTGTGTAGAAGGAATCTCAGCCAGCGATAAGACCACTTGTACCACTATTTATTTTATAAAATGTTACATAAAAGTGTCTGTTTAGTGTATGTAGAATAAGGAGTTATGTATATAACATTCAACAACAACATACACAACAAAACTAGAAACAATTTTCACACAAAGACACTCGTAATAATTTACGCAAAATATTTAATTCAACCTATTTCCGCGGCTTCCTCATTCCGTAAATGTTTCTATGCAATTGTTTTGAAACTTTTATCTAATTCCACGCAACGGTTGCATGTCAAACGGCAGTTAAACCGTAGTTTAGATTAAACCAGTGCTAAGTTCCACGAATCATATAAAAATTGGCCGTGAAATTTCACCTTCGCTACGGGAATAACATACTAAAAAGACCGTTGTACTGTTTTTGTGTTAAATTAACTATTTTTAATAGCACTATGATTTCCATAACACACGTTACTTTTTGCGTTTTGTATACCTGGCAGAAAATATTTCAGAAAAAATTAAATAATTTCACCGTGAAGATCGCGCTTCATTCTTAAGTTTTACACCTCGTATTATCAATTACATCGAGTTTTTATCAACTGTTGGTGTGTGTATCGATAAAAACTACATCGTTTTGTACTGAACAAGTATTAATGAATCGATTACTAAAAAAACTAATCCATTATTCAAGCCAATACAAAGTAATAAGCGCACAATTATTAGCAATTTTGATATTATACATCAACGACAATGAAAGACGACGAACAATTATCATGTTATCTTGCCCGCATATCGTAACTAAAGGGTCAAACCAGTTAAGGCGCAATATTGTCCAATGCAAGAAATGAAAAAACAAAAACACTCCCCACTTTAATCTATGAGGGTATTTAATAAACATCTGCTTTTTGGAATCCATGTCGCATCTGTTGCACCGGCGTCGAGGCCTTTTTCAAAATTTCAAATGCGCGCGAGCCGCTTCCAGACAACGGCAGATGTTTTACTTCTCATCGAATAAATACAAACAAATTTAAACTATATAAACCAATACACAAAACACAAAATCAAATGATCATATAAAGTAAAAAGCTTGCCCGATTTCTGTCCTTTTTTATTCGTCCTCGAGAAGTTAGATTATGATGTTTAAAATTTAAATTTGGCGGCAATTTAGGGTCTGTGGTAGTGATCGCCATAGATAACGGTAAACGGGGTCATTACTACGACCCTACCCCAATTTGAAGGTTTTTGGTAAATGCGTATATTTGTCAAACGTCTCATTTTGAATGTTCATATCATGAATTTTATTGCTTTCAATTACTTAATGGCTTCATTTTTGAGACTGTTGTGTTTTACTGACTACTTAGAATAATGAATTAGGAATGGTATATTTTGACTCCGCCCTTTCAACTACAATATAGTACAATTTAGAAATAGAGCAGGGAGTCCCCATGGATTAGTAAGCATCCCCATAAATTCGAAATCGACCACTTATTTTGGAAAACTCCAAAAAATTAGATAATGCGAAAATGAATTGTAATACAAGATCATAAAGGCAATTTTCCTTTACATATCAATAAGTTTATTAGTAAGTACTGAATCTCAACGCAAAACAAGGGGAGAGCGGAGAGTAAACCTGTCTGAATTAATATTTTAAGATTCACGCGAAATATTTTCAATGCTGCTTTATAAATTTAAACAAGTAATTTCAAACACACTTATTTTTTTATTATAATGTAAGTTCTGTAGCAAACAACATAATTTGTTATGTCGCAAAGCTTATTTCTTATTTCACATATCTTTGTAGTAAAAATGTTTTTATTAGTAGTATGATATTAACATAGTTATAAAACTGATTACTTAAAATTTACCATTAAATTTTTTATATTTACAGGCCGTACCTACTAAAACTGCGATAGATTATAACGAGTTCAATAGAAACATCTAATGTTAGCACAAACTTAAGATGATGCTATAATTATTTATTATTTGTTGTATTGAGCTTTCATTCCTTCTTTCGTATACTCTAATTTTATTAATGTGCTTACCATTAAGGGAACTGCTTTGATACTGAGGGTCGTACACATAAGCCACTATTTACCCCGAACAGAGCCATAAACAAAACAACACATTTTAAATCAATAGACATCTCAATAGGCGTGTCTGTCGAAGACTTATTCCTTTGACCCTCAAATTCAGTAATTTAACTTTTCCCCTCCGGATAGCATTTCATTTACCTCTTCAACCGATACGCTGCGTGGGACGAACTAATCTGGCACAACGGTTGACCGTGGAGATGCAAGCGAGATTATATTTTGAGATGTTTGCAACATACAAAACAATTTAAAGATTGATTACATGAAATAAATGGCTCGATACTAGGCATTAATGCATAATGTAAAAATATTATTTAAATAATTACCAACTCGAATAAAACCAGTTGTTTGGAGCATTATTTGTTATAAAAATTTTTTTTTTGACTCTGTATTTTTGACTGTTTCCTGACATATTTCTGATTTGTTTGTTTAAATATAATATTTTATTTACATTTTGTTATTAAACTAGGTGATTAATTATTAAAAATTTATGTAATTCATGATTAATCTTTGATATTTGTAAGCCAGCAATGGTCAGACATGTTGAAACAAATTATTATGTGACATCTATAATAAGCATCTTATCAATGTTTTAATTATGTACACGTGTCTCAGCAAATAAAAATATCTTTATCTTTATCTTTATCTTTATCTTTATGTGTAAAAATGTTTATATTATTTAATTCTTGTTGCCATTGCCATTTGTTGACTTTAGGGAACCCTATATTGTCCCTATATAACTTTCAAGTTATCCCTGTACCAAATCTCATAAATATCGGTTAACTAGTTTAGTCGTTAATAGAAAACAAACATAAGTATTTGTTATTTCAGAAATCGAACCTAGAAATCTACATTAGAATACATAAGGATAAGCTCACGGTAGAAATGGTGACAGAAAATTAGTTATACAACTTAGACCGACTGTAGATCTTCTTAATATGCACTACTTATTATATTCATCACGATTGGTATTGATGTTGACGTTAATAGATGATTGTTCTGTTTTGTCACATGGAATGAAAGCTAATGCGCTATGATTAAGTAGCATGGTCATATTTTACAAACACTGCCTTTGGCTTGGTCTCTTTCATCATATAACACATAGAGCATGAAATGCCCTTGCGTCCTACTACAGATGCTTCGCTTATAATCTTTATATATGTATGTACGTTTATAAGTAGGTATAATTTTTTATGTAATGTAATATCGACTTGAACGACGATTGACCATTTTAGAAAAATTTCGCTTGCACATGTTGACTTTAAGTGACTCCGCCCTCCGCCCGACCAAGTGTTGGCCTGCTATGCGATTTCAACCTTAGGAGTGGTCATCCGTCGCTCAAGTCGATAGTACGTGTGTATGTCACTGAACTCCTCCTAAACGGCTGGACCAAATTTTGATCCTATTGTTTTTGTATGGGTCTCGGGATGGTTTAGATTTATAATTGGATTCGATAGGTGGCGCTGTAATCTGCGGCTGGACAACGTCTACCGCTAGTATTCCATTAAATGCAAGAGCGTCGGTGACATCTGCGAAGGTAATAAAAATATGAAACTTACATTGTAGAACTGACGGTGTTATGTTTTGTGCCATCCGTCACTCGGATCGAATATCATTATTGCTTTGGACTCTAGTAGGAGCGGGGCATCGCACTCCGTACTCTGTGTAATGATTATCAAAATATACCAAATCTCAGTATTTCCTCGTCACCCAGTGCGGTCTGCAGCTCTCTCTAATTTATTTTACTACTAATAGATTATAAATTCTCATTGCCCGGCCAGCTTATAAAAAGATGCCATGTTGTAATTTTTCGCATCAATGTTTCCAGTAATAAACCGCTTTGACAACTTTATCGAATTGCCTTATAAAATGGCCAAAGTAGTACAGAATTCAAAATGAAAAGACTATAAGACACATCAATCTTCTTGCCTTATATAATGACTAAACTTACTCAGCTATCAAAAGACTGTAAGATGAGTCCGACAATATTGCGTAATCGACAACTTTACCTGCCTAAAAATAGTTTAAAATATGTCGCATCCCAATTTCACGACCACATGCTAACATACGCATACAAATTTCTAAACTATTCAATTAGAAGACATGGCAACTATCAAACATATCAGCGACATATTAAGGATGCCATCTCTACGCATTCCGCAGTGCCGATAATTCCCTCCATTGATTCGTAACGCCTCCCGCGCTACGCTACAATGCTCGCGAGTGAGCACCGACATTTGCCATTGTGTTGTCTATGCGCTTCCCTCTATATGCTGTTATTTATGTCACCCGTACATAGATGCTAACAAAAAATGTTTAGGACCGTGTTGGAAATTGCAGTTGGAATTTCGTTTGTATGCAATTGTTGGAGGTGCAAACGAATGAAAAAGTGGTTGACGCTTTGAATTACGATGTTCAGTGACTATTAAAGTCAAAGTCCAGATTATTTAATCATTCAGGCCACAAAGTAACTTTACTAAAGCAAATTTAGTAACCACAAAAAGTTTATGCAGACATATTTTTGTGATAGCTTTCTACGGCTAAATTACTTGTCAGTTATTTATATTTTTAACGTAAATTATAAAAGAAAATTTTAATATTGTTTATTAGTAAAATAAGATAAGATAAGAGCAGCGATAGTTCAGTGGGGAGACGAACAGACTGCAATGCAGAGGGTCTCGGGTTCGAACCCACGTCGCGCACCTCTGACTTTCGGAAGTTATATGACTTTTCGAAATTATGTGCGTATTGATTGACAATTATCGCCTGCTCCTTGCCTCGGAGAGCACGTTAAGCCGTTGGTCCCGGCGGCCATGAACATCTATGGCAGTCGTTATTAGGAAAGTCAGTACCCTCTAATATCCTGACACTGGTCTAGCCTTAGGGTATCGTTAGCCTTCGGGTTGCGGAGGTCAAGTGGCAGCCGCTCCGTGTAAAAACTGATATCCAGTCAAATCCGGTTAGACCAGAAAAGCCGACCTCAAGTGACTTGGGAATAATAAAGGCTAAGAAAGAAGAAGTAAAATAAGATAGTAATGCATCTTTTGAAGCTAAAGTTTCATTTGAGTTGACTTGTAAGCTTTGTTTTTGTGTAATGTAATTGTTTCTGTCTGTGACTGAGGAACTCGTTATATGTATACTCCGTTTGGTTAGGTACTTAACTAAAGGTAAACAATCTTGATGTGTCATTTTATCTAAAAACTCAGTTTAAAAATAAAATGCTGCTGAAGATCAATGTAAATACAACAATAACGATTACTAAGTCAATTGAACCGTTAGTTTAAGCAGTAGTTTATTTGTTTAATATGTGTTTGTGTAAAAAGTCACATCAAGATTGTTTACCTTTAGTTAAGTACCTAACCAGATAATAATAATAATAATAATAATAAATATACAGAGTTAAAGGAAGAAATATTAAGAATCTGGAAAATGAACTAAGTATACATATATTGTCCCTCTGGTCCTCTCCAGTACCGGGATCATACCTAAACACCTTCACCACTATCTACAACAACTGCAAATGCCACCTAATCTATACATGACTATGCAAAAAGCCGCTATACTGAACACTTGCCGACTCGTGCGGAAATTTTTGCAAGAAGATGTAGCTCCTGAACAGTCACCCACAAATGAACTCCACTTGGTCTGAGCCCGTGGTTTTCATTCATTGACCGAAATTTTTATGAATTTCGAGAATATAAAACTGTACATAATAATAATACATGGGTATACATTTTTGTTATTAGTCTAAAATAATATTATACTACAATAAATTATAATAATCGTTAATCTGGTACATGTTTTACTTATACTTTAATCGGCCGACATTGTGCATTCTAATTTAATTTCAAGCACTAGGTGTAATAAAGTGGATTGCCTGAACTAGGTTTAGACCTGTGTTTCAGGCTATATCTCTGCTTACAAAAAATAGATGGAGTATATGTATAGTTTAGCAGTGTTATTCTGTACAATTTCACTTTCGAACTTACTTTTAAGTATACTCTGATACTCTTTTATTACAATTATGTTATTATTTTACATTTCATAATTAGTACTTTATACCAGTAAACATAATGCAATATATAGTTTTATTACTAATTAGTAATGCCGTTGGACCCCAAAATAAATGTAAAGTTTTTGTTGGAAATTTAAATTGGATTAACTTGTGCAAATGGTCTACTGCAATGTATTTTTTGTGGTTTGGCAACTAAATATTAAAATAATTAATTGATTCCTAAAATGTATAAACATGTTTTTAGACACGATAGTATATAAACTTTGTAAGAAATTGAGCTTCTTTATGTATTGCAAATAAGTATCGAGACGGCCCGCAATAGAACCAATACATCGAAATAATCAGTTTACTGTATATCAAAGGGCGACCGCCACTCAGTACATGGTCGTTTCTCGTTAGTGCACAGTGGACTTAAGTGCGTGGCTGTCGAAAATAAACAATTATTTCCCGTACGGGGAGCAAGCCTGCGAACTCGGAATCGTGGGGTGTCAACGGCGATGCGGAACAAGGGAGAAAATTGCAACTGGCCAGTATTACTTCAGACTCGAAACCTGTTTTCTAAAATTGGTTGGAAAATTTAAGGTCTTTTAAACCTAAGCAAACTTTTAGACTATTAACTAATTATTTTAAATAAAGAACAACAATGTTATATTTGCAAAAATATTAGATAAAACAACAATTTAATAGAAGGCGGTACATGTAGGTCAAATTAGGTAACTGCGTCAGCTAATATTTCAGTATAAAAACCTACTACAAAGACACGCTTAAATAAGTTTTGTTTCCTATCATCGCAGTTATAGAAAATGTAAAGAGACTTCTTTATAATTATATAAAACAGTTTCAGTACTAATGTAACACCTGTTCAACGAGTACAGAAAAATCATAAAATATAAAATATAATTTATATAAGATATCGAAATAAAAATAAACTCTGAACCTTAAAAGTTTAAAACTAGTAATTCTTTTAATAAGTTCTGATACCAATTTAATTCTGATCGGATATTATAAATTTTATAACCGTATCATTTTTAATCACTCAATTTAAATCTGGTATGTTATTACCAGGTAGTCTGGGTTCATAGCAGGTAAGTAATGTAATAAAGCTACTTGTGCAAATAAATGAGTATCTTAAAAAGTAATACAATTTAATGATATAGCGGTTTCCAATAACTACATACTCGCTACTATTTAATATCCATTAAATTGATTAATTGCACTTTACAATTTTTATAATTCCATACCATTTATGTAATTGCTTGTAAGATTATGAACTGCCAAGTAATTTTCCGGCTCTTAGTTTCGATATGAGTGATGGATCTTCTGATTACGGTCTTACATTGTAACATACATTCTTGTTTAAAGAATATCAGGCTGTTATCGTCAAGTTGTGTCTGCCTCGCTGGGCTCGAGGCGCTTATGTTGACGAACATGAGGTCAAATGTTCGATTCTCAGATCAGGTAAATATTATTGGATTTTCTGTTTCACTCACTGGAGACTTGCAATTGCATCATAGAGTTCGGCAACTGTCAAACGATTAAGACATGTTTCCTTCTTCCTTCAATCCTGGGTTCTTTAAGCGAGGCGTGAAAAAGCACTTTCTTGGGCCGTCAAAGTAGGGACCTCAACATTGCCTCAGCTGCTATGAGGATGGTGTGGTAGCCACTGCTCTTGGACCACATGATCGTTTACCATCAGGCGGAGTGTGGTAATATTGACGAGCATAAATGTCTACAATAGATTATTACGGTAGACCTAAAATCTAAGCCTACATCTTGGAATATAAACAGGAATGAACAACCTTATGTTAATGTGTATATACGTCATCATGATAAATACAATAAATAAAAAAAAACATATAAAACTTTAGTAACGAATGTTGTAATTATTGCAAAACTATGGTTGCAGCATAAATGCATCTCTCTGGCAGTCAAAAAAGCCATGAGTTTCTTGCCAGCTCTACCTTGATTTTACAAATTTGTTTTAGATGTAGCTAGCATCAATTAGTATTACTATGTTGTTTAAACAGAAATTCAATCTGGTAAGTCTATTGGAACTTTCATTACAGTGAATGATTTTTATACAAATTGTAAATAGGCAGCAAAATTGGCGCTTAAAATGAGTGACCGTGGGGTTTTTGCTCGTTTTTCTCATTAGTGCAGAACCAGCCAGCCTTTGCTTTAGTGAACGTGACAACAGGTAATTGTAACTAGTTAGTGTAAGCTTAATGTACGTAAGTGTCACTTTGTGACCTAAACAAATAAAGATATTTTGATTTTGCCCGCACTTAATGCCGGCTGCTTTCTTTTGTAGGATGTATATCTAGGCGAACGTTTCTTGATCAGATCGGAGGCGTTCTGGACAAAGGCCAGGTTAAGAGCACCTTGAACCGACGGGCGTGTATGAGGAATGTGATGAAAGTGAATGAAGCCAGAGAAGTGTGTCAGGATCGTAGCAAATGGAAATCCGTAGTCTCTGCCTACCCCTCTGGGAAACAGGCGTGAATCTATGTATGTATGTATATATAAGCAGATACATCCCACAAAAGAAAGCAACAAAACAATATTATGTTGTGTTCCTGCGACGACCAGCTGCTTTTAGGCTCCTTAAGATGACAAGGTACTGTTAATGGGATAAGTATGCTTTATTTTAGCGATGGCAGCACACCAAATACATTTTTACATAGTTGGTAATATGCGAGTGGTACGTCTGGTATTGCAAGCGCCAACAGGCCACAAAATCGGGCGGCGTGTTTGCTTGTTTAAAAATATAAGGAAAATAATATTGTGAAAATTTTACTTGCGCCATTATCCTTGCTAACCACCGACATCAGCAGCAGGCACCGCCGAACGAATCTGATCACTGACCCATGAAGCAAACAGAAAGGAAATTTTCTTCTACCAAGGAAAATACGACAATATAAATAACTCCATTGGACCCCTACCTACTACTACATCACCCTATGACAAAAGAGTTATCGGTGCGTTGAAAACAAAAATGGCGAGTTGATTTATTAGCAACGGTCGCGTATTAGCAGTGTGTGATTCGGGGATTTGGTGGAAAAAAGCTAGGTGAGTTAGGTCACGTCTAGACGAACGACAGTCGAAGGGCGCGCGTTGTTTACGCCGAGGATTCACAAACGCGCCCTAATGAGTATGGACGTTGATTTAGGGCTCCCATTCTAGTAGTCGAACCGAAAGCTTTTAGTAGTTACGTCATAATTTGGTAGGTAGGTTTGCGCCGAAACTTATTCGTATTTTCTTTGTTATTACCAAAACTAAACAGAAGAGGATAAGAGAGTACGAGATATTGAATAAACTTTTTCTTGCTTTAAAATGAATATTAATGGCCCGATATACCTACTAAGTTAAGTTTGTAAACACACGAATTGCACGAATTGAAACACTTAATATTAGGACCTACGTATCACCGACAAATTATTGATTTTAAACTTTTGTTGCTACTTATAATTATTATAAATTCTTTGCATGTAGGGTAAACCGGCGAAATATGTGAACATTTTTTATCATGTACAATTTGAACAACTTACTACCATGTTTCATGCAAATAAATAATCATTTCATTTCATTTCATTTCATTACGCAGCAACGTTACAGGGCTTCACCGTGGCTGAAATAAAAATGTGAGCGTTTTGGCAGATTTAAAAATACAGAAAACGTTTATATCGTGAGACATAAATCCAGTTCGACGAAAGCGAAGATTAGAAACCTAGCTAGTGAAGCCAAAACTCGATATTGGGTGAATAATCGTCGGTACTACCGGTGCGGTAGCCGGCCGGATGTGCCAGATTTATACCCTGGCACACCCGGGTGTACCGGGCTGTGACCGGAGCGTGTACCAATTTATACCCGGCTAGGTATGCGTGGTATCCGAACTGTCGTCGAGTCTGTGCTCTTCATAAAGCACCCGATATGTCCGCTCGCCTTGAGGGCTGCGATTTATGGCGTGGAAACGTCATCGGACCCCGTGTTTGGATATAAATCATATGTGTTTGCTTAGTGCATGAGACGTCTAAATTTCTCGACTCCACGCTCCGCTTGCGGCTGTGTTCGGTCGCTGTAAGATTTTGCAATTAATTTTGTTCATTATTAATATGCATATTTTCGCATCAATAAATCACTGACTCCAAAATAATTTAATTTGCCAGCGAAATACTTAATGTAAATTGAACAGTCTTACTTTTTTTTCACATTTATATCATACAAATAGTTGTTTATATGCTATATCTAAATCTAACATAACTTAAAGAAATCTATTTTTAAAATTAATTAAGAAGTTACTATATACCTAAATCAAATTATTATCCTGTTCAAATTAAATAGCGAATAAGTTTTTAAATCTAAGTTCAAAAATCAAATCATTCTTTGTTCGAAATTAGTTTCACTTTCAATACGTTACACAACAAGATCAATCACACAAAGGTTAAAGGAGCTTTAGTCCAACAGGTAAGTCAAAAACAATCGCTACATGTTCGAATTTTGAACATCACGTTACAAAGAAACTCCTGAATCGGTTCTTCGGTTTCGAGATTGGGTCAAATGTAAGATTTACAACTTCATTGTCAACTAAATTGTTTATGCAACCAACAATACAACAGTAGGCAGGTATTTGTGCGAATTATAATTTGCATAGAATTTTAAGCTTTCACTTTTTATTGTTAAGTTTATAATAAAGCCCTTTGTTATTCTTTCTTTTCCTCCATGTTTGTGTCTTCATTCAAGTGGGTTGACAATAGTTGTAGGCAAATACAAGATTATAAAGGAGTAATTAAGCTTCTGAGTAAAGTTATTTTTAGACGGCGCGGCGGCGACGTCGACCGCGTGATACGTTGGTGTTTAAAACAAAGCACTCAACTTTTATATAAGTAAGTAGTTATCTGACACTTTATATGATTCATAATTTAAAAAAATAATATGATAATTCAATAAATATATAGCTAACTCTTTAATCAACCAAATAACAAATTTTACTGAAATGTAAACTAAATGCAAATCGTACGAATATGTGCTCCAATGAAGTCAACTCGGAGCTTTATCAGTAATCAAATACGAATACCACCCTCTTTCGGCGGGCAAAGTTACAAAAGCTCGAACAAGATGCGAAGCTTTGCATGATTTTAGCGCTGGCACTATAGCGCCATCTATTAATTCACCCTGAAACATTTTCCAAAGAGAGAAACCAACCCTCTTGTTACAAATACGAACCATTCCAACCCTCTAGCGCCAGCCGTATGAAACAAAATGGTTCGAGTTTTTGTAAAACACACCCCACGATCGCCACGCCATCTCTGGGATGGCGCAAGAACTTTCATAAAAGCTCGCAGTTCCGGTTACTTCCGTCGCGGCAGCACCGTCGGCAAAGCTTTTGAATGAAAAGGTCAGGCCAAAGGAAAATGTACCTGAAGATTTGAGTAATAAAGTTGTTGTTTGATCGCCAAGAAATTGATCCCGGCGAGTATAGTATGCAAATTAACGCACCATTACATGGTAATTTATTTGAAACGAATGACCACTTTGCGGCGTAGTGCATCCAACGTCGAACACTGAACGTTTATATGGGGACCCTGACCTTATATTGCGTCAATTTATAGCTCTAAAGCCGTTATACGGTGTTTTACGTAACAGCTGTTGTGTCTCGCGTGATGCCTTAGCATAGTGACCCTGTTTTGCATAGGACTTTCACCTGTTTCTTCAGCTGTTTGGAAAGTTAACTAACTAGTAATGAGTTTGTTGGCCTAATAGCAAAGCGTCGCCTACAGAAGGCCTTTAGCCGAACATCTTTTTTCCTATAATCATCAGAAATTATCTGCTTGGCCTTTTCAAAAGCGTTCTTTTTGTATGAATTTCGTACTACCTACCCACTTTTAAAAGAGTAAATAAAAACTTTAATTATCTACTTTCGATTGGAAGGTTTTTGTAAATAATGAACTTTACCATTTAACTATCAAAAGACAGCTCAAAAATCCGACTTATATTTTTAATGCAAGTTATTATTTATTGCAAAACGCATTGCACTTTAAATAAAATAATAAAATAATAGTAAACCTAGCTTTCATGTTAAATATCATGAAAATTATTTCAGGTATTTATGTGTGTCAACTTAAAACAGGCAGACTTGTTTAAGCATTTATAATATTAATATGTATTTATGTCTTTGCTTGCCTAAATACATTCATCAGGAGAAACGTTTCCAAGTGCTCAGTACGCTAGGAATTATAGGGCAGTCAGGAATTGATTACTATTAACATAGCCGCGATTCTTAGACCACAAAATAATAAATGTAATGTAGAAGGCCATGTTTCGACAACAATAACCTCCGAGTCTATCATGAAACTTCATTGCTCTCGACAGAACCTGTAATTTTCGGTATGTATTTACATAAGTTCTCTAAATGCGCTTCAAAAGAAAGCCTCTTTGAGAGGGGTCTGAAGTAGGTGACTGATATAAATGACTTGTTAGTGTGGATATGTAAGGCGAAGACTGTGTATTGTAACGAGATGGTCAACCTTTTTATTTTACGTGAGCTCAATTCTCCTGCCAAAATATAGAATTGATCAGTACCAGTGACAAAACTCGTTGAACTTGAGTATCATCAATTGACATCAAAAGTCAATACGGCATGCAGTAAAATAAAAATACATTCCCAAACGTTTTTTACGCATATAACAGACTACAGATTAGGAAGCTTAGCTGTGAAAAATCTATCCAAACTGGGAGTAAAGAGGTATATCAGTAAAATGTGAAAGGCTGATTGATTTGTACTGGGAAATATAACGGTTGCTAATCTTTTGTAAATTCAGATATTTAAGTTATATGGTAGATAAGGTCTTTTCAAAATCACTGCAGTGTAATAGAATCACTCGTGCCGACACGCATCGAAAAACAAAAGCATCGAAGATGAGAAGAATAAAATGGAATGAAACAGATAAGTATGAGAGCTACCGGAACGCTTACTATCAGGCGATGCCCAGTAATAGTGTTACTACCTCTATATTAGATTCTTCTAAGTGGATGGCACTTTCCCGATGAAGCCTGCACATTTCTATTGTCGATAAAACAAGGTAATAGCAGTCTCTTCCAGATTTTTGGTATCTTTAAATCGATTCTTTAGCCCTGGATATACCTTCACACGTTTAATCGTCGCATGAGTTTCCATAAAATTTGTAAGATTTTGTACCTTTTTACAACGCTTTTTTATATTATTAACTAGGTCAGGCTGTCGTTGCAAGTGTCGCTTCTAAAATATGTATATAGCAACATAAAATATCGACCCACAGACCGTTGGCAGAAACCTTTATAAATTAGTTAACTTCTAAGCATCATCGTTGACAACACTAGAAGTAGTAGTTGACAAAGAAACATGTCAGAATAAGAGAGAGAGAGAGAGTCAGAGCTATGGAAACTCATGCAAGACCATTTGGATTCTTACTACATAACTTGTATCATTAGCATGCGTGAGATTGAGACAGCGCGTTACAGAGTGTATGTTTGACTCAATCTCGCGCATGCAATGACAATGCTTTACAAGACAGTGGTCAACAATAATAAATCAATCAATATAATATATGAATATGAGCCTATTATCTCGTTAATTCTCATAACATTTAAAAACAATTGCAATCCAAAGGTCTGCCAGTTATCGCCGCTTTTTTCTTTAGAAATACACAGAACTCTTGTATACTCAGAGTGAATTGAGAGGCTGCGTTATCAGACGCATCGAATAAAGACGTTGCATCGTATTTATGAGATGAAACAATGTTTGTAAGTGCTGTGATTTATGACCACGGTGGCATTGCGAACACGCCCAACTGCTTCGGCGAAAAAAAACAACTTTATCGCGTTTTATTAATGCTTCGATGTATTGGATGTGAACTGAAGTCTCAGTACTTTATACAGCGTGTAGCTGTGAAGTGCGGTCACGTTTAAGAGACCTGTGGAAAGCCTAAAACATATACAGACTTGCGTTTGTATTTCAGAGAGCTATGCAGAGACTACGTATTACTACTTGCTACGATTTTGGCATATCTATATTTCATTATTCTTACCCATTGCTTTTTCTTACGCGCTTATCACACCATAAACTGATGTGCGTGAAGAAACTAATCTTTCCTCAGAACGTTTCTCATGTGGTCCGAGGCTGTTTACCAATAGTGTTCTTACGAGAAATCCCAAAAGTCGCATTAACGTGAGTATTATTTAATGTGGAACAAACTTTTATACATATATCATGGAGATGGAGGAAATTGGGAGTCAACATTTTGACAATGTTACGACTATCAGACAGTACAATTGAGATGAATTTAACAAAGTCATTAACCAGAAAAATGTTGATGGAGCTTTCATTCTTGTCCAAAAACGTCCATATTAAGTAATCAAACATCATGATTATCTACAGGAGTCATGATTATTTTTATTTTGTTTTTAATTTTAGATTTTCATGACTAATATAATCTTCGTAGACTAACATAACATTGTTATGACCTTACCTTTACAAGGTGTATAAAAAATAAGTCACATTTTTTAAATGCAGGCAAGTGTTGATTGATATAAAGAGAGCTTTGATACATAGCATCATTTTTAAAATACTATTAATTTGCTTGTGGTCGAGCTTATTGGTCTAATCGCTGAATATTTTCCTACGAACCTTTGCTATGTACAGGTAAAAGATATAATAAACATTATTTGTTTTTGAAACGTTATATTGCAATTTGACAACAATGAAGAATTGTAACGTAAATGTAAAATCAAAAATGGTAGTTCTACCTTTCAGTCATTAAGATATTCTTTAATGTAAGTTATCTTGAAATAGACCAGACATTTGACTTATTTAGAGACATTGGTAAATTAAATAGTAAAGTCGCGTATCATGTTACTAATATCATCATGTTACAGAACAAGATAAATGCAATACCTATCCGCATAAAGTATGACAAACAGCTTAATAAAAATAAACAACGGCTACAATTTGTCAGATAAATATTGAACTTGGCGGTATTGGACACGACGCTAATTGAAAAGATAAAGATCGAATACATTATCCAATTACATTACAATCGAAAAGTTGTAATGACTATAAGAGTTGACAGCTCATTACTATTAAAAAAATAATTATCGTAAGTCATAACTCGTGCGGAACGAGAAAATGTTCCGATTAAACGAACATTCGGTACATTATTCGGTCGGAGTGTGAAACCAGAAAGGACAGTTGGAAATGAAATAAACACAGGCACCGATAAACTTTTTATAAACGATGTCGCTCGGTGACTCCGTGTCCGCTCGACGGCTACTTAAATTGGACAACTCGACCAATACGAACCGCGGTCTGTCGGAACTTCTTGTTAATGATCACACGAAATCATTAAACACAATAATAAACTTAAGCGCAGCAACGTGCAAAAACATATAAAACACGCTTTCAATTCTTAAGTATGACAGTAACAATTATGAATAATTTTTCGTTCCCCTTCCGAAATTAAGACGTCACTTTACATACCAACGCAAAAACATGAAAAAAGAACCGAGAAAGCTTGCAAATAGCCTATTAATAAAACATTTGAGAGGTGTTAATAAATCTTTGGTTAATTAGGCACTATTACACAGTTGAAAGCTATAATTGAACAATGTATCTGTTACTCGAGTTTTTAGATAGATCTGTAACAGCATCAAACGAGCGCGAACAAAGAGCGAAGACTACGCCAAAGAAAAGGAACAATAGTGGTGTGAATGTTACACTCGGATATTACAATAATGGTATCGATTATAATTTGCGTGCGATGCGGTCCGAGATACGGGCGGGAGGCGACACGTAAGCGACAGGCGTTCGCAATCGGCGTCGCGATCGACTCTTGCGCACCGCACCGCACAATGCTATCGTGGCGCTACGATCGCGGACATGCCCTCTCGCGCCATTACGATTGGTGCTTTCAACGTATATGCACCTATTTACGGTAGTATGATTAGCTGTTTATGAGAGGATGGCGTTTAAAATAGACAGATGTTTCTTTTTAATAACATGTCTTTGTTTTCATGTTGACTGGCTAACAATACCAGAAGTGTCCAACGTGATCTAGAAAAAATCACACTTAATGACAGCATCCTCAATAAAAACTGTGCGTCTTGTAAAGCTTTCATTACTTCCCCATAAAAAAGAAACACGACTGTCACTTATTTTACTGTCTCCAATGAAAGTGAGATTGTAAACAACTCGCGATCATGATACGCTGAGATCCCATTAAGCATCTATCAAGCAAGTTTTAGTTGCACATTCGAACTTAATTGAATAACAATAAAGCGGACTTTATGGCAGTACCATAAAAACAGAAAAGAAAATGGAGTAAAATATTTTATTTTATTAGCGCAGTAAACTAAGACCCCCGCAGAAAATTCATGCAAAACAGATTCAATTCAATTCCAATCAAATTCCTTAGCAACGGGCCCGGTAAGAGGCTTAAGTAGAATATTCCCATGCCTCATTTCTATTTAACATACGTAATTCAAAAGCCATAAAACGAAGTTTGCGATATGACCCATGGCATGAGCGAAAGCGATTATGCCGAATGTGACGTTAATAGTTTGTAAATGATTATAAATCCAGTTAATAAAAATGATGCAAATAATGCAATCGTTGATAATAATTTGAAAATAATAAAAAAATATAATTAATTATCTAAGTGTCATATAAAGGCTAGTTTAATCAGCACATATTTAATTATAATATACCTATGTATTTGCTATTCGTGATAATTATTACCTTTTTTATTATTTTTATAGATTTCTACAACGACGAAATTCGAGTTATTTTACACATGTCACATTGGTAAAATCTGATATTTATATAAATATAAAAATATATTTTCGAGTGACCATTATCTAGGAAGCGTTGCACAGGATAAGAATCACAACGCTGCAAGAAATTGATATAAAAACAACTTAAAAAAAAACGCGTTGTAGCTACCCTTCAGGCGCACTACAACGGGAGGCGAAGCTGTCTCCAGCCGAGTCTTTAGAAGGCAAGAGCGAGTAATAAACACGGGCGTGTCAATAAAAGTCAGGGTCCCACCATACATATGTCCACTGGCCGCTAGCAGGTGTACTGCCTAGGATATGCCACTAGGGTTGCTTCTCAACATATTGTTAATAAATGATACTTTCGATAAGTATTTCTTAAAAGAAGAATTGATTTAAATTCTGATTATTAGCATCTGCTTATAAACGCGAATTAATTTTATTGATTTTATTTTCATAATGATCATTAAATAAATATTGTTTATTATATACCTAATATATTATTACATGATTATAAATATTTAATAATCTAATATTAAACTTGAAGTTGTCTTTTTCGTTGTGAATCTATCCTCAGTCCCGCAATATTTGTGCCACACAAGTCATAATATTTTGGTATTAATAAAAGTGATTTCCTAGCAAATAAAAGTTATTACCTCTCGATATTTTATATCTGTGTTTATGTAGAACTGAATTTTGCCTAGACAAGCCAAAACATATAAATCGTAACTTAAACAACCCACTTACTCCAAGATTTAATTTTCGCTACCTCACTTAGGTTTTCATCATGATATTTTATTTTACGAGTACCAGTAGCAAAATGCTTTATAGTAAAAAAGTTCTTTAGTATGGTGATAACCCTACAGGGTCGTAAACACGTACTATGCAAATACGCTGCTCGTAGACGGATGCTGTCAACATTTTCATACCAGAGTATTGAAACACTCGCCGTTTAGCATTTTATCTCAACCGTTTTAATTCGATATAACCCTTTAAAATAATTCAGCTGCAAATGAATCAGCATGGCAATGTAATATAATACAAGATTTATAGTTCCTTGGCCACGGATGATTAAGACTTGACCCATCGAGGTGGGTGTGCCTGTTGTCTGCATAATCACATTACTGCGAGTTAATTTGCATGGCCGCTCGGTTTACTCACACATGGCCCGCAAAATATCAGCTCATACATAACACGTTATCTGGCCCCGTCAATCGTGGCGAGAACAACGCATTTTCTTTACAATAATTGAACAAACTAACGCCAGTCAAACGCATCCGGTCTTACAAATCGTGTTTAAACTTGAGACAACTAGCTGGTGTTGCAAACGTCAATCTAACACGAAAGCCTGCAACGAGGTGTTTAATGATGCAATAATTTGCATAGGGGCCCGTTGCTGAGAAAAGCGAGCTATTCTCACGTCTGTCTTTGACTATAAAGTTTCCTTTTACAGTAGCAACTCTTGTTATGTGAACTTTTGTGCTAAATATCGCGAGTCGGCGCGATCTCGTTCCGCGCTCGTCATTCACGCGGCCCCTCTAAACATTATCCACCAACCGTCCGTCGACTTACCATTTAATGACACCTTATTGTTTATGGACTGTTAGGCAGCAGAAATGGTTACCTGAAAAGGCAAAGAAATAGCTTTATTATACAACGAATGACAGTCGTAAACATCAAGCGAGTGTAAACCAAACATTAAAAAACACACACACAAATTGAGAAATGAACGGAATCAATTAAGTATCGGTCGGGTTCGTAAAATCGGATGCCTTATTCAGTGGGCCGGGAGTCCCGCGCACGGGCCAGCCTGCTAAACCCCCGGCGCACAATCTGACATTTATGAGTGCCATAAAAACGCTCAAGTAGTGACTTTTACTACTTGTTTAGTGAACATAAATGTCTTTGCCTTACCCGCGCTCAACGTCGTCCGTATTTAAAAGCGCACAGTTTCGTGCACAGTTTCGCTCCTTTTTCTCTTTTTATTTACTGTTACTGTACTGTTATGCAACTGTATAATGCTTTGGTTACTTTTCAGCGACAATTTATAGGTGTCGTCTTTTGTCTTTATTTTAGTACCACGAGAACATGGTTTGTTGTAGTTTTATTTGCGTATATTTTGAATTGCTCGTCATGATATAGTAGCAATGGCTCTTCCCCATAAAGGCCCGTAATAGCCGAAAGAAAGTCGTAAATCACGCTGATCATTTGAAGTCACGATTTGAATATGTTTATTCGTTGTTGATTGATATCTCGATGATGTTAACATCGTTCGTAAAGCTAATTAGGCAGTTGGATTTGTTATGCAGGTGGCGTGGGGGCTTGTCGTTTGTTGGACAGATTGAAAATTATGATATTAATGTGCATTAGTTTAGTTCGGCAACGTTTTACGTAGCTTTACAGCAGACAGATAAAACCAATATGTTGTACGTGCAGACAATACAAAAACGTGCTGTAAATATTTTGTAAATACATGTGCATGTGGCTGTTTATAGCAGCATTGTGTCATCGGTTTTCTTTTAGATTACTACGTAGCTTTCCTAGACCTCCACGGTGATCAACGGTGTGGCCGATAGGTATTCCACAATCGTCCGTGAGCATCGTACGTTTGGCAAGTATCGACAGTTTAGCATAGGCCACCCACATACTTTGCCTACATACCATCGGGTTTATGGTTTGCTGCCGACGAATAATAATGCTGCACCTAGTCCAAGGCCGGGTAGACAATAGTGGGTCTTGATTGCTTTGTGCCCTTATATGTTTGTTTGGATGATTGAGATGCGAGTTACATATGCGATGGTGTTAAAAATAAGTATACAAAAGGTCTCTGAAGAGACCAATAGACTGGAGAATCGACACTTTCATAGAACTTTTTAATCCTGATCGGGTAACGTAGAAAAACTACAGTGGAAGTTTCCATATTTCTTCAGTTAAAAGTTGTATAGGAAAGATCTTTTGCTAAAAAATTCTCTTAAGCTGTCAAAATCTTAAATATACCTATTCCTTAGTTTAGGATTATGTGTTAACTGAAAAGTCGGCCCGTTAAACATTCAATAGATATCTAAAGTCATCTTCAGTACTAAAGTGTAATCACGCTAAGCTTGTGAAATTGTGATTTCAGAAGAAAATTTCATGCCATTTGTTTTCAATCTAAAGATATAGCATATTTAGTTTGTTCATAATCGTACGTCATGAACACGTCGGCGTAGTAAATGAGTAACGGGATAATCCGACCTAAATTCAGAGAAAATATTGCTTAATCAATATCAATGTCAACAACACCTTAACCGTCGCTGTTTGCTATTCCCCGCGGGCCATTGTTTATGTCGCACCAAAAGAAAGTCCCTCTGCATACCATCGTAATATATTCGTCCGTCAACGATACCTTGTTTTCGCTTCAAATTAGACAATTAGGAGTCGGGTTGTGACGCTGAATCTATTCAATTAAAGCTGAGTACGCACGGGTCACCTACCGCCGCGATTTTTAGCCGTATGTATGCGACGTGCGATTCGCGAGTACATTTCGCATATCAATGCGGTCGACGGATTGATGAAAAAACGTCGGGGGGCGCGTGTCAAACATGAGCTATGCGTACGGCGCGCGGTTTTGAAATAATCGTCATGTTACGTGTGTTAGCAACACGCCATTCTATATGTATCAATCCTAAATTGAGATTTATTGTGTATTTTAGACGAACGGAGGCAGGCACGCGAATTATTTAGGTACGGTTCCTAGTATTCTTGGGGGCGTAGCAGTATCTAAACTTGAAATAATGGCCTACGTGACTTAGAACACGTGCACATCAGTTGATAGATATAAATCGTCCCGAAAACATTGCGAAATTTTATTAGCATAGACATTTAAAATCGTATCCGGAAGGACTGCCAATTTTATGAATTGTTCTGGAATGTGAATCGTTTGTGTTGATACTGTTTGATATTAACGTGGCTTTTTTATATCGCTGGTATTTTAAAACTTCTTGAGGAATACCTACAGGTGACAGGGCCGTATATTAGAAATAGCGTTATTAAGACAAGCGTTGCAGAACGAGCTTTATTTTACACGTAAGTACAAGAAAACCTATGATAGATGCCATTTAAAAATGTTTGGGTAGGTAAAAATTGCTAACGCTGTATTTCGAGTAAAAGTATGTAAGAAAACAGTTTTATTTTTAGTGGACGATTTAAGATTGTGATATCAATTATAATGACGTATACCTATGCTTAATGTTGTCCTACGTTTACGAAAATGTTATACATTGATATTAAATTGTCTAAATATGAATAGAATTCACTAAACAAGTAAATTAAAATAACACTAGTATTATATACAGCAAAAATGTGTTTATCCTTTCTTATTGTCACAAACTTCCGACAAAAGAAGTTTTAAGCAGCTTTTCAGCGAACGAAGAGTAACTTAAAGTAACTAAGGTTTTGGTGTAACAAATTCTGATTAATTTTATAAGCTTTTAAACAAAAATTGTTCAAATTATTATTAAGAAAATGGTTTTATCGTATAAAAGAATTCGTAAAAGATAAAAACCTATGACATTAATTAATGCATGCTAATATTATATGATTATGTGAATGAATTTACTATGTTAAATTTAACCAATTATGAATATTTTGTACGTCAGATAAAGGCAGAATATGGGTGAAATGATCAACAACTGTAACAACTGTGTATACCCATATTCGGACAAATAAATATTATTTCATTTTTAATTAAATATTATTATTTCAAGCTATAATAATTGCCAAAAATTATGAACCAGATCAGGTACGGTCTAAAAATGGCCATATTACCTAAGAGTAACCAAACGTGCTTGAGTAATGTGATGAGTGTGAATTGAGCTAAGTAGTAAATGACAAACTGTAGTTACTGCCTATGCCCTATGCCCCTTGGAAACAGATGTCGGTCTGTCTTTATGTATATATATCTATGTTAGTGTCTTCTTCTTGTAGATCAGATTATTTTTCAGAAAAGCCAAATGTATTGCTGACTATTCTAAATGCGATTGTATTTTATATACCGTTTGCCGTATGATCGTTGGCCACATTGGCATACAGTTAGTATACGACTCATTTAAGGATAAGCGATCCCCATAGTTTAGAAATGTTGCTATCTTATTGCCGGTGTTGCCTAATATAAGTCATTGCACAATACCAGCATAAAGAACAAAGAAGATAGTACCTTCTGTTAAACAGATGGGTTTAACACATGTGTTTAAGATGCTCTAGAAACCCTACCTACCACAGAAAACAACACAACGTTGTTTGCCTACAATCTTTTATAAATCGTATCTTTTAAAATGCATTTTGCATTGCGCACAGCAGCTACAGTTTGAAGTAAAAGCTCATTTCTGTACATCACACAAATCGTTCCGAAATTTCACTGCAATGCAGAATACAATCTATGATGCAACATCAACACTACGAAACAGTAACTAACATTCCCAGTCAATAATACATACGGTGTGTAATAGAAGGTGTCTTGTTTATGAGGCGTGCTGCCCAATGATCGGCAGTGTCGCGCCGTCAAGCGTAAACGTACGCGATTGACGATCGACGCAAAACCGCGTCCATAGTGACAATATTAACATAATTAACTTCAATAATTTATGGCACACGCTCCGATACCTTAGCGGTGAACGAAGGGTTAGCGGTAGGTCAAGTCTTCGCTAGGGTAGATGTGCTTATTACAAGAACTGCAATTATCGATGTCATTAACAAGCTGTTAAGTGCGAAATTATGCATTACACTCATAATTGTTGCTTTCTTTCTCGCGTCTATTTGAATACGATCTTAGAATAAAATATAAAATAAAGTAAACTGTGGTGACTAAATGATGTAGTATTGCAAGATAAAAAAGTAACGCCTAACAAGTTTGGTTAGGTAAACTACAACAGCGAAATACAATGTTTCTACAATGTGAACTGTAATTTGTCAGATAGTGTTATCAGTATCAACCAGGCGCCTGGCCAGTAAGCTGTCGGCCACTATTTATCTTTCAACCACTCGGAGGTACGTGTGCGTCTAGACGTACGCTAATTGTATGGTGATAGATTAGCCAACTACATTTACACGTTGTTAGCCGCAATAAGATTTACATAGGCATTTTTTAAACTTTGAATTCCACGGGCGCGAACCGGTACATTTACCCTGTTCACAATGTGGGTAATTGATTGTTAACTGTCAATGCTTCAGCCATCAACTTGAGCTCGTAGGAATAAAATAGCTCTTTTTAAGCGAAACCGCAAAAAAACTGTGTGTGTGGGCTTCGTAAATTACTTCTGCTCGCTCATGTTGTTAGTTTTGGTATAAAAACTGTATTACAGTTTGTTCCGTGGAAAGTTTCTACTTAGAAATAGTTTATAGCCACCTAGGCCAGACAAAGGTGCTAGTAAACTATTTAATGGTTACATACGACTCGGTATAAATAAGGTTTTTTCGCGTGACTCTGAACTTATGATTATTTATTGATGAGTTTAGCAATTGTCGGAGAGATCGCTTGTAAATTTTTCGACGCTCTTGAAATCCTAAATCAACGCCATTGGTTAGAACAAACAAAATATAAATCAATCCATCACACGTCTGTGTGTACACCCCCTGAGCCGCGGTCGATTGGCCACGACGCGACGGATCCCGACCATTCCCGACCAAATCCGATTCTGATTTAAATGTTAATCGGCGAGTGTCGAAATTATTAATTACAGTGTATCGCGGGGACGTTACGCATGCAGATTGCTATGCTAACGAATGATAAACTATGCATGTGCACGCGCACGGTTAGATTTTGTACTGCGTTCGGATTGATGATTTGAGCGTTCTAATTGATCGTCTGGTCATTTTGGAGTAATTACATCTAGCCACCACGGTTATCTCGCGGTATATTATATCGCGCTTATATTTTCGTGGTGACGTAGGTACCTACTGAATTTCCTCTCCGGCTTAGCCAAAGTATTATTGGTTTTTCTGTTAAACTATTGTCAGTAGCATTACGGAGTCTGACAATGTGCCCAGACGACAGGAATAGAGTGACCCGTATGCGGGTCTGCGGGACCAAAAATTTTATGGCATACTTTCTGACTTCGTAGTCAGAAAGTATTACGTTTCAGCAGAATACTGTTACTTAATAAGGAATTATTTAGGAATTGGAAGAGAAATACGTTTAAAACAATATTAAAATGATCACCATTATCAACTCATATGAGTTGATAATGGTGATCATATCGTTATGATCACCATCATCAACTCATATTGTTTAAACGTATTTCTCTTCCACTTTTCTCTATAAGGCGTTATATAAATATTCAGTGCCTTTCAAGTCATTGCTTCTTTTAGCAATCCTTATATTATTCTACTTTGCATTATTGGTTATAGATATCCTTTCTTTGGTTTATCTTATTTATCTAATACATAACGTAGATGCAATAACTGCATCTAAAGCAAATTAATGTACATTAAAAAATAAATAATACACGTGTTAAAAATATATTAAACTTAGCTTAATATGCATTATAAATTGCAAGTTTGAAATGGTTGTAATTTATAGTTTGTTAAATTTTTCTTATTATATGGCAATTTTAATGCATAATAAACTATGTATATACTGATATCATAATAGGCAAAATGGGATAGTGGGTTTAAGGCCTAAAGCTTTTATAACATGTTAGATGGTGCATTTCTACAACCTTTTAACGCTGTTATTTAAATAGAATATAAATGGAGTAGTCTTACGGTTTATAGAAAGGAGATATTAACGCAGTGACAACATCTGCCAGTATTTAAATTTTGGAACGTCGTATGGTAGAACTCGCGCTGTTGCCAGTTATAAAGCAATGGTACCAAGAGGTATCTTAAAAGAAAACGCAGTGACAGCATTTGCCAGTATTTAAGTTTTTAAACTTCGAATGCCCACGCTGTTTTCAGGTATATAACAATGGTACTAATGAGGTTTCTGAGGGAAAACCGACGCAAGAGTAATTACACTGCATATGACTATTATTTCCTTACCTTCTATAGGTATAATCTTTAATGTCCTTTTTCTAAAATTGCCAATAAGCAGTTTATATTACAAACAACGACAGGCATTTTTTTTTTCGTACGGGAATGCTTTGTCACGTTCCTCTCCGCGCGGCGACGAAGAGGTTATGTCGGGCTCACCGGGGGAAAGATATCCTGGTAAAACTGACTAAACCTACCACGCTGTTGCTCGACATAGCCATAGACGCCGGAGCCGCGCGAATTGCTTTCACATGCAATCGCGACCCCGCCGACCGGCGCCGTGTGAAACGGCAGGCCACTACATAAGCAACGATAGGCTATGTAAATGCTTGCGTAGCCAATGATTGATGAACCATGACGGTATATGTCAATAAATAAATAATTTATTTACTGACTTAAATTTAATATTACTTATTGACATATACCGTCATGGTTTAATTAATCGTTAAAGGTTAGTAATTTTTCATGTTAGTCAATAATTTATTTATTCGTTTATCTGGCATGATTAAGGTACATCACCTATGACTAACAACATAACAACTACAGGTATTGTCATCTTCGTACCTACCTATACAAAGAAAAAAGATCATTACAACCCATTTGATAAGTTTTTACTGTTGGTAAGCCTTCAGAAACCTTTTAAAACCATATATTTCTTAAATGTAAACAATATTTTAATCAAACCCTTTAGCACTTTGTCAGTTTGTCAATATTTGCAGATAGCACATGAAGATGCCTTTTTTACAATTGTATCTAACACCTTCATATTATTGTACCGACTTTCGTTCAGAAATAAATGAATTGATCGTTTCATTTATAATTTGATTGCAAATATTAAAGTTAAATTAAATTAATAATAAAATTTAAAGTAATATTAAATTTAATTTAATATTACTTTAAATTTCTTCATTCAATATGACCACTACATAGATATCGTCGGCTTTAATTTCACCATTATATAAGCATCTACTTTCAACTATACGAATAACATGATCATATATTTTCATTATATTATATATGTACTATATTTATTCAATTAAATCCTAATATATATTTATCGCTTTACTATATAATTACTATAGCCGAATACTAGATTAATCTCATCGCGTCCAAACGGGGCATTTACTTTGATTGTCTTGAGACATTGCAAATGAACTCAATCTAATCTACGATTTAATTGCTATTTATTAGTCTCTGGATTGGATTGCGGTATTTTAATTAATATTATAATGATTACACGGTGGGTGTAAGCTGTATTCAAATAATTGTTAATTAATTATTGTTGATGTGTGTTTATTTAAGAATAATAATGCTTAGAAAACGTATGTAATAGCAAATAAAGTAAAGCTAGTTTAACTTTACATAGATGTTAACTTTGTCGACAAAAATCATAGACATTGAACCATTTTATTTCTATTACCTAGAAAACTAGCCGTTGCAGTCATTCTTTTTGAAAAAGAAATTCTGCTTTAGAAACACGGAAATGATGGGAAAGAGCTTCCAAATCCAGGAGAACTATCTACCATACTGCTGTATTTTCTAAATTTTGAATTGATATTACCTGTTCTATAATGCAAATAATAATTAAGGGGTAACATAGTACACTATTGTTATAAGATTTTTAACATTATTTCATACATGTATACGTCTTTATTTCATGGTTAAGTTAGTCAAAGATATACCTAATGCATATAAACCATACGTACTGGCAGAATGTGGTAAATTACCATATTTCGCCAGGTACCTACATTGCCAGATTCCGAGATGCTACTGAGAATTTTATAACGCAATACACTAATAAGAATAACATTTTGCTTGACCCGGGACTACGATCGGCCAGCTACAAACTTACGCTAGTAAATAAGGCATTGATTATCACAAAAATAAAACTGCATTTTGGTTTTCGTTGTTTTTACAGTATTTTGAAGCAAACGTCACAACACATCAGAAACTATGCAGTATACATAAAGTTTCTGCACCATTTGCCGTCAGGCCGGGCGATGCGTCGCGATGATATATGTCGCATACCGCCGAAAGCTCAAACTATCCAATAAAATATACTGATTTATCGGTTTTTCACTGTTTATATGCCAAATAAGGTGATTTTGAGTATTGTCGGTGTGTCATTATTCTAGTGGTTGTTGATTTTATTTATATTTTAACTATACTATAGCTTCTGTGTAGTAGCTTACCTATAGGCATTTAAAATAAGTCAAGTTTAAAAACTTGACTTATTTTAAATGGTTAAATCCATTTTGGTCCCTCTTTATTTTTACATTTTACTAGCATGTCATGGATAGCTCACCAAAACATGCTATAGGCATGCTAATGCTAGATTGAATATGCTATCAGATCTCCATAATAGAAAGCGAGCTTTTTGGCTGTATATGATCACCGTAACACGAAAACATTGTATTTTGTAAAAATAAAACCTTGGAGAAATGTGCCTTGTGCATACCCTCTCGCCACAAAAGGAAGCAAGGGGGTTATGTTGGGCTCTCCCGAAACTTCGGGCATATCCACTAAAACCACTACGGTGTGCCAAGTCATTGCCTTTAATTAATCCGTAAACACCTAGCCTAACCTGGAAAGACCTGAGACCACTTGCACTCAGGCATAGCAATCACAATTCACAACCACGGCATTTTAGTAAGGTTAGCTTATACAATACAAATATACAAATAACTTTATTTGTTCTCTCACACAGTTTTACAAAAACAAGACAATAGTAGGTATCTAGTTACATATTATTCATAATATAGTAGAATCTGTTTGAGGGACTGGTGTCTGTACTAGGAGACCTTTATTACAGATTACCAGCTTAGGTATACGAAGGTATAGGAATCCTCATTGTTTACGTGACAATCTTCGATCTATCAAATTATAACTTGAGTATTCGGATCTTTTTACGCTCTCTCCGATGCATGATCATGACAATTAATACAAAATTAGTGCTAGGGTAGAGCGTGTTATTATTGGCGACTCCTCACCATGTTTTCAGTCACGGTGGTAATTGAAAACTAAGGTTTTTTCCTTTATTCTCCGTATCTTGTTATTAAACTGCAATGTAATTACAACTTATAAAGTCAGAGGTGTGAAATTATTGCATTGATGACTACTGAACCGTTTACTGTATTAATCGAACTTTAATCAATATTTCATACGTACGTTCAGTACCTATAATTCTTTACTTTATTTATTGAGTACTTTGACGTGAATGTTTTATACCGTAGTTTTTCTTAGTAGTGATAGGTATTTAAAAGATATACGATATTTTGATGTTACTGGGGTAGTTAATGTGACACTGCGTGTAAGGCCAGTACTTTGTTTCTCGGATCGGATTATCCAGTTTTTTGTAAAGAATATCGATTTCTTTCCAAAAGGTTGGCATCCTTTCTGTTACGTTGGACCGTACCTGGCAAAATTTGGAACTGCTACACCTCTTTTCTATCAAGGCTATAAGTGAGACTATGAATATATGTATCAAATGCATATCTAGTAGTAAGTCTGTAGTTTTTATCGATCGACTCTTTACTTACATCATTGTTAAATCTGATTTAAAAGTAAAGATTTGGACCAGTGAACATTTATTAATTGGTAACGCGCAACATTGAAGCTCTTCCAAATGCTCTATGTACAATATCCCGATTTTAATTTTTGTGCTGTGTTGCGCCAGATTGGACAGTCTTGCCTGGTCTGCGGATCCTACCTTGAGCTGAAAGATCACGACGTTTCCTCACCTGAGTATTTAGGACAAAAAGTATTCGTTTAAGTTTGATATAGTTTACGCAACAGTATTTTAAAATGTACCATAATTAAGGTCAAGAAGGAGGATGCTTATAAGGACCTTATTTTAACCCTAAATGAATTGTAGAAATCTTAAAGTAATTGTCACTTTAACCTCAAACTGCTGTGATCACTCTGTCCACGTGTTGTATATATTTTTTAATATCCATCGTAAAACTCTACAATAATGGACCTTTTTATGAGTTCTAATAATTTTTAATAATACGTTATGTAGGCTTTATTCTGAACGAATAAAGGGATAAGACGAACAGTGGACTACTGGCATACCAATACAATATTTTATAGCTTTTCTTAGATAACTATAGGGATTCCTAAAATAACTTTTTATTCGAAATATATAGGTAGACCTAACACGTGCGTTACAAATTTATACAATTAATTTAAGTCACATACATGTAGTGGCGTTATGATTTGTTTATATAAATACATAATATAATACATTCCCGGTTGAATTATTAATGAACTCTTGCGGGTTCGATAGTCGCTTAATAAAACTATAAAAATTAAAGACATAGCTTAATGTCTAATTAATAAAATGGGACATGAATTATTTACGAATTAACATGACACTTATTTGTTAATGTCAAAGAATATTTGAAGTTTAATCAAGTGTATACACTGAAAAGCTAAAATAAAAAAAAATAAAGCTTAAAAGTCTTTTTATTAAGTATATTTTATTATATTTATTATTTGCGTGTAGGTACCATGAAGCTTGCAAAAATATTGTCTAGGTTTATGCGAGTTTTACACTGTAAAAGGAATTAATTGTTATATCTTTTGCCGTATTTTTATTTATTAATTTAAAGTTTGAGCTTTCAATAATCTTCAATTCTTCAGATAAATTCTCAGTCTTTCTGTGACAATATCTTAAAATTAAATTCGATGTTACAATACACAACGATTAGTCTCGGAAAAAGCTCAATACTGCTAGCAATGACTACACTATTTATCGAATTCTAAATCCAAGTGTTGACTTGGTGTTACAAGTACATGGAAGGTTAGCGTAGCAAGCCGAAGAATTCTAATAGAGTTTTGACTTACGAAAACATCGAGAACAAAGTTAGGGAAACACCATATCGATACTTCCCGGAAGTATATCGGTGTCACGGTAGCTTACAGCCCTACATTAATATTCAATCTACACTTGATCCAGGAGTTATCACGTAGCGAATAGAATAGAGCTATAATATTTTATGATCACTTGTCCGCCATACCGGGCGGCGTCGGTGTTCGAATTTTAAACAAAACACTCGCGCGCATATGTATCGATTATATCGGTGATTCGATAAATAATTAGACGATTTTTTTATTGAACTATGAATTAGTTATGAGTAAACGCTGTCTTCTGCTATAGTGACTCATGTTTATAATGCTGCGGCTACGAGCTTTTTAACTGAAAATATGGATACGAAGAATTTTTGCTTTATTACGCGTATAACTCAATATTATATTATATTTATTTTATCTAATTACTTATTAGACCAGGAGATTGATTTATTTTTGGTTAATCCTACATTTATTATTCAAGAAAACTACATACCTACTTATAGAAACTGAGACTAATGGGTTGTCGAATTTTCTAAAGCATGAGTCAAAAATTGGCCCTTTAATAGGAGATAATCCATCTAGGACTTCGTAGCGGCAGAGTTTAACATCGGACTGTCACTATAGTAGTATTTTCTGACAAAACAGCAATTCCTTGATTACATGATTAAGTATTCTTTCTTTTGCTTTTTTCTCTAGAAAGAAAACCGAGTACACGTAGAACTTGCAATTAAAACTGAACTGAAGCATTAGGGTAGTTCAATGTTCAGTTCAAAAAAAGAACATGGGAGCATCCGCCATTTAACTTTCCGTTAATGACAAATTTCAAACGAAGTTCTAAGCGACATTTGCCGTGTGTAACATTTGTCGTACCGATGTAGAGGCTGGTATCGAGATAGATAGAGCAATAATTCTTTCGACACAGCTCAAAGGCACTGGCAGCGCATGTTTGCGTGTTCTACTATCAAACGATAATTTCAAGTTGAGTACTGTGCGACTAAAAAAGTAGAATGTATGATTTACTTTCTAAAGGGCCCTTAAAAATTGCTGCAGTGGATAGAACAACAGTTAGTTGATTTGTAAACTACTAGGGCTAATAAGTAGCCCGTCTGATTGGAAAGGTAAGGTTAGTTTGTGAATATAGGTAACTATATAGATAAAAGTGACGCTGTGCTGATAGTTGGCGGTTTGAAGAGCAACCGTGCCTTTACTAACAGCACAGCCCACTATTAAGACTTTTTAAAATGATAATAATGGGCACTTTGGCATGTATTGAGCAGTATAAATGTATGAACACTGGTGCAACAGCCTATCTCCTAAAATCAGGTCAGTTGTTACTTTTTCTTTTAGGAATACCAAATACTAGTATGAAGACTAGTGGCAGCTTTTATGAACACTTATATAACGCAATAGAAATTAAATTACCTTAAAATTTGAAGACGCTTATTCAGGCTGTCCGTTCCATTCCATTAAATATATTTTATATAATCGTAATACGCTTGTTGGCCCTGCGTTCGCGCACATGCTTAAGCAATTTGGCTGTGCATCGGCTAATATTTAGTATTGTATATAAATTAGCTGATAAATGTAAAAATATCGTCCATTTTAAAGTCAATTAGGAAGCGTATGTACCTACACGTATGAGCACAGGCTAAATAATCTAAATTTAAAAAACGCTGCTACAGTTTCTATTCATGTTATTAGCGCTAGATTTATTGCGTCGATTGCATCAACTCAACAACGAAAGAACATTTCTAAATATAAAGATCGCCGTTACAAAATTTTGCATACTTTATTATATAGTGATGCTTACAATTTAGTATCGCTTTAAATGTTAACTGTTATTATTATGAGTATCAAATTAAACTTTACATTGACATTTACACTGACAGCTTTATAGAAAATTGGCCATCACATCGAGCACACTAATTCCTCCTTCCAACGCACAATTTATACGGGACGACAGACATTGAAACACACTATATTTTTAAACTGTGGTGAAATTTATTGAAGTGTAATAACTAAAGTTATTACACTAATTCGAAATGGTTGTAAAAGTTGGATTTACAAGAATAAACAGTAATAAACAGTCGTTGCTACCATTACACCGGATTAGAATGTCGTCGAGGGACAGGCCGGCAGCTTGCATATGTTCAAGTGATTTTTCACGGCTACGGAACCCGTGTTCAAAGGGCACGCAGTACGGTGTCGCAATCACGATCCTCGATCACGACTGGTCCTTCTACTATCCATTTGAATCTCCTCCACAACCTAAAATAGACACTATATCTTTATCATTAAAGTTCACCGCAAATGCGTCGCTAAATTGGTCGGTTTCGATGAAGAAATTTGCGATTACGACAACCGAAAATGCGTCTTATTTGAATAGGCTTAAAGTGGTTTATAAGTGTGTGTATATGTTTGTTAGGTAGTAAAATGTCTCTAGACCGTGTCGCTACTAGCCTTAAATGCATTAAGTTTGTTTTAGAGATAATAATCGTTGCGAATGCAAGTGCTTTGTTGTTTCATAGATAGAGTTGTTGTTGTTGATTTATTTTTGGTCAACCATTGTTGGACTTAATAAGGGATGGAGATATTCAATTATCATTTGCGTAACATACGCACTAGCGTAGTTATACATAGGTATACAAAACAGCTGTAAGTATATTTAGTCCAGTATTTTGGAACGAATGAAGTTAGTAAAGCTACTTTGAAACTCGTTAATTTTGTTATTAGCGGTTACTGATTTACATCAGGTGTGTACACACCTGATGTAAATCAGTAACCGCTTCTCACAGATCTGGCTGTATTTTCTGGACAATACAAGATCTATTCCAATGTAGCAGAACTAAGTAGCTGAACATTGTAAACTCTATAGGTGGCATTTTAAGTAATTACCATCTATACAACCATTAGATTACCTTTCCGACTTGAAGGAGAAGCCCACTCGGGATGGATCTTATAGAACATTGGAACCAAATAACCCAGTGCATTCTTGATGTAAGTAAGGGGAATAAGTGGATATAATTCAGAGCTGTCAACACAAAGACTTAATTCTTTTATGGTATTTATACGAATGACACCTCTACAAGCGCGTATAAGCTACCGAAAGTTTCTATCCTGAGTTTGATGCTTTGCTTTACGCCAAAAGGAATTAACTAGCTTTATGTGATTTTGTTAATCAGGCCTGTAAGAACGAATAGATTGTAACGCCCTCTGTCTCAAAACTATAATAAGCTAATGAAGCAAAGCGTTATAGGTGTAGGTAGGTACAAAATTTAGTTTTTAAATATAGCCTGTACAGACTGTTGAATCTTAAACTTCTAGTATTTTCGATTATTGTTTTCGTCTCGAACTACTTCTGATTATTTATAGCTTTCCTAATCTGGAAACGTTGATAAACGAATAAAAAGAAAATGGACGTTAATTAAAAATCTTAGAAATCGAAAAGATAAGAACTAACGCTTGGCCATAAATTCTATATAGGTACGCATAAACATTTATAGAAACTTTTTAAAATTGCCTGTGTCAAATTTTGTCTAATCGTGAAGCAAATCTCATTTTGAATATAACCTATATAAAAATTCACTGATAAAGAAATCAATGTCACAGTAGCAAGAAAATGTATAAAGCTCGAAATACACGATATTTTTCTTAAATAAAAACACTACGCGTCAAATAATACCGCTGTTATTTCCCTTCCCAGATTTTTTGAGGAAAAATATCAAAACATTCACCTAACCTGGTTTTATTAAAATAATTTCGGAGGAGTGCGTGAGGCGGGTACCGAACTGCCACCTATCACGCGACGGAACGAACAAACTTATCTTTACAGTTGACAAAGTGAAAGGTGACTAAATTCGTTAGTGTTTTTATTCCATGATCAGTAGATTTTTTTTATTCGAAGTAATGTTATAAGTTTGTAAGTCGATGTAGACCTAATCAGTGAAACCTGTCCCACAAAGTTATGGTTCCCTGTATTCATAAACATAGATAGATAAGAATTACTTTTAGGTTACGAAGAAACTAATTAAGTTCAATATTATCTGATGGCTCCCACACACAGTTACTCAATAGTTTTCCGTTTCGATTCGACTTGTGAAATTTATTAGTTGTATATCATCGACATCGGTAAATGATTATTACAACTGTATTAATCGTTATTTTCCGGTGGTTTATTATGTTTATCTTTCCACTTCGATTTGTGTACCTACAGATGTTTAAGATAAATGTGATCAGATTTATAATTCTTATCTTGTATCCTATGAATAATATTTATATTTCATAAAATGTTTTTGGTTTAACACACAAGACTTTGTTATGTAGCCTAGTAAAATATTTAATGACAACATTTTTAAGCAAGGACTCATCTTCTGTCGTGCGGCTATTAGATTATTATCTATTCTAAAAAAAAATATGTCACGCTTTGGTGTTTGAGTTATATGAGTGACCTGACCAGTCGTCATTTTGAAGCTACTGTACTTGCATAATATATCATATGGCATATTTGTACAGAGAATTTTGTAGGTCTGTTCAAATACATATCCCGGGTGCTGACCCGACAGCGAACTGTCTAAGACACAAAGTGAGTGCCTGCCTTTGCCAGATTCAACTGACTGAAATACTTTATAAAACTTTTCAATCCTAGTACCGTAATTATTAAATTTTCAATCTGTAGTTGATTAGCTAAAACATAATATTATAATTGACCGTAATATAGATCAAAATATATAGTAAACGATTTTGATCTACATAATATTTAAACGAGAGTAATTCACAATAAAATATATTCTTATATAAAGTATTTTATTACTACCATAACCACTATTTACCTAGTTACCTAGTTACCAGTTGTAAGTAAAACACAAAAAATCGGTATAATTTTAACAAATGAGTAGAACAAAATTAACCCTGCACTTATGCAACAAGAAACAAGCAAATTTTCGAAAAACAAAACTTTTTGCTAAACACAATAAAACAATATGACACTAGCATCCCCATCTTGCGAGTATTTCTCGAGCGGGTGGGGTAGACAAATGACTCGCACCCCTGCTGCCCGAATGAGTTATGGCCACCAATCGAGCCGCGCCCGACAGCGGCCATTTTTAATTTTTAGGGGTGCTCACCCTTGCTGTATTATTATTAAGTGTGCGCTGTAGTGATAACATGACGAATGTGTGTGAATACGTTGTAGGTATTTTTAAGCTTTTGCTTGTAACTACAACAAACTTCCATACCTACGATAATTGTCATTGCAGTCTTTCTATTGCAAAATTTAGGATCTAGTCATCTAGTCTATCGTGAGTTTGCATTTCTATTGATTCAACTCGATACATTTAACCCTCTACAAGTCTTTTCATTCATTTCCTAACTTGTCTCTTGATTACGATGAAAGTTGTTTCGAATAAAATCTTTAATTACTTTGTCAAATTGTGCCTCTAGCGGCAATTTATATGAACTACAAAATATATGAAAAGACGTCGACGTTCGAACGAGGGCTATGCAACCTTGTACTAAGGACACTGAAGTAGGTAAATAAATAAGTTTCTAAGAATATAGCAGCTGAAGAAAGATATACAATTTTCTATTTTGTAAATAAAGCTGCAAGAAAAATAGAAGCAAACGCTGTGTTTTTTTAACCGAATAGTAAAAACAATGTGTTTTCTGTCTAATTTATTATATGCTTTTGAATCTGCTTCTAGAGTTATTTAAATCTCTTTTTCAGCCAAAAAATGTGTCGAAATCTTCAAATTCAAGCAAAATAATAATCATAAACAAATTTTAAATCTCATCTAAATAATGTAAGTTGGCACACATTCATTTTTATATTGTGTTATATGCGTTAAATCAAGTAGCTCAACTCAATTCCACACTTCAATAAATCCTTATACTTATAAGTTTATTAGTTCAGATTACCGCTCAACAGTACGTAAATATTTGAAGTAGCACATTAAAATCAAGTTTTAATACGTCGTAAAAACTAATGCGCTCATAATCGTCGATTAGAACAAATTGAACCATAAACGAACATCAATGTTGACGTAAATCACGCCCTCTAACGGCACAATGCTGAACTACGGGACATTTGTCGCTTCACTATCGTCTCAATCTCGCTCGGATGATGAACGACCACTTTTATTGCGGTTACACGCTTGTTTATTTACTGCTTTGTAATAGAATGTCAATAAACAACGTTGATAACTGAACGCGGCAATAAAATAATAATAAAACACGACAGTTATTGTGGCGGGAAGTGGCGCTCTCCCGCGTCGCGCTGCGAAAACGCCACTAAAAACAGCGACATCTGTCGTCGAATAGATGAATAACTTGCTCAATTTCCAATGCTCTAATTTCTAACGATAAGTTTATAATAGAGCTCGCAAGCTATCATTTAACTATAATTTCCTAAATGGTAGGAGACATACCTAATAATGGAATTAAATTCGCCGTATAAATGACAGAAAAAATTTAATTGTCACGTTAACAAGCGAAGATCATTTATCACACGCTACGACACATCAATAATTCATTACTAATAACACAGAGACACTGACGTAATTAGTTCAATTACTCGCCCACCTAGTAATTCCTCCCTACACAGTAATTGAATTATTTATCTTTGGCTAAATTAGGAAAGGCAGATAAGTGCAATCTTCACCTTTGCCTAAGGTGTTGTGAAGACCACGAGTATAATTAAGTGTGCGTTAAACGGAACGGAGACAATAGATGCGTGACCTAGCCCTGAGATTAATTCGTGCGATAACAAATTAAATTTAATACGACTAAGAGTAGTATTTTACGAGATACGGAACTCATTCTAATTAGATTTTTGTTATTCAGTTATTTTGTTCATCTCTCCACTTAAAATTCCACGCCGATACTTTAATAAGGATATAATTCTTATTTTTGTTTTTATTTGTAACTTTTTGCTCTTTATTGGTAATTGCGCTATTAAGGTAGATAGGGCCACCGCGCTTATACCAGTCATTTATTTAATCAATAGCTTGTTAAGTTATAATAAAAATGGATCTATCTATGATTGTGTATATAACACCACACTTTGTTATTAATTGTTTTCATAATAGGTACCTACTACTCAATTTTAAAAAGCTGATATATTAAACGAGGGCATTTTTTGCTGGCAATATTTTTTGCCACCCAGGGTATCGCGGATGTTTTTCATAGAATAAAGTCATGTATTCTATTGCAAACAAACCGACTACTGTGTTATTGGTATATTTGATTTACAGTAGCAGTATGAGAATATCCGTTCATTGCATTTTTCTAAAAGCGCTTCTACTAGAGATGGCATTGAGCTAATGTTTGAAAGTATATGCTTATGATCAATGAAATGAAATGAATGAACGAATTAATCAAACGTGGAAAGGTTCGTTGAGAGCTAAGTATATAGGTAAATACTATAGTACACCCTTACTTAGATGCAACTGCTTATTGATCTGTATGTATTGTTACACGTTGCATTACCAATTTTTTATTATCTAATGTCTAATTCTCTTAACAAAAACTGTTTAAAATAGAGTTCCGATCTAGTCTCAGTGTGATAAATATCGCAATGGGTGTTCTTCTATATTATAAAAAACGTTAATGTGAACAGAAATTTCCTCTCACTGCACTTTTAAAATAAGAAACTTTTTAAGAACAGTTTTCTTTTGAGATTTGAACCTCAGTACAAAATCTCCAGCGATTTACCCTGAAAGTGATGCTACGTCTTAGGAGGTAAATGTAATAACGTTAAACTTTACAACTTCCTTGAATGTTCATATATTACAAATGAAACTAAATGTGAATTTCTTATGCCTAGCAATCCGGACAACATTAGAATACAAGGACAATTACAAAGACATTAGTCAGTAGAACATTCTCCGGGTTCATTATAAAGCATTGGGTCTGTACGACCCCCGGATTGGTCCTTGGACCCCTGTTTAGGAATGTTCACTATTAGTAGGGACTAAAAATTAATGTCTCTTATTTGTGTACTATACAGTGAGTCCATAAAGTATGCCAGTTTACATAAATCCCTGTTCATTTTAGGCCCTAGTGAAAATTAAACTAATTTCAAACTCAACTTTTCTTTCTAATGATGACCAAAGGAAGAAGATGCAAGGTTTTAGAATAGTAAATTTAGCTGAGCTTGCTTGCGTTTATTTTTCTTCCCTGTAAAGATATGGTTTGTATTGGTTTATTTGATGGTACTTATATGATAATGGATGGTATAGGATAACGGATATGAAACTTATAGGTATATAAGATATGTCTCACATCCAAATAGCACTATTATCTGACCAAATCAAATGTAATTATTGAGAACGTTTTAAAAACATATAAATTATCTTTTCCCGTTCTACTTCTATAGACAAAACACACGGTTTCTTTACCTACAATTTTCTTTTTAATTATGATACACTCAAGTGCACTGTTTTCTGGGTAGAAAAGGAAATCTTGTTTATTGCCAAGTAATTTTTACAATAGAAGGTATGCGGGATTCAGTCGCCTCATACTAGAGCATGGGAGCTTGTCCTGTGGGTAACTAAAACAGTGTCTCAAAAAGTAAGCTGATCTGCAATTTAAAATCCCAAACAGTATTTATCTATGCGAGTTATTGTACATTATGTGGGAACAATTACACGTCCATTAATCAGAGGAGTCCTCCGACAGTTTATTGCGCCTCCGGCCCTCAGCCCTCCGGCGGTTACAACCCTTCCCCGTTGAATTACGCCCTTTTCCAACGGCCTCCAACTTCGCTACAAGTTTTCACTTGATTAGCCACGGTGACTTTGGAAAAGTTCGCCTCAGTGTATCCGCTGTTGTCTCTGAATATTTTGATTTATGGCGCGTATTCTAAATTCGGTTATAAGCTTTTATAGGATGCGTGAAATCGAATCAGATTTATTAGATGAAGAGGTGAACAGCCTGTAAGCTTATCTATACTATAATACTATAAAGATTTGATTTTTTGTTTGTTTGTAACGATTTAGCTCAAAAATGAAATAACCGATTTAAAAAAATATTTTACCATTAGAAAGTTATATTATCACCAAATAACATATGCTATATTTTATATAGAAATAATGAACTGTTACTGACATAACTTAACCTAATTTTACGCGAGCGAAGCCGCATGCAAAAGCTAGTAAATTATAAATATTGTTTACAGTTATTTTTAGATTACAGCTTATTTAAAAATCTAATTGTTATTCTTCTTAATACTTAAGATAAGCTAACATGTATGCTTATCATGAAACGTCTTAATTTGTTATCTACCGCCAAAAATATAATTCAAAATAAAATACTATTAAGTTCTCACATTAAAATTAATGGCACACAATACATAATTAAGTATTATAACTGTCAAATATGTACTCAAATGTTTTATAAGAATCCTATGTATGATGTTATATAAGGGGTGGTAACAATATAATAATATAATATACCACATACGCACAACACCATCTAACTCAAACTAAGCAGAGCTTGTACTATGGGTACTAAACAATGGATAAACATAAATATACTTACATAAACTTTTTTTTTTGTAAACGGCACTGCCACTTAACTTGCTGTTGTTTTGTAATACTAATCATAATTATACATTGCAAGTACCTACTGCTATTACTTTACAGCTTCGCTTTAGAATTCGAATGCGTCGTAAATGGCAAGAGTAGTAACGTAATTGGATTCAACGGGGGTTTTTTTTATGGTTTAGGTCGCAAACGTGCAGACGGATTGCCTGATGGTAAGCGATTACCGACGCCCATGGACACTCGCAACTCCAGAGGAGTCACAAGTGCGTTGCGTTCCTTTTAAATCTGCCCCCACCTGAAGGGGGGACGGTTGGGCCTCCGGTACCCTCACTCACTTTATGAAACACAACGCAAACGCAATTTCACGCCAGTTTTCTGTGAGGCCATGGTATCACTCCGGTCGAGCCGGCCCATTCGTGTCAAAGCGTGGCTTCTTTTTTCTGAGAATATCTTTTCAGGACTCTGGATTTTAATCTGTTGTCCAGTACCTATATGGCAATAGGTTTGCTCTTACTTTGCTCCTTTACTGCTTACCTTTAGAAGACGAATGCGTCGTAAATGGCAAGTGTAATATCGTAATTGGATTACGCGGGGTTTCCCTGACAATTCTCTTTTAGAACTAAAAATTTTAATTTGTCCTTTAGATAGCAATATGTTCGTTTTGTTATCGTTCAGACTGGAAGACGTTACTGACGTATTTATGTATTTCAATGCAATAAGGATAATTCAGATAACTACCGATAAATACAAAAATTATAAATTAAACTAAACTACACTTAAGTAAGATATTTAAATTTAAATGTATTTAATGCATATTTTTAGGTTGCAGCTCTTAACTAATCAAATCTATATCTGTTTAATAAATGTAAGTATTTTGTTTCTTGTAATTTTATAATATTGTATGCCGCGCGACTCAAATACAGCGTTGCCTATCTGAATAAGAACTTAACATAGGTACCATACGTATTTGAAATTAGAATAATAAATAAAGTATATTGCTAACGTCATTGTACAGTCACTTTAATTTGAACGAAGTTTAAACTAAATTGAATTAATAAAATCTAGTTTCGAGCAATATAGTTCTATACGCCCTTAATTAATCATCAAGTTACCCCTAAAATGAATGCATTTATTTGCATTCGCGAAGCTGCGACAGCAATGTTTGCACATAAGGCAATAACTGCGTTTTAAAGAGGCAACGCGCAACGTAAGCGCAACCAACGGTCGCGCGGACATTAATAATTTTGGCGCGAACAAATGACGCGGCTGATTAATGATTTACGTACCCAATTCCGTGTTGTCCACGGGGGTATGAGATACATGTATGTGTAAGTGTGCTTATGTACCTATTAGAGATTTACGGGAACAGTTACATCGTCAGACTGAGCCAGACTTGATACTCATTTATACGAGCGAATGAACTTACTTTGATTGTGATGTTAATAAAATGTGTGTTCAGTATTTAAAAGGAGGTTTTGTCAATCTGAACACAGATCATGTAGGTTAATTTAAATGATAAAATGACAAATATATTAAGACATTGTTTTTTCTATTCAACTAAGGTACCTACAAGGCAAGGCAAACAAGCATACGGCCCACCTGATGGTTAGTGGTCACTGTAGCTTATAGACGCCTGCAATACCAGAGGGATCACTTGCGCGTTGCCGACCCTTTAGGAAAAAAAGAGAGTGGGAAGGAGAAGGAGCGGGAAGGGGGAAGAGGGTGATTGGGCCTCCGGCACTCTGACTCACCAAACAGTACAGTACTGCTATTTCACGTGGATATTCTGTGAGAGGGTAGTAGTACTTCTCCGGTTGAGCGTTTACGCTGAAATCAGCGAGGCTCGCGACTCATAAACTCATATTAGTTTCACCAAATCTACTGAGCAATATTATAAAATTTGCCTGCTGAGAAGTATCTTTAGTCATAAAAATCGCTAGTCTATTTGACAATGAAATTCGATACATCAGCAAAAACGTTTGGGTAATAAATTCACATTTTGATTTACATATTCCTTTTTCGCAATTTTGTAACCCTGCTAATGCTGCAGTATCAAGTATCAACAAAGAACACAATGTGTATAGGTACTATGTCGACCATATGCGACATGGGTACAACTGTGGCAGGTCAGGTGGCCCCTAAGGGTCCACTCCAGAGGGTCCCTGTGCCAGCTAGACGCTTTCGTATGATTTACTGCACCCTTATTGATACCCATTTTAATTTTGTCCCATAGCATACATATGTGTAGGTAAGGAAAATTTTTATGCAGCATATTGAAAAGGCTAGCACATAATTTATGAGTGTCTGAGAATAATTAATTGCCTAGTAATTTGTTTAATCTTGTTATTTATCTAACGTATTATGTATTTGTTATGTCTTTGTAAGAAATATAGTGATTAAAGTTACGACTCAAAAATCTAGAACTTATGAATATTTATCTAGTAATGTAGTAACTAACGGTGAAGGAAAACGTCGTAGGAAACCTGCATGTCTCAGAATTCTCCATAATGTTTTCGAGGATATATAAAGTCTGCCAACCCGCCTCGTCCAGTGTGATAGACTGTGGCCTAAAGGGTTATCCATATTCTTATTGTGAGAACACAATAAGAAGATGGACCGTGCCCAGCAGTGGGACAGATTATATACAATGCTAATATTATTAGATAATAATGCCTTATATTCATATATCTGAGGCACATACCATTCCCTTTGTCAACGGCTTTTAACTAATAACCAGACCCAATCCTTTGTGTATAAAGCCCTCAATGATACGTTTATGTGTGATTACATTCATTACATACGTATGTGTTAGTATAACAACTTTTCTAAGCGCCCGTTCTTTAGAAGATTTACTTGCGGGATAAAATTGGCTCCCATTTAGCATCGGCACCGATATCACAATACCGACTGCCAGCCGATTTAAATTTATTTCGGACGTCGGTAACTTCCAATTTAAACCTCTTAATCCTCTATGATGTATGTCGGTATTCGGCAGGATTAAAAGTTCCACGGAAAATAACCGGGAAAACCTTTTCCGGGGTCGGATTGACCCGGGCAGGAGCGGGATTAGGCGGCCGGGATTGGATATACATAAATCTCGGACAAGGCTTTAGGAGCGACGCAATTAAGCCTCCGCGCTGATATGTCATTTTGTGACGAGTATCATCCAGATTTGGACAATACTAATCGCGAGCAATTCCCCTTTATGGGAGCGAAAATATAATAATTCGAATATTAAAATTCAGCAGCCGACGTGTACAACGCACAATGGACGCTCTGTCGGGCATTGCGTCATAAATAATTCAATTTCATAGTAATAAAATACGCGTGACCAGCGCAACGGCGTGAAAACTTTTCAGCAATTACGGGTTGAATATAACAAAAAGCGTCGGTCGATCCGACACGGCGGGGTCGGTGAGACCCGTCCGACGCACTCGTAATTCATGCATCAGCTTGCGGGATAGGGTTGGCCGCGACTGCAGCGCGATGACTTATAGTTTGTATTAATACGCTTCGAACACAGGAATCCAATCTGACTTCGATTAATTAATTTATGCGGGAAAATCTATTACGTAATTCAATCATACAATTATATTACATACCTACGTATATACATAAACAGTGTGGCAGAAGCAATATTTTAATTTAATAAATTAGACTTGGTTTTTTTAGTCAATCGATATTTATTAGACAACTCAACCCTGCTGTTCGTAATTAAGAATTTCGTCGATTTTAGTCTTTAAAATTAAAAGACAAATGATTATCGCTCCGGTGAGTAAAGTACTGGCTATTAACAAAACGTGTAGGTAACCCAATTAGTCAAACTAGATGAGTACTTTTTACGACGAATGCAAAGCTATGTATGCCGTTGAAAAATTGCGTGGAGTACTTACATTTATCTTAATAAATAAACGAATTGGCCACGTAAGTCAGGTATACAGGAAAAAAGCTTACATAAAGCAATTGTGTTTTATAGGTGTTATTCCAGGAAAATAAAAGCCATAGAATGCCACGTTCCACGGACACATAAATTCTACAAAATTACTTTGAAGTAATTGATTTATACCAGTTTAATTATCGCAATTAGACACGCCTCCTAATCAACACGTAGATAATCGCCGTAGGTTGCATTAACCCTGCATATTAACTTATGCATACATTAGAAGCTAAACACACCTCTACTTAAGTACTATGCAATTTATAAAATAAAATTAATTCTATATTTTTAATACAAACAACACAGAATAGCGTATCTACATACTAACTCACCGAATTGCGTTAATACCCGTTTTCAGTTATATAAATCATGCAACGCGAAAGTATCAAAGTGATTATTCACCAAATATTTATAATCGATGCATTTTATAAAAACTCTAAGTATATCAAATATTCCTTATAGAATTAAAAACACGTATAACAAAAACGTAAACTCCATATTTAGTTACCCGGATGTGACGAAGTAAGCAGCCATTAAAATTAGGGTTGGGCCACGAAACTCGCGACTAGGGCAGGACCGAGGCCGGCGCGCCCTGGGGCACGGTTCATCGAAAAAAAAACGAAACAAAAACACACACATACAATGAATAACTGCCGGGCATCGATACAGATGAGATGAAAGATTTCTCAATGTCCGCCCGTTGTTCTTATTACTTGTAACTCAATATTGAGTCGAGCCGTTTGTTTTATTGCTTCATAATGTTTATACACATAATATAATGAATAACAATTATTATTAGTTTTGTTGAGCTTATACTTTCAATAGTTTCGTCGTGGATTTTAAATTATAAAACTGCCGAAACTACTTGTACTAAAAACTGCTAATTGAATTTGTTAAAAGCTCTTATTAAACTCAACATATTTTGAGCCAATTACAAAAAAAATACCTAAGGAACCTGCCACAATTTCGTCATTATAACACAGGAGCAAAAAAAGCTCAGTTACTCCAAAATATCTACTTAATAACGGACATGAAATTAAAAAGCAATTTGGTAACCGTTACTAATTTAGGCGGCACGGCATGGAGCTCTCAATTTGGGAGGGGCTCGGTGGTGTGCGGGGTGCGGGGGGCGAACAGAGCCCTAATCTAAAAGCTGTCAGTTAACGCGGCAGGCAGTTGGGGCTGCGTGCGCCTGTGTGCACCCTTCCTTATATCCAATACATAGATGCCCGCCAGGTAACTCGCACCTAGAAGCAAATCCACCAAACCACCGTTTCAAAATGTTATTATTATAATTAAACTATTCCATGAAATTTTAATTGACAGAGTCATATATAACTTACCTATTAAATTAAGCCCGGAGCTCAAAGCGTGAAATCCTATTAATTAACTAACGCACCGTGTCACTTTGATTTACGTTACGGGTTATGTATGTAAGAAAACTCAGTTTTCCTGGACAGTCGAGATCTAACCTCATTTGTTGATATATTTGAGTTGGGAAGGAAAATTTATAGGTACTAGAAAAAAAAACTATAAGTCACTGCCCACATTCGGGACAGATTAAAATCTTTTTACACACCGGCTAATTCTTGTGCGCCTACGCGTCTCTAAATTTGAAATTCGAACGCCGAAATATGAACACCTTTAGTTGTGGTCTTTAAAAATATATAAAGTTTTATATAGGTGGTTCGTAATTAGCATAAGTTTTTTAGAGTGGAGTCGGTTTTTCCATTTGCGGGGACACTAATTCGACATGTCTTTTTTATGATATGTATTTTCGTGTATTCGACACTGTGTCGTCTATAACTCAATACATTTTATGACTACACATGCACATAAACTTGTCTAGCACACCTCCGTGGTGTCTGATAACTAACAAGATACCTACCGAAATTGAGTATTTAAACGGCAAATTAAATAAAATCATACAATTTGGTGTTCACTTACATACTTATTTTATAACTATAAACACTTTTGATAATGCTTCGACATGTATCTGAAGTAAGAAGACTCATTTCTAAAATTGCTTTAATATGAAAGATATGATAGATGATAGATTATGTAAATTATACTTTTATGGTATTTTTATTAGCAATAAAAATATGTGGTATAGATCACAGAACAAATGAGTCATTGCAACATTTCTGAGGCTGAAATGTCAATAAACTTAATCTGACTTCGATAAGACAAGACATAATTAAAAAAAAAACCTGGCCGCCGGTGTGCTCATGTGACTCAATAGGATAAATACTCCTTACAGATTTTCGTGTCTTATGCAATATATGTACCTATATCTCGTCATGTATGAAGTAAAACAATAATTATCTTGTTCTGTCTGTGTACTGCATCACATAGCATTAAGTCCACTTAATTCTGTACATTAAATTTGTAACAAATTAATAAGATAGAATAATTACTAGTTACTTAAAAATAACACACTGCAATAAGCGACATAATAATACTTACCAAAACTATATCCATTTCTAATCAAATGGTACTTATTTCGTAGTTTAATGGGAAGTGGGCGTCGCTTTCTAATTAGGGGCTAAAATAATTAAAGAAACTCTGTGTATTTCTTATCTGTAAAATATACAACAGGTGGGACTGGACAAAGGGACGAGTTCCTACAAAATTAGTTAAGCTTAGTATGTGCGTATACGCATAGTTAATGTAGAAAATGTAACCAAGAATTTTTTATCAACTGTTTTAGTTTAGTGATTAATTAAAGTTAAACTAGAACCTTTAAAGTTATTCGTTATTGTTTAAATGAAATAAAGGCTCTACTATTTTCACCTGCTTTTCGTTAATAAGTTTTATACTTTATTAGTTAAGAGACTGTTTTGAATTAGCTTCACGTTCAATTTAGATTCATAATTAGTCACTTATAACTTTTTAATTTAACTTATAATTACAAAATTATTATACAAGTGTAAATTGATCGCAGTATATTAAAAATTGAAAGATAAATAAAGGTCAACTTATAATGGCATTTAGTACCTACTTTTTACAAAATATCTATATGAGCCTCGAAGAACAACATGTCCCCAGTTTATATCTTATATACCTATGTATCAACATAGCATATCACCAAAAAGGCTGAGCCAGCATGACAAGGCAAGTTGATGGTAATCAAAGGTCTTTTTAATCTAGTCAATACGCGCCTCGAAGCTGACGGCCTAGTATATGAACATTTTCTATAAAGATAACTCTAAATATACATACATATACATATACAAGTCTTGCCCTCGGCTATGACCGGTGTTACGGCAAAGCTGGGTGAAATTGTTTATTGCCCATTTCCTTCAGTTATGGCGTGATAATATATTCTATAGACTCTTGTAATACACTCAATAAACAGATGATTATACTACTTAAAATATGGCTAGTCGTCAAACGATTTAGTAAGAGCTTGTTGATGATCGTACACTAGTAGTAATTTGGGAACTTCAATTGAATATTAACTAGCAGTGTGACGTCAATCTGTTCTTATTATGTGGAAATTAAAAATTATGGGTAAGTGTGGGTGTGATATATTCCAGCATTCGAAGTTGTTTTGGTGTGATGTTATGTTATGTCTGCGATATGCTACTTTTGTGATGCCTCAGGTTTGAATACCATTTCGGGCTAAGTGTTATTGGAGTTTCCTGCCAAGAAATGCAAGTAGATGGCAACAGATTCGCCTCCTATTACATGGTGTGAAAATAATAGTTGATTCAATATGGGTAGAATACATCTCTGCCTATTCCTTCGAGAATAGAGACGTGAGACTATTTATGTAGGTATTCATGCAAGGAGCAGTACATTGGAACATTAATATTTTCTTTGCAGAAAATAGGAATAATTCCTAGTACGTCAGGCGCAATATTATTGTTCCTGTATCGCGGGCGACTTTACCAACATTCAAACAACAGGTACAAAGGATATCCAGACCTAGTTCACCTATTTATGAATCACACGAATTTTGTCCATTGCAGTAGCGAGGTAATTACTTAAACCAATGGACCATCGACAAGCAATATACTATTAGACTTACCTACTTCATACAAATTTTTTTGTAAATGTAATTCAAAATAATTTTGAAGATACGTAAATACTAAACTTTTCTTAGGAGTCCATTACGGTAAAACCAACTCACCAATTAAAATTGGCAACATAGTCTAGCCATTTCGCAAAAAAATAAAAGCCGCAATACGAACATAGTAAAACAATTAAAGATGAAAGCCTCGATTCCTTTGCATCCTAAAACGTAGCTAATATTCCTTCCTAGGGTTCAAGTCTTATCCATACCAAATTTCATCTAAATAGTTCTATTACTTTTGCTGTGAGAAGTCAATAAACAAACAAAGTCACTTTCGAATCTGTAATTTTAGTATGGATAACACGATTGCGTACAGTTACTCAGTACCTAGAGCGCGTGTTTTCACATCGTAGATTCGTACAGTTTCCCAACTTCGATATAGTGCGAACGTTCTATGATATTTTAAATTGAATAGAATATATATAATCAGAAATGTATGTTTAAATAATAAAACGTTCAATATTATAGACAAGCATTGTAATGAATGATAATTTATCGTTTATATTATCAATATATTGAATTGAACTCACATTATTCGATTGATTCCGCTCATTATACATTCGTTACTACTCATCGAGATAATCAAATATAAAGTTTATTACATATAAGAAATGTCAAAACTTTGTATAAAACTTATAAACATAGTGTTTTGGTAAAGTTGATTTTAATAAAATTGCGGACGAGTTAGTATGAATATTATTAGTGAATTTATTATTTAATATATTAGCATATAAATATGGAGATTTATATAAATCTTAATTGGCTATTTTTAGTTTTCGATCGGTTTAACGGGTACTATTAGGCTACTGCTGTTAGTGTTCCAAGTTCAAATTTTAATTTAGTTAATTAAGAGATTTATAGTCTTCAATCTCTCAATCTTCACACTGATGACGGTTGAAAATGGAATGTAAAACTGACTTGTATCACTACAACTAATATGGATTTGTACCCATGTTTTTGCAAATAATAAATCAATAAATGTTTTTCTAAAATATATTTTCTATCACACCATAATATGGTAACATCCCTGTATATTTTGAAGCTTAAAGTGTATCACTTATATATTTCGATAACTATTTTAAAGGCTATCTGGAGAAGAGCATATTACCGGACACAGTTTCTGATTCCATGTAACAAGACTCAGATCTGCCTATCCAGCTAATTCTTCTCATGAGTATCATAAACTTTTGTAACCATATAATGTCTTCATAACATAAGTGACTGTTTCAAATTCAGTAGTACAAAAAACTTGTTACAGTTTGTTAGTTTGTCGCCCACGTTTAGAACAACATATTTCTCCGGATCGACTGCTACAATTTCTTCGATAGAATAATATCTCACAGTTCATAAACATTGACATATTTCAGCCAGTTCAAAAGTTATTGAATAAAACCTTTTCAATTCAAGTAGGTAGGTAATATTCTTAAATTCATTCGGAAATATATTCGAATTTCGATAAGGAAATCAAACTATATACATCAATTATGTTAATACCACTTATCTGTACGCCAAATTAACAGTTTGTATTCGTAAATGTGACACTACCTGCTTAGTTTATAATATTTGAATTAGAATCGTGAATAAATGGTTGCTTGGAGATACGAGAAAAGCATCTGACACGCAAACCGGTTCCAAAGTCGCCGGGACCAAAGAAATCATCGAGGGACACTTTGTAAATTCTAAATAAACCGATTATGCAAAGCGTTGAGGGAACGCTCATAAAACAACAAACAAATATTAAGACCTATAATCGAAACCTGGAGCTATTTAGATAACTTCCTGCATGAAAAAATATTGCATATGAAGTTTCTGCATAAAAATGCCCGAGAGGTGTTAGTTACATATTGAATATACGTATAAGTAAAATGAAGTGTTATAAATATACTATTAGAAATACTAAAATAAATTTTCCTTTTCATTTTCAAACATATTTTTCAAACCTCATCAAAATTGACGCAAGGATTTTGTCATATAGCCTTACTGCTTAAAAGCAAAAAATATGGTTACGTACTAAGTAAACTAAACATAACATTTGTTTACTAATTGTCTGCCGGTCAACAGTTAAATTAAAGAAGATTTCTTAATGCGAAGCTTATTGTTCTGACCTTGTCAAGCCGATTCTTTATGATAGCATCTCACAAAATCAACAATAGTTAACAAACAACAACGCAAAGGCACTTGTACAAAGAGCATTTATAAAGGAGAAATTTCATTTACTCACAGGGTGCCCAGTTTTTACAGTTGCTCAAAATCCTTTGCCCTGGCGACATTTCAATAGAGACTAAAAAATAAACAATAGAAATAAAAACTCGCAAGGCTAAAGAGGAAGGCCGGACGCAGCTAAATGAAAGAAGTTTGTAAAAAGTTTGACACATTTTTAGAAACATCAGGCACGAAATGCTCGCTCGCGGGGACCGCTCGTAAATTTTCTGTAGCGTCAGAATGAAAAAGAGGACATCATTGTTGAAAATTTTCGAACGCATTCTGTGATTTCGTATGTAATCGAGTCGCTTTGCACGACAATAATAAACGCGATGCTTGTTGTGCTCACGTTCTCGTGGCATTTATTTAGTCTACTTCATGATTCAGCATTAGATTATTTTTAAAGGTTTCCAATTGTTCAATCGTCACACCTACCTATTATTTTGACGTCAACCAAAAATATTTATTTCTTTTATATTGTAACTTATATTTATTAGAAGCGTACATGCGATTCAATTTGTATCAAAACGGTTTCAATCAATTCGATTCAATCTCACCCCAAATATTTGGTACGATACATTTTTAGCTCGATCCCGAGATTTCCCCATGATTCCTTTTGACAATCAGATGTTGGTTATTGCAAGCGGCTCGGCTTCCCCCGATATATTTCCTGTACGGATAAGAGAAGTGAGCTTCTTTCTACAGAAGCACGATAAGAATTTCATTTCCTCGCGGCTGTGAGAGCTCCGCTATCTGAGGAAGTCGCTGACAAAAATACCTAAGTGATAAAAGCACTGAATTCAGTTCAGGTGCTGGCAATATCGTGAGCGCCTTTTATTTTGTTGGTGAGGATAGAACGAAGCACATAAGTGCTCGTACATAGGTAGTACATCGCGTTCACGGCGAACACGAAGCGTGACCGCCGACACACACACAGTTTACTAAAATGATAATGAAAAATGTTCGATAAAAACAAAAGAGCACGATTTCGGAGAATAACAAAACGATTCGGATGGAGCTTTGATTTTATGAATTCCCAAAGCTAGGTCTGAACTTTTGTTTCGGTTCTTTGATAAAAAAAGTATTTCGACCCTTTGGTGTGGGCGGGCAATTTTGAACTTTGACATGTTGAGTTAGGATCGGTTATCGAATGATCGGCTGATATCAATATGGTTTGATTTCGCCTTTAGGTCTGAGGATCGGGATGACATCTTTTATCGCGATGCATTCCGTTCGACGGTCTTTAAGGAGTTTGTGTTAAGCCGCAATATTTGAATTCTTATAAGTATTCGTATCAATATATAATATATTGCAAAGTGGCTTTTATTTATTATTAAAAAAATCACTTTATATTGTCAATTTCCTAAAGTAAATTGTATTAGAAATATAATATTTGCCAAATATAAACTTCTGTAATTTCGTCTTCCTAAAATAGTAACTGTTTAATACTTTGAAACTTCATCCGAATCCTTTTAATACTCTAACATAATAGTTTCTAAACTCATAAACTTTTTCAATAAAACTAGTTAAAACTATTCAATAAAAAGTAAATAATTAAACATAAATATCATATGAACAACGTGATTAATACTTACAATAAATAAAAATCCTTATAAAATGTTGATTTGATCACTTTATTGGATTAACGATGACACACAACACCAACAAACAATCATCGATATCACTATCAACACTAATTAGTATGATATAAAATCATAAAGTCTGGTTGAACCACAATAAATAAAAAACAATAATTAATTAAGACTATTGAACTTGGAGCTATTAAGTTCGTATTAAATTATTAGGCGCGTATCGGACCGCGGTCACAACTACGATACGTATGGCCTATACAAATCCTTATTTACAACTGACACTGTTGTCCATACTATAACAGAGTCGTGTTCTGTGCTCACATAGAGCGGAGAAGGCATCTGCCCGATATTACACGAAACCTACTACGCTACGATAAAACACCGCATCAACCGATCCAGAATATTTTTACACAACTTCACGACCCCAGCATACAAGCTCGACTGTAAAAAAAAGTCACGAGGTAGGGGAAAAATTTCGTAAGCCATTATCCGACTCTATACAAAAGTTTTGACACGAACACTTTGCGCTTGGGCACAGTCTATTTTAGTGAGGTACGAGACAGATATATATTTAGTGAGCGACTAATCGCAGCGCGTGCGACTGAGACAGATAGATAAATGTGTGTCGCATTTGAATAAAGTTTAGGGGGACCAAAGAATCGTGAGCCGCGGGATGCCGAGTAGGTGGTGATAAAGCATTCGTAGCGAGCTCGTTCCCAAATCGAATACGATGAGTAATAATATTTAAAAAGCAAGATTTGTTACCTGTCGACCGCCGGGAGATAATACCCGACGTTTTTTGGGAGAAAATACAATTAACTAGCCAGAGAGTATAAATCATTTTGTTGTAGGTACTGTTCTATACGCGGGCTCAGGTTGTACAATTATGCCTCTCCAGTAAAAAATAAAAGTGACCCTAATAGAAAACTGGCGGCATTTTTTACTAAGTCGTCTGAATAGAACGGATAATTACAGTATTAGCTGCAGGTTAGAAAAGAAAACGCAATTTGGCGCAAAAAAAATTGATTAATTTCAATGCACACCTTTAATATTTGGATTAGCCACATCCGCAAATGATTTTTTGTTCTTACTGCCTTCATCGGATATAATTTCACCTGGTTTGGTTTTTGGTTATCGATATGGAACAATCTCGAAACATTTAAAAGTTTATTGCGTAAATCGCAACCTTATCGATTAATTAATTGTTTTAAACAACAATTTAATGTATCTCTCACAAAAATTACTGGAATCGTGCGTAAATTTAAAAGCTTTTAAGTTTCGCTGCAATAAAAGTTGAACACTCAATCATGGTAAATATTAAAATTGCGACCTGCCTCAAGCCTCAATTACGATGTGGGACTCGGGCACCTCGAATATCGCGAGTGCACCAATCGCTCGCGTTCGTAAATTGCCCGACAAGACCTCTTGGAAATTGTTGGGCCAGCGCTTTCAGAATTGCGGAGCCGACCGACAAATCGGGACCCGAACAACGCAAATTATGGACGCGACTGGATCGAGACGAGTCGAAAATGTTGCCACGAGCCCGCGATCTCGGGAGGTCGTGCGCGCTCTAATGAAGACGTTAAACTAAATCGTGGTTGCTCTTATACAATGTTATTGTGTTTATATTGATTTTTATGACAGCCCCACTTTATCAAATATTATAACCTAACCAAACACATACATAGCATGAGCCGTGTAACCCTTCTCTATCAATTGTTGGACACAATCAAATTGTTTGAATCGTGTCGTACAACTTAAGGCGGAAAAATAAAGCTAAGTCCGCACTACATAAAATATGGAGCGAAATAAATTTTAACACATACAAAAAGCGGTGTCACAATAATCAACACAGGCAATTTAATTTAAGCGACATAAACACGAGGCTATCTGGCACTGGCATCGATATTAAGGGTGTGCTAAATGACAAACTGCGGCCGAGAGAGAAATGCTTTAAAACGGTGTAATTTTTACTGTTTATCTCAGGATCTGGAAGGAGATTTCACATTAAAAATACCACCGATGAGTGTTTAACATACTTAGAGTGGATGCGAGCGAATTAAGCTCATCTACATACTAAAGTAAGAGACGCATGAGTCGACGATTCGCTTCGCGGTTGCGCGTAGCGCATTGATTAAAGGCTTTCGCTATACACGCTCTGAATGTTTGTTGGATTTTTTTTTAATTAATGCTTGCTCCGTTTTGTATATTAAATTTGATACTTGCAGTATAATTTGGTGAAATGTTCCAAAATGAATTATTATCGTTGCGAAATTAAATCTAACATCATGTTTGTTCGCTACCGATTCAGTAGCAACGTATAATTTGTGATCATCGAGACAAAACGACTGTTTTTATTGCTATTTGTTCCGCATTTATTTTGTTAATGTAAAACTTAACATATCATCATACTAGGTATTACTTTCAAGCTGACTTCATTAAAAAAGTAATTTAATAAAGTTGATTGGACTGAGATATTATGTTCGTAATATATTATTAAGTCATAAAAACTGAACTTTGATTTACACCCGAGAATTAATTAATGTTTGGATGATTGCGACATCTTTATCGTCCTCGTGAGAATACTATACATTCATATAGCATTTATATAGTACTAAAAGATTATAGGTAAATATTATTGAAAGCGAATAAAAGGGTCTTGAATACATTTCACGCACTTGAGATACAGAATGTTGAACCTCGTTTATACCTCGCAGCATTTGGCAAATAAAAATCAAACAACGCGCAATACCCCTCAGTAGGCTGTATACTGTACACATACGTATAGTTTGTAAGCTACAGCGGTATAATCGATTGAACACACCTCTTGATGAAGATATTACGGCGGGCCCGGTTTAGGTTTATTTCTGGACCGGTATGCATAACCTACACATTTAGATACCTACCTACAGGTATAGGAGGTGGCTGGTGGCTGGGGCATGGTACCGCGCGCGTATTGTTAGGTCACGGGTAAGAACGCTTATATTTAAATGTAATGGCTATTCTATTTGTTGTCCATATAACTGCTGCTAAAATGAAAATAAGTTCTCGTAAATTAGACAAACTCTCTTTACAAGGCACCCATGAAAGGGTCGGGCCTAGCACCTTTAATACAAGTTGTCTTGTCAACTTAGCAAGGGTGCTAGAGTCTCCAAACATATAGTATATAACGACTCCATCTTTTTGTTTGTAACCTAATGTTGTTCAAATGTACACATTTTTATTGCAAATAAATTATTATTATTATTATTATTATATTTGGTGTGTTTATTTAGTTTCGTTTTCATTTATGGATATTAACATGTCCTGGTAGATAGAAAACGCAACGTTTTGTAATGGAAAGCTTGTAGAAAACGTATTTAGAAGAGTGACCATACATAAAATGATCTTTAATACAAATTTCTGACATTTGTATGTGGTTGTGTATTTTAAACCATCAGACACTATTCTTTCAGCAGCACCTACAAAATAACTAATTCGTGATAATTTTCACCTTTGGCGGCAAATAGTTCCTAGTTAAGCAAGCTTTCTATGTCCCATATAGCTTCGGAGAAAATTATTTGTGACAGCTTAACAGGCTACGAAGTCTTTCCACAAGCGTATGTTCTGACAAAGTAAAAACATAAGCCTATATTTCGAAATGTATTCCATGTTTAATATTTCCAATTATAATTATGACAAAACGAACGCTTAATATAATATATAACAGCTTCGAGTAAGAAAACATTGAAAGAAGAAAAACGTGCGACTTTCCACAAAAAATATATAGAAAGCGATACTTCATAATAACTACAATATTTCTCGAGAGTGCCATTAATCCCACCACCTAATATTTCAAAGGCCAATAAGCCACCCAACCCTCCAACGCGGTTGTAATCTAAACGACCTTTTTTAAAACTAATAAAAGAGGTCGTTCGAAATAGCCACCGAAAATTTTCAAGAGGCCGAATACTGCGCTTATCTTCAGTAAACAAGAGCCATGCACCCGCCAGCTAATGATAGACATCAATCAAGTTCGTCAGTGTACTTTGGGAGCCGTATGCGTTTATTTTAAGACGTTTCGTACGCGCCACGCTATGATTTATCAATGTCTTATACAATAAACTGTTAGAGACCTGTTAGCATATTTTTAGTACAGTTGTTACATAACTTAGATGAAAGAGTTTGCAATCATTGCTATCAACAGATTTTCCACGTTGAATTATGGCTAAACACGCAAATTAATAGCCTGCCGCTATATCCATTTAATTCCTTCGTATTCATGCTTTCTCAGCTCTCATGTTAATTTTCACAACTGCGAGCTTTATTTAGACGTGTTTCAGAATTGAATGACTTTACGTGCTCCTGTGTACCTGCCTCCTGCTTTATATTTGTATTGTGTTCATATATATTTCCGTTCGATTAAAAACACAATCATTCAGTATATTCATTGAGATATAACTTTTATAATAACACGGCGAACTGGCCCTGCGGTGTTGCAATGGCTTTATAATTCTGCACTGATTACAAAGGGGAGCCGGCGGCCGCAATTTCGTCTTGTAGCGATCGTGCTGTACATAAATTATCAGTTATTGATGAAGACATTAAGCTTACGTACCCATACAACAATTATTGAATATCGGATTTTCGGTCGTGGCCACAGGGTTGACCAGTAGTGGCCAACTAGTTATAAACTGCAGAATCATTGGACATCGTAAATAAAAAGTTGTGTACACGTAGGTATGTAATTCCGGAATGATAATGTAAGGAAATCGCCAGAAGTAGGTACTAAAAGATATATAAATGTATACATATAAAGGAAAGTGTAAGAATAATTCCGCCCAATATTTTTGGTGATATGAATAAAATTCCTTTGGTATTTTTGGCTACACAAAAGCAATAAATATCATAGTATTGCTACGGACAATATATTATTAGAATAATTTATGATAATTTTAGTTCTTATCAATTCTGTTAAAGACGGCGTGGTGGGTAATTTGAGTAAGTTACGAAGCTCTTATTAATATTCTTTAATAAATAATTAGTTCACAGGCACTGGCTGCGTTTTCTTTTCTTGCACAATCTCTGCAAGTGAAATCGCTGCTCCTTTTCTTGAGTTCATAACCTGTTTATAGAAACAGGAAAAAACATCTTACGCGTTAGAATTGCAATGGTATTGTGTAAGAAATGAACTGTGAACATAGCTCGAGGTGTTGTCAACCCTACGTGTACCGGTAAAAGAACTGTTCGGGCTGACGAGCTCCGTTCGGAATCGTACGTGCCCCTAATGCACTATAAGGACAATCGGCATTTTCATTTCCGATTTATTCCGACTCGGACCGATGTTTTGCAGTCGCCTTTATTAATAAACGATTGTTTTCGCGTCAGCTTTTGCACTTCGCTGAATCAGTAATGAGAACAGGATTTTTAAAAGCACGGTTTCTTACAACTTCATGTCAGCGACAACCAGTTTCACCTAATTCCGATGTTAATTGCACTCGGCACGAACAAATAAGATTAATTACCCACCATTTTGGCGCGATTATAATTAGTGAAACACTTCATGAAATTGTCTGTTAACCCTTCACGTCTCTGTTATGTTGTCCTACTTTACTTTTTATTGGTGAATGCAATTAGGTTCTTATTCTGTAACGCATTATTCTTTAAAATATTATCGATACGATTGTGGTGAGAGACAGTTAAATGATTTATGGAGCTCGCGCCTCGGCTTTAAATAATACATCGCCGTAAGCTTTCAACGTCTTAGAACGAAAGTCACGACTGTAATTTTAAAATGTCGATCCGGATGTTTGATGATTTTATTATTTGTTCACTATATTTCATGATCCCCGTACCCGCGGCGTTTATGTATTCTCAAGGTTGTGCTCCGCGGCCGGATACAATATCAGATCGAATTGAATTATATTTCGTTGAGTGGGCTCTCTTTTGAAAAGAAATCGCTTGTTGAATTGCTCTATTAACACCCGATACTTTGTAATGCGAGTAAACATTTATAAGAATGCTCTATACAAATTTGAGTGTGAATTATTGCATAAACTTTGGTTCACACAATTAGAATACTCTATATATTTTGTAATTCATATGCTATAATGATGCTCTTCAAACGGAATTTTTAAAAACATAAAGTCTATATATCCGTGGTTTGACCGATAGCACAAGTTCGCATGCGATTGTGTGTGTGTGACTTTGATTCCACAGCCGGGCTTATTATTGGCTTTTCTGTCAAGAAATTATTCTCCAATACAGTTTCAACAAAGTCTGGCAAAATATTTAATTAGGAGGTAGCAATAAGTTTTCACTAATGTAGGATTTAAAAACAAAGTTGGCGAAACGTGAATGTATTTATACATCTGCTTATATCTCCGAGAATATCCCGGTTTCAGTATATGTGTGTATAAAAATATTTGCAATAAATAAATTCAAATTGAAACATAAGAGGAGAAATTTAATATTTTCTCACGTTCACGGGCATTAAAAATTAAATACTAGTATTATATAAAACCGTTTCGAAATATCTTTTGAATATTCATAGCCTTGAACTTGTAGGATCACTATTAATATTTAAATATTGCATATTGATTAATTACTTTTATATCGTAAACAGCGAATTAATAACCACCGTGTCAAACAAACACGTAACAAAATTATCCTAATAGACACTATCGAAAAAATAATACATTATATACGTATAGAGAAGAAAGCAATAAACTATTAATAGAATGAACAATAAATTCACCTCTCGACAATAATATTGTTAATCGTAAAAGTCCATTGATTTTCAATGAGCTTCCACAAAGTATAAAGTATTAAGTTCAACGCAATTCATACTGCGAGCCCTACAGACGGGCGACTGGATTAAATAAATTACCGCAATTGCGATTTGTCGTTGGAAATTTTCCATCAAAAAGTCTAGATAGCACCAAGTTGAAAAGATATTCTAAAATTTGTTTATATATGTAATATGCAGTTCATTTTTATAACTTCTTAAAGTAGATCCTTATCTTATTAAGATTTGATTTGAAAATATTTATATCTTAATTTTTGCGTAAATTTTTTACTTATTTTTAATTAACTTTTGACCTCAAATCATGTTTCTGTAGTATTTGGTATTTTTACTACATCATTAAATTATTTATTATATGTAAAATAAAATAATTTTAAATAGTAAGTCAGATCGAACACAGCAATCGTCATGAAGTCGAAATTTAGAATTCCTTACTGAATTAATTTTACATAAGCGATGTCCAGACGAAAATAATGTAGGTAGGCAATAATTAGCTGAAGGGGTATGTGGTCACGAGGAACCAATGGCTTTAAAACTATGGGCTAAGCATAATATTTACCGCAGTACCTATATACTAACAGGACGACCGTAACAATAATTGATTCTATTATGCCTATTGAAACAGCCATGGCTATGGGTGTCGTTTACCGCTGATCATCGGTGGAGTAACGTGGCTAGTCTCTCACCGTGGGCAAGAAACCATAGGTAATAAAACAATTGAATTCTACACGAATTTAAAATTAGAATATTAGAAAAAAAATTGGCAGTGCCTGGTTCTTATTTTATACTTATTTGATAAACTTAACGCTAAGTTTTATGTCGTAAAGTTGCAAAGTCGCCAGTCTGTACCCGCCGTAAGATTGTTTACGAGCATCATTGTTTGCTCTGCACTCCGCAGTCGTAGCTATTGTGGGCTGGACCCGCTATTATTTTATTGACTTCCTACCAACTGGTCGGTTTATTGTGTTGGTTGTGCGCAAATTATTTGTTATTAGGTACCGGATCGGTACGTTAATAGTGGCGATTATTCGTCGCCGTTCGGGGAATCATGTTGTTATTGGCTTTTAATTAGACACCTGTTTTGATGATTCTTTATGTAGTTTGCGCGTTTTACACGATTTCTAAAAGGATAGACTAGTAGTTTAGTTTCAATTATTTTATTTGATGATAAATTAATATTCCTGTTGTTTTTAGTGGCTATAATTGAGAAGTGGATCTATTATAATTTGATTATAAGTATCCTGGGCTACAAAACTATAAAAAATACAACGATAGAGTTATGACGACGTCCTGTAGAAGGTCTATGTTTGTCTAGACACTCGTCTACTACTACGATTACTTAAAAGAAAACGCGCAAAATTATGGGCTTATTAGATATATACCATTGCATCTATAGCTGTGCTATTTATTTAATTGTCTGGTTCAGACACCTCTAAAACCGGATAAAAATAAAACATTTTCCCTGATTGCCTCGGCTGGCGCAGCGGTAGTGCATGCAACTGCGAAGCATAAGCTCAACTCTACCAGACCACGAAACTAAACCCAAGACCATGAGATCTCGGATTCCAGATCTGAATTTTTCCCTATCAGCACACAGTCTGAAAGGCTCGCTTTATTACGTGGTACCCAAAACCATACAGAGCAAAATCTATAGGTACTGTTGGCGACTCCGCACAGACGAAGAAGTTCCGCCTACATCTAACAGATGGCGCTAAATACGTTCACATGACGTCAGAATCCTGCATCGCGCAAGCGGAGTTTACACAGCGACTAACTATATATACAAGCTCCCGACATCAACCGTCGGGCCGCGGCCCGCCTGGCACGATCAACTAGCCTGGTCAGAGGATCCTCCCTTTGTGTTGGAGGGACATCACACTCCGTTCCTCCACAGTATTAATATTATAAAGCGGAAAAATTTGTTTGTTTGGTTGAACGCGCTAATCTCAGGAACTACTGGTTCAAATTGAAACATGATTTTAGTGTTAGATAGCCTATTTATCGAGGAAGATTATAGGCTAGCCTATTTATCGAGGAAGATTATAGGCTATATAACATCACGCTACGACCATGGCGACCGTGCAGTATAACTATAAACGCGGGTGAAACCGGCGGGCACATCTGATATAGGAATGTTATACAACTCTAGCTACCACTTCAGGGTATAGCATATGTATGTATATAGTAACTCAATTTCCTTACAGATTAAAATAACATAGAAGAAATATCACCTTAAGCAAAATTTATGACATCAACTATTAGAAACACTGGTTTAACAACCACCATGTAATAAAAGATGTTCTACTGCTTCTACTATTAATGAACTGTCACAGCTATTAATCTAAAGCAATTTACTTACTTGTAAATAGTAGTTACCAAAATAATTAATTATGTATCGTCGATTAATTTATGTTATAAGTAAGATAAGGAAAATAAGTTGATTCCCTTCTTAGGTGGTAAACAAGATTATGGCTTATCTGATGGTAAGCAGGTACCGTCAATATTATATTAGCATGGGTATCACTCGCACGTTCCCCTCAGGGGAAAGAGAGCATAGATTGGATGAAAGCAAAGGAACGGGAAAGATGAGTATATGAGGCTAGACAGTTCTGGCTCACCGAACTAGATGCAGCAACAATTCCTGTAAGAAGACATCTTTTCCCCGCGAAATCGATTCATTCTATCGTCACTAAATAATATTTAATGTTTTATGTTAAACACTAAACCTATCCTAACTGGTATTATAAATGCGAATGTAAGTTTGCTTGTTTGTCGCGCTTTCAGGCCTTGTCTATTCGACCGATCATCATGAAATTTCGCATAAACGTTGACAGGGCAACAGAAACGGACCTAAAAAAGAACCTTCCATCCACAAAAAATACTGTTTCCGAAGTTAGAACATTAAAATAACCTTCATTTACGCTAGTATTTTATAAAACAGTCATTCATTTTTATTATGAAAGATGGTTTTTCATTATACTTTCTCAAATGTAGGATAGTATACTAATCATACGAAACCTTTATTATTTGTTGAATCTAATAAATAAAAGATAATTTTTTCATAGAGGAATCAATTATTAATTTTGAGTCTTCAAATTCTATTTAATACTACTTGTTTTAATATTACTTAGTTTTAGTACAACGACTGCTGCGCAAGGGCATCCCCTCACAATAAAAGGAGTAAACTCCTTGGTCAGCTATGCTAACGTAAACAGTTCATAGCAACCAGTAGCAATTGCTGTAACACAATATCATAAAGACGTGATAGTTAGTTTTTATTACTTAATGACTTATTTAAAAGTGTTTTTGTTCTGATAGCATAATTTATTTATCATAAATCCTATCCTACTAATATTACAAGTATGAAAGTCTGTGAGTATGGATGGATGTTCGTTACTCCTTCATGCAATTTCTACGGAACGGATTTAGATGAAACTTTGCAAAATTTTTGTTTATACATCTAAATAAAATATAGGCTACTAAAAACCTATCTTAACATAAATTTACATTAACGCGAGCGAAGCTGTGGGCAAAATCTAGTCATTCATATACACCCATAATTTCACGCTTCAATACCTGAAGATGAAGGCATACGTGTATCATACTAACATTTTGCCAACTATTTTTAAGGTTCTACGGCGAACCTAATGCCGTCGAATAGGCACAATTCCAGACTTCCTGCTACTAATGAGAATTCTTTGACAGATAATCTCTATGACACTCAACTCCCGACTTGGTAATAACAGCAGCGACTTTACGTACCACAGTCGCATTCATTACCGTTGTAACACCTAGTCAATATTTATAATAAAAATTTTAAATGCCATTATTCACGAAAGCCGTTTAAAATTGGCTCATTGATTAAAATTCGTAGTAAATTCAAATTCTTTTTTATTCTATAACAATGAATCTGTAGAATATAGTTTAAATATTAAAAGGATTTTCATATAAATCAAATATATTAATTCATACATATGACACATACAAATAAGATTCGTAAAATACAAAATATAGTAGACAAGTCAAATAAATAACATTTCAAATTGTTTTAAACTAAACCGCCACATATAGAATAGATATACCATAGACAACCTTTTTAACTCTGGCTATTTTAAATTCTATAGTCATTATGCGTTCAACGACTTCGGAAGATGTTTTTTTTCTATAAACGGTAGAGGTTTATCGCAAATCGGCATATTTTCAACGACATGTTATTATCATAAACCGGTTTCAACCAAACCATTTGTTGTGAAGTTGAATGAAAGAATGCTTAGCAATTGGAAATTCTATCCGATTAATCAGTTATAAATCGATACCAACGTATCAAATAAATCATTCGATGTTATCGGTTTTTTAACATAATAGAAAAGTAAATAGAAAAAAGGTTTCTAATCGAGGTGTTTCCTGTTATGTTAATATGTTATGTATGAAGGTTTTATGTATGCGAATAAGTATATATAATAGCATGATTCTCTTATTTATTACGTTGTTAATGCGCTTTGTCAGTAAGTATCTAATATACGTTGGCAAATGAAAATAATTCGTGAGTTGAAGTAGATACCTAATCTGTCTTCAGATTGTCATTGACAATTTGTTGTACAAGTTTCTCGGTTTGAGTATTCTTAGTAAAGTTGCGGCAGTAGGTATAACTGATGAATAGCGCAGCTGGCTAACGGTCGCTTCGCCGGTGCCACAGCGAGGTCTATGAGTTTGAATACCATTCAGGACAATAATTTATTTATTATTTACCTATGTATACAATCTTACACTATCATTACAGGTGTACAGCCAATGCCATAATGTGATTACAATTACTTTGGTAGTAAATTATGTGTGCGATTCACAAATTAAAGTTCTGAGTATATTCTTTACCTAATATTTAGAATTATAATTTGTATAAAATTCTAGACAATTTTCCTACTATAGGACAAGTTTACGCTTATATTCGGGTGCAACAATGAGGTCTTGAGCTCGACTGCCTAAGTAAGGCAGACTGTTATTGAATCTTTTTGTTAGTAGGTAAATTCTCGGTAGCAACGTAGAGTTTGGAAATGCATCTGGTGGACAGTGACTGGTAGATAATGCCCTTGGCATTAAGTCCGCCGATGTACTAATTTGTGCATAAAGTTTTAAATAAATAAATAACTAACAGAACTGTCGACCATTACATGGCACCGAAAGACACAGCAGGCAAAATGTGGGTGTAATACACACACTCTCTCTCCCTGCCCACGGTTCCGGAAATTTACGGCCGTGAGGTTATGTTATATTTGTTATGTAATAATAATATATCTGCTGATCTACACAACATAACTTTACTATGCTGCGGTCAAATAACTTATTAATATATAATAATAATATTCTACCACATACACACTACACCATCTAGCCCAAACTGAGTAGAGCTTGTACTATGGGTACTACACAATGGATAAACATACATATATACTTTTTTTGTATATACCTACATATTATACATAGATACACCGAGACCAAGACAAACATCCATGTTGATGCACACAAATATTTGACTTGTGCGGGAATCGACCCCGCGACCTCAGGCGTAGCAATCGGTTACACTAACCACTACGCTGTCGAGGTCGTATTAAATATATTTACTGTACATATATTCTTTATTTGTATTTTTTTATTATTTTTGTTTATTTTTATTTCCAATATACCTACTTTTAAATCTATAAATATGTACACATATAAGTATTATATAAATACCAATATTATTATTTAGTATATAATTACTTTTGCCATCTATTATATACCTTCAGCCTAATTTATATAAATTGTATAATATTGTCTTCTGTTTACGCGAATATTATTCATTGAAATTAAACTACTATATACTACAACATATTTAAACAAAAAGAAAATAAATTAGTAAAGTTTAATAGTAGTAGTAGTGTAACAGTTTTGAAAATTATGTAATAAAGTGTCAAATAAACAACGCGGTAATATCCGTATATAGTAGTTTAATTTTAATTATATAAATTGTGTTTTCTTTTAAGTTATGTATGTATGTATATTATTATCTACATGCACCAAATACATGCAGGCTCTGCAAGAATACCAGCGTTGTGGTTACACTGCAAATTGCTGACGCAGGCCCTTATTTGTTATTTTTTTATATTGGTTGTGTTTCTTAGAAAGTTTATAAGAATGTGAGACAAATACAATTATTTTTCTTTCTTTCAACAAGTATAGGCATACAACATGTCACGGATATAACGCACAAATTCAAACGCCCCAATTAGATTATTAAATCGTAATAATAATATAATCATAAAAATGTTACTTTTATGTAGTTAAATATTTTAATTTAACGAATTAGTTCTCCTTACTGTGCGCGGATAGTATGGGTACCTATATTACAATAAATCTAACATTATTGCCTCCATTGCATCAAAAACCTTATTGCCTTGAATTATGCTACATTTTCGTTTATTTCAGCTGTTTAATAAATGGGTTAATATAATTTAATTCGTTTTAATTATTTATGGGATAAAAAATTACCTATATAAAAAATTGCTGGAATTGATTCAGTAGCCGATTTTGGACAAACTACTTTCAGGATGTGCGTTTATTATGTTACATGTTGTATAGTAAGTACTTACTAACTGACTTCAAACGGCGTATATCAATATGATTCATAGATATTTGTGTTTGCCGGGTTTCAATAATATTACCGAAGTCCTCAATGGTGTATCGACTAAATCTTCTTAATAAGTGTGTTTTGTCCAAAAAGGCTATAACATAAGATTTAATATTACAGAGTAACATACGGAGTTGTCGCGTGCTCGTATCCTGTGAACTAGAGTGTCATTCAAATCAAGCGGTATTATATCAATGACCTTTTAATATTTCTATGATAATTACATACACAAAAAACATCTACATAACATCTATGATAATTATATACCTGAAGCGATAATTGTCAGTGATGTGTCAGATATACAGATTTCACCAGATTAATTTTTAGATCCTATGATATTTATAGGTTATCTACCAGGCCAATTTTCAGAGACCATGCCGCAATTAAGAATTGCCTAACCCAATACAACTTTGCCTAGAACCATGCGATGGCTCCCATTAGATCGCAAAAGGATGTCACGGGTGACTGGACCAACGATGCAGTAGAAATATTAAACTATTTTTATTACTTCCGTTTTTTTGGTCAGTTCATGAGATAGATTGTTCTGTCGGTTACGGCCAAAATCCGTAAGTCCAAGGTTGTCAAAGGTCTACTAATGTAGTTAGTAGCCCTTGACACACGTTTTAAAGGTGTGGGCGACAGAAAACCGGACAGAACTCGTAAAGTAGAATATTTTAGCGCAACGTATATGATTGTCATAAAAATAAAATCATTTTACTGCCACTCAAATAACAAGATATTAATGAATTCATATATAAATTCCCACGATTTCGAATATCTGCGGATGTGATATCATCGATACTTCCTGAGCTTTTATCGTTAATACCTCTCACTCACTGTTCAAGTTTTATGACAAAAGTCTTGAATTTCTTTACTGTCTCTCATTTTATCACACTTTTATTGACGATTTGTCTACTAACCGAGAAACAGGTATTTTTATATTATGTGACTTGATCTACGAGCAAAAAGTCATCACGATAGTAATTATTATCTACTTTCCGCTATTACATGATATGCTTTTTAAACACTACTCCTGACTACGGTTAGTGTTAGTTTTGTGAAGGGCTTTACTAATATTCAAACAATGACACTAAGAACGCACAGATTTAAAGTCAAAGCCAAAAATCATTTATTCATTTTAGTCACAAAGTAAAACTTATGAACGTATTAGTTTACGAGTCAGGAACAATTATTTGAGAATCAGACAATTTTTTGTCACGTATGGAAATTGAAATCGGTCAATGTCGCACTGACAGGGACAAGATAAAAATATAATAAATAATAAAACTTTAGTATGACAGTTATACAATTGTGCGTGATATAAGCCTAAAGTTACTGTTAAATAAGGTCACTTAGTATATAATATGCAATACCAAAAGCGACATAGCTTTCATAAAAAAAAATATTATTAGAACAATCCAAAAGGTCAAAGCCTAACATATACAAGTTGAAAGCATAATCGCGTTAATTGCTATTTCATTTAAAACATCTAAAACATATAGCTAAAACATTGCAATTAAAACTCATTATATGAATCGATTTCATATTTCACATACGTGTTTATGTTTAAAATAATTTTATTCGATAATTGGTTCAATTAAATCGGTGCGTTTGAAAATAAATGTTACACAATGTGAAATAGAGAGCATGACATGTTACAAATCATTATAAATAAGACTGGGTTTCTATAAAATGATGCTTAATTGATTTCATAAATATATATCACACGAATTCTCACTGTCCGCGGTGCTCACCTCGGGTTGTCTCGATTTGTGAGACTTGATTACATATAATACTTCGCGAAAGTATAACATAGATGCATAGAATGATATATATATACAACCCCACAAAGGTAGATAAAATTCACAAATATAAAATAGTTTTTTGTAAAGTTACTGTAGTATGTATCAATAAGTAATTTTAATGTTAAAGGAGGCATGTTGCTTGTTTTTCATGTCAGATGCAACGACTAAATGTTTTATACGCACAAACATAAACACTAAGCGTAGGTACTGATCAAATCCCTTAAAGTAAAATCACCGAACTTTTACAACCTTGCAAAGTGTTCCAAAAACGCGATATTGTCGTAAAATTGTCAATGCTAAAGGTCAAAGCAAATCAGATTCGGAAACCAATTATATTGTCAATGATTAATGGCGCAAATCGTTTCAATGTAATCTCTGCTTTATAACAAATAGGACACGTTATTATATATGTGCTTAAGTAGCGAAACTCAACATGTTTTCTGTGCATGTGGCTTTAAGAGGCATAATGGTACAAGTTGTTTGGTGCCCACCAATAATCCATAATGGATAAAAACGTGACCAGTACGCGTGTAGCTTAACATTGGTGCGCGAGAAATTTATGTACCGATCTAGCTCCGTTAAATGTTGCCAAGTACGGGGCATTTTGAAAATTTAGTATATATCCCAGCGTACCTACGTTTAGTGCGAGTAGCGCTTCGAACGTCTGAGATTTCACAATCATATAGTTGGTAAGGGAGACTGCGCTAAAAAACGATGAGTTACGATAAAAGTAGTAGTAAGGCTTCTGTATGCATTCTTGCTACGTATGGTTCCATAAGCGTTTTAAGTAGTCTTGTTCTAGGAATCAAGCTTTCCCTCAACCAGAGGCTAGAGAGCCAATTCTCGTAATAAAACTATTCAAAATAATGATTTAAGTCATATATGCGCCCTACTATGTTTAAATGTGTTCACCTTTCTGGACTTCTAATAGAGGACTGAATAAATATAAACCGTCCTGGGTCAACTGTAAGTAATTTATAAGATGTTCATGAGAATCAAATATACCAATCAAACATTAAAGTAGATTCACAATTACATACTATACATACATAATATATTTAAAAAATGTATTCGCGTCTATGCGCGTCCTATGTGGGATTAGTAAATTTAACATATTCGAAGACGTGTTTTAAAGACTATAAATCACACTTACGACACGAAAGTTTATTGACTCTACACAAGTTTATCAATATGTACCCCACACGGAATCCTTCGGTTTTGATTTCAAAACATATATGCAAATGCAAATATAAAAAACATCGTACTTTTATCAGATACGTCTATCAAAAGCCAAAATAAAGACGGCATCCGTCAATGCTCAACTCAGGCACATGTAACAGAGGCTTAAGCATTCCCCACATTGAGTATTCGCTGTATGCGTGTGGTGTCAAGAGAAGGTGTGCTATGGAATAACAAACGAGGTCTTGTTGGCAGTGAGCCGGTGATGAGCGCTGCCCCTACTACTGGATGCGTCGAGATTAGCGAAAGATCAAGTGAGGTGAGAACCTATTAGAAGGAATACGCTTGACCTACTTAACCTCACGCCGATGTAAAAGGTACTAATAGTTATTAGATTATGTTTAACTAGACATCGAGAAGTTGATTAGGTTAGTAATTGCAAGAGCAACCTTAACGAATTGTCGATGGAATAGTCAATTATGTTTGAGTAGTAGATAATCAAACTGTGAGTAGTAGATAATCAAACTGTTAGTAGCTTAATTAGGATGTATTCGTACTTTAACAGAAGCTCTCACAAATCTAACAGTAAATGCTTTATAATAAAGGTAGTTTTATTTGTTACTATATGTCTACTTTTAATAAGTTTTGTTTAGTTTTTAATATTGATGTATTTCTTTTGGAAATAATAGTTTTGAACACATGCAGATTTTATTTAATGTGTATATTTTAATTAAATAAAAGTGGTGAAATAATTTTTATCGTAAGTAAGTGCAAAATATCGATCTGTCTAAGGTTTAAAGTCGAAAATAAGAAGACTATAGTAATTTTTAGTAATTCATGTTTTGGTATTATATTTTTTGATGTATGTACTTTATGAATAAATTAAGTCAATAGTAAAATGAAGTTTCATTTATATCAAATACGCAATCTCAGTCCCTATTTCAAGTAAATTTTACTTTAAGTTCGAACTCGAAGTTTCAAAAGAGTCCATGGTAACATCGCCATGTTGTTGCAATCTTGGAAACGGGAGTATCGGAGACAGTGATGTTAGCAATGAATTGACACGCAGGCACTCGGCGTCCGGTCCGCCTGTCCGAGTGTCCGACCCATGGGAACACGCACGTTGATATTAAATTTATTTATTGTTACATGTCCGCGGTACATTTTTCTGATGGATGGACCGAAACTTTGTTCGTAACATGACATTTTTAGGCTCCTAGATGATTACAAGGCGAACAAGATAAAATATTTTGCTCAAGCACTAAATGTAATTGTATTTTTTTACTCTTTTCACTATACCTACGTCAAGCTATGACGCAGAACTGTACAAAACCACTAGTGTTGAAATGACTAACTGTTTGAGAACAGAACAAGAAATGAAATAACCAATTAATGCATTATAAATCAAACGCTTAGCAAGGATAAATCACCATGGACGCATCTATTACTGAAAAGAGTTATGGAGCCGCTAACCAAGTTAGAATTCTTAAAGAAACCGGCAATGTTAGAAAGTTAAATATGGAGTAATCTAATTCAGTTTTTTCCACATTACGAAATGGAAGTAAAGATAGAAACTATTACGATCTAATACTCCTTAGAATTCTTCAAACTCTTGAGTAAAAACCCCTATTATATAAGTGTCACGGTTACTTGGACAAATATCTGTTTATACAATCTGCCTGCGACTTTTCTAATTGATGGCACCGTGGCGTATAGAGAATGCGATTATTGTGATTCATCGTGTCACCGGCTGTACACGTTGAAAATTTACTAATCTCTGCCTTATATTAAAATGCAGCGGCTGTTGGTGTGTTTGCACAATCACTTTTTAATCGACGTCGTGAATCAAACAGGATTTATGATTCTTTTATTATATTTAAATCCTATCGCACAATCCGTGATAGAATTTCGCTCGACATATATAATGTGCTAATCATTTTAAGATCTATATTTTGAAGTTTAATTATTAAAAATGGAATGCACTCGTTTAAAAATTAGTTTCGGTATGCTGGGTCGGTATTTAAGTACAGTTCAAATTCAGATACACATACGATATCGGCTCCGTATCGAAAGGTCGATCGTTCCACGTCTCCCAACTTCCTACAATTATGAAATCTCCGAGAAACTCCGGCCGGTACTCGTGTATACAGACATCAAGGGCTGGACGCCTCACAATCACATATATTAAAAGTAAAATTACTTAATTAAACACGTCAAAGTGTAATTTTTCACAGAGCCAATATTAAAGCTTAAAAGTAGCTGTTATTTTTCATCTGAGACAGGTAATTTTAATGCATATTTAATGGGCAATTCTTGGCTTCAAATTCAGTAAGATAAGGTACGGCTATAATGCATGCAGTTTGCCCCTTGCGTTATTTATCGTGTGATTTTTGGCAACAAAGCTTTAGTCCGCTACTTGGCTCAGCTAGACGTGTGCAATGCAATGCTCATGTGCAATCTCCATAATGCATGCTCTTTTGTATGATACCGCCAGCGGCGCTTTGACGTGACCAATGACGTAAGCACTCGAGTGCTTCAGTTAGTGCATTTAGAGCAAATGTTATCTAAGTTATTTTATGCAAATGTGGTTCGTCTATGACCGGCTTTCGATTTGGCTTCCGATCGATTTAATGTTGAGCGTATAGGCTTCGCAAAAAATAGACTAGCCTACTTACATCTCATCAGTTCAGGCGTTAAAACAGGTAGGTATCTATTTAAACTATCGTTCCACACTGTTTTGCTGAATACGTTTTACATTGGCAGTAATATGTACTTATGTTTCTTTAACAATCAGTGACTAGCTGTGTTTATCTGATTTTACATACAGAGATAGTTTCTTGTCTATACATTTCTTTAATTCAAGGCAAAGTAAAGGTGTTGCTTATCACTCTAGAGACCAAAATTATTAACAAAGTGGAGAGATTTCACGAAACTGATTAAAACCATAAGTAGCAGTAATTTACTTATTTACTTACACAATGCAGTTTACGTCGTAAATAAGCAGCTCAAGGCACATACCTGTGAACAAAAAGTTTCTGGATTAATGCGAGTTTTCATTATAATTAAGATTAATATATATAAACTACATATACTGTCGGACTAAGAGGGTAAAGGTTTCCACGAAACAGCTGAGACAGAAAAGACAGTACCGAAAGGCCGCAACGAATAGCACTTTTTTCCTACAAGGGGCTAATTAAGTAATTACCATTTTTGCACAGTAGCATACGTGCAGCTCATCAATCCGAGCTTGAACAAGTACTCCATTATGACAAGGCTCTAATTTGGTCGAGTGACATGTTGGCTGCTCGCATCATGAATTATTCCGTTCGCCGTGTCCGGTTAGTAAAGACGCTTAATTGAGAGAACAGCGTGTTTGTCGAATAAAAGCGTGTGAACTTTTTTCTCTGAATCTTAATAACCCCGTTTCGTAAACAGTCACATTTCGATTTATGACGTGAAATTTTTGTTTTTGCGTGCCCTCAAAATATTCTTTTCTTGAGATTGAGTCTTGAAACTGCTTGCTATGATAAATTATGGCACCATATACATATATATATGATACAGGTATTGTTGTAAGAATAATATAAAATAAGAATATAATATAAATAAATTGTAAACAATCGAACTTTTGGGAATTAAAGAAATATACCTGCATCAGACATTAATCATAAACTTTGACTGTTTACTTTTCGTTATTTATTCTGTGACAACATATTCGGGGAAAAATCGCGTCATAAATATATCTCAATAATAAAGAGGTGACGTTTATGTATGATTTATATACGTATTATGATTTATGTTATGTAGAGCCGAAAATACCGATCGGACTTAGCAGTAAGCGCCGCCTACGCACGGGGTCAGCTATAAATCATATTGCGACATCTCAAAAATGCCAACTTCAAAACATGTTCGCCCCGTGGCCAGTACCGCACGCACCGATGGTAAGACAAGAAAAACAAACGTAAAAAATAAATTACTTTTGTATACCTCCTTTCTTTCCCGTTGTTGGACGCCGAACAACTCATAAATCACAGAAAGATAAGCATAAAAAGATTGTATGAGGTGGGTACACGGTAGAACTAAACTTTTCGTATTTTGTTATCTCGCGTCAAGCGGGCCTACAAAAAATGTACCGCCTACACCATTCCCCGAATCCACTTAGGTAATAGACCAAAAACCCAGGGCTTACACTTACATAAGTGACCGAGCAGATTAGTCACGCTCGCAGATTAACGCAAACTTACACGCCACTACAAAATTTCTCAGTAAGTGTTAAGTGTCACGCAATTTTGTTACGAGTTAGATTTTCTTATCTTAAATGCCATCATAATAATTCTTATTCTATTTTTTTCTCGCGACCACTGGGTAGCAACTATGCGAATAATTATTGTCACTACGCTTAGGAATTACTGCAAATATTTTACTAAAATCCTAGTGATATTTTTAAGTTAGGTACCTGCCTACAAACGTTTTGAAATAAAACCGGTTATGTAGAAAAGGCGACAGTAAAAAATGCTCTTGTGTTCTGTAAATGCCGTCGTAATAAAAAGTAGTATACACCGCGTATGTTAGGAAAAATCCTAAATCTTCCACGGTCACCTGCGCGTTTAACAAATAGCGTTCCTCGGCGACCACATGAGGGGGGCCGTTTTGTCAGCGGCTGTATACACGAGCGCCTACTGAGCAATTAGATTTGTTAGCTTGTACCTACCCGAAGAGTTTCATCACGCCCCCGCTCAACAACAGATGCTTGGACTAATAACCTCTCGAAGTTTCCCCCGTCCCCTCGCCGCGCGCCCCTCACCCCTGGGACGCCCGCGCTACCCCAGCCTCCCCAAGCAACCCAACTAAGATAGATTGCGCCACCATTCTTGCAATTTTCCTGTCGTATCTTGCCTCGTAAATTCCTAGTGATATATAGGTTCGGATCTCTCGCGATGCGACCAGGAGCATACTCGAAATATGATAAGAGTTATTTATTATTGTTCTTATTGGTTTTCTAAGGGGTGGCAAGTAATAGTATTTCGTTATGGCTTTGTGTTGTATTCGCGATTACTGGACAATTTTCCAAAAAAACAAAATACGAATATCTTCATCTAAGTTCACCTTCTATGCGTATATAGTGATTGTCCAAAGGTAGAGTCTAGACTCTACAAGTCCTTTATAAGCTAAGTATTGCAATAATCGGCTTTACGTCAACTACTTATCTGCCACGCACGTTGTGAGTGTCAAAATGTCACTTGCTACGCGCCATTGAGATCTCTACCGTCTCTACCGAATATTGCGACACTGTGTGAAGTGCCTTTACCTTGGTAGAGCTTTGTTAATCCCGAAGCTTCTCCTAGTGGGTTAGCGGGGTACTCAAGAGATTTATGTACCTCCGCTATACATGACTTATAAACTATAAAGAGGTAGGTTGTTTAATCAAATGTGTAAATATACATCATGATAACATCTAAAGTAACTTCTGACCTTTTTATATTTCGATTCTTTTGAACAAACAATAAATTACACTGGTACTCAGTGATCACTAAAGACTTTTGGAGGGTTAAAAACCTTTTGGTTAGTATTTCCCGTATTAATGTGCGCAAACGTTACCCAGAGTTAATTGAAATTTATTGGTTCATTACTTTAAAATAAAACAATGTTGTGTCAATGATTGAATATAAAATACATAATACGTAAACTATCTTTAACTTTTTAATAAATTTAGTTCTCAAAAGTTTATTCCAATATTAGGTATGACTAATATGGGTCTAAACTACTCTCAAAATATTTCATTCCCAATTGAAATGCCGCGCGAGCGAAGTGAGGGCCAAAAATGTTAAGCTCAACGGAATACGAATAAAACAGAACAATAGCTAAACCAAATTACTGGCGAATACCACAACTCTACAGAAATGAAACAACAAAATCTTCATTAATTTAGCTCCAAATTAAAAACAGCCCAGTCCCTCCGTACAGACGCCGTTCACTGCCATTTCCATATTCTAATAGCAATAAATTACCATCTGATGGTTGAGTCGTGCGCTATAACAGTTTTATAATTTCGGGTACATTATAATGAACCCATAAGTTCAATATAGATAGATTAATCACTGACTTATAGCTGATGATACGCTGCTTTTAATTTAGATCTCACATTATAGTCAGCTAATCATCATAAAAATATCACTTTCGAATCCAGTGGCTTGAAATTAAAATATTCGAATGTGCTTCCATGTGTGTTTCTGAGACCACCACGAGATGTATCGAGTGGATGATATTTATTATCATCATACGTTTTAATACGAGAATGTTATTCTAAATTTCACGGGTAATAAGAATTATGATCAAGAATAATCATTAGGAATTCTTAATATTTTACGTATAGTTGATGTAATGGCAACTTAAGTAAAGATATGAGTTTATATAACCGAAAGTATATCTCTCTAATAGTTGATAATATAAGTTAAGTCTTTTTAATTTAGCTTAAACTTGATACGAATTATACACTATTATTTAAATATCTGTACCTTAAATATGCCTTATATATCGACCTTTTTAACGTTTACTATCTGTTTGATATACCAGAAAGTAGAAATGAGAGCGCTGAGAAATATATGTGGTGTGACTCTGAAAGATAGAATAAAAAATAGTGTGATTAGAGAGAGATGCGGCATGAAAGTTGATATAGTGACAAGAATAGAAAAGGGTATGTTAAGCTGGTTTGGGCATGTAGAAAGAATGGACGAGGAAAGACTGACTAAGAAAGTTTATAGGGCTAGTGTGAATGGAACAGTCGCAAGAGGAAGACCTAGGCGAACGTTTCTTGATCAGATCGGAGGCGTTCTGGATAAAGGCCAGGTTAAGAGCACCTTGAACCGACGGGCGTGTATGAGGAATGTGATGAAAGTGAATGAAGCCAGAGAAGTGTGTCAGGATCGTAGCAAATGGAAATCCGTAGTCTCTGCCTATCCCTCTGGGAAACAGGCGTGAATCTATGTATGTATGTATGTATGATATACCAATTACTAGTATTTTTGTTAGCTAAGACACCGTGATTGTCTTAGGTTGGCTATGGATGGGCTTCGAACCTACTATCTCTCAATTGCAAGTTAAAACATGTCTGATAAACAAAGAAGCAAAAGCGGTGTTAGCCACTTTATTCGTTTCATTCATATTAATTTAGTTAGACATTTTTATCTTCTCCAATACAGTTCAAGTTGTTACTTGTTTACCATGCCGGCAGTGCCTGACATACATAGAAGGCAGATCTAAAATACCTACAAATTCTAACCAAGGATCCAATTGCATAGAGTTCGTAAAAGAGGGCGTCCAAGACACTATATAATTAACACTAATCCTCCTGCTAACCGTAGTGATCACGGCAATATATCTTGGCATAAACCACCCTAATCATTCATTGGAGAAAAGACCCGTGTTCAGCAATGGACATGGGCCGTGTTGATTTATTACTGTGAATAATCGTAAAAGCAGATTATTGAAAGGTCTCTTATATATTAATTTATTTTTCTTTCAATTTGCTTTGGATTTGGTGACAGGGTCTTGGACGCAGGTTTGTGAATTGTGTTGATCATTGGCCAATGTAAGTAATACCAAACATTGGACGAAATGGCGATGCTATAAAGAAGATTCCTGATCCAAATATTGGTCAAAACGGGATTGATTAAATGACACTGAGAATGCTCGATTTGACTACCAGAAGGCACAGTATTTCTGTGGATTCATGTCAGAATACGCTGATACCTTCAAGAATTGTAATCTTTAGAGCAATAGGTTCGGCCACTTCCAGGTCCAAGTATAACAGAATGGAGAGGTCTTAGTGGTACAATGTATGAATATTGTTATTGCAGATTTGGTTTTATACCTAATTAAATACACATTATTGTATTATACAATACTTTGATAAAGAATACTATACTGGCAACATTTTAACGTGGCGTATAACATAACGTACATATTACATAAATAGACACACGACTGAGACACACCCGAAGGGGTGGGCACAGTCGAACATCTATGCGAGTCACAATACTATTTTCATTGTGTCTGACATTCCAACATACACGAATATAATGGACGCTAAGGCAATCATAGAGCTATTAGTAAAGTATTTAATCGAAAATTTAAATTAAACTATTTTCTTTTATTCATGTTCTAGCCTATTATGTATACAACCCATTTACACTTGTCGTTTAGTATTTGACGAAGGCATAAACAATTGGAAGGAAACAGTACCCTCGTAGACGACGGAAGTATGTCGAGTGTCGGTACCGGAAGTGTTATTGCCGGAACGACTACTACATCCGGTCGTGTAGACTTTAAGTCTGCGCCGGTGACGATAACTGTCTTCGCCATTTTTGAGAGTACCTTCATAATACTTCGGATGCCATGAATGGAATGAAATTATATTGAGGATGCAATATGGCTTTGTAGTGGCGTTATTTCTTTAAGTAACAGAAAGGCGTGGTTCTACTTCAGTATCGTAGTTCAAAGTATATTTATTAAGATAAAAAACATATAATTCATTCTTGTTTTTAATTTAGATCGATCTTGATAATTAGAATCGAAAACTATGCAAGCATCCGTTTCCCTCCATAGTGTTTAATACTTTTGTTTTTATAACATCATAGTAGCTCAGCAAGATAATATATAGAAGCAATCTGAATCTTTTAAACAAACTAAACTATTAAAGTTCTATAGCACAGGTAGTTCAGCTCTGTGTTGGAAGTGTACCAAATGAACGTAATGCAATACGTCATAGCTCTCGTCTACTTATCATCCCAGTACATTACGAGTGCGACACTAATCATTTGGTCGATTGATAGTCTTGGCAAAAGTGCTAAAGTTCATTACTCAAAACAATTCCTACTAAAATACTCCTACCACATTAGGAATACTCCTAGGAAAAATAAACGCTACTCAGAAACACAATAACTGTATAGTCATAGAAGTAGCTTATAAAATTTTTGTCCTGTAAGATCGAACCATGAAATCAAATGACTAACTAAATAAGCTATTCCGCCGTCATTAAGTTGCTACTTAACAACTATCCAAAGACACCTACACAATAATAAAAATGATGATTAAAACATACTAAGAACTAATCAAAAAAATACCAAACTTACATCCAAAATTATAAGATATGTCGTCGATATTCTATTACGCTACACCTATCTTATATCTTAAAAAGTAATAAACAACTTATATGTAGATATTTATCTCTAACTATCATTGAGCAATTCTTCATGTTAAAGGCATCCACGCACGAAAACCCATAACCTCAAGAATGCAAAGGACGCGAACGATTTTTAATACAGTCGGCACCCCATAATGGGTGTTTTCGCACCCCAGTCTGCGGTGACATTTCAAACCCACCGCTCTATGAAAAAACAAAGCTCGAAACATTATGCAAATGACATTATGTCGGTATTTTTGTACGTTTCGTCGACTTTATGAGCCGAATAGAAAGGGTTAAAGGGTTAAGACAATTCGCGAATGAATAAAAGTTTTTGATGCCACATTGTCATTTTTTTTTTCAATATGTGGTACACCCTCAGTCTGCACCCCATAGTGTTTGGTGTCAGCGTTAAATAAAACACTATTCAATGATATTAATTCTTTTGTTGGAGTCAGCGACCCTATTATGTACAACAGTAGCGCCCACATGGCCGTTTTATAACTGTTTATACGGCTAGAGAAGATTAGTTATTAAAAAGTAAGATTTCGTATCACTTCTGCAATTACAGAAATTAATAACTGATAAAAAGAACATAAATCTGATTTCGAATTCTAACTGTTACTGCTAACTATTCTATGAAATATAGTTGCCTACATTCGACATTATATTTCATTACTTAGGCCCTAGAAACGGTCATAATGAGATACTACCACCATACCACAACTCTGAGACCGAAACGAAAAGACCTAACCATACTCTGAGATCGAAAATTTCATCCAAGTAATAAAATAGACAATGGGTATATTTTACTCTTGTACCATTCTATCTTACTTACACAAACCCAGATGCATATTTTTATAAAAACATTATACACACACTCACACACAAATACACATATAAACACACTCCCACACACGCAAAAACACACACATTCACATACAGATTTAATGTTAAATTTCTCATTTCTTATGAATAAAAATATAAAATCTGTTAATTACTAAAATGTAAAACTAAACTAATGACCGGAGAGAGAGCCTGGAGATCTGTCATACAGGTCTTGAACCTAGTTCAGACTCCAGCTCTCACAAAGGTACCTATATTTAAAGCTGTAATGTTAAGTGTTACCACTGTTACTGTATTACCTTTATGAGAGAAATAAACGATATATTATTATTATTATTATTATATAAATGAATCTATGCCCTGAATAACTTATCTATAGTCATGTCCTAATAATAGTCAGACTTCATACTAACACGTGCCCTACTTTGCAGCAGTAGATCATACAGACATTTAGATTAACACATTTGCAGACATACCGTAGTTAGATCACTCAAAATATTGGTGTCACTGACGCAACTGGTTACTTTGGGTTATCGCGAAGAGTAAGATCTCATCACAGATTTGTCAACGAGCCTTGATATGTGGGTTCCTCAATTTGTTCGCATTGACGTGGAAAATGACGCCATCTGTCGCATGTCGATCAATTTACCTACATACAGGTCGCTCAACCTCTGAGGGCCTAGATATACTTGAGACTGATGAGAAACATATTCATATCGACAAAATATTCAGACGAATATATGTACATTGATAAGAAAGTATCTAGTGCAGTGTAGGGGGTAGAAAATTGACTGTGATTACATTTAATGGTGTTCATCTTTCTTCTTCTTCTTCTTTTCGTGTGGTTAGTGGCCAACCTGTTGTCAAGAGTTGTTCAAGCCGCCCGTAGGCCTCTGATATGGCTTAACGACTGCTGTCAATTTGACATCAACCGGAACCGACTTTTTACGTCCCCTCCGAAGCACGGAGACGCTCAGATGAAATACCACTAAGCGGTCACCCATCTATAGACTGACCGCACCCAAGGTTGCTTAACCTCGCTAATCATTGACCAGTCAGTGAGTGCAACTGGCTATGAGCGCCTGTTGTTATATATGAAGGTGGAAGAATGGGGTTAAAAATTGAGAATTTATATATGAAGAAAGCATTTTATAATGCTGATGGAAACACAGGGCAGTGATGTTTCTTAAGAGAAGTTTGCTGATTAATAAATACTTTTATGAAATATATGTAGGAATGTATGGTCTAAATCACAATGTAAATTGACACATAAAATATAAATTAAAGGAAACCGACTATTTTATTAACCTTTTATATTGTCTATTTCGCGGGGCGCTTTATTAACAATTATTTAATAACAAACAATGGACACAAAGCACATCCAGACTCAAATCAACATTTTGTAGGTAGCAGATATTTTTGTTTCTTTGGGCCTCAAACCGACAACTACGGCGCACTGGCCGTGGCGAGGCGATGGCTCAAATAAATAAAATACCTGACTTTTGACTCGACTATACGATGCTATCGTTAAATATGATCATATTTTCTCACATACGTTATGTTTTACTAAATAGTTAGTAAAAATGAAATCATAGCTATATACCTATTATATTTTTTAATAAATACAAGACCCGCGTTTTGAATTACGTACAAAATAAATCCCTTCAATTTATCAACATCATTTCCATCTGTTTCTTACCCACTGTTTAATTTAGGCCTCCCCAGATTAGTCAGCGCACTTCGAAGTTCGCTTGGACCAATATCTATAAGTACTCGTACTTTCATTATGGATTACTTGACTGTGGCTACAAATGTACATGATATCAAAATATGCGTTGGTGCTGTAGTAATACTTTAAACTTAGAAAAGTGTCAACGCTTTTTAGTGTCTAGTAAAAAGTAAGTTTTATTTTAATACGGTGGCTGAATATGTCTTTGTGATATGATACACGAAAATAGACTTAAGCTGACTGTGAAACTAAAAAAATGGATGGTGTGTAGAGATATTAGATTTGTAAATAACCCTTTGCAGATATACGCTATCTTAGAACTAACTTTTGACTGAGTGTGACTCGGCAGCTCAGTTATTAGAACACGAGATAGAATACTGCCTCGATATTTCGGCAGTAATAAATGGAACTGCTGTGCAAGATCTTGGATTCAATATTGGGTTTGGGGAAAGTGAGGAAACTGTTATTGAGATTTTCTGTCAAGAAATTCTTGATAGCAGTACAGAGTCTGAACCTTTGCTGTCCATGGTGAACGGCTAGACCCCTCTTATGGGGGATCTAAAACCATTGCTAGCTTAATGTGGCAGACTTATTCACTTCGGGGACATAAGCGTGACACGTTTACACCCAACAATTACCACATTAGTAGCGGCAAGGTGGCCACTTAAAATGCTACGCCATGCGTGCTATCATAGATCCGTTTATTACAAAAATATGAACATTTTGAAACAAGCATTGTTTAATATCAATTGTTATAAATAGAAAAATAATTGACAATGGTAACATAGTTCCACGAACATTTTATATTACCGTGAATCCTAGCTGAATGGTCACGCATACGACTAATCTACTTTTCAAAACCGATGACTGACTACCGTAGGTAGATTCCAGTTCTAAAGGAATATTGTTCTTTACCACTAAGATGCATTGTCGGACCACAATATTGCATAGGGTCCTGAGATTGCAAGCATGCATACAGTCCGCCTGATGGTAAGTAGCTATTTCAACCTATGGAAGTTCCGTGCCTATAAAGTAGTGTTGTTAGCACATAGATGCTCACGGGCTCTCCTCTGACAGCATAGTGTAAGTGTTTTCGTCTCACTCTCTCTTTCTCCCTATCTCTCTCTCTCTCTCTCTCTCTCTCTCTCTCTCTCTCTCTCTCTTATGTAGAAAAATACTGTTTTGACTTTGACGTAGATCAAACGAAAAAGGTTGAATGTATAACTGCTAAAGTGTTAGCAGACAAACATCTATTTTTGCCTTTGACGTTGATACAACAGAATAAGCTTGAATATGTTATTGCTGATTTCTGATTCGGTTTACAGTACCTATCCTTCTTACGCTAAACACATTTACTTTAAAAGTGTGGTACTTCCCCAGGCAAAGCGACTTAACTCATTCGTACTGTAACGAATAATTGGGAACAGTGTGGACTCTTCTGCGTAGGCTTCCTTTACATTTATATCTAATAGTAGTATGGATTAGTACACTAATTATTATATTACTAATAAGTTTTAACTGCTAATAGGCATTAAGGTTATATGCTATATTAAAAGCAATTTCGATAATAGTCGTTTGTTTTCTTTTCTTTTCGTCTAAAGTATTGTCTAACGCGAACGTTGTATCAAATCGAAATTACTTTTTCTGATTTAATCGTTGCTTAATTAGTTTTAATATTATTCAATTACTTTTTCTTTAATATAAATCGTGACTTTAGATGCGTAAGCACATCTATAGCTATTAGCTATCGATCGTGACGTCTTGGCTTCGATTGCCAAGTCGTATTGCGACGTCGGAAATACATTACATACTTACTTCGTATTGATGCTGAAAATTCTCAGTATTATCATTGAGTCTGGAAATGTACGATACCTATCCCTGCGTGCCTAGATGAAAATGTTGTTGGCTTAAGTAGATTTTCTTCCCTTTTTAATGTCATAAATCCGAAAAGAACCACTATATCAATATGCTACAGAACTTGTGGTCATTGCGTCATTCATCGCGTGGTGTGAATTTCTATGGTCGTTCTCTTATTTTTGATACGTATGACTTTTTCATTTGGTATTCGGGTCGGATAAAGTGTTAGTGGCATTTTCTGTAAGGCAATTCATAGTAGTAACTCGGACTCCGAAAATGTGCCGCAGACGCCTATTTATGTAGGATCTAAAAATAACTGAAGACGTGAATGTAATATATACAGGCGTATGTATAGACTCCACAGTACATAGGTACATAGGCAATTTAAATACCTAGTAAGTCTGGACTGTTGTAGGTCTAGACCAGACTAGTCTGGACTTCGTTATTGACTAGTAATCCTAATCTTAACAAATATTATAAATGCGTTTGTTTTCTTTGTAACGCTTGCCTGCCCTAACTACACGACCGATGAAATTTTGCATACACGTTGTATCTTTTAATCTAGATAAAAGAACTGTTACTACGCGAGCAAAGATCTAGTACAAAATATTATAAAGGTAACACACACTAACATATATAGGTATACTGACTGTATACCTATATATGTTATTAGGTATTATATGTTATATATATATTTACATCTATGGCAGTAGTTATTGGGAGAGTGTCGACACAAAAGATCCCACTGGGTCGAAGTGTCGCCGGTCTGCACTGACTGGCCCTCACATAAGATACATACATACCTTTATTGATGCATTAGTGTGTGTTCACACTAAAACATCTCTACAAGATGTCGAAGACTAGGCAGTTCATAATTTTTCAATTAGGTACGTTAGTACAACACTAGTTCAGACTAGTACCGATATATCATAGTGCTTAAACCATGGTAGTCCATATCACTTAAGCTAGTACGTGTACTAAAGTCGTGTAGGTACAACCTACAGGCTGCTATTATGACGCCGTGTCATGTCGTCGATCAGACTCGCATTGTTGTGTTCCATTTAAAACTACACAATAGGAAGCTATACACGCCGGCTATAGGATAAACGTAGGAGGGCTTTAGTATGTTCTAGTAAAAGTTATTCAAAGATATCAATGCCGTTGGTCTATTTATTTTGAAAGAAGAGGGATTGAAATGTTTTAGGATATGTTATAGATGTTTAAATGTCATAAGCAGAATTGGAGTCTGTTTTATACTATTATATATATATACCTATGTATACAAGAAAATTTACTCAGAAAATATACATACATCGCGTGGATTAGTTTTATATACTCTAAAATGGTATATAATGTACGTCCTTTTTTAAATAATGAGTTTCGTATATGACCAGCCATAGCTCAGTGGGGAGACCAACAGACTGCAATGCAGTAGGTCACGGGTTCGAACCCACGTCGCGCACCTCTGACTTTCGGAAATTATATGACTTTTCTAAATTGTGTGCGTATTGATTGACAATTATCGCCTTCCTCGGAGAGCACGTTAAGCCGTCGGTCCCGGCTGTCATGAACCTCTATGGCAGTCGTTATTGGGAGAGTGTCGACACAAAAGATCCCACTGGGTCGAAGTTTCGCCGGTCTGCACTGACTGGCCCCCACATAAGATAAGATAAGATACGTATATTTTTTCTTGTTTAAATGGGTATCTCCTGCAGTAGTAATAAATCCTTTGTCACGGGGGACTTTACAAACATTTAAACAACAAACAGAAAGAACACCCAGACTCGTAACAACTATTTGTGGATCACACAAAGATTTGTCCCGTGTGGGATACAAATCCCATAACACATTACTTGGTCGAATAAGCCGAATGATAGGTATGTATAAGTACATGAGCCGACTTACTTGGGAAACTACTACACCTTTACAAGTGGTATAAAAGTATACAATTCCTACGTTTAGCTAGGTAAGGAAGGAGTGCTGGCGATTGACATAGGTACCTAGCCCAGCCCATTTTTAATTCCTTTACCTAGGATAGGAAACGCGGGACTGTTACTTCTAGTATTAAAAGTGATCACAGATATACAGTAACTACTAACTGAAGTAACAGGCACGCCATATATTGAAAACAATACATAAAAAAAATATTGGCTGAACTAGAAAGTTTTAATGATCATTTGTTCGATCAATATATAATAATATAAGACTATTTTATTCATATTATTAGATTAAAAAATAAGTGAGAAGAGTTTAAAGACCTTCCACGAAATATTGTTACGTCTAAAGTCATCATAAAATTTTCTTTTTAGTTGACCTGTGGAACCGGAATGTATTGCAATTTAACATACTTAAAAGATTATACTCATCCACCTATTTTTCTGCACCTTTATTAAACTTCCGCTTAATATAATGATTTTTGTCATCTATGTGACAATTCTATAGTTACAGACCAAACACAGGTAGGTACTAAGAATTTTGCAAAACCTTATTCACGTTTTGCTCAACACGAGATTAGAATTCAAGATCTCGCAGCAGTTGCGCAAGCCTTATTCTCACGCCATAACCTAAACAAGGCAATCAGTTTTTGTGCAATTTAGGTAAGCAACACTTTGACTCTAAATCTATTGCCCACATACCATTAATCTAACAGAATTAAGCATTAAATCTACCACGTCATTTATAATAGGTCAGGGAGGTTAACGGCCCAATCAAAATAGCTAATAACGTCCCTCCAAAGCACGAGAACGCGGAAGACACAGCTCAGAATCATGCGATGTCCTACGTCTTCAGAAAATCTAAGTAGCAAGCCATATCTATTAGATTAGAAGAGAATCTGCTCAAGGATTACACTTTACAGCCAATTACGTAGCCTCATGCAAGCTCTACTATGGAGAACTACCTATTTGCGAAATCCTTTGGCAAGTACTAATCATGAAACCCATAACTGCATATCGCATTAAGTTTATAAAATAAGTCCAAAAAATAAAAAGCCAAAGCAATACTTGAGTATTTTGCTCGTTCGAATCCGCACGGGACACAATTATGTGATGCTTAGGTCATTGTTTCGAATCTAGGTGTACTATTGCATTAATTGTTCGTTAAGTTTTATGTAACACAGTTATAATATATCTTCAAAAACTATAATATATATATATAATCTTTTTAAAATATGGAAAAGATAACTATCGAACGCCCGAAGCTTTCTACAGTATTAAAAATAAAAATGGTAATTGAAATTTCTTTCCGCACGAGTGTCAACACGTTTTACTTACGAGGTGAAAGGTTAACTAATTATTATCGTAAATATTTATTACCTACACGTTACTAAAAGCGTAAACTTACAAGTAAATGTTAGTCAGATATTGTGTAAAACATGTTTTCACGTCTGTTTCGTCATCGCCACAAATCTCTGTCAACATATCTAACAACACCTACAATGTACGAAACTTACGTATGTTGTGTTATATTTATCTTTTATATCTACCATTTTTAAGTAACATTACGCCAGTAAATGGTTGAATGGTCAGACAGGGCTATGTGGTAGACGCCTTTCGCCAGTTATATTAAACATACAACTTATAAGTAGCTAGTACGGTTTATCGGACCAAGTACCAGGATCCAAGCTGCTACAGAAGGTGCTTTGAAATAAGTCTTGTCAAGCATATATGACTAAGTATCATTAGCAGTTTGCTAAGCATGTCAATATATAGCTGCTTATAAAGGAGATCCTTAATCCACTTTCTTCACAAATATAACATCAACAAGTTAATCCAAATCAATCAACGACCTTCTGCCGGAAGAGACGTTTTCATTCAGGTTACTTTTAGGGAATTCGTTGCGTTCTATCTTATATTAATTAAGTTACTTAACAGAAACAGACTAACGTCCGTTTTCAATATCCTATCTATCTGTTACTAGCGATAGGTTTTTTCATTAGCTCCATACAAGATACGTCAAAAGTCTATCTCCAGTAAACAAATCCACAGATGGATAGGATATTGAAAACGGTCGTTAAGCATTTCGCCAAAATTAGCACATGGAACTCGGATCTTTCATCGGCTGTTGCGCAAACGCTCACACACACTTTTCATACCAAACCCGTAAAACATTCCAGTTATGTGTTATAAAACACAAATTGTGCAGTCACCCGAAACGTATACATAACGCACCAGATTTATATCTGTCATCGCGACCATGCAGTATTCTGAAATCAAAATTATCATGCAATTTTAGTTAAACCAAAACGCATTTAGTTGACAGAATGAGATATTTCCGCAACATAAATATGTTCTGCATGCTTCCCTAATGACAAAATGTTTGATATTTCAACCTAAACTATAATGTAGGCTCGACAAAAAGCAAAAACGTTTGTTTAAAATACTTCGGACGCGAATGTACCACTTTCGTATGCGCTTGTCGGCATTTTAAGTGGTTTTAAAAGGATTCATTGTTTAGCTTTAATATCATTTTTGATACACTTTATGAAGACAATGAAACTATCGAATGCTTTATTATAAACTTCTGCTTACACTAATGTGTTTTGAATATTCCTGCTTAAATACATTTCAAGTATTCTGATGTCATGATTATTTGTATAATCAAGTTATCTGCCAACTAAAAATATTGATTCTATTGATCGTTAGGAATATCGAAGATTGAAAGTAGTGCTCAGTTGCTATATTTTGAAACGGTTGTTGGTTATTACCGCAATATCTCTTATGGTAAACCATAACATAATATCTGGTTTTCAGGTAAGTAAGAGGGCAAGCCTATAGCTGTCTGCCATATACAGTTGTAAATTCCATTTGAAGAATTTCTTGAGAGAACCCAACCACACTTTGTCCGATCTGGGAACCCAGTACCTACCTCATGATTCACAGTAAACCCAAACTTAAGCCAAACTAGTAAACTAAGCCAGCTACTTCTCAAAATGGTCTGATAACATTTTCAATATTATCGCAATACTTCTTTTCATAGTTAATAAATAAATGCGGCACTATGTTTCACGATTTTATTTTAAACAGTGATATAAACGAAATTGCCTACAGCCTTATGGGCTGGTTACGCACGTAAAGTGCACGAATTGATCTATATAGTTACGTCTCTAATCAAGTATGTATTGTACCCCGACATCCAATACGTCATTTACATATCCCAAGCACATGTGGTCATATACAAAGGGTCGAATGGGCCCCGTATTTAATTTTCATAAAACGAGTACCGTTTTAATATGTCTGCGGCCGAATAATATCCTAACCCTTTCTATTTCAAAATTGGCTTCGGTTGTTCAGCCGCTTAATTTATTATTAGTTGTGGCTTCACCTATGTATGTGCGAAATAATGAACAGTGTATGAACCAAGTATCGGGCAAGATCTAGGCAGCAAACTCTACAACGACATTTTGACTGTAGAACGTAACGGTATATTTAAAAAGGGAACATATTAGAATTAATGTATTCTAGATATTAATGTAGGACTTCAATAAATCTCTCTTTTGTAAAATCTATTAAACTTATTTTAATATTTATATATCGAAATGATGTATGGAAAAACAACTATCCATGAAGAGACTTGAAGCGCGATCACGAGCAACCGTATCGTCTTACCAACTTTTTACGTCATGCATAGTAATGTTCAAATGTATATAAATCTAAATCAATACTTGAAATATATTTTCTACTCAATTCTGCAATGAAAGTGCCTTTAAATAACACATCATTATTTTTTAAGCCTTTTTACACGTTATACCTATCATAGTAGTTTGTTTAGGTAGTAATAGCGCGTAAATTTTCTCACAAGTTGTTCCTGTGAACAAATTGTGACCAAAAATTACCTAAAAAAAAATATTGTAGTGGTTATTATATTTTAATACAAATTTTAATATACATTTCTATCAAAATTGTAGCACGTGTTAGACTACCTTGCGGGGTACACAAACGTGTTAGCAGTAGGCAGTAAATTTGCTTCAATGCGTGATGTATCTTTCCGTTAAAGTTAAATATTTGGTGTGAAAGATATTCTTATTTAAAGTTAGCGTGTCACTATGCATTATAAAGCTCTCGATAATGATGAACTTTCTGACTAAATTGTAAAAATAAAAAGAGCCCAGTATTAAACTGTCCCACTGCTGGAAGCTGGCCCTTTTCAGTGTGAGAAGGGTTAGGCCATAGTCCACCACGCTAGCCCAGTGTGTTGGCAGATTTTACATATCTTCGAGAACATTATGGAGAACTCTCATATATGCGGGTTTCCTCATGATGATTTCCTTCACCGTTAAAGCAATGAACTATTTAATACGCACATAATCTCTGCGTGGCAGTCCAACGGTCACCCACTAGAGTTTCGCTTTATATTTTCCAAACATTTTTAAAATTGATAGCACAAAACAAATTATATTACCCGCTTTCATGAAATCTCGAACGAAGGCTTTACTGCAATAGTTCCACTAGTAAAAATAAATGTTAGTGTTTTCTTTGAAAGCCAGTCAGAGCACTTTCACGGAGTATTGATTTATGCGAGAGACTCTTTATGCTTTTAGCGTGGCCCTCAATGCCAGAGCAAGCAATAAACAAAACTGTAGCGATAAAGGTTTTATCTTGAAATCCATATCGAGATAATCAGCGCGGGGCATCCGCGCGGTCGGGCGCGATGATTTATGCAATACTAACATTATGATACATTTGCATTTTGTTCACAAAGCAGCAATGTATGCAGCAACGCTACACAATAGCCAGGGTTAATGTAGACTTCGGTTAGTCAGGAATGGTTACGAGGAATGATTAGGTGCTATTGTTTATATGATGCAAATGTGCGGCGATAATGAATAATATAGTATTTCTTATTCAGATTTCTATGTACAGACCTGTATTACATTTGTTTTTCATACTGACTACGGATTGGTGAAGCTTATTGTAATACTAACAGCTTAGAGTAATACAGAACGTAGTTTTCGTAAAAGAGAGTACTTTACTATACTATAGTTTATCGCCTAGAATTAGATACGCTATTATTAGTAAATAACTTAAAATATAAAAAGGTATTAAATATTATCTATAACGTATGTTTTCATAAGTTGTGTGTTGAAGATGCCGATGTGGTCAAAGAATGTTCGCCTAGTTCTTACCTTTCCGACTGTTCCATTCGCATTTTGCAATAACTTAAACACTGGTCTTTGTAAAATAGCGTTAATAATAATCTTGTTTTTCAACGAATGTCTGCTAAATGCTACTTTTATCGACATAATTGGAATTCGTCTGAGACGTTGACATGTCAAAATATAAAACTTTTCAAAGAAGTGACGACTTCATGACTGTCAACTTATGATACGTGTCGTTAACAAAGGTCGTTTTTATTTTCTTAGTATTGACATTAATATCCCGAATATTCTGACAGCTTTAAGACCGTTTACAAGCTTTTTAAGCTCATTACCTTTATTAAAAAGTTAAAACCTTATCTTGATCACGACAAAAATAGATACAGTTATAATTGGTCAGTGTGTATGGATCAAAAATACCCACAATTATAATTTCTTCGCCGTTACACTTCTGTCTTTACGATCGTAAACTTTCAGCGGACATAAAGCAAAGTAAATTCATTCATTTGTCAGCTATCTTATCTCGGTGTCTCAAAGCCTACAATTCTTTGAGGGGACGATAAATACTTTTTGCAAAATTTACAACGGCGCACGTATTTACCAATACTTTTATGCGGTTGCATTGGTCCTTATTCCGAAGGAAATAAGGTTTAATTTAGCATGCTGGCGTAGTAAATAATATTGCTTAGTTTCTGGTGCATCTTTATCTGCTAGCCAGTGGTCCGCCAATGCCGTTAAATTTATTAACTGCGATACGCATTCAGTGTCGCGAGCTAAAAGGTGACTTTAATTAATATTAATTATAGCCACACCTCTAATTAATGTAATTCCCGAGATAACAGTCGTGTCGCTTTTTGAATGTGTCAAGCTCAGTGGTTTTCGATGTGAGCTTGTCGACAGGTCACATACTCACTTTTGTTATTGTCATACACAGTTGCAGGTGCTTCTGAATACCCTTTTCTCTTAATTAGTACTTATATGCTATTACCATGCGTTGAAATACACACCGGCCAGTATTACGAGGGAAAATATACTTAAATTTGTTACATTTCGTTTTAGTAGGTAACAAATGTAGGTAAACTATGATAGATTTGGAAAACAAATACCTAATCGAAGTTGCTTGGTGCTTTTGTTCCAATATTTTTGTGGCGCTCTAACTTTACAAACTTGTGTATTCAAAAGAAAATTACCTCTCTCTGACCTCTTCCTTACGTGTATACTTAATACTTAATATGCACCAGATAGAAGACTTTTACTTTTACTTCACAGGAACAACTTGTGACAACTTGTGCCAAATTCCTAATATTATAAAATCTTAAATTAGATAGTTACGTGAAAGTAAAACAATGAAAGTACAAATCCCAATTACGTAGATACAGACTTGATGAAAATTAATCTGTAACGTTTTTAACGAACAACTAGAGTTCTATCTGAGTACATGGTATTCATCATGAAAACAAGGCAACATCACCGCGAGCCGCGTTGCGCCGCGCCCAGCTAGGAATTAATCAAAGTTTAAAACAATTCCATGTAGTGAGGCGAGGCGGGCGAGACAAGACTCCGAACACACCGCAACGCACGAACGGCGAACATGTCTTGTGTGCTCGTGCGAGGTTGTGCGGAATTGTGCGCCCGTGCGGATACCAACATGGTCCAACAGGACGCGCAGTAATCAAATAGACTTATATTCTGTGTTTGGAATTCTGTTCAAATGTATATATTATAGACATTCAGTAGGGGTTGTCTTAAAATATAGGTAAATTTATCGTCAGAGTTAGCACTACTTACTACAAATGATAAGTCGAATTTTGAACGATCATATCGATTTAACATACTTACACGTACATAGCCTATATCCTCGAATAGAGATGCTACAAAGTATGTTTAAACATTTTAGTATTGTGAATACTATATTTTTTCGAGATCGAATATTTTGCTTAATATACCTTAACGTAATATTTTCTTCTGTTTACGCGAATTAAAATTAAACTATTATATACGAATTTTATCGCGTTGTTTATTTGACACTTTATTATATAATTTTGAAAACTGTTACACTGTACTACTACTACTATTATTAAACTTTACAAATTTTTAAGCTAAAAAAAAAACTATTAACCTATTTATATTTCAGTTTACACTTTCCCCGACGTTTCGGTTGCTTTTCAGCAGCCATGGTCACAGGGAGACTAAGATGGTAGTTGTCCCAATGTTCCAGTGTAGTTATTTCAAAGTACCCGAACATACTTTAATCATTGGTGTTTCTATTTCAGTCAAGTGATCGCCTGAAACACAGGTCTAACCTAGTTCAGGCAAGTAGCTTATATTAATGTAAAGGTGTTAAAGTATCCTTTCTTGCCATAACTATGACTATCTATTATTTCGTACTAAACTAATTTTTTAAGGCATTAAGTTACTGTTAGATATTAAGATTTAGTTTAAATTTGATTTAAGTCCACTATTGTACTCCTTTTAGCCGAATAAATTTTATTATTATTATTATTATTATTTACGCAGAATGAGCTCAAAGTATCATGAAGTCTAGCTGTGGTTTGCTTCTTCTTATGTTTGACTATTTGAATTACTGGATCCCAAGCTGGATACCTTAACGTCCAATAAAATGTATACCCAATTTACTACGCTGAACTTTTGACACACTCTTCGCCTAATATATAATATATAATACACCTACTTAGGCAAGATACAGACCCATACAACGAATTACCAATAAACTAATTCTGCCAAAGATACACCACAATACATTAATCGAATCAAATACTACAGTAGCGTTCATAATTCTTTTTTATCTTTCCAGCCTGTAGGTACCTCTTTAAACAAGCACACCATTGAATCTTCCTTCCATTTATTACAAGTCTTATACACCATTTTCTTCAAAACTAAATCACTCATAATGAACTGCCAACGAAACTTCGTTACACTTAGAAACTTCAAACATCGTACCCGCGCTATGCAAAACAGGTACAGCTGTACTGAGTACGTCACAATAAGTACGTAGAGCTGCGTGGGTCGGTGCAAGGTATTAAAGCAACAACTTCATCAAGCACAGACTGCACAGGGCTCGCACCTTCAAGACTTGTAGTGATTTAGTTCGGCCTTATTGTCTTTATAAACGGCTTTTAAGGCCGGCGTACACTGTTTTATTGTAATCTATTTCATTGCTGTATTTATTGAACGTTGATGTGGCTTTGGTAGAGTCGCTTAAATGGCGTTTATTAAACGTTTTGTGTCTAACAAATTCCTTTTATTTATATAATAATTCAAACAAAAAACAACAACAAATTTACTTACCGTTTTACTTTTTCCACATCAAAACAATTTTACTGTTTATTTATATAAGTATATTTATAGAAGTTTAATGTATTCAAAAGAGGATGGCAGAAGTGTATTACATACTCACATTTCGCAAGCTATAATTTCAGGAGGCGAGCATATTGTCGTACACCGGACACATTAATAGCAAACTTGTGTTGCTACTGAATTTCGTAACAGAAAAACTTAATAATGTTTTGCTTTTACCAGGTATAGAACTGAGCCCTTACGATTGGCTCAAGCTTATATTACAAAACCAGCACCGTAAAAATGGTTTATATGTGTAAAATTGATTTAGAACTTAACAAATTAAATGTTTGTAATATGTTCAATAAGCGAACCTAATTTTTCGGTCGCACTAAGTTTCTTCAGTAAGTTGTAACTTTAAAACTGTCGGCGTCAAGTGAAAGTTAGAGGTTTTGACATATTCAATTGTAGAATGATGTTAATAATATTTTGAGTTGAAATAAGTCGAATAGTTTTAATCAATAAACAGTCAAATACGTTCACAAAATGTTAAGCTGCAACCGTGGTACTCTTACTAAAACTAAACAGTAAACAGTAATGGCCTCTACATGGAACTTGAATATATTTGAACTAAATATAGGCGATATATGCTTATTTCTATGGGGATGCAATTTTATCCTCACCATATTGGCATGCCTCAAGGATCCCGAAGTATCGATACTTATTAGCTACGTTTGGTAAACAAGCTTAAATTCTAGAATAATACTAAAACAATGGCCATTACAAAAACCTCAACCTTTTTGCATCTCATGTCGGTTATTTCTGAAGCGCGTGTAGTGTTTTCAACCAGTACTACAAACTTTGTATACACAGGGTCCCGATGCACCTAAAAAGGCTCTACACAAACGTGATATTATACTCAGATAAGTCTTTATTAAACTCATGTATCCAAAAACTAACATTTTGAAAAGCACAACAATCTGTATCAAGCAAAACAATAATGAGTTCAACGGCCGGACGAACAAAGTCATGTTAATTCAAACTACGATAAGTGTGTTTAAAAATGTACCATATATATAACTGTACAAGTATTGGATCGACTCGAGTACGTATATAAATAAGAACATGATTGATTTTTGTTGACCGCGATTCGGTCGGGGCGTTCGTTGTCCAAAGACTTCGTGAAGTTTGTCGACGATATGCTGCGCTTTTGTTTCCTAACAAAAGTTTTGTTTAAGCGTTTTGTTTGTAATTGGTAATATCCTTATGTATAAAAATCTAGCCTCCTTATGTTTGTGTTCCGCATAACTCGAAAATTAGTCGATGGATTGAGTTGCTTTTTACAAAACGTTGATAAGAGTGTTTTATATATTTTTTGTGATTAAGTTCTCACGAATACGGCAATTACTTTCCTAATAATTAATATCAGACTGGGTCCCAGTGTTTTAGCTAGGCTATAAATATATATACATAAGTGCATAAGAACGTAGTATTGAATATTGGTCGAGACAAATTAAAGCATAATATTAATATTACAAATATATATTTATAGGTATTTATAAGTTAAGTTAATAGGCTAGCGTAACCAAAGGCCAGCTTTGCACCAATTTAAACAAGATAGGCACGTTTGTTGCATGTGATGTGTATCCTTAGATTTCTTAAATCTATTTGCAAACATCCTAATAGATAAATTCCACACTACTAAATAATTTTTGTCTGTTAAAGGATTGCAGTATTTTGTAATGATACTGGTCACGACCAAATATTTTTATAGATAAGCAGAGACCGAACAGAGTCATATAATATATAACAAGCCCTTGCTCTTCTTTCTGTTTTAGTGGTTAGATCCTTTCTATTCTTCTTCTTTCTTTTCTTTTCGTGTGGTTAGTGGCCAATCTGTTGTCAAGAGTTGTTCAAGCCGCCCGTAGGCCACTGACATGGTTTAACGACTGCTATCAATTTGACAACAACCGGGACCGACTTTTTACATGCCCTCCGAAGCACGGAGATGTTCAGATGAAATACCACTAAGCGGTCACCCATCTATAGACTGACCGCACGCAACGTTGCTTAACCTCGCTAATTGTTTACCGATCAGTGAGTGCAACTGTGAGCGCTTATCCTTTCTATAATATCTAGTTAATAAGTTACTGATTTAAATCTACTCTTAAATCCTTTTTGCAACACGAAAGCAGCTAAGCACATACTTCTTAAACATAAATAATAGTAAATAAGTGCTTTAAAGTGATTGTACTGCTATAAAACTAAACACCCTCTGTTTCAGCTATGTTTAATTGAGATCGTCATGCATATTTTCCACGACTAATTATTTGTTTGGCACTTGAGAGCGTGCAGTAGAAAGTGCCTGGCAATCTTAGCATTAATAGTAATAGCTTGCCAATTTGTTTTACGATCTAGTGTAACATAGTTTTTAAATGACTGAAGCGATATCGTGACATTATATTTTCTTTGATATATGTTCAGATGGCTTTATAAAGGCTATTAAGCAAAGTTGCTCCTCCACATTCAAATGAAAGTATAATTATTTTTAATGAAGTTGGCTTTTAATTTATACTAGCTGTTACCTGCGTCTTATATAGCAGCGATAACTTAGTGGGAAGACCAACAGACAGCAATGCAGAGGGTCTCGGGTTCGAATCCACGTCGCGAACCACCGACTTTCGGAAGTTATATGACTTTTCGAAATTATGAGCGTATTGATTGACAATTATCGCCTGCTCTGTGCCTCGGAGAGCACGTTAAGCCGTCGGTACCGGCTGCCATGAACCTCTATGGCAGTCGTTATTGGGAGAGTGTCGACACAAGAGATCCCACTGGGTCGAAGTGTCGCCGGTCTGCACTGACTGGCCTCCAAATAAAATACATACATACATACCTGCGTCTTTGTTTGTGATTTTTATATTATGGCATCCTAAAGAGTTTGTGCAATCATTATTAAACTTAACGATGAGACGAATAATATTTGAACTAATATTATAAATGAAATGAAAAAGAATCTAACTCATATTCGTGAGTATGTGTTTGTTTGTTATCTACTCTTTTACGCCTTAACTTCATGTTGCATTTACTAGTATTTTCCCAGTTCACAAATAATATGTAAATCGATAAAACATAGAAAATATTGTAAGCTACACAATTACACATAGGTATAATGGGAATACATACTCTAGATTATGAAAATTTGTTCCATTGTTTGTTTTCACTATAAAAGTTAAATTCTTCTCTCTTAGCCTTTATTATTCCCAAGTCACTTGGGGTCGGCTTTTCTGGTCTAACCGGATTTGACTGGATATCAGTTTTTACACGGAGCGGCTGCCACCTGACCTCCGCAACCCGAAGCCTAACGATACCCTAAGGCTAGACCAGTGTCAGGATATTAGAGGGTACTGACTTTTCTAATAACGACTGCCATAGATGTTCATGGCAGCCGGGACCAACGGAACAGGCGATAATTGTCAGTCAATACGCACATAATTTCGAAGTCATATAACTTCCGAAAGTCAGAGGTGCGCGACGTGGGTTCCAACCCGAGACCCTCTGCATTGCAGTCAGTTGGTCTCTCCACTGAGCTATCACTGCTACTCACTATGAAAATAAAATAATAATAAAATTAACTTAATTTGACTTACCAGCATGAATTTCCTCATACAGATTGTTAGAAATACAGAAAAGGACATAGGATACGTTCCATCCAAAAAATAACTATTCCCGAGCGAAACCGCGGGCAAAAACCAGTGAATGGAAAAATAAATCTGCATACCTTTCCAAAAATGTAAGTATTTATAACTATATCGAATATTTTTATTTAGCCTGCCATCATAGTGTAATGTAGTATTCATTATCTTACCTAGTTCAGTTATTCTATTTGATTTTAAGTCCGGTCCCTACACCACGTTGTACATAGCTCTACCACTTAACAGTTCCAGTAGCAGTTACGTTGTATCGCAACGCAATACTAACATTTTCATATGAACACAAATCGCGTTTAAAACCCAACAACACGGAGTACATAAATACAAGAACGTGCACATAAATATAACGCACTCGCTACGCTCAAATTTCGCCACCGTCTGTTTTATATTGATATATTGTATTGTTTATGGCGCGGCCGAATCAAAACGTGATATATTGAACAACGCACGCGGTGTTCGCGAGTAACTTTCATATTCGGAAGGGTTATAGATCGAGTACCACTGGATGTGGCTAAGTAAATGGTGTATAAGTTTTCACTTCCCCTTTCTGACGAACGAATAAAGAGCCCTGTTTAATATTATACAAAATATTTTTTAATTTAGTGGCATTTTTAATCTATTTGTATTTTATTTTTAGTGTTGGAAGAAACCTAAGAACTTTGATCTATACCTGCCCCGTTTTATAAATAATGACAAAATAAAACGCATGCGTATGTGTAAATAACTAGACACAGGTAGCCATTAAAGTTTTATTGCAACGCTGATTTCTTTTTAAGGTGCCAAAATGATTTACTATGTATTGCCAGCTTTAGTGTGCCATTCCAATTCAGAAACCTCATTTTCTTCTCTTATAGTCATCTAGTTTTTGGTCACTGGTATTTATTGCATATAACCAACGTGTCGAGATCTTAAAAGTTAACCCAAAATCGTTTATTTAATTGCGAAAAGGCTGCCAATGATTCTGTGCCATGCATTGCAATGCCAATGAAAAATCGATCAACATACATAATATATCGAAATATATTAATTATTATACGATACAGTTACGAGTTATCCCGATTCTCTTGATAATGATAAATTAACATACCTACTTGTGCATTTGTAGTAATTAAAAATATCATAAACAACACAAAGACCGCTTTTCTGAAATTATCTTTATACTATTATGAAACATTAACATATTAATATTGAAAGCTTGCAAAGAAATCGAACTTGTACCTATTGCTATAATTAACAGTTTTTTGTTTTCATATTATTGGTTATAAATTGTTATTCAATGATATTAACTGTTATTAAAGTCCCGAAGGTAAGAAGGTACAGTTATTAGAAAAACGAAAGGCTTGTAAAACTATTTTTAAATGCGTTTATAACTCAGTCTCTATGTATGATGAAGACGTTGTTTTAAGGCTAAATTACTGCACCGACTTTGACGGAATGTGTGTATAGTATGTATTACCTTCGTGAAAGGTAAATTTATAATAAAATCTGGTTTCTGCGTTCAATTTGTTAATATGTTTAAGACTGTATTAATTGATAATAATAACAGATGAAAAATTAAAAAAAAATAAAAGTAAATAATTTATACATTGTCAGCTCTATACCTAGCATGGATGACGTTTATTCGAATCTAGAGCAAAGAACAAGTATATATCTACATATATACTTGTTACTACTATATATATAGTAATCATTATACCGAAGCAAACAAATTCTTTTGTAGAATAAAATGCAATTATTTTTCAACTGGTATTTACAGTTTCTGCAATAATTTTCTCTTTTTACTTACTCTGAGCGTACCCAACTCGCTACCGTTTCCAGCCTCCGTTATACAGGGTGTTTGGAAGGTGAGTAGCCATAGGAAAATGGTCGATAGGTGATAGTGTTGGCTACGTGTTGCGCCTACTTAAATAACATTTTGCCTTAAGTTTAATGAGTAATAATTTTTTTTCTATTTTTCTAGAAAATCTCCATTTTTTTGTATAAAAACTTTAATTATTTTTTTAATAACCGCTGAAATGTTAAAAAAATGATGTCATTTGTTAGTGTAGTCTTACCTTATTCAGATTTAATCATAATTTCATACAAACAATTCAATAAGAAATAACAGTGAAGTATCAAACTTTCATAAATAAAAAAAAAAATCTTTATGTCAACTTCACATGGTAAAATAAAAAAATCTTACGGTGTATGGCATTTACAAATGTTTTTAAAAACTTTTCTAGTTAATACTGTTTCGAACGGTATGTAACATGTATCATAACTAACCAGGTAACTCAACAAAAACCGGTTTGTCGTCACGAATGGATTAAAAAGGTGAAAACCTAAACTATTCAATTGAGCAGGTAAAATGTTTTGTCTCATTGTAACACAGCTAAAAGTATTGTGCTATCTCTTTCATCGGTTGACTATTATGCTCCCTTTGGCCCTTGCGCACCCTGTCGGGTGCATTTAGTCGACACTTGTCGTTCTTTGCTACTTCACGTGTTGTACTTCACAACTCCGCTCTGCGCATTATTTTTGTTTTCGTTTGTTGTTGTTAAGTTTTGTTGTTACTGTTATTTTTAATGGCTGCTTTTACTAACGAGGAATACGCTGATATGTTGATGGCTTACGGCAAAGCTGATGGAAATGGACGAGAAGCAAAAAGAATTTATGAAGAGCGTTTTCCCAATAGACGTCAACCTAATCGTCATACTTTTGAAACGACATTTAGACGCTTAAGGGAAACTGGCAATCTAAATCGCCGTGAACCTGGAGTTGCCAGACAACGTAACGTTGCTGATGACGAACGCATTTTGGAAGCTTTTGATGAAGATCCCACAACAAGTATCCGCACTGTAGCTGCAACACAAAATCTAAGCCCATGGAAAGTGTGGTCTGTTCTTCGCGCTAATGGAAAGTATCCTTTTCATTACACTCCCGTGCAAGGTCTAGAAGAAAACGATTATCAAAGACGCGTCCAGTTTTGCCGTCTCTTGTTACACATGGGTGTTGACAACCGCGACTTCTTAAAAAGTATCCTGTGGACGGATGAATCAAAGTTTTCAAGGGAAGGCATTGTAAACTTTCATAATTTGCATCATTGGGCCCCAAAGGATGAAAACCCTAAAAAGAAAAGAGCGGTGACACATCAAAGGAAGTTTTCGGTTAACGTTTGGGTAGGACTAATTGGCAATACACTTATTGGTCCACATTATCTACCAAACAATTTGAATGGCAATAATTATTTAGATTTTTTAATAAATGATTTTCCCGAACTCATGGATGGAGTTCCAAATGTTCAGAATCAAGAACCCATTGTTTTTCAACAAGATGGCTGCCCAGCGCACTGGACATTAGCAGTCCGGGAACACCTTGACAATTCATTTCCCAACGCTTGGATTGGCAGAAATGGTCCCATCCCATGGCCTGCAAGGTCGCCGGATTTAACACCGCTTGATTTTTATGTCTGGGGTCGTGCTAAAGCTCTAGTGTATACGGAAACCATTAAAACAAGAGAGCAATTAATTGAAAAAATAGATAATGCATTTGTGATAATGAAACAAGAAATCAGGTTAAGCCATACCACAACGGAAATTAGAAAGAGATGTTACGCATGTATCAGAAATAATGGACATCAATTTGAACAAGATTTGTAATAAATGATTTAAAAAAATACTTTTTTGTTTTAATTGCCCCAAAATAAAGTACATACATAGTAATAGAAGACAAAAAAGTGCAATAGCTAAACCTATTGCACTTTTTCGTTGCGTCATCCAAAACAAAACATTTTACCTGCTCAATTGAATAATTTAGGTTTTCACCCTTTTAATGCATTCGTGACGACAAACCGGTTTTTGTTGAGTTACCTGGTTAGTTATGATACATGTTACATACCGTTCGAAAGAGTATTAACTAGAGAAGTTTTTAAAAACATTTGTAAATGCCATACACCGTAAGATTTTTTTATTTTACCATGTGAAGTTGACATAAAGATTTTTTTTTTTATTTATGAAAGTTTGATACTTCACTGTTATTTCTTTTTGAATTGTTTGTATGAAATTATGATTAAATCTGAATAAGGTAAGACTACACTAACAAATGACATCATTTTTTTAACATTTCAGCGGTTATTAAAAAAATAATTAAAGTTTTTATACAAAAAAATGGAGATTTTCTAGAAAAATAGAAAAAAAATTATTACTCATTAAACTTAAGGCAAAATGTTATTTAAGTAGGCGCAACACGTAGCCAACACCATCACCTATCGACCATTTTCCTATGGCTACTCACCCTCCAAACACCCTGTATATCTCTTTCGTGTAGTTTACATAGATGTATGTTTGAGCCAAGGGAATAGTTGGGATGGGGGGATAAGTTATTGCTTTCTACAACTATGTGTCTGCACCATGTGTTATGGTAGACACTGTTTTAAGTTACCCACTGAATTATGTTCAAACTACCACCTACTCGATATCAATCATTTTTGGCATACCTGCTTCGAATACGGCTTTGTTTTTGCTCGATGTTTGTTCGAAAAGGCTTACTCGTGTCTTATATAGGTTCAAATTTGTTAGAGTATTTTCTAAATCTATTCTAATATCGAAACTCTGAAACTACTGAACCGATTTTAGTCATTCTTTCTTCAGAAGCTCCTTTAGCCAGAAGTAAAGTTAGGCTACGAGTCAAGGAAGCGGACAACTAGTATCTACATAATTATTATATAATAATTATTTATTATATAATAATTATTTATTATTCCTAATATGGGTAAATAGTTCGTTTATTTTGTGGTACCTAGTAATTTTACTAATTTATAAGAATGATATTTCAGTGACGCAAATACGATGTGCGAAGTCTCGGGTTCAATGCCCCAGCCTAAGAACAACATTATTCATTTTCCTGTCTGGTGATTTATAAGTGTTGCTACTGAGTATTGCCAGCCAGTAAAAAACGGAGTTAGCATGGAGTCTGCATTTGAGGCCGGGAAATGGCAAGGAGGCCTTAGGGCCACCTATCTACAAATATGGAAGTAATTGTTCTGATATTTATATCTGCCAACCTCACTTAGTATATGTACATATACAAGCGTGATGCTTTTAATAAATAAATAAATAATTTTACCTATTATAACGCGCATAGATCGACGAACATCTTAAGAAACTTCAAGTTTGGTTTTCCAACTTTCACTTCAGTTTTTGACGTTTTTTACATAAAACTTACAAGAGCAAAGTGCTGTTACATATGTATAATTATTAAAAACCTTTAATAATGTTAATTGTACTACACTTTTATTAGTCTAACAATATTAGAGACAGGTACAATTTTCTAACTTTTATATTATGTTAATAAATAAAATTACGGCTCGTCATAAATAAGGTTAATTAATTAAGTACATTTTTCTGTACAACGCATTCGGCCAGAGCCGTATTTGGTGGGAACTTTTAATGCGGGAGTTCGCAACCGAGCCTGCCAGGGCCGTACTCGGGAGAAACTTTTAATGCCCGAGTTTGCGCTCACTCTAGGGCCCGCCCGCCTTTCTAAAGTTCACTCGCTAACGAGCCATTGACACGAATGTGGGAAACTGAATTGTTTCTACAAAGTGAGGAAGTTCTACTAAGATGTTTAGGAGATCTCGACTTTACTGTTTAAGATGTGCTAATTTAAAGGCACTCCTTACTTTAACACATTGACTAGCAAATTGTTTATGTGCTTTTGATGTTTAGTCTAGATTTGTTTGCTTTAACAAAGTTTAGGTTCTCTCTGATAATAAGGATTATAAATAAATTATTATATTTACACTTTCTTTAAATTACTCTTTATATTTTGGTTTCAGTGATTGTAAAAAAATTAATAATTCTAATTCTGACAATAATACCTAGTTACTACAATAATTAATGAAATTGAGTATATTTATGATTATAATCAATATGCGTCAATAAAATCTTTAATTTATTCTTCGTGACTTATCTACGCCTGTTATAGTTACTTATTAAACTCGTATATAATATTTCATTTGAAAATAATGAAACACGTGTCCAATATAGGTTTATACCTATATTGGACAAGTGTTTTTATTATTTTATTTATATTATTATAATACACGTGTAGGTGACGTCACAGCACAACAATAGTAGATAGACCTCCAAAAAAGCATAAAACAAAAACACATAATTTTAACAAAAATCTCGAATAAGCAAACATACCGAAACAATAGAACGAAAAATTTAATATAGTAGGTACGTGTATACGCACTAAACATCAGTAGGGTGTTGATACACTGGCGAATAAACGTTAGCGCCGCGGGAGCTGGCGCGACAAAAATAATTTCAAACATTCGAACATTTTCCGATCCATTTGAACCACGTTCTTGCGATCAATTGCTCAAATGAGCTCTAAAACAAGACTTTGCAATGCCACTTATGACGCATCGCTCGGAAGAAATAACTATATTCGTAGTAGATATATAACAAAAAAAGTTCTTACATACCATGTAATTTTGTTTATGTGCACATGTATGTATGGTTAAAACTATAAGGGTAAATATTTTACGTAATAGTTAGGTTGACATTAAATAAAAAGTTGCACTTAATAAATAGCAAACTACATAGGTATATTTACATGAAACTAATCGTGTATGTATGTATATATCCACGAAATAAAATAAATATAATAAATAAATAAATAATCATATAAATCAATATTTCAATTACGACGGTATTAAATAATTAGTAGCAATATGCATTAATAAGCAATTATGATCTTAGTCACATCGCACATATTTAATGATTTTTATACGCTTATAAAATATATTTTCAAATAAAATCCGTGTGCACGTATACGAAAATCGCATCGCATTGAGGCAAATTAATCCTTGCTTTTGAAATCGATGTCGAATACTGAAGACACTTAAGTTTGGAAGTCTCGTCCCCACTTCGACCCCATATTTCTTAAGGGGTCAGATGGGGGACCAAAACCTAAATGACTCTCGATACGCCCCTGTCTCAAACACGCAGAGCAGGGAGGGACCGATAGTGTCAAAAAAAGATAAAATATTATATACTGCGCTTTTTCTCAAATTCTCCCTCCATTACTTATTTTTATTTATCTATGGGTGAAGATGGCGTTTATAAGTGTGTATTTAGTCGTAGACATGGTAATTGTGTAAAATTGATGTGCCTACATAACTTAAATCTCGAAAGGAGAGAATACTTCCGGCAAATGCAAAATGTACGCCAAAACCTTTGCTCCGAATATTTAATCCATTATGTTTTACATAATCTAAGCTAGATTCGTGAAATTTAAAACGTGATAAAGCACTTTTGAGCTTACCTACTAAATAAACGGTGTTACGAAAACACGCGGACACAAGAAAAATACTTAAACATGAATAACATTCCGCGCCAAAAGTACGTAAATAAAGCGGAATAAAATACAGATAACAATAAAATCACAAAACAGATTATACAAATATAGGTGAGGAGACATTTAAGTACATTAAAATCACATTAGTAGGAAGATCTCGGTAGGGGCCCGCGAAATTATCTCGCGCAGTGGGAAAAAATAAATTAATAAAAAATACTTTATACATTTCATATCTCATTTGGGTGGTGACAGAAAAAAAGTAAATTGTATGGAAGTGGCGATAACAGATGAATTTAGCTTGATTTAATTTTAAAGATTCGTCATTTTTATGTGCCATGGCGTGTACTTAGTCGGCGATGTTTTGGGCGTTATTAGCTTTACGTATCTTATACTAGGTTATTTATTTAGCAATCTCGTCACCGTGACAATAATGAATAGGTTCTAGTCGGTTCATCAGCGGCTGGCATCGACCGCACAGTCGCAGACAGGCCCGCAATTTGCCTCACCAAGGCACGTTTAATATTAGAAGTCCTGATTTATGCCCTGCCCCCGTAATGAAGTGTCTCCACACTACAAACGTGTGTGCATCGCACTAATTCACTACCACGGATTAATAGTAGGAAGCTCTTGTGATATAACGAAATAGTACTGCATGTTTCTGCAGTTAGTACACCTTCTCGTTGTGGTATTGTGTTCATTGCAGACTGACATGGAAACTAAACGTATTCACGAACAAAAAAGCTCTATAGACGAATTACACTTAAAATAATATATTATATGTCATTTCTCTACTAATCGTATAATAAACACAAGTCTAATGGTTTTAAAAATGTGGTGCCGTTTGGGATTTATTGAAAGCTATAAAAAACCTTCCTTAAAACTGTTTTCATTAGGGTCTGAAAAAATTGGATTTGGAATCATCACTCAAATGGCTTCTAAAGTAGATTTAGAGGCCACATATTATCTTCTAAGATCAAAAGATTTTGTACGTGTCATATCGTTAACTTTAATCAGTCTTTAGCAGACCATATTCTGGTTTCAACTATTGCTTTATAAAAACAGTTAAGTTAGTAAGGTCTAAGAAACAATTCGGAAAGCTATTTCGCAAATAAGGCCGATTTAAAAAGGCATCGAGATTAGTCTTCGTTATGTAGATACAAATTTTCAGGCGGACGGACAGACATGTACATACATGTATCTATTTTCCCGAGAGTAAACATTTATACAAGATATACACGACAATGTTTACATTACTTCTGATCGTTTTAAGAAACTGCTTTATGCACTAAGTGGGCTGTACATCTTAAGTGAAATGTTTTATGTTTAAAGGTGTATTATTGTTAATTTATAGCCAAACATTGGTGTCCACACATCCGATGTAAGTTAAGATCAGAACAGGGCGTTAATCTCGTCGCAAAGAAATACAAGTGGAAATGTAAATCCAATTAGTTTAAGAAGTCATTAAATCAGTTTGTTTAGCGGACAGTAACATATAGCTATCGACCTCTTTGTTTTCGATGGCCGCTATCCAAACTATTTGTTATTTCGGTGAGCTTGCAATTCCGTGCTGACTAAAAAAGCTTGAAATTTCAAGCCAGCTTTTAAGCTGACGCCGGATTTTCAATGAAGTTAAATTATAGCATCTAATTTTACTTCAGCTTATTAAATAGATTCTCCAGTTAATTAGTCAGAACGTTGTAACGTATATTTTAGTCGCTGAGTAATGAATTTGTTCACGTTTCTGTTCTGTTTATACCTCGATGTTGTTTACAAAATGTTGGTCCTAAACCTCTCAGATTTGCCTGTTTTTATAATCATGTATGTTGTATAACTATGTAATCTTCCTTGCAGACGATGAGAAGTCAGCTAGACTAAACCAAGCTAAAAAAACGCGTTAACAGTTTTTATATATTTTTGATTATATTATTAGTTTCATGATTTAAACTAAGACCCTAAGTTTTAAACAATCTTATTTTAACTTCTTGAAATGTAAGACTTGTGAGATTACAGACCAACTTCCTGTTATTCATATCATATTTTGTTTTTACTATAAGTGAAAAATATTTTTGCTTTAATTTACGTATATACCTAATAATAGGTATAATATATATTCTAAGGTTGTTGAGCTCCACTAACAGTACAATTTTAGTTCACTACATTAAATGTTGAACAGCGCCGAAAGTACCTGGGCACACTAATTACCAACCGTAAGTGGCAAACATGTTAATCCATCTAGAAATATATTTCTCATTCCCGGCAGATCCGATACAAAGGCCGCTAGCCGTTGGAGGAGTAATAAATTAGAAGGAAAGCTGCGCGCCAGGATTTCCCTTGGGTTTATTCTCACTCAAGAGCGCTACACCTAATCCAGAAAGCCTTATTATGCTACCCTTAATACAGCGCTCAAGACTACTTGAAAATTTTCTCGGGAAGTAAACGGTTTAGTTCGGGGATTTTACTTTTTCCCGTTTCGACCGCCGAGTTTTATGTTTTGTGACAGGCCGTAAGATTCTGTGGAGGATTAAGTTCGTTATACAAGCTGCATTCTAATGAATTGATCGCCTACTTTTATTCAAAGCTTCAAAGTGTCTATTTTATTCATATATTCAACAAAAACGCACATTTTCTTTGTACACGAATGTTTAATTAATAAGCTGTGAAACATAATAACATTGAAAACGCACAATAAAAATGTTTCGTATGTAACGTTTTGTGTGGATTTCTTTGTTTAAAGTTGTTGTGTGTTTGTTGAATATTTGACGAAACAGGACTTAAACGGTACTTGTTAGAGCCAATTAAATAGGAGCATGATATGATATAGAGGTCTGAATATAATTATCCCTATTATGATTGCGTATAGTTTTTATCTCGAATCTTAAATTGCAAGCGAGTTGGCGAGACAAGTCTTAATTGAGGCTCGCGACACGTAACGTGTGCGGATTGATTAGCCTTATTGATTCTATTGCAATTATAGCGATAGGATATCTTATCGATACTGTATTCACTGGGTCTCGATTTCTAATTTGCTCAGCATTCTTTAAGCACCGGGTGTTATTGATCTTATGGGGGAGTTTTTATTTCTCTATTTATATCGTTTTTTGCAATAATCTATCCTAATCCGGTTTTGTAATAACATCGCGAAATGTTTCAATAATTAACTACATTAAAAATAATGTATGTAATCTTTTATAAGTAATACAAACACTTGGACCTAACCATCCAGTAACGTCAGAAATAATCTTTGAATAATTGCAATGATTATTCAATTACAGTAAGTAAATAAATAACAGTATTGAGACAGGTTTTACGTTTCCTTGTACTAATATGTCATCGGTAATAGATGATGTGCCCGCACTATCTACATACGCAGGCGTTTGTCCGTTAGTACCAGTTCCTCGAAGTACTTGGCTACCAATTTCTCCAATTTAAATTGTCTATGAGCGCCGCTCGACTGAAGTCAGCCGGCACATTCCGCGGTTATCGACGACGCGGACGCGGGCGCATTTGAACGAAAGGGACGGACATACCGTCAAAAATCACGCGCAACAAGGACGGAAGCGCACGCAACGGGCGTTCGTTTTTTAAATAATTGAGTCGGGAATGACGATAGGCACCCGACAATTCAAAGCATTTTATCGAACTGGCAACCCTAGCACGGACAGTGGGCATTTAATTTGTTTCCTCGTGAGTCATGTTTGTATTATAGGTCCAATAACTGTTATGGGAATTTTATCTGTGTTTATTAATTGTACCCAATAATCAGCCTTTACTCTATAAGATAATCAGTATAACTATGAGTTTGGATTAGCTTTCTTATTATCTACGTACTCTATACTTATTATCATAATATTTATCTCTGATGTAAGCGATGAATGGGTATTCAATAAAATCTCTTTATTATCGCTTTTAACAGTAGACGGTTCAGTAGGCTATAATAAATTTACGTTCATATGAATAATATATTCTATATTAACTTACCTGCTACCTCTCTTTATGTTATTTATGCACAATGCTCATGACTTTAGTAATGACTTCTTACTTCCTATTCAAGTGTTATAGAGGGTAAGTAAAAATATTTAAAGTATGTTACTTAGTCTTTTACTACAGTAGAAAGTGCTCACAATTTGCGTGCGCGCATCGAGCTAATTTGTAAGTGTTTTAACATTGGTGTGTTGCCATAATTCGTACCTATGTCAGTTCGTTCGAATTTTAAATATTTATATGAGCTGACCTGTTTGCGCACACATACATAAACATCTGTAGGGCTGATACCATAACAAACAAGAGTGCGCGCGCACGTGATTTACAAGAACTGTAAATTAAATAGTTTCGATTGCAATTCTATTAATCAATTATCGTTTTCAATACAGTAGCGGCAAAGTAAAGCTTATAAATCTTTATGTAACTAGGTATGTATCTAAATTCAAATATAGTTTACGAGCTCGTTAATCATGTTAAAAACAATCAGCAAAGGCTTCCGACTCAAAACGATATAAATCAGCGAATTCTATTTTCAATTAGCACGCGCCACGACCGTCGTTCCTAATTCGAACGCAGCCTATAATTACGCGGCGGCCGCTGATTGGCTGCGAGTTCTGTGCAGTCGCAAGCGCAACTTCGTGTCCTTTATTTGCCACTATCTAAGCTCTAGCTAGTCTATCTTTAAAGTGAGGCCAGCGAGTGTGGCGACATCTTTTATCGCGGGTCGCGCTTCTGTTTTTGTTTTGTTTGTTTGTTTTCAAACTGCGGAGCCATATTGCGCCCGTAAATTATTACTGCGAGAGATTTGTTTCCATAGTTCTGCGGCTGCAATACATCAGTGTTTGCCGGATGTTAGTTTATGTTGACGCTCGTTTTGTGTTTCGCGATTTCGTGCTTGTCAGGCGATTGCTTGACAACATTTTATATCTTATTTGTGCAGTTATATCTATCTTTTGTTTGCAAGTTTGTTGTTTTCTTTGAAATGTTATGTTTTAACTCATGCAAAGCAATTCATAATTTATTTTGTGCAACAATATTTTCAGTTTCTCCTTGCCGAACAGAAGGTTAGAGAGAGTTGAGATCCGATCTAACGTCAAATGTAAACTGAAATGCAGTCTTTTTATTCATTCGATGGTTATTTTAATTTGGGAGTATATGTACTATTTATCGTATTAAGAATAAATCGGAACTCTATTTTGAAAAGTTTTTTATAATGAGAATTAGCTCTCTGGATTTGAAGCAATTTTACCATGATTCATAATATCACATTATGAATGAACACACTGAAATAATCTATTTATAACAAGAAGGCATCCAAAAATACATCAGTAAGTTTCCCCAATAAAAGTTGAATCAACAGCTTGCCAAAACCCCAGAATCACCCACTTTATCTCAAACTAAATAATTCCAATTGAATAAAACTTATTGATAACTCTTTTATTCCCGTGAGCTCGTAGCATCTTTTACTATACCTACGTACAAACATTCACTAGACGCTCCTAAGCGGTTTCACTTCAGATCTCTATAGAGCTGTTGATACAATTTTCAAAAATAAAATTAAAAATATCTGACACTTAACACATGTCTTGAGATTGCTTATTTATGACACACTTTGTTGTCGCTTCCTGTTATTCAATTAATTTATTAGGTTAGCGCACGAATTAACGAGCCCAGGAAGAACTTAACGCGTTCAGATTAATGACGGCGTGCACCGGTGTGGGCACGATAATTAGCCTTGCACTGACCCGAGGAATTCAGCATCACTTATATATAATTGAACCTTTAGACATATTCATTGAAATTAAACTGCTATATACGGATTTTTAGACATATTTTTCGTGCATTCCTGACAACAAACTATATCAGTCATCTTACAAATTTACAAAATTTATTTTTAGAATTTACCCGAACAATAATAACCTTTTACATATTTCAAGAAAATACCAAAATGGTTTGTATTAAAACAACGTGATTTATATACTACAAATTGTGTTTAGGGGTATTTGACAGCTCCAAATGCATTCGTCGGTCCCGGCACGACTGCGTAATGTTTTACGGTATGGGGCGAGACAATAATGGCTTGCTCATAACATTACTCGTCCTCGGGCCCCCGTACTACGCGACCGTGTAGTCTTCACAGATTTTGGATATCCGACATCGTCATAGTAGAAGTTCACGCGACATCCCGAAACAAGTCTGTGTCTTGGTACGCAGTTTTCAAGAGCAGTCTTTCGTTGGGTACGTGCTATTTATTTGGTTTGAGAGTGTACTAAAATTACTCGGAATTAATTTCTGGCGTGTGAAAATACATTCACTCACGTACGAATGTAGTTGATCAACCGTGTTGTTAAATATTTCTCTCAAGGCGTTCATATAAAAAATTTAAACAAAACGGCATTAAATATGAATATTAGTATTATAAGGTAATTACTTATTCATATCACGACTGACTTATTTGTACGTTTATTTGTTTAAACCTTCACGAAGTTTGAGATCGCCGCGATGAGAATATCATTCATTCTGTGGGCCGGCTCAAATTTACATAGAATGAAGATGCGCCTGGGCCTAATTAGACTGCGCCCGCAATGCATAAATCATCGCTGACTTGACGTCAGTCATTGCGAGGCCACAGGAGAGGACGCACGTCGTGTCACCACCCTCTCATTTATTATGAAATATTCGGCTCTTCATTTTGCACGCCTTTCAACAGCGAGCCATGAAATTAATATTTATTTACCCGCTGTGATCAAAGCTAAATACATAAGCTAAGTAATATTTATTTTGGTCTGAATGAGGAAGGAAACAATACTCTTCAGAAAAATTGATTTCATATTTTACAGTTAAATTGAAAAGCTAAAAGATAAAAAATATTCACTTAAATACATACTATGCACATTTATTAAAGTAATTGTAGGTACGTAGAATAAGCTTTTAAGTAACTAGCTAAAGCGAAGGACATGTCCGATCTGTCAATTGACGAGTAAGTGCAGACATGCGCAAGCGCCTCAGACACGCAATAGGAAGTAAACGTTAAGTAGAAAATTGATTCAAATTTCAGATAAAGTAAGTTCACTTTATACGAATTTAAAATGAGAATCTTCATCGAGCTGAAATAAATATCTTTATTAAAAAGTCGTTATCTTTGGTACTATATGGCACGTATAAAATGTAATTAATATTAAATATAGCTACTTTAAAATCCTTATCTTTTCTTAAAAATCAGGCGTGTACCTTTTACTGCTTTTACTCTCACCGACATAACATAAAGAAATAATAACCAACTTTGTTATCTGCCTTTACACTACATCGTGCGTGAGCATTAATATTCAATTGTACATACATAAAATACCTAATTACACAAATTTATTAATACTCTACCAACATGTTCTTCGAGTTAATCGTAAAACATTTTAATTGGGAACTTGCTATGTTAATAATAGGCGGCTTTACCTGAAAAAATGTTAGCCAAATTCTTACCATACATTTTCGTTTTTAACATATTTTTACCGTTCATAATTACATAGGTACACAGTCACATGTATGAAATTTAATTACATCGTATGTCAAAATTATTCACGGTGCTGTGATTTTAATACGAAACTAGTACATTTGTGGTTCATAAAGCTGGGCGATCGTATCTGTGTAGCGGGGGCTTCACAACTGCATTCTAAGTAATGGTAATTACAGATGTCGCGACACAATTGTTGCTCTCGTCTCTTCGAATTGAAAGTAAAACCGTGTTAATGTTACTTATGGACTATTTCACCCCATTTTTATTTTGTTTATAGACAAAATGGCAATTTGTTTTTAATTTGCATAAATATCTAAGTCAACTTTTTAAGACGTATCTAATGGCATTCGAGACTACACAAGCTATATTTAAAATACTATCAGATAAAGATATTTAAAAGGTAAACCTGCAATATACCGGTCTATTAATAAATGCATAATTTAGAGTTATATTGCTACCTACAAATTGTAGGTATACTAAGTTTCAACATTATTGTGTCTCATTCTGCGCACACACTTATATTATAACGAGTTTAATTGTTGATTTTACTTTTCCCTGGCCATGTTGGCCTGGGATTGTTCTTTAATTTGTGCACGGCGTCCTTTTAGCCATCAATCAAGTGTGTAAGGCTGTAGTCTGTATCGGTGCATTTCAGACTTGCCACCGTGATTGTGGAGCCTCTATTGCTTCATAGTATTCTTCCATTTTGGTTAATTCTAATAGGTTAGTTGCTTTAGTAATAGGGTTTATTGTTGGAATGAGGACCGGTTTTATGCGGCTTATCAAAGCTTCGTACGGCTTGAACTCTGTCGTAACAACAATGTACCTTAGAAGTTGTGGAAAAATTTATTATTTTATGTTATACGGCTTGTTGGGAAAATATATTTTGAATGGTAGCGTATTAAACAGTTCGTAATTTAAAGAATTTTGGTATAAACAAAGCTTGATGAATATTACAACCTGGACACAGAAAAAAATATTCAAAGAAACGTAATAGTACGTCCGTATTTTAAAGGTGTTAAAATTAAGATAAGTTGCGTTATTTTTGGTCAAAGATGCACAATGTCTCCACTTGTTAAGGTACGGAAAGGTGTTCACGTTTTAGAGTATTGAAGCGTCTATGTTTTATGATATAGTTTTGTTTTATCATCGCATAGTCTTAAGTAAGTGTTGTATCTTTACTGGGATATTACTGTGACTGGCATGGTTAAGTTCCTATAGTTATTATAGTAATATAGTTTTATTACAAACATATCACGGGATTTTGATTGATTATCTAAATGGTTTTTATTATATTGAAATGCCCAAAATAGATATTTCATGGATCTAACAAACTACATAAACAGCATACTCGTAATCGTGAAATTAGAACTAAAATCTAAAGCAACTTACGCAAGTTATTAACGAAGCTTGTGACCTAAATGATAAGAATCCCAATCACGATGACGGCTAGTCACTTGAAAGAGGTCCGTGATGGTATAATACTGATACAGGACAGATAAAGTACCTAGTATTAGTTAAAATTCCTACCCGTAGAGATGGCTGATAAGCCGCAGTCTATCGGTGTACAATGGTTTTGGTCCTTAAGGGTCTGTAGTGGCTGTCAGCGAAACATTTTGTGTAATACCAGTGATTGTGAACCCATCCTTTGTATGACAATCTATTCTATACTCTGAGTTTACCGATGAATACCGTAAGATATCGTGAAGTAAATGTGAAAGGTCTAGAAATCCCCATTGCATATATACTACTATGGATGAGGAGTGGTCGCGTCATCAATACCGAGAGTTGTGGGTTCAATACCTAAATAAGACAAAAATTATGTGGTCCTTGGACAGTTATTCCAGGTCTAGGTGTTCTTTGTGTCGATTTTTCTGTATGCGTGTGATGCGTTATTTCCCGCGACACAAGAATAAAACTGAAGCAAAAGCCAAAAACTGTAGCAGTCTTAAAAAATGTATGTAAAATTAGTAAATGTAAAAGTGTGTCGTAATATGTGTAATATTAAATATAGGTATGTCATTAAGATCGCCTCTTTTACGTGGGTGAGACATGCACATAGCCGGAGGTATGTATCTGTGGGTCAACTCTGGTTAATCTTTAATGATGAGACGTGAAGCTATGTTGTGTGTGGTAATCACTTAAACTTTTTATAGCTACTGAGAAACAAAGGTGGCGGCAGTGTTATTCAAGAGTCGGTAGATATACTTCATCAGAGCTTGTAAAACAACTATTAAACGATTAGGTGCAGTGTAAAAATAGGTTTTCTCCCGCGTTTAAAGAGATAAAAAAATTAAATAAAGCCTCTCTTCTAAAAGAATTATGTTTTGCCCAAACGTCAGTATCTTCTAATATCCCTTTATCTAATCATGTTTCTTTAAATTACAATATGACTGTCTTTACTTTCTTATCCTTTCTTAACTACTATTATAGATGCGAAAGAGTGTTACCTAGTTAGTTTGCTCTTCTTTCACGTAACAACGGAACCACAATATATAGATGTATTTGTAAAGAGATAATTCATAGGCTCTAAAATGACAAAGATCTCCTTGTTATAGATATATCCTTAATGCACTGTTCCTGTAAGACAGAACCTTTAAAATCAAGAAATTAAAACCGCAAGTAAAATAAATACATACATACATAGATTCACGCCTGTTTCCCAGAGGGGTAGCCGAAATAAATACGATTATAATAATCATAGGGTGTAATCATTATGAAATATTTAATTATTATTGCCATGATGACTGATGTAAAGGCGTCCTAACATTCGCAAACGATATTACTGATACATTTAGTCTAGAATAGAAAATAGTAGTTATTCTGGTAATAAAAATTCCAGCTAGTTGTACCAGTTTTACGTCAATATTTTTTGTTCAAATAATGATAAGTAATTATATTTCTGGTACCAGCAGCTCCCGTAACAAATGTTAGCTGTAAAATAATTATTTTGTTTTATAGATACCATATTGTATTATAATAAACATAATTAAGAAAATAATTTGGTTATAAAGTAAATTAAAAAACAGAAAAGCTATGCACACAACGCAAGAGCACATCACGTTGAAACTGTATTGTTCCACAAGATAGCCGTTTATAGCTCAATAAATTATCAAAATTGTTGTTCTTATACGTACTAATATTTACTTTAAATATAAAAATAATTATGTCTGCTTATTAGGTTTGCACTACGAAACTGCTTTACCGTTTTTGGTGAAATGCTATGTGCAGAAAAGAAAAAGCAACGTAAACTTAGTTTGTAGTACTTACTAGTATTACTATAAATTTGAAGATTTGCTATAATATATTTACTATAACTACAAGTTGCTCAGTGGGAAAATTCATTTAATATTTTAACAACATAAATTAATTTATTATATTATGTTTTTGCTTTATGTCTTTCTTCTACATATAAACTTAAACTGTGGCGAATCTCACAAGGATTCGAGCGCGCAATATGCTTACAAATAAAAATAGGGTCTAAAATATTTTCTTGACATATTAATATATAAATAAATACTGCCCTTTTCACGAGTATTTTCTTTACTCAAGAAATCTTATCCTTTGGGAAGCTTACATGTGAACGTGGATCCAACACCTAAAGGTCCTTAGAGGCTCCTAAACTAAAGTAGGATAGGGTCGTCATTCTACAATTACAGTAAAGATTGACCATGGTAGGGTAGGGTTTGGATGTGAAAAGAACTTGGAGTCAGAATTGTCTGGCTATTCAATTCACCTTTAGCTTAGTTTTATATGACACTAGACATCAAGTCATTAATATATCGAAAGCCATAACTGTTTATGAAATCTGTGATCATCATTTTTACTCAGTTCTTAGGCACAGGGGGCGTACTACCACGCTGTCCAGGGATAGTATAGAAGCAACTAAGTTTACACACTGCCAAAATGGTCTAAACATAACCTTTGTAGTTGTGTTTTATGTCGAGACATATTATATGGTATCAGCAGAGACTACTCAAAATGAATAAATAACGTCTATAATGATCTTACCCTACACCAAAGATGGTTCGTACTGTAAACCTTTATAATAATCATTTTGGTTGACAATCTTTCATAGAACTTGACGCATCATTGGCATGCTTTTACAAACTTTATGATTAGTTCTTAGACGTAGCCGCCAGAAAAGCTTTTAATCGTGTATTGCAACACATACCATGAATTTCTGTTAATGCTTTCGGTTGACCATTGAAGAAAGTACTCTTATTTGTGAATTTCTGTCCAGTTTAATGCATAAAATTCATTCGACAATTTTTGGTACTGGTTTCCGCGTTACTTTCATACAGAACATAAAAATTATTCTCATAGATATGTAAATTTACAATTGCGGACAGAATGATGAAGTTTCTAATACCTATTTATTAATTTTATATAGTTTCTATTAAAAAAATATAGAACAATTTGTCGCTCGATCGGTGCTATAATGTTTAGTCTACTTAACGTTTGGATTAATAGCTATGTTTCATAATTTATAGCCGGGAATAAAATCTTAACAAGCCGATATAACTCATAAACATGGATAAATCTTAGTTTTCGACAGCTGTTGGATAGTTATCATTTGTTTAGTGATTTAGAGGTCCTCACCTAGTTATAAGAAAAATCGCATTCATTATTTAGGTGTGTGGTCTCCAAAAATACGGCAATCTGTAGCTTCCCGTAGGTGTCGTAAGTGGTGACTAAGGATTTATTTGTGGTGAGAATAGGTAGACGGAGCGATGGCCTGCTTTTTGACTAACTCGTTGACTCGTCCGCGAGTCCATTTATAGCCTTTGTTTGATTCATGGTCTCTTGTGGAGAAACAGTGTTTATGGGCATAGTATGCTTAATGCCTGTGTGTTTGAATACTCATAATGATTTAGACCGAGGAGGACTCACATTTTACCCGCTATCTTAAGATCTAAGGTAAAGATAGCAAGGTTATTACTAATTGCCGAGTCCATTTATAGGGTTTTACTACGCTACTTAGAAGTTTATAACTGCTTTTTCATATTTACTTGCTAATAATTTGTTTTTACAAATTACTAGTGCAAAATTGGCCAGTTCTTAGCGTATTAAATATTCAATGCCATATTTATATTTATAATTTTCAGTTTTATTAGCCCGCAAGGCTGATTATAACACCCACAGTTGCTTTGGCCAGTTCCTGTGTCGCATAGGCCGGCAATAGACGCCCGGCTGTCACCACTGCGGCGATTGCCGCGACGTTGTTGAAGACTCGGCGCTGCACACTTTAGCGGCCCGCCTGAGCATCGCAGCGCCGTGAGTTGATCGCGGCAGTCGGTAAGTGATTTCCATCAAGGAGGCGGCGGAGAGGGAGAGGGAACGCTTAAACCCTCCTTGACGGAAATTACTTCCTCACAGAAGGAGATGACGGCGTTCCACGACCTCTCACTCCGGACCATGGAATGAACCACGGCCGGGAGCGATAGGGCAACCAATCCGATTGCCGCGATCAACTCACGGCGCTGCGATGCCCAGGCGGGGCAATCCGCCAAAGTGTGCAGCGCCGAGTCCTCAACAACGTCGCGGCAGTCGCCGCAGTGGTGACAACCGGGCGTCTCTTGCCGGCCTATGCGACACAGTAACTGGCCAAAACAACCATGGCCAGTCGTTACCTGTGTCAGCCGGAAGGTAAGGGCGCCATGCCGCCTCTCCAGCCACTCCTCAAACGCGGGACTTACCGCCACAATCGTGGCGTGCCCGGAGACGGTACATGACGCATGTAACTGGTACATCATAAGTTATATCATAAGTCATATCATATGATATTTATTTCTTAACAATATAGATTGTGTATCGGCATTGTTTGAGCGAGCAATTTCCGTAGGTCATTTACACCTTGCATACTACCCGCGTAGGCGCCTCTACTTGCGCATGTAACTTGCGTCGTGACCAAGAACCATTACGTAAAGTTAACAAACTCCAACCGTTTTTTTTTATACAGTTATATCTTGTATCTGATTTTCAAAATAATGAATTTAATAATTATATTATAATTTATTATCAGCATCGGTCATAATAGGATACGCCACCCCAAATATAACACCTTTCTATACAATTATAATCTCATTAAAAACATTATCTGTAATAATAATAACAAGGAAAAAGCTTTAGTTACTATGATACAAGATTAAATCAGTAGTTTTTGTAGCAACTATCATAATAATGTATTTTTTTAAGCTTCATAGAACGTGTTTATGAATCATTTATAGAAACGATCGTTGCACTTTCTGCACCCAGTCACTTAATTTATCTGATTGTGGCTTGATTGCCGGTTTTAGTTCTAATACCTAGAATTTGATAACAAGGCTACGCTATCTTTGAATTCAGGTGTTCGGCAATCTATGGTGCAATCAAATTAACACACATTTTTGTTTTACGATACTATGTTTTTGGTGCAGACTAAAGTATTCGGCGTTAAATATTTAGCTACAATAACATATGAAGCAATAAACATATGTGAAGTCAAGGATCGGAATATATGCTGGTTACAAATGTATAACCATTTTGACAATAACATGTCAAAATTAGTTGGCTATATATTTGTAACAAGCATATATTTCGATCCTTGAATACACATATGATTAATCGGTTAAGTGCTGAAATGTTGGATGTTACTGATTCAACCCACGTATGAGATATAGAATTGTGTGATCCACTGATAGATTTTTGGAGCTTAGGTTAACCTCCTTTCACGTTATATAAGTTCTAAGAAGTAAGCTATCTATTTGCATTAATAATTCTATAAGTACTACAGTATCAACAAAGGATAGAAATAACAAGAATGATATTTTTAAACAGTTGACCATTAATTATGCGGCATTAACAAACATTTAAATAAATAGCGGATGTTTGTCTAATATAGTTAATATTAAAATAATATAGTAAAAATACAGTAAGTAATGAATATTAATACATCCAAACAATAAAACGTACAACGGCTATCTTTACTCGCGCGTGTAACCAACAGTAAGTTCTTTGTTCGTTTATATTTCTGTTTAAATAATTTCTACTAAAATAAATATATAAATGTATGATGACGACACGGTTTTATATTACCCCTTTTAGTTTTACATCAACACATGTAATACGGTATAGTGACCATATTTAATTAACATTTACATGGCTAATAAATAGTTATGGTTACGGCATAAGAATTATACTTCTTTATTAAATTATTGTTATCTAACTATCTAATGTGTTACAATGTCTCCGTCGGTTCCTAATGTCAGAAAGCTTCCTAAAATTTCTTTATGGTCAGCAGAATGATATAGGAACGCAAATGTTATAAACAAAGAACTATTAATATTAGAAAACTTAAAAATGACTGAATGACTGAACGATATTTTTTACACAAACATCATGGTATAAGTTTGTGAATGATACACATTGACTATATACTACAATTGCAGTTAATTAAATTTATATACTACAATTATCTATATATATAAAACTCTACCGTTACTGAGTGACTGACAGACAACGCACAGCCGAAACTACTGAACGCAAGAAGCTGAAATTTGGCATGTATGCTCCTTGGAGAGTGTAGGGGAGCATTAAGAGAGGATTTTTGGAAATTCCACCCCGAAGGGGTGAAAGGGGTGAAACCCGATATTCACACGGGAACAGGACTTACGCGGGTGAAACCGCGGGAAAACTACTAGTATTTTATATAGGGAGTATAATACGAGCATTTATACCTACATATAAAATTATCATTTTTCTTGTGAACATATGTAAATGTAATTCAAACGCTAAATGGTAGCCAAAGCTTATTGCAACACGACTTAAAACCACAATCACGTTGGCTCAGCCTTTGTAGAGTCTAGCGAGCACAAACGCACTGACAAACAAACAAAAAGTCAGTTTTCTATTTTTGTATTAACTATGTAATAAAATTAATAATTATTAACATTATTTCATAGTTGAACAAATTAATTTGTCAATACCTTTACTCTGCAATACTCAGCTCAAACTTCGTACGCCACCTGTACAAGTGCATTTTTTTATTGCATCTAAATTCACAATCCCAAAGTACCTATAAAATATGATTATTCACTTTACATAATATCGTGTCCCGATAACCCGTTGAAAGCCGGCAAATTAGTAACAATTTGCGTATAATAAACTAAAGTAGGGGGTATTAATAACAGTGTTTGAGACGTCTAATGATATAGGGGTTGGAGGGTTACTTTGTTTATTAAAAGCTGCTTATAATTAATTGCAATAATTACTGTAATAATCACCTGGTAACACGATTATATTGTACAATATGAGTTACAGGATTTTCAGTTAACTTTGTTATGAGTTACTAAGATTGTATTTTTGTATGAAATACTTTTAAGTTTTTAAGTTTTCGTTTTTAAAGATCTTTTTATATACTTCGACCTTGTTTTGTTGATTCGTTAAATCAATGTGTGTACAGAACATTTCATCTCTTAACAAGTAATTTAATGCAAATAATGTTTGTCCCTTGATAGTATTATGTAATACTCTACGTATTGGCAGCTAAAGTGACTGCTTTACTCACTGCGCCATCAGTACAGTCATTACACGCTCGTACAATCATAACCTTTTATGTCTAATGTGAGTGTAATGATTTCTAAAGCACAAAAAAAACAGCAAAAACGATTCGAACAATGGATAAAATAGTGAACTATATAAAAAAATGACAGGTTTACTTAACTAGAAGACTTTAGTTAAGTAACACGGTAATATTTTTTACATATATGTTGTCTTTGTAACAAAAAAGTAATCCATATCGTGATGTTTGTATTCTCAATTATATTTCATAGTCTCGTCTTGAACACCCACATTATTCGGTATCCAATCTATTCCAAAAAAATATAAACAGATAAACTAGAATTCGTAAACGTGAGTTACTCTTAATCGATTCTAGTCACGCTACAATCGATTACGAAATCGGTCGATCCGAATCGATTACATTAAGTGAGCAATTGTTTATTTAAAAATTGTTAAACGCTGTCTACCTTAGGCTTTTATTCTTACAAGAATGACATATAGCAAAACGCTTATTGAAATTAGCAACTCTATGTAAGCAAAATAAAGAGTCTAGAAAAATGGAGGACTAATATGCCATCTGCTTGATCCGTGTGCAAGCACTTTTAAAGAATAATTATCTCTTTACACTACCATCCTTGTATTAAAAATGAAATAAAAAAGTTATTGGCATATAAGTAACAATTTTACTACAAGACACGCGCTGCTTCCAGACGAGTTTTGCAGTTTTTACTTTCATCTAACAATCCAGAGTATTTTTATAAAATAATTTCATGTAATTTATCGCCAAGTACGTTATATAAATTATACAAACAATAACTGTATACCACTATCTATGCTATAATCGGAACGTTTAGTCGCCGTTCGCATTTTATATCTGCACCTTGCTCAAATAAAAACTCGAAACAATTATACTTATGCGACAAAATGTCGTATCTACCAATTGGAGGCCAATAAAAATTTAACATTAATCTATCATTCACTAAGATTAAATTGGTTCGTGATATGACTGATATCGATTAAAAGACGGCATGTGGCATTCCGCGGCGGGTTTCTTTGCACCGATGCATTTTCATGGAATTGCCAGCGTTTTTCCGACACCTTACAATTGCATGACTTGAATTCTAGAAAGCTATATTGGATAGCCTGTTTTAATGACAGATCTTTAAACTATTAAACGTGAAGCAAAAAATGGTTTGATATAATTGCGGTATTTTGCGATTAATGCGATTAATATAAAGCACAAGAGGCTTGTCAAGCGTGCCGGTTACAACGGACACTATTTCATTTAAATTAAAACGGAGCTGAAGGAATTGGAAGTCATTAATTTCAGATCATTGGCTATTAATAGTCGACACTATTATTATTAAGTAATCGAAAGACTAAAGTAAACTAATGGAAAATATACGGCCTCGAGAAATTATTACCTTAAAAACTAATTAACATAACAAGATTGTCCAAAACTAAAGATCTCCATTAGCATTGTAACATTAATCAAGTTTTCTACTTTGATATATCGGACATGGAATATGGTACGTTTGATACATAACGTAGCAAGACACATTAGTAAAATTGATCAGTGACAATTTAATAAAGAACAAATAATTTAAATAGCTACATAGACTTATTATAAAAATATTTTGTACATAAAAGTCTCTGTTAAACAAGTATGATTACGTCTACAGTTTGACATAACTGTAGTCTATGTGTCACTTCAAGAATGTCATCTGAGGATCTGTTATTGTCGTACACTCACTCAACGTGTAATAAATTTTATTGTATGACAAAAAACAGCTCTAAAATAGTATAAGCCAACCGCAAATGGAATAAAGTAGAGGCATAAATAAGAGGAGGTTTTGCGGCGAGCAGCTAACGAGACGAAGCAAGTTCCTCGCCGGGAATTCTAAGAGTTGAGAATTCTTCAAGTTGCCCGGAGCCCAAGTTTCGCAGGTGCGGTTACATCCGACTTCCCGGAGAGCCCCGCGTTTTCAATTTAAACAATCATCGGTTTCGGCCGTAGCGTAGGTATTCGTAGTACTACTTTATAACAAACGCGTAATGTATTAGCTCATGCTTTTGTACTAAAGACCCTTTTTATATTCTGTTATAGTTTTCATCAATACAGCCAATTAATTAATGAAGAACGTGATCAAAAAGTGTAATTAAAAGCCTGAGCTTCTGTATACGCGAACATTTATTGTGCCTGGCAACGTACATTGTTTTTCTTTAGTATAAAGTTTTTGCTTGGCAAACAATTAAAAATAATAGTTGCTTATTTTTATCTAGAGTATTTATTTTAGCTGACCTATACTTAAGCATTCTTGTAACCATTAGATGCATCCAAAGAATTAGATAAGACATGTAGTACAATTATAGAAGTGTTAATTAAGTATTAAATTATTTTTGTTTTAAATATTTATTGGCATCCACCGGATAAGGATAAATAGTTTTGTTAGCATGTGTACCTATACAGTTACATATTTTCTTTAAAGAGAATATTGAAAAGGTCTTATCGTCTTGTATAGTGTTGTATCTTTACTTGGTACATAAATGGATATCTTCTTTAAGAGTAAACGCGATTTGCATAGCCGTCACCCTGAGATGTGTACTGATAACGACTGATTTATCGTCTCCCAAGATTAGAGCCATAAATAATGCATGACTCAGAGGACCTACTAGTCTTTATTCAAATAAAACGCGCATATGACAGCCATACCTACAAACAAAAATTCACCAAAGAGACTGTTTTTATCCGGTATATGTTCTACACGCGAAATAAAATTTTTATGTCAGCTTGGCATTTCGTCAGTGCATACTTTTTTATATATTTAGATATTCCGCGACTAGGAATTCGCGTTCCATATCATATATTCTGCGATCAGTAAGTATAATAAAATGCTAACAATGGGAACGATTTTGTTGTAACGAATTAAACCAGTTTTTCGTCTATGCTATAAATCAATAAAAAGGCATTGTAGAGTTTTAGATCTGTCAAAAATGTATATGGATTATAACTCCAAATTAAAAGAACTATTCAAATTTTGCAACACCTATAAATTTACTAACGTCTAATTTGGTAGTCGGTTGGCTATTAAAATAAATCGTTATATATTTTTTTTTCTTAGGAAGAAATGTAATGAGACTAAAATAATATCAATGAGAAATAAAAAAAAATGTACGACTATTTCACAGAAACATGTGATTTTATTATAGTTACGTTATATTACACTAAACTTACGCACAAAATTCACACATAAAATGTGGCTCAGTGATTTATTATTTTCTCACACAAAATATATCTCACGGTTGTTTAAATGAAAAATAAAAGTGTGGCTATGGAATCCTTCAAGAGCTCACGTACAGTGTCGTTTAGAGGTTACTAGGCTGGCCCAGGACCGGTTTGTCACATGGTACGGGCCACGTGCGGCCTCCACAATATACCTATACATCATTATACATGTGAATATAAACCCATATATGATTATATGAAGACGAGGACGCAACGCTGCGCCGTAAGTGATTTTACGACTTTTTAAATGCTTTCGTTCATGGCCCGTGGTTTATGGGGCTGTTGGTCATAAACTGAGCTGATGTTTGAGTGCCGTTTTAGGGCATACTTTGATTTCAATAAACCGTTAGCTACCAAATCTGTTGTAAACACTGATTGAAAAGGGGGAACTCGCCAATTATCCTCAACTTGTTAACACGAACGATCGTAATAGAAAAACTTGGCACTACGGTATTCCTCAGCTGTTGGTTAGGAGTGTGGGAATCTATTTGCAATATTCTGTTGCAGAACAAGTGATGTATCGACGCGTATAGGCTGCCAAGCCTGCCTGAGGACGCCTTGTCTCTACACGTTACAAATAGACACCTTTTACGACGAATATATTTGAGTAAATAATTGATAAATTTTCAAACGAGTCTCAATAAAATTAATAAATTGATTATGTAGGTATATACTTTTATAAAACTATAACGTACCCACATATTAAAGGTATTTTGTGTCGATTATTTAGAGAGATTTATCCAATTCTGTTTAGCAAACCGGACATAAATGATGCATAGTGTGAATCATGTAAATGACGTCGCGAGTGCGCTATAGATAAAGACTAGTAGGTCCACTGAGTAGGGTATTGCAAGCGGACAAAGTCTCGGACAAAGGCTCAGTATCAAGTATAGGGACTGATGACGTCTCATACTCATACTTTAAGTTAGTTGTTAGTAGCTTGCTAGCTTATAAATAAGTACATTTTGTTGCTTTTACGGATTATTAATAAAGTTCGAATAATAGTTGTGACATGCAAATATTTTGTTCCAGATATAATTTCCCTTTTCTTTTTGTAATTACCTATAAGATTATAGGTTTGTATGAATTTTCAAGTATACAATAAAAATTGAATATAAAATAGGAATAGATCAAATTCGGTCAACATTATATCATTATTTATACCTTGTTCAAAATATTAGATTTTGTTAAAATTAAATATTTGGCACATCATATCACAATCTATCAATGTTATGATTAAAATGATACCTAAGGTTAAATACATTATTATAATTTAAAATATTACATTACATATTTCATTTTACACTTGTATTTTGACATTATACAGTTTGCATTATAACTACTGTTTCAGTTTTTAAACAAACATTACTCTTGATACCTATGTCTTTTATACTTTTAGAAAATGTTATTTTAATATAACGATCTCTTGAACACGATTTAAATAGAGACCTGAGTATATGGAATTAAACAAATTTGAACCCTATTGTCATTACTTAACACAAATATAATATTATAATTTATATTCACACAATTAAAGTTCAAATTGCTTTACTTGCAGATTTCGAGTTAAGTCACTGTTTTATTAAGAATGCGATATGGGTTAGCATGTTTTTTTAAATAGGGCCGTATTAGGTAACTTTGATAAAACAATTCTGCCGTGTATTTCTGGTATACTTATCTCTGGCTATAATAAATAGATTCATGTGTTTTCACAAACATAGCAGCTTCAATATATACACGCTGAGCAAGAAGCTTCAACTATTAAAATAAAGCCTTACAGATTTTTAATGGTGGAATCCCAACTATCACTGTTACACTTTTGTTTAAGAACAATATACAGACTAGCTCTTATTATCGAGATGCCTAATTTAATGAAAACTTAACTCTATTATGTTGATGTTCCTCTTCATGATCTTGAACTAAGCTATTTAACTCATTTATATGATTATGAATTAGGTTAATATTTGCTGTACAATTAATGCGATTTTTATTACATATTTTCTGAAGTGCGTGCCAATAATGTCAACAGTACTGTGTTTTATAAAGATAGCTTTTATCACTCTGGGGTTATCAATAATTTGGACTATCACTAACAAAAATGAAAAAAAATTATTCATGATTACTTTAGTTTTAGTTGACTGATAGTTGCGCTTCCTTGTTGTTCGATGTGTTAGTATGTGCGTGTATGAATGAATATTCTTCACAATTAATTGGCGTGTATAAAACAGGTACGAAAATATGTTCGAGAAACATTATACTTATTGAACCTCGTAAATGCTAATTGTCATTTCCTTGGCAATAGATAGCTTGGTCGATCCAATAATTTAAAGATATCTATACTAATATTATAGTACCCTGTTTGTTTGTTTGTAGGGATTTAACTCATAAACTACTCTACGAATTCTAACAATTATTTCACCATTAGTCTAAATAAAATATAGTCTTTGTTACTCAGTGATAATATATTATCACCGAGAAACAAAGATAATTTTTTTTAAAGGTCCTTTACCAGATCCTAACCTACATTTACGCGAGTGAAGCCACGGGCAAAAGCTAGTATATAATATAGATGAACAGTTCGATTCCCAGGTTGGCGTGAGTTATTGGTTACAAGATTGGCGGTCTATGATATTGACAGGTGGAAAGCAAAAGACTAGAGGACCCTATCTACGTAGTGGTAACAAAATAGTGCTGATGAAACACGGTGTGTTCTCTTTGTTCTACGTTGCTTCTTTTTGAAAAATAACATTAATCTAAATGACTGAAATTTCACAATGTTCTTACAGCCAAAAGCAACATATTTTAGGGTGCAATATATTTTAATACTTGAATTCAGAAATCGCATGTAAAAGTTGCAAAGACATACAAGTGTCTTTGTTTTCCTTTGTTTACTGTAGGTACACAACACACTTATAAAAATCCTAATATATATTATAATTTTCGTAATTAAATGTATTGTTAATAGTTGTGTTATCTAATATAATAATAGTCATCATTACAGAGGACATTATTACCCAATTTATAACATCATTTAAAGTTGATATTTTTGTTTTCTGCCGCATAAACAGATTTTTGGGAACATTTTATATATAATTTGGTAAATTTTGCTATACCTGCCTACAGATATAGTTAATTACAAATTTATACATACGTTTTTTATGAGTAAATATTGATTAATAGTTACATTTTAACGTTTTTATGTAACTTTTAATTTAAAATTTAATTAAATATAACATGCAAATAAATTATTTACACATAAACTACAGCTGGGCTAAATTTATAAGGAAAGGATTAGTTATTAAGAAGTAATATCAAATATTTATTGCCAGTAACTATCAGCTGTTAAAAGTTTAATACATTGCATGGGACAGCAGTTACATTCAATTTGAGCTGGACACACCTGCCTCTTAGCCAGTAGTCGTTTTGTAAAGCTTCTATAGAAATCTATTAGCTAAAAGGCCTGAGGTCAAATGCCTGCGGAGGCCCATTAAAACTTTGTTTAGAAGTCACTGCTTCTACTTAGATATTAGCTAATTGGGTAAATGTTACTTCCAAGCAATTGTATAATCTGCAAAATATACCTTTGAGTGAATGCGTCTTCGAGATTGAGCAATTTTAGTCCTCCGTTTTGACCAATGATTTATGATGATCAATGGTTATCAAGTTATAATTGTGCGCATAATTTTCGAATCTGACTTAACTTGTTATTTATGTCTTGAAAATTAAATATCCATAGTAACCTGCAAACTTAAAAGAACCACTTGTTTCGAAAATATTGATTTGGAGATTTCTGTTTGTTGTTTCTAAGTTCCATTTAAATGATAAGTATAATAATGAAATGAAATATGGCACACCTAATCATGGACACATTTTATTTGCATTTTAAACAACTTGAGAGTTTATATTGTTCTCTGGTCAAATAAACGAGCTCAAATGAAGCGGGCGGCGCAAGTATATTTTGATCAAACTCAGGAGCAGAAGTTCAAAAACAAGTGGCCGGGGGGTGAGGCACGCACGCGGGAGGGTTGAAAGGAGGTGGAGTGCCACCCCCGGCTCAAAGTTATCGCATTATTCAAGCGAACGCGACTCTTGAGTAATTTTGAAATATTACAATTTTCGAGACGCGCCGCGCCGCCGCCCCGCACTTCGACGGACGAAGACCAACTTACTTATGTCTACCTATAGGTATATACCTACCCTATGTAGCTATACAACTACATAGTTAGAATCTTGGCTTTGCGGTTCTCAACTTCTGTTGTGTTAGTTTTTTGTGGAAATATGTTTTGCAGTTTTATTATTCTTCTTTTGATACTTCCAAAGTTGTTTTAGCTGATGATTTAGTATTTTTTCAATGTTCCGTCTATGACTATGTATGTTTTGGTATAATCGGATATAATCAATGCATGCGTTAATATAGTCTACAACTTTGTAACTAAAGTTTCCTCCTAATCAGAAAACACTAATACAGAAAGTTACACAAATGTCAAATATAGGTACTTAAATTATAAGGGAATAAATAACTAAGTATACAATAATTATGATAAGTCTGTCGAATTAAGTCAAGCTTGAGTAGAATATAATGTTTAAAGAAGTGTGGAATTTGAGTAGGTAAATAGGTACACAGCGTGTAGCATGTGGTTACATTACAACACCGTATAGGAACCCTGTAACTAACTTAAAAGGCAAATATATTAAAATATGATAATTTCTAACAAACTAAATAAAAAACAAGATACGGCTAACAAATTTTATATGACCTTTTATAAAATATATTTTAGATCACGATGCTATTTATGATCAATACCCAATAATATTATACCACATCTTTATTTACACGATGTATAAATGAAAATAAAATTATACATAATAAAACCTTAGCGAAACGTATGCCAGCCTATTTCACTATTATTAAAAATAAAAAAGCGAGTCATAAAGTTGTTTTATTTATCCACTCTATTAATAAATGCTTATCTTCAGAATATTTAAATTCCAACGAAATATTTAGTTCTTACAGATGTTACTGTTAATAACTTTATGGTTCATAGAAATATGTATTTTAATACTTAAAAAACAAAACGGTATATATATTAGCAGTAGCCAGGCGACACAATAGAACAAAGAATACATTTGTTTCAAAGAATAACAGTAGTCAAAACAAGAACATGTGTTACATTAAATAAACAACAAACTATAAAGTGGTGGATTCCTAAAAATTGCTTCGCAACTTCAACAAAAACGGGCCTATTCTATTCTATTGTTATGTAAAATAGAGAAAAGATGCAAATTCGTACCGTTATGTTTACGTTCTTTTTGTTTGACCGTTAGCTATAAAAAATGAAGAAGGACCGTTTTGTGACAATTGCATGCATTGCACAAGGTTTAGAACAAAGTGTCTATTCACCTGCAGACACAGGTAACTGATTATTATGCTAATTTCTATGACAATGTATTTGCGCTGCGAGTAATGTTTTGGAGAATTGTGGCCAAAAGGTAACATAACACCTTGACGTAATTTATTGTTCTATTTGTGGCGTTTATAACAAAAAGTTCGTTTCCGTGTTCGACTTATCTTTGACAAGAAAATTTACTGCTTTTTTTTAGGAAACGTTATGAAGAAATGATCGTTGCCTTTGTGTTGTTTGTACAGTTTTAATATCAATATAGGTTGAACGAACTTTTAGGAGCCGATCATTACACATCTACGCAACAGATAATTATTTATTATTATTGCAATAATAACATTGTTATAAATTATTGATTAGATGCGATTGGTTTTTATTTTGGCAGAAATTATGCACGCGAATTTTGAATGTCAAAACGCGATTTTATTCTGTCATCGTTATCATAAAATTATGATAATGCCAATATTTATATAACAATAAAAATTTTAATTATTCAATTAGTAGTATTTGTACGTGAAACAAGTTATTGACCAGATGTGGTGAAGTTTATGACGTCTAATAGGGTTTATAGCTTTTTTATTGACATTAATGTTCTCTTGACTTCGCCGTTTACGACCACCTCATTCATTATCGAACCGTGGAGGTCGTATCATCACTGTAAATCATAGATGAAATTATGGATAAGCAAACATACGACAATTTTGACCGCTGTAAATGTAAACGAATTTATGACTATACAATTACTTATTCGCAACTTTCTGCTTATTTAGTAGGTCATTTCATTAGTAGATACAATCATTGGCATTACTAATAAATAGTTAAATACTGTACCTACCTATTCCATTACAGTAGAAACATGCACATCTTCCGTGCATTGCAATAAATTACGCACGTTTACAAAAACGTAATTAATCGGCATCAAGTTTTTATCTGGCCGCGTCTGGCAACATAAATATATTGATAACACTTACTACGTTTTTAGCCGTGGTTCGGAAATATGATAATCGGCTCAGGATCGCGGCAGTTTCGTCGTTCCTCACGGTATAAGACAATAATGTCGTAACAGATACGACAATACGAACACCACGCGGCCGCACACCGCACGATTTATTGCCTATTCGATAATTATGCGGATTCAAAGCTGAAGTGCGGTGCTTTACGTTCAGGTTTACGGTACTTTACGGCGTGCGACTACTGAACGACTTTGTATTTTGTTACGCTGGGGTTAGGATCTATTCGGCCCGCTATCCCCGCTCGGGAGCGAAACAATCGGCTATTTGCTTATTCCGTTGCGGCAGTGGGACTCGCTCGCCACGTTTGAAGTGACTGCAATTTGTCTCCAGCGACGTATTTCAAGTAGATATGATCGTGTGTACGACCGATGCTTGCATAAATTTCTCACTAACAGATGTTGTTTTTTGCTTGTTGCGCACGGGAGGTAACCGACTCACCTGTTACTGGGTAATGTTTGACGCTTCACAAGCGATTTTTTGCTGAAATTAAAAGTTCGATAGCGTCTGATCGGCAGTACGTGCCGCGCATCCGCTCAGCATACTTGCAACCCACGGCGAGTGTTCAACATGTTCGAGCGCATCATGTGGAACACTTATCTCGCTAGCTGCATTATAAACAATCGATTGCACTAGAACTCACCACAACATATGAAACGAGAAATACCAACATTGGGTAAACAGATTCTGAATCAAACTAGTTGGTGAGTGGCGAGTTGTCCCATGCAAGTCGTTAAATGAACGGTACTGACCTCAGGAATAAACAGTCGAAGAAAAAGTTAGCGATATTTTTGTCATTTCAAGTCACTTATTGTCTCTAAATGGCGTCGGTGCAGGCCTTCTTGTTAAAATAAATACGCGATAAATAAACATGAAGTTTAATCAAATTCGATAAAGGCAGATGCGCGGCGCGCGCTTCTTTTATGGCAATAACGGGTGTGTGCCGACCGGTAGCATTGGCACTTGCCTGTGTAACAAAAACAAAAGTATTATTGGAATCACTCATTAGCTTATTAAGATGATAATTTATGACCGCAGGTAAGACAATTTCATGGTGTACGACTTTTTATTAGACAAGGTCCCATCGAACGATTGCATCAAACAAAAAGTTTCACGGAAGTTTCTCGCCCTGTTTAGGTGGATGCGATTCAATTTGTCTAAGAGTAGCGCATGCTCATCGAACCGGTGATAGGTTTTATTCGTTCGATTAACATAATAATTACGGGAAGTACAAGTGGAATAAATCCATCTATCAGCTCATCAATTTATGGGACTTTATAATCCGAACAATATTTTATGATAATTTAATTGAGATTCGCATTCCTTTGTATTTTCTTACGATAATCAAAGAGAATGAACTGGCGAAAACAAAACTGCAGTAATGGAGGTAAGTAACTTGTTTTTAATAATAAAGTTAGCTCCATTCATAATTTAAAAGTAGTGACGCCCATTTGGAGTTAAATTTCCAATAAAAAATGTACACCTTACATTGCAATAAATGGTTATTCTATGAAAGACGTTGTAATATACTGCCACCAAAGACTACTAAATGTTTATTTGTTAAAAGTTATATGATCTCATGTTACTAAGTCTTGTGTTTAATTTGATAAATTACTTAAGAGTCAACTCTAACCAATTTAACTATGGTTATGTATAAATGAAGCAACAGGGCTATCTGAATAGCACTACAACTCAGATTGGAAAAATTGCATGTCTTGACTGTATATCTCATATCACTTTTTGCAGTCTATCAAACACTATCAGCTAAAGGATAAAATATACCCAAAACTATCTAGAACTGACTAACTGTGATTTCGTAGCTACAGTATCCTATATATTTATGAACAAGAATCAAGAATCAAAAAGCAGTAGTGTAAGCATTGTAATATTCATACTATGATAGAGCGCTAAAAGACATTTGGCAGATGAACTAATAGCTAATTTAATAGAGCCTTGTTTCAATAGGTCCTATGGTTGAAATACAAATTGCTGGGCGTCATCAAAACAGCGCCTCAATGATATCACGAAAAAGTGTTCTATACCAAGATTCTTCGAGTAGAGGACAAAAAACATATCAAGAGCAATACTGCTCCGATCTCGCTCTTTCAGAAATTGGGCGATGAGTAAAGGTAAGTTTTATATTCTAGACTTTTATGTTTTGTCCAAATTACAATATTGTCTAAATGATTAAACAATGACAAATTTTGAAATGTTCTTTGCATAAGTTTTAAATATTGAATACTGACGTTAAAGCGGACAAATACGAAAAGTATGGTAATGATATGGGCCTGTAATACGGAGGGTTAAGGAGCGTGTTAAAAGAACAGTTTCGAATATCAATGAAGAAGGTTATAAGGAAACTGGAGGGCCAAGGAAACAAGGGACGCATTGTTCAGTAAATGTTGTAAAATAATATGTGTGGGTAGATAAAAGTGAATAGAAGAAATGTGTTTAAGTAAAATTATTCTCCAATAATATAGTCCCTGGAATAAATACAGGAACTTAACCTTCAAGACTTTATGTTATGTGGGTATTAGGTTATATTATATATTAAGCTCTGTTTTGAGAAACTCGGGTAACAGTTATGTACATATCGCACTCTTAATAAAACAGCGACTTAACTCGAAATTTGAAAGTAAGGCAATTTGAACTCTAATTGTATATGTTAAATTCTAATATTATATTTGTGTTAAATCTTTGCAATAGAGTTCAAATTTGTTTAATCCAAAATACTGAGATAAGTCTCTGTTTTATTAAGGATGCGATATATACTACATACCTACATAGTTCTTATTTTGGCTATTACTTCTATATATAGAAGCGATAGTTTGATTCTGTATTTCTAAACGATGAAGACAATAGTTTAGGAAAGTAAAAATTGTACATATTTATATCTGGAGTCGGTATAAATGCCTTTCGGGTTTAGGGCAACGTGGAATACCACGGCCAAGTATCTAACATTAATTTTATTTATAACCTAATGATCGATTTCATAATTATGTAGAGTATGTACAGTTTACTCTGAATTTTGCTTGTGTGTAAGAGATTTAAATCCTGACTAAGAGATTTAAATCTTTGGCTAACACATACATATATTTTATCTTTAAATATATATTAAAGTGTAAATATAGTGGTAGATAATTTTAATAGTTCTATAATAATTAATAGTAGGCGTATATATACTTTACTTATTAATACAAATATTACATTTTCAACAACTTATACAAGAAATATTTTTGTATAACAGAAAATTGATTAAATTGATATGCTTTAAATTTTGATATTAGTACATTGAATATCATGTCGAATATATCAGTAAAACGAAACATGAAAATGTATGTAATTAGACGAGAAATCGATACTGTTTTATAATCATAATTGTAGTATAAAACTCTCCACGAATGATTTTCTATTTGGCTGAGCAATTGGCATAATTATTTTGTCGTGAGAAATGGCACATTAAAATTGGATTACACTTCATTTAAACATTTAATTATACTGTAGTAAAATATGACATTTATAAGTTTTAAATTGCATTATGTTTATAAGTAGTATTAAATCTTCAATATACATTATATCTATGCAACGTTATTAACTAACATAACGCTATAAAATAAATAAGTTTTAAGTGCATAATGTGTTAGTTCTTTGATGAAGTTAATTTATATTTTGATCCTCTACTTTGTATTCCAAATATCCAAGTTTTTTATATCCACTTCTGTCACATAAGTTAAAAATACATTAGTTATTAAAAGCTGTCATAGAAACGGCTCTGGTGTAAAATTATTACACCACTATAAGAAACAGGTTTTTTTAATAAATCTGTGTTTATTCAAACGGAAAATTTATACCTTCAAAGTGGGTAAACAATATTCATACAGTGCCAACTAGTTAGATGAGAGGACAGAATTGAGTCACTGCGCATACAAGGAAAGCTAAATATTACAAAAAGCAACCAGCAGCATCACTGAATAATAAGTAGAGATTGAGATCTAACAGGGTGATGTGAAATAAGACAAATATGGCGGCGCGCATGACCAGAATCACAAATGTTGCGCCCGCGCAACCGAGACACTCCTTGAACTACTTCTTTTTTATTTTTCTGGACTTTAAGGAAGTCTGATCAAGGACTGATAAGATTTTCAAATTGAGTTTGTTGCCAGTTATAGCAAAAAATAAAGAAAAAATGTTTACTTGAGTTCGAAGTCGATGGAACTCGCTTGTCGAGTTTCATTTTATTACGAATAAAACAGTGTTTTGGAATTTGTGTTTTTACTTCGTCTACTTTGTAGTTAATGAAAATGCGACAAATGCGGTGTGTACACATAGTTCTCGGCAACGTCGTACGTAAACAGTGCAATTAAATGTAGATGCAATTTTATTGTAGGAGCTTCAAGTGAGTCAGGCCTTGTGCCAAATTATTTGAATTATTTTCTATTCAGTGTGCTTTGTATAAAACTTTATATTTTATATCATTTGATATCAGTTAGTGTATTTGTTTTTATTATATGTACTTACATTTGATTGTCGTATTTTTATTGAAATTATAATATTGTCATGTAAAATAAGTTTTATTTGATTACTTTATTTTACATAATAGGTGGAATAGAAAAAAAAAATTACGTGCCTACAATATTCAAGTAGGTAGTTATCATAAAATTATAAGTATCTTTTTATGAAGAGTAAGTATCATACTATAATAATTCGGATGGTGAAAATATCACCATTCCTAAGTATATAATAACACACATAACAAATTATATACCTATAGGTAATTACATTTACAAGATCTATTTAACAGTGTGGGTACCTATATACAATTGGAATAATTATTCTTATTAATAGGTATTGTATAATATTTATATGTATTATATTTATTTGCAAAGTTTTATGAACTATTAAACAAGTTACAATAAGTTTAGGCAGTTCTTATACAAATGATATCTGTATTAGATAATTATGTTATTAAATTTTCATATAAATTATATAATTACATAAATTATATACCTAATTATATATTATCAACCTATTAGTCATAGAGGTCAATCGTCAAAATTAGACTCTACTATTAAAAGCGATAAATGTTGTGCGTTGATTTCTAAATTAATTTTATTAGCATCTAGTTCTAAGAAGCTGCTATGTATACCTATCTCGTCTCAGTAACAGTGTATTTCATAAATGGTAATGTTTTTCTATCAATTTCGCGAAAGCACAGGGAAATTTCGACCCTAAACTAATTGATACAAAGTTCATTTTTGGTAGTTTTAAGTAGAGCTGAGTTACAGTATAAACTTGCTTAGTGGACCATACAAATCTTTTAATTTACAGTTAGTTTAGATGCAGATTATATTATTTGAGATTTGTTTTATGATATTTTGGAACGTTTGCCAAATTTTGGGTTTATTGGCAAACGTAGAGCTCAAAAGTATTACGGCGACAGTTTCTCTAGATAATAAACATTACATCACTTTGAATCAAGCACTGTTTGATTACATTATTTTGTATATGCCAAATTTAATATGTAATCTTATTTATTTTATCATTCGTCTCAAGAATATCTCATACATTTTATGATACTTACTGTTAATATAGTATGTTTACAAAAAAAATCTCTCACGCGAGTAATTATGTATCTGTTCTGCTATCGTGTTAGGCTATTTAATTCATCCGCTGCCAATAAGTTGGCGGTTTTAAACAGTTTTTAAACAGCCAATTTACGTTAGGGAGACCTTGAAAAAGTAAGTTTGAGGAGCAGAAGAGTAGTGATCCCTTAGCCCGAACCTGTGAAGTTTGGAGCCATAAATCGCCAATAAACTTACCTTAAGCCGGGCGGCCGCGGTTCGCCGACGGCAAACGCGCTCGCGCCATCTCGCTCGCTAAAAACTTCTTCACAAAACTCACAGTTCTACCGAATAAAAAGAGTTCCGAGAGTTTCACTCCGTCGAGTCACGTGTCAACGTTTTAGATGCGGCATGAGCGCAATACGTAATGTGTCGGGTGCACGTGGGTAAGTAGCCGTCAGCCGTCAGCCGTCAGGTGCGGAGGCGAGCACGTCGTGTTGTTTATGGCGCGGTGGATTACGCAACGCGTAGTCGCCGAGGCGCGCGTCAGTAGAATGTGGCGACCGATGCTTTACGAGCGACGCCGCACCCCCCGCCAGGCGACGCCACACGCCGCGGCGCCGCACTAAATCTGCGACCAACAGAAAAGGACACCACCACCCTCCGTTAATCCAACACCATTGATGTCCGAGAGACAACGTTAATCGGAGCGATTAATTGAACGGTCCGGTCTCGACTCGCGATAGAATTGTATCGGCGGCGGTTGGCCGTAGCACGGCCGATCCAAGCAAGTGCGGCGTCGTAAAGTTTCTTCGTGTATCGTTCGATGCACCAGACGTTGATGCCAGTACGCACGACTAGAAAGTTGCTCTACTACGCGAAACTGATCAATGATCATCATTCCGACAAAACGATTTCTATTTTATTTAAACTAGCAAATTTAGTACTCGTCATGATCGTGTTAACAATGTTTACCGAAGCGATTCATATGGCAGATGATTTGTTAAAACTATGTGAACGTAACGCACTCATAACACACGCAATGCTACTGCAGATATCACGCATGTTAACCATCTTATATTAGATCTACCCTCCCCTACAGACAATCTAGTCAAACAGGCCGATCCCGTTGCATACAAACAGTGGAGTATCGATTGCCCAACCTAATCCTTCCAAAATAATTTCTAGACTCATTGGCTTTCACAGCTGAGGTCATATGACTTCGATGAATGCATATCGATCAAGCAACCAAATTTATAAATTCATTTAAACGTGGAAGTAATAGTTGACATAAAGCAAAATAGATCATACTAGTTATTGTAATAACGTATAAATAATATCATTTAAACTATGGCAATGTGTCTACTGATAGGCTTGCACCCACAGGTGCTTTAACGGTTGGTGGTTATAACGGCTGATATTACTGCAACACAATTATACGTCTTGCGCCCTTTCCACATAGCTGTGATAAATCGCCCGATATTACTTACCTCGACATTATAATAGGCATGTAAATAATGCAAATATATGTAGTAAGATACCAAGCGTACAAAATGTAGGTACTGGGAACTCTTTTCCTCTTCCTCAAGATTAGTTCTGCATCATGGCTTAATTTATTTTCTACTTGTTTCACCGTTTTTCGTTGTCGGTAATTTCGGATTCTCTAATATATTTATTGGGCACGTAATCTGATGATATATTAGGTTCTAACTATGGAATGTAATTATTATGGATAACTTGCATGAGTGGCTTACATCGGTCATTTATACGATTCATACAACCCACGCAAGTGCTTTAACTTGCGCATATTACACATAACACGTCATGTTCAGGAGACGTGTATTAAGCGTAGATGCGAGATATGGGAACAGACCGCGCGGGCGCCAAAGCCTTCACGTGCTTAACGTGCTGAGACCTGACCCTGCTCATGCAATTTTTAATTGTATGAAATAAACATGCAATAGTTGTCAGTATATAATTGTTCTTCCTTAAAGAATAATGATGCGCGTAATTGCTTTTAAATGGTATTGGAATACAAATAAGCAGAACGCGTTACCTACTTTGCATGTGCTTAGACATAGAGCACTTATGCATATAATATCAGTCCTGTATATAAACTGACTCACTGTTAGGTATAGAGCTCTTCTGAGTGTGATTTGGATAAGGATAACCTTCCCCAGACTATTGATTGATATTTAGTCTTAGTCTAACCCTTCTCGAAGCCCTTCTCCAAGCCTTTCTCCAGTCTGCACTGGCCAGATGGTTGGTTGACTTCACTTATTGTCAAAGATATGGAGAACCTTCAGACATACAGATTACCCCACTTTTGATTAACTATTTAATACGCACATAACTTCGAAAAGTCAGAGGTGCAAACCTTGGGATTGAACTCAAGATCTCTGCGTGGAAGTCCATCGATACCCTATTAGGTTATTGCTGCTACGCTAGATTATCACTGCTATTGCACTTGTTCATTGTGTTGTCTATACATTCGAATTATATTCAAATGCAATTATTCACATCGCGAGCCCAGCTACTCTAACTGATATATTCGGCTGTGGTCTTTTGTAGGTAGGTACTTTTCCATGCTTCGTGATCTAATTTAAACGACATGCCAGGTGCAAGCAAGGTTCTCGCTGAACTCTAGCTCTCTCAAAATCATTGTGCTCCACCGGAAGTATACATTATGAGATTATAATCACATACTTGAGTAGCAATCTTATACTGCACACATTCCTAGAAAAATACATTATTTTAGTAAAGTTGTATTCCCATGTAACCAACCGTCTTTTGAGTTTATTTAAGTTCGAGATGGTTTCAGAAAAAAATATCTCGTAACTATAATTTTTTTTATATAATAGGTATAGATATGGCGAAAATACTAAACCTTTGAGAATTTTTTATATTATTTGGTAACACATACACGATCATTTCATACATATATACCTATAATATATACATATATATCATATAAGGAGGTATACACATAAGAGTGTTTGCCCTCACCGACCATTGACTAACATTTGAACACAAGATATAGGCAACTATTTACAAAACGTTAAGTTTGACTTCCATCCATATTGATATAAGATCAGAGTCCAAAGGTAGTTGGAACTTACGTAATATAAATGTTGTATTGACAGAAACTACAGCCTTGAAGCTCTCAATTTCATAAATTCATGGTGGAAGCAAACTCCAAGAAGACAAACATGGTTAAACGTCGAAACCGTAAAAGATTTAAGAATATTTTTTATAAAATAGTTGTCTAGAAAGAAGGACAAGATTCAGTTGAAACATAGTTTGTGGTAGATGCTGGAACTATTAACAACGGAAGATAAATTTCAAATTGATTGGTTGGATTGATCGTCCTTTAGATAGTCTAAAACAAGTCAACAATACCTAATACTTATTGCCAACAATATAAATTTATACTTATTCGTTATTAACTAATTGGCAATTGGTAGCAACATATGTAGGTATACAGGAAAAATGTTTATTATGTAAGCAGTAGGTATGTTTGGAGTTATAAAAATTAAAGAATTTTCGTCTAAGGCATACCTACATGACGTTGTACCTAAGTACTAATCTGTTGCAAGCGTCCTCTGATTTTAGGAGAAATTGATTTATTCTTTAGTCCGTGTTAAGAACCTCGTGCATATTTTTTATATAAATCATAAATTTTGAACACTTAAGTGTTTAGTTCATGTCGAGCAGTTTTACGTACCATGTTTTAAAATTTTTACAGCCTTCGTTTAAAATAAATGTGATATTTGAACCGCACGGACAGTATATGTGGTTTACATATAATAAAATCAAAACTGTATATAATTATTTAAAAGCAAACAGTTTAATTAAAATTAAATGCGAAACCAAATAACTTTTATCAGCATACTTACCTACTAAGTTTTATCAACAGATATTCAGGCAAACAAAACATTTTTTAAATAAAACACAGTTTGTATTAAAATTATTTTACTAAAAACCGAATAGTAGGTACTGTCTGCATAAAATGTAGCGAACTCTACAAATATTTCTAAATAAGAACACATGACAACGTATAACACGCAAAATATAGTTACACTGATTTCAAACTTGTCTATTCTAAAGTTACCCTTTCGAATGTTTAGTCAAAATAATTCAATAGTATAGTACAAAAGCAACCGGTATCTGACGAAAATTCAAACAATATAGATGAACTACAAAGGGATAGGTTTGCAGCCAATCAGAAGCTTGCATTTGGTGGCCATCTTGTATCCCCACTAATTTGGGCCACCGCCGCGAGATGTAACAGCGCCAGTCTCATCTGTCACAGTCAAGATGCTGTACCTATCGTTATTAATATATTTTTGTACATATTCTTATTTTGTGTTAATGTGAATCATTGTGTATTTGAGGTAAAATGTTTAAGTATCAAAAGTCAATTTATTTTAAAATTTCTTTTGTGATAATATGCAATGCATTATAATTATGATATATTTTTTTATTTAGTATCGACTCTATGTTGTTATTTTTAAATTATATTTTTGTATTTAATCATAATTATTGAATGGATTTCTCTTCACTATGCGAATAATGGACTTTTTTTATTTGTCTCTTCTATATAGAAGTTGTAGGTACAGAATTGACTACCGAAGTGATTGGGTGCAACTAACTCCGTAATAAAAGGTTTATAATTGTAGTAATGGTTATGTATGAATGTATAATTCTAGTACAACGATATTACAAGATATCAGAAGGCCAATTATCTAAATAAAAATACATACATATTTTATGTTCGAAGTAGAGTTCTAATAAACAACTTTTTTTTATTAGCCTTTTGCTATAGGTATTTGTGACACTCAATTTAGATCGGAACTATTTTGAGAAGTTTAATTACGAGAAATGATTTCTTTAAAACAATTTAGAAGCAGACACATCGCCAGCAAAAAGGATATTTTACATCGAAATATTTCCTAAGGAATACTCCTTTATTTTTAATTTTAGGTTTATTAGACTAAAGTCAAATTTAACTTAGTAGTAGATATTATTTTACTACATACTATCGATAATAAAAAACAACAAAGATGGCGAATAATTAGACATTAACTTTAAAGAAAGCCTAATTATTTACTTTACGTCCATACCCATTTATTATATTATATAAATGGGTTACAACATTGTAGCTGTTAACGTACCTAACAGACAGATGGTAGGTACATACATTCTAGGGCTAAACCACAATTTCGATTTTGATAAAACTAAGTTGGTATGGATAGATATAGCTTGAATCTTAGAAAATAGGCTTTAGTAGTTACAAATATATATAGGTATAAGCAAAACGAATGAGTAGTATTAGAAAAGTCCCTTGTGTAAATTGTATTTGAAGGATTTTTTCTTAGTAGTTAGTATCATATTGCCTGATATAATCGTTTTTTTACTATTACCTATTAGATACATATTGAAATAAATAGTTTAAATTTATAACTTCGCATTTCTCATAACATAGGGACCATCGAGGGGACTTTAAAAAAAAATTAATAATAATAATGAAAAACTGCTGATTAACCAATTCAACAAACATAGGTATCTAATTTAATAGATATAGGTATAGGTAAATAACAGTAATATTTAAATTATAATAAGATGTTTTTGCTTTTGTGTCTGTTCTTTATATTTGTAAATGCCTCCATAAGACAGGGAGCTTAAATTTAACTTATTTTGATGGTAGTATGTAGTTATTAACTTACCTACAAATAAAATAATTTGTAATATGTAACATTTAAAGCGGGCGTATATTTTAAGTCGACGGCGGCGATTTTGTTACTGATTTTATAAAAAAATCACCTAATTTACCTACATAATCATTTTATATGATATTAGATTTAGTTAGACATAATTATTTATATCAACGTATCGATTTCGTTGCAACAAAGGAATTGATGTGCAAACGCACTTAGTAGCTAATCAAGTAAATAACAAACAAAATACAGGCATACCTACATATATGGCAAGGTTTTACTTTATACGTATAGAACATGTTAAAACACCTTCAAATCATAAACGAAATCCTAATTATTAAAACTCAAAAATAAATTTAATGTTGTAAATATATACCTACCATATTAAAATATAGATATCTACATTTACCTACCTACCGTAAAAAAATAGTTGGCCCGGCAGGTATGGAACAGTGATCTTGTTTTATCATTGTCCCTCCTTCACACAAATAATAATAATAGTTCTGAAACTATTCAACACATAACTGGTTCATGTAAATCCATAGTACAAACTAATTATAAGCATATACACGATCAAGTTGCAGCAATAGTCCATCGGAACCTAGCACACAAATATTCTTTTATTGACAAAAAACTGCCTATTACAAATATAAGCCCAGTACTGTTTTAGAGAATAATTGCTTTAAAATATAATAGGACCATTATTACCGACAAAACTATACACTACAATAGACCAGACATAACTATAGGTACTAGACAAAATTAGAAAAACTGTTTTCATAATAGACATCGCAGTATGTAACACACATAATCTTCTCACTATGCACGCGGAAAAAAAATTCAAAATATGTTGATTTTGCTACCAAAATAAAAAGGCAATGGCAGATAGACACCGTTAAAATCATCCTTATTGTCATGTCTACAATCGGAGTAGTCTCTAAGATCCTTCTACATAGCCTGAGCACATTTGACATGCCGAAATCTACAATCACACTCATACAAAAAGCCGTTCTTCTTAACATATGTCGCCTCACAGGTAAATTTCTTGCATCATCTTCTTCTTAACTTTTTCCCTCTGGCACACTTGGCTAAAACCCGTGTGTTAGGTTTTTACCCCTTTGAAATAAAAGGGAGTCTATATATACCTATAAAAAAAAGATAATAGATAATAATAATAATAAGTACCTATATAATATTCTAATCCTAATATCTATCTAATGATTACCTATTATTTAGTAATATCGTCCCATTTTCTAAGTTTCTATATACGGGTATATTTATCTAATAATAATGAACTTTGCTTTGTATCTAATGTCATACTAAAGAAAAGTCAAGCTAAATGTTCGAACCAATTTTAATAAACAAAAATATTATTTATTACTAAGTTATCCTAAACAATCAAATAATTAGGTAATTAATAGGTATACCTGCCTATGTAAAATGTACCCACCTACAGTCACGTTTAAGTTACATTTTTATCTCAGTAGGTATTTATACCTAGAAGAAAAAGTCGTCTATATTTTATTTCTATAACAATTGCAAGACCTACCCGGAACGTAGGTGCATAATTATATAAATGTTTTTGAATGCAATTATAGGTATCAGATTTCCTTATTAGGTAAATAAACACATAAAGAAGGTCTGTGTTGAAAATTAAATTCCGTTATTTAATTATATTTTGCTCAAAAACGGTATGTGTACTAACAGTACTTCAGTCTTACCATTTCGCTAAATTATGATCACATTTATTTACCTATATATTCACTATACGTCAAAAACGTCGCAAACTCAAGAACTTAAAAAATAAAAAATAAATCCAAGTAGAGCAACGCTCGTAGCGTTCGAACAGCACATTTCGTTCGGCACATTCCTCAGCACGTTTAAAGCATGCCCTAAACAGCTGATTTCCCCTCTATATTCTCATCTCCTTTATCGCGCAGTAAAACACGTAATAAAACAGAGAAAACTATAGTTTATGCGCTCCCGCCGGTATTGCGCGGACGGCGTGCGTAACCTACATGCGGCCATTTCGAGATTTACGATCTGGGAATTGTGTGTTAGAGTGAGATAAAAACATTAAACTCTCTGCCGGCGGCGAGTTTAAACGTAGCCGGCCCGTTGATACTCCGAGCCCAAGACTCTTGTAGACAATGCAAAAATATCAGATAAACATTTACTACCACCATACAAAAACAACTATAAATTCATATAACACTATGTATGCTACACTCATTAAAAATGAAATTTACTTACTTAATTACTCTTGATACATGACAACACTAATCAATCATAATTTATCTAAAATCCACGCATATATCGCCACCTTAAATCGCATACTAGCTCATTTCGTTACGTCTGTGTGCGTAAATTAAACTATCCGCATGGGACCGATGAACGTTATAGCTTTCCCTTTTGTTTGTCTGAGTTATGGGTGTGTTAGAGCGAGAGGTCGTAAATCGCGGCGTACGGCGTGACATGTTTATGGGCGGGGTACGGTGCCGCGTGCGGTGCAGAGTGGGAAGCCGGCAGTCGAGAGCATGGCGTCTCAGTGTTACAAACACGGGAACGATTTTAGAAAATACATATTTATTTAAATTTCAGATTCATATTATTTTTTTTCTATTATGAAATGCAAACAGGTTGTATTTCTATTATGATGAAGTTATTTTTTTGATACTGCCGCGCTTATTTCTAATATGTACTTAATAAGTATACACCTAGGTATAATCGACACAATTTATTATGAATTTATAAAACAAATCAAATAAAGAACCAAGGATAAGTAACAAATATTTAGGTAGGTACTTAAAGAACCATTAGATAGGTACCTACTGTTCTTAAAATTAACTGATAATGAAAAGATTGGCATGATAAAATTTCCTTACGTCTTACTTGAGTTGGCATTGCGAACTGCTAAGTTTAGGATAGTAAATAAATAGCTAAACAAAATATTTATTAAGTAGGAATTTGACATTTAAATTATTTTATAACAGAAATTTAATTTAACCTTTTGAACAATCATAAGCTTTAAAGTGCACACCACACATAGGCATTATAAAACACATTCTACTATACACAGTATATAGGCAACTATTTAAAAAAAGTGACTTTAAACAACATAACTTTTGTCACTTACATAGCTTATAAGATATAGACATAAAATAAATATCAAAAATATTTAATTTACTTTACTTGACATTACACACGACTTTGCTGAAAAATAGTACGTACGTGGGTACTCTGTAGTCTAGTATTATTCTGTCTCCTGCTTTCAGGATCTTTCCATCCTGAAGGCCTACTGCTTTCAGAATGTATAGATCTACAAAAAATTACTCAAAAGCCTAAGCATTTCCAGTGATAACATATATATCTACTGATCAATCAATCAATCATAATAAACAAATCAAATCAATTGAGTCTATAAGGTTATAATATAGATACCTACGGAGAAAAAGAAAATATAAATTTCTGTCGTTTAGGTAAACGGTTAACGCAGCTTTGAGACGCTTGTGATAATTTAGGAGATTTTTGCAGTCTGTAGGTAAATGCATGCACTTATACCTAGAAATTAAAAAAATGCTCTGTGCTACCAACGTAAGTCTTCACTGTAGAAACAACACAAAGTGGAGGAACTATCAAATAAATCACTATTTTAGGAAATATAACCCAGTAGATACTACCTATTTATTTTGATAATTAGCTATGTAAAAATGGAACATTCGAAATCGTATGTTTTATCTTAGGGCAGAAAAATCTATATTATTATTGTAGGTATCCGTCAAAATCTATATCTTGGACATAAATAGAGAATTAGTACACAAACTCTTAGCTATGGTGGGACATAGATGGTATGACATCTCATCACTAATAACTCTTTCTTGATATCGATAAAAAGTTGGTATCAGAAACTTAATGTTACACTGTTTCCAACTTGATATGACTGTACGTGATCCGAAATTCACAAAGTCCGTCTACTTAAAATTGGTACAATGACTTTGATATCAAAAACAAGTAGAGCGAAAGTGGTAAAAACAATAAATCTAATGGAACGGATCATTCTACAGGTGGTAAGGTGTAACCCAGCCCTTAATGAGAGTCGCCCTGCGCCCAATAAATTAGCCTTGTGTACCTACCTCGCTATGGATTCGGGTTATTTGTTAGCTTAGCTTTGTTATTCCAGCATTAGATTTCAGCAAACATCTTAGAATGGAAAAGTGTTGGCAAAATAATAAATATTTACCCATTTTACATATTCTTCAAATACAGCATCTGATCGTAGCTAGGTTAAACTATCAGAACACAATTCACTAAGAAAACTTGATAAATATTAAATTTTGACAAACTTCGCAGGTCTAGCAAACCTAGTAGGTACCTACTCGCGAATGACTACTATTAATTTTCTAAAGAACCAAAATATCAAATGTTTACCTGGATTTCGATGTCACTTAATTTATTCAAATGATTTTTGAACATGGATACATCATGTAGGTTGTATTACTGTTCTCAAAATAAGTAATAACAATCATTCACACCATTAAAATAATACTTCGTATTTATAGCTTCATATTTTAAGAGTTGAATAAAACAATTACTTAACTTGGATAAATATAATATTTATCTTTCTAGGTAGGTATATGTAGATTAAACTACCAAATGTTAGTAATATTTTAAATCACCTTAAATGTAAACGACTGAGAAAACTAATGTCACACAAACGAGTAATTTATTCAAACTGTGTCAAATAAAAAACTGTTTCTGAAGCAAGTAGCTCGAGTCTCATTATACGTTAATGTCAGAATGATAATACATCACTAAAACGGAAGCTCTTTGAATTCTGTCGATACCCCGAAGCAGTTATCGAAATCGATTTTTAAACTCTGCATAACAAGCTTAAAAAAATACATTCCCATAAATAAAAACAAAGGTAGGAAAACCATAAAAATCCGTGCATACGTGACCGAGTCCGTTGAAATGGAGTTAATATGCAGATTAATAAAAGAGGCGACACTCGGAACAATAATCGGCGATTCTGTTTCAAGTCACGGTGCGCGGGAGTTTCACTGGGTACCAACCTGGTACCCAAAGTACACAAACCGTAGAACTGGGTTATATTTATTTTTCGTATCTATTTTAGACGCTGGCCATTTTGATGCTTAAGTTAATGTATCCGTTTAAAATTCGTGCCGAAAATATTAAGCAGTGGGCTCATGAGCGTAATGGAAAAAAATATGTATCTAGCACATCGCAAATTATTCTTACTACTGATTTCTAAGAGTTCGTTATTACCGTTTTATACAAGATGCATTAGAGTGTTCAACAAAGTGTTCCCACCAAAAACACGTTTACAAACTTTAAACGGTACACAGATCGTTTGACAAGTGTTGAACTTGTCACCGACTTGTCTCTCTAATAAAAACTCAATGTTATATTTTCCTTATTTTTAAGATGTAGCAATGAATGAATGTGAATAATCGTTGAACTACCGAGTTAGAGATCACAGCTTAATCTCTTATCTTTAAAATACACATTGAAAATTAATTATAACTAGATAACGGGCATGCGTGTAAATTCCTCATAATGTTCTCGCCGTGTGTGTAGTCAGGCAACCTGCACTTGGCCAGCGTGGTACTTCACATTCTTATGCTTTTATTTTATTTAAGAAAACTATTGTCCATTGCAGCAAAGGAATGCTATGAATGTCCTTAAAGTAAAAACTGAATAAATTACAGGTTATTAGATTGGTAGCATCTTTCAGAACATTACCTATGAATACTATTACTTACCTAAAATCGTGAAAAATACTCGTGCGCAACCTTAATTTATTTTTCACAATGTTGTCTTTACTGTTAAAGCGAGCGTATCACCTATTTAATACGCACATAACTTCGAAAAATCAGTGCGTGCCTTGGAATCCTACTTGTAACCTCTGCATGGCAATTCAAAGATCTACCACTGAGCCAATATGAAAAGAAATGCTATCTATAAGTATTGAGAAGAATTGCTTCTAGCCATATGAGTGCTGTGCAAAAATTACAAATGAACAAAATAAAATACCAGATCTAATACTTTTATTTAACATTAAGAGACATAATTTAAATATGATCTGAATAGAATAATCTGGGATGAATAACAGATATATTGGTAAAGGATATCCGTGATCATTGAACCCCACTTGTAACATCAAATGGAACTAGCGTAACCGAATTCAAATTAACCGGATAACATTATAACCGATATTATCTACGAATTGGTAAATTTGATACCATCGCAAAATAAAAATATACCTAAGCAGGATGTATTATATCATAAATAATTAAAATGTCTCGATATAACCAGACTTACATTAATTTATGTCTTGGCACACGTCAACAAATTTAAAAGTAACGTAGTAGTGCAGTTATAAGGAGACAATACCTCAATAGCTAAGGCTTCCAATTTGTGCTCCAAAAGTACGTCTTCTAAATCACATTAGCTCTTTTAGACTGCGGGTGGTATAGAAAGTATGTATAGTTAATTAGTTAAATCTTATAGCCATACATGCTTATTGTAACAAGCGCTTATTGATTTCAAAACTAAAATTTTATTTTGTTTGTCCTATATTTTGATTAAAGCAGAGTTATGGGCTTAGCTTGAGAAAGCCAGAGTAATATGAGTTACTTTAAATTTCAGGATATCTTTTAAAATATCACGTAATTCTATTGAAAAATACAACACGTATCTTTTAAATGCATTTTCATGTATGACCCAGACGAAATCACGGGCGGCATCAGATCGTATTAAAAATACAAAAAAACATACTTATCATCCATACGTCTGATATACCTAATATTGAACAGTAGTTCACGTAAGAACATTTATCATTGCTGTAGGTAATGGAGGTATGTCTCAAGTGGAGAGTGCTTTTCTCAGACAAAATTAAGGAAAAATCTTTTCTCCTCACTAACAATGGGCCTCATATTAAATTGCAAACATAAATATTATTAATAACAGCGTCCCATACTGAAGTTTCATTCGTTCACAAAAGAAAAACTCCGTTCCATGTAACCTATGCATTGCCATCTATCTTTTTCCACAAAAGCCGGACATTATTGTTCGGTCCAAACACTCCTAAATCTTCGGAAAAGTAATATATTTTCGTTTTGCCCAGTGCGGTGGGGTACATACACAGACGCCCAGTCAGTTCGCTCCGCTACTTTTCTGTATCTACTAATGTTTTATACATTGCCAGTTTTGCTTCAAGCTTTTATGCTTTACCCGTTGAATCGGGAGCAATGGAAAAGCGTCGTAAATTTTTCATTGCTTAGATCGTATTTTCTAAAACCTATGTTGTTTCGTTTACGACTGTTTCGCGCGAACATTCCAATTGTGGGAATCGTGTGCACTGATATTATTACGATCTATCTTTGACGCTCGTGTAAAGAAATATCTGCTTTAACTTAAAAGTAATAAAGTTCGATTTAGTAGTTTAAATTGCTTGATAAAAGTCTTTGTCATTCTAAGCATTTTTCTAACGATATTGGTGTGTGCAGTAGACGAACTTGCAAATGTAGATGACTGTGAGGGATATTAAGATTGGTGATTCATATAGTTGACAATACTTCATTGTTTCGATATAAATGATGTGACGTAGGTCAATATTTCTGCATTACCCTTTCTTCGGGCCATAAAATCGTTTGGGCAGCCATATGCAACTATTAAAACAGGGTTTTTGTTGGTAAACATCATAATATATGGCACAAGTTCATACAATAAAAGAAGAGAAAATGGCAGACTTTACATATTATTCATATAAGAGACTTTTAGAAAATTGACAAATGTAACAATTTCACTCGACACCACCTAATTTTAACTTTTTGGCACAATGTATTTAATACCAACACAGTTAGACCACGCATGGAAGTGTTTGTGCCGGCAGGTTCGCTTTAAAATAGACAAGTACAAATTAAAAAACTTCAGAACATTAATCTCAGCCAGTAAACAAAGCCACTTACTAATACGCCGACAAGAATAGGTATGGCTACAAAGTTCATATATTAAAAACACTATCTCATGTTACGTCTTTAAAACTGGTTCATTCTTGGTATTACGTAATGGACGCGCGTAATTTGAGAATAAGCCTCCTCGAGGCAGCGTCAAAATATGTAAAGATTTTTATCTTTCCCGTAAAATGGCTTGGGAAAAAACATAAAGAAGGTGGTGTCACCTGATCCCGACAGGCGGGATTTATCGCACTCAGTGTGGCCGCGGGCTAAGGTCGAGCTCGAGTTATGACGCCCGGTAATAATTTACCTACGTGTGCACTCCCCATGATCTTGAACGTGCCGGGAAAACTCGTAGCTTAAACTTCATTGGAAGAATTACTAAATTGTAGCAGTCATTTTGATTTAAAAATAGAATCATTGGTTTCTTTTTTTTTGGTTGAGTCTATAGTATCAAATATATAGAACAAAATTTATAAATTCCCAAATTAACTGTGATCAAAAATATACCTTTTATTTTTAAATTATTTCCATGTGGGATATAAAACAAAATACAATTTTAATGGCTGATTCGCCTATTCTGGGACTAATCCCGGTGCGCAATAACTCGTGGCGACCCTAGTTACATGTGACAAGAAATAAAAGTAGTTTCTGTGATAATGATCGTGCATGGATGAGTCAGTTTTTTTCATTTCTCGGATTTTTCATGTCGTGTTTTAATATTTTTCTTGGCTTCTTTGTGGTTTCGCATTATTTTTATATAATTTACATATTTGGCAATCATACTAAGTTCCGGCTATAAATAGTTTTTATTGTAAACAAAAAGTATGAATGATGTATCTCTACAAAAGAGCCAAAATCTTTTAAACAAAAACGTAAGAATATGTTTAATGTTATTATTTGCAGAAGGACTGTGTAGGTACTCGGCAAACGAAACACTCGGAAAAAGCTGTTTATACAAATTTGGCCCACTTTATTCGAAGGAAAGCACCCTCTAACGTTTTAATATCAATTCCCTAAACCACTAATCTAAAGCTGCCAAGAATCAAATTAAAATGAGAGCCACCACTAAAATCTTCTCATTACAACCAAAAGACATTAGTAAGGGCGGGAAAAGAAATGCCTAGGCCTACAAATGTACCCCGAAATACGCGGAGTTCGTCAACAAAGTCGTAATAAATAAAAACTTGCACATAGAAAAACAAACTTTAAATTGTTGGTAATAAAAATCAATTTTGTGTGAGGAGAGAGTGTAGTTATGTCGTTAGGTGTTGTGTTGATGATAGCTCAAGTAAAGTGGAAAGCGTCCCCGAGAAAATTGGCACAAGTGGTTTTAGCGAAGGCGGGCGGCGCGCCACGGTGCGGGGTGCGGGGGACGAACAAAAGCATAGGTAAGTTACAGACGCGACACTACCGATTCATGATTTATGTTAATCTCTGTGCGGCAAGTGTATTGTTGAATTTAATAATCATATGCTTACTTTGGTTTTCTAGAATGCGAGAGGTAGGTACAGGTATGCAATAGATGTTGTCTGAATTAAGCAAATAGGTTTTTCTAAGCTCTCGTTTGAGAATTAACAAGTACTTACATTCAATAAAATTTTTACTACAAAGCTTATTGTGTATTTACTGTCAGGGTAGAAATTTCAGCATCTAGCCACAAATATCACGCATTATTTGGCCAAAATTAAAAGCCACGTTTGTTAAAACATCACTTAAGGCAATCTGTTAAGTGACCTATATACAGGTTGTCAGGTAATTAATGGATAACCTTGAAATATCTTATAGTACAACTGATGGCCGTTCAGAAAAAGTAAAAAAAAGTATATATATATATTAAAACAGTGCAATAGCTAGTCATACTTTTGACTGTCTATCTATAAGCATAATTAGTGTTTAATAATAAAACAACTAAAAACCGACGGAATTCATTTATTTATGGTCGTAGTGTACAAGAGAGTTAAATACGGTAATTAAAAAAATATATATCTCAGGTAGTAGTTAGGATAGATTTTTTTCTGAACGGCTATCAGTTCTACTATAAGACATTTCAAGGTTATCCATTAATTACCGGACACCCTGTATAATCAATAGGATTAAAATTGGTTGCCCTTTGATTCCGAGTTTGATAATTGACTCTAGCCTCTCTCATTTTCATTTAGTAATACTTACTTACTTCAATTCAAGAAAATAGAGCTTAGTGCTAGGTTCCACTTCAAAAGTACTCTACTGAAAAGTAGGTAGAATTTCCCCGTACAAATGAGCCGTTCAATGTTACCTGCTCTATAGACACAATATAGGGGCGACCGTCGAATGTTCACCGAGAGATAGGACTCACAAGATGTATTGCTGCTTACGAAAAATTTCAACAGTCCCGTCTATCCGATTGGCCCCGAACGGAAAATAAGAGGGGACACCGACAAATAAATGAGCGCTGTAAATATCACTATGACAATAATACAGGTCAGCAATAGATATCTCTCTCAAGATAGTAACGCATTATTAATGTTGGAAAAACACAGGAAAAAAGACGATTGATCGCAGCTAGATAAAATAATGGGAGATATCGACGAAGTTTATATGGAGCTTTCTTTCATGCTCACTGAGATGCTATAGCGTTTTAATGATAGAGTTTGTTACTCAACTTTTTCATTGGATATGATGAAGGAACAGTAAAAAATAATACTGTTGATGGTACTGAATGGTGATGGAATATAAAAAACACACATAAATCGTAAGCTTGTTATAAGTAGCACAATTTTCAGATCATTAGTCTACGGTATAGACTTTTATAGATATAGTTTTACTTTAAGAGAGGCGAGATATATGATATTATCTATAGTATGATATTATCAGCAATACATTTAACCATTATTAGTCATATTCGAATCAATCGGGTTTTACTTGTGGGTTGCCCATGTCATTTCGAATACACAGATTGTAATAACATAGACAAGACGCAATTCTACACATGCTAGTATGAAACTAACTTATAAAACAACATCACAACATTACTTTAAAACGCGCAACTTTACTTAAGATTAAATTGAAAATATTTTTAGCTGTTCCAGCATATTCTGCATCGCGACGCACTTACAAATATTCAAACAATGGACATGAAAACATATTTGTAAATCATAGATTGTTTTCCGTATGAGGATCGAACCAATACCACTAGGGGCTCAGTGCTACGTGCGCAGTCAATGTCAATTTAATTCCAATCATTCAAGATTGTCACATGTTATTTGTGGTATCTCTGGTTGCAGAATCACTCAGTCTACTAAGTAAGTATGTGTCTAAAAATAAAAAGGATTTTTATTTTATTGCACGCTTTATAAAAGAGGAACCTATCTGAGCATTTTGGATTAAACAAATTTCAACTCTGTTGCAATTATTTAACACAAATATAATATTACAATTTATAGTAACGCAGTTAAAGTTCAAATTGCCTATCTTCCAAATTTCGAATTAAGTCTTTAGTAATTTTATTAAGAGTGCATTATGTTATTCTTAAGTAAATATAACATGCTGTTATATTTATTGGAGTTACTACTCATTAATAAAGTTCGCTGTTAAAGAAGAATGTATCAGTAGTCTGCACTGGTCTTGCCGATTCCAAGATTACCATTCCAAGATGACGTGCCCTATGTTTACCATTACTGTTGTTCAGGATTGAAGTATTAAGAAAAGTAGGGGATTCCTATATGGTTGTCTTTCTATGTATGAGCAACGTATATTTCGATTATTTCTTAAAAGGCATATGGTATACAGTAGCTTCTCCAAAATTAACGTATGTGGTAATCAATATGGTGATTAATTCCAAACCGTCTGTATCATTGGATTTCGTAATATCCGTAATTAATATATTATAAATTTCCAAATATCATTAAGTGGTATTCATTAAAATGTTGTGTCATATCATTTGTCAATTAAGTAATGAATTGCAAACATTATTTGGGAGATTTAGATTAGATTAATTAGTATCAACAGCAAGTCGAACTTATTTCACACGACTTTAAAAAATCACATCTTTAGCTTACCTATAAGGATCACCTTATTAAACATCGTTTTAATTAGATCTTGTTCATCTAGTCTGACATCCAATCTGGGCTCCTTTAGGCTTGTCATTTGTGAGTGACTGGGCGATGAAAACAGGTAAAATACTTTCATCTTGAATTGAATGCTGTTACGTTTGATTTACAAAAGTAATTAGCCAGACTAGTTATATATTAAAGCACAGCCACGTATAGCTGCAGTTAAGGTATACAATGCCTTCAATTCACACTAATACGAAAGCAGTCTTTGTCATTACGATCACACATAAATACTAAGCAGTACATACAAACCTACACATAGTGAAAAGCGTGTGACTATGTTCTTATACAAGTGACGAATAGAGCGTCATCACTAAGACTTTTGTATGCCTTCATATTTTTACTCAGAGTTATTAATGGATGACAACATACATTACAATTTGCCAAGTTATTTTCATACAAATTATAACAAAAAAAAATTTTGCATAGTGAGTGAACTAAATTAAGTACTTCATTCAGCGTTAACAAAAACATACAAAAAATCCATAAAACAGATAACAGAAACCAATTCAATTAAAAATCCAAATCACACATTCCGAGCGAAACTGTCGTGGATTTTTCTTTCAAAATTTATGTCCGCGCGTTGCCTCTAGAGGGCGCTGGGAGGGGTTGTGGGGGCCTGCGGAGAGGGGAGGGGTGCGACTTCATTTCGCCCGCGTCGTTTATCTTGAGAAACATAATTCAGGGGCGAAGTCTCTGTCAACTTATTCCTATTCTTTCGCCTAAGCGTAAAATGGGTGTATGTTTTACTTTTTATACTTTACGTGGATAGTTTCTGTAGAAAGAGTTCCCAGACCTTGCGGTCTATTTCTGGAGGGTGTTTAATGAACTGTGAACGTGAGTTGCTTAGATGAAGAATTCAATTTAATATATCCTGTAGGCTACTTATGTACTCCCATAGCTCATATAAAGAATTGCAAGTTATTTTATTAATACGCAAACGACATATGAATACATTTATCATACAGTAAAATTAATTCAATTTTAATTACTACGATAAATAAGTGCCTACATGAATGGGTATCATGTTGGAACCATATGCTTAATTTGTCTTTGCTTATTATAATATGCTATTAATTAGCTATAAAGGTACCACACTGAATTAAAAATACTAAATATAAAGTACGTAGATTGAGTAGAAGATTGGCAGAAGATGTATTGGACAACTACTAGAGTTTCTCTAAGCAATCGCCGATCTTTATTATGATTTTCTTCACCGTATCTTCAAAACTTTTAATGTGGTTTATTTAAATGTTTTATGCATGAGTCGTTGTTTGTATCAAATAAACTCCTATCTTTATAATTATGAATTCACTCTGCGCAGATAAAATCTTTTTAGTCTAAGTGTTTCCCGATTATCGATTAGATTAGAAGAGTTAAGATTTTAAAATCGATTTGTATTCAAAAAAGTTGTGTCTGTTTTATTTTGGATCCGACGGCAGCGAAACAAAAAGTTTCCTGTTTTAATCTGGAATATGCTTTGAGTATTTGCCAAATGATTGAATACCACCACTACCACTTTTAGATATATTATTCTCTACATATTCATTCATTATTTTTTGTCATGTTATATTGCTTCATGAGTGTCGAGTGTAGATCGACAGAACAGCATAAAAAGTTCATAACAAGAAGTTGATCTGGTTGAGCTAGCTGTAGCTGTAGCTTAATTTTAAGTTTTTAAGTGATCCGAGTCGACTTAATAGTACCTAATGTATGGATATATTGCACACTACCTGCTCATATATTTCGTGTATTAAGTATAGCTGAGACCGACCGCTTCGCCTATTATCCAAAGGCAGATCAACCACATATTCTAGAGTCCATATTGCTACTAAGAGCTTCATGATAACTATGCACAGATGGGACCTACATAATTAAAATCGACGGTAACTCTTTTACCAAATCAACAAGAACTCTTTCGCCCAATAAATCGAGAAAAGCTGCCAATGCCCCGACTGGATACCATTAGATATAAAAAATAGATTCCTTCTACAAAAATAAAAGACAAAGCAACACATGTCTCCTAAAAATAAAAACAACCCATATTTTGCTCAACAGACTAAGTACTATATTTCAGTCAGTAACCGAATGTAATGGTGTTATGATATTGGGTGGGACGCTATCGGTCGACTGCCAGTCTGCGGCTCGTAAATAAAACGAATTCATTACTCCCCCATTCAATGGATGTTAGAAAAATATTTAGTGCCGAATACAGAGATAAGTAACAGCGGTTATTAAAGGGCAATTAAGTGTTGGACACAAATATTGTCTTTTGACAATTTTTGCTTGGTTAAGTAGAAACAGAGTGCTTTTTTCTTTGCAAGAGATATGTGTTTTACACAATTCTAGTATATGAAATAGCAGTTTCTGGGTATATATTTCATTTTTGAAAGCGCTTAATCATGTTTATGACGATGTGTGAAGTTTGCCAACTTTCACTTCATCTTCTTCATTTTATTGGGCACATGCTTCTTATTATTCATATGGACACCCATGCGCTAGAGTGAAATAGTATAGACACAGGACTAACATATTTTCTAGTAGTAACTGGCTGTAACGGTATTGACATCGATGTTAAGGTTAGTGCTTAGATCCTCCATTGCCATTATTAAGGGATTGTAGAGCCACTCTTAACGCATGCATTTAGCATAATTGAAACATCCAGAAATACTAGAGTTCAATTGCTAGAACTGTGTCAAAGTAGAAGCATAATTTCTTGTGCCACTTGCCTGTATATTACCGCTATTTTTCTTTTAGTAAAAATCTAGTATTTTAGTGCCCACTTTGGTATTTATTTTATACGCCACATTAACATTTAATACGCGATTATCAAACTGTAGCGATATCTTTACACTTGGCAGTATAATAACATGTACTAAGTACAAACCATTTATGTCATTGTATTGTTATGTATTATGTCAAATCAAATCAGTAATACAAATTACTGATCTAATAAAATGAACTTTTAGTATTGTATAGGGTAAAGTCAAAGAGCCTTTCGCACGTGATTTGATTCCATGCACTGTGGGTATAGAAATATATAGTTGCACTTTGTCTGAATCCTTATTTATCTAACGTAGGTTTGTAGTTTCAAACGTGCAGCATGAGTAGCAGCTTGAAGATCAAATCTTTATATTAGAAAATTATTTTAAATTCTAAAACTTCATTCTAATGCCTGGTTTGTGGATCAGTATAAACTTTACATTTTCAGTTCTTTAGTCAATTATTTCAATATATTCACACATATTCTTACGCTTGTATCTCCGAAGGAGTAGGCAGTAAGAGTAGGTCTTTTACTGCCTCAATAATAATTATTTGTATTTAAGAAAAACTACAACGCAATCGCTTGCTTAACGCAAGTGATCTAGAAATATATGTCTGCTTTCTTTTTACTTAGTTACATATATACGCATTGTTGATAGAGCTACAACTGTGGCCTACGTCACGCGCCTACCATTCTTAACCTATCCGTTAATACGTACAACCAATACGTCATTTGACGCAATAACGGTCAAACAATAAATATCGTTTTGCGCAGACAACACGCGCAAAGTAATATATGAAGTTAAGAATAAATAGGCAATTTAGTTCGGGACTCACGTCCGCCCGAATATTGCCGAATATTGCCGACGACGGGCGACGAATTTCCATATCGTATCGCGATTCGTGGGGTGCGTTTATGGGGTAAAAATTAAGTCGGCGAACGGTTACGTGTTGATTTTCAATTGGATAGTGCGAATGTTGGTGCGGTTATGTACAGACGGAAGTCTTCATTATAATTTAAAATGTATGTGTCAGAATTAGAACTGCACCAGTGACAAGACAGAATACAACTGCGTTTGCAAAGCACTGTGATAAGTCATAATATAATTCCTGTATCGTGTAGAGATTTAAATATACTAAAGGTCGATTTTTAATCGTCAGTTAATCTGTGGCGTAGGTCTCCTATACAAAACCAGTCAAAACGCCAAAATTACTTTTTAGTTAGTTTTGTCTCATGATTGTAAAATCGATCCTTGAGCAGCAACGTCTAAAAATATGTAAAACTATATGTGCTTAACACAGTTTTTATCCTTGATCGATTGTAGGTAAAATAAGCACAGGCGAATTAAATGCTGAGTATATTTCTGTTTTATTTTAGGCCTCCAAATGTCACTACAAAAACAGAATTTGGTTTCATAACAAAAAGTAACGTGACTTATATCTCTTGATTTTTAGATTTATCTCTCGATTTGCCTAGCAATAGCTGATTGATTGACATTTCGATATATAGGTAAATGGCTAGAAGTATAACATACAAACATTTTGAATTGTTTAACACTTCTAAGTATTTTTTCAGGAAAGTAAAGTTTTTTATAAAAGATGGGTCAACTTAACTCAATCAAAGATGGAAACATAAATACGGCGAATATGCTTTTTGTTACCATTAAAAATATATACATACTTATTTGAATATCTTTTGCCAAGTAGCCTCGAGCGGGTTAAATAAAACTACCGTGGAAGTGACAGAGCACCCTTATTTATGATGCATTTGATATCGAGATTTGAGTATTTACGTATGCATTGTCACGCTTTTCCCCTTGAGGGATGAGCATAACTAAACGTACTATCTGATGAGAAATATTCTCATTTGAATACGGCAATATATAACGACTATAAGTTGACAGTCAATAAATATTTTTCGTCTATGATCAACTGCTATGAATTGAGAGCTGTTGTAGAAAACATAAATTCCTTTTTGCAAACAATTCGTTCTCACGAAAATAAGAAAGTCACACTTTAAGTAATTTCCAAATTTAAAATACCTTCTAACTTCAATAAATCCGTCGAAGTACATTCGTATGGAAAAAAAGATCCGCGGAGCCTTATAAATTCAGCGGTAAGACGCGATAGAAATGAGAGAATTCCCCATTAAATCTCTGTAACAGGCCGATAGCTAGCTTCAGCTAAGCAGCGGGATGGCGCATGAAAAACACATTTTAATAAGGGGTAACCCACTCGATGCATTTCGGCGACATGTTTTGATACGTTTTAGATTTTAACGTTAGAAAAATATGGACTCCAGTGAATTTATACGGACATAAACTTGTAAATTTCTTACCATATTTTATGTAAAAGAAGGACGGAAGTAAATCTTGTTGTCGCGTTGGTTAGTTAAACGTTAGTTTGGAACTATAGGGCTGTTTATTACTTTACAATGAATGACTCTACACTGACACTGATGTCGTAAGTAACTAAACTAATTTAACTGTTCAATATCTCTTTCTAACTACGAGCATAAGCAAGGGATGCATGATATTTAAAACGGTCAAATTGCCACTGTTCGGTCAGTAAAATAAAAGTAAATTATTGTATCTGACCGACTTCTATATGTCAACAATAAAGTCTGTAGTCGTTTTTCCTATAAATTAAAAGGTGAGTATAAATTAGGTTATTCCTGAGAGAGAAAAAGGGAAAAATTTCTTTCTGGAATAATCTCATTTCTAGCAACATAATAGACAAATTATATATGTAATGAAGCACATTCTAACTTGTTTTCAAACTTGTTTTCTTTTACTGGGTATAGGAACTTCTCTCGCCATTAGTATTTAAGGCATTGTGTATTATGATTTTGTTTATATCTCAATGAATAATAAGTACCTATGTGTTTTGTGAACATGTAACGGTAGTGACAAATTAAAACTTGCGTAAATGCTTATACATCCTAAAAAATCGACAGAACGGAGGTGTAGGTCATATTTAAACAAATTAATAATTGATCAGCTCTAAAATGACAAAATTCATTTATGGGTAGATGAAACACAATAGATACTTTTTATAAATACAAAACACTTTAACAAATCTAGGTGTGTCTACTTCTAGCGCTCCTCTAAGCACCAAGATTTTTCGCCCGAACGGTATTACTCGGGGGTGCGCGCGAAACGAAATGTGGCTTTAAAAATTTGGAACACAATCCGGCTATTTGTCTTTCCAACGTTTCTTATAAATCAAGGAATAAAGCAGCCAACAATGCTTTATGGGCGAAAAAAAGTACCTACATAAGACGGGAAATAGCATACAGGGCTTCGCACATACATTATGAATGTTAGTGTTGCGTAAGAGAAAGCTTCAAGTTTCGTAATGTACAGGTTAGGTGGGCGTCTTGTGCTACTGTTCTGTTATGTGCGCCTGGTACCTAACGCTTTATTAATAGCTATTATTTAAGAAACATATATATATATATTTATCATTTCAATTATGATGTGCAAAGTATTGCTTGTAAAAATGACTGTTATGAATTAATGCTTCCGTTTCAAAACAGTTACTTTTTCCAACTTCAATGATTTTATTCATACGCAATTAATGTTTCGTTGTCAATGGAAAATCATAATAGACCAACAACAAGTGATGATTTATATGAAAATAAATTACAGAATGTTTATCACTTCAATTGACGTACGTAGGTATGATACAAAACATTAACACCGATCACAATGCGTGCGTTATTCAACACTGTTGAATATTTACAGTCGCATCAAAACCTAATTTACACGAACGAATACATTTCACAATTATATTTAAAAAGCGCATTCATACACCGTCGATGACAACGTAATGGCCTTTTTTTCGCAATGTAAATTAATATATAATTTATGACAAAAACGCATATTCGGCGGCCATTTTAATATCCAAAGTCGTTATTTAAAGCGCGTCACATCCGTCCACACTACGCGACGGGTTCGCAGAATTATTACTGTGTAACGCACTATATCACGTTAAATTTACGACAACCTGAATATGATAGATTTTCAATCCGGTATCCATAATATACGGCGAAAAACGTTCCGATGTCAAAATAGAGAAATAAATAAACTCGTGACAACCAATTAATAACTCGTAAAGTGTCAGTGTTGAGGACAATAAAAAACTTTGGCGGGATAAAAAGGCGCAGAAAAAGGCGATCACAATGGCGGAATGAGGCGAGGAACGCCTGTAAAAAAGCGCCGATATCGTCCATAAATTTGGATGGATTCAAAACAAATCGCCCTTATTCATTACACGTATGACTTATGGTCGCGAGAGGCTGAAATTTATAATGCACTTATATAGAGAACACAAAGAGATGGAATCGACTCTTCTCAATGGATGTTAAGGATTTATAAAAACAAGTCCGTCTGAACAAAGGAGTCGGTGCGCTTCATTAGTCACGTTCCGTCGCAACTCCGAGAGGGACGACACAAAAAAATTAACGTTCTGTTAATCGTTAGTTTGGATATACACATTTGTGTAATAGAGCATGAATAAAAAGCCATAAACGTAACATATTAGACAGCTGTTAAACAATGATATTTCATTACGCTGGCTAAATACACAGCTGCGCTAAAATTATGCCTTTCTCCTGCCATTGTGGTACCTACTTACTTTTTACTATTTATCCGCGGTCGTAACTCTAATGTCTACTGGACTTTTTCAACGGCTACTCTATACTTATCGTAAGGACATAAACTATATGCAATAAGAATTACGATCAACCCCATTGGAGCTAAAACTATTTATCACCAGTGTAATTGGTTGTGCTATAGAGCTTAATTATCGCAGTAGGTAGTTAAAGAAACCATTATTACAGAAGTCACAAACGATAAACGCGTCAAAGCAAAAAGACGAATAACGAAAGCTCCACTCGATCATCGGGAACTAAAATAAACCATTCATAAAATAAAAAGGCAGTACCGAAACATGCAAATCGAATCAAGCAACTCAAGCATTTTATTATCAGATACCACATAACGATACCTTCATCAGGACCGTAGAACGGTACGGTGCGTCGAACGAAAGAAATAAATGGCATTTAAAAGTGTGATCCAAGATGTACAAAAAGTGTAGGGAAAAGGGGAAAAAAAGTCGTACGAAATGATAAATTTCCCGCTGGAAGTGAAAAAGTGAGCTTTTATTTATGACACGCCTGTGTATTGTGGCCTCGACAAAGGTCGTTATCAGATCTTGTTGGGCCATGCATTTAAATGCACGATTGGCTGCGGTTTGACGAACGACGCGTCTTAAGTGGACATGCGTTATACAAGGCGGAGTGGGGACTGCGGTACTTATGTATTAATAATTTTGATAGAAAGAAATTGTACTAATATAATTCAAATTTTTGCTAGTGGCAAAAATGTTATAGTTTAGCCATATTGAAGGATGTTTTGCTTCAGACAAATATCAGACAGTATAACAGCGTTGCTAGCGCTGCGTGTCTCTTAAATTACATTTCTATATACTGAAAAGGACTGCTAGTATCTTACATGACAAACACGTATGACGTCATGTGTAATGTTTCCTCCTTCCTTTTGTACCTAAGTGCGTAGACGGAACATGTTTCTTCAAAAATAATAAATAAACAAATAAATAAAAGTAGAAGCAAACCGCAATTTATTAAAATTATCTCCAGACCTTATTTAGCAAAGTAACGGGCCACCTAGGCAACTTTAAATTAGGCGAGAAGAATTATTCTCCAATCTCTTTTAGACCAACCACAAATCACTGTTCCTTTGGAAGTAATTGAAAATACATTACGCAACCAAATTAAAGTGGAAAGTGGTACAAGTTAGAAGAGGGCGGCAGGTGGCGCGACATCCCCACCCGCGGAATGTTTTGGCATAAAATATCGCTTCAATTATTTACGTGAAAGATTTATGGCACTTAGAAAAGTGCGCCGAGAAAAAACGCGGAGAGACCGACGTGTGCAGGAAAAGTGTTTTTCTTTGGAAACTTATAATGGGTATGAGTGTAGCAAAAGTTTTTTGAATCTCTTTCCTATGGTAATTTGTTTTGGGTGCGCTTATAAAGATATTAGTGTTTCTTCTACTTTATACGACATAATAAAGAATATGTATGAGAATATGTTCACATATATTTTCGTAATATTAGGTAGAGATATATGCACTTGCACTATTTAGTTAACTTAATACTCAAGGCATCTCTTTATGCAAACTTTTTAATTTAAAGTGAAATTGTTCTTCTAATGTTTTTCTGCTACTAACTCCTGTTGTATGTTGTTGTAAACAGTGACAGGCAGTAGTGGGTAACATGGTAGAGCATTTTGTTTCTGGTTGCAAATTTTTTAGTTTTCTGAACTTCGACTGTAGGTATACTATGATGTAGGTATAATATCTTGTATTACGAGTATAAATATTTCAATAACTATCCATAAGTTTCAGCAAACGAATGGGTGCAATCAATTATCGTTAAAAAGTTAATTGATTTTTATTAATATTGAATGCGTTAACGAAAGTAGTAAATCAGAAACTGCATATAGATTTGTAGCAATAATTTTGACTCCAGTAATTACTTTTTTAATATACCTAAATGTAATTAAGTTAAAAGATTTGCAAGATTGCAGTTTTACGACATCTATTTAATCAAAAAAGTTTTTTATAATGCTGTTACCGAATACCACTGTCATCACCCAGAGCAGGTTTTCAATGCACTACCAAGATCGATGGAATACATCGTATAATATAATACTACCCAATATATTGCTTATAAAATATCTTACAGCTGCGTACGGGTCTGTTCTCAGTACGAAAAGTAATCCATAATCTACCATACTCCACAAACCATAACCCACCACGCTAATCCAAGGCGCGCTGACACTCTTCGCTTATCTTTAAGAATATTATGGAGAATTCTCAGTCATTCGGATTTTCTCTTTTGTCATTATAATAATAATAATAATATTCTATCACATACACACAACGCCATCTAGCCCAAACTAAGCAGAGCTTGTACTATGGGTACTAGACAATGGATAAACATACATATATACATTTTTTTTGTAAATACATACATATTATACATAGAAACACCCAGACCAAGACAAACATCCATGTTCATGCACACAAATGTTAATATATGTATATATTATGTCATAGTTAATTATGCCTAGCAATAATTAACTATTTAATATGCACATATCTTTAGAAGCTTAGACGCCTCTAATTGACGTATGTTTGTATTTCAATCGTAGCCAAATTATTTCTGCCGCATTTAGGGGACTCTGGGTCCCGGACTTAACTCAACATTCGGCACAAAGAACACCGAGACCTGAAGTAACTATTCGTGGATTCTTCTGTATGGAGAACGAATCCCTTGCCACAAAACAATTCTAAACCAGTAGTGGTGAACCTGTGCAGTTGACATGGCTGTTATATGCTTATGCATTTCATCAAATCTGTTTCGGGAGTAATAACCATAAGTAACCATAAGTTACACACAACCAATGTTAATCGCTAAGAAGCTATTGAATTTGGTCATGTATTTTCTGTGCCTAGTTTAGGCTGTTAGATTCTTATGTAACAGCCTAATTCAGGCACAGAAAATATTATGATGCACAGAAATGCTCTGAGTAATAGAAAAATATTCTATGTCATAAATACATACCTAAAATAATAGTTGAAGCGAAATGTTGATGTAATCTACCTAACTTGCACCTTCAAAGTGTGAGACTACGTATGTACCAATACTCAATATCCACGCCACCTGAATACAAGAAGCTCACAATGATCGACCTTCCATCATTTCCACGCACCCAAATCCCTTTGTTTTCCAAAGTTAAACCTGCAATGAGCGAGACTCATAATACATGCTATGTGTCTTGCTGTTCTGTAAGTATAAAATAAACGACAAACAATGTTAATAAGTACGTGTAACATAGTCGCATAAAGCGCTCCACGCATGTTTATTTTTCATTTACGAGCTACGGCACTGCAAACAGTGGCGGTGTTATTACGTGTCGCGGTGTTACGACAATTTCTATTGCTTACGAAAGGGATTTGGTGGCAAAGACTTGCGATATAAAGTTTATTGAAGGGCCTTTGTTTTGAAGGCAATCGTAAAGCTCGTTCGATCCGTAAAGTTAATTTTGTGTTGTCTTTAATTCAAACCTTTCATATGTGAACATTAAAAAGGCATAACTATTTTAACAGCGAAAAATACATTAGCTTGTTTTCATGAAGCTTCTCTGACAGCCGTGGGGATCATAACTCTCAAATATCGAGATATAGTAGATGGGCCAAGAGTTTTATTATATTTTTATACCGATGTATATTCTTATGTCCTTTAGTTACGATGTTTAGATAGAGATAGCTGATATTCAGCAACAAACACAAGTCAGATGGCCAGAAAGATTATACATAAATTATCATTAAATTAAATTATATTAAAGTAACTTAGTCTTGCATGTTAATGTAGGTAATTACATTGTTAGTTTAGCCTTTTTAGTGTCGATGGAAAAAAGTCTATTTTCATAACTGCTAGACAGACGTCACAACAATTATCTTTATGTACCGAGGCTATGCGTATCAAATGAGTTTCTGCCATGTTACGGTGTTTATGTTAAAGATGTTGTCTTACTATTAGATGACTGCAAAATCATATTTAAGTAAGTCAAGAGTACACGCCCTCTTATAATTAGACCTTTGAGAATACAATTGTACGCGTAATGGATATGTGTTTTCATAAACTTTTTTATTAGCCCGGTGGTATAAATTTGTCCTGAGAGTTCCAGACTTAAAGTATCAGATTTGAAAAATGTCAGTTGTAGCATGGAGTCTGCTGATAAGCCTGAGAAATATAAACAGCTCTCTCTGTGAGACCTAAAATATGGGGTAATAACCTTTGCCTGCACCTAAGGAATTATACAGCCGTCAGTCTATGTAGGTATATGTTTTAATACACAAGAACTTGGTTATGTAAATGCAACGATCATGGAAAAACCATTAAGATTGACGTAAGTACCATTGCATACGTCCAATAAAACCGATCCACATTACGATTCTATCGGTCCATCGTTTTGCAGTTAGTTAATATTCAAAAGATAAAAATGTACGAAGTACACACCCTGCAGCATTCTTTACATCACACATATTTTTCATAAATGCAAAATTATCGAATTATTTTTTATCACCACTGTAAAAATTAATAATTAAGTTGTGCATCAGCCTATAAAATAATATTACAGTACCATCTGATAAATTAATTATACAATGTACATTTTTATTTAGCATATTTTGTGTGCTCACTTTACTGATGTTAACAAAACAGCATACTAAAAGAGAATTGGTTCAAAACATATTTTAAAAGTGAATGTTTGTAAACACACTTACAATTGTATTCTCAAATAACGTAGTTGTTTTTCTTTTTTAAACGTAACATAATACATAATCGGTCGGCACTCAACGGCTGCGTGATAATCTTCAGTAAAAATTTAATTGAATCTGGGAACTGGGTGCAGATGGGTCGCAGTATTGTTCCGTAACCTCCACAACCTCTTTGTATCGCCGAGGCGCGGAAATATCATCCCCACAAGGGATTTTCCTTTTTAAAGCTAAAGGAAAAATTCTTAGGGCAAATTGTTTTAAGACATCTTTACGCCTAGAGCACCCATTGTTCGCTTAATCAAACACGTTAAAAGCTTGCCATTATTGTCGTAAATGATTTTACGTCTTTTAACATGGGCCGTTATTGTAAATGTTTTGAGGTTAGCTGTTTAGGTTAAATGTTTGTTGTAATGTGTGTAAAATGCCTGTAAACTTTTTATAGTTATTAGTTTTATTCTGCTGTGAGTCTAAGGTTTTGTGAGGTTGGACATAATCGTAAATTATTTACGATGTTTTTAGAAGGTAAGTGATAAAATATAACGCCAAGACGGCTACAATACAAGTGATAACCATTAAAGACATAAACTGTATATGCTTAGAGCTTCCTATTCCCAAATACCTAACTTAATTCAATTCAATATATAATAAAATGTGTGATTATATTATCAATAATTTATTAGTGGATAATTTTGATATTAAATTTTAGTTATTTATTTTTAATTATAAAATCTTAACCATGTTCTTATCGAAGAAATATGTACCACATTTCTTTATTGCTTTCCTTTTTACATGATAAGGCGCCCGTTCTATGTTCTACATATTTTGATTTAAAAACTGTTGTCTAAGATTTCCCTTCTCGTAAAACATAAACCGATGATATAATTAGTATCCGTATAAATACTAATTATATCATCGGTTTATGTTTTAACCGATTTTATATAACCGATTTTAAAAATATATCAAAATTATTTTTTGATAATAAATAGTTCAAATGTCTGTTTACTCATTTTGTCGTTTCTTATAAAACACTACGTCACTAGTTATCAACAAAGTGATTACTGTAATCCCGTCAATTTTCTTAACAAGCAACATTTCAATCTAAGAGATAACTAACACAAAACTGTGGCCAGCCCATCTATTACTCGCAAACGATCTTAAACAATTACGATAAGAATCAAAAATGCATATTACATTACGGCTCTAAATTACACGCTAAAAGTGGAGAACAACAAAAAATTGTGTTCCTGCGAGCTTTAATATAATTTGTTAATGATAAATAAACTCATAAATAGCGAGAGCGCGCGCGAATTTGTTTACAGCAGATCCACATTTAAGATATCACGAACGCTTTGTCGCTAATCTCCTAACAAGTTTGAAACGAAAAATTTAAGCCCGCCATTCCGGGATTTGTAATGAAGAAAAATACAGAGTTTGTTGTTCCTGTGCGGGATTGTAGCGGTTTATCTAGTATCGTTGTGTCTCACTCATATTGGTTTAATGAGGGATCTTATTATCCAATAATGACAAGTGCTAATAAATATTATCCAATAATGTCGAGTATTAATTTTCTAGAGTATACGATTGTAATACTTAATTGAAAACATAATACTTATAGCTATGCATTTTTACGAATGGATGAGGTTTGTGAAAGTTGATTTTTTAAAATTCCTTGTCTAAGCTTTAGTGAAGATAGAACGCATGCATTTTAAATTTTAAAATTACCTTTACAACCTTTCGCCTTACATAGCATAAGGGTTGTGTATAGGTACGTACCTATAAATTTCTATATATATAAAAATCAAGTGCTGTTCATTTGTCTCGCTAAAACTCGAGAACGGCTGGGTCAATTTAGCTGATTTTAGTTTGGAAATGTTTGTCGTAGTCCAGGGAAGGTTTAAACGGTGAGAAAATATGGAAAAATTGCGATGAAGATAGTAATAATCTAAATGATGATGATGATTGCTACAAATGATGATGATGATTGCTGTCTTTATTAAGCGTAGGGAGAGTTTTAATGTCGTTAGGATAGGTGATACGAAATACACCGGTTTATCTAGTTATTAATAAAGACAAACTTAGAAAATCTATGTAACATTGTTTTCGGTAAGTAGTTTGGATGTCGTTCAAGATATACAATAGTAGCAATCAACCTGAAACAATGCATCAAAAAATCTGCCATGCTTTCTTTCTCATGTATAATTAAGTGTTTCGCACGACACTCGCGACAGTTGACTACTTTAAACACCACGAAAAGTTGTTTCTTCGAGATATCATAAACGCATATAGCATTTGATATCAGATGAAGATAGTCTTTAAATACCCTAATCATACGTGTAACTGGTACGTCAGAGTCCTTCAGGGAACTTAATAATGACATTGGAGTAATTGATAACCGCATACAACATAAAAAAGAAGTTCAATTATGCAATATAGATAAACCGTAAAGAAATGTACGTACGTAATGTCCGTGAACTTTTAATAATCTTTTATCAATATAATTAAGCGTATCATTTGACCAACAAAGAACATTTAATTAAAATTGCCAACTAGCTACATGTATGTATGTATCATATGTAGGGGCCAGTCAGTGCAGACCGGCGACACTTCGACCCAGTGGGATCTTTTGTGTCGACACTCTCCCAATAACGACTGCCATAGATGTTCATGGCAGCCGGGACCGACGACTTAACGTGCTCTCCGAGGCACGGAGCAGGCGATAATTGTCAATCAATACGCACATAATTTCGAAAAGTCATATAACTTCCGAAAGTCAGAGGTGCGCGACGTGGGTTCGAACCCGAGACCCTCTGCATTGCAGTCAGTTGGTCTCCCCACTAAGCTATCGCTGCTATTAACTAGCTACATAGTAATATTATAAATTATTACTAATCTATACGAGATTATAGAATAGATTACATTTGAATTAGTCATACTATATAATGTATAACTATCATTTTTTGCATTAGATCATAATTTAGATAGCTACTGCGTTAACATATGCATGACAAGAAGATCTTGCTGATTTCACTGACTTATAATTATTTTATGTCACAGCGCTTGAGCTTGACTATTAATAAACAGCGATATTGTCGGTTTGTTAAGGGTAGGTTACTCAGTGTGAGCTCGTTACCTAGCGGTAGAGTTACTATTACGTATGTATCCTTGTAACAAGTTTACGTTTTGGTAATATGATGAAGAGTAGCTGTAATGACAGAGGCGAGTAGACGTTATCAGAGCAATCTGTCAAATTTAAATTGAATATACTATCATTCGAATTGTATCTGCCAGTAACATGCGCAAATTAATTATTAATTTCGGCGTGTGTACGCCGCACGACACAAGCCGCATGCGCAAGTAAGCCGTATTATAAACTCACGCCAGATGGGCGCGCTACATGCGCGCGCTCATGCGTGATAAACTCACGCATATAATCTGCGCAAGTAGCTTGCGCATGTACTATCTACTTGCATTGTGTTTAAGTACCATAAGTCGTCATCGTTAGCGAGAAATATTTCTAGAAATATTTTTTTATATATTCAAATATTTGAAAACGTTAAACTATATAATTGTTAATCATAAAGCCTTTCAAAATATCTGTATCAGACATATTTGTATAAATTAAAATATATATTTAAATTATAAATTATTTAAATTAATAATTTAAATATATTTACAATATATTTAAATTATTAATTTTAAAACGAAATAATCTAATATTATTAAAACTGATATCCAGTCAAACCCGGTTAGACTAGAAAAGCCGACCCCAAGTGACTTGGGAATAATAAAGGCTAAGGAGAAGAAGATATTTACAAACGTATTAAAAAAGATAATTATTGTGTATTTTTCTAATTAGATAATTTCAAAAACACAAATAATTATAATACTAAATATTTACAAAAATGGTTTAGGCATCGTAGAATTCTTCAGCATCGCTGTCAACTGGTAATTGGTGCCCAGAAGACTGGCAGCATTGCCACATCGAATGGCAATGCTGATTCTTTGGGCCAAGAAAAGACCAGCCTTCTGATTACTCGAAACGTCGATCAGGCGTTTCGCGATCTCCCTGTACAAAATACGAGAGCTCGGACCCTATGAACCTAAGGTTTCCACCCCAAACGGCTCCAAAATGTAATTGCCGACTAAATTACTATATTTGCACCGTTTGAGGGTTCCCGCGGTTGCAGCAGCAGCGCCGGCACATCCCGCAATGCTTGGAAGATGTGATGGCGCAAGGGTGTCAATGCACGTTGCCTCCCACACCAAAGGCTTGCCCATCTTCCAAGGCAACAACGACATTTTGTCCGGTCTCTTCACATCGTCGCGTATCAAGCCATTGGGTTCAAGTACAGCTGGAACGCCAGCAGTGACAAGAGCACGACGTATTATGTCATTAAGATTTGCGTGGCGAGAAATTCGACCAGCGCTTCTGCTACAAGAGAGTCCATGGTGTCCAAGGCTATAGACAGCTTCTCTATAGTGACAGCAATGCGGAGAAAACACGAAACACCTAAAAATGGAGGCAAGTGGCGAGGCGGAAAGTGGTATCGTCCAACATGGTACCTATATTGGACGATGGAAGCGCCTGAAGCCAAAGACCAGATTCCCATTCTCCCACAGCCAGCAATCGAGCACGCTCAGCAACATTGGAAGATGTAGGAAAAAGCTTTTTTCTTACAGAGTTGCTAAGCGGCCCGTCCCATTGCCGCTGGGAGAATAGGTTGATTGGCAAAACAGAATTCGGGCAAGCCATTTTCGAGGCGTTCAAAGTGTTAGATTTGCACAGCACTTCTGAATTAACCAGTTTGGGTGCTAAAATTTGCCTGGTTAATTCTTCCATGCTGTGAACCGAGGACAGAAACGCCGGTAAACTAACATCGGAAATTTTTCGAACGCTGGCCCACCAAGACAAGCAGGCAGAGAACCCTGTGGCCAAGCTCGGTCGTTCAAATCCACATTTAAAATATTTTTTAGAGTATTTTGAATAATTTTATAAATTTTTCTTAAGGTACAAAATTTTCTCAAAACTGTGGTGATCTTAGTGCATGCGTAAAATTGTGAACAAAAAGGCAATATCGAATAATTGTAAAAGCCGAATGAATATAAATTTTGAGGAGGCGATCTGAAATTTCACAAAAATGTTGTCTTCTCGTCTATGAAGGAAGTAAAAGCTTCTACTTCATTCTTTTTTGTTAGTTGATTGATATGTAGCAACACATATTATGCAGAGACAGACTGCTGACGCATTAGTTTTATATACCTACAGGCGCGCGATTGTATGAGCGCTGCACAGCAGTCGCCTGCCCGTGCTCGATTCGTTGATATGTAACATTTAAGTATATAATAATATTTCAGTAAGTAACTATGTATTCTGATACCAGTAAATTATATATATTACAACATGTGTTCCTCATTGGCTACAACCCACAAAGGACCCCCTTCAGACATTTATATTTACGTAAACTTAACTTAAATATAAATGCAGTGACCGCCATTCGGTTATTCATGCATTTATTGACTAGGACTAATCGTGCCATAATAACAATTAAAGTTTAGGATAATCAATTATTATTCGAATTCTAATCAGTGACAATTAATGAACCATCATTAAAAGATATATAATACAATTTTAGAAATTTCGATTTCGTAGCAATTGCTCATCATTAGTTGACATTCTGCTCAACATATTTTAAACCGGATCATGAAAAAAATACGTATCCAATTCGCACTATATGACGGCGCCTTAAGTGGTTATAGAATAATATCGCAATAAAGTATGCAGTACCTAACCACTTATTTACTTAAAACGTCAAACTCGATCAAGTTTTATATTCTTACCTTTGTTCTTATGCAATCTTAAGACATTGTTATTAATTTGTTTCATATTGCATAACAAATCATTTAATCAGAATAAAATTAAATAAAGTTGCAGTATTGTCGATTGCCATACATTTATTACTGCCATAACAGTCGTTATTCAGCACCTTGATAGAATTATTGACAAAAATATACAGTTGATATCGTGAGGAAATACATCAAATACAATTGGAGTTGTTGCTAAAGGTTAACGACAATCCAAAATGTATTTATTCAGTACATAATCGATCATCTGAATAAGCAACAAAGGCAACATTGTTGCAGCGCGAATGTTGCGCGACAGGCAATACAACCACGCGGCTGTCCTATTTAACTTGCGGAATTTCGAAACTCATCCACATTTCAAATTAGGGATTCCTCCAAGACGAATTGCGGAAGCTTAGCAGCCTCAGCGCCCTTAAGGAATTATGCTCAAGCACGTACCCGAATGTTTTCACGTAAACCCCCTCTCGTCTCGGGACCAACCCCAAAATATAATATATCCAGCAAACTTTACATATATTTGTACCGTAAATCCTCTTAATATATCGCTCTATTTTTGTTGGTACACTTAAAATTTAAGGGGACGTTGCTATTTAATGAATGTTAATGTCAAGCTGCATTCACAATTGCTGTTTGTGTTTGTACGCGCCATGTGTTTTATGTCGTAAAAATAAAAGCCATAGCCTATGCGGAGATTTATATGGTTTTTGAAACGGTTAGACTTACTGTACATGCGTCGCCTACCTTTTCTCTTTGAAAGATACACGTACATAAAGCTTTCCACTGTGAAATATATATGCTGGCCTGTTCCCAAGTAGGTATGTCGGAGTACGTTCTTGAACTAGTTGATTAGGTGGAGCTATGTAAACCAATCTGCGTTTTTAAAAGCTTGCAGAAATCGGTTAGCGAGTCGCAAATTTATCAGATAAAACTACGTATTAAATTTTATTAATTTAAAAACGGTATCCATATAAAGGTATGTTGTATTTTACACAAAATAATTAAAAGCAAACACCATTAATAACGGCAATATACGTCGAGTTTTTCAGTAACACGCCCGAAGTCTGTTCTTTATAAAAATTTCAAGAAAAATTGAGATAAACCGTGCTCCGGGAAGACGGATAGCAGACAATTCGTAATGTGAAAATGGCCAGGCTTCGCCGTATTTGACATTCCGGATAAATTGATATTTATAAGTCGAAGGGCCAAGGATACGTTTAAAGGGATTCCCTTTATTGCCGTATCGGCCGTAGGGCGGGCGGAGGTTCCTGTCTGCCTCGGGTTATTATGAAATATACCAAGTTAACTTCAAAACGTCGAAGGTATATTTATTGGCTGAAGGAGGAATTATCGCAGCGGTCGGATGTAAGGGAAGCCATTATTATCCTTTTTATTGGTATAATATTTAATTTTGGGCCTTTAGCTAGTCCACAATGATACTAGATACATATAAATCGGAAAATTATTTACTTCAGGCTCACGATGTTCGTAATGAAGGTATTTTGAAGCTTGGTTGTCGTGTCAACAGTACGTGTATAAAAAAGAAACGAAACATTAAAATTGATAGTGGTTCTCCTTGCTGAATTTTCTAGATTTACAGATAGAACATAGTCAATATTCTAAATTGTAATATACTAGCGACCAACCCCGGCTTTGCACGGGTAGTACAAAACCTTAACAAATTATACACCTAAACCTTTCTCATAAATCACTCAGTCTATTGGTAAAAAACCGCACATAAATCTGTTTAGTAGTTTTTGAGTTTATTGCGAACAGATAGACAGACAGACGCGGCAGGGAATTATGTTTTATAAAATGTAGTGATTAGTACTCGTTTTTGCCCGCGGTTTCGTTTGGGAACAGTATTTTTTTCTAAATCAATGGTGCCCTATTTCCTTTTCTATACCCCTGACAACGTGCATGCGAAATTTTAAGATGATCGAACGAGTAGTAAGGCGTAAAAGTGAAACAAACAAAAACACATTTGCATTTATAATATAAGTAAGAATATGCTGTATGCCTTTTCTATGTTAGTAGTCAAATGAACCTCGTTAAATAGTGGTGTGTCTAGGTTTTTCAATAAATAAATCTCAATATAATATGTGTTTTAAAAAGTAAAGAACGTTTAATCCATCTTGTTCTGTCTTTATACTTCAATGTCACTTTCATGTCGTGCCTGAACTCACCAAAGCATACTGAAGGCATCTTAGTACTAGAATAAAATTATCTTTTATAGTTATATTCTGAATCGAGCATTTAAGTAAGCAAGCCGAGCTTTTGGACTTCTATAGTTTCTATGGTCATCTCTGCAATAAATAAATATCGAAAGTCAAATGGAAAGGTTATAAGGTTATAGCAAATTTATAATAAATAACGTTTATTGTACATACGGTCACTAGATTATAACCATAAGCCTCTTAAATTAGAGCACTTGCAGTCTTATCAAGTATTTTAAAGTATCCTTGCTTTAATCCCACATACTCGTTAGGTTGGGCCTCTCTTAACTTGGCTTTTATTCAGAATGCTCTGACCTCATCGGAGATTGGAGACATTCTCTCTGATCTGGCCTGGGTGTGCCCTTCTCGGCCCTATTCACACGGGACATTTAAAAGGGAAAAACTTGGGCAAACGTACGCAAACGTAATGTAATTACTTACAATATTTGTGTTTGACTTTCTCTGGTTATTTCGAGTATGTATATAAATGGTCTGGTTACACAGTGTAGTACAATGGTGGCAGTCTGGTGGAGCTTTCTCTCGGTTTCTAAAAGAGTGATCAACGCGAAATTTTACTTACGGACCGCTCAAATGCCTAGCAACTGCTGGCGTTGCCTGACTGAATTGGTCAACCAAATGAGATCAGCCTTTTAGAAACCAGATAAGATTTGTACCGGGAGTGTCAAACGTTTTGCCCTGTTTTGTCCAGAGATCTCCCGAGTAACCGTCACCAAACATTATTAAAATATACAAAAAGCCACACTGTGAAAACTAAAAAAATCGTTAAGGCGGGAATAACATAACACATAAAAAATATAACATACAAACTTGCGGTGTGATCTGTGCGACGTTTTGCAAACTGGCTCTTACGAAATAAATGTTTCTTGGAATACTGATATCCTAGATAGGATATCAGTATTCCAAGAAACAGGTAAAATAACGTAGCAATATACTGGTTGATCCCCGAAAGGTAAGTCAGAGGTTATTCATCATATATACTTCACATTTAGCCAACAGGTTCCATTGAATTAATTCTCAAGTTGATCGAGGTAGTGTAAACGTATGTAAAATTGCACATATATCTTGGATAGATACGTGGTATGTATGTATCTTATGTGAGGGCCAGTCAGTGCAGACCGGCGACACTTCGACCCAGTGGGATCTTTTGTGTCGACACTCTCGCAATAACGACTGCCATAGATGTTCATGGCAGCCAGGACCGACGGCTTAATGTGCTCTCCGAGGCACGGAGCAGGCGATAATTGTCGATCAATACCCACATAATTTCGAAAAGTCATATAACTTCCGAAAGTCAGAGATCGAGGAGGTAGATACGTGGTAAGTATCAGTTGAATGGTTAACCTATTGAGTTGCAACTGCGCACCAGTTGGTAGACACAATAGATTTTAAATTATGTCTGCTATTCCAAGACTTAAAAGATTAAGACTATCTCAGTAGTTGCCCAGAACCTGCAATGCACTTGGTAAAAGATAAAATATATAATACATGCATGCATAAAATACAAACAATAAAAACAACACCAAAAAAACAATTTAAAAGAATTAAATCCGCTTTGTAACGACTTTATTTGTTATGTCAAATAATGTCTAATATTATTATTTCAATTCATTATTTTATATCATTGTAAATTGTTATTAATTATCCATAAATATTTATTTTATATATGTAATTTTTCGGTATGAAAGAGCGGAGCCTCCTAACACAGGCATTAAATGCTTAAAAGGAGACTCCACAAACTCACTTAAGGAAATTTATTGTTAAAACGAAATAAATAATTTGAAATAATGTTCAATAATCCTAACTATCTTATCTTACCAATATTATAAATGCGAACGTGATTTTGTTTGTTTGTTTATTTGGTACGCTTTCACGCTTAACTACTCGATTGATCATCATGATATTTCGCATATACGTTGTTATAGGAACAAAATAGGACATAGGATACCTTTCATCCAGAAAAAAGTACTGTTACTAACCTAATCGAACCTACATTTAAACGAGTGAAGCCATGTAACTTATAAACTTTTAGATCACATGATAGTTATATTATTCGTAACGAGTATTAACGTAATCATGCATATTATTAACCTCTGAGTGTTCTTCGAAGAGGTTAATGAAAACACTATGTGGGTCTGTGGGTCTGTCTGTTAGTGACAGGCATAACTCCGGAACTACTGGACCGAAAAATATTGGATATTATTATTAAATGGAAAAATATTGATTTGTAACTTGGTGTGCACACACCTTGGGGTCATACCTCGGTCGAGTTTGAATATGGGCCCTGTGGGTCAAAAGACCCCCGAGATATAGGTACAAGGTCATAAGGTCAGGGGATATCCACCAATAGAGTAATTTGGAAGTCCAAGGGAGAGGCTTTTGCCCAGCAGTGGGCAATTACAAAAAGGTGATGAAAAAAAAAAGTCACATGAAGACGAAGAGGTTGAATCCTGGGTTTTAACACCCATCTCGTTAACCTTTAGTTGCTTAAGATTTCGGCCAAGTTACGACGGCCGTTGTCACAAGCTGTCTAGTTCGACGATGCTGGTTACTCCGTTTGTAAAGCTAAAGAATCACTATTCACACTCACGTCATTCACATTTTTAATTATCCAAGTTCCGCCACACACTACACTGACTATTACGTATGCTAGCCGGTGTGTCCGTATTCTACGAATTACTCTAATGTGCAAATAAGCGATCTTACGTATAATAGTCATCCGATTTCACGTCGTAGACAATTTAAAATCATTTTTACCTATTAAAATTACCTATACTCGCACCGATACTTAGAGTGTCACTACATTCACAGTATGTGTACGAGTATAATTTGTGACAGTACATAGATGAATAAAGTGAGGGTGGATGAAGCTTTCTTAGCTTCGAACGGCGCCATGACATCGCCATACCAGTCAGCTTGTGACCACCGCTGGTGAAATAAAATATGCATGAATGTGTTAATACTAATTACGAATTATATATGTATATATGAATTATATTATTACATTCATACATAGTTGTATGTCTATGCCCGCGAAGAGGTAGATAGAAGGTGGATTACACCTACATTTCCTGCATAAGGGAGTCGTATTGCCGTCTAACAGTAATATTTTTAGGAGGCAGCGGTGTACATTATATTGTCTTACGTTTACACGAATGTTATAGATTGAAATTAAACTACTTTATACGGATTTTAACGAGTTGCTATCTTATATCTTAGTCTTCACGTGACTGTGGCTGCTGAAAAGCAACCGAAACGTGAGAGAAAGTGTAAACTTTAATTTACACTTTCTCTAAACTTTAATTTACAAATAGTTGTTCCGAGTCTGGGTGTTCATTGTGTCCGTTGTTTAAATGTTTTTGTAAATTCCCCCGTGACACATGATTTATTCCTAGGCCTGACTAGGAATAAATCATTCAGTCCTTCAATGAAAAGAAAAATGTATATTAGGTATTACTTCGCGGTGTTTATAGGTAATAGATCTTTTAACCATATGTTTTATATACGGCGGTACATCTGCTTTCAACATTTCGTACACAATTTCTAAGTGAGTATAGTCAACTACTAAAGAGGTTGTATCTCAGAATTAGTTCATTTATTTATGCGACCGCCCTGTCCTCAGGATAAGATCGGGGTAGTGTTTTGTGTGTAAATCAGGCTCCATTGACGCATGCGCCACAGAAATACTTCAGCTATAAATTATTGAAGATCTTGCTGGCAGGCACTGTTAGAAAGAAGTAATTACATATATGCAATTAAAATATAAAATTTAATTATGATTTACTAGATTTTTGTCCCTGCACTCGCGTTAATGTTAATCCTCTAGAACAGTTCCTTTTTTTCTGGATGAACGGTACTCTAAGTCATTTTCTGTACCCCTGAAAACGTGTATGCGAAATTTCATGATGATCCATCAAGTAAGTAAAATGTGGCGTGTCATTGTTTGTTCACAAAGCAAACAAAGGCATTAGTTAGGATTCTCTGCCTCGGCAGTGCAACGGTGGTTATTACGGCTATTGAGCCTATGGTCTCGTGCTATAGATGATTATATAGATGATGTCCGATCCTGGAATTGTCATGGGACAGAAAAGATAAATTTTCAGTAGCAGCACGGAGTCTGACCTCAGTTTGAGTTACACAGCATTTAATATATTCTAGATGTCTTTAATATCGACAACCAACACAGTCTCCACAACTGTGTCACAAAACCAAAATTGGAAATATTTTGCTGTTACTTTGGTACCCTAAAAATGAAGCTTTTCAGAAGTCTTCTTTTTATCCTAGATATCTTTAAAAACTAAACACGCATTAATGTTATATTAATAATTTCGTACCCATTTTTATGCTTATAATATATTTTATGGTTAATACACAAAGCACACTAATAAATACTTTCGGTACACAGCTCGTGTAAAACACAGATAAAATTATAAACCAAGAATTAAAAACATACTTAAATGCCACAACTACATATTTATTGGAAACAGTTAACTTCAGAACGAAACATGAATTTTTTGATATACGATCTGAAGTTCGAAGAACGTTCCCTAATTACATATCGTTCTAAAAATAAAAGCATGATTATTTTTGTTCTAAATACGCCGTATAAAATGTACTTAAAGTTTTTATACCTGCTAAAATGCAGTATGTAGTTTTGGTTCTAATTACGCTTAGCGCAAATTATAGTAGTTTTTGCAAAATACCAGTGCTAGTACGTACAATAAATTATTGTGATCGGCTGCAAGTTTCAGAGGGTCAGAGGTGCTCAGGGCGGGGCGCGGGGCGTACGGCAATTATCGGGAACGAATGTATAGAGAACATGGAAGTCGTATTAAATAATTTAATGCGGCTTTCTGGTATGGCAATTATAGCTGGCTGTTGATGATCACTAATATCAATGCCATTAGACAGCATTTAAAGAAAAAGAAGCGAATACTATTTGTGCATGTATGTAGGTAGCATTTATATATCCGGATGTATGTGTTATTTGAATTCAGGAACAACTATAACACAAAGGACATTCACGGGTAGAAAAGAAGAACTTCAAATAGACGGCGTAAAAAACTCACCCGGCAAGGTAACAATTTGTTTTGTTAGTTTCATAGCCATTGGTATATAAACTGGTATTGTATACCACGAGCTGTTATTTAAATAATATCATGCACACGCATACATACAAAGACTTTACGCCTTTATATTTTCAAACGAATGAGTAGTTTCCAATTAAAAAGATTTTAAAGAACCATGCAAAACAACGGCCTAGCCTACTGGCTGGCGATGATTAGTACAACCGCCAGCTACGTTTTTAAGCTCTATGTAATAAGGAGCAAGGCTTTTAACATCCACTAGACATATTATTAGTCCCCGTTCTGCTACTAAGAATCGCTTAAGAAAAACAACAATTAACCTCTTTAACCCGAGCCAAGAAGAAGACCTCAACTAAACGCAATCTTATGCTATGAGACCAATAAAATAGTCTTAGTATTATCAGTGCAGTTGTAACACACTCTTCAAAATAAGGGAAAGGAAACATAGATAAGCATATCCTAAGCAGTTTTGACGTCGAACTACTCAACGATGGTCATCAGAAATCAATAAGTAAACCAGTAACTCAGGACAAAGCACCCTGGCAATGCACTATTACTTCCAAGACGATGGAAACGATTTGCGACCATAATCTTCTAACTTGAAACCTAAACCAGTATCGCTTCTACCACATCCAGTGTTCTCCCATCGTTGTTCTTACAGCGTCACCCGCACACAGTAGATAAAGTAAAGGCCCCGGGCGCCACGTCACCCCGCGTGATTTATGCGCCAACCCTTATCCAAGATTACGATGACCGCCATCCACTTGTTTAGCTTTAGACTCCAACATCACTGGCTATGTAATTAAGTGCGTATGCGGCATGTGTTGTTGAAATTGCTGCTTTTTGTTCCTTTAAATAAATTGCAGCTACATACTGCAAAGTATACAGAGATAGGCTTAGTGGTCATGGTTAAAATAAACGACGGAATCACAGAAGCATTTGTTTTGATTTCATGGAGAATTTAGATAAAGATTGAACTGGAAAAGAGTAAAGCTGCCATTTTCAATAGCTAGTTCTACTGGTTTGTATAGGCCTTGCTCAAAGTTTTGAAATGGATCTCTTACATTTAATAGATTACGCCAATTATCACCACATTTATTTGATTTAGAAAAAATTATAGGCAGGTATATTATCTGGTGGTCAGTCGGGTCACACTACGCTCTGTCCATAGTCCCTCAAAACTCGAAACTTTTTATACATTCAACATGCTGACTACAAGAGTTATTTCTTAGGTCCTTTTAGAAAATTGTGTCAAAATAAATAAATACTAAATACCTATATTATCCTTTTTATAGGACTAACAGAAAAAGAACAAAATTGCCAAAATACTACCTGTCCCACACTACGTAGTGTAAGAATAGGACAAAACATAGATACAAAGATATATACTGAGGTACTAGAGCCCACTATCCTGATTGAATAGGATAAGGCCAGCAAAGTTAGTACCTAAATTCTCGTGCATCATGATCATACTTACCTCAGGGTCCATTTTGCGCCAATTTATAATAGAAAGAATACTTAAAAAAAGAATCCTCATCTTTGAGTCTTTCAAATTTTGGATTTAACTGTTTTTTTGTTAGTTAAAGAAAAATAAGATAGTTTACCTCTGCAAAAGAGAATTCTCTAGCAACCAACCATATTTGTATCGTCAAAGCCATATTGATGCTATTTACAGTCAGAAACTAACAGCTAATGTCATGTTGGTGTAACAAAAAGGGACTATTGATAACTATAACTAGTTGAGTGTTATGTATAGAGGAAGCGGCGTAATCTGTATAATGCGGTGTGGGGTAGATAACACTGCATTACCGCAAGGCATCTGGTTATGAAACCGCTCATAATTCAGTTTCAATGTCTATCCTTGTTGAAATTGTAACGTGACATCCTTAAAAGTAACCTTAGTATCATTACAATTATTTTCTTTAAATATTATGTATAAGTAAATAGTTTAAATTTGTAATTGGAGCAAACCGAAATTAAAAACTAATTACATTCTGTTTCTAAATATTTGTGCGTTATGCCTTTGATATTCTGTCTGTTAAAACAATGTAAATAAAAAATAAAAAAATATTATTTGCATTAAGTTTTAGTTATTTTTGGTTTTGAATATGTATGTCATTATAGTCTGTTTCAAATACGAAGTCCCTTTTGACACTTCATAGCACGTAACGCCGCACATTTCATATAATTTGCTAAATCAAACAATTATTACTTATAGTACTGAAGACAATTTTAAAATATGTAATTAGAATCTATACAAAACATAACATAAGTGTTTCACAAACATAATCAATTATTAATTTCCATTGATATAGGACTTAAATAATTTAAACATCAAAATAAAATAATATTTTAGTCCAGTACCATGGTTACGCACTATGGTATTTTTTTACTTTCAGTCATAATGACGCGACAATATGAATCAGATAAAATCAATTGAACTCGAGCTAAAAACAATTGTCCGAGAAATACTTTTGTAAAATTGTAATTGGTATTAATTATTTTTAGGTTGCAACATACCTTAAATCTCATTCAGCAACCTCTTAATATTTTTTCTTTATCAATTAATGGATTTGAAGCGATATTGGACTTATAGTTTAAATATCTCATAGATTAATAAATAACACTGATGTAACTTTTTTTCTTTCGGAATGTCAAACTTGGTTTGACTCCTTTTTGTGTTTCTTTTCTATTATTTCTGTATCGATTCTAAACCCACGATTACAGTTTGTTTATAACGTTAATCTGTAATCGATTTCGTGCTGTGTCGATTGAAACGGTGTCTTCACTATTGCTGCCCAGCGATCATCTGTCAAATGGGACTTCATATTTGAAACAGACTATAGTGCTAGAGGTATTTTCTATTGTCACATAAATTAATTTCAATTATTATTATTATTCATGTCACAACCTCGTCAGATTAGGCATGCCATGTTGCGCACTAGATTGAAGCGCAGTCGTTCGAAGCGCACTAAGACTAGGTATTCCACGCAGCGCACCCGTTTAGTGCGCAAACATTAAATAATAAATTTATTATTTCTCTATTCCACTTTACGCACTAGGGGTCATGGACCATGTAGTGAGGGATATTAGCTAATGAAAATATCGATAGAAATAAAATTTACAAAAATGTTTATTACACGCGGCTGGAGACTCATAGAGCAGTATTATTGGCACTCATGCCTTGCTACAGAAGGAGTTTGCGCTATATGTATGTAGGATTTGGCTGTCTCACTTTCTTGTTTATTTTAACTTATTTTTATTGAATTTCAATTATTATCTAATATATTATGTTACAAATTTACAGGATACACGGTGACGTTGGGGTGTTATAATACCACTAAGTTACGCCTTAATATATGACGAGAAAATATATTTAAAAAAAACAAATCTATTTATATTTTATTAGCTAATACCGCTCACTACATGGTCCATCACCCCTGGTGCGCAAAGTGGAATAGAAAATTTATTATGTAGGTAATGTTTGCGCAACAAGCGGGTACGATGTGTGGAATAGTGCGCAACATATGCCATGTTGCGCATCAGTTGCCAGAAGCCAGCAGAAGCCTCTGTCAGAATATATTTTAAAATTATTTGTGATGTGTATAGATGAGATAGCATCATCATAGAAATGTTAGGCAGAGAAGTAGACACACATTTCACTAAAGATATTTTTTTGTTACCCACAGATTCTTTGCTCCAACCGAGACTTAAATTTTCGGCCTAATGATCAACAGCAACTTATACACTTGACAGGATCGTGAATTTAATTTGTTATGTTAAATCTATAGTATTTCAATTTGCCTCAAAGACCAACTCACAAAAATTAATTTCGCTTGAATTGGTTGAACACAGAACAATATATGCCAACACTATACTCTTAAATTACTCACTATTAAACCTGACTATAACTGAACTACCACTAATCAATCTATTCGCGGCAGACTCAACTTCTTAATCCAATAACAAGTTCACACATTCCCATCACCGTAAACACTCCATCACATCGCGAACCAACACGGAACTTTGTTGCCCGACTTCCCATTCAAAACGAAGAGTTATATGTTTGTATTTGATTATAGAGATCCGTATAAATTTACGAGTGTTGAGTTTCAAAGGGTGTGTATTTATTAAAATGCTAATTTGGTGCTCCTCCGCGAGGCTTTAGATACTCCGCTATCGGCCCTCCGCACGCTTTGTGCGCCGCCTTTAGATTTATACCATACGTTCCGCGTCTACTATCGGTTCTCGATTCTTCGTTGAAAATGCTATAAAATAAAGAAGTTTTTAATCCTTATTTTCTCACTAATTTCATAAATGCGAATGTGAGTTTGTTTGTTACGCTTTCACGCCTAAATTGCTCGACCAATCATCATGAAATTTCGCATACACGTTGTTAGGGGTACAGAAAAAAGCATAGGCATGGACATACATTTCCGAGTAGATGAAATGTACCACATCATCCAGAAAAAAGAACTATACCCAAGCGTGTGAAGCCGAGGACAAAAGCTATCAGAAATAAATAAATGAGTAACTCTAGTTTCCTCTAATTTCCTCTCCTTCTCGATTGGATAGCTGGACACTTGCATGTAATGCATAAGATGACCATAAATACATAGATTCAGGCCTGACACACGTTTTATAGAGGCGAGCTTATATACGTCTATCGAATTTAATTGAGCACCGAACCAAAACGCTATCTAATTACTTAATTTACTGCATTAACACTCATGCCTGGCAATTATAGGAAATAAATACGCATCTCTATAATTATACCCTCATATTGCCAGCCAAGCTTAAAGAACAAGCAAGCCTAATATTGTCTATTAAGTATACTCGTAGTTTCTGTTGCCTCTAAGAATTACGAAACTTAGATCTTGATTGGTAGTTGTGCGAAAGCGAGCATTTACATTTACGACAGTAGACCAAAACATTGAGGCTATTTACACTTAGATATATTTTGAAGGTCTTAAGTTCTTTATTTGAAAATATCAACATTATTTATAAAAGTGCCATTGTCTTATTTGTACATAACCTGTGTCGCACTCGCGTTTACAAATAATTGCTTTCAGTAGCGTCATTATGCTGACCAATGAAATGTGATTGACCAGCAACAACAAGACTAAACACAGTCAAAGGCGGACTTAAATTTGAATGTATGTACCTATGTTTGTTTTTGTACAGTGAGCGATATTGGAAATAAATGGATGCGTCGAGTTTTAAACAAATATGAAACATGAGACAAGTGTTCTACCGGACAATATAACTACTTACTACATTACTTTAAAATAGGTTTAAGAAGATCAACATTTTCACTGTAGGTAGCGTTTCGGCAGTATGCATCCTTAACATTGCCGAAGCGCATGAGCGGCAGTTAACACTTACCATCAGGTGAGTAGCTGGCTCGTCTAACACTAGGAGTAATATAAAAAACTTCCCACTAGTTTTGACGTTTAAGAAATACTGTAGAAAAAACTTAGACAGAGAACTTAGACGCATTCGAGAACAATTAGTTGGCGAAAATGATACATAGCGAACGAGTTAGGGCAGGCGCACACTCGCGCCTCGGTAACGCAAAATTCAATCATGGCAGATTAGAGTCCCCTTAATATTTTAATGCCTGACCACCGGCCGCTAACGGGGAATCGATCCGCTCACCCTCCAAACAAAATATATATTTTATAACAATATATCTCATCTCGCCTAATTGGGGTCGCTTAATATGGCTTACCGGCGTAAGTACATAATTTATTTCGTTCTCGGCTAAGAGTTATGTTCTGTAAGTGTATTATAAATGTGCCGCATATAAAGGTGTGATTGTAATTTGAACTTCTGGATATATTTGTTTATTGTGTGAGCTTTGCCTCCGCGAGAAAGTTTGGTGTTAATTTTTAATTGCTTAAGCGTCGGTTGAGTATGATGGCATTATTCTTGTTCTAAAGAAACAAATATGAAGTATTAGATTTTGTTACTATGTTTTTATATTTTGAATATTTATGGCTTAAGTTTAGTCTCTGCCCAAACGTGGGCTTAATAAAAAATTGACTGAGCCTTAAGTAATATAAAGGCGACATGCTAGATAATGATCTATGAAAACCTTAATATTATTCTATAATTTATAATGGACATCATTTTATTACATACATGTGTAATATTTATTTACTCGTTTATTCGGATTACTTGAAGAAATGTCCAGAAGTAAATTCTAAAACGGTAACATTAGATAACAAGTAGACAGTCTACAAATCTACTTTAAATGAAACTTGCAGTACTTAAATCAGACTTAACAGAACAATCTAGGCAGTTTTCAGGTAAAAGCAATCAAATACAAATGCAAGACCGCATCGACCGCACACAATCGAAGCAAGCGATCTCTACGCCTTAACACTGACATTAACAATACAATTAAAAAGTCCATCAATGCTCCTCTACACCATAAATCACTAGGTCAAACAAAATGCAACCTTATCTCGATGCAATAAGAGTTATGTGAAGTGCATTTGTATATGTGTTTTTCAGGTGTCCCCGAGGCTACGCACGCGAACAGGCAGCATCTCAATAAGGGAGTAAAACAAAAACCAAAGTTAAACTTCGTTTAACATGCAAATTTGAGAGTCGCCACGACAGAATGAGCGTCGATACTTAATTACTTCTTTAATCGTTCAATCTTAGCTGTGGGAGTATGTTAGGGTAGCCATGCGACCGACCCGAGTGGGACACGTTCCAGCTTTAAGGCAATAAGTCAAACCTTCTGCTGAATCGTAGTAGAAAGTTCAAGGTCAGGTGGACGTTTATATGTTCAATTTAGTTTATTTATTTTAAATGTAGTGCCAGAATCTTTCACTGTCCAGGAAATGCATCAAAATTAATTTCAGTTGACAATATGTCTCATATTTTTGCAGTGTGGCAAATTAATTGCAGTGTTTGTACATTTAAAATTGAACAACCATACAAATATAGTTAATACGACTGTTTCATACTCTGCCTGTATGTCACATTTTACCACTAAATTTCTGTCCCGATTTTAATGAAATTTATTATAAATCCTAGGTAAGAACATAGACGCTACATCTTAAAAGCTACTGTAGTCAATGTTATGGAATATTTCAGCTAATTCGTATTTATAATTAATATAATATTTGTTAGCATTTTGAAATTTATTTCAAAATGTCATAGATACTCGTGGTCTCTTGTGGTCAGTATTAATATGTAGTATGATTTGAATAAATTAGAGGGCTTAATCTATCAGGTCAATGCCATTATCCACACAGTGGACAGATTTTTGTGCCTTATAGCTCAGCCAACAGACTGCAATGCAGAAGGTCTCGGGTTCGAACCCAAGTCGCGCACCTCTGACTTTCGGAAGTTATATGACTTTTCGAAATTATGTGCGTATTGATTGACAATTATCGCCTGCTCCGTGCCTCGGAGAGCACGTTAAGCCGTTGGTCCCGGCTGCCATGAACATCTATGGCAGTCGTTATTGAGAAACTCAGTACCCTCTAATATCCTGACACTGGTCTAGCCTTAGGGTATCGTTAGCCTTCGGGTTGCGGAGGTCAGGTGGCAGCCGCTCCGTGTAAAAACTGATATCCAGTTAAATACGGTTAGACCAGAAAAGCCGACCCTAAGTGACTAAGGAATAATAAAGGCTAAGAGAGAAGAAGGGTCCTGTTAACCTGCCGTTTGTATTTATTTTAAACTGCTAGCAGTTTCAACCATTACCATCTTCACCTGATAATGGTAAACAAGTAGGTATATGGCCAACGCGATGGTAAGCTGTTACCTTAGCCCGTGGATGCCTGAAGCGGTTAACAGTTTCACTTTCTTGTTACCTATATATAAACAAGTATATTTTATCATCCTCAATCACCTTATAAGAAATAAATTGTGACATTCTCAGCGCAAGGTGTAGTGAAACCACACGTCACCTCTGTCTTGTCCTATTATGGATATAAAGTTTCAAAATCAACAAGACTTGAGCCAATTCAAATTATTTAACGCTAACGATGGCTGAGACCTAGTACTAAAAGGTCTTCCATAAATTAAACATACGTAAATTTCCAAATTCCATTCGTCCTTAAAGGAAATGTAAATGGATGCCCTACACATAACCACGAATTTGGTACAAGCAGTGACGCAGTCGTCGCGTGTTGACCAAACTGGTAGCCGTCTTCAAGTGATATCACCTTTACACCTATCGCGCTTTTATTTGACTCGATAAACATAATTTTATACACCATTACTCATTACTTTAAGTATGGCAACTTGTCATCTGTAATTAATGTGACATGCACAACTGATTCCAATCATTTTACTTTGTCGAGTTTAACGTGAACAAATTTGTACTTTAAAAATGTTTAAACAGATAAATGTAATATTTTCATATTAATGTCACTCACGACTCTGTCAACAATTTCAAGTGAACAATGTTATTTTATTATGTGAATATAATTAGAGAATAAAATTTGATATTAATTTGAGTTTTATACATCATTTATATGTGAGAATGTTTAATATCGTAACGAATGTGTCGTTTAATTAACATATTAATTCGAAAAGTTATATAATATGACTTCATGAATCGTTCTTAACAGCTATATTATTATATCGAACTCAATAACAAATTATAAAACCAGTTGTTATTTAGAAAACCGACATTGTTCAGAAATGCGCGATGTATTCAATGATTTTATTTATTTATAATTTAATATTGTCATATACTCGTATATCAAAGTTAGCTTAATTTAAATGAACATAAGGTAAATTGACTTCCGTAATTTTCTCTATTTTAATTATAATTATATAATATTCTACCACATACACACAACACCATCTAGCCCAAACTAAGCAGCTTGTACTATGGGTACTAGACAATGGATAAACATACATATTGTTTTCCTTTTGGATTCTGACCAAGTTTGTAAAGTTAGAGACTCTTTATTATAGCATCACTTTATATTTTAGAACAACTTTCATGTGAGATTTAAGTTGTAACATATTGGTTGCCATATTGTACATGTATTCATTCACATTCAGAATGAGTATAATTTTTATGTTTAATCTGTCAAGGCTTAGAATACCAGACATAATTAAAAATCGATTGTTTCTAGCTGCCGGTGCGTCGCTGCGTCTCAATAGGAGAAAAGTAGTTCTTTATAACAAACAAAAGCTCTCTCTTTCTTATTCTCTCTATTTAATCTTTAGCATAACCAGACATAATGATAAAAGTGTGTCTGAACGTCGGTGTCCGTACGCGTGAAATAGCTGTAATCACTATTCAAACATGTAAAATTTTCGAGTTAAATTCGTAAATTACAAGTTATATTGTAAGTTGAACATATACATGTACGTAAATACACTAATTCCGTCAGATATAAATAGGGTGACAAGATAAAATCGCGGCTCTTCGTTCGACGTTTTCGTCGGGTAGCTATCGCGTGCATGTGCGTTTGCGCACTTTATCAGATTTGTACGAACACGGTACAAGACTACCGGCTGTGGAACAAATAAACACACACTTACGAGAGCATTTGATTTACTACTGGTACGAGTAGGTATTGGCGTGTCTCGTAACATCACCTTCAATTGGAAGATTGATGTATCCAATGGTTATATGTTGAATGGTATAACACGGAATATAACACGGAAAGTGGCTCAACGAGCTATAGAAAGAATTAGGTATGATTTGCGTATTTCTACTTCAAACACAACGTAACAATTCTTTAGAGCCAACTTTATATAATTACGCACTTTGTAAAATTATAAAACTATATAAAATGTGTTGCCATCGACACGATAAGTAAGTAGAACCAACTTTGAACATTGCAGCCAATGTGACTGCCCGGATGCCGTAGTGATTTAAGTGGTCGCCTCGCCACTGCCACTGTGCCGAATGTTGTGGGTTCGATACCCATACGGTACAAAAAATTGTGTGATCCACATATTGTTGTTCCAAGTCTGGGTGTTCTTTGTGTCCATTGTTTGAATGTCTGTGAAGTCCTCTGCGACACAGGAAATACGTTAACACAGGAGATGCCTTTTTAAAATGAAAAAGAGAATCAGCAATGTGTCGATTAGTGCTTAAACAAACAATCGCGTAAAGAGCTCTATAGACTTTCGAGTAATAACTGTAATCCTTCATTAAATCGACATAGGTATAAAGAAATAAATATAACCCAGTCATGTACCGAGTCCACAGTCCATGTAACGGGAAGCTAATACATTTAAATGACAAAATCCGTCTTAAAATCTATAATTATGACTATTACCTATACAAATATACAAGAATAGAGATATATATTTTTCCTTTGGAATTTTTTCATTGTTGCAACTATAATTTCGCAAAGATGGTACCTATTATCTACGCCATCGAGATGATGACCTCGATGGCGTAGTGGTTAGTGTAACCGACCGCCACGCCTGAGGTCGCGCGTTCGATTCCCGCACAAGTCAAACATTTGTGTGCATGAACATGAATGTTTGTCTTGTTCTGGGTGTTTCTATGTATAATATGTATGTATTTACAAAAAACAAGTATATATGTATGTTTACCCATAGTACAAGCTCTGCTTAGTTTGGGCTAGATGGTGTTGTGTGTATGTGATAGAATATTATTATTATTATTATTATAAAAAAAATACTTACGGTACATTTTGATGATTCGGAAGTCATTATTTAATTAATCTTATTTCTATCCTCTTTATAAACGGTTTTATTTACTTAGCAAACTATATTTTTACACAATACGTAATATAGTACCTACGTGATTGTTTAAACGTGGGACGTGATGACATATAAAATATTAATCAAAATCTTTCATAAATTACAAAGAAGATCTAATGTAAATATTGCAATAAGAAAGCCAAAGTGTGGATTCTCTGTCACCAGCGCATCTTCACTGCGCGAGACTTCAGCGAAAACACGAATGACTTTTTAAGACAAGTGATCAGTTTTCCTTTTATACGACAATCATTTAATGTAACTATCCAATTAATCAAAAAATAAAGTCTTACTTGTTATACGTATTTAGGACGAGATTAGATTAATCAAGCCTTCAATATTGAACTAGTCATTCTATCTAGAAATCCTAACTAATATTTATAAATGCGAATGTTTTCTTGTTTGTAACGCGTTCACGTTTTAACTATCTGACAACACTACATTTAGACTAAATTTCGCATACACTGAAAGAGGATATAGGGTACTGTTCATCCAAAAAATATACTGTTCCAGAGCAAGAGTAGCCGCCAACAAAATCTAATAAACAATATTATAAAAGTTTCGAAAATAATAACACATACAAGTCTTTCCAATTTCTTATAGGCATACTATAAGCAGAACTTTAAGAATTTAATTAAATTTACTTTTGCGCAACATTCCTTACGCTAGTAGTACATCTCAATGAATGAATGAATATAATTACAGCATTTAATTTGCTATTGGCTCTATAAACATCGTTACTCTACAATGCGCTTTTCATTTGCTCTAAAATGTTTTGTATTTAAACATTAAAGCACATTTAACTTATTTTGGCACCGCCGCTGGATTTATCTAAGGCGCATCCGGACTCTGGCAAAGGTACTTTGGTATAAACAACAATAGCGGACGGTCGTATGATTAATGTAGCGAAATCGATTTATTGTCTGTATTTGTTGTTTTATTGCAAGTTTGCCGACGCGACTTACTTCCACACCAATTAGTATAAAGTCATAAATGACTCTGATATCATTGTTTTCAAAATATTGTTTTACACGCGTTGGAATTTGCGGCCATCAGGTTATTCTATATTCGACGCACTTGTTTACTTTTTTATAAAGGGGGTCTCGGGTTCGAACCCACGTCGCGCACCTCTGACTTTCGGAAGTTATATAACTTTTCAAAATTATGTGCGTATTGATTGACAATTATCGCCTGCTCCGTGCCTCGGAGAGCACGTTAAGCCGTCGGTCCCGGCTGCCATGAACATCTATGGCAGTCGTTATTGGGAGAGTGTCGACACAAAAGATCCCACTGGGTCGAAGTGTCGCCGGTCTGCACTGACTGGCCCCCACATAAGATACATACATACATACATACATACATACACCAATTTGTCGACAACAGATTAATTGATTTGGTTAATTATTTATTAGCACTAATTATTTACATTTGACTGCGTACCTACTATTAGTTTAATTTGATTGGAAGTTGTGTAGAAAACATAAATAAAAATTTTGAGTTAGAGTTTCTGTAGGCACGTAATTTTTATAGAAATATATCATTTAATAGACTGATGGGATAATCCTTACTATGTTCTAAAAAGAACACCTACAATCGGCATAACAATCTGTAGCTCACTTTATTTTTGGGATTCGGCTGCCTACGCTTTCCGTAGGAGTGACAAGATGACTACTTAAAACATTATAGTGCAATGATAAGTGCAATAAATAATTAAACATTGAATTCAAATTCAAATTCAAATTCAAATAGTTTATTGCGAATATAGGTTGTTACAGTGGTGTTAACATAGTTTTATCAGTATTGAACAAACATTTAGTGCAGCTATATTCCGCCAATTGGCATGCAATATTGCTCAGATTATATTATTCATTTATTAATTTTTTTATATTAAATTATTTAAACATACTCTAGTTATAATTGAGGTTCACATGAAACATAATCAGAATCAATATAAATATTAATTAATTAAATGTTATCCATGTCATTGTTTTCATTATACAAGTCAATTTAGATAATATTATATAAGTCAAGTGAATTTAATTAAGAGTCATTAAAAGCTAATTATATTATTGGATGTCATATTTGTCTTCGAGATATTCTTTCAGTGTGTAGTATGCCTTATTAACAAGAAATTGCTTCAATAGCGTTTTAAAGTTATCTGTGGAACATCTCAATATGTATAATGGTAAATGGTTATAAATTCGAGGGGCCATACAAAATATGCTGTTGCTAAATTGCCCTGTTTTGTTTGATGGAAAACATATTTTATGATTATTACGTTGACTCTGTAGGCGCCCAAATAAAGAAGTATGTGTAAAAACAAAGACGGCTACCTCATATATATAAAGGCATGGAAGCGTTAACAATTTCAGACTAATAAAAAATGTTTTACAACTATCCGTCTGTTTTAACTTCACAATGGCCCTTACACATCTCTTTTGGGCTCTAAATATCATGACCTACATTTATTTACATTCACCCGCCACAAAATCACGTATTGGATATTTTTTTCTCGTAATCATATTTGGAGTGTCCGTAACATGAGTAATATATCCCTAATAGGTTGCAGTGAGATGTATGTATAACACTCACTTTTCGCCTACTCTGGTCAAGTGTACATATTTATTGGGGACGAGCTTATTACCTAGATAACCAAGCAAGCAAAAACTATTTTTTTTTAAAAATGCCGCCTTCAGCGCTCTTGTAAATAAAATACTTATTGCTTTGGTACGTATAAAACGAAACCTTACCATACAAACCGGCAATATTATGAATCACACATTACTTTCCCCAGAACAAATAAGCAGTACCTTCGAAAGAGAACATCTAACAATTATTCTGTCTGCCGAAAGAGTCTCGCCTTAACTCGTGTACCTATACGGTGCCGAACTGAAAATAATCAAAACTTTGCTCATAAAAATCCAAAACAAAAATGCATTATTCATACTCGCCACTCCGCGTAACACGTAACCAGCGTATCCAGAACCCTCACATCCTCCCTCCAGAACAATAACATAAACGAAAAGACCAAACTTAAGGGAAAGTCGCGGCTCATGCTCATCTGGTCAGCGGTAGAACTCGGGCGGACATTCCGAGCAAAGTATGAAACTGTCTGAAAATACATAAATATTGTATTTAGGGGACTCGTATTAGACGCGAAGTATTATAGTAGATTTGATTTGTTGCACCTATATATTTACAGATTTAAAAGTACCGCTAACACCCATATAGAATTTATGGATATGCAGTCTTCTCTCATTGGTAAATTATCATCAAGGTTATCTGATCAAAGATGCGTCATCTGTATAGACTATACTGCTTATACTGGTTTCTATATTTAAGAAACATATAATTTTAACTACGAATTGTATTTTTTTATGGGATATGAGGCAAACTAGCATACAGATCGCCTGATAGTATGCAATTACCGCACCCACAACACCAGAGGAGTCACAAGTGCGTTGCCGGCCTTTTAAAAAGAAGTACGCTCTTTTCATTAAGATTTGAAGGTCGCATTGGTTCGGAAATACCGCAGGCGACAGTTTATTCCACAGTACTAGTCCGCAGCTGAATCTAATTAAATATAAGAACGAGGCCTTTGAGATGTCAGAGTTACTGATCATTCACACGTCAGCAAATATACGCTCGACGACTGCTTGTAAAATTTGGAATCCGAGCTTTATAACCTTGCAATATGCAATAACTCTGCTCGTAACGTTAACACTACAAAGTTTAATGTGACGCCTTTAAGTCGCATAAGAAATCTGACACCTATTATATCTACAAAAAATAATATCGTCTATGTCTCTACAAATACCATTAGCCTCAGATCTTGAAGAAGTTCCAGAAGTCTTATTTATCGCAAGGACATAAAACTAAATACTTTGGATGAATCGTAAATATTTTCATAATTGTTTAACCTAATCCGCTATAAGATAGAATACCCTTCTAAAGTTGAACAACATGTCAATTAAACCAGAGTCAGCTTGTGACCACAGCCTGTGTAACCTAGCCGAAACGTCAAGCATCAGTGAGGTAAACATTATGCAATTAGCATACACGAAACTTGTGTTTAGTTTAAAATACATGTTTCTTTAAGATCCGAGGCTAAGACTAAATACTAACAGCACAAGGATGTACTGGTAGCGCAAAGACTTCTTATTTCAGACTTGCGAGCATCCATGGGCTTCGAAAACCATTTACCGTCCTATGAGCCCCATAGATATTTGCCACTTCAGATATAAAAACATTGATAAAAGCAGTTCATATATTATCACGTCTATACTATTCTAGATTAGCCAAGCACAAGATTGCTCCCACGCCAAGTACCTACCCTAGATTAGTTTGCCAAAAGGAATTACGTGAGACAATTCACATTATGTTAGACTTTCAATGTTTGCTAATGACAAATAGAGTAACATCGGATTATGTTTACTGTTCTTGCATTGAGTAGTAGGTTACTTGTTTTGTAAGTCTAGGCTATAATAAAGCCGTAGAGGTCAAAAAGTTTGCACATTATATAGATTTGTATGAATTTGTTACAAAATGTAAGAAAAGCTACAAGTATGATTATTTTTTCTGGCTATATGTTTGTTCTCTTAATACTTGAGAATGGCTGAATTGATTTTAATAACTGAACTAATGTACAACTAATACTTTCACTTAAAACTGAGGCGTATTTTATTTAAATCAGTTAAGTAGTTTCCGAGATACAGCTTGACCTCATGTACCAAAAATACCGAAAATTGCGTTATAATGGTAACTAAAATATTTTACACAATCTTTATATATATAATTCTACTGTACGTGTGTATGTCTCTGAACTCCTCCTAAACGACTGGACCGATTTTGATAAAAAATTGTGTACAGGACAACGTCTGTCGGGACAGCTAGTTTATTATATAGATTTATGACGTCCTTGATTTTAACCACAAATTATTTTAGCTTCTATAGACGCGAAAAGGTCAACTAAACATACTAGACCTTTAAACCTTATATCTTTACATGTGACGTATAGTTTGATTGAACGATACACCGCAAGGTATATGATAGTTTTTAAACTTTAAGGTAATGAACCGTATACGCACGAGTTTCAACCCAACTAAGAGATTGAGCATCATAAAAAGCTTTTTGAAAGCAATGTCAAAATGCTTTTCAACCAAAGTAAAAAATAAACATGTAGGTCAAAGACAAAAGTCGAGTAGCATTATAAAGTAGTAAATTTGTGTGTGTGATATTTTAACACAAACAATGAAACATTATAATAACTGCCCTGTATTAAACTGTCCCACTTCTGGGCACGGGCCTCTTCTCAATGTGAGAAGTGTTAGGCCATAGTCCACCACGCTGGCCCAGTGCGGGTTGGCAGACTTCACATATCTTTGAGAACATTACTGAGAACTCTTAGACATGCAGCTTTCTCACGATGTTTTCCGTCACCGTTAAAGCAAGCGATAATTAACTATTTAATACGCACATAACTTCGAAAAGTCAGAGATGGGCGCCTTGGGATCGAACTCGAGACCTCTGCGTGGCGATCCAACGATATCCCACTAGGCTATCGCTGCCTTTTTTTTGTGAGACCTTATTCAATGTAAATGATAGTAGGTGAAGTTCTTCATGCGCATGTGTGCAAAGCGAGACAAAAACGAGTTTTTGTATATATTACTATAATTACTACTATTCGGTATATTTAACACTAGTGTCCGTTTTTTTAAATGTGTGCTTAAATGTTCCGATAGCGGAGCGGATAAGAAGTCTTATCACTTTGAAACGATAGTATAATAAGGGTGGTTCAAATCCTAAGGAACACTTCTACTTTTTGTTTTTATTATTACTAAAAAACGTTAATTTTGTCTAATTATTACCTAAATTTAGTGTTTTATTAGGAATTAAACTAAAATATTATTTATCAAAATTAGTTAAAATTAGTAACTACTAAAATCACGTAATGTTTTTAATAAATTAATAAATAAATAATGCAAATTATAATTAAAATGAACAAAATTTTATTTAATTTATAATATTATTTTACTATAAAAAAACAACGTCAAAATATGATTACCGAAAATTAACATTTTTGCGGAAGATGTATTTGAACGACTATACAGACCTCAAATCGTGCAGCCACCGAAACTATATGGTTTGTCTTGCACGTTAAGCCGTCGGTCCCCGCTGCCATGAACATCTATGGCAGTCGTTATTGGGGAGAGTGTCGACACAAAAGATTCCACTGTGTCGAAGTGTTGCCAGTCTGCACTGACTGGCCCCCACATAAGATACATACATACGGTTTGCCTAAAGTTAACAAGACAAACGTACCTTTACGCCCTATTGTGAGTCAAATAAATTCACCTACATATGGTTTGGCGAAACACATTACCAAGGTACTGCAACCATTAGTAGGTAATACTACATCTTTCGTAGGTAAAGGACTCGCGCCATTTTGTTGACATCCTCAAGTGCGTGATAGTGGAACCAGACGAAGTAATGGTGAGTTTTGATGTGAAATCACTATTCCCTTTGTTCCCATTGAAGAATGCCTTGTGGTCATCGAGAGGAAATTAAGGGAAAACGATCTGCCTACCGAATACACTGTTTTGCTAAAGAGCTGCTTAGAAGGCAATTACTTCCTATATCGTGGACAACATTACCTTCAGATCGATGGAGTAGCCATGGGTAGCCCAGTAGCACCGGTAATGGCTAATATCTGGATGGAATACTTCGAGGAATCCATAGACATGCAGGCCTCAAATGTAAAACTATGGAATAAGTATGTCGACGGTATATTTTGTATCATGGAGGACAACAAGCACGATGTAGAAAAATTCGCAATGCGGTTGAACTCCATACATCCTAACATTGGCTTTACTTACGAAATGGAGGTGGACAGATCCCTACTCTTTCTCGGTGTAAAAATAACAGTGAGAGCAGATGGCACACTGGGACATACTGTATACCGCAAACCAACACACACTGACAGGTATCTTAACGCCTACTCGCATCACCATCCGCGACAATTACAATCCGCTGTAGCATCACTGACAAACAGAGCGTATAACCTCTGTGACCCTGAACACCTAGAAAGTGAGCTCACACATGTTCAGGAGGTACTTAGGCGCAACGGATATAAGGGTCGATGCGTACACCGTTCGAGGAGAAAGGATAGCCAACCTGGGGTCAGCAGAGTGCCGGCATACATGCCGTATATAAAAGGAGTAACGGACAAAGTTGGAGTTGGAACAACACTAAAGAAATACTCCATAAAGACTGTATATAGTCATAGAATTAACTCATACCACACTGGTTTTAATGAACTAATGTTACATTACACATCGTTAAAAAATTGTGAAATCGATATTGTGAAAACATACTTCATCTTATACCTATAACTTATCTCATTTGTCTTTCTAGATGCTTTGGGTATATATATGATATAACTGGTACGATTTTGACCTTATTGCCATTTTGGGCGTAGATCCAAACGGCAACAACTTACAATTTCGCCATAGAAAAGACTCCGACACTCGTAACCAAATTTTATGCATTGCCAGATATAAGCCAGCGAATGACTTATCTATCCCTATGCAAAACTACGTTCTCTTGTAATGAACCTAAAAGGGAAGCCCTATCTTCCTGAATCTAGCAGTCAAGTCATCTCTGATGCAGATAGGAAGAGTGCAGTTGCGTACCTCGAGTTAAATTGCATGCTTTATAGTAATTTAATGCAGGAATTCTCTTTATGCGACCGGTGACGCTGACCGCCATATCAAACGCTGCCAACAGATTAATATAACATTTTATTGTGTTTATTTTCCTTCCTTATACAGTTATATACTCTACAGTCAGAACAATTCGATTACACGCTTTTCTTAAAAATATATTATTTTATAGTAAACGTAGTATGGTATACACGAGATATGGTACAGTCATTCGGTATAAAAAATGAGTGTATTATTAATTGCATTAGGCGTAGCATAAAATTAGCCTATTGAAAAATATGTTTTGGGTCAACTGACTCAATCGCTGCTTAGACAAGTTGAGACATTATTATTTGGTTTCAAAGTGAAATACTGCAGTTTGAGCAATGTCTCATGATTCTCATAGTTCTGCTGAAATCACTTTGGTGTTGTCAACCTTTTTCTATTGGTGTCGATGCAATTGGTAATATAAGGGAAGTGGAGAGTTTGTTCCAAATCACTATTTTGTATAAATGACAATGTACAACCCACAAAACAAGTAATCATTTAATGTTAATTAAAAAGCATAATTCAAAAATATTTTATACATAGGTATGTCATATCTTAATTCATATATATTATTATAAAATAAGATAACTACCCTTACATTAATTACAAATGTTTATACAGTATCGTGGTTGTGGTACCTTAAACCGTCCCATATATTTATTTGTAACAAATACGTTTGGAAAGTGCATATTCGATAGTTTCGTATGTCCTCTGGCGTCTGTATTGCCGCTCTTGGATTTATGCGAACTCTATCAAAGAAAAAGTTGTAGCTCTCTGGCAACCCGCTAGGCGCCGTGACATCCCCTCACTGGAGTAAAAGACCTTGCACAATAGGGATAAACTTGCGGCTACATCTAAAAGAAAAACTTTGGAATAAAGTAAAAGAAGTTAAGTCTTAGGTTTACGGCGTAGTCCATATAGGGCAAGAGAGGCGCTTAGTTTTTATACTATTAATATGACATGAATTATAATAATATTAGCCCTGTATTAAACTGTCCCAATGCTTGGCATGGGACCTCTTCTCAGTGTGAGAAGGGTTACGCCATAATCCACCTTGCTGGCCCAGTGCAGGTTGGCAGACTTCACTTATCTTCGAGAACATAACGGAGAACTCTCAGACATGCAGGTTTCCTCATGATGTTTACCTCCACCGTTAAACCGGGCGATATTTAACTATTTAATATGCATATAACTTCGAAAAGTCAGAGATACGCGCCTTGCAGTCCAACGGTCCTCTTAGACTATAGGTACCTGCCATGAATTATTACTATCAATATAACTAATTTCATCTTTTATATTACATAATCATTTGTTTTTGTTAACCGAACAATTACACATTGTGCAGAAATAGAGTTTGAGCGAAACTTTTTTTTTAGGATAGACGCCTGACTGAATCGATAGATGCTCCACCATCAAAATGCTAAGAAGGATAGTTACCTCTAGAGTGGGATAGATGATAGATATGGAATAAAATAAATAAAATACACAGTGTTATTTTCTTTTTTATTTACACCTTTTAATATAACTTCTGGATGAAAGAAAACTACTACATTGCAACCATTATCATTGTTTGACCTTTCTCCGCAGATGTGGTTAAATCTGCGGACAATATGCGATCACATTTCCACCTTTTTTGCTAGTAGTAGACGAAGGATCTTAACATAATGTTGGTAAACTAAGCAAGGCATATGTAGTTGTGCATTTTCACCAGCGATGTGTGCGGGAATTTGTATGATAGACACCTATAATTTTTTTAATTATAATATCTTAGCTCAATTCATGTTTAGTAGCAATGAAGCGATGTTTTCAAATAATCGCCCAACACAAATCAGTCAACAGACGATAATTTTTTTCAATTCAATTCCTGAATTATGAAATGCTAAATAATTATTTTTTTAAATAAGTTAAATTTTGACACAATGTTAATTAGCATTTTAGAGACTAAATTGATTGAACTGTTGTTATTTCTATAAAACACGATCGTTAGAATACGTAAGTGCAAGCTTACGCCATAGGATCAATCTGCCAGAATTCATGACTGTTTTAAATACTAACGGTACTATAAGCTTATCAGTAAGGTATGATTTATCTTGACCTCTGCTATAATATCAAATTCGAATCAGATCTGAAATTCCATGAAAGTATCTACTTTGTCATCGCCTAACCTTGCAGTACAACAAAGTTGCCAAGGACAGTTATCGGATATATCGATAGGTTTATAGAAATTGTACCTATACAATCTCAGGTTACAGACTCTGTGATTTTATACAGCAACTTGACCGACAGTTTAACCTTTCCTCAAGGCATGACCGGTCAAAAACGTGATCGTCCATCTACGGCTTCATTTGTTGTCATAACATTGTTGCTTAGCGTCAAATCGTTATAGGTCTAGAGAAATAGGATATTCGTTGATTTAGATTAGGAATAATGGTGCTTGTATACTTTGCAAGAAGCTAAGTAATCGATACATGCGCCAGATAATCGTGCAAGTTACATGGGCGAGTTATTCATATCGGTGGCGGTGTTTTTAGCATACATATTTACATGATGCCCATCTTGCGCATGAGTTAATCGTACAATAGCTCTGGAGATAATGCAAAGTAATGTATTTTGCTAGTGAACTTCTAAAAGTACATAAAAGTTAAACCAATTAAGAAAAGAGATTTAAAAGAAAACATTAAGCTCATTAACAATTTGTTAAAATCACTACGTTGTCGATTTGACTATTAGCGTCGTTTAGCCAAGACAGAACGTTTTAGGTACCTTAATCAATTTTAATTTAAAAAGTAAAGTTCTTTGTTAGAGGACATAGTTATTCAATAACTTTAAAATATACTAGCAGTTACTTACACAATACGAAAGTTTGCGCCTAAAGGCTACCCGCAAACAGACTCTACTTTGATCAGAACATAAAAAAACTAATAAGTATAGTGTGTAGCCTCTTCAAGACGCAGTGTTGGTCGTATTCTGGCATGCAGGCAGTTGTTTAATACACTGTCAATTGCAACGTAGCTATTTGTCGATTTAAGTGCCTCCCTCTATATCTCCGCTGAAATATACACTATTGCGACGCTCAAACCACTTGCCGAAGATCTGATAGAGAATTATGAAGGTTCTTACATTTTGTTAAATCGTGCCAAATTGATTCTAACCAAACTTTATAAGTTTCAATCTAATTAGGAAACGTTTAGAGACTTATCTACTTATGGAAGTATGTATCTACCTTTAAATTTTCCTAATGACAAAACAAACTGTGTAGTGTGTTTTTCCTAAAGGGTTGTTCACACACACACGCATGCGCGCACTCACTAAGAATTAAAGAAATCTAGGCGAAAGATACTGGTGCCTTGTTCGTAGGCGACGTATAAATAGTCTACCATAACTCTTCCTAGCTTTCGATGCTATTCAACACGTTGATTGTTGGCACGTATTGCCATATATTTACTAAAACGGATTCTTGCAGGAATGTCGATGAATTCATCACGACGACCTAGAACTGCCAATGCAGAAATGTAGAATTAAATAAGTGGTTTCTTTACTCACTCTCACAAACTTGATAATCATTAAACTTAACGGCAAAGGAAAATATATAGTTTGTGCAAATCGACAGTTTTCTTAATGTTTACATATTGAAGCTGAAGACGTCTGACCTTTCATTGTTGGAATAGACCTGCACATCAGTGAGCTAATATTCTAACATTAGTTTCAATGACAGATAAATTTCATTATGTTATTCTACAGTACTGTAAGTTTACTTATAAATTTAATTAATTACAATTTATTAGATATTCAGTATAAAATTAAATTTATTATTTATCAGACATTGCAAAACAAAACCTGTGACGGCGCACCCATGTGGTATCTACATAATAGGTACAAATTAAAATGTCGACTTTTTATTAAAAACCATGTTTGCTACTTATCGGAATGCTTTAATTTATCAAATAAAAATGCAATTACAAGGCGAAAACCATACATTTTTATTGGTGCATGTTATATTTTAACATTTCTCTAATTAATCTTCGCTTACTTATTATTGCTGGCACGTACTACTAATGTTAATATTACAAGGGTATCAATTTTATAAAGTCATGCATGAGACGAAACCATGATTAAGACGTTGCAAGTTTATGACTGTAACTATAATTGATTATTTTTAATTAACAACAATACATAAGCAACGCGTGTCTTTGATGATTATTAATTACAAACACCTATGATGAATTTGAAAATGATAAGCTATTATTGTAGCGTTTGTGATGATAAAGTATCCTTTTTATAGGTCAGTTTTTATAGAATACTCATATAAATATGGTCTCACGCCTGTAATCGTGGCATAAGCCATAAGGGTATGACAGAAATATATTACACACACACACACACACAGGCACGCACTCACACACACACACACACACACACACACACACACACACACACACACACGCACGCACGCACGCACGCACATACACACACACACACACGACACATATCGCACGCTATGGTTTTAGGTAGGTACCATATAATATAGAATGAGCCTATTGCCGCCAATCGGGCGCAATTCCAGACTACGTTCTGCTATTGAAAATTTAATGACAGAAATACCCATTATAATACCTTTAATAATACCCCAGAAAATATAATTTGTATGAATATGTTAGTAATAATCTCGCTGCATTGTTTTATTTGTATTGTTGTAATTAGTTTCAGAAGACTTTGACGTCAAGGACAAGGCGAAGTGGAGTACGAAGGCGAAAAGCGCTGAGGTCACCACCAAAGTTAGCTATAGTTTAACCGCCTTGTTGGTTTAGTTGCAAGTGTGTACTGTAAGGTGTATTATAAGATTATCTGTCTGCGATTGGATCCTGCGACCTCCCAGGATCCAATCGCTGACCGACTGACAAAAACTTATAAGGTTTTCCTATCAAAAAATTCTTAGTAACCGAGATAAAGATAAGTTTGGTGTTTCTTCCCCGTGCCTTAGAAATCAAGCCATTGGTTTTCCGCCTGATCTTTTTCCAGTCGTGTCTGATTGCCATTCCATCAGACTATACGAATGAGAGAGTAGAGAATTCCATCGTGACTGAAATTCGTTCTGGATAATATTACGGTATTCCTAAAATTACAGCATATCAACACAGCGTCCGCGTCAGTACCAATCAGAACAACTCGATAAATTCCTATCATGCAAACATGTTAAATTATTATAAATGATGGATAAAATCATTGCCGCCAATAAAAATATTTATTGCCTTTACAAAAGAATTGAAGCACCACAACGAAAATCCTTTGTAGTTATATAATCTGATGACTTATACCCTAACCTATCTAATATCAGTGCCTAGTTTTCAAACAAGGCTTAAATTTAAAAAAGGTACCCGGCAACACTGATCTATTAATTCCTACAGTAAACTCCATGCCAAAAAAGTTTAAGACGCGTTTGAAAACTATGCACAGTTTTAAAACATGCCTTACATTTTTTTTATATTTGTTGACGTTGATTAAACAGTTCTTATAGTTTTCCTTACAATAGTTTTGTATCAATCTTGTACGAGTGTGTGTTTTTAGAATAGGGATTCTAAAGACACTTGCACAAACGAGATTTTACACATACGTGTTTTGCAAGTACTACACACCGTCTAGCTACAGTGAAATATGAGAAAAATAATATGTACTCAGAAAGTTTATACAGGTATTACGTAGGATCCCCGTGTATGTGTCAGAAGAGATGTATGACGGAGATATTTCAATGAATAATGAATGTTTACCTAATCGTCAGTTTTTAATCGGACCGTGGAGTCGGTAAACATGTTTACGTTCTATATTCTAGCTATATTTTTATTTTCCCGTCGAGGTATTCCCACTGCCACGTAGCTCAACCAGCATAAGATACTTAAACTTACTAGATGTGACAGTATTGTAGTGTATTCATTTAAGCACATGCTGTTTATATAGTTAGTTTATAGTCTCTCTGATATGAAGAGTTAGGAGCTTACACAACTAACACAAATAATAATATTGGCAATCATTATCCTAATAAATATCTATTAACTAAAACAAAAAATTATAATTGTAGCAAATTTCACTTAGTTTAATATCAATACAATCTCATTTTGTAGGTACGTGATAATATTAGCGCCTTTTCACTAACAAATAAAAACTTAGTTAATAAAATTTTAGTCTTTGTAAGCATTGGAACATCGTATACCAAATTCACACAAAATGGAACAACTATGAGTAAATCGTACAATAATATTATCGTACATCACAGGTATATAAACACGTAAATATTAACATTCAGAAACGGGGTCAAAACATAGGCTTAGAACCAATATTTATGGATAACATAAGCTTTTTACCGGGTTAGAATCGAAACTCCTATCCATTGGCAAATGTCAGTGGCGAGGTGATAACTTACGCTGCTATGCTTTCAGAGCGTATCATTACTGGATTCTTCTCATATGCGTAATTTTACCACTATAAAGACTTGTCAAACAAGCTGCCTAAAACGTTAGCAACTTACGTCCAGCGTCGTCTAAGCTATGCAGCTTTCAAAGCGCATTATTGCTGTATGCTTCTCACACATGGCGTAGTGGTTATTATAACTGACTGCCACGCCTGAGGTCGCGGGTTCGATTCCCGCACAAGTTAAACATTTGTGTGCATGAACATGGATGTTTGTTTTGGTCTGGGTGTTTCTATGTATAATATGTATGTATTTACAAAAAAAATAAGTATATATGTATGTTTATCCATTGTCTAGTATCCACAGTACAAGCTTTGCTTAGTTTGGGTTAGATGGTGTTGCGTGTATGTGATAGAATATTATTATTATTATTATTATTGTTCGTAATTTTACCACCATATGGTGGGCAACTCCCTAAAACGGTAACAACTTACTGAGTAGTGCAACTGTTTTCCACCCGTACCACATCCAGTTTGCTCCTATAGCTGGATAGTGGCGACCGCTCGACGTATTTCAGTCGTTTCTCTCTCCGAATATATTCGTTTTTGGTCGCTCTTTTCATGAGCTCACTGAATGTGGGCTGGTCTATTCATCGTGCCGCGACGGATTTTTATGGGGATTTAACGCGAATTATATTTGCTTCAACTGTGTTTCGAATAAATACTGCATCTATAGGTTGATCATTTTATATTTATTTAGGTTCGTTTATAAATAGTTGCTCGAAATTTAAAATTAAAGCTTACATTACTAATGAATTAAAAATTGATTACATTATTAATGGAGTCGGCGTCAGCCAATGTAGGTTTGTAACTACTTAAACATGAGATGTCTTACTATAATCATAACTTAACATTGGCTTGCACAATTACACACATAGATGCAGTACGCGGCGCGGGCTGCAGACACCGACTCCAAAAATAACAATAATTTAATTATTCACAAAAATACGCAATAATTTTGTAACTTTTTAGTGCATTTTTAGTTTTAGAATATTGTTTTATGAAATCGGTTTTCTTTTTGTTAAAATGTTGTTTATTTCTCGGGTTTTAGTGAATCTGAAGTCCGATAACTAATTTTATTTATCTGAATATGGGTACACCTACTAAACGCGCTGCTCATAATAATATGAGATAAGCGCCATTTAAAAAACGAAGAAAGGGAGAAACGCCTATCTCAAAATAGGAAATCTACCTTCAGGCCCATTTCAAAATAGACTTATGAAGAACGCAAAAATAGTCTTTCGAAAATGCGGGCTTACATGAAAAATGTTTTAAACGGTATACCGTTTAAATCATTTTTGGCCATAGTGTATGTCATGATAATTCCCAATACGGTTGGGATGATAATAATAATAATAATAATAATAATAATAATTCTTTATTTGTTAGAAACATGTGTGTTGTTACATACAGAAGCATGCACGTTGTAGTTAATGAATTAATATGTCCAGTCATGTTTAGCCTCATGCTGTGGCGTACAAATATTTTTTATTCCGGTATGTTTTATTCCGGGGTTCCGGTGCCTAATGGCTTCAGCGTCATATTAAAAGTTGTATTATAGAAATAATTTTGTTATTAGCTTTTTTGTGTATATCTTGTTGAGTTTAACAGTTGCACGTAACTTCATACTATTAAATGCTATCAATAACCTATTTGGAATTGTGTAATCAATACACATACATATATTATGTATGTGATTGTAGCAATCACGGCAGATTTGCTGTCATTTATCAAAGAATTCTGTTGTATAAAACCGAAGATCTTCATAAAAACATCACCAAATTAGAATAGGGCTACCTCGAAACTCTACAAAGGGCTTCCAAACCATCCTACACAGTTGTCTATTTTGTTCTTGGCAAAAATGAGAACATCATCAATGTAGCCAAATACGCATTATTAAGAATAAATCAAAAACTACTTGTTAGATCTTAATCAAATTTAAATGAGACCACACGGAAAGTACCAGCATTCAAATAAAAAAGAATCATCGAAATCGGGTCACCTAGAAAACAGATATGAGGTAAAACACATAGAAGAGAAAGAAAACAATCGAATTGAGAACCACCTCCTTTTTTGAAGTCGGTTAAAAGGAGAGATATTGCTACGAGCCATTACGAGAACTTTGTCCGAAAATTCTTAGTTCATAAATGTGATATTACGGTAAATGTTAATTTGTATGTCATAGGAAACAGTATTAAATAATGAGAATTAATAATAATTACACAGATTAATAACAAAAAAACAAAATATAATAATACAAATAAGAGATTATGTCAACATTAATAAAATTGCACAGTCATTTTGCTAATCAATTTCAAATTACGTGTCCAGTAGATATATTTCATTCAAAACGGCAACTTCATAGGTAAAGATATAATATGAGGTAAAATAAAATAGGTAAGCAAAAAATTAACGTGACTCAAATAGGTAGGAAGTTATTAGCAGCTACTTTTACCTTAATACATAAAACATTTGAAAAACTGGCCAATAAAATCAACGCTGCCTTTAATCTAACGCAAAAATCATCCTTTCGGCATACAAGCCGGCTGAGTTCAATTTACTTGCATTTTCGAAACATGCCTCATCGTTTTCATTTTATGAACTTAAACAAGCCAGACGAACTAAACAAAGTGTCCCAGTCGTTTACCTAAGCACATCGTTAAACAATTAACCACAATACTTGAGGCTTGCACCAACCACGGTATTTCAGTAACTTGGCAAATAAGTCTCTCGTTTAGTTGGGAGAGACGAGGCGGTTTCTTTACTGCACTTTAATGACCCTGACCACCTATCCTGTGGCGGCACATCATTGCTTGCAATCGTCTTAGTTTGGTAGTTTCAGAGTTGTAGTGTCGCGCAAGCAAAATATATTCTTAGGGCTTTGAAATACAGTGGCTATTTGACTAAAATTGTCTGATCTTACTGGTGTATTGTTTATTGTTAACAATGACTAAAGCAGTACTCATCGTCAGCTGTTGGTCAGCAGAAAGGCAGTAGAGCCTCTCGGAAGTTCTACATTATGTCACAATAAAGTTTATTTGTCCGTGGTTAAGACGGTCAACGAGAAGTAAGTCAAAAAGAAAATATTTACGGAAGAACAACGACGAAGAAAAAACAATAAAAATATCATATATTTTACATACAGCAATAACGTAATCATTTCAAAGGAATAGAACACAATTAAAGGCGCTAATTGTATTTGCTTAGGACCAGTGGGTACAGGATTCAGGAACTTCGAATTAGTGTGCCAATGACTACTGATCGAAGCCTAGTTTCATAGGTTACCACAAACGCTGTATTTTTACCTTAATATCATTCTTATAATGGTTCAGTCAAAGCTTGGTAAAGTACCATAGTAAAATAAGTATATGTGTATCAGTCGACATACTTATAACAGCAATCTGTGAATAATTCGAATGTAGATTTGAAAGTATATAAGTCTGATGACCATTCGCGATAAAAATTGGCCATAACTATCACATAGATTCAAATGTATTAAAGCACAAAAGTGTGAATATATAATCGTAGTACGAGCATGCTATATACACATTTGCCACCTGTAGAAACAAAAGCAAAGCTTCGAACAAAGCAACTGTTACAATCAACAAAAACGTTTCGGTTTGGAACAAAACCTTTGAAAATAAGCCAGAAATTTATAAGCGTTTGAAAGAATAAATTACTTCGTAGGATTTTCGCGTATCGCTAAAATGTAATTGCCAATATTTAACAGAAGCGCTACGCAATATTTCTAAAGTAAAATCCGTATATAGCTCAGTATTGCCTTCGACTGACATAGTAAACACATTATTCGAACCCCTTTAGTGAGCATTAAGTATTCAGTCTTTATTTTTGTTTCGTCGTTTATTACACATAGCTAGAGAGCCGCTGTATTAAGATTCTTAGTACCTACATAATAATTTATTGTGCATTGCGCCCGGGCCAACTTCGTTGCGATTACTTTTCTATGCTACAGTTGGTAGTGGCAAAATATTTTACCTGATGGCAAAATAACACTTTGTCCATAATCATTGTCTGTGTTATACTTTATGGAATGTGTAAATAAGGAAAGCTAGTGAAGTTAACACTGAAGAGTATTAACTTCAATAGCTTATTCTAAAGAACACACGTTTGTGACAAGGATATTCTTTTATACAATACCATAAGTGGTACAAGTACCACTTCCTACTTAGGCTTAACTAAAGAAGCAAGCCTCATACTTAACAGACAATTTACATAAGTACGTTACATTTTCACATCAAGTTGTTTTTATGTGTTTCGGTTCTATTTTCTATGAAATGTAGATGTAGATGACATTGGAACACCTGATCATGAGAACATTTCAGATCCTATGTCATAAGGTAGCCGAGACGAGTCTGATAGAACCAGGCATAAACTATAGAGTTTGTAACATATTTACGTAAGTAAGTTTCCATCAATATATGTTAGTCTTAGTTTAATTTTGTTTGCTCATTTTTTCCTTATGAGATATATATACTTCCATCATTTGTAAGTTTATACTTGCTAACACGTTACATAAAAGTAAGGATAACTTTTCTGTTACATACTTTTTATAATATATTAGCTAACCATAAATACAAGCTTCTAATAATGATTAGATATAATTTTATTACATTAAGTCAAATCCAAAAGCTTCCTTAATTTTAATATTGATAAGTATTTTTTATTAGTCTTTATAAAGGGGAAAACCAATAAAAATATTCTCTAATACCTAAGTATTTATCTACTTTTTACACATTTTATCTGGTAAGCGAAAGGTTAATAATATGTAAGTGACTGTTAACTGTGTTTATAAGCAAACATTGTAACAGTTATACTGCTATTTTATAATAGCTACATAAAATGGTTATAAAACAGTATTATAATAGTAATAACAATGTATGTCTATGAATACATAATTAAATGTAACGTATAACTTTTACTACATTATACTTTTAATCAAATGCATCGATAATTAGTACCGGGGTAAAATGCTATATATGATGCCTGTTTTATAAATTAAAAGCTTCCTTGAATATTTTTATAGCTTGTTATTTCATTTTTTTAACTAAAGAAACTGCTTGTCGTGTAAATATAATTGAATATATAATAGTAGGTACGTCACACAGGAAAACACCGGTGTAGAACCCGGCAGTACATAGAAATTAAATGTTTTGTTTTTTTATAAAACGGAAAGAAGCAGAAAAATCTATGTTATTGGCAAAAGTAAGTAATGAAGTAATTAACTGCATGGATTAAGTTTTATGGTTTTAGAGTCAATATGCCTTACGTTCAAAGTTTCAAATTAATAATTATAATAATAAGGGTACATAACCAATTAATAATATTGGCATAAATTAACAAATACAATTCAAATAATAAGGGAAGAGTAGAGAACTACTGGTGATTATTATTTTTCACGTTATTTTTCACTTACTTATTAGACTATTTTAGTCCTGTGCGTAAGCGTTAACTTATATCTACGCTTAAGTTCACGGCTTGTCGATTGACCTACGTTCGATGCTCAGGTCAAGCAAAGTATTATTCTGTTTTTGTAATAATATTGACAATAAATTATATATGTAGTATCATTAGGATAAATATATTTAATTCAAGTCAAATTCAATTAAGTAACTGACACAGTAACAGTTTGGTGTGGGTTATTAACATGGTTTATTCGATTTGAAGCCAGTAAAGAACACATGAGACGGTTAAAATATAAACCGTCTTAATATAAAAATTACTAATACCACACATTTCGTACCTTTCCTCGTTCTAAGCATAAGCCTTTTCTAAGTTTGAAAATGGCCATAATCTACCACGCTGGTCAAGTAGGTACTTACTTTGAACTGCCTCCGTGGTGCAGCGGTAGTGAATGCGACTGCTGTGCATGAGGTCTCGGGTTCGAATCCCGGGTCGCGCCAACAAAACGTTATTGGGTTTTCTGTTAAGAAATCTCAATAACAGCCTGAAGTAAGGAAGTTGGCGGTGTTGAACACTCCCGTGCCTCGGAAAGCACGTAAAGCCTGCATCCTGCGCCTGATCTCTCTCCGGTCGTGTCAGATTACCGTCCCATCGGATCATAAGAGTTATGGAACAGAGAGTGCACTTGTGTTTGCGCACACGCTCTCCTGTGCAGATGGCCAGTCTCCGTTAAGATTGGCCGCCATGACCGAAATCGGTCTGAAGGACATTATTATTACTACTTGCAGCTTAGCAAAGCATCTTTACGAAATCTCAGCCATGCAGGTTCTAAGCGATATTTCCTTATTCTATAGGAGCGAGCGATAATAAAATATCAACACACACATAACATCGAAAGTTACGTTCTATGGGATTAAATCAAGACCTCTGACACATTAAGCCACCGACCTCTCCACTGAACTATCACTTCTATTCTGCATTCAGTTAATCAGTTTTCCAGTCAGACATTACGTTTCTCTATAAAGAATTTAACTCTGTTGAGGCGTCACAAAAATAGAATAGCACTAAAACTGTCGTAAGCGTTGTGCGTGACTTGGATTAAAGTAAGCTACGGTATAGAGGCTACTCGATTACAATTAGAAAGGTTTACTTTCCTTAGGCAGTATACAACTGAGGACTTCTTGTAATTATGTACGGCGAAACTTTTGTTCGGAGGCGCATCCCGTTCGATTATGTTCATACGTCCTTTTGATTGGGGTATTTTATATAGGTATGACTACCTCTTTGGTCTAGCAAATTACCGTCCGCATTTTGCTACTTTCTGATAATTCAACACAGGAATAAGAGGGCCCGTGTTAAATTATAGGAGTTTCGAAATAACGGCGTTCCGCGATCGCATCGTTCATCAATCGTCACAAGACCGAATGCTACGTGCACTGTTTTAAGCTACGAAGCTTATGACAAAGGCAGCCATTACACGCTCAATCTAGATCGTGATCTGACCAAGGTCGCGGATCGCAATAGATTGATATATCTTGATCTGGCTGGTTGAAACATTAGACAGTCAATCCAAATCATGTCAGTCCAATGTTCGCAACCATCAGATGAATACGTGTTCTCAGCTCTGGGTATTTCAATTTGGGTTGATAGCTCGGCATTATTAGTTGACTGTGACTTAATTTTTTAAACTTGAGATATCTACTTGGTTCAAAGAAGTAAGTCAAAAGAAGAAGGTTGGGCGTTCACAACCACAAAATGGATGTGAATAAGAAAAAGCTTGTGTAGCAAGCAATTATTGCTTGTGCTCTAAAGAAACGTGTAAAGAGGAAACGTTGGGTCAAACCATGGTTACTGAAAAGGAACATCTACACGCATCTGAACTTGTTAGATGAAATTCATAGTACTGAAGAGGACGAGGATTATGCAAATTACTACAGGATGAAGGAGGCATGCTTTGATCATCTGTTGGTATTGGTTACACCATACTTGCTAAAACAAGATACCTGCATGCGAGAGAGCATACCTCCTAAAAAAAATTAAATAAAAAAAATAAAAAAATAAAAATGATTTATTTTCATTAACTGAGCTTAATCTAATTACAATATTGTTGGAGCGCTCCTTTTAGGCATAACATTGCCTGTGTTAGGAGGCCCCGCTCTGCTCCCGGCCGTAGTTCAGTCTATGGTCCGGAGTGAGAGGTCGTGGAACGCCGTCGCCTCCTTCTGTGAGGAAGTCATTTCCATCAAGGAGGCGGCGGAGCGGGAGAGGGAGCGTTTGAACCCTCTCCCCAACCGCAGAGCCGGGCGCCGGAGGGCGCGAGACGACCTCCAGCCACCCTGAGGTTTGACCTGGGGGTGGCGGGCTTTGTGGGCCTGCCCGCCATCCGTTCAGCACCAGGTCCGAGAGGCGGCGTGCGTGTTCCCACGCGCGCCTCTGTGTCGAGTCCGTCTCCCCTCTAGGGGGGACAGTAGGGAGTTTCTTTTAGATGTGCCTATAGGGTAGGTCTTTCGTGTAGTGGCCTGCCGTTTCATACGGCGGGCCGTTACCTCGGCGGGGTCGCGACCGCATGCGAAAGTGATTCGCGCGGCCCCGTCGATAGTGGTTTTGTCGAGGAACACCGTGGTAGGTTTAGTCGGTATACCGGGAGGTACATTTTCTTCTTAACATCTTTCTTTTACCCCGGCGAGTCCGACATAACCCCTCCGCCCGCCCCCGCGGAGGGGTATGCATCAAGCATTCCCCCAGGTAAAAAAAAAAAAAAAAAAAAAAAAAAAAAAAGGAGGCCCCGCTCTGCCGTCTACAATCAATAAAATAAAAATATCAATTAAAACTAATTTATAAATAATTTAAAATCATAGCATGCATGGTTTGTGTGTGTGTGAGTGTGCTTGCACGAGCGCGGATGTGTGTATATATGTATATATGTGAGTGTATGTATGTATGTACGTGTATGTGTGTATATATGGATTATGGATGTATGTATGTTGGGTGAGAGTATTCTAGCTCTATTATGATAATACTGCTAACAGAGATTCAGTTTCATCATAAGACAATTGTTTTAACCAGTTTGTCAGTGTTTTTTTACAATCGAATTTGTTCATTTGATATATTTGTAACATGCGATTTATTTTATTATAGAGGAATGAAGATTGTCTTGAGTATTGTTGACGAGCAAATGTAGTTTTGACTGGATAATATGGAGCCACCAGATCAAATCTTCTTCTATTTTGCAAAGCCTGATTAAATTTTAACGCACTATGAACTTTTAATAGGACAAATAATATATATAATTTTCTAACCGAGAGCTGTTTACTAAAAATATATAAGTCTGTAGTCGGGAATCTATAAGGCTTAAAGTGCATCACTTTTAGAAGTGACCTCTGGGCCCTTTCCAATTCTAGAAATTTAATTTTTGTTGCTCCACCCCAGTCTGGTATGCAATATATTAGGATAGATTGAGCTAGCGCTGTATATATTTTATTTATAATTTCCTTGGTAGCAGCATGCCGTAGCATTTTAAAGACCCAGAGTAGCTTTCTTATTCTAGTGCTTAGCAGATCCAGATGTGAGTGCCATGATAGTCTGTAATCAATATTTATACCTAGGTATTTAACTGAATTTACTTTATTTATTTTAGGACAATTGCAATACGTATTTTCAGAGTTACCACAGTTGTGAATCCTAACCTCAAACGCTGTACGTGGTTGGGAAGAGTTTTTTAGGGAAAATGATACATAATTAGTTTTAGTTATATTAAGGGTAAGAAGGTTTGTAGATAGCCATGTAGACACTCCAGCTAGACCACGTTCAGCACGTTCACGTACTTCTTCCCAGTTAGAACCTGAGGAGACAATGGCTGTATCATCGGCGTATGAGAAGATGTTGCCGGCCTCAATTTTCATACTACAGAGTTCATTTATGTAAATTAGAAATAAAGTTGGGCCGAGAACGCTTCCCTGGGGCACGCCGAAAGTGATATTAGTAGCCTGGCTAACATGGCCATCTATTTTCCCCCGTTGTGTACGATTTTTTAGATAATTAGCTAGGAGGTCGAGTGGAGTACCTTTGAATCCGATGTTTTCGAGTTTTCGTATTAGAGTGGGGACAGAGACGGTGTCGAACGCTTTTTTTAAGTCCAAAAATACCGTTAAACATTTTTTTCCACAATCCAAATAATTAACTAAAAGAGTACTTAACGCTAATACTGCATCTTCAGTTGACATATGTTTCCTAAAGCCATATTGAGTAGAGGATAATATATCATACTTTTCTAAGAAGGATAGTATTCTCTTATTTAATATTTTTTCTAATATTTTAGACAGAGCAGGTAGAACCGAGATTGGTCGGTAATTGTTGACATCGTCACCGTCCCCACTCTTATATACAGGTGTTATAATGGATTCTTTGAGAGCGTCGGGAAATACTCCACTTTTGAAACATAAATTTACTAAATAGGTGATTAAAGGTATTAGTTCCACTCTAGCTAATTTTAAAAATCTGGTAGGTATGTTATCACAACCCGCAGCACTATTGGAGTCAAGACTCATTAACACCTGTTCCACTTCAGACATATCAGCCTCCAAAAGCACAAATGATGACAATTTAGTACTTAATGGTGTCAAAATAAAAGTAATAATAATAATAATAATAATATATTTATTTATTTCTCTCTTCACAAATGGTTAACATACTTAAATCTATTACATAATTAATGTTCATATCATTTGTGAGAGACTGGTGCCTGAAATAGGTATTTGGATACCTGTGTTACAGGTCACCAGGCCCCCTCAGTAAAGGATGACACATAACGTACTTAGTATTATCTATCGGAAGAGAAGATACATTAAAGACTAATTTGCAATATAACAATTAAAGTGTAAGTAGTGTGTGAGTATGTGTGTGTGTGTGTGTGTGTGTGTGTATGTGTGTGTGTGTGTGTGTGTGTGTGTGTGTGTGTGTGAGTGTTTGCGCGCGCTCGTGTATGTGTGTATATGTATATGTGTGTGAGTGTGTATGTGTTTGGGTATTGCATTCCATTGTTAGTTAGGATGTTGCCAGCGAGGGATTTGCCGATACTGGCAAAGTACTGATTAATTTGATTTACAGATTCTTTTGGCGATGACCCACCATTTAGTAGATTAGAGTTATTGGTTTTTGATGTTTTGTACTGTACGATGCTGTTGATAGTATTCCATAAAGCTTTATTGTTATATGTCGAGCGAGCCAGTCTATCGCGGTCATACTTTCTTTTTAATTTCTTTATTAAAGAGTTACAATAATTCCTGTAGCGTCTATAAGTTAAACGTAGTATGTCATCACAAGGATTAATCTTTAGTTTCTTTTGCATACAATTTCTATTTCTTATACAACGTAACACACCATCAGTCATCCATGGTTTAATTTTTTGTTTTGATCGAGGTGTGGTAAAAACACGCGTATTATTAGTTATACATTCTTTAATATGTGTAATTAAAATATTGGTAAATAAATTAGGGTCTGTATACAAATACAATTCCGAAAGATTTCTAGAACGAAGTTCAATAAGTGCCTGTTCCAGATCGACTTTATTTTTAAATTTAAGGTAGTGATTGTGCTGTGCTTTATCATTAATTAAACATAGTAGAATTGTTAGATGGTCGGTAATCGAGGTGTTAAGTATAGCAATAAAGGCAGATATTGGTTTGCTATTTAATTTCAACATAAAATGATCCAAACAATTGTGCAACCTTGTGGGCAATGTATGTCCTGGAAATAGACTATGCATGGACAGAACTGTTAGGTACATTTGCCTATTCTTGCGCTCAACTGAGATTTCAGAATTCCTTGATATAAGGTTTATATTTAGGTCACCAGTAATAATTATATTTTAGTGGTGTTTTATTTTTTCTAGATAAGTATTTAATGAATTTATAAATATTTCAGCGTCTGTATTGGATGGTGATCTATACACACCGAGCACCGTATACTCACCTAATGATATTTGTAAACAGGACGCATGTTTTAGTTCGATCTCTTTGACCTTACATAAATAATCATTTTTCACGTATACTACCACTCCGTCGTTTTGATTTAGAGATAAAATTGTATGAGATGAACTGTAGTTTGGGAGAGAAGGAATAACCTTATTTGTGGTTAACCGACATTCCGTTAAAATTAAAATATCCACGTGAAACTTAAACTGTGGCAAGATTAATTTTATCTCGTTAATGTTACTATATATACTACGAATATTTTGACATAGTATGTTAAGTTTTGAGTGTTTAATTTGCATGTTTGTAAGTAGGTCTTCTTTTGAACATTCGACTGACTGAGCTATCTCCAGATTATCTAAGTCTCGCAGAGTATTTAATGTGTTACCAGTCATTTAGGTACATAGCGAACTGATAATCAAAACGAAAACCGTACAGCAAGATGCAATGATTATAATATAATAGAACAGTGCTAAGGCCAAAGGTTCGGATAGCTATAAAAAGCGTTGAGCCATCGGACAATATCGCGGTAGAAGCTAGATAAATAAGGTAAAACCGTGTGTGTATGTATGTAGTAACTGTGTTTATGTTGTGTTTTTTTGTCTGTATGTTTGAGAGTAAGAGTATGCGTGTATATTGAGTTTTATAGTTTACATTGATTTTATACAATATATAAGCGCTATGATGTACATTTAAAAGGTAAGAGTTATCAGATGAAAGACATCGAGAAATAATTGGTCTATAAACAGTTAAAACATTAGCCTGTATTTTTGATTGTATAAGTACTAGTATGCGTTCGGTTATATATTTAAAATAGATTTTGTATGGTATAGGCAACAAAAATTGGCTGCAACATTGCGTTACCTCGCCACTGGCAGAAGTGGCAGAACTATTGAATGCCTAAAATCGCTGTCGCTTTTATCGTCCGCCTCCATCGGGTTGCGACCGCTGACTGACGTAAACTGACAATATTTCACATTAGACGTTTAATCTGGATCGCGATCAACGCATCGAGACCATTGATTTAAAAAATCTAGTTAATTTGTGATCCGATGTCGCGATCCGTCAGTTCAACACGTTATACATTCAATCTGGATTGAGATCATTGATCATAATCTCGGGTCGCTATCTCGATTGACCGTGTAATGGCTGCCTAAGCATGTAGCGTTTTCACATCCAATATGAGACAGTTTTCAATAAAATATGAACTTTGGCGCTGTACCCACGTATTTCAAACTATAGTTTATAGAAAGAAGCTAAAATATTCAATTGAAATATACATAACCAATCAAATGTTATTAATTATATACAGTAGATAGTCGTGACTTTAGTGTAATACAAATTGTTCTAGCAAAAATAATTCAGCATGCTACGTATGACTATCATAAAGTTTTATATGTAAATAAAATCTGACTACGGTTCTTGCATATCACGAGTGCGTGTGGTTCTTGTTTGTAATGGTACTTATTTACACTGTGTATGTGTGCAAAGCGGCCAGCACTCACAAATATTTAAAATTCGAAGGAAATACATATCGTACAGCACTCATACATGACAGTAATTAGTGTACTGTGCCAGTAACTTTAAAATACGCAGCTTAAACAGTATGTACATATATATACTCAAATTTAAATATCGAACTAATACTTTTTAAATAAGAACAAAAAAATTATAGCCCTCAAAGCATTCAGTGGTCGCTTAAAACACTGAATAACAATTTATTTAAAATAAAAAGTGATTTCATACATACCTACCCCGCATTTAATCATAGTTACATCGGTCTTTGTTCTCTTTGTCCCAAATAAGAGATACAATTACAAACGGGGTAGCCGGGTGACGTCATAAATTACAGGGTTGAAATTTAAAATTTATTTAGAAGCAAATGCAAAGTTAATTTTTTAGTGAATCACCGGTGGCCCATTTCGGTGATTAACTTTTTGGGCCAGCTGATACGTTTACAATTTAATGGAAAATTTAATGCTTACTTATTGTTCGGGAATTTAAGTGATGCTTAGAAAAATAAAACACACTTTGATGGAAATGGAACTCGATCGGACAAAGTGACTTCAGTAATTAATACTTAGCAGCTAGCAAATTTATGAACTACAGTATTACAATATAGTACAAATTGTTGTAATGTACCTATCCATTACAAATGTAACTGTTACTTATGGCACAGGCAAACCTAGTTTAGGTGACAGCGTTCATATTTGTAAATTGAATAACAATAAATACAAACAATAATTCTAATAAACCTTTATTATTATTATATTATAATATTGCCAACACAAAAAATTTAAAACGGTTTGTAACCGACATCGGTGTGCAAGCTTATGGTTGATATAATTGATTATAATATGGCCTGGCTATCACAGTTTGTTATAAATCCATATAATCCATGTTTTTTATTAATTAACCAATATATTGAAATTAAACTACTATATACGGATTTTATCGCGTTGTTTAATTTAAACTTTATTACATAATTTAGAAACTGTTACACTACTACTAGATACGATTAAACTTTATTAATTTTTAAGCTAATTAAATTATTAAAACTATTAAAACTATTTATATTTAAGTTTACACTTTCCCCGACGTTTCGGTTGCTTTTCAGCAACCATGGTCACGGAGAGACTAATATGGTAGCTGTCTCAATGTTCCAGTGTAGTTATTTCAAAGTACCCGAACGTAATTGAATCATTGGTGTTTCTATTTACGCAGAATGAGCCCAGTATAATTAATAATATCTAGTAGTAGTGTAACAGTTTCTAAATTATGTAATAAAGTGTAAAATAAACAAGGCGATAAAATCCGTATATAGTAGTTTAATTTCAATGAATAACATTCGCGTAAACAGAAGACAATATTATGTAACCAATATCGTTTTTAAAAATACAAATAAGCTAGCTATTACCAGCCTCCAACCTCCATATTCAAGCTATCTCCACATCTCTGTACAAGATTTTATCAAAATCAGTTGAGTCGTTAACCGTGAAAATGTAATAACTTACGTACTTTCGCTTTTATTATATTAGTATGGATGTAACGCGCATATTATTATAATGGAGTACGAAAATAACTTTAATGACTGCCAAGTCCAGTGCAGTAAATATGTGTGTGCTAGCTATTCAGTTTTACTATAAATTCACTTACATTTTTAAAATTTGGGATTCTACAATGTTTTGTGGGATTCAACGACAAAAATATTAAACTGGGATTCAAAATTGGGGTCCAACGAAAATAAATGTCAGTAGAATGTATAAATGTTAATATTATTTTTTTGCTTTAATGGTATCATTAGCATAGTGTTGTAAGTGTTCGCCTCGCTGCTGCTACTGCGCCAAATGTAGTGGGTTCGATCCTACAAGGGACAAAAAATTGTCTGAACCACAAATACATTATCGTTCGGCGTCTGGATTTTCTTTATGTCCGTTGTTTAAATATTAGTAAAGTCCTTTACGAAACAGGCATTCAGACATTATCAATAGGGCGGGAGAAGAAATAAAAAAAATATGTCTATTATTTAATTCAAAATACAAATATACTCATCTTTTGTTGTGTAAAACTACAGTTAACTAACAAAAAATTAGTGCACCTATTAAACCCTCAATGTGACGTTCTATTAATACAATTTTGTTCTATAAAGTATCGATTAAGGTAAATAATCATAATAATATAAAATTAACATTATAAATGTATACATTGTCAGGACAAATTTTAAACCTAAATGTTTTAATTTAGATAGATTTTCAACCGTTAAAGTCAATGATTTAAACCATATTCTTTAAATGTCAGTATGTGTTTTAAAATTATTAATCACCAATCATCCTACAATTGATGTTTTTACTAGAGGGCCAATTGTCATAATAAAGACCTTCTCAAGTGCCTTCTCAAGATGGACTACCGATCTAGTAGGTATAATAAACATCAAACTAAAATTGAATTTAAATTCACATTTTACGTTTAATTTAATTAACTTGTCATTTGTTGGAATACTAGACAAAATTTAAAACCTATTGTGTCTGGCCGCCGGTGTGTTGCTGCAATTCAATAGATTAAAAAGAATACTATTAATAATGGTTATGAAATTAAGACTAGATAGAAGCTCTATTTCGAACAATTTTTATTACGAGAATAAGCTATCTGTTCCTCTCTCTCTTCCTAGCTATGTATCCCACATGGTCGTGGGTCAGCTTTCCTTATTTTCTCCTCCACTTCGCTTGTCTTCGACATCATCGTCAGTAATATTACATTCCCTCTTGTCCTTTAGCACTCCATCTTTCCACCTTGACTTGGGTCTACCTCTAGGTCTCCGATCGGGGAGGTCAAGCCATAGTGCCAAATTTCCGACGTAGACTGGTGGCCTTCTTTTCACGTGACCATACCATCTCAGCCTACTCTCCTGCACCTTATCGGCGATGTCGCGTACACCGAGGCTTCCTCGCACGTACTCGTTGCGGATTTTATCGAGCCTGCTTACGCCGCACATCCACCTCAGCATCTTCCTTTCAGCAACTTGGATGGTATGAACGTTCTTTTGGGTTGCAGCCCATGTTTCGCTGCCATACATAAGGACTGACCTTATTATGGTCTTATAGATCAAACTCTTTAGTTTGACAGGCATCTTCTTATCGCAGGTGACACCAGTTACTTCTCGCCACTTTACCCACGCTGCGGCTATTCTGTGTTGAATGTTGCATTCTAAGTTCCTAGATCTGTGCATCATACCACCCAGATACTTGTATTGATCGCACATGGTTACAAGTTGGCCGTCGATAGGAATCGGACTGTTGTCACATGGGTCTGGGTCATTAAAAGACATGTACTGGGTGTTTGCAACACTCAACGGTAGGCCACCGACCTGTAACTGCTGTTTCCACAACAGAAGTGCCTCTTGAAACTCTGCGCGGCTCTCGGTGCAGATAGCCACGTCGTCTGCGTAGATGAAAGTCCACAAGGCTGAGGACTGCACCATTTCAGTAAGTGAGTCTAAGACCAATCAAAACAGGAAGGGATTCAGTACTAAGCCTTGATGCACACCTTCTGCAACCGCTATTGATTTTGTCTGAACCACTACTGTTCATACCATTGATCTCGCACCCTTATACATGTCGGCTATGATGTTAATATAATGTTAGGGGACGTTCTTCTTGCGAAGGCTCCACAGATCGTATCCCTTGGGACGCGGTCAAATGTCTTTTCTATGTCCAAGAATGCGACATACAACGGTCGAAGTTTTGCGCGATACTCTTCAGCGATCGTGTATAGAGCAAACATAGGATCGGTGGTAGATAAGACCAGTACAAATCGATAGTGATTTTTGGATGGTGAACACTCTGATCTTAGGTGGCTGTCAATCACTCTTTCATATAGCTTCATAGTATGGCTTAACAGCTTGATTCCGCGATAGTTATTACATTCGTATTTGCTGCCCTTCCCCTTATAAATAGTAACTATGGTGCTCAATCTCCATGCCTCTGGCATTTTGGAAGCTATCTGTTCCATCCAACCGAATAAGCGAAAATTTTACTAGTTTGTACAGAACTATTTAAATAAAAGCATAAGTTTTATGAATTATATTAAACTAACACATGTCTTTGACATGCTTTGCAGACTGCTTTTATTCCAAACGAACTCTATCCCGTCATAAAGACCCGCGGCATACTTCAAACATCCATTGATAAAATAAAGATACGCTTAACGTTTTAATACATTATAATTTCTTCAACCGACGTACCAACATCACCTAATAGAGTAATCATTCTTCCACATGAATATTTATTATTGAACATTCAAACACTAAACAGAGTTTATTAACAATGGCATTAAATAATACAAGTTCACTTAATTAAGAGGCTTCATAAGTTATGCACAGACGTAATAAATAAGTTTTAAAGCGTAATTTCATAGCACATCATCTCTGAAACGGGACATGCAAATTGTGTGAAAAATAAAAGATGATAACGTTTTTATAAACTTCCGACGGACGAGGGACGCGCGGTGCGTGTCGGGTCGCCTTTATACTCTTCGACTCTCTATCACAAAATATATTAGGTATACTAGATTTTACCCGCGTACGAGTAAATGTAGGTTCTGTCAATTTTCTTTTCCTTGGGAACTGTACTTTTTCTGGATAAATGATACTGTTACGTACACGTTGTCAGGGTCAGCGTATTCCCGATTACCTTCTGTGCTCCTACTGAGAACATGTTGTATAATGTTAATCCTAACTAATATCATAAAATTCGATCGATCATCATGAAATTTCGCATAAGTACACGTTGTCAAGAGAAGAATGTGTGAATATGATAGAAAGTGTTGTAGAGAAAAGGATATGTCCTTTCTCGTCGTCGTCGTCGTTTGTCGAAGCTATGCAGATGTTCTCAGTAGGAGCACAAAAGGTAATCGGGAATACGCCCGCTCTCTATTACTTGGGACTCCCACAGCTGGTAAAATGTATGTGTAATATACTATCTACCCATTCTGAAAAATAGGCATAAGAGCCATATATATAAAATCATGATTAGTTCTTGGTGGTAATTCGTAGCTGCATTCTGTGGGTGGCCATAAACTCGTTCTCCATTACTTCAAAAACAAAGTTCACCTTGGTTGTGAAACACCTCTGCATTTCAACTATATATGTATATATATAGATGCCATGTATCTAAATATATAAAATTGAGAAAAATTTTAATGTATTTTTGAGATTTGGAATTTAGGTTCCCAGACACCAAGTTGCACTACCGTGATAAAATGAGACGAAGTTGCCGTGACAAATTCGACTGCTACCGACGACATTGACATAGATATACCCTGCAGTTTGAGAATGTATTTCTCAAACTCTAAACTCAATATAATAATAATAATAATAATATTCTATCACATACACACAACACCATCTAGCCTAAACTAAGCAGAGCTTGTACTATGGGTACTAGACATACTAGACATACATATATACTTTATTTTTTGTAAATACATACATATTATACATAGAAACACCCAGACCAAGACAAACATTCATGTTCATGCACACAAATGTTTGACTTGTACGGGAATCGAACCCGCGACCTCAGGCGTGGCAGTCGGTTACACTAACCACTACGCCATCGAGTTGTCATGTATATTAATGTATAGTGTATTATATGTTAAGAATATGATTGATAGTTATCAATAATATTGTTAACATATAATAGATATCATTATCTAACTTATCAGGCTGATTTCTTGATGCTGTATAATTCACTGTCGAATAAAAGTATAAGAGGATACGTCGGCGCATACATCGTGTTATTAATTTTGCATTCTATAGTCGTATGTTGTAAACGTAATTAAAAATGTTAACATCAGAGAGTCCGACGAAGAAGCGACGATGAAAAGGGTAGCGCAGAGCTGATGATAAATAATGCGTTAAATGTGAGGAGTCGTCACTCGAGGGCTGCGCACACATACTGAATATCAAGTATCGTGACATTATTAAAAATGTTTCTTTTATTAAAATGACTTTTGTCCAGGTGAGTTAAAGTCACGTTACTATTTCGTATTTCGAACAGTTTGAGGTATTTCTATCAAAGAGTGACGTGACATGATCGTGACAAAAAGTGCTGCTGGGCCGTGACATCTAGATGGTATAAACACTTTTGTGTCATTTTCTATTGTGTAGCGCATGCATGCAGGGGGACGTGACAACAAGGAGCGTGACAAAACCTCTCCGGTTTGTGGTCAGTATTAGGTGCATATCTCCAAATTGATACAGCTTCGTTATACTTGGAACCGAATTAAATGTATGGGGTTTTATGAGGAATGTTTAAATGTTTGAGGTTAAGAGAGATAAAATTTGAATTAGACTTATTCTTACCTGGGATTTAGGCAGTTCTTTTTTTGAAGACACAATAAAAATGATATTGATATCTTAAAAATAACTAATACTATACAAATATTTTCTCAATTATTTATATATATAATAAAAAATCTATATGTATTTATTTTAATGAAAAGTCTATAAAATGCATTTGAGGCACATAAGACAATGACAATCAAAATATATAACATCTAATATATAACTATATTAATATCTTTCACTGTTTTAAAATTGTGAATGAACCCACAAATTCTTACATTAAACTGCGAACAAAGTCGCTAATTACCATCGATTTCCACACACTGTACTAAATTACGCTTTGATACTGGCGTGAAAAATAGCCGAAGATTTCTCTGGCGAAAAAAATGAACGTCCCCAGTAAGCCCGCAAGACGCATAGCCCTGAACGTGTCTACCGAGGTAATTAGTAGAGATACTAATTTACATTTGTATTCAAAATTCGAGCGCTCTCTCGCGCCATTCCTCGTCTGTTTATTCTCATCTCTTTTTTTTTTGTAAAACGTACCGCATTGCTGTGTTTTTCGCGTAAAAAATTACGCGGCTCGCCCCTAACAAATGTTTCGGGGACATTGTCTAGCAAACATTGTCCGGTAAACAACTTAAAATGTAATAAATAGATCTTTGTGACTACGTTTGTTGTTCAAACTGTTTTGTTATTGTGCGTTTAAATAGAAGGAACAATAAACTAAACCAAATCATGTTGAATATTATTAAGTTACTTTCAAAGTTGAGTATATTATAATTTTTATGCATCACATTACAATTGTAATTTTTTAAAGTGTAGCAAATATGTGTACCCACTTATTGGTCTCAACACACACTTTCTATCCGGACTACTGGAATAACTAGTATCCTATGTGTTGGTCCAGTGCATAGTTTATCTGTTGGTCAAGTTTTATCCAAATCCGTATTGCAGTTTGCGCGTGACTGAGTAACAAACATCCTAACATCTTTACAAATTTTGTCGTCTTAATATTTGTCGGATTGAATATAAAATATATAGGATGCAGAACTAATAAGGTCCTCGTCTCATAACTTGTTTGATAAAACCTGTACTATATAATAAAAAATTAATGTGTAAACTATAAATCATTTTATATAAAAATACAGCAAGGTATATTATTAACACGTATTCTCATAAAGTAATAAATTATATAATGCAATCAAATTCACTGAGAAATAAACATAGCATGACGGGCAATCTACACCTAGAATCTTTTAGTATTCACTATTGTCTTAAGCAAGGTCCATACAGACATAGTAAGCAACAATGATTACTAAACAAACACGAGTCATCCAACTATCTAAATATGTATACGTGACTAAGTCACACGGAGAAAAGTCGTGTAAAATCTGGTTTAACCCGTACCTATGCTGCAACTGGGCGAACGTTTGACGTGAATTTAAATCCACACCGGTAGCATTAACAATTCTGCACATTTACTTATTTTTAGTCTTCATACGGTGACTAGGCGGCCAGCGGTCGGTGCCGGCGGTCGCAGTGTTTTTCCTACGTCATTAGAATGACACACACGGACTAAGGATAGTTAAATTTCACTGTTATTTATGTTTGTTTACTAGAATGTGCTCCTTATCATATGCACATGCGGTTAAAGTGTAAGTCGTGAATATTTCATTGAGTATGCTTTCGTAACATGGTTCCAATTTGATTTTCTTTGAGCATAAGATAGCATTAACATATATTCTTGGACACCAAAAAAGTAACACATACCTATATGGCCGGATACTATCGTTGAATAATACGTTAAATATAATCTTTAGCAACTAACCTAAATGTAGCTTTAGTAACTTAGTAAACTCACTTACCTAAATATTTTGACGTTCATAAGTGTTACCTAAATAAATAAATGTTTTTTGTCTTTGACTTTAGATTGTCAACACATAATTATGAATAAAATATAAGTATATATGACAAATAAGTATTTTCAAATAATATAAATTGACGGATAGTGTTATAGTTCAATTTGCTATTGTAGTATTGGCGTCAGATAAAAATACGCTTTATTTGATCTAACATCATCTATATGGTACACTGACATACTGCAATGATGTTAAACTAGCTTATGACATGCCGGAAGTTGAGCAAGTACTATCTTAGTAGTAGTAGACTTTAGACAATTGCTATACCGAAGGTATCCGACCATGCAAAGTAGGAATAGTCGCACTGCCAAATCGTCTCCTTCAAGCTCTAGCAACCCTAGGCGGTCACGGTGACTATTGCTACAGGTAGGCTTTACGAGACTAATCTTTTTTAGATATTCTGTTCTTATCAATTGTAGGTATTTGTTTAGAATTCTTTGAATAATATTTGAATACATGAGTATTAGCGGGTCATCCTCTGATTGGGTTAAACAACAATGCAGCTGAGCGTAAAACGGAATGTTTTACAAGTAAGAAGTTCGTGAGCACAAGCTTTCGATAATATCGAACGTAACATAATGAAAGGTGAGACCTTTTAACAGTATAAAAGCAAACGTACTTAACAAGTAATGGATACTGCACCATTACGGGCAACAGATTTTGATCATAAACTAAAACAGTACAAAACAATATTAGCAGTGCACGCTCGTTAATGAAAACATGTTGTTTTTGGACCAGCTTAATAAGCGAGACATGAATAACGATCTACGCATTACGCACACAATAATAAATGTTCGAAAATAATACGGAACGTACCATTAATGAAAGCACGTAAAATCCATTTGGCGTTTTCATTTCAATTTTATTTAATTAAGGCTTATGTGGTACTCTGGGAATGTAATGCCATATTTGGGTATTGTTATTGAGTAGTTCTGGGATTTTCAAATTTCAATTAAACGATGTGTATTGAAATATTGTGTGCGAATGTGTATTTGTGTGTGGAAAACAAAGAAGTTACGGGTTATTTTGAGAGTTTATTATCTTTCAGTGTTCTTAAATTGCGTGCTTCTTAAATGAATATCAGCAAGACTATGGCTTGACTATCAGGATCTTATACTAGAAGGTTTGTCACGCGAAAATAACAATATATTCTTTGATATTGGGATTAAAAAAAATTCTGAGTAAAAACTAAAAGTTAAAAAAATAAATTAAAAGCAATTGCCATTTAGGCACATGCTTTTTATTTAATTTTAACTTTTGATGCCATAATAAATATTTTTCTTGACGTCTTATAGGGTAATTTATATTTTATAATCTTTAGGAACAGGCATATTAGTGCATCACTTACCTACTTAAAGTATAGTAGAGAAAAGCAGTTTAAAATGTCTGAAAGTTTACAAATTGGCAAGAAAAGACAGAAAATGGATAGACTTTCTCTAGAGCGGTACTTCAAGATACTAATCTACGTCGAATGCAAGATCTACATTTTTTTAGTTCCTCAAAATAACTGCTTTATAATGTCAAACATGATTTAGTAAATAGTTTAGCAAACCGCTCAGAGCATATAGCCGCTGATCCGAAAAGCATGCAGAAGCGAAGTGAAAGGACGCACACGATGAAGTCACCGAGGATGTGTTTATCACGATAGAAGAATCCAGACTTATTACGTGTCAATTATCTAATAATCCGCCGGATATCGGACAATTGATCAACAAACGAAACCCGTCTATTTTAAGCGTTTAGTAGTACAATAGCTGTATGACGTCATCGCAGGCGCCCGAGTAAAATCCTGATAATTAGCAGTCAGTAGGCTACCAAGCGGGTACGTGACCGATCGACTATCAATATCAATCGGAAATCTAAATCTAAGCCATCGCACCTACCGCAGAGCCCGCCTAAGCTATTGACTATATTCTACAAGGAAGTGTTCTTATCTATTATCTAGAGATTGATTGATTGAGAGGCTATGAGTCAATAAATTGCGATTTGACAAATGGCTTGTAATGTATTGGTTGTAGTAATGTGTTGGAAATAGACATGACGTGTCTTTGCTTTTGCACAAGAAACGAAGATCTGTTAATTTATTCATTGACGTAGCAGCCACCCATCTTGTTGTTCAACATCACGTTGCAAGAGCAAGACGAGCGACGAGCAAGAAGTCTTTGGTCTCATCTGTCATGAAAATGATGACAGTATTTAGAGAAGTCAATACTTGCCTTTATTTTGACTGGTTTCCACCGGTCAGAATATTTTGATTGAAAACATATTTAGAGTACTGTAGTCGAATTAAGGCAAAGGGTAAGGGTATTAAGGCTAACTGTTTAGGTAATGGTAGTCAAAAAGTGGTTACCGTAAAAATACTATTATCTGAATAGTATTCGTATTCGTATTTTTTTTTATTATTTAGTATTCGTGTATCAAACAACACAAGTTGGACGTTTTTAAGAATTATATTGAAATGGTAGAACATTTCAATGCATTAAGAATTAGACCTGGCCCGGTCAATTGCTTGCTTTAGCAAGAAAAATTGCTTAAACATCTGAATGTTTAAGCAATTTTAACAATGATAGAAAAAAAATGACTGATTACTTTTCAATTCTATATCTATAATTGTAAAAATTGATGCATGCAAGTAAATCCGGCTGTATTGCTGGCTCTCATATTCCTATAACAAGACCTTTACATACCAATCCCAAATTTAATATAAAAATGCTTCCATATTCAAATATACACATTAATTTCTTTGAGCATTAATATCTTAATAACTTGACGTCATAGTGACGTCACTGCAAACAGTAATAACTAACTAACCACTGTTCCCAACATATAACAGCTCGCGTATTTCTTTCATCAGCAACTACTGTCTTGTCTACACACGAGTTTATCGTACTATTATTAAGGAATTCCACCTAATGCGTGATGAGGACATGACACATCGACAAATTGGTATTCAATAGTCGGTGTCCATACAAAAAACGTGTTGATATTCAAGCCATGGCTCCACAGAAGCAGGATGATTGACAACACATTAGGATGCTTTGAAACTTGTACTTGCTAAGCGGACCACTTGGCTTGTCATGTTGATTTGTTCGTTCGCGGAATAATTATTAACAGTCAAGTTGCTCAACGTTGGGTACGACAAGATTGCCTTTAAAAGTTAGGAGGATGCTGTTGATTTCAAATAATTAATATTGGACATAGATAATATTCATTTTAGAAATATCAAAGCGCATATACTTGGATATTATATTTTGCTGTCACAATGACGTCACAAGATATGTCTTGTGACGTCATTGTGACAACAAAATAGCCAGTATTGCGACTTTCGTCTTGAGAGGCGACTACAATCGTAGTAATTGGTTATTATGAAAAATCATACAATTCTTAGTATCATTCAAAATGCTTCGTTACTGCACCAGTAGTAAATAAGACTGCTGTGTATGTGAAAGGTGTTTTTGCCCGAGTCAAGCAAAGTTTTATTGGGTTTATTTATCAACAATTTTTTATTAACAGCACGGAGTTCAGAACGTTGTCTGGCAGTCAGCAATGAGTCCCCTATTATACGTGGGACCTAAAAACAATAGTTGGCGAAAGGTGGGTGTAAGGTACACACAGCGACATATCAACCTAGACTGTTTAGACTTTGAACTATTAGAAGTTGAACGCTGCGAATCGTGCGAGAGAGTGCGTTATATTTTTGTTATTTTGTCGCATTCACGCTGAACGGGACGCGACGCTCTATCCTTACCATTGCATCGACACCACTATGCACTATCCCTTGCCAACAATTCTCTATTTTGTATGTAGCGTAGTTATGCGTATATAGGGTGTCTAACTTGATGTGTAGCCGTGTGGACGTAGGTGTGAGACTATGTATGTAAACAATCTATGTATAATATTATGTACGTATTTACAAAAAAAAGGGTACCTATATATGTTTGTTTATCCATTGTCTAGTACCCATAGTACAAGCTGTGCTTAGTTTGGGCTAGATGGTGTTGTGTGTACCTAGTATGAGATAGAATATTATTATTATTATTACCATAAGTTCATAAATACATTGTTGGGTATCTAGTCCGTTTTTATTATCAATCCATTAATGACGTCTATATTTATTGTAGTTACTTGAAACCTTGTGAACAAAGGTCAACCCACAATGCAATTTGGTTTCTACGATCGTCTCAGTCAACTCAGTTTACGATTTGAGCAGCATCGGCCCGCCGGTGACCAGACACAATTTTTCCGTAATTATGTGTAGCTCAGTGGGGAGACCAACAGACTGCAATGCAGAGGGTCCCGGGTTCGAACCCAAGTCACGCACCTCTGACTTTCGGAAGTTATATGACTTTTCGGAGTTATGTGCGTATTGATTGACAATTATCGCCTGCTCCGTGCCTCGGAGAGCACGTTAAGCCGTTGGTCCCGGCTGCCATGAACATCTATGGCAGTCGTTATTGAGAAACTCAGTACCCTCTAATATCCTGACACTGGTCTAGCCTTAGGGTATCGTTAGCCTTCGGGTTGCAGAGGTCAGGTGGCAGCCGCTCCGTGTAAAAACTGATATCCAGTCAAATCTGGTTAGACTAGAAAAGCCGACCCCAAATGACTTGGGAATAATAAAGGCTAAGAGAGAAGAAGAATGTGTAGTATTCCAGCAATTGACAGGTTAATCTATCTCTTAATAAGGTACTACACACACATAAATCTAATCCACAGTAGCAGCTGGCTTCATGTTTATATCACTAGATTAAAAAGTAGTCAATTATCTTACAATAATATAAAAAGAAATGTATTCCGATACAAATGCGCAGATTTAATTATCAAGAGCAATACAGAAGGCCCATTCTAGTAGTAAAATATGTCTAAAATAGTGTCTCATTGACGTCAAATGTGAACCGAAACGCAATTTATACATACATTTAAAGCTTATTTTAACACAAAATACCATTCGTGAAATTTATTACGCTGAGACCTAAATCAGCAGATTACTTTAAACAGCTCCGATTACGAGAATTAGCTCTCAGATCTCAAAGACTGTCGCAGAAAATACCCATACGCACATCTACTCTCTTTCTCTATCCAAGACCTCATAAAAAGCAAGGCTTATACAGAAAGGGGAAAAGTATTTTCAAATAGGTAATATGTAACGGTATGGTGTTTTTCCATAGATGCGTTACAAGTTCTGCGTCTATAGAAAATGAACGATGAATAAAAAACAGTTTACGCCAAGGTCAGGTTAATCCTAATTTGTATGTACAAATGTACTTGCATGTCTTTACGTTTATTTCCCTTACGAATTATTAAACAACTTCAAGAGCTGCCGGCGTTACGTGCCTTGAAGAAGCTTATATAGGCACCTTTAATTTTAGCTTGTGGTGTAGGTAATTTATAGTATAGTAAGATTACAAATCTTATTCCTAAGAGAATTGTGAATTGGGCCGCCTTCTAGTTGAGCAACGTAGCATTTTTTTGTAGCAAGTATGCACAATACGATTTTACGAAGCTTGTAACAATCATATCAATCACCATAATGTTGCCCGACGGTTGAATCAAAGTAATTACTTATGTATTACTTTTTAGAAGATTAACGCGAGATTAGAGAGATTAAATAGTGATACATTGACAGAATTGCATAATTAGCGTATTACCTCACAGGTTGTATAATTTACTTGTACCTTCAAAAAGACTGTTAAAATATTTCTATCCTCACAATTAGATTCAACCTTAAGTACTTTATTATTTGCGACAACATCCATTACTTTATGGTCAACAAAGGCATTTGCCGTAGCTGCTCTAATTTTGAACAAAAAATCAACCATTGCGTTAGAGTTTTATCCAAAATACCATTGTTTACATCTCAAAAAACCGCATTACCTTTAATTTTAAAACTTTCAATACTTAAAAGGTGTATTATGGAATATGAAATATAATGAAAAATTATGAGGAATTTCTTTCGCGTCACCTCAAGTTAGCGGGTGGTAATACCCGATACAATATCTGTGAATAATCAGGTCTTATACATCTAACAAAGTTACACATTCAACTGCGTCTTTTTCACTCTTGGATTATAAACTATTGCACCTTTAAAATAAGGTTCAAAATTAGAATCAGCTTACGAGACTTGTAAAAATATATTTGTGTGTTATTGTAGTAAAATGAACAGTAATTTATCGTCGTCTTTCCAAGGTAATTGCGTAAATCATGCATTTATGACAGGAGGCCACAGGCGGCTTTGTCTACCCTCATGCCTGCAGTACCGAGCGATTCATTGTTACTAACGTAAATACTGATGTTACGTGTTTTCGTTTGAAATGGTAAAAAGTACACCTTTTCATTTGAGCCTTAGAATTTACCTGGACATTGTTTCTTTGACAATTAGTTGTAAAGAGTTCATTTTTTGCAATTTATGGCTGGCCTGTATTAAAATTTTACGTTTTGTTTGGTTGAAGCACTTATTTCTTTTAGATAAAATATTCGTAAAAAAATCTGAAGCAATTAATTGCTTTCGTAGCTTCTAATGTATTCATCACTATTAAATATTCTAGAATAAAACCAAGCAATTTCTTGTAAACAGTTATCGCATGGAAGAGTGCTTGTCAATTTATTACTTGGATGCGCTTTGAATACGATGGTTACTTCTTTTAATTGCAGACGTATACAAACGTTATAAAATTAAAGTTAATTTGATACACAACTTAATTACGATGAAGCCTAATTACCGCCAATATGTAGCAAGATGGAAATAAGTAATTACAACACAAGTATATTAACGAACAGACTGCTTCCTCCTACTAATCTAACATATGGTAATCATATGCTGTTATAAATCCAACCAAATACAAATATAACTGTTTTTTTGGATGAACTGTTGAATATGACAATAAATAAACCGACATCAGGCACCAGTCTCTCATAGGTTAGTTAAAATGTACTATATGCACTGTTGGTTGTAAATGATTTAAGAAACTAATGTGAAAAGAAAATAAATGATAAAAGTTTTCAGACTATCGCGATTTGTACACATACTTAATATAATGCTAGACAATGGGTCTTACTCGCGATAAAGTATTTAAATGTAATAAATGCTTACCTATTGATTGCCCGACGTTTCGACCGACTTGTATATGTTGACCGACAGAGCTAATAAAAATAATAGTGACCTAGTGAGGGTAGTTGCCGAAACCAGCACTACACGAGGGCGCCGCTGAGCTCACATCAGTAACCCGTGACCACGATCGATGCAAGTCGGTCGAAACGTCGGGCAATCAATAGGTATTTATTACCTTTTAAATACTTTATCGCGAGTAAGACCCGTTGTCTAGCATTATATTAAGTAAGAATAAATGATTTTATTATCTTATTTTTATTATTAGCTATATAGCTTAAATTCTGAAGAGTAACATAAGCTATTTTTTAAATAACGAACTAACAAGTGATGGTCTATTAGTTATCAATATTATGTTCGTGCCGACGTTAGTCAAAGCGATATCGTTCCAATTTTAAACTGAGAACAGTTTGCTATTGATCAGGTCAAAACGTCATCTATTTCCAGTCATACAAGTTGTAACAATCTATTAACAAATAAACTATAAAATCATATCGAAGCTAAAGACTTAATTAGCGGTCGCGACGGGGCACCGCGCACGCGCGGTATCTTATCTCGGCTGCGCCAGCGCACGATTTGAACAACGAACTCTAAAACAATGTTGTACAACGTTTGTGAACAAGCCTGTGCTCGTGAAAATAGGTAAGGCACTTAGACATGGCGATACCGCCATTTATGTTCACGTTAAATATCTCAACAGTATAGACTCTACTATATACTAAGACAGTGCTAATATGGTGGATAAAAATAAGATAAAAGTGTAGAAATAAATAAAAATTGTCTTTAATTAGATTTTATTTCTAATCATTGAAAAAGTGAACCTCGTTATGCATGAGGTTGACTTCTTCAATCATGATTCGGCAGATATCGAAACAAGTCGAAATAGGGTCACAATAACCCTCTTGATTTGTTAAACAACTTTTAAGATACCTACATAAATGTAACTTCGACTTTCTATACAACATCGAACGGATTATTAAACTATATGCATGTCAAATAAAGAATATTACGGTTCTAGAAGAACAGAAGTCGTTCTTAAGTCATAAAATAATAAGCCACGTCCACAACTAACCTGCTAAAATTCGATTGTTATAAATCGAAACTTGTTCGCAATAAATTTATTAATGATAATCTCTTCCATATTGTCTTTATTTCAGCGACGGAGCCCCGACTGCGCGGGAGTTGCCATACTGGCGTACTTGATACCGGACAGAAGGATTTATGTTCTCACTACACGTATCTGAATAATAATATTATAATAATATTTTTAGTATGAACATATTTGAGTTGCACTGCCACTTCGAAATAGTGTAGATTTGTAAGATTCTGTCGATAGCGATTTGAATTTGGAATTAGTTTAGGATACTATTTGAATTAGTATGACGTTTTGGATAATTAACCTTATTTAGTTCCTTCTTTCTTTCTTTCCTTTGCTTTTTAGTTCAAATTGATTATTCTGGGCGTTCTAGATGCTATTTACCTGGATTTCCACTTCGAAACAGTGTGGATTGGTTAAGATTTATGTTGATAGTTATTTGAATTTGGGATTCGCTTAGAACACTTTTTGATTCGGTATGACGTCTTGGACATTAAATCTTATTTACATTTATCGCTTTTTAGGTTATATTAAAAGTTTTAGGCGTTCTACTTAATATTTACCTGGATACCTCTTTGTTCTGGCTTATAAGTGAGTTAGATAGTGTACCTAATTTTGAGAATGGAAAGGTGAAGTATTATTTATCACTGAAAATATGGTAGTCAATGCTACAGTATTAATATTTTACACATATATTGAGTTTTAAGCATATATCTCTCCACACATTTTGCCAAATGTGTGATGCGCAAATAGTGGTCACGAGTCTCGGTGCTCTTTATACTTATGACTTCAATGTTTGATGAATCCCTGCGATACAGGCATTATTTTTAATGTGATATTGGTTACTAATAATAATATACTCACTTATAAGGTTAGCCTCAAAGGCCAAAATTAAGGACCCACGTTATAGAAGTCAATCCTATTGTCGTCTATCAGGTACGTTTGCAAACTCCATACTGAAGATTTCTTGAGAGAAAACCTACATATAAATTTATTTGACACGGGATTCGAATCCAATACCTTACGATCACAAGCGCATAAGAACATACCTATACCACGGGACCAAAGTCATACCAAAAAAATCGAATCACCAATCAAATATTTAAAATCAGTGTACACAAAACTTTAGTACATTCTCAAATAACGTGCAAGACCCTACAAGAGTTAGGTTACGCGATAACACCTAGATAAACATGTACGTAGTGGGTATCGCAAGAATCGCGTGGGTGGCGAGTTCGCCTCCCGGCTAATTAAGATAACTCAATATGTCCGCCGTTAGCGAAATATGGCTGCGTACACGCAAGACAGATAGCTGCGCGAGGTTCCGCGGCAAATTGTTGTATGACATGCACTCATTGAACAATCATCATTATATAAGTTTCCCTCAATATGATTATGCAACTTTTAAAGGATTTAAGAACTCTAATGTACCCATTGACAGGATCTTATTACATATACTTATTCTTCTTCTTCTTCTTCTTATTAGCCTTTTCGACCGCATGGGTGTAGGCCTCCTTTAGTTTATGCCACTTCTCACGGTCTTCGGCGACTTCAATCACTTCACTCCAGCTGTTCTCTTGATATCGTTATGCCAACGCATCTGCGGCCTTCCTTGTGGGCTCTTCTCGCCCCATAGTCTCCACTCCACTAACGCTTTGCACCACGAGCCCTGTTTTCTGGCGACGTGGCCTGCCCACTCCCACTTAAACTTTGCAACACGCTTGGTTACGTCTGTGACTTTGTTTTGCTGTCGAAGCCAGTCGTTTCGTTTGCGGTCCCTCAGTGATATACTCACCAGTTTTCTTTCAATAGTCCTCTGAGCCACCTGGATTTTATTTAAAATCTCTTTAGTGAAGACCCAGATTTCAGCTCCATAGGTTAGCACTGGCAAAATACACTGGTCATTTGCATACATGACCAGTGTATTTTATATTATGTGTATATTTATACCAATGTATTTATAAGCGCATGTTCTTTTTGTTCGGTCTTTAGCTTCATCTTGAAGGCAAATTCAAGCTTGGAGTAGGCCACCCACGCTAGTCTTATTTCGTTAGCCTGATTTTTTTCCCATTACCAATACCATTTTTTCTTGTCCAAGATACACATATTTTGTAACTCTCTCGATGACTGAGTTATTCACCATGATATTAGCTGTACTATTTGTGCAGTTTATCATGTCCTTGGTTTTGGTTAGATTCATCTATAAGCCGCATTGTCGAGAGGCGTGGCTAAGCTTCTGTATCATGGTTTCGAGGTCCTCTGGTGTGTCGGAGAATAAGATAATGTCGTCCGCGAATCTCAAATTACTCAGCCTTCTTCTAACTATATTTAGGCCGCGTTCATCCCAGTGCAATCTTTTAAAGACGTACTCCAACACTAGTGTGAAGAGTTTTGGCGAGAGAGTGTCTCCTTGCCTGACTCCTCTTTCAATTCTAACTGGTTGGGTTTCAGGTGGAAGGTTCACTTTAAGAGTCGCGTTCCTATAGATGTTTCTTATTAAGCTAGTATAGCGGTGATCAATTCTAGCGTTCTGTAGGGATTCTATCACAGACCATAACTTGATACTGTCAAATGCCTTCTTGTAATGAAAATGTAAAAAATGTAGTCTATGCATGCAATCCATAATGGCATTTGGTATTCGGTAGCCTTTTCATTTATGATTTTTATAGACAAGATATGGTACATGGTACTGAAACCGCTTCTGAATCTGGCCTGCTCCACTGGCTGGTAGAAGTCGAGTTTAGTTGTCAAGCGAATAGTGATGATCTTTGAAAATAGTTTATACAGTTGCGACAGTAGGCTTATAGGGCGGTAGTTATAAAGGTCGCCCTTGATTCCTTTCTTAAATAATAAAATGACAGGTTACAGGTACCTACTCTGCTTTTTTCAAGATATTTATTGAAAAGGTGTTTAAGAAACTGTATTAACCTATCTCCTCCCTCTCTGTCCATTACCACTATTACATTGTCTTCGCCGGGAGCTTTTCCGTTCGACATTTTGCTAAGAGCGGTTTGTTTCTCGGTGCCTGTTATTTTTGGTACATCTTCTGATCCCACATTTGCAATGTTCTGTGTCCCCATTTTAGTAGGTCTACAGGTTTTTGAACTATACAGTTGCGAGTAGTAGTCTTGAATCACTGCTAGAAGCTGTTTTTGTTCGGTGACCAAATTGCCATTACTATCCGCGACCTTTGTTGTTTGCTGTGTTCCAGGATTCAGGGCTTTCATGAATACTTTTGGACCTTTGTACTTTTGTACGGTATTTTGTACTATTCTTTCACGGTGCGCCTCTATGTCCTGTTCTACCTGAACACGTGTCTCTTTGCAGATGTTTTTGAATTCATCAGTGTGACCTCTACCTTGTTTTAACAGTGTTCTTCTCTTTTCTAGCAATTCCTTCGTTCTGCTTTGTAGTTTGCGGTTTCTGTTTTATAGCAGAAACCGCAAACTACAAACTAAACAGTTATCTGTTTGATGTGAGTTCTTTCGCTATTTTACAAAAAAATTTGCTTAGATGGTCTAGGAGTTCATCTGTGTTCAACTCAGTAGTGTTATCTATTGACAATTCATCTCGCAAACGGTATATCTTCGTTTGCTATTAGGGTTTCAGGATTTGTTTTAACCTGTTTTTTTCTTAATCAAGGCGTACCGTTCCATTCTGGCGTTGATTTTTATTTTTGCACGAATTTAATGGTGGTCACTACCTGTATAGAAACTGTTTAGCACTGTGACATCCTGTACAATATATTTGTGGCTGCTACATTACATATACATATGACATATATGTTCTGTCCTGTCCATGGGGTTCAGTGGATCTTACGGTCTGCGATGCTTCGCCTCGTCGATCCTTTTGCATAAGTTTGCGTTTATGTTTTGGTCTTGTGTACAAAGCCCACGCCCAGCAGTTATATTAAAATTTTTGTTCTGGTTGTGATGGTCTCGTTAGTCTCTTTGCATAAATTTGCTCCTGGGTATAATTCCCGGATCGGTCAACGTCAATTAAATGTTCTTTTAAGAAATTCTCAGATTCAGTACGAAGTCATTACAGCCTGTGAAAGTAGGTTTAATGCACCTCTGCTAATCTTTTTAGGAATACAACGTCGTGAGTATATGTTATGAATATACATATTACTTATATATGTTATAATACAATTCATATTCATCTGTCCAGTCTTAGAATACCAGCCATAATTAAAAATCTATTGTCTCAGACCGCCGGTGTGCTGCTGCGACTCAATACGTTTAAACGATAACTCTTTTGTACATATCTCCAGTTTATACTAAACTAATAAATATAACATGGGTAAACCAAAAGATCTACTTACCACATTTCTAAAGGCTAGAGGTCGTATTTAATCAGCGCAATAAATTTTATTAAGCCACCTACCTCCCTACGTAAGAAAGATAAGTTTAGCCAAGTCACTCCCACGTGTATTTGATAACCTAATGCTAAACACAAGCAATACGTAATATACTAGTCTGTTTGCTTTATATTAACTAATAAGGGCATTCGGTATTAAATGTCCTACTCGCATATTTGAGTATGAATAAGTAAATGAAAATTTAGTAAAATTGATGCAGAAGAGAGTTTAAGAGTACATAACCTTAACCCACTTTTTTGCATTGTAATCGTCTGTAAAATGGCAACTCCGTTTAGAAATAGTGTGTTACTAGCATTGCTTTAAACATTGTACTAAGATTTTATTTACCTAAATGAAAACAAAGACATATGGAGCTGCATTATTGGTTGCCCTTGCCTGTGTTTATTTTGCACAGAAAACAAAAATCTATAGTAGACAACACAATAATTCAAAAAGAGAACAAAATGTTGACGTCACGGACAACCTATGCCCTGACTATCCTAAACAAATATAACATGAAAACGCCTCATTAAGCAAGTACCAAAATCCGATATAAGGCAGGCTCCACGGTTACCCAGCTAATAAAGAGAGCACTCTCACGTTGCTAATTAGACCGTTAATTATAAGCCTTTCACAAGAGCCTTAATTTCTGCATAAAACACTATCCGAAGCCACCCTTAATTTTTGAAGGGATATTGTTACGTGTACTTGTTACCTAGTTGTTTATTTATCTAACGTTGGTTTTTGCTTTCTTTACGTTAAGCTACAGTGGTCAGCCTGCGGCCATTCGAGTAATTGACAGATTAATTGAAATAAATGTCATTAACGCTGATCGAAAAAAGTGCAACTTTTAAATAGACTGAGTCTAGACTGCAATCTAAGTATAATCATAGACTGCACGGATGATAAAAATATTTAGCGGTTACCTTCCGAATACGCCGCGTAGAGTTGTGTGTTCCATCCCCGCACGAGCAGAAATTTGTTCCAAGTTATAAATAGTTGTTCCTAGTCTAGGTATTCTTGGTGTCCGTTGTTTCAATGTTTATTAGCCCCGCAATACAATACCTAATGATTTTAGTGCAGGAGTTGTCTATAACAAGAACGACTAAGATTTGCCTCAAAAGCCATGATGATCATTTGTAATAATAGGCATATCGAATAATAATTATCACAGGTTTTCTTTGAAACTTGTTAGAGGAAATCATTGAGATAATTCCCCTTAAGGTTATTAAATAAGTACTGGTCAGTCGATAAGACTGGTTGGCCTACGAAATGAATTTTGATCACCTTTCACAATAAAATACGTACCTACTTGTAATAATAGTTTCATTCAGCATATTGATTCAGTTACTCGTAAAATTATTGATTATTGATTGATTAGATGTTGGAAAACTTTTATGTAAAATGAACTTGTGTTAGGAGAGCAATAATTATAGTAGTTTAGACGATTGTTTTTTTAAGTGTTTGTCAGTATCAGGTAGGTAGGTCACGGAGTTCAAGCAATGTATGATATGTATGTATTTACAAAAAGAAAAGTATATATGTATGTTTATTCATAGTCTAGTACCCATAGTACAAGCTCTGCTTAGTTTGGGCTAGATGGTGTTGTGTGTATGTGGTAGAATATTATATTATTATTATATTATAATGGCTTCCTTTGTAGAGGATCACGAAAAAACTAATCGACGCTAAACGTGACCGAAGGACTGACCTTTGCTTGGCACCAACTATCAACATTGTCATCAAACCAGTCACACGTTCCTTGTTGACGACAGCGTGGCATTATAGTGACTATACTAATTTGTAAATAAACACCCTTAGATTCAAGCCTATATACGCAAAGTAGGCAGGGGTGCCTAACATATCACCGACTATGTTTTTAGGTCTTATGTAATACAGGGTGAAACTATTGCCCTCTACCCCAAACATTTTTAGACTTCGTATTGCTATTGTTACTTTTCAGACAATAAAATACAATTATACATTTTCTGAACTGAGGAATTCAATCAACCGTGAGTTTCTTGCAGATTTCTTCTCATAGGCTCAAAACCCTTTGCCGGAACCTAGCAACCAACCTAAATGTAGCTTCAGTAACTTAGTGAACTTACTAACCTATATATTTTGACGATCATAAGTGTTACTTTGTGACCTAAATGAATGGTAAATGATTTTTGACTTTGACTAAGAAAATAGAAACCATCGCAAACTAATATAAGAGCAAACTTATGCCATAGGACTAATAAGGTTATATAACAATATATTACTATAAAGGCAACTCTTGCACTATAGAACCTTATTTTGCATATTAATACAAATATTGCAACACGAGAAGAAAACGAGAGAACGCCTTGACTTGCTACTATTTTATATATATTTTTGCTTTCTTCTATTATTCCACTAATAATAAATATAAATTTATAGTAATCAAGATAGCCTACATTTTAAATTAATAAACTTCAGTTAAATAAAGTTGTAACATCAGAATTTATAACCCCGGAAGCGTAGGCGAAAGTATGTGTCGTCCATATTTCTTAGCTATGTTATTGCATCACTTATACATAATTAAGATACAATCATAATTATTATAATTTGACAGTAATATCTCTAGATAAAGGCTTGGAGCCAAATCTCGCTTGTCTAACAAACTGACTCCTATTGAATTGGGAATAACATGACTCCAGAAGATAAGCAGCCTATTGAAAAAACCATTTGACTGCCACACAGTACAAGATTCAATTTCCATCCTTTAACAGGCATCTATGTATAGCCTTCCAAAAGTCCGTACCGTTATGTTCTTGAAGATCTGTAAAGTCTGCCAACCGGTACTGAGCTAGCTTGGTGGACTATGGCCTGTCCCTTTACATACTGAGTAAAGGCAGTCGTGCCCAGTAGTGGGAAATTTTATAAATAGCATTGAAGTTATTAACATAAAATAACTACATTAGATCCTTGGGTTTACTTCTTTTGAACCTTGATGTTACTCCAAACATCATTTGACAAAAATCTGATTGCTGTGACAGCATTTTAACATTTGCGTTTTTAAGTAAGGAGGCCGCTGATATTGATATTGCTAAAACAATACACAAATTTAGACTAAGAGATCTGTGAACAGACAAATATTTACTCCATGCAGATTTCAATTACTGCAGTAGCGAAATAATCATTGAAACCATTATGTTATCTGTGGAATGTCCACGATAAGTAATTATATAGTTCAGAGGTCGTTTATCAACTATTTGGTAACTAGTTCCAAGCAGGACTGGACGAGGCGATATTGCACAAAATTTTGCAGTTGCTCAAAACTATCTATCAAACCAGTATTTCTAAGACGACCTATAAATAACTAACTCGTGTGCTCAATCATCATGATTTACGTTTATAAACTTTCATATAAATCTGAGTATTATTAAAGTTCACGTGTAATTTAATACAACGTTAAGATTCTGATTTTCTCGCACATTAGTGGCGAAAGATTCGATAATTAACTGTGTGAAAATAACTTATGTGACACAAAAATAACCTCAACGTAGTACAAAAGAGTTTAGGCATTTCGAAATATCTCACGGTGGTTATGAATGTAGTTCAATTTTAAATTTAAATTAATAATAATTAATAATTTAATTAATAATTTAATATATATAAAATATGTATAATATATAATAATATAAATATAGAATAAGAATATGAGGTTGCGTTTATATATACTTGCAGCTAATCTAACAGTATACTGCCGATCAAACTATTACAGTCGACTGAGGAAAGTACTAGATAAGCGCTTTGGTTATCTTGTACCTACATCACCTGTCATGTACATTGACAGATTGTATGGATTTGCATTAATTAAATTAGCTGTAGACTACCTACGTTTACGCAAGATGACTAAGGAGGCAGTCAGTATCTAAATGTATATGTAAATCATAGTCGAAGTTCGTCACCACAATGTTGATATAACAATACAATAGCCTAGCCAACTTGAGCTATCTACTTCTTTTTAATAAAAACGATTCCTACACGGAGCATTTATTTGTGTTTGTTCGTGAACATGGCAGACCTAAAGCGAAAATTGCCTTAAAATAACAACGAAAAGAAATTTTGCCAATATACTACTTGTATACTTTTTCTCCATATGGCTATTTCCCAATTTAAAATAATAAGGTAGTGTTTGACGTCAGCGAATTAAATACCTATATTTAAATAAATACCATGGACAGCAAAACGCACCAATGAGTCCATTCTCGACGAACTGAAGATAAGAACCAGGCACTCCACAATATGCTACCAACGAATCCTGGGTTACTTTGGCCATGCCGCCCGAAGGCAATCAGATAGCCTTGACAAACTAGTTGTAGTAGGGAAATTCGACAGTAAAAGACCACGTGGGCGATCACCTATCCGCTGGTCTGATCAGATCAAGACAATAACGGGACTTACAGTTTCCACTGCCCTTAGAAAAGCCGAGGATCAGGTGGTGTGGAAACAGCTGGTCTACGAATCCGTGAAAGCGTTTGGACGGACACGACCTTCAGTTATGAAGACGAAGAAGAAGAAGATTTCAATAACCACTGAATTAAAGTTCATGCCATTCAAAGTCAAAGTGAAAGTCAAAAATTATTTATTCATTTAGGTCACAAAGTAACACTTACGAATGTCAAAATATATAGCTTAGTGAGTTTACTAAGTTACCGAAGCTACATTCAGATTAGTTGCCTTTTACATTGTACATTAATATACGAATAATATCACCCCTTTTATTGTCACTACTAGGCACAAACCCCAACCCAGAAATAGAGGTGTTATACATATTATTGCCTGTTTATATCCCATTTAAATTGAGAAATGAATTAGCTCTGCAGAAATATTATCTCCATCGTATTGCTGTAAGCAAGAAGTGTACGGGCGAGCGAATAGCTAAATAATAGGAGTCCCTCACCAGGTGGACTGTAGTCATTACTCTTGCGGTAATCCTCCGAATACACCCTGATTTATGTGGGCCCAGACACGGACCACCAAATTTAGGTGTTTTATAAAAAATGGAGCTTAGTTTCTTGGTTATAAATAATGTTAGAAAATCCCACGTAACGGGAATGGGTTTCGTAACTATACGCGTAGCGATGTTCCTGTAGTGTAGTTAAAAATAGTTAGGTTTATTTGTGTTTCAAATTGTTTCGAATACAGGTGATAAGATGGAATTCCGTTTAAATAAAAGACTTGGTTTTCAAGAATGTTAATTGAAGATTGTTGCAAAATAACTAAAGGCAGTTTACGGGATATTGAAAACTAAAAAGTCTGTAATTATTTTAATGTTAATTTTGTATATTATTATATTTTATCGATTCGCTTCAGTAAATTCATTGAATGGACAAGTATGTAATTACGTGGGTGTATTTGCGTGTGAGAGTAAAGTATTTAATTAAAGGCTGATAGTATTGCTACACAATGTCACAAAATGAAAATAATATACAATTTCCTATACTCAATAAATGTATAACTTTGTTATTAAGTAAATAATTTATATTTTTACTGCCTCGGTGGCGCAGCGATAATTAATGCGCCTATTGTTGTTTGTGTTTTCGAATTTGATTCTTAAATCGGACAGTGTATAATTAGGTCCTTTTGTCAAGAAATTCTATGTAGTGGATGTCTAGAATTCCCTGATTGATGACAATAGGCTCACCCCCTATAATCTAGGATCAAAACTAATACTAATACATCTCTGCCAACATCCTTCTGATTGCGAGTGCGAGAGCTTCTGTAGGTAAGTAGGTAGGTATATATAATATACATAATATATTCTTAATTTGTTAAACATTTTACTTAATGTAATTTATTTTCTACCTTTTGATGTGTTTTGTAAGATACCTTGTTTATATAATGTAATCTAATCGGCAATGTAATGTAGTGTATTTTTTTAATAAATTTAATTTTGTAATTTTAATTTTTCTTTTTTACTTGTGTGTACTTCATTTTAATTTTTGCGTTAGAAATATGTAATGAAAATTGTGAATGGTGTGCACACCTTTAAGTGATGTTTTTACTCTGCATATTAATTATTTTGTAAAAATGTCGTTGGTGTGCCTGAATAAAAAAATAAATAAATACCTTTCACTACTTTGTTCTGTATAGACATTTTGTAATGTTATAGTTCTCTGCTATACCTCACACAATGACTACCTAATACCTATTACACCTGCTCACATAGTTCGCTGACTCAGTTCTCTGTTCAATACATGTAGCATAAGAAAAAGAAAATTGATTGTATATTAACATGGCACTTGTATTAAAACATGCTTATTTATTAGTTAGTAGTAGAGCAGCGATAGCTCAGTGGGGAGACCAACAGACTGCAATGCAGAGGGTCTCGAGTTCGAACCCACGTCGCGCACCTTTGACTTTCGGAAGTTATATGACTTTTCGAAATTATGTGCGTATTTATTAACAATTATCGCCTACTCCGTGCCTCGGAGAGCACGTTAAGCCGTCGGTCCCGGCTGCCATGAACATCTATGTAATGGCAGTCGTTATTGGGAGAGTGTCGACACGAAAGATCCCACTGGGTCGAAGTGTCGCCGGTCTGCACTGACTGGCTCCCACATAAGATAAGATAAGATTAGTTAGTAGTACATATTCTCTTATCATTTTCCTCGATTTTATTTTGTAGATATGAAAGTTCACTCATTAGTAACAATCTTCTTGAATGTAGTTTAGTAGTATAGTAGTAGTATGTAGTATTTTGCTTTGCCTTCGAATTAGACTCGTTAATAACTATTCATATTATCATCATTTATGTTTTCTATCTTCTACTTCCCGACATTGGCCTCACATTCAACCAGTCTTTCAACAAAATATGCTTTCTTATATAAACCGAACATATTGCCCCCACATCTTGAATACATGAAGATATATGCAGTAAATAAATAAAGTCTAAAATCGCGCAGCAAAGAATCGAACCCCACATCCCGTAGCGGCCTCGCAAGCAAACTTCCTGTTTGGCACGACACCATGGCTACTTTTCTCGATACGTACACTACTTTATTTTCTCGTATGTCTGTACGTGTATGTTTCAGGGCTTGCCATGCAATCGTTAGATTTTATTATTTTGAGTTTTATTTGCTGTTTATTTCTGATGCATAAATAAATAGTTGTGTTGTGTAGGTTGCCAACCATTGTCTGTTAGTCCGCCTGTCATTTTAGCGCTTACATTTGTAATTGGGTCTTTTATATATAGGTATTCTTGTTCTGAGTTAACAAGAACGTTAAATACTGCAATTATACTACTATAAGTAATAAATGGCGATGGAATTCACACATAGTAGATATAAATCTAAACTTTTCTTTTTAACAAACTAAATATGTTTCTATATCTTAGTTTTTAAACTTGCAAGGCTAATTACAAGATTTCAAATAGTAACAGCACAAGTTCTATACAAAATTAAACATGCTATTATGTAGTAATATAATTAAGATAATGTAGAAAAATTGTTATTTACCTACATTAAGACCACCGCTAATAAAATCTTTAAAAAAATTGCCTAATTTGTACTCCTAATTATTAGCACTATTAACAAAAAGCCATTAAAAAAAAATTGCGCCTTCTGTTATCAGCAACCTTAAAAACATCACTTAAAGTATTTCCATTTTATGTGCGAAAACGAAACAAAGCTATAGACTCTGTAACGCGCTGTCTCATTCTAACAGATTTCACGACAATGCTTTACGCGATGTCGGTAAGGACCAAGATTTTTACTAAAGCCAGCGATGTTAATATGTAGGTATGCACACATTTCATGAATTTCATGCCGTCAAACTCCATAATCAATCATTTGTAATATTGCGACCTAAGAAAATATTGTGAGCACTTCTTAACAGGCCTAGCAGTAACACAGTTTAGTTATGATATGAATTTACGAGCGCAGTGCACCTCATATGTCTCGTCAAGTGACATAAATTATATTCATTGGCTAATAACAAGAGTCCACACATCGTCTGGCTAGTAACTACGTAGGAATTTAAATTGTCATTCGTATCACTGCTGAGATTTTGAAAGTGTTTAGTACACAGCCGTTGGACTGTTATTTGGTATGAATTCGGGTATAACTAGTATTTTATTTAGTTAAACTTGACGCAGACTTCGTGCAAACTAATTCCAGTTGCAATATTTGTATAAGCTCTTGATTAAAGTAGATTTGAACACATTTCGAACATGACCTTTTCGTTGCTTACTTTAAATTCTTGTTGGTGTATTTTGATCCAAAATGTTTTTATACTTAGACGTTTAGTTTCTGCCTTATTATAATAACTTTTTTAAAAGATTACCTATTCATGAAAAGGAATAGACTCGATGCAATTCTCATAAATATCCCTGAACTAATTCTAGTCATACTCAGATGAGGGTAATGAGACTGATATTAGCTCCAAAAAAATTTTTCATATTCCTTTCGTCAAATAACGAAGAGTTGGGAAGTATTCTAATTTCCTTCTTGTAACTAACCCTTACAATTTTTTTAAGGGCAACCATGTTAACTAAATTGATACTCTAGTAGCTTATTAACAAGTTCTTATTGTTATCATTTAGTGAATGCCATGTTAATTGAACTGTCGTGGCTTGCTGCAAAACAATCAATCGCAAACGTCATGATTTGTGTGATATAACTTAAAACATCAAGCATTTCATCCTCACTGTTTTATTTACCATTATATTTAGGAAGACAATGATCAAAGACTGCAGGATTACGCCGAAAAAAATCGTCGTGCTTTTCATAGTCATCGGCAATGCTTGCTTGCATTTATAATTTTTCATTCACCATAATTTCATAGTCTGCTATGTTAGTCAGACTCACGGAGAAATGAATAGACATCATTTACTACTGAATCTATGTGCTGAAACGCGGTAGGTGCAATATTATTCAACTATCAGTGGCTTTTACGACAAAGAAATGACGATTAGAAAATAATAATAAAAAAAAACGAGCATGCAGTATTCTGCACTACAGTAATCGGTCAACTCCCCCTAAGCCGTCGTAATGGAATTATAACTTGTTTCCTGTTATTTCTAGAGAATTCTAGCACATATTAATACAAAAGTTATGAGTAAGCTAAAACTGTCGGTTTAAGAGACTATGAAATGGATTGTTTTGCATCTTAGGGATTATAGGAAGTAATATAATATAAATAAAAGCAAGTAATACAGTAACAGAATTTTATTTAATGCAGATCCATCTCGCACTATAGCCGATATTGTACAAAAAATTATAATATCGTTTTCCGTTCATAATTATAGGTAATGATAGGTAATGTATTACACAACTTTTCACACAGTTACAATCATGAAACACAAACATTTAAATCATCCTCTACGCTAGAATCCCTCGAGTTTTTAAGTATTTCTCTTCATTTATTACTATATTATAATTATTTTACATTACAATAAAATTGGGCCTACCTATTTACGTATGACAAATGCTTCGTGAAGGACAAAATTTACGTATTACATTCATGAGCACGTTTCGATTAAAATAAATTATCGATTTCGTTCAACGGTAAACTTATCATTTTCAAAATGTCGCAAAATATACTGTGAATTATAAAAACAAGTGTACGAATTTCGAATTTCGACGATAGTATACAACAAATTTTGTGTTTAATTCATTAAGAAGCTTTATAAATAAGTTTATAATATTTACAATATGTAACAAAAGTTCTTTAATAAAACTTAGACCAAGATTCTTTCAGTGACAGCGCTTTTTCACCCAAGCGTTATACAAGCGTTGACAGTTACCACCAAAACATGTATAATACAAGTGATATAATTTATTTCTAAACAATTTAACAAGTGTTAATACACATCGGTTAATAGTTTCTACAGGTATATTGGTGAAAATGCGCTGCAAGTAGTGCAAAGTTGTTAAAATCGTTTTTTAAATTATAAAATCATAATTATCGTTAAAAAGGAACTATAAAGAGGTAATTAGATGAATCGATGATTAATAAAAAAATGAATTTGGCACTTCGAAGAACGTTAAACATAAGATGTGCCGAAAGAACCTCGATCAAATTTTACACGACCACTCGAATCGCCATTACATTATACAGAAGAAAAAATTACGTATATGTTTATAGGAATCCAAAAATATTACCACTACTGTATCTTAAAATAAATTACATTATCTATTACTTAAATTTAATTAGCTATTCGTATACTGGGCACAACTAGTTTTGATTCATGTCATTTTTAAGTGACTATAGGTAAACTATTTTTCTAAGAATAAGTTAAGCTATCGACTAATAAATGGAATATTTTTTTTTTCATACTAAAGCTTTTGTAGTTACGTATAGGATCTCTGGCGGGACGCAATGGACTCAAATGTTTAATACATAATACATTAATAGAAAAAATGGTAGGCACGAAAGTCCGTCTTCAATTTTCAATTGATTAAGTCAAAAATCTCATAAATATACATAAAATTATGGTAAGTATACATCCGCCGTTTGCGTCGCGCCAGCAAAAAATATTTTAAGTTAAGTCTGTAAATGTATCACTATTATGTGTTTCAAAGACGTATACAGACGTTGTACATCAGATTTCGGTTACAAGTACGTATACACTAAGTCTTAATATTTACATTACAATAATTTGTTTTGACACTGCGACTCGGGATGATGAAGTCATGAGAACGGATTCAATACTTCTATAAACAATTCTATAATATTAATACAATATTATTTCTGGTCAAAACTTCGAGTATTATAGACTCCGCGCAGCGCACTCTTATATTCTACTAAGATCATATGAATAGTATGAGACCCCTCGTCGCAGTGACGTATTCGCACCCTCGTGCTTACCACGCCCGCTCGCTACCAAACATTTTGTAAAGAAATGAAATCTAGATACCGAGTACTGGCAAATGCTCCTCAATAATAATCCGTATTGTTTCAGCGAGGTACCTAATAGTAACTCGTATGACAGACATTGCGATAAAATAAACAAAAATAGTAAGTATAGAGAGCTGTAAAACCCACCTCGGTTCAACACCGCGTTTTGGCAGATAAAGTGCGATTTCGAGTGAGCGATAGTGGGGCACGATTCGCACGATAAATAAAAACACAATTCCATTTGAAGCTCGGAGCTGCGGCGCGGCGGCCGTGTCCCGTGTACCTCAGCAGGCGTTCAAGATTTATACAGGGAGATGCGGAACAATATATCACGGAACAGTACGCGGGAACTCGACCTATTCCTAGCGCGGAACAGCCACCGTCCCGATGGAACATGATAGCAGATCACCCCGACAGATAGCGACAGGCTCACAACTAACGCCATGTCGGCCGGACAATAACTGTTCGCTTTCTAATGGTTCTATCTAGAATATAGTGCGTGCACGACCACCACTCACTCCGCCACGGTTGCGTAGCACGACGATACTAATCAATTTATATTAATCGAGTCCCCTGTTTAATATCATCTTATTAACATAATATATTCGTATGTAAGTCAAGCTAAGCGATAAATAAGCGAAGACCGAATTGCGTATTTTTCATCCGAGCTTCATATAATTTATAGTCGACGATGATATCGCGACTGGTTCTTTTATTTGTGAAATAGTGATACGCGGAGCTTGCTCGGTAAGCGTTACTAACGGGAAATTTTGACAATAAATCTCTGGCAGTCGATTGCCTAAGCGTTCGTGTGGGCTGGCGTAAAAATTTATTCGACAGTCGATTTTGATATCTTGATCTCGCGACGTCAAACCGAGTCGGAGCGTGCGGGCCGAGCGACAATATGACAATCGTAACATTACATCACAATAGCTGCGTATACATAGATCGGAGCGCGCTAACTTACTCACACGTTGGCCCTAAGACCTACCAAAGCATCAACGCAATACACGCACGGCCACCTGAAACAAAAGGAAAAGCGAAATTAATCAAAATGCCAATCATAAAAAATTAAAAATGCAAATGCGTGTTTGGTTTTGCCATTCATAATTTATAATTTAAGCAGGGTTAGGTAAACGGTGTATGAAAAACTCCATATCGCCAGTGTTGGCTTAGGATAATTGGAAGCATATAATTTGGGTATATTGCCGAGGAGACAAATGTGACGGTTTTGGCGGTATTTATAGTCGCTTGGCACTAGCGGCGAACAATTTAAAATCTAAAACGCACGACGATATTTCATCAGATCGAAATACGTTCTCATAAACAAGGGCGGACTTAAAATGCAAATAATTTCGCGCGAGCCCCATGGGCATGTTAAAACAAACTCAGCATTCTAACAGCTTTTCATTATTTATCGCTTACGCTCACGGAACGGCGAATTTTTTTTTTCAGTTAAAGTTAATTTCTAGCGTAATGCGTATTTGATAAAAGGCTGTATCTCTGGCAGGCAGGCTCCGTCGAGCCGGCTCTGAAATTAAGATGTAACATGATGCGAGAACGAGCAAGAGCAGCTAGATTTATTGCTATACCACTTTGCATATGCTGATTTACAAAGACGGTGGGCGCGTACTGAGCGGTTGCGTGTGTGACAGCTACAATTTAGCTGTGTTATTTAATATGTTCGTGCCATCATACCAGTCGCTTTATTTGATTCACTATTATTTATTTCTGCATATAATTATATTAAAATCAAAGTGTGTATATGAAGGAATAAAAAATATAGCAAATATAAGCAAAAATGTGTCACTATAAATGCTAGGTGGTAAAATAACGTGTTTATAGATAATACCTACATCTTCTCATAATTCATTTAAAACATTCGGGTAAACAAAGCTTAGCTTATCCAATATAAACTAATAATAAATTACTTATAAATCATAAATATGTATTTCATTTGCAAGTTTATTTGATTTTACCTCATATTCTAATGACTACTATTCATCATTATCAAATTCTTTACAGCCCTAATAGGATTTCAAGTTTTCATATTCCGTTAAACTATTTGTATGAAAATAATCTATTGCCATCAGAAATAGAAACATACCTATTTTAATTTATGTTTAACTTGTGTTTGCGCACACACTTGTGCACTATAATATCTCCTGCGCAGATGGCCAGTCTCTGTTAAGATTGGCCACCGTGGCCGAAAATCGTCCTGGAGGACATTATTATTATTAATTTCGGGTTCGATTCCCGCGCAAGTCAAACATTTGTGTGCATGAACATGGATGTTTGTCTTGGTCTGGGTGTTTCTATGTATAATATGTATGTATTTACAAAAAAAAAAAAAGTATCTATGTATGTTTATCCATTGTCTAGAACCCATAGTACAAGCTCTGCTTAGTTTGGGCTAGATGGTGTTGTGTGTATGTGGTAGAATATTATTATTATTATTATTATTAATTCTGTACGAAACCTTCAAAAGTACAATAAAGGCCTTTAAGCTATTGATTTCCTAAATCTTTTTACATGCAGTTTAGAAAGTATGATTTTTAACCTGAATAACACAGTAAAATAATAAATATAGTAAGTTAACAGCTCTATATAGATAGTGCGCTGCTGATGTGGCCAATTCGCGCAGCGCGCGCGAGAGGGCCGACTACGACTGTCTGGCGATCCGCAGTCAGCAGAAAGAAACACATAACTGAAACGTTCGTACTGCTCGCGTTGCAAAACCAAGCCTTTTTATTTTAATAATATATGTTATTTTATTGTTACTCTTTAATTTTTACTTTTATTATTACTTTCTCTATATTAACCTATTGAGTCGCAGTGGCACACGGGCGACCAGACACAATAGGTTTTTAATTATCTCTGCCTTTTAACAGTTAATAGGTAAATATCAAAGTGTTGTGCTGAAATGACAATTATTAAGTATTATATCTTTCTTTCTTTGAAAAAGACAACTTTCGCACAAGAAATAATTTCTTTATAGCCGGGGACTTTACAAAGATTTAAATAACGGACACAAAGAACAACCAGACTCGGCACAAATATTTGTGGATCACACAATTTTTTTCCCGTGTGCGATTCAAACCCATATATGGATAGAATATATTATAATGAATTACGTAGGTACTAGTTCAATTGATAAACATAGACTTTATTAACTATATAGGTAGGAGGGTACAGCAGCAATTATGAGCTGAACGTTTGATTAAACATCGTACCAATCAGAAGGTACGTAATTTATTGCGATAAACAAGAAAGCAACTACGTACAGTTAGGGGGAGCTCACAAAAAGTCAAAGTAGTAGGTACAAAAAGGCTCACCCACCATCCCGGTCAAGGAAAGTAATAAAGAAGAGGGACGCGAACCGAATAATTGATACGATTATGTGTTACTACTGCACAAGAGATAAGGGTGGCCACATACTGCGACTCTAACGAACAGACAATAACATTTCATCGTATTTAACTTCTATATCAACAGCGATGTGCTACCGACTTTATACTTCAGACATGTGCGCACTTAACAAATGTTTATCTGAACATGTCATATGGTTTTGTTGCATAACATTACGCAACAGCCAGTTCAAGACCTAATCTGTTTTCGAACGCCACAAAACGAAAAGCGCCGCTACCGACACGGGCGACGACCTCAAACGCGACTAACACGAATTCTATTCTATTTTCAGATGTTGACCAGTATAACGCAGCACCAAGAACAATGGAAGAAGGGCGGTGAGCGCTTCGTCAAGTGCGAGAGCCCATAAATCCAGTAGGACGCGCAATTTGTTGAATTACAGCATGCGCCAGCCAGCCACCGGGCCGACGCGAAATTAGCTCCCACAGAGATAAATTGACGGCGGCCCGCTAAATAAATTATTTGGGAAAACCGAGAAAAAACGGGCGTCTTCCCTTGATAAGGGTTACGAGTATTCTACCGTGGAAATAATGAATATCGACCGCCGAACAGCGCACGTATGCCACACAACTATTGTCAAACGTGTTTTATAACATCGCCTGTCCTAAAACCACGACGTCGCTAACGCCACTATCAATGTATTTGCATGATTGATGCTTGATTACACGGACCCCTAAATTACACAATTTGCATATAACTTGAAAATTAAACGCTCCTATAACTGGCCGTCAACACATCAATCAAATTTAATTAAGCTATGAATAGAAGCACTTCATAAAATCAACACCTTAAAACACACAAACTCGTATCTGGTTCACTAATTAACCGAGCAATTATCACCTAGGAGCCGTTATTTAACTACCTAGGTATTTCTCACGACAATAAAAAAGGCAATTAAAGCTCAATAACCGACACGAAATGAAACTTTACACGTGGATATGGCGTTTACATTGGAATAAACGACGCTTAACGTGCTTTAAACTAAGTATGCTGAGCCGACAGTGTGTGCATTTTTGACGAGCTCGACTAATCGTTTACTGACTTTTTACGTCGCGTTGATGCAAGAATGTCTATAATGTAGATTTGTTTTAATCAGTGTCTGTTTTAATACAAATATATTAAATAAAATGAACGTCTATCCCAGACAGCTTGTAATATCGAATTTGACATTATGCAAGCCTAATATGGCGACTTTTACCACGTAAAGAAAATCCCTCTAATGTTGATTTTTTAACGCAAACATCTCTCAAAAGGGTTGCATCACCCTTTCTTTCAGCGGGATTAATCTTAGTTGTATATTCAAGATTTAGGCGGCAATAAGAAAGACGCATAGGTGGGCTTACGAAGGGGCGAGCCTGGCAAATTGTCTCAGATTCCACCCCAGCCTGTAAGGATTTTATTACATTCGTTAACGCATATAAGATTAATGTGAAAATACTTTACATTTGTATGTAAATTCTATAGGGATTACACTGAAGAAAGGGTTAAAAATTATAACCGCAAATGAGTTTCTTGTAATTTATATGAATCTGGTTAGAAGTTAGTTTGTAACAAGCACAAAATCGATTTTTCAGGTGTGTACTAAATACACTGTATATTAGATTTCATTTGAACTAAGTGCAACTTATACCTACCATGATATAGTTATTTATATATGACTCAAAAGCTTATCATCCAACTTTCGTATTGTAATCTTTGTCCCACAATTACAATTAGAGCAGCGATAGCTCAGTGGGGAGACCAACAGACTGCAATGCAGAGGGTCTCGGGTTCGAACCCACGTCGCGCACCTCTGAGTTTCGGAAGTTATATGACTTTTCGAAATTATGTGCGTATTGATTGACAATTATCGCCTGCTCCATGCCTCGGAGAGCACGTTAAGCCGTCGGTCCCGGCTGCCATGAACATCTATGGCAGTCGTTATTGGGAAAGTCAGTACCCTCTAATATCCTGACACTGGTCTAGCCTTAGGGTATTGTTAGCCTTCGGGTTGCGGAGGTCAGGTGGCAGCCGCTCCGTGTAAAAACTGATATCCAGTCAAATCCGGTTAGACCAGAAAAGTTGGGGTCGCCAAGTGACTTGGGAATAATAAAGGCTAAGAGGGAAGAAAAGAATTATACATATTGCTTTTTTTATTATGCCAAAAAATAATGTAGTGTTATATTGTAGGCGACAAAAAAAAATACTCAATAGAGTTGTAACTCTATAGAGTTTTTTTCCTCCTGCAACAATCTAACACGACATTATTTTTTTAATACTCACCTTTGGATTATTATCAAATCCAAAGCATTCAAAATTGGAACAACCAATTATATTCGAAATTCAAAATTGGAAATGGGGTGCCATGTTTAAAAAGGAGTTCGGTTGCTCCCCGTGTACCTGCGCGGAGTGGCCATCAATTTATCTACATCCCCACCCGACGTGTGCGGGCCTCGTCGTGTGACGTGTGTTCGATGTACGCCATTACTGTATCGTCTATTGTTACTATTATTATGTTTGATGTTCCCTATTAAACTTAAGACTATTAAAATTAGCTTAAATCTAGATTATGTATCTAAGTAGGTATTCATTTATTATATTAAATATACCTAATATTTCAATACATATCGGCTTGCTATTTTTACTATTATATTCGCTTCCAAAATTACATATGTAAATTACATTAGAATCTAACGCAATTTGCTTTGCGAGCAATATTAATATTAAAAGGGGTACTGTGATTTTTTTCCCGCAACGCTCCGCCCCCCGCCCGGGACATTTATCAGGATTTTGGACGGCACCAGCTAAAATTTTGGACGCTTTAAGCTGGGCGTAAATTTCACAAAACATGACACGACCGCGTGAAAAAAAGAACGAAAAGTTACTCGAAGCGTTTGCTTGTGTATTCAATTCAAATTAAAATAAACAAAATGTTATAATAATATTTAAATAGCGTTATACCATCACTATAACCAGTAGTATTATGTACCATTAAGAATAGTAATAATTATATTCGTTTCACACATTCTTAATTCAATATTTTCAACGAGCCGATAAAAACCAATGTTTATTTAAATAAAATTCAATATAATATGTAGTTCCTCATTGCCGGCTCCAAGTATACGTTATTAAAAATTCATTATTCAAAATATCAACGGTATTCTAACCTGGAGGGCTTTCGCATAAATTCTCATTTCTCAAGACACGACCAATTATACGGCAGTTTTTAAAAGCAACCGTTAGTAGGCGCATGCGCGATGGTTTGTCGCCTTAGTGAACTTTCACACTACACGATATTTATATTAATTTTATTTTTGGGCCCGGCTAATGCGGTCGACGTGCTCAGACTAATCTTTCTGTTTTCTTGCTATTTATTTCTGTAACAATTTGTTATGTGCCACCATTAGGTCAGACACGTGAGGGTTGCAACCATAGCTATTTTAAGTTGTCGCTACGGTTACGCCTTTGCATTATCGACATTTTTATATATTGGGTTAATGCTTTTGTTTTTAAGTTAAATTAATTGTCTGCGGAAACGAATGATTTATATGCGGGCCGCAGACATTTTTGCACGCGCATAAAACAAAAGGTATTAAGTGTCATTAATTTTATGTGACAACAAGTCTCGGCAGACAGCGTTGCTTAATATTTACAGAATTTCGCGAACCATTTTATTTCAGCGAATAAATACTACATGCAAATATATGCAAAAGTGAGCCTACGCACGATGTAAATTAAAGTAGCGACAGAAAAAAGTGACAAAAAAAGTTGGCAAATATTGCAACGAGAAAAAACTATTTAATCCGTAAAGTTTTGTAGGTTGGTAGAGGGGTATAAATCACGCGGTCGTCGCTGGCGTCGATGCCAAGGAAATAAGATGATATCGAGTTGGCAACATCGGCACCGCGTAGACAGTGCACACCAACTGAGTACATACTCGAGGCGATGAGCTCTCCTTGTTATTGTTGGATAGTGAGAGACATGGCAAAGAGATCGGTACTCGCAGCGACGGCTGGAGAACTCACCTGACTAAATAGACGCGAAAATATAGTGACTTACATTATCGTGGTGGTACATTTAGCTTGATGATTGAATACGAAATAGGATTGAAATTTAATCACTACTGATACAAAATTAATATTTTAAAATATATTTTAGGAAACTATTAATTAATTTTCAATAACGATATATTTTCTGCCTGTTCTACTGTACTTTGAACTATTTTGAACACAGTTCAAGCGAAGTTATTTCGGAACATCAATAATTAAAAGATGGTGGTCATTTATATACACAAATATTTAGATTATGTTGTTCCATGACTATGTGTAGATGTTAAGAAGTAGGCGAAACTACGTAGATAAAAGATTGTAAACAGTACAGCCGAGAATAGGTGGAGTAGTTTTATATCAGTTTTAAAGACGTTGTGAAGCTTCTTCCAAATACCACAAACATTTAGTCGAAACTACTAGGTACAGGCTTGGATATTCCGAAAATGGTTCTCAGACAGTAGATACCCAGAAATCTCCATTACGACCTCTTACAAAATTATTAAGGTGCGAACTCGTAGTATTGAAACTCCATATTTCAGTGCAGTACTTAGTGGTAGAGGACACACACCATAAATCTCTATATGATTTGTAATAAAACCTCTACCGTACCGACTGGACCGAAGTCCGTAACGTCTTTGTACACTAGCTGGCGTTTATTAAGTACCTTTATAGATGTTCCACTGTTCACTTTTTGTTGTAATTCGTCTTCGAAATTTAAAAATACCTTGATGGATATATAGAGCAATGTGTTTAGGTATGAAATTAAAATTCGATAGAAAAATCTTATAAGTCTTTCTGTATCTGTTTCTTGGCGTTACTGCTATCTATTTGGCTGTGATGAACCACCTGGTTTCGTAAGTACATATATTCAAAGGCTAGTTAAGATGTTATTCTACATAATTATAGTCTTCCATAGATGATTGTTGCTGTAGAAGAATCGGACAATAGTTAAGTACGCTAAGGAAGCGCGAAGTGCTGAGAATATTATTATTGTAAAAATATTCATTTAAGATTGTCTCGGTGGTGCGACGGTAGTGTATATGACTGCTGTGCTTAAAGTCTTGGGTTCGATTCCTTGGTCAGCAACATATTTTCTATCAAGAAATTCTTGGTATTAGCACGGAATCTGAAACTGTACCCGATAAAATGTAGACCTAAAATCATAGTTGGCGAAATGTGGGTGCACCTTTGCCCAGCCCTTCGGGGAATAGGCGTTAGACTGTAAGTATGACATCTAAGTCTTGGCTACAGTCATACTACTTATTCTACACTTGTGAATTTATGATCTGGCCGCGCAGATTTTGAAGACAACCTTGAATAATATTGTAAAAATTAACAACCAAACCTTTCCGAGAAATCTTTATAGAGTCTCGAAAGCTTACTGTCATAATTTTCAGATTTAAACGACCAGAACATTTCTACAAAGGTTAATTTGCTGAAATGTTGTGTTAGCACCTGCGCTATTGATATAGTTGTATTGTATTTGTATATCGGCTGTATCAAGCGGTTGCCAGGATGATTTGTCAATGTAATTTAATGTTCTTTGGACGCTACTACGCTTACACTTTATCAAACACGTATAGTTTATCAACACCTAGGTACCTACGATACGTGAATATTTCTTTTTCAGCTGTGAATGTTCTCGCACCTCTATTTATAAGCTTGATTTGTGGCACATTCGCTAACTGAACATCGGCAAATTATAATCATTCTCCACAACAAACGGGCGAGGATGAAAACAATTTTCCCTCGAAAAGATTACATCCCGTCCGTCGTTTATTACATCTAATCACGTGATCTAACAATAAACTATTTTTCACAATATTATTTAGTGAGGCCCTCGCTTCACACTTTCGTTTTTTCCCCCTTTTACTTGGAAAAATAAGAGTCGTGACCATTCATCAGCGGAGACGGTACTCGTTACCGAAATCACGTTTATCATAGATCTCTTGTCTAAGGTTTTACTTTCTACCACTATTTAGAATGGCCTATATAATGTGCTGCATACAGAGTAATTTAGACTCTTTATTTACAAGGCTAGGTTCTATTTTTGTTTGTCTTGTTTTAGGTATTAAAGCAATATTTCTGAAGGCGTTACAGAGAAGAGTCGCGAGCCACACACGACGAATTACGAGCGAGGCCGGGACGCGGTCTTGAGTTATGTGACCGCGATATATAATATTTATGAAATATGTTTTATACTTGGTAAAACCTAGTTAGTTTCGGAGGTGCTCGCTGTGCCGAGACTGGCAGGTAAACTATCCAATGTCTTGTTTTATTTTCTCTAATGATATTAGATTACCAACACATCACAGCGATAAATGACTACTTGAATAAAAAAACACGATGTTGTTTATCTTTTGTAAATTTACTAAAGTCATGTTTTATTTACTTAAATTATAAGCTTCAGTTTAAAGTTTTAAGGGAATGATTGAAAAGCAATAATTATTATCAGCACGGCAAATAGTTTTTGCTTGAAGTTTACTCCATTCATATTAAATGTTATTGATCATATGTAGAACAGAATAAGTTAGAGAAGAAGAATTTTAAAAGTAAAATAACATTTCCCTTTTTAAAGTTTGTAATCAGGTGTAATTGTTGAGATCGCCTTTCGAATATTTGTGTGATTTTATCTGGACTTTAATCTTGTAATTTTTAGTTTGATAAGCAAACTAATATAAGTGTATTTACTTTATTATATCTAGACAAGGTTAAAGCCTAATGTTGTAGTCTTTAACCCTGTCACACGTATATTTATTACTAAAATAATGTGACAGCACAAATTTTAAATCTCGAATCGTACTTCATGATTCCCTCTATAAATTTTTGACATAACCAAGACTAAGTTATAAATTGAGTTCGAATTTTAAACCAGGATTGTTGTAGGTTGTGTTTATTTCCAGCCATGTAATTGGGTAATAAAATAAATAACTCAGTTTTCCACATTTCGAAATTCAAATATAATTCCAGCGCTCGTCACTCAACATTACCCTCGGCGGAGCGTTTCATTAACAAATCTTCCTTCTTGTTATTGGCAACAGTTGTATGAGAAAAATATATCATTCGTTAGCTAAACAAGCGCTATATTTCACTACCAACATAACGTAAATGAAAGATTAACATATATTTCTATTCTTTGATGCTATTTATGTCTCCCTTTGACGTAGGCGGTGCTGTACCACCGTGGTCGCTCTCCCATGAATAAAAGGACTGGGTCTGGTCATATTTTGCTATTAATTTCTCAATGCTCTTGTTTTAAAATTATAACTCATGTATTTTTTTTATATAATTTATATTTCAATCATCGGAACGGAGTTGCTGAGTTCCGCAGGCAGTCGAAATTTATATATTGAAGGCAAAATCTTTAGATTCTGGACAGAACCGTAATGTAAGCTTTTAGGATTGAGTAATGATTTGATGACATACGAAATATAAAAAAAAAAATACTGGTTAATAAACGCTTGCTAGAAATCATTCTGTTCAGTTAAAGTTATTCTTTTCACGTTATTTTTTAACAGGCAAATATTGATATTAACAATATAAATGATGCTTTTAAAAAAAAAATGGCGTAAAATTTGAATATACGAAGTGGGATTTCAAATACATTTTGGATCTCCAATGTAAAGTTTTTCTTTAAAGGTAACCCGCTTTCCGAGTCATTGAATTTAGCTTCCGCGTTACGTTTGAGTCGATCACGATAAAATAGAGAGAGGACAAATTTTAATGCCCTTTTCTCAACTGCCGACTCTAGCACGATTCATTTGATAACCGTCAAGGCATCACAAACTGTTATACTTTATTTTTCGTTTTTGTATTTAAGAAAATCTTTGTGTCACTAAAATACCATACCATATTTATACCTTTAGTACTATCTGTCCACTAGTAAACCTTTTAACTGATATGATACGCTTGTGTAAGTTTGCATTTATGTGTTCAATCTATTCTATTTCCGGATTCAACAAAGTGATACTCAGTTTTGTTAGGATATGCAGACAGCAATAGGCCTGCCTTCTATTTTGTGGACAGCATAGATGATAAATTGTCGATACAATGTACCTGCATCTATTCCTTCGTAAATATAGTTATGTGGCTTTCAAATGTGATTTATTTATTTGCTTACCGTTTTTATATACATGAATATTGAATATCACAGATTAACCCTCTTTTCAGGATTCCAGCTTACTCCGAGGTGTTAATTGTAACAGATATAGTGTCAGAATGACATCAAAAGAATTGCTTTTAAAAATGGATGATATGTTTTGTTTTGTTGCACGTTGAGGAGTCAGAAACAGTAGACGTGGAGCTCACAGCGGCATCCAGGAAGATGGCGTCGTGCGCGACACGATTTGTCAAAAGGAAAACAACCAACCCAGAAATAGTTTGAGTCGACAAGTTTATTGCTCCGCCGTCCCGCCCGCCTCTGTTACCAAATTATACTAACAGCCTAGGAATTTTATTCAACACCCGGTTTATTCCGCTTTCTTTACTGATTTACATTGTATTTTGTATCTGTTTTATTTGTGTTGCTGTCGGATGATAGCTTAACGTCTGAACGTCAAGCTACTGTGACCTGCAATGATACAGTCTGTCGCTGTTATATACCCTTCAAATAATAAATCGATGTTATAATATTTACACTTGTTCATCTCTGACGCAAAAGGCAGAGATTTGCCAATATTTAAATTAATCGGTGTTGCTTAGAATCCACGTCTTAAGACAAAGTTGTCTTCTACAGCATGTTTTAGACTATGTGATGCTACTGAAAATTACCAGAGAAAATCCCTAACTCGGTCTAGAAATAAAAATCCGGATACTCACAATTGGCAGTCGAGCAAACAGTTGTTGTAAAAGGCAATTAATATGCAATATTGAATAGAAGTTATTGATTAGGTAGACCAACGTTACACCTATTTCTGGAGAAAAAATTACGTCTATTCAGACTTTGATAATGAACTAATTTCACAGGTCAAATACAATTTTTAAAAAAACTGCACTAAAGAAATAGAATCACATTCAATTCAATCGCCCATTTATTAAACTTTTATAACTCGACGTCTTTAAAAAAGCCAAATTCGAAATTTGAATTATGGACGACATTCCTAATACACCTGGCACACAATAAGTTTTTGATATTTATCTGCAAAACTGATATCAAACCTTCATCATGTGGGCTGGCTCATAAAAAGAAAAAGTTTATGACGATGAAATAGGTTTAATTTCTAAGAAAACTTATGGAATACTTTACATACTTAATTAAAGAAATAATACAATATATTTGTAGAAATTCGTTGCGTAAAGATTGATCACAGCAGGTAATAAATATTAAAAACTCGACATAAACAAGTCGGAAAACGTAACTAGTTTCTGTGGATATTTGTCTAAGCAAAAACCGTTGGATACGGAGGGAAGCACTTAGGATAGCTGAACCATCACGATTTATATACGACTGCGATTTGTCGCCAAACAGGTTATGCTAATAGCACAGTTAATAGATAAGTGATTTATTACGTTACCTTATTAAAATTTCAATATTATGTTAATATAAATTCAACATTTTAGATTAATTTCGGTAATTTGTAGTCGAATATTTGATGACGAACAGAAGTCTACATTTTATTAATGTTGTCTGTCGTAAATATGTTAGGATGTATTTATTTTCCTTGAATCACACTCGTAATAATGGATAAAAATGGCTGAACGATCATTTAACGAACAATTAAAGGTCTTTATCAATAAGACATCATTGCGAACAAACTAATTCTTAGGCATTAGTAACAACACTAAGTTTAAGTCTCTATTTGTTTATTTCGAATACTGACGATAATAATGGAAGGACAGACAATGTTAGCGCTGTACAGATTTTGCTGATCTGGTAGGTGTGATGTAGTTGCCATGCATGATGCATATGAAAACAGCTTAAATTGTTTTTATATGTACAATATTTGCTGTTTCTAATTGTAGGTAAAAGATGCTGTTAGAAAAGGTTTAGGTCACTTTCAAGATGATACTGAAAATATATTGCAGGTAATATGCCTAGCTATGACGTAGGTATATTAGGTAATATATATTTTATATAAATTACACCAACTTTATACAGATTTACCAATATCTGCTATGAATCAACATGTGCTAATAAATAAAAATAAGTAGTCGGCCAAATCTTTGATAAGCAAACATAAACTTTATGTATGTATAATGTTAATCCTTCTATTTATTAACAATTTGATATCACTGAAATTGATTTTATTACTTTATAATGGCAAGGACAAGTTATAGTCATAAAATATAATAATTATATAAATATCAAGGTTTTATGAACAAGGACGAAACTATAAAGATAAGAAGCTTGTTATAAATTATAAGAAGATCATAATTATTCAATGTATAGATAAATGTAACTATTTCGATATAAATTCATATAAATATTATAAGTGCGAACGTGACTCTAGTTACGTTTTCACCTCCGGTCCGCGTTATTCTATGGTTTTCACGGCTATACCGCTAACCCAATTTAGATAACATTCGGTGTGGATATAGCCTCAACCTTGAAGAAAAACATAAGCTTTAAATCATGCGTTGAATAAAGTGAAATATAGAACTTGTACAGGACATTGACCACAGCACAACTTCATATAGCCGACCAATCAAAATCTCTAGCAATCTTTGTTGGCTTTCTAATACCAGTATTCGCGGTAGTTCCGATAAGCGCAGGTGTGTAAGCGAGTGTGTGGCCGCCCTATCGAGGGTCGTTGAAGTTACGCGGGTAAGAGCGCAACAAGAATAATACAAAATGTTTTTCATTTTCTTTATGTCACCCCCGGCAGTCGTAAAGGCATTAAGCGTGACCAAACTTTTGTTTGATACGAACAATATAAGTATGAGCGCATTGCTGTATCTCCTTAATGTTGAGCGTTCCTACTTTAAGACCCAAATCTTGAGGTAACTGTGATGCGTTTAATATTTCAGCTTTTGAGCAATGTTATTCAAGATTTATACTTATTTTGAATTAGATTTTGTTTGCTCAATTATAGGTTAGGTTAGGTTAGTCACAATACTTTGTTCTGGATAAAAAGTACCTTTTATTCTTTTGTGTACATCTGACAACGTGTACGCGAATTATCATATTTCATAATGATCGGTCGATTAGTTAAGCCGTGAAAGCGTAACAAATAAACTAACTCACATTTGCATTTATAATATTAGTTAGGAGTGTAGTTATAAATGTTTTTCAAGTTATTAATTTGAATATCTATTTATAAACACTTATGTAAGTATACTGCAGAATTTGAAAGATTAGTCACTTTAAATTTGGATGTTTACTTGGAGACTGCAGAGGAAGTTTATTTATTTGATTTATGTGTGAATAATATATTTGAGAAATCATATTTTTATTATATTCCAAATAAACTTATAATTTAATTAATAATCCTCAGATTGATGAATCCTAGTTTGTTGATCAAATGTCAAATGTTTTGAAGAGTCACAGAATTTGCATCAATATTTTAAGTTAATTTAATTGATTATTACTTATATATGTTTCCTTTTTAGGATAGTTTAATAAATAAATAAAAGCTCATTCGATCGGCTAGCCCGTTTATTATTGAATCAATTTATTGAAGTAGCCGTAATTTTGTATTAACCTTGACGCCTGCTTCTATAGTTAAGAAGTGGTGTTTCCTATCGTTAATCTACATATATATTAAGCAAAAACTTAATACCCCTTTTTACGAAAATTTCGCAGACGGTGGAGTATGAAATTTGGCACAGTTAAAGTTTATATGGAGAACGAGTGGCGAATTCTAATATTTTTATAAAATACCTATGTATTAGAAATACATTAAATTAATGGAAAAACACTACACGCACACAACTATGCATTTGACACATGCAGTCGTTCGTAGTATTTCGGCATTGTTCGGCTGATGGCGTAGAATTCTTCGTAACTATGGTTACATAGGTATATATGTGGAGTAAGTAACTAAATGAAATGTGATTATAAAGGTATAGTTATAGAAAATAAAACCATAATAACGATCAAACTTAAAATTTAAATCAATTATGGTCGAATTTCGACCAATTGGCGACCGCTAGTACATCATAAAAGCATAACCAAGAATTGTGTAGGCTTCGATTTTGAACAGCCTGATGCCTATTAATGTTTTTGTGCAGTGGCTGTCATCAAATATCGCGAGAAAAGAGCAAGACGACTTTAAGGTCAGGCAAATTGTTAAGAACCTCGATGGTACCCAATATTGACTGTCATTAATGCTCATGATAGAATGCCAAAAGCTGTGCACTTACCGAACAAAGAATAGAACTAGACATAGCAATATTATTTTATCGATATACGTAAGTAAATATTATTTTATCGATATACGTAAGTAAATATTATTTTATCGATATACGTAAGTAAATATTATTTTATCGATATACGTAAGTAACTATTATTTTATCGATATACGTAAGTAAATATTAACATTAGCCAAGCTTATTTATTAGCTAAAGAGGATGAGTTTTGTTTTAGAACATAGGCCTCAGAAGCATTTTGTGTCATACAAATTTCTAGTATTTGGGATACAAATTACTAGCATTCCTGTTAACCGCTCCAGCTAAGCTAGAATGCTAGTATTGGAGGTGGATTCACCAGTCAGTAATGCAATCCATGGGATTTGAACCTAGGACCTCCCTAGTCCAATGCGGTATCCACTAGGCTACCTAGCTAAACTGTCTATAATGCTGTTGGCTTCTGCCGAGTTTAGAAGAAATGCGTGTTACAGAAGCCGCATTTTGATCAAGAAGTTTCGACTACTAAGAAAACTTTTATAATTTCCATAGTGTAATTATTTAATACTCAGACTTTATTAAGTGTCGATTACTATGAGATTCTTGTTAATCTTATTTAAGCGCCTTTAAATGTTTTAAACGTATTTAACAGTGCTGTCAACCAATGCAATTCATTACCTACTGAGCAGCTATTGAGATGTCACGCAATTAACGGTATTACCATGTCATTAAAGCATATAATATCCATTATATATAAGTAATAACGTGTGGAGAAGATACGAAAGATTTAAATTATACCTACTTATTTATATACAGACGGCGCGGCGTGTAACCATCCACATGAAGTATTTAGGATAGGCTGCGCGTCAGTATGGATGAAGAATGGACGAGAAAAGACTCACTAAAAAAGTTTATAAGGCTAGTGTGAATGGAACAGTCGTAAGAGGCAGACCTAGGCGAACGTTTCTTGACCAGATCGGAGACGTTCTGGACAAAGGCCAGGTTAAGAGCACCTTGAACCGACGGGCGTGTATGAGGAATGTGATGAAAGTGAATGAAGCCAGAGAAGTGTGTCAGGATCGTAGCAAATGGAAATCCGTAGTCTCTGCCCCTCTGGGAAACAGGCGTGAATCTATGTATGTATGTATGCGCGTCAGTAGCCAGATTTGTATATACTTTCTATATACAAATCTGGCTACTGACTATAACTATTTGTATAGTGCTAGTAGTAACTAGCACTTTGTTAAACTCTTCTCTTTCTCTTCTTCTCAAAAGTAAGTATAAATACTTTGAAAAGAGTTTTACAAAGTGGAACTTTAGAGACATTTAAACGGAGGGCAAGAATACCTGAACATAAAACATCTGCGTGTGAATGTCTGTGAATCTATTTATTTTTCTTTTGATCCTGTTTACTACCAGATACTTACTATCTGCTTATGCCTATCTCCGAAAGTGTAGACAGAGGTACATTACGCTCATATTATGGCAGTTATGTTTTAAGATTCAACGTAGTACGGGAAGAGTCTATTGCTGTCACAGTTTCAGACCCCACTATTGAACCTTCCTTGCCAGAAAACCTAATAATAACTCTTTTGCTAGACCTTAGAGTCAAACCTCCCACCTTATGGACAGTAGTCGCATTAACTATCGCTACCCTACTGAGGCACTCCTTACCATTTATTAGTGAACTCTATTTATATTTGTTTGCATTATGTAGTACACATTATTAAATCAATGATTGTAGGTCTATTTATCTCTACCATGTGTAGTGAATTTCAGATCCAAAAGATTTTGCATAACATACAAGAACTGTCAAACTTCTAAATGAGTAGCAGCCTGCATTTCCGTAAGTGATACAAGAGCGAACATTAAAGACCCGTCTCTCTCCCTTATGTTCTCCTAAAAATCACTATTCGTGACAAAACTGGCAACATCCCCATACATATGTTACATAAGTTCCCTTAAAAGGAAAAGTGGGGAAAACTGAAGATTGCTTCAATGCCATCGCTTTATACGAGACGGATTTTATTGTATTAGGAGAGTTCGTATAGTCCATGATGACTCATTAATTGTATACGTACATATTGGTTTCTATTGAAGATTCATCTATACAAATAATATAAGCGTCTAGTTTGTTATTATTGTTGCCAGTTATAATGACTACACTTCGCCTGATGGTAAATCGTATAGTCCACACAGCAGAGCTCCACACCAAGTCCTCATTACAACTGAAGTGGTGCCAAGGTCCCGACTTTGACGGCCTAAGGAGGTACTCTTTCAAGCCCCGCTTAAAGGACCTAAGATCGATGGAAGGAAGAAGGAAAGTTCTTTACTTTTGTTTTTCAATATTGAAACTCGATACCTTAAATTGTAAGTTTCGTCGTGTTTATGTTAACTTCTAGAATAAGACTAAGCGAGTGTTGGAATTAGTTCATAAAATTAGTGCGTTGAAAAAGATTCAAACGGGTAGCCGGTATATTCAATGTGCTCTTGTGGTGTGTATTTTGCAATGCTGTGCTCCTTGAGCTGCAAAGTAGACTGTAACATTTTAATAATAATATCGTTTATTACCAAAATTTTATCAATACACTCTAAGAACTAGTAGTATATAATCGCGGTCTACATTTCTTACAGATTTTCATAGAGCCTGCTTAAACACAAGCAACTAACCTCAATGTAGCTTCAAGAACTTTAGTGAAATCATAAATTCATATTAAATTTTGACGTTCATACGTATAACTTTGGGACATGTATGAAGGAATGATTTGTCTTTTAATTTCACTCAAAGATAATTTACAGTAACTTTAGTTGGTCTAAAATAATGTTGAGCAGTCCACTCCATATTATTGTCCTTTAACTCAATTTGCAAATTAAGCTGAAGACACAACAAGGGTGTACTTACATTTCCAAATTGCTTAATTTTAAATTCAGACAAGAATCGTTTGTGTCGGTCCCTACATCGGGAGAAGTGAAGGAGGCGGACGAACCGGGGTAATTACTTTATTAGGTGATACCGGAAGACGGTGGGCCGAAATATGCCGTCGTGACAACCTAGCGAAAACCCACCTTTTCCTCTAAACGATAAGTATCATATTGATACTAAAGATTTTTATAACATAGTTAATTTAGGCATGTGGAAGACATCGTACGGTTTCTAGTCCAAAAATGTGTATCGTACGTTGTATAGCAGTCAAACAGTAGGTAATATTTGCGTATTTATAGTAAAGACAAATGACAAGAGACGTACCTACCTAAATCACAAGGCGGCGTTCGAACAAGACACGAGAACACTTTAACGACAAATTAACAGCTTCAATTACTTACAACTACCGGTGCGCTATCGCAGCGGCAATGAACTAGCGACTGCCACCCGGACCTACCTGTGGCTCGCTCCTAATAGCCCGGTAATAATATTTTATGGCTATTACCTTTGTAAACACGGATAAAACGTTCTTACGCGACCTCACAACGTAAAAAACGGGCGACAATTGCGTTAACGGGATTCTTTTTTTGAAACAAGAACAAAAGATTCCAAACAAAACGGTCTGTTTTTGAATCTTGTATTCCTTTTTTTAAATTCGTCCCGTTGCTTTCACATTTATTGTCTGTGACAATTGCATTATGAAATTAAAAAAGAATTGCGCAAAAGAAATTTTTTTGTTTGACGAGTTTATATTTATTTTAATAGAGAAAGCATGATGCAACTACAGCGAAGTATCGTTCTAGGAAGTCGCCGACGGGATGGGGATGTGCCAAAAAGAGATAAAGTAGTTTTATTGATCTATACGGACGTTCGGGCGGCGCGAGTGTGAGTTGAATGAAACGAAGATAACTTGCCGCCCCAACTTGTTTTGTCCTTTTTCCTCCCGCAGATTTTTGGTGGTGGCATCCCTCTCGGGCCACGTGACCTAAGCAGGGTGTAACTCACCCTACGGCGGCCATAACTTACTCATAGCGATAGGCGGTACGGTCGCGAAAAACATGTCTACATTATTCTTATTTTTAATTTCTTTTGCGTTACATATTTTAGGTTTATTTTTTATTCGAGACTTAGGGAGTTTTCCAGATAAAATATTTACTTTTATGGGTAAAATTGGATACAGGCATTACGTTGTATGTTGCGGGCTTTATACAGAAAATAGTACTACCGAGCCATATTTCTAAGACACAACAAGTTTTTAAGACTATAGGATGAAATTGATTAGGTACTCACTCTTGTTTAATAACAAAATGAAAGCGAACATTAATATTATAACCATACAAGGAAATACATTTTTATTTGGTACTGTTCAACCCAAATGTGCATCTTATAAATAACGACGCTCCGTCAGTATTTCTTTCCCTGTCTTGATTTATTTTTTGTCTTGTTCTTACCCTCGGTTTATTAACTGGCTAGCTCTGTTCACCCGGGTTTCGTAACTAGGTTAAAGAATATTTACTTTTATTTATTTGTTGCTGTAGACTTGTTTAGAGTATGTCTCTCAATAAACTCTAATATAATTTAGACATTTAGGTTTGATACCTAGTAACATTTATGAACGTTAAAGTTTCATCATTAGTAAGTTTACTAAAGTTACATTTAGCTTAATTGATAGGTATAGGCAAAAGGTTGAGCCTATGACAAGACGCAATATAAATAATATATGAGTAGAAACCAACAATATTGCATTTATGCCAAGAAAGAATATTAAAAATCAATTAAAATTATATCTACACCAAAAAAACGCTATATAGTCTTTTTTAAAGCAAATGTTTGTGGAAGCCGTAATTAATAAACTGCTGTGTTTACATTATTAATATAAAGCGGTTGTAAAATAAGGGCCCATACAAACAATCACGGAGGTGTTAACTGATCGTTAACGTCAAGTTTACGATGACGGTAATCGTAAACATGTCGTAAAACAAATAATTAGCCGCTTCACTTCGCTACTGGCTGAAGATAAAAACACTTGAGTGAGAAAAACAACCATTCTATATTCGGTTTTTTATTTTTATGTGAAATAAATAGTTTCAAAAGTATTATTGTTTTTATTCGGTGCGTTTGTTTATTTTTAAAGATCATATTGGCGATCTACATGTCTTTGCGAAAGATAGACTGCCAATTGAAATAGATTTTAAGAAAAATGCTGTTATTATCGCTATGTCATTTTATAGTGGTCGTATGTTTGAACATGTACCGATGTCGAATGCAATCATGTGTAGCGCCATCTATTAGGGAATAGCTGAACAACACAAGATTTACCAATCAATCGTCTTACACTTTTTCTATGATATTGTGCCTAACAGTAGTTGTGCTTTATAGGCTTTATTTAGTAAGCCAACTACTGTTTGGTACCCATTGGGTATTTTATACGAAATATTTATTTACCTAATATAAAGACTGGATACATTTCTGAACATAGCAGCAGCTACTTGGTAGAAGTCAACCAGAGCCTAACCATCTCATAACTTCTATATTTAAACAACATTTAATTTGATGCTAAAAAATTGTAAGTAGGTATATCAAAAGAAAAATATAAGTAATAACAATACTAATTCATTTAATGTACAACATTAAAAATCAATAAAATTAACAAGACGATATTAAAAAGTAATATAATTACTTATGGAATCGTTTAACAATGAATAAAATTAATTTATGATTTGAATTTATTAAACATATGACTCAGATTGATCATAAAGATCATCTCATATGACTATAAACAGACTCATCAAAACACAGCCACGAGCAATAAGTAGTTCTAGTTATTCAAAGAGCGAAACCAATAAATTATGTAGTAAAGCTATAAAAGCATTAGTTAATATGTACATTAGCACATCGGCGCGGTAGACAACCTGACGCCCATTTGAATGAAGCTTTATAGCCTCATAAACCACCACTTGCGGTAATAAAGTGATTTATCCCATAAAATAACAGCTGATCGCCGTGATTACGCACAATACGAGCGAACTCATAATTTTACAGCCAATTTACAAACAATAAAAGTCGTTCTCTTGTCTTACACGCCCATTCGCCCTCCGATATCTCCATATTCGACGGTCGAACGTCGTAACTCGTAACTTTTATAACCCAATAAAACCATAACCTCGGCGCTTCAACTTAGCGAAGTATAACTCAAACTGTCGGCTGTAGATGGCGCACATCGCTCAACGACCGTACCGCCATCTGTGAGTGAAATTGCGAAGCTCTTTATGAGCCATTTGAGGTCTTCACGTCGTAAAGTAGATGTTTTATGGGTTCGATTGATGCCGCTAGTGTAGCACTGCGGACGACTCGTTTATTGACAAACTGAATGACGTGATTTTGAAATGCAGATTATAATATTACATATAATATAAATAATCAAAATATATGACTGTCATAATTTCACGCAATAAACAATACAAATGTATGACTAAACCACGTGGCACGTTATGATACACATAAAACGTACCTATCTTGGTAGTTTATAATAAACGTAGTAAGAAAGAATTCTTATAGAGCAGGTTTCAAGAAACCCAAACAACTTGAAAGAGAATTCAGAAGTGTATTGTCGTGTTATATGAAGTGCCTGGCAATATACGAACTGTAAATTGCATCATAAACATCCGCTCGGCTCCCGACGGCGGATTTTCCCTCGCTTTACGATTTTAGTACACTCAGCGTCCGTCAACGCGTAGTGGCGCTGCAAATATTTAGTATGATGACATCTAGCGGACAATGGCAGAACTTTTTGGACTTTTAGGTACGTATCACAACGTTGAAAGTACAAGACTTATTTTGCCAGGTTTTTATTGGTTTAAAAATATATAAGTAGTTACAATATATTGTAATGATTACAATTAAGACTCTAAAATAAGTTTAATAGGGTTTTAAAGTATTGTTTTACTCAAATCATTGTATAACTTCAACAGATGGCGTTACGGTGCTTTTTGTTGTTGCTTGTAAATATCAAAATACAGACATGGGGTTCTTTATAAAAATCGCTTAGCTCTATTAATAATGACATTATTCCTTTTCTAAGATGTTTTAAATGTAACTGATCAAATGCATAGTTTTCTATGCATAACTATAACAAAAAAAATATATTACTGTTTCTACTATGCCTTATTACACAAATAGTAAATAAGCAAACTATCTACACATATGTGGTCTAATACCTAGTATTACACATATATATCAATACATTTTATGATAATTAAGTTTTTGTTACTTCTAACACGTGTTACTACCTGCATTTATCTTTGATATATAATACCTCACAGAATAGGTAAGTAATAAAGAACCTTACCACAATAAATAACTATGATACTAGATTGATTACTACATTGGCGAACCATGTTTACAACAATTGTAATTGATTCATTACTAAGTATCTCACTTACGTCTACTGGCTTTAAAGTGATATAGACAAGATAGCCAACGTAGGCATTTTTGTCAAAAATTCTCAATAGATAAAATACTGGTTTTGCAGTTACCCAACCTTAGGTTACCGGTGTCCCATTAGTTAGGTTACGGAGGTTAGACAGACAGTTGCTTCGAGTACTCAGATAAATATCTAAATACCTTTCTAGGCATTTAGGAATTTTAGGTAGATGTACTACGAAACTGGTGGAAGATACCCTAGGGACAAACTTGAAGTAGGTAAGTAATGAGCATTATCTACTAATTACCCACGCCAAAGTATTATATAGAAAGCTTTTATTTAGACAGGTCTAATTCTTTTAAGAAAATATGTTCAAAATAGAGCTCCAGTCTAGTCTGCACGGAAAATGAATGTGAACAGAAACGCAATTTATGTTCAAATTTAACGTCCGATTTTAATTTAGGACGATACCTTTTGTAATTTTTCTGTCACTGAGACTTGACCGGAACTATATTTTGAACAGTTTTTTTTGACGAGAATTGATCTATAGAGCAAAATCAATTTCGGTCGTTTTTAATTTAATTAAACACAATTTGGCGAATATAAGTTGGGCCTTTTGTTTTTAATAAAATTCATAATCGTAGAATAAAATATTACCTATTAATGAACCAATTTGGCTAAAAAACTGTTATTTATAAGAAAAAATTTGGAATAGCGTCTGTTGGTTGTTACTGATATCGCTTTGTTATTTCATTTTGAGTATGTGTAACAGAATATATTTAAGTTTATATATATATATATATAATTAAGACTATCGTAAACTATACCTATATATCAGCATTTTTGTAAGGGGACTATGAATTAGCCAAATTAATTTTTATAATTATAGTAGAGCCCATGAACTTTTATCATTTTACCTTTGAACACCGACAATCACATGCAATTTTGGTGTTTTCCATGGACATCCAATTGGTAAGAAGGAATTGATATATATTATATGATTATAATTCTCGAAGAGGTTGTTAAAATGTCCACATTTGTCTTATAATACTCGAATAGTAATAAAACATGGTCATAATATTTTAGTCTAGTTAGCAATCTGGTTTGCGAATAGACAGAATGAATGATGAAATTTACAGAATAAGTTTGTGCTATTTAAATCGATTAACCATAGAATTATGAGTTAACTTCCTGTTATTGACCTGCGTCACATTTTGTGTAATTTTTCTTTATATAATTTGTTAACCTTACAAGATCAAATCGAATCGATCAACGACTGAGTTATCGTGAGAATGTAAACTGGTATCTACTTAAAAATTTTCCTCAGTAGCACATCAGGTTTCCCAAGCATTTATTTGTTAAGTCTTAAAATAGGTAAAAACATAGGTATGTTTTTACTTAGGTAAGTATAACACATATTTTTTGGCTGTATTGCACAATTAATAAATAAAAATAATTAATTCTTTCATTGTAAATGGCTAACGCAGCGAATAATCACTTAGAAAGATTAGCTAACGTAAACGACTACATAACAAGACCAAAGGCGATATAAACCTATGTTAAATAATAAGCTTATCAGAATTAACTTACAACGATATTAAAACGTGAGGCCCAGTTCATGTAATAACATAGAGTAGGTACCGATCTAGTTTCAGTTTTATAAATGTCACAAATGGTATTCTAACGTCAAATTAATACAAATTGCTTTCCAGTTTACAATAGACTTTCATTAGACTAGATCGGAACTCTATTGTATACATTTGATAACGATATTTAGATTTCTGTATTGATATTTTATCAAATTTCTCTTTTAAACGCATATTTATTTTGACGAGGGCCAATTAAATATGGATTCCTATATAAGGATACTTTCAATTACTTATACTTTATAAATCTTGCCTTTAAAGACGTCTTTATTTATGATGTATTTATTATATTCGACTAAACCTCTCTCTGCTAGTTCCTAAGATGTAGATAGAGTCCTGTGCCGCAGTGATTAAAAATGGCAGGCTATGAAACTATTAAACTGTTTAATACCCAACTAAATACAAACCGGCATAGACCTAGTTCACTTCAGAATCCTCGATTATACCAAACGCCAAATCTCAAGAGCGTATAAGCCGAGATTATGCACAAGCAGTAATATCGCACAACTTTCTAAAGTCCACATAATTACATTCGAAAACAAACTAATCCCGTCGCACCAAAAGTCTGAAAGAGCATAAATTCGATTTAAAAACTTACTCGATATCTGGGGTAATTATAAAAGAGGGGGTGAGTGACAAATCCCCGAATAAAACAACAAGGAAATAATTCCGGGCATAAATCGTCCTCTCAGTGTGAATAGAATAGCAATTATTTGGTTGAGTTGGTGCTCCTAACCCCAACCACTGATCTTACGATCTCGAATTAAAATCGCCTCAAATTATACAGTAGCTGTCGAAATAACCGATTATATTTTATCACAAACCACTTACATCATTAATGGCGACAAATATCACGGCAATTCAAATTAAATATTAAAATAAAATAACCATTCATATTCATTTTTATCTATTTAATGCTCTATAAAAATAAAGCAAAATGCAAGTATTAACGCTACAAAATTTTAATAACGAATCGAACATCATTTAAATACGAATGATACTTCGAAAGAATTGTTATTTAATTAGTAGTTACTAGTTTATTCAAATTTAAATTACTATTTTAGTATCGATTAAATGATTTATAAATTATGTAAAGCAGTAAACCTATCGTTTTACTTGATTTTATATTTTTGTTGTCACATTATACGCCATTATTAGCTCTATTTCACCACAATATAATTCGAGTGATAACAGAATGAGATTCTAATTGGGAAGAGACCCGTAGTAGTATTTTCACATGGGTCCGACCACCGTTATTAGAACTACCGCACATTTCCTTTACACTAATCTTGTTGGTACTCGAAGGGTGTTATACCGATATGTCGGAGCTCTCGTACGAATGGTCAGCTTTCGGTTAATGACAGGGTTGAGCTTCGTAAAAACAATGTAGCACCAAAGAGACCCAAAATAGGGTTATCGTTCTTAAACTTGAATGAACTCGAACTAATTTCAAAAGAGGAGCTCACTTTTTTGTTGTACTTCTAATTGGCAACAACTTTTTTTCTAACTAGGAAACTTTTTTATTTTATTTTTTAGTTGACGTTTATATATTAGTTTATATACAATTTGATAAATTAATATAGGTATATAGTATTTTAATAGATTCATTAGTAGATACCTGTATGTTGTCATATTACAGTTGGAAACTCTCTTTTTAGTAACAATATGATTCTATTGCATCATTATCTAGATGTTTCTTATCTTCATGTGACTGAAATACTTTAGAGCCTTGCATTCTCGATCAAGATGTTAATGCTGTGATGGTCTGATGTCTAAAACACCCGTGGGAAAAACCGATGAACCGGGAGGGCGATGCGCTTCAGCAGCTTACAGTTCCGGGATGGAATATTCATCTTATAAGAAAAAGTTTCAATAATTGACAGTTATCTAGCCAATAAAATTCAAAATGACTTCAGGCAGTTCGTTCTTTTAGTCTTCAGTTATGTAAAGATGTAAATTTTTAATATTAGGTATACCTATGTACCTACTGTGATTTTCTTTAGATAATTGTGTTGAAGTCGAAAAATAAGCATTTGTTAATAGATTTATCAAAAAAATAAATCCTTATCTTTTATTTAGACCTAACTCTCGTAATAAGACTACTCAAAATAGAGTGCCATCTCGTCAAATACAATCTAGTCAAATAAACGGTAATACTCGTTACGTATTATATATATAGTCAAATAAATGTGATATTTATGACACTAATACTACACCGGAATACTATTTAGAACATATTTTAATACAAGAATTGACCCTCAGATATTACTCATAGAAGCCGCAGCCCATTAAAGTTCAATCATATCTAATTAAATCTTAGAACCTAGGCTGAAATCTCCGTCTAGGTAATCGTTATATTTTCAAAATCCCAACATGAAGCTGCCAATTTTGACAAGATGAATTATGGCTGAGTTAAATTTATTCGTAATCGTCGTAATACTTGAAAGATTGAGTACTCCAAGTCTAGTTTTACTGCAGATATATCCGACAAATATTTTCTTAATGGCAGCCCTATTCAAGGGATAGTAGGTAGGTAAGTAAGTAGGTATGCGATCCCGTTATATCGTTTAATTAACATTGTCACGTCTTACCGTGGGGCCGTGTTGGTAGCTCAAAATGTACCGTAACGCAGTTTTCCTGATTGTTGTGTCGAGAATTTGAATAATTATGTAAATAAATATAAATAATACAACATTTTGAATATAAAGTAGCCGTTAATATATTGGATTATAGAAATAGAAAAAAGATTCCTATAAAAATGCTTTACGTTCGCTGACGGCCGACACACTATCGACATTCCGAACCGGCAGTTTATCGACGAATCAACTTTATGTACTCACTGCCTTATCATCCCTTCAATGTTATCTTTAGAACAATTAAGATTATTGTAATTTGAATTAAAAACACAATTATCTCGAAACAAAGTAACACTATTAAATAATGGATAACCGGTGCGAACGCCCCCGACTTTAATCAAACCCTTAAACAATACCGCGAGGAACGAATCTCGAGCGCAATAAAGAAACTCGGATAAAAATAAATTAGCGTATCTCTGTACAAGAGTGATGGGGGTCGGAGAGACCCGACTAAGGAAAAAGTTGAGGGGTTCAACCCTTCCCTGTTTATTTACTCCCAACGCCCTCTGTCGCTACACTTTGATAGAGTTTTTATACTTACAAACTAGGCATCAGTGCTACTCAGCAACTATAAGACGAACTCTGTCACACGTGCTTTATAGTTTTGTTCCGATGAAAATAGTCGGTGGAACACATACATATAGACATTTTGGTTACGGAACCCTTTCATTTTAAAACCTGAATGAAAATTTAGTGATATGCCTCTGAAAATTAACTACTATTGTAACCTAAAAGCAACAACATATGCTTTATTTAGAATTAATTTAAATACATATATACCTTCCTTCTTTGTGTAGTAGGCAGAGGCCACTTAAGTATTAAAACATCTAAATATTCAACGATCTAGAAACACAAATACGAATTGACGTCATAAAAACTAGCGCAGCTGACCAATTACTTAAAGTTAAAACCTCTTTTTTCTCTCAGTCAGTTGCCTTCTTCGCACGCGATTTTTTTAAGTTATACTGTACCTCGTAGCTATATTAAGCAACGCTAAATAAATTGTCATCCATATTCAATTAAAGACTTATCTAGAGTTGGAAGATATATAGCATTCATTGGTGTGTGAATTATTTAAATGAGCAGTTATTGTTTTATTCATATGCGGTGACTACGTTTTGCGATAGTACAGACAATTCATATAATATATTATAATATTATCAACGAAGTGCTAGTTGAGACTTCACACAGCTTCAAGAACATCGTAGAGAATTCTTAACATGCTGGTTTCCGTATATCTAATATTTTTGTGCTACTAAAGCGAATGATAACTATTTTAAATAGGGTAAAAGCCGGATAGATGCCCCACTTTAAAAAAAGGCTCTGTTATTAAAAAGTATGTAGGTACGTACATATTAAAAAAAAATAACATGATTATCAAAACATAGGTCTTTGATCTTTCATAGAAGCCCATTTTATGAACAAAATTAATATTGATTTTGAGTAAATCCTGTTTTATTGGACCTCTCAAAAATGGGATAGTTGCCTACTGCGGCGGATAGTAACCTTACGTTAAAAATACTTCGGGGGATACTTGCCTGACGTAGGGATCGACGCCTTTCTATGATTTTATCAAATAGAAACAAATTAATTTTAATTCAAATAGGTAATCAATATTATTATTTACTGAGATCCTTAATTCAATACTAATCCAAATATTAATTAACATTGTAAAATAGTATAATGTTTTAACGTTTTAAACTATAAAATTACAACGAAAATATACTCCAAGCTTTAAATGATGTAAGTTATTAATTAAATATTATTTTTTATTCAAATATAGAAGAATATGGCCATCAACTTTGGCATCAGCATCAATTACCAACCCTGCTTTCGCTTACATTTGCGAGGTATTCTATTCACCTACAATATTTACTTTATTTAAAACAAGTTATAGTCACTATAAGTTAGGAAACACCAAGAGCAAAAATCTGTCTTTGCTGCTTAAAGAATTTATAGTTGCACCTCGCCCTAGGGGCAACTATCCTTTTTGGTATGGATACTTGCCCTTTCTATTTTCGAAATAAATAAAAACTATTCAACAATAAAACGAAATAAATAGTGTAATTTACATGCTAATGTATGCATAGAAACAAAAAGTTGACTGAAACCACAATCAGTTATAAAAATTAATAATTTCAACGCCTGTCAAAATTTCACCACGAAAGATTTTTGCTCACACGGAAAAAACGCTTGCGCCTACTCCAATGGTTTACATGGCATTAAGGCCTGTGTGGCCTGTGTGTGCTTTGAATTATGAACATGCGCTAACGCCACCAACATACCTAACATAGTGTATTCAGAACCGAGGCAAGTATCCCCTCGAGGCAACTACCCGGCTTTTACCCTATGTATTTTTAATTGAAATGTCTGGTAATGCTAAAGATTTGAATTCGGTGCCTATGATGGGTCAGATCAACGGTATCTATTTTGGCATCACTCTTAATAAATAAAGTAGAATGAAACAATCTTCGCTGGTTTAATAGCAAAATATTATATGTTTAATTCTACAATATTTTATATATTAATTTGTTTATATCAGCAACAAAACTAATGGCATCCATAATGACTTAGTTTTATTTTATACTACCTTAACTGATAAACAAAGTATAAGATTTTTCTTTAAGAAAATTTGCAGATGCAGCACGGCCTTTGAAAATATGCTATAGACGGCAACAGGCTTGCGCACTATTACGTGAGACCTAAATACATAACTAGTGTAATACCACGGGGAATGCTCTGAAGAGTTATTCCACCTTATCCCGGCCTCCGCTTTCCTAACCTAAACAACTCGTGCTGGGCTCAGATGCCATCCTTACACGGTACATCCTTACTCTGCGAAACGATCCAGGTATGGAATTCTCGACAAGGCACGTGTTTCCTTCTTCCTTCAATCCTGGGTCCTTTAAGTCGGGCGTGAAAAAGCAACTTCTCAAGCCGTCAAAGTAGGGGTCTCAACATCGCCTCAGCTGCTATGAGGATGGTGTGGAGGCCACTGCTCTTGAACCACATGATCACTTACCATCAGGAGGAGTGTGGTCATTTTGACAAGCCAAATAAAAATAAATGTGGGTGTGATAGATTCACCTTTTTATACATCCTTCTCAGGATATATGTATATAAGCATAGCTCTGTAAGTATGTTATACAGGAACTAAAGTATGGTCTGTATAAATGTAGAATCGACAGCAAATGACTGGTTTTGTCCATAAACGATACCATTTAGTATCCACTAGATATGCATGTTTGGGTCTACGACCTACGTTTAAGGAAATAATTTTATTATGATCTCTCGTTTGCAAAGGTCATGTGTTATCGAGATATTTATGTTCTTAGACGTTGTCCAATAAATAACTAACAAAAAATAGACTGTAATTTAAAGCAACCAAAACATCTGGGATTGAGACTTCAAAGTTAATAATGAGCTATTAGGTAGGTACCAGATCTTATGTGTGATAAGAGGGCATTGTAAAAAGAACGAATATTTATAAATAAATATAAGAATTGCGTAGAGTTTGTAAGATTTATACCCTATAAATATTTAGACCTATATTTAGACCTATATTTAGATATATATTTAGACCCTTAATACCCTTTCTCAATTCTAATGCAAGTCATAAAAAATATCTCTTTTAAATTATTGGTATTCTATGAAAACCATCGAGTTCAGTACTGCCTTGAAGAATAAGATGCAAGTGAAGCAAAATAATAACAAATAAGTTCCTACGTCAGGAACCTTTTAAAGCTAATCTATGGGCCTAATGAATGAGTAGTGATATGAACTTAGATCTCATATCAAATAAGCTCATCGACCTCTGTAGTACTATCACACTGGGGATCAACTAAAGCTGTCAGACTCTAAGAACGGCACTAGACATTTACTAAATTAGTTTAATCTATATGCATAGAACCTTCACAAATGAAGACTAATTTTATTCGCCACCCTTGCCTATCTAATTCACCCCCTATTTGCATGGAATGCAGGTGTAAGTGCAAACGTGCGCAGCTCGATAAATAGGTGCGATTGACATAAATCACTAGCAACGCATGCGCAAGACGAGTCGCACCGTACTCAATTAACTGCCGCGATTTCAATTAAAACGCCTCCTTGGATTTACGACATTTCTAATTTATACACTTTTGTAGGACGGACTTTGGCCAGCTATCGGCTCTTATGTACTAACCTTTATTAAAACATATATATTATCAAGTAATACTAACGTTGAAGGAAAATATTGAGAAAACTTGCACGCCTGAATTTTCCACAATTTTCTCCAATATGCGTGGAGTCCGCTAGACAGTCCTCTCTCGTTTTGTCAGCAGGTCGTATAGCTACTTTAAAATAATATTGTTATAAAGACGAGCTCGTCTTCATAACAATATTATTTGAAAACAAGTAACATGACGTAAAATTGAAGTAGTGTTTTTCGTAAAATTAAAGATCCTATCTTAACTTATTACAATCCCTTAGTCGTTTTTTGATAATATTAAATTGATCCATCAACTCTAAAACTTATAATGCTCTATGGCCACTGATTACCAGTAATTTATGTAACATTCATGTAAGAAAAATAACCAAGATCAATTACTGCACAATAAGCCTGAGGCATGCATTATTCTATTATCATAATGTGCAGTTTATCTACGGACGTAGTAAGTGGCTGTGCACATACCTACTCGACTATGTACGGCGGCTAACAGACCGAGCCTTGCCAACCAATCATAATCATTAAGTGTCAAAGCAATTAGGTAAGTACCGGCCACTTATTGGAACCGCCCGCGCCGACCGATTCAAGACCGATACTCGAAACGCAAGCCATGTCCTACAGCAGTTTGCATAAACGCTACCACGCCCCTCAAATGTCACTTGTACCCAGTAAATAATCTTTTCAGCGAGCTTTTAATAAATGGTAATTCAAAAAATATAGCCTCAGAAGTCGATCTTATGATCTTTTCTCAGAGTGTATGAATATTAAATGTTTTTTTTTCACTGTACGCAGGGTAGCTGTATAATTTTATTCAAGTATTGAAAGGCGACTTCTTAATTATATACCACGTTCAATAAACATGCCAAACTGAGCGTAAATGTGATGTACGGACTAATTACACGTACCTAAAATAACTCAATTTAAAATAATGCATTAAGATAAAAATAGTAATTACTCGGCATTCTGCTCGCGCATAATGAACTGGGCAATATTTCACACAATCCAAACAGACTAAAACGGGAATAACAACAAATATGTAGAGCGTATGCCGCGCTAAACACAATGACTTATGCGTTGGATATAAAATAAGTTTTCAAACGAATAGCTACCAATAAACGATCCAATAAAAATACCATAACAACATATAATTCAGTCATCAAACTTAATTACGTACAAATAATTTGGCCGTCGAATCACACAATCGGAGCTTGTTACAAGTTTACAACTAGTTTTATGAGGAGTCGGGGTTGCGTCGTAAACTAATAAAATAAAAGTTGGAAGCGCGAACAAACCAATAGATAATGAACTTTTATTGGTCACTTTTACAGCTCTCCCAGAATGACTGTAAAGTGAATCATTGTATAGGTTGTTGGCTACGTACTTACGCGCCGCCGCCCGCCGCCCCACGGCAGGTACAGGCCGGCTGCGCTATTGTTTGTTGTTCAAATTACTGTGATTGGCAATGCGAAAATGAGTGGGAACAATGACTCACTGAATGTTGTTTCAATACGAACAGTAGCTTATGTTTATAAACAAACTATTAGCCTAACAATGAGCTGCGGTTACTTAGTGGGGAGACCGTTGGACCAACAAGTCAGAGGTCGCGTGTTTGAACCCACGGTTAGCACCTTTGACTTTTTGAAGTTAATTAATTTAATTATCACTTCCTTCGACGGTTGAGGAAAACATCGTTAGGAAATTGCTTATACGAGAGTTCGTCATCGTTTTCACAAATGTATTTGAAATCTAGCTACCTGTTTCCTAGCGTGCTGATCTATGATCTCATCTCTTTAATTGCATATATAATAGTGGGTTTTAATTAGGCTTGAAACTATTAATGAGGCATAATAATATTTATTGGGTATCGTATCACTTTTCAGATATATAAATGCTATTTAGTGAATACATTCGTGACAAACGATAATAAAAATGACGTAGGGCCGGCAACAAATCATAATTTAAATAGAACATTCAAGTATCTACATATCGATTACGACTATTATTGTAAAGTGTCTATTAAGCCCTGGGCAGATAGGCGGCATGTTTATTGTCTAGTGTAGTACTAGCTTTATAGCTATATCCGTTGCAATTAATAACTGTTGTGGTTGGCGAACATTTCGTATGTGTCGTAAATTTTGAATTGGTCTCGTTATTTTATGGGGGTTAACTCGATTAACAGTTAGTAGGGGTAGGTTTATTGTATGTAAGGGAGATTATCAGTACATGTGGAGATTACACGTTATGAGGAAGCTTAGGATTGCTACTCTGAGATGGCTTAGTGTTCTCTATTGGGAGGTGTATCTTAGACTCTCTACCTATCCCGCTTCTACTTGTACCAAAAACATATAACCTATTAGTGTATTTTGTAAGAATTGTTGAAGAAATGTCTTTGCAGCAGTTACTCTTGATCTATCACAATAAATCAAGAATACCTGCTGCAAAGACATTTAATGATTACTTAAGTGACTTCTTCGTAAAGGTTTACTATGTGAACTCTTGACTAAGGTGTCACTTAAGTAATGTCTCTGAGTGTGACAGTAAGATGTTTAAGTTTCGTATACAGTTTCATTTACAAAATATAGAAACGTGGGTCAATTCTGGTTATAAAATATGTTCAAAATAGAGTGCCGATAAATAATATCAAATTATACCTACTACCTATACAATATCAGACAAGGGGTTCAATATGTATTGGTAAGTATTTTTTATTAACTACTTATTTATTTGCTAAACGGCTTGCATCAATTGTAGTCACAGGTTGACACGGACGTAATTTCGTATATCAGAAAGCCTTAATTAGTTGATCTAATTTAGTTTATTTTATAATATATTTAATGTACTTATACATATCAATATATATGTTCTTTACATCTTTATTTTGTTCGTTTCGTTCAAACAATAAATTGGGTTTCAGAGAATTGCGCATTATGCTTCAGGCTAGCATATATAAAAATGTTTATAAGGTATGTCTATTTTCGAATGTTGAAATAAATTAAGTTGTAACTTAATTTATTTTAACATTCGAATAGAGACATACCTTTTAAACATTTTTCTCTTTAACATTAAGCCAATAAAACTAAGCCTATTCTCCTAATGTAATATGTTTAAAATAAAGTTCTGATTTAGTCTAATACCTAAACGCCATATTTGACACTTGGGTATTTTAAGTTTGATAGAATAGTTTTTGAAAATTATGACACTATCAAAGAGTCACAACTGTCACAAATTTTATTCAATTTTTTTTAACAGTTTTTATTGCGAGTATTGGCCATTTGCGAGTGAACTTGGTGACAAATGTAAGAAGTGCAACGTCTCTAGTAGAATGTTAAAGTAAATTAAGTTCGAACGACGCTAGCCCGAAGCTTAAGGCATAACCAACTGAAAATGAGTCCATACATTTAATATAGGTAGGTACTTAGATCAACTAATGAAGGCTTTCAGAATGCGAAACTATGCCCTTGTCAATCTGTGTCCACGATCAGGGCAAATTGGTCAAGGACTTGAAATGAATAGGTATTTGTGACTTTAAATATTTAGTAACGCGATTATGATTGTCCAGTATAGTAATACGTATTTTGAACAGTTTTTAATATGAGAATTGGCCCTTAGATTTATGTATCACCCATCGCGATGTTAGTGAGTAGATAGATACATGTTGTCTGCACGTGATGCACCGCCGGCCATCTCATCTACGTAAGTATGTGTACAACGATACAGTATCGTGATGTATAGACGACACACGCTGACCTCGCCATTAATCATCTTTGAATTATGAAGTCAACATGTTTGGACTCGGTTCATTAGTTATTGGATTAGGGACGTATTGTGCTTATATACCTATGTATTTAAAGGGTAGGCAGTAACATTACAGCTATATGTCTGAATAGTTAGATAAATAAATTCCAAATACCTTTCTCCTGTTATAGGTATTCTTAGAGTGAAGTCTCGAGTTCGAACTCAAGGCGCGTATCTTTTCGAAGTTATATGCGTATTAAATAGTTAATTATCGCTTGTTTTAACGGTGAAGGAAAACCTCGTGAGGAAACCTGCATATCTGAGAGTCCTCCATAATATTCTCGAAGATATGTGAAGTCTACCAACCCGCACTAGGCGTGGTAGACACAGCAGTGACAGTGTAAAACAGGGCTGATATTATTATTATATACTTAGATAGGTACACGTACACACACGCTTGTATCCCTTAAGGGTAGGCAGACGTGTTTTACACCGGCATATTGCTAGCTATGCTTTGAGATGCCGCGTATTAGAGGGCAAATCTATTGCCATGTGCTGGGCTGGAATCTAGACTTAGGGGACACCCATTAATTAAGTGAGCTGTTTTTCTTTTAATTTGGTCTCCTCCCTCCCCCTTGGTGAGATTTAGTGGGATCCCCCGTCCCCCTTACGTGAGAGTTACGCTCTAATTGTTAAAAGACTAAATAGAGTATAGAAAATAATCGATATTGTCTATGCCATATTTTTTTTCTTTAAAAATCCTAAACGATTTCTTTTAGTTTTTTTCTTATTTCGAAGTCAACTTTTTTAACGGCCATGAGATTTTTTTAACTTACAAAATGATATATTCTAAGGTAAAAGCAATTTTTTCTAATACGTATCATAATTTATGTTATTCAAAAGTTGACGTTAGATTATGCCCCACCCCAGTTTAAATGAGATTTGATAAGATTTTACTGGACCCTCCCCCCCTATTTTGAGCTCACGTAATTAGTGGATGTCGCCTAAGAAATATTTACAGAAAATCCCATCAATACTTCCCTACCGAGTCCGACCTAGGAATGGACCGAGACTTCGTGACACTGCGCTACCTAACCAGACCTAGCTTATTAAGAAGTTTAGATATTACAAATCCAGTAATATTATGCCAGTTAAGCAGTCTCATATAATTAACCATCTACCAGCATTGTACTATACATTTTCCAAAAGCAATATGGACGCCGGATTTCGAGATCCTACTGAGAATCTCTGGACCAAAAAAGGGTATCTTTTGTCCGATTCTGGAATGCAGGCAGGACCTTTACGATTGGCATTCATTCACCGCTAAACTACCCTAAACATATTATAGAGATGTAATAGAATAGGTACCAAAATATTTCTTACATGTTTTCGTCAAGTATTAATTGGATAGTATTATTTTGGCATCTACTTTTAATAATTTATTTGGGCTATAAACGTAGATTTAAGTCAATTAATTTTTATGATAAATGGTTAATAAAACCTGCTTGAGCACCTAAATCATGTAGGTACCACACATTAGTGTCATAGCATCAAAATAGGTTAGCTACGTAAATATATTTTGAATACAATAAAAACAACTAGTTCAGTGTTTTGTCACAAGCTCACATCGCCGTCTCGATGATTCAGTCGCTCTTTGTCATATTACTTACAATAATTGCAATAAAAAAATTACTGCCTTGCCGTGAATAGAAGTATGTCAACTTTCCGAAAACTTCTTAATAATAAGTACAACACTAAGCAATATTTATCTAAAGATGTTTCGAGATCTTGTATTCGAATCAAGGAAACCCCAAGCAGTTTATTAAAATAATATTCTGGAAACTATTCATCATTCACCTTTAAGACTTACTTATAGGCTTTCGTACCCTACAATCTCTTATAACATTCAATCACCCATGTAATACAACCAAATTCAATATGCAAATATGTACATTACTCTACTAAAGTTTGTAGTACATTTGAACACTAGTACGTATTCGGTTCCCAGGATAGAAACAGTGAGGTTAGTCTCAGTTAAAGGAGTCGTGTAGAGGACAGGGCAGGTCGGGTGAGCGATACTATCGCCTCACGAACGTTCCTTTCCCGGGTACAGGGCTGTGGATTACCCGGTATGGACCTGTTGTGGACAGAATTTATTAAGAGAATAGATAAAGCTGTTTCGGATGGATTTTGTTGCGAATGTTTTGATGTGAAATTGTATTTGATTTGGAATTATGGTAGTATTTTCTTTGGGATTAATGGTCTTTTTACTTTGCATGAAGGCTAGGCATATAAAATATCTTACCATTCAAATACTTGTACTTACATGTTTTCATAATGCGTGTACGTATAGTAGTAGTAAATGAGTATATTCTTATTGTTTAAGTCGCTTTTAGTAGCTTTGTATATATCTTAGTATCTATTAATCTATGTAACGGAATCTTTGAACGTGATTTTTACCCCTTTCAAACCGACGGATTGATTTGAAACTTATCGAGGATAGACGACAGTACAATATTTAAAAAAAAAGAAAAATGTAAAAAATAATATTTTAAAAAACTAAAAAACTCGCAGTACACAGAAAAAAAAACACGCTTTAGAAAGTAGAAAATAATTTTAATGTAAAATAGCGTGGGGTGCTTTCTAAGATATTTTGATAACCCCCACCCCATGCGTTTTTAGTACTACAAGTCAAAAAATACTTCACTCTACAAATACTTTTATCAAACATAGTTAAATGAAAGGAAAAGTTAGTATCTACTATTTATTTATTGGAAATACAAAAACAGGATAGGCGACGTTAATAATAGCCTGTTGATTATGAATGGATGATCCTTTTACATTTTCCTTATACTTGAAGGTACAACTACTACTATATCAGACTATTTCTAAAATACATAAAAGTGATAAAATTTACTTTGTGTACATACGATGGCAGAATATCGTATAATCAAACCACAGCAAAAAAACTACCCTTCACCTCTTTAATACTATTATATCATATTAACCCTCTGATGTTTGTCAAAAATGACTTAGTATGTGGAGACCATTATTATAAAGAATGTATGGAAATGCTTTAGCCAGTGTAAAATGGGTAATTTATCACCTTACGAAGGAAAACCTTTAATATATCATTAATTAAAAATTTGAAAGGCTGATCGTATGCTGTTTTAAGCATATGATAAACATGGTCTACTCGAATTCCTGAAATAGCTTGAAATCATTTGATAAACAGTTCAAGATATATCAATAGTAATTAATAGATTAGATGAGATAGCAGACTCGATCACATGGTATCTACAATCTAGAGATTTGGGATTCGATTGATTAGGTAATAGTTTCAGCTGTTATATTTATCGGGCAATAGCCATCCTATAGATATAAATGCTGTAATAATTTACTCATGATTTAAAGGTGCATCTTAAATGGAATTTTATATTATAGAACACTTCAATATTGCATAAAATGAAATAAATTTGTCAACGACCTGTTTGAAAAAGTTTTCTTTTGTTTCCTTTCGACAACCCTATCCTGGATTTATAGTTAAGTACCTTGTAGGTATGTACAGAAATCTATATAAGATAGTATTGAAAGAAAACCGTGGACGTCTTAGAACGAATATTTAATTTGCATTGCGTTTCATCGATTCGAATTTTGTATAAGTATTTATATACAAAATTCGAATCGATTTCGCATTATTGCGAGAGTAACTGTTTGTCATGTATTCATAACTTAACTGTTGATTCGATTGATATTAAACTACTATATACAGATTTTATCGCGTTGTTTATTAGACACGATATTACATAATTTTGAAAATTTGTTACACTACTATTACTCTAGGACTCCTGATTGAGTCTCCCCGTGACCATGGCTGCTGAAAAGCAACCGAAACGTCGGGGAAAGTGTAAAAATAAATTAAATCTAAATAGTTTAATAATAATTTAATTACCTTAAAAATTAATAAAGTTTAATAGTAGTAGTAGTGTAACAAATTTTCAAAATTATGTAATATATTGTCAAATAAACAACGCGATAAAATCCGTACCTATATAGTAGTTTAATTTCTATGAATAATATTAGCGTAAACAGAAGACAATATTATGCTGATTCCATTTTGAAGAATTTAGGCGAGGATATAATAAGAATCCAAAGTATTTATTTTATTAGAAGTTGAAAACTAGCTATTCTTAGTCTAAGAACTGGCTGAATTTAAAACCGGTAGCGTTACAGATAACTCTAAAAAAGAAAATATCCGGTCTTGTATATGGATATGTAATTTATAAACAATACCTTTTAAAAACGATCCTGTACAAAATAAAAATCAATAGTTTTAATATATAACACTTATATTTTATATGTCTATGTGTATGTATAAAAAAAGGTAGGCATCCATTTCAGCGACTCATAATATACCTTTAAAATTCATAGCTTAATTATGACAGTCACGCATTATACCAGAATAAATAAAAATGAATTATCACTACCTAGATAGTTACGGAGTATAAACAGACCTTTTTTATAATTTTATTGTGATGTTGAAGTAGCTACTTGAAAAATCACTATAAAACAATGACTACAAATGTCAGGCTAATGATGAGATATACCTGTACAACTAATTATGTGACTTAGTATAATAATATAATATACATTTAATATTAATAATAATAATAGTCATTTATTTCAGGTTCTTGTCCGATAAATTGTTAGTAGTACAGTGGAATTCAATTATATTTTATTATTGTTACATGTCAAGTTTTTTATCCAAGTCATGTCAACTCTGTTAGGTATATAAATTGTCATAAAGTTCTTTAATTAATGAATTTCGGCATTTACTTAATCTTATAATAAACGAGTACGTACCTACGCTTCCTTATAATTGCATAAAAGTCGTCCACCCTGGCGTCAGCAAACATGCCTGAGGCGTTACAGAATTTAGGTAGACACATAATGGTTCTAAAAGCATTATTATACTGAACTCTGATATTATGTAGTGCACGCCTTGTGTGCTGAAGCCATAGGCTACATTTATAAAATGACTGGCAGAAGCTATTAAAACTACCGGTTTTAAATTCAGCCAGTACTTAGATTAAGAATAAAAAAAAATAAGAAGAAGGTTTCAACTTCTAATAAAAAAAATACTAAATAATTATACTATACATTATGTGAAATTCACTTAATATATTATATTAAGTATATTAAGAACATGAATACGAACGTTAATAAACTGGTCTTTACTATGTATGTATATATATATTCCCTTATATTAATGTCAATATAAGCAAAAATAATTACTATCGAGCTTAACTTATATAAGTAGATATATAAAACTAACTGTTGCCTGCGATATCATTCGCATTTGTGAAGACGTTGCCTATGTAATATAGGTACCTATATGTACTATATACCTAAATAATATTATTTAAGTAAGTATATATATGCGCGTAGGTATATATGTATGTTTATACCTACGGGGATAAAACCCGCAAGTCGCAGTACATTTTTAGAAACAAGGTAACAGTTTACACTACACCGTAATTATTATAGAGCCTACTTCTACATGATTGAACAGATTAACACCGTAAATTAAAAACGTAATTATTTTATGTTAAGTACCTAATCACCTACGCAATATAAAAATAATTGTAATAGCTACTGCATATCGATTAATAGTCATCGAGTTAACGTTACGCGCATATTCAAAACAGAAGACAATTTATTGTTATCTGTAACACACACCATTTTAAAGCCCTTAAAATGAATGATAAAACTCAACAATATTCACACCCATCTTTTTTTAAAACAGGTTCACTCGACTCTCTAGTAGCGTCGTGGAAGATCTCATCTACAGCTGCCTTTTTAATGATATACGGAGGTACCAACCGTCATGTATCGACCGTGGACGTCGGCACTTACATGCATGTATAATATATAACGTAAGTAAGGTATATAAAGCCCATCCTAGTAGCCTTTCGTTTTATTGCAAACGGTCCACAAGAGCCATATAAAATTGCAATATTTTAATAAGAAACCTTTTCTGAATAACAGTTAATTATAATAAAAATAAAACTGTCGAGTATTGATTAATTTCGCATGAATTATTCAGTTGCTACGAACATGTCGGCGGTGGAAGATTATTGTGGAACAATTTCATGTAATAAGCGTTATTATGTGTTGTAAAATTTAAAAACAAGCTTATAGCTCTTGTACGCCCAAGGCCTATTTAACCTAGGAATTTAATTTTATTCAAAAATTTTTTGTACATACTTTACCAAACTTTTACCAAACTGTGGTACAGTCTGAAGAAACATTATGCGAACGTAAAAATTAATTAATTAATTAATTTACATCTATTAACTAGTTTGTCAATAAATATAATTACCATTAATAATTACGGCCTTCGCTTATTTACTGTCCGCTTATATACTAAATAATCCATGTATTTTCATTCAACCTACTTAAATAAAGCGCAACGTGCTTTCGTTTCACTTGAATTGCCATAGCCTCGAGCTTCGTAGAATTAAAGTGAAACTAAAAATAAGAATGTTGGTTTCACGATCATTAAAAACAATATGCTCAATTATTGACATATTAACTTGATATACGACCTCAACAAGTATACAAAAACATATGTATATTTTGTGAAGTAAATATGTAGGTAGTTAGAAAAACAGTAACAGACAAAGACATTGTGGATGGTGAAACTGTTGGATTATCGAATACATTCCGTTTTTGTTACGACATCTGCCTTTTATGACATTTATAATTTATCAAGGTATGTTTTAATTAAGTGAGAAACATCGTCGTACATTCAATTAGTCTTAATTGAAAATACACTAAGCCATTAACCTGGTAAATGACGCTTCTATTACGGTTTAAGACACATATCTAAAGGTGGTAACAATGCGTTTACTTGCACTATCTATCATCCTCATATGTCAAAATAGTTGACCGTTATTATGGACTGTTGTAGTTGTAAAGTCTATGGCAAACAACGCTTCTTTGAATTAATGGCAATATGTAGGTACTGGCGAAAGTTTGACCTCGTAATAACATCTTATAGACTATTAACTACCTATTTACTATATCTTTTTGTGACAAGGCAATTGGTTGTTTTATTGACCTCTAGGAAACGCCATTGATGAGGAGGCAAAAAAAATTGCTGGTTAAGACAGTTTAAACTATTCACAAAGACAGTTATTTTGGTTATCAAGACTATGCGCATAATATTATACAATAGATAGAAATATTCAAAAATGTAATTAATCCTCTTATAAAGTTGCCATTACGTCGTTTTGCGAGTGTCGATATAACTATACTTCAAAAGTATACATTACTTATTGCATCACTTAAATAATTCTCGATCAGAATGCCCCAGTAAAATTGAGATGTTCAAAATTCACCGCGCGATACGTCGATATCAGGGCAACCAATAATTTTTCGTATCGGCTAAATAATTATCTGTTATCGTCAATTTGGCAGGCCAGGTCGAGGACCGCAAATATGGCCGCCATTGCAGCGATAGCAACGAAAAAATAATTTGTTAATGTTGTTTTAATTTTTCTAACACATTTCCACACGTTTTTATTATTCATTCAGTACATATAGATAATTTCTAAAGTTTAAAGAGATTTAATTCCTAAACTTTTTGCAACGCATACTTCCACACAACTGCTACTCGATTATGTATTACGAACACGCAACTACAAAGTTGTTGTTTGTAAAATGCCTTATAATCTTTCAACGTAAATATAAAGAGCTTTAAACTGGTACACATGATCTAGTTTTTACTCTAAGCTAAAAGATTTAAATCCTGATTTAACGAGTTGACACGTACATATAATGCTATTCAACATTTTTCAACATGAATAACACATCCAAATACGTAGAGAGATATTTGTGGCTTTTTCTTTTGCGGTTGGTACACGGTGCGCGGTTCGGAATTCAGTTTTTAGCGACCGTTTGACTCTTCAGTCGCCATACTCGGCGTCGAAGATGAAACGGACTATAGTCAATTTAATTAATAGTTCCCACCACGTCGGTAAAGCCGATGAAGTCATTATGCATACTTACGAAATATTAAGAGCTCGGCACGCCGACAAGGCCTTACAATTTTTTTGACACATTATTGTATATAGCGACGTAATGTTAGTGTTAATTATTACGGGAAGCAGTTAACAATCGGTCAACATGTAGGATGCCATATATTCATTACACTGTCCAGTAAATTATTTTTAATTGTTTCGATCGGCGTACATACTCTTAAAGCGCGTGTTATTACGACATTCTACATGTTTCGCGTGGAGACAGTCGGGAACATCAAAAGGTGCAACGGACTTAGTAAATTAAAACATTGCAAAACAGCTATACCGTAGAAGTCGCGCTTGGGCGACTTCAAAAATGGCATCGCGCGTCGACTGGTGACGGCGAGTAAGTTTTTCGCGACCGTCTCCACTCGATAAATAATGGCGGTGACTTTGACAAAAACTCACCTAGTCCTGTTCGGTGGCCGACGGCGCGCGCTCCCCGCCGCATGCGCCCGCTGCACACCGCTCTCCTTCCCTCCGGGCCGCCCCACACCCCCGCACCACCCGCGCTCGCTCCGCGAGCTTTTTCTGCCCATTCCACGGCGCCGGCGCAATCGCGAAGCGCTCACTTCCATCATTACAGACATAACCCTAACTATTTACACCGCTACTGACTAATTAATAATAACTACTTATATTTATGGCAATTTGTTTAACTTCACCGACTATTAAAACTGCAGGAACACGATCACGTTTACACTATACTTATGCGAGAGTATTGAAGGATTAGATGGCGCGGAAGGTTGTTCTGTTTCACACTGTCCGATATTACGATAGCGGATAATTAATTTAACTTACGACTCTTTATTTACTTAGCTTTAAGGGTACGAGACCGGGTCTCTTTGGTAGGCATATTAAATTTGTACAATGTAAAATAGTTCATGTCGCCGACGCTGCCGAGCTGGGCGCTACGATCGCACATAAAGTAAAACGCACTACGATACACCTACACTATGATACACGGAAGAGATTTCTACAAATTGCACTGGTTTCCAAACGCGAACATCTTCGACGATTACGCGGATTAAAATATAAATGTATATAAAAATCAATAAATCAACAAAAACAAAACCCGAAACACAAAATAATACGACCCGTTTCTAGTCTAGCATTCAACAGTTTATTGTTCCATTCAATCGATTAGAAAACATTGTGTCTAGTTAATAATAAATTTAAAAATAATCACAACAACCGAACAACACTTAAATAACGAGAAAATAATTACAAACAATTTACAAAAAAAAAAACACAAAGCTATCGAGTGTTCGGCGGACTGCGATTGTATCACTGGGCAAGGCTGTGCGCGCGCGGCGCCTAGTGCTCAGGATGACCCTGCGCAGCGGCCGCGGCCGCCGCCGCTGCCGCCGCCGCCTTCTGTGCTTGCGCTTGCTTCTCTTGTTCATTCAACTCCTTTATAGCTTGGATCTCCTTCTTTAATTTCATCCTTCGATTCTGGAACCATATTTTGATTTGCCGCTCCGTCAAACAGAGCGCGTGCGCCATTTCTATGCGTCTCCTCCGTGTGAGGTAGTGATTCGTGTGGAACTCTTTCTCTAACTCTAGCGTTTGATATCTAGTATACGTTTGTCTTCCTCGTCTTCTCAGGCCGTTAGCTCCTGTAACAAAAGATAAAATGTACCGTTAGTATCGTTAACATGTAAAAGTCTATAATGTTAGGGGTTAGTGAGGTTGTGCATTAAACCGGCTCAGCTTTCAATGAAGCGTTTGAATGTTGAATGGGATTGGTTGTCTCACGCAGCTTAGTTCAAATGACGTTACAATTGGCGGTGACGACAGCTTCATTTCGTTTAAACGTCGATATTGATATATGCCCAGGAGATGCCTTTGAACAGACCCGCCCGAGATTAAGACTGGTTGCAAACTTGATTAAGAAACATAAACACGTGTGGGCGACGATACAAAATTGTTCGGCATTAAGTTTCAAACGCAGTATAAGTGGAAGATAATAAATCTCGATAGAAATCTGTGAACTGATAATATTGAATTTTCTTGTTTCAGGAATATAATAATGAAAGTACAGCTTTACTTGTCGCATTGAAGCGGAATGCCTTATGATTGCGTACCATGAACTCGAATCACGACCAGGATAACTGAATACGGGGCCAATAGCCGTGACTCGCGAAAATTCGACAGATTTCAGGGCTGCATCTACATTATTTTAAAGACTGATTTTTTCTAATTGATCATTCAGATTTCATAAAACTATTTGATATCCTTTATTTATTTATTGTATTATCATCAGTTCAAAAGCAAATTACTAAAATTTTAAAAAGGTATAGTTATATGGTTTTGGACAATTATTGCTCCTCCATCCATACGCATTACCTTATCTTACATAATTATTTTAAGACAATTATCACATGCTGTTAGAATTTTTCTTAACCATATGTCGATTCCCATGGTATGAGTAAAAAATATGATCTATAAGCTCAACAATAATTGCCTTATTTATGACTGTTTGTGTTAATTTATACAACCATATTCGTTTCTTGCCTTTTTAAGACTATAAATCTAGACACAACACAGTTTCAAGAATAGTCTAGACAGTTCAGGCCATTTGCAACACAGTCATATATTTACATATTAACATTATTAATAATAAAACGGCAACCCTGTTGTCGGCCTGCGGTTATTCGAAAGCTTTCATTGCATGCCGTGGTTGCGTGCTCCTCAACATAATGTATAGGTTCCGAACGCACGCTGAGATGCCTGATTTCGTTCTTTTTGTGTCCAACTTTCTCAGTAGGTATATTATATATCAGATTAAGACCAATCAGAATGCATCTGAATTTAATTCGGTTGAATCGAAGGTAATACGAACGCAAGGTCTGATGTTATCATTTTGAAATATGAATGCACCAACTGATCTGTGACGAGTGAAAAATGTTTAAATGTTTCTTATTTTTCTTTTTAAAACGATGTGTATTGAATGTAAATTTCGAACATGTGAAATCTGGTTTTCTTTGACATTTCAACGGCCAAGTACATCGAATTTCAAAAACAGAACGTGATTAATTTTAATCCCAACAGTATCATAACTGATGGATTCTTGACCGATGTTTATGTATATACTGCATGACTTCCGTCATCAAACGTTCCGCCAACACAGTCATATATAAATTACAGTAAATACCTACGTGTCATAATTATAGTACGTTGGCGATAAAACACTCGAACAAACACATTGCCTTGCTTTAGTGGTACAAAAATAAAAGCATGAGTATACAGGGGCGTACTTCTCACAGCATAAAAGGGTATACCAACCGATATAACGGCTTAATTATCTCTCAAGTAGTGAGATCAGAGCCTGCTTATCTATCGGTTAAAGTTGTATGGAGTATGGTGTAATTGGAATCGTGAGAAAGCAAGTAAAACACGCCTATTGTTGATAAAAGTTTGGTTGGGATTATTTAGTTAACTTTTTGATGATCGGAAACATGTGTTTATATAGTAAGGTTAATCGTTGTCCTACGATTGAAACGTGGGCAATGTTTTTCTCTTCCTTCGATAAGTAACTGCATATACGTTGGAAGCAATCGGAGCACTGTATGTATAATAGACTAAGCGAGTTAGTATAGGTATCACAATGATGGCTTTTTGCACAGAAATCTTAATAATTATTAAGATTTCTGTGGGTTTTTGTGTTCGTTGCATATTACAACAAATTATAGGGTATCATAATCTTTACATAGTCTTACACCCAATTCTCAAAGAGTTGGTCAAAGGTGCGTAACACTCACATTTCGCCAGATATGAAAAACGGTTCCACGAAGATGGCATATAAAATAGATATCTACGAGACTAAGTAATAGGGGGCAAGCCTATTGCCAATTCCCAGGCACAGTTGCTGTTATTAAGAATATCTAGACGGAAAAAGCCAATAAAAGTTTGTAAGAGAATCGAACTCTTAGGCCCAGTGTCCACCAAAGCAGAGCGGAGAGATGTGTGGAAACAGCCAATAGTTTTATATTTATAAAAAGACGTTATATTAACATAAAGCTATTGCTTGTAGCACATTTCTTCTTCTCGATGATGAAAACCGGGCCTTAGGTACAGCAGTCGTATTTAGTACAAAGGCAAACAGTTTTACCTAAATTATTCCTCACAAAGATCACTGCCCGCTAAAGAATAGAATGCATAAATAAAAAGCTTGACAGTACCTATCACTAATGGCTGTTGCGTGACCTGTTAACAGCATGTCAATCCCGTACAATTTATTATCGTTTGATCGTTTTCTAGCGATCTGGAATTACCATCTTAATGAAAGCTTACAAAAACAAAACCATTGCACTACCAACGTGACTCCTAACACGAAGATTCTAGCTTCCATTGAGGGTTAACTTTTCAAGAATACGTACAAGTAATTTGTAACACAAAGTGTTCGACATAATCTTATTCTATATATCTATACAGAACACGGTTTTACCCTTATATATACATATATATGTATGTACACTTTAGAAAATATGCGTGCCCAATCAACACTATGTAATATTATGAAGAGGTAAGATTTGTAAGCATACAATCTCCAAAAGAACGAAACAAATTTAAAAACACATTTGCCATTTGAAAGGTAAGTACATTATTGCAGATGGACGTCCGTCGTAGCTAATCTTAAATAATATTATAAATGTAATTGTGAGTTTCCTTGTTAATTTGTTGCATTTATACACCTTAACTACTTGACCGATATCATAATAATTCGCATACACGTTGTCAGGGGAACAAAATAGGACATGAGTACCTTCATCCAGAAAAAAATACTGATCCCGAGCAAAAACTAGGATGCTATACATTATCCCAGAAAACGGATACAAACTAGTAAAAAATTTAAAGATAGTTGTGAACATAAGTAGATGTTCTTATATAGCAACCATAGGTTAACCCCTGCATTTTCATAGGCAGAAACTCAAATTATTTAGTGCTACATCTTGATTAGAACATTAATGTTGCCGCCAAGGGCGCTTTTAGAAAATGTATATAAACATATTATGCTGACTATCAGTCAAGTGTGTCGAGTTGCATCAAGAGTTATGAAATCTCGTCGTATATATCGAGCTATTGTGTTTTTTAAGTCTCGCACTAATTATCGGTGTTTTTGTATGTAAAGTACAGGATAGGCTTGCGTTCTCTTATTGGGCAACAACACATAGCTGATGAAATAAAGGTCTGACTCACACGTCTTAAGGCGAAGGAACGAGTTTTATGCACGTTTCCTACAAAAATGTAGCACGTAGAGCTTTAAAATTAATACATCTAGAAGTTCTGTAAGTTACACATGCTTACTAATATATTTTTACTCAAAACTATTTAAAAAAATAAAGTAGGTAGGTACCCCAGATATTAGACACATTTTTATTGGTTTTTCAAATTCGTTTAGTACCAGTCTCAGCATAATCATTATCAAAGCTCGTAGCTTTTTCATATAGCCTTATTTATTGCAAAAATTTATTAAAAATAAAGGGATTTTAAACTATTCTACAAGTAGCCTCCTAAAACGTAACTCTTCCACAGACTTTGCAGGACATATGTATTTGATAGCGCGCCACTGCATAGATTTTAATCGCTATACCTAAACAGAACTCTTGTTCCCATAATAAGTTTCGTCATAGGTATACATAAAAAAAAATTAATTCATTTAACGTGTGCGATAATATATAACCTATATGAAAATATAAATTACATAAAAATATTTTTCTACACGAGGGTGCTAAATTTCCCATTTCTCCCCTAAATTACATTTCTTGCAAACTAAAGTGCAACCTTTTTAATAATTAACAAAAATTCTTGCGGCCACTGTGTGTAGTGGTTAATTGAGTGACGCTAATTGCCTAAGCCGTAAAAGCCTTCCGAGGGCAACACGTAAATTACGGGACCACTCTTCTTTATGTACGAGTTATTTACGGGATTAACTCGAAATCGTTGTTTATGTGCTACAATTGCAATCAATTTTAGAGGGAACACCTAAATATTTGGGGTTCGTAATTTAAAAGTACAAAACAAATTACTTGGGACTGTAAGTCGGGGGTGAAACTTACTGATACATACGTACATGGTATATTCTTACATGCTTACTCTGCGTTGGTTTGACGTGTTTTAGCATTTTTATTTACGAACATGCATGATCACGGTTTTTAATATCCAAAGGCGTTGGCAAAGCTGTATGACACCTACAATTATTCAGGTATTTTCAAGTCCTATGTATTAGGGGCGAGCCTAATATAGTTTGCCAGGCGCAATCTTAGACACCGTGACGCTATTTAGAATATCTCTACACAAAAACCGTAGTACTTAGCCTGCTATGTCACAAGCATAAGCACAAACTAACACACGGAACAAAGCAGGAGGTTTATTTAAGTGTTCGTATACATAAGTATATATGTATACGATATACTTATGTATACGAACGGTATACATAAGTATATATAAGGTATATATATGAATAATGGACGAGATATAAGATTCCCTGTCTCATATTATATTGATGTGGTACTATATACGACGCTTACAAAACAGCTATTTTATTTCTGAAATTGTTGCCTTACTTTATCTACCTTAATTACTTAGGTACTTAATATATATTTGGGTTAAGAGTGTACGGGATATGATCCTCGCTATATTAATGCCTTTATATTACAAAATTCGGAGTTCGTCTGACGAATGCATTCAGTTCTGATAAGCAAATGCATTAAGACTCATTACTGAAGAAACATAGCAGGCTTGCATATTAATTCGAAGCTTTCTCTTGAGTAAGTGTAGGACTGGTTAATTTGGAACTCATGAGTTTGAAAGCAAATGATAACATGGAATAAATACTAATTGATATATGGACAATGATATCACGCTGCTCAAATAATAAGATGCAACAAAAAAAATAGGTTCCGTAAACTTTTTTAGCAACTAGACAATTACAGTTGTATTTCTTTTGGTACTGACATTTTGATCAATTTGTATTGAAAAAGTTAGACGTCGAACAATCACAAGGTCGTCTTAAAATATCACTGATGTTGTGATACTATTCGAGATACATAAACTAGCCAAAGCCAAAAATACGTTGTTCTTCTCTTTGAACGTTTAGGTCTCTTATTTCAAATACCTTTGCGAGATTGAGCTCAACAGATAGACATTTATTTTTGCATATGTATTGGTGGTCAATTCGTGAAACTTGCAAAACAAATAATATTATATTGTAGAGTTTGGTGGCTATTAATAAAAGTCTACTATTCTTACACAAATCTTTAGATATAGACTAAAACAAATAAAATTACGTGTAAATGGTTGTTGACTTTGATATACTTGAGAAAATTCTCCTACGGCGCGAAAGCCATAAATTTGGTGCGAAAATAAATAAACAAACTAAATCCTACGGAAGTCAATGTTGTTTTTCACAAAAACGAACAGAGAACCATTGGTGTCACCGCGACAGCCACACGTGTTACAACTAATTAGGTCTACCATCATTTCAGTGTCAATTTTCGCCTTGTAAATTCTCCTCAAAATCCAGAGTACGCCGTAAAAGCAATAAACATGACACAAATGACTTCATTAAAGCAAGAGGCGGGGTTTATGGCCTAACAAAAAAAATGGAGTAGTGACACACAAGCCTTAATAGGTATATAATGACACCATGGTTCTGTTATGCACAAATCTGAAAATATCATCTGCGTAGACGCATTACGCGTTCTGGCACGCAGGGCGAGACAACAGACCCTAAAAGTTACGCTCATGCTCAAGAGATAAATAAAAAATGGACCTACCGAAATTTCACTCATTATATAGCACATCAAAGTACCGTTGCCGGTAACTGCCAATTAAAGTTTGGTAACCATAAAAACGAGCGATGAAATTTGAGGTTTGGGGCAAAATAACCCACATCGGACGCACTGAATAAATGTACAAACGACAATAATAAAGCTATAACTGTGTGATCTCAATCCGATCTTGATTGCATTCGAGAGTGGCCCGGGGCGGTCGCTTCAAAAACAGGTTGAACGAATTTGTGTTTCGGAAAGGCGCAGCGCATTAAAATCGCAACATTTTTCATTGAAAAACAACCAGAGAAAATTACAATATAATCTGACTCCCAAAAATGTAAGTTCAAAGCAAAAAGACAATGAACGCTTCCAAGGAAATCGACTCGTAACCGTTCCCAAGATTCCCTTCGTACAAGTGTCGGGCACAACCCGTTCTGCAACACGTGTCGCAAACAAAAGAAACTTGTCCAAGTTGCCCCCCTCTCCCCATCGGGCGACAAAAGGATTGCGCAAGTTATATTAGTCGTAAAGAATTTCGGACTAAGATCTATAAGGTTGTAAACCGCTCGTAATTCACAATGGTCCCGCAATTGCGGAGGACATTCGCAACAACTGTTGTTTGCTTCAATGTTTTAATTGTTCCTAATTCGTAAAACTTTTCAGCGTGATTTATAACTGTTGCTTTAGCAGATCGGCTGCTTTTGAGTATTTTTTCGATACCGGTGAACATGTGGCACACGGTTGACAACGCGGGAAGCGGTTATTTACACTTGTGGGATCGTAAACGGTTTTTAATGACAAAAACAATAGCTTTCAACTTTTTTGTATAAGTACACGACAGTGCTATGGGGTGTTTTACAGCTACAGCTTTGAGTAGGCCGGGCGACACTCGACTGTCATCGAGCGAACGGGACAATAATAATATATATATATAATATAATATAATAATAAATATTCTACCACACACACAATTATTATTGTGTTAGCATATTTCAATGGAAGGGAGACATTAAAACGGATCACGTCGACGAGTATGCCCACGCGGACAATTTTCTTCGATAAAATTATGTAAAGTAGATATTTGCGCTCCAAGTCTAATGAGTCAAATTAAGATAACACGGTCTGTTCTACTACGCATAACATGTTTTACAAGTCAATAAATGTGTCTAGGACTTGTCGAGACGAGGCCGGGTTTACCTACGACGTACACTCCCTATTATATCTATGTAACAGGAGGTATATAATTTAAGTTATAGGCTTGGTTGGTCGCATAATGGAGCCCATTGGTTTAATAGCATGTTCCATGATGTTCTAATTATACTCTTCTAAACCTCTAATTGCTTACTTCGAAAAGCAATGATTGCTCGCTTAACATCTTACTTAGATACTGTTCTATCTGAGCTACCATACAACGTACACTTATCGTTACGCGTTCACAAAATTACTTAATAACACGTAATATGCATCCCTAAACATACTCCAGAATTTATTTTACGGTCATGAATTCACATATTTTTGGACTACATGCCGCCATAATTGAATGCATACCGCAAAAACATGTCCAGTACAGATTTTTAATACATTATCATCTCATTACTGACGATTGGAGCGATTTTAAATAATGGACGAGGTTCATTTTCGTGAATTTCCTTATTATATATTTTGAGCCAACGGGCTCAACGAAATATAATCGCTCAAATTGGTAACTTGAATCGCAAATTACAAAATTGGTACGAAATATGTAGTGGTGGGGCGGTAGATGAGATGCTTCACTGTACATACACACATGTGTAGGTCGCGAACAAATTTGTATATGTCGGCACTACAGGTAAAAGGACGCACCCAGCCTCCTCGCTGGGTGGTCTCAGAATCAACTGACCGATTACAGAGTATATAAACGGCTATAACACATTGGCTGCCGCTCCTTTATATCTATACATCGTGAATTATTGTTTAAAATAAAAGCTCACATGAATTACTGTATCAATACCCAGCGTAATTAAAGTACTGCTGTAGGGTCCGCATGGCAATTCGACGCGGACTCGCTATTTTGTTACGATATGTTTTATAACAATGATTTGCGATTTTGTATTATTAAGTTAGCAGCCAGTCAAACAATGAATGTGTTTTTAACATTATCCACTACATATATGTTTATATGAGAGGTTAGCCCATAAATAGAAGCCTTTAAAATTTACGATTTTATCGGCTTAATAGCTATGACTAATGAAACCAATTTTATTAATTCTAAGTTATATTTTTAACCAAATAGAGGTTCCAAAGGCTCTACATAGACGACCGGCCTGTGTTCGCTACTTTTGGAGTATGAAGTAGTCTAATAGAAGAATTTACTATAGTTGAAATATAGGAATATATTCTATTACTCAGGATAGTACTAGATAAATATATCTCATTGCAAATTCCTATATCGTAAAGCAAGTGAATTCCTCGAATTATATTCTAAAATGCCCCGTTACGAGAACACAGCGATCCTAACGATGCCAACATCCAGCGTAATTTTAATGTACTTTCCAAGACGCGGCTGCTTTCCCGCCATCTGCGACGCTGACTTCCAATCAGCCCACTAGATGTGTATCGACTTGAGAGCTTGCTTGTTATCTCAAAAACACAATATGAATAATACATTAGTGGTCGGTGTAAGTGTACTCGAGCACTCTTAAATTGGCAAAGCTTAATTGACTCAAAGGTTGAAAATGAAACGAAGGGTTCTCGGCTTCCACTGCGATGGTAGCATACGGCAACTTTTTATGTAATCGGTACTCGACGAACCACATAACGGAATCAATTTAAATCGGTTATATGAGATTGCGTATAAGGTTTGGTAAGGTCAGCGAAAACAATTAAGTAATTAAAAATAATTTGTTTGGTACTATTCGATAACTATAGTCTGATAAGAATGTGATATGCAGCATTCTGTGCGAACATACAAGTATATAAACTATCTTTGCATTTTCTGTTAAGTATAATGTATAGAGTATATAGATACTTGACGAACATATTACTATAGCCACATAGGACGTAAATAGGTTCATATCTTGCGCAAGATCATGTATTAGACCCGTATGCTCCTTTGAATTATACCTACGCCTGCATACTCAAACAGGTCCTAAATATTTATCAACCTCCTCAGAGTATCAACTGAATGTCTGGATGGCAAATTTCCTTTTCGTAGCCATTACATTCTACTACGGCTATAATATATTATATTCTTACTAATATTATAAATGCGAATGTGAGTTTGTTCTTTTGTTACGCTTTTACGCCTTAACCACTCGACTGCTCAACATGAAATTTTGTATACACGTTATCGAGGATACAGAATAGAACATAGGGTACCTTTCATCCAGAAAAAAGTACTGCTACAAACCTAACCTTACGTAACCTACATTTATGCGAGCGGAGCCACGTGCAAAATCTATTATAATATACAAGTAACTTGGTAGTTTAATATACTTTACAAGTCTTTCCCACCTTAGCTACCTATATTTAATTAAAGCTGTTATCATTTAGTTTTCAATGTGCATTGCGCTTAAACAACGGCTGTACGGAAAAAGGCGGGGCAAGGGTGTACGCCTTAATTACTTACAGCTTCTTGCTGGCTCATGCAGGTAACTATGTAGTGTGGTAGGGATTTACTTTGAAATATTAAGGGGAACACCTTAAGCTAGAAATTGGATATAGAGAAATAAAGTAGGGATCGTGTTTATCCTAAATATACCACAGTGATATTTGAAATAACAGGAATAACTTCAGCTTTTTTTCTTATTACGAGAGGATTAAAGCAAGGTCCTTTTTTAATCGTAGTATAAGAATGTATGAATCTTATGTGGGGGCCAGTCAGTGCAGACCGGCGACACTTCGACCCAGTGGAATCTTTTGTGTCGACACTCTCCCAATAACGACTGCCATAGATGTTCATGGCAGCCGGGACGGACGGCTTAACGTGCTCTCCGAGGCACGGAGCAGGCGATAATCGTCAATCAATACACACATAATTTCGAAAAGTCATATAACTTCCGAAAGTCAGAGGTGCGCGACGTGGGTTCGAACCGAGACCCTCTGCATTGCAGTCTGTTGGTCTCCCCACTGAGCTATCGCTGCTTCGTAGTATAAGAATACCTATAGATGATTATCGGTAAAAACATATAGGTACTTTTAAAGGCGGATCATCAATAAGTTACTATGTAATCCTATCAATCAATCTGCAAATGTTTTCTATGCCAAAAGTGTACATATCAATATGATTAACTGATGGTTGTTTTTATTTTATTCATAAGAAACCATAGCTAAAATGGTCTGAGGTTTCTGTCAAATATTGCACCAGTATTGACCGATTGTGATAGATTAACCACGAATACAGTTTAAGCCTTCCTCATTGGAATTATGAAACCCATTTTTGTCACATCCCTAGTTTAAACTACGTTTAATAGATGTCATGAATCTAGGAAGCCATGTTAAATGTCCAAGAAGACCGACCTATCCTATCCTCAAGTATAGAAACAACAGTGGTAGGTATGCGTTTTACAAAATAATGTAACATTTACAAAAGTAGATTCATTTGTAACGTTCGGCGCTATCCTTACGCGACACGGAATGTGAGCGCTTTACTTACCTCCGTGAAAACAAAACATTATTATCATTAAACGAAGAAATGGTTCAAATGTTTATGTAAATTAGCTGCTTTACATAAAATCATGTTAACATATTCAGGCCTGCACCGGTTAATATAATATATAGACTTTAATAAAAGGTGCAGTGAGGACGCCATTTACTGAAGCATATATTTTATATCGAAGATAACTATTAAAATAATTGCACACCGTACCTACATGATACTAAAAACATGACGCTCTCGAGGCGTTTACCGAGAAAATTATCATTTTGCAAACCAAAATGGCGTCCCCAACCTGATATTTTTTTCGTGACCCTAGACGATAATTTCAAAATGCCCTTGTGAACATAAATTATCCACGGTGGTGTCCAAGATCGCCATCACGATACTCGTGTCGAAATCAAGGAACCAGTTCACGAACGTGCCTTGTACCTAATTATACCTACTGCCCTTTAAATTTTCTTCTCAGAAGATACATAACCGATACGATATGAATTTTAAAAAGTTATGTACTCGCTGCGAAGAATTTAAATTGCATTTTGAAACTATGAAACTTGACGTTTACTACCCTTAAACAATATTTGAACCCTTTCCATATCACTTTTCAATATATCGTCCCGATATTAGCCCATCGATCAGGGTTGAACGCAATAAAAATTGGACGTCCCGAGAGGATAAGGCCAAACCCTGACATATGTGACACGTGAAAGCCTCAGACTATTTCTTTTCTAAGGGGAGGCCGGTCTGTGTTATTTAAAAATCAATTTTACTGAGCACTTAAAACACTGATACGCTTCAAAGACGTTTATGTGACGTTCTGAATGGGCGGCTGACGCGACGGACATTAATATGATGAATACATCAGCTGTTACTCAAAATAAATGACTCAATAAATCAATAATAGACTGTTATTAAGTACGAGGTCATGTAGCGTATAATTTGCACAATACTCGACATCAATAACGTCTCTATCTATATTATGATTTAACAAGGGGCCATGTAGAAAGCCACTTGTACAAGCCGAAACTACGTGAAACCATTCACGCAAATAATTTTAACACAAAGCGGGCCTGAAACCAACGCTAACAAGATGCAGCTGTTGCGATCTCTCAAGCGGAGACCATTTTGAAAAACTCGTTAGAGTTTTCGAAAATAGAATATAAAATGTGTCACTCCTTCCCCGATAAATCAGTCGTGATGAATGTATCCAAGTTAGGAGCGGTGCGCGCCGCGTGACGGGGCAGTCCCTCATTGGGTGGCGTGGTCGCCATATTGCTCCGAGCTTGTACCTGTCAAACTTTGATATATTGCAGCTGGATTTCTCTAGTGTGCGCCTTGTCTTATGATCACAGATTAAATTAAGAATACATTGTGATGAAGAAACGCATATTGATCCTTCCAGCAATTTCACAGGCTCGATATCTTTTTCATAGTAAAAAATATATAAAAAGACCAACCTTTTGATTTCACGGGACGTTTTGAGAAATTGACGTATTGTTCCCAAGGTGTAAAATTATAGCGAGCATTGGCTACTCAGATAATGCATTTGATTTATATTTTGACATTTAAAGCCAAAACATTCGTGTTTTTGTTGTTTAACCTAAATTTATTACTGTAATAAAAACGACAGATATTAATATAAAAGTATCAAGACTGATTTCGCTTAACACGACAGATTATTTATAGATTTCTTCGAATTGACTCCATTGCACTCCATGCATGTATTGGTAGTAGGTACTGTAGTACAATAACGCAAATGTTTTAAATATTAATAATGTTAAATCTTGTTAAATATGGAATACAGAGTCATCAAAGAGTCGGCATTCATACTTAATTTAAATTTCCTTACAAAATCTCAAAGAAATATATTTACAAGGTTTAACACATTTCATAATTTATCTGAGAATCCCGACGTCTTAATGTTTAATTGAGTCATTCAATGCAATAAGAAAATGCGAAGTAAAAAAGTGTCGCGTTTGGCGGTTTGCCGCAAAACTTTATAGATGTACTAACAACTTCGCCTGTAAACCACAAGAAACGAACGAATACTTATCATTAGATTAGCAAAGAGTTATAGTCTATTTGTCATCGCAATATAAACTTTAACTGTAGGTTTTAAGGTTCATAAATCTTTTGAAGGTAGGTACTAAAGTGTCTGATGAAGTGAACCGACGATTTGCCATTTAGCGTGCATAAAAGCGAATCAAACCGATAGCAATCTTCTAGATATCATGTTATTACGGTGATTCCGATTGTAGGGACAGCGAATTAAATAGTGGGCGCATCTCTACTGAAGAGCTCAATTGAAATGTACGTAAGATAGATGGCGCTTTAATACTTTATTACATTCTCGCATATATTTTGCAAAATATGATGAAAGCTTAGCCTTTTTATGTACGTAATATTCCTAATATATTTGTTTATAATAGTGCAAATGGGTGCGTGAGCTCGCTAGCCCATAAAACTTACATAGAACATTCTTTGCAAAACTGGCGATCATGAAAGCTCGCATGCAATAGAATACGCTAGACATGAACACGCATTGGTAAATTTAATTACTTAGGTATTTAAAAGGCTACATTTAATACTGGATTTCCTTAATGTATTTTTAAACTAGTTTTTTTGTAATGTCTTTCACATAACAATAGAAAATCATATTTTTCCGCTCATGTCTGCATTTATTTGCAAACTATACTTCTTCAGTGAGTAATAAACTACTATTGAAAATAAAATCGTGAAGTCGCTCTGAGGTTTATTAAATTGATAGTCTGGTACCGCGACTATACGTGATAGCATGGTATACATGGTATGGTATATTTGTTGACACAACCAATCATCAGTAACCTACAGCAAAACTAGTTATTTCTCAATTTGCACGATTCGAATGTTAAACAATTTTTTCTGCAAATTGGTTTTGCTCTACAATTGCAAAGAGGCTATCATTAAAAAGAAGGCTGTTGTTAAAACTTTTGCTTTACTTATTACTCTGAGGAATCCTCGGCGATAGTGTTGAATAGATTTACACTATATGATATTATAAAGAAATAAAGATAAGCAAATCAACTACTTAAATTTCGGTAATATTGAATATTTCAATATATACCTAATAATCCTTTTCTGCTAATAAATAAGGATATGTGTATGCCGACACTTGTGCTACAGAGATATACCAAACCAATATTTGATTGAAAATCGTTTGAAACATGAATACTAAGAAAAAGTTATTAGTTGCTCAAGTAATTATAATCTACCGTATTAATAGCACAACTATGTAAACACTTAATTATAAATCATTAGGTTTAATGATTTATGCATTGTCCATCTAAGTAAGATCCTTATTAACCGCTCAGGTAATTTTAAACTTGTGTAAATTAATGTAAATCCACGTAATCCTTACTCTTGGTTAAGTTCGTTCAATCATCCGCAGCGTAAATACGACTTCTAAACAACAATAAGAAATAACGAATAACAAACAAACAAACATAAATTTATTCAAAACGTACGTATCTTATTCGAGTTCACATTTGGAATTCTCAAACTTTAAATCCGTTCGGTTCGTTGAAATCCTGTTGCGAAAATTTCGAACGGCTGAAAGACAACAAAGTCACCTGCAAAGGAGTTGGTATTCAGAAGCTTCGGTAACCCAAGTTGGGCGGTGCCGTGTAACTTAAGTTAGACTTAAGTAAAGAAACCACAACGCCGGCTTGTCTGTGTAGACCGACTTAAATCTCAGACGATCTTAGGACTTGAATACAACATATGAAAATGTTCCTACATTTTTTAACTTAGTTTCAGCTGGTTTGCCGTCAAATATGTGACATCATTTAAACTTAACGTGATACATATACATATATAATAAATATGTAAATGGTACCTACTGAAAAGTGTTTAGTATCTTTATGTAGATAATAATTTTGACCTCTTATAAAAATCATTATTTCAATACCTAATTCACCTATACGTATTCCTTCTTACATTACCTAAGGTTACCTATAATTAATTTTTATTAATGTAATTATCTGTTATCTGACGTTCATGCGTATCTTATATACCTACTAAATAATTTATTATACATACTAAATTCTTTTTTATTTACAACCTGTCTTTTCCAGTCATACTGACGATGTTTCAGATGATTTTCATCAATCATCATCAACGTGACAAAAAGCAACAATAACATGTTTAATTTCAAGAACCCAATATATTCACCTATTTCATGGTACTTCATGTATCACTCACATCCACTTTCTAATACCTACTGTAATTGTATATATTTAAAAGTCAGAAAACAGCGTTTTATGTTAACCTTACTTGAGTTCCAGTTGAGTGTGTATTGTACTTAAATGCAAATATCACCGTTGAGCTAGGATGCGCCGAGATTTTATTGCCATACCAAATAAATATACTAGATTTGCAGTCCACAGTTTTATGTCGCGACGTTACTGGTTCATTCACAACTTCATTGTAAGGAAACAAAGAGTACCTACTGTGTTTGAGTATACATATTTGGATACTCGCTGCACTTAAGTAACTTACACAGACTCGAATCTCTTGGGACGAATAAGCAAGAATTATTAAAACATTTCGTCTCGTGCAGCAATACTACATGAAAACAACAAGTAGGTACTTAAGATACTAAATTCAGAGAAATAATTGCTAACAGTCTTCTATATTAATATTTTGAATAAGAAAGTGACAACTTGTGATGATTTGACGGCGAAACCATTCAACCAATCTTGACTTTATTTGACGTACAGATACCTTTAACGCTAGCGTAGAATATAAGTTGGTATAAAACGCTAACGCCAACGCAGTTCTGGGTAAACCTAATGAAGACAAGACCGAGCGTTAATTGGTAACATAATACGGCGCAATAATATCTCAAAAATATACCTAATCAAGTAAGATTTTTAGAAGAAGACTACCATATTGATATAGGGAAATTCGCAGTTGTATTAAAATGCCACCATGAAAATGGAGAATAGAGTAGAGATTACCTACGTTTTAGCGCTATAAGCAAAGGTATCATATTATAATACAGAAGACAAACAAAAACAGTACTATTTCAAACATTATGTATGTATGGGTCTCGTTCAAACAAATACATTACATTCATGAACCCAAGGAGTCAGTAAATAATACTGAGTCGACGTTGTTTAGTCAGCGCGTCACGATACAACACTAATAAAATGTTCCCTCCCGAAACCTGTGTCAATAAAGATAAAGGAAAAACTAATATCAAAACAAGAATAGGTACGTGATAAGAAAACATTTATTCCCTATGTTTAATGCATGATTTGTCATAATTCCCCGGCCTCCCCCGCCCTGGTCCGTTGTTTTGTAGCTCGCGAGGAAATGGGCGTTTATGATTTATTTCTTGTCTTATTTATCTCGGACGAAGAGAAAAATTGTTTGAGGGGAGCCATTCGAAGTAAAGCCAGGTTTATTAACAAATACACCACCGAGATTGCGGTCGCGTAATTGCAATTTATACGTACAGTTTGCTCTCATTCAGTTACTAGTTTTACCATATGGGATTCGATGTAAATTACCTATTGTTCATGCTCAGAGAAAAATATATTTGTTCCGGAAACAAAATTCAAATTGCTGCACGCGAATTAAATGATTACAGTATGTTAATGTTAGAATTTTAGCATTGATAACAATTAATGCCGGCATATAATATTGTAGTACAATATATTGTAATTAATGCAAAATGCAGGTGGTATTCATGTTGCATTTTAATTCATCCCTCTACAGCGACAATAAAGCCGCGAATCAAAAGTTGCTCGTAAATCACAATATGGCGGGCGCTGCCCCGTGTTTGCTCTCGCCCACATAATCCGTTCATACGGCGGTAAATCCATCCAACAGTGTCGCGTACAATACTAAATCATCATAAGAGAATCCCGCTCCATACGTGTGTACTACACAAACTACACACATTGCTGATTCGGTTTGGCAACATCGCTTACACTCAAATTTACTGTACACAGCCATGAGCACGCAATTTATTTCAACATACCTCACAAAACAAAGGCGTACCTACAACAACTTTATTTTACAAAAAGGCTCTTTAAAAACTAATATCGTTGTACTATTCGGATTCATTATCCAATCGTCGAATATCGAACTGAAAAAAGTGGCCGATTTATTCGATTCTTTTTTATTCGATTTACGCGCGGCGTGCCAGTTACTGAAAAAGTTTGCATCGTAATGCAATCGTGTGGCATTAGTTTTGCCGTTTATCAGCGCGTTCTCGCTGCAGCAAAGCTTTGAGGGATTAATCTAGCGGCGTTGTGCGGAATAAAACGGTTACTTTACACTCGTGAAAAACTCGCGTAATCGTACGAACGTATATTGTAACCCATGTCAACATGTTTTCGTAGTGAATTTAGATAAGCACTAAAATCCTAATCCATAATGCATTATTAGGCTGCTACTTTGTTTGGCGTAAGTCCAAGTTTAGTGAAGTTGCACATGCACGCTTTTCCGAGAACTCTATCACAGTTGAATATCACTATTAGGCATAGGTTTGTTAAAAGTTAATAAAACAATAAAAACAATGGCTAAACAACGCGAATAGAGGCAATATTTGTCTGTAAAACATCGCAATTTTTAGTTGAGTGCCGTGCGTGAAGCGTGCCCTGTAATTTGGCGCTTTCGCTCGATTTATGCGAATATCAGCGCCCCGCGGAAAGCGGACAAACAAGCGAAATTTGTTGTCGAAACAAAGCTATTTTTTAGTTACACTGTTATTTGCATTAGTAAACAGAGCAAAGGGAAACGAATGTACAAGAAAACTATTTATTGTCAGTAGCATTTTTATGTTATTTTAACATCCTTGCTATGCGTAGGTATTAGTTAAGCGGTTCCTTAAAATACAAAACGGAAGAAATTTCTTCACATAATAGATGCATCAATGTATGCATTAAAATCTTTAACAGTACATTAAAGATACACTATCTCTCGAAGCCACGACAAAACAGCCCGTTCCCCTTCTGAAAATTATCGTACTCCTCCACATTTCCACCCACACTTACAAAGCGTCTTTTGTAGAAATCGTTCAATCACTACATAGAACAGACTGATTACAATACGAGGTTGACTAACATATGTGTTGTTCGGACAATACGAGATCAGTTGCGTTTGTTAAGAGCTGTCTGTCGGTGCGTCACCGGTTTGTATTGGACGGCTAAGATTGAAGCGATAGTTCGAGGCTTCGCCCGCCAACGACGAGGCGAAGTCTTGTCGCCGTGTTGTAATGCTGTTCTAGGATTTCAGTTCATTATTTAGTACATACAGTCGACTTTTGATATGGAAGAGTTATGTTGTTTGAGATCTTTGAGTAAACATTACTTACTATTGAATACATCTTCACTCAGTTCACAAAAAGTTTTCACTTATTCAGCATTAGATCTTCGATAAAATACTTACGCAGAAATGCCTTACGTTACATTTTGATGTAGTTATTAAAATATTGAGCCTTATCATGCTTTAAATGCTAAGATTTATCTGTATTCAAAATTCTCCGCTAAAATAGATGAACAAACCAGACATTTCTGCTTCCAAATGTGCGAATATCACTGCTCTTTTTCATTATAAAATATAGCGCCCATAATCTGAATTTGATTTGGCAATATGCCCCAATTTAGCGAATAATACGGTTTGCTTTTTCAGAGCATGTTTACTGCAACGCTCTGTGGTTTATCTTGCGACTGGACAGCTAAAAGAAGCTTCACAATAGGGGGCGGAGTACCTACTACCGTTGGCCGCGCGTCTATCTAGGATGAGAACTTAAAATACTGTTTATGTATGATATAAACCTTGTTTATAGGCTTAGAGAAATTGAAGTATGATTTTTTGTCATATTTTATTATTTAGAATGTTATTCAAATTTTAAATTATAGGCAGTATTTTTCCGTATAACTAGTGTTTTTTTTTGTGTTGATTTATATGGGATCTACCTAAAGTAGGTATCGTCTAATTAGGTTTCTCTTGTAGAGGATTCCCAAGTTTGACTTGGCTACAATTCAAAACACAGAGTGTCATAAAAGGGTTTTAGATTCGTAGAAAATACTACCAATTATAAAATGTAATTACGTTCATAACACCCAAATGAAATAGCTTCCTATTTTAAATACTAATACAGTATAGAATTTATAGAGTTTATCTGAACTCCCCGCGGCCGGTCGGCTTGTAAACAATGCTGTATGAAATATTGGTTTCAACCGCGCAGTATATTTAACCCGCTGTTATTAACCTTGCTAACTTCAGTATTTATATGTACATAGGCAATCACCAGGTTTTGTATGGAGAAAATTAAATAATATACAAACAACAAAAGTCCATAAGTGATATGAGATATGAATATTTAAAATTAAGTGCTGAGTAGCAATTTTGATGGGATGTGAATGTTATGACATTTTCGAACATAAAGAGGAGTAAAATTTTAATGCAGGCCTTTAATTACTACTTCAGAAAGAAGAAAAATATCAGAGTAATTATAAAAGTAATAAATTCACACAGACTCGCCATTTACTCAAAGATGTCCATAATTGTATGACATTGTACGTATATGTATGCATCAAGTGAGGTATGTCTTGTAAAACATCACTATAATATATCATTACTCTGAACTTAAGAATGACATACATGATACATGACAGGCAAAGTGTTGGTATTTTGCAGCTTCGTAAATGTTAATGGTCCTAATCTAAAGCTTACGAGCTATTTTGAAGGTCTACTAACATTCACAATAGTCTTTAAACAAAACTCACTATTTGCCCAACAAAATGAAGTCCATCGTGAAAATATTTTGCTTCGTGGAAGCGTCTAAACTTAGTTTTAGAGTAAGACAAATATCCGGTTTAGACAACAGAGTTACTTTCCGAGTACGTCTCCAAGTCGTTGTATCTATTCCCGTCTGGCTAGATCTGTATACTGTATAGTCAGCTTAGATCTTGGGACAGTATCAATGCGCATGCCACACAAAACCCATCTTTATGTACGATGCGGTAGTCAACGTCGGAAATCTACATAAAATTGACACTCAGTGTGATTCTTTAAAGAAAAGAATAGAAGAAAAGAAATATATTGACGTGCATTTTAAATAAATTGGATAAACCTAATCGAAGCTCCATGATGCTCTATCTAAAGATTCTTCAAGCCTTAGATTTGTTCAGGGCCCAATCAATGTGAATAGGATTAAAAAAGTCAAAAATGTTTATTTTAATAAAACGATGTAGCATCTCTTAAGACATGTATACTAGTTAAATTTGCTTTTGATCGGAAAACTTCCAAAACATATTATAATTCAACTATTTGATGTATAGTGTACATCAAAAAGTGCTGTAAAACAATCACCAACATTCTTGAAGGAAACACAATGAAACTGAACAAAGGCATCCTACATAACTACATCGAGTATACATTGCAACTAAACAGTAGGTCCAGAATTTAGCCGCTGATAATTTGTCACAGTGAATTAGCCACGGACGGGGGTAAATGATAGCGTTAGCATGTTGCACCCTGTACCGCCAATATGCTCGTAAATGTCGTGCCACGACAATTTAATACCTAACTATGTATCCAGATGTCTATCTCCCTAGATATACGATGATTATTCCAGAGTAAAATATTCTTAGTCACGTAATTAGAATTTTGTAACGATAAATTAGAACTGCGGATTGTTTCAGTACCTAAGAAAATTGGTGGCGGTATTATGACGAACGAACTTAAACTTGGATGTTGAAACAGTTTAATTAATAGAATAACTTTAAATGGTTCAGTTATGCCATTTTTTATCGACGTCAAAGATGATTACGTACATAGGTAGGTATATTTTATTTTATTAAAGGAATCTGCGTTGTTAAACATGAAGCTCCTTTAAAGACAATTAAAATAAAACTCTTCTAAACATGAGGCTAATTTAGCTAATGAATACTACCACACAAAAAACACTTAACAAACTACTAACAAAGGCGATGGCAGCGTTAAACTATTTATTCGCCAATTTGTGAACCCAAAACAAACTTGTAAAGAAACTTTGGAAAGTCAGGACCGTCATAAAAGTAAAAAATTCAGTCCGATACGTTATAAAAAGAGAATATCGTAAAAAGTAGACAATGCATTTTAACTTTACAGCTACCTCTGTACTGCAGATAAAGGGAGAAAGTTGCACAACGGTCAGCTTTCTAAAATTCGATATTGTTTGTCTATTGTTCAGTATAAAACTGTTTCTGGTCAGAAGAGAAACGATGTTTGAGTGGGTAGCTCAAGTTCAAGCTTGGTCGAAAGAAATGACCGTACTTCTACGAAGAAACTATATCATTGGTGCCCTTTTTCATGTTAATAAAGCATCAAAAAACATAAAATCATCAGCTGTTCAATACAATGTACTTCACTAAAATACTTACTACTCAACACACACAAAATAAAAAGCGGTTCGTAAACTTGCCGCGGTCCTAATTATAAACCATGCATTAAGACACCGAAATAAGAACCCATAAATTGTACATAGGTCCCATTAATAACAAATACCCCACATGGCATGCGACATGTAGTTAAGTTTATACTTTTAAGTAGGTATAAGTGCGGGTTCGGTGTCGTGCCGGGGCGCGGTTACATTCGCTTGTTAGCGAACAATGCCAGTCTACGTATTCACGTTTGTTTCTATCTAGATATGTATTGGGACATGGTACGGATGAAGAAAAAGCTTGTCTTTCTTAGACATTTGCATTAGGTGAAACTAAAAGAATTGTAAGGAAACTAGCGCTGGGAATTTGAATACAGACGAACCTTTTTTGTTAGCACCTTAGTAGATACATAATGTTAACAATGCCGACCAGTCGTGAGGTTACACTAAGTTTTGAATAGCGCTATTTATGAGCATTGAAACAATGTACATTAATTACAGTGTGACATATATTCAATAATATCAATGGAGCGTAAGTCCGTCGAAACAAATAATTTAATTTGACGTCTATTTTCAGCGGTCAGTAAATTACAGCAAGTACACAAAGAAACCACACAGTGTGACTAATGCACAAGTAAATACGTGCTAATAGACCATAAACCATAATATTCGACTAATGTAGACGTTTACGACGTCTTACAACACGACAATAACACATCAACTGTATCAAGCCTCATTGAACTAAACACGGCCCATGAATCGACGATTCAGATTAAGAAATCAATTGAATCGAATCGTATCGAATAAAAAATCGAATAGACTCACGATTTTAAAGATCGCTCGACAGAATGTGATTTTTATTCATCAATGGTAATTTTATAGTTATTTTTTAACAGTTCTTGAGATGTGATCTCATATTTGCATCTATTGAGATATATTCACATAGAAGTTTATAAGTTGCCACTCGATGCTCGAGTGCTCGAGTGTAGTAGCGTATACAGAATTTCCACCTAATAAAAGGCCATGTTACGTGTAGGGAACGTTAGACACGCAATTACGAAGTACCCAGTTTAATAAGGTCTTCTCTTCCCCTTGCTGAGATGACAAAAAGGACAAAGATGGGGGAAATGTTTGAAGGGCGGGGGTCACGTTTGATTGGTAGTGGTATACGACGAAGTTTCACGTTGAACGTTAATTAGTGCGTGCCTCACGTTCTCAGGCGTGTATGGATGTATGTTCGCGAGATTACGTCTCGCTAAGATTAAAAAGGTGCGGCTGAGCGCATTATATACTACTTAAAAGTATTTGTGAAACAGCAGTTGCTGATCTTTGTAAGCAAAAACGCATTCTTTTCTAAGTAACATAATCATGTACATTCCGATAGACTTCAAATAACACACAGAAAATTGTCATGAGTGATTCAGCTAACCAGAGCATATCGAATAAATATCAAGAAATTGAACTATAATAATAATACTAATTTTATTTCCAAAATCAATAGTTACAAATATTGTGTAGGGTATACATATTAAAATTATAAGTACAAAGTGATTAAACTAGAAGAAACTATGAATATGCAGTAGGAAAAAGGTGACCAGATTGTGATAACTGGAATATCACCTTGCTATTTATAGGTATTATCTCTATTTTTAATACTATTTCACCATATAAGGCAACTCTTTGTAACACGTGATTCTACATACAACGACACCTGGAAAAAGAATAGAGAAGCCAAACACGAAAGAACTATCAGCTGGTGCTCTTGTTCAAAAATATTTTCTTTCTGAATTTAAATGACATGGCAGCTATTCTATTAGTCTTTGATACAATACCTTTTAGTGACAAGGAGGCCCTATAAATCTTTTAATGTAGTTTATTAGACCGTTAAGGTGCAACAGTAGACCACTGATAGAAAGAAAATTTACTTATAAATTATGCCGTCATTTTGTTTATCTAGTAGATCGTTAGTACTGGGCAATCTGATGTAGAGATTAATGCGCGGAACAATTTATAGACAATTACGGTAACCAACGCCCCTGGGATCAATTAACACAAAGGCGCTATTGCAAATTAGACTAACTACTAACTAGGCACCTATCTAGACCTACAGGTATTAGAACTATTAGATATTCATGATTGCGCTGAGTACCAGTACAAATTTATGGCCTAGATCAACCGATAGTGATTTTCATCAATATAGAATTTGATCTATTTAAATTAATAACAAATGAATATGCCTAGTAAATTAATGTAACAAGCTTTATTTTATCAACGGCTACGTAAACATGGCTAAAATCATGAGTGATTTATGGCTATTGAGTGATTCAGGTGTGGTATTATTACCAGGAATTTAATTTGCTATGACGTTGCTGGTACGCGGCCTATTTTAGGAAGGAGGCTCGTGGGACGTGACGCACTAAACGACTCTTGATGGGAGTCGTCGTACAATTTGTAAAACTTAGCTATCTTCGCTAACACTTACTGCTTTTCTTCATAGTTCTAATTAATAATATATAAAAGACTAAATTTTGCCCGCACCTTTGCTCTCGTAAATATAAGTTTTGTTAGATAGAGTTAGGTTAGAAACAGTACTTTTATCTGGATGAAAGGTATGCTATGTTCTTTACGCCTGATAACAATTAGGTATGCGAAATTTCATGATGATCAGCATGATGATGATTTCATGATGAGCAGATAAGGCGACAAAGCGTAACAGACTCAGATTCGGTTTTATAATATTTAGTAGGATTTTGTCTTGCACCTAGATTAGAAGTAAAACTATAACGTTTATATTTTCAAATATAAACGTTAAAGTGAGTTTGCTTAATGTGTTCTAATTGATAAATACATTTGAGGCAAGCTTGAATAGAAGTGGGCAATCTATCTACGTCCATCCCCGAGCGCCTAAGGATCGTAAACACGCCAGTCAGAGTCACCACTGCGATCCCTTGAGCCTCCAAACTACAGTTTTATAGGTAACTTAGTCTTATTGAATGTTTTTATTGGATATATTTTGTTTAGTGTTAAAGTTATAGACTAAAGCAAAAATAATATTATTGACTTCTCTGTCTGTGTAATTTATATATGGACTACACAGAGTTCATATTATAGATGGATGTGAATTGCGAGTGTTTTCTCACAAGCACCTATTTAAAAAACAAGTCGATAAATGTAGGACACCTTATATGCTGCCCTTAGCTACACATCCTTTTTAAAGGAAAGTAAGTTTTTCATACTAATTCCGACATCACATTCTCCCCGCAAAGCTGCGAGCAAAAGCTTAACCTATAAAAGAAACAACCATCACTCATTAATATCGTCCTCGCACATCATTAAAATGATCATTCCATACGAGCCTCTTGTCTAAGACTTATGAAGCCATGGCTATCTATTCCATTGTTAAGTCGACCAACAGGTGAATTTAATTGAGCATCCTATATTCAGTGTACGAGCACCGACTCTTAATGAAGCAAGTATTAAGTAGTTGATATTTTTTATAATTCCTGATAAGTATGGCCATTGTATTACATACATGTTAAGAGGAGACATAAATAAACAATAAGTCGATAACTGCGGGCAGTGTTTATGCGCGAATTGCAAAGCAGTTAAAGATGACACAAAGTCTAAATGTCTTAAATTACGATTGAGTCCACCTGCTAATACATTTTCTTTAACAGGATTTCACGCAAAACATTAAAATTCAAGTGGAGAATTAATAAAGAGATAAATAAATTTAAGAGCAGCGGGAATGTGGGTCTGCCGTTACGGGCCCGGTTCGCTTTATGTGCATATCGAAGATGGATGGCGCAGTGTGCGCTGCGGCGAGCGCGGGTCGCGCGGGTCGGCGCGGCGGCCGGGCGCGGCGGCGGGGCGCCGCCGCCCCTCGCAGTAATGGCCGCGACCACTCCAGCCCCGTCAGACGACAAAAATGCCATAATAATGGCCCCTGAACACTTTTTGCTGCACCGCTCCAAATACCCACTGAGCCCCTACTACGTGACGACACGCCGGTCATCTCTCTTTTATTGAGAAATTCGTCAGTTTTATACCCGTATGGAAAAAACTACATGTCCGAGGACCGGAATCCGGTTGTGTCATTTCAAACACTTGATAAGTATCGTTTGGGAACTTTTTACGTTCAGAATTTCAGCGGAGCTTCTCTCGTTTAGTATTCGACGAATGCAAGGTTTTTATCCACCTGAGGATGGCACGGTCACCTTCAGAACTCTTTAATTGTGAACCTATAAGAAACTTATTTCTTTTATAGACTTGAGAAGCTCCACTGACAATGGCTTATTAATGGCTATTCGCATTGGAAATATAAAAAGAAGCTCTCTGAAGTTCCTATGCGGCCGCTCTGAATACAGTCCTTAACTAATTTTAATGACAGTACAGTAGATTTTATATTTTTATAAAGGTTACACGCTATTTCTGTTGCGAATCTTTGTACCATTAAAATCCAATAAGCGTAAATTAAATATACTTCAAGTTTTATTCGTTAATAAAACAATCGTATTCAATATTCAATAAAAAGTATTGATCGTACATATTTTCGCCGAGAGACAATATTTATGGACCTGCAGGAATTCAGCTCAGGACTTTGCGAATGCAGCAGTTATGCATTTATGAACTAATAAGCAATGATGAATAAAAATTGAAGCAATACGCTGAGTCATCAACAGCTAATTAAAAACAACGATCTGCTAATAATTGGTAGTGTTATTATCGAGGCGGCGTTATTGAACGTCACAAAAGGTGGACCAATTAAGAGTTTCCCCGAATGTCCGGACGCAAAGTTCAGAATGATAGCACCGTCAATTATGGCTGGCCGCCTCGCTGCCCGCTCAACCAATTACCAACCAGCCCACCGATTGATAAAAAGAGTTTCGAAAAATTCGCCCAAACAAATTTGGGTTATCTCTTGCGCGGAACCGCAGGCACCACGTGAGGTTACTTTCCCAAAGACCAATTTCGACCACCGAAACTTAACTGTCGATAATGTTAATAATTACAAACCAGGTAAAATTATAAGACTCTTGGAAACACTCACAAATTTGGAGACATTAAAAAATTGTAACGACGACGCAGAAATTCAACTTTTCACGAATACGATTTTATTTACGAGCCGAGGACGGTAGAACCTCGAAAAAACTAGTTCGCGCTTCATGTATGAACCATGACGCGGTCGCAAGAACAATCACTGAGAATAATTCATATTCCGAGAGCGCTGCAAACATCCAGAGTCGATTTACGGGCCGCCTCTGCGCTTCTGTCGCGACCGGTATCTTAGTTACTTTCGAAAATAATTGGATTTCGATTGTGCGAGAAAAAGGCATTTGCGGGGTACCCGTCATTACTAGCTACCTTTTACAGACTGTATAAATCGTAATTGGGGATATGTAGCGAGCGCTATCGCTGCATCGGGCGTGTCTAACGCTTCGGTACTCGGGCTTAAGGAGTCCCTTGCCTATTTAGTTCCCATCGGCGGCTATTGCAAGGGGCGCTGGGCTCTGCGACACCTGTATGCGTTATTTTGTCGCATAAATTGACGTTAATTCAGTCGCGAGGCGGTTGTCCCCTGGTTTATTGAACTCTGTATCCAGATAAGGCGCGGCTTCTACGTAGTAGCGGTGAAAATATCCCATAATCTCGTAATTTTTCCCGACTCGTTTGCATTTCCTGCTGGAGTTCGTGAGCGAGTCATGCGCTTCTCATAATTAATTCAATTCAAATCACATCGCCCACGAGGTTTCCAATTTATCTGGTGCACCTTATAGGGAGCACGATTGCAGTCGCTGAGATTTCTCACACTATAACTGTGGAAGGTATATTCCATTTTACCTTTGCCCCCCATGTAAGTATAAGCAAAACAGACCCCACTGCATATCGTACGGGCTGTACGTAACTAGATAGTGGCAGTGTATTAGCACACAATAAACTTATCTAAGAGGAATCTGCTGTGTTTGTAGCCGTTCTCCTAAAACGTCTATTTTCCGCACAAGCAATGGAAATGTCGTCGGGTCTGGATAAACGGGTGAGTGCAGCAGAGAGGGGGGCCGAGACGCGGGGGACGGGCTTGTGGTCTAATGAGGCGCGCCCAGTGTGCGCGGGCGCTGCACTCACGCACGCACGCCGGCGATTTATGTACTTAGGTATGAATTTAAATGAATACCTACGCCCATTTCAATTACGCAATATAACCTAAGTATGAATTACTCTGTAAACATTAAGTTTGTTTTTTTAACCGTAAGCAAATCGTATTTAAAATAAACACCGCGACCGGACCGACATTAATCAAGATTAGCGAGGATTTTCAAACAGCAGTGATACATGGCCGCCAGAAATAGTTGCTTAATGACATCTCGGTCATTTATACTTAAGTGATTTCAGTACCTACTTAGAATCAAAAGGGTACGTGGGTAATTTAGGTAGGTATTCACATAAACATTAATTCAGTTTTTCTTGCGGCCGAGACCCGAAGAGGTGCTTTAGCTTAATAAATATTAGCAAATAGGCACTTCGTATGTACTACCGTAACGCACTGGCTTTTAAACGAATTGCTTCGCATAACAATAAAAACGGCTATAGGCCCTTCACACATTCTAATGTGCCCAATGCTCCTTCATTTGTCGGGGGCCAGCACGCAGAGGAAATATTTTCCCAAATCCATACAGCCTTAAGGATCTCATAAAGCAGTCGTTTTCCCCACGCGAAAGTATGGAAGTGAGATTTATGTCGGGGACTTCGGTCTCGAGCCCGGGGCTTTGCTATGATGAATTGACACTTTTTCAGTGGTGCCTACAAATTTCAACTCCAACAATATACGCACCCGGAATGAACAATGAGAGGTAAGAGTTGCCGCCGTTATGGCTTGGAAACTTTTAATGTCTCCAATGAGGTAAGGCCTCCATAAATATTTCCATTTATAAGATTAGTAGCTTTTACTTTGAGTCAAGTAACGCAGTCGGCTATAAGCATGTTAATTAAGTTTAATAATTATACTTAATTCATATTTTTATCATTTTTAGTCGCTAATTAATGTATCTTTTTTAATACGGTGCCGTGCTAGAAGGGTTTGTCTATTTATATTTTAATTTTCCCCTCATTATACAGTTTGAAGAGCCATGCTCACGTGTTCCTGGGGCCAGCAAAAAGTGTAAACACATTATTAACATGAACGGCCACCACCATGACTGCCCGGCACGGAATCTTTACTACATTTTTGCATAACAAACCCAGCTATGATTTGTTGACTGCGTTTTATCACATCAACTTAACTCCGTAAATATTTGTTAAAAAAGTAATTATTTACCCGAGTATTTAATTTTCTTTATAGTACTAGAATGTATGCTCATTAAAAATATAATAAAAGAAATACCTAACATTCTAGCCCAGTGAATGAAGTAAAAACTGGCGCATGCAAAACACTTCACAATACTGATGACTTCATTCATCCAACGAAGCTTTAGGCAATCGTCTAAATTATAATAATAAGCGGGCGTGAGCTCAGCCGATGGCTCGTCTTAATAAAGCCATTATAAATATCTGATTCCTCGGTGTACGTCCAATCGTCCGACGCCAAATGCCAAAGGGTTACCGCTCGTATATATCATGAGACAAGGATAATTTAAATGAGATGTTCGTATCGACTTACTTATCGACAACCATACTTATTTTGACATTCGATATTATATTACTCGCCGCTTATACATATAGCTATAATATATAAGAGTATTGATTTTAAGTTGCTTTAGTTTCGGACGTAAAGCCGTCGTGATACATTCATAGAGCGAGCGTGCAATCGTGTGCTACGCCTATTATGGTTACGAAGTCCTTTCGTTAATGTATTTGCATTTTAGAAAAGATTGCCTAAATTTTTTGCGTCTCTTTCGTTCCGTTTCAATTAAACCATTTTCCCCATAAAAACGACTGCAGACACGCAATAATAAACATGTTGAATGGGATTTATAAAGGCAGTAAGTCGATAACATTATTTTCGTTTTAATATTCGCATACCTTACGATTGCTACCTCTTTAATAAAAATAAAGTCGAGATAGGTACGTATATCGGATGCGGTAACCGGTGATTTAAGAGGCCGGCCGGCTAACAATAGTGGTCTTGGCCGTATGAATAAAACGTATACAAATTTAATCAAAGAGAAATCTATTAGTAAAATGAGAAGTACGGAAGGGAGCGCACCTATACATATTCAACGAGGTACTGCATCACGAACGGGCCAATTTATGCGGCAACTCCTGAGAGTATCTTACTTTTACCTCGGCCATATGTAAAACTGGAGTATTTCTTTGCGCGATCAGATCGTCACCTGCTGGACCGAGGCATATTGACTAACAACACCTTTAACTTTTTAGTCATTTCTTTAATTATTCTGTGTATCCTTTAACTGTATTCAGCAATAAATATGGAAGATCCAAGCGCACGTAGCCTGTCATCGCCTTATCAATTTCATTTAAAATACACTAGCCATAATATTATACGTTGAATTAAATCCAGGTGAACGCTTACATTAAGCTTTATAGTATGTAAAAAGCAGGTACTCGCAGACTACCGACTGCCTAGTTCGGTCCACGCACAAGTTTCCTTTAAAGTATTAATCAAGAGCCGTGTCGCGTTTTGCCGTTCCTTTTTTATTTTGCAAGTGCATCTGCCCTCTGTATATAGTAATATACTTTATAATACGGCCATTATTATAACAGGTACATTTATTTACTACCTATTTAGATATATAAACTGCGTCACCAATTTAAAGTGACATAATAGTGTAATAATAAGTTTTTCTTTTGTCAGCTCATAATTAATTATTAAAGTTATAGATTAGTATCTATATAATCTAGTCTCATGTTAGTATTCTTATGAACAGATATACATTTATGAACGTTAAATTTTAATTAAAATAAATCTGTACATTATTATTTTATTAACAAAGAAAGGCGTTCCACAAGGGCGTCATCTAGTTCTTAATCAAAACATGCATTTATGACCGTTATATTCTGTTATGTTACGTCAGTAGAGCCACATGGACAGATGGTATCGCTTACAAAACGACTTTATCTAGTCACGATGTTACATACAGTTAGTTCTGGAAACACGAACCGACTGAAAGGGTTCCAATTTTGATGTTATTTTGCTCCTATGCGCTTACCAGTTCGTTAAGTATTTGAAGTTGATTTAAAATATATACAAAGATTATATCGTTTATGTCAGAAAAATAAATAGAAACGCATTTTATATGGATTATGGAATTGAAACCTAATTAACAGTCACTTAAATTATTCTGTTTGTTAACGTTACAAATATTTCATTTCAAGCAGTGAATAGATGAAAGCGGTTGACAGGAAATATATTTCACAAATCATGACACCCCACGTGAATTATTTCTGTACGTTTGAAACCGTGCTTTTTAAATAGGAAAGAGTGGGAATAGTTGCGTGTAGCGCCAGACAGGCGCTAAAGTACGGGGATCGATGTCCCAATTGGGAACCAACTTGGCCGGGGTGACGACGGAAAAACTGTTTCAGGCTTTGGAATTTATACCATACGTCTTGTTTAAAGACTGTCACAAAATAGTAATGGAACTTTCCAGATTTATCTCTCCTATAAATAGATAAGAAATAGCTTGACAATTTTTTGAAAGCTTCATTGCGGAAACATTAATTTATTTCGCAAACATGTGTAGAACTAGGACATAAATTCGTAAGATTGTTATGTTTATCTTTTATAGTGACGAGAAAAACACGTGTAGATGTCACTATATCGTTCTTTTAAAACTGTGAATCGACGATTTAATATTACAATAACACGTGTTTATTTTATTTCACTATGAATTCTAAATTCATCATTTACTAAAATAAACTTATTCTCCTATTGGGTAGTATATAAGAGAAATAGTATCTCGATAAATGTTGGCAATATAATAGCGGCCTTAGACGTATTTGAATATCTTGGCGCGCATCGGTCGCCGGCCATTGTTGTCGCTACCCAGTATGGACTTAATTAAGGAGGGGTAGAATAGGTGGAAAGATCTACTGGAATTTAGAGGATGGTCAGCGGTGGTAAAGCCAACCAAATACGTACCAGTAATAGCCGGTTATTGAAGCCCGAGGTGTTGAATAACAAGTTAGAGGGGAATAGTTTCTGTTTTTGTTGAAGATAGAAATGGTATTACAAACGTATATGGTTGTTATTAGGAAATACAAAAATAAACGTGTTGGAGTAAATGCGTACAAAAACATGTTACTTAACATTATTAACATTTGATACGAAATTGTTGCACACTTGTGATTCAAACTTAAGATAAGATGAGCATTCTTAAGATAACTTGAAATAATATTTTAAATATCTACTATTTCTAAACTGCTACTTCAGTAGCTATTATAAACGAGCGTATTTATGAATCATTGAAACCTGTAACCAGGTGATCAAATAAATAATATAGTAATAGTATTAAAATATTCTGACAATATTATAACTATTTAAGAAGATATGTCAATTGTAACTATCGATTTTGGCGGTGAAGCTCGCCATTTTGAATTAATAATGACAAAATTAAATGTAAATTACGTCATGTATCCTAATATATAGCATTCTTTGAGTGCCAGCTATACCGCAAGCATTTCATTCGTTCATATCGCTCGGCGGTTACCAAACGAAGTGGCTATTTCAAACTCTACATAAACCTGACGAAACACATATGAGCAGTTCCTACCAGGATACTTTATTTATGAAAATAAATAGCATGTAGGCTGTAGGTAATATATATTCGCGATAAAACTTCCTTTCTTGCCCCTCTCAGCATTAACTGCGGCCGGGTAAAAATTCTATTAAAGCTATAGACATGCAGATATCGTACAACACAACTCCACCCAAGTAAACGCTACTGTATTCTAAGCGGCCGTCCGTCTACATTGATCCTTACGTTTGCGTTCAAAGCAATAATGTTAATGTTTGCCGTCTCGTACGTTTATTTGCTTTCAAATTCGGCTGTGGGGAAATCAAGATGGTAAACTTGCATAGTCGTAGTGGTCGCCTTTCAAACCTTTGGGAATAACAAACAATACTTCGAACGTTAGTTTGAGATGTGTAGTCAAGCGAACTTATGAGCCGATATATGAAGGTGTGTGCCGTTCATATGAGCTAAAATCCAGGGAATATTCAATAAATTCAACGAGTCTTTTGAAATTCATAAGTGTTACTTCGTGACCTGAATGAATAAATGATTTTTGACTTTGACTCTGATGAAAATCTTTCTTTAGAAGATGAGTATGTTATCTATTATTCATATAAAAATGTTCATACAAAAGTGCAAGAAGCAATTAATTTGAAATTCTCAATATCTTCAATTTAGCCAAGGTATACAGTTATAGTCTGCCAATGGAAATAAATAATTGCGCAGAACGAATGAAGCAGAAGCAAGCGACCCATGCTTTCAATTAAGCAGGTACACATATAATTGTGTTAGCGAGTCAATGGCGAGCGTAACTTGTAATTAAAATAGTTTATTCTAATCCAGTATTCAACTAAGGCGAGTTTTTCACGACTGTACTACGAATATGGTGCGGTGTTTGTTATACACTATGAGCGGGTTGTCTTATTAGTTATTACGCTTCATTTATTGCTTTTTATATAGGTACAGTCGTTACCACAATTCCTTAAAAAGAGTATATAATAAAAATATATTGTTCTCAGAAATGATAAAACGTTTGGACGTGTAAACAAGCGTGAGTTCAGATCACTTCACTGCACTTCAAATCTATTAAAATACTAATTCTGAAATGACATTGAGAAATAACCACAATAATGTTTTTGGTATTTTCTACTAGTACATATCGTTCATTAGTGAGATTTGGAAATTTTTGTAATGAGTTCTCTAACGGGAACGATGTGTTCGCTTCCCTTATAAGTTTAAACCACACAGGGAGAGGCCGCGGAGTTTACTGCAGGGATATAAATTAAATGCTTACGTTTCGCTTGCCCCGCTTCGCTAGTTTAATTAAGCGTCTCCTCCTTTGTCTGCATGTGCGTACACATTCAACATGTTCCCTGTTGTTCTTGAGACCACTGGAGACGCATTGTCCCATTCTATCGACCCATACTTAAGGCGGTTTGAATTTAAATTCTTGAAGACGGCTTTGGCTAAGACTTCCTTAGCGAGAATGTCTGTATATGGAATAACACGGATACCAAGATTTGGTCAATATGTGGAGTCTAAAGATTCCTACATCTTCAATCTAGGAACAAACTTATTCAGGTAGAAAAACAGAGCAACTCTGTAAAGTCTACGGCCACATAAAAGCAATAAAATATGAGCGTATACACTAGATAAACTTAGAAACATTGACATTTCGAAACTAGCTAAGCATATTACTGAGAATCTGTCTACATAAATGTACCATTGACTCTTTATATATTATGGACCTTTATATACTAAGCCGTCCTCCTAATTGCGTCACGTAAATTGCCTAACACAAAATGTGTCAAAAAAGCAACGTTAATTTGTACTGACAAACTGTACACAACATGTCCGCGAGATTAAATTTTCAAACATGGCGCCCAATTAATATTCCCGCAGAAAAAAATTTCATCATGTCTGCACAAACCTGTTGTTTAATCTGGTGTAACATGTTATGGCAAAATGTTTGATTAGATACCTGAACTTTGGGTTCCTATTTTACACGGCGCACAATTTTCGATCACATTTTTAAGTAAAACACGACACACACACTCTACGACCAAGTTATTCGGACACTACAAAAACTTTAAGCCGTTGATCGCCCCGTTCCTTAGCAGGTACGGAATGCTTTTTTACCTTAACAATGGCGACTTTCTCTCAGACAATAACTCAAAAAACTCCACTTTTTATGCGCCCTTTGCAACAGAACCAACTTTCTCTTTACATTTGTGCATAAAACAGTTATTGTACTAATAGTAAAAGAAACAGATTTCACTTCAAAATGATTTTTACAGTCAGTATTGGTCGCGTATTCGATCGAGCTATCCGATCCACGGCACAATCGTGATGATACTGAAAAACGGTATTCTTTTATCCAGAAATCTCTTAACGAGGTTAGTTTAGGCAAACTTTTGTGATGTGATTTTTTGTTCCATTTTATTCGGGTCCATATGAGTACGTTATATTGTCGTTTCAAAGCCGCGAGTCCCTAACCAAAGGGTTACGCCGCTCGCGCCAGTTTTGGATGCGCAGGAGTGAGCGTGATGCAACAATTCCGTTAATGGCTGCCCGGTTAGAACGGAGAACACGTTTGAAGAATAATTTGAATACCGAAATGCAGATGGCTTCTTTTATCCGAGGGGCTCCAGACCCGCCGAACTACAAGTTAATTAAGGTTTGCCCATCAATTAAATATTGGTTTTGATTGTTTTCATTTCGCAGATTAAGTTGTGTTCTTGATTTATACATTAATTGTGTTTCTTAATTAAGAGATCCACATCGAGATCGCGAACTGGTTGATTCCGGTTATTTTGCAATGCTAAAAAGCATACGTATGTAAATAAGTTGATAGATGTGGAAGTCTAATTTAGAGGTATCGACTAATGTAGCACGTTGAGAGCTGAAGGTCGGTTCTCATAAATTTTATCACAACTTATAATACATGACAATAAATCCGCGCAGTCAAATCTCGCACATTCGTATCTAGGACGATGCATTCGTTCAACGAACGGATTCACTGAGCGAAACACCAAAATTTATTGGGTTAGTAGTTGCCGTAGGTCGATAAAACTACAAACCGACAACAGAACGGCGTAACTCAATAAATCGGAAAGAAAAAAATACGACCTACGACAGAAAGAAACAGAGTAAGCTTTTGCATGATGTCTCTCGAAGGTTGTATGACTGAAAAGAGCAATGCGCAGTGCAATTTTGTGATATCTTTTTCACTCTTTCAATGGCGGAGCTGGTAGGCGACATACGGACGTTATAGTGTTGAATTAGCATATTTATTGCTAGTTACACGATGAAATAAATTTATCTTAGGCCATTGGGCCTCAGCCATATTTGCTTTTTCTCTGCGTCACATATTCTCACTTCCGCTTGTCTCATGGGTGTGGCTGGGGTTGTGATGATCTTTTATTACTTTGCTTGGTTGCATTAGGTATATTTATTTAGTAAATATTTCCCTTCATACAATTTAAAATTTGGCGATATACAAATAAATAAAATACACATTGCAATTCTCCTATTTTAGGTACATTCTTAATTAATAAGACATTTCAGATCATTAATCTCTAGTATTATATGTTAACATACAATCCCTAATATCGTTAGTAATTTTATTTATAGATAATATTTCTTCTTACCAAATAACTATAACAATTCCAAATTATAGAATTAGCTTTACTAACCATTTTAAAGCATTTATATCAATAATTCAGTTTACTAAATGAATTTTCAATTATTCCTGTTTATCAATTGAGATTATTATATAATATTATTATTGACTAAGTATTTAGTTTTTATTATTTTAAATATTATAATGTTCTATATAATTGTTTTTGTGTTTCGAATAGTCTTTATTACCTAGTATCTATAAATACCATAGCATCTTTCAAGTATACCTACCTACTTCTTTCTTAGCTTTTCACTTGTTCTAGAGTTGTTAAGCTCACCCAAACTGCTCAGAGGTACCATACTTAAATGAACCATGGTTATATGAAGAGCTAAAATGTTGAGTATTATCTTCACCAAACATTCAACGACCATTGTATGCCAAATTATTCAAAACTGCAGATGTAATTAAAAATAAATTTGTAAGTACCTACCTACTTAATATTATCTAATAATTAATCACCTACTTCTTATAGCGGCCAATATAACTGGAGCTGGGTGTGTCAATAAGACTCAAACCCACTGACTTATTGCTTTTTTTTAATAATAAAGTAGTATTCTACCACACAGGAACACACAACACCATCTAGCCCAAACTAAACAGAGCTTGTACTATGGGTACTAGACAATGGATAAACATACATATATACTTTTATTTGTAAATACATACATATTATACATAGAAACACCCAGACCAAGACAAACATCCATGTTCATGCACACAAATGTTTGACTTGTGCGGAATCGAACGCGCGACCTCAGGCGTGGCAGTCGGTTACACCACTACGCCACCGAAGCCGACTGATAGTCGTTGGTTAAAGTAACCCTAGGTATAACAGCCTTGATTATAAGAGATTGTGGTTTGTGCGTCTCTACGTGGTTCATTGTTAACCGGAAACCACAAAACTTCTCAAATTACTACCAGGAATCTTAATTTTCAGAATACCAAAATAATTTATTTTTTGTAGGCCCATTGTATCGTGCAGAATAAAATATTACAGTAACCAATATATAGTTTTAGTAGCGGACTATCATGATTGTTTTCAGTTCCAACCATGCCTGTATTTCTTTCACCATTATTTTTCATATTGCTGCGCCGATATTACTTCTTACCTGAAACAATAAAAAATTAATATTAAAAATTAATATTTTAATTCATCGCGTCGGGTTACGCAATTTATCATTATAAATAGGTAGCCCGAACCCTACCTGCCTTCGGCATATAGCCGGCACATACGCACACTCCGTAAACGCCTCTGACAAAACCGGTCAGACACGCCGCCGGCATACAAATGTACTCTCGTTCCGACACATTCTCCGTCTTTCATCGGCGCCAAAACATCACATAAATCTAACTCGCTCGCTCAGCCGAACCAACTTCACTCCGGTGAACCCACCGACCAATCGCAGCGGGGCAAACCATCGCCATATTGGATGCGCCGATCGCGCTGCCCTCTGTTTCAACAAATGCGAAACGTGGCTTGTGTTTTCCTTACTGTTTTTGTGTGGTTTTCTTGGTTTTAAGCGTTTTTCATTGTTTATTTCTTATAAAATCAGTGAATTATTGCGTGTTATGTTTTTGTTGGCTACTGTTTAAACGTTTTTATGTTTATTTTGTGTGAAAACAACAGTAACAATGTCAAAATGACGCCACCGCGCATACCTAAAGCTAAGTTCAGTTTGTGCAATGGTTTGTTTCCAAATAAATCAAATAAAATGTTTGTTTATATCATAAAACAAACTATTTACAGTACTAAAAGTCATTGATAATCATAACAAACAGCAAATATCTCGCAAATGTGATCCAATTGGAAGATACTTAGACGAAATACTTCAGTATTTTTGTCGTACCTACAGTTGCTTTCAAGCCCCCTTTTCTAGTCACAAAAAGTTAAAATAGTTAAGAAATGAAATATGGCAATTAAAAAGCATATATATTTCTTACCCAGCCAGTAACGATAATATGAATCTCATGTGGCAAAGCATTATTGTCGTTGGTCAGCCTAATCATACTTTTTCCTTTAATTTTAATAAATAAAAAGCTTTCTTTTATGAGACCTACATTAAATATTGAACCAAAAAAGTGTTAACCACGATGAAAAAGAAATAACCTTATAAAGAGGGTTTGTTACATCCTAACCTCAAATTGGATTTAACATAAAGTTATTTTAAAAGATTACCTTTATGTGAAATACTTGGTAGTATTTGTAATTAAACTAAGTAAATACTTATTATAATTTATTTGTTTAGTTTATTACTGATTTTTTACGCTTAGTTTTGATACAATAATGAGGCCGTCGGACGGGATAACCGCGAAGACCCGACGGCGCATGCGTTAAGCTGTTAATAAATTTTATGGCGTAGACTAGCAATATCGCCTGCCAAATTAATTTTATGTATTCTTTATAACATGAGCTGTTGCATAGTCCTTTTTTATATTACCTAACTAAATATAATTCCAAATTTAACAATCAAATTATTTTAAAAAGTTTCTTTTTCTGCACTTCTATGTAAATAACTACATACCTACCTAATCCGTGGATAGTTAGGTAAGTATATTAAGTTAGATTAAATAAGAAAGTCTCAGTTCAATAAAAACGCTGTTAATTTATTTATTTTATTTATTTAATAATAGCATTATTATCAGTTTCAAAGAAGAATCATAAACAATGCAAGACATGAATAAACATAGAACGCAAAACACCTTATAATAAAACAAAGGCAATGCTTGCGAGAACATTTCAGTTTCAAAGATATATTTCTTTAGCTCGTAGGGATGAAGATGCAGATAAAGTTAGTTGCAGTTGTGATATCGTGAAAGTTGGGAACCACTCTGAATCCTAAATAGAACCTTACTGATGAATAACTACTCTATTGAAAATCAGTATCTCCCTATTCAAATAGGTTGTACAATCTATTTGGAGTATGATTTGTTACTTTTGGTTTTTAAGTCTTTTTAATGACTAGATGTGCCCGCGGTTTCACCCGCGTTTGTCGGTACTGCGCGATGACTACACACGCGACTAGCGTGATGTTATATATAGCCCATAGCCTTCCTCGATAAATAGGCTATCCGACACTAAAATAATTTTCATTTCGAACCAGTAGTTCCTGAGATTAGCGCGTAACTCTTCAGCTTTATAATATTAGTATAGATTTTATTCAGTTCTGTAGATTTTATTGTTTAATAGTAGGTAGGTATACATACATACATAGATTCACACCTGTTTCCCAGAGGGGTAGGCAGAGACTACGGATTTCCTTTTGCTACGATCCTGACACACTTCTCTGGCTTCATTCACTTTCATCACAAAAATATATAAAATATAAATGAACACATGTTTATTACGCAAAAGGATTTCCTTCTAACTATATCAACGTGCATGTCGATGTTAGTTTAATGCAGTATAAACTGTATCAGAATTGTATATAGCCTTTTCAAACAATAAACAGCGCGAATAATAAGAGGCCATAAAAATGAAATGTCTCTCACAATACATTAAATAGTTTACAGAGAATATTTACCTAGCTACAGTGCAACGCTTGCATTACACAGATAAAATACGGTGCCAAGTCTTCCCCGGGCAAAAGAAGCGAAACGAAAGGGGAGATTTACTGTGGAAATTTTGGAAGTCAGCCGGGACTGCTATGTGGTGGCTTTCATTAATCACACGATGGAAAAATACCATCCACTTCCTACTAACTTCCTCGCTGGACGTCACTTATTTAGGTACGTCCCCGAAATTTCTTTACACCACCATTCCATTCCACAAGTTCCTTCATAATGCCATGTTTGATTCGCTTCGAAAAAAGGGGCGAATTCAGGGAGTGATCCGAATTAGCTATACGCATGTACGCTCTAATTTAAACGAATGAGCCGGACCTAAGCCTACTTAAACAAATTTACAACGATCGTTTCTTCTGAAGGTGACCCAAATTACCATGAAAAAAGTTTAACAGCCCTTTATTTCAGAACAAACAGAGGCTGTTGGTGGGAATCCCGTGTAATCCGGCCCACTTATCACGCGTGCAAAATGCAAATTCAAGCGGGGCCCGGCGTACGCAGAATTAACGAAACCGGACCGGGATACGTACGTCACCGAAATTGTCAAAGTTCGCAAGTAACATTAACACGGGATAAACAAGGTAATATGAGACTCTACCGAAATCCAGAGACATCCATTAAGTATATCACATTTATATTTAGCGCTTATAAAATTTTGCCAAATAAAGGCTATACGAACCATTTATAAAAATAAAATCCTCTTAAAATTCAAATGAAGAACGACCAGAAATGAATTATGAATTCAAAGTTAAACAATAAACAATTCTGTCTAATTAAATGCAGTGGATGCGTTCTATAATTCATTCTAAATCGATAAAATGAACAAAGGCGAAGCGTGTGTAAACGCTATAGCACTTGCGCGCTTTTCAATACTTCTTCACATTATTGATTAGTTTCTGAGAAAAACTTGGCACGCCTGTACGACAGAACGAATGTAGGTAAGTAAATGCGCCATATTATAAAACAATTATGGGAATAACCCTACAAATCGAGCCCCAGCATTTGTCACGAACCATCACTCGTTTAGTGCATTGTTTCAAACAAAATAGTATGTAAATTAAACTCAAATATTTTAATTAATCCAAATGACGATTAATTGCATTAATTTTATGGCTTGTGTTTATTCAGAACGGGCACATTTATCATTAGGTTTGCGTTTTTCGATCTGGCTATGGTTTTTGATGTACGTTTATGTAAATTGTGTAGGGTTATCAGAGACCCAATTATAACATAATTATGTTGAAACCTTTGATATTTTGGCTCTAACATTAATATCCCAAGAGCGGGGCGCGGCTAATCTTCGCCTATTTTAACCGAGCTATGGTCTGCCGAATCCCGAAGCTTAACGCCCTGTTTGTTGGCTAATACGCTTTTAACACCTGTGTTTTCCGATTTATGTAATGTTTCTATGAGATAATGTAGCTTTTGTATGGAGTGGTGAGTGAAATGCGGCCCTGTCGGCCTGTCGGTGGGCGTACAAACAGTTTTCACTGATGGACTGATGTGTATTGACGCATCGAACTAGCGATTTCACGCCAATATATTTCACTACATAAACTTTGTCTATATGGCCATATATCTTTGAACTATTTGTTGCCAGGAAAACCTTTCCAATAATTCTTGATTTTTATTTCATAGGAAATATTTTAAGTACAGTTCCAAAAAATTGAATAGTATTTTATTTGATTTTACTGTTATTATCGTTTAAAATCATGGATTATATGAAAGTTTTATTATATCACAATAAAGTAGGCTATAAATGAATGTAAAAAGCATTAACACATAAAATAAAATTGTTAGGTATAAAGGAAACAAAAAGACAGTTTCTCTTGATTATAAATGGCAGCTAAGAAACATTTTCAGGGGCTAATTCTGATGAAACGACCCGAGCTCACATTAAACGCATCTACATACATATATCCATTAAGTGTCTACTTGAACGGGACAAATACACTGGTTGTAAATCACAGCATATTTATAAAATATAAACTTAGGACTATATTAACTTAATTAATTGAACTATTGTTTCTTTTAATTTATTTATTTATCTATAACTTTAATTGTAATTTATATAAAATATTTAATTTTGGCTTTTAATGTATTGTATTCTTTTAATATTTTGAAGGTTATTTTATATAATATTTTCTCTACTTAACCTAGCCGCTCTTCAATTGTATATTATTTTTCAAATGTTGTGCTCAACCTTAGGTAATCGGATCTCAAATTGACATGTAAATTATTTCTCTAACTAATATTATTCGCATATGTAATTAGATATCTGTAGTTGTGCCTATTTAATAAATAAATATTTTAATAAACATATTTATAGCTTATCTAAGATATATAATAGTACCTATATAGTTGGACAGATTTCATAACATAATAAATATTTTTTTTACTTAGTTAAATGCGCCTGATTCGTACTCCCTCGCCACAAGGGGAGGCGAGAATAGTGTACTTCGGACCTACGAACCAAAACCCCACGGTGTGCCCCTTCGCTGCCTTGTATAGAGGATGGGCCACCCAGATTTGCAATTTCATCCCCAGTTGAGATTGATCTAAAAATTGAATCGAACGGATCCGAATTAATTTAATTTATTCGAATAATCGAATTTGAAATCCTCATATTAAAAATGACAGATATCAATTAATATAACATTTTCTAAAGCAGCAGCAGCAGTTAGGTCTTGTAATTATCTACTAGAATAACTATAATGACCCAGAGCTGTTTAAACACAAATATCGTAGGCATGTATCCGATATGTCGGTCGTTGAGTAATTAATGACTAATGAGATAATTGCAACATGTATTCCGCTTTTAATAATCATATTTGCTATCAATTTCTATTGCTATGTACATGCCTACATCTAATTGATGCTAGGTGTATAATCTACGCACGTCAATGATAAGATCTTACATAATTTATTGCCTAAGAAATAATTTTACGTAATACATATTATATCAATCAGTAGATACATGTTTATGACTTTAATCAATTTATTTCGCTAACTATAATATCTTGAGATAGACTTTCGGCGATCTAAAAGTCAGAGTAATAAAGAGACGATTCAATTTATTTCATAATCGCAATCACAATCCGTTTGTGCAAAAGTCAGGGCCATTATAAATAATGAGTAATATTGTTCCTTAAGTAATAAAAAAATGATATTGACTGCTGAACGATTACATATTGCGTAGCTTTGTGAGTAGATACTTTACATAAGTTTTAACTACCAGTTCAAAATTACTTTTTCCACGCCTACGTTTTTAAAATGCCATATTATCAAACTGTCTCTTTACCGTAAAATAATTCCAAAAACATTCGCGTACCATTTAAACAAATCATGACATAGATTGACTGAAAACAATTATTCCTTGATTGTACATAAAACACATATACCTTTAGTGTGTGTTAGGATGTACAGGTATCAACAAAAGTGTTAAGGTTGACAGCTACTAATATCTTATGCTCAATCAACGTCTGTTAGTTAAACTACATATTCCAGACTTCTTTTTCAAGAAACTACGATCTAATCTGAACTTTCAGCTACTGTATTAAAGGCGACGTTTCCTTAAAAGTCGCTTTGTATTTTCAATATAACTAAGTTACGGAGTCCTTACGTTGACTTTTGTAGGTTATTTGATAGCTGTGACGTCATTTTCGTATTCATTTGAAATAAAAAACAACTTTGTTTACCAAATTTATATGGTTATCTTTTCGTACGAGTAACATGAATGACATTTAAAAGTTTGTTTAATGAATCACGTGAGCCTATAGTGTTGTCACGTAGGTATTCTCTACATTGTCGTTACAGTCATTAAACCTTTACGTTATAGGCCTGTGCCATATTATTTTCAATCGATATAATTACAGCCATAAATCAGAATATGTTTTAGTTGGTCGGGGACGAAGTCATTATCAGATAATAACGAACGTTTCGCTAAGGGCCTACGCACACAAAACGAAATGAGCGAGATACGAACGCTACTTATGCAAAAGCACGCCACAACACAAATCTATTTAAGCTCGCACGATGTATACGTATTTACAATATTTCTATTACGATAAATTGTTAAGCTAAATTTTGTGGCTTTAGCCCAGGTGAAGGCATATCTGCATATTTATGAAACCGCGGAAGCCTCCTTAAGGGGAGCGTCTCGTTTTAAAAATGGCGGAAAAATGTTCTTTTTTTTACCCCCGCAAGTTTTTAACAAGATCCACCTTATTTATGCTGTACTAGGGCGGGTATCTGATGAGATTTATTGTGGGGAAGCGTGACGGATCGAACAAGTTCGCCAGCGAATACGTTTTGGCTGAATTTAAATTGGCTCCTTTACGTATTTGTATACTTTTTCGATAAGAGCTCGCCTAACTCGTTATGGCTACATGGAAATGCGATAAAACTTTACACAAAAAGAAAAGACTCCGCTGAAAAAAAAATTTATCAAGTTCTTTAACAGTTTTTGCCTAAGGCTTATGAATTATTAAATAGAGTATATATAAATGCACAATGGATTTAGCTTTGTTTGCAGTGCCGTGTATTCATTAATGTACCTAGATAGCTGCAATTCTGTGAGGATTGCACCTTACCTCTATTTTGTTACTTTAATATATTCTATAAAGTAGATATGCACCTTTTATATCTTTGAGTATTTGCATTGAACAAAATATATAGTAGGTATATTTTGTTTACTTTAATTACATGATTTTTATTTTATTATACCTGATATCACTTTGTACCCAGTTATTAATGTTATTCGGTGTAAAATATTTTTATTTTATGTTTTATACCTATGTAGTCGAACTTAGTTATTTTTAAGAATTATCTGGCTTTGTTTAATTAACTAACATAAAGTCTAGCTAGTAAGAAACTCAGTCACTGTTTCAATCGAAAACCTAATATTATTATTAATATCTATAATATAAGTACAGATAGATATATTTATTCATTTAGTTTTCAAGTAATTTTTAGTAAAAACGTTTGCAATATTTTGTTTGCTATACTTGTTGTGTAATATGTAGACAGGAACATAAGATATTTACACAAAATATTCTACTGTATCAAGTAATGGGGAACATAATATAATTCGAATAATATTCGAATACATTAGTACTAAGCGATACCATCGTATGCACTTATGTATAGTGTTTTAAACACATTACACTATAGATACTTACGATTATGTGCACACTTTGCTAACACTTCACTTTGAAGAAGGCAACGGTCGCTCGTCATTTAACACATAAATAGCGGGGTACCTTGCATATCTATCTAAAGCTTCATCCAACCTCATTAATTGTCGGCATCATAGACTGTATCTAACAAACAATATTTCTTTAATCCAGCCTCTACATGAATCTTCCACACATCACATTCATTACTTAATTAAAAAGAACCTTATCATATCATAAGATCGCATATCTTAATCGTATCACAGGTATTCCATGGCAATTACCCACTGTATATTATATGTCTTCAAGCAAACTAACATCCATACATCTACAGAATAGAAATTAATAATAAGTTCATTTACACAAAATTATTATACCTACTTAAATTTTCTCTTAATTTATTTGTTAATTTATACATTCCAGTTCTGCTAATGCCATTTTATCCTTCTTTTGATAGGATGCGTTTTTAGGTACAGGTAGGTATATTCGGATGCCTTTATAAGAGCAAAAAATGCTTGTGGTTTTCTGTTGGATTGTGTAATCAGAAATCAAACTGAAAAGTGATTTTAAAGTTATCAGTGTAGGTAAAAATGTAAATAATTCGAATATCTTTGAACATAATTATGTTGAGGGTTTTCTATAATAATACCTATGTGTAAAGTTTTAGTTCCAACTCGCACTTGACTAGGATGATTAATTAGTCTAACCGCCCGCATTCATGTAGGGTTGCACTTGCAATTTTATATGTTATGCAGTGTTATAGGTTATGTAGTGTTATATACAAAATTGCATACCTATATAAATGTGTTTAATAGTAATGTATAGTTTGTTATCTTCAATAGCCAAGTATCATTGGAACTGTACCTACTTCTTCTTCTGCCTAGCCTTTATTATTCCCTAGACACTTGGGGTCGGCTTTTCTGGTCTAACCAGATTTGACTGGATATCAGATTTTACACGGAGCGGCTGCTACCTGACCTCCGCAACCCGAAGGCTAATGATACCCTAAGGCTAGACCAGTGTCAGGATATTAGAGGGTACTGACTTCCCAATAACGACTGCCATAGATGTTCATGGCAGCCGGGACCGACGGCTTAACGTGCTCTCCGAGGCACGGAGCAGGCGATAATTGTTAATAAATACGCACATAATTTCGAAAAGTCATATAACTTCCGAAAGTCAGAGGTGCGCGACGTGGGTTCGACCCCGAGACCTTCTGCATTGCAGTCTGATGGTCTCTCCACTGAGCTATCGCTGGTTACTTAATACAACTGTACCTAATTACTAAATAAAAAAGCATGGCATACATGCATTCTCTCCTTAATCTTCTATGGCCTAACACTTCTCATACTGAAAACAGATCCGTGCCCAGCAGGAGAGTTTTATATACAAAGCTTATATTATTTTTATATAATATAAACTAGGAGCAAATTAAAATAACTAGGTACTTAAATTTCCAAAGGAAGTAAATAAGACTGATATACTTATAGCTAACAGAATATTGAAAATATTTGTTTATTGGCTGACATAGGCTTCGCAATGAATCCTCTTTATAAACTATTCCACAACTAAAAATAGAGTGTCTTCAAGAACGATATATGGGTCCACAGTATTTAGATCAAACTATAAATATTTGTCTTGAGTAATAAACTGCACTTCCTCAAACAATGCACTTTCTAAAATTAATTCAAAACGTAAACATTATTATATCACGGCAATTAATATAACAATTATACGTCAATAAGAGATTACGCCAGTCGCTCGATCTGTCACAATTTCTATAGTCCTATTATGATGTATACAATGACCAGTATAAGTTGAACTTAGAAACAGCTTTCCACTTCCTGGAATTCCATCGTGATATAAGATACAGAGAGGGATGAGGAAGGTCTGAATGCACTGGCTGTGGTATCTCAGTGCAAATCAGTCAGAGGTGACCTAAGGCCAATTGATAAGACAGAACGTCGACAACGCGATATTGTAGTTTGAATTGCTCTAATTGCTCTGTATCCGAGTGGAAACGATTGTACGCTGTACCTACCTGAATAAGCTCTTTGTTTAAAGATTACACAGCAGCTTCAGAGATAACAGTTGCGGATTAAAGATTATTTAAACAAAAATAAAATGACGGTAGCCAAATGGCATCTATACACTCACATGTGACCAAAAAATTGTTAGTTCCATACTTAACTACCTATTGGACAACTTTTTAAACTGATTTCACCTACTACAATTTCAGCAATTAATAAAAATGCTTATAATTTGCTACAGACGTTGCAAGTAGTTACTGGAAAGTAAAAATGAATATAATCAAATTTCATATTATACATATGCATACACAGACGCCTGTCATCACGCCATCACCCGACGGGATAGGCAGACATGTATCACACCCACCACATTTTGCTACCTATGGTTTTATGTCTAACATTACAAGCCTATTGTCGTCTACCCACACAATTCCAGAATTCGTACTAACAAGTCCTTGACAAAAACCTTACTTTGTCTACTCCAGGAATAGAACCATGGGCAGTGGGTAACAGTTGCTAAGGGTACCGGGCATCCAATTTTAAATAATTCGAGAACTATACGCAAGCCTATAAGAGTATAAAAAAAAGAACTCAAAACAGGTAAATAATATAAATACTATAATAAAACACAAGTAATAAGTCAAAACAAAACTCACAAAGAAGAATAATATATTTTCTACGGCCTGTAATCTACCTATCAATTGTATTCACATCGCTCATTAGATCGGCTAGTTAATAACATAATCACAGTAGTATACACATACATAATTAAACAAACAATTTATTACTTAATAAACACAAGATCGTAATCATATATCTGTGAAATATTACCTATTACATTACTAGTCTTGCACTAAAGTGACTTAGTGCAAGACTATTTTAGTTACTGATGTCTTAGTCGCAATAGGATCGTGATAATTAATAAAAAGTTAAACCAACGCTTTTTGTTGAACATTATATTGTAGAACAGTTTTGAATAAATAGACGATTTATACATAGATTGAAAAAAAAAACGCGCTGCTTTCAATTCAAAATATTGTTCAATGTAAGTTTCTTAGTTTCTCGAAGATGTATCAAATCTGCTCTACATTACATTTACGGATTATTGCCAAATTTTTATTTTGGTAATTGGACCTATGACATTAAATAAGACAATATTATAACAGAGTCGATATTAAAACAGTTATACGCTTTCAATAAAAATACATAAAATTATGTATGCAAATTAAATTATTATGTTATGAATCAACAAAACGTTTCATAATCTTCGTGTTATATATTTACCATTAAAATAATACCTAATGTGACGGTAATAATACGCATGTATAAAGACCACAATGCATTGGAAAGCATTAATTAAAGTTATATATGACAACAAAAGCGTTGAACAATTACATTGTGAACAAAGAAAATGTTCATTAAAACAGCGGTGGCAGTAATTGCGAACAACTAACTGAAAACGTTCTAAACTTTTAACGTGATAACCGCTTTTCTGTAATCTATGGAAGAGACAAGCGTGGAACTATAGACAAAAAGCGCATAGCGCTGTTATAAACTTTGCGCATTTTTAAAATGAAGTGCAACTAATCATATGTATATACATAATAATATAGCTGATCTCTGGCTCGGTGGCGCAACAGTAGAGAATGCCACAAATTAGGATTCAGGTTCGATTCCCAGGGCGGGTAGTGTTATTAAATTTCTCAGTAGCAACATGTAGTTTAGTTCTGTGCGCAGTAGGTGGCAATAGGCTCACCTCTTAACATACATAGTCAGGGGCAGTGATGTATTAAGTACATACACATTTCACCAGCAATGGTTTTAGGTCCAACGAACTATGGTGCGACCGTATTAACGTATAGTTCTAGACACCGCGCTAAGACTCAAATCAAATCAATAACGCTATTCCTATTTGAAAATCAAACCTGCAAACTTATGCACATTAGTCGCTTAGTGTTTACTACTGCTACGCCATCAAGGTAGTTTAAGAAAGGCGTAGATTCCAAATTTTATTTATCCATTTCTTCATAACACTTCTAGTATTTCAAACAAAGTTTATCCCATAACTAAACTCTGACTATCTTTTACAAAAAATTGCAGAGGCGAGAATCGCAAGAAAAAGGCAAAGGGAAGACATCCGAAAACTTGCCAACTAATGAGGTCCATATAAATAGGTTCATGCTGTGGGTTCATGTATTATTTATTACGGACCAAATGCATTTTTTGGGCTTTCGCCGCGCGAATCTCTGGCTATTTACGGAGCTTAAGTTAAGCTATACGGTTAAGAAAACTAATGACTCTGGCTAGATAGTTGCATTTGAAATGAGGAGAATGCATTTTGCGAGGAGAAAAATATTCTACACATTAATTTTAACGTACTTTTATGTTTAATTTTGGTAATTAATTGAACTTATTGAGATTTTTTTTTTTCAATAACCTAAATACCTATATAGTTAAGACTTTTTCATAAAATAAAATGTAACGGTAGGTGAAGTGACATCAAGAAGATTTGTGATAAAAACATTATATATATATATTTTATTTAGTTCTGAATTACTTTTAAATAACTATAAGTGTACACCACTGAGAGTAGTAAATTATCAAGCTGTTAAAATTATTATTTAATATTTATTACTTATATAAAACTCATCTTAATATCAAAACCAAAATTATACAATTTGGAAATCAAACTAACTATATAAGCAAGATGAAATTTGATATACTACGATAAATCTATCTACCCAATAATTATATATCAGCTATCATCGGAACATTATAACATTTGAGATTTACTGAATTCATTATTATTCTAAGACTAACGCAATATACACGTGATTTCCATTCATCAAAAGTTCACAGAAAGCCATGAATACAACAAGATAATCCAGCACATCAATGTAGATCTTACGGCACAGCGCTAAGACATCTCTACCTTTCTCTAGATCCATCTAAATTTCCACTATATACAGAGCATTAGCACTCTCGATGTCAAGAAAAACAATTGGTATACAAAATGCAACACATGTCACATGTTGTCGATATGCAAAGTGATTATGTATGAATTATGTAAAGTGTTCAGCTGCCAGTGTTAGTAGCCATACAATGAGCGCTGTACCAGATTCGTGCCGCCCTTTTGTGTCTTCGCAACATCCGATTAAAACTAAAATGGTATCGCATTTTAATGTTGTTATCGATTTTTGCCGTCGTTGTCTATGCTAATAAGATAATAAATAATATCGCATTTCAAACTAGATCAGGCTTGTATTACGTTCATTTAAATAAAACAAATTAAGAATGAAATTGTTTTGAAATATGCTGTATTTAAATAAACCTACATGAGTAAAAAGCAACAATATTTTAGGTGCTCCGTATTATGTTCGAATTTTCATAAAACATAAGAGAGACGCTAAATAAATTTGCAAAAGTATCTCTGAATTGTTTAGGAGCTCGATATAAAATTAGAATTTTAATAAAACACAACAATGCTCGCGTATTCATACGTCACATCAATGCTTGTTTCCATGGACTGTATGTTCGCAATTTACGTCTCTCGCGGGAGACGAAGAGTAATGTCGGTGTAGGGAGAAAGAGTAAAAAAGAATTGCTACGAGTCGGTCGACAAGTTCAGCCAATTATAACTGACAAGCGGCGCAGGCGCGGCCGCCTGCTCAATTTCAAGCCTTCAAGCCACGTACTTTAGTATTTACCTACGATACATATTTTGTCCGTTAATATACGTGATTATTAATGCATATGTTGAACCATATTCTATTTTTACCAGCATTATTCGAATTGACGCTAAGTATATAAATTGACAGAAGTGACGACTAGTTTATAAAATATGACTTTCGTGATTGCAAGCTACGTGCCGAGTAAATTGCTGTGTAATTGATTAATAACAAGTAATTTTGTCTGTTTTCTGATAAGAACATGTCTACAGTTTCGTAACACTGGATAATAAAATTAAACAAGATTTCTCATTCCATTTTTAAATTCTATTATCTGCCTTCTACCTTCATTACAGGTATGTTCGAAAAGTTAAAAAGTGACTCGGAATGAATCATGGCGTGCGATCCCTAAGAAATATTACACCCAAGCTGGCACCATAAAGCAAACGGCGTGGCAGAGGCGATACAACGATAGCGACACTGCGAGACCCGACAGACACCACAGAACTCGCCTTACTGAACGTACAGGGTGTTCTTAACACCAACGATTAATAACACCCACACATCACATCTACATTCAACCAGGAGCCTAAGTCTGCTATTTTGGTAAATTCGTCATTCCGACACGACGTAACTGCAATTCCATTGTCATTTTGCTAAAAGTTCGTAATCTGCTAAATTCATAATGGTCGATCATTGGTCGGTCAATGGTTTCGTAATAGGATTGTGGTAGAATGACATGTTGTATTGCCATTATTATAAAACCTGTTAGTAGAAGTGATTTTTGAAAACTACTACTTAATTTGAACATTTATTCATATCAGATTTCGTTTATACATATTTTTACATATTTATTATTTATTAGTGTTAAAAGCAAGTTGATCAAAGAAAAAAAAAAAAACTGTTAAAATTTTAGCAGATTATCGCATCTTATGTACGAGAATACTATTCTATGCCATTTTTCAAGGGACTGTCAGTGGTTGACCATCGGAAAGTCATAATAACGCTATTATATTAGTAGATTACCAAACTTGTTAAAATCAACAATTATGAAATCAATGATAGACCATTCTGACACTATTGTAATAGGAGACTTGGGTCCCTGAACCAAAGCAAAATTTTAAAAACTTTACTCATCGTCTAATTATAGAAAACAATGGAATGTAAAATATTTAATAGTCAAAAATAATTGCGTTGGCAACCATGCAGCGCTGTATTTTCACATAATCAACTTAAAGTCTCGTTTCATACGAAACGTCTAAATTGGAGACGGCGTGAAACCATTTTGTTAATATTTACTACTGTATAAGACATAACTGTTTACGTATCGCGTGGTAATTACATTGCCATATACATTCGTGAATATACATTATCTTCAACGCGTCACGAAAAATGATAATAAAGTTCTAATTAGTGCGATAAGACTCATAATTTGAGGGTCCGAATAAAGCCGCGCAAAAAGAACCACCTGTGTGCGACTCCCACATATTTTACTCACCAACACAGGGACGTAATGAAGCAATTATATATCGATATTTTTATGCATAAAATACTTGGCGGATATCTGGTCGGGCCGCGTTGGAACGCTCAGAAATAAAACAAAGCGAGAGGTTATTGTTGGCGCGGGTAGGTGTGTGCCCGTCTCGGTTATCGAGCTTTTAACCCGACGCGCGACACGTCGCGACATCGACACGATTTATCGCCTCACTAGCCCACTACTCATTCGTATTTCCCCGACAGAATAAATTTCGAATAAACAACCGAAATGATTGAACACGAAGCGCGGCGATTTTTGTCTGGTGGTCGTTGTTTAGGATGGTCAAGTGACTTATGGAGAACGGCTTGCGGAACTGCACCCCTGAGCGGACAGGGAAATTTTCCTCCTCAAGACAAATGGCCTTGCGATGCAAATACCATGGTGCGATATTAGAAATCTTATAAGCATTTATGCGTGTATCGTTACGCCTTTTTCCCTAACACTTGAGTGAGCACATCCCGAGGTGCTCCGAGGAGACGTAGAACGGTAGCGCGTGGAGTACTTACTCATTCACACTTCAGTTATCTTGCAACGCGTGATGAATGATGGCTACAATGTATTTTACCTTTACTTTTCTTTTATTTTCACGCCTTTATTTCTGGATAAATTGTGTTTTCATATATAGCAACACGAATGCAGATAAGTTCTGCCGTGTGAAGAAGACATCCATTCTCGTTTCCAATGTATGACAAAGTGATTTATGTGACACAAACAGTACGTATCTGAAACGGTACGGCAATTGGGTGCGTTATACCGTGCTTATAATTTATCTGTTTTTACATATTACCCACAGATTTTATATAAAGTATAACTACGTTTGTATGACGATTCATATACGGGTTAAAACAAAACAATGTTGTCTTAATAACTAAAAGAAAATATGTACTAAATGAATGATACCAAACATGCTATTTTTAGTAATGACATAAAATTGTAATTTTTAAAGATTTTAAATTTTAAAGATTATAGTTATTTAAAAAAATATTCCCAATTATTCCGACGACATATTATTGACAAACTTTCCCCAAATTATTTTATTAGTTATTGTTAACTAAATTTTTGCCAGATGTCTCCCTAACGACAAAAAGGTAGTTTTTTGTATAAAGTCACGGCCTATAGATAAAATAGTTTCAAATAAATAAAGAGTGCATCGGTGTGCGTGCTGGCCGAGTTTGTTCAACTCCAGCTAGAGCCGAGTTAACTCGTTGCCACCGATTTATGTGGAGAACTTTCAGCTCACGGCTCCTTCGCGACACTCGCTTCCTTTACGCGATTGTTTCTTTGCGAAAGAATTTTCTTTCTTTTTAATTATGCTTCACTAGTTACCTGGACGGTAGAACGTGGGGTAGATTAGGCATCCTTTGCAGTTAAAATATGTTCGTATGTGTGCTAAGTCATATTTTTTTGTACACACGGCTATATATCAAGTTAGACACCCTATATACGCATAACTACGCTACATACAAAATAGAGAATTGTTGGAAAGGGACAGTGCATAGTGGTGTCGATGTAATGGTAAGGATAGAACGTAACAAAAAAATATAACGCACTCTCTCGCACGATTCGCAGCGTTCAACTTCTAATAGTTCAAAGTCCAAACAGTCTAGGTTGATGTGTCGCTGTGTGTACCTTAGTATTATGCCAGTGTAGGTTTAGAAATTCTTAGGATTCTGTCACCCTACCTATAATAATATCAGACTCTGATCATCGTCTCAGCCGTAGGATAACCGTATACTGACGCTAACTGTGACAAATTAACAGCAAATAAAAATGACAACTTTAGCTATATATTGCTTATTAAGATTGACCATTTGCGCTTAAAATAATGACTAAATATAGACTAGGTTTGTTTCACTAGTTAGTGCAAAGAATTAGGAATAGACTAATGCTCTTTCTCTATTGCAGCAAAACAAATTGAATGAATTTACCCGCTTACCTGCCTAAATGCATAAATATGCCTTTTAATATAGCTTTGAAGACTAAATAAACAAACGCTAAATTTTGACGAAACGTAAACAAGTACTTTAATATTATAGTGAGAAAAATCTGTGCTTTTGTTTATTTCCAAAACTTGTCTGTAAATCTCAAACAACCAGCACTTGAAGCGGTTATTTTTAAACTAATGTGTTATTATCATAAAGCAGCAATTTTATTACTTAATTAAACGTTATATTTATATCGCTTGTGCAGACTTTGATGCGTTATATGTACTCGTTTTTCTTCTTAAATGTGAATGCATCACTATTACTAGATCTGTATAACAACAAATCAGAATGATATATAAGACAATTTAATGGTTACAATATTTTGACAACATTTTAGGATCGCTGAATAGGAACGGATGTCTACTAAATACCAAAGTCCAAATTTCAACAAAAATAAAACATACATAGATAAGAAATTCTCGACCAAAAAAGGAAATGTCTGTCGCGGTAAATGCCGCAACACAAGTTTGTTGTTCGTTTATTTACGGTCGGTACGACATGGCTAAGTTACCTATACGAAACTAGCGTCGGACACTCGTGTCAGCCAGCTGACAATTAGCTAGGTGACATCTGACAACTCCGGGCGCAGTCGTGACACACGATTCCTCCTATCTTTATGTACGAAGAACTGCTCACTCTACCAAAAGCTTTATTCAATCACTAATTTATGTATGAACCACACAAAAACATAATTAATTATGTATGAAGCTGCCTACTAAATCCACCAAAGAACAGGTACGTTTCTAATCTTTTCGCAATACATTACTTTTATTCGACATATAGAGTCATTTTGATACAGGACAACTGCTTTAAGCACCTATAAAGCCATAAAAACTACGAGAAAAACACCAAAAAGTTCCGAATACTATCAAAATTTGTAGGTATACCACACTTCCATTCATTCTGTTCGCTGATAAGATGGGCCGAATAGTGGCTGGACATTTATCTTAAAGATTAATGAGCCAATTTTCTTAGTTGGCTATAAAAAGAATCGCTAGGCCGACCTCGAAAGCCATCACGACCACTTACGGGTTAACTTTGGGCAAACGTGAACTATGCATTCCTTTGCAAATACAAAAATATTAGTGACTCATCTAGATGTTAGGTAACTAGGATTACTATATGAAGGCCGTAGCTTTAGATGAAGTTGAGACTGATTTACTGTAATGTAAATCATGGCATTTGAATTTCAATTGGTTGCGGTTTTCACTAATGAAATATTGTGTGCCTTATGTTCCAAACGCCGAAGTGTTATGGTTGTAGGTACCTACTATGTTCTCAACCATAAATAAACTTATCCTATTAAATGCTTGATGAGTAATTATGTTCCTTATAAATATGTAAATTAATGTCTGTTTTTCCGTTCTAAAAATTAAAATTTCGCAAACTTTTATGAAACACTTTCCCTTAAGGGACGGTGCTACCGATAAATAAAAATGGAAATTTTAAATTCAAAATAACAATTATAAGGACAAAATTCTTCCCCTATCCCTTGGGCGGGATATAAGGAAACAAATTGGATTAAAGTGTCAAAGGTGAAATAAAAAACGTGTATATACTTTATCTTCCGCGATGTCTGTGCATCGTCAGCGGTCTCTGGTGTACTCGTACTACATATATTGGATTATCCAAAATCGTATTTTATTATATAAAAAATATGGTTCAAAATCGGACAAAAAACATCTGTAAACGTCACATAGGCGGCCGTAATCGTATTTGCATTTAAAACGGCAAGTAAACATAGTATTCAGTGAATGGACGAGTCCGTGTTTATGACTCGTTTTATGACCTGTTAAGCGTAAGGATCTCTCGTAAAATAAATTGTTTGATGGCCGCTCTAGACATTTTATCTAGTAACTTGTTTTTATCGGTTATATCTTTAAGATTTTCAGCGGCTTACTGTTTGTGTTTTTTTTATAAGAGCTTTGTTCTTGCGCAGTACAGTTCTTTATGAATACCCAAAATTGTTGCAGTTTACAAAAAATGGTGTCATAATTTATCAGTGAAACATATTTTTACACAAAACATTGTTACACAAAAAATTCCCTCCAGAAATATATTTAAATTATTTTGAATAATTAATTATACTGTGTGAGCTGAAGCTTTTTAAACAAAGTAACCCGTAAAAGCAGCTACGCAAATAATCAAGTGTAAATTCATTTACAAGTGGTACATTGTTGTATAACCCTGTATCGTACACTGAGCGCTTTGTTTTCGCCCACATAAATCGGCCGCGTACACCGCGCTCTAACTTATTTTTGTTCGTAGGTACACACGATAGATGGATCCAATTCCAAATTATGTCTATCTTGGGAATTAACGGTGGGACGGGGATTCCAGTTTATCCAAAAAAAGTGCGGGAACTCGCAAGGGTGTGTGAAGTGGGGGGATGGAAAAGGGAACGGATGGAAGTTATTTTGGAATTATGATTCCGGATGCGTCCTGCGAGCGCCGCGTGTTTCACGCCTCGTTTCGTTGTAATATCACCCGGTTGCAACCGTTTTAGTGCATTCGGACGGTGTATTTACAGCAAATCTGCAACTGAGTCAATGGTGTTAAAATAAAGTTTGGGCCGAAGCATTCGTTCATTGTTTGTGTCTTACTAAATACCAACGCTTGGTTAAAACGGACATTATATAACGATATAAAATTATGACTGTATTTTCCTCGTTTTTATGGACAAAGTAATCCTTGATTAAACCCGCCATGACGTACAGTGACCTACTTCATCAACGCGTCGTATTGTGGTATTATCGACTTTATAAAAATATATTTAAATCACAAGTAACCCTCCAGAACGCGCCCATATTTAAAATGTAAACCACAAATACCGGACCTAATCCAATTCGCGTTTGGACCGAAATTAAACCGTCTGCCCAAAAATGCGGGACGTGTGTTTTAATGGGGTGTCACCAGGGTTCTTAAGTATTCCACCGGCCCACCCTATAATACCCAGTCTCCTTAGTCTGGCACGTCCTCCCCATGATATATTAGTCCCAGTTCGTCGTACATAATTTTGTGGAGGGTGGTACCTCCTCTTCTCCCCTTGCGAGTGAACCGACCGATCCTCACAATACCAACGTTTTGTTTATTGGCGTATAATAAGAGTAAAAAGTTAATGATGTCAGTCACCATTAAAAGTGGTTAAGTGTTCTGAATTGGCACGTATCAGTGATCAATTTTGTTAAAGACTGGGTCCGAATGGGCCGTCGAGCACATGTAGGGTTGGAAGAATTTGGTCTTTACAAAAAATACAAGAAATATAAATACAGCTAGCTATATAATATAGCTATAAATAAATTAAAATATAAAACAAATAATGTTTAACTGTCAGTCGTATGTTACCCACTGAAATTCATAACTGTGTATGCACAGTTATCATTAGTTATGTTTTCATTTAATGCATCTAGCCATTAACATTATTTAGCTTTATAGTTTTGTTTCAAAATAATATTTCATATTTAATAAATATTCTATATAAAATACATTCATACAAAACATTAATTTAACTTTAACATAGCAATGTAAACACAATGAAAATATACTATGATAATATATTACTATAATTTCTTGCTATCTAAATAAAGCAAATAAATCATTTATATGATCATTGATCATATTTTAAGCTAGTCTCATAGCATGTATCAAAAGCTTTTTACGTAATATCCTCCAATCAATTAAAACAACACTCAAATGATACGCAGAAAAATGTGAGGAACGATTTAAAAGGGCATACTATTTTACCTACATCCCGAATCACGCTGAATATGCAGTAAGCAATGTACCTACCACAGGTCTGTGGTACCTACACATACCTACACATGATATGTACTACCTATGTACGTGTCTAATGTGGATATGTACGAATGGTATTGGTGTGTGGTAAAACTTAATTACCGGTACACAGGAGAGTCGTCAATCTACTGCGGTCACGTGTTCTTCAATATTGAGTTAGGTGCACAGTGTTCCGAATTCCAATAACGCCGTGGAAAAAATTAGGGGCGATATTTGAAAGTATTGGATGGGTAGTAATTTAATTTCACGGATATATGTTGGATATTGGTTGGCCATCCAATTTAGAAATAGAGGGGTTTCATAAAAATTCCACAATAATATTAACTTCTTTTATATAGAAAATTTACGGCATTCGAAACGAGTGAGTTGCGAAAATAATTTCTCTACAACAACGAGAAAATTATATAGAACCGCAATATAAAAAACTTTCAAACAATTATGAAGTTCAGTAATTTTGTTGTGTTAGCAACTTGGCTAAAGTAACTTCGTACACAATGGGCGCCACATATTAGACGCAGTATTATATTAGTCCATTAGTTAAATTAAGTAAGATTTCTCACCCTATCTTGTGGAGTTATTTATCATGCGTGTATCTACATTAGGGATTCGCTGCAATACATTGCGGTTAAGGCATTTAATTTTGTGCTGTACATAAATCTCAATATTGCTAATGTGTACGAAGTGAATAATTACGACGCCTTACGATCATATTACATCCGCCCTTAGTTCAGTAGTTATGCATCTCATTGAGTGACAATAATTACCTACATAACATTGTTAGAAATTTTGGCAGTTTATTTCGGACATATAGAATACTGTGCACAAAATATATGTCTATAAATTAAATTCACATTTAAATAGATAAATAAGAACTAGTATTGAGCCATTAGAAAACAATATAGCCTAAGCGTTGTAGATCACTCCTACGCGCCTTCCACAAACCCTAGTTAGTTTATGGCGACCCAACAGGCCAAATAATATCGATAATAGTTTCTGATGGTATAAGGAACTCGGGTTTTAGAACATAAGAGATACCTTTATCATTATCGTATCTATTCTAAGTAGATTGGGTAGTTTAAGACATCATTTACTAAATTAAAGCAAGTTTTGTTGTAAAATACAACATAATATAACATTGTAATATATTATATTTTATGTTATAATTTTATAATTATTTATAAGGACTATATATAAGTAAAGTACAAGATAATATGAAATTACAAAACTAGGTAAACCTGATTTAAAGGAACGTAGCAGTTTGTTGTATTTTACCTACAATATATTTTTTGACAAATGTAGATGTTCAGCATATAAACTTTTAAAATCTTTTACTACAAATTAAGTCCTTACTGCATATTGTGAACCTTGTAAATATAAAATATTCAGAACTGAGGCGTAGAAAATACTTGTTTCAGTTCATAATTGCATTGTTTCTGTCACAAGGTAAGCCTCTCGTATATGAAGGTGTGGTTAAAAATTAAAAAGCTATTAAGGTTGTAAAGCCTTTAGATGATATATTACTGTTTATTAAATAATAAGATAATGAGTTAATTGCAACGTACCATATTATTTTGATGAGTACCTACCTACCTACATGTATTTAATTGGGCAGCTCTGTCCTTGTAATATACTTTAAGTGCTTACTTATATAAATTGTTAAAACACATTATATACAGGTAATGTTAAATTATCATTTCAATTCTACGAAAGTTTAGAACATAATTATAGAAAAAAGCTATCTGCTGTGGTTTACTTAAACGTTACTCGTTCACAGATATTTTATTTGCTATAATTATTATTTCCTAACTATTTTACTTTTATTTTCAGTTTCACAATATGAAGATACTCCTATTAACGCCAGTGATGAGGGCAGCACGAAGTACCAACAGAAATAATAGATGAAATGACTTGTCGGACAGTGGAAAACAAACCCAAACTCGAAGACATCATAGTTGAAAATAGAGCAGCAAGCTAGGAGCAAAGAACTATTGTTGTATGGTATGCTGAAATGTGACAGTTCATTATGCGGAAGATAACGGACGTATACAATGTTACAAGTGAGTACTTGTGTTATACGCACCTACAGTTTAGGCGGAGAGCTGAGGAACGTGTTTTCCAGCTTGGGGCATGCGTGCATAAACCATTCAGGCATCCGATTAAATTATTTAACGTCTTTATTCCCCCGTGGAGCACGCAGGTTGCATGCCGGCACGCGGATGTTAAGATACATGGACTTAGCGTGTAGGCTACCTAATCTATATAAAGTCCTACCTTAATGGTTAGCGCTAAATATTCACTAGAGTAAATCTACCTTTCGTATAAAAAGAGCGAACGTGTCAGAGTTTAAAATGATTAGGCTAAGAATATTCTCGTACGTAAGTTGAATGACATCCCATTTCATTTCTCCTTATAGGTTTTCGTTCGCAGACATATGAACTCGTACTCGTAATAATTTTACGCCCTTTGGACTTCATCGTAATCGAGTAAAAATGGCGCGTAGCCAGCTGTTATTGTGTGATTTATTGACGTTTAGAGTATATACCTACTAAAAGAGGCATATATTCGGCTTTAAATTGGCAAACGTGACATTAAAACACTATGAATCTTTTTGGCAATTAATGAATGGCTATGCTATAAGTAATATTCGAAAAATATTTTTGTTTTAAGAGATATAATGTGTTGTTATACTACCGATTTGGTATAATATATATTATATTATTATGGAGCTATCTAAGAGGTCCTTAGAGAGAGACTTCCGTAAACGTTTGCCCGACCTTGTCGATTGGGGTCTAGCACTCGGAACAAAACCGGAATATTAGGATGAGAAGCCCGTGTCAGACGATTCAAATTATTATTTTAACCGGTCGTATACCGCCGGCTCGCATACCAGCCGGCAGATTTGTACCCGTCGTAGGCCGGTGGCTCGCATGCGAGCCACCAAATTGGTTTTACTTTAGCTTAAGCTAAAGCGAAGGCGGCGCGCGGCGTTTTGGCGCCAATTTGGTGGCTCGCATGCGAGCCACCGGCCTACGACGGGTACAAATCTGCCGGCTGGTATGCGAGCCGGCGGTATACGACCGGATAATCAATAGCGGTGGCTGTACAAATAATATTTCAATGATGAACTTTAATATGATTTTAAAGTATTATCTTAAAAACATTCATCAATTGAAATCCTAAGTGATATAATTGTATATACCTACCTACTTTACGAATTAAAATAAGGGATCAGTATAAATTAAAGTAGCCACAATCAAGGAACAATCACTCGAGTTAAACAAAATTATTGAGTTAAGATTTAAAATGGTTTCAAACCAATAAAGCATCGCCTAGCGTTTAAGGCGGCTTTAACTGTAGTATATTATTTAATATTAAAGATCTTAAGGTAAACGGGCGGAGTGCCTGCAGTTCCGCGATAAGGCAACCCTCCCCCCTCAACCCACGCCTTTTTGGGGGGTGGCAGACTTAAGAGGAGGCCATACTTCAAATTGCGTTTAACTTAGATAGCTAGTTTGATACATCGCCCCCATTATTGCATATCAAAGGGCTCTGATAAAATTGTGCCGATGATAAAGTCAAAGCTTTTTTATTGGGGTTTCTATTCTACATACTTCAGATAAAGTGCGCAGAAAAGCTGCTGTCGACTCCACTTTAGATTCATACCTGAAAAAAAAAGTAAATTTATGATATAGCGATGAAAGTTATTAAATATTTAATTCAATAAAACTAAAAAGTACATTTATTTAGATCTAGAATTTTTATAGATAGGTTTAATTTAGACTTTATTTTACACGACAACAGGATCCATAACGTCACACGTTCGCAGCAACCTATCACGGCAGTACTTAATCAATAATAATAATAATAATTTATTCAACAAATAGTTTTACAAATTTCTCTTAAACTGATTCTAAATAAAACCGAGCAATGGTACATTCTTTAAGAGGTTGCCGTTGACGACCGTGCTAATATTAAATTGTGTTACAGTCGTCAGCGCAATACCTATATGAATCATAACAATATATGAAAAAGAAAATATTCACATACTATTTACTTATTTATATAACTTTATCGCTGCAACATTCAATGCAAAATGTAATATACGGACTCATCTAAAATATAACTCAAAATATGACCGATGAAAAAATCTCACATCATAAACTCACAAAAATATTGCATTTCACACAAAAAACATTGATTACAATAAATAATGTAGCGTATGCGAACTCGTAAATGAAGTATCACACGAAACACAGATACATAAACAACGGACAGAACGAATTGCAAGCTCAGCTCTACAGCTCTACATCACGAGCGTAGAGAAGCAAACATAGCGAGAATCGATATAAAGCTGATTCTATAGTCGATATCTCGATACCATACGGTATCGATAGAAGCAATAGATACTATTGTCACAGTTCAATTTAAGAACGTACGCTCAAGATTCGCTCTGATATCGCAACGTAACGTCAGCGGAGCTCAACTTTTCGTGATTCGAATTTGTCTTCTAGGGGGCGATTTTTCAATCGTCGGATAACTTTTATCAGAGGAATAAATATGGCAGTTTGACATATTTTCTATAGAAAATCCGTCATAATGTCAAATATATTCACCAGACAAAAGTCATCAGGCAATTGAAAAATCGGACATTAGACTTATATCTGAACACAGCATAAAATTTATAGTTTTATAAAACTAGATAATGTATCATGTTACATACTTATTCGTTTGTTTTTGTCGAGATGAAAACACCCTTTCAGCATTCTACTTAGAGATGTTTACTAACAAGGTCATAGAGAGCAGCCTGTTTAGAGATCCGAAGCGTAGATTATTGCTAGCTAATAATTCTCTCACGATTCAAAACTCACAATAGCCCGAAGCGAAACTGTATCGCTACAGATAGATTAAACATCGGAGCCCAAATGAACGCACGATAATTTATCGGGGCTACCCCGTGTGTATTAGCTGTATCCGACTAATGCCGGCTTTCGATATTCGGCGCTCGGTCGCGATTCGATATTTACGATCGAACGAGTCGCATTAGACTGTCCGCCCGTAGGTAAATTAGCACAGATGCTCGCCACTGTTACAGTGATTCATTCCAAATTGGCTTTTCAGCGGGGAAAAAACGGACCGAACCAGCCACTGCGGTAGACGCTATCTAGGGACTGCAGCTAAATAGCTTTTAAAAGAGTTTGCATTTTCCTTTTGAGCGGAGAGTAGACGAAAACATCTGTCGGGACTTCAGCCCTCCATGGTGATATAAATGTTCCGTTCTTTTGTGCAAGTTAATTATGGATTGAAGGAAATCCAGTTCTGTGTTTTGATAGGACTACGTCTTTCTAAGCGGATATTCACGTAGTAAAAGATGCTAAGGATAACGTTTTATACAAATGAATTTTGTTTTCAACGGAATATACTTTAGTGTCGACTCTTACGGTTGTAGGTTTTGAATGTTTAGTAAAATACTAAGTGCTAGTAACATTTTTAGACATAATGAATGGTAACACCTTGAATTCGCAGTAAATAAAAATGATTCGCAATTAACCGTGGTGTAATGTGAAGGCGCTGGCTAAGATCGGTGGTAGCGGCAACGCCTCGCGATCCCTATCGGGCCGGAAAGGGCCGCCTTAACGCGTGCTAGAGTACCCGATAAAGTATCGTAGCCAGCGAAATTGTATGAGTTATATTGTGCGAAGTGTTGTTTTAAATCGTACCGGTAATTTTATACGATGAACGGTGTTAATAAAGGATGTTATTTGAAGTTTATTAGAGATAGCACTTGCAGTAGCTACAATGCCAAGTTCAGAATATTGTATAAGTTGCACAGGTTGTGAAATTAATTTTAATGTACGAGCATTTGGAAATTTATCCGCACATTAATTTGAAAACAGCGAAACAAACACAGCACATCAGTCAAAGCCTCGAAATGCAGTCGTAGTTTACTTTTAATGAACTGCAAACGATAGTCAGTGAAATACGCAAATGTAACATTTCCCAATAATGAACCGACGATATTACCTTTAGTATAAATAATCCGTGCCAAAGGGTGGGTTCGATGCGATGCTACTGCAAATCAACCCCCACTACAACCCCCACCGCGGGCTGTCGACGATAAATAAAATTCACGTTTTAACAATAAAATGCATTTTCCGCAAATGCTCCCGGTGAATTATTGTCTGGGCTTTACGAGCTTAAAATTATATGGGCACGTGAAATTTTCGATCTCGATAATGCATGACCCATGTACCGCCAACACTATTTTCGAACGATACAGTGAATTCAATTTTTAAATTATCCACGACTTACATAGATCAATTTCATTTAATAAAATGCACTGCAATTTTGTTTAGTGAGATTTCTGATAAGTTTAGGGTTAGTCGATAGTTGCTTTAGATGATGCACACATGGCATAAGGAGGGTTGCATTGTTTATGCATTCTTCCATTTACAGACAAACCAGTGCTCCCCAAACGTATACGGACACCCCAAAAATAACACGTCACGTAGCAACCATAAAAATACTTATAAAACATTTCCCGATGGAAAAATACAATGTTTTATTCGCAACAAAAATACATCACACGACCGCTTGATGGAGAACCAATAGCGAGTGTCCCTGCGGCACAGATGGCGACGCGGACGCGGAGATAGCAGAAAAATATGAATTGTAGCTTTCGATATTTGTCACTTGAATTACAACTCCCGACGGATAGCCGGAATGGTGGGACTACGACTCGCACCTCGTTTGCCGAATGATCTATTTTTCCACTGGATTTCGGCCAGTGACTCTCGCTCGAATAAAGCAAGTTCCAATAACTCGCTGAATTATGCTATCCACGTAGGTACTGCCTAACTGATGATGCGTTCTATTTTCAAATATGATACATTTATTGTTCGAATAAAACTGGAACTAAAACAAATGATTCATAATAATATAAACATAGCTATTTTCATTTTATTGCTGCATACATTTATGATATTCCCATCAATTATGATATACTTAGAGGGGTTATAGAGTGTAATGCAGGCGATAAAGCAAGATTTGAGTGACCATGCGAGCCGATTCAGCGGCTATACGTAATACGACAGAATCTTGAGTAATGGTCCCTAACAAAAATCTTCCGCTGCTATAACAAGCTGCCACCGTGCGGGAGCAATAAGTAAACAAAACTCGTAATAACGGCCAGTCACGCCAAGGAAACCAATTTGGGAGGTATTTGTAAATGTCAAATATGTTTGTGCGCACCTATTTATTGCGAGCATCCCTCACGTACGAGTAAATAACGGAGACACTGCGATAAAGTGAAAAGAGATACCCGAAAAGTGCGGCGAGTACGACTTAAGTTCTAAGCCGCGGTCATCAGAAATAACCTTTAAGTTCTATCTGATAGAGCTGAAATTTGAACAGGATATTAATGTGCTAAGCTGCTTCGTGTTAAGGTGCCTGCGTATACAAGTGGAAAACTCAGTGCGCCACGTGCGAATGATTCATGTTCGTCCCTTAATTAAAGAAGATTTTAATTGTATCGGATGTCTGTGAAAGCGAAAATAATGCACTCCTAAATTGGGGTCGGAATTTGGAAATTTATTTTTGGTAGCCGACCGAAGTATTGCTTTGCGTGTTTTACGTGATACTGATTTTGGACATTCAGAACGCACGCGTTAATATATTTGGTATATTTTTCAAATGAATGGTACTGCTGCACTCTGAATAAAACGCAGTGAGCCATTAGATTGTTCCAAATATCTTTATTTTTGGCAGCAGTTATTTTGAATCATATTTATTTGGTAACGTTAGTGTTGTTTGTTCAGGCAATCAACAATTTCGTCTAACGAAACTCGAAACACCCTTAAATTTAGTAAATTCATTTTGCGTATATAAAGTCAAGCTGCCGCCGACTTAAAATATCTTTCTTAATTACAAAAGCCTTTGTTGAACGTATCTGATCTATGTAAGCAGTCGGGGCAAATGTTTTAAATAGCAACCCAACAAATAGGTTCCGGTTGAGCGAAATAAGCAAAACTCCCTAATGAAAGAATATCTGAAGGGTTGCCAAAGGAGTTAGAAATAAAGTCAAATATTTTTTTGACAAATTGTTTTTTATAGAAATCGTATTGAGATAAAATTTCTGAATCACAACCTAATCAGTCATTTACATCACGCCTAATATAAGCATGCCTTCAATGAATTTAATTTTCAAGAGGCTATAAAATTAGAAGGTATTGCAATATCTCGACCATAATAATTTAAAAGAAAATGTTTATGAATGCGCTTATACCTACATAGGTGATTCGAAATGAAAATGAAATTAATGGAAGAGTAACATATATTTAAATTATTCTGAAAAACATGTATTCACATGTCTTTCAGAGTAATATTCATATCTGTTCATGAGGTGCTAGAAAAAATACATTGTAAATTTTATATTTTGATGATTTGCAAATAAGACTAAAGACATCTCAATAATGTTATGTACCGCAAATGAGCACTATTAGACAGTACAAGTCGAATTTCCCTACCATAAAACGATGACGGAAGCAGTGTAACGACCCTGTAAGCTTGCCGCGTACTTCATTTAGTGAACAATGGAGCCGGTCCCACCGCCCCAGCGCTGGATAAATTGAGTCGGGCTTTAACTCGCGCCTGCCCGCGGAAAATTGGGGAAAATCGATTTAAATATCTTAAATGTGATGGCTTATCTCGATCGTAGGAGTTAACCCGTGCTTACTCTAGCTATCGACATTTGTGTAAGGTGTAAAAATACCTTTTAGATTTGCAAAGATATTTTCTCAACATTTGAACAAAATTTTTGTAGCGGATATTTTAATACTTACTTGAACTTATGTCTTCATATAGCATCTTAAAAAGGGAACTGATATGCTTGATTAATGAAGTGCGAAATCGCCAAGATACGCTTTTTGAGTAAGCTTGAATAATCAAGGTATGCCAATTAAGAAGTGTAGCCCTTTGAAAGGCAAAATCTAGATAGCCGGCCGGTCGGTTCAACACAACCGAAGCTGATGTATCTCGACTTGCACGCGAAGTTAAGTAATTCTTAGTAGCCCAATGTGGCGAAATATAGGTACATAGGAAATAGAAAAGTTTATTAATTAAAATTCAGTATGTTGTGGTCCCTGACACTAGAACAATTGCACAATTCATCATGTTAATCGATTTTTATGACACAGCTTACTTTAGAGACTTAACATTAGGAGCAAAACCAAGAGAAATATAGACGGATTTAAATTAGATACTGACTGCCTTGGTATTAAATTTTACACAAAAGAAATAACGGGCAAAGCTTAGTACTAAATATACCAACGCTACTTGTGGAGCAAATTTATATACTAACAATTTAAGAACTCCAAATCAAAAATAAATCGCTACGCCCATTTTGTGAGCCCTCAGACCTCAAAGCAAAGTAAGCCTCCGCTTAACTCAATCTAATAGAATCACCTCGGATTGCTTTCCGATATTTACTGTTTGATTTTTCCCCTCGTGTCGAGATTTGGGACGTTTACCCAAAAGAGGCGTATACGATGGTAATAGTCGCAAGGGTCGGTGGCTACATAACCTTTATAATTAACAATACGCCCTACACTCTACAAGGTGAGACTTGATTATTTTACGAGTTCCGTTTTTTCCCTCCCTTCCCTTTCTTCGTTGTATTTTCCTCTGTTGAGTGGATTAATTACTTTTATAGCTTCGATATTTTATTTATACTTAAAGTAATGAAACTTCGAAACCATTCCGATAAGTTTACGACTTAGAAGAATATTTATTTTATAAGATTAATTCTAAAAATACAAAGGAAATTGCAACGTTAAAAAATACAAATCAAATTATTCAACTACGTAGCAAGTTATTGGATTGATCATGCGCAAATATTTATCGATGGGGACGTAACAAGATAGGGTCAGGATTTATTGAAAACCAGCAGCAGCATACATAGGTAACTTACATAAATTGACATCGGCGGCAATCAGACAAATTGGGCTCCATCCAACCCTCCTCTTACCAAATTAATCTAATACGTAGGTTTTCTTAGACAAAACCGCTTAGATAGAGAAATATGGGCGGCAGGAAGAGGGTACAGTAATACACGCTGATGCGACGTGTATCTATTATTTATTGTACATTCGCAAGTCCAAGCATAAAGGCATAATGAATTCATGTGAAATATGACCTGAATAGGTACATTGTCATTTTTCTCGACCAATCCGATAATAATGGGATATTTTTGTCTTGAAAACTGAACTTCAAAATACACTTCAGTAAACTTTTTGTTGTCTAAAGTACGTGTATATCGCCCCTGAACATGTGTGTAGTACGTGAATAAATATTCAACAAATCCACCTTTAAATAAACAGTATGGGGGAAATAATGTTTTTGCGTCATTCTGAGCAAACGATGCTTAAGATATTTATTACAGGATGAATTGAGTTTTTGGATATTGCAACGAATTTTTGTCTCACTTCTGTAAGTAATGTCACGATTTCTCCATATATTGTTCAGATGGTTTAGTCAGCATTACAACTAATATCTATTGTATTTTTTTATCTATTTTACTAACTTACTCCTAGGTAGACAGCGAACATAGTTGCGAAGTCGTCGCAACTAAATAGTAGATACCATGTCGATAAATAGATAATAATAAAAATTAAACTTAGAACAGTAAGTTTTGTAATTTGTTTATTTGCGGTGGAACATCAATCGGACTTAGCATAAAAACGTTCTGTTTCTTATCTCCCCTTTCCTTAACATTAATAACATCTGCTCGAGACGTTTAAATCCCACTTCTGTGGAAAAACTGATTATCTAATTAGAAGAAAGCCTCTGCAAGAGTCTCCTAACTGGGGGCTAATCACAAATTAATGAGAGCTTGTACCAGGGTGTCGTGGCGCGATGATAATTCCAGCCGCCCTGCTGCGTTAAGAACCTCATCAATTATGGCGAAGCCTCCCCACCGAGGCCTGAAGGTTGCACCCCTTCGCGATCTAGTCTACTTATAATGTTTTCTAGGATCAACACTTACGAAATATATGTTAAAAAAGTTAGGAGTCGGCAACTAGCGGCACAACTTATGTTTCGCTTTCACGCTTACATGTCCTTTACTTTTTTATTTCCCTAACGGTTCGGTAGGAAAAATAAGATAAAACATTATATATAAAGTGTTATTATATTGTTTTTATTACATACTATAAATTATTTTTAGAACGATGACAGACAAGTGTACATAATTTCAAATTAGTAGTTATTTAAAGGGAGTTGTTATTGAACTCGGAGGTACCCAACTAATTGTTATTCACAGTCGATATCAAAGTATGGTAATTATTTAAACATACAAAAAGCTGAACTAAACGTATTAGTTAATTTATCAGAATAATTTTATCGAAGTAAAAGCCAACCCTTACAATAACTAATGGCCCTTAGACAGTTGTTGTAGCGACACCAAACGCTTCCGTTCCGAAACCACACTTGATTTGTTGTTCCGCTCAGGAGTTACTACTACCAATGTTTGAAACACTCAAGCCACCATATGCTACGGGTTCACACCACATACCCAAACTTGGTAAATATAGAATTATTTATACGATCCACACTTAACATTGACACAAAAATATATTTACGACGGAATAAATCCACATTGGAAGTACGTAATGTATGTAGTATCGTATTTTAACATATGCAACGTTTTAATATAATTAACGGTGGCTCATATCAACACTGGTATCGCGCGAAACAACAGGTTTTATTTAGCAGTCTACAATTTGAATGGGATCACCCTAAACGGGCTCTTGTTGTTATGCCATGAATATAAATCGTGATAAATTCCTCGCGAGACGCGAGGGGGCGCGGGGCGGGGCCGCACAGCCTCAAGGGCTTTTTTCTTAAAAATAACTTTTGTCAGAGTAATTCGGTGGAGTCGCAGGATTTATGGAAAGGTGGTGTCACCCCGGTAATTAGTTTTTAACTAGTTGTGATAAGGGTCCTCCGTGCTTTATGAGCCCTCTGTAATAAGTTTAAACTAATGTTCGGATTGCTGGGATGAATTAAACTGGCAACATCTGTGTGGTCAAAAAACAAACCATGAATATTTGTTGCTAAATACTTGCATCAAAACAAAAGCGTCGCAAGCGATTGTTCTAACATGTCACAATATTTTTATTGTTAGCATATTTCGCGCGTTTGCGGCCCGTCATGCCGCAGGAATATGGTATTATTTATGTTCTAAAGAAGAAGAAAAAAAAGAAAGTTCTTCGACGAAACTTCTTTTATTCTCGGAGAAAGTTGCGTAAAAAACTGGAGGCGTTTAGAAAAAAGCAATTTTCTAGCTCAGGTGTGTGAGATGTTCTTTATCTAACTTTGCATCCGAACCGCTTTGTTTATGACGGCATATTTTTTCGAAGTTTTGAACATTTTATTATATTGTACCGTGAACTCGTACTTTGTACCTTTCAAAAGGCCGCCAACGGTAGAACAATTGTTGTTTTGTAAACTATCTCTTTTAAAAAACTGGAATGGCTACCTGTTATAAAAATCATAGGTTAACGTCACCGTTATAAATGTTCGGTAATACAAAAACGAGTTTGTACAATCTGTAACAAAAGTTTGAATAATAAGCCAGAGAAAGCCACATCGCCTTTTTAATGGACACGGAAAATATAATTTGAAATACTCTTTATAGCGCCCATAATGTAGCCAAGTGGGCCAAAAAATGGTTGTCACCGTCTGGCGTAGTACATTAGCATGAAGGGTGTGAGGCAAGGAGGCTTTATCAGGAGGGCCTTTCCTGAGGGAGGGCCAAATAATGCGATATTGCTCGTTTGTGCGAGGCCCTATTTATCTATTAAAAAACGCGAGATTTACGATCGAGTATAGGAAACTTTGGGAAGTTTTTATGTTGTTCCGCCGTTCTCGGAGCTAATATAAGAGATTGATGCGTGTTATTTTAGCTTTGTTTGGGTGTATATTAGCCGTTATATTTCGATGTTCGGTGAAATTTTTATTACATTATTTTGCCCATAAAACCTCTTACATTCGCATACATTATTTCTTGTTTGCTGAGTCAACAAACGCATCTATATAAAAACAAACTTGCGCCGTCGTCGTTCGTATGTTTTATAAAGTAAGTTCACACACATCTAAGTCACGATCCACTACTGAATGAATATTAATTAAAATATTCAATAAATACCGGTACTAACGAGGTATTTGCACATATCTCGCGATAGAGATTTGAGTGGCTTGTATTTTAGGGTGGGCGCACACGCTAAGTCGTGACTCTCGTGACTGAGCTCCGATCTGACAACACGGAGCTTGAGTAATATGTCTTTTATGTTCCCTAAATGGAACGGTACGTAATAGGCCGATAAATTATAAACGATGATAGAAAATTAAAATATCGACTGTAAAAAGGTTGAATGAAAGTCATCCTTTTTATCCTTCCCATGAAGACATGTATATACATAGGTATATATACAAACAATTACACAGAGTCGAGTAAAGTTTATACTAACTATATAAACTGTATTTAGTTATTTCAACATAAGAATCACTTATCTTTCGCTTTAATCGTTTTATGACATAATCTGTTCTGTCGTGATAAATGCCTATAATTTTATTACTACCTACATCATAATGAAAATGTTAACAAGTGTGAATACATAACGGCTATATTCTTAATTCAAAACAAGCTGTTAAAAAACTCGACGGGCTGGAATGAACACCTGTAATTTGAACATTTTAATAACTAATCTGTTCAAACTCCCTATAGCACTCTAATGTGTTCCTTCTAAATTCAAAACAACATATCTGTAGTATTTAAAACACGTTCTAAAAAAGTTAAAATTTAAATTGGAGGCGAGGTGCGTACATCCAAAACAAATACAGATACTACATAGGTTCGTATACATGATATATGTTTATTATCAAGTGGGAATATTGGCTGGAAACAGTGCTAAATTCGCGCGGACACCCGATAGTGTGCTATTATCTGCCATTATTTGTCACTAGTGAACAATGCGTGTGCCCTCGTAACATACCTATCTACTATCTTATAGCAATTTGTCAACATTATAATAACGGTGCAAAAAGTTAATTATGATTAGTAATTGTACGGGTCAAATGTTTTTCTAATTGACTAAAATTATTTCTAATAATTGGCTGTTTGTGTAGTGGTTTAATATGTAACTTGTACTTTTATTTATCTTTTTTCCTCAAATCTTAGCTACCAACGGCAAATGGCGAGGAGGAAATGGGAGGCTCTGTATTTTATTACATTGAGATAGTTTGGTAAATTGTTATTGATTTTTTATACAACAAATGTCGCATAAATGCAATCTAGCCGATAGGAAGCCGTTACGCGTAGCCTATTGTATTAGCGATTTCATCGTTTAATATACTTTATAGCGCGTCCAGAACTATGAATAGGCATGTATCTACTGATTATATATAGGATATATAGGAGCAGAATGGCTGTGCTAGTACCTCCCCAGAATACAAGTTATGATGAACTTTGTTATCATCTGTTTTAACTTAATAAAATATATAAAGATTAAATTTATTTTTTTAAGAACGTGTAGTTTTATTTTGAAATAAGTTCATTAATCTATGCATTTAGTTTTTTTTATTTGATGCGTTAACCAATTTATACCAGTTTTGTAGGTAGGTATTGGCATTTAATTCCTCCCCTGTTACACGTGATAGAGCACAATAGACAAACCAGTGTGTATACAACTAGTACGTTGAATGTTGAATGGGTCAATGATACCCGATCTCTCTACATTGTCTCTGCAGCGTTCAAACAGGACCTGCGTGCAGTTCATTTATTTAAAAAACAACTTTCAAACAATAAATACATTACCGTCTATTATTGAAGGTGTAGGTATAATAAATTGATATGCAATCGTACATACACAGTCTCACGCTTAGGTATATCCCTGAAGGGATAGGCAGATGTGCATTATACCTATTAAATTATATTATGTATATGACGCCATTTTTTTAGATCCCATGTAATAGGGAGCGTGCCATTCGCCATTTTCGGGCACAATTCCAGACTCCGTGATTGAGAATTTCTTGACAGAAAAATCCAATAACACTTTAGGCGTCCCGAGAATCGAACTCGTTACCTCATTTCCATTTGTATACACAGTTGTGCTACCTCGGTAGTCATACATAGGCAGCATTCATTCCCACTTCTCATTTTTTTTTATTATTACGCGAACTAGCAATGTTTCTACAACCAAAAACGTTTACCCTTACACTGTAGTTCATACGCTCTGACAGATGTTACACTTAGTAAGAGCTACTGTACTCCGACGGGTAACCTAATAAATAATAGCGGCTGAGTTAAGACCACCTAGCGAGGAAACAGAGCTTGTTTACGACACAACCCTGGCCGTATTGTGGCCACCTACGCTATATATTTTGCTTAGCAAATTGCCTCGCTCACGGTGTCTAATAACCCTTTAATGAAGGAAGAACCGTGATGTTTAATGTTCAAGCTTTATTAGGGGATTTTTGTTGTTGCTACCTAATTATTAGTGAGGAACTTTGTTGGTACCTCCTACCTGCGTAATTAGAACTAATAAGTGTGTTTCTCTGTGCTCGGCTTACAGCTTGCCAGTAGGGTGATTGAGTACGCTTCGATAGCTAACCGAATGAGTCGATAGCTGTGATTTTGTTCTCTTATTGTCGTAACTATTTGAAGTATTTTACTTTATTGATTCTAGTGTTCATTGAGTTCATATTACCTAACTAAGTTATTGCCAGGATGATTGTGAATATTATATTTTTAGTTCATAAGTATCTACCTATTTATTTTACTTAGGTAGGTATAAAGTTATCTGTCGGTACGATAATTCTAAATTTAAAAAATACTTACTAAGTTTTACCCGCGGCTTTGCTAGTGGTTTGAAGAGATAACAACTATACCAGTACATCTCTCTCCGGCATATAGACTATCTCGACTTAATGTAAGAAAAAAAACATTTCGATATAGGTATAGCTTTGTTGTTGTATGACAGCACAAACAAACAAACAAACGTACTTTCACATTTATTTATTAGGTACGGCTAAGGATAACTGAACCGATCAATAATTAAGTTATCGAGTGGTTCTTTATCACACTCCAGATTTGGTTGGATGTAGGCACATGAAGCTGTTTTTATAGCTTTTATCATCCAAACTTAATAAATATTGTTGTTAACTAATAATCTCTGAAGATAAGTACCTATATATTTCTGATGCATCTTGTCTCTATGTACAAATGTAGATAATGCTAAAATATTGTTAATATTTTTTTGATATTAACATTGTAGTTCAAAATGCCGCCATTTTTAAATTTCCCTATGAAGTAAAGAATAATGCATTAGGTATAATTTATAGGTACCTAAACCAGAGTGATACCTATTAGGTATATCTACATATTTGTTAGGCGACTAAAGATTTTATACAAAAACTTACTTACCCAAATTACTCTTAGATACAAACAAAATCGACTTCTATAGATTACCATTTAAATCATTAAAATGTATTTGAATATGTCAATATAGGAAACGATTATGTGAGTAAATTAAATTACCTACTTAGGTAGGTATCTATGTTTTGAATTCTTAACGCACCTACTTTCAATTTAACATCCATTCTATACATGAAATTATTCACTATTGTTTCTACAACATCCTGTCATCTACTTACTATGTTACTATACTACAAGTTGCCACCGAAGTATTTACCTGTAACAATAAAAAAACCAATAAGTAAATAAATATCATACAAATGTCAGGTAACAAATGACAATTAGATTGCAGCATACAAACACTGATTGCTCGCCACAAGTTAAACGTCCCTTCAAACATATAACGCCCCTTTAATTATATAATAGTAGATAATTAACACATTTAAATAATGTAACGCAAATTAATTCAAGTAAGAGCACGCGACTCGGCCACTTCATTCACAAAACTCAAGAGGTGTCCGTAATACCTCATTTGAATACAATCTAGAGAACTGACGTATAGACAAGCTAGAACGTGGTTGTTATGTAGCTCAGTCAGTCTGAACGAACATACGAACACTCAATTACATACCTAATTGCATTAGGACACTTAATTCTCGGCCATAAACATTTAATGGTTATGACAGTTCGAATGAATGCGTGCTACGTCATTAGCGCTACTCCGCTATGGACTTACGAAATCAGGTCAAGGAGATCTAAATTCGGACTCGTTCTAATAAAATATTAGCACTTAACGTCAACAGCTTCAAAAAAGGAACACTTATTAACTTCAAACGGAGTTTTATTAAAAATGGTATTTTAACGCCGAATAACAATAATATTATACATTTATTGTACTAGGTATGTGAGCGTCACGCACACATAAAGTTCGAACTTTGGCACACTACCATAAATCAAGGGGCGTTATACGCCATGTTTCACGAGCCCCGGCCCTCTCTGTCGCTCCAGATACATTTGTTATACAACTGTCTCGTTCTGGCATTAAGCTGGAGCTTTGAGGGGTCGAGGGGAGGGGGCAGATGTCTAGTCGTGACGTATTACTCGGCTGGCGGTCGGTCGGGTCAGTCGTTAGTTAGTAACGTGGAGTTTAATTGCTTAATTTTCTGCTTTGTAATGACTTGAAAATTACACTTATGAATGTATTTGATTATATCTATAGAAAGCGGAAATAATGCCTAATGAAGTGTCTGATGGGAATATCCATATCGACATGAACGCTAATTAGTTACAAACCGCGCCACCATTATAATGTATGCCGAGTAGGTTCCAATGCAAATCGCAAGTTCGATTCTAGAATAGACAATGCGAGCACAAGTTTATAGGACCACCCACACATCTGCAATGCATGCGTTTGATGTAGCACGATTCCAATTTATTTGAAAAATATGAAAATAAGAATTTCTTCGTTAGAATTGCATTATAAAATGTGCATTGTAGGTTATATATTATTTCGAATGATTGAAGAGCATCACGTTTTGGTTAGATCTAGTACTACTGTAAAATAAAATGTTGTGGCTGGCTGACAGCTAGATTTATTGTCTACATATTAGACATCTTACATCACAGCAAGATCTGCAGTAGATTTGTATTGTCCAGCCCGAGACGTGCTCGGACTATGTGGCGGCCAAATAACAATTCTAAACAGATATCTACACTTTGCTTGCTATACGAAATCCATTGTTAGATGAAATGCATTCCCGATTCTGTATTTAAGACACGTTCGAGAATCTTATCGGAGCTTTAGGTAGATAAAACATCAAAGAAAAAGTGAAATCAAATATAGCGTAGAGTTAGGTATCACACCGATCATTTTAGTAATGGATGAGATTATCCCACGGTTGATCAGTGAATGTCAGGATGACACCTCGATTCCTGCCGATCGTATGTACATCGCCTTTATTGCTATGTTCTTATTTGTATCGACTAATTCGTCGGCCGTTAAAAGTATCGTGCCCTTGTTGGACATCTCATTGGTCGGCAATAAATATGGCTTTATCTCTCGATATCGACCGCGGGCCGCACTGCGCTCCGCGCGACCAACCCCCCCGCTCTAATGAATTACACAATGAACTCTCATCTAAATACAGAAAAAAGCTTTTAAAGGCACATATCAAAAATGCCCACAAAAGCCTACTAAGACAGGACTCACAGATTTATAGCACTCCCTTTGTTAAATCACGTAATCTCCACGTGGAGCCGCGATATAAATGGAGGTAAATGAAAATAAATGTAGTTCCTCATTCTGCTGCTTGCCTATTTACATTGTGTCCGAACATAAATCTGGCTCTGTTTAATGGTAATCTATTTTAAAAATTACCTGTTAAATCACATCAGGACAGATAACACATTGTTTGGGGCATGTGGTATAGAAAAAATGTTTGTCGGCCGATGCGGCTCAGATTTGTTGCCTTCAGGGTGGCATTTACATCATCGGCCCGCTCATATATTATGTGGCACACGGCACGGAATACATTAACCAGGTACCAAATATTGATCCCGAAAAATACTTAAACAAACCCTAATAATTAAACGTATTTATTTAGTTGCCGTACTGTGTGTGTTTATGACAAATATTTTACCGTCTTAAATCATAATGATATCGCTAGTGCGTGGGCGAGTATCGAATTTAAATTAATGATTATTTATCGGCCATGTTTCGGACATCGATACGTGGCAACCGCGCGGTTTGTGTCGAGCCACCGTAGGGCCATTTTCGGCAGTTTCCGGGTGTCTGTTCTATAGCTGCCTATGTCCAACTAATTTATATGCATGACAAGCTTTACAGCTAACTACGTAACAACAAAATGTGTAGATGTGAAGATAAATACATACATATTTATTTGAGTTCGACTAAGCCATTATCAGAATATGTTCAGCTATACGAACGAGTCAGCAAAGCATTTGTTCACACACAGTTAAATTATGACGACACAATACACTCACAGATAAACTGTTGTCTATATAGAGGCCACTTTATTAAATACTAAACAGAAATGTTGTGGCAGAATAAAAATAATAATTAGTGATGGGACTGCCCGCTGTCTCCACAAGGCACATCGTATATTTCGCCTACATACGCGCGAGGCGTCATGCTAACGCAATAAGAAATAAGAGGAGAATAAAAAGAACTGGCCCGAGCGATATATCACTGACAGATCTGGCCGAAAGATGCTGATGGCGGGAACTTGTGGATGCCAGACGACCCAGTCTTTGCTATATTTGTACTTAGTGGCATTTTTTATTACACATGCTATATTTCTGAAGCTCTGATCTCCCGTACATTCAACTTAAAATATTCATAGATTTGAAATATAGTTGTGCATTGTCGAAGTCGGTTAAACTTAGTGTCAGCATCAGCGGTCCCACTCTATTGACAATCTTATTCGATTCTAATGTCTACAGCCCAATGATGTCGTTTTTGAAAATACGGGGGCGATACATATTAAAGCGATATTGTACATATCGTAAAGCATACAATAGTTGGGCCATTTATTCGGTTTATCGATACGTGACAAGGCAATTAGCACATCACTAGACAAAGCGCTCTCGGGTGCGAGCCTACAAATCATATAGATACCATCTTCTACAAATTTGAATCGGATCTTATTTATGATTTGCCTTTTTCACGGCTACGTTTTGGGGAAAACTCGAATATAAATCACTGATAAATGGTTATTGGGTTTCGTACCTAATTCAAACTTTGTTACCGCCTCCCGCACAATACAAACAACTTATGTTTATAATTACGCCGTCTTTACAGTTCAATCTTATCAGAAAAAAAATAGAATCCAATTGGTCGAAAGAAATGCCGAATATCAAAAAATTCCCACGGTACCGTTTTCATTATTCGCAACAACATAATAATCATAACAAAAGCATGTACAAACACCGTACTTGGTTAAACAGCAATCGCATAAACAAACCCCAACAATAAAGCCAAATAAACGCTCGAGCACGCCATCCAATCGCACCTTGAATCGCACATAAAAGCCCATGAACACCGGTAGAATTGAATACAACGCTGCTCAACAGGAGCATCCAAATATTGCATTCCCAACCGTACTCAGTCGGGTAATATCGAGCACGAGAGTAGACTTCGTTAGTGCCCATAAAATCGTTTACGAGCTGCCGAAGAACCCTCTTCAATAAACGTGCCATAAAAGTTCGGTTATTCGACGCTAGATGGCGACACTAGTGGCCGCTTGAAACAGTTGCAACGATTTTACTGCCATCTATGGAGCTTTTTAAACGTTTTAGGACAGTGTGCGAGCGAGACGGAGAATGCCGTCTCTTTTCCGAGGGATTACGCTGAAGTTCGGCCGCTACGGAATGGGTCAAGCGTGAAACAGTTTTTTGTATATTAGATTTTATTTATATACGGCTTAAGCTGTACGGTTTGTAGGCGTGTAATCGTCATGTTAGCGTCATAACGATGAGTAATAAAACTGAAATAATGCTTTTTGAAACAACTAATATGGAACACGGCATATTATCTCAGTGTTCATTCAACATTTTCTCAACATAGTGAAAATGCCACGAACTATAAAAAATTGTTGAACAGGTGTCTGACATAATAGCTAAGTTATTCAAACGTGTAATGAATTAGCCATAAACGTCGTTCATAGACGTTTAGTGATGTCACACTAGGTACGCAACAGAGTAGAGCCTCCAAGGTTTGAATTTCGAACGCACATTGTGATGAACGGTTTCACGCGCATAACGCCCGCTGGCCTACAACCTGCTATAGGGTTGCTACGTAGTTTACGTGTTTTTTGACAGCACACAACATAATTATTATTGAGTTGTAATGTTCGAAATTTGAATTTCTAGTTTAACATAGTATTTTTGTGATTGCAGCAACTTTGCCAGTCTTTTTCATTTTGATTTGATTTGAATTAAACGTCAATTATTGACGTTTGAGCCAACCCTATTGTTCACGTCGGTGGTCTCATTAGATGACGCCCTTATTGTGTTTTTTCTTTACATAAATTATAAGTCATGTGCATCGAAGCAGGCGGACGCGAGCCGTCTGCTAAACGTTTCTAAACTATCGGCTAGATTGGCAGAACAAGGGGAAAATCGTGCTAAATCATAGGTAAGAATGTAATCTGCGCCTACACCCATCACATTATACCAACGGCCGTTTAGATATGTGCAGTGAAATATAATTTCAATTATATTGTTCAACTAGCGAATTGCTACGAATTTTGTCTTATAAAGAGAAAATTATTTTTGAGATTTAAACCCTTCAGTGTAGAACGTTTCTGATTTGCATTTACTTACATACATATGTAGGTATATGTTACCTACTACCAAAATAAAATTGATTTTATTATTTAATTCCCTTCTTGGGCTCGTGGTATACCTAATTGTGCAATTATATTTGCTTGCCATTGTGAGGTCTTGTATTCGATATCTGGTCGACCAGTGTTATTGTGTTTTTCTGTTAGGAAATTCTCAATAGCAGGACGGAGTTTGGCAAAGTAACTGATAGACTTGTCCACTGTAACATGGGACCAAAAGCCATGGCTTTCGTAATGTGTAAAACAGTACGCATTCTAAGACATAGGCGTGAATCTATTTATATATAAGTAACATAATTGTTTCTTAATAAAAGTAAATAGCTTTATATGATTGGATTAGCTTTTGTAGTTCTCAAATTACATTGAATTTATTCAACACAGTTATTAATCAACACTGGAATCCTCAAACCGTTAATTTATAGACAAAGAACGAATACGGAACATGCTCACAAAATAAATCTCAATAAAATTGATCCCATCTTCGGTAACATCATCTTGGAACTCCGCGATTGTAGAGTCAGCATTCGTGCGATAAAAAATACATTTAATTAATTATATACAAATGTGTATGCTAATATAAAAAAGGCGTCTCTATGAATATATTGTGTTTGTAAAATTAATGTATTAATCTCTTATTTATATATCAGTTCGACTAAATAAATTAAAGGTTTACTAAAGCGGAATTACTTCCAAGGGTCAATGGTAGTTTGAATAAAATAAAACAATATGTAAAGTAATTAATTTATTTATTGACCATTTTATAATAGTTTAACAAACCACACACATGTCAACGTTATAGTGCTACTTGTTCTGTGTAAACATAACAGAAAAAAAACAATAAAAGTATCAATAACATAACACGAAAAAACAAACCATCAATACAACCATAAAGAAACAGATGAACATCAGTGTCAACAGTAATTCCAAATTCAAAATACGGATACGGGAATCACACGTGACTAAATTCATAATTCTTTAAATTTTAAAATTCGTACGAATCAATTCATCAACCTGTACGTTAGGCAATAGTATTGACATGTCTGCCAGTATGTATCGTAAATTATGTTTTTATAATTCTTTGTCAGACAGTACACCCAAAACTGGTTTCCTGGTATGTTTTATGGTATACCTACTAAGAGAACGCCGGTTCATCTGTCGATTTGTCCGAATATTTCGGATGTTGGTATTCCAATTATGCCTATTGGCCATTGTGGATATTAACTGGAATATTGGGCTCCTAATTTGCTAAAGTATGTAGTTTATAATATAGATCATGTTTGGCATAAACTTATAAGTAATAAACAGTTTTGTATCACGAATGAAATAGTGATTTTAGTAGGTAGTCATCTCGCTGGCAAAGCGTGTTGTGAGTACAAGCCTTTCACGGAATCTAAAGGTTGTATGAGTCACGGCTAGTTAATCCCAGTTTGGGTGTACGTTGTTTCAATAACATCGATTATCCCTAATACAGGAACTCTCTTTTTAAGAAAAGTAGCAAGAAAAGCGTTCTTTATGAAAAATTTTCATCGATAAGACATTTCATTAAAAATATAAATTATGAAATTTGGTAGCGACTGCGAGCGAAGCTATGAATTTAAACTAGCCTTATAAATCTTGGATGGCGAGTGAAGAATTTACGAACTGACAAGATGTTAATATCTCAAAGACGCTCCCCCCCGGGCTTTGTTCGACAAATTATTAATTTTACAATTATAATGAACTTCCCGGGAGGTAATACGAGGTTTTTGTGCGCCTAAACGTACATATATAAACATGAATATACCTATATAAGTATTTACAAAGAGCTCACTGATACACAAGCAGTTTCTCTTAAAGTATTAAACCTATAACAGCTAAAGCAAACAGCTATTTTCGAAAGTAAGGTTGAACATTCAATTTAATTCTACTTCTAGTAGTAAAAGGTTCCAACTATGTACTTCTAACATGTATTATGTTCCGAAAGTGTACCGAAGGAATCACAGTGTTATCTCGTTTGTCCCAAGGCGTAACTTTGCACTTACATGCTACCTATCGTGAGGTCCGGGGTTTGAATCCCGAGTTGATTAAGCGAGTGTTTGTCTATTACATTTTCAGTAACAACTCTTACGGCCAGTCTTACAACTAACAAATAAGTCATCCGAAAGATAAATCGCATGCTGTCTCACTCTTGTTAGCTTAAAGAATAGAGACGGCGAGACTTTTATTTATTATAGATCAATGCTATTTGGAGGTGGAGGGAGAAGCCCTAAGTATATTAAAAGCTTTGTTGCTAGAAGGATGATGTAGTGATAACAATTAAGAAATGTGTGGTAAGATGGTTTGAAAGGTCATAAGAATGAACGACTAAAGATTGGCCAAGAAAGTATATAAGGCAAATGTGAATGAGACAGTCTCACGCCTATACCCCTGAATGAGTAGGCAGAGTTGTACTACATTCTCATTTCGTCAGCTAAGCTTCTAGACCGCCCGTAATAGGAGCGCGCATATTGTGGTTTACCAAGTTAGAACTAACTAAAACTCTAGTCTAGACTAAAGTTCTAGTGAATTCTAGACTCCGTGCTGTTACTAACAATTTCTTGACAGAAAAAGCAAACACTGACCATCCCAGGAATTGAACTGAAACCTAATGAACAGCAGTCGCACTCCTGCTGCGCTACCACTAGTCTTTAATAGCGTATTAATTCTAGGTCGCTAGGTCTAGAAAATACCCTAGAACAATGTAGCATTTTCACATGTGACCTTTAAAATAAATTACGAGCAAATTATGGCTATTCGATCGCTCACCGTACCATATGCGGTGGTTATAAATAACTTAATGAGTTCAATTAGACGCCATCTTTAAAATGCAGTTTGGCGTTTGATCTCATTCGACTTGCACTTTACGCTTGCAAGTAATTTATTTGCCTATATGAATATTATAAAGTCGGGTAAATTGATTATATTAGCTGGTTTGAAACGCTTTAATTATGTCGTGGTTAATCAGTGAGCTGGTTTATTTGGTACATTGTCTTATATCACTGAAGGAGTTGCAGAGATATTGCACGTACATTTCGCGATTTACAGTTATAGATGCCAGGTAATAGTAGGCATGCCATCTACCAGTGCCCAGTGCCTGACTACGTGATACAATAATATCAGCCCTATATTAAACTGTCCCACTGCTGGGCACGGGCCTCTTCTCAATGTGAGAAGGGTTAGGCCATAGTCCACCACGGTGTGGCTCAGTGCGGGTTGGTAGACTTCATATATCTTTGAGAACAATATTGAGAACTCTTAGACATGCAGGTTTCCTCACGATGTTTTCCTTCACTGTTAAAGCAAGCGATAATTAACTATTTAATACGCACATAACTTCGATAAGTCAAAGATGCGCGTCTTGGTGTCGAACTCGAGACCTCTGCGTGGCAGTCTAATGGTTTCGCACTAGGCTATCGCTGCTGATACTACGTGATGCTACTGAAGTTTTTTGATAGGAATACTAGATATTTGGGCATCAAACACTCTCAGATTGGGTGGCAAAGTATGAAGTATCCCTCATGCACACCAGTCGTTACAAACGTATTTACATAATTATGTAGTATTTATGCATACGTGGACTATCTATGTTTTCTGGAGGGATCAGCAGAGACTATGGGTTTCTACTTGCTATGCTATCCTGGCATATCTGTTTTGCTTCTTTCTCTCTAATTATATTCATCACCGCTCGACGGTTTAAGCTATTAGGTACTCCTAAATACAAGATCTACTTTGACTTTACATAGGATTGTTTGTATCAACTATTAGTACAGCATTAGAAGCTTTACAAACATTATAAACAGACCACAAATGCCCATATTATAACTAATCACATACCTAACTCATAAACATAACCATTCTATATGTCAATTGTCACCCGTTAAACCACTTTGGCACTAAGAATAGAACTTAAACTAACCTTGTATGTAAAATGGCAGATATATTAAAAAAGTAATAAATAACATTTTAAATACATCCTTCATAAGGGATAACTCCAAATTAATCCGTTCAAAGATAAGAAAAATTAAAAAGTAAAAAAAGGTTCACATAAAAATATCGGACTACAAAGGCCTTATATCTGGCGTATCTACACGCGAGCAGACATACAGACAGACAGACAATGAAATTTTGCACAATTATCGTGATTGTGATCTTGTAGAGATATGAAGCATGCATGGTTACGTATCATGATTTACAAGAGCATCGTAATTCCATTCACTGGTCATGTTTTCCCGCTCCGACTGTTACGGGTTAAGCAGGCAGAACCGGGCGTCAACGGAAACGTGTAATAGGAATATTTTTTTAATTTATAATTTTTTAATGTATAATTATACGTAACACATTATCAAGCTCATGGTTTATTATAATTAAACGCATATATTTTGATAATGTTTATTCTATAATTTACATAAGTAACCTTGTGTCGGTTGCTACCGGATATACGAAATCATTTTCTATACGTAATCGTTAAGGTACTGATAAATAATGATATTATATAGTAAACTTATAAAACATTTATTACTAATATCTTGTTTGCATTTGAGACAGATAACTTAGTACGTTCTGTTTTATGTCACATTTGCATGTTGACTAAACTAAGATTAGGGATCAAGTAACGCAAAGTGTAAAGGTATTGCCACCAATAACTTTTTACTGATTCAGTAGCATCATTACCTTTATAAAATTTGTCTAAGCTAGAAACCGAACCCAGGATCTTAAGATCAGCAGATATGGATGTGCCCTTACCTTACACAGAAGGTAACTTTACAAAATATATAATATTAATCTTATAGGGATATAGGTAAGATTCATGACATAATTGTAATCTTTAAAATTAAATAGAATGTCCAACGAAAGCATGCATTTTTATTTAGTAAGACCTCTGCATAAAGCAGTACCATACAAAATAAAAATTATTAATTTATACAAAGAGCCTTTATGTTTATTAAATTGAAACAGTAAAATCAAATAGTTGTGTAAGCTATCTGAAGTTTACCCTGGCAGTAAATTTCACATATTTCCTACACAAACACCGTCAAAATGCCAAAAATATTCTTGTGGAAAATTTTTGTGACTGAAAAATTTACCCCTTCTACTAATTACAACACTCTCTATAAATAATTTCAAATAAACGGTATCTATAATTAACCTAAATAGAACATTTTCTTGTACATTAAACTAAAATGGGTGTGAGGCAACATATTAGATGTATCGCCATATATAGGCTTTGATTAAACCTCTACCTTACCTTGTAATATAATGCTACGTTCAACAACAATAATTTCGCACAAAGTTGTTTATAAATGTGTTATTAAGTATAAGCACTTACATTGATTTTACAAATTGGATGTTGATTACTTTCGCACTTAAATCTCTCTTTGTAATGAGGTACTAGGCAATTATAAAATATAGGAAGCTATCTAACAGTTATCACTTTATTCAAGTTACGAAAATAATTTGTTAATACGCCGTTTGATATTGTTACAGCTATTTTTAAACAAGATCAAGCAAGAACACAAAAAGCCATGATATATTTTTTACGTAAAGTGTTGGTAACCCAATGGCTGGCATTGAATTTGCGGCCAAATTTGGTGTTTATATCCCGTCCCATCTATTGCACTAACAAACCCAAACGTTCTACAGGCACAATAACTTTATAAATTATAAATGACATTAAAATCACATACTAAATGGAGATACAGACTTTAATAGAACATACCGAATTAATCGTAGAGTAATTAACTAATGGTAGAGTTCATAAAATTTTTTGCTATATTTTATAAGGAACCCACCTGCCAAACTTTAGGCCTGTATAGCACCTGAGATTTGTGATTGGTATGTAATTGGCTACTATACAACACAACACTTAACTACAAACACCAATTCATATTTCAGTACGGATAGTACTCGCAAGTAGCTCTACTTACTCGGTTATTCCTCGCACAAAAAATAAATGAATTTTTACCACGTAATCTTGCTCATTATGTTTCAATATAATATAAAAAAGCAGGCGTTATTGTTTGTACGTGAAGCTTGAATAGAATTTTCATAAAACGCCTTGAGTGCCTGAGTATCGAGGCGGTAGGTCTGATGGGCCGCGAGATGTCTGCCTCGCAGGGCGTCTGCGCGCTTGTAACTCATATTACATTATTATTTATTGAAAATTAATTGTGTGAAAACACCACGCGAACTATCTCTATATCAGCAAGCACGTGGAGAATAATAGCCTTGCCGGTGTAGATACAATTCTACTGCAGGCACCTAAACGCGCTAATCCAACGTACACATCACGACCCTTACTTTTTTATTTTGCACATACTATATTGAACAACATTCAGTACAAATTACAAACAACAATGTAACGAACCATGAGCTCCACGGTACATTTATCTTCTTCCCGATAATAACAACCTCCAATTTTATTCTTCCATGCAGCCAAGTATCATAAGGGAGATGGGAATCCGATATCCGATTATTCCGAAGATTCCGCGGTTCAGAAACGCCTTAACATATCAAATCCTTAAATACCAAACTAAACCAATTCGCAAACACCTTAAAGTCTATACTTCAATAAATAACGTTCTGATTTATGAAAATTTATCATACACTTGAGGCTTAATTTTGAAATGATCTGCTCGCGATGCCAAAAGATATTATGAAAGGTTTCAATGACATCGGAAACAAGACCTTGTGTATCATAAAATACATTAAAAACTAGTTTGTATGGTGTTGCGAAGAAGACATTTTTCTATACGATGCTGGAAGTGTGTCTGCGTATTGTTTTGATAAGCTGCAGAACGGGTTTGCGAGATTTATGGCTAGTATGATTTAATGCGAATAAACTACTCGCCTTGCGCTCGTTGTATTGATGAATGCTCTATTTTTAGTGCAGTCACCTATATTCTAAGTGATACTCTTAAAATATCACACATTGATAAAGAAAATAAACACCGATTTGGCGCAAGCTTCGGTGCTCACTGCCCATGTGATAGTGAGTTTTCGTTTTGATCGGCAAGCTGATTTGCCTTAAGTAATTTGAATATAATTAGGTTTCATACATAGTTATTTTACAGCCGACTTAAGAATTAAAGAGAAGTAATCTTTGTGTTACATCCGCTGAGGGCATGGCTTAGTAATTATTGTAAGTCCTCAATTAAATTATAATAGCGGCCTATGTTGGGCATACGTTATTTGTAGATTGGCAGCCCTGTCGCTCGGGGGCCAATGGGAACGTTGTAATGCGGCGCCTGCGCATGATCGCCCGCTGAGCTTTACAGTTCAAACTACATAAGAAATATTGTAACAGGAAATAATTTGCTTATTTTTGCTTATCGGCCCATCATAACAAAAATAAATAAATACGCGACCTGTTATTTATCAATTCACGCTGTATATTGAATCTAATATCACTGGAGTCATGAGGGAAATTCAATTTGAAAATGGTATATGGGGGAAGGTGCCGAAATTACCCAAAAGCTAATGCATTACCAAAACTGACGAATACCATTTGGTTGCCTTAGTTTCGGAGCAAATCTATTATCGTATGCATTGACGAATCAAGGACTGTGGAATAGAAGCAAATTGTTCGATCTACATTTGGTAGACGATAAATCATGTGCAGTTAGTAGATATTTGCGTGTCGCAACTGTTAAATTTATTGCGAAGACAAGGTCGGACTTAGGAACGATACGTTGAGGTAGCTCGGTACTTACGGCCCAAGGTCTTCCGTTTGGGTTTAAAACCATTCAGAGCCCCGTTCAACGTAATTTGAGTAATTTTGTTATTAAAACCGCCATCAATTGTGGTTGATATTATCTTTATACAAATTTTAGGTAGGTAACTCACAAAAATCCTAATCTAGGTAATTACCCAGATTAGGATTTTTGTGAGTCTATAAAATGCCTTCAAGCTAAATGTTTGCCTGTAGTGTACGAAATAATTTAAGTACAAGAACAGAAAGGGTACACTTTAATGACCTAATTTCGATACGTTGATTTATTTTTGGGAGGTATTGTTATTATTTAATTTAAACAATTGCTTCTTACATCTTAAAGTCTGGTAGTGTCCTAGAGAGATCTGTGGCCTTTCCTTATATAAAATGTCTACCGAAATGTTAATATTTATCAAACCATTCTTAGCTCTTATAAATAGATAGGCATCTTTCTGTTATAGCTTATAAGTTTAGGCAATGAATTAACAAAGCCGTGTTAAAAGTAGTAATAGTTCCATACTAAGTTTCATATGATACTAAACTTATTTCATGCAAAACATATTATTTTTACTACTTGATAAACGCTCCATTTTTAAGCACTGCAATGTTATTCAATATGAGTTAAGGCAAAAGAGATCATCTCCTATTGCGTCATCAATAAAAACAATTTGAATGAATACTAGCCTATTACTTGATAATACTAACAAGGTGGAAACAGAATAATTTTAAAAACAATATCGCTGTCATCATGATGTTAACAACATGGAACCTAGACATAAACTATCCCACAATACTTCATCGCTTGACATAATTACGGTCACAAAAGTCTTGTTAATAGGTCCACAATGTATCTTCAGTACAATTATTGGTTACCCTCTCGTCATGAATGCTAATCCATCCTGTATAGGTACTGTAACTAAAAATATACTGCTAAAGATACAGGTTGGATGTGTAAGCTACAATTATACCTCCACTGTAAATCAACCAAGGGAAATGCCACTGCAATTACTGATCGATCAGCTATAGTGTGGGTGGAATGGGAGACTAAAAATCCATTCGTACTGTGTAAAGTTTATGATTTGTTTTAAAGGTAGGTACTAGTATATTTTAGTTATGTCTAGAAATCATTGCCTGCCACTAAGATTAGTGGTTCTATAGAGTACTATAGAACCGCTGTATTAGTAGTAACTAATACAGCTACTTGATCTGTTAATAAATGCCAGATATAATGATATAATTGAACACCTATTGTGACTGGCCGCCGGTGTGCCGCTTCGCGTCAATAGGTTAAGGAGCTTACCAACTATTCATAGCAGAAACACAACACGACGTTTGGTAATGTTCTTCTATAGTTGTTCCCCAACCAGCCTGTTCTCAGATTTGAGCAAGTACCTTTACAATCAGCTGTGCCGTACCTCTCTAAAATTTTATAAGTTTATGGACAAACTGAAGAAAGGTATTTAAAGATTTAGGTTTTCAATAAAATTATTATTATTATTATTATTTAGGTAAGTATATGAAAAACGTTCTAAGGTTACTCAACAAATTTTCTATTCAACCCTTGGTACGCGCGGTATTTTCTAAATAAAGTGTAATGCTTAAAGATAAAATATAATAATTCACAGTAATAACCCTTTAGCCGCCGCTGTGTTAGCCGTTTTGGGCAGCTCGCTCGTGGTATAGTCTCAATACACGCCACGTGAGTGATAACTCTATCTATTTGATACATTACTATCAAAATAATAATGGAAGTCCATTTACTGGCCAGATATACGTTTTCAAATTTAGAATATTAAACGTAGCAATAATGAAAAGTGAATTTGGCATCTGCAACTGGCGGCAAAATTGAGTATGGAACGTAGAACTATTTACCTTTATGAAGTAAAGAGTTCTTTTTATGTCTAAGCTTTAAATAAAAGTACAAATTTCCATAGTCCAACCTAATAGAGGGCCAGCCTATTGTCGGCTATGAGGCATATTTCCAGGCTCGTACTAAATACTACTTAGCATTTTCTTCAAAAAGAAACAATAACACTTATCGCGTCCCAGAAATCGCATCTAGAACCTCACAATCGCATGCAAACTTCTGCGACAGGATCGACGTCTCTAATCAATTATAATGTTGTGTTCTTTAATTAACTAAAATATAGGAAGATATTAAAATAATTAACAAAAATACATCAACTTTTGAAATTCCATTTCCAATTTCGTCCCCAAAAAACTCGCTTCCATTTTATCCAAAGTACGTATTCAAGCAAAAAAATCCTAATTGACAAAGGTGCGAGTAATACCGGTGACGCATGACACGTTGAACCGTACTGTTATTACACACGCAACCCCAATATAGAGACATAAACATCGACCCTTCGTATCTATACGCGCGTAAAATTTTGTGAAATATTCATCCTCTATGAACCTTAGGCTGTATGGCTTAGTTTCCTTTACTTAACCGATAAAATGAAGTGCTATGAATATCAGCCAGTGTCAGATACTTACCTTTGTTTTATAGACAAATGTAATGTACTACACTTTAAGCCTGTTGACATATTGCAAGATAAATTGCAAACATGTTGGTTCAGATTTGTGTTTTGTAACCAATAAGAGGCTAGTTCCGAGAAATTATTTTCTTTGAAAGTCTTTTGCATGTGATAAGGGTTTGATACAGAAAACAATAAAAACTCGTCAACATTTAAATTAAATATGAAATTAATACATCGCGTTTTCCGTTGCCGGATATCGTGTATAGAATTAAAATAAATACCTAATATCTTAACAACTTTACCTACCGCGTTTTAGTTTTTGTAACTACTATTATAGAAACTAATCAAGAGTAAAAAAAATATTTTTAGATTGCCAATGCCATACCGCATAGTTAAACATTAATTTAACGTTCACATGTATATACCTACATATGAACGTGAAATTAATGTTTAACTCAGCTAATTAGGTTTTAGCAAAATCATGTTTCCACTAACATTTAATTGATATTTAATTTTTATTCAGCCCTACCGCAGAATAAGTGCTTTAATAACAACAAATTATATTTCAATCTACTGCCAGTAATTATTATATTACGTTTTTAACCAACACTACTATTGCATCAATAACATATAATTGTAGACTAATAAGCATTCTCTATGGTAAAAAAGGTTTAATTCTGGGTAAGGCTTTCCTTATGGCTAGGCTTATGTTTGAAATAAAAAGCAAAACTATAAAAAGGTTTATTTAAAAATAAGTAAATATAATAAATGTAAACAAATTTTTGCTCACAATACAAATAATCAACAAAACATTATGAGTAAATTTTAAAACAAGTAGGCACTTATTTGTTCTCGCACTCGGCTTTGTTCACAAAATGAGTTTTCATTACTTCAGTAGTTTGTCAGACACAGTTGCATATCAGATACATCTACATTTAGATTAGTGGTATGAAACAGCGCATTGAACCATTTTAAATCATTGTAAAAAAGAATATAAGTAATTAAAACAAATTCAGGACATTATACATTACTACAATACTTAGAGTTACAATATTTAGTACATTATATAACAAATTATTTATTTGTATAAATTTGTAGCTAAATAAAATATACAAATCAAGAAACAATTGTTGTACTCAACTCTTTCTTTCAACATAAAATAACAAATGAAAATTTTCACAATGTTTGTATTTTTATATGAAACAATAAACGTTGACGCTCTCGGCTCTGCGTCGTCGGCTTGTGGGAAACTCAGCAACTGCCGTGAATGTTTTATATTACCTTTCTGTGTCTAGACACCTTAAATAACAAGTGTCAAAGCAAATCTAGGATAAAGACGGACAATACAATTGTATTCAAATATTAATTGCAATTACCGCCATACCTTCAGTTGTAGATACACCAATTATCGACATTTATATGTACATAATTATTAAAATCTAAATTTATAATCGCCAGTCTACATAGCTGATGGATAATAACAGTTTAATGGGGTATCAATCATAGGCAGTCAACACTAGAATCACAATAAACAATAGTTTTAACATAGTGGCCGAATGCACCCGGACACAATGAGCAGTAGGAGAGTTGTAAACACAACGGAGCCAGCTAGCCATAACTCAGGCCGACGTAGGGTTACCGCGCAACACCAAATATCACTTGATGAATACATTTCATATTATAAATAAGATTTCCTATATAAGAGTACACTAATATTACGTGCTCTTATTTTATGAGTATAAATCAAACTAAACAAACAACTATAAATGTTCATAGTGAAAAAGTCATAGCTTTTAACGGCACATAGACAGGATCACCGCTTATTACCTAAATCTTAATAAATATTCGGCACAAAATTAAAAACACTTGTAAATTAAAAGAGAGACAACCCTAGACGCACACTAAAATGGTTTTAATTCATATTAACATTTTTTAAACTCAGGCATATAGGCCTGAGTTTAAAAAATACTGTGAAAATTTATTTATGGAATTATTATTTTTCCATTCCATTATTGTATGGAAAAAGACTAGTCGATTCAAGGCAGGCAACTAATTTAAAACTGAAAGAAATGACGTAAGCTCAACTACATAACTAGTTATCTACTTAAATTGGGTATCTACAGCTAATTAAGACTTGCTACTATGTTTTATTGTTATTTAACCTCCCCGCATTAAGACATAAAGATTCCGATCTAGAAGTAAAACTTTAAATTATTACAGCAGTATTTAATAATTATAAATTGACAAGCACAAAATGTATAATTACCAAAATATGTAAGAAAATAAAATCTGAGCATCGTTTATTCGATGTAACTAGCAGCGAAACAATTTAGCCTAGAAAGAAAATTTTCTATAAGATACGTCATTAAAACACCGCTTTTTATCGCTCACTGATCGTGTTCCAATTATTTTATACACGTAATACGCTAGACTTCTCTCAAGCACAGTGTTTATAAACAGTCGGAGTAGGTGTTTTATGATAAAATATTATCGCAGAATATAGAATATAATTCGTCACTTGAACTCACTCCCCGTGGTCTGGGCTCGCCACGTGGGTAATTTTTATTGGGGCCTTGAACTTGTACAGAATTTGGTCGGTCGATAATACAGACGCGGTCGGCTTTGCTCGAGATCACTCGTTCTAGTTACATTTATGAAGAATGATATCATCCGTTATTGTCGCTCTATTAAATGGTTTACAAGTGTTGATTTCGCAATCTTTTTGTGGTCATCGATCATTTTTATGAAAAAATGCCGCGTCTATTTACGTCGTTGGTAATGTTAGTCTTTGTCAAACTCAGGTTACCAATTAATGATACATAATTGACGTAAGTGTATCCATGACAGTAATTTAATTACCGTGTAATTACCAGAACGGTAACACAATAGATCTTTTGTTTAAAGCAATGTCAAGTAACTTTAAGTTATTTATTTAAAATTTAGATGACATTCAGATCACATTGTTAAGCTAATAATATCGAAAATAAACCGCAATCAATAAATCAAGACGATTTAATCATATTCAATATGCGTATGCACACTGTGCTCCATCGTACTGAATTCATTAAATGTAACAAACACTTGAGCACAGAACAGTGTGTGCAAATGTTTTGGTACCTTTCTACTTGCTTTGTTACACCCCAACCTAGTCATGTACTATGTCGCAGAACAATACAGAGGGTGATTAACTGAGCCGTAGAGTACCAGTTATATAGAATATAGTGTTAAGTTTGACTAGGTGTTCCGAGAACACGTTATAACATCGCCTTGGTTTAAAAAGGGAATCATCAGATTTGTTACAATGTAAGTACAGTGCATTGACGGATAATCAGTTGTTGTGCAAGGAGTACGGTACTGAGCCCTGCGGACCTAACGGGTACCGTCTTCATGCCACGCCACCTGGCTATACCCAACTGACGAAGTATACTTTATTGTTAAGGATAAAATTTCACGACATACATCTGCATCATACTAAGTTGTTCAAAACTCAATTACTATTAACGTTGAACTAAAATACCAAAGAGTATACTCCTACACTTTAACTTGGTGATTAATTTGATTTAAGAATTAATTTTATTCACTGCAGTAAAAACATTAAATTATTATTTCAAGTTCTTCACAGCGTGTACACACTGTACACGTTTTATTGTGACTATTATCTTGTGTGGGTACATGTGTAATATAGTTGCCCGTTCTTGATTATAAAGCCATAAAATAATAATATGAGACGCTTCCGTGCGAATGTGCATAATAAAATAAAAATATATAAAGTTATGGAATATATGACGTAAGTATCAAAAATGTTCGTTACGCCTGACGACGTCCAAGGACTGTGGAACTACATGCGTGACCCTGTACCAAGACCGACTGCTTACGTAATAGTAAAAACTTATTACCATCTTAAGCAGGAATTTAATAGCTTGCTAACAGAAAGGTATAGATTTTTTAACCTTCAAAAAACAACTGCCGAGTCAGACATATAAATCAATGTTTTTGCCAGTAACATTGCTTGCGGTTTGAAATGTAATATCAAAAATTTATTAACGTATATGTGTACCTCACGATTTTATCTCTTATGAAGTTATGAACTACGGAAAACTCAGGACTGCGCTGGTCTAGAGTTTTAAAACTGTAATAATGCAGTGGTAACAGTTTGTTATCGAGTCAGCATGTTCTGTGAAAGATAGCTCAAAGCAGTCAGGCGTTTAAACCAGAACTTAAAGTGTCTGTCACGATTGTGATCGTTTCCTTTCGTAGAGCACGAAACAAGCCATAACAAGTACAAAGAATTTAACATAAAAACTCATAGCAAAATTGGTAAAATTACATCAATGCAGTATAAGGAGAAACCTGCCCTTGCATCACAATGGCAAATTACTGATCTTTGACATCGGCAGGAACAATGGGAGACGCAACCGATTTATGACGTGGCGGGACTGTCGCAGATTCAATAACGTTGCGAGCTGCGCGCACGCACAGCCCACGACCACGTGACGTACAAGTAATGTACGGGTAATTTATTATAATTTGCATACGGGTTAAATACAGGTTGGTGGTTTAAATTACCTAATGGTAGTTTAAGGTTGGCTAGGGTTTTGAAGATCAAGGCCAACTCGCTTGGCGCGTAAATAAACCTCGACCTGCTTTGTGTTACTGTTAATTGATACCTGCAATTCATCTTGAAACTAAATTAATATAATTTTATGCAGTGGCAAATTAATATATTTTCCAGCAATCTTGAATAAAAATAACAGTATTTTTTTGAATGATTCATTAATATCAGATTGATTGATAAATGATCGTGCTAAGATCGGTACAAGATTATGCTAAGAAAGGATTGATGGATTGCGTGAAAGACGAAATTATTAAAAAGAAAATTGATTCTGCGATGACACGAATAGAAGAAAAATATACCGGCTAGTGAAATTAAGGTAAGGAATATGGTGAAAAATGTATGCTGAGCATAATTTATCTTAATTAGGTATTAAAATATGTCATGTAGACCATAACACCGACACCGTATAAAGTTACGAAACAAAAACATTAATTAAATACCTAATATAATTTCTATAATTGTATTTCATTAATGTGGGTAACGCGGTAAACAAGCATCACGAAGATTTTCCGTTATTTAATTAGTAGATAATTAACACGGTTGCTATCTTCTATAAACAGGATGTCCAACAATATTTGTCAAAGAGAACTATTGTATTTTTATGTCATGTAAAAAATTTACTAATAGTAGGAGCTCGGAGACTTAATGTTTTCCGGTTTCATCGTGAGAGTAGCTACTCGTTACGATGTCGCCGCCATATTACAGTTTGTACTTTATTACTGTACACACAACCATTTAAACACCCTGTAATTAATCTGATTTATGATATATTAAAAATCTAAGTGCTTCATTATTTTTTTGTTTTGTTTTAGCTAACATGGTTGCTTGTAATCAAACAATTAAACTCACTTGTTTTTCATAAGTCGTATTTGTTATTTATTGTTTATACTATGCATATTATATTTATTTTCCTTGTATGTTTTGATAAAATTCTTATTTTGTATGGCTTAATATGTACATACTTTGCGCGTGTGGGAGTAGGGCACAAAATAGCAGGGGTCAGTGTAGGAAGTGCGGCGGAAACCTAACAAAATACAGCGGGGATGTCGAGAGATTTACACGCTCTGTGTCATAGCGGTTTACAAGTGTGCTGTTTTGAAACTAATAGATGTTCTATTGGACAAGTTGGCAAATGATGAGGAAAACTGATAGCGAAGGATATTTATCTATGTGAATGATAATATTTTAAGCGATAACGAGCGATCGAAGCCATTCTGGCGAGAAAACCTTTCTGACTACATAAGAGTTCATTTTCCTCGACGCGAAATGGAAAATGTCCAGTCGGAATTCCCACTTTCGACCGATAGTTTGCAAGTAAGATTTTGCCACACATAGGTACAATAATCGAAAGTTGATACTGTTTCTAAAAGCAGTGAACTATAATTAGCCACACATACGTTCAGGGATATAATTTATCGTCTACTAATGATACAACGACTACAAGACGTTCAAATACTTCGTTGTTCCAGTAAACATAACGGAACAGGTTCCACGAACAGTTTTATTGTTAACCTTAACAAAATAATAGTTTTAAAGCATGCCATTCATTAGCAACAATCACCTGTAACCATAAAAATTATGCAACCAACGTTTTTTGACTCATAAACAGTTGTAACAAACAGTTAACAGGACAATGGCTGCGTACCTGATGAGCCATTCCCTCAAAAAGTTTTCAACTTTTATGATTTTACAGCTCTACGCAAGGTGAGCATCGAATAAAAAAATATAGAACGTAAATTTCTTAAAAAATGGACACTTAAAGCCAGATGTTTTTTTGGCTTGTTATTCCCGTGCGCTACAAATCTATTATTGTCTAAAATTAATTTTCCATACATTAGTTACCAGGAGCTCCAAAGATTTCTATATGAAAATAATAAATAAAGCCACATTTACCAATTTCATTCCCTACAGCTCCAAAACATTCTCTAGGTACTTTGAGATTTTATTTCTTATCAAAAACTAATATTATGTTATTACCTACATGTTTTAATTCTGCTAACCATACAGTTTGTTTTGGAGCTGTCGGGAACACACTAGTAAGTAGGTCTTTATTTAATTATTTGTATTATAATTTGGAGCTTCTAGGAATAAATATATGGAGATCAGAGGATTTAAAGAAATAATTTTTCATAAGCTTTTGGCGGCCTTGGGAACGATTCTACAAAATAATAATTATATTTTATTATAGTCTTGGAGCGCTTGGGAGCAAAATAGTGGAGCGAGCGGGAATAAGCGGATTTTTTTATTAAATTAAGAACTCTCGTAGAACTCAATAAATTACCCTAATTTTCCTCCCACATCTAATTACTTGACATTATCCTATTGTTTACCGAACGATAAATTTTTCCACCCTAAATTTTCTCACCTAGCGAATTCGCAAAGAAAATTGCCTAAACCTTAATCCTAACAGCTGTTGTGACGTAATCAAACAGCTGATGCTATAAAGTACGTTGTAAACAGAACCGCAATAAAAAGGGATCGAGCCTCGGCGACACACGAGCGAGTGTACTACGGGCGTAACGTACACTGGAAACTTAAACCGTCGTATCTTCATTTACTACGTTTTACTTTGAATATAATCAACTTTTTTGTGCAATGAAACAGATACATTTGAAGTGTCGATTTAATGTTTATCGTCTGGGAATTTAGATTAGTGGGCACTAGTTACGGCAACAGATAAGTGAGCATGCTTCTTCTTGCGTGTCAATAACTCATTACACATCGATTCTGGTAGCACAGAACGCGAATAAAAACTAGAATACGTAAGTCATTTTGTTCATCCATCAATATTGAAGTCGACGACGTTTATTAATTTTTCGCTTCTTTCGCATTATTTCGATATAATCCTGCCTTAATTGATTATTGATATTTCAATTAAAATGTTATAACAATTTGTCGAAACGGGATAAAGAGTAAAAAAGGACGAGTGTGTAAGTTTCCAGTAGAGATACCGGCGTTGCCGACCCGGCTCGTGGCCGTTGGAGTTAACCCATAAAATGCTCTTGGTTACTGCGTGCGGCTCACAATGTGACGTTTTATACAGACTCGGGCAGGTGTGAACATTATCTTAATTCAAGTGCTACTGAACCGATCGGGCTCCGAACTTAACGCACCAAATTGAAAGGAAGATTTTTTGAATTGATGTTCACTCTATATTTTTGCATTTTTATGTAGATTCCTTTTTATTAGGCTTTTGAGTTTGGTTTCTTTTTTCTTGGTTGCAATTTATTAATTTATCTATATATTAATACATGAAGCAAATACTTATTACCATTTTATACGAGAATTGCGCGGACAGAGGAGAATTAAATTTGGCATAGTTAAAGTTTATATGGAGAAGGAGGGGCGAATCCTAATATTTTTATAAAATATGCATTAGAAATACTTTAAATTAATGAAAAACACTACACGCATACAACCATGCATTTGACACACGCTGTCGAACAGCGTTTGTAGTATTTCGGCATTGTTCGTCTGATGTCGTACAATTCTTTGTAACTATGGTTACCTATACCTTATTTATATGTAATAAAGAAAAACAGAAAACAAAGTAGCAAGCTTAGGAAGTTTGGTCGAATTTTAACTACTAGGCGACCGGTAGTATGTATTATAATGCCATTGGATAAGAATCAGGTAGTTTTCTTATAACACGTTTATTTATATGTATAGATCTATACTTAGTAAACTTCCTGTCGACAAAATTATAAGTTTTCGATCTTAAAATATTCTGACTCGCATTGTCAAGACTCACGCATAAATTCTATAAACATTATTATCTTATATTTTTAAAGAAATACAAGAACTATAATATTACATAATTTAAACAATAGCATTAAATTTCAAGAATGGCTCCAAAACTGTGAAGTTCTCCGATACAACTCCCCTTAATGGATTGAATTTTGTGTTAGAATATATTGTTAATTTATTTAAATGAATGCAATCAATTTTATTTAATTGAAATGTAATGTTTGTTTTGCTCAAGGCCCAAATCTGGTCTTGTCTCCATATCATAAAAGTTTAATACACTTAAAATAATAAGAATAATAATAATATAATAATATTCTATCACATACAATCATTTACAAGGGATGGTAAACATGAGGGAGATATTGAAAGGAGAACGATTGCGGGAAACAAAGTGAATGGAGCTCTACGCGCTTTTATGAACAGTCGAAATGTTTCCGAAAAGGCACGTTTGGCTGTTCATAGAGGACTATTAGTGCCCACACTTATGTATGGAAGTGAAAGTTGGGTATGGCAAAAGAAGCATGAGAGCAGAATAAATGCTGTAGAAATGAGAGCGCTGAGAAATATATGTGGTGTGACTCTGAAAGATAGAATAAGGAATAGTGTGATTAGAGAGAGATGCGGCATGAAAGTGGATATAGTGACAAGAATAGAAAAGGGTATGTTTAGCTGGTTTGAGCATGTAGAAAGAATGGACGAGGAAAGACTGACTAAGAAAGTTTATAAGGCTAGTGTGAATGGAACAGTCGCAAGAGGAAGACCTAGGCGAACGTTTCTTGATCAGATCGGAGGCGTTCTGGACAAAGGTGAGGTTAAGAGCACCTTGAACCGACGGGCGTGTATGAGGAATGTGATAAAAGTGAATGCAGCCAGAGAAGTGTGTCAGGATCGTAGCAAATGGAAATCCGTAGTCTCTGCCTACCCCTCTGGGAAATAGGCGTGAATCTATGTAATCTATCACATACACACAACACCATCTAGCCCAAACTAAGCAGAGCTTGTACTATGGGTACTAGGCTATGGATAAACATACATATATACTCTTTTTTTGTAAATAATACATAGGAACACCCAGACGAAGACAAACATCCATGTTCATGCACACAAATATTTGACTTGTGCGGGAATCTAACCCGCGACCTCAGGCGTGGCAGTTCCACTAACCACTACGCCATCGAGGCCGAAACATACATAGATACATTTAAATAGAAACATTACTTCCTTTATGGCAGAATTTTACTTAGACTATAATGTATGAATATTGCTTAGACTTCTAGATGTAAAGTGCTACGATATAAAATATTTTAATAATATAATTTCATTTTTTGGTCTATTAATATATTAAGTCTTAGAAAACCAGACATAATTAAAATCGTTTGTGTCTGGCGGCCAGTGTGCCGCTCTGACTCAATCCGTTAGAAGACAAACAACATAAACCAATAATGTCGTATTATATTAAACATCCTCAGAATTATTCTGATAATAAACCAATATATTATATTATAGATAATTAAGAATTTTTACACTTAATTATAGCATTGCTATGCATAGTTAGTGAACACCCGATTGAAATATTAACACAATAATACAATATAGGAAATACTAATATTATAAAGAGGAAACATTTGTGTTTTTGTATGTATGTTTGTAATGTTTTCACACAAAAACTAGTGGACCGATTTCAAAAATTCTTTCACCATTTGAACGCTGCATCTTCACTGAGTAACCTAGGCTATATGACATTTAAAAAAATAGGGTTCCTTAATAAAAATGCAATAATATAACCCAAGGTGTGAAAACATCAGTCATAGAAAATCTGTCATCGCGTGCGCTGCGGAAACTATTGATGATAGAACAAAAAAATTTTCTACAGTATTATAGAACGTATCAATATCTACAAAAAAGTCCGCGATACCATATGTATTTTTTTAATATATAGCTAACTACACCTATATAGGTGTAGTCAGACTTATTAATTTCTTTAGTTGTAGTTGTATATATTAAAATTAGATAACAAATTAAAAGTAGATATTGGGTAATAAATTAAAGTCCACGCGGACGAAGTCACGGGCAACAGCTAGTAGGAAATAAACCAAGAAAAAATCAAAATGTATTATTATTGACTAGTAAATATGATTATTTAAATCGAACACATAATTATATTAAATGTTTATTTAAAACATATCGCATTGTCGTTTATTAATAGTAACTATAAATAATGTTGTCTTTTCTTATTCAATACTGCGTTATAACTTTTTCAAAAGCATCTAAGAAGCAGAAAACCATATGTTTTATATCCAAAGTGCAAGTTAAATAAAAATGACACGCTTCCGTGAATAAACGCTTAACACCTAACCCTCAAACAGCTAATAGTACCTACTGGCTAAATTACTTAGCGTCTGAATGTTGAGAGTTAGTTTCAGGGGTCACGAGGCCACCGGAAGGGCGGGGGTCGGTGGCCCCACTGCCCTGGATACTCGACGGCAAAAGATGGTAAAACTGTGGATGTTTCGACAAATCCCTTATGTTTTCAATACAATAATGTAAATTAAGAAATTATAATAGGTAAGTTATGCTTTGTGAGCTTTACGCTATTAGCATATTGTTATAGTCATTTTAAAAAGTAGTCACTATATAAATATATTTTATTTTATGAGCAGAGCTGAAATCGCAGTATCTAAGCATTATATATCAAGCTTCATAGGCGTTGTATTTTTTATAGGACTATTGATTTCTTTGCAGTTTTTAATAATGTCTTATAAATTATTTTATAAGACATTATTAATGTTCGCATTGTTCGCAATGTTCGCGTAGAAAATTTATATTAGGTATTTTAAACCCTTTCAAGGGTTTGTTTTCTCTTATCTTAAACTAACGCTTTTTAAGTAGATATTTACGAATAAAAGCTAAACCTAAAATTCATAGGTTCGGGTAAAATACTGCCTGCATTTGTATGAAATTGACAGGATTTGCTTTTGATATATTTAAATATATTACCTATATTTATTATTAATTTAACTGAAAAAAAAAATAGTTCTACTCCCTTAGCCTTTATAATTCCCAAGTCACTTGGGGTCGGCTTTTCTAGTCAAATCGGATTTGACTGGATATGACCGATAAAAATAGTATGCATAATAAAATATAAAATAAACTATCAATATAATATAATGCTAATGAGTTTTGTCATTCTATATAAATTGCACGGTTGACATTTTATCTTTGTTATATTGTATATTTTGATATGTTATTATAAAATTAACTTTATTGTCTGCTTAATTAATTTTAGATAAAATAGTTTCAAATAAAGCTATTCAAAATGTATTGTGTATTGTTTAAAAATAGGTACTTCAATTGTATTATGTTGGAATCTTAGATAGTCTCAACTGTATTCAGAAATATTTAAACAATTTTGTTCACACGTGAAACAAAGTTCCCAGTAATATTTTTCTCCAATTAATACGGTATTTAGGTTTAGTGTGTAATGTAACACCTAAGAAGCCATTTCGCCTGTTATGGCGTTAGGTCGATCGAGTTATGTACCTCAGTCACGCCCTAAGTGTTGGAAAATGCGCTTACATTGTACCTATATAGAATTTACACATAATAGACTAAAAAGGACATGGATTTTTTATAAATTTATAATTTAAATAAAAATAAGGTATAACGTTAGAGTCGCATTAAGATCTGTTATCTGGAAGCAAGATGTTAAATAATTGCAATAAACACTGGCGTGACTTACAAAGTTACAACGTAACAGATATAAGAATGGTATAAGAAGTAAAATTTCCTCCATCAAACTTTAAATTATTCATGGAACAATTACCGTCGACTTAATTGAAAATTAATTTCTACTATTATTATAAGAGCCAACGTAGCCGACGCGACAGTTTTGCATTTATGCAAGTGCAGGTTTTTGTTTTAGCCACTTATTCAAAGCGCTAAGACCGTTGTTTGGCTTTACTTGTTTGTGACTACATATTTTCGCGGCGGCTCCGTGCGCTCGCATTTATAATATCGGTGTTTGACCTCTTAAAATTACTTACTGACACATTTTAGGCACCGTTTATACTAAAGATTCACACAGTAAATTATGCCACACGTCACCCTTTCTTGTAAACTAAACAATAAAGTTATTGTAGTCATTTAAAACGCATTAAAAATGTCCGTTTAGCAAACAGTCCGCGATTTCATTTTCCGTTGTAAACATGACGGCGAGCCGTATAATGTTTATGTATCTCGAGTGCAGAAGGAAATTCTCATCTAAATTCTGCGCGAGCGCCGATGATTCCACCATTCGTGCGTTGACAGTGAAATACATCTCGCGTCTGATGCGTGTGAAAAAGTAAAAGCAAATACTGGGATGGCGGCACCGTAGACGAGGCGTTATCACTGGGCAGGAACACCGGCCTACATGTGTGTAGATGTAGACTCAGGAAGTGGACGTGAGCGTTTCACGTGCCGCGCCATGTTCGGTAAAGTTCGGTGTACGGTGACAGCTGCCAATGGTCGATGCGTAAATTGACGATACGTGTGTCGCATCGGATCGCATGCTCGATACACTTTGATGAGTCCGCCGACAAATTGAGCTGTGGTAGGTCACGGCGCTTTAACAATTCAGATTGCATATCGGTCACTTTGAATCTGCTCACAACCACTGAAACGTAACCACCAGTTCTCGAACGTCTGTCGCACTCGAAAAACAGACTTGCACTAAAAGTATAATCAAAAGGATACCGCCGTAGATACGAAAGGTGGATATCTTAATTCCTTAGTCCTTCGCGTTAATAAATTATAATTTACGATTGTGTTTCTGGACAGTGACCGCAGTAAAAAAGAGGTCTACTATAATAGAAACGTCGTTTTTTTCGACCCGCATGTAACGTTTAACCGAAGTTGAGCTTTCGATCGTTTATCAGTCCTTGGCCATTTTGTTTGAAGAAGAACAAAGATAAACATTGTTATCTCTTTCTTCAAATTATATTTTATGTGCAATAATAACTTTATTAGCGGCCAAAGATAACAAACTAGCTTATTTTCAAAACAATGACATTTGAAAGTGTGTGAATGTGAGTTTCCACTAATTAAACGTTTGGAGTAATCGTATATTTTTTACTATGAGTATTTAATGACATGCGTATATTTTATTATTTTACAGCTACACCTAGTTCCATAGTGAATTTACTTAATAAAAACATTTCGTCTAATGACTGAATTGTCAACAATGCTTAAAAGAGAATTTGAAAAATGGAGTAACAGACTGAGACAGATATATTTCACCGCGTGTTCTTAAATTGGAAGGGTTTATTAGTTAAATGTGTGGTAGGGCCCATACATCATGGACATCGGCGCCGGCGCAAGCTTTCCGTTCGATTCCCGCAGTGAATAATTCAATTTTATTATTTAAACGACCTCTACAGTAATCTTTTTAACGTTACTTAAAATTCTTTATTAATACTTAGATAATTAAATTGTCGTAAAACATTTGCTATAGTGTAAAAATATCAAAAGGTTATCGACTTTCACCGATGTTAGGTGATAAAACAACCGCAGTCACTTCTATAAAGTTTTATAGTTGGATAATTATTGAGATTCCTACTGAAATGGTGTGATAAACTTTATTGGTCGTTAGAATGAGAGCCGAAACAAATCCGTGAGTGGCGAGACGAATCGCGTAGATTTGTTACGGACAGTCATATAACTTGTGATTGACCAACGATAATTAAAAAGTAGCGAGAGTGCAATAAATGGGAGGTGAGCTCGCTTATTCACGTCCCGTTTAACACAACATTCTGACTTTAGGATCTTTACTAACAAATACAAAGTCGTTAATGCCTTTTCAAATTGATATGGAAGTCGATTTAGATGTCTACGAAGCCGCTACTGGACTAGTAATGTCGTTTACCCCTAGATATGTGCAGAACTAACGATGACTTATTTTTATAACTCTTTCTATATAGATAATTAATGTCAATCAAATGAGTTTTACACAATTAATGTAAGTAACAATAGTGAGATAACACCGAATAGCTATTTTATGTGAGAATCATTATGGAGGCAACACGATTAACCGACTTAGTTTAAAAATAAGACACATTGTTCAATAAAACGTTAGTTTCGGCACGAAGCCCTCTATGTCAGAGAAATAAGTTTAAAATATCTCGCGCATCCTTGTCATGCAAAAACAACCTTTATACCCTAAAATTTAAAGTTCACGGTGGATTTTAGTCCGACAGCAAGAGCATACCCTTGCTTATGAAAAATATACTTTTAGTATGTTGTAATAAAAATTAAAATTGAATGCTGATAGTGATTTTAGTATCGAATGAAAGGCCAGTGCAGTTGTTTATACCGGGTATATGTTACCGTGCACTGTTTATGTGAAATTAAATATGGTTTAATAGTTTACTAAGAACGGGTTGGCGTCGCAAAAATTGAACGTTGCAGTTTCGTTTTACCGGATATTACTTGTACCTATAACTTAGTATTTGAACCTTATATTTTCCACTAATACGACAGGTAGACTTAATTAAGTATCACATACTCATTTTTGATATTATATATATCTGTTTTTGCTTTATGCAGGTGTCGGACGCGGGAATGATCGGTAAAACTGTTCCAACGAGTCATGCGTAGGTATACATTGTTAAGTAATCCTAAGATATACAACAAAAGCTATGGTTCTGTATACGTCTTAGTATTCAAATACCGCATGGTAGGGCACCTCCAGTGTTGTATATCGTGCAACGATTAATTGCCCGCCAGACATCAGCTCCTATAGTCCCGCAATCCATGCCAAGCGAAGCGATAATACTGACTCATGAATAACAGCCGATACGGTCGCGTTTTTACATCTAAACGGCAAATACTTTAAGAGATAATTCATTTAATTAATTGATGTGTTTACCAATTGTTTGTTAGCAACTATTTTATATAGAAATCTATTAGTTTTTGATTTAGGCGTCACGAATTGTACATATCTACATACGTTTCTTGCCTGTCGAATCTTAATACCTATGTCGAATTATTGGTAAGTACCTAGTTATCATCGGTTTTAAATATAAAACTGTATGTTCCAAAAAGAGAGATAAAACGTAGTTGTTCATTTTAAAGTACGTAACTAATAGGTATATTTTGGAATATTTATATTCACAGACCTATACGTCTAAGGAAATTATAAGCTTATTTTCTCTAATATATCGACAGAAAACTATCTAGGTACATCATTAATTTACACAAACTAAGTTACATAATCTATATATTAATAAGTGAAGCAAAAACTTTGTACCGTTTTTACGAAAATGGCGCGGACGGAGGAGTATGAAATTTGGCACAGTTAAAGTTTATATGAAGAAGGAAGGGCGAATCCTAATATTTATATAAAATATGCATTAGAAATACATTAAATTAATGAAAAAACAATACACGCACACAACTATGCATTTGACACACGCAGCGAAGCGCGTAACTATGGTTACATACATCAATATAATTATAATGTCACATATCAGCAATATCTTACAGGCAAACTTTGGTCGAAATTTGAGCACTAGGCGACCGCGCTTGTATGTGGAATTTTACCTTGCCTTGAAAGTGTAAATTATTTTCAAATTATAAATATAAATAAATCTTAGTTTATGATTTTTATTGTCTCGTTTGTGTGCGTTCGCTGCCGCTATTGCTTCTTATTTATTTTGCAGACCCGGATTTGAAGAGTAGCAATGAAACCAAAAACGCAGTGTGTTAAGTTACGACCCTACTCGACTTTGTCACAGATACCTCACCATTCCTGCAGTATCAGTGTTCCGATAGAACTCATATTTATTTCTCATTCAAATACAGCACACATTTGACCCATATTCAGGTTCGTAACGAAAACCACTTTAAGGCAAAACTAATGATTCACTTCAGAAGATATGCAATATATTTAAAGTATGAATATAATTAGAAAATAAAATTGTAGGTAAGTAAATAGAAAATATCAAACTCCATTAGGTACACAGATTTATTTTAATTTTATTGTTATGCCACTTAATAGAAAATCCTTCTTTGTGTTTTTATTTTAGTCTTTCTATGTGACAGTCCATTAATTTGTATATAGCAATTTGTCAACATACACAAATATGTAAGATCTGACATAATCACATAAGAGTTAAAACACCTATAGAAATAAGTGAGCGGTGAATAATCTTGGAAAATAGCCAACTATTCCACAGATTAGCTTGAACTAGGAAATTCTATATGAACACCACTAAATTATTTTTCTTTATTTTCTTTCAATTTATCATGATTGATAGACCATAATCTTAGTCATCGTAAATGGCTTTTAACTACAAATTTATACACGATATATTTATTTTGAAAATAACGTTGTTAAAGATATTTCAATTAGCTTGTTCCAATTTACACTGGAAACTTTAAGACAGAGTTATAACTTTTTTATTTTTGGAAGTAATGTAACTTATTATATATTTTGTTTTAAGCGAAGTAACGCACACGACTGTGTATGGTCCACTAGCATAATGTAACGTTCCCAGCGAGCGATCGACCGCCCGATCAACATGTAATAATACATTTTTACATACTACGAGCAAAGAAAATAAATTATACACGTGCGCTCAAAACTCATGTTGGCATATATGACATTTAGACTTCACAAAAAGTTCCCGAAACAAGCGTCTGTTTCATTTCATAACACAACGTACTCTTAATATGCATTTAATTGTATATATATTTACTTCCTTTTACAGATCATGCATATTAATAAACTATTTTATTATATATAATATGTATAATATGTATGTATTAACAAAAAAAAAAAAAAAAAGTATTTAAGTATGTTTATCCATTGTCTAGTACCCATAGTACAAGCTCTGCTTAGTTTGGGCTAGATGGTGTTGTGTGTATGTGGTAAAATATTATTATTATTATTATTATTATTTTTAAATATTAATACTTGTATTCTAGATTACGACATCGTTCTCAGTCACTATTTTAACGAAGCTAGACACTTTACGACGTCATGCTCGTAAAAATGAAGTATTTAATTTAAATAGATGCTAAAATTTCAGCAGACAAAGAGGTGTTCAGAAAAGAGAAGAGAGCATTCTAACTATGGGGTCAGCGTTTAAGATTGCAGTTCACAAAGGAGCCTATAGGATGGAGTTACCCAGTGATTTTCAATGTAATGCATAATAAGTAATAACCTATGTCGGGTCACGGTGCTTATGAGCGCGAGGAAACTGGGAATATTTTGTAACTACCTCTAACTGCGCTCTACGCTACGTAAAATATGGCATGAACAAGTTCGATCGCCGTTATCTCACACCACGTATTCGGCAATGGAAACACTCTGTAATACTTATTTTGATTGCCTCCGCTTATAAGCTGGTGGTTTTTTACCACACCAATTACGGTAGATACAGAAAGAAGTAATCATTATCGAAATTTGGTAGCGTTTCCTTTGACTAAGGAATAGTTATTAAATTAGGTGCCAAAGTAACCATATTCGGTAATTTATTTTTTTATATGTAATACCGCAATACTCTTATAACATTAGGAAAATATACTTATGACTGACTACGCGCAACGATGTACGACGGTGTACAAAGTAAAGCATTTTACACTGATCATAAGAATATGAAGAAATCTAGAAGAAATTACCTACACATGTTTTAAACAGGAATGCATATCTGATGTGCATTAAAATCAAGCTTAATATTAAGTAATTATCTAATTATATCTTGGAGAGCTTCTTTGATGGCTGTGAGTTCGCTGCGTTGAGTTCACAAAAAGAAAGTCCACACCACTAGGCAGTTGGGATTCATATTTATCACTTCACAGCTGCGCACCTATGATCGATTTTATCCAAGATGGCGGCGTGCGCGCGCGAACACGCGGGAAACAAGCGCATGCACACCTCCTCCGCGATAACGGATCTGTCAATCTTCCGACACATTTGAAATTAGAACACTTATTCGTTTTTTGAATGATACGAACGCAAAATACGTGTTTACTCACAGAGAGTTTGCGTTGCACTAAATTAACAAAAAATGCGTTAAACGTATTCAAAACTCGAAACCCATAAAACATATCTCCCCCATTATTAGTTTATGGTCTTGCGACTGTTACTGGGCTATTATGCTGTTATTTTTCTGTGTATTGGTGTTTGTTTTGCCTGTGTGCGGTAGACTGGCTCACCAATTTAGGGTACCATTACAAAACGTTCCTATTGAGTAGAGCGCTATCCATTTTTAAGTGACTCTATTATCGTTCATGTTATTCAAGCTTTTTTTTGTCTCTTTGTTTATCTTAAACTTGAGTCACTATTGAACAGTTATTGGACTTCCGAAATATTTGGTGTAAATTACGGATTTTTTAACATTAAAAAAATATTATGTATTGCGTTATTGGATCAAGAATAAATAGGATTATTAAAGATACATTACTTAATGGCATATTAGGTATATTTTATGATTAAATAAAAAAGTTATTAAAATTATCAATAGACTGGGCTAAAACGTACAAACCAGCTTTTACCGATACCGAAGATATACCTATATGGACAACATAACAGCGTATAAAATAATGTACCTACTTACAAAGAACTGAGTTCCAATATTTCTAAAATCTACATTTTAATCTATTGACGTAATCGCTTTTTAAACTATTAGGTAGTGGTATTTACGAAGACTGATATCTGAAGTGATTTCAACTACGGTTCTACACCTACAACGCTACTTTACAAAATATAAATACCTATTTGGAAGAGTCGTGTTTTAAACATCAGTACGGTATATTTAACCACTACTCTAAGCTTAATTTCAAATCTGTAGATAATGCTGTGATTATTGCACTTTTAATTAGGTAACAAGGAAAATGTTCTATTTAAGTTTATGCAATGTATGCGTTTTCTCCTATTAAAGTAAAATAAAATAAAATACATAATTAAGTAAGGACGACTCTTCGATGGCTTAACTTTGTTATATAGGTATAAAGTGTTGGTTTTAAAATATTAAGTACAAGTGCATTCATCACATCAGTAGATCACATATTATACCTATCATAGATTTTATCTGTAGGTAGGTACTTATCTATAGGTGAAATATTAGAATGGACCTATAATATAACAAAAATATTTTTTAAATGCTGTTGTAAACATAAAATAAAATAATCAACATAAAATATAATAAAAGAACTGTCAAATTAAAAATTACCTACCTTATTTAGTAATAAGTATGTAATCGGTAAATAAATTAGATCCTACTTAAAATGTACCGTACTTACCTACTAGGTACTTTAAGAAAATTAATAACAATTAGGTAAATACATAAAATAGACGTATTTATTTTGTTATATAGACAGATTTATATATTTATAACAAAAGCATTAGGTTTATAAATATTTTTAAACTCTATTCATCATAAATGCGGAACTATTTGCCCATATCGTACACCGGCGACCTACAAGCACATAGTCAATAAAGTCCACACAACGAAGTAGAGCCACGTTCCGAGCGTACCACCGCAGTCGGATGCGCCCGCATTCGACACAGCTCTACCTAACTATAATAACTTATAATAACTATTTTTACAACTTTTATGTTAGGAATCACAACCAATACCTTTGCCCTACTAAAAAATGTTGTTTTAATTTTAAATAATTAAGAAGACGAGTAGATGTTCCGTTTTTTAAATTTTGTTAAAGAAAGATTTGGACTTACATTATTAAATTGTATTCAAGGAAAAAATTAGTTGCGATAATATCTCAGTAATAATTTATTATCTATTTAAAAACATCTTAATAAAGTTGTAAGATAGGTTTTTGCTTTACAATGTAGGTACGTGTTTAATATTTTTTCTCTAGTTATTTATTTTGCCGGCATATAATGGCGCATCTCACAAACTACAATGTAAGCAAGGTACGAAGGAAAGTGAACGTTTAACAGAATATTCCGCGAGTACTACAAACTTATGATTACAATACCTCATTTCCCTTTAATAAAGGTGCATTTAAAATCATTCTGTGCCCTCGGCAAAATTCAGTCGCCAATTTGAAAACTTGTTTAGAAATTATAGGTTTAGCTTGTATGAGGTTTAGGTTGGGTTTTAAAAGCGTACTGAAAAATAACAAGGAATGCAAATAAACCAGCCAATGAAACACGTACTTTGAGTTGTGGGTTCCGCTTATAGGAACTGCGTTTTTGTGTTCACATTGTATTAAGATTTACGGCCGCAAAAAGCGCAAACCTTGTGCGTTTTTCTGTTTTAATTAGGTGCAGAAATGCAATTAGTACCTACCTAGTTGTGTTGTTCGAATTACTTTTTTAAATTATCCATAGAGGTATGGATACGTGAAGTCGACCTTTATAATCAACACACATATAAATTTATAGCTGGCTTTATTTGGAACTAATTCAAAATGTAAGGAATAAAGCTGTCAGAATTAGAATTAGGTACATAACATGAGTGGCAAGGAAAATAGCGCACAGTCATATGTCATAGCTACGCACAGTTACTTTATTAAATAAAGCGATAATTGTTTAAATATATTTAACACAATTTTAAATTTTTATTATATCTTAAGGGGTTAAAATACTTTAATGAACCGCTAACGTTCACCAGTACCTAAGTATAGTTTATCAGAACTGTTATTTAGTCAAATAGGTTGTAATTTTTTAAACGATGTAGGTCTGTTTATATTACCCGATATCACTCATAGGATTGTTTGTGGTCTCCATGCTTACTTTAAACCTGCTTATTAACTTAAAACGGTTACATTATCTATGCTGTAATTACTAGAAGGAATGGAAATATTCTGAGGAATTTTAATTAAAATATTGATAAAATATCAACGCTTCTTTGTATAACAATTTAATTAATTAAAATCTTATGTATAATGTAGGTATAACATTTTCAAGTAATGGTTTTGAACGATATAATCTGGTTCTATTTTTTATTTTTTTTGGTGTGCATAGTGACACGTGACACGTTTTTTCGCGAAAGCAAGCGCGGGTCAACAGATCGTGTTCACATCGGCGGACAGCGGACAGCGCGGACAAGCCCGAACTTTTCATACAGCCCACGTCCAACAAGCGTCCTTGTATTGTTTCGCGAGCCGTGTTGCGTGAACACCGAGTGAAATATGGCCGACAGTTCGACTACTTATTTTTGTTTTATTTTTTTAGGCCGTGTTACTTAATTTTATCAAGTCGCATGAGTTATGAGAGGCGAGACCACACGCGTTGAGTTAATTACGCGTTAGTAATGTTCAGGTGAGTCGGTTACACGCTGCCGCCATCATTGATTCCGACTACTACGGTTCCGATATAAAAAATTAAATTCGATTGCCGAAAACTCAATGTAGTCTTACAAAATTTAATTTCGAACTGGAACGTCTCTATTTTAAATCATATCTCCAATTAGTACGTTACAAATAGATTCTAATAAGTCTTAAGTAGAAATTTTATTCTGTGTTTGTTATGAGTGCTAATAAATACATAAGCGAGTGGTTTCTTCGCGGCGTCTTTTATCACATCACAAACGTTTTCGTCAGGAGGCCATTAGTCACTCCAAATTATCTAGTCTTGGGCTTTCATCTTAAGAATCGGACGCATAATCGAGTGGTCATTTGTCGAGTGGTCAGTGGCACTCCTCAAGTTAATAATAATGCGCCCAAACTAGATCGGGCCATTGACCCGGGCGGGCGGCGCGGGCGCGGCTCACACTCCCGCCATAATTTGGAGCGCTAAAATGCTACTGAAGACGTTTACACATCGACGGCTCATCTCATAACTTTATTGATATTAATAATATTGTAAAACATAATCAATACCAATGCAAAATAAGATGGTAAAAATAGATTCACTACTAGTAATTAAAATCTGATAAATTCAGTCAATTAGCATTGAGACCATCATAAGTAATTATTAACGGATTAATTTATTACCTTTATTAATGTCGAGTTATAATATTAAATCGAGAGATCATTTTTCAAAACGTATAATGTTTTAGATAAGATTAAAATCAATTTTATTTTATAATCTTATAAAGCTCTTGTTTTATTTCTTTACGAGGGTTATAAAATGATATTGGCGAACTTAAAATAAAACGTGGCTAGAAGAAATGGTCGAATTCAATGAATTGATATTAAATTGGAGCCACTCTCACACAACATATACATTTAGTTTATGTAATAACGGAAATGGTCGGTCTTTTACATTGAGTACCTACATTATAATTAAATACGGACTTTATACGATTAACACACATTTTAAGCCACATTGATTTTCGCAATCACTACATACCTAATTGAATTTTTACTCAATTAGTATGATAATATAAAATAAAATAGAACATTTAAAATAAAGTATCTTTGTTATATCAGTCTTTATAAATTTGATTGCTTGATAAAGTATGTTTTAACACTTAAATACGTTTTTATGTATCATAAATGGCACATAAAAGCTCTACATCTATTATATAATTGAAATATCAGGCAGTAAACAAAATAAAACCATCCATAAAACTGTGATCAAATGAACTCTATCTCAACATTTATTTATTTTTTATTATCACAAATTAGTAATTAAATGAAGATTCCAAGAGTTGATGGCAACAATAAAATTATGAATGGCACTCAAATCTGTCTCGACTAATAAGGTGCTAACGAGGGTCGTTCGTTTTATGTGCGTTTTATTGACACTTGAGTCGAGTTGTCGGCTCGATTCTACCTGCCACCGTCTTATTGGTTTCCTACGAGTCTTGAATGAGAATTTCAGATTTGGGCGCCACACTACAATCGGATAACGACATTTTAGAGCTTTTGTACTAAAACAATATCAGTGGATGGATGTAAAGATGTTACAAATGTTTATTACATATTATTGAGCAATTAAATTTGTGTAACAGAGCTATTTAAGTTCTTACGATTCTTGTAAAATTAACGATCTGATAAGATCAATGGTCGTTAAGTGTTCACTAATTAAAATAACTTAGTCGACTAACCTGCTATGGCCATCCAAGGGTAGAATGTGTGGTTGGTGGGCTGGTGTTGCACGGGCTGTGCTGCTGCTGTGGCGGCTCCAGGGAGCGCGCACTGGTTCCCCCAGGGTAGGGCTCTTCCTGGACTTGAGGACTCGCTGTACCGTGCTTCGGGGGTGCATGCTGCCGGCCTCACGAGCGCCCCTAAGCCAGAGCCCCAAGCCTCTTTGCCTCCATAGCCGTTCTGTTGTTCTCCACCTGGCTTGGAACAGTCCGCCTTGGCGTATTGTTGTTCTCCGGCGTAGAGTTTGCACGCGGCCGCCACTGAGGCGTCGTACGGCGAGTCCTGGGGCCGAGGCTGGTGCAATGCATGGGGCTGTGCGTAGGTGAGGCCCAGGGGGAAGCCGCGGTACTGGTCACCGCCGCCACCACCCTGGTGCACTCCGTGCGCCCCGTAAAAACCACCCTGCTCGAAATAGGAGTTCATTCTGATCAGTCACCGACACTAACGTCACTCAGTTAGGGAACACTTATGTCATCGCGGCCCCACGCGCCGTGATAACGCGACCTCGGCCAATGTCACTCCAAATACGGACAATGTAATTTAATTTTATTAATTTTATTGCCTCTTAAACGTCACTCGAGCGTCATAATGGGCTTCGTTGGCGATAAAGGCCAGTTGACGTGTGTTTACTTTTTACGATTATTTTACGACTTGGGAGCGCGTGCCGCGGGTTTTACGACTTTTTAAGCGGTTCGGTGTGCGGCGCCGGCTCGTCTCGTGGCTGTTGTGATATTTCTCTTATATGTTACAGTTCGCGTGAAGAAGCAGTGGTGAGCCGGTGCGGCTGTATCGCGAGCGAAGTTTTGAGTCGCGTGTGGCGGGAGCGCGCGACTATGTGCCGTGTGCGACCGGCGCGGCTCAGCTCACGCAATCTACTGAGAGCGAGCCACGCGCGCCGCCCCGCGCGCTGCCTGCATCGCAACACAGACGATTGTTCCGTCCCCTTTTCGCTAATGACTATAAATATTATCAGTTACGCTCTCTTTTCCCTTTCTTATCACTCCTCCTGAAGCACGTGGTGCATACCTATTGCTATTAAAATATACATTCCGTGTGCATTTTTATTTTACCGCCTATATCTGTAGCTACAGTAGTGTCTACGTACAGGTATGTATTTATAATGTATAATGTATTTATAACATGAAAAAGTACACGAACAGTGATCGTCAGCTGAAATCATAAATGTTTATCATTTATGTGTCAACCTTTTGAAATGTGCAACAAGAGCTACTTAAGATGTCAGCCCCCGCCGTACAATAAATAAAAAAGAGCATCGACAAAACCCCAATAATGACTATAACTGAAAAGTTAAGCCGCAAAAGTCGTAAACTCATAAACGTACAATTAGTGAAACGGGCGAGTAAAGAAAAGATTTTACAACCACTCCTCGACCGTGCCACAATGAGCGCGCAGTATCGTAACAAGGTGCTGAATAGAGTGAGAAGTCGTAAAGATGATTATTATTTCTTCTACTACCTGTTTTTACGAGTGATGTTGGTGTTACGCTCGCACGCGCTCTAAACGCTTATGGCGGAAAGGGACGGGGCGGGAGCAGCGAAGCGCTTATGGCGCTGACGGAGCTGCACAACGTATTTGTGTCTCTTTCTAGCGCAGTGTAGCGCGTGCAGTGGCGCGACGCACTATCGAAGGGTAAACAATAGCGCATTATCGCAAGAGCACTCAGTTGGCGCGTCCAAATGAAGCCATCAAACGAATGAATGGTTCTGGTAGTGCGGCCTACCCAGAGACACGCTCGCATTTTTATTGCACTCACCTCTTTAAACAAATATTTGTCGATAAAAAGGACGGCGAGCTACCGAGTGGCGATTTTTTGTATGGCGGGTAATTGGCTAGTTTTGGATCTTAAATACCGCCACGTCATAAGTGACATAGATATTAATATCTAGAATATAAATTGAACTTTTATTTTACGATTTTGTTGAGGTAGGTACCTAAAAATATATTAATAGATAATAATACCTCATGGTACCTATAGGTACCTACTTACATACATAATAATTAACTTGGAAGATGCTGCGGTAACTAACTGCCTATAACATCTGGAGCAATTTCATTTTGTAATAAAACTAGAAGCATTATAAATAAAATATAATGGTAACTGATATACTAAAGCACTTCATGATAGCATTTACATTAAAAATGCAATTTATGAAAACTAGTAACGGTACATAAGGTAGGTACTAAAATTGAAGTGTCCATAAGGTATTGATTGATATACCTACTATTAATAAGTGTTACATTTTACATTTTAAACGATAAAATTTAATATTGCATGTACTATCGACTTGAGCGACGGATAACCACTTCTAAGGTTAAAATCGCATAGCAGGCCAACACTTGATACCCGTACCCGTGCAGTACGTGTAACCCGTACATGTGCAAGCGAAAATTTTTCTGAAATGTTCAATATCGCTCAAGTCGATAGTACATATCTACTGATCCACTTTAAACTACTTTATTACAAAAGAAACAAAAATATAAGTAGGTATCTATATATCTACATAAAGTTTATAATAATAGGTAGATATACCTATAAGTACATCGTCCATGCACCTAAAATATTTCGATATTAAGGCAGCCATAAGATAAAAGACAGTTCAAGCCAAATGATTTCATTGAGAGAGTTACAGCCTAGTGAACTCAACGTACCGACAATCTTTGAAGTAACCAGGCTAGCTGAATACAGAAAAACTCTGTTAAACAAAACTGTTTTGTGTTCCTACTAGAATGTTGTAAAATAAGGGAACCAGCTGTTTTTCTCTGGTGCTGGCAAAGCAAAGAGTCCTTTTTTCATAGGTTGGCAACTCGCGAGTGATGATAAATCTTCTTATGTGATCAGTACCCATACGTTACGGTAACTGCTTATCATCAAGCATATAGAAAAACATTACCATGTACCTACATTTATCTACTACATTTAGGCAACAGAGAAACACTGAAATGTCTAAAATGACGCTTAAATAGATACATACGATTATATCGAAGTAAAAATATAATACTGGCAATGCGTAGAGAACGATTGCCTTAGGTATATCGTATTCTACGCATTGCTTCTACAATTAAGAATAATTGACAAAAGGAATACCTAACTGGTAATAGGTACCTACCCTAAACAATTTTAAATCACAATCCTAGTGATTGTTACAGAACTTTTTTTTACGCGGATTTTCACGCACTATACACATATAAGGATGTGTCCTCTATGCAATCTCGATTTATGAATGTCGATCGTGACTTTTCACTCCTTTGGATTAGTTCATCAATTATGCTGATAGGGGCACTGCCAGCAAATGCATAAAATCTAAACCCGTAGTTCGACAGCAAGGCTTCAAAAGAAATCGATTGGTAATCAGGTAAGTCAATAAACTACTGATTTGAAGTATTATTTGTGAGACTTTTATTAGGCAACTCTAGTATTTAGTATAAGTAATCTTATCGATAGAACTCTTTGTCCATTTTAAATAAATACATATATAGATACCTCTTTACAGACTAAAGCTGCATTTCACATGTGAACTAAGAATTCCGAAGGCTCACATACCTATCTGTCTCACTTCTTTCCCTTCATCCCATTATGAATTCCTTTAGCCTAGGGTCAGTAACGTGCGAGTTATCCCTTATATTGCAAGCTATCATAGACACGATGTTGTTCGAGAACTATGATAAGTTACACTAGGAAGACATTAGAAGACTGTTTTCCTAGTGTCACTTATCATGGTTCTTGACTAGACACTAGAGGTTTAACTTTCCGACGTCAATACAGTAGTAGGTAGCGTTTCAGTAGACTTCTAGTCTAGGTTCACAAATTACATAGAAATAGATGCTCGGCTTAATACGACGTACCTACGAGGTTGTGTGAGTGCACCGATGGCGTGGAGGTTTTTAAGACTGCGCCGAGTGAAATGTGCTAAAACAGGCGGTCACAGTTAAGTGAATAAAATCAACACTTTTTGTTTAATACAAATATAAAATATACGTTTACTATAACAATGAATGTGTTTACAATTACTCCGTGTAAAAAACGTAAAATAATTTATATTTTCGGCTGGAAAAATTACGTGAAATGCAAAAACGTAAGCTCGTGTTACGTGATTTTTAGATTATAACAGCAAATTAATTTTTATTTTATATTTGTATTAAACAAAAAGTGTTGATTTTATTCACTTAACCGTGACTACCTGTTTTGGCACATTTCGCTCGGCGCAGTCTTAAGTGGTTGCCTGGCCGCTGTCACTGCGCCCTATGTTCGATCTCCACACGGAACCAAAATTTGTGTGATTCACAAATAGTTGTTCTGGGTCTGGGTGCTCTTTGTATCTGTACCTTTGTAAAGTCCCCTGAGACACAAACATTATTCCTAGACCGAATGTTAACTATCTAAAAGAAAATGAATATTCACTAATTAGCAGTGACTTTGCTCGCATTTCTTTGAAGCTCTAACTGTAAAATGACATGTTAACATAATGTTTATCACCAGTTAAAGCTGAAACTCGACACTTAATTTTACTAAAATCATTTTTGCAGTAGCCGAGACTGGTATCAAGCTTTCTTTGATACATTTGCAGGTATCGTTTCACTTACCCATTTATTTATCTTAAAACTTATTTTGGTATAATTATTAAGGATTATAGCTAGTACCTAGAAATAGTCTAGTGGGAAACCGTTGAATTGGCGCGCAGAGGTCTCGGATTCGATCCTAAAGCACTAGACACACAGACTTTTAAAATTTAAGTGCATATAAAATAATAATCGCTTGAACGGTGAAGGAAAACATCGCGAAGAAACCTGCGTTTCTGAGAGTTATTCATACTTTTCTCGAAGATGTGTGAAGTCTGCCATCTCGCTCTGAGCCAGATGCTACTTTCTTACTTCATAATAAAACCAACGATTGTCGGCGATTTGGCAAAAACGAAACAAAAAAACAGGAAGAACAAGTTACTTTCGCATTTACCTATTATATTAGTATTTATAGTATAACAATTAGAATATATACCTAGTATTCTTAGTATTCGCATTACTATAATGACTGCGTAACAGTCATAAGGTATAGTAATGTAAAAAACATCTTTCTTTCGATTCAATCATTACTAGTAACTAGTAATGATTGAAGAGAAGACTTGGTACCTACATAGCACGTGCCACCGATGTCCAATCAACATCCATCGATCGTCATTAAATTTTTGGGATAAGATTCAATGTATTACAAGGTTTGCAAGCGAGACCCTTGGACTGCCAAGCAGAGGTTTAGAATCCTAGTTCTAGAATCCTACGACAGGCACGTCTAACTTTTCGTGCATATTCTAAAAATGTTAATCGTTGCTCGCTTTTTGGTGAAGGAAAACGTCTTAAGAAAACCTACAAGTCTGAGTATTCAGCACAAGGCTCTCAAACATGTGTAAAGTCTGCCAGCCATGCACTTGGCCAGCATAGTACATAATAGTAACCCTTCTCATATTAATAATGAGCGCGTGTAAGGCAATGAGCTTACCTACAGCATGTGTATGTATATGCCTAACACGTGCTATCACACGGTATCAGAGAAAATACTAAGTTACCTGTGTAGGTAGCCATACATTTTCTCTGATACCTATCCCTGACAGGATTGATATGTTATCACTAGCAATATTTATGTCCTATTTAACAGAAACCACTATTAGATCTAGAAGTGCTGCTGACAATTCTTGACAGAAAACCCGATAACATCCTGTCTCACTTGTAACCATTTACATTTATACAAACTGATACAACAGCGTACAATCAATATATGTATGTATTTATACTATAGGCCGCAGTGAAATCTGGATCGCTTTATATTAATTACTAACGAGAACGCATACAAGAGTAAAAATTAGGTAGATGCCATATACCTATGTTAATCCAGGATTTGGTCTATCGGTGAGCCAGGTTTCATTCAAGTCGGTTAACGGTTTACCTACGCGTAATCCAGAAACAGATATTCAAACATCTTTACAAACTTTCACATTCATGATTTTATAAAATACAATTACAAACCGTGTTAGAGGTGGAGATTCGAGGAAACTCTATCAATTAAGTAAATTGAGTTTTGGTAATTTTATATTGCCATTATATATCACATCCCTGGATAAAACTTTAAACGCAAAATACTATAGAAAGTTTCTTGATTAACGTCTGTAAAGTCAGCACGATTTTTAGCAGAACTTCTTATAGGTAATCATATGCGAAGTGTCCAAGATGCTCATTAAAAGGATTTTTATTCAAATAAATGTTATTTAAAATATACTTACGGGTAAGGTAATAGAGTAAGTAAGTATAACATAGATATTTATAGGTACGCTATTAGCTCCGAAAGGGTAGCAGGGGTGTATCCAAATGCCGCCAGCTATGTTTATAGTTATCATGAAATGAGCGACAAACCTATAGATGCTTCGAGCAGATTTCCAGATTCAATGTTGCTACTAAAAGTTTCCTAGCAGATAAATGCAATATAACTTGAGACTTCACAATCACAAACAGACTTAAGCTACCTAATCAACAAGACATAATTGTGTACCTAACTATAACCTATGTAAAAGACCAAATTTCTTTTTGTGTACATTATGAGTCGTATACAAAAAGTGCTTTTCAAGAGGTTTCATAGCTCTACTTTTAATCTGATCGACGAAAGTGTGTTGTCATATGTAGGTAGGTACCTACATATGTAGGTACCTAAAACACATTGACCGATATAGGGATTGTTATTCTGTTAAGCAATGTGTAAAGTTGGTCAATTATGTCAAGCCTAACATTCAGCGTACTTACTGATTATTATCGTTGTCTGTTCATTGCAAATAGTGTTAACTTTATTGATTTAATGGAAACTGAATTAAAATATGCTTTGTTAGTTTGTTTTGATGAGATTAAACTTTTGCAACTATTAAAGAGTAAGTAACTACCTCTTTTGAATATTTGCGAAACGCAGGTAGGTACTAGGTAATGCATACAGAGCAGTGCGACTAGTGGAATCGCCAACGCACTGCAGATCGCTGTCAAGCAACCTTGTGTTGTGTTCCTGGTGTAAATAGGGAGTCCAAGCTCTTTAAGAAAACAGTGCGTTGTCAGCAGTTTCATTGTGATGTTGCTTTGTTTGCTGGCAGCGCAATGTCTCCTTTTTGGAGGTTTGGGACCGTGATACCCATACCTGGTGTGGCAAGCACCAATAGGCTACGGTTTATGGTTACCATAAGCCGAAGGTATATTTATTTACATCATTGGTAGTTTAAATAGCTACTTAAAATTTTTCCCGTCCCTTGTCATCAATGTAATCATTGTTTAATTCAAAATTGTGTTCTGTCTCATTGTGTGGCTAACACATAACTGACTGCATAGCTCTACCCATGAAGAGCCATCATAGGATTGTTCTTATGTTGTGACGTTTGCTAACGACAACGCGAAGTTTAACATCTCTACAAGGAAGACGATTCGACCTTCAGGGTAGGTACACAGCAAATCACCTTTTCCAACTTAGTATTATATACTAAACTATCTTCGTATCTAACTATAAACTCGTAAGTGCCTAAGTTTGGTTACTGGGACGGGCAGTAACTTATGTTTGTTATAAGTATGTATGTATACTTTCAGTAGTAGCATGTACCTAATGTGGATATGTGCTCAGTAGATATCAATAAGGCTCGCCCTCTGGAAAATAATTACATGGGATCTATAAAAAAAACTGTCCAAATATAGATATAAGGTACCCTCTAGCTATCGTTTTGGGGTTTACAAACGCTCTGGCTGATCATATAGAAGCCTTGGCAAGTTTTGTGCGGATATCGATATCACATGGAGTGTATTTACACTTACGTCTTTGGTCATTCTTGTAGACTGCTTTTAAGACTGTCGAATACGTCACCAAAGCAGATGAGTGCAAGCGAATTCCAAGCGCAGGTTGATAGACATTCAAAGTTAATTTCCTTACCTTGTTTAATATCTTACCGGATGTTTAGTGACGTGAGAAGACATAACGTGAACCAAAGTGATAGCCAAGGTAAGGAGGGATGAAGATATGTAGTTTAGTATAGGATACTAAACTACATATAACGTTGATTTACAGTACCTACAGTCTGAATTGGCTTGCTTGTAGAGATTTTAAACTTTAGACTTGGCCTTGTCGTCAGCAAACATTGTTGGCTAGTCTTAGGCGTGCCCTACAGCGAGCTCAGTAAGATATATATGGATGTGATGCACCACCAATAATTTGAGTATATAAAAACATAATTCTTTAATATGCTATTTTATTTTTATTTCATAGAAAAACAAACAGTTATTGTACAATTTATATAAGTATAACAATGGGTAAATGTACAATCCACTACGTTTTCACATATTACTACTAAGTAAGGAGACATACAGTGAGGCATTAGTACTTACACTAACTTATTAAACATTATCTATCTATGAGCTATGTTAGTAGTTACTAATTCTGTTATTATTATTCTAGAGATTTAAGGTTATGTGCTATGGCGTTCTTAAATACATGTCAAGGTAAGGCTAATATATCAGTTTTAATCAAGTATTTGTTATACTTATATATATATACCTATATATATATGGATCTTGAACTTTGAAGGACCACGAGGCCGCTTGGATAATTATTACCTATACAATTATGCCTTATTTGTTTAATCTTTGGAATTTGGATGTTTGGACATTTGTTTGTAATTTATAATCACTACGCGTAAACGAGTCTAGTGGGTGCATTATAATAACCAATTATTAAAATCACTTGTTTGAAGTCGCGAGCTGATGAAAATTTTCCTCGCTTTTGAAAACGATAAAGTATCAGTTGAACAGTGTTATCACTTTCTATACGAGTAATATTGTGTTGTTAAGAACTTGGAATATTGTGAACATTATTGAAGAACAATTTGTGACCACTTGTGATGTGTGCCGGAGTGCTGAGCCGCTGACCCGCCTGTGGAGAAGGTGTTCAAGATTTGGGTAAGCTCATTGACTATAATTCGGATCCGCTTTATTGTTCAATTGTGCTAATCCTTGATTCACAGCGATTGAAGAATATATTTTTAAGGTTAGTAATCTTGATGTGATGAAAGTGAATGAAGCCAGAGAAGTGTGTCAGGATCGTAGCAAATGGAAATCCGTAGTCTCTGCCTACCCCTCTGGGAAACAGGCGTGAATCTATGTATGTATGTATGTAGTAATCTTGCAAATGTTTTTTATTTAGAGCCATGTATCGTGGCCAGAGTACATTCACACTTGTTGCTAGATCGGGCTAGAAGATAGCTTTCCACTGCGCAACCAAATTCCTAGCAGGTCTTAGCACTGAATGATACAAATTTTTTTTGTATTTATATAGGTATATCTATAGGTATGACTTTGTCATATTCATTGGTTTCCTATAACATTTTAGATTCAATATCAGTCTACTGTAGATATCTGTCACTGTGTGTATTGTGGGTATCATTGCCTTACGTAGCTACTAAAAATATTTTAGTATTTATAACATTAGCCTACACTTTATCATGTAGGTATGCAGAAATACAAAGTTTCATACGTACCTACTAATAATATAAAAGCGAATAGGTGTTTATGTTAGGCAATACTTAACACAGCAGCGAAGCCACGGGTTAATATAATTTTTTGCATAAAGGTAGTTTCTTGACCGAAAAGTGACATACTTAGGCTATAAACGATAAGAAAATAAACTAACATTGATTTAAATCCCGCACAAATACCTATAGGTACCTACATCTCTGAAACCCCGGGTAAAAGCTAATAAATAAATATACATAAGATATCGAAATTAAATCACCTTAAATATGAAGTGCAAATAGCAGTGCCCTTAGGCTACATAAAGAAAAAGTACGACTAAAACATAACCAGATGGTAAATTGGCAACCAATTCGCAGTTCCACACACATCATGTGCACGTTTGCTATAATTGGATAATGTCGATTACCAACGGACTGCACTTTGGTTTTATTTTTATTTTCTGCGTAATATAGCCTTTGGCACAGAGTGCCATGATTGTTGTAGCATAAAGATTTCCGACGGATGGTCATAGGCTGCAAAACTAAAGTAAGATGATTCATCTATTAGGTTGACAGAAAAACTAGTCTTACTGTCAGAATCGTTTGATGTAGCAGAATATAAACCAAGTTTGGAGAAAATTTGGTAACAAGTAGATCCAATAACAGGGCCGTCTGTAAAATCAAGGCTGTCTTAGGCCATGCAGGGACCCTACGACACAGAGTTTGTAGTAAGTACTAGTTAGAATGACTGCGTGCTACTAACAGAGCCGACTAGAAATGCAAAAGCTAAGTCAAAACATCTGTTATAATATTCATTACTCTGTAAGTTTAAGCTTATTTTGGTTACATAGCTACTGTGTAAGATGGTAAAGATAGAACTGTCCAAAAACAAACCAAGAGAACGTTTCCAATAAGACTCTCTTTTTGTATGTCGTATTAGAAGCTAACACCTATTGGACAATCTATCAACACCAATAATGTTCATAATTCGCTCTTTAATCTTCATAAAAACATAAAGAACTGCAACATTGTTGCATTAACTGCACCTTGCAACATAGTTATTCCGCCTAGTAGCTTGCAAAGTGGGTGATAATACAATAACCAATAACTTATCGACTATTAAATAAGGCTTTCATTCAATTACGTGGTTTGCTGTATAGCGTGGCAAATTTGTATTGTATTTTTTGTTGATTTGTTTATGGTGTACCTTGGCATGCAAATTTACTAGGTGTAGAATTGCAAATGATGTGTTGCGTAATAGGTGAATATTTTCTTTTGGGCTGACGAAACACTTGATTGGATTTGGATAGATGTTTAGAGGATAGACAAGATAAGGATTGCTTTTATCTGCGGTAGTTTAAAGGTGACTTCAGTAATAAAATAATTATGTGTCTCTCTCACTGTCTGGCTCATCCAAGCCTTTAAAGCACCGCGTATACTGAATTAGATACTTTGTCATACTTATAAGTATATTGACTGTGTTTATCTGGATCAGGTTCAATTATAGGTATGGTGTGGGGTAAAATAAAAAAATGCTTTAAAAGGTTCTGAAGTCAGTTTTCTGTACTTCTGGATATATTTGGATTGACGCTCAAATAGACTAAGTAAGCAGGTAGATATGTAACTTGCAATTACATTTCACCAGCTATGTTTTACGTCCCACGAAAGAATGGACGAGGCTTTTGCCATTTGCTGGGCTTATACCTGGACTGGAAACTGCTGCTGCAAATTCCCGATTCGTGATTCGGCACTTGTGGACGATCGCTAACATAAGCGTAATCTTTTGCCTCAGGCTTACAGGCCAGTCTCTGGGCACGATTATTAGTATCCTATGCAGAATGATTTCACTTGATAAGTATCAACCTACATCTGCTTCCATCTTTTACGAGATAGTAGGTAGTTAGGTATCTAATGCTACTGTTCAATACTTTCGTAAGCCATACCTACCTATAGATAAAAAATGTGAGAATCGGAACAGGTCAACTTTACAAATGCCATCCTAAGCACTTCTAAGAAACAGGTTTCATCAAACAACTCACTGTCTAATGAATCATGTTATCTAACGCGCATGTAATATTTCTTCATCAAAATTGGTTAAGTGAGAAACAGTTTAAAAACAACAAACAACTATTTGGAGAATCCACTTCAGTAGTTGGTGTTATCACAACAAACAAAAAACATGAGCGGGTATCTCATTCACATTCAACGACAGATGTGATGATATTCGCGCACGGCGGCCGGCGCGGGCGGCGGCGCTTGCGCAGGGCACGCGCGGCCTGCGCGCATCGTAAACACGATTTTTACTACCACTCGAACGCTCGTAAACGTCACGTGAATTGCGCCGTTTGTAGAACTCCCAGTAAACACCGCTCAAATTATTTCGTATACGCCTCTGGGGCTAAACCTCGATATAAATTCGAAACTTTATTGACGCAGCCCACCGAAGCACGTGGATTGTTATTATGCCGTTCTTTAGACGTTTATTGAACCATTATTGACTTGTTTAAAGTATCACCCGTTTAATAGAGATAAAGGAGTCGTTGATAGTTTATGTCTTCATCGTGTGAGGATATAACGACGCCTGTCGATTTGCTCGCTTACAGCGTCTCGATGTCTGGTTTGACTCGATTGCGGACGTTTTATGACTGTAATTTTCCTTTTTATTGACTATTTAAGTTATTGATGATCATAGGATTGATAACAATCGATGCTTCATAGTGGACTTATAATTTATGTTCGTCATATTTGTAAGATTTTATATCTACTGCCTACCTACCTGCTTATTAGAACTACTTTGAATTCCAGTAGCGATGTTTAAACTGTTTTAATGGCTGTTTTGAATATGCCAATATTTGTATAAGCTTCATACATAAATTATATTTGATTATAGCTAAATTTAAATATTAAACATATTAGAATCAATATTGTTTATCGATATCATGAATAAATGAGCACCTAATTGATCAAAGCATTTGTAGTAGAGTTCACGCGATCGTAACGCCATCTATTTTAAAATGTAGCAATTAAATTAAATTACTTGTGTCTCTTACTGGCAACTATCAGCTAAATATAGGACTGACAGTTTAAAATAAAAACACTCTTACTAAATATATTATTGTTTTTAATTATTAATAAACAAACAAATCATAGAAATGTTTTCTATTAAGATTGTTTCAGTGCCATCTATTGTCATTTTGTCGCGATCTCATTGTTGGGAAGCTCGAAGAGTATGAAAACCATCTGGTAACATCCAAAGGTCAGTGCGAGTAAAAAAATATTAATTTTATTAAACTTAACACAACAAACATAACGAAAATGAAATCAAACTGAACGTGATAACAATAATGTTGCGAAGATATAAAATGCAAAACATGCTATAAATACACTTTCATTATAATCTTATCAAACTCAACGAGACAAGTAAAACAAACACACGCGTCCGTACGCAACTATTTATAGTATAATGATTTAGTTTTATGATCGCCTATAATGTTATGTAATGTTAATCTTTGTATGAAAAAGCGACATAACTGCCAATAGAAAAGCGATAACATGGACATAAAAGCGAATTTTATTGCTTTATTCATCATTCAGCTATATAAATTCATCAAGACACTTGTTAATCGTAAAATAAATCTTATTACACAGTAAAATGATGTTTAAATTGACGACAAGCGTTTTATTTTCGTCATAACAATAAAATTTATTTTTACGAGCATGCGCTAGTGTGGTTTGTGTTTAGCGCCATCTAGCAGCCGGCGGCGGGACCGCGTCGTCAAAGTATTTGCTGACATCACTAGATGAGGGTTTTACGATGCGTTCACAACGCTTCAATGAATGGGAGGTGTAAATGTGAATTTTGTGGTTTTAGGAAAGTGTGTGCTTGCATAGACATAGTTACCTACGTACTTACAATATGATAGACATATAGATATACCTATTATATTTAAATAAAAATATTAGATGTAGGTACCTACCTTCCTACTAAACATGGATAGCCTAACTACCAATCTGACTAGATAAGTAGGTACCTTGATCTAAGTAGAATGAGTTATAAATTTTAGTTGATTTGTTATTAATAACATAATGACATTGATTGGTACCTACTTACCTACCTCAGTTTAATTTACTTATCTATACTTAATATACCTACTTAATTACATAATAATTGATACATAACTGTTCTGTTATAAATATAGGTATGTAGGTAGGTACCTAATATTCACAACATTTATCTACTCAATTAAAAATCTTAGGCAAATTAAAAAAAAACTTACTTATTTTGCCTAGCAGGACATTGTTTTAATTAAGTATGTTACATTAAATTATCTACTAAGTACTTACTACGTAGTACGTAGTAGGTAGATAGGTAGGTACCTACGTACCAATGTAAGTAATTATCTAGAACTACCTAGGTACCAAAGAATATAATTATTAAAAGCGGTTATACCTATGTAGAATAAAGAGACAACCGTAAGTTCCTTGTCTATAGGTAGGTATACCTACTTACATAGAGATTATAATAATAATGTAAAAAAAATAAACAACATTATTTTTCACAATGAACCATTAAAATTAAATCTGAACACAAAAGTAATATTCACATTTTAAAATAAATAAACAATTTCACTCTACCAAATTCGACCTATATTTCGTACACTAGCGTGTTCACCCGACGCCGCCAGTCCCGAGTGAGATCCAATGCACACACACAAATGACCCACGCACTTTCCCGGTCACATTAAAACTAAACTAACTTTGCATAATTGTCTCATTCACGCACGTAGCATCGTTACCGGGAGTTCGATATGCTATCTCTTTCGCTCGCGATCGTCAAAATGGCCTCCAAACGAGATATTTTGAAGGAACGCCGCCAACTTTTGTTGCTGTAATGGGCGGAGCGTGCATGCACAGGGGCGCATTCAGTCGGATTTGTGTTCTTACGGAGATGTGACTGTTTTTATTTGATTATAAAATGTATTTTATAGATTGTAGTAATTGATATAGGTTAAAAAATATTGTTTTGAGTAATATAGCGTCATATTTGTAAATAGTAAATACTTATATAGTATAATTCATTTAAATAGAAAAGTTATCTAAGTATCTAGGTACTTACAATATAGTAGGTTGGAATCGAGACCATGAACTGTCGATTCCAAGACCTTACACGTATTTGGCGACTGATGCTTTAATTTAATCGATTTAGTGTTTTAATTAAGTTATAATTTAGAATAAGGATTATATAAGTATATATGATTATATTGATTGTGATAGTTCATAATATATACCTATAATATAAAGCACATCTAATTCTAATATAAAACAATAAAATCAATCAGAATCCAACTCTACTAAACCAAGTAATTATTTCATACTGGTTGGAATAAATTGATCCTTATTTTGTTGTGATAAGGTTCATTTTTCAGTTTTAACATTAGCATATTCTATGTCATCAATCCAAAGCATTTTGCTATCAAACTCTATAATGATTAAAAACCGGAAATCATTATTTCAATATACCTACTACATTCTAAATCGCTAGTCTACGCAAATACAAGATTTATGCCTTTACTAAGCGATAAAGATAGCATCAACATCGCTTTAGTATTGCCAAATATTAACGCCTTTATGGCAAATATATGTCTATCTAAACATATTCAGAATAGCCATCGACAATATTTAGTTTCAATAATTGGTATAAAAATTTAAATTAATGTGATGGACGGCAAAATTTCGAACATTAGTTTGATTCACTAATAGTTTTAGTAGTACCAGTCATACAGGCAAAATTCGCATTCAGTTGACAAATTCTGTCTGGATTTAGGTGCATAATGGAGTATTATTGGGTTTGGAGTCTAATAAACCGAATAGCAAAACTAAGTAGGTATAGAGAAACGAAGGAATTTTTACTGCACGTACTGCAAAGAGGCAAAGCTTAAAAGAGGATCTTTACCTATTACATTGTGTACAGCAAAGTGGACCCTAAAGAGTACTAAAATAAAGACGATAATTGCACATATAACTTAGGGCTGATTATTCAGTTGATTATCTGAGGTATATTAATAACGGATTTCCTATATTAATCTGTTAAAGTGCCAAATTTATTCCATAGTTGAAGTCTATTTAGTGATTGAAAATCTACTCTGAGATCCTTATCTACACAATTTTTTGTACAATGTATTTATGACTCGCGTGAAATGTTGGTAATAAATTAATAATATGGTCAAATCTAATGTATTTATAAAATATTTTCAATAAATTGAATGTGGTCATATAAAACAATTTATTTTGATTCATTTTTTAGTATCTTATATCTATATTAAATTTTGGTCTAATTACTATCCATTACAAGCAATTTCAGTTCTTTTAAAATAGTATTATTTAATCCTTAAAATTAAATAAGTATTAATAAATAATACATCACTATTTATAATATTAAAACATTTTCTTGCAATAACATTATAATGAATATAAATTATCTACTAAAAGATTAAAATATAAAAAAGAAAAATATTTTTATGTATTGTTTATATTAGCACGAACCTCCGAACTACATTTTAAATGTTGTGGCAAATTAAAAAACTCGACTTTACAATAGAACAACACAGCAAAAAAATATACAACCCAAGGTCACTAGAATTCGTCCCTGGATGCAGAAATTAGGATATGGCGACGGATGCGTTGTGCGACGAACGGCCAATGTGATTTTATTTAATTTAAATTGTGTTATTTCGTAGTTTCATCGTTAAATTGTTTGTGTTTAGTGTTAAAATATAGTGTTCTAGGTACCGTGTATAATAATTAAGTGGCTATTGTAAGTTAAATCAATTAAATAGTTTAAATATCGAACTGTGTTTGTATCGTCCGCCATTACGCTCGCTGGCGACGCGTCGCCGTTTGTAGAGATCGATAGCTATATGTCTGTCTCTGTCACACTTGTGATAATAAAATGTAAGTGCGAACGGTTTGAGTTTTGTGACTGCTATAAAATGATTTAAAATTAACTTTTAATCTGTTGTTATGGATAAATTGGATACTGTATTTAAATTTTGGGCGAATCTTCTCAATGCAAATAAAGAATGCAATTAAATTGTTAGACATTTCGTTAGCCTTTTCATTGTTCCATATTCATTTGAAGATTAGTTACACTTGTACCCACCTAGATAAGGTACAAAATGAAATAATTTATACTACTAAGTATTAGGTAATTGTTTATCAGAATGTGAGAAAGCGTCGTCAATTTATCCTCATTGATTCAAGGCTATCCTAGAATATATTTGATAGATAGGGAACTACTTATGTTAAAAATACTTATGATAATGATATCTAAGTAGGTACCTACCTATTTTAAATTTGATGGATTGGGGCAAGTCTCCCACGGTGGTTCTAATATTTAATAAAAAATTGTTAATCCATAGATAGGTAGTTATTTCGGTTAGGTAGAGTTAGGTAGGTAATAATAAAATGCGGAAGCTAAATCGGTTGCAAGAATAGGTACAATCTCTATTAGGTATCTACCTCTTTATGTGCCTATATCATATAGGTACCTTCATAGGTTTAGGCATATTTATCTAGACCTACGCAGGCATTAGCCTAGGTATACCTACGATGTCTGATATTTGTATAAGTAAGTAGGGAGATATGTAACTATCTAACCTATAGGGAGAAAGGTAGTGGGTACCTACTTAGTAGGCACCTAGAAAACTTCCTTTGCGAGGCTTTATGAGAAAGTTAATCAAATTAATAACAATAATAAACAGGCTCTTTTGGTTTGTATTTAAGTACCTACCTAGAGTCATGTAGAGACTGTATGTTTGTGTCAGCTCTTTGCGGTTAAACCCCAGAATCAATATTGATGAAACTTGATACAAAGATTAGGTGGGTACCTACTTAAGACTTAGGGCAAGATATCAGCATAGCCTATTTAATAAAGCACAAATGTGTCACGGATAAAAGCTAGTGATTGTATCTCAGAGTTTAAATGTAGATATTAAAGACCGAATGGACTGAAGACCATTCGGTCTTTCATATTGCAAATTCATAGATAGGTAATATTTTATTTAGGAATTAGGTGCCTATGTTATAACTTATAATAAATAGGTCTTCCATTGTAGAGTACCTACCTAAATCTGCCTATTGTTTTAGGTATATTTACACGAATATTAAGTAGGTATAGGTACCTAAGTAACAGGCATGGTCAATGAGCAGCAGGGAGTGTCTCAAAATCTAAATCTTCCTGCAGTTTAATCATTTAATCGATCGGTAGATCTATTAATGCAGGGAGAATAAGCTTCAATTCATCACAGTTTGTTTTACAATAGCAAATAGACGCAATCCTACTATTATATGTATAGGAACTAGATATTGTATCTAATAACAACGAATGCTCATTTAGCCAATCAACGTAGGTAGGTATATCTTGGCTGCTATCCAAAGAAATAATATAATCTAACCTACCGATCTAAAATATCTTCAAAATGCAAATATACCTACCTATAGGTAAGTAAATAGGTATATACTTTCATATTTATACCTAAGTGTAACTTTGTAAAGATACACATTGACTTTCATAGTGTTAGGTAGGTACTTTGTGAAGCTAAGTCACAAGGTAGGACCTACCTATGTTGTTCTACTGTGCTATAAGGCAGGTTCAATGTCCAGTATAGTCCGGTATAGATAATGTTGTTGGGTTTTTTGGCAGTACCTACCTACCTAATAATTTATCAGTAGTAACACGGATCTAGTAGCTGTGCCCCGTAGACTCTGTAGACAGTAATAGGCAACAAATTTACCTATTACTGATTACCTAGTAGGTAATCAGTAATAGGTAAAACCGAGCTTAAGTAGGTAAAGGTAGGTACCTAATAGATTTTGCCCGCGTCTTCGTTCGCGTTACCTAATGTAGATTTAGGTTAAGATAACTTTTTTAAGTAGCCTTTAAGTAGGTGTGTTATTCTGATGTAAAGTTTCATCAAAATCCATTCAGTAGTTTTTGCGTAAAAGAGTAAGAAACATCCATCCATCCATCCTAACAAACTTTCACATTTATAATATTAGGTAGGTACCTAAGTAGTAGGAGTTATCGAAATTTTGAAGTAGGTATGTACCTAAATAAAATATAGACCGATAATACCACAGAGCTCGTAATCAAATTACGCTAGCTGTCTACTAGAGCCGTCCTGGTTCTCTAAAAACCAAATGCGTCAGGTCAACAATACAAATATGACGCTTATATTGTCGAACGTAATTGAAGGTCCTGTTTGCGCTCAGCGCCTTCTGTTACCTACTAGGAACAGATATCACCTACTATTAGGTATTCTTCTTCACTTTTAGTAGAATTCTGGTAAAATATTGCATGTCCTGTCATCTTTACAGCGTTTATCTGCCATGATGAGGAAACATATCTATAGGTACGGTACAGTAACTTGATCTATAGGGCTGCACCCTACCCACATGAAGCTTGATAAAAAACATGGCGGCACAACGATCGATTACGATTGGTGTTCATAAGTCACGTGATCCCGATGTCGACCAATAGGAACGGGCCTCCTTGTCACGATTTGACAGCTGTCAGATAGTGAGGCCGGGGCTTGTCACATGATCGTATTGACGTCATCGGTAGCAACTAAGAGTTGCATACTAGGTAATCGCAAGACAGGAACTGTAAACACACTGTCAACCCACTGTATGACATACATTTGTGACACTTTATTACAAAATTTTGAAAATTGTTACACTACTACTACTACTAAACTTTAGTAATTTTTAATCTAATTAAATTATTATTAAATATAAATTATTATTAAAATATTATTAAAATTAAAAATAAATTAAATCTAAATAGTTTTAATAATAATTTAACTAGCTTAAAAATTAGTAAAGTTTAATAGTAGAAGTAGTGTAACAATTTTCAAAATTTTGTAATAAAGTGTCAAATAAACAACGCGATAAAATCCGTATATAGCGGTTTAATTTCAATGAATAATATTCGCGTAAATAGAAGACAATATTATACATTTTTGAATTTCAAGATCTTTGTTTAGAAGTTTTATGTGTTCTTGAGTGACGTATTTATATATACCTAATAACGAACATACCTCCTTATCTTATACATTTATAAGAATTATTTGTGTTGGTATCTAGGTAGGTACTTAGGTATTATACAAAATGCCTGGATGTCAAATAGAAATTAAAAGCGAAGTTTTTTTGATTTAAATTACTTAATAAAGACGGTTGGCTGAAAATATGGAAGCCGTCTAAAATAATAAATAACTATTTACAAAATTCATTTACCTATATATAAAAATATTTAACGTAGGTACCTATGTACCTACCTAATAAATGGTTCTATTCTAGCCGTTAGCGTACCTATGTGATGTAGTTGAATACGACTAATTCACATAAGCTTAAAGATGGATAGAATATTATGAACCCATACTACTTACCTAGTTACTTCAGTGTTTAAAACGACAAAAAAGCTTTACTTTAAATTATGTATCCGGTAAGATCAGTCCTGTAGGTATAGATACACCCAAAGGCTAGAGATAATTATGTACCTATATTATACCAATTTTTTTTAGCCTGAAGTAATATGGAAGATGCCTGTATGTGCATATTACCAGGGTTGATCTTAAGACTTTATTGCCAGAAAAATGTTGTTCAAAGTGGGGCCTTACGACCGGCTATTCAGCAATCGTGCTTACTTCACCCGACCAACAACTAGGCAGTTGAAATTTCGTTTCAAAAACAAATATTACAGACAAGTGTTTCACCTTTATTTAAAAAACCCATCCACAAAACAATAATTTGCAAACTAAAATGCTAATTTATCTTAAGTTTAAGCAATAAAAAAAATATATCAACCACTTTAAAGGTAGATAAAGCGTAATTTCGTTTATAACAAATAATTATTCCTTCCGAATACAAACATTTTCATGCAACCAAATTAAAAATTGATTGGGCAATTTAAATTCGTAATCACGTAGGCCGTTTTCCGTCGGAGAGCTAATTTTACTGACCAGTATAAATAGACCTGTGACGTAGAACAAATTTACATTAATCTGTTGGAGGCGAATGTGTCTACAAGGTCTTTCTTGGTACACTTTAACGTTAGATGTAGTTGATATATTTGTCCGTTGCTATTTTAGTGGGACTCGTGTCGAATAAATGGCTTGAGATTAAAAACTTGCCTACGCTATGGGGAATTATTTTAATGGGTTTTATATTGAGAGTCTATGAATCATATGGATTGTGTGCTAGGTGTGAAATATTGTTGGGATATAGTTTATTGTAGTTATGTTAAGTATTTTGATAAAATGTATGTAAAAGGTTTCCCTATATTCAAAGTATATATTGATAGAGATACCTTACCCATTATTATTTTGACTGTATAAGCAGAATGGCCCATGATTCTGAACAGGTGTAATAGGTATGTGAGTGAATTTTAAGTCTATGGGAACATGGTTATGTGATCGCTTTGATAAATAAAGTTTTGACTTCATGTAAATTTACAACGGGACCGCGGCACCATTAAAAAGGTTTCTATTAATGCTTGTTCAAGTTTAGTTATGGAAGACAAATAATAATATTGCATTAAAGTAATTAAACCAATAAAGACTTAGCAATATAGAGTTGTATGGACAATGGTCTTTCGAAGGTCAGAGATAGAAGGCGGGAGAAATCTGTTTTACCGAAATTATGTCAACCTATGTTACCTACTTAGGTACCTACCTGTGCCTATTTTATCATGAAAATAAAAGCAAAAATTTGGTAACAGATAAAAACGTAAAGAAATTTTACAATTTTTGTTAAATACGTATAGAAACCGATATGTACCTACCTACTGGGTTAAATTATTTTATTATAACAGTTGTCAAAACACTCAATTCTATAGTATTTCTTATAAATATAACAACTTAAATAAAATATGCAGGTTTTGTAGCGATACAAAATTCAACGCAAAATCGTAGCACCTTCCAGTCACCTCTTCTACAAGTAAGAGTAGTTTGGCGCGAGAGCAAGTTTCCGAAAACCAGTTGAGTGTCAAGTTATGACAATTAACTATTTAAATAATTTTTCTATCAACGTTGTTAGAAGCGAGCTCATAAACAACTATGTGTAGGCACCGACGACGTGTTACCTTATTAATTATTTATCAACCGAGCTCTGCGCGCACGCACGTTTCTGGCGCACGTTGTGTCCTTGCATGAATCACGCATCCCTGTATAAGTCGAGTTTTCAACGTAAACCTATACAAGTATTTATGTATTTTCATATAATTAAGATAAGCGTATGGCGTGTGGCCTATGGACTATAGCAGTTGGTACTAAGAATGTTACATCTTAGGTATTACCCCTATCACACAATGCAAACTATCAAAAAGGGAAGTGGCTTTGGTGTTAGTGGAACAATAAATTACAAATAGGTATGGCTTCAGCTTGTGTCAACGCAGCACTATCTTGTGATGCTGTGGATACCTTTATAGCCTAGGTGTTTCTAGGGCATGAACACAAGGTTATTTGGCTGTATGCATAGGTATTGTTTTATATGGCTGATCTTCTGTAGCCAAGGGTCAGGAGGCCACTGAAGATCTTAACAACTTTAGAGATTAGTAAATTGAATTTTCAATATAAAACTTCATCATTTAAAGCGCACAGCGTAATATACAGTCACACTTGGCAATCTGCTTAAGATTTTAGCAGGATCCTTCGGAGGATCGGCCTCGATGGCGTAGTGATTAGTGTAACCGACTGCCACGCCTGAGGTCGTGGGTTCGATTCCCGCACAAGTCAAACATTTGTGTGCATGAACATGGATGTTTGTCTTGGTCTGGGTGTTTCTATGTATAATATGTATGTATTTACAAAAAAAAAAGTATATATGTATGTTTATCCATTGTCTAGTACCCATAGTACAAGCTCTGCTTAGTTTGGGCTAGATGGTGTTGTGTGTATGTGGTAGAATATTATTATTATTATTATTAATATTATTATATTATATTATTATTATTATCCCAGGTTTGAAAGAATATTAAGCCGTGAACTTTAAATTACGAATTAGGTATATGTTATAAATTCGGTTTACCTACTAATCTCAAAAGTTTTATTAACTACAACTACTTCAATTTTATCTCAAGCCATCCCATTAAACAAACAGAAATCTACCATCACTTGCTTAGTGCTTGCGTAAACGTAACAAAACATCGCGTTGCCTTCAGAGAGCTACCTACTCTCTGACGGACTAGACGAGAGATGTAGTTTTATCTGTCACATAATTATCTATATCTTTAAATTTAGGACCAACGTTTTTACAGCTGGCAGCTTAAAAAGTCCACCGTCTCCTGTGCATATTTCACAACCCTGTTCTTCTTCTAATAATTCTGTTACAGAAAATCCAAACCTAATTAGTCCGACACAGAAATTTAATCTAATAAAATTCCGATATGAAGTAGCTATGTATCACAGACTGCCTTAGAGTCAGTCATCAATTATCCATTCAGATTAGCATACAAACAGAAATAGCTATCACTTACAAGGCAGTACATGAACAAGATCTCCATAATCCGAAATCAATCAACATTGCATCTAATGCTTAAAAAAGCTCTTCGGGTGTCATCGGCGCCGTTCGTCTGTCTTCGACCAAATGCCCCGGACATGAAACGTAAATAAAAATATAAATATTTCGACGGATATAGGGCCGGGCGCGTGCGCCGGCGCCGCTGGGTTTTAGCATTCAACTCTCGACTAGCATTGTTTGTTTTCACGCTGAATCGTTTACCTGTAATTGCGTGATTGTTTTATTGAGTTTCAATAATAATAGGTAATGATGGAATGTCTCTTATGTAACGTCTCAAGGCTGAGGCTGCTGTTGTCACGAAAAGGAAATTCAATGCGGCTTGAATGCATAATGCAGTTATTAGAAAATTGAGCTACGTAAATTATAGTCGCCTCATGCCTGAACTCTATATACCTACTGCTATTACATTTGACTTATGTGCTTACATTACTCGGTACGTTTTAGCTGCGATCTGTAGGGCTGTCAACGAGCAGAGTAGTCATGATTATATTTGTTTTATATTATATAATATCAGCCCTTTATACAAACAGTCTCACTACTGGGCATGTTTTCTCATTATTAAAAGAGTTAGGCCATAGTCCACCTTGCTGGCCTGGTGCGGGTTGGCATACTTCACATACCTATCTTTGAGAACATTATGGAGAACTCTCAGACATCCAAGTTTCCTTACGATGTTTTCCTTCGCTGTTAAAGCGAGTGATAATTACCTATTTAAGACGCATAGTTATAACTTCGAAAAATCAGAGATGTGCGCCTTTGGACCCAAGTCGAGATCTCTGCGTGGCAGTCAACGGTCCCACACTAGGCTTTACTATAGTAAATAAAATTAACTAAAGCGAAAAACCTATCATAAACATTCACACATATTTTCTCTGACCTAAAGTGCTAAGGTAATGCGATATTAGGTGTTTCACACGCGTCCCGGTCAGTCACCCGACTTTAAAACGTGACGTTGCATCTCTTCTAACTGACCTGTATACTCTGCTGCAAATGTATCCAAATTAATTAAACGACTTTGCCACTATGTTTTGAAGCATTCAGTCAGTACGTTCATTCCAGCCAAGTGAATCCTTGCGGGCTAAACAATAATAAATTGTATAGAACAATAATTTATTTTTCTTGCCTATTGAAATATGAAAACGAAGAAAAATCATTGCTAATTAGATAAAGTTGTCGTACTTCAATATAACGCAAACAATTGACGCGCTAACAATTGTGTTAATTGTCAATAGTAATTATCGATTACAATGACAGAATAATTATGGTTTACCTATTGCTGCATTATATCGTTTATTTCGCTATTAATCGATTTAATTTCATAGATTATCACGTTTATATTTATAGCTTTTACCAATCAGCACCACTAATGTAGGTATACCCAATGGTATTAAAATGCAATTTGCAAGAGTGGCAGGGATTTTCTTGCAATTAACTTTGACATTCATATGTTATTTTGTGACCTAAATTAATGAATGATTTTTAACTTGGACTTTGAATATAGTCACACTTGTGTTTTGTTTGAATTTTTAGAAAATCTCTATCCGACATCGAACAATCTCTAGTACAAGTGTGGATATCTTAACCATACGGCATAATGTTTATAACCTTAAGTTAAGCTCTGCAGACTGGAAGTAGCGATAGAATATTCTTACGTCACAAAGAGTAACGCCATGGGCGTCGAATGCACAATAGTTATACAATATTCTAAGCAAACGAAAGTCTACGCGTGTCTGAACACTGTCTATTGATGGCATACGAACTGTTTTGTTTTAAAGTCTATCCACGTTTAATACATGTCTCTGGAGGATCGACTGTTGGCCGATGGTCAACCCATTCTATCATTGATTTTCTGGAATTTACACGACGGTTGATCACGTAGTGGACTTTCCTCCGCATTCTTATTTTATGCATAGGTATATGTAATTACTTGTAAAGTAGGTATATAGGAGATGGATGTGTGCGTGTAACTAAATATGTAAATATAAGTAGGTATGTTCATTCAGTTGTAGTCACCTAACAACACCTTACGTGTGGTACATGAATTATGTTTTTATTGCAACTGCAATGTGATAATGTAAAACCAGTAGATAATACAGTGAGCAATGTAGGTAAGTAGTGTTTAATTATCACCTCATTGACTCTGAAAAAATACTCCCATTTCAAGATGTTTTATGAAGCAGCTACTGCATATTGTAAATTGTCAGTTTTTCCAGTTTACCGATTACAAAAGCACCTGCAGTTAGAAATATTATCCGTTAGTAGATAATGTTTTCTACGTTGAAAGGCAATATAAATCAGCTGCTTCTTGTGTCGCACAAATTAACATTTCATTCAAACAATTAAGTCAATCAATTACATTGAGAATGTTACCTCTTTGGTTCTACAGTTGAAATTGGAAAATATCTATATAAGAAATAAGAATCCAATGGCTTAACTTTCTTCATTTTTAAAGTTGTTTTTTGGCAGTAAAATAAACTGCAAAGTTCAAAAATGTGTTGGTTACTCTATGGCCAAAGTTTATACGAAAAACTTTTTGACTAACTGTTAGAACTGAGTCATTATTTATATTAGCTCGTGGGGGAATCTTGTATTAGTTACAACCATACAAAGTTATTACTTATTACCCATGCCATCTTAAGAATTCCATTCACAAAATAACTTGTATACGTCCAAAGACAATAAACAACCTAAAACTAACAATTGAATCTAGAAAGAGCATGTCTCCATAAACAATAGCGCGATAGAATCGGTTCCAACAAATACTTATTCATTCCATATAGATAGTAGCGGCGCGATAGGAATAAATCTTGGAAATTAGAATAAGGAAACTGAATAACGATATTAATTTTCGTTGTATACAATATACAAAAGCGGGTAACCTATGGCATACTAAGATTGTAAACAAAGGCGGTGGTCGCTTAGCCTCGTAGTTCCAGAGTTATCTGAGAGCCACGGCCCATTGTGCCGGCGCGGCGGCGGTGGAGCGACGCGGCGCGGGGCAGACACCTATCTATTTTATTTTCAGTCCATTGGTGTTCGCTGATAGTACCTAGTGTATGTAGAACATATTCAAGCAAGAGTGGGATGGTACAAGTTTTACGTTCGTCGAACGATGTTGGCGTGGAAAAGTCTGCGGTTTATTTTGTGTATTTTCTTTGATATTTACTTTGGGTAAACGTATGCTCGAGCCTTGTTCAATTATATTGTTTGATGTAAGGAACAACTTTTATAACATATTTCTACAGAATGTCTTTGAGATATCTTGTATAGGGTATAACCACAGAATTCTGTTTGGGCATCTAATGAATTTAGTTTCAGATACAAAGTACAAATAGTATTAGGTACTATTTGATATAGGTTTACTTATGTACCTACGTAGAAAGTTTCGTTTAGTTTTATATTATTTAAGTTGTTCGTAAACGTAAAATATAGACATTTCCTAATTCTACCGCGAAAAACCGGATTAAACAATTTTTACGTTAGTTAGGTACTTTCTGTCTTTAGTGTTTTCAGTAGCCATGCTCGCAAGACGACTACCTAGGTATGTTAAAACTCTGAAGTATAATTTCATCAAGCATTGTAAAATACACGTTTATATAAGATTTCAATGTATGTTAATAGGTATAATTATGTACCCATAGGTCTAAGCGAGAAGAAAATGCATTTTTAATTAATCTTATGACGTTTAAAATAGGTAGAAATTGTCACACAATTGTGGGAACTATTTACCTACAGACGTAATGATTATTTTCTTTTGCTTTTACTAAGATAATTTATTCAGCCCTATATGACAGAATTTTTCTCACACTCAAATGAGAGTGACAGTTTATGGTCAACAGTTGAGTAGAATATGAATGAAGAGAACGTCAATTAAGTATAGTGAGTGGGTTTATTTTTTAACGACAATAATTGTAGTTGCATATTTTAGTATTTAGGTAATTGACGATAATGATAGCCAAGGACAACAATTTTTTATTTAAAAATTATTTTTTCGTAGATATTCTCGTATATTTTTGAGAACAATTCAAACTAAGTAGGTATATGGAGGATTTGTACCTTCTTGGTGTATTGTATTTCATACACACATCTTAATAGTACCTACCTACATTACGTGCCTATAGAGAATGGTGTGGCTATAGGAGGTAGGTATATGTTGTATTTATTTTTTGAGCACATAATTTAAAACTTAAAATATAATGGAGGAATAGTAGTCAATAAAAACGATTACATACATACATACTTAGATTCACGCCTGTTTGCCAGAGGACTGGCAGAGACTACGGATTTCCATTTGCTACGATCCTGACACTTCTTGGCTTCATTCACTTTCATCACATTCCTCATAAACGCTCACCGCTTTAAGATGCTCTTAAAACCTGGCCTTTGTCCAGAACGTCTCTGATCTGATCAACAAATGTTCGCCTAGGTCTGCCTCTTGCGACTGTTACCAAACCTACTAAATTTTGTTTGCATAAATGTAGGTTAGGTAAATAACAGTTCTTTTTTCTAAATTAAAGTTATCCCATGTCCTGTTCTTCTGGTAACGTGTATACGAAATTTCATGATAATCGGTCGAGTAGTTTAGGCCTAAAAGGGTAACAAACAAACTCACATTCGCATTTATAATTTTAGTTATGATTACGTGCCTAAGAAAAATGGTAAGGCTATTTATTCTATTGCATTTTATTGAGCACATAATTTAGCTTAGAAAGGAAAGTCAAGAAAGAGAAAATAAAAGAACAGTAGCTACCTACTGTTCTGTTATTTATAGTAATAGTAATTAACTTATTGAGTCACAGCGGCACGCCGGTAGACAGACTTTTAATAATGTCTGGTATTTTAAGACTTCATAGATTAATAGAAAACTACTAACAGAATGATAGACGTGTCTAGCCAGTCGTCAATAGTTCGGTATCCGAATATTGAATCGAAGGTGAATACTGGATGTGTAGAGAGCCAGAGCCGAGGTAGAGACAAAGTAGAGAACAAAAAGACGGCGGCAGCTGGCGCCGGTCGACGGGCGGCTGAAAATACTCGCGCACACCCCGCGGTACGCGCGGCTTACATGACGCTACTTCGGATCACACATTTTTATATTTACTTATACAATTTTTATTATATAGGTACCCATTATAAGGAATACTGCTACCAAACTTTTATTGACAGTACCTAGTTACTGTCAATAAAACTTTGGCGTAGGCACACCTACCGAAGTTTTATTAACAGGATAGCTTGGCTTGGCTAATGTGTCTTCAAATTGTGTGATAGTACCTAGGTGAATTGGCCTAGTTGTATTCATTCCACTTTTGTACCTACTACGTTATTTTTTGAGAGCATGAAGCACCAATTTTATATACCTACCTACCTAATTGCACCGTCAAAGGTTAAATGTTATAGAGTACAATCCATAGCCATTAATTACGCCCAGGGCGGGATTTAAAAGCATTGGAGGTTCTGGGTACCGAAAAAGTGGAGGCCCTGAATAATTAAAAACCCAATGAAAAATAATCCAGCTATCATGATAATTTCAGTAGAATCCCTGTGGAGGTTTAAAACAGCAAGCCCTATTCCCTAAATTTGACCGAAAGCCGCCTATAGCTACAGTTTGTTAAATTAATATATATTTCAGATATGAGTTTAAAGAACTGCTATAAAGCTTTTATTTATATTAGCTACAGAGAATAATGACAGGAAGATAACTAGGTACCTAGTTATATGAACATAGCAAGGAATTTTCTTATTTGTAAATTAGTATTTACACTGTCCAAATTTGTATGAAATACCTAATATTTTATATGTTAAATACATTAATTATTAAACAATCTAAACACAACATACCTAATAATACCTATATAGGTACGCAAAATAATTTAAAATTAAAATTACAAGCTAAAAATAAACAAAACAAAAACTCGATTGTTACGGCGCGGCGTTAGGTACGGCGAACAAAATTAATCAAAATGATTTTTTTATTTTGTTAACTCCGTTCCGTATGGCCTCGACACAGTGCGCGCGGTCCCAATCGCTCGCGACAAAAAAGTCGGCCATTTTGAGTACGTGTGAGCCGACCGCTCGGGGCCCCTCCCGCTACCGTGGAGGGGGGCGCTATACAAAGACTTCCTATAACTTGATACTTACTACACTTGAATTTGAACCTTACGCACTTCTAATAAGGGTTATATATGATGTCTGTTTACACAAGATTGGGTAGTATACTGGCTGTTTATGTAGCCGAAACTGCCGCTTCATACACCGACGGCGTCACAGCCATCACTTTCATTATTATTGGGCGATTCACGACGTTTACTCGGCACTCGCCGAGAATCTCTGTTCCGTTGTTCAATTAAAATCTAGATGATTGTTATTCTGATTGTTTCCGTTTTTGATGTACCTACGTTTTTTTTGTTTTATTTATTATTTCATGCGCACGTAAGAATATACATTTTGCGTGTAACATTTTATTGGCTTTACTGATTAAAATCAAATTGATAGGTAGGTATAATATTCTTTGTGTATGTCATAAATTTTTCTAGCGAGCAATTTAAATGTTCGCACATTAAAGTTAGGCAAACAAATTAAGATACTAAATAGGTATTTTATAGAGCTAATTTACGTACGTAAATATTTTACATATGTTGTCATAGCGGTCGTATTACGAGCGAAACTTACACAGCGTCCCATTCCGCAGACCCCATTTTGGTTTTTGGCGAAAGCCAAACATTTGGTCCATTTACACTCTTAATAGCCCATCCTTATTAAATTTATACTGGATAGATACTGTTAAAATTTCAGTTGTTTAATTACACAGAATTTTGGCCCAGGGAAACCGTAATGGGCGCACTGTGCGGACGCAGCGAAATTAGGTGGTTAGACGAACAGGGTATATCATTCTGTGTTTAGGACGAGTTATATTACCGGTGACCGCTCTCCAGCACATGTAGACGCCTACCTATATACACCTACCTATCGCCGCAATGTGTTTACAGGATGCCAACTAGGTACATACCTATCCACCTACAGATGACATCGCGAAGAGTTTCTTAGTTGTCAATATCCGGTGATGACGCAAAGTACAAACAACATTTATATCTAGGTATCTCTATTCGTGTCCCTCAAACGGCTCATAACCCTTGTTGAGACATTCAGCGTTTTATGTTATGAGTGCGTCGTAAAATAAAAGTGCATCAAAACGACTCTCCCGTTTGCATTGTCCGCGATTAAAAACCGTCCAACTTCAAAACTATATAGTTCCATTTGATCGCAACAGTCGTACGCGCCTCTTTAACGCGGCCGCTTTGCCAGGGTTCCTTTACGATTATTTAGTCGTAAAAATCAAAGTTATAGGCTATTTACACCCGTAACTGTATGTTAATCTTTGTTTTACGAGTGTGCGGCGGCTTATTATTTAATCGTTAATCACTTAACACTCATGGTTCGTGTATGGCCGGTTCTATACTCCCGTAATCTTGATTCTTCTCGAGATTACTCTACATTGTATAGTATTTATTCTGTGTCAGCTATTTTTAAACGGCTAGAGGAATTTATCGTGAGCCTTAGTAGCTAGCGTGCCATGATTCATACATTTTATTTCGTGTTGTTCGTAGTTTGTACGTATGCAAATGTTATTTAGGTTATAATAATAATTTGTAGAGCATCTGTATCGTGTCTGAAGAGACACTTTCTGTTATAGTTTATATGAAAGCTGAAATTATGCATTAAAACGTTGCATGGATGTTTATGATTTGAATACATGGTTCATACTATAGACAATATTTGCTTAAAAACGTTTTATATACCTATCATAAAATATAATATATTATATAATAGGTCATTTAATTTTTTTCGACTGTCATTTGCCGTCTGCACGCTAAATAAAACATATAAAATATTTAGTCTCGACTGAATTAAATGAGTGTTCGTTTGTATATTATGTTTACCTAACTAGTTCTAGAAGTGGACTGGTTTTCGAATAACTTTTGCACCAAGAGTCAGTAGGTAGGCTTCAGTAATCAATACTACTTATGTATTTTGGCAAATTGTTCAGCAGTTTTCAATCAATACTTTGAATGTAGTGTATAGGAAAGTTTTAATAAGTACTTATTACAAATATAGTCAATATTAAAAAATATATTCTTAAGGTCTAATTGTATAAGACTTTTTATTAGTTATATAATCGAAACTCGGTAGGTGCGACATGTTATTAGTTAAGTATAAGGAAAATAATATAAGCAGGTGCAAAGTCTAAACTATTACATAGACAAACAAACAAACTGTCATATTTTATTCACGTTTACTGTAAAAAGTAGGTAGGTATCATATTCTTTACTGTGGTGTCATCGAGGTGACAGAAAAGTTCCTATCTTTCTTTTCCCTAGCCGTTATTTGTCACAGGCATTTTACAACATAGCACTGAAATTTATTCTGTCAGCTGTTTTATACACGAGTACGTTCATAAAGTCTTGGTATCTTTTGTTTACAATGTCTATGCTTTCGGTAAGGTATTACACAATGCTTAGGCGGCGCGATAGCCTAGTGGGAAGCCGTTGGACGCAGAGGTCCCGAGTTTGATATCCCAAGGCGCGCATCTCTGAGTTATCGAAGTTATGTGCGTATTAAATAGTTAATTATCGCTTGCTTTAACGGTGACGGAAAACATCGTGAGGAAACCTGCATGGCTAAGAGTTCTCAATAATGTTCTTAAAGATATGTGAAGTCTGCCAACCCGCACTGGGCCAGCGTGATGAACTATGGCTTAACCCATCTCACACTGAGAAGAGGCCCGTGCCCAGCAGTGGGACAGTTTAATACAGGGTTGATATTATTACAGGCGGCGCGAGATGTTCAATTAAATTTTTGTTGCTTTATTATTACAGAAAAATTATACAGTTGTCGTCATTAAGATAATAATAATACAAGAGTTATCTGCTGTTTCTTATAACAATGTTCCATAATTAGATGTTAAAATTACAGAACAAGATAAACAAAAGATAATGCTCCAATTTATACTGACAATGTCAGCGCAATATCTGACTGAACCAATGAAGAAATCTTATTACTCCAGTAATATTAATTAGATTTTAAGATGTCTATTAAAGTCTTTTTGTTGTCAGTTTAACCTTTTGGAAGGCAATCAATAGTACCTACCTAGATATTTACCTGCCTTAAACTTTGCCCGTCATGAAACAGATTTACACTCAATAAAGTGTAATTCCAGACAATTTTATAAAGTGCTAAGGGTGGTAAATATCATCCGACATTGTTACCATAATTTGCACCGTGGAGTATCATTGGAACAGAGACATTAAACACGAATGTCAGGACCTCAGACAATATTCTACACATCGTCCAATGTCTTATAAATCTACTTATATTTTCCCATCCAAAAGAACTTAAAGTAGAACTTACTACAATGTAATATCAACTCTATCTAAAGTTCTTTATGGTTGAATTTTCTAGATAGATTCGTGGTAAATATTTGGAAGAAGCGAACATATGTGTTAAATGTCGCTGAATTAACTGCGCCGACGCATGTGATTGCATCGCAATTTGCGTTGTTATTTCTCGAAGGGAGCGAGAGTGAATTATTGGTAGTACGTTTTAAAGATATTTGATTAGGTATCTGTTTCATATGTTACAGTTTATTTGTTTCTGGAATATAAAGTGCTACGTGTATATGTTAAAGCACCTAATCTAACATCCTCCATCTCGATTACTCCAAAGCTGTTTTTGCATCCTATTTAAGTATATCGTAGTGTATCTGAAACCCTTGTGGCTACTTAATGACATTCACCTATCAAATTATTCTTTGACGAGTAGGTTTAATCTTCTATTTCTAATATCATTGTGTCTGGGTTTAAAAAATTTTGCTTTAAAATTTCTAACTTGGATTAAGACAGTTCTATCTAGATCATAGAACCGTCTTAAACCAAGAAGAAAACGTATAGAATACTAGATATATCCCATGGCTTCGCTTGCGTAAATTTACTCTAAGTTAGGTAGCAGTATTTTTTACTGGATGAAAGCTTCCACTGGTAACGTGTATATCTACGAAAATTGATGATGATTGGTCAAGTAGTTAAGGCGTGAAAGCGAAAAAAACAAACTCACATTCGCAATTATTATTATTAGTTAGGCTGTAACACGACCTACATCGAAAAACATGCCGTTTAAAATAAATAAAAAAATAACCAGTTATAAAGCACCTTCACAAAACGAAAGGTTAAACGTTTTTGTTCCAGTAATCAGATGGGCTGTAACCTGCCTGCTATTAATTTTGCTAATTTAACGGTGCAGATATGAGAACGTTTAGTTTATCTATAATAATACAGGTAATTGCTTTTATCATTTGCATTATTCATTTGCACAAGGCTTAAAACAGTTATGTGTAATAGGCATTCAATTAGGCAATTTGTAATAAAGTTGATTACGATAAATACTTTTATAAATGTAGATATTATGTATAATTAAATCGTTTGACTGGACTGTTGATAGCGAACACGAATCGAAATCAGTTGTTTACATATATGAGTTGAGTGTTATTTTTTATAGTAACTCAAATTACAATCGATACGATTACATCGTAAACAGATTCTAATTTTTTTGCATGTACCTATGTGCATGCTAATCTCCACAATTGCTGAACTGCTTTAAATTTAGTAGGTATTAAGTGATGTACTGAGACGAATTTGGGCTTACATGCAATGTTTGATTCATTATATGTTAAAGTAAGTTGGGATACATAGATTTTACATGTTCTGTAGAACAGCCATTTATTTTTATTTGCCTTTTTTAGAAAAGCATCAAAGAATGAAAGTTATGTCGTTTCTATTAGTGTAAGAATCAGAAACCACAACTTTATCCGATAGCATTTTCTTAAGACTTTCAGGAAATCCTTATTACAGGAACACAAAACAGGGTTACATATTTGAAAACATTGCTTAGTTTCACATAGCTTAGCATAAAGAATAGTCTTATCGCTAAAAGCACTTTCTAACAAGCGACTTAGGATGGACACATAATATATTTAACTAAACTGTAATGGGACTAATGGGTAGTTTCGTTTTTACATTAAGATATTAAGGCCTACCATTATGGCTCTTGTTAATTTAGTAGAGTGAGGTGAAGTACTCTAAAATTATGATACGACGGTCATAAAATACCTAAATACTAATCTGAAAAGGCTATTGATTTGAAATTAATTATAATTATTATTAAAAATAAATTACAAATGTTGGAAAGGGTCGAGAGTGGATAGTATTTTTTGTTGGTGTCCCACTATATGCAGGTATAGTGTATAAGTAACTAGCTGACCCGCGCAACTTCGTCTGCTTCACATAAGAGAATTTTAACACTTTTTGCAACATTTTTAATTTATGCTCTGCTCTTATTGGTCGTAGCGTGATGTTATATAGGCTATAGCCTTCCTCGGTAAATAGGCTACCCAACACTGAAATTTACAATTCGTACCAGTAGTTTCTGAGATTAGCGCGTTTAACCAAACAAACAAACAGACTCTTCAGCTTTATAATATTACTATAGATTTCCGAATCGCGGCAGAATTTAACATTGAAACAGGGTAACAAAAATCACCTGGTCTCAGTACTATGTACTATTTGTAGATGACACCATTTTTGTCACGTATGGGAATAGAACCGACAACACCAAAGGTACTAGCAGTGACGAGGAAACTATGCGCCATGCATGCAGTCAAACTGTTTGATGATTGTGACCGCACAATCACTTTTCCACTGCACCGAACCTGCCGTCGGGGTCAACGTAAGTTCAAACTTGTTTGCTACGCCGTCTTGGCCAAAACCTATTCTCTGATGTTATCTCTACCGTATAGGTTAGCTTTAAGGTATTTATTCGTTATTTTATAACTGTATTAAAGGTAGATAGATATTATTATTCGTATATTATTCTATGTGTAATAGTTTGTTAAGATGCTTGTATGTTTGTTACGAGTGAACGGCTAAAAGGATTTGCACCAAAGAGCACACCGATGTACTGGGTTAACATATGCGATACTTTTCAATCCAGTACTATTACTAGTTAGGGTTTAGTGAGCGAAGACACAGGCAGAAACTAGTTGTGTATACATAAAGAAGAATTTATAAATAATATGGTTGAGGTTTAGTAATAATTAGGTATTAACATAAACCTTTAACTCGTAAGAGAAAACCGTTGAGAAGAAAATTTTACAGATATTATAAAATTTTAATAAATATATAGTTTATATAATAACATGTTATTTTATAGTTATTGAATAGCACAGGTAATGTAAAACATAAGAAAGTTATTGATAGAATTTGTTTCATCCGGAACCTGCATTTTCTGCGTGAGTCGTGATAACCCAGCACAAAACCAATATTAGAAAAGGTTTGGTTCAAAATCATCGATCATTATTTTATTACAATACCCGCGTTTGACACTTACAGCCATTCAGACGCAAAAATCAAACAATCAAATACATCAAGCAAACATGGTCACCTCTATTTGTAAAATATAAATTTAATTCAAAATTGCCTTTTATTTCGTATTCGTATTGATTCTAACACAATATACAGAACTGTATACTTACTGTAATTCCACACAAATCCTTGTAACAAACCGCCATTTCTAATCACCTAACCTATACACCCTGCTAGGGATGCGTCGGTCTTGTACTTTACAAGAGAAAAGCTCTAGTTTCCGTGTCGTAGTAGGTACTCTACAGTCAGCTTTATCGCGCCGTGTCGTCTGATACATCCTTTTACAGCGCCCATAAGTTGCCTGCACAAGTATTCCTAACGACGTTGGCGAGCCTACTATCGCTACCTACCTATAGGTAAAGGCAAAGGTAGTAGGTAGGACAAAGGAATGTTAGAAGTTCTGATTTGTAGGTTCCTGATTGTGGGTGTTGTTTAGATTCGAAAAGAGACGTTTGATGTTTATTTGTCTTGATTCTTCGAAAGTAAGATTGAAACTGTTTATTGCGTATCATGTTTGCGTATATTTTAATTTTAATAGCAGCGATAGCTCAGTGGAGAGACCAACAGACTGCAATGCAGAAGGTCTCGGGTTCAAACCCACGTCGCGCTCCTCTGACTTTCGGAAGTTATATGACTTTTCGAAATTATGTGCGTATTGATTGACAATTATCGCCTGCTCCGTGCCTCGGAGAGCACGTTAAGCCGTCGGTCCCGGCTGCCATGAACATCTATGACAGTCGTTATTGGGAAAGTCAGTACCCTCTAATATCCTGACACTGGTCTAGCCTTAGGGTATCGTTAGCCTTCGGGTTGCGGAGGTCAGGTGGCAGCCGCTCCGTGTAAAAACTGATATATCCAGTCAAATCCGGTTAGACCAGAAAAGCCGACCTCAAGTGACTTGGGAATAAAAGGCTACGAGAGAAGATGTTTGTGTATATTTTTTCCTTTAGATGCCAAATGCTATGTACAAATCAATGTATAGTATGTCATAGCAAGCTGCTTTATGAACATTTTAACAATAAATGTCAAGAAGACCGAGATTTGCAACAACTATTTGTGGATCACACACATTGTTGTTTGAACCTACAATATTTTTGGGCGGTGAGGAGATAATTTGGCTATCCATATAATCAAAAGTATCCTCCAAGAGTCATCTATCAAATATAAGTTTTTAAATTAGTTTTCAAGTAGGTAAGTGATTTCTCACCAAAACGAGTCTTAAGCGAAAATTCAGAGTTTCAGTTTTACCATTTTGTCATCATCTCACAGTCGCTTAAGGTTTGCTATATAAAATGCCGCACATTTATGGTAGGTATGTGCCGCTTTCAAGGATGTTCATATATCGTGTTCAGAATTTATTACGGAGAAAAATATTACCCGTTTTGTTCACTCCGAGGAGGAAAAAGAGGCTACAAAAATTCGGCACCAGACCAACTAAAACTGCCACCTATCTGCGATATTTCTGGTGCCCTGATACAGTATCTAACCACTTAATGAAACCAACTCTTATAATACGTAATAAAATAAATTAATCTCGTTTGCCATATCTATAAAAAATATATAACAGGATGAAACCCATGCATTTGTGGACTGCTAGTTTTGGTAAGAACTTTCATCGTTTAACTAACTACCTATAATTAATTCATATTTTGTAGGTTCTATTCATGGAATAAACATTAGAATAAGGTATGTGACGAATTCGTACCTATTTGCCTCGTAGCCATAAACGTAAAAGTCACAGACTAGGCCAATACAGGATTTGTCATGTTTACACAAAATATCAGACGGCATGAGCTTTTAATATACACAGAGCAGAACTTAACGTCAACAGTACATACCATTGAAATGCTATCGTAGCTTAGATCCATCTACTACGCAAGGTCAAACAAAAAAAAAAGGCTAGGAAATAGAATGCGACTTGTCAAGTATCACTTAGCTATTTTATAAGGAGTAAAATAAACAGGGTTTCTGCATCAGAACTAATAAGAATTTTTTGTTATCTACGCATGCAATCATTAGGTCTAGTATTTAACTTTTGGATTTCACAAAGCAATTTAATATGACTACATTAAAGAGAAGCAAACAACCAAAAGAATACGTATATACAAAAATTCCAAATGACGAATCAAAACAGCGTTCCACGGTTATTTAAGTAACAGAATAAATCGCTTGCATTTCGGTCACGTCCGAACCGAGTCGTGACAGTGTGTACATCACGTTGAGATAAAAGCCCTTCGTATCGCTGCCTGTGCCCACTCACGCTGTGGTTTAAAAAAACGAGTCTTTAGCACTTAGTGATGCAAGTACCTACAGAGGGATTTAGACTAGGGCTTTTAGCGGACTTTCACTAGAAGGGACGAAACATAGCAAGTGTAGACTTATCAATCACATTGTAACTTGTAAAAGAAAATACACGATTTTTAAAATTATATAACCAGTAGGTAAATTATAATCATTGAAGTAGTTTTTGGCCGATACTCGCACTGAGCTAGCATTGACCTGAGTCTGTAGACATAGTTATTGTCAAGAATTAAAACAAGTCACATATAAAAGAGAATTCAATAATAATTGTCACTTGATGTTTTGCTAGCTCTAAATAGCCTGTTCGCTAATCAACGCTTTGGTAAAATATTGAGATTTTTGATTATTAAAAATATAGAATAGTGTGTGTATGTAAAACCATCTAAAATAATTTAAATCTGATAATATAAAAACTATCCTTTAAATTAATAAAAATCTTTAATGACCCACCTAAGTTTATTTATACTTCAGCGTGCTTACATCGAATATACAGAACCATATCGGCTGAATTTCTTCATCAATCGGCCGCATGCCCACACACCTTGTTTGCACACACAGCACCAATAATCGCACTCAATAACTTCATTCTCACATCGCGTCCATCATTTATACGTAGGTATAAGCAGTATAAACAAGGGCTAGACGCAAAAAGGGGTTCTGCAAACAAGAATAACTCGCCAATAAGTTATTCAAGTGTGAGTTATGTAGTATTAAGTTTATGTGGGCGGGGTGGGGCGCGGGGGCCTATCTTGCAGGCGAACACGAAGCCCAGAATTATAGAGGCCTGACTAAAGACCTCTACTAAGGGTAGCGAAATTTATCTCTGCTGTAATTCAACTGGGATGTATTAATGGAGTTTTTCGAGATTAGGTAAGGAGAAATATTAGAAATGCTCTGCGGTTGGGCATTGAGGAAGGATTGTGGGACGTTTCTCGCTCATATTGAAGTTTTGCAGATGTATTCGATAGATTTATTGGTTACCTAAATCCTTACACTTTTGTGGTATTAGGAGCATATATTTTGTTAGAATTTGATATATACCTATAATCACAGCACTTGTCATTCTTATAGGTATTTGTAACTTTATTGATTGCGCTGCAAATTTTCAGTAGGGCATGTGCATAAAACTGTTCATATGATATCAGTTGCCGTGTGGAGGTGACTTATAAATTTTAATATTTAAAGAGGAAGAAAGGGTCAATACGAATTCGATACAAGATTATTTTTCAAATTCAGATGAATTAGAAAAGATAGGCTCGTCACACAAGCCATAAGAAGAAATTGGTATAAACAAAATATAGTAGAGAGCAAATAATTAACCTTTGAATTAAGTAATTTGATCTATACTATACATATCTATTATAAAGAGGAAAGATTTGATTTTCTGTTTGTTTGTTTTAACGATATAACTCTAACAGTAATCAAAAGAATTCTTTCACCTTTAGAAAGCTTACTTATCACCGAGTAACATGGGCTATATTCTATTTTAGAAAAGTAACAAAGTACAAAAGCTAGTTTACAATGTTTATGGGTGGACTAATGACTGATTCATGGAGGGGTAGACAGACGCTACGGCTTTACACCTATTGTGATCCTTGGCTTATCTCTTACTTCATTCACTTTCAATATATTCTTCATGCCTGCTGTACAACTTAGGGTACTCTTAACCTAGACGAGAAAAATATTACGTATTATTAAAAATAGACTTACACATTAAATATTATATATGTATATTCTAGAGAAAGCTACCGCAATAACGTTCAAATTAAACTACCTACTTAGAATTAACTTCATTCGAGCATTATTTTGATTACAACTTTTTGGAATTACGTATATTTTACTCTTTCCCCGAACTTTCGGTGATTTTCATGCAGGACGATCACGGAAAATTGCACAAGTGTTGCCTCAGTCGTATAAAAACATAAAAATACTGGGTGTCTATTCTAAGTAGTTTAATTTCAAAAAGTTAATATTATTTTCCGTATTTAAAAAATGTTGATAATATCCCTAACTACATGATTCAGCTAAGAGCAAGTATCTATAGCACACATAGGTACAACTTACAGTAATGTCAGGACTCGTAGATGATATAGTATTATTATATATATTCGCGTTCTCTTAGTAGCTTGCTTGGTATCACGCGGATGATTTTCATTGAAATGCACATGTTCACTACTTTGATTTAAGATTTTTACTTCATGTCTTGGATCATTCATTGCCTAAGCGAGCTTATAGCGAGTGATACTTTAATAAAAACTTTGAAATCTATGTGAATTTGAAAATATATTTTTGTAACTTTGTACCCATAGTTTTTAACAGTTAAATTAAGTAAATAAGTAATTTAAGAAAATTCAATTTAAAATAAAGTATAATTAATATTCGTGTGTTGGTATTTTAGAAATGTTTTGATTGCTGGGATAGTATACTATGCTATCCCAGCAATCAATAAAATATACCTATAATTTAAATATAATAATAATAATTTTAAGGTTTAAATTAGGTACTTTGTAAGATTATGAGACGATGTAAAATGTTATAATCGACAAAGACAGTTTTGGTTTAGAGTGAAAGTAATTTACAACATGTACAATTTTCTTTACATTGAATGCAGAGCAAAGTGTGGAGAACAGTCATCTCAAGTAAAATTGTAGAAGAAATGCTTGCCTAAGCCTGCAATTTTTTGGCAATCATAAATGCATTATTCGCACAAAAATTGTGATTTGTTAGGGAAGCTTATCTTATAACATGAACTTACTGCTGACTCTATAAACTATAGAACAAGTACACGCAACTACGTGCAGGTACATATTATAGCACATCCATTTAGTAATAGGCGTTCAATACAGCAATAAGTAGTCTCTATTTTAGTTCGAGGGGCCGCGATTCAATTTTGTTGTGATGTAATTGAAAACACTTATAGCTTGGAGCAAGCTTCAATTATGTTATTCTGTTCTCTTTGTAAAGCTTCTTCAAAATATGCTAATGTATGGATATACGGTCGTGTTTTTCATACAGAGCGTACTGATTATGGTAATTGTATTGAAGTCTTCGCACCAAACTACAGATTTTTGTTAACTTTTTTCTTAGAAACGGGAGGCCGGAGGCTGTCTCTTATGCATAAGTGATGATATTAAAAACGCTGCATAGAATGCCTCCGTCGAAGTAGCTTATATTATAAGAAATAGTATTCTTGAACCAAACTGATTAAATTGATTTACCTCTTTATATTATTTTAGGACTTTAGGTTAAGTAATTCAGTTATGGTTTTCATCAAGCTTTTTAGAATGTGCATCTACCTCCTGCAATTAACCACCTGCTATATTTCAATGCAAGTTTTATAATATTTTTTGTTGCTGCTCAATCGCAATCTGAATCGAAGATCTGTTTTTAAAAATGACTGATTGCGCACAACTATCACTGACAACCACAAATAGGCTGGTTAACTTTGTGGTCAGACTTACACTTTGATGTTTCTGTAGTCACGGCATCTTAATTATCAATATTTATAGTCAAGTTGTAACCAATGGTAAAAAGGCTCACGATTGAATTTTGGATCGAATGTTTCAAACAAAATCTGTACTGATATTATTATAGCACTGTAACCTTATTATTAGATTAGAAATCATTTTATTAATATAATTGATTACGAACATTGGTTTACTATTTGTACGTTAATATTTCTGGATGGAGGTAGCTCCAATCAAGATCAAGCGTGCTTACCAGACCACGCCTTGCCTAATGTAATTAATTAGATATTTAATAGAATTTGAATAACGGATGTATAAAGTTAGATAAAAAAAATACCAGTAGATGATACTCGATATAAAACACAAATTTACACACACAAATCATTCTCTGTGAAGTAACTTAAATATGTTTGAGATTTTTTTATAGATAAAATGCTAATATACAAGTCAACCACATATATTGCCTTGATAATGTATAATTAATTAGAATCTTGACTGTCAATAGGCATAAAAAACTTGTATAGTGGGCAGACACCTAAATTGATACAGACATAAATACTGCATCTGTGAATATATCAATATATTATACAGGTATATGGTAAATACGAAAATTCCACACAAAATGGAAGCAATAAATCTTACTATTTAATTTGTTTTGGGTAGGTGTTTGTACAAACACGGGTATAAGCAAATACCTTCACACATATTGGTTTTAATATTCTTATAGAAAATAGAAACTGAATAAGTAGTTGTTTTTATGAAGCTCGAGCGGTTATATTATCATTTTGTTCACAAGGCGAAACTTATGGCTGTCAAAAGTTATAATAACTAAATTCAGAATAGTTAGAGCAAGAAAGAGGGACGAGTATTCTTCAAAGCGTCATTAATACATAATATGTACATTTTACAACATTTTAGATAATTTAGGTAGCAGTAGTAACGTTTTAGTATAACAAAAAATGTAAAAAGTTGTTTATAAATAATGACTATGATGATGATGTTATCACAATAAATAATATGTTGAAGATGTACATAGCATAGTCACATAAAAACAAATATATAAATTAGGTATACAATTAATATAAGATCGAGCAAACTCAAACATTTCAAACATTGACCAACGGAAAGCTGTACCGGAGAAATTGGTTCTTCTTAAAACAAGTTCAGTTTATTTATATAAGAATCGATTTATCTGTATTTAGCTGAGCTTACTATACTAACCTTTAAAGAAGATGAATGACCACCTTTGTCTGAATCCAATGAACACAAATTATCTTAATCCGTTCAAATATTTCTTCTTAACAATAAACTTTCAGTAATCCTGTTAAACTTATTATTCGTTTATCTTCATAGACATCTAAAGTCGAGCGTACACATGAAAGATTTTGTCCAGACTAAATGCCCAACAACACGCTGGTCCTAATACAATAGCCTCAAACGTATATTTAACTTCGATAAGACAAAACAAAAACTTTACTAACAAAACGGTTTAGCCTTTTGTAGAGATCGCGTTCGCGGAACATTGTTGTTAGTAAAGAATAAAAAAAGAAAGAACGCTTTTAAAAAACATAACCCTTACGGCGACAAAGAACAATTTCTTAGGTTCAAAATGGGTTAACTGTGTGACGCAACCTTGAAAAAGCCTGTTGTAAAAAATATATTTAGAAAAAGTACTAAAGCACCTTTCTCTAATGCATTGCGAATAATATCGTAAGATTCCCGCAATGTTTGGCCTTGTCCGTACCGATTTTATTGCACCGTAAACCACTAAAAAGTACCTTGTTAGGGTAACACTGACAATGTACAAAGATGTTCCGGAACATTAGGCTTGTTACGAAACAATGGTACCAAGATAATTACACCTTTGAAGTTTTTTAGAAGAAAGTCTTTCTCCATTTGTTGTTTGTGCAAAAATTATTAATTGTCTAGAATGTTTTGTCATAAGCAATTTCGCAGGTGATATACAGACAATGAGGACATTATGGACTTGGAGAAAGAAATATTGATATTTGTGTTTCATATTTTAGTATTGCTCATACCTTGCTTGTAAAAGGTGCAGAATTTTGTATAATATTATGGTTGAAATTAAACTGCTAATTACGGATTTAATCGCGTTGTTTATTTGACACTTTATTACAAAATTTTTAAAATTGTTACACTACTACTACTATTAAACTTTACTAGGTAATTTTTAAGCTTATTAAATTATTATTAAACTATTTAGATTTATTTTATTTTTACACTTTCCCCGACGTTTCGGTTGCTTTTCAGCAGCCATGGTCACGGGGAGACTCGACGTCTGAGACGTAATAATTTAATAAACTTAAAAATGACCTAGTAATGTTTAATAGTAGTAGTAGTGTAACAATTTTCAAAATTTTGTAATAAAGTGTCAAATAAACAACGCGATAAAATCCGTATATAGCAGTTTAATTTCAATGAATAATATTCGCGTAAATAGAAGACAATATAATATTATGGTGTTGTTGTGGTGATATAGTTTCTTAATAGGTCTATAAATAGGGAATCTGCATTCATCAGCTGGTGAGTATATACCTTCTTTATGTATGTTAATATTCCAAAACGTTAGGCGTTATCATTTAGGCAAATGTATTAGCTACTATCGAGCTGGCAGTAAATAAATCAGTGCCGGTATATAGATAGTAGATACATTTGCATATCTAGGAGCACGTACTGGTCGGAGCTACAAAGCCGCCTAATGGAGCGACAATCGGCGCCACATTTCATAATTATCGCCTATTTTGACTGGACAATATCGGAAGCTCACAGGCTCGCTCGGGCTACGGACGTCAGATTAGATACTGTTACTGTTCAAATGGCCGCCATATTTATCTGGTGGTGCATGTTCGAAGAATGGAATTCGGAATTCAATTGTTACGTACAATATCTCGTATGTAGGTATTGCGTACAAGCGTTTACTACTGTTATTAATATTAATTTAGACTAAAGTTTAAACATTCCTTTAACACGTTCTTTCTGGAAGTTTAATATAATTTATTTATTTATTGTTGATCGAAATGCTTGCAGACTAATAATACATTTTATACATAAAATAACAAGCCTTTGTAATTAATTTTGATATTAATGCCTAAATAGAAAAGCACCAACATTTATTTGATTTTCTCAGTAGGCCACCACTGTGTCACAATTAATTTTCTTGGCTTTTAATACAGTCCCACAATTTTGCTTTCGATCATTTTCATTAATAACGAGAACTGTTGCGCCCAGTTCACCGCATGCACTGGCCCTAACATTAAAATGGAAGCAATTGACGCACGTTTGTTAAAAATACATATATCATAAGCGCAATTTGCATCTGCTCGACGCTTGCTTTTATTCACGGCAAATCATTAACATGAAACTAAGAGCCAAATATGGAATCATCAACGCGAAGTCCACAAACCATCATTATCGCGCGTTTGTTCGACGTATCAGGATGACAATGCCGCTGCCAAATGCGAGCCGGACTTATGATAGGACACTTTTAATGCACCATTTACTGTCATTAATAGAGCCTAATGGTTTGCGTTACTGAAATATGGATCAAGTCCTTTGGCTTCCGTGTTCGTGTTCCAACTCGTGGTTTTCTCGTTTGTGGCTATAGCTGTATATTTCCTGTAGTGGATGTTTAAAGTTATTTGGATTCGGTATATAGGGGAGAGTAACCTATATTGAACCACCGCTTAAATTGTACCACTTCTATATTTCTATCAAATTTACGCTTTTTTTTACACCGACTACAGAAAAAGAGGCTAATGCGGTGCCACTAACACTCTGTCATTTTGAATTGACGTCTGACAGGTATTACGGTTGTGAGAGAAAATAATTGTTTTTGACCTGTATCGATGTTCAATTTCTTTATTTTTTCTAAGAAGATAGTTCATTGTAATGATAAGTTATAATTTTGTAAGACATTGCATAAGAAAGCATATTTTACACTGTCTTAAATACCGGCAAATGAAAACGAATCTGTAGAGGTTATGTTTTTATTTTATATGACAATTTGTAAATATACCATGGTCCGTATTTTGGACCACCCCTAAGTTTCTAAATTGCACCTGACAACTAACCCTGACATAATAATATGTGATAATTGCTTCAATTAATATCATAATTATTATGCTATTTATTTTTATGTTTAAAGAATAAAATATGATAATAAACCGCGTATTTTTTTTGAATTTTGGTGTATTTTTAGATGTGGTACAATTTAGGGTACTGATGGTCCAATTTTAGATACTGGTTGCGTTAATTGGTCCGAACGACAACTTTAAATAAATAGCTATTTATCTATAGTTGCGACTGTGCAACAGTTTTAACAGACTTATATTAACTAGCTACTGAAACCAAGCTATATTATGAGTCATGTTTCATTTTTATAGTTTAAATGGATTCAGAAATATATATCATGATATCAAAAGTGGTCCAATATAGGTTACTCTCCCCATGATACAGATATTTAAAATTGTTTGTTAAACGCATCATAATGTTAATATGTATATATATATATGTATGTATCTGCGCATATGTAGACTTATATATATGTATATAATTCGTTAGCTTTTTGTTGAGGTAGCACGTTTTGGGCAAGTCTTTTGTTGTTGGTGCCATTGTGATACCATAAAAATTTGTATACGCATTACTTAAACTTGTTTATTAGTCACTGTCTATTTTAAAATTGTTGTCGAGTTTTAAGACCGAAATACTCGACGCGATTTTTAGCTGTGAACTGAGGCTGAACTACACTTTTGCCAGAAAAGGTGACCCAACTACCAGGCGAGATTTTTACTGAGAGCCGAGTCCGATCTAATCGGGTAGATTTTTACTTGAAAACCGAGACCAAACTACGTGACGATATTTCTCGAGAAAAATCGGTCGTATACGCAGCTACATAGCGAGAATTGTAGTCGTGTATCGTAATCGGCCTAGGTACTTGTCGAGAACTAAGACCAACCTTTTACTGTATAATTTTTCGTTGATGTGAAACCTAGGATGTGTAGCATCGACCGAGATCTTAGTTCACATACGCTACTCGATAACGAGGTAGTTGCGAAAGCTTTAGGCAGATCAAAAATAATTTGATATATGCGTAGCTTAGTATTGTTCTTCCCGCAAAGCAGCGATAGCTCAGTGGGGAGACCAACAGACTGCAATGCAGAGGGTCTCGGGTTCGAACCCACGTCGCGCACCACTGACTTTCGGAAGTTATATGACTTTTCGAAATTATATGCGTATTGATTGACAATTATCGCCTGCTCCGTGCCTCGGAGAGCACGTTAAGCCGTCGGTCCCGGCTGCCATGAACATCTATGGCAGTCGTTATTGGGAAAGTCAGTATCCTCTAATATCCTGACACTGGTCTAGCCTTAGGGTATTGTTTAGCTTTTGGGTTGCGGAGGTCAGGTGGCAGCCGCTTCGTGTAAAAACTGATATCCAGTCAAATCCGGTTAGACTAGAAAAGCCGACTCCAAGTGACTTGGGAATAATGAAGGCTAAGGGAGAAGAAGTATTGTTCTTCCCGCTATGAAATTATAAAAACAATATATCATTCTTATCATCAAACATTAATTTTTAATCTTCCACCAAACCTTAAACATGCAACTATTAAAGCAACCATCTTGACGTAAAAAAACTTATTAACACGACCATCTACCGAATCACACTTTAATTAAAATCAAATTACCAGCAGCACAGGAAGATAGTGGAGGTACCTACATAATATATAGATGGGTATTCAAATATACGTAGGATCGGCATTTCGGGTCGGCTCATTACACTTAATTGGAGAGCCATTCGCGGACGCCCATTAGGCCCTGATGGGTGGTTCCAGGCCAAAATAGCTGTACTAATGTAAGGACAAAAAGTTAGGCACCGGTTAGGAAGCATTTAGCGTATAAAAAATTAATACACACTAGCTTTTGGGGTAAAGGTTACGCTTTAATAACAATTACTGGGAGTACTTTTAGGGGCAACTTGTGTTACGGTGTATTTTGTTTCAGGGTATGCAGGTAGTGTAGGTATTTAAATCGTAATAAGTACGTTATTGTAAATATAGAAAAATATTAGATTTGCATCATAAGATTTGTAAATAGGAGTGCTCCAAGGAAATGTTTTAGTGCCGCACGTGTACTCAAAAGCGGCAAACAAATATCTTAAGATACATGACCGTGGAAAAGAAGTATCGGTGTGTATAATGTATTGAGTGGTGTTTAGTATATCGTATACATTGAAGCACGAACAATATTTATTGAAGTAAACTTTAGACGCACGACGTACTTCATGGACCCTCACAAATTACAATGTACAGATTTAACAACACTGACATTGCAGAAATGTGGGTGTACAATAACACGCCTCTGCTTACCTCTTTTGGGAATAAACGAAACGTTTATTTATTTACAGTTCCAGCTCTCAAACAATAGTTCATAAACATTTCAACTTATACACCTATAATTTAAAAGGAAAACAATTTCTCGCTTACTTTGCGTTCAAGCGACAAGGGAAATGTGTGCAGGCATAATAGATAAGCCTTTACAGGAAGTCGCCTTAACCGCTTTTGTTTCAGAGAAAATATACATTTTTCATAAAAGCCTGAGGTCGATGCGACGGAAAATTGCCTGTAATACATACGATACAGAGGTCATAATTGTTTGAATTACAATATTAAAGGTTGAACAACGCGCGTGTAGCGAAAATTGATCCCTTTTAAAGCAATTTACAACAATTTATAAGATATCACCGCGATGGGATATGTTGTACCTTTTTAGTAGTTAGAAAGCGGACAGGAGGTCGGCGGGAGCGATTGCGTCATACGTTAAGGACGTATGACGCAATCGCTCCCGCCGTCCTCCCGACTTATTCAAAACAGAAATAATGTGAGCATTTTTATTCTATGTATAATTGTGACTACATTTTTATTTGGTCTTTCCGCTGCCGCTTTAACCGAGGTCACAGCCTTAGAATTAGAACTCCAAGGTACGTGTTCTGTCCGCGCGATCAAGTTACATGTTTGAAACTGAAATAGACTGTACTGTCTTTTGGTAAAGCTTAAGTTACAAGAATTTGAAGATTTATATTATATTTGGCGATTATTTATCATTGTAATCAACTAATCATGTTATGTGTTAAGGAAGTCTTCTTTTTTAATAGTGTAATAACTACTTAATGATATTCATTCAAATCATCCGTGAGAAAATAGAATTCAATAATACAATTTCACTTATTCAAGTAAACCTAGACAAAATGTTTGCATAATATACGAAGCCATAAAAGATCCCTATCTCAGCATTCGCTGTTACAATTGACTGAAGCGCAGGTATCTGAATATGGAACTGGTATTCTCTCTAAAATATTGCTTAGAAAACAGGTGAAAGGTTGAGGCCCTTCCCACCCTACCTACGTATCTCACGATACCCTTTGGAGTTACGGTTATTCCCACCCGAGACCACACAATGAACAATTAAATTATGTCCTTTATATACTTGTTAAGGGCCTCTTGAGGCAGTTCTAGGTACGATAATTAAGGACTACACGATTACTAGGAGATAAGGACAGGATAAGAGGTGGTAAATCGCCTGTAATCTGAAGTATGTAGACAGAGACAGGTGTAACCACAGTACAAACTAATTGCATGTAAGGATTAGGATTTCATAAGGTGTGAACCTCACAAGCAGATAACGCCAGGTAAATAATATCGTTTGCGTGCTCGCGAATCGTGCCTCCAAGATATATTGTAAGCTATTGTTACTAAAACCAATCGCGAGTTTATTTACAAATGCTGCAGCGCAAGCGCGGAGCGAAATTAAAACCTGCCACGGTATCACAATTGGCAATAACCAATCTCTTATCCGTACATATCTCTATAGACCTTTTAACATAAACGAAGCGCGGCCGCGGGCGGCGAACTAATCTCCATAACTTTAATCCTTTAACCCTCGCAGTACCAGGAATCCAATCAAACAGTACAAGCACCCCCGCACGCCCCCCCAACGCGCACACGCTTGCCCCCTCCCCCGCGCTCCACATCTCCCCGGCCGCGTCTCGCCTACGCAGCCTGTCCCGAGTAATTATCAAAGCTTTAATGACGTCATAAATCGAGTGTATAATCTAATCTGGAAAAGCCCCGGGCTCCAGCGCGCGGCTTAATGGTGTGAAAGCTACCTTATCTCCCGCCATGTGTGAATAGAGCTTTATACGCGGCCGCCTGAAAGCTCGCGCCGGGAAACTTTGGAAAAATATGTCGTAGAACATTCAAGATAAGAATGTGGGACGTGGAACGCTTTCAAGTTTAATAGAAAATCGAACATTATCGTAAAGGAGATGTCTTTGCTAACAAATTCTTTGAAAGTGTATCTCGTGCAGTACCTAGTAGTTAAGTACGGCGGTAAAAGGATTATGACGCGAAGCATAAACTACGCACGCATGACAGTACAATTAGTTTCATAGTTGTGCACGGCGCGTCAAAATCGCAGAAGCGATTATGTTATTAAACAACATGAGCCTACAGATCTATTAGAATATATGATAGCTGCATGCGATTATCATAACGGTTGTGGGGGATCAGCCGACAACAATGAAATCAAATACCAAAATTTGGAAATCTGATTGTGAGCATGTCACGTTTTTTAAATAAATGTTAAATTGACTTTCTTTGCGGTGTAGCTTTCACCGTTTTTTCAGCAAACGTTATTTTCTTGTGAAACACTAAAATTTTGAAAGTCCCTCATAAAACGTTTAACGATTCACTTTAACACTTCCTAACGACGGCGATGCTGGTTGCATCGCGATTTCATAGCAAAAGGTCAATCTCTCTGTATCCAATCGTTGATTACAGATAATAGTCGGAGCTAGACTGTGAGTGCCGCCGGTCTTCCGACGCTATTATTGAATTACACGCCAAATTCAATCTAACGCCTTTGTAAGGTTGAATTATAATACTGCGTACAGTTTTATAGCCTTCGATTCGATACACAGAACCACAGAGTGGCCGTAAGTGCTCGTCTCTATTTAGCTCACTGCCACATTCTCAATTCAAATGTTAGCAGTTTCTTGTCGGTCGTCTTGCATAGAATGGGAATATCTCATACGATTTGTTTAATATCGTTTATGCGACGATTCGATTTTAACTAGCCATCGATTTCGATGAATCGATTTGTTGTTTCTCACGTTTTTGTTTCGTTAACCTTTTGTATAATTGATTTATTATCTGTAATAGTTTTTTTACATAGCAGTTCTTTTTTTAATCAATTTTTCGGGCAGATTATGCGAGCTTTTCTGAAATAGAAATATTTGAAGCATTAAAATGACTCGTTAAAGCTTTTTATTGTTGTAAATGTATTGTTCTATTTTTATACATTGTTGTGGAGCTACGTTTTAAAACAGGTTTTACGTTATATAGCTGCGTGTCAATTATTTTTACTAGAACCTTCTAGTAAAAATAATCGAGTATAAAACAATATAGGTATGCTACGAAATAACTATAAAAGTAAATGAGAGTTGTTGGTATAATTTTATTTGTTTAACGGCTTTTCCACTATCAACCGCATACGCCTTAATAATCTATGCTCATAAGCACACCATACAGCCATTATCCTAAAATTCGTCTCTCGCAGAGATCCCCCGCCTCGCTGCTTAATGAACGAATAAATAAATTGAGCCCTTCTTGTAAACAGCTAACGTGATACTCTTAAGGGCCCCACTGTAAGGGGTAAGTGGATTTCTGTGTTGTACCGAATCTGTATGTACTATATGTGTACATTATAAGACGTATACTACGAAAATGCGAGCGCGAAATTTCGAGATACATTCCGATACATGTCAAAATCGAATTGGTAAGAATATCGATTTGAAAACGCATTTAATTACAAAATGATTGGTAACTAATAGATGTGCGTGTTTTAGAGTAGGGTTCTTGTGATGTATTTTAGTTGATGGTATAAATCTTTGCATGTTTGGGCATAGAATGCGCGCTATCTGAATGGAAACTCACTAATAAGTCACGTAACGGAAATAACTGCGGGGAAAATGAGCCCGCTCGTGCGTAAAACTGTTGTTCAAATCAGTTTAGTATAATTTATTAATGAATGTAATAATATTTCAGATTTGTCGTTTAGATAAGATTTTTTGATCATTATAATTTTAACGAGCCTACCTATAGACCGATTGCAATGCAGGCATTAATAGCATTATGTAGGTATTAAGAAGTGGTATATGTAAAAGGGATTAAATATAATGACCATCAAAAACACTATACACTATACTAATACGTCGACTTAATTTGATCTCTTTAAATATATATTGCTGTGCAATTAGTATTTTTGATAAGCATATTTTGCTGTGTAATTAGTATTTTTATGCTGTGCAGTTAAATACTACCCTATGTAAAATTAATTTGTGTTAGGTTTTAAGCGGTAACTACATTATTCATTTATTAAACATTATTTAATTTATTATACAGGAGGAGGTAATTCTTATATAAAGTATATATGAATAACTTGTGTGTTGATACTGTAATTTTAGATTTTCTTAGAGGACCATTACATCTGACTCTAAAGATGGTATAAATAACTGGGTCACGCATTTTTCTACAATACGATCAAACCACAACGCGTAGCCCGTTGGTAATGGAAGGACGACTTTGCAAAATACTGCGCCAGGCGGCAATACTTTATTAACCATTCAAAAATGTATATATATTTTAAAAATGGTGGCTGTTCACATTATATTGATTTATGTATTTCTCCTTTCGTATAGGCAACAAATAACGAGAATCTAGATAACACAATGTGAACACCTTAAAACAGAACTGAGTGCTACTCAAGGTTGTTTAAATTCAGCTGCCATTAATTGTCCAGTGAGTAGCTTCCAGTGGTTCCGTACACAATGTTTTGACATTGACTCTTTCGTCGACGAAAACTAAATGTTATCGCACCCGTACTAATGTTTACCAAACGTTTAGATTAAACAAAGTAGATGCTTAAGTAGGAATTGAAATTGGGTACGTATAACGGCTATTATTGAGATAGTTCATTACTGATCCCGTGTCTTCCGAACATTCCAATATTAAATTTGATTTTTGAAATTAGAGCTTGATATTTCAAAATTAAATATTACGCGGCGACTTGACCCATTTTTTTATATAGTATATGTTACTTTATGGTTGGCTGAAAGTAATGTAGTAGGGCTAATATATACGTCAATTCTGAAATGTTGTTATAAAAGATGTGTAAAAACTAAAACAGTAAGTAGTGTACTAAGTCGCATCCAAATATCAAAACGATTTTAAACGAGAATTTAAACGAATGAATTAAACAGTGCTCGTTTCAAGTAAAATTAAACAATACAAAGCATTTATTCATCAGATACCAAATCTTTACATGAGCAATAGTGCGATAAACAAATAAGTTAGTTCATTATACCGCAACATGATAATGCGGTAGTAGGGGTCACTGTTTTAATGGAACCAAAAGCTTAGATTACGTAAGGCAACCAATATAAACAAGGCTTGGTAACTGAGATAACGTGAGCCAGGGTATTTAGTCATCTATTTAAAGAAAGAACACCATTAATTTCGGTGGGGCATTATTTACTGAGCTAAGTAGGCACGGAACGGGTTCCTTGTAACACGATAAATCCGGTCGAAAGCCCCGAATAAATCTCATTGGTACGCGATAAGAATCAATGTCTCACGCGACGTATTTATTTATTTAAAGGCTGGTATATAATACGGAACCCGGAAGACCGGGTGTCGACGAACTCTATATTTCGATGCTTTCTCTTTTCAAAAATAAATCGACTCGCCCCGAGTTTTTTCCGATTATGAACAGAAAGAACAGATCAGAGTTTCTTAAATATCGTATGTTGAATCGATTGGGTTCGTGACCGAGCGAATGAAAACGGAGGTACGACCCCGTATTTATTGGACGAGAAAATTATCGCTTCAGTTTTACATACGCGTAAATTCTGATTTATCGTGAGTTATCTTAACTACGGCCGCCGACGTGAATTATTACGCGACCACATATAAAACGCGAAATGTCCTCCCTCAGATGTTTCTCGAAAATATAGTAGCCATGAGATAACGTATGAGTACCTAAATAATTTTGCAATCGAATTATACGTGACAAGGCCATTTCGGTATAAAGTTAATAAACATTAAGTATATAAAATACACTTACTCGATACGAAATCGTCAAAACTATAAAGGAAACGATCTTAAAGAGGCCATAAGTATTTCTACGACATCTAAAAAGACAACATTCTTTTAGTAGATAATTCTGAACTTCAGAAACATCTACTTGAACTAGATATTGTACGCCTAATTTCGATACCGCGTAGATAGACTTGCGCCGGCGGTGTTTTAAAAATTCATTATGTTCGTTTTATTGATGTTGAAGTATACAATTTTACAGATGCCGTTTTCTTTATGGACGTATGTATATAGCCATATGAATGTGCTTAATAGTTTTAGAATAATATTTAGTTTATATGCCTACGCAGGTACGTAACATGATTTATGTCCCGTAATAATTGACTAAATCAAAATATATTTGAGTAAGATCCCATAATCTAGACTAATATGAGCTATAAAGAGAGTTTATGTGTTTGTTTCTTTGTTCCGCGATCTAATCCGAGGAAGTTGTTTCTTTAACCGACTTTTGTTTGTTATATATTTTATGCGAGAAGTTAGTATAAAGTCGCTGACAAATATTTATTAAAAAGAATAACGGATGTACCAGAAATAACCGTATCTTTTTTCAGAAAAGATTTATTTATAAAACATCGTACCTAATAAAATCCACAATTAATAGATACACATGTGGGTGGACATACTTGTTTATTCCTATCGGTTAATCGAAAGCCCAGTATTAGATAGGTCACTCCTAAATCACACCTATTTCATGGTGAATTATACTTGTATGAGTTAATAGAACAATAGAATATGAAACCAGAGCTACTATTCCAACAATTCCTAGTAAAGAAGTGAGTAAAACTGTTCCAAATAGATGTAAGTAGCCCATTCTATTGGATCTATTAAGCATCGACGATAGAGGGGTTGCTACAGCGAAAATATCGGCCAATGGTATTACCACTCAGTTATGTGAGCGTACACTGCTGATGCCTTCACATTTAGGAGTTTATTTTTGCGCAATTCGTTTGATTTATACCTACATCAACACTATTTATCATTCGAATATATTATTTTCTTAATGTAAAAATATATGAAATATTTACAATAAATTACCTATGCTTCTAAAATGTTTTGTGCCGTTTATAAATAGATGGGCCATTTAGTAATTTGAAACATGCTTTTAGGTAAAATTGTTTATTAGAAATGAATCGCTGATGGGTATATTTTTTCATTAGCTGACTAGTTTCAATAAGTTAGCATTGCAGATTGCTATTTGCAACATGCAATACAGAAAATATGACTAACAAAATTGATATTTATACTATTTATGTCTAAACAATTTAACCTTTATATTTATAGCGTTGCGCTATTTTCATTGGAATTATTATTCTATCAACCTTTTGCACTGCAGTAGTTCCTTCGTATTTATAGGCGTTAGAGCCTATAAATATAAAGGAACAACAGACAGCCTTTTATTTCCTATTTAATTTTTATTATGGCTAGAAGAGGCTATCTTTGCCTATTATTTTATTGACAGTATGAAAGAGATAGCTTGCCCAGGCAAGGAATACCCCATTATAGGAAACCGGCGTATAAGTAGTTAGTTAGTTAGTTAGTTGGACATGTGTTATCCGCACTTAGCCCCACAATTGGGCCATTGTGTGTAAGTAGCCGACGCGAAATATTGTTCAGTTACTCATACCACCTCATCTCCGTCCAGAAAGATAATAGAGGACTGATGTTGCGCAGTACCTTCTTCATCGTTTCTGGACTGTTTAGGAGTTTCGCCCGTTGGTTGCTCACGCTTTTACAATGTAGGAGCACGTGAGCCAATGTCTCCTCGGTCTCCATGCAGCCTCTACATCAGGGACTGTCAGTGATGCCGATGTTGAACAGGTGCTTGTTAAGTGAGCAGTATAAGTAATAACACTAATTAATAAAGTGTATATGGAAGGTCTACTATCTGAATTTGTACAGATATTTTAACCTTTTGACGACCACAGTCATGTATACATGACAAAGCAAAATGTGTCCAGCACACAAGACACATCACAAATTAAAGGATGAAATCGTAGCTTGGCGCCGAGAGCACGATTTTCCTTTTTTGACGTGGCTGTCAAAGGGAGAAAATAGGTACAGGTACCCATACAATATTTTCTCAAATAAAACTAGGACTGAATAAAAAACAAACACAGGTAATTTAATTTAATAACAAGAGGATCTAAAAAAGTCCCTTGTAAAGTGTACATACCAATTATAGGCCGTGAGCTCGAACTGTAAATGTAATAAATGTATCCACTTAAGTATTCTGTACATATAAGAGGTTAAACGTTAACGAAAATTGCCACTTACACTGTAGAAGGTGATATTAATAAAAAATATTTTGCGAGTAACCTTGTCAAAGACAAGTCAGTGCACCGCGATGACCCATGTTAACAACGGAAATATAGAATTTTGGTTGTAAATGACTTGGCAGTGATGATGAAGATAGGTAACTAAAAAAGCTTGCAGATAAACACAAAATTGTCACTGCATCAAGGTTTTTCTTAAAATTTTCGGCCTGTATATATTTTCTCTTTATTTTTTAATGTAATATATGTATAATATCACTTGTATAAACGTTTTATAAATTTATAAAATAATTTGTATAGTATTTATAACTTAATATAAGATTATTACGTAAGAGTAGTATGTAGTGTACACACGCTGTTTCATAACCGAAATGGCGGGCAACGACCCCTGTCCGGGGAGTGTGTCGGTTGGTCGAGGCCATTGCAAACGTTTATCATAGCGATATAGTTCATAAAACGTATTATTTGTTACCCACTGACATCAGAATGAGACGAGCTATTGTTAAGATTTGATAAGCTTACTTTTCTGTTGGCAGTTTGTAATTCGAACTTCAATATAACTTGTTAGAAGGTGTCGTTTTAGAAATATTTTAACAGATTTTATTTATTTTATCAGATTGTTTAAGATCCGTGATATCGTACTAGCTACAGTGTTGTTCTATTTATTTCCATTTCGTGCAAATTTTCTTTAATACAAACTTCGGTAAAGAAATAGACATTTATGCGATAGTATTGAAAGAAGCTTAGTAAACGAATTTTGCGCCGATTTCAATCAGTGGGAATGTTTGCGTTGGTAAACAGTTTTGAGTCACTGAAGCAATTCACAGCTCGGCTAGAAAATTGTACTTACAGCGGCACGCGAGCCAGGGCGGTAAGTATTTGCTAGGTTAAATTTAACATTATTAAATTAGTGCTAAAGTCCATAATCCTATGATTAATACAGCGTTAGTGTTTACCGCGCGCATGGGCATACATCGCGTGTCGCTATTTAAACGAAGACATTCCGTATTCAAATTTACTCCATTATATATTTTTTTAATGTCACCGGCATCGGATACTTGGCCTTTCGCCATTGTTACGGTGCGTGAGGTGAGATGCAAGCGAGGCGGGGGATGGGCGTTACAAATGGAAATCAATACTAACTGCACACTACTCCACTGCTGCATTGCTCCAGTATAAATCAGCCCCTCAGCCCGGCACCCCGTTGCTTGCCAAACTTGATTTCATTCAAGTTTCAATTTTACTTCTAGGCAAAAGGGTTGATTTTGGAACAGCAACATCGCAAGAACAGTCGCGAATCTATTAGAAATAATGTACCTATAAGTCTATTCTTTGACATCCTATATGGATATTTATTAGATTTTTTGGTTTATTACATCTATATGTGGTTGCGTTCGGTGCTGAAGAAATTCTTTTACGAGGAAATCGATGTGGAAGTATAATTTCTACAGTTCTGTTTTCTTCTTCCACGGTATATATTATAACAACAAACCAATTCGGTTTTTCGCCGGGAAATGGCAAGGCTGGTGATACCTATCTAAAGATAAATAATAAACATCTGCTAATGCAGGTTTTCCAGATGCACCTTGTTATTGGTAATCGTTTGCTCACTCGCGTTATTTATTACTTTCTCAGTATCTGCTTTTCGAGCATCGTAAATATCGACATTACAGTCTTAAAAATGTTGTAGTTAACCTGTGAGGGCACTGGCATATATTTAAATCAAATATATGAATTTAAATTTGTCGTTTCTCTTATACTTATGTGAGAAGGAATTCCAACAAATCAAGACGTAGTCATTCGGTTTCGACCTTTACCACCTCACTCATTGATTGCGTTCCATATAACGAGTGATTTCTTCTCGTCGTCGTGGGAGATATATCTTTAGTAAACAGATACAATAATATACTTTCCGATGTACCTAAGCGTCTAACCGGGTGTAGGGTTACCCGGCCTAGTATACACAGGCGGACAGATAAGAAACAAGCTCCGCTCACGGCGAGCACTAACTCTCCTCTCCTTTATTTATTACGCGCTACGTGCCCGAAGCGAGCGATCCTTCGACCAACTCCTTTTTACCGCCAAGAAACTAATTGCCAATCAATTTCAAACTTTATTTCTTAACACTAAGTCTTAAATAGTAAACTTTTCAATCGCTTAGTGGTAAAATTAAACTTGCTAAGTAGTTCTAATTGATAACGCGCACTGTATCTGGTATTGTCATGATTTAAAAGCGTCTTTGGAATCCGATTCGCGATTTATGTGCAGTCTGTGCAGTACTTTCTGTACTAAGCTTTATTTACTACATTTAACGTAGCAATGATGAATGTTCCTAGTTGTTCGTGTGTTCCTGTTTGTAGGAATTCATAATTACTGATTTAGTATTATTTACTTTAAATCATATAGATACGTGAAGTGTAAACTTGGAACTATTCGAGAGTGTATCAAACGGCTTGTCTTTATTGAAAATACGATTGTATTTGAAGTGTTGTATGTATTGTTTTACAAGATAATATTGTTATTTATTATATTATGTGGAAATAACTGTCATGATCTCATTCGATGGTACTTATATTATTATATCAGCTTTACGATGCGACAAAATTAGCATTTGTTTAAGCTTATTTCTTTACCTTTTGCAAATTAGTTTAAAGCGATTTACTTCTAACAATCATTTCAAAACATTGATATAGAAGTAAAGTAAAGTTGAAGCTAAGAACATCAATCTGCTGAAAAAACGGACACCCTATCTTTCTCCTTTCCACAGAGGGTGTCCATAATAGCACGGCAAATATAAAGACAGGCAGCAGCCGAGATATAATTTATTGACGTTCGCAACAGCGGCCATATTTAAAATTCATACCATGCAAATTAGTCAAGTCCGATGCTAAAGCAATTACCCAAGCTTTAGCCCGTAAATCGAAAAATGTTTTATGTGCCAGCAACAAGTTAAGAAATAAATAAAACTGGAATTGCCAGTTTTGTTGGTACCTGATATTCCCTTCGCCTTCTTTCTACACAGATTTTTAATGCGAGGGACAGAGATAGAAGATAAGACGAATTACCCGTTTGAAAACCAGTTTATCATCGGGTCCCAAAGTTGTCGTTTTTTGCGAACGTGGTAGGCGTCGATGGCTGCGTTTATTGTGTTCTTCGAATTTTGAGGACTCGGAATTTATGCGGATTTGTTTTATACCTATCTCGTTATAAAAAATAACTGCCTGATATCGGTATTATTGACAGCTTTTTAAGAATCATACATTGGCTTTAGTAGGTCTTATAATGATTACGAAAACTTTAAAGTCTTTATGGGTGCATGGTTGATAGTTTTAATCAGATGATTTTATCATTATTCTTGTCGGGAAAGCGAGTAGTATTTAATCTTTGCAACGTAATCAGTGTGAGATATCTAAGAAGATATCAACTTTTTAAACTAGTGGCTTTTTACTCGCGACCTCTACTCATTAATTAGGGCTTCAATTCAATAAACCAAAGTTTGTCTTAAAACATTTCTGTAACTTTTAAGGCATTTCATTATTATAAAATCAAAAATCGTAGCGCCAACTATCCTTCAAGCTATGAGGATTAAACAGCTGGTTGGCGAAGTTTTAAAGTAATGGAGTTGGCGTGGTGTGGTGCAGCGTGGCGTCGACCAACTGGCTGCAATAAAGCAGGCGCACGTGCGATTTATAATCGTTCAAAAGTTGGCCCGTCGAGCTCGGACAAATTAGAGCTTTTTAATAAACGCCTACGCGCTGGAGTTAACATTAAAAAGTTATATAACTTTCTTTGTTTTGAACGTTATTCGGATTTTCTCTTACTTACTACCAATGGATTAATTTTTATCCTAGCCTTATTGTTTCCAACCAAATTAGGAGTCAGTTTGCTAGTCTAACTACATTCGACAAAGTTTTCCTATTTTATATGTACCTAGTCTGGCATCTGCTCATATGCTAAGGATATTTGCTGTCACAATATTTGGGAAAAATGTAAAAAGTTATTACTCTTAAACACACACATACCTACATGCTTTAATTGCACTATTCTATGACTGAGAGGGCAAACAGAGTGCATTTAAAATCTGTGGGAGTACCTTTTTTAAATTCTCATTCAATGTAAGCGTGACATTTGTGGTTTTGACTGACATCAGTTGACTTTGCGGATTGACCTACCTACGCGGTGGCACTGGATTTACAACCTTCTTTAGTACATGTAGCTAATAACGACAATACAATTGACATGGCAATAATGTTCTCCAAAAGCTACAACTCACGACTCACGAAGGCGAGCACTACGCCAATTTGGCACTTAAGCCGTCTATTCTAGTATCTTATAACGAAAACACCTTCCACCATTGCTCTTAAGCGCGACTGAAACGTGTGTCCAATCAGTGCAAGCAAGATAAGTGCCCATTATTTCGCAGCGTACTTTCTCTTATTATACACCTACATCGACATACATTGATTGTTCTGAAGTTTATTTGCTACTTACTGCTAACATACAATTACATCTGTATCAGCTTGAAAGGCACACAGAACAGTGGCTAAGATTACATTGTTGTTTTAGTCTGCTGGCACTCAGTAAGTAGATTGTACGGATTGAACTATCTAGGGCAACAAGGAATTGTAACTGAGCATTATTATTATCTTCATTTGATCAGTACGAATTTGGACGTAAAATAGGTAAATAGGTGTGTCCGGTTAAGCATGTATTCCATAATTTTTTGGTCTACTGTCTAAAAGCGGCAGAATTAGACGGTCTTTAAACACAAATATTAGATTTTTATTTTTGTTCGTAATTGCTAGCTATTCCTAAAGTAATTAAACATGCAGATAGATAATGGTGAGTACCAGTACCAATAACATATTATTTTTTTGAATTTATACTCACATACAAAATGTTTGGAGTATAAAGTAATGTTCTTGGTCAGAGATTTTTTGTACCACTGAAGCGTTTCATTTTAAAACATTTTTACATATAATAAACAGAAAAAATTCAAATAGAAAGAGTACACGTTATATCCAAATAATACATATTATCATTCACCTAAAGTGCTTACCAATTTCATGCCAACCGTACACCGCCATGTGGGGTGCCGATTGTATTATTAATAATAATAATAATATAATATTCTACCACATACACACAACACCATCTAGCCCAAACTAAGCAGAGCTTGTACTATGGGTACTATACAATGGATAAACATACATATATACTTTACTTTTTTTTTGTGAATACATAGATATTATACATAGAAACACCCAGACCAAGACAAACATCCATGTTCATGCACACAAATGTTTGACTTGAAAATATAGTCTAACGGAAGTCTGAATAAAGCAGTCTAGATTTACATTACTTGTGAATTGTTAAGTAGATGCAAAAATGATGAAGAAAGTTATGTTTCAATTTACATGTGTTTCGTACCCAAAAACGTACCTAGTTGGTCGATATTTGTATGAAGTGAAGGTATGAGAACATTTACTGTTAATGTTATAATAAAAGAGATCAGGGAAGATGGCAGGTGGCTTTCGCTGAAACTTCTTCGTTCATCACAATTGTCGGAAATATGATCCAAAAGGCATTTTATGCTTTATATTGACTACCGCCTTAAGCCTGCTTTAATATATATACCAGAGCATTCATATGTTTGTGAGCATTCATATGTTAAAATTTTACCAAAAAGTGCAATTGTGTGTAAGTTTGAACTTTAATTTGATAAATTATTTTAAAATCCGGTAAATTCACATAGATATGTTCGTGATTGGCGAATAACTTGAACATGTTCTAAGTATATTAATAAAGGTTTATAACAACATTTATTAATTCTAAATACATTGACATTGCAACAGAACTTGACAGGACAAGTTATATTAAATTTGTTGTTTGCGTTAAGACAGATTTATATTGAGTGAAACAGATTTATGTTGAACAGGCTGGGTAGTCTACAAACGATAGCTAACTTGTAAATCAATCTTAATCTGGACTGAAACATTGAGTATAACAAAACAGAGAGCAGGATTTGCATAGTATTAGCTTAAAACATTGATTGCCTTTGTTGAGTGTGACATTGTTGTTAAATTTATTGCATACTTCGTTACATATTTGCCTATCTTTGGCTTTATCTTATATTATTTTGTCATTTTATTAATGACAACAACAAATTATTGGAGTGTTTAGAAACATCAGACAAAAGCACATTAAAAAAAATATATAAAATTGATTTGTATTGTTATTAAACATTTGGCGATTGAAAAGAGTGGCCATGAGTTTCTTGCCTGCTTCTTCTCATGAAAGCTTTACTGCTCGAATAGGCTTTTTCCAATGTAAAATTTTTATTTCCTTTTATTATTTTTATTATTAGATTTTAATTAATACAATAAAACAGTTAATTGACGTGTGCAAGAATTTTTATAGGTACATTTTTATGGAAATATGTAAAGATTTTTGACTATGACTTTACTTTTTGGTTTCTAGAACCTATGGGAGCCATGCCTATGTTATGCCAACCAGACTGTCATACTAAGCTTACACTATCTATTTGTCTTAACTTTAAAGGGCTGTAATTTACTTAGAGTATCTGTTATAATTGCGAATATAAATACACTCGAAGGCACAAAAGTGGTCCAAGCATATTTCTTGAATTATAATCATAATTAAATGAAAACTATACGATTTTTTTAATCATTTTATCAATTTTTCATTTTCATTGTGAATATGTTTAATAGGGGCAATAGAAGATTTCTGAATTTGATAATTTTATATAAATTACAAAAACAGTAATTCAAGGTTTACACATTATTTTTTTAAAGAATAATAAGTAAAGTCTTAAATGAATTACTAGTACTTTTACCTCTGAGCCTGATAATCGCCTACATAAGATTGGACATTACCTAGACCATATTTTTAAAACTCTACTTGAGGAATTTCTTCCTAGGTAGAGATTAAAAGCTTCGGTTTTTAATTCATGGAGGTCCTGCGGCGAGCTAGCAGTTAGTCTAACATTCCTGTTAAGCATATTCCAGACATAGGTACTTTGTGGTATTTATTCCAGTACTGCTTGCTGGCTACTAAAATTGCCGCACTTTGACCTCCGAAATGTACTTATCTACGGAACGAGCGTGTGTGTCGTCAGGTAATGTAATAAAAGTGATTTTTCGCTTGTCACCTGATATGCTAAACATGTTCTTGGAGGATCTCTTCATTCTCTTCAGTGTATCGAACTGGCATCAATTAATCCTTTTAGCCCTCATTAACTCTGTACGAGCATCTGAACTTATCCTGCCCAAACCATGAAATACCCTCTATGGAAAATAACGGTTTTCCGGGTTTTGTTGGAAGAAACCGCTGACCATACTTTTTCTGCACACACTTGCTGCTGTTTAAACTTCTAAAGGCTATTTTCCATTCAATCGTACGCAGAAATTTACTCCATTGCTCATTGTTGAAATTGACTATTTTTTGGCAAATCAAAGTCGAGCGACGCGATGTTGCCCGGAGTGTTCTGAACTTCGAGCTGGTCTTTTAACATGCAGGTCTTGATGCTCCATTCTTCTTCTCACTGTACTCTGATTTACATTGACTAATTTTGCTGTTTAATGAAGCTGCCGTATCTTCACAGAAGTGATAAACCAGATTATCAAAAATGCCAAACCAATAAATCAATGATAACGCACTTAACAAAATCTGAATGCGCCGCTTCCTGACCTTTTCGCGTAAAAATGATTCTTGTTGTTCCTTTTCAACGAGTATATTTAAGTTCTATGAGGTAAATTCAAAGTTTTAGCGACCTACCGTTGAGTAAGCCCTTGACTCCTAAGAAGTACAGTTTTAGCAGACTGTGCAGGATTTATCGATATTGTGTTCTACCTGGAAGAACTAATTAGTATAATAGTATAATATATAATTAGTATAATAGGCTATACATTAATTTAAAATAAAAAGAAATTATGTAAAAAGCGCAATCATTTTAAAATCAAATTTCAACTCACTTATATTCTAAGTGTCCCAATAAAGTTATGCGGTTAATGTGTCACAAAAGTGGCTTGAGTCAAGAATAATACTGGTTCTATAAAATCATAACAAAAAATTTTTTATTTGCAGCCCTAAAAGGCTGGTTTTAGACTTATTTATATTTAAGCCACATTTTGTGTCGCTAAGTGTATATAAAAGTACAAAACATTTACAATAACTATTTAAGAGGTGTATACATGACATAAAGTTTTAAATTTTTTGCTTTAGAGTAAAAAGGCAAGTCTATTATATTTTATATTAATGTATGTATAATCTAGATCATTATATTTTCTACACCTGCCTGTAGAGTGTGAAAAAATGATTGAATACTTTATAAGGAAAAACAAACTAAAATTAATACAAGTTGACATTTATCCTATGTCACACTCACACACATAAGCGTAGATTTACGCTCATTCATTGGTGGGTGCCAGTTGCCGCAATATGGCGGACTGAGAATGTCAAACACTTGTCAAAATAATTCGCTGCCATTGGTGGACGAGAAGTCACGTGACTTTAATCGTTCAATCATGATGTTCTTTCTAGAGATTTAATTATTTTGCCTGATTGCGATGCGCACACGCGGTTTAATTAATGCAACGATATTGTGGGTAAAGGTAATAATCAAGACAATCGAATGACATCACGTAGTGTATTGTTAGATCACTTGTTCCGCAATTATAGGTGTATGTCATTGGAGAAGATTTCCATCTTACAAAATTACAATAAAATTATCTTAGTCTGTGGTTCAGGCTGTTTCTTTTTCGGTTAAGTTGTTTCTTTTCTGGTAAAATGCTACTAGAAGCTTGGGTTGCAAATTACTAGTAGAGTTTCTTGCCTGTCCTTCACATATGTTTTACGCCCTTGCATTGCTGGACATGGCAATAGCTAAATGTAAATTTATATTAGAAATGCAACTTTGATGCTTAACCTATAATCCATTTTAATTTAATTTAATATTTTTGAGAGCCTTTGTTATTGGTTTATTTCGGTACTGGTAGCGTGGTGTAGGGTCTTCTTTCTTAAGGCCTCCAAACGTGCGTGTGATATCCTTAATGTTGCAAGTACCCATAGACTAATATAATTTACCAATAGACAGGCCACCTGCACATATGACCACCAAGGTAGAAAAAAAACTGCTTAAGGATATTAGTATGACAAACAATTTACATTTTACACACAAAGGCTTGGCTTTTCGACTCCATAGACAGACTATCAGTCGTAGCATTTTATAATAGTTAAAACAATGGACAATAACTAATTATGGGTTTGGTAATAAAATATAGTGACAATATTGAATTTATGTACAAATCAATGAGATGCCAAGCAAGTCGACAAGCCTTGTACGGACTCGCTTAAGTAATTATGAGCACTTGTCTTTTTGTTTGAGGTGACTAAATACCTATAGGTTAACTTATGCGTTTACGTTTGTACGTAATGCAGAAATAGGACGTATCTTTACGTAAACGCAATATTATTTTTAAAACCATTAACAGTGCAATGATTTATGTGGTCATCTTAACATTACCAAAGTGCACACGACCAAAACCGTAATGCACGAATAGAGTTAATCCAAATATGGGTATCCTTTGTGTTCGATGTTTCAAAGTCTTTGTCAACACAAAGCTTTCTCCTGGGTGGGAGTTAGTTAGAGTAGTTTAGCTATTCAGTATTAATAAGAGGAAATTGTTCTGCGTAACTTTACAGGGTATAACATTCGTCTGTCTGGTGGCTTTATACTAGGCGAACCGAGCAAGAGCTAAGCGTGTAACAAACTTAATTTACGTAATCTTAAAGGACTTCGAGCATTAAAGTAGTCTTCCAGCATCCAGCTCGGCACGCAATTTTCTTTACGTTTGTATTTATCTCGTAGACTACTTTGTACAAGGCAAGCATAATGGTAAAGTGGTCAGAGGAAGACTGTTATAATAAAATAATGACGTAATTCGATGTTTCAGTAATTTATGTTATTCTTTTCCCATGTTTACATTAGTCAAGTATAACGTCCAAAATGCAGTAAGTAGGTACATCATACTAAAATATCGCTCCAACATGTTCAACGTGAAATTGCCCAATGTAAGTCCATTTTAATTTGAAATCACATTATAATTAAGGGGATTGACCAGTATTTAAAAATCATAATCAGCGATCTTTGAGTAATTTTATTACGTACAACACTGCACCTGCTGCTATAGGGGAGCTCTCTATGTATATCGACATAATGATGGGGGCCATAAATAACTGGAATGTATAAATATTATAATTTTATTGCGGTAAGGCATTCTTCATAAGGAAGCTACAAGAACCATGACGTGCCTTATGTTCATTTAAAGGTACGCAAAGGTCGTGTGTACTCAGCCTATAGTTATTATATTGGTCTTTTTATGGATAAAATTTTGAAGAGAATTTTATTTTATATTCTTAATAGCCATTGCAATTTTTTTACTTTAGGAATAACGTAATTATTTAAGTGGTCGCTCGTCATTACGTCGCCTCGAGTGCTGCAAGATCGATTACTGCATGGGACGAAAATAATTGTCCAGGGGTGGTGGTTTATGTGTTTATTATGTATGTTTTATATGATACAAATATTAATCCTGGTGCAAGAATTGTTTTGTTAATATTGCCAATTCAGTATATTCATTCAACTGTCAACCTAACAGAGCTAATGCTTTTTTTCTTGACTTCCAATCATGTGGTTCGAAACTCACCCGTTGTGTAAGCAAAATATATGCAAATTAATGTCACAAAAATTTTATTTAGAAAATTATTATTATATAATATAATATTTTAGCAAAGCTAGCAGTTTTACGTCCCCAGTCCGTACAGTTTGGTTAACCAGTGAATCAATGGGCGCAGACACGCTATCGGCATTTCTCGAATGTTTCCACTTCTTTTGAAACGGCCGCTTCAAGTTTCAACTTTATCTGACTTAACGGGAAACTGGTCTCGCTTTTTATCAACTTTTTCAAGTACGGAGCCAGGCAACCAGCGTCCTTGGTTAGAGACTATTGTTTGAGGATATTGATATACGCGTCACGCTAATTACGAATTATTTGAAATAATATGAATTATACTACTTCTACGCCAGTCGCCTCTAAAATTGAGAGGCACGAAAAAATATACACGTTAAAGCAAATGATTGTGACTAAAGGTTACGCTGACATCATTTATGGATTTTAGTATTCTGTTTGGAATATTTATTTAATGTTCGTTAAAGCTGAACCACATATTTCAAGCTAAACTGTAAGGAATATTGTCAGTAAGACATATTGATAGTTTAACCTACAAATAAAATATATATAAAATAAAAACCAATACATAATTTAAGAAATTGGAGCCTTTTTATTTACTAAATAAAAAGGCTCCAATTTCGGTAATTTTCCAAATCGGTACTCACTTGTACCTAGAGTTAATCGCTTGTTCCATAGCTCCGTCCAAAGATTTATTATTTCGAAAGTCCCAACGACAATTTTCGTGCCCGATAAGGCAACAATTTAAGTAGGCCTCTGCTGGGTCACCGGGGATCCTTGGTACCTCACCGTCAATTAAAGCCTACAGCCTAACTATGTTTTGATTGAGCGTGGACGATTACAATTTTACGGACGATCTTTTTATCAGTAACGTTGGATAGTTAACCGTGTGATCGCCTACTTGTTATAGTTGTAATTATAGACTTGATTACAGGTTAAAAGGCATGAAGCGATTACATTTACGGTAGTGATGGGTTGAATTCGTTACGTAATCTGGGACTTTGAACATAAGAAATGTTTGTATTTTTTTTTAGTTCATGTTAATATGTTTAGACTGATATTGCTGCAGTATATTTAAGAACTTGTTTATTACTTGAGTAGCCAAATATCATGTGTATATAATTCAGTAGCAATAGGCCAGTGGGGAGTCTGTTCGACTGCCACACGGAGACATCAAGTACGATCCCACAGCTGCGTTTAAAATTTTTTGGAATTATGTGCATATTAAGTAGTTAATTGTCGCTCGATTAAAGGTAAGGAAAAGATCGTGATGAAACTTGCTTCTCTGAAAGTTATTTATAATGATGTTGAAACTGAAGCCAGCTTAAAGGACTGTGGCTTAATGTCATTTATACTGAGCCTGAGTCTAGTAGTGGGACAGTCAATAAACAGACCTAATATTATTTATATCATTCAAGCATAGAGATGTATGAATAACACACGTGTAATATTTAGGTATGTAGCGACGATAGCTTGTGGATAATTAGCTATTAGTTGACTCTTAGAGTGTGGAAAGTCTCGTTATAGAATGTGTCACCGAAATCGCAAAACTAATAGGAAGGGGAAGAAAGAAAAGTACTTCATAAGACTGAAATGACAATATTTACATAAAATACTACATAAGACTGAGTGACAATACATAAAATAAAATTTTCTACTTCATGTAATGATTATAACTGACGGGCTGAGATAACTGGTCTGATATTACGACAATAGGTCCTAGCAGTTGCACTATAATACAGACTTAGTGTATACAAGGTTGATTAAACAATGAGGATTTATTTCTATCTACATATAGTATGTACCACATACAAACTCTACACCAAATTTTAGTTCAATAGGAGCAGTAGTTTAGCCACAGGAAAGATTTTTAGTTTTTGCTAAACTGCAACGGGTTTTATCTGCCCTGACAGCTGACCGAGAATCTAAGCATAGGTATCTAAGGTCATGCACCGTAAAGCGACAGAAATATAGGAGATGTTGCCGCTCTGATACTTAGTATACATTATTACAGTAGCCAACAATCACGCCAAAGTGAGTTTTAATCTTAGCGCAATAAGATTGAAAACACAAGCATATGTTATGCTTGTGTTTTCACTTCTAGTTTACACCATTAGTTTGTAACACAAACAAGGAAGCAATAAATAAACCCGTGACAACAATGAAACAAAGAAAGAAAAACAACAATGAAACAATGACAGACAACAGATGTTTATAAAATATGGTGATTGCGTATTAAATTGATTTAATTTGTTTGAAAAAGTGATTTTCTATTTTATCTTTATTGAGTTTTTAACCGCTTCGAATTAACATGGAACCCATATGGAATTCTATGTCCATATTAATGCCCATGGATCATAGCAACCTTGTATAAAGGCATTTTGATTCAAAAGTGTAACCAGTACACCTAATTTCAAAATACACTGGTAATCCTTCTAAATATAATTAATGAACGCACTTCACGATTTACCGGAATAAACATACATATATTTCAGTGATTTGTTATATAACATTTGATAACTGCATTTCGTTGAGGGCAAGTAATTACATGTGTATAGATAACTCAAGCATATCTTCAAAAATACGTTGGGTTACAACAGCTCGTACACATTACACAGCGTCATTTCCACATCAGCAATTATGGATACAAATTACAAGGTACAATATACCTACGACAATAAACGTGGGATCATCACGTTGCAAGTAAGTATATGTCAAAATATAATGAGTACCGTTCTGTTTTTGCTGTTTAATTTCATAAATATGTGATTACAATACAATTACCTGAAGTGAATCCCGATTCACCGCAGGCGAAAAGTATAAGGTTATTAATTGACAGTGATGTTTTGCAACGTGAAGGATAATACCTCCGTCGATTTATTTCAAGTTTGAGTAGGTATGAGATCATTAAAATGTGAAAAATAAAAGAAAAAATTTCGTTATACCTATTGCTTAATAATATCGTAATGGTAAGCAAAATTATTTGTGTAAAGACAAACTAGTTTTTCAAGAAGAGCATATCGTTTTACGTGATTAATTGAAAATAACTCTCCTTATTAAATAATTTTAGTTCAGGTTTCTAGTAAAAGCATAAGATTTGGCGATTTTTATTAAAGATAACAGGAAGTTCATTACTTAGTAACAAACTTAAGAAGATACTTGCTGTTACAACAACAATATTTTGCATTCTTAGTAGTAGTAGGTATAGTACCTTCATGTTACATGCTTGGTAAACAAGCAAAAGTCTAATCTAACGAACCTTATAATTAATTTTAAAATTGGAATTATATTGAAAACGTAAAAAATAAAATGAGTAAAAAATAAATATAGCTCAATTTCTTTTATCCTATAGGTAAATCAATAGGCCCTATCACTGACTATATTACGAAAATAGAACTATACTATACTAACTATACAGAGCAATACTAAATGAAGTGATTTACTCGGTACAGAAGCAATCAGATAAAGCAATTAGAACTAACCACTAGTTATTAACCAGGTACACAACCACTAACGTTATGCAACGACTTCGATTCATTACGGTAATTAATGCGAAACCAGACGAACAGACACACTGACAACTATCTGCGTTGTAAACCCCTTTTAATATTCCATTAATTATTCAACTCGTGCTGTTGAATATTTGTGGCGGTAAGCCTGTCTATGCTTCCTAGAGGGAAGAGATAATTTCTTTATGTTTATGGCATTCTTTATAAAAAAGGTTTGTGTTTTGTTTTGTGAAATGGCTGCTGGCATACGTGACGAAGAAACTAATACTACTTCATGTAAAGAGTTTTTATTTAATGACTGTAACAATAGGTGTCCCATTGACTATAGGGCGTAAGAGCCTTGTGTCCATGCGTTACATTTGGGTATTGTATTAGTGTAGTTTCAACTACGATTTGTTGTTGATTACTTATTTAATGTTTATGAACAGTAACACAACTTAAAATAACATTGTATTTCAGTATAAGTATGTAAATAATACATTGTTCTTAACTCACACGTTTTTATAAATTACTATGTCGCACTCTTTCTTACACAGAAACATACCTAACTCAACATGTAGTTGGAAAATTTAAATCCTAATGCAAATAGTTAACACAAGATCGATATTGGAGTCTAGGTTAACAGTAGTAACCTTGAAAATTAGTGGCGGTTAGCCCCGTCTTTGAGGAGTGGCTGGAGAGGCGGCATGGCGCCCTCACCTTCCGGCTGACACAGGTAATGACTGGCCACGGTTGCTTTGGCCAGTTCCTGTGTCGCATAGGCCGGCAAGAGACGCCCGGTTGTCACCACTGCGGCCACTGCCGCGACGTTGTTGAGGACACGGCGCTGCACACTTAGGTGTACTACCCCGCCTGGGCATCGCAGCGCCGTGAGCTGATCGCAGCAGTCGGACTGATTGCCCTCTCACTTCCGGCCGTGGTTCAGTGGTCCGGAGTGAGAGATCGTGGAACGCCGACGCCTCCTTTTGTGAGGAAGTCATTTCCATCAAGGAGGCGGCGGAGCGGGAGAGGGAGCGCTTAAACCCTCTCCCCAACCGCAGAACCGGGCGCCGAAGGGCGTGACACTGCCTCCAGCCACCCTGAGGATTGACCTGGGGGTGATGGGCTTTGTGGGCCTGCCCGCTATCCGTTCAGCACCAGGTCCGAGAGGCGGCGTGCGTGTTCCCACGCGCGCCTCTGTTTCGAGTCCGTCTCCCCTCTGGGGGGGAGGGGGCAGTAGGGTTTGGGGGAGGGGGGGAGGGTTTGCCTAAAAGGTAGGCCTCTTCGTGTAGGGGCCCGCCGTTTCATACAGCGGGCCGAAACCTCGGCGGGGTCGCGACCGCATGTGCAAGTGATTCACGCGGCCTCGTCGATAGCGGTTTTGTCGAGGAACACCGTGGTAGGTTTAGTCGGTATTCCAGGAGATACATTATTCTTATTCCATCTTTCTTTTACCCCGGCGAGTCTGACATAACCCCTCCGCCCGCCCCCGCGGATGAGTATGAGTCATGCATGCCCACAGTTTAAAAAAAAAATGGTTACTAGACCAGGTCTACTAGACCATGGATACATATATACTTTTTTTTGTAAATACATACATACATATTATACATAGAAACACCCAGACCAAGACGAACATCCATGTACATGCACACAAATGTTTGACTTGTGCGGGAATCGAACCCGCGACCTCAGGCGTGGCAGTCGGTTACACTAACCACTACGCCATCGAGGCCGACGAAATCTTTTGTTTATTAATTCCAAATTCGAATGGAACGAATAATCTTTTGTTTTATTACTCCAAAGGCCACAACGTTCGTGATGTAATTTTGACCAGACTCAAGTCGATGTTATAGGTACTAATTTAATATAAACTTATATATTTTATGGCTCTATTATAAACATACAAAATGCGGTTACAAATCATTATGGATCATAAAACTGAGTTTAACATGGCTATCAACTAATACATGACTAATTAAATTTATTGATTCGTCAGCTGATGTTCATCACATCACATCGTTCGTAATTAATAAGTTTCACTTTTCCCATCTCGTATCAATTATGTATCGATAAAAGTGAAATGAATTTAAAATTATATTGAAAATGAAATTTTGAATAACTTATATCGATATTTTAATTAATTTATATGTAGCTTTACTGAAATTGAATCTGGTGCATGGAATATATTCAATCATATTATGTAGTTATATGTATTCGCAATTCGCTTAAGACTTTAATCGTCTTCGCTAATGGGATAGTCATAGTTTGTTACGATGTTCTCTAATCAAGCGGGGGTATTAACATCATTAGTGTCATTAATCGTTATACGTATTTATCGATTTCGAATCGAAGCAGATCAAAGTCGTTAGGAGATTATGCTTATATTATAAAATCATGAGTTTTAATAGCTTATAGCTCATAAATTGTATTAGATGTAAATTAATTATTTTGTTTAAATCATTTGGGCATTACAATTGCCCATAAGTTAGTCATTAGTTGCCTCTACGGTAAACTAATACTCGAATGTGCCCAACCCTACACCTGCACCTAAATAATGACCACACACGATACCTTCAAGACAGTAAATTTGGTAAATTATTAAACTATCTGTTCCATAAACCGGGCGGCTTTCAATCCAAAACTTTTGTTCTCTATTGAATAAAAGCGCCCAGAGTACTCGTAGTTGGAGAGGCATGTTAAGAAGAAGAATAAAATGTGCGAAAAACGTCTAAGTCCTAAGGTTTTATCATTTTACGATCTGCGAAACGAATGTTTACGAATTCTGGTGTAAGAATCAAGGAAAAATATTTTGATATTTTTAGGCAATCACAGCTACAGAGGTAGGGATCCAACGACACGATGGAGGCTTATACGAAAATTATTCATGGGCGTCTCGGCGTAGCCACGCGAAAGGCTCTCAGTATGACGCCGGATAAACTCACGGATGAATACATTTAAATAGTAAACGCGACACTACATTGGATTTACAACAGTATAATGCAACGGGGTACATAAGTCCCATTACTCATGGATATAACTCGTAGTGTTATAAATATGGCGCTCTGACATGCTTTAAAGCCGCGTCGGCCGTTACTCTGTGACCACAAAAGGGTTTGTTAGTAGAACTTATGAAGTATGGCTTTCGTGCTTGCCCACGCTTACGAATAGAAGCACGGTATTGTGTGCTATACATACTTTAATAGTCACACCTAGTTATATCCGGGTACACAAAGCCACCAACTTAAATGTTTGTAGGTCCATAGTACGTTGATTGGCTTAAATGAGATAAGCTGATGTTTATTAAAAACTTATTGCTTTTTAAGACAATGTTTTTGCATGCTATGTTGCGATATTTATGTATTGAATGCTCAGATAGTCATGATTAATTATTTCTGTCAGCCGCTGAGTAAACACACGATTTATTTATTCCTGTATACCTCCAATACTTTGATAAACTCAGCCAAGGTGATAGGGAAATATTTATGTATAAAACGTACCTACTGATACCCTATTTTAAAGTAACCTTCGTTTGGCACAGCACGCGATTGATGCCATTAAGAATATGAATTATGGCTGTTGGCAACAGTACCTCGTTACCAGTTTGTATATATTATATAAATACGCTGACTACTTTACGCTTTTTACAATGTAGGAAAGTGCATCGAGATCGAAAGTTGTGACATCGCATCGTTTTGACCCCATTGGCTCCGACGGTACCTTTTGAAGATATCGATGGAACTGATAGCTGCTTATAAGAAACAGATGACACAGATAAAGAGAAGACACGAGCTGTTCGTAGTCAGGGCGGCTACTTGAAATAAAATGAAAGTACCTACTTAAAGTATATTTTTTACTAGCTGACCCGGCAGTCGTTATGCTGTCCTTTTCAGTAGGTTGCGCATAGAGGTGGCGTAAATCGATCACAGCTTACTTAATACTATATTTTTATAATAAGATGAGTATTTCTTTTTTAAGACCGTCTCATTTTACATTTTTCAAACTAGGTCCCACTGGGTACGGAAAGTCCTAGTTTGAAAAAAATACTAGTTATATTAAAACAACCAGCAATGTTGAACTCTGGTTTGTATGGAAGCTCAAACTAAACAGGGGTCACTCAATTTATTTAACTGATTTTGATGAAACAAAGATATTATAATGTCTTGAGTAACATATTATGCTTGCGATAAGATGTTTGTCATCTTAAATAACCATCTTCTGTTTAATTCTATGCGAAAACATATGAACGAACAAAAAAATTACCCATAATTATATCCTAAGATATATTTAAATAATTATTTTTAGTCTCTCTTATAATTTTACATAGGTATTATGAAACGTAAAGAAATTACATTTCGAGTTATTAATTGCTAGTTAACAGATTAAATATGTACAAATATCTTAAAAAGGCAAAACATCACGATGTTGTTGTACCTAAGTATCATCGCGACGTATTTGGCATCGTCATTCCGTCACCAAAATCAAAACCAATAATGACCATGAAACGCAAACTTGAGGGTAATAATAATGAAAACAAATCATTCTAAACGACGTACTTATAAGCAGAATGACTGAGAACTGCCTTTATATAGTCGTCCTTCATCGCGAAACATTTATACGCGTATAAAACGAAGTGGGAATCATTTCCCCACTCCATTTAGGTGTCTATCAGCGGTTTGTGCGCCAAAGGAACAGAAGTGAGAATATTCTGTAATTAACGTCAGAGAAGTCCTTTGATCCGGACACCTTAAATGTTCGTGAATGTATGACGTTCATGCGTTCAACATGCCCTCTTGACGGAGGCTCAAAGCAGAAACGAGAGCGACTTATTACACGGCTGACTTTAGAAGTCTTTACTCCCTAATCTAATGATAGAGGTACTTCTGAGGTGGATTGCTCTTGAATAACAGCTAGATATTTCTATTTCTCTTAAAATATTTATCTGATTGATATTACTTTAATATTAGCAAGTGTGTAGCTGAAATAATGAAAGATGTACAATAAATTTCATTTAATAAATGTCACGAGTATATCTTAATATACATATTATATTTGAACCATAATATATGCGTTATATTTCAATTCCGTCTATCTTTGAAAAGGTATGTGACACGCACTATATTAAAATAATTTTAATTTATGTATCCTGATGTATTAATTAAAATTATTATTTATGTTTGGGTACAGGAAAGCATAAATTTCACCTAATCAAGTTTAGCATTTGCTGAAATTGATTGCATTGAAATAAATTTTGTGTAATTATGTTGTAAATATGCAACTACAACCCACAGTCTTCTATTAGGTTCTCTACTGTCTGGCATTAAAACATAATTATGAAGATTAGATATATTATATCTGCTTCACTCACCTGTATGTTTGTTTCTACCCTTTGTACCAGGCCTTTAGTTTTACACTACAGTATATCAAAATTGCCAATCCAACAAAAGTTGTTATTGTGTTACAGTATTCAGCATGTATGCAGTGTATTTTATATTATTACAATTGTCTTCAAGAAGCTAAATGGAATTCTTTTGTTCGAGAATCCGCACGTTCTAATCCTTTGCACCATACATTTGCACGCAAATGAAACTTGTGGAATTTATATGAGCTCAGTACAGGCACGTGTTTCGCGTGTATTTTGACGTTTCCTTGCAACACTGCGGTTCATATTTAAGTAGAACTGGCCCGTGTTCTCCAATGAATAACTATGACTGTATACCTTCATTATCCTTTATTCGACTGGGATTTTAATAGACATCCTTTCATGCCTTTTTGGTGTGTGTTATTACTTTATTATTAGGTAGCTGAGTGTATAATGGTGCAGACTCTGGGATTTCCATGTTAGAAGAATCGAGTGTGGGTGTAACAACTTTATTAGATGTCCTTGCTTTGGCTATAAATGAGATCTTAAGGAAACCTGGATACCCAGGGGTTATCTACAATGTTCTGAAAGGGAATGCAGTCTTAAAAAACTCGTAATACGTAACAGACCAGCTCGTTTGTGTTTTATGCATTCGCCATTTGGTTATTTGTATAAAGAGCTCTGCTCAGCTGCGAAGCAGCAGAAGTCGACTTGATATTTAATTATGTATCTATCTTGATATTATAAGTCAATTTAAAATCCAATGTCAATTATTCAGTGCAAAAAACTTGTTGTTTAAATGTATGCATTTGCTACAAACTTCTACGAAGAACATCTGTTAAAAATATGTTCGTTTTAACAGGCTGTAGTACTTCACCCGTGCATTAAATAAAACAGAAACAGTGTTAAAGCGAACTTGAACACTGATTCTCATAAAGATATGAACGGTAGTCTTCTACAGACCTTTGGACTATTGTAAAGTACGTTGCTGTCGAGGTAGCGGGCTGTCACTACTAGCGTGTGATTAAAATCTTTGTACTTCTTGAAAATATGCTTCAGAGTAAGGCAGCTTGCAAGATATAGGTATGAATTGTTTAACATTTTCTCTAGTTGATTACAAATATATAATAATGTTTCTTTATAATATTTTCCATGCCGTAATGCAAAGAAGTTGAGAGCAATTTTCTTTATAGTTTTGATATTCTAAAACCAATCGTTTTATAACATATAAATACTTATTTTGGCATACTAGATTTAAAGAAAATATAAAATGAATCTTTGTAAGTAAATTTCAAGAGCGAACGAGGAAGAGGACATTTTATTACCTTTTTGAATGACATATAAATATTATTGTTACTATGTCATTAAGTTAACCGTATCATACTGTTTGATCAGTAACTGACCTAGCATCTAAATAGAAGCTTCATCTGTCATTGACTCAGTATAACGATTCTCCGCTACTATACTCTTATAGCTAATGGCTCACGATTGAATTTGAAAATAAGCTCTTGATATTGAACCGTCAAAACAGAATGCCTGAAACCAAACAAAACCTTTTTTACCTAAAGAAATATTTTGCTATACTTTCATGTATTATCAATATTAACAACATCCCAAACAATACATAGATATTTACACTGAAACAACTTGAGATTTGTCCTTTTGCCTATTTCATGTAACGCTTACATCCACAGCCTAGTTATAATGGATGTCACGTACAAAAGCATGACCCAGCTGGTCAACTGATGTGGAAAATGACCATTTTAACTACCACCGGCTCATGTGTACTATGTCTTATCTAACATATCTAACCTTGAAGATGGTAGCATACAGGGACGTGAGAAAATTTGTTTTTTTTTTGTGTTGTGCATCACACTTGTTTTAATTTCAGCTTTATATAGGGTTCATAAGGTACATTTTTAAATGACCCGAGAGTGTTTTAATAATAATATTTGATACCTATACTAATATTTTCTAACCAAAACACGGTTTAGTTAATGTAAGTTACATTATGTAAGTAATTACAGATTTGTATTAAATTCTATAATTACGTGTTAAAAAGTTTACATTTCCGACTGTTATGCATTCTTCGTTATACTTAGTGATATTCTTTTAAAATAGAAATCTATGAATATAGCATGCTTCTCCATGGTCTTTAATTGTTAAATACTTTCAATCCTATCTCGAGAGAACATCGAACTCAATTTGAAAATAGGTAGATATTACTTTAGAAGAATTATTCAAATTTGGCATGACATTAGTACATGCCAAATACTTAATAAATATTATTATTTTATATCTTAAATAATGTTGCTCCTTGTTAACATCGTAAATGGAATCCGTGACAAAATGAAAGTTTTCTAGCGCTAAGGGTGTGCTAGCGTGGATGAGTCAGTGACTTGAGTCAGTAGAGTTTCTATTTTAAAATAATTACTTACTATATTGGCGTCTGTTTTTAATTTTGAAGTACAACATATAACGATAAAGCACACCTATTCCTGTAATAATAGTTACATATAACGCAATGAAGGCATATTACCAAACTTTTATTGAACAATTTAACATTTATATGATTATTATTATAGTAGCATAGCAATCGAATTAGTAATTACTTTAATTAGCGTAATATAACAAATCACAGAACTACAATTTTCAAATTTGCGTGTTGGCCAACGTTGACGCGATCGTTGTAGCTAAAACGGCTTATTATAACATATAACAAAGCTATCCATCATTCTGAATTATTGGGGCCAAGTGCTGTTCTAGATGTATCATTGTGCTCGTTATTGAACTTTGATACTAGTTCTTTTTTATTTATAATTGATTAGTGTTGTGCTATTTCAGTTTAGAAAATTTATTGTTATTGGCGACGATGTTCTTTTGTCACATTTTCTCGAGAAATTGTAGCATATTTTTTGCTTGATTGCTTCAAATGTGTTTTATGATACAAAATTGCGTCTGTTATTCAATTTGCGTAGAATTATTAAACTCTACGATTCTGTTAAATAATTCATAAAGAAGACTCATCGGGGAAGACAACTATATCTGTCTCGAATTAGAAAATGAACGCCGTATATAATAATGAAGTGTTATTAAAGAGGGACATCACTAATTTTAGGCCTATCCAATCTAAAATCATCCAGAGTACATACATAAACTTGGTACGTAATATAATTTAACGGACTCGTTACAGCGCGAAGCGTCAACTCATAATTTTCAATTTGTGTCCGCGGCCCCTTAAATATATACTGGTGTACACAAAGTTTATAGCCAGCTATGACTTTAACTGGATATTGCATCATTTTGTGTCACACATTTCTATGGGATCTTGTTGTATGAAGCTAAGCCTCGCTGCGATTATGTGCTACGAGATTTTTATTTAAGAATGCTGTGGCGAAATTGGCTTATAGCGATATAAATCATGTGATTTATTTTAAAGTGTAATGTTGCCAATTAAGTAATACTCAAATGTCGAATACGCTTAGGGCTACTTACAGAGGTATACAGCTAACACAAGCGGCTTAGCAATAGAATGTAAAAAGAATAATAGTAATGATAGTAACCTGTCTATAAAAAAACTAAACAAATCATTAAAATCTTTGAATAACAATAATTAATCAATAGAAAAATACCTATTTACGCAACAAAAGCGGCGTTTGCAGTGGTTCTGTCGCCGACCCGATTAAACTTCTACTATTTGGCATATAGTCGACCCGATCGGCACAAGGAGACTGTTGATGTCTCACCCGGCTGCACCGATTAAAGCCAAACCGAATACACATGCTCGTATTTCGGTCAGCATTGCCGGCTCTAATATGCACTTACAAATATTTTATTCTAACGTTTAGCAATGCCAGATGTATAAAGACCCTATGAGTATATTATATTAATATTAATATTCTACCACACACACACAACACCATCTAGCCCAAACTAAGCAGAGCTTGTACTATGGGTACTAGACAATGGATGAACATACATATATATACCTATTTTTTTGTAAATACATACATATATTATACATAGAAACATAATAAATATAACACAATGTAATATAATATTTGAATATTCCTTTATTGTTAATAGATTTTGTCCGCGGCTTAACTCGCATAAATGTAGGTTAGGTTATGTTAGTAACAGTACTTTTTTAAGGATGAAAGGTACCCTATTTCCTTTTCTGTTCCCTTGACAATGTGTATGCGAAATTTCATAATCGGTCCAGTAGTTAAGACGTGAAAGCGTAACAAACAAACTCACATTTGCATTTATAATAAGAAGGATAATTTCACATCATGTAATTATGAATATGACATAGACTGGTCTCTTTAGTCATATTGATGTCATTTCTCAAAATAGCCACAGAAAAGGCTAGGTTGCACCACACAGCGTGCTGGGAGCATAGTGATAATGAAACTACAAACGACATGCTGTAAACTTAATTAGGAGACTGTGAACAGAAAAACGGAATAAAAACGTATGTAATTAATAAGATAAGTAATGCGTTTATAGATAATGTGAGTTTTTTAAAACTAATTCAGAAGTAGACTTTTAAAACACAACAGTGATAAATTCCGCATAAAGTAATTAAGTTACAATATGTAGTATTCGGGTAAATGTGGGACAATATTGTTATTTTTTAGCACTTTGGATCGCGCCTCGTATCGAATGAAACTTAACAAACATACATTTAACGTACAATCAGACTCAGAACTATCATTGACCCGATTTATTGTATTCGATTTGTATTCGAACCCGTAACACTTAGTGCACCAGCAGAAATATGTAAGACGCCTCAGCTCTTAAAATCGCTTGACGGGATAGACCAAGTATTACGGCTAAAAATATTTTTGTTTTAAGATTTCTGCATTCTGAATCCGAATCTTTTGTAGCGTGTTATAACTGCCGTCTTTTAAGAATATATCAATCGGCACTTTTGGATGTTGGCTAAAGAAAAGTTACAAATGGTAAAACTGTGCATTATAAATTATGCACTTTACAAGCCTGTTGTATTTGCACATTCTACGGTTATACAAATTTCAAATTTGTCAATTACAATTTGTGCTAAACTTTTTATCTTTTTCTCTCTTAGCCTTTATTATTCCCAAGTCACTTGGGGTCGGCTTTTCTGGTCTAACCGGATTTGACTGGATATTAGTTTTTACACGGAGCGGCTGCCACCTGACCTCCGAAACCCGAAGGCTAACGATACCCTAAGGCTAGACCAGTGTCAGGATATTAGAGGGTACTGACTTTCCCAATAACGACTGCCATAGATGTTCATGGCAGCCGGGACCGACGGCTTAACGCGCTCTCCGAGGCACGGAGCAGGCGATAATTGTCAATCAATACGCACATAATTTCGAAAAGTCATATAACTGCCGAAAGTCAGACGTGCGCGACGTGGGTTTGAACCCGAGACCCTCTGCATTGCAGTCTGTTGGTCTCCCCACTGAGCTATCGCTGCTGCGCTTGTGCTTGCTTGTGCTGAGCTTGTGCTAAACTTTTTATATTTTATTTATTTTGTTTTATAACATGTCATTCCCCTAAATGAGCTTACAGATAGACAGACAAGATTTCTGCTTGCAGAGGTACGATTTTATATTAATCATTAATTAAGTAGATAGAGAAAGAACGGGTTTGTCTTATACTGTGCGATAATTTTCTGAAGATAATCTTACAATAAGTAATAAGGTATTAAATACTCTGCCACTATGCTTCCACCTGATAATTTATAAATATAACAAAGGCTGGCATGTTATAAATATGACTATATATAGGCGACTTCAAAAAAGTCGGTCCCGAATTCTAAATCTGAATTGAAACTGCAATATATTTACATAATTATATTAAAATACGTGGTCACAAATAAACACAAACAAACATAGTCACATACACACGTACCTATAACTATAAAATTTTGTTTGGTAGCCCTAATATTATTTATTAGAGCTTTCAAACAAATATATAAATTAAAATTTTCTATTTTAACTTGTTTGTCTTAAAAATGCATACTTCTTGCATATTTGTTTATTTTGGGCGCCATAATTTTCAAAGATATATTTCGTCGGACTATTTTCTATCTTCTTCTTGATAGGAGCGTAAATAAATAGATACTCTTATATATTAAATGAAATTCCAAGGAAGGTTAGTCTTTACGGAGGTACTAGTTACAAACGCAAATACCTGATCCGCTAAACTATTTCTACTGCAATAGAAACAAATTGGTTCTCACTAGAACACACACACAGCTTATTAGAAGAAAGATGATCTCTAAAGTTAATCTACTGCGCGTCACTATTTATTGTTCGTTTCATCGGGAACATATTTATGAAAAGTGATCGATCTTAATCAAGTTTAATTAAACGTTTCTTTCTGTCGTTTTCTAATAAATCCGCGGACAAAATACGAAAGTAATGCTCCTCAATCAACTCTTCATGTCTTTTACACGAATTTCTATAAAACGATGTAAAAAAGCTACCGAAAAAAGAGAAATTCCAGTGAGTTGAAATCTATTAAATTCATATTAAAACATGAATTTTATGTTCTACCACGAGTAGTAGGTACCATATAGTGAGCAGTAAAAATGAACTCGAGAGCTAGGTAATACCTAGTTCACACTAGCGAATGAGTAACGGTAACTGTTACTGTTATTTCCCGCTGTATACAAATATAATGGTCACGAACGCCAAACCGAGAGATTTGACTTGTTTTCTATTATTTTTTATGTCTCAGGAGAGTTAGAATTTTTATTTGACCGTTCGGCTGCGATAACCTGTGTAATTTATATTTCGTTTGTATTACATGTGTTGTTTAAAATAAATTAAATTTCATAATGATCGGTTGTTACTGTCGACAATTAATTTTATCCCTGAGCAATTGCTTTCTCGTTGAAAATAGTAATTGTACACGCCCATTAGTTGTAGATACTTCTGCTTTATTTTTAGTATGCCGTACTGTGTGTGAGCTATTGAAAAAATGTTCATGTATTCGTAGATAGTACAAGTATTTTGCGGTGTTATAATAATAAATATTTAATATATCACAAATAAAATAGACACTTAAGTAGGTAGATAAATATTTTTCTCATATTTAAATTAGATAAATATTCTATAATCACGATTACACTGAGGATTTTAATCATGATTAAAGAGTATTTTCCTATCCATTTTACACTTAAAGATCAGATATAGAAGCTAATCAACCTTTGCCCAAAGGCATCGTGCGCGCGCAGACGCCTTACCGCTGTGTGCTCCGCGCTGCCGCCGTTGAGCTCAACGCCTTACAATACCAGTTGTTAAATTACCTATAACTTTGTATTGATACAATCAATTTAAATTTATTGTCAGTATAACTGAACTGTGTTTTATTAATCTAACCATCACTAATCAGTTGATTGATTTCACAGTTGATTTGAAATCGTAGTTACGCGCCACTAACTACTTATATGTATTTTAGATTTCTCCGTTATAAACGCCTTTAGTTTATTTCAATTTGTATATAACGGGATTGACTTATGGCCTTTTAATGACGAGTAATGCTTTTTTCGGGTGTTCAATAGTGCGAAATTAACGCTAAATGCTATTAATAACAGTATGTTATTGTATTCATATGCAAATCAGCAATGTTTGTTACGAAATGATATTTCTCATGTATTGGAGACTTTATTATACGTACATGTGTTTAGTGTTGTCAGCATCATTTATTACCAAAATTATTGTTCCAATACACCTCTGGCAGCCTATAGTCGATTACGTACTGACATATGGAAATAGAGCGAGCAATTCCGACGATAGGTATTTATGTAAGAATACATATTATATCGAATTGCTCCAAGAAAATACTCGCTATCTTCCCTACGTATCCGCCTAAAATATAGTAACCAATTTACTAATTCCGCTTTTGGCAACAATCTCCGGCCTCTACATACGTAGGTAAGTAATCCTAGCATAAACCTAGGTAATTAACAAAACTTTTCTTATTACGTACTTAAGCTATATCTACTTAAGTTTAAGACTCTTAAGTTTAATTAAAGTTCTCCCTGAAGCGCAGCACAATTACTCGGCCCGTGTAAATGCAAATAAGTTTGGAACACCCTGTTGTTTATACTGGCCACTGCGACCAATAGTGGTGTTCCAGCTACGAGCACTGTGTCAATTTTCTTTGACACGAGATGGCGTGATAAAGTGGATGTTGGCACAGTGCTGTACTGTGAGGTTTAGTGTTGAAAAGGTACCGATTTCAGGCTTCCCGCAACTTGTTGTAACTTATTGCGGATGTCCCGTAAGTTTCACCGCAACGCTGAAGCTTCTAAACTTTGCCCGCCACTGTTTAGAGTTTCGGTTGCGAAGTTTTCAGACTTGACAATTATTAAGTTTTCATATCTAAATCATATAGATTGTTACTTTGCAGGATTTTGTGTGAAAGAACATTGTGTGTGGGGAATAACAACTTGTGAACATTGTATTGTGTTCTTATATTATAAAACTTAGTCGTAACTTAATAAAACAGAGTAATGTAGTTTCCTGTTTGTTTTGTAAGCCGTTGAAAATAATTGAATTACTTAAGTGGTTTCTGTCTAGTTTTCTTTGTATGTGCGTCAGTGTGAATATTACAAGCCATCATAACACATAACGGATGACAGTAAGGTGTCTTCATATTACCTCCATAGTATTTCAAAGTAAAAAAGCATTAATGTTTCCCCGTATCGTAGACGAATGACCAACATGATCTATTCATTAATATCACAAATAAAAATATATGAAATAATTCCGTACAAAAAACAGCTTTAAGTTATGGTCGTTAAAGTTCCTCGCACCTTATATATAATTATGTTCTTCGGTCGGAACGTGACCAGTGTTGCTGAAATTCATTGGCACTTTGCTAAATGTCAATGCAATATTTTTTTGTTAATTAATCACCCAAGAACTAAGGCACGCTTCACAGTAAATGCGAGGTAGCTTCGGAATGCAATTGGTAGCTTCATGTGTAACAAATGATTATGCGTCGCGGCGCATAAAATGTCTGCTATGTGCATGCAGTGTGCAATAATTTCAATGAGAAATTTTCGGCAATCCTCTATACAACGCGTGGTTTTTAATGAGGACAGTAAATTTAAATTGTTCCAACGCCGTTCTAAATGCAGAAACATCTGTTGACGTTTGCAATGTAATTTTTTTCTACCATTTGAAATAATTTTAATTTACCAGAAAGTGCTACATGAGCACTTTAATTGCACTTTAGTTACTATATACTCTTCAATAATTGTTGTAGTAACTTTTTTAAACAACAAAATTTATAAACAAGCTAATGATCCGCCTGGTGGTAACCGGTGAGCTTAGCCTATGATTGCTTGTTAAACACGGAATATCACTCATGCGTTGCTGACTCTAGATAAAGGGAATTACAAAGGTAGGTCCGTTGGAGCTCATTCTCACCGGACGAAACAACGACTTATTTACGCTTAGCCGAGTTATCTGGTAGTATTTCCACTCAAACGATTACCTTAAATATGGTAAAATATCTTCCTTTTTGAAATATAGCTTGAGTCTCATGCCTCGCGTACCTTTTTGTGGGAGCCCTTCTTAACAATAGATGAATAAGTATATATATGACGATGCGATGTGTCCATGTCGCAATTTTGTCAACAGTGCTAGTTTTTCTTCGTGTCGTCAATATGAAATTTATCGATTTCCTTTTACAGCCACTTGATATTTACATCAGTATTCTTCGCTCATGTATATTTTAAGCAATAAATTAACCGGTGGTTAAAAATACATTGAAGATACTGGAGTGGCATACCATTACTTGTAACATAGATTACATATGCGCTGGTTCAGTATCGAGTTGAAAACATGGTGGTTATAAAAATATATATAATATATGACCATAATACAGCTAGCATTAAAAATATAATTTTATTAGCGTGATATGTCATTAAAACTTATACTATATACCTATACAAAAAAAGGTATAGCTTTCCAATAGAGATCAAATTTTAGAATCGATTCAGTAGTTCTAGTAGTTATATTCTATTTACAAACAAATACATTTTATTTTGATGTATTGTTTTAAATATTTGGAGAACTTTTACCTTGTCGATTTGCCATTTTCAACTTATATATTTGTTTTACGTCTCTATATTATACCTGCTTTATTGTCTGTATCGAAGATGGAATCTGACACCAAAAACCGCCATAAATCCTTGTGTCACCTGCCGTTAATCAATATTTCAATATCACCAAACCCGAAACCCAATTTCAAGCAACAAAAGTTTCTTTTATGTTTTTCCAAACATATTTATTGTGAGCTTACTTTAAAGGCGAGACAAAGAGTGCAGTATGATTAATAAACCAGGTTCGTTGGCCCCAAGGCGAGACTGATCAAAAACTCGTACTTCAGTTGTGCGACTGAGCAATCCATTACGTTGGAGATATCGCATCGATGCCCCGTTTGAGCTTGTTACACGCCACTGGGTTAGTTAACGATTTATTTACAATTGTAGGCGAATTGACTTATCGGTCGGTTGAAACAATTGGTTTGGTGGTTGATTTATAGCCACTTCAGGGGAAATTGGTTGTGGGCAGAACATGCAAAGACATATTAACCAATCAGCTTTTTACTTTAACTACACTGTGTATTTGTATTTATTTTATTTATAGGGTACGTAAAATCATAATGAGTTGTTTGAGGGAATTGCATTTGAATATTACAGCTGCGAATACGTCTGGCGTACCTATGTAGTGCCGTAGTCAATTCACGGGTAATTTAATATTTCGATCAAATATATCGTATATGTTATGTTTAAACTGCTTGTATTCAAACACATGTTATGTTCAAACATAACATTGTAAAAATTACAATATTTATTGCAATTGTTTTGAAAACGACAAGATGACAATTAACATATAGCTTAGTAGCTAGAATTTTGATATTAAACGTTTAGGAATATGGTGTGTAAATTAATAGACTATGGAAAACCACGTCAGACTTGTCAACCAATATATCACGAATACACTACCACTACACCATTTTAAATATATAAAATCTTTTTAGCGTGCTCCACATTGACTACGGATCTCGTGACAATATCTAAGCCATTAAAACTGTCAACGTCCCAATAACATCACATAACATATTGACGTTTCACAGGTAGACGCCTATTCAAACACACGACACATTCCGGCCAGTGGTATTAAACGCAGCACAGAACGCACCATCTCGATTCCCGTTCCATATTTCAATTCGCGCATCACGCATTAATGCCTTCAGGAAAAATATAGAATGCAACAGTCATAAATACGTTGGAACGCGTTGCGTGCGGAACGCATCAACATCATCTCTGTGACGTCAATTAGTAGCCAGGTCGTAAACACACATATTATAGGAGCAAATTTATGCACGCGATTTATGCGATGTACTAGCACACCACTAGTTTTGATGCAAACGCAAAAATATGAAACACATTTTGCGTGATGTTTTGTTTTGACGATATCTAATTATACTACGATGGCATTTTTGTCGGCCATGTTATTGTCTAGTTAACTGGTAATAGGTAATCATTGTTATTTAGTTTAGTTTATATAAAAATAATTAGAATACTTTAACTATCTTATACAGTTTATACGTGTATCGTGTAAAAAGATCGTGATCATATTTAAAGGCCGAAACATATAACCGATAAATATTATCGTTCGCATAAAAAAGTATTGTTATTTTTTGGTGCCTCTTCGTGCGGATATGCATATCCAAACAAGAGGCTATCATAGTAATATTTATTCAGTAATTATTATTTTACTTGTACATTTGCTTCTAAACTAATATCTTTATATATTTATATCGTTAAAGTCAGCTTACTTGTTGTTTTTCTTTCTTATGTGGTTAATCGTGGTATTGGTATATTGGAGTCATATTGTTAGGTATACGTTAATACTTTCAATAATTATCGTCAGCTTTGCTCTGACAAAAACTTTTTTCATTTAGCGGTTCAAATTATGATATTAAAGTTTGTTAAGAATTTTATCATGACCACCAGCTTGGGATCCAGTAATTCAAATAGACAAGCCCAAGAAGAAGCAAACCACAGCTAGACTTCATGATACTCTCATTCTGCGTAAATAGAAACACCAATGATTGAATTATGTTCGGGTACTTTGAAATAACTAGACTGGAACATTGAGACAACTACCATCTTAGTCTTCCCTTGACTATGGCTGCTGAAAAGTCGAAAAACGAAACGTCGGGGAAAGTGTAAACTTAAATATAAATAGTTTTAATAATTAAATAGTACCTAGTAGTAGTGTAACAGTTTCTAAATTATGTAATAGTGTAAAATAAACAACGCGATAAAATCCGTATACAGTAGTTTAACTTCAATGAATAACATTCGCGTAAACAGAAGACAATATAATTTTATCATGGTTTTGTTTTTATTTTTAACTTTAGTCATCTCGACGATTTAAATAATTTTCAAAGGCCAGCACTTTCTAGCCACGACACGATTTCCTGACGAAGCAAACGCAGCAGAAAACTAGTTAAAAATGAACTGCGTAGAAGTTAGTTTCATATTAATGTATAAAATTCATATGACGTAAACAGATTTTTATAGTATGACTAAATTTATATATTGTATATGTTTGTATTTTTTTGTGTTTGTATTATATATGTATTATCTTAAGAAAAAGCAATGTGTTCTCTTTACAAGTGCTGTAGAAGCCAAAATAAATACTACAATAAATTAAATGTGGTTTTTGCAAAGAAAGAAAAATACAGATATCTGCGAAGTCGCAGGCAAGAGCTAGATTATCAATATATTTCAAATATCCTCCCAAATATACTAGTTACATTTTCATACAATTTCGAAAAATGTTTCATTTGGGCATAAAGTAAACGTATATGAGAAATGTTTTTACTTACCTTACCATATTATTACGCTTAGTGTAAATTCAAATGCGTAATTCGTAACTCTCGCAAATGACACGACATAAATAATTTATCTACGTAAGTTAATTTAAATATATGGTGAAGTTGTAGAGTCAATGACCCGGCAACTTATTATACCTATCGTCTGTTTATCCGAGAATACATTGATTAGAGTAATTATATAAGAGTAAATTATTACTTGATTGGTGTTCGTAGATTTTTTATAAGTGATAAGGGTAATTTATATGAAATGCTTGCATTATTTAAGACTATATTATTACGCACACTTGTAATAAGTCTCATTGTCAACTTGGAGTTATAGTGCACTGTGGGTACTTATATACAGCATGTTGAAGATAGATGTGGCTATAATTCAGCGTTGTATATCTTTGCAAATAATTTTAATAAAATTATTGAGCATACTTGTTGAAATTGGTAACATTTCTTTTGTTCAAGACCTGGACAAGTTCTGTTAGATAATTCTCATAGACACATGAGATAGACACATAGGAGTCTGGTAATATACTCGATAAACGGCAACAGTCCAAACCTTGTAATCTAAAATTAATGATATATTAATATAGGTAAAACATAGGTGTTGAAATTTATTTTTCTTTTATATTAAGGAATACTATTTTAAACTTATGTACTGAATCATTAGTCTATAGTGAGTATGTAAAAACTTTTATGTAGACGTTAACACAAATTTTTAGATAACTGTCAAGTATTATTCACAAGTTTATTGTGCAGTCTAGTTTCATCCGACAATCACGGTGTAAATTTACATGACAAATTAAGAAAAATGGAAAAAACAAAATGATATAAATGTGTAATTTTGATAATGTTTTATACAATATGTTTTTTTGTTGTATTCTTTTGGTCTTGTCACGCAGACCCTGAATATGCGTAATTTCTCTCGCAAGAACTATATTATAACCACTTCATCCTGCTACACGCTGTATAAAACTTTCCCTATGTTGTTACTTGGTGCAATAAATTCCTTTCCCACTAGTTACCCCCTGGGTCTGTATGTTGTATGACTTTTAACGATCTGGACACCATAAACCATACGATAGTCAAGGTTTATAAGATAAATGACGTCAAAATAAATGCGGCTTTTTGTCATTAATGTTTTATGTGAAATTTAACTCACATAATATATGTAAATAACCAGTGGCTCTGTAGCTGTACCAAATTTAGAGGCATTACATAAACAGTTAGGTTACCACTTGACTTAAAGAATATTATTTAAATTATTTTCTTTTGTAAATAATTCTTTACAAATTCCTTGTGCGTGATATGCCATGTTGTCTAGCGACAGTTGAAAGTCCAGTCTGCATTCGACTCCTATTTACTATGAATTGCATTGCAATATAGTTTGTAAAATTTGACTGAAACTTCGGCAAATCTATACGCTTGATGTCCTGAAGCTTCAGTCAAATGTCAAAAGTGTCTATAATTAATTAATTTAAATAAGCTTCACTTTTAAAACCTGGCACACCACACGGAAAACTTGTGTATGAAATATCCACAAATAAATTGTTTCGAATCTTTGTGTCCGCCGTTTGAATGTTTGTATTTAAATACAGGAATTATTCCAAAGCGGGACGTAGGTATATACTTTTTGAAATAAAAAAGTAATTTATCAATATAAATTTTTTAATATCCTGCGATCAGAAGCAAACTTTGTGAACGGGCGATTAATGTGTAATATATGCATACCTGTGTTAAATTAATGCTCTACCCCAAATGATATTGTGATATTAAAGCCTTCCTATTTTGTAGTAAGATTTAGATAACTTGCTTACCAGACAGTAGACAGGAATGTGAATAAAAATGTCACAGAATAAAACGATATCACGAGACATTGTTGTCCCGACAAACAGTCCCCGGCTTTATTTATAATAATTTGATTATTCGAAGAATGCGCAGTTCAGAGGCCAGTAAATCGTCAATTCTCATATACCGAACATATTGAGGCCGGCAGTTTCATTCTGCAAATTGAATGCGCGAACATACTAAATTTACGATCGTACCGCCATCTACCGGCCAACATTTTTAATTATTTGATCAGGCAGCACTGATAAATCAACGAGTGTAATTGGCCGGCCAGTGTTACCCTTTAATTAGTTTATTTCATTTTGCGCACGCCCTGCTGTAATTAGTTCATGAATTTTAATACAAACGCCTTCTTGTAGGCGTTAATTGATTAAAGGGTAGTTGCAGTTTAATAAGCTATTGTGGATCATTTATGTGGTGAGAAAACTGATATAGTTTACATATATTGTGATAACTCAAAGATAAGTGTGCATTTGATTTCATTTTAGATGTAAAGGAGATTAAAAATTAGGTATGTAAATAACGATCTGATGTATATTAATGTGTATAGGTATATCCTGTGTGTAATACAAAACCGAATGATAAAAATCTGCCGATTTTACCCAATGTTTTGTTTGGAGTAACACCCGTTTAGGATTTATGAGCAACTAGACTGAGCCTTAACAGCTTTTGTTGCACATGCTACAGTTTGTCTTTCACAACAAATTCAATTTCCGAAAGATACAATCAGTTTTTTATAAATATTATTGGTTAATAGATTAATATCAATTAAATGAAAAATAAAAAATGGTAATCGTAATTGTTGTTGTTATTCTTTTCGCAATGTACCTGCTTGCGTTTTATTTTAGTAAAGCTTATAAAGTTCTATTGAATTACGTGTGTTAATTTGTAGGGCATTTAATATAAAATAAAATGTGATATAATTAATAATGTGTGTTTAAAAATTTTAATGAGAATATTTATTTTTCAATCCTTGGGTAAATTATTTATTGTAGAAATAATTTCTTGGCCTGATTTCGTTGATTTATATATAGTTTTATGACTTATGGGGCCAAGTACCGATGATATTTAGAATTTTAAAATAATTTGCCATAACTGCTAAGAGTAATAATCCCAATAATGGGTACGATTTTACTTTGACGTCCGTCGAATTAAGGGAGGGGAGGGAGCGGGGTGAAAGGGGAGGCGCACCTACTACCCCCTTAAAAGGAAAGTTGCGGAAACCCTATTATCGAGTTTTTTTAACAGTAAATTCTAAAAAAAAATTCTGTTTTTCTCATTCTTTGGATTTCTGTATCTATTTTGAGACTGCAATGTCTCCGGCGCTGCGGGACGAGCAGCTTCTACGCCCTTGCGTAACAAATCGCAAGCATCCAGCCTCGCCAGGCTGCTCTCCCTACGCGCCTCCGGCTCTATAAAAGTACTCTAGGTGTAGGCGAAACTCGTACCAAGTGGAGCCGGAGTCCATCAATTCGGTTCTTTCACATAAGTTGAACCTAACCTATTTTATTTGTTACCTGCCCTAATAGGTACTTTACGTTTCGTTCCACAACCCGGCAAAAGACCGTAAACACATTTTAAATTTTATAGCTCGTAATGAAAATAATGCTGTAATTTAATACATATAAACTGTTAAATATATGTGTGCATGAAAACTATTGAAATGAGTACAAAATATAGTTATTTACGTAAATTGACATAAAATAAAATGTTACCGAACGTATGACAAGTTAACCGTAGGTAAAACGAAACGTTCAATGGCAAGAATTCTATATAATCTGTGGTAAGGATTGAATTTGATTGAAAATAATTAAGTTGCAATTTTTTTTTCTCAAAAACTTCACGTCTCCGTATGTTTAAACTTTGCGTGTGTGCATAAAATAATATAAAATTTCAGTAAAAAAAATATCAACCTCCAACTCAACGGACGGCAATGTAAAGCTAAGCCTTAAATTTACTAACATACCTGACACTACTATTCTAGCATAATTCCGTGGACATTTTGAAATAGCACTTTTATCAATCAAAGCAGTTATCACACTAGAGCTCGTACAATGCTTATATAATTACATTTTTGCACGAAGATCGACGCTTTGTTAGTGCATAAGAACCATAGCTTCTATTGAAACGTTCTCGAGCATGTAATCGCAGGCATGTATCAATTATCCCGCCAACACGAGCAATTGCGGCCACATAATTTGTAATTATACAGTTTTTTTGTATAAAGTTCAACTTTTCAACAATAATTCACACCGTGTTTTGTTTGGCAACTACCGCTGAAATGTGTAGACCTTGTTTACTTTATACAATTACGTATTTTAAAAATAAAACTTTTGTTAGCTATGCGGTTATTGTTTTGTCTTTGGTAGTATAAATTTATTTCCATTATTTTTATTGATAGAGGACGTACGTGTGTGTATTTAAAAGAAGTGCAGCCAACTTGGAAGTATAATTGATAAGATCTATTAATTATAAATAAATAGGTATAACATGTAGACTATTTTAAACTGTATTAAACGCCAACAAAATTATAACCGATTATGTGTTGTGTAGTGTCTTGAATTACCATCATACCCTTTACTTTTAAAAGGATAATAAAAAGATTTTTAATGTCAATATTACGGAGAGATGTACCCAATAACTTTACTTTATAACCACGGAATCGGCATCAGAATTTGGATTCATTGTTTTGAATTTGAAGCTGCCTGTAGTATTAAAACATAGTACATACTTGGTTATACTATGATTTAATATTAGCGCTGGTGTCAGTTGAATCCAACAGTTGCAAATGGACTAGAGGGCTGACGGACTATATTACAAATACTACACTTTCCTTTCTTTCTGAATTGCCAAAGCCTGTACGTATTTTAAAACACAATGACAGTGAAGGGAAACGGCGCGATTTAAATAATTATCTCTACTATTCTACAACAGGTGAAGGATACCTGATAATTAATTGATCCTTAGCAAATAATCAGTTAAATAACATTCTTGAGCATGTGTGAAGTCTATCAAGTAACACTGTGACCTATTCTCTCTAATACCAATTTAATAAGCCCGGGGTGTGCGGTGGATAGTATATAAGCGAGGTAGATATGTTATAATAGTGTACACATGTACCTATGTATTTGTAAGACTGTATACAACTAACCCTAATTAAGAGCGAAGTACTAGGTAGACCGTCTTTGTTCTACAGGAGTTTAAATATTGTAGTGATACTATAATAGAGAAAGAAATAAAATTAATTTATGAATAAAACTGTAATCGACGTTACAAGATAACGTCGTACTTAGTTTTATTTTCACATTCGCATTAGAGTAATCAGAGGGCCGGTTGGTAATCCTGTGCATTTATCACGATAGCAGTAGTAATTCCAGCGTGTCTGAGTCGTAGATCAAAAGCGATCCGCCGATAGAGAGGCGATACGCGCTAGGTAGGCCCACGTTGACATTTTTATAGCATAAGCTATCGCTAGCGATAAATATACCGAGAGTTTTGTCCGAGCATTTCGCGTTACAGACTCATCAGGATTTCATGCATTTTCATGAACGTTTTATATGTAAAACTAAATTGTTTTTCTTTTTAATTATTTTGTTAAATTAATTCTGGAGCGTGCGTGTTCTGTATTGCATTTTTTATCTATACTATTTTTCTTTTCTGAGTTAACGGCGGCTGCGCTGTGTGGGACCTGTCGATAACTTGCGTCAAGTAGACTGACAATTATAATTTATACGTAATTATAATACAATTGTAAAATACAAGGGATTTTTATGTTGGGTAGTTTATGCATTTGTGCTGGCTAACTTTCACAATGCCTAAACCGATTTAGATGGTGGTCTTCAATCGTATTTTGAGATAAACCTAGGTTAATTTATGCATTAACGAATAAAAAGTATGTATATTGTTAAATACATATATATACAAAATACATATTTGCCTAAATGTTTTTACAATTGAATGTTCTACATACACAAATCTATATTAGTAAAGTCGATTCAAGTTTAGGTATGATGCTACTTTAAGATTTTTAGGGGGGTATCTTCCTAATCCTAGATTTTAATGAAGCTGCCGCTGGACCTTGTAGCGATCAGAATGTGAAAATACATCCATCTCTTAGAAGGTTGTACTCTGACAACTTTGGTGTTGTTTTTCTGCCGGTCGGTCATCATATGCTTGAGTCGAATTTGCGCTATCTACAAGTGTCTTTTGAAGATAGCACAAATTCTTATCGCAGCGTATCACTTCTGTGAAGGGGCAAAGGATACGCACAAGTGATACGTTTGGCAAGACTAAGCGCTCACACTCCGGTAAGCTTCCGTAAGCTCGAAGTACATCCTCCGAAAATAGTCTCTCGCAGGATGTACAGAAGTACTAGATACAGAAACATCCATAAGCTCGAACGCTAACGGATATTTTCGTAGTTAGTGCTAGGGTAGGCACAGTTAGAACGAAATCCTGGGTGTAAGCAAAATCTCACCGTGCCCTATTTTTAATAATATAATTTAAAATGTCCGAGAATAACCGGCAGTAGGCAACACGGCAAAGCTTTTCCAACAAAAAACGTTAAGTAGATACATAATGCTGTTAATGTATAACATTAATTAAGACGGTGATTAACTCGTGCCGTGATGTATTATTAACTTATGTTCGCGCATAATTATTTGAGAACCGGTAACCGCTTAATTAATTATCTGACTTATTTAGTAGATATTCACGTGTAATTATGACTCCTTACAAAAGACTAATTAAGTCTAGTTATGCCTAGTTATTTCGCAAAGCAGTTATAGCAAAAAATATACATCTGTTAGGTCTCCACGTTTTATCCGCCACTGTTCATTATTTTTAGTGATAATGGAAAAACAGCTAGAACGCGTTAAACCTAAGTAATTAATCCCAAGATGATAATTGAACATGTCGTAATATAATTAGCTAATGTCTGAAACTTGTTTATCTACTTGCATACCTGTACTTACACCACATTTCGCTCAAGCTATGCTTTTAAGTCTCTTGTAATGGGGGCGAGCCCTTTGCAATATACCTAAGATATTTCCAAAATCAGTGTTGCCAATGACAATTTACTAAAAGATAACTCTATATTTCGCCCTGAAATTTTAACTGCCTGGGTTTATCGCTAAGATCAGGCAACGGCGTAGGTGTATGCCACGTATTAAGGCAGTGCGCATAGAAAAAATACATAGGTACTTATAATTACGTCACTTTTTCTGTTACTTGTTGTATAAGAATTAGTTTGTAACTGGTTTATTTAGAACGTGACGGTATGCACAAGAAAAGTAGTTTTTTTAACATACCTAACTAACATTTATGCGTGATGACAGCAAGCCCAATTTATGATGATTATGTGGTCAAAGTCCGTAATAAGATAGAAAATTTTAAAAACCGCGGATGGCGGGCTGTTTATGGCTGCTGCCTAATCACAAAAAGCTTCGATTCTGAAGGTACATTGGACCCACCTTTACAAAGTTAAGGCTAGCTTATGCTGTACTTAATTTTACGTATTTGATTAATATGCGTATATACACTTCAAATACGGCTAAGTAGCAGAATATCTTAGGATAAGTGCGTTAAAAGTAGTTTGTTAAATAATTTAATTTATATTTGCACAAGACGCTTATCTGACACTTATTGTCCATTTCCTAGGTTTGTAAACCTGCTAAATTATGCTGATGCATTGCATGCAGAATTATCATGAACATTTTAGAAATCTTTCATTTATTATTTGTTACTCTTACTTATTTGCTACTAGTCGAAGCAAAATAAAATTTTCAACTTTGTTATAACATTATAAGAAATTTCTTCTACACAAATATTAAACTACCAAAGAAGTTAGCATCTACCACTTTTGCTTTTTATTTTCTGTCGAATTAGTACTTCGACTATATATGGTGTGGTTATGTTATCATTCTACTTTTCATATTATTCATAGGTATGATATATAAGCTATAGCCTACATAATAACTTACATTGTACATACATTATAAATTTGCATGGCCATCATGTCTCTCCAGGCCAAACGTGATCTGGGTATTCCTAAATATGGCTCATGACTCACAGAATATTTTGAGCCTGTTCCTTTATAAATATTTATATTTTATTTATCAATAGGCGCCATCAAAGCACCCAAATTTTATCACTTTCTTGAATACTAATCTATTATATCTACTTCTTTAGAAGCAAGTTTACCACCCGGTGGCGAAATTAAATATTCAGGTGACCTGACTTCGGCTTATTTTAGATGCATAGAATTATTCGCGGAGGTGCCTTTGATAGAAAATTTCCATATGTAAATCACAGATTTATGGAGTTAGTACGTATTGCCTGTAGAGTAGGTATAATGTAACTACAGCAGACTTCAGGTAAAGAATTATTGACGTGACTTAATTGAAGGACATTTAACACATTCATAAATAGCTTTTTCTGTTTTGGTTTGAAAGTTTAAAATTGTCTTGAAGCCAGAAGGGATACCTATACACATATAGTTATATTTTGAATCTATTATTGTACTACTTTTACGAAAGGTCATTGGTGCCTCGTTAACATAAATATACTTATAGATTACATAAGTAAAAATTGAAAGTGTATATATTACCTATCCTCAGCAAAGCAAAGGAAATCTTTGCTTATTTACCGTTACAGCCAGAAATCATTAAAATAATTTTATATATTATTATTCTTTCATGCCTGATTTCTCTTTCATTAGGCGCTTTATAATGACAGTCTGTCTCTTTTCTCTCTGCCCAAATATTTCATTTTGTCATCGGATATATCGAGTTTCTTAAGAAATCGAACTCGTCAAGAAAACTTCTTGGCCATTCATATAGATACTTAAAATTTCTGTATTTTTGCTTAGGAGTGGATAAATGCAATGCTGCTTGAATTAAGGCCAACATGAAAAATAAAAATGCCATATAAAATGTTTATAAAGTAGGTAGTGTAATTCAATAGATAAAGACCCAATAAGAAATAATTTCGAATGGTTTGTTATGCATTCTCAAGAAAAATGCATGCAATGCAATGCATTCTAAATAATTCCGTCAGAACTAGCATGCACCTATTTTTAAACATTAGCAGTACCCTCAACATTCAATTGAGTTCACACATACACAAAGCTATCTACAAGTTTACAAATGTATTTATCTTGAGTATGTGGTCGGTGGTGGTGTGAACATTCATAAATTGCATAATATGTATTGTCTATCCCCGAAACTGAGTCATTAGACAAGCTATAAATTAACAGACTAGACTACCGGTATGTATGTTAGTTATTTTTGAATTTACAGACTAAACTATGATAGAAATAAAATATTTATTTAATTAGTTTTAGTATTATTAGTTCGAGTTTAATGTATTATATGGACTATGAGGATGTTGGTTGTAAAATACCTATTGTTAATTTACAATTTAAAGACCTGAATATAATATAGTCGTACGTTTACGCGAATTTTATAAGTTGAAATTAAACTACTGTGTGTCCCTGTGACTATTGTTGCTAATAAGCAACCGTTACGTCGGGGAAAGTGTAAACCTAAATTTAAATAGGTAGTTTATTATTTTAAGTAGTTTAAATAGTAGTAAAGATTATCAGTAGCAGTGTTTTAAAATAAAAAACGCGATAAAATCCGTATAAAGGTTAAAGTACTTTTTTAATTTCAAATATCTGAATATTTTGATCTTCAACTTTTAAAGTTGCAGTAGCCCGCCGGCGGCTAGACACAATCATTTTTTAATCATGTCTGACATTCTAGCAATGACAAATTAAACAACAACGTGAATTGTACTTCTGTTTTGTACATATTTTGGTGCATAGAAAAAGTGGTTAGCCTGATACGGATGATCCTGGTTATCCAGAGACAGTTTTTGTGAGTTTGGGTGCACTACAACGTAATCTTAAGAGCCGTGTTTCATAGTGAAAGCTGCTTCACAGTTGTGGTATCACTTCTGCAACTGCTGCTTGTAGGGTTCTGCTGTTCTTCAACGAAAAAAGTAGATATGTTGAGAATACTCTACACAGACCTTCCTAAATATTTCATCTTTATATTTTAGTAAGGTTTATAGAGAATTAATCTATACATTCATAGTCGCACTTCTCTTTCCCCGAAGGTTTAGGCAGATATGTTTACCTATTATATCCGCATCTTGCCAAAATAATTTAGCTCCCACAAAAGACGTTATTGTCTTCTACTGAACACATTTCCAGACCCCGTACTGCTACTGACATTTTCTAAACAGACAAACCCGTTAAACCTTTGTCTAAACCTGAGACCTAACGTATTTACTACCGAAGCAATAATTACAAAGTAAATAAATATCAATCAAAAAAATACAAAATTCATACATTCTCCTAACTCATACCGCAACATTGACACCAGATCATTTATATTATAAAATATTGCATTCTCAAAAGCGTTATAACTGCACTGAGCGTAGTAGTACTATAGTAATGTTGATAACCCTAAGAGATGCGTTTTGGAGGTCAAACGAAAAGTGCCCGTCGTGAACCAGTCATATAATCAGCTGCATCGCGTGGAGCCACAAACTGGAAGCTGACTTTGACACACTTATTAAATGTTCGTGATACAACAATGTGTACATGATACTATAGAGCGTACAGTTATGTTTTGAAACTGTTACGCAATTTATTTTTGTTTACTAAGAGATCTACAAGGATGGGTAAAATTATTCCTTTTGAATTAATGACAACCAAGTATAAAGTAACTGGATGCATTGATTTTTTGGGAATCAATATGATCTTGTTAAAAATTCTACTTAATATTATAAATGCGAATGTGAGTTTGTTACTTTGTCACGCCTTAACTACCCGACCGATCATCATGAAATTTCGCGTTGTCAGGGGTACAGAAAAGGATATAGGGTACCTTTCATCCAGCAAAAAAGAAATGTTTCTAAGTGAATTCTTGGGCAGAAGCTAGTTTGTAATAAAAGGAATAAACTTATTTTTAAAAGTGCGTGTTTATTATAATCCTTCGTTTAAGTATACACGATGTACCCGATGTATATACATACATAAAACATTTTTATTTCGACCATCTTTCTTCGGTGTCCCTCGCCGCGTGCCCATGACACTCTGTGTAGGGTATCAACAAAGTGTGAAATGGCGCGGAAATATCGTAACCTCTCCCAGCCAGACATTTCGTTCCTTTTCGGTAGCCACGCTCATTATCTGCCATTCCTAATGTTTCTTTGTTGGTTTAAGTTGCTTTATTTACTCCCCGTAAGTGTATGGTTGTCCCTACAACTACTTACTGCCATTCCGTAGATTAGCCAATTACAAAACATTATATTTTTGTTTATCTATAGACATAAAAGACTGACCATTATTTTTTGCTGTTTTACATAAAAGTCAATAAATAAACCAAAATATATTGCCTTAAATAATGTCACTATTTACATAAACACGTTAGATACCTAATATCATAAAAATCCTACCGTGTATAGTAGATGAATATATATAATATTGCATCATCATGCGGGTAGATGCGTAGATAAAATTATAAATAAAACACAATTTTAAGATTATAATCGTAAATTCATTATATTTATTATATATGAATAATTTTTACGTGGGTGTTTTATTAATTTACATGGGTTTGATTTGGCAAAAAGAAATATGAGTGCCTGTTATTCGTTTAATGTATGTGTGATATACAGAACATAAGTATGTCATCGAAATTTGGGAATAAAATAAATAATATATGACACGCTCATAAATAATTCCCTTCGTTTCCGACGGAACGCTGCGCATCCGGTGGGGAGACACCCCACTCGGCCCGACGCCATTTTACATTTGAATTTGAAATGTCATTATTGTTATAGAAATATGATAAACAATGATCCGTAATGTCTCTTTGGAGTATCATATCAAGAGTATCTTTGATATTGATGCTTATGATAACTACGAGTGAGTTTATGTTATTGCTTAATAACTGATTATTGTGTGAAACCCGTGTTTGTTTTACTGTGTTATATTTATAGGTCATTGTTGTAGTCTATACCTAGAGATTTAGTGACGAATGTGGATCACATTTTGATACCTTACCGAATTATCTTAGTAAACATATATTCAGAAGACACTAGAAGACAATAAACAGATTAGTGAACATTTGTTGTATATTGCTGTATAAATAGACCTCTTAGATTGATAAAAGGAATAATAATAAATTATGTCGAAGAAGTTATAAAGACACTTACCAATACGTAGTTTCTCCAGCATAATTATAATATTTTTCTCTAAGCAGTCAGAGAGGATTTGTCTTAGAAATACATTTTGACATAGCTAAAAGACAGTAAATGCAGCAACAGTATGTATTACATTACATCCTATTTTGAGCCCTTATCCCAAGGTAGTTGAACTTGTTCTTTTCAATGACTTAAACAAATGCGTGGGTAAGCTCCCACATAATTGGAATGATGGACTTCCTACTGACCAATACGGGTTGACCTACCTTACTTCACTTATTCAAAAGAAAAGGGGTAGATTGGTTGCAAGCCGGAGGTCTAACAATGTTGGTCACGTGATATATAAATGAGTAACAGTGTTGATTAAATTAAACAGTACGATTTATGTGGTCACCAATTTAGCAATGATATGAAATGTGTATAGGGGCGGTGTGTGCGTGTTAAGTGGGTATATGAGTGTTAATGGCTTGTTTCTATGTCGCTTTAGTGTAATTATTTTCTAGGGGATGTGTTTTTTTAATTAGATATCTCATAAATAATACTCTTGTTAATGTAATATTGTTTGAATTCAGTGTGAGAAAGCCAGATTAGATAAATACATTATAATGAAGTGATTGTCACCATGCTAAAATCTTGTGGTATCAAAATTCAAATGATTTTTCTATATTAGGTTTTGTCCGCGTCTTCGCTCGCATTTATGAAGATTCTGTCAGTACATAACTACTTCTCGGGAACAATACTTTTTTCTGGATAAAAGGTACCCGTAGTCCCTTTTTGTACCACTGACAATGAGTATGCGAAATTTCATGATGACCGGTTGAGTAGTTAAGGTGTGAAAGTTTAATGAACAAGGAAACTCACATTCGCATATGTAGTTTTAATTAGGATTAATAAATAATGTATAATATTGTCTTCCGTTTACACGAATGTTATTCATTGAAATTAAACTACTATATACGGATTTTATCGCGTTGTTTATTTTATACTTTATTACATAATTTAGAAACTGTTACACTACTACTACTAGATACTATTAAACTTTACTAATTTTTAGCCAATTATATTATTAAAACTATTAAAACTAATTATATTTAAGTTTACACTTTCCCCGACGTTTCGGTTGCTTTTCAGCAGCCATGGCCATGGCTGGTGAAAAGCAACCGAAACGTCGGAGAAAGTGTAATCTTAAATATTAAAAGTTTTTTTAAAATAATGAATATAAAATATTAAGTATTAAAAGCTTTGAACTTTAAAATTAGTGTTACTACGTTTTATGTCATGTAATTTTCAGTAGCAGTCCGGAGTCAACTGCCCAATAAACAAACCCATAGCTGGCGAAAAGTAAGAATACTACTAGTAGTAGTATACCTACTTCTCCTAACCCCTACAGACTAGGTATGTCTGTTTAACTAAAATTAAGTCTTCTTCAATCTAGTAGAACTAAATCCAAGATGTCATTAAAACCAACTTCGCTAGACAATCTTCTTAGTTATGCAGCGCACTATCCAAACGAAGTGATGTCCGGACTTCACACTAAAACACTTAAGTCGACATAAAAGTGATTACATAACAATAAAGGGAATTTTACGGCGTGGAGTAGCGCATCACACCGGTGGCGACATCTAGTGGCGTTTATACGAACTACGTCGCGACGAAGGCTTCTACGGTATCAAAATGATTGGAAATGAAAACCTTTGGGAGAGTGGCGCTGAAGAATCGTTTCACGTGGGTTTTAATTTTTATTACTTTCGATGTTTGTGATGTAAGTCATATAATTTTATTTGATTGTATGTTAATGTATTTTTTCCGGTAAAGTTATATTACGTAAATAACAAGTTCATATTATATAGGTACTAAATATTCATATGATAGCAGATTAAAGCTTGCTATATTAAGACTTAATGGGGTTATATGTTGGATTAGGGTCATACACTCATTCTCCCTATCCATAATTATGTTTCAGAATACATATTATTTTGTTTGTTTATGTGTATCTAGGTATGTATTTAAGAACTTGGTTGCGTATTTTGAAACTATGATAGTATCAACAATTATAGTTTTCTTGGTTTGAATTACTTTAAGGAGAACATTATTACATCACCTTTGTATAGAAAGGTCATTTAATAATGTTCTACGACGGTACTACGCAATATATTATGTTATGCATACGGTTTATTAATTGACATAGAAACTAATAGCAACAATTTTAAATATTTGGATTATAGAAATGAAAATAAATCACCCAATAATAATAATCTAATATTAAATATTAAGTATATTTATTGTAATTAACACAACAGCAGCGATAGCTCAGTGGGGAGACCAACAGACTGCAATGCAGAGGGTCTCGGGTTCGAACCCACGTCGCGCACGTCTGACTTTCGGAAGTTATATGACTTTTCGAAATTATGTGCGTATTGATTGACAATTATCGCCTGCTCCGTACCTCGGAGAGCACGTTAAGCCGTTGGTCCCGGCTGCCATGAACATCTATGGCAGTCGTTATTGGGAAAGTCAGTACCCTCTAATATCCTGACACTGGTCTAGCCTTAGGGTATCGTTAGCCTTCGGGTTGCGGAGGTCAGGTGGCAGCCGCTCCGTGTAAAAACTGATATCCAGTCAAATCCGGTTAGAGCAGAAAAGCCGACCCCAAGTGACTTGGGAATAATATAATAATAATATAATAATATTCTACCTCATACACACAACACCATCTAGCCCAAACTAAGCAGAGCTTGTACTATGGGTACTAGACATTATAAAGGCTAAGAGAGAAGAAGAACACATGTATATTATCAAACCAGGCTAGCGCCTGTATTTTAGGCACCATGGGCATAGTTAATTATTATTAAAAAAAGTAATGATTTCACTACAATAGGTAAATGACTTTCCGTGATCCATGTAGATGCAGTTTAGGTATGTGATACATCTAAAAAATGTTTAACATATGATTTCAATTTATATACTTCTTAGCCGATTGTGTATAAATACAGAAATTGATATTCCACATTTTATTCACATTGTTATGGTTTTCGAACGAATCAATAAAATAATAATACATGTACTTCCATTGCTCTACATACCTACATAAGAAAGAAAGATCGAAAGCTGGGTGCCTATCATTATATCAATAGTAAAATACTATAGCACCAATTGCGTAAAAGTCCGTAGCCGCGTCGCATACAAGTCAATGTTTTATTAAAATCGTTTCTGAATCTAATACGTTTGCTTCTCGAAATACGGTCGGACGGTTCCCCATAACGAATGGGAATGACCCCATTAAGGGCACCTTTTAACGTATTAAATCGAAACTTATCGGTAGACCTGTCCACGGGCTAACCCAAGGGTGAGTCTTATCGAACATACCACTCACTTAGGCTGGGATAGTGGATGCGCAATATACGATTCTCATTTGCGGTTTATTTTGGAGACATCTCTATAAGTTAAACCCGACTTAAGTCTATGTTTATGCATACGCCGGGTAATGAATAGACATTGATATGTTAAGGGCTCCCCTTTCTGCTATCGGTTTAATTTATTCATATTATGTAGGTTACGGAAGTAAGCAAGGTCGGTACGAATGCTTCTAAGATTGTTATAAGACTACGGAGAATCTTTAATGCAACAGTTATGCAAGAATATAACCAAATATTTGTTTACGAAACACTTTAAAAAGTTCTGCTTTAGGTGTCATCACATTTTTACATTATAAATATTATAATATATGTGACCTTCTAATGTGAATATCTAAGCAATATATTACAGATTTACATAGATAATAAAACCAGCCTACTAATATGGAATTCTTAGCTGTATATTAGTAGCTTTATTTAAAGATTTTGTGAATTAATTATAGATTAAACAAATAGAACGCACCCGTCGCCTCAACATGACACAGCACTAATCTGACTTGACATGGCTTTAGTAGCACGCATGTATGTCTTAAATATTCTGCTAACATTAGTTTAAAATTATTCAATTGCTATTTTTATACATCTTTATTAGTTTGTCACATTGCCTTGCAATGTAGTTGACAGAGGGATGGAGCTACAAATAATTGCCTGATAGTAGATTTAAATGGATAAAGTCTTGATTGTCTGGATGTTATAAATAAATAAAATAAAATACATGTTTTAGTAGTGACGTCACATGTAGACGTCAGTTGTGACGGACAATTTAGTGAATGAAGAAATGTTAAAACACAAATACCATAACTAAATCAAATATTCGTATCTTTATTTTGTTACCAAATTATTTTATTTGATTTTATTATTGCCACCCAAAATACCTAATAACTCGAGTAGTATCGTAAACTGTTACCGCTACAAATACTTCCTGAAATCTAATTCCATTAACCAAGTAACGAGTCCGACTACCAAATATAGTGAGGGGTTAACTTAAGGGGTATTATTTACCCATGTCTAGGGCCGATTATACCCACTCTATGCATAGACAATAAGCTATATCATCATTACGATTTTCACCTAAAGGATGTTTTTCACAGTGTAACTTTATGTGTCATGAATCATGATATAAAACAAACACTTCGGTACAAGAGTATAATAAATTAAGGTAGATTAAGAATTTAACTACATTGAAAAACCTTTACTATAAACATGTAGGTACTTTTCGAATGAAGGTTATTTTACAAGGTGAAAATACCTACCTATGTTTACCTACGTAAATAGGTATATTTTGACCTATTCACATGATAATATATTTTCCGTAAGTAGGTACCTATATACATAGTTCTTTTTATATCGTCAAGTTTTAATCGTACTGCATACATTGTTCGTAATTTATAGTTCATAATATCTAAACAATTTATTTTGATAAACGCAAATCCATAACAAACTAAAAACATTAAATAATGAATTATGTTAAGATACGTCGCGAATGTAAATTAAAACTATACTAGCAACAGCCAATTTACAAATATAAATAAAAAAATAAAAGTAAAAATTAAGAATAAATGCAATAAACGAACAATTAAATCACGTGAGATGTGACACTAATGTGTGCTTGTATGAACTTAAAAGACCTTTGGAATTTATTGTTATCTTTGGGTTATTTACATACCTACTTGTATTGAAATAACTTTATTTTCATGTTCGTTTCGGGAGTTTAAGCTGCAGTTTTATAATATGATATCCATAGTGGTGGGATTGTTACGAATTAGGGATATAATATTTTTGATGTTATTTATCGGATATTTTAAGGTTTACTAATTTACATTATGATTTTTGGATACATTTTAAGCAACGTTTAAATTATTAATTCACATGAAAAATGTAATTTCTCAAGTATTTGCATATTTGCATACATAGTATATTTATATATAATTTTGACGAATAAGGCAAACTTAAAAGTTTCTTAACGAACCTAGCAAACATTGTTGAAATATAATTGTTACTTTTTTGGTAAAACAATTAACTCATACAAAAGGAGAGATGGTAAAAGGGAAATATTTACATAAAATATCTGCGAAATACAAAATAAAAATTATTTTCAAGTTTTATTACATAGAATTGTATAATAAATAGATCTGATTTACAATTATATACATTTAACACACACAATTCATTTAACTGTGGTTTTATAAAGATCATTTACTTCATATAGTATTTCTTTCTACTTTGCCGATAGTAACTTTAAATGTAGGTAATATATTTACATTTAAAGTTTTTAACATTATTTGTAGTATATTTGGTGCCGGCTTTTATTATCGTGTTGAGGAGTATATTATTCGCAAAACAAACATTACCTACATTAAAAGCATATTTCGCTACAATAGAACTTGTGTACGTAAGTGGGTTTATAATTAAATTTAATCATCTCTATCCCAAATTATTATAATAATTAACATATAGTTACACAAGAGTATGCGAAAATAACGGGCTCGTCATAAGTTATAACTTAATTTAGTTCTGAATAAGCCATTTGAGACTATAAATCATATATAATTAAAATGATATTCATAATAATAAACCAAGAAACTATGCAAATAGATACATTAATAGGTATTACGTCAGTAGGAACTAACAAAGAATAACATTATGTTTTACATTTAAATAAGATAAAATCACAATTCTTCATTAATGTGATACATTGCTTTTTGTCTTCAGAACATTTGCAAAATAAAATACTAATGTAAAGATATTAAAAGTAATGCATGTTCATTACAATATAATTGTAAGTTGTTTTTTAATTGCTTATATACTTCCTAAAGACTTTAAAAATCTTTAAACTGCTATCTAAGCAAGCAAAGATTTAGGGGTTAACTAGCCTTGTTGTGTTTTAAGCTTGTACTGATTACAATTCATTTAGGTGTATAAAGATCAGCTTCTAGTCAAATCCAACATGGTTGTAAAACAATATCGCTACGGAGAGTCTACCGTTTGCCTTCTGCAACGTTAAGGTATCGTAGATACCGATAATGTACGGTTAGACGGTAACTGTTGTCAGATTATTTGATTACAACAATAAGTATCATTGTAGCTATTGTACTGAATATGCGAGAAATTAAATCAAGGGTAATTTTACGGTTATTTTGAGTGTTTATTGCTCTCCTTGCTTCCCCTACGCCGCAATCCCCTACAAATTTGAGTACGTCATAATATTTATCTGCGAAACAATGTTTTCTTTGTATTACTTTCTAATGACAAATAGTCAATCACATATTGGTCTGTTGTATCGTAATTTTATTAATATATGATAGCCTGTCTTGGTAGCGTAACGTAGCATTATTTTGTATTAATTACTGATTTTAAACCTGGTCGACCTTTGTAAGTCGTAACCGCGTAAATCACCCGATGACTTCATACCCACTTAAATCAAAATTAAGTTGTCATGGTCAAGGATGATCTCATATTTTAAGTTAAGTAAACACCTGCATTTTAGTTAAATCATCAGCAATCACACTTACCTATTATACTTTAATTATACTGTTAATCATGATCATATGGAGTGTGATTAAAAGTAAATGTATTTAATATCATTAATTAATCATTTGATTGTTTGACCTACTAAAGATATAAATTTGACAGAAACTCTATTATAGCAGCTATGTTAAAGATCGACATACATATCTCTAACAGTCAGGACCGTCAAAATATAGAGTCTTAAGATTTAATTTATATTTACGACAATTATTTTATTCTTTGCGGCTTATAAATAACTTGATTCCGCAGCACAATGTTATAAAACATATATCTATTACATCAAAACATCGGTGTCATAGTCACAGTTATCTGTTCTTGAATACCGTAGATTATATTCCAAGAAGTTTCAATATCCAATCTTCTTGGGCATTCGTAGACTTGTCAACTTTACAACCAAACGGTTGTCTAATGGCATATAAAGCGACGGGCATCGACTTTCTTGTGTGTCTGTAAACGTTTTTACAATGGCCACTTAACGACTCTTGTGCTTTATTTCATTGTTATTATGTTCCTTGTAGAAAAATGCTTTAAAGGTTACCAGGGTTAAATAAATGTATTAGAGATGTTAAAGAAATAACTATGGAATATATTAATTTACTTATGTGATGTACAATTTAACTGAATGCGAAAGTTTTTTAATGCCACCAAAGTTCAAAATTACAATAAAAGTTGAATATAATGTAAAGATATATTGGCAATAAATTGTTAAAATTAATATTTACTGTTAGAAAGTTTTAACACTTAATTTTATTTTTATACTGTGTAGGTATTAGAAGATTCTTTATACCGAATGGAATCGCTATAAACATGTCTGAGTTTCTTTGTTATTAATTTATTATAAAAAGTACTTAAGTTTGGAATCTGCTGTTGTATATTTAAAACACATGATGTATGGCACATTGAAAGTAGGTAAGACTCCGAGTTATAATATTAATTAAAAAAAACAAATTTAGACAATTTTAAATATAACAATAATGCGGATAAAATATAAATGTTGTTTTTTAAATCATTGTGTCTTAAAATATAAATCTTTCATAGTGACATAAAAATGATAATAGAACAATGTTTATGTAATTTTAGTAGGTATCTATGCTTTTATGTCAAGATTAAGACAATTCAACTCAAGGTTGATCAGGTACAATTAATTTAGAACTAGTTAAAACAGTCACGTAATTGCAGTTACCTATAGACTTAGCCAAACGAATATAAAACTGTTAAGTAGCTACAATGTTATCTTCAGTTAAACAGTTGTAACGATATTTGGTTAAACGAAGTGCAGTGGTTACATCACACAGTGCAAGTACATAAAAATTAATTTTAATAAAGCACAAAATAATTTGGGTACGTGTAAAGCGACCACCCTCGTCGTTTACATTCGCGACAGCGTATTTTAATTAGCTATACATGAAAATGCTTTGAAACGGAGAAGGCCCGTGTGCGGGCGCGCATTTACCAAAATTATAATAGCAATATCACACTGTTGCGTTCGCCATGTTAGTTTACACACAATGTTTGTTTTGATAATAATGCCCTGCTCTAATTAGAAATTAAAAGTTAAAAAGCTTGTTCGTGTATTGTCTGAAGTTTGCACACGAAGTTGCCGCATTCTGTTCCGTTTAAACTTGTTCCAAATTGCTAGCTAGAGTTTCAAATGTGAAAGCGCTTTTCAAAGTGCAATTTTGTAGATTTAAGCTTCTAAAGAAAAAATGTTTCGCGACGGCTTCTTCGTAATAAGTGGTCGTTAAAGATTTCATTCCAGAACACTTGACAACCCTAATTAGGAGAACTGAAATCTAATAAAAGATAACTCGAAAGTCATAGCCAAAGCCGCATTCATAAGGAAAACTTCGGCTATTAAAATTCCTCTAACGAGTGCGAACCATCCAGTTTAATAAATACAGGCCCCTTCTAATTTTCCTCGGAGAGATTTAAGCGGCATAAATTTTGCACACTGAAAAGAAACTCTGTAAAAGAAGAGCTTGTACATTTTTACGATGGCGAATCTCATTCGCCCCTCGAACGGCGAGTTGTCTCTCCTTTAAATTAAATTTTCACTCCTAATTTGAAAGTATAATGTCATTTCACTAGAATTCCGTTATTAAAACTTTTAAATCATTCGGAAGTTTCCTTTTGTGAGCGCCTGAGGGTGGGTATTTGTGATTTTTTAATCAAAATGGGATCATTTCTAGTGATTTTTTACGACTGCGCCATACCGTCGGCATCAAATTGTCATTAGCCACTTGCGTACCGATATTGCTTTTCTTTTAGAAGTGCTGAGATTTTATGGAATATTTAATTTTCGACCCTTCGTCTTGTTGCAATTTTTGTCATCATACATGACAAAATTTTATTTCTAGCACCTGTATTTTTACACAGGTGCATTCAAAATTTTTGATACCTACACCTCTGCCAACATGCAAGCTGAGCGAACAAGTAACATTATGTTTTAAAATTTGAGAATTCACAAATCGATGTTAATATATAAAATACTTTTAAAGTGTGCCAGTGTTGTAAAGTTCTATCTCAACAAACAGAAAAACTATACAAACCCAAACATCTGCTTATTTGTTAAAAAACGATTTAGATTTTCGTCCTTATTCATTAGCCCGTAGATGCTGTCTCCTACCACCAATAATTCAGAACATCTGTTTTTAAAAACAATAAAGGGTTGTCGTTTGACAGTAGGTTGTAAATTCTGTCTCGTCGAATTGTCAGAATGGTCAATAAAATTGTCTGGAGTCCTTGACATACAGACACAGTGCAGACGGAGGTTTTATAGTCCATAAACATTTTACTAGCACGACCTTGGGTAGGGTCTGCAATGAGGTCGTTGCACTCAGTTTTACCGCTATTTCGGAGTTCCCAGTTATGATTAGACGGGGACGAATTGTTTGCATTGGTTGGTACGTTCCCATATCTTTTAGTAGCGTTTGTATATGGCAAACATGCTGTTATAGAACTCATATAAATGTACATTACGATAATAGGTTTCATGCACTTGTATTGCGAATGTTACATACAGGAATTCTTGCGTGCCTAGAGTATGGAATTGCATACGCAGATACATTGTTGTTTATGAGAGAGTAATATACATAAGTATAATAAAGATTTAGGTATGGGCACGTGCAAAAAATGGACTTGATGTTGCGTACAGGAGTTTATATTTATCATTTGCCGTTTTTCGAAACAGTTATTCTTCAATGTAAGAAAGTACCCACTTTTTACCTTTTTAATGGTAATCCATTAGAGTTTTATATGAAAGAACAATATATTACCTGACCAATACTTATAAAAAATCTACAGATGCTTTGTTTACATTCTTGAGCAAGTACTTTCCTAGAAATTTTAAAAGCATTGCGTCAAAATAACGGGCCTTCTGAAACAAAAATCCTTTGTGAATTCAAAGGAAGGGTTGTTTTTCTTTCGAAAGCAATAAAAGGGTTTGACTTTGTTACCCTTTCTTTGTTTATTGTTCTTTTATGGCGATGTATTGCACAAAGTGCCGTTCAGTGCAATATTTATTAAATTTTCTGGCTTACATTGTTCGTCTGTTGACCACGACAGCGGCATTTAAAAAAGTAGCTGTTTAAAATACGCTTTGTTATAAAAGAACCCTTTTTAGTGAGGTTCGAGGCGGTTATCTTTATATCATTGAACGCAGTCAATGTTAGATGTAAGTTTGTGTTGTTAAAACGTGGTTCGCTGCTTTAAATAGTTCTCAAATTTATTTAAAGTATGTCGGTCGAGTTGCTCGCACGGTAAGCGGAGTAAAGCGGCTACTTTATGAAGACTAATCACTGATGTCAGTTGGGGCAAGTATCTGCTTATAATTGATTAGTTTTCCATTCCTGTATGCGAATATTAATAAGTCTGTGGACGTATGTAAGACAGCCACACGTCTAGGCCACATTTTTCTCCTTAACATTTTCAAACAAAAACATACATAAACATAAAGCAAACGGAACAATATCATCACATCTAAATTTAAAAATCCAATCTCAGCGTGGAATCAGAGCCGAGTCCCGACATTCCTTCTTTTTATCCTCCCGAGTTTCTTATCCTACACGACATAAATCCTATCGACCCGTATAACTCTCCGCGACCATTAAAAAGATAAACAACTTAATATAGGTATAATAATAAACAAGACGGAGCCACGAAGCCGCTCAACCGACTTAGTTAGATCCCCGTACACACCGTTCATAATTTTATTTATTCACGAAACCGTAAATATCTGTAGGAATAATTCCGAAGGCTCTTTGCGGGGATTAAGGGGGCGATGCGGCCCTGAGAAAATTATATTCGGCTATAACAGTTATCATGCATCACCTGAAGGAAGCTTAATGTGCCTTTTCGCAATCTCGAGGGCGGCGCGAGCGACGCCGCGCGCAAATTACTTTTTCAAAGTATTTACATGTAAATAGAGTTGGCGTGTTTCGAAATTTGCGGTGCTGTATGCTTCCGGATATCTGCGTGTTGTATTTGCGCTTAACTGCTAACTGTCAAGTGTATTATCGCGAATGGGATTACGGACTAATGCGATCGCAGAACAATTGCAAATATTCGTCAGGTGACAGCAATTAAATATCATAATATGCGATTAGATTCACTGCTCCCATGTTATAGGGTGAAAGTTTTCAGTAGTTGTTCAATTGTAGCTGTCTATTATAACAATACTTAGATTATATTAAGACAAGATTAAATTTGTATTTATTTTATTAATAGGTATGTGTTACTGTTATAATATTTTTAAAGTAATGTAACTACACTACTATTACTAACCTTTTGCTCGTCTCATAACAAAAACAGCCCGACAATATGTTTTCATATTTAAATTATATGTTTGTCCATATATCACCTTGAGATAACTATTAACAATCATGTCAAAGTTCAGCAAGTTTAACATCCTGTCCTCAGAACCTCTCATTCGGCTAAAATCACAAATTTATTCATACATTCATAGGCTTATTAATCTGGCCGTTTCTCCTCCATACAGGATAATCCAAATTTGCAATTCGCCGAGAACTCTTTGAGGTGATATCGTTTAAAAAGCACGCCCTATACATAAAGCCTGTATAATTATCATCCATTCTACTTATAAACTTTCATAACGGCCTATACGTCGACTTAACCTCTACTTTCGGGGTTCGTCGGGTGCCGCTCTGCCACCCCGGGGTAAAACCCACCCCTCGCCTTATAATGGGCGTCTAAGAAAAACGGGTGCACGGTTCAGAATAGAAAATGCTCGTTTGGAAATAGCTTCGGTGGAAAGCTAGCGATTTATTCGTGCTACGGGATACGCTCAGAAAATATCCAAGAGCGGATTTTTAATGGCCCCATTGTTTCTATTTTAAACGCGGCGTGCGAATGGAATACTTAAGTTTGAGGCGTTTTGTTACGTCGCGTGTACCTAAACCTGCAGCTGCTTGAATTATTCAGAAACGATTGTATTAACTTCAACTCGGTTTGAATATTTTTATCTTACAAGCACAAAGGCGATCCTTACAGGCATAACAGGCACTGGTATCAATCGAGAGAAAGACTAAGACCAATTGTTGACTAAAGAAAGATCAACATCGTTGGAAAGTTGCCAGAATATAGGCTTGCTATGAGATACATTCCTCCTTCCTTTCAGAGAGCCAGACAAGCAAACCAGCGCTCCTGGTACATGTTAGAACTTACACCAAAATGCAATAAAATAATGCATGCAACCAATTTGTACCGAATATTACCAAGAAGCTGAACTGGTTGCCTATGTATATGATTTCCGATTAATACAACCTAGGTGCCTTCAAGTCCCAAATAAATAGGAACCTTCAAGATATGCATACTCAATATTAGACCATATCTTTGCTTATCCGCAAGTGTGAGATTGGTCAAACGCAAACCTATTCTCAATGAAAAGAAGGTGACGAAATCTATAAGTAAATAGGATCTTATTAAAACAGATGATAATATATTGCTTGCAGTAAAATATATATTTGTGCACGAAAAGCACCTAATACTACATATAACGCCTATAAAAGTTATCATTAATATGAAAGCTAAGCTCGGGACCCAATGTCTGCCTATCTCACGATTCCACGCGCGCTGCCTTTTTACACCACATTATAAGCTCCGATATTAGCTCCGTATTTCACTTATAATTCGCTTTCTGACGAAGAGGGTGCGCGTGCTCGACGCAGGTGTGCTACAAATGTGATTGTGTGCACTAAGCTTAAAACGTTCGCCGATTCATACAATCGATGAATAAAGATTTTTCCCTAATTAAGCGGACGAGTGTTAGTTCGTACCTAATTAAGCCATTGTTATGCCACTATTACTCGTTGTTATATCTATATAAATTGAGCCATTAATTATTTTTAATTATCTACTTTAAATATAACACGAAGCCGACTTAAAATTATTGTTTTGAAAACAACGAAAACTAATCTATTTTGGAAAGATATGTAATCTTCGAGACATCATTTTTTATCTCCGGAAGAGATAAAAATGTCTAAAAATAATGAACTAATAACATACCCAAAGCTTTCGGGCTAAAGCAAAATATATTAGTAGGCAAGTAACACATCGTTCCAGCGGTATAATGAACATGGCTCCCTCTAGCGGGGCCATTAATCAACCCCCTTGCACCCGCACACCCCAAGCTCCTTTGAACACAGATCCCCTCAAAAAAGCCCCCTCTCTCCCCTCACCCGCTTAGAATGTTTCCAATTCATCACGAGACCCCGCCCTTGACAACTCTATATGAGAATGCCGCGGTCCAAAAGTCTCGGATCGCCGCGCTATACAGTGAGCTAAGAGGGCTGATCAGGAACTTTTAAACCGTGGCGGTCCCAAAGTCCCTAACCGCGAGTAGAAAGTATTGTTCGTAAAAGCGATCACGGACTTTTGGTTAGTCGAGTGTATTTTCTTGTAATATCAAGTCGGCTGTGTGGCGGCCATTACAAATAAATTTCACCTTACCTTTATTTTTTAACGCAGATTCGATGTTGTTTCGTCGCGTTTCCACTCCTTTTTATTGTTAGATAAATGTATAATAGCTATACTTAAGGTGAATTTTAATTATCTAAGAAGCTTGGACATAGTTTTAATTGAACTTCTAGATTCGAAGCTGGCTATTCAAAATTAATTATTTAAAGAATAATAAACTTTCCTATTAAACGTTAGTAGAAACGACCTTACTTTTAAAAAGCTTTATCTACTTATTTATAATTATTGTTATTAGACTTGTATTTAGTTAGATGTTGATGTGTGATGTAAAACGTTTGACTTCTGTGTTCTGTAGTTTTAAAAATGTATGTAATTTATAATTATTATTCTAAATGGATGCTTTTATTTATTACCTACCAACTTTAATTATATGAGTTTGATTGGCTTACTAATAATAAAATTCGTGGTGAACAACTACTAAGTACGACACTCTTTGTTTAGAATACCCAAATTTAAAATATGTGTTGACTTGTAGTTTTCCCGCGGTTTCACCCACGTAAGTCCCGTTCCCGTGTGAATATCAGATTTCACCCCTTTACCCCCTTCAGGGTGGAATTTCCAAAAATCCTCTTTTAGTGCTCCCTTACACTCTCCAAGGAACATACATGCCAAATTTCAGCTTCTTGCGTTCAGTAGTTTCGGCTGTGCGTTGTCTGTCAGTCACTCAGTAACGGATGTTTTATATATATAGATTACACCAGTAAGTTATTGTACCGCCCGGGAATCGCACCGATAACACTTATCTCATCAATAGCGTGTTATTACTTAAACCACTGTGCTATAGGTTCAAGAAAACTTTAATATAGTATTCTATCACATACACACAACACCATCTAGCCCAAACTAAGCAGAGCTTGTACTATGTGTACTAAACAATGGATAAACATACATATACCTACACTTTTTTTTGTCAATGACATACATAATGGGTATACATAGAAACACCCAGACCAAGACTAACATCCATGTTCATGCACACAAATGTTGGACTTGTGCGGGAATCGAACCCGCGACCTCAGGCGTGGGAGTCCGTTACACTAACCAATACGCCATCGAGGCCGTTAATAATTGTCTTAATTTCTCCATTTTTTTAAACTCTGTTTATTTGTATACCATTGGGTTACTACTTTAATTGAACGCTTGTCAACTATATAATAGGCACACTTGCTTCCCATAGTAATAATTCATATAACAAGTCAAAGGATAAACAGCAACACACATTAGTATGTGATATATCTAGATCTATCTAGCTAGGTTGTATATCAGGCTGCGCTCGACACTGCCTGTTTAATAGCTTGGCACATTAAACGCATATAAATTGGTGTTGATTGCGCCCATTGAGCTCACACGTACCCTGATATATACAGTATGTACCTATATACTCGATATACAAACTAGAGTAAGTATAGATCATTATTGTTGAATATAAGAACAATGCGTAGGTGTTTAGCTATATTATTTTGCGTAGATTTTGCGATGTATAAAAGACAAGTTACCCCTTAAGATAATTACGTTTTTCTGGATGAAAGGTATCTAATGTCCTTTTCTGTAGGTACTCCTGACAATGAGTGTGCAAAATTTCATGAAAGTCGGTTGAGTAATTAAAATGTTAAAGAGTAAGCAACAAACTAACATTTACATTTATAATATTACTAGCTTCGCTAGGGAAGAGTTATTCTTTTCTGGATGAAGTACCCTATGTTCTTTTCTGTACTCCTGACAATGTGTATGCGAAATTTCAGTCCAGTACTTAAGGCGTAAAAGTGTTACAAACAAACAAACCGACTTTCGCAATTATAATATTAAGTTATGAAGTTAGGATGACGTTAATATATTGTTTTAAACTAGGCACCTCTTGTTGTTTTAGTTTACACTTCTCCATATTTTACTAAGGCTATGAATATGGCAATGCAGAATTATGATAATAAAACTTGAAGTAAATGCAAAATTGCATAGGAAATGCCTACGTCTCTACAAATAATTATTTTATAGTTATAATAAGTTATATTCATAATATTTTGACTTGACCCAATAGGAAATATTTAATCATTTGATGTAAGTATACAACTAATCTTATATTAAAAGATTGAGTGTTTATTGCATGAAATTAAATGTTCTTGATGTTAGTAAATACTCAAGAAGTACTACAATATTTACCTAGTTAATGTCTATAAACATTTGGCTATTGACTCTATTTCAGCCTTTTTGTTAATTAATAGTATAAGTTACGAAAAGGTATTTAAGTACCTAATATTTATTTGATAGAATGAAATACTTGTTTATAAAAGACACATACACAACCAATTTCAGAAACATTTCTTAGAATGTTACTGAAATTGGTTGTGTATGTGTCTTTTATAAACAAGTATTTCGTTACATACAACTGCATATAATTGCTACTTATAGCAGTTGTATGCCTAGACGTTATTAAATAACATTAACGTTGGTATTATTTTGGAAACAAAGAAAAGGCCGTAGCCGACGGCAGCATAAGGAAATGCAAAGAAGGCAAGCAAAAGATAAAGTAAACAAGGAAATAAGAGTTGTGATGCAATTACTTAAGGAAATGCCGTCGGCAACCGGCGGTACGCACACTGCGGGAGTTTGTCACATAAACATTTGAGGACTATTGCTATATTGGGTATTTTATTTGACTTTACTAGGTAGTATTCTTGTCTTTTGTAGATTATTAGATATCTTTTTTAAACAAGTCTAAAAGTAAGTTTTGTTTTAAAGTTTTATTGGGCGTTTATTTGTAATCTAACGATTAATGGTAACCCATTTTATTTGTTTGCGGTTATGTGTATGTTAGTTCTTTTTTAAATGCATGTCTTTGTCTAAAATTTTAAGGTTTAAATTATATAAATGTAGTATAGTATAATTTAGTATAAAACTATAAAATACATCCAAATGAACAAATAACACTAACAAATATTTTGAAATATAGATGTTTATACAAAATCAATTTATTTAAATAAATATCAATAAAACTTCGAAGTGAATAATAGATAACAATAACATAAAACATATAAACTACTAAAATGTGAAAACGATTATAGAAAACTACCATTTTGTTAGTAATCCGAGATCATTCTATTCACCACTTCAACGGTTTATAGTTAGCTACTAGAATGAATAAAACATCTACTTTATTACCCAAACTCACCAATTAATAGACAAAGAAACTAAATTGTACAAAACCATCACCCCGTCCATACAAATGTCAAGGAAAGTAGCAGTTTATTTCTAAGCACCACTTTACTACACCAAAACGTGATCTCTACCACGAATCTCAAATTAAGGCGCTATAAACCAGTCATCAAATCAAACATCACAATTCTATAAACGAATGAAATACACAACATTATTACTATATGTGAATATTTACATAATAAAAAACGTAAAGTGTAGGAGTAAGAGGCTTTTTATAACACTACAAACAGGTTCGTGTATACTACGCCTACTAGCTAAGCTAGTTCAGAAATAAAGCGGGCCATTACAAATCGTTTCCAAAACACTTTCAGTAATGAGTACGATCGTAAGTTCAACCAGTAAATTACGTGAATGCTATCTCCGATTGTTTGGTCTAAGGGATAGGACTTCGCGGGATGTGTACCGGATATGGGTTAGTGAAATTATATTTGAAGACCAATTCTCGTAATAAAAGCTGTTCAAAATTGAATTTAAATTTATTTTAAACATAATATTGTCTAATGTTTACGCGAATGTTATACATTGAAATTAAACAAACTTCATAGATACGGCTTTTATCGCGTTGTTTATTTTTTATAAAACACTATTATTACATAAGCCTGCTATATTGCATTATGTAAGGGGTGTCACTGACAAGATTGGCTACATATTGAAGCGAGATTCAATCAACACGTAAAGTATTACGTGTTGATTGCAAGCCGTTAACGAAGATAAGTCAATTTTTACCATCTGTCAAGTGCCAACTACCTTTACAAGATGCAGGGGGTCTATAAAATAGATTGTGACTGCGGACTTTCATACATTGGTCAAACCAAGAGAAGCATAGGCACCCACATAAAAGAACACATAGCTGATGTAAAACACCAACGCTCGTTGAAGTCTGCTTTGTGTGAACATGTGCAACAGGGGACCAACCATTACATGAGATTTGACAAACCACAGATTCTCGCTAAAGAACACCGATTCCTACCAAGGATGCTTCGCGAGGCTATTGAAATCAAAAAACATCCTAATTTCAATAGAGAAGATGGTTGGAATGTACCACCAGCATGGGATGCAATAATTCAAATAGTCAAACCCAAGAAGAAGCAAACCACAGCTAGACTTCATGATACTTTGAGCTCATTCTGCATAAATAGAAACACAAATGATTAAATTATGTTCGGGTACTTTGAAATAACTACACTGGAACATTAAGACAATTACCATCTTTGTCTCCCCGTGACCATGGCTGCTGAAAAGCAAGCGAAACGTCGGGGAAAGTGTAAAATTAAATCTAAATAGTTTGTATAATTTAAGTAGTATAATTTAAATAGCTTAAATTGAAGTAAACAGTAACTAGTATAAATGTTTAACAATAAAAGTGTAAAGTTTCAAAATTGTGTAATAATAGTGTTTTATAAAAAATAAACAACGCGATAAAATCCGTATAAAGTTTGTGTAATTTCAAAATTATTTTAAACAGCTTTTATGCCCGGGATATTATTACTTTTATAACAGATTTTATACATATAGTTTATTGGACTGTCAAATGTGAATTTAAATATAATTGATGTATACATTTGACGTTTATTTTAATCTAGTAGAATACTATTTGTGACATTTATGATACTGAGACTAGGTTGGAAATCTATTTTGAACAAGTTTTATTACGAATATTAGTTTATAACACCTTGGTAGGGGCAAGAGTATATGTCGATAATAAATTATATTTTGCTTCCCGGGCAAAGTAGTAAAGGTTCTTTCATCAAAAAAGTGGCAAAGTAGAGGCAATATAGAGCCTTATTACGTGGGAAATACGTAACGAAACGAAATGCGAGTGTTACATTTCTGTTAAACTGTGATATTAAACAATTCACATTTGCTAAATGTGAATTGTGTAATGAAGATAAATTTGCAAGTTTAGTTGTTAGCTATCGTGGAATTTTCTGAATACCATTTATTTTGCGAGAAATTTCTCACGCGAAGCCTTATAACCAACAGTTACAATTTATAATGGACTGCATAGTTAGTACCGTGGTTTGGTTTGAATTGTGGATCGGACAAAGGGTTTTGAATCATCTGTAAACTTGTCTCCGTAGTGGTACATAATACGGAAGTATGCCCAGTAAACAGCATTAGATTCGATCCTTTTAAGTGAAATTTAAGACATAGCTAACGGAAAGTAGACCTAATGTATCTCTGCCTGCTGCTTTAGAGATATAGGCGTCTATGTTTATTATCCATAATTAATATCATTGTTATTTGCTTAGCTGATCAAATTAATTAAAAATCCTTGTTCTACCTTAATGCATAAAAACACGTATAAATATGATATAATAATAATATCAGCTTTGTATTATGAAATAGTCTGTATATTGTTATTAAACTGTCCCACTGCTGGGCACGGTCCTCTTCTTAGTGTGAAAAGGTCTAGGTCATAGTCCATACATTGCATTATATAGTTTAAATTAAGATAGAACAAAATATTTTAATGTCAACATCTTAAAAACCTAGCTAGCTAGTCTTTCATAAATTGCACCGCATTGCAAGAACAGCACCAGTGCGGGACTAGTTTATTTGCAATAAAGAAAGTGGAATCCCGGGTTGCTCTCCAATTACCGGGATATACGCGGCAATCCCGGTGACGTGTGGCCTAGTCCCGGGTACGGGCCAGCAATTATACATATTGCGAGAAAAGCCATTCCTATATATCGCAAACGTGGTACGACTTGAAAAACTATGGATTTGTTATTGTTAGATATCATTAAAAAACTATATGTTTGAAAGTAATTGATGTTCGTTTAGTGTTGCACTTTTAGTGCCATATTTCTTTATAAATTAAATGGCAATAATATATATCGGTATAAACATAGGTATCTATGTATAATATTCTATTGTATATTCGATAATAATTATATACAATGATATTAATATATTATATTAATCTAAAGTTAACGACACTAATCTAGACAATTTATTCTTAATTTAAAGACAGTTTTCATAATCACTAATATAAATTTCTTGCGGCTATAAACACATATCGTTGGCTGTCGTTTTAATCTGTGGTAATTATTTTGTATTATTAATTTGGCACACTTTGGCTTAATTTTATTTTAATCCTAATTTACAATATGTAATAAAATATATAAACAAGTATTAATAATTAGATATCTCATACATCTGATGTCTCAAGCATAAATAGTTTCGTATAAATTGAAATAACATCCCAATCAGAGGTCGAAGTGCGTCAGAAGTTATGAAAACTCACGGAAAACCTACAGTTATTTTATCAACAAGTTTCCTGTGCAGATTACATTTAATTGCTACTGTGTTGCTACGTTATAGATTCTTTATTCAGATTAACATATAAATAGAACAATCTAGGCTTATATTAGATATACGAAAACCAAATGAAAATCAATCTTTTCTCGCCCACAAATGTCGTCAGGGCAATACCGATAGTCGTTTATTTCCCCGATCGTCTTTCCGTACGCACGTCCTCTTAACCCCCCGACGGCGATGTGGGACAGACAGGCCCGGGATTGTGCCCACGGGACGCATACACTAGTTTTTCCAAGCATATCTTATTGCTCTTTTGTTGATACCCGAGGCCGTTAGTTTCATCGCTCGGGGCTCACGGGGTAAGGCAACGCCGAGTTTGTTGCACGGAATTTGTGAAAGCAGAATTGTGTAATTCACAAAATCATGTTATGCTTTTTCGGAAAATTCCTCGTGTCTAAATAAATCTTTTGAAGAATTTCTAGCTGACATTTAGAATTAAACTAAGGATTAACATAGACCGTCTGAGAGGGGGAAATGTATGAATAAAATTTTCATAATTTAGCAATGACTTTAGTATACTACTATGTCTGCATTAAAACTGTTCTACGCTTCCATTTTGAGCAAGATTTAGAAAGGATTAAAACATGCAAATCAAACAAGTACCTATTCCAACATTGGGGATGGCCCCTACGAACTACGACCCTTCTCGTCTTATTTATTCATCCGAGTTGGAAAAAAATGTTGTTTTGTTTACTCCCCATTTCAAACGCGGGGGAGGTCAAAAATATGCTCCAACGGAACTATACGATTTATTATGTAACAAGAGAAGATATTTTTGCTTGTTTTGTGACAATAAATCTAACTATCTAAATAATGTCATCGCCCGTTTCGGAAACCTTTCCTATTTGCATAATATATATTATAAAAAAATCATATACTTAACAAGCTGCATAATAAAAAAACATATGGTTACATAGTAGAAATATAATAAATATTCGAAACTGATTTTAAATATTCAAAATTATCGCTACGTTGCGAGGCACGAATTGTATTAAAGTGCCAATGCCTACAGTTTTATTGAGAACCATGATGTAATTAACAGCAGGCTAATTACGGCCCTGCACGTAACACATTCGTAATAAAACTATGAATAAAAATAAATATTAAACACTTGTGTACATTTATGTTACTGGGACGTTTAATGGGTTAAGTCGTCCCCTGTAAACACGGATTTAACTCACGACATTATCTCTCTACTTTTATACTAAGAATGTAAAGAAAGAAAACGCTGAAAGAATAATATTTTATCTGGAACAGATATTTATCGAGCTTTGGTGAAACTATTTTAGTTGGCCAAAAGGGAAAGCGAAATACCCGATTCATGTTTTAGTACCGCTATCATTTTAGTAAGTTACTGACCAAAATTACTGATGCTTTCCATTTTCTATGTATCGTACGATATGCCAACATTTATTTTTATTCTTCAGGTCTTACTAAAGATTTTCGAAATATCAAATTGAATGGAATGCTTGCATGTTTTAAAGGAAATTCTCTTTTAAGTTAGCTTGAGATGAATCCCGCTGCAAGACGCACGCTAGAGAATATAACCGAATCCTCAGCTTACCCTTAACTTCTCCGGATTTCTGCACCGATACTTGACACTGTTTCTCAACATATTGAACATTCAACAGAACCAGTGTCTATAGCTATAAACGACATGAACGTGAAGAAGTCAAACCTATTATTACCGTTCATATAAAATTAAATTTTGCACCGTTCATTCCTTGTTACAAACATTCCTTATTTAATTTTCTTTGAAAGAACATTTTTGAGCGCCGCTGGCTTCTTTTATTCCACCCCAACGCTACCCTTTTTAAGGGGATTTCTTTATGTTGTGAGAGCTCATTCATAGCGTCCATCAAGACGATTCCAAGCATCGTTACGGTCTCGGCAAATGTACCGAAATCATCGCTTCACTGCCGAGCGCCGGTCGGTGTGGTGTATGGACATATTGTACCTACCTAACCTAGTAGATATTGTAATAAGTAGATAGTAGGGTATTTGATTCAATTTGGACTTTCGGTTCCGGAATGAAATCACTGAGTAACTTGTACGGGATGTTTGTACGTTCTCAGTTGATTTTGTACGAATTCTTTTTGTTACTTCCAAGTAAATATGTTTGACTTTGTTACATCTATAGTATTGTTGGTAAACTTTCTCTATGTTACCAATATAGTTTGAATTGGTGTAACTTGTATGTTGCCTGCGTTCTCTAATTTTGTCATGGGTTTATTACTATGTTCAGCAGATTTTTACAGGATTTAACTATGATAAAATGGATTTGAACTGGCGATGTCTATGGTAAACGTAATTGTATGTGAAGAATTAAATTCAACCACATTATTATTTGGAACGATTTTTTTTAGTTGACGTATATTAATAATAATAATATTTTTTTATTAGCCAAAAGAGTACATAGCGTATGACATTATAATGTGATTACATATTAGTTTGAATACATATGTAAACTCTTTAAAAGTAAAATAAAGATCTGTTTGCTTTTATTGAGACAAGTTAATTAATACACAGCACTAATTAATTTATAAAGGTTAGGTAGATATGTTCTTGAAATACTTTATTATGTAGATATTTTGTATATATGATGTACATATAGTATCTATTATAAATGTATAGTTATCTTATTTATAAATGAAATGATATTATATCAAAGTTAAACAAAGAACACTTACATAAAAGAGTAAACAAGTATATATCTGGAAGCCTTTTAATAATTTAAATTCGTATTCAAGTCTACGTCAAAATGTTCCGACAAAGCTTGTGGACATTTTGCGGCGAGAAATTTTGTTTTAATAAAGGCTCTATTGCGACCACCGCAGCCGTCGCTTCGCTGATATTACAGACGAACACCCACTAATGCCCTCTTTTCATATTACGCTCAAGCATTATTATGTGCTTAGGGTTGACAATCTCTGGCTTATGCCGTGTCTGGGATCAAAGTAAGGAATTATGGCTGAATATTCTACTGGAGTCATCAACATTTTAAAATTTCGGTATCGAATCTTGTACTCTATCACAAAAACAAAATACATTTTTTCCTTGCTTATTGTTTTAAACTAGTAGAGTTGTGATTAGTTTCACGTAACGGTAACAACATTAACTGCAATGCACACACGAAAACATTTAGTCAACCCTCGTAAATGAGGCGTACAAACAAAATAATATAGTGCAGGACCGTAGGTCACAATGACCACCGCGTGTTGTGCCCGAGAATGTTGGCAATTAAGATTGGCGACTCCCTACGTAGTTAATCCGAAAATACGTGCGTTGGGTGTTTATTGACTACCGACGGCATTTACGGGTTGGTTTGTTTTCAAAAGAAAAATGGCAGTTATGTTGTTCAGAGAATAAAAATTACTTGCTCAAGTACACTTTGCTCGCTATGAACAAATAATATTAATGGTAATCAGTGACCTCATTTCATATTCATGTAAATTATTTGAATAAAATGTCTTTGAATAGGCTGAGTATACTTTAAAACATGTTACACTTTTCCGGTCTCCCCTTAAACTTAATAGGTCCTTACAAATCGTAATTATCCTTAAAGATCCTAATCCTCTACTTGTTTAATCAACTTCAAATTGTTGAAGATTCTAAGAAAAAACTTCAAGAAGTAATTACCTATTTAAAAAGTTAACAAGTAAAACTCAGTGGAAATCGTGAGTACCTAATAAGGGGCACAGAGTGGAGGCTCCAGTCCGGCACGTCGGGTTTATGGACCGTTAGTGCTACTGAAATCAATAAAAGTACCGGAATGTACCGCACATGCGCAATCGAGACACCCACTGCTACTGACTCAGCTACATTCATTTTATAGCCACTTGTATTTGTGTCTATGGCCATTTTGTACTCTTTACTGTTGACGGAGTAAAAAAGAAGGGCGAAATTAATTGGCACGGGTCGTAAATACCGTCAGCGGTAATACGGGGTTGACTTTTTTACCGGCGTAATTAAATGTTTTGATAACTTTTATTGTTCTTGATCTACCTTTTGTTTTTGTTAGCAATACATTTCTAGGTACTTTTGGTACGATGAAAATGCCTACATATTTGCGAAAACATTCCGTCATTCATTACGGTACGGAGCCATGGCCATCGATGATAAAGCTACCATGAAAGTTTAATGGTGTAGTTAGTGTTAGGGATGACGTCATAAGACCATAGATTATTATAACCCTTCTCATACACACCTACTCTACACCTCGTTCTATATTTGACCCTTGAATAGGGTAGCGAAGGGTTTCTAATGTAAAAAGAATGTCTGAATTAACAATAAATAAGAAACTACCATATCGGTGAATTTATTTTTCTAAGGAACGTGTAGGTACTGTAAATGTCAGTTCGTTATTATTAATAACTCTCCGTAAGAGGCTGTATGTATACCTATAATGTATTCCTAATAAATTTTAAATACTTACGTACGAATCAAACGATTATAGTTTTAATGACGATGATAATAAGGTCGTTCTCACAGTCGAATATAGCTCGGTATTGGAAAATTATTTGGAGAATCTTTTTATTTATTGCACAGATAGAACGACCGGTAAGCAAGAATAGATGGGGTTTCACGCTGTGACTAATGGAGGCTGCTTTCATACAATCTTGTATAAGTTAACATTAGTTTGAATTTATCGCACAATGAAGATATCTCAGCTCCGCCCACCGAAACCGATTAATTAGGTGTTTTATCTTATAAAAACTTCGATGTTCGGAATTTACTGATCAAATAATTTATTATTATACATTTAAAGTATTTCGATGAACTTCACATGTTAATCAGCAGACATTTCTTGAATATTCATCGTCGTAATTATAAATTAGTCGAACGCTTTTAAAATGAAGTTTAATAACAACATACTACCAATTTGGGGTAATAAAATCCTTTTACAAAAGCGTATCAGTTCACGTAACTTAAACTATAAATCACAGCTGTGGGAAAATTTACGAACTTAACGATTTACAACGAACATTTTACGAGACTTTTATGAACTGTCCGACCATCAAATACATTTTATTATTAAATCACTATTCGTTTAACAATTTCCCGGCCATCAGCCATCAACGACAAAGCTGATATGGCTTTTAACGGCACGACAATTAATTAAAAAGGCATAAACGCCACTTTTATACACGGAGAGCCTATAAAGACTAACTTTTATGCGTCGTAAACGCGATTGTCTGTGGACCCTGTCGACTTCGATACCGCCGCGCGCCGCTTTGTGGGGCGATGTCAACCTACTATTTCAAGAATCCCGCAGATGAGTACCGGAAACGTCTTGATAACTGTCAATTTTGAGTACATTCGGTGATTTCCATAGATCCCAAACATCTATAAAATATTATCGAACAATAATATGGATAAGACAGCTAAAATATAATACCTACGTAATTCGCAGGTATGTCAAAAAATAAGTGAGATCGTGTATTTTTTTCGACGACCTCGTTTGGCACAACGATTTCAGACTCCATTAATGCGAAATATAAGTCGATAAAAAAAGGATTCCTTACGTATTCAATGGCGTCATACAAGGCCTTCTAGTTTCTAAGGCAAGTCGTATCTATGAAAGAAGGACACGTCGACCAGACTATAACATTAAATCACAGAGATACTAAGAAAGAGCACAAACATCACATAAAAGCAATTCCGATCAAAAGCTGAATGTCTCAGAAGGCGAATAAAAGAGATTTATCTGCCTCCCCCGAAGGAAACTTGGAATGAAAATTGTGAGATTTTTTAAATAAACCATTAGAGAAAAAGTTCCGGGCCATTTGAGGCGGTTTATTGTGGCACTATCGGGCGCCATTGTTGACTGCAACGTAGCTTTTGATACGAAGAAGTAGCTCGCGTGGAAGCGGCATCTATAAGGTTTAATAAAGCCTTTTATAGCAGCATTTTATTGTCTAGGTATATAAGTTATGGTAATAAGGTTAAAATTGCCAGTAATATTTTCGGGTCTACACATACTAAGCGGTGATGTAAAATACATATCGTCTGTATATATACCTATGCATATAAGTAATCACTACGTCCTACCTAGCAAGGCGTCGGATATGGTGGGTTGGATACCCACACAAAACAAAATAATTGTGTGATTCACAATTAGTTACGCGTAGTGTTGGTGTTATCTATCTGTTATATCAGTGGGATTAATATTTATTGCAAATGTATTAATCTATTTAAAGTAAAACAAAAGGTCGATATCTCTAGAATTATATTTCTCAATGAAATCATAGAATATATACATTGTTATTAATTTGCCCTTCAGTATAAATCACTTCTAATATAAATAAACATATTTATTCTTAATATAAATATATTAATAATATGTAAACGTCATGATATATTAAGATTTATAGTCACGACTGTCGTGAGTTAACACGGAAAGAGCAAATATATTACAAAAACTATCAAGTAGGTAACTTATTATCATAAAAGCGGTGTAATAAATAATAGCGTAGCCTTGACGGGGTATAAAGCCCTCTGATACCTACGTCTACTTGGTATATGAGTTATTTTTCTGTTATTTTACCTATTATCTCTATGTGTAACGAGTGATATAAGGCAATTATAAACTGCTAATTGTAAAAGAATGTGATGGATCCGGCAGAAGTAAATAATATCTATGTACTTACGTTTCGCAAGCTATTTCTTCTCTAGTTTTTGTGGTAAGTTGCTGTGGGCCAATAGCCTTCCAAAAGTTTTAGGTTCGTATTGATGATGTGAGTGGTGGAGAGCTTGTTATATTGAGAATTTATCGATAGAAAAGCATTATAACTCTTTTCTCAACTAAGGAATTTATTTATTTCCATTATCTAGACACACACTTTACAAAAACTAAATTAATGAGTCATTCTAAAACCAATAGAGGCAGCTAGGAAATGTGTCGTATTTATTGAGTAATAATGATGCTGCGTACCTATATAAATTAAATTTTAACTGAGATTAGCTATTTGCTCAGACGTGTACAAGAATGTGTGCTTAAACTTAAATGCACTTTCTATTCGCCTTATAGTCTCCTCGGTCTTATAGTCGAATAAAACGGCAATGCAACATGACCGGCAAGAGATCAGGCCTAAGAACAAAGGCTGTATGCTCTCTGAGGCAGGGGAACGAAACTTTGCTAACTGTTTAACCATGAGTTCCTATTTAGAAAATACCGACAGAAAAATCAAATACCTTTTCTTGTCTTCATCCAGGATTTGACCCTGCAACTTTACTTTTGCAGCTATATGTATATATGTATTAGACTAACGAGTTAGTCAATCGTATTTTATAGCGCTTGTAAACGTATCTAGCACACACAGTTCACCATAGCTCCGTGTATTTGACTCTAGTCGAGATTTGCCTCCAAGTTATGTCCCTGAAATGGAGTGTTTGTAACCATTAATTTTTATATCCAACCGCATCCTTTGATCTCGTTACATGATAACTAAATTACTCTATAAGAATATCACATATAAGAATATTATAAAAATTGTAAGTTAAAAACTTCACACTTCTAACGAGAGAGACTACTTTGTATGGTAATGAAGAATACATTTCACGTAAAGGGATGCACTGTGTGATTGTACTCACAGATTATATTCAAATAGCATAGTTAAGTTTATAATTGAGTGATAAATATTAATATGGAGTGCACAGTTATTCAGTGTTATTCACCTATTCTTGTCTCTGTAGTGTTTGTTGATCTATTTACGAATATTTTGAATTTTCTTTGAACAGGAAAATTGTTTGCATGAAAGATAATGTTATACGCAATTCATAATACCGATGTGTTTTTTATTTTGTCATTCTATGTCTTTTCTAGTCGAATAACGAGCATAAATATTGTATTTTTCAATGAAGCTAGGAAATTATAAAGTAAGTGTGTATGCATCAGCGCCAACATGAATGTGTGTGTAAGCAATGTGTAGTTATTACGGTCGCTACACGCCTACTAATTACCCTCTGTGACACGCACACATAGTTAAGTCAGCTTTTTATGACAGTGTTACCAGGTTTACATAAGGTGATCATATATTTTGTCTTAATTTTATGTCGCTTTGGTGATAATTATCGTAATATTTAAATAAGTAATTACTCGCACTTATGGATTTCAATGTCGAAGGAATGAAAGCTAATAAAACTTTAAAATTAAATAATAGTTATTATAACAGTGTAAAATCGTGTAAAACTATTAACTCATCTCGCGTCTAATTACCAGACACAATAGAAAAAGCATTGTTTTGCGCCCAGCCCTGGGCTCGCGACGCGAGACGAGTTAATATAAAATAGTAACCATGACTAACATAATAAAATGTATATCTAATCAGTTTGTTATTTAAAGAAATTGTTGAAATTTATTGAAATTACCATTAAGGGAAGGCGTATAAATCTTAGTTACTTTTGTTTTCTGTGTGGTTTGGTTTTAACACTGTTTTAATTTTTATCTACAGACAGGGCATTAACACCTCTAAAGCTGTCAGTCATAGACAAAATAAGTAATTTATTTATGTGACGTATTTTTATAATAGGTACTAATTCTTAGGTTTTATTATTTGTGATACATTTTTATATTGTATACATTACAATCATATAAAGTTGAAGTTATGTTCAAACATTTTACCAACCTATATACTTACATAATTATCACGTATAGCATTCTATAAATTAAAAGGAGTAATATGGACAAAGACTATTGTCAGATTAATTTAAAATTTTCAAGAAAATGTTTAACTAATTATGTTTTTTCGTAACAATTTAAAACTACAGTAAATAGATTGTATTTGAAATAACAATGCGGATTAGAGCATTACAAATAAAATTCTTGTGGGCGTCATTAATTTGAAAACGTATTGTTTTCCTCGACACATTGTTTTTGTCTAGCCAGAACCATTTTTTATTTATCTATTAAAACATATGTCTCAATAAATACGAAAACTAATGTGTTCCTACAATTTACGAATCCAAATCCCGAAGGAACATATAAATACTTATAAAACGTTATTTTTCGTATCAACAGATTTATCCTCGGAGGGTAGTCGTATTTATTTGTGGAAGCAGTCAGTCAGGGGTCGGGGGTGGGGATGGCAAACACAGGAAACGGATCTAGCGAACTTTCCCGCGCAACCGGCAAAAGGGAGATTGAGTATCCTGTTCGAATGGGGTAACTGTAGGTTTTCGGTAATGGTGGATATATTTTTATTTGACTGTCTTTTATTTAAAGTAATTCCTCCTTGGAGAAACTGAAGTCAATTAACGACGATATTTGCTGTCACACTTACTCACATACACGCGCGCAAATCCTGACATAGCTATTTCTAAAGGGAAGGGATATCCGCAAATTATATTTGTTTAAAATAACTGGTAGTCAATAGTAGTCGTGTAGCAAACAGATGATATGCCGAATGGCTGAGAAAAGTAGGAAATTATTTTGTTTGAAGTTGTGGTTTAAACTCACTTACTTAACTTTAATTAACTTAACCTTTGACGTTCATAAGTGTTACTTTGTGACGTAAGTGAATAAATGATTTTTGACTTTGACTTTGACCTATAACTAGTAGTGCAAATATATTTACATAATGTTATCTGACTGAAAGTAGTCCGCATAGCTAACACCTAAAATGATGATGATATCGACTTACAGAAAGTGTGAGTCAATTATAAAGCTTCATGTGATTATATCAATTATACATAGAGTTAGATGATGTCGATGATCTTGTCTTTCTAATATATCGAAATGTCTTTATATAATAATTATAACCAACATATCAAGGCAGTAATAAGTGTACTGTGTTAAAGTATCGACTTCTGATCGAATTTTATTCATGTTATAGGGCTTACTAAAGAGGTGAGAATAGTACATACGCCACTGCACTCAAGTAGCAACACTAAATAAACACACTATTTTATTTGTAACTCCTATTGTAATTGGCTAGCGTAGTTCTTAGCTGTCCCTGAGGAGTACGCTAGCTTTAAAGTCTAGTATACATTAGTGAAACAAAAATACTGGTTTGTGTTTAGTAACTAGCCCTGTTTCAGAGTCTTTAAGCTAACTAGAGTCTACAAATACCTATAGCTTTGACTTAGAAATCATAATTAATGAATTGTGATTATGAAAGTTTGAAGTTCAACTAAAGAATTTGCTGTATTGTTTACATAATTTACTCACATATAGTAGTAGTAAAAGTAGTAAAAGTGTTCTGAAATAAAATTCTGTAATGAAAGTGTCATTACATAATTTTATTTTAGAACACTTTTATTCAAAATTATGTATATAAAAGTGTTCTAAATTAAACAGCGCGACAAAATCCGTATTAATTAGTTTTCATTTCAATTTAGAACATTCGCGTAAACGTAAGACAATATCACAATTCTAATATAAGTAAAGAGCAAATCACATCAATTCAAAAATTATAAACGAACTATTACAGGCTATCAATAACTAAGATTTAACCCAACTGTAGTGACCTAAAATAATATTAGTTTTCTTTACTCTATAAAAGAAAGTTTACCCTGTGACCTCTCCTGAAACAGTGTCCACCCTATTCTCCTGATATATTTATATACATTAATACCGGTTTATAGCCGTGAGATAAGCATAAATCTGGCGGTAGGCGGACCGCGATGTATCTACATCCCACTTTATTGTTATACCGTCGAATTTATTTATGAATGGTCGAATACTCTGAGTAAACGTAAAAAGATAAACATTTACAGGACATTGTTCTACGACAGTTTTTTATTTGTTTGCTAATGTTGGTTCTGTGCGATAATGTTTGTATGTGTGTGTGCGTAGTTGATTAATTGTTTTTCAATCATATTATACTTAGCGATAGCCTAGTGAGACACTGTTGGACGGTCACGCAGAGGTCTTGAGATCAATCCCAGGCGCGCACCTCTGACTTTCGGAAGTTATGTGGGTATTTGATAGTTAATTTTAGCTCACTTTAACTATGACCTACTTTTCATACTGAGAAGAGCGGCCCAGCAGTGGGACAGTTTAAATACAGAGCTTACATTATTATAACTTATTTATTAGTTTGTAATTGTCTTTAAAGTGAATACGATGTTGATAAAGCAAGCATGTTGAAACGTGACCCGTATTTAATCATATTTCACAACATTTATTATTCCACACATAAATTTAATAGCATATGCGTTCTTCTCTACGTGATGAAAGTTCTGAACGTGTTATGAAAAATGTAATAAGTTGACTTGTCATTTCATTCGCATTTCATTTAATACTTTAATTTAAGAACCAATAAAATACATTATACATTAGTACATGATTAAATTTAACAAATCTTTAGCATATATTTTTTATAAACTACTCAACGATTATTATTATAGTACTCTATGAAACATAAAATCTTAAAAAAAAGTTTCCACTCAAAAATTACTATATCATATAAAATTCCACGTAGAACATTTTTTAACCCTCCATTGCGAAGTATAAGTACAGAAACCAGTGAAATTAATATAACAAGCCCTAAAACCTATAAAACACATGCTTGCCGGGATGTTTTAAACATTTATTGAAGATATAAGGAAAGCAATTTTGATGGTGAAATGGTACAACTGGAACGTTTTGGTACATTACTTTCTAGCTGTACCTAGAATGTTGCTCTATTTCGTGAAGGGCCTTATTCTATTACGACCAACGGAATAACTAGTCATATTAAAAATAGCATGAAACATTTAACTTCGTCACACGTAATTGTAGTCTAAAACTTTACTTTCGATTTAATTGCGATTCATTTTATTATTTTGGTAATTGTGGTTATTTTAATTTATAGCCATTGTACGAACATATTAAAATATTTTAAGTTTAATCTTTTGCTTTATTTAACGTTTTCTTTCATAAGTAAATTATTTATAAATTAAATGAAGGTTGCATATTCATATATCTTACATATTATAAATTAAAAGTAATAAATGTGCTTTAGACCCTATCGTTACTTTTGTTTAAATCTATAAATTGTAGGTACCGAAGTTTACACCAAAATTCAGGCTTAGAACAGCTCGCACTAATAAATTAAACCTCAAATATGAATAAATTTTGATTTCGATTTTTGTTTTAGGTTTCGTAGCTCTCGGAACTAAATTTTGATTATATAAACACTAAGTAGATTACCACTAAATACCGAATTAATTTATTATAGCAAATCATTGTAATCTTTAAAATTAATCGTAATATTACCACCTAGATACAAACATTTCGATCATCAGTTCATTACATACTGAAAGTAATAATATTGACATCTAAACAGTTTAATCTCTTTCAGTGACTTAAACCTAATTTGTTAAGTCTTAGAATACCGGACTTATTTTAATCTATTTTGTCAGGCCATCGCTGTGGCGCTACGACTCAATAGATTAAATAACAATTGAAATTGCAGTCTAAGATTATTATATCCGGTAGAAATGCTAAGATAGAGCAACATCCTTACCGAATCTTCCATTCTCTAAGCAACACGCTACACTAAAGGGAGGCTGGAGTAAAATATGAATTCAGCGCGTCTCGGCTGTTTCGCGCACACGCGACTTGTTTATCCTTTTAAGGGAGACTTCTCATTTCACACAACTGCTATGATTGCTATATAATCGCCAATGTACCTTGACCTACCCCTCCCCCTTCACGTATGGGTGACGCGACGAAAAAAGTATAATGTAAAAGAAAGTAAGAGCTCAAATAAGAATGGTTGCAACGTTAGGCGTTTTCGTAATGGCGCCTCACGAATGAAAGCAGATTTTCGGCAACTGATTATGAGTCCTAATACGTTTCGTTATGTTAGTTTTGTTATGTTTACCGGTTTGTGTATAGCGTGTTTATGTCGTTTATATATTAGATTCTTACTTTGCAAGTTGGTACATAATTGTAGGTACCTCCTATGGTGCAATATTAATAATTATAATGATTACAAATTTTTATAAGCCTTGATTTGTTTGACCTGCATTTTAAACGGCGCTTATTAAAAAAATACCGTGGGTACATTTTACTAAAAATGGCTAATTAATTTTATAACGTTTATGTAATAAGTCGAATAACTTTACTACTGTTAACTGCTTAACCAATTTTTATCTACTAGGGTTACCTAGTACTAGGGTTATCGATGCCGTCAATCGACGATCGGTCCATTGGTCTGGTAACACCCTTATAGAAAATATAATTGACTTATTGAATGAAATGAAAAAAAAATCTACCTATATGAGTATACCTATGTACTATATATGTATATTTTTATCCATATTCGTTACTAATATGTTCTTATTTTTGTTGGAAGCACATTTAATGTTAAAAGAAGTTAAGCTTCCTTGTTATGTTTTGATTACCTCCTATATGCTATATAAACTTAGTAAAGGATATTAGACATGTCTGACTAAACTATTGCAATAAAAATATTGCTTAGGCCCCGCCATAAATATTTTACCTATAATTATATGCTATGCTATAGATCATATCGTCTTAAGTGTAAATAATTAAATAGATTTTCGCAAAAATATATGCACCGAGAGAATTTGCCCGCTATCCAAACTGGCTCAAACTTTGCAGCAACATTTAAGCAAGTAATAGAATTCCAAAGATAAATATGTTTCATATAATCAGTGGTTGTGTGAGAATTAATTTCACGGAGTTTTATACACAATTCTTACATCACGATAGTCATTTTACGGCGGACGAGAATTACAATACAAAATTGATGTATCGTACTAATATTGATATAATGTGGGTATCGAATCTTTAGAACTTAATGCATTGGTTCATTGGAGCTAACCGATAGTTCATATTACGCATTGGCAAAGAAAAGGTGAAAGTAAGAACCTATATTACAACAAAACTGTTTATGGTGTCTAAAATCTAACAAGCACTCATTTTTTATTTATCACAGTATTTTTAAGTAATAACGAAAAAGCCACTGTCAAACTAGATTAAAAACTATGACGTTATAACAAAACGCTGCGGTTGAGATATTTTATGTGTATGTTTGCATGTTTTGGCATCGTATCAAAGTATTTTTGGCTCGCAAAGCACTTCATGAATGCAGTTGCTATTGCCATCCGATATATATTACGATTATGAACATAGGAATATATTATGTTTCATATGTTTTAGGAATTTAATTTGTTTTAAAATATTCATAAATATTTAAAAGCGTTTATGGATATTTTAAAGGTTAAGGTATACAATTTAGGTACGCAGATATCGGCTGAATAGATACAGATATAAAAACTGTGTATTATGTCTCGGATAACTTTTACTGAGACATTCTAAAAAGAGTACTAATTAACAGAATACATTCCTCATAATGTGAACAGTTGAGCACAGCAGAATTATTAGTAAGTGCCACTTAAAATACTACATTAGAGACATATCTACGAAGCAACTATTTTATTTCCATACTTTAATTACTATGCAATTTGTATAAATCTGTATTTAATATCAATCCATTACTTCTTATTATGAAAAAAATTTTTTTTAAGTATAGTTAGTAACTAACCTACGTTAAGTTTCCAGCCCTATTCGTTTTTGTAATGCTATTTTATCAAAAAAGCCATAACACAAAATATTGGCTCGAATTTGATACAGCGGGTTTCTTGAAGTCGGTTCAAGACCATTACAGGGAAAGGGTTATCGTCACACTTGTAGCTTCTAGTAGTAGTGATGTTATCGGTCGCTCCGTTTCCCTAGTAGGGTAGTAGACTCAATATTGGATGTTTCGTGCCCATAGAGAAGCCATCAACCCATTGTGGTTTCATGTTTGCATGTGTCTAAGAAATCTGGCCGTCTGATCGCAGTTTTCGACGACAAATTTCGGAAAACTACAGATATTTTAATGATTACAAGTTTAGTGCGGTAAATGTGTGTTTTATGAGTTATATTGCAATTTTATAAATCTTATATCTATGTCTTTACAGGTTCATATTGACCATCCGCAGCCAACATTAAGAATAGAAGACACAAAGAAAAACTATGAATACGTTTTTTAACTTCACCCGTCGATGTACATAATGCAAATTTGAACTCAATAGTGTTTTAAAAGTTGAAGCTTATCAGATGCGTGTTCAATTCAAGTACGATAAACAAAAAGAAAGGAATAACACCAACAAAATTGAAAACAAGCCATTGTTATGTTATACGAAGGTTCTACGAGAAAAAGGCAATCTACATGGAGGGTTCGCGCCGGACGCCTCGAGATGAGGAAATAAGAATTCATCCTTTCTCGCCCCGGGGAGATGGGGTGTGCGCGGGTACCGCGGGGTGGAGGAGGGCAAGACGGACGACGCCATTCCAAAAACCCATTATACGAGCTCTGGAGCTGTTTTCTATCTCAGAAAGGAACCCGCGCCAACCCGTCCCGCACCCCGCCCCGGCCCCCTCTCGCCCCATCTTCGGGGATTCTCAACTTTGTTTATGAAAATTACCCATTAAAGTGGCTATGAAAGTAACGCTTTTGCCACTCCCGAAATTAATAAGGAAATTGATATAGATTATTTTTAGGTCGCATTTGGTGCTCGTATTTGGCACGATCGATACCGTTATTGTACTTAGCGTGAAAATATTTTACATTAAAATTGCCTGTTTTATAACTTTTTAAGACAAAATTATGAATATTAAAATAGGTGGTGGTGCCAAAAGCACTAAATATTCGTTTTAACGACTTCTATTGTCATATACACATTATAAATATCCGTTTGTAATATATGTTACAAAATTGTAATGTACAAAGAGTCATTTGAGCAATCTTAAATATTAAATTTGTTGTATCAAAGTTTATTAATGTTAGACACATTTGTATACATTTTCATGTTTCTATACTATTTTTATTAGTATGTGCAAAATAATTTAAGAGCGTAATTCAATTGCATAACTATTTTTAGAGTTAAATGTGTGATCATAACCACACACGAAAACATTGTAAACATTGTTAACAATTAATTTACTTTACATTTGCTTGATCTACTTCTGCAACCCCGTTGAAAATATACAAACATAAAATAAAATGAGCCGAAAATGCATATTAGGATTTATTTCAAGTTGAAAATAAACGTTAAGTAAAGTTCCCTCTTCAAGAAAAAGAAAATGAGATCACAAAGAGATTTATGGCTCTCACTCTCGCCCTACACAGATTTATAACACCATTAGAAATTAAATTAAAAAACAAAATTATTACACTTGAACCAAAATTTAAATACACATTACTGTTCTCCCCTCTTTATTGAGAAGTCTACCGCTTTCTTCGGTCTTTAGTGTTCTCTGTCTTTATCTATCGTGTGAAAAAAATTGTATGTTGAAGAGGGATGGGAGATAAACCCGGTTGCGACTCATAGCTCGATATAAAGAAAGATTATCCGAAGCCCCTAAGGAAGTTTGAAATTGCTATTGTAGCGAAAAGGATTATATGTTAGTGCTACGCGCGCTGTAGCGGGTCTACATCGCGGGGGCCGGATTCAGGAGATTGTACGACGAAGTTTTATGTATATGTATTGGTTTCAATTATATTGCTCTCTACCATGCATTTTCTATATTGTTAGTATGTTCATTTTATTTTGTTATTTGGGACGAGAGATATATGTATATTTATATTTCTGAATAAAATAAATAATATTTAAATATCTTTAAATTTTTAACTAAATGTAAGCACTCTAGGTCTGAATTTCAAACCTACGACGTGCGCTAGAGTTTATAAAGTGTACCTGTTGGATTTTTTTGAAATTTTCTGAAAGTTTGTTCGTTTAAATTGTTCTTAAATTTGTAATTGGTAATATAACCGATCTAATTGATAAATTAAATTATGTTTATTTTTGTTTTCTTTGAACACACAGGAAAACAAAGTTGGGTAAGCAGCCTGTCTAAAGTTCTTAATAATTAACCTGAACTTGACCATTAGCTATCAGGTATATCTTATCTTTTCCTTTGTGCCGCAGGTCTGAACTGACCAGTGAGACAGTTTATATATAGCTCATGGCATAAGTTTGCGCTTAAAGTTTGCGCTTATAATTGTAGTCAATCGCGAGATCTTCAGTTCGATTCCCTGGTCGAACAAAGTGTTATTGGGCTTTTCTGTGGAAAATGTCTTAGTAGCAGTACATGTGGTAATGTGCTTAGTAGTTGGTAATAAATTCATCTCCTATTACGTGGGACCTATCTCATCAGTGGTTGATATTACTAGTAAATGCCTAGAACAGAAAACTAGCCGAAACTTACAAAATTGAGTTTATATCTAAACCATAAACTAAACTAACGATCTAGAAATATGAAAAAAAACGAATATATTTAAAAAAATATATATTAGCAGGAGTATTATCAATATAAATCAATTTAAATGCATGTATGTGTGTGTGTGACTTAACGCATATATGTATAACTGAAACGGTTCTTGTACACTGCACAAAGAATAAACGCAAGCAAAACGACAAACGCGAGCCACCCGCGCAAGTAACCTGTACGATAAACCTGCGCATGTAGCCCGTACCAGCTACCAGCGCCATGTACAAACACCTTTAAACAATTAAAGTTACAGCTTTTAATTACGAGTACAAATTTCAGTTACGTGTTGTATAAACAACGTTAAACACCATTTACATTTAAACTGTATGTAAGCATACAAAGTTAAATAAAATAATTCTGCCATACACAACAGCACCACACACCAGTGTAATTAAAATAATCCATTTGCAATTTTAACTGTGAAATAAACAATGTGATATCTACACAAAGCACTGGCACAGCTTCGAACGGGATTAATCCGTTAAATCCGGTAAATACGTCGGATCCGGGCGGCGGCAGGCGTGGCGCGCGCGATACGGCCGGGCCTAGCGGTGCGGTGTTAATCCCTGTTTAAATTCTGATAAAAGCTTCACCTGTTATTCGTAGTACCTTTAATGTGCAGTGGATTTGGCGCCCGGAGTTTGTTTGCCTATGTATGAGATATTCTGATATAGCTTCATTATATATTTTAGCAGTTACAAAATGGCATGGCAATTATTTACAATAAGACTTGGCAATTTACGTGTTGAGTAATTACATTGATAATTCTAATTACTCTATTTTTATATAAATGTCTACTGATAGCTAGATAAAGAAATTTTACTAGGATCAAACCACATATGTATTTGATACAATTATGCAACAAACTTATTAATAACTGTTTTTTTTAAATATTACGTGATTAAATTGTATGAATGGTACAGTCTTTAAGTGTTTACCATATCATGTTAACGGTGAGTTACCGGAGAGTCAAGTGATTCGATACCCTCAAGGAATAAAAATTTGTGTAATTTACAAGCAATTATTAGTGAGGGTGGGTATTCTTTGTTGTTATAATGCCTGTAAAGTACGCAGATGTCGGTAAAAAGTCCCAAGGTAACGTGCCACATGAATTATGACTATTTGGCAACTTACCTTTTTTAGTACGCAAAGACTTCTAAAGTTTTATTTTCCGGTTTAATTAAATAACACACATATGTGTTTTCTCCAATTTACAACGTTTGATTTCGTTCATTACAAAAAGCTTTTGTTGAGTCTATATTCTAAAAATGTTTTAAATGTTCCGTGGAGCAGATCGCACGAAAACGACATTAAGAAATTCCTTCACATCGCAAAAAGAAAGTGCTTCTGTATGCAACATTGCCTCTGAATTATTTTAACTCGCTCGCTCAGCCTAAAATAGTTTTACTTAGCTGGCCGATACATAAGTTATTAAGGCACTTCTGCTAAACAAACCAGTACCCAACTAAATTATCAGCTATGTTGGTATAACATTATAAATTCAGATATCTCGAGCCATCACCATTACGAATTTGAAACGAGAGGGTCGCACGTACGCATAATCCGGCGTGCATAACGGGATCGAAAATGATACATAAATTGTTGAGACGGACTATACGGACGATTAAACCCATTAACATGGTGCATGGGTCACGGGGACCCGGGAGGCCGGTCCAATCAACAAACCCTTCCACGCTACCGCCAATGTAGATCCACCCGTATTTGTTTTTCCGAGCTACTGAAAAGTTGTGCGGTACTTTGGCCGTTGGGAATCATTTAAGTGTTGAGTTACGAAATTTGTATCATAAAAACTTTTGAATTATCTGTGAAATGTGAATGTTATCTATAAGGTAGTGTGCAGGTTAGCTTATCTGTTAAATTCGATTTTAAAGCGGCATAAATGTTTGTTTGAATAAATTGTGCGTTAACATGTATCCGCTACTGTTCAATTAAGATAGGATTACGTAAATTATTACATAAGTTGTAACGTTTAATAAAGATGAAGAGAGTGTGAGATATGTTTTTATATTGTTATGTAACAAACAGAATAGAAAGTCCATCCTCGTAGCAGAGATCGTTAAAAAGCTCGCGGCTCCCAATAAAGCGGTCGTCGTGTATCAGGATTCATGATAGGGCGCTCCCATACGCCCCCACTCACAGATATACGGTAACGATCGCACCACAATACCATACGCAATAAATACGACGCGTACGCTTACGTACGAGTACGCCGGCCGAGCGCGTACAAGCTCCAGCATTTCTATTGTTTATGCTGTATTAAATTGTTTGAATGTTGCCCAGTTATTGCCGAAAACGTATTTCGGTACGTATCGTTGCAAGTTGTGGGCGTGAGTTGTAGCGGTGTTACGACTTCGTATTGCTGTTAGTTTTGTGTTATGATTTGATGAAATGGCCCACTATCGGAGTATGAGTTGAAATGTAAAAAAATCGATCGCTTATAAATAAGGTCAATATGTTTTACGTTCCTTAATTTTGGGATACTGACTGATATGGAAATGAAAAGCTTGATAAGCAAGGAGCTGTACGTAATATTATAAAATCACCATTATCAAATACCTATAGCTTTAGTGTTCGGTGTACATAACTGCTGATACACCGAACATTGAAGCTGTGCATTAAAGCTGTGTAAATCTATCAATTATATTTCAATATTATTATCAACAATACATAACTATGTATGATGCGTGTTTGACAATGACAAAATAGGTACATACGTTTATACAAATATTATACTAATGCAATAACTTATAACACACATCATTTAATATCGGTCACAATGCTCACTTGATATTAAACATTAATGAACACTTCATTCCGTAAGTATGAAATCGATTGACCAAATTATAGTTTATGCCGAAAATCCTGTTATCATAAGCTGCGTAGAACTATGGAATCAAACGTTTACAGATGAATACAACATACAAGTCCTCTGATACCATATCAACTAGATGTCCACAAATTTCGACTGGTATAAATATGATTAAATAAAGTAATAAAATAAGGTAGAAGCTTACAGTTCATTAGCAGATTATTTCGCCTCGCGTGAGAAGCGCGCGTAAATCGTCAGCCATGCGTGCTATAGTTTTGGAAATTATATTCATTAAAATACCTCCAAGATATAATATATGGCTTTATTTATGTTTTCCTAAGTCTGGTTATATTTTTATGTATTTTATGGGCGTTTCTCTAGTTTTTATATTTTCATTTATTAGCTGTTACTATAAGTGATTTTATCATGGCATTGTGGAAGAGAGAGATTTTGTTATCTTATATGTAGTTTGGATCTTTCTCTCTGTTTATATAATAAAGCAAATTGTAAACAAATAGGTAAAATACCGTACTTGTTTTCACATAGTACCTACATTACATTTGTAGTGAACTTTTGAGAGAGTAATCTGCAATCTTTAAATTTTGATTGCATTTAAAGTACTTCGAAGACTGGCTGGTATAACGTGCTTAATGTGCAAGTATAATTGACTCTTATAAAACACTAAGACATACATGTGTACTTATATATTTGCTAGCACAGCGATCTGTTTAACTCGATAGTTTAACAGCAAAATGTTCTTCGATTCTTTTTAATAAACTTCAATTTTAGTGACGTGTCATGTCAGTCTACCAAATTGTAGCCGACAGTAAGCGAGTCTTAGGACAGGATTAAAAAGTGACCATACTTTTGATTTATCCCTTAAGCTACGAGCATTTTTGCTTTGATGGGCATGTTAATGTCATAAAGGACATAGCTATTAAAAAGAAATCCTTGTTAAAATCGTACAGCCGATTATCGATAATACCCCAACGTCATGTTATACCCTTGATGCTTGAGAAGAAGCCTTAGTATAAAAATCTTCTAAAAATAAGCAGTTCAGCATCAAAACAAACAGGAAAGTTTTACAACGCGATATCTTAAAGGAAGTAAATAAGACGGGAAGGCTCGGGATTATGTATAAAGCTATATCGATAACCGCGATCGGATACCGCTCAGAGACACCTTATTTCAATAACAACGACGCCTCACAAAGGGACCTTATGCATATATTTATTTTAGCGCACGCCTTTACCATGGATGCGAACCTAAGGTAGGATGTTGACGGGTTAATATAGTCTACACTACTCTATCTATCTCGATATTTTATTTATTTTAAGAAAGTATGAAGCTCGTTGTTGCTTGAAATACTTATTGAAAATACATTAAAGTAAGTTATGTATAATAGAATATTATGTATATTAATGTTTGAAGGTAATAAGCGGCGCAATAAATTAAAGACTCGAGAGATATAGGTAGAGAAATTACTTGACCTTAATCTTTAGTAAAATAATGATTGAGTTAAGTGCCCTACTCAGCTTTGCCATTAGATATAATTCAATAGCTTTCATATGCTGATGCATCGTATACTTTCAAGTCCTCACTTTACTTCAAGTAAATGAGTAACACTAGCACACTTCTTTTTCTTTTAGCTTCTACGAGAATATAACATCAGATAGCAGTTGAGCTGCAAGCAATGGTAACATTTTAAATAAGGTTACTACAGTGAATAGTCGTGAAGTACTTGTAAACGACACATGCAGCTGCGTTACATGCGTAAGCTATTCATGCGGACTACATGCACGCAAGCCGTCCGGCTTGCTTCAATCTTTACATGATACACATAGCCCACGCAAGTGCCTCAACTTACGCATGTAACTTGCGTTCAGTTGTAATGAACTAAAGATGCAATGCGGTACGACCATCTTAACGTAAATCGTTACTACATAGACTTACAAAAATTACCTTCCAGTTACCACGGAAGACGAAAAGACGTATCTAATTTTGCATGAGATTATAATTACACCTTATTCAGTACCAGCAAAACAGTAAGTATCACCACCGTTATCACTCGACCCATTATCACCTGAGCTTACACCCTTAGTTCCGCCACGTAACAACATAAAAATAAAACATTATTCAACACGAACATAAACGTCAAACAGAATGCCTACTTCGAATAATTCTCTACGAACACCTAAAAACATTTACATGCATAATGTAACGTATGTAGAATTTATGATAACTGGTTCATAGGTTACAGGGATTAGCTGTGAATGGGAAGAACCTGTGTTTACAGATAAAAATGGAATGAACACAATATATCGTGCTGGAAAAGCTATTGCTGTGTAGGTGTGGGAACTGACTATGGAGGCAGGCTTGTATTTCAGAGGTGACTGATCTATTATATCATTCTGTATTTCTAACCATGGTTTTTGGTAATGTTATGTGGAAATTACTGTTTTCACAGATTTCTGCATTGCAAGATGAAGAAGAAGAACTCTACTGTTTATTATATAAGGTACTAACATAGTATTATGCCTGTATAATTGCTGTGATGGTATGCCTGAGTTGTATCGTATCTACAGCTCGCTCTCTGTGTTTTGGTCCCACGTAATCGCCGATCTATGGCCGTTATGGATTTATTCTACACTGCTACTAAGAATCGTTTGCCAGATACGTTCAGTAATACGTTGTTTGAATTGGGAATCAAGCTTTGGTATTCATGATTGACAGATCGGCTAACTTAATCAACGCTTACGAGATAATAATAATATCAAGCCATAAACACTGCTAAGCACAAGCACCTTTTCAGGGCAAGAAGAGTAAGGCCATTGACCACCTCGCTGGCCAAGTGCGGGTTGGTAGACTACACACATCTTCGAGAACATTATGGAGAACTCTCAGACATGCAGGTTTCCTCAAGATGTTTTAGCATTTTATCACTTAATAAACGTCGTTTGATTAGTAATAAAAATGCAAAATAATACCTACGCTTATTGTAATCTAGTGAACATGCAGCAACTATTTGTTTGCTACCACTTAAATAAGGCTGAATCTACTGGGTGAGCGACTAAAATAGACTAGATACTCTTATAATGTTACTTTTACTCGCTGTATCCCAACACCTGCGCTCTAAGCAATCCTTTAGCTCTGATGTCTGATTTTTGACCCGATTCTGTTTCAGGGTTTTTTGCCTTATAATCCGGGACTGCATAAACGACCTCATTAAAACAAAACACACATCTTTTAGTTCTATTATTATAGAGACCATATAGATTATAAGAATATTTTTAAGATAGGATAGATACAACAGGGCGCTCTGTAAATGTGGAGTAATCAAGGTATTGGTAGTACAGATGATCGTGTTCAAGAACCCTTCATGTTAATATTTTGTTGTGTAAAGACTGCATAACTTTCTACAGGCATTGTGTTGCAACCAGATAGACAGTTATTTTTGTCTTTGCAGCTTTTTGCAGATTTGCCTGCTTACCATCGGTGGGATTGTCGTCTTCTTGGTAGCTATCATACTGATAAATAAAACAAGAGAAGTATGTTTAGTTTCTTACCATTTAAAGCATCTAAACGTTATCTATTAAACTAGTACCTAATAGATAACTTTTAGGTACAGGTATATATAATAAAATCAAATTCAAATTTAATTATAGAAATTAGCACTTAATAAATGTTGTTGGAAACGCTAACCTATCCTTTGAATCTCCATGAAGAAAGCTTTCTACTCTCTCTCTCTGGATTGTAGAAATTTTCAACAGAGACCATAAAATGCATGCATGCAAGTACTGAAAACAATTGCTTGTAAATAATATCAAAGCCTACATGCGGCAAAGATCTATGAATATAAGCTATAGGTATTAACATTAAAATAGATGTCACCCTTTATTTATTATTTAAAATACAAAGCAACTATAAAAATATGTAAAATATATTTTATAATGTAGTTACGCTTTACATTTTACAATTTTATTTAGTATAGTGCTATTGTCATTATCTAGTTTAATTTGAAAGTCTATAAGTTTTTGCATTTAGTTATCACTGTAAAATATTTCTAGACTGGGAAAATGGTTAAGATATTTATATTTACGATAACGAGTCTCAAATTAAAAAAATCGTATCACTTACTCTTCAAAAGATATGTACATAGAATAGCACTTGGTTTTTAATAAATTTTTGATTAGGTTAATTTTACTTCCATTAACCATATAGACATTAAAATATGCGTAAGTAAATAAATAATCGCTCCTTTCTAGTAAAATCGTTGTTTGACTAAGGGAAAGTTAGTAGAAATGCAATTTTAGCAGCTTTGTGAACTTGTCGCTGGTGTGACATGTTTTACCCTTCGCTAGAAACCACACTGTGAATTTATTTGTAAAAGAAAATATAAAGTCTACTCAGCAAAGAGGGTGCCATCGAATCATCGTTTTTTAAAAGAATATATTTATTTCCATGTATCGATCTAAGTTTGTGGCACGTAACGCCATCTATTCGGTGGTAACATAAACATGGGGCGGCAGTTTTACGGACTCTTTGCACGCAAGACGCTTTTGTTTGTAGAAAATATAGTCGTAATGTGAACGTAGACAACATTAAATATGTTTTGATTACTCCACTGTTGATAAACGTTGAAGAAATGGGGCATTTTAGTTAATAGGAATGCCTCGATTTCTTAATTAAGTAGATTGTTATTTAACTCTATTATTGTTGAATATCTCAGTAATGTCTAACGCCGTCTCAGGTCAATGTTATTTAAATGATTTCAACGCAGTAGGTGGCCATAATATCATTAATATCATGATCGCTGTCTTATTATTCTCGAGTGTATTGGGATCGAGTTTCTAGACTAACCAGATTTGGCTTACATGCCTAAGTATGATTTTTATGAACAATAACTATAGCATTCATAATCTCCTATAATAAGTGGCTATTAGTATTTTAAACGCAATTTCAGAAGTGCATTGTCAACGGCTAATCGATTTAATCTTATGATCCTTGTAGCCAAACTAAAGCATACGAAACCTTGAGACATAACACTTAAGTGCATTTAACAAAAACTAACCATTTTGAAAGATATACTTGAACTATGATAATAAAAATATTTTTACTCGGTTCACCGTTCGTTTTATCTGAATACGAAGACGTACAAACAATGTGTCTATCGCGCTACTAGTCTTTGTAATGAGCAAGATGAAAAACTGCTTACCACACTGCATACACAACCTATACAGATATGTATCATGACAACCTACTTCATACCTAGGTAAGTATGTAATGAGAACAAAGCTGTCGAATACATCTATTGGCTTAATATGGAAGTAAATATATTAGGATCGTCTTAAATTATTTAATTTTATCATAACGATTATCGCTTGAAATATTCTATCTAATATTCGAGTCCGTCATTTTCTTCCTACACATGAACAAGTAATGTAATTCTATTCGTTATAATACCAACGTATAGTGGAAATACCTAGAATTATCTAGTATTAGTAACACTGTGTAGTAACAGTACCAATTTTCAGTCGTAAAGGAAGATAAATAACGCAACGGAGAGCCAATTTTCTTTGTGAACTGACATTGTAATGCAATTCACATTTGAAGTTTAATAAATTAGATTGGAACTCTATTTTGAACACATTGAATTTCAAGAATAGTCTTTATTTTTTATAAATGCAATCAATATCTTTTTCGCTTTGGTGTCGGATTATAAGTGACCATGAGTGTACTCTTACCACATATCCAGAAGAGTGCAATTCCTCTGTCTACAACAATAATCCTACACAAAGTTAAAGGTAATATAAGGCGGTACAAAATAAACGGCTCAGCGGCAGTCGGCGGCCATGCGTGAAACTACCCTCGGCCCGTTGAACACGGACATCTCTATCGCTCTACACACTTGTATAAACATACTATAGTACTATAAAGAGGGAAAATGGGTGTGTTTGTACACTCAAGATGAAATAAAATAAACATTTTGCATTCATAAGGAATTTACTATTGTTAACGTTTTTCTCATGTCTCTCGGCATCGCATCAAGGTTCATCCGTTCAACCTGGTAACGCACGAGGAAAATTCAGCAATTTTCCAGATATTTGCAGGTCCTATAAGCTACTTGCCGCTGTTTTTCGCAAGCACTATGTCTTGTTTTACTTTAAGCAATGTTGCTGGCCCTAGCGCATCTACCACGAGAGGGAATCAAAATTATTCCAGATATATAGAACATACGTATAGAAATATTTAAAATAGATAACACTCGCAGTATGGCCAGCATTGGTACATTAATAATGATATCGGTAAAACTTGCAGTGCTATCTAGCCTAGCCGACAACTCTATTAAATATTACATAAGTATTTTTTATATTATCCCAAATTTTAGAAACAGTTTTTATTTTTATTTACTCTTTTGGGTGAGTCAAAAACATATTTCATCATGTTAATAAACGTCAAATAAAATTACTTTGACATTTATAATGTATTGTGTATTTATTTGCCATTTGACATTTTATTAACATAAACAACGATAAATGAATAATTAATACATAATTAAAATGTATACGTAATATAAATATATACCTATTTACAAACGCTGGGACTACTTTTTAATAATACATTTATGAAGAGTATTCATAAAATTAGAAAGAGGTCCCCGTTTAGGGTATGTATGTGAAAATTTATAGAAAAGTGAAAAGCATTATCATTAGCTGCCGAGTATTTTAAAGATATATTCTTTTACGTAACCTGACATAGTTTTCTTTTAAAATCAAGCAAATTAGATATGGAATTCGTCGTACATCTGAGTTGCAACAGAATAATTTGAAATATATATTTGTTGTGGTAATCTAAACAACATACCCCTAACCGTAAGTGCGTTATTAAGCAACATTTTCAGTAGCCACAAAATATCTTAAGTATTTCTATTTTGTGGCAGACTAGATAAATAAATTGTGATCAAATATAGCAGAAATCATTAAAGCCCGATTCTTATATCAAGAAACGAGTCGCTTAAGAGATAAACAATTATATTATTGACATACTTTTCACAGAATAATAATATCAGCACTGTATTAAACTGTCCCACTGCTGGGCACGAGCCTCTCCTCAGTATGAGAAGGGTTAGGCCATAGTCCACCACGCTAGCCCAGTGCGGGTTGAATATATATAAAAAATTAACTGCCCTGTAGCTAAAGTGAATCGTTTTTTGGTATACGAACCAGATCCAAATAAACTTTACTTTCCAGCATTTCTTTTACAGTTTTCGAGATACGAAACAACACAGTTTTCAAAATCAATTCAACACTTACAGCCACGGATAATTTTAAGTCTCTATTACAATAATTCAAAGTGTTGTCCGATCTGACTCCTAATCTATGAATCCCCTTCACCGGACACAAATAAACAGCGCAGAGTACAAAAGTTATTACTTCATACCGAAGGGCTGGCCCTTGGGGAAATCCACGAGTTTGGTACATTTGCATGAGTGCTGACCCTATCTGTTAATATCACACCATTCAAATGATATTTGCATCTAATTGTAAACCATTGTTGTATCATGGGAATGGACGCTCATGTTCTGTTATATAGCTTCTATATAACAATGAATATGTATAATGGATGAATAGTGTTGGCGACTGCTGTAATTGGTTTATAGTCAGCTTTCGGAGTGTTTAATATGTTCGTATAATATTCGAAATGTTGTTAGAAATCATAGTAATTATTATGTTACTGTAAGCATACAATGCGAACATTGTAGTGTTACGAGTACTTGCGACACAATTCAAGCGGAACCGATTGATCGATTCGTTGCCGAATTGTATTATCTCTATAGCATTATTCGTAAACATAGCATTAAATTTAATATTTGTTATATTGCGACGATGAAAAGCAGCACAGAGAATCTAAGGTTGCAAGACAAATGTAAAGCTACTAAATCATTAAACAACTAAAGTAGCAGATATTCGGGTAAACACAAAAACACTACTACTAAGGCTCTCAACCATGAACTAGAAAGTTATAGAACGAAAAAAGTCAACGATTGAGATAAAAAAAGGAGGATGATCTGTCTGAAAAGACAACTTTAATAATAATAATATTGTATCACATACACACAACACCATCTAGCCCAAACTAAGCAGAGCTTGTACTATGGGTACTAGACAATGAATAAACATACATATATACTTTTTTTTTTGTATATACATACATATTATACATAGAAACACCCAGACCAAGACAAACATCCATGTTCATGCACACAAATGTTTGACTTGTGCGGAAATCGAACCCGCGACCTCAGGCGTGGCAGTCGGTTACACTAACCACTACGCCATCGAGTCGTCAGTCGTCGTCTTTAAATAGTAACATAGTGAAATAACCCTAAAATGAATACCAATATATTAAGGTATTTATTAATAAAAATTCTATATTTAAATATTTTTAATGTAAGTTACATTACTAAATTTATATATAAAATAAATGTTGAATATATAGAAACCTACTGGCATCGGGAACAGAGTCTGAGCCAGGGGTGTTTAGGACTCCAGAAACAGGAACCTCCTTATAATGCGTGCCGTGTCTAAAAGCCGCCCTGCACTACATTCTGCATCAAACCCTTGATCCACGAGAAAACGAGCCTCTTTGGGTGATGATCAAGGCTCTTGGCTATTCAGCTCTTGACAGCAATGACTATTGTCAAAATTATTGTCGAGTCTGCATTCCGTATGTTGACAATCTTGTGTTCTTAGTTCTTTATTACTATTTTGTTTAAAAAATATTAAAGGCAATATAGGTTATATTCATTTATAATATTTCATTTGCAACAATACATAAAAGCAAATATCAAAATAATGTTTAGTTACCTTACTCATTAGTACGTAACACGAGATTCTATATAATCTGGCTGCCATTTTATGTTTGCTGGAATACCTACCCTGGCGGGTTAGTCTAGTTTTGAAGCAGATGATCTATGTACCTACATATACAGTTACTGGGTACAAACCTAAAGAAAAAGAGCTTTTTTACTTTAACTTTATTACTAAATATAAACTTATCTTAATAACAATCAAATAATATATAGTGAAGAGAAGCTTTTTGTAAAAGAAGGCTGCTATGTCGACACTGACTGTTTAGGCAATTTAAACGTCCATTATGGATAAATTTAAGTGTGACAGAATCAATAAAAATCTTTATTATTTAAAAGCAAGGAAATGGCAATTAATCTAGGTAATTTATATGCTTCTTTATAAATATGTACTAATGTGACTGCCACCTATTTCGATTTGACGAGGCATTACGTCCGATTATGTACATACATTTTGCGACCATACGGACCCATAAACATATGTAGTCAATCAAAAATATATGTGAAGTCTCCCCGTGACCATGGCTACTGAAAAGCAACCGAAACGTCGGGGAAAGTGTAAAAATAAATTAAATCTAAATAGTTTAATAATAATTTAATAAGCTTAAAAATTACCTAGTAAAGTTTAATAGTAGTAGTAGCGTAACAATTTTCAAAATTTTGTAATAAAGTGTCAAATAAACAACGCGATAAAATCCGTATATAGCAGTTTAATTTCAATGAATAATATTCGCGTAAATAGAAGACAATATTATATAAACATATGTAGTTTACTATATTAATTCGTATGCTTTATATGTATCAGGTATATACACCTATTGTATAAAGGATAGATCGGTTAATATAATAGGAGTTCAGTTAAAAAAAAAACTCTTTAGAAAGACTTCTAGTTACAACAAAAATATGTGTACCTATATTTGCGAAATCGGCATACTCATGTGAACTGCCATAAGACATGTCATTCATATTTGTTTGTTATACCTACATATGTAATGCGCGTAGAAGTTGGTAGACATTAATACATTATTAATAGCGCTAATTAAAGTGACAATCTGTACGGTATTTAGGAGGCAGCAAATGACTTTTAACGACAGCCAAACACCATAACCAAGTCACTAACTGCAAAATAAAGACTTCGCCCCAAACGATCACGGGAACATTTACCCAAAACAAAATACATCAACCGCTAATTTCAACATTTCCAATAACATGACAAAATCGAAAACGAAATTAAAAACACATAGTGTTCGGAAAAGGGGGGGTGTTGGTAGGCGGTGGAAGGGAGGAACGCGTAACTTCCGTTTTCCACGGCATTGGGCACAATTTGAAATATTTTACGGCTCTTGTAACGACTTGATGGTACTGCCGAGGGCCACTTATATATCTCTTTTATCTTTTGTTGGCTCGCCCCTCGCCCTCGAAGGATAAGTTTTTCGAAAAGGGTGTTTTTTTAAACGTACTGTAGTGTAGTGGACGATATCCTTGATTAGATTGTAGTTGTAAGATGGTGTGAATTAGTTGAACGGGAGTTGCGGCTTCTGAATGACTGCCGTTTTCTGAGTCGTTTTCCTTATTCTTGTTTTATTGTAGTAGAAATACGTTCAACAAGGAAACCAGCCCTTTATTCTATTGCAGGGAAATAAAAGTAAAGGTATTCTTATAGCCGTGAACGTCTGCCAATTGTTCATAACCGTTTAATAAATACTTTTAGGCACCTAATCTGTAGTTAATTTGTTTCTGAAATTAGTTAAGTTCTACGTTTGTCTGTAGTTGTACATTAAGAGTGGAATTGCTAGTAGTAATTACTAATAGTATTTAGTATAGTAGTATTTACTAATAGATTAATACAAACCAAAATGTTTAATGTATGCATATTTCACTTCTCAATAGGTAATTGCATCAATATTAGTATGCGCATGTTTATAGTTATTTAATCTAGCAATCATTCAAAAAGATTGTTATCTCATTTAAAATATTCGGTATATTTAACTCTGAAAATACTACAATTTCTCTCATCCATTAAAATACATATATCAGTTTTGAGGATTTCATCATAAACCTAGTTGAAATTCTCAGAACTGATCTTAAATCTTTTTATCAATTTTAGTTTATGGCCATCCCTATGTTTAGGATAGTTTTCTGCGGCTTACATCATAAAATAATGCCATATAGTTATCCAATAGTTTGTTTATATACCGCGTAGTTGTACAGTAGGTAATAAATATATACCTACATTAAGATATCATATTTAACATAATTTAAAACAAAGTAACACACAGCAAACATTCAAAAAAGTTCACATAAGTACAACAATATTTATGTCTCACTGTTTGTCTATTAAACAACACTCGGCCATTTTATTCCAATAAGAGGTACGACTGCATTCTCATCTACACCTATACATTCTAACTATTTTAACACCAAAATACACAGTCATCCATAACACTGTCCACCGTACATAACGGCTTAATGCCTTCATAAAGCTAATCCTATAGCTGTGTAAATCTTAAGAGCGAGATGGCTAAATCAAGTGGGTATCTCGAGTCGGATCTCCGTAGGACGTTGGTTTATTATACCGCCGTGCTATACAACTGTTTTGATTCTTGCTATCTCCCTTTTGTTTTAGACGAACTATTTCGAGTGTAGAATTAATTGTCTGAGAGTAAAAATTTTCATTTTGGAATTAGCTATTATTCTATGTGTCAAGTAGACCTCTTTAGGGATGCTCCCTGTTTTTGGCGTCTACTTGACTTTACAAAGGAAGTTAGACTGGTTCTTGACTACTTCTTAACCGAAATAATATTATAGGAACATGCATTAGTTTAAACAAAAAAATTATACTTCGTAATTACGATTTCACTCAACCAAACACTAAATTTGCAATTAGTAGGTACTAATATTTATAAAATGGTAAGACTTTTACTTATAGAGGATAGAGGGACGTGCTACCTAATTAGTCGGTAAGACGTTTCGATATCCAGTACAGTAAAACTAGATAGCGCTTACTAGCACAAAGAATTTGCTATAATGTGTTAATATGTTCTGTCTTAGGGTGGATACCTTTACTTATTAAATGAAATTTCAGAAGAAATTTATTAGGTGCTGACTGTTGTCGACTTTTTTAATTAACTGTACTTAATAGTAAAGTTCAAAATGACACACAGTCAATATAATAACTTGTTCATTAGCAGGTTTATTTTAAAAGATACTTATGAAGAGCATACTTCTTCAAAATTTTATATCTCGTTTTATTATTTTGTGACAAGGTTAAATCTACATTATAAATATTAAATTCCAGTCATTGTGTGTACAAAGCAATGACATTAGAATAGGCACCTTTCACCCGTATACCGTTACCATACATCATAAGTTCATAACTAGTTACAGGCACTACACGTGCGTTTGCTCACGTTATTAACATGTCGTAATATTACTTTATTGCACACAACTGGTTCCATTCCCTACTTTATTCTTAATATATTCATTGTAACGTATGACTTTCTCATAGCACAAGAAATAATAGAACGAAATGGGGCCTAGTCCTTCATATAACTAACGTTGGGCCAAACAATAATTCAGGCAAAAAACAAAATATTACTACACGTTTTTTTATTTTCGTTAACATCTTGATTAAGTATGGACCACCTGCTTGGACCTTCCTTTGGGACTCAATAAATAAGTCCAGGAATATATTAATGGGCGCATAAAGATTATGTTGAAATTCAAGTATGGCCTCTATGGCCGATTATTTGTAATAAATCGGAGGCTTTCTTGAACAGCCTTTGTTTCTACCGAATTCTATGTTTAAATAAGATTTTGGAAATGTGTTATAGGATGTTAAATTACTGTGGGCGGCGTTTTTAAAAGGTTTGCCAAATGGGTCACTGCTTAAATCAAGATATTTTATATTTTAAGAATGACTCATAAAATTATTAAGAACTAGCTTCCGCCTGCGATTTGATTCGCATAGTACCTATGTCATCAAAACGCCCTATGTTGCTCAGTGTAGCTTCCTCTAAACGAAAGAATTTTTAGAATTGGTTTGGTAGTTAAAAGATTTTGCCTCTTATATTTACAAAAATAACTTTTATAATAAGTAGTATTATGGATAGGTACCTACTTTTTTCTTGAGGAAAATGTGTATAACTTGCTAAAAGATATTCTGAGAAAAGAATAATATCAGCATAGTTAAGAGACACGCTGAAATATTCAGTTATTGCGATTGACATAATTACGAAACACGAAGAATATTTTAATCATAATATTTTTCGGTATCATTTCTCCCTTGGTACTCAAACAAATTAAGTTTACTGAGTGTTTATACTGTCTAAAGTTAAAACGCTCATAAAATTATATTACTTTTTAACCTTTTTTTTTTGTTAAAACGACAACCTCAAAGTGAACCATTTCTCCCAGGCATAAAAAAACTAAATTCCAATCTATTTTGTCGGCCATAACAAAAGAAATCACCATCCATGATGAACGTGCAGAATCGCATTTCACACACACAAAAAAACTATTTTCGCTACATTGTGGTCCACATTATATCATTTCGAAAACTCAATACACTTCAGGTAAATACCGACGGGGTCTTCCCTTCACATTTAAATCATCCTAGACACATTTCTGCTTTATATCTAATCGCAAATTTATTGTTCTGGGGCTAGCAGTGGTACGAATTAACAATGAACAAAGTATTATTACATATTGAGATATATTCGCGTGGTAAATCACGGCGGCCATTGTGAACTGGGATATGAGCACTTTTATGGCCACCGTGAGTGGTAATGAAGCGGTTTCACTACCACATAATGGTTTCGATGTCGTTGTAAATTGATTTTTATACTTTGTTTGACGTAAATGATTGACATGAGAGTGTGTCGTCCGTGTTGAGAATTATTCCACTCGACGCTTTTACGATCTGAATGACGTGGTTCGCCGATAAATTTATGGTGTTTTGGGATATTTGGGCAATTTTATGACTCATTTGGTGGTACTAAACGTCCATGTGTTGTATAGGTGTATCAAGTTCCAACGTTTAGGTTAATGCTACCGAATTGAAATAGTTTTTGGTTATTTTTATTTCCTGCTTTTATCTGTTGGATCATAAAAAAAAGACTTTAAATTAAGTCACTCATTGGTTATTTGCGACACTTGAATTTTCCACTGAATAAAGTGAAGGCAGTCGTTAATGATTTAATGTTTCGAATTTCTGCAATATATAGGTATTTGTTTTATATCTCGCATTCTCTGTAATTGTTAACTCTGCCAGCGAGAGGGCATGCCCAATGATGAAGGGAGTAATTTCTAGGTAAGTGTAGTCTATCGTCATTACAAATATCAACACATAACCAAAGTCTATATCCTAACTAATATTATAAATGCGAATGTAAGTTTGTTTGTTACGCTTTCACGCCTTAACTATTAGGCCAAATATCATGAAATCTCGCATAGACGTTATCAGAAAAGGACATAGAGTACCCGAGAGACAGAAATTTATAGAGAAAATCTAGATTAATGTGAGCAAAGTCACAGGCAAAATTTAGTACATAATAAAAAACACATGTCATGTAATCACCACAATATTTGGTTCTCGTTTTGTTTGTCGTGGCTGACATAGACATAGGACGATTGACATTTAATTAATTACACTGGGGAACAGTCATTTTGCGGCATGGTAAGTTGAAGTAAATTTTGTGTAAGTTCAGTATGCTGAATACGAGAAAATATCTGATTTGTTAAATTAACTCTAGTTTATGAGATAAGACTTTATAACTACATGACTGAAATAAGGTCGAAATAAAAATACAATTACATATTAAATATATATTTTAGAAGCGGCTTTATAATAAACGACAAGAAAACTTAATAAATATTTTATTAACAAAAAATCTTTAAAAAAATATTTGGAAACTTTATCTGTAAGCTTTTCTATTGTGTTTATGTTCAGGACAATCCCTTATTAAACTCAAGCAATAGTCTGCCATCATAATATGGCTGTCCCATCGACCTTGGTATCTTTCTTTCTTTGTTATAATGCCCTCATGGAACCGTTCTTTATGTTGAATATCTCAAGAACTCTGGTCCTTGAGATATTCAACATAATAAACAGTTATACATTAAATACATTTCGGGAATGACTGATGAAGGTGTTTGTTAAAACCAGTAACAAAATTAATGCCGCAGAAAATATTTTTTTTTTGTTTCCCTGTGTTATTTATATTACTAACTTACCCACTAGACTACGTCGGCAATTTGGCACTACAGCTTGATCTCCCCGGTCGAAGACTTAGAGGAAGACCCAAGACAAGGTGGAAAGATGTAGTGCTAATGACAAGAGGGAATGTAATATTACTGACGATGATGTCGAAGACAGAGCGAAGTGGAAGGGAAAAATAAGGAAAGCTGACCCCACCACCATGTGGGATACATAGCTAGGAGGAGAGAGAGAGATTTATATTACTAACTTAACTGTACATAATGTCTGGATTTTTCTATTGTCAATGTACCTACTTATATTACAATGTTATCTAATCATTATAACCAAGGCTAGAAAAAAATACGCTAGAAAAAGAAAACAATATTTATATTACATTGTTTACATCATTTTAATTGCAGAACCATTAATCGCGTCCTTATTAACACTTATCATGCTATCCAGAAAAAGTTGCAATTAAAATTATTTATAACTTTATTGGTCGTGAGTTTTATGCCAATTTTTTTATAAGGCCCGGGCATTGCATCTGAGGAGTAACTGAGCAGATATAAATTTTACAATATTAAACCTTTTTCCAGTACGTTACTTTGTTTTGTAACTGCAACTGGTCGCGTTTCTTGATTAAAAGTGAACCAATCCTGAATTGTTTTCAAAGATTTAGGTACAGGTACGTTTTATGGAACTAAAATCACCAACTCTCAAATTAAAGACATACATATAAGGTCTTATACGTATAAGACCTAGATCATTAACACAGTTATCAAGTACTATAACAATACAACCCAATGATATCGTGTCAAGTATTGTATTGTATATATGAAGTGCCCTGGTTAAATTAACTGCGATTTAATTAATATGATAAAGTACACGTTCATTTTATTTGTTTAACGTTAACGTCGTCACGTAATGGGATATTATTGTAATTATCCTTTGTTACATAAAAATACATAGAAAATCTAGTTTGGAAGGTGTCAATCAAGCACAATAATACACACTAAGTTGCGTAATAAAATGACTTTATCAGACAAGTATAAAATAGTGCTGTAGAGAAAAAAAGTAAAAAAAAAAGTACTCTGACTCATAGCTGCACTAAAATAAATATCTAGTTCAACATTATGCCATATACCATGATCACGTAAGCGATTAAATCAAATTATTATAATACCGATATTTATAATGCAATAATGTATGATATTGGCAACAATATTGCCATTGCATTGCATTTACGATTGCGTACACCCTCGGTCGCATTCTCGATCAGCCGTCGGAAACCCTAGATGATTACAACTGTTACCGCCGACGGATGAAAGCTACTTTCAAAAGAAAACCTACATTTATAAAGAATATTAAGAATATTTGTGCTTTAAACTAGAGAAAGGTTACAAAGAACTCCACACTCTTTGGTAGGATTTTAACACCTAGAAATACCAACGTAATATAATATATCGACGTAATTATGTAGAAAAATTGCAATAACTAGTTTCAAATTGTAATTGCGGGTCTATGTTTAAAATGTATACTTATAAAACAAACGAATAGCGAGTGTAATCTTTCTAAATATATGTGTAACGATTAAAATGGAAATTATTTAAAAATTGTTTATTTTATTTCGCGAGTATTAATTTTCTTTGATGTATTTAATTTTAGTAATACATGTGAAATTATTTCATAATGAAAGTGTAAACAAATCTAGTATTTAGAACGCTACATCGAACAAAGTATGTGTCCGTGTAGCGCGGAGCGTAGCGTCCTCGGCGAAGGCTTCGACGGCACAACATCAGTCTTGTGGCGGGCGGCGCCCAAGCCTCGCGCTCACCCGCCATTGGACCGCCAAACTCCGCCCATGTACACCTACAATTATATTTATAATGCACACGCTGAAATAATTTACATTTCAGCTGAATTTGCTACCATTGAGGGTAATTGAAAATTTGTTGTATCGACCCTAGATGGCCTATGGATGAGGATTGGCAACTTTAAGTGATTAGTTCCCAGTTTGGGTCGAGCTGCTGGACCTTTTTTGGGTAATCGAGTGATATTTTTGTTTTAATAGACTTTTGTGAAATGTGGGTAATGTTGGTTTAATGTCTTCCTAATTACGTTGGTATTCTTATAAGGCACTGGCTTAATGGAAATCTTGTAAGACATGTTTGTTTCGAGTTGGAATCAGTGTGGCTTTGTATTGAAAATTCGCTAATTTGATATTATTTTAGATTTACCTGAAAATTGTATCAGATCGATATAAAATAATATCAGGCATGATTAAGCCACTCTTCTAAAGAATTAGATTTTTTTTATTAATTCATTAATTTTATGGACACTGTGATATACCTAAACATCAAGAGTCGATGAGAAAACTACGTCTTTGCTCTGACCTTAGTACTAAGTCATTAAGTGATTGCGTAATTTATATATATTTATTAAAACTGTGCAACTATGCAACGTGTGATGTAAATAACAACACGTGTAGTTCGTTCAACGGTCTATATTGTTTTCTCTTATGCACTAAGATCCACATACATAATTATTATTGGGAGGAGTCGCATTACTCACTACAAGTATGCAATTGTAGTATTGAGCTAACATTGAGGTTAAAGCGCCAATGGACACTGGATAAACGTATTTTATCAACTGAATTTATAACATGTTATCATGCCTATATTTTTAATATACTAATTAATACATTAAAGCCAACTCAGGAATTTAAGATCTTTCTAATTTTTTAATCATAACACGTAACCTCGGTTGTCCTGGATATGTTAAAATAATTTTGGCATACTGATGGTCATTCTCAGAATTGAGTTTAGTTTTTTAATAGGTATTGCCTATACGAAGCTATACTTTATAGTGATGTTATACCTACCATCATATATTTGGCTATTATCTCATAGTAAAAAAGAAAGAATAGAACGTACTAGTGTCATTATAAACCTTTAAGACGTGTCAGAAATATTTCTGAAGATAAACTTTCCCATCCCGTTTCCACATTTTCAGAATTGTTATCATTTCAGATAATAAAAACTATATTCTGTTTATTCTACGGTCGACATAAGTAGGTACGTAGGTGTTATCGAAGTTACTTATATATAATTTTCCAATACAAATACCTACAGATGCATAACATGAATACACATTTATAACAATATCATAATTTACATATCTAAATCAAATAAATCAAAGTTGATTCACATGTAATTATTCCTTGAACTCACCATCAGTATATAAATTCTATATACACCATCATTAATTCGCGAGCATTACCCACCTTAGGTACATATCTATAGAAAAAAGAACAATAAAGAGAGAGTAAAAAATATGTACACTTTGTACTAGTCTTAATTAAGTGAAGATAAGCCAATAACTCTGGGCGACTAGCTAAAGGACCGGGTCCGAGAGCCGATAAACACAGCATTCAATACCAATAAACCACTAGAAGGTTTAATTGGCTCCACGATATAGATTTTAATTGGCCGTAAATCGACGAACGCCCCTTAATAGCCTCTGTTTATACGTGCGCCGCACAAATCTTTGGATTAAAGCTGGTTGTACACTTATGTGGCATACGAAATATTGGTTGTGTTCATTTGGATACTCTTCCATTTTTGGAGACAATATTTTCATTACAGATTGTTCTCAAATATCATGAAACAAAGAGAACGCTAAACCGTAGAGCATGAAGACTAATGAGAAGCAATACTGTTTCAGGGTCTTAGCAAGAAAAATTCATAGTATCACCTACTTCTTGTAGAATCTGGCCTGATTTCCATTGAAAAATCCTGAGAATTTTTACAATTTGAGAACTATTTCTCAAACGTACTTAACAATTTAAAAAAGTTGTAATATTATTGTTTTTATACACTGCGGATCTCGCTCACGCGTTGCACATCGCACTCAAAGCGGGGGGAGGGGGAAGGGGGTGGCAACGGTATATAATTTGAAGAGTTTAACATGTGAGGCATTTTATAAATCAATTATTAAACCAAAAACTTACTTAAAAAGGTATCTTTACATATTAAGTATGATAAAACTTATTAAGTACCTACCTTCTTGGATAAATAAGTATTAATTTTAATTGTGCAATTATTACCAAAGTAAGATTATTTTTAGTTTGTTTAACTTTTGATTAAAGAGTTTTTTTAAAAGTAAGCAGTATTTTATCGAAATTTCTAACAATTCTGAGATTTCATGAGATTTGCAAAATCCAGCCGCAATCCTGAGAAGAGTCCAAAAATCCTGAAATCTCAGGACAAATCCTGAAATATGGTACCCTAATCAGGCGTGATTCTATGTATTTATGAAATACCACGTGCATTTGATTTCACGTCGTCAAAGATAATTGGCGACACAGAATGCATTGAAAAACACAACGACCGATTTAACTTGAAAATATTAAATTATTAAAGTGAACAAAAAATAGCAACATAAGAAAGAAAGAGATACTTGAAACAGGAAAGCAAAAGAAAGCAGCCATTTGATTGTCCCGAGAGCAGCTGCATCTTTTAGTGGTCATGATATGTAATGTATTTGCGTGAATGAAATACATATTACATAACGGAATATTCCGTTTTCTCGAATGTTGAAGAATCCAAATAGACGCTTCGTCTATTTTAATGTAATAATTAAACTGGTATTATGTTTAATACATTTGACACATGTCTTGACGGACATTGTTTAAAAAACTAAACCACAAATTTTAGACTTGTTATGCATTATAGTATTTTGACATTTCGAGGATAGCTGTTATAGCGCTTTTCATGAATAGACATAATGATTGTATTCCTAAGTATAAAAATGTGTAAGTGTACGTACAAGTTACATAAACAATGGAGAGAGGTACTCTTTGATTGTTTAAAATGCAGCAAGAATAGCTGTTGGAAATGTTGTGACCGAGCAATTGCGAAACTAAGAACAAAAAATCCTTAAAACAGTTTCAGGTAGACATGGTATGACTAAAGAGATTAATCTTTGAAGACGCAGAAAAAGTGTAATTCGAATTAATCACAGAGCAGTGAATGTTACACATGTCAATGCAACTCTATCTATACATATTTTGTTAGTAAGATTTTCACGTGCAAACAACTATATCGTTTAAAATCTTTTTGAAATTAAGGTAGGCAATCCCTGAGGTAGGATATGGTAGCTAAACTATACAAATATGTAGATAAAGACTCGAGCATCGTCACAGGTATCAGCTAGTAATACGTATATTCAAATGAAGTATTCTACAATAATCTTACCCTATTCCAACGGTTATAAGACATAGCGGTATAACATTTATATTGGGTGGTAACAATCGCAAGCGTGCACCATTATTTACAAGCAACACGCATTTTCAATTAATTGTTTTGTATATACCTACGTTGTAGCTTTAATTAAAGTCTCTCCAGTTCACTAGTGAACTCGTTTTAGTATGCAAGGGTATATCGGAAGGGAATACAGTAGTATAACGGTAATATTTTCAGGACCATTCAAATCCGGTTAGACTAGAAAAGCCGACCCCAAGTGACTTGGGTATAATAAAGGCTAGGGAGAAGAAGATTATTATTATGATGACTGCAGGGATGATGATTATCTTTGGCTCTGTTACGTTTTGTAGGCATACTAGGTTGGATCTGCGTATGGAGCATAATAAAATATGTAGGATATCAGACATGTTACGTGGGAGAGTACTACATTCAGCACTGCCTTTGGACTGCCACAAGGTAATCATGGTGATGTAATGTTTGTAATTAGCCTGAGTCTACTAGTAGAGACTAGTAGGTACCTGGATGTAATTTATGTATGTTATATGAGGGTTTGTAAATCCAGAGAATAAGTCTATAGCAGGTCTTTTAAGAATGACAGGATCATACGATTCTTACTTTTAGTTATTATCGTGGAGTGGGAGTGTAAAACTTTAAGTTTAGCTCTATCGGTCGTTGGTGGATTCAGGATAGTATAAAAAATGCATGATGAGTGATGAGTCTGTTGGCCTACAATGCGGAAGGCTTGCGTGTGATTCCACAGCATGCACCAGTAATCATTCGTTTGCCTCATCCGCCAAGAAGAGATCGTGAGGTAACCTGTCTAACAGAGTTTCAACATTGTTCAAAGATGAGCGACGTCTGCCAACCCTCTTGGTGGACTATGACCTGAATCTTTTTCTATTGAGAGGCGGCATATAATTAGATCTGGTACATTCTATAAACAGGGCTTATATTATACGTTGGCATTGGCGCGAATTTCATAGCTCTCGATTGCGTTTTATTGCATTACATTGAAATGTTTTCCACGTATTCTACTTAGTTCATCAAAGATGTCCCTAGAGCCACTGAAAAATGTGTCATATAACGGCAATGTATCTGAACATGTACCTAATGTAGCACTATATATCGATGAAAATACAATACGTAAACTATGAACTACCTGTGTTATACCAACACTACTAATTACAAGCATAATCAAAACAACCAGTGAAAACGTGTCTTAACACAAAGATTTTTTAACAGACAACTCTCTGATAGGTATATTGCGGATGTACGTCACCTTATCTACACCGTACGTCTTCCATTTATTTAATGGAATTATCAGGTAGATATTTCATTGGATAATGATGTTATATTCGCGTACAATGTTTATTTACGGGACAGCTTCTGTTTTATATGAAGGTTGCTGTAACGTAGGGCAAGTACTGCGATAATATGTTTATCAAATATTCTAAGAATCTCTATTGCGGCAAACGTGGAAATATGTAAGAAAATTTTCTATGAAATTGCTATATGAAATAATTTAGCTTTACAGATTGTAGGAAAAGTAAAGGTAAATAAAAAATTCGAATGTTGAATTAATATCGTCAATCATAATTCGAATGCAACTTCTGAATAGTTATTAAAATGAATCGACGCTTGCACTTGCATGAACAGAACAGAAATAACTTTATTTAAACCGGAAAAGGCATAGACAGTAATATACATAGACAATAGATATTATAATAATTATGAGTATTGTCTCATAATTATTATAATATCTATTGTCTATGGAGATATTGATATTATATTGATCTATGGCGTACTGTATCAAATGTTTGCAACTAGATGTCGCTATCAATACTATGTTTGTTTAGATAAATCACAATACTTCCTCTTATCTAAATAAACTAATAACTTACAAGGTTCTTAATCAATGGGTACCACCTAAGGCCTTCATGAAAGAAAAATGTTTTACATTGGTTGAACTCTTGGTCAACAAGTCTGCTGGCAACCTAGCTGTTTCTAAATACTTAAACTTAACAATATTATTATTTACACAGTCACGACAGAAATGGAAACGCACATCCATATGCTTTTTACTATTATGAAAAATATGACTTTGTTATTTTATTTTATTTATTATTAGCTTCCCTACATGCTTCTGTGAGGCTCATGCACTCAGCTTCTGTGCTTGATAAAACAACAGTTTTTTTACTTTTTGTTGCCCATGATTTGGCACCTCCTGATAGGGTGAAACATATCCCTATGTATGACTTTCTATCTATAATGTTAGATCCCCAGTCTGTATCAGCATTACCAGCATTAGCTTTGAATTCCAATTTTTAGTATATATCAAAGCAAAGTCTTTTGTTTTCTTAAAATATCTTGATATCCTTTTAGCATATGACCAATGCTCTAAATTACCTATAGCTATTATTGAATTGACTTAGAAAATCTTCTGAAAAATCTATGTCTGGTCTGGTTAAAACTACTAGATATGTACATAAGGCTACCAATAAGTTGCTGGTAGGGAAGGTCTGCTTTACATTTCTCACATTTATTTATGTTTAACTTTCGCTCGCTTTACTGTGAAGGAAAATAAAGTGAGGAAATCTGCATTTCTATGAGTTCTCTATCATTTTCTCGAAAATATGTGAAGTCCACCAACCCACACTGGCCTAGCGTAATGGACTATACCTAACCCACAGCACAGGACATTTTAATACAGGGCTGATATTATTATTTATTAATGTAGGTACTGTGTCTGGTTCCAGTAAGGGAACTTCTTGTATCTCCTTCTTAGAATAAGTTACCTTTTATACCTACAAAGACAATTTATATCCAATTTCTCCAACCTCCCATGGTGACACATAAATTAGATCATGGATTTCTAATTTATCCCATAGATATTGCACATGTAACAGATTTAAGTCAATGCATTGCACAATCTAGGATTCCCATATAATTTCCTACCTATTTACTTATCTACCAATTTTGAAAACATCTTTTGGATACTATTTAAATAGATTTATTACTGTTAAAGATTTCTCATGTTTTCTAAATTATTATATCTATTAATTAATAAAACATATTTTAGAACTATTCTTATAAGATACCTGACCAGAATTTGAATATTACAGAGTTAAACGCGACACCATTATTTAATTACATGTCTATTTGGGACTCAAAATATATTCGTTTTATTAAAATTGAGTGGCGCAAAATATAATAAAATAACATTCAAATTCCGCCGTAATAAAGATATCAAATTGACTAATGTTTAAGTAACTTGTTCTTATCGGGACGCAAAATGCTCATTTCAATATTTTTGTAATTATAAGGCCCGTTTTACATGTTAATAATAACTCCGTAAAATATAATAACTCATTAGAATTATGTGTTTAAAATAAAATTATGTATATAGGTGCAGTAGACTTTGAATTTCAAATGTCATGTGATTTTAAAATAGTTAATAGATAATGATCTTATTTTATGTGCTCGGAAAGTTAAGCTTTTTGAACTGCTTTGGTAACTAAAACCTCACTGGCCTTATGGGATACTTTTAACTACACTTATACTGCATTTAGTAGTAGGTATTTGAAGTGGTTGCCTTTTTCTCAACCTTGGGTGAGATGTGTTCAATTCCCGCGTGGGACAAACAGTTTTGTGATATTATAATAATCGTTGTGCCCAGTGTGTGTTGTTTGCTTGATTTGTTTCTTGAAGACAACACTAGTATAAAATGCCTAGTCGTCAGTGAAGAACGAATTATAAAATGTCTTTGCTAAATGTGTTAGTTAAAAGAGATTGTCATCATGTGTCCTAAACACTATTTGTGCTATTAGTGTTCTACCTTTTAATAAATATCTACGAAAATACCTACAAAGAGTGATATGACAGACAATATTTAAGTATATACTTCATAGTCGGATGAGATCCGCAATAATATTACCTAATCTGTTTTGGAATGAAAGACTTAGATACTGTGTGACAAGTGCAAGAGATTGGGACCAAAGACCTTCCCTAAATATAGCACCATTTTAAGACGAATTCGGGAACTTTAATACTGAATAAGCTTTAAAAGCTTTATTAAGGGAAACCACAAGAGATTAAATTGTCAGATATGTAAAACATGTCTTGGGAATCATTTTTAAAAGCGATGTAAGTTAATTAAACAATAAATTAACACTGCAACTTACTGAAGTAACTTTGAATGAGTTAGTCAATTTATGAAATTTTAGATAGAAGGGCTTAGTAAAATTATCTAACAAAACTAAACATGTGTCTATATAGTCGTACATGTGTTTCAAGTATGGCATATGACAAATATGAATATGTAGTTGCTATAATTTAATTTAGGATTCAAAGTATTTATATAAAACTCAGTCTTACCTTCTTTTTAACTTTTTCAAAAATCACGTCCTTTCGGCAAATATGTAGAATGAGCAATATAAGTCTATATCTTTCTCTATTTCGAAGTGAAACAAATAGATCAACATAAAGACTCTCGCCTAATTTTATATAAATTAAAAATATAATGATGATACGCAAACATTTAATTGCGGGTTAGATGGCTTAACCAATGAACAAGAAAAAAATGAAAGGTACAAGAAATTACAGGTACTATTAAGAGTAAAACGATTAAAAATACCTGCATACTTTGTTCCATTTGTGCGAAGAAAAAGGTGATAGATACACTTAAACCGGTACCTCGACGAGTTGGCCATTATTCTATCATCACATCTCACGACAATGCTTACCTTGCAGAATAAAACAATCCCTTCACCTTATCAATTGTATACGACTCATATCAAAAAATATTTCTTCGATGTTCAGACAGTAACGCTATATAACCGTGATTTAATGTGGTGATATGCTACAAAACACCTATAGATAATATCTCCCTGTTCCTCCAAAAACAAACAAGTAGATACACGCCTCGGCCATAAAGGGGTAGCTAGGAACGATTTAATCAACCGATAAAAATTGTCGAGAGGCCTCGCTAGATGGCGGGTGCCGATAACAACTGGCTCCTGGCGAACACTGTATGAATGTAGGCATAATACACTCCCTGCATATGTTTTTTATTTTGTGCGTATATACGCAACATCGTAGGCAATAACAACGTTATCTACATACAAATGGCATATCTACATAATTATCTAATGGCGAGTACAGGCGGACACAGATCAGTTTAGTTCGGATGCTCACAGATGGGATATATTTCTTGGTCATTAACCTATTGAGTCGCAGCGGCACACCGGTGGCCAGACACGACAGATTTTAAATATGTCTGGTATTTTAAGACCTGACAGATTACATTAATTTTTAAGATTTAGGGCAACACATTCATACTTTTTGTATTCAATCTGTGATACTGAGATTTTTTGTTTGTTGACAAATGTATTGTTGCGTAGCATTTATCACAACCCATACTTATGATATATAAAGGAAAAGTAAGATATTATTTATAATTTATACTGCTTGTATACAGATACGTCCTAGAAAATACTAGGTACTTATTTAAGAATTAGTCATTGAATTTTCTTTAATTTATCAAATTATTTATTGCTAAACATATTATAGGTATGTTACAAGCATGCAATAAATGATCTGATAGAGTATTTAACAGGTAAAATAAATACCTTTTGATTGCCCGTCATCTCGACCTTTTATTATTATACGTAATAGTATTTAAAAGGTAAGCCTTTAAATACTTAATCTGGAGTAGTAAGATCCGCTATAACTATAAAATTATATTAAGTAGGTGCCTATGTGTAAAAGTCATAATACAAGTGAACAATCGTTTATGATTTGATTCTTCTTCTTCTCGAGTCGATGGTACGACTATTTTAAATACATATGTCCTGCCCAATGTGTTGCTACGGCAATCGCATCAGCAGTTGCGTCCATCAAGTCCTCCATGGTGCACCTACAGGGACAATTTGGGCATTTTAACAGATGTGACATGGTTTGATTGGGATCACCACATTCACACTGTGCTTTGTGAGATTCCCTGACTCCCCATTTTACCAGGTTGCAACCGCAGTGGCCGACTTGAGTACGAAGTCTATTTAGGGATTTCCATATTGACCATTATGATTTGATTGATTGGAAAGGAATGAAAGTTCAACTTACTACTAGGAATAAAGGACAAAGTTGTTTGATTGTGATCTCTATAGAGAATGAGAGAATATCGCTCTGTTGCATGTTTGACGGAAAACTCCTTAATATTAGATTTGCTTAGTATATTTTTAACTGGAAAATTCGTTATTCCGCTACGCCCTCGGCCGAGACGGTCCCATTGTAAAACAACTGGAGAAGACACTTGAGCAAATAGTGTGGAAAGCAAGTGATTTTGAATTTAAATATTCTGTGCTGTGTGTATACTATCATGTATTAGCTTTAGAATTAGTAAGACTAATTTTTAAGTAGGTACCTATACTCTTTAAAATATGTTGGTTTCCAAGTTAGCAACCTTTCAAAAAGCAACCCATTCACTGTTTCTGTGCGGAAACGGTGAACGGGTTGCACGCCCATTCTATAGATTTCAAATTCAAAAACACTTGTTTTCAATAGTATTTTGCTCAAGTGTCTTCTCCGGTTGTTTTACAATGGGAGCGTCTCAGCTGGGGGCGTAGCGGAATAACAAATTTTTCACTGTGGGTGCGTCGCGGCCAGGGGCGTACCGGAATGGGACCATAACGGCAGGACCCGAAAGCTTTATACCTATGACGTGGCTAAGTATTTATTTGACTTATATATTTTGAGTGACAACATGAATTACTGAACAAATAAGTACATACCTACATATGTAGTCGCTGATTCAAGAAATATATTTTATGTTTAGATTTGTTTATAATTCATTCTAACATTTTATGTAAAAGGACTTAGGTACGTAGGTTTTAATAACTTAAAATAAATCAATTCAGGCAGACTCGTTGGATATTACGACAAAAAGCCACTGTAAGAGGCCCAGCAAACTAACTAGTGCTGTGTAAATACATTGATAGTATAATAAGCCTTAAAATTGCGTAAGTGGTAGATACATTGAGATTGCTAACAACCTCAGAGATTGTTAGCAATCTCAGAGACTATTCTCTGCTTACCCCTCTGCGAAACAAGCATAAGACTATACATAGGTAGGTAAGTAGCTACATTATGAAACCGTTTAATGAAACGTGTTCGTCCAGAATAATTGTTGTAAACCGTATCACCCAGTAATGGTTAGACGATAAATTAATCAGTAAATTAATGAAAGAAATTGTCTTAATTCATAGATTGATGGGATTCATTGACCTTTGATACGTTCGTTGTTAATATCATTTAGTCGGATTCAGGATAATTAATTATAATAGATCTGAATCGGAACACTTAATTAAATCGTTAAATTTAATACATATAAACGTTACCTAATTAACAATTTTTAATAATTATATACTTTTCAAGGTGACTAATAAATTTAGTAATTGGTACTTAATTAAGTATTTGTGTGCAACAGTTTTAAAGACTATGGGAATTATTATTTAGAAATTTGTATTTACCTACCTATTTATACTTATTAATTGATAAATATAATGTGATAACTCATGTGGTACCCACAGTACGATTGCGACGTCATTTAGTTGGTTAAACTAAGAATCATCACATTATGCAGTTCTGTTGAATGGAATTAGATCATATTGCTTTGAAATAAAGTTGTAGCTACAAACTAGCAAGCTGTGAATACCGAATCAAAATCTAGTAAGTAGTTTTTGTATGATGTTGATACAGACAGATACAAATAGACAGACAAAAATATTACATAACGAAAACCACTTTAATAGTCGGTATAGGTAGATGTACTAAAAAGTATTTTTTGTTAAATAATAGGTAGGTATTTAATGAAACCATTTATTGCAAACGCATTTTCGTAATTGTAGACATTAAAATACAATTGAACAGTCTCGTTTACCTATACTATTTGTGAGGCAAACAGCATATAGCCTGCGTGGATTATATAAATTTAATATGTGGTACCTAATGCCACTGGTGTCATAATTATGCTATATTTATTTGCTACATATTATTGAACACCATATGTGTCTGTATCTAGTAAAAGGGACCACTTTGAGGATTTTAGTTTCCGAGACCTACTTATGCATTTATTTAAAATTAGTCGAAAACTATGTAGAATGGGTTTTGTTACTAATCGGTTATTAGTACCTCAAATAACATTTTGTGGAGAATAATACACATATAATTATAATAGGTCACGAAGTTAAGTACCAAGGGTACCACTTTGAGGTAATATTTGTCATGGTGATAATTGTTGGGGTCACAATAAGAATAATTTCATGATGCAGTAAGCATTATTGCGTACACTAACTGGGAAACATTTCAGCTTTCTTATTTGACCGTTGGACATACTAAATTCGCGCCGGATTTATACTTCGGACTTTTTAAAAAAAAGTTCCGTCTTTCCAACTCAAACATAGCCAGAGATGTGTTGGAATGCGCCGTTTCAGCTTGCCACAATTCAGACACTGTTACGGCAGTTCTTGTCGGTAATGAAACTGGTGAGATAATGAATGTGCGAATGCACAGTTAAAGAAATCGGCCCAATGTATCAATATACATTTTTCTTTAAAGAAAAATCTCCACAATGCCTGACACAGCTGCTCTCTTACAACCATTTCAAAGCGTCCATTAATGATCCTGGAGTCCTGCAATGCACCAAAAGGTTTGTATATTTAAATTAATTTAAAATTCTTGAATTATGTACGCCTTACGTTCTTTTAGAAATATATATATTTTATTTTATTTAAAAGGCTTGATTTATGTATTTAAAGCAAAACATATTCGTCGTTTTCACATTTCTCTCTTTAATTTAAGATGTGTGTGTATCACTTGTGATTTCACACAAAATGCTAGTCCAACTGAAATACCTCCTAGGGGGCTATCATTTGAGCGACAACAATATTTGTTCCACAAAATTCGTAAGTATGTTTCCCCTGAGGCTCGAAATGTGTTGCGTCCAAAACCTATAAAAACCAATACAACAAGTGCTACGGAAGATATTGCGACGTTACATGACGTGGAAATGCCGCTCATAAGTACTGACTCAGTAACCCCAACGACGTCGGCAGTGGAAAGCCAAAAATGGAAAACACCTGCGGCTATTGTGGTCATATTATTATGGGCCACAGAAATAAAAAAAGAAATAACGATTATTTTTGCAAAACAAGGGAAACTTGATGAACGCCTTGAATCTAGTTAACAGTGTTTATCAAATAAAAAATGTGGTTTGTTTGTATCTAAATTACTTTAGTTTGTTAATTTTGTTTTGTATTTTTTAGCAATTGTAAAGTTTAGTGACAAAGTGGTACCTGACTTAGAATATTAATTAATCTTTTCCTTACAAAAGAATATGTGTAGAAAAAACATTTACGTTAGGTAGGACTATTGAAATTAGATTTACTTTACTATTTAACATTGTGACTACACCATTATTTTTTATTAAACGTTTTAAATAGTAGTTAGTTTACTTGTGACACTAAACTTTACTAAGCCCCCAAAGTGGTACCCTAATTTTACTTCCATAGGGAAAAGATCGTTGAACCGCTAAACTTTAAAACACGATAATTACTATAAATATAGCATAAAGGTATCGTTACTATCTTTGGATCTCTGTGTTAAAGTATATTTTGACTGATTTTGTGATATTACTTGAAAACATTATAATATGTAGTTGATTTTAGTTATGAGAATGATTAGAACAGATTTATAAGAATGTTAGTATTTTCGATTAAAAACATAAAAGATACAAAGTTTTTTTTTTATTTTACCCTTTGTTACGGTTTTAAATATAACCATAATTAATAATCCATTTATATAGCGTATTTTCTTAAGATTATCAGTAATTAAGGTACTTCATTTCTTTCCCACTCTTGCAAGTTCTTCTTTGAAAACCTTTCAAATCATTAAAATTATTGAGACCATTGATATCTGTAGTTAATCTTTGATGATAGTAGATTAACTTGGTACCAATCATTCCATAACTTCGTAGTAAAAGTGTATTTTTCACGAGCATGAACTTTAAACAAATTTTTCTCGAATAGTATACTTAGCATGGGTACTGCTTTTTTTTAATTTATAAAAACTTAATGATTGCCCCTAGCAAAATGATTCTTTTTACACTGGATAGATAATTTTACCTAATTTTAGGAGATCTTAATAACTCCATACCGCTAAAGTGGTCACTTTTACTAGACACAGTCATACTTAAATTAATATATGTTTTTAAAACCATACGTAATGTGGTAGATGACAAACTATTAAAATCAATCTACTTTGCACTTGCTCAATCAATACTGACATACTGTATTACGTCCTGGGGTGGTGCTCCTAAAACTACTTTAATAGATCTGGAGAGGACACAGAGGGCCATCCTCAAAGTCTCTTACAATCGACCATTCTTATATCCAACAGAACAGCTATACAAGGAATGCAATGTCTTAACAGTCCGTAAATTATTTATATTAAACACGGTTCTAAGACAACATAATTTACTAACCTATGACCCTTCGATATCTCAGGGTAAGAGGCGCTATAATCCAGTGGATAGGTCAAAAGTATATCTGAAAACTATTTTTTCAAAACGATTTTTCTGTCATGTAGGTGGATTTCTATACAACAAGTGTAATAAAGCATTAAATATATTTAAACTCACAAAATACAAATGTAAGAAGACACTTACTGCTTGGCTCCAACAATTCAACTATGAAGAAACTGAAAAAATTCTTACCAGTCATACTTAGAATAAACACAAACACACACACACACTCACACTCACACACACACACACACACACACACACACACACACACACACGTACGCACACGCTCAAAGATACGCACATGCAGATGTTTTGTATTGCCTTATTTTATTTTTGGTTTGTAATAAATATCTTACCGTAAACTAATGTAAGCTGTACATAATAAGATGTTAAGCCTAAGGGGTGGAAACCTGGTAGCCTGAAATACAGGCCTTGAGTCTAGTTTAGGTACCAGTCTCCCCACAATATCTAATTGAAATAATTATGTAACCTACCAAATGTAAATAATGTTTATATTGTGGTGAGAAAATAAATAAATTATTATTATTATTATATATACCTATCGTGTCATAGTTTGTTTACCTTAATAAATAAATAAAAAACGAAAATGAAAATAGTCGCGGTAATGTCTCTAAAAACAATTATTATTGGCGCTGGTCTTCGGTACGGTGGAAGCCTTTTTTAAGTCAGAGTACTTAGTCACTGTGTCTCTTAATAATTTTCATGCTACTTATTCAAATAATCAGTAGAAGTAGGCTCTCAAACATGACATAAAAATATGTAGGTACCTATAGGTTTCTATTAACCGGAACCACATTATTGCCAGTCTTTTGGGATCATTTTTATGCTTGATACCGCTGATTCACTATATCAGTTTTCTAAGGACCATCTGTCATAAAATTCCATTTAAGTTTACATTTTACTCTTTTTTAATACAGGAGAATATCTATTCTTGATTATAATAACGTTGGGATTAGATAGGAACTCTTTTTTGAATTCTTTGTATAGGTAACGAGAATTGGACCTCTGATCTCCACACTCAAAGACTCGAATGTGTACTAGGTATTTAGAACATTTGATTTTGCTCATTTGCCATATCAGCGCTATGCCTTGTTTTCTGATAAAGGTAACCACCATAAGGGATAGAAATTCCAATCATATCACAGAACAGTAGAGGCAATAGACAATTACATAATATCACGCGTCTAATATTCTCAATTCTTTCCATATATCTACCTAGCATTGCTAAACTTAATAATTATACGCGCTATTTACATAACTCATTGACGCCTTCAATAAGATATCTGAGGTATCATGTAGGTACATGTCAACATGCCTCATAATTCATAAAACATCTGGACGTGCAAGTGATTCTATCTTATTTAAACATATAGGTAGCTAATGGTTAAAGGTGAAAAATGAATTCACCTGCTTACCACCCGTGTACAATATATCATGATTATCTAACTGATAACTCAAGACCACCTTTAAACACACTAACTCGTAGAAAAATTCAAAGCCTCAAATTGTTGATATTAGATTAGTCTTGATTTTTATAAAGTCGCGTTATATGACACGCAGCACGCGTTGCTTTGGTGCAATAACAAGCAAGCTAATGAAGAAATTGCTGTATCGGCTTCTATTGCCAAGTCAGCCAAATTGTTGGTAGCTTAGTAACACTTAGGATACTTTCTTAACAGGAGTTAAGTATCCCATGTGATACACGATACATTTATACACATACCTACGTATAATATGTAGGTAATGTGTTAGGAAGATTGGCTGTGTACTATCCATTTGTATAGTACCTACAACATATTATACAATGAATTACCTATAGTAGTAGTAATGTTTACTAAGAAGCCAGAACAATAATAACAAAATTGATTACTAAATTCAGAGATGGGACGCGACTATTTTACATAGGTAGTATGATACCTACATGTTATTTTAAATATTATGCGTATTTAATTGGTGTCATGTGCAGTTAATAGCAGAACTACAAATCTAAAGGACCTGTTTCGCCACTTCATTATATGTGTCTTAGATAAACTACCACCGAAGCAGGTAACATAACAAATACGTGTTTTTTATGCTAGGTGGAATAGCTACCGGTCATCATAGATAGGGTAACAAAATTTAATGGATATTTCCTATCTTGTTAAAAGAACATATGGTGTAATTACTTTTTATTGCATCCATTAATTGTTTCATTTCTTCATTAAAATAATTCGATATAGTTTTCTATAGGCCATTAGAAACTTGAAAACACGAGATAAGGGGTAAGAAAATTCAAATAGATATTGCTTTAAGGTATTTTAAGGGGATACTCTGATGGGTGTTTAGATAAAATAAATAATTGAGCCACCTTGATATGTGTCGGCGTATTAAATAAACGGACAATTATAGGTTATTTTCTTACCTTTTTCTCCGAGCCCGTTTACCAGAAGAAAGAATAAACTGAAACAATAAAAATGTTCTCTTAAAAAGTGTTTCGTTTTTAATTTTATCACTTTGTGTTGGTACTTTTACAACGGGACCTAAAACAATAGCCTAAAACAATATATTATTTATGTTTTACTTTTTTATTGTTGCCGGCATTTCAAAGTACTGTGGAGTAATAAACAGTATTGTGTCATAAACTCTTCCAGTCCAAACGACTTGGTACCATTTTAATTTTCAAACTATAATTGTATTTTTATTTAGTTTGCTCTCAACGTGGTCAGTGAGTGTTATTTGGTGTGTTGTTATTAATTCAGTCAGTAAACAATTACATTTTTAGTATTACTTAGTAGATATTTTTATTAAAATCATGAAATCAGCTGACGCACAATAGTCAACGTAGAAAATAAATAAAAAGTGACAGAATACATCAGTAATTTTTTGGTTAGCACATAATAATATAAGGTAAGTAAATCAGTTATGTATTTGGTCAATAGCAAAATTAAGAAAGGTGCATTTTAATAGTGCAGAAGTTTATAATAACTCCATCTGTTGGATATATTCTTATTTACGCTGACCATGAACAAACAACTTTATTGCAACAAAAGTTTAAGAGCCTGCCATCTATGGGCATGCGCGCGCACTACTTTCACGAACAGTTCACTGAATGCACATGTTAGCATGTAGTGTTAGAAATTTACGAAAGAGGCTGTTAGTGTAGTATTTTTGAGGCGAGTACACAACGATTTTATATTTCACGCTTGTTACTTTTATAACATGGCGGCCGATTTTACTGTCGCATTTAGCTCTAGTTAAGAGAGATGTTTGGTGTTATATTTGAATGATGATTCATTTATAAGCGTTATGACTCTTCATTTTCTTTAATTCTGATATACTTTAGTAACTTATACGAATGAAGAGAATAATATTTTGTGTAAAAGTAACCTTTAAAGTGGAATAAAAGTTCGTATCCTCATTCAAATAAGAAATATAATTCTTATTGGAGTCATGATGACTTCTCATAAGTCACCAAATTACTAAGTACCTATTTTAGGATATGTGCCGTAAACGATTAAGTAGAAAGATATAAAACCGGCCTGTATTGTCACACCGATAAGTAGGTAGGTATGTAAGTATAATAGATATAAAAAGGTCCCAATAGATAACAAAATTGATGCTTTGTTTACATTGATGCAATAAAATAGTTACGACGTGTTGAATAATCGTTTCCAGTTTGAGTGACCATAAATTTGTGTATTTTTAAAGTCACGCAGTTTGGAGTCAATAAAAATTTAACGACTGCGAGGGTGCACGAATAAAATTGTTACGCATTGTATGCTAGTTTGTGATTGTTTTTTGTTCTTATTTGTGCGCATAATTACCAGAACCAATAAACTAGTTAAGAAGCGTTAAGAAACTTGTTCTTGCAATAAATACGATATCTTCACTGTATATTCAGCATATATACGGGATCTTCTGAGCATCGTGCCAAGTCATGTTTGTTCTGATGAGATCTTTACTTGCTAATAACTTATTTTTCACGTATTCTAATCTCGTGACCTTATTTGACTGGTTACATAAACAACCCATTACACATTTTACTACCCTCGAGTGAGTTATGGTACTTACGCAATTCGGCACGCGCCCATAAATAGACAAACGCCAAGAAGTTATTCCTAACGTTCCTAAAAGTAATCTATCTCGAGGCCTCACCGCAATATCGGTTTCTGAACGATTAACAGAGGGCGTGCGTGCCCTTCGCTTTTACGACATACTTTTACGACGTCGTAAACTCGGCCGTATAATGCCTATAATCTTTTTCCGCGAGGCTCCGCCTACCGCGGATAGATGGCGCTAAACACAAAACTCCAAATCACTGTCACCGAACCAAATGTTAAAGTTTTATTGTGTGTTTCGCTAATGTGGTGTGAAATTAATAGGTAATAATGCTTTTATGGGTGCTTGTGAGCTTTATAGGGGCATAAAGTCCTGGCAGGTGAATGTAGTACCCAACGTATTTGTTTTAAGTTGACCGCAGGTGTGTTGTGCTATCGTTTGATGGCATTTATAACTTTGTGGCATTATAAAAACGAACGAGACCAATGTTTAGATAATAGTATACGCTTTTATGAAGTCTCAAGTACATTTTTATAGCCACATTTTGCACAAGAAGTGCCTTGTTGTTCGTGTCATATGGAAAAGAAATAGGTTGACGCGTGGCTTGGCATTTATTACTAAAACATTTTGAATATTTGGTTACCTACTCGAAGTAAAACTTTTACAAGCTATCGTAGTCCGTTTCGTGCTTTTATACGGACTGGAAAGTTTCTTACAATAGAATATTACGGTATGAAGTTTCCTTATAACCATTTTGACAGCGAATAGGCGGAGAGACTCCCTCGGCAAATGTCGCAGTTCGCAGTTTAAACACTAGTAATTATAACAATTTCGCAAATACTTGAAAAGGACAATATGCCGACTGTCGCATTACACAAATGAACATAAAACTCTGAGGACTGTTTTGGTGAACAAGTTGCGTAGACAATAACATACAGAATAGTGTTCGTACGAATGCGTACAAACTTTGGTAGGTACCTGGTTTATTCGGTGAGGGCCTTGTTTCACCACGCAACAGTTAAGTTTTATGAATAAATATATTTAAGCTTTTCGCTCGAATGAATTAGTTAATCTCAGTTCGTTCAGCATTAACGAGACACTGTTGGATATTGGACTACCTAAACATTCTAACTACATCATTGTTAATATGACCTTTAATTATTGCGACGGTCTTAGGGGTAAAAGAAACATTATACAAATTGTGCTCAAACTTTGGACAAAGTTGCCTAATCGACTTTATTGTATAATTTCCGTATTTGTTTCTTTTAAAAAAGGCAATTCGGAGTTTAATCCTTGCGTAGCGGGACTCTTTACAAACATTGAAAAAAGAAAACTGCCTATCTCTTCCGTGCGGGGATTGAATCCGTAATATTCGCCGCGTTAGTGATCACTTTAATCACTGCGACACACTGGTACCGATCGTTAGTGTGTTTACGTTGAAACATATTTTCTAATTTCAACCACATTAGGTACCTACTCAAGGTATCGGGTATCAGCTGCTACCGCTTAAACCTAGCAACATAAATAATTATTTTCTTCATACCGTAGTGTCCAATGTAGTAACCCGTGCCAACAGTGGATTGGAAACAACTTTATTGCAGTTTTATTGTTAGAGTATTTTCTGATTCTCTTTGCGTATGTAGCTATCTTAGTGACGGATTTACAAGTCTCCTCTACCTTGCACGATCGTTTGCGTCCTCAAACAGTGAATCTTATGTTATCCCTCACGACATATGACCGACGCTTTTTCGACTTCAGTGTCTAGTACCAGGAATCGACTAATCCAACCATTCCTAACCATTATACTCACATTCCTTGCGCAAAATGTGCATCTAGACACAAGACGCTTTTCTTCTACGTACCGAATGCTAAAGTTGCTTTGAATCTAAATGTTTCCGATCAAGAAACACCACATATTCACCTCATCATCCATATCTCGTTAACATGCAAGCGTATTTTGAGTATGTTACTCTGGATAACGTTTGTCACCTACCTATAGAAAAGAAATGGACGAAATAGTTGTAAATTATTTCAGCTTATATGGCATCTTTGGGTTGCATTTGTAACCTTAAGTCAATTATGCTCGTCGTAGCTTATCTCACCAGATTCGCGTTAAATACCTGAACCGCTCAGTTTTTCAATAATTGCAGTACAATAGTTTTGCCACGTTTTGCCTCAAATCTCCAAATCACTGTCACCGAACAGAGTTCTCAAGAGTTTCTTTGCAGAGTTTAATAGTGACTTTTCCTGGCCTGAGAAATACAACTGTTATGCATGTATTTGCATTTCAACATAATTCGAAGGCAAATATGCACATCCCTAATGTAGCCCGCGCAAGCAGCTAGAGCATGTATCCTGCAAGTTTTTTGCGTCGTGTACAAGTACCTTGACTCTATGCGTAGGTACCTAAGCTTGTTGTTCGAGGAAAGTGATTCCTTTACACTACTAGGACTATTCAGTATTTTTCTAATCCAATACATCAAACAATATACCCATCATCCATCGTAGGTTTACCTCTATCCACATGAACATATGCATCCATTGAATACATTTCTTATTTATGTAAGCTACTTATATTAACATTATACTTAATGAACATTTTTTATTACATGCAGCTGAATAACGGGTTTTATATTTATATCAGTTAAAGATGTAAGTTTATAGCATTCATTGCACTTGGTACATTAAATTTAAAAACTATGAGAGTATGTTAATTTTTAACATTTAAAATAAAACTCAAATGGCACATTAGACTAACAGATGGCGTTAGACTTTTAATAAAATAAGATTATCCACGAGATGCGTTTATTAAAATGCTGCGATTTTCTGATATGATTTGTTATTTTTGGGTTTTAAAAATATTAATCTATCCTAACTTTCAATAATACAAGTCCTTACAAAGGAAGGGACTTATTTTTATAGTAAAATGGCTAAAAATAATTAAGCTAATTTATTCAGTGATGTATTCAAGTCTAATTAACATGAAGACTACCTAATTATTTGTTTTCCCTTAATTATATTATTTAACTGAAGATTACTTACAAAAATACACGTCCAACTAATAAAATTTCAACTAACCAATAATATCTACTATAAGCGCCATGTCAAAGCTGTGCCCTGTATAAGAAAGACAGTAAACAGGATGTTGTGGCGCAAAGTGGGAAGCTATTTTTTAACTTTCAAGGAAACAACAGCCTATTGGTAAGCGGTTTTCGCAGGGTTTTCTTATCATCGCATGCGATGCTGATTTTATGGAGAAAAGAGTTATAAAGGTGAAACATGTGAAAAGGAATGGGAAAGGTGAACATCTAGAACTCTAGCTCTTTAGGCAAAACGCGCTAACAGTGCTACTGCTCTCACGCCTATTTCCTTTCAGAGCACTCGACATCTCTGGTCGCACCGCCTTATTAGTACTATCACCAAATAATTGGAAAGACGCCGGTGGAATCTGTGAATATTGAAAATACATCTTGTACCTACTATGGTGGGAGACTCTAACTACCAGCACAGTACAAGATTATTAGTAACCTCGCATTGTTAGCACATCGACTCCCAAAGCATGTGATTCTTAAGAATCTTCTGTAGTCTCATCGCCATTGCCAATTGCCAAAAATTCATGTGATCCGTGAATAGTTTTTCTGAGTCTGGATGTTCTTTATGTCTGATGTTTGCATGTTTGTAAACGCGACACAGGAATAATTAATAGTACGGGAGATTACAAAAAGTTTTTTAAAAAGTAACTATCATTAGGTACTATAGACTGTGGATGCGTCCAGCATTCATAGTCTGTAGTACACTTGTTTGTCTTTAGTAACACAATCAATTTTAGAAATCATTTATATGGCCGTTATTAAACTAGAATGATCAAGAAAGCAAACAGAAGAATTTGACCCGTTAGCCTTGCCCATAAACGTAATTATTCTCTAATTAATTAATCTTTTAGAAAAAAGATAGCCTATGTTTGAAAATTGAACAAAGAAAAACTGGTAAAACCCTGGAACATAGGAACAGGAAGTTAAAACATAACAATCTTAGTACATTAATAAACATTAGTAATGTTCTATGGAACAATAATATATTTCGAGACGTTGAGTGGTGAATAAAAAGCGACGCTTAGATACGCGCCTAATATCAGTCAATCATTTTAAATATACCAATTATGGAAATGCAAAATTGTTTAGCGCATGCTCTTCACCATAAGCGTTATTAGAATACATTCTATCTAACGTTACGCCTATAATTTCTAATATATTACTTACCGTCTAGACTAAAGCTATTTCTCTATTACCCTCAATTACCTTTACTCTCTAATCTCTCTTTCCAACTCATGAAAAATGAGAAGGATGCACAGTGAGGGTGGCGCAGTGGATCGCAGCGATTTTCCATGCAATTGAATAGAAGACGTAATGGTGTGTCGACGTCACAGTAGGATTTTTATCGACACATCGAATCGTATGTAATCCGAGTTCGACGCCTCAATCGATCATATTAAACCTAGTCTCGAAGAGTTTAAAATTCATAATGTATCTCCTTAGAGATGTGTGCACTTTTAAACACGCTATAGTTTATTTTGTCGATGTAAACATGTATTTTAATGAGTTTATTTCGATTTAGAAGTGGATGTTGTGACGTCAATATCTCCAGTTACGAATAGGGTTGATAGTTTTTTAGTAGAGTCTAAATGGTAAAATGACAAACAAATGATTCTTTCTTATAAAATACCAACGAAACATCCTTATGTACACTATCTTAGCCAGATGAATTCCTGTTGATTCTATAATTTGTATAGAGCGGACAGTATGAAATATTTTAGGAAGAAATGTCTCCACTATCACGGGTTTGGTGCTTGTAAATTCAAGGGCAGCATTCATGGTAGATGGTGATAAGAATCTTAATCTTAGTTTTATTGTCAATATTAAGCAATAAAGAAGAGAAATGTAAATCGCCACTCTTTAAACTTATTCTAATCGTAAAACTTACACAGTTTGCAGGTAAGTAAATACATTTGTGTTAGAACTGTAAAACTAGAACATGTTTTCTTCTTGACTAGGTAGTACATAAACGGTAGATGACCAAATTCTAAATATTCCTTCCTTTATTCCAATGAGAGCTTAGAATGTTTATTTGCTTACTTTGTTTATATTGCTACCACATAAACCGTGCTTTTTTATTATAATATTGACTTGATAGAATTATTGATTACCAAATTATATCCACATCTAACTCTCGGGAAGAGAATATTTTTTCTGAACAAAAGGCATCTATGTTCTTTAAGTAGGTACCTGACAAAGTGTATGCAAAATTCCATACAGTACCTACATTACTTAAGTAGTTAAGGCGTGAAAGCGTAACAAACAAAGTCACATTCACATTAATAACGTTATACCCAGTGCCAATTCTCGGCACTGTGGGGAAGACTCGACAGTTCCGTCTAATAATTTATTACAGCGCCATCTATTGACGTCTTACGGAACTACGTAGTTTGTCGAAACGCTAGGAGTAGAGAGAACGCTGGCACATTCTCGAATCTTCGTACTGTTTACATACCGGGTATGGCTTTTCTAGAAATGTCAAGAAACGCTTTACCAGTGTATAAAAGGCCAGGCCAGCGCTCGCCGAGTCATTAAACGCTGTTATCGTCCCGATTGCCGCTCCGTATTGCCGCTTGAATTAAAGCCCAGCGTGTACAAGGCGTACATTCGCAGCCGACTCACCTACGCTGCCCCGGCCTGGTTCGCGCTCACCTCTGAGACGAACCGCCGCTGCCGGTTGCGTGCGGAACAGGACGATTTCCAGGGACCTGTGCATGGAAAGCTCGGACGACTTCGTGAGACGCCTGAGCACTAACCTATTTGTGCGCGCCGACGGATCGCACGTCCGCCATCTGCGGGAGCTTGCACCTTACCATCGGCGACCGCCGGACAGGATGGCCCTACCGCGAGACCTCGTCTCCTTGGCATCTCCCACCGGGCCTACATCAACGCTCCCCCGTACGCTGGCTGACGGGCGCTCGCCGGGCAATTCTTCCCGAGGAGCTCGGCCTCGCCAAGCGCAGGAGAGACTAGTCAGACACGAGCCGAGCGCTGCTGGCACGTTGGTCACCCGGGGGACTTACTCGTGCGGGCTGGACCTCGCTAGCTGCGCTACCCATCGGCTCTGATGACCCGGACTGACCAACGGATCCGCACGGGCCCTCCCCAGTGACCCGCCTGTATTAGCAGGCGGCGACGACCACCACCAATACAGGCCCACGGCCTGGTCTAGTTACCCCGAAACCCCGTAGGGGTCTATGAGAAGAACCCCTGATGATGCCGAGTCAGTTTACAATCGGCGGTTTACAAAGCGGTCAAGTATACATCGGAGCGAAAGGAAGCGAAAATACTACAGAGTTTAAAGCTAGTTATAGTGGAAAAGTGTAATATAATGTGTTGTGTTTTAAATTTAATTGAGTGTTAGAATAAAACGTGTTTTAGTCGGTAATATTGTTTACATTCTTATGCCTCAAACACAGCACGTAACAATAAGCATATTATATAAAATGTTTGTGGATATATTTGATAGATTCATACAATAGTTACCTACGGTGTACCTAGTACTTGTGCGGTAGTCCTTTAGTGTATTGAAAGTTTCTTCACCGAACAGCAATGCAAGACGCGACGTAGTCTAACTCCGCATAAAGTTAAAAAGAAAATACAATTAATTCAAATTAAATAGGAAGTTTGTGAAGATGTCTAGATGTTTGTTACTCAATCACGCGTAAATTGATAGATGTATTTTAATATAATGTGGCACACAGGTATACTTGACTAACACAGATAATTTTTCATAAATATCCACTATTCCAAAATTAATGCTCCAGTACAACACTATTTTTAATTAATTATAATCATTCTACATACTATAAGATTGCTCTACATAGAGAAATGTGTAAAAGATGTACTTATATATTTGGACAGAGATTCAGGATCGACTATTTCCATTATAGAATTTGGAAAGAATAAAAAAAAAATCTTATCGAGTTTACTAAATTTAATAAAAGAAAAGGAAAACTTTCCATTTAATCTGATGTATTTAACTTTACTGAATTAAGTGACAACAAAACTGACCTTACAGACCAATCATCATCATCATCATGTCCTTCACACCGTGTCCGGTGACGGCGACTCCTTAAATTTAGTCTGGATTGTTGTTGCGGTGGGCGCGTATGTTACTTGCAAAACCGAACTTTGTTTTAAATGTTCGATTACAAGACCCACAATAGAGCTGACCCGCCGAATTGTATGTGTAGTTGTAATGTGGCTTGGGTCGGGTCTTACGTAATTGGCGCACGGTATCAAGGTTTTGGAGTCGTTCTTCTTCATATCTATCAGCGTTTTTATGGATGGTACTCCGCCATTCCGATCTGAGACGTGCACGCTTCTCCCAGCTGCCGGCAGGTATATGGCACGCTACAAGGTTACGTTTCAGGACATCTTTGTAACGAAGATATTGTCCACCCTGTTTACGTTTCCCACAAGAGAGCTCGGAATAGAAAATTGCCTTTGGAAGCCTCTTGTCATCCATACGTGAAACTTGGTCGCTCCATCTCAGTTGCTGTTTTATGATGAGCGTTTCTATTCCAGGTACAGCAGCACGTCTCAATACCTCAGTGTTTGGAACCCGGTCCTGCCATTTAATACGCAGAATATACCTCAGACAAGTGAGGTGGAAAGTATCTAATTGTTTGATATCTGCTTTATAGCAGCACCAAGTTTTTGAGGCATACAATAATGTGGCCAAGACAATGGCTCTGTACACCATAAATTTGGTTGTCAATTTAAGATCGTGTGAGTTCCAAACGCGTGTTCTTAGCTTGCCAAAAGCTGCTGCTGCACTTGCTATTCGGGCGAGTATTTCCGCTGCCAAGGTATTGTCATTTTTTATGCAACTACCCAGGTACTTGAAGTGTGAGACTTCATCTAACATTGCGGATTCCAAGATGATGTTATAGGAATCTCTCTGGCATCCTCTGACAGGTTGCTGTAAGACTTGAGTCTTGCTCGTATTTATGACCAGACCAAATCTGCGGCACGATGTGTGTAGAGATTCCACGTACGCCTGCAAAGACTCCATAGAATCGGCCATAATACAAAAGTCATCTGCATACAAGACTTCCAAGACTGAAAGTTTCGCAACATATTGTTTAGCTCTAAAGCGGGTAATATCAAAAACACTCTTATCAGTTCTTGAATTAATTTGTATAGATCCGGTACAAGTCTTCGCCGCATCTTGCATTATAGAAGCGAAATATAACGAAAATAGAGTAGGTGCCAAGACACAGCCCTGTTTCACGCCACTGTTCACTGGAAATGAGTCTGAAAGTTATTTTTGTGTCGATCTCTCACCATCATGTTCTCATTTTTTTGATCTTAGTGATCTGTCTGTCACAGTCTGCCCGTGCGAAATCCACACTGGCTTGCAGGGAGTATAGTTTCTGCATGACGAGACAAATGGGTGATTTTTATATGGGCTAGAATCTTCCCAGCTGCCAGGAGAAGAGAAATGCCTCTGTACGAACCGCAATCAGCTATATCGCCTTTGCCTTTGTACAATTTCTTCTAATCCTGTGGTATTATTTCATGTAATATTTTCAATGTAAGTTGAAACAATCTATTACTTACATGAGGGCCGCTATATTTGTATATGTCGAATGGTAAACTGTCAAACTGTCTAGTCCAGATGCTTTGGCATTCTTCATTTTCTTAACGCTGCAATATATTCGTCAAAAGATGGTGAATCCGCTAGGTAATCAGCGGTGGGCAAAATTTCGAGGGACTCAATAAAGGTAGGTCTATAGTCTGTATGCTGAGATTTAAAACGTCGTTGAAGTGTTCTGGCCATCGGGCCAGTATATCTTTATGGTCAGTTATCCGACTACTTCTGTCTCTGTTGTACATTGCTGTTATTTTCTTAGTTTTTGGTCCGAATATAGTTTGCAGGCACACAAAGAATCTACCGGATTGGTTTGTGACGGCATAATTCTGGATTTCTTTAACTTTGTCTACCCACCATTGATCTTTGAGAGCACGCGCTTTTACTTTTAGACTGTGATGAGCTTTCTTCCGTTCAGAAACGTCTGGTAATTGATGAGCACGTCTGTATTCCTCAACAAGCTTCTTGATTTCAACATCTGAGTCATCAAACCAGTCTTGGTTTTTCCGTTCTGGTTTCCCAAGAACTTGTAAGGCACAGCTATATAAATTATCAGCGTACAAGCGCCACGCTTCGTCCACCGACGCATCGGCTGTTATCTCTGGCATACCGGTACGAAATGCTTCATCTAGTTCCTCTGTGAGTTGTTTATTGTGAATTAGTTTTTCGCCATATATTTTTGGTGAAAACTTGTGTGCAGCTCTACGCGGCGTTTTCAAGTGCAACCGCAGCTTGGATCGGACAAGACGATGATCAGTCCACCCCTGAGCATCCCTCATTGATCAGGTGATAAGTACGTCTCTTAGGTCCCTTCTACGTACTATCACATAATCTAAAAAGTGCCAGTGCTTTGATCGAGGATGCATCCATGTGGTCTTAAACTTTTCAGGCAATCGATAGTAAGTGTTTGTGATAGCGAGACCAAATTCAGCGCATAGAGTAAGAAAGTCACGACCATTAGCGTTGCTTTTTTCAACTCCATGGCGCCCAAGAACTCCATCCCAAGCTTCACGATCATTGCCAACTGGAGCGTTAAAATCACCTAACAAAAGGATTTTGTTCGCAGCGGGTATTTTGGTGAGAGTTTGACTGAGATCAGAATAGAATTTGGACTTCCCTTCATCTGAAGGTGGCAGTGTAGGTGCATATACGCTAATCAGATGGGTATTCTTCGTTGATGAAAGTTGAAGCCTTAATACAATGATTCTATCGCTGATCCCCTTCGGTAATTCCAGCAATGATCGAGCTAGCTGATTTCGCACAGCAAAGCCAACTCCACTTCCAGCTCTTTCAGAAGCTGGTTTTCCACTCCAGTAGTAAGTATACCCCCCGAGTTGCTCACAAAATTCGCCTGAGTCACTGAGATGTGTTTCACTAACAGCGGCAATGTCGATATTATATTTAGTAAATTCTCTAGCGGTTAACGCCGTCTTTCTCTCTGGACACAAACTACGATCACTATTCAGAAGTGTACAAACGTTCCATGTTCCTATAGTTAGGTCTTTTAATATTTGAGTTTGTTGCGATCGACATTCCTCGCCTGCTACACCAAAGAGGGCTTGTGTAAGTAAATGGGGGATTTTCCATGAACTGATTACACTTGTGACTGAGATCACAAAGTGGCGACGAGTTCGTCTAATCCCTATGCAAATAGATCAATAAGTATCTTACAAAGTGTAACTCATGATATTAGTAGATTGATAAATATGATCAAGTTCATCCAAAATTTCAGCAATAAATATAGAGAAACTATTCTATCTACGAGTGGAGCGTAACATAAATTTAACATTACATGTAGGTAAGTAGACATCGTAATTGATAATATATTGAAGTAAGCTGTTTTATAGCCCAAGTAGTTATATTGTGCTTTCCTTCGTTTAGAAATTGCATTATGTGCTGGTCTAGTTTGTACTTAGATTTTGACAGATATATAAATGTTGAACAATGATATGAAGCCCTCACGAATATTTGCCTATCAAAATTCGTCTCCACAACCACTGCTATAAGTAAACACCCAAACTACTCACATACATCTTCAGAAAATAAAATACTTTCGAATCGAGTGCAATATATTATTTTGTTTAAACAACTTTATAGTATGCAACCGAATATGTGAGTAAGCAATCCTAATTAGCGATCTTAGTTTCTTAATGTTTTCTTTAGATCATTCGCCCACGCTTTTAATTGTAACAATCGTTAAAAGCATGTAATTTCACTTCTTTAGTTTTATATATACATATATTAATATACATATATCAATGTTCACAATACATGCTTAATTGTAATGACATGTATAAAAGTCAAAATACATGTTTGACAGCACGGATTCTATCGAAAACGAATAAATACTCTTTTTTATTATGTTTACAATATAATTAATGCAAATTTTGACATTTATACAATTAAAATAGCTTACTGGCGTATACGAAAATGACTTAATGATGTCTTAATTAAAAGGATAGATACTGTAGGTACTTGCAGTTTTATTTCACTGTGCTGCCACCTGCTTATACGACTTAATTTGTGATGGTTATCTACATAACCTACTCTTTTAATTTTTGCGTACTTGTAATGCTTACATTAAAACTAAAGTGTATTCAAGAATTGTAAGTATATCTGATTTTGTACTATATGAAACTACCTCGTAACACGCGTTCTTGAGTTTGATTTTCGGGTCAGGCAAAATGCTATTGGGTTTTCCAGACAAAAATTTTTAACACAGAATCTGGTACTGTGCCTAGTCGCTATTAAAGGCTCTCTAATACCTTTCTACTATGTATTTATTACAAAGTAATTAGGTAGTTTTTATTACCAAATCTGCCTCATTGGATGTTGGCTGTCGTGACAAAAATTATTATAGCACCATATAGAAACACTTTCATAAAGAAAGTATAACATTATTAGACATTACAAAAATCAAGATCTACTTGCGTAATAAAGTGCATCAGGATTATTTTAATGGTTCGGACAAGATTTAGTAATAAGCATAGATACCTATGTACATCTGAATTTTCTCATTTATAATATTAGCAGGAAGTAAGATTGCGCGGCAGGTGTCCTGTTAATAAATCAAGATGTCTTCAAGATATTGAGACTCTTAACATCTCAGTTGTCCATGGCCTACATAATGAAATATGCTGCGACGTTGGAATAAGTAAGGATAAAAAGTTGTTAACGAAATAAGCTGTACAATATAATAATTTTATATCTAATGTCCTAAATCCTATCACTAACATTAACTTACCAACCAACGCCGTACCTGTCACAAAAATAACCGCGAACAATGCATTTTCTATTGTGTCAGCTATATGACATTCAATGTGTTACGGAGTAAGATTTACACATTTTCTTGCCATTTTCATAATTCTCGCTAAGGCATCATAAGAATATGTTGCTACAATGAGCAATCAAGAAATTCTTAAAGAATAGATCTTTTACTTTCTGGATTCCTCTTCTTTCATACTAAATTTGTTTTACGTAAATATAATAACGTAATATTAGTAATATTTTGACGCACCCAATGAAGCGTGTACTCTATACTCTTTACAGTGCGTTCAATTAATTGGCATATACTAGTCTGACCTTTATTTAATGTAATAACATAATTCTATACTCTAAAATATGAACAGTAATAATATTATATTACATTAAATTATATATAATTATATATTTTAAAGGTTATAGCTTGACCTGTACCTGTTTAAGGCATTTCATTCTAGTTATAGTATAATTTTATTATACCGTTATAAATTTATGTTCACAATGTGACGGTTTCACAATTCGATTTAATACGTTGGTCAGTGGTGAACGAAGACATACATACCTACTTTTGCGGCTGTTCACACTTATGCATTTAAAACGAATACTGAACCCTTTTGTTTTTCTTTAATACAGATACCGGATCAGTAAAGTGATTCTTGAAAACTTAAGCTTAGAGCTACAAAATCTTCGCTTCAAAAGAATACGCTTAGCACACCAAGAGCAATCATCAATTGTTAGATACAATGTATGATGCAACGCGGCAAAACGCTTAAAGTGTAGGTATGTTTCGTGGCCCTTAGTTAAAAGTATAAGCTCGCTTAATAACACGATATGATCGAAGAAATGTGATGACGGAGCTAAAAGTCGGACAATCGTTTTTTTAATAGGTACCTAGAACCAACCCAGAGTTTTAGATAATGAGATTTTTCTAGATGTATCTCATAAGTTTGTATTTATGTTAAAACTACAACACCATGTACCTAATTATTTAATTAATGAAATCTGTTAACTCTATTTGTATAACTATATAACTCTATCTATTTGTGTTCATGAATGTGATGTGAAAAGATAAAATATGTAAGCTGAATAACTTAGAAGTAAATAATAATCATTTTCAAATTTTATAATTTAGCAATCAAAATGATAACACATTATAATATGAGTATTCCGCTTATATTGCCTTAGAACATAATTAGACGCTGTATAATGGTCGCGACGTTGCGCAGTGTTGCGGGTATCATTAGTAAGTAGTAAATATACAAGAGGACAGTTATACCGCCAACCAACTGAAGAACTTCATAAGCATAAAATTTTACAACATAGTCCTCTATAATTAACGCACACACTCACAAGTTGTTAAATTTCAAACGTTGGATGTTTTCGCACCAACGTATCGTAAAATTTTATTAAAATTAATACAAAAAGGAGTTGATACCGAGTGTGTACTGTGTACTAAAGCCCACGGGTGAGAGAGGCGGGACGCGGCGAAATTTTCAGTAATGGCCGACATTATGCGCCCCGACGCCCGTTCTCCAACGGTATTTGCATTATCGCGGCATTAATACGATGCTTATATAAAAACACCATAGACTTTTGTTGTGGTTATTGATATGGGACTAAGGAAATGAGTATAACGCACCGATAGGGTTACAGGTACCGACATTTTCCTTGAGGAAATTCCCGAGCCATGTATGTCAATTACGAATCACTTCTAGAGATCCCTTGTTAAGGAAATGTCATACAGCCGTGCTTATGTAATAGCGATCGTTGATTCACTCTTTCGACCATTGCGGAGTTTATTAAGAGCGGTTGTACTCTACCGATTGGTAAAAGGCGTAATGTACACATATTGCTCGTACAAACGAAAACATACTATTATGATTCATAGATACTACGATTAGTCGTACTTTGTAGAACTGTTCGCCGTACATTTTACTAACTTATGTCCTGAGTCGAAGAAAGCTTGTTAAGCAGTTAATGCAGTAAACATATATTGGACATAACTTTGTTATTGTTGAGCAAATGCGTGATAATATAGTTTATAAATAATCATCTTAAGAATAAGGTAGGCCGAAGAATCGCACATAATTAGGGGAGAGCCTATTGCAGCCTGCCGGTCTAACTACTAAGAAAAAAAAACAACAATCCTTCATCTCACTGATCGCTGTTATATACTGAGATCCTTTGATCTCAGTATATAACCCAGAGTTGTCAGATTTGAACTCTGGGATCTTGCATTATTACTGTAAACTTAAGCCATGACACGAAAAAGATAGTCATTGCATGGAGGTTAATACTAGCCACGTGGTTTTTTTTTATGGTTTAGGGGGCAAACGAGCATACGGATCGCCTGATGGTAAGCGATTACCGCCACCCATGGACACCCGCAACACCAGAGGACAACAGATTACAAGTGCGTTGCCAGCCTTTTAGTACGCTCTTTTCTTGAAGTGTTGAAGGTCGTATTGGTCCGGAAATATGGCAAGCGACAGTTCATTCCACAGTTTTGCTGTGCAACACAGAAAGCAATTTGAGTATTCTGATAAGATTATCTGGCACATAATTTTAGGAAAATAGAAATTCTCTAGGTCTTAACATCTAGGACATAAATTGGAAGAGTGATCTTCAGTTAATTTATTATAAAGATTTTAATATTGAAGCAAGAGTAAAGCTTGGCACGTTGTAATCCGTGATTGCCGTCCCCTCTAGGGCTCAGGCGTGAGGCTATGTTTTATGGATGTTAAAATATTAATTTAAGTAATAATTTGCGTTGCTAATGCGTAGTGTACCACTAAGCTAACTGTTGCAAACTTGGCAATGTACGCTGTGTAGTAAAGTATCACCATAATTACGTTACCAGTCATTTTTCTATTGTTAAAGAATTCCATTTAGGATTTATAATATTAGTTTAAGTAGGCAAAGTAAATGTGCTCTGATTTACTGTTGTCAAGAAACCATTTCCAATTATTACTTTAAATATGATTCTTGAGACTTTTCTCAGTACAGAAGTCTACAGAATACTCTTTTTGTCAGCTTTGTATTGAGTAACCCAAGCAATTAGAATAGTAACCCACTAAAGAAAAGCTATTTAAATGTATGCTCCGTCCGATCAGAGAAGAAGCCATTTCGTAAAAGAATAGGTAAATAAATAGATAACCACATAGAGAACAGTTAAATGAAATAAATATATATCTCAAAAATGAACGATGTATAGTAGGTAAACGTAACAGAACTACGGCATCATGTTATGTTTGTAAGGAAACATCATGTCCCATCATACACCCAGTGCCATCTCTCGGCATTGTGGGAAAGACTCGGCAGTTCCGTCTAATCATTTTTTACAGCGCCATCTATTGACGTCTTACGGAACTACGTAGTTTGTCGGTGCGAGAAGAGTAGAGACAGCGCTGGAACTTTCTCGAATCTTCGTACTGTTACATACCGGGTATGGCTTTTCTAGAAATCTCCGGAATCGCTTTACCCACGTATAAAGGGCCAGGTCAGCGCTCGCCGAGTTAGTTTACAATCGTAAGCGGTCAAGTATACATCGGCACGAACGGAAGCGAAAATACTACAGAGTTTGAAGCAGTTACAGTGGAAAAGTGTAGTATAGTGTTTGTTGTGTTTTGAATTTAATTGTGTGCTAGAATAAAACGTGTTTTAGTCGGTAATATTGTTTACATTATTATCCCTCGAACCCAACACGTAACAATATTTATAAAAACATATTATGTAGAATTAGATACATATAAACATAGTCTCATGATCTTCAAAATCGCAGACATAGGAGTATTGAACCCTTATTTCGCCAGATATGGTTTTTAGATCACACGTAATAGCGTGCAGATTACCAGATCCAGGATACCAGACTTCGTGCTGCTACTGAACTTTGCCCAACCCGGTCAACGAACCCGGCACTTCAAACACAGCAATCGAATTTACTATCGCTGCGACACTAAATCATATTTAAATTGCGATATTACTTACTAGCTTTTGCTCGCGGCTACGCTCACGTAAAAGTAGATTAGGCTAGGTTATGTTAGTATGCCATGGGACCTGGAAGCGGCGCTTCTAGCGTCGCTCTACCGTTGGCGCCAGGAAGCGGTAGCTCGGGGCGAAGGACCTGCTCTTCCCGATTTACGACACGGTCCGCTCCGCCAGGTCCTGGTAGACGAATGGAAGAAACGACTTGTGCACCCTAGTGCCGGGCACGCCACGATCGTGGCGGTAAGTCCCGTTTTTGAAGAGTGGCTGGAGAAGCGGCATGGCCCTCTCACCTTCCGGCTGACACAGGTAATGACTGGCCATAATTGTTTTGGACAGTTCCTGTGTCGCATAGGCCGGCAGGAGACGCCCGGAGGTCATCACTGCGGTGAATGCCGCGATGTTGTTGTGTATACGGCGCTGCACACTTTGGCGGATTTCCTTGTCTGTTGATTGATTGATTGATTGATTCCCTGTCGGTATGGTTTCCCTGTCGGTATGGTTGCCCTCTCGCTCCCGGCCGTGGTTCAATCTATGGTCTGGAGCGAGATGTCGTAGAACGCCGTCGCCTCCTTCTGTGAGGAAGTCATGTCCATCAAGGAGGAATTTTGAGTTAAATTCTAACAAACAAACAGATATAAAATCTTATATTTTCTCTTTATAATACTAGTAGATCATAATTGATGTAATGTAGAAACTTAACAAAAATTACAACAGCTACCAACACAAACAGACTAGTGTTAAAATTTCGCTGAATGAAGGTTTTGATGATACTTTTTAATTTATATAGATTTGGCTATCTCTGTTTGTTACGTTAAAAAATCATTACCATTAAGCTTCTCCCTCGCTCAATTAAACAATACTGTTATTGCCTCTGCCTACCCTGGGGGATCTACTGCCGTAATGCTATGTAAATAGCAATAAACTAGACCGTAATGTTGGATCCTTTAACGTTCCCTATTTGCATCGTATAATACGGACAACACATTTAGCAAGTCAATCAACTTACTCATTTCCTAATATAGAAATGGGATGTTCGTTAGTCTTCACTGCTAATCTCCTTTAGTTATAAAACTCAGTACGTTTTAGATATTGTCGTTGAATAAGTACATTATAAGTGCCAGTTACTATATAAAATATAATGCTGGGAAGCTATACAAAGACACGTCATAATGACTGGATATGCAGAACTGTTCAAATATTTTCTATCAATTAAATACACCATATTTGAGCAAATACAATACTAGATTTAATTATTATTGATACGCGAAAGTAAATGCAAAGGCGTCAGAATTTGAAAAAGATATTAATTGTGTTAAACCATTTTAAAACGTAGTTTGATACGTTATTGTCTAGCCCTTCGCATAAATAGACAATATTCTGTGTTACACATTAACACAAATTTGGTCATTTTCATGGTCGTAGCGAATACTTATTCTGTCTCTATGGCATAATAAATGCCACGACACAGGTGCCGCAAAATAGTTATTGATAGATAGGTGTCGAGTCTAATAATTATAAAGCGTTAGGTCCCGTCATTATTTAACGGCTTATTTGTGTCTTGCAAGGTGATCTAAGACAATGTATATACATAATTATAAACGCGAATATTGTTCACTACTTAATCCAGTAATTATAAAAGCCCAATACAGACTAGAAATATCTATTGTTGATAAGTACCTTTTGTAATATAAAAGCCGCAAAGCATTATATTAGCTTATTGCTTACAAAATTTTACGTTAAAAGAATATAAACGATTTTGTATCGCTAGCTAGTTGTGGACGAAGAGAAAGAGTCTATTTGAACTTATCACATTGTATCATTGTGACGAGCCCTATTATTTAATGGCAATAGCCTCGCAGTTCATTGCTATTAATTGATTTGGGTTATGAGTATGTTTATTAGTCTAGAACTGATGTCATACGATATAAGATGGACTTCTCAAAATCTGTTGTATAGTAAGTCTCCATCTTTCAATATTACGTATATTCTCTTTGTAAGCCATTGCATAACTCAAATTATACTGAAACTTTAAAAAAATGTTTGTTAAGATAAGCTAGTATAGGAAATATATCTATCTGTATATAAACTGCAAACATAACTTAGATAAGGTTTCACTTTTACAATTCTCATAATTATATTCTCAAACTATGCGAGAATTACAAAAAACAAATAGAAATAACAAGTTCAAAGTTGTCTGCGAGCTTTTAAGCTAATCAGAATTATTTCAAGAATGTTTTCGTCTAATACATCTAGTTACTTCGTAGCTAACTTATAAATCTGTGATATAATGCCTTCATCGGCATTATCGTTCGTAAAAATATCTGACGGTTTCATACTGTATTCCGGGGCTTATCCATTCAGCCCATTTAAGGCGATCAGCCAACAATGAGCCTCGCAGAAAGCTAGCCTTGGAATTTTCAAGCAATTTAATTCGACGGGAAACTCCTTACTGATATTTTTTTCCAATTAGAGAGATCCTTAAGAAGAAACGAATTGAGTTAAGTGTTGATAAAAGGTTTTTAAGTTCACATTTCTAATATGTTTAAGTAAAGTAGGTACATTGTAAGTTAGATGTGTTTGTTAACTTACGTCTATTTTGCTGTGAATTTTAAATAATTAAAGTTACCCCATATTTACTTGTGGGATAAGTGCCAGCGAACTGTGTGAGAAAATATTCCAACTTCAGTAAAGTACAACCGTTTTCGCCGAATTATGAGATACGATCATGTAAGAAAATATTATATGATAAAAGTTGTGATTGTATGTTAAGGGTTTACGGCTTATCCGATTGATATAAAACCTTTACTATCAGCTGGCCTAGTGTTCGAAATTTGATAAGCTATGAAACATTTACGTAGATGAAATAATCAGATGAAGTAAGACTTTTAGAAGTTTTAGCTTAAAGTTCAACGAACATAGATTCTAGTTAATATTTATTAGCAACCTTTCTACTATGTATTCATGCATACCAAACAACAGAAAGGAGGTATCTCGAACAATTAATTTCCTTAAATTTCATTAGCAACTCTTCCAATTTGCATTCAAAATGTGCGATCACGTACCTAGGCGCCTACACAAATACCTTCCATAGTAGACTAAAGAACCGTCCGAACGCGCCATTATTTTAATACCCTTATCAAAAAACAAGGCACATTACAAAATGGCCGCCATTTTCATGAGTTTGCGCGGGAAAACGTTCGTGAGCCAGCCTGGAAAATTATAACAAAAGGCATCTACCGCTATCTTTCTAATTATAGTAAATCACCTTGCTACGGGCGAGATAAGACTGTACACATTCTATTTTGAAATGTCGTATGAGTGCGGCGAGAGTCGTAACTTACTACATTCCGCTTTTGAGTCGGGACATTTTCTGTTTTATCAGAACAAGAAAGGCGTAAGTGGCACAGCGCTAAAGGCGAGTTGAGACGTTTGTGTTTGAAGAGGAATTGGGTATTTTAGGAGGGTGAAATGGCGTTTGTTTGCCGTATGTAGGATTGTTATACGACGTTTCGGTGTCGAGTCGCGAACTCGTTCGATGAACGAACCCTCTCCTCCAGTGCAATCGTATCGAGAAGTACACATATTGTATTCCGCAGCGATAACTTTTAAGTTGGCGAAATCGGGATACAAAATAAAAATAGCAGGTGACTTTTAAATGTAGTTCACGGAGTGTCTCGATATTTCTTACACAGTTTAGAATGAATATAGCTTTCCACTTATATTTTATAAATCCAATCGGTTATTATCTACAGAATACTGACCATTAGTTATGACAACATAAAATAACTACACAATCTTTTAAAGTAGGTACTCTTTAGCTCATGTTATGTCTCAAGTTAGGCAAGTTACTACAACAAAATACTACATAGTACCTACTTGAAGATCATTTAAATATACCTATTATAGATTCTTAACAACAGTGAAAAAGGAAACATTCAGTGCACATCGAAACGATTTTCCTATTAACTGTTCCATTGTTCTCTACACTCGGATATAAGGCGATGCACCGCACCCCCACAGATACACTCCCACCTGTTATACCATTGCACCCCACGCACACATAGATAACACCCATAACCAGTTTACCATAACCCCCTCGCCCTCTACCACGCGTATTAAAACAGGCGAATGGGACGAATTGGAGTGTTTCATCACAGGTCTTATTAGACTGGGTGTAGGTATACAAGGTGGTTGCTAAAGGTGCCTTTATTGATTCAAGCTACTTGCCAGCTACTGCATCAAATTACAATCGTTTATAAATTGTCTAAAATATCACTTGACGATTTTGTTACATTCATGTTAATAAAAAAAAAAATGGTTTCAAATGTCATTAAACACTTTCCAACCATTATTTTCAATTTACTCGAAACTAGAATACTTAATACTTTCTCTTGTAAGCAATTGAAATATTGATTGAAAGAGACCAATAAAATATTATTAGAATTGGTTCAATCCATCAAATAAATCAACTGGCTAGCTGGAAGAAAAATAATGGTTTGATGCTCAATAGCGATAAAATATTATTGAGCACTAAAAACATTTCTTTTTGGTAATATATCTTCCAACTACATGTAATTTTCACACATAATAATATAGAAACTATTTTTAAATCAAAAGCAGCCGCTTGTTGTTACGTTTCATTGTATTGAAACTTAGTTTTATTCCTTTCTTACGTAATACAACGCGTTCACTTGGTCTGAGAACTCAATTTAAAGGACTTATAAGTTCTGACTCACTCAAAGCGAGTGCACTTCAATAAAGTGTATGAATAACAACTGATTCAACATCAAACATGGAATAAATTGACTCAAATTGTAATATTTCATCACTGATTTAATATTTTGCTAGCCAGTTCTATGTATAATTTAATATATCAAATACTGTGACAGTGTACTAGCTCAATTTATGGAATGGCTTGGTTCTACATTCAAAAGCACGTCGACACTTCGTAATTTAAAACCGCCTTACTCGATTTCAAGCTATTCCAATTTCAAAAGATATTGATGGTAGTTTTTTAGAGTTCGGAAAAATTCTTATACAACAGCTTTGTCCGTCCGTCCGTCCGTCTGTCAGTCCGTCTGGTAAATACAACCTTCAACTCAAGAACCGTAAGAGCTAGAGACTCGCGGTTAACGCCATTCGACTCAGCATAGTTGATATATCCTCGAAATGACTATGACCTCTGACCTGAATTTTACTAGTTACTGTTTTCTTCAATTTAATTTATTTAAATTATACAAACTATTTAGATTTAATTTTACACTTTCCCCGACGTATATATAAGTATAAGTAGATATAATTTAAATAGCTAGTCGTAGTTTAAAGTTTCAAAATGATGTAATAATAGTGTTTTATAAAAAATAAACAACGCGATAAAATCCGTATAAAGTTTGTTTAATTTCAAGATAGTTTTTTAATTACGAATATCTACTTTAACATAAGCCTATACTTATGTTAAATATGAATGGGATAACGTTGTACAATTTTTTAAATTTTATGTGATTTCCAGGTTTTTTTGCAATCTTTATTGTGCCTATTAACCTATTGTATCGCAACGGCACACCGGCGGCCAGGGAGTCATTTTAATGACGTCTGGCATTCCACAGGTTTAGATCGCTTTTTCGCTGCAACTAAAATGTTATATTGTACAAGATTCCGCCTGCGGAATCTTGTACAATACTCAATTAACTAAATACTAGATTTTACTTGCAGCTTTGTTTGCAAAACTAAGCCTAACACTTGCAAATTGTTTAGTATTTCTACAGATTACCCCTCACATACAAACAAATTTTATAACCTCATTACAATATTAAGGGCTTGTCCTACCACCTCCAGATAGCATTTATCTATTGTTTTGTTTTTCGTGTGGTTAGTGGCCAACCTGTTGTCAAGAGTTGTTTTAGTTTTTAGTTTGTAGTTTGTTAGTTGTTTTGTGCCGCCCGTAGGCCACTGACATGGCTTAACGACTGCTGTCAATTTGACAACAACGGGGACCGACATTTTACGTGCCCTCCGAAGCACGGAGACGCTCAGATGAAATACCACTAAGCGGTCACCCATCTATAGACTGACCCCACCCAACGTTGCTTACCTTCGCTAATCGTTTACCGATCAGGGAGTGCAACTGGATATGAGCGCCTAGCATTTATATATTTATCTAAACAAACCTAACATGAGTGAGACAGCATGTCTTTCAGATAACTTTTACTTGTTAGTTGTAGGAGTGGCCATTAATAGTCAATTCCACATCTACAATACATATATTATATAGATTAAACTGTTCTAAAACTATTACCAAAAGCTTTGTTAGTTGTACGTAGTGAAACAAAAAATAGTAGAACGGTATGTAAAATAGAAGCGACACAATTGTGTTATCTAATTCACTGGCGTCTAGTAAGCTGCCAGTGAACTAGAACAGTCCAAACGTTGCCGAACCCACACAGAGAGTGGCACAACAAAAACGAGCTGGCTGCTCGTAACTCTCGCCAGATAGTTAAGTGTACGAATAACGTCCTATATTGCGCCCGCGGCTCCAAACTACACCATCCACCACGTAATACGATCCAATTAAATAGCCACGAATTTATGTGTGTACACTACCCGCCTAAGGTCTCCTTAATTTCGTTTGTTTTAATAAACGACCGTGTAATGGTTTGAACGTTTTGTAATCGATACATTGTTTGATACGGTCACGGATTGGGACGGAATTGTAACACGAAAGATTTATTGAACCGAAACACAGAATGTTTTCGTTCTAAGATCGTTTGAGTCAACAGAAATTAGAACAAGTATAATATAATTTTTACAAGTAGTTAAACAATTGAACTATCGTCACAGAATCAATAAAGATTATTTTACTGTATGGATGGTGTATTGGTTTAAGTTGTCATCGCGGCAGTGTTTCCAGTGTTGTAGGTTCGAACCCAACAAGGGACAAAAATTTGTGTAATTCACAAATTGTTATTCCAAGACTGAGTATTCTTTGTTTCAATGTTTGTAAAGTCACGAAGACGTCGGAATCATTACTACTGCGCAAAATGTAATTTTTAACGAAAAGTAGAAGATAATAATATATTGGTATCGTTAGATTAAAAAATTATCTTACTTTTTCTTTTTATGTGAATTCAATAAACGGCGAATGTCTGAATGGGATCCTATATTAGTGAGTTAGTTCCAAAGCGTTTCTACGTTTATACCCTTTCATATTTTCTTTTTATTTCAATGAACTTAACTCTAGCCGACAGTGCATAAAATTGCTAGGAGTCCTCAAATTATTACAACCATCTCAATAGGAAAAGGACAATTCGACCGTTTCTTTCAATATTCCTGTATTTTCTCTCGGAAAACGTAATCGACCGAGGACAGTAATATTACATTTTGTTATATAATAACGATTTTCCTTCCCAATAGCAATTCGTCGTTATTGGACGTAAAGTAAGAACGAACGGTGGCTTCAGTCGAAACGAACATAGGTAATAATAATATAGTTATTGTTATACCTTCCCTTAACCTAAGCCTCGTATCAGGAGCGCTGATTCCGTGCAGTCACATCCACCGTTTCGAGTTTTACGACTTACATTGCGTGCGTACAAGGAGTCGCCGCGATTAAACACCGTACTATGAGTTCGATAGATGACAATTGCAGCTATGCGGTGAATGGGCGCTCCATTCCTGGAACGAGAGGTAGGATTGTACGCTCCGACCTGGCTTCTATCTGCAAAATCAATGTGGCTATTAGCAAGTTTTCGCGCAGTCGCAAAACGTTCACGGAACGCTACCGGTCAGAAGTTACAGCCGCTCGGACCGACTTTCTATGCAGATGCCACTGTTTAAAATTATATACGTCGAATTTACTTCTTTGTTGAAGCTAAAGATGCGAAATATTGATCTATTTAAGTTTATTGGACATTTAATATTAATTGAAATGGTTTATTTTATTGGTTTGACTATGTCACTTAATAAATTTAGCATAAAATGTTAATACCAATAATAATAACGTACCTGATACGCACGACGGCGTGTTCACCGATAAAAATGCAAATATTTCTGTACCTACAACGGAGTATAGAACCTCCTCAGTTTTGTTTCCAAAAATATGTGGAAACTTCTTCCCTTTCACCTGAACTTACAGCGGGTTTCTTTAGTTTTGTTTACCATACATTATATAGTTTACATTTTACTATTTATTTTACAAGTAACACTGTCGTTTCTCGTTCTATCACAAATTAAACTTGACATAATATTCTCATACAAATTCATTGGCTCCATTTACATAAATGAATCAAAGCAACGTCGGTGACTAATTTATTGAATATCATCGGTTGAAATATTTTAAGCTTTTGTAATAACCTATACTGTTTGACATTGATAACCATAACAGTCTCGCAAATGGACTTCTACATACTTTAAGATCATTTCATTATTTTTATTGAATTAGTTTTTAGCTTCTTATTGTTTTTATGACAAAGAAGTTTGTTTAAGCTATTTATGTTAAAAAATGTGGTTTTAAAAGTAGTAAAAATAAAAATCTACTTTATTATTATACCACTCTTTTGATTGTAAGTGGTGTAGCCGCACTGTATCGCTTGCATAGATGCTTCACCAAAGGGTGACACTCGCACTTTTCTGACTCTCTAAAATATGGGCTGTCAGCTTCTGAGGCAAAAATCATATTCTTGCTACTGTCACCACAGGGCAAAGGCTTCTATCCTGTAGCCTGGAAGGTTGAACACAACACAAAGTTGTTTGGGTACGAACTTGTATGGTGGCGGTACCTGCTTTTTCAGTTTGAGCGACAGGCCAAATATAAGCCGGGATTATTCTCTCTAAAATACTGCTAATTAAAATTAGTAAAGTAGCAACTAGAATGGCGCTATAGTTTTCATCAAAGTCTTATTTAATTCCAATCACTTATGTAAATTAAGAGTAATAGCTTAATCCAATTAAAATAATTATTACGACTAACATGCACACTTTTTATTACAGATTTATATCGTGGTCTAGTACTTTTTAGAAACAGTTAAGTCTAAACAGTTTATATGTATGAATATTCAATCCAATGTCGTGAGCCGTCAAGCAATAAATACTTGTTTAATATCGTGATAATGTAAACTTGTTATGTTCATTTATTATGTGTGAACAACTGTATCTATATGAAAACATTGAACGATGTCAAGCGAAAGCTTTCAAGTCTATGCTTAAAGCAATTAAAACCAATATTACGAATTTATATTTAATCTAACAAGTGTCAATAAATCTATTTCTAACTTACAGTCCTGACAAATAAGAAAGACCAAAGATACGAGACACACTTATGTGAGGTCTGTCAAATTAGTTATTTCTATTGTTGGCTTAACTAGATACATACATATAAAATCAAATTCTAATAATGTCTCTCCTACATAGAACATTTAAGATTAATTAAAATTAGTTAATTTTGTATGTATCTAAAGTAGGTATGTAAAGCATCATTTTATTTATTAACATATTAATACACAGTTCCTTCCATTCAAACAAACGTACTGCATTCTCAAAGCGTTTTAGAAAAGTGTTGTACGTACCTATAGAATAGAGGGTGTATTCGCAGGTCTGTGTTGGCTCGGCTCGAGGAGGGATGTGAACCGATAAACGATGCTTAAATCGATACTGCACGCCCGTTGTTTGGCGCTCAACGCGCCAGTTCGTGAGCTGCCTTATTTTTAAGTTTGCAATTCGTTTTTTGCATGTATGTGTATGTTTGATTGCTGTTTTATTGTACTGCGGTTGGCTTTATTTCATGTAAATCATATTTATGATACAGTGTAACTTATTCTGTATAAATGAATAAATGAATCAATTGTGTAAGTCGTGTTTACATAAAGACACATACATAGATATTTATGAATAAAACAAATTTTTGATTGGCTGGTTCGTCATGTAAGGAATTTATAAATATGCAGTTTTCACCATTGGGTTTGTGTAAATGTTGACAATGGATCGGAAGGAATGGATTGGTGATATGGACTACGCGGATAAAGTCACGTATACAAGATATAGAGCGGCAGATATTCTTAGTAAAGATAACGTAGTAACGCTACCGTATCGTGTAATTGTACAGACATAATTAATCGTTCCTTAAAAAAATATTGCTTGTTTTTAACCGATAATTTGCTGTAATTCCTAAGATGAAGGATCAGTATGGAATCCTACTGGCGGTGACTAAGTTAGATTCCAAACTTTAAAGGAATAGTAATCGTTGCATCGGTCCTAATCTGATGAAAGCACCTATAACCAATATAACCAAGACAATAGGTATGTAGGTCCAATAAGAGCATTAAAAGATTTATTTGAAGAAAAGATTATCAGCTAGTAAGTGTCGTACAAACCGAGGTCAACACGCCCCTTTCAATAGGATGATAACTATCTACTTTTAATAAAGCCTGTTCTTCTAAAAGTGGCATCGATATTTTCTTTGATGATCTGTGATTCGCTTGATAATATTTATTCATAGTATCATCATATTTTTAATATTTAATTAGTTTCAAATTTTATCCTAATTTTAAATAAAATCAAACTGTTATTTATTATGAATATTATGACAAATCAATGTAATCAATGTGTTATCAACCAGAACTACATCCTGCTTTGTAATATTTTTTGTTTATTAGTCAACAGTGATATCATCATTTAGCTAACGGCCGTTTAATGGCATCCAACCTTACACTTTACTAAAAAAACAATGTTCCAAAAATGCATAGATATGGTCAATGAAAATATCTATAAATAAAATTCTAAACAAAAGAAAGAAAAGAAAGAATGAAATTCTAAAGACTTCTACGATGCCTAAATCATTTTTGTAAATATTTAGTATTATAATTATTTATGTTTTTGTAATTATGTTATCTTTTTTAATACGTTTGTAAATATAGGTTATTAGATTATTTCATTTTAAAAATAATTATGTAAATAAAAATGTCTTGATAAATAAAATTAGTTTTCACTTATGAAAATAATCATACTTACCCCTGATAAATGTTCATCGCTTGCCGTGTATGAGACGTCAAAACTACGGATTTTGTTGCCCGCACAAGATGTTTTAATCTTTCGCTCATCGAACAAAAAGGTCGCCTAACCTCCCACTACTAACATTGTAATAATATCCATCGTAGGTAGGTTCAGATAATGCCTGTTATAGTCAAGTGGCCAATATTTTCTCTACTAAATGGTTTACTAGCAAAAAATAACCAAACGCGGTACAAGTGGGTAAGTGGTCTGTTGAAAGTTGTATGGACTCAACAGCTCGACGCTTTGACGACAGCAAATACTCGCTACAAATAAAACTTTATGTATTTAGTTAATCAACTTACGTACCAACATGAGGTTAACATATTTAAGTTATTATTTATTCTATTTTTTATTCAAAAACTACACAATATACTTTGAGTAGAGTGAATAGGTATGGACATCTTGGCTCAACTTAAAGTATTATGTAGTTCACGCATTCGTCTTTGTTCTGTTTGTCAAAAGTGATAAGGTCGACTCGTACGTAATAAGGGCAAACGTAGCACCGTTTACCAGATCCTATATCTGTGCTGCTATACAGAAACTTCTCGACAGATAAACTTAAAAACCGAGATACGCAGTTCACAGTCGCTCGGCGGTCACGTCAGAGCTTGCTATGTGCACTGAAACATTTATTGACAAAAATTTAGCTTGCAATGGTAATTGCAGGTTAAATGCATACGCAGCTAACCTTTACATTAATATAACAATGATAGGATGCGATTGTACAATCTTCTTATACTATTATAAAACTGTAAAGAAGCTGTGTCACTAAATTGATATATTTTATACCTAGATCTTCTAGTTTAAGGTGGGTTTCTGAATCCGAAACTATAATGTTTTCTTACTGTTATATGTTCGTTTGTTCGAAAACACAACTAAATTAATTTTAAACTGGTTTTACAGCTCGAGTTAAAATAAAAGCCTAAGTCAGAATGCATTTAATTCTATTGAGTAGAATCAGTGTTAAAAGTGCATAGTGTGGAGTTTTGTCGCAATAAGATGGTGTTATATTATATAATATAGAGATATATATACTATAGTATATAATTATACCCGCTATCAAAGTTGCAGGTATAATCTATTAACAAATAAGATTAATTAATTAATTTTACGATATCTTAATGTAACACGAAATAACAAGAAATCATATAAAATATAAAAGATATTGCTTTCAAGACGAAAAACCTTTGCTAACATGTACCGTGTCGACTGTTTGATCCAGCTGCTTACGTGAAGTCTTTTAGGCTTTTGCCAATCAGTCCATTGACCGATACAGCTATCAGAACAATAGCGAATGAATCCGTATCGTATAATATCTGACAATCTCGTACGATTGCTGTTATTTACTTTCATAACTGAAGGTCATATTGTCGCGTATAACTACAGATGTGTGAGCGTTTACTAAATTTGTATAGTAGGTATCTACTCTCGTGAAAACGTGGACTACCAATATTGATAGTTTTAGAATTTAAAACCCTTCTCACACTGAGAAGAGGCCCGAGCCCGGCAGTGAGACAGTTTAATATAGGGCTGGTATTATTATATTAGTAGTCAAAAGATTCGTTATAAGTTACATCTATTATCACAATTATACAAATTATGTTGCTGTATCGCATAATCGTACTGTTTTTCTGTGCATACAGTTGGAGAAGGATTCTTTGTAAACAGAGTTTAATCGTGACTGAAAAAACCGCAAGTGAATAAAGAAGAGAGAGGTCTCTATCTTCCAATATGTTATTCTCATCAGTTAGAAACCCTGTTTTCGTCAAAACATAACAAAAACTTTATCTTTGATAACAAAGATTGGATTGATTTCTAATTGTTTTGAAGCTGATTTATGTCAAGAGTGCTTTGTTAGTTGACACAATATTGCACTTAATATGCCTCTTAACGCAAGATCGTGAATGTGAATGTTATTGGGGTTCACGACGTACTGCTACTGAAATTCTCAGTAGCAGAACTGACAGTGATCCTGATAGACGGCGATGCGATGGGCTCAAAGCCTATTGTATGTGGGACTTAAATGTATCTGTAGTGTAAAAAGTTTAATTCAGACATACACAGAGTACATATGTACATGTGATTTAGTTCTGCATACAAAGTTACACAACAATCATAGTATGAATGTTTTGTGATTGATGAATCGACCATAGTGTTAAAGTTGTAAATATAGGTACATATATTTACAACTTTGGTACTATGGTCGATTAAAGATGCGATCAGAATTTTTGATGTGTTTATTTATAGGTAAATCAATGAAATGTAACCACAAAATAATGATAGGCAAGTTGATAAGAAAAGGACTATCGTCAAATCCAAAATGTCATGGTTTACGAATACAAAAGACTGGATAGACGTTTTTACATTTAAAGAGCTTTACCTGAAACATACCAACCTCCACTATTGAAGTAAAACTTTAAGAAAACTATCGTCAATAACCTTGATCAGGTATTTTTAGAGCACCTCATAGCTCATTCGTGATATAACATCACGTTAACCAAACGGTCGGGCAAAGTTCATTATGAATATTTCATAATGTCTAAAATAAACTAATCCGTTGTCAAACATTTTTTATTTACAGTGCATTGCAGCGAATGAAAAAGTATCACGATTCTTTGTACGTAATGTATGTGTATTGTACTTTATGTACATATGTATATTTAACGTTAAGTAAAAAGTGTTAAGCATTTGATTAGCCTCGTTTAAGACGTGTCTAAGATGGAACACGTCTCACTAGCCAATGACATTTACTTTGCTTTGCAGATCTAGGAGTTAAAACGGTATTGTGCAATTTCGAATTCCTTACCGTAATGCCTGGAGAACATTAATAGTATAAATGTATATAAACTAGTAATTGGAAAAATACTCACAGATCCTGCATTGATGATGCTTAACCAAGTCATGAGAGCATGGAACAGACTTTAATATTTTTTTGTTATGGCTGCCCCATTGAATGCTTCAAGAACAGACTTAACAAACTTGATATGTTTAAGCTATTAAGAATACGCGTTACCTGATTAGTTGATAGTATGTCTTACTAAATAGTAATAATTGATAATACAAGGCCAAAGTTAAGTTTTTAGTCGGCTGATTTACTATTTGACGGAAGGTGATTTCGACGTTGCCTTTGGTTTCTAGCGCACCGGAAGACTGCTGATGTGATACTTTTCAAGAAGGATAACAATTAGAATTTTTGTATAAACTATAACTTGGTATCACAAGACATAAAGTCCAATTATCTTAGCAACTACTCTGACAAGTAAAATGTTTGACACAGTAAAATATATCAAACGCGTAGCATCTTGGCAGTCATCTGTGAAATTATTGTATCACTTCCAATAATAAAGCTAAGTAGGAAACAAAAAGATTAAGAAAAGAAAGGAGGAAATTTTCTCATTAACCAAATTGCCGGGGGTTAACGTTATTAACGGGAAATATAATAAAAATAATAGCGAACGTTGCGGACGGAATGTGTATTATCTAATAAGCAACGTAAAGATAACGTAGTTTTTGTGCAACTGGATATAAGGAAGGAAAGACGTGTCTTAATTATTGTGGTCCGTAATCATCGGTGGTCGGTTCGTTTTGTTTCATATTTTGACTTAAAAGACGTAAAAGTAAAATAGCACATACAAATATTTCTAAATTTCTATTGTTTATGATGTGTCATGAACTGTGTTTGCCGTTGTGATTTGACAAGTTTTTATTATCTAATGCTATTATTGCGTTCTGCTGAATCAGTTTTCCGGCAAGATAAAATAGGAAAGAGCATATCAACTCAGAGTTGCAATGTTATGAAACTTCAGATAAGCCGTCGGACAAAAAGCAAGTGCTGCATAACATAGTGCCGAAATGACTATACATCATTTAGTGAGACAAGGTGACGGTATATGGCATAGTGTCTTTATATACTATAATGGTGCCCAATCAAACAAATCAGTGTAAGACCTCTTAGGATTCTTGATAAATCAAATGTTGTTTGGGTTTATATTTGTATGCAGAAATGATTAGAACTGGATGGCCAAAATGTAAGTGTATGAATTATTAAAGTGCTTGAAGCAATATGTCCACAGCCTGTATATAATCTGTTTTTAACCTGTCAAGTCATGGAATGCCAGACATTTTGTGTCTTGCCGCCAGTGTGCTGCTGGGATTCAATAGGTCATTGATAAAAAGCCTTAGCAATTGGAAAATACTGATTATTTCGAATGGCTAAGAATTTGTTATCAATAAAACTAAAAGATGTTTAGAAAAAACAATAGGTATTGCAATATTGTTTTCTAATACATATTTTACTGGGAACGTAGAATACCTATACCATTTAAGTATCATGACAGATACCATCGTATGATACACATACATAGATGTACCTACCATCAGATACAGACGTCAAACACAGATATCATATAAGATTGAATAAGATTCACAAAGCTCACTAAAGACCGGAGAAAGTTCTGGTTAGTAAGTTTTTTCTGTAGATATCGGTTAATTCTAACCCGGCTTAATTGACTCCTTACTTAGTGGATGGAGAGGATTAATGGAAAATTCTCTCTACCTACTAAGTTCCAAAAGTGTCCAAAACTAAATTTGAAAATGTTAATGACTGCCACGCCTGAGCTCACGGGTTCGATTCCCGCACAAGTCAAACATTTGTGTGCATGGACATGGATGTTTGTCTTGGTCTGGGTGTTTCTATATATAATATGTATGTATTTACAAAAAAAGTATTTATCTATTGCCTGGCATTTTATGGCTAGATGGTGTTGCGTGTATGTGATAAAATATTATGAATTATATTATGATTATAAGCTACAATTTAGGTACTTATTTTTAGAATTATTTTTCCACATTCTATTGTTAGTAAATAATAAATTAACGTCCATTATAACGTATTTCCAACTGATTTATGTTAAAATTTCTATGACATAAAATAATGAATTGTCTATGTTTCAAAATTAATTTGATTTCTAATATATTGTTTTTAGAAATAGGATTTGGAGACATCTAGTTATAATCTTTTATTTATAATAAACCTTTATCATTCGAATTATGGTCTATTGTATTGCCTTCCTAATAATCAACTATTATCTTGAGAACGCAAATAAAATATATATAAAGCAAAGCTGAAAGACCTTGTGTTCTGTCGCAAATAGGCAAAGGTCAGAAAGTAGCGGATAAATAACTAATTAAAAAAATTATGGTAATAAAATGGAGTGATTTGATTAACGTATGCCTAGTTATATTAACTAGGCATACGTTAATCAAATCACTCCATATTATAAAACAAAGTCCTCCGTCGCATCTGTCTTTCTGTCTGTTCGCGATAAACTCAACAACTACTGAACGGATTTTCATGCAGTTTTTACCAATAGATAGGTAGAGTGATTCATGAGTAAGGTTTAGGTGTATAATTTTTTAAGGTATTGAATTACCCGTGTGAGACCAAGGCTGGTCGCTAGTGGTAACTAATACGAAATATTTTTACGAGTTTACTACCTCAATAGCGTAGCGATAGTAAATTTGATTAATAAAAATAAGCTCTCAAGTTCGATTCGTACATAGGGCAAAGAGCTGTTACTGAGAAAATTGTAACAAATTTTCTCAGTAACAACGCAGTTGCTTGCTACTATGTATTTGCGTAGGATATACATATAACTATAGAGCTGGTGAAATGTGGATATAATACAACATCCGCCTACCCCTTCGGGGCGTGAGACTAGGTGTATATATCTTCAGAGAAATAATGAATACAAACATTTTTTACAGTCATCCCTGCACCAGTAGTAACGGACTGTAATAATTATGTGCACAAATATAATCAAAAACCTACGAAACTCTAAAGTACCTACAGTCCTATCAGCCGTAATACCGTAAGGCCCTAGCCACAACTCTCGTACTTTTACTGGTTGCACTTTCTTTAGGGTCAGTACTACATACTATAAATATTTCAATCAGTATAGTCGGTATACTACTAAACTATATTAAACAACAATTCAACACTAAATTCGTTATTACTTTCCACCGTGTAGAATAAGCTAATAATTTTAAAGCTATGTATCGATTATGAACCCTGTAGGGCACAGCATACTTGATGGTCAGGAGAAAGAAATAGTTATAAGGTTTGTTCTTTCTACCGGTAGTGAAGTTATTTTCACAACTTTTTAAATATTGAGCTATGTGCACTTATCTTATAGAGCTAGACAGTAGTTTAGCTTCAATTTGCTCGGTACTTGAACAATTATTATACGTTACAAACTCACAATGTACGTATTATGACAAAGACTGGTTTTAATTCATCAATAAGGTTAGTAGAGCCGCTATAACGGATGAAATGCTGATCATCGGTATTCCCATCAGGACTTATTATAAAACTCAGATTGTTGAAAATATTTCAATGACTTGTCTCTTGGTAGTTCAGTAGAATAGTCTACACAATTTCTACATTATATAAATTTATATCTTAACCTGTTCAATTTAATTATCTTTAATAAAAATATTTGTTTTTTATGACAATTATTTTTTCTATTTAAAAGCGACCTCATCTCTCTATGCTTAATATGTAAAAGAATTTAAAATACAATTGAACTTATCTGAAAAATTTGTCTGTTTTGAGCAATATGACAATAGTATTTGGATCAATACATCAAACATACTCCCTCAATACCGCACCCATGCCTTTTATTGAAACTCACAAATGCTGTGGTTTATTTGTGGTACATTTGATACAGATGCTTATTGTTGTTATTTTTGAGGACGAACCAGTAAGAATAATGTGTTCGAGGGTAAAATATAAATAATTAAATATTATGATATTGACAGTTAGCGAGATCAGCAGTCAGATAGCTGCAGTGCGATACACACCTACACGCCAATTAGGTATGTGTCCCTGATAATAAAATTGGCCTACATCCACTTCATCGATCGAAATAAAACTTGGAACGTTTTAATGGACCTGGATTAACTAGCCTTGAAATGCATCAAAACAAACTTGAGTCGATATTCATTGTTTTAATAGACTTCAAAAATAAAATAACAAAAATAATCATAGACCGAATAATAGATTGTCGAAAAAGTTATTTAAAAACTTTACATCGGCGAACGAAACAATTCTCTCGATAGAATAAAAACAGAAAAAGGAATAAAATAAAAGGATGGAGTTTTCTATCGAATCCGGAATAGTTTTGCAAGCGGATAGCAGTCGCCATGTTCAATTCAAATAGGCACCTATTACGTATGGACTTCAAAAGAAACATTATATGCAATCAAAACTCCATTCTGTTTTATGATACCTATATCATAATTTTTAAATCTCTTTTACGAAGTATTTTATGTTCGTTTGTGAAGTGGTCCTAAACATATATCAAAGATGTTTTTGTTTTATAGTATAATGATTATATAAAAAAAAACACGACTTTGTGTGTTTGTTTAATAAATATTTTTGATGACTATTAATTAAAAATGCCGTTCCTTTAATTACTTTATTTCCGCAATTACCTACAACTGCTTAAACATTAACAGGTTTGGTTTTAACGTGTTAACATGGACTTGTTACTATCAAAGAAGTTTTATATATGTTTTGAAAATGTAAAAAGTATTGCTATAGCGATAGGAATTAATGTGATATGTCATACACGTAGTGAGTGATTTCGATGCAGAGTGGGAGCGTTAGACCATGAAATTGGCCCAGTGTACGCCATCAGAGCGACACATCAACCTTTAATATCCAACCAGCTGAATGGATTTCAGCCGTTCCAATAAATAACCGAATTTAATACTTATTTATTGTTCCTGTATGTCAGTTTAATTAATTTAAAACCAATTATTGGCGAAAGTGAAATTTTATTAAAGTCCTGCATCCGTTGATTTTATGTGAAAGCTTTGCAATATATGGTAGTATGCCAGTTGACTCGAATATATTTTAATTTGTCTACGACTGGTGCAAGTATTATAGCTTCGATTAATCATTATTGAGGTGCGCTTATTTACAACGCGGTGCTCAAAGACGACTTTCATCAATCACATTTATTATCACCAGTTCCCCTTGTTACACTTATCTTCTTGCTACCTTGAAACAATCACATTCCGTACAAAGTATAACAATGTAACATTACCTCAAGCGAAAATTTTCTTGCTATCAATCGATATACTCCTGCTTATAAGGTTGAATCTAAAACACCATACAAGTTAATATAATAGCACTGAATTTGTTTTGCTTGCTTGCTATTTTAGCGTGTTTTAAGAGCCATTAGAATTTGCTACGATCGCACCATCTGATATTAGGCGCCATAAAGGTAATGTCATAGATAGCACTCGAAAAAACTATCAACAAAAACTATAAAGGCGAAGTATCAGATGAAAGGTCGGTGTAAAAAATTGTTTAGTATGTTGAGGTGATAGTCCCCTGCACATAGGTGGACGTTCCGGTACTCCTTGTTTTAAAATGATGATACTCGGCTAAGCGATTTTCGGTCCAACGTGGCTCGGTCCCACCTATTGTGAATTCCGTAGGTCTGAAATTTATTTGACAGCCCCAGTGTCTGTGGAGAATGGAAAATGGCGGAATGGCAGAATACATTATGGACATAACTCATGGTTTGTTTTTGGCGGGGATCCGACAAACGTTATTGGTATTTAGGGGCATTTAACTATTAAGGGTAATGTTTTTTCTTCCTTATTGACAATGAGAGATATGAGACAGCGTATATTGCACGGAGGAGCCGACAGTGGGCTCGTTAGTTACGGTGGGAATTAATATTGTCTTAAGTATCGTGGTTTGTCACGAGTTATGGACACACACATGCACACTACGTGAGATAATCAAGAAACACTTATTCTTAATCTGCTTCGTAAAGGGGCAAAACTGTTAAAATAATTGTTTGTTTTTATTGGTTTTGTGCAAATGGAAAATTGTATGAATATTTGGATATTGAGTGTGTTTTGGATGTATTTTGTTCAGTGAAAACGTAAATTCCTTTATTATTTGTTTAAATACATCCAAATACGAAGCAGAAATTTCGTCAATTACATTTCTAGCCCTTGCATATGGTACCCTTTGCTACACTGATATAATTCTGAATTGAAGATACCTTTAATAATTATTATATGTCGTCATCGTTTATAGATGTTTGTGATCGTCTATGTTGGGAATTACAGTTTATGTAATTCTTATGACATATTGATCTAATAACCATTATTCTCCGAAACGGCTTTATTTGTACTTGACATTTTGTATTTGTATAGTCAATTGTTCGTTTTTGATCAGTTGCATCATGTGAACGTCGATAAAAGGCCCCATTTGACTTACTTTTTGGTATTACAGTAAACAAACTGATGAACTGTTCAGTAGTTCTTTTCCAAACTGGGTTTGTACTACACATGAACCGCTTTAGTAGAATTTGCTTGTATCTTATCTATATATTAATACGTGAAGCAAAAACTTTGTACCCTTTTTACAAAAATTGCGCGGACGGAGGAGTATTAAATTTGGCACAGTTAAAGTTTATATGGAAAAGGAGGGACTCCTAATATTTTTATAAAATATGCATTAGAAATACATTAAATTAATGAAAAAACACTACACGCACATAACCATGCATTTGACACACGCAGTCCAATCGCGTTCGTAGTATTTCGGCATTGTTCGTCTGACGTCGTACAATTCTTTGTAACTATGGTTACCTATACCTTATTTATATGTAATAATGAATAACAGAAAACAAAGTAGCAAGCTTAGGAATTTTGGTCAAATTTTGACCACTAGACGACCGCTAGTTTATATAGTTATTATTATCTCTAATCTGTTTGAAAATGTTGGCAAATAATACTTACACTAACTTATACTAAGCGTTAGATTATCAGAGTCTAGGTAGATATTCTTCTCCTGCGGTACTTAAGAGATTTTTTTTTATTTATAGTAACACGGCAAAGTGATTGTAACGGACCTGATGAAAAGCCCAATTACAGTCCAGAGACAGTGACGACGAGAAAAAAGATAGATGTCTTTTAGCCGTCGTCAGTGTCAAGCCGGACTGACCAGATGCTTCTTCACACTACGTTTGAAGGACCCAATGTCATAGAAGGGAGGGAACACATGTGCCGGAAGACCTTTCCAAAGTTGTATGGTACGCCGTAAGAAAGAATTTCTGAAACTTTTGGTGCGAGACGGGATTGTGCTAACCGTCCATCCGTGGTTACGAAGACCGGCACGTGTGGTTCTCAAAAGGAAGGGGGAAGGTGAGATGAGGTCAAATAACTCTTCGGAGTATTCGCCATGATAGAGGTGATAGAATACGCTAAGCGACGCAATGTCTCTACGAAGTTGTAGCGGTTCGATGTTTGTAAAGTTTACCGTGACAAACGATTATGTTGATCGCAAGAAGTAATTTTAAAGCCACAAAACCTCGTTGAATTGTGTGTTAATATATTTTGTTAGAACATCTCTACGTTAAACCACTTGCGTAGCTTTAGATGGAAAAGATTTTGACTGCAAAACTGAATAACATTAACCAAGCAACTACCTCTGAGTAAGGGATAGCTTTGTTACAAAGAACGCATTCAAATATTTGCAATCCATGTAGCTTTATAATGACTCGTTTTTATCTCAGCATAGATTCCGAGGAATGCAGTTGTGGAACGTAGGTTGTAAATGATGGATAAGCTATGCGGATACCAATATATCTAGCACTTGATTAAACATTAAGAGGGTTAGAGACGTAATTGGAATGTGTAGCCTGCTTTATATGGGATCGTGTAGATGCCTGGCGAATCGATCGACCTGTCGAAACTTACTATACCATCTTAGATATTTAGGATGTGAAGAAATGTAGAAGCCACGTCCTTAGGCCTGTTTTCATTAACATACGTGTATGACAAGTAAGCGGAAAATTTTCATACTCGTTGGGCCTGTGACATGATAAACGTTATTTGTGGCAATACATGTTAGTTACATTATAAACTTGTATAACAGATAAGTGAAAACATTGCTTAATATACATGGCTGTTATATGGCAAAACGACTAGTAGCATCTGCGTTTGCCAAACAGCCGTTTTACTACCTTTTAATGACCTATCCTCAGCTTTTCTAATTACTACTACTAGCTAGTATAATTTAGTATGGATTGTATGTTTATACAAGCATAATTCTCATAATATATAGTATAGTGTTTCAAAGACAAAGGAATCGACTACTATTTGCAAGGTACATATAAGGTTAGGTTATAGGTAGGTTAAGTTCTATATAATAGAGAACAAGTTCAATGGCGTCTATCGATCACAGTTCAAGGCTTTGAGGTGATATTAAAAATTCCTTATTTATGTACTTTGCTTGGTTAAACCCGGGGTTTTACAAATAACAATCATCTTATTGACCTGGTAGAAAAATAATCGTTGTATCATGATATATAAAAGAGTGTGTCTATATACCTGATTACGACTTATTTTCATGTGAGCCATTTCGAGGATATTAACTTGCAATTATTATAATATTTTATTATTACTTAATGTATCTACTTTTTCAATCTTTTAGTAGATACGTTAGAACTTATCTATCGTATTTATATAGGCTTTATGGCTTACACACAGTCCTATTAATGTATTGTTAAAATTGAGCTTTTCGTGATATTGTAGACAAATTCAGTCAACACTTAAGTTTGAGACAGAGTTCACTTCTAAATTAAAGTTTTGCTGTATGTTAAATGTTTGATACATCTGGCGAGTTTAATAGTGCAACTAGGTCAGGTTAGTCGAAAACAATAAACTAGTGTTAAGAGACCATTGCCTAATAATGATTGTCACTGTAGCTTTATACATTCTTATTGGATTGTCATTAAAAGACATGTCTATTTGAGCCGTGTGTTGCTTTTAGCGAGTATCTATCGCAATGTCGAGTGTAAAGAAAAAGGAAAAAATCAAACAGACCGCTAAAATGACGACTATTCTGTATCTTAAATATAATCTGAATGATCTGTAAATTTGAAATAAAACCTTCTTAAGAATTTTTATGTCTAGGTTTTTAAGTGCTTATAAAACAGCTTATAGATTAAATAGTTATTTTATATGTATTTAATTGACCTGCTATTCAGTAGCGATGTATTTAATTAAGATAAATTTATTACTTTGTAGAGCTGCATATTCCCAAGGTTCGCAGTAAATTGTCTGTCACGGATTTTTAGCATATCCGCGTTTAATGATAATATAATTAGATATTAATATTTATGGATACGTGGCCATTGTTTTCTTACCTTTGTGAGATTTGAACGTTAGGTACCTGCCTACTGTCACGTTTGACCTTGATTGCTTAGACTTTAAACCATTCAACGCTCCTTGTCTTAAAACGCTGACTATAGTCAAATGGCCAAATATGTAGATATGCCGTTTTGTTATTCAACTTCTTCTTCCAACGTATTGTTATATATGTAGAAACCTTTATTTAGAAACCGTAGATATTATTAGGTACCTCGCATTTTGATTATATAAAATAAAAATGTAATTTTCTTGGCATATCCAGTTTAGTAAAATTTCAAATTAACAATTTTTTTTATCACGATAATACTATGTAGGTAAATAAGTATTAAATTTTAACTATTTGATATTAATGAATGGATTACACTGGGGAACAGTCATTTTGCGCCATGGTAAGTTGAAGTCTATTTTGTGTAAGTTCAGTATGCTGAATACGAGAAAATATCTGATTTGTTAAATTAAATCTAGTTTATGAGATAAGACTTTATAACTATGTGACTGAAAGAAGGTCGAAATAAAAATCTATTACATATTAAATATATATTTTAGATGCAGCTATATAATAACGACAAGAAAACTTAATACATAATATACTATTAATAAACTATCATTAAAAAAATTAGGAAATCTTTATCTGTAAGCTTTTCTGTTGTGTTTATGTTTAGTACAATCCCTTATTAAACTCAAGCAATAGTCTGTCATCATAATATGGCTGTCCCATCGGCCTTGGTATCTTTCTTTTATTGTTCTAATATCCTGATGGAACCGTTCTTTTTGTTGAATATCTCAAGAACTCTGGTCCTTGAGATATTTATCATAAAAAACGGTTATACATTAATTACAAAGTTAATGACGCAGAAAATATACTTTTTTTTGTTCCCCTGTGTTATTTATTGTTTTCCTTATTTTTCAGTAGTGTGTATGTACCTATTAGAGATTTAGAATTGTCACTTAATTGTACTTAGTACCTATTTCGATAATAGCTCCAAGAAATAGATGTTTCATAAATTAGGTTAAAGGTTGGGTCATAAGCGATAATCAATATTTTTACAACAATGTGTGACTGCAATGTTTCTAACAAAACTTCGACAAGCGAATATAATATAAACATGTGAATACATCATCCACTCCCAACATAATTCTTTGGATAGGTACCTATATGCGGAATATTGAATTGTCTATACTAATAAAAAAGATTTAATGTTATGTCTGTTTATATGAGTTTAACTCAAAAAATACTAAACCGATTTCGAAAATTCAAGCTATATTATCACCTAGTAACATAGGATATATTTAATTTAAAAACCAGTACTGTTACTAACATAACCAAACCTACTTTTACGCGAGCGAAGCCGCGAGCAAAAGCTGGTATTTTATAATAATATATTGCAGCCACACATAGCTGTACAATGCTCTTTTAGAAGACCTGTAACAAATGCTATACCTGGGTAAATGCTGTACGTTGTCTTGTAACATTGCTAAACACATTTTACATTATAAAAGAAAAAGAATTGACACTGTATATATAAATATAGAAAAAGATGACGTAAAATATCTTATTTTATAATATTGTCTTCTGTTTACGCGAATGTTATTCATGAAAATTAAACTACTATATACCATCCGTCAAGTGGCAACTACCTTTATAAGATGCAGGGGTCTATAAAATAGATTCTGCGGGCTCTCATATATTGGTCAAACCAAGAGAAGCATATAGGCACCCGCATAAAAGAACACATAGCTGATATAAAAGACCAACGCTTGTTGAAGTCTGCTGTGTGGTATTTTGAAATCTATCCATGAACATTTTCCTATTGTAGATACATGACAGATCATTTGGAGACTGAGGTGTTGTGCTTTCAGTCTACGATTGTAATATTATATGTCTGAATCTAGTCTAAGTAGACTTAGCAATACTGCCGTCCACTAACTAAAAAGATATTAAGAGCCTGCTCCAAAACCTCCAGATAGCATTTATCTATAAGATGAAATTCTCGCCATCTCTTCTTTAACCTAACAAGGGTGAGACAGCATGCGATTCATCTTTCGGATAACTTTTAATTGTTAGTTTTAGGACTGATTATTAATGTCCTTTTAGTTAGCGGAAGGTAGTATACTATAAACTCGAAACTCGGAAGCAGTTAATTAGCTAATTGACTTTTGGATCTCGACTCTACCTGGCCTCTGCTAAATAGAATTGCTAAATTTAGCACAAATTTAATATTTATTTGTCTTAATGGTTTTGGTTTAATGATGATGAATAAGTAAATAATAAAGATATTTACTTATTCAAAATCAAATTATAATATTAATGATCAAAGATAGCGTGACATTTTCTCGTTATATGTAAATTATTCTTAATTAAGATGGAGCCATATAAAAGATTATATTCTCCAAAAATTGATGTGGGTAGTGGAATGTCAAAACAACGAAAATCAAAAGGCCATAATTTTATTAACTCTTTATTCTCTTGAATTTTTGAAATTAATATTACAATATTGAATGCGGGCTTCATATACAATCACCCAACTATTTGCTTATATAACACGACACAGTCACGTTGAATCGTACCTTCAGATTTCACTTGACCACGTTAAGTAAGGATCGCCCGTGTACTCAAAGATAGCTCAAGTCATACTGGACAGTCCATAATTACTACACCATTCACTTTAACCTGACCTTTTCGTAGCAGCTGCGTACGACTCACAACCAATGTCGAAAAGACCAAATAAACTTGAACCCAGCACATATTAACACACTGTCTATCGGAAGTCCAATTAACGTGGTCAAATTGCACAGGCATACGAAACATCTCAATACATAAATACATAACATAAAACAAAAAATATAAACAAAAAATAATGCGCCACATAAAACTTTCACGACTATTTACAATTACTTAACTTTTAAGACGATTTTAATTACTATATTCAAAAATATAGATATAGGTACATAGATACATAGCTACATTTATATTAAAGATAAAAATTGATCGTTTTTTAGATGTAAAACTAATAGAACGGAAGTCTTGTTATCGATAGTAAAGTTAAAAGAACATTGAATAAGGAAATACTATAACTTGGACAACGCAACAAATATTAAACTTAATAAAACAGAAATGTCCAAACAAAGTAAAACACCAAAGGTGAGAATGTTGGAATAACTGAGAAAGTAAAGTGAACATTATTTTAATTAATATTAATATTGATATACATATGTTCGGTTAGGTATATTAATACCTACAGTCTACAAAACACTAGCAATATGGCAAGACAGCATTACGGATGGAGGACATATATAATCTATTTAGCAAATTGCTCATTGTTTCACTGTGGATTACAGTTCTTTACGAGGCAGAAACAATAAAGGTGTACCTGACATAAATCATCGGACGTACATACCTACACACAAGTATATTTACTATGTTACAAGATTTACCTATTGTTAAACGCGAAACTTAATGGATAGTTAAGAGGAAGCTGCTCGCACATCCAGATATCTAAAACCGTCGCCTATCTTGTAATTTTGCACAGTCCCAAATAATATTTGCAAACCGATAAAACAACTATCTAAGTTTTCAAATGCAGAAATAACAATTTAAGTCGTATACACACAGTGTGTAATATTCAATTTCAACAGCGTATTAGGCCCTTATGCGCTATGACAAAAATTACGTTCCAATAATATGGAGTATCACTTCGCAATCTTAGCGTATCTTACCATCTATATTCGCGTACTACGCATTATCACGTATCTCAAAGACAGTGTTAGTATTCTCACGTTTTTATAAGATAACGCTACGCGACCATGTTCTCGACTTGTTATTTCTTATATTCCAGTTGTCTTAGACGCTAATAAAATCTAAGTTATGCCAGATTGTATCCGCGTTCCTAATCTTCTTCCAATGTATATATAAAAAAATACATTATTTTACTCAATGAAGACTTTACAAGAAAAGTCCTTTTAATGTATGATAAGAAGAAGTTTCGAATACATATCTCGAGATAAGACGATTCCTGATCAAAAAAGGATTATAGGGTTGTATACAAAAAGGCATAGCTTGAATTGAATTAAGTTAGCAGACAACATCCTCTTGTTCTAATGCGTGGAGTGATAGTGTGGTAGAACATAAGAGCCCAATTAGTGGTGTGTACGTCCAGGTTCAATAAGCTTCTTCCATTCACCTTTCAAATGACCATCTACGAACGATACTAAATAATTTTAAGCGTTTTTAAATTCAATTACTAACCATCGGATTTACGCTTAACTTTTATTACAAGTGTCTACGATATTTTTAATAACTATGCGTTTTATAATTTATAAAGCCTACTTAACTCGAAGTTACTTAAGTACATTTTGTTCGATTTTCATTCTCGATTTTTTTTAATATAGGTATATTTAAAAATAAGATGGGATAAAGTTATATCACTAACGACAACCTTATTATGTACGTAACCTTAAAGGGACTACGGATTTAATTAAATAATGTGGGTTGAAGTTATTGCACATGTACTAGGGTAATTTTAATGGAAAACAATATAAAATCTCATAATTACCTACGTATCCATTGCTTTACGTGCATTATATTAGAATAAACGGGGAAGTTACAAATTATCAATGTATAGAAGTCGTCGAGATTGGACCAATTACAAAAAATATCTCTATTAGATCAATCATTGCTAATTTTGTTTATATATTAGTAGCAATAATGTGAATATTATTCTGGTTCATGGATATAATGACGTTATTGAACAAGTAAAATTGTACATTTGTGAGTTTAATATGCAGTTTTATCGCCAATATTAAATGGCATATTTATCATTACTGACTTGAAGTTGCATATTTAAGGGTTTTATTTTATTTGTCATTTCTATTCGATAATTTTCGATCGTGATGTTGACTTTATATTAATTTATGAAACGTGAAAGACATCTATTATGAATTTTCATGTTTTTAATCTACCGACGACTTAAATCTTTTCTAATGATATCACGACATTAAATTTTATTTTACCTTTACACAACTACAGATATACAAATCCAAATAACACAGTGGACAGATATTGAGAGGGTGATTTTTTATAAAAATTAAGCGAAGACTCCAATTTTAATACAGTTATCTATTAATTTATCTCTTTAATTCTACCCTGACATTAATTTACGTATAATGGTGACTATCAATACTAAATTTTAAAATTCTAATTTTTGCTCAGTTATTACGTATAGAGTTGAAAATAAAAATATAGAAACAGGTTTGGACGCGGAACGTATGTTGCAATGTACGTGTTAATAAATTATTTTAATTATTTTGGCACAACGTGGAATTGAATGCGAATATGGTGTGTGAAACAATTTAAAACCAGCCAACGTTTAGGAAGCACGCGCTTTCGCGAAAAAACGAGGTTATTTTTCCAGTTTCATCCAAGCTCCATTTTGTAATACCGTTTGTAGGCATTTTATGTATGAAATTACTGAGCTGGAAAATTCAAATGTGCATATGGTTACGTAAAATTGCAGGAAACATAATTCCGCCGCCGTTTCGTACCCGCAAACGGCACTGGCGTCTCTTAACTTTCGTTGGAAAAGAGGAACTAAACGTCATCGAGTGTCGGCCAGCGGCCTTGATAAGTGCGACCACTGAACATTCCGCCGTACGTAGGGTATGTTGTAGGTACCTAGTCTTAGCAATACTTCATACAAAGTCGAACCTATTTACCTATGTATAATACACTTAAACTACTCAACTTTTAATATTACGTGTAAAATTTATATTTAGTCACATTATTGTAATTTATTATATGTATCATCGTTACGTATATAATTTTGAACATCAGATGACTCGGGATTCATGGACAACACGCCGTATGCAGTACCGATCCATAATCTTTGTTCGTTTGTTCGTTTGCTATTTCATGGACATGGTATTTTCAACTAGAATTATCAAAAAATACCGTTTACATTTAAATATTCACTATTACTGAAGACGAAAAATATAACATAAAGTTCGTCGCGACGAAGACCTATCAGCAATTGTACTTCCATACGTATTTTGTTATAAATATACACATTTTAAGTTCTTATGGAATTAGCTACGCAGGTATATTTTATCAATATTTGTCGATAATGTTATATTATCAAAATCAATGGATCAAAACCAAAACAACAATTTATGCACTTAAACTACTGAAGTGAATCACAATCTGGTCAAAAAAAAAATAAAGAAGTAACTCTTGCCAAATCAACTGATAAAATACAACAAATTTTACAATCATAAAAAAATGTGACCGTCAAAACATAACCAGTCCGCTAACAGCGGACAAATAATAAAATATACATCAAAATGTACATAATATAATATCTATTAATAAAAAATATAACATAATGGATTAAGAGTAAGTGGTAGCAATAAATACTATGAGATTCACAGATTTAAAATCTTAACTAACAATACCGAAATTCACTCGGGCTCCTATGTAAACCTTAGAGCGATTCTAACGCGTTTTGTATATTTTAGTAAAATATTATTGCAATACAAGGTGTGGTTATGGCAACAAAATAAATGCTTAAAGCACATCACCAGCCTGTCCACCCAGCGAACGACACCGAGGCAAGTCCTTCGCACTAAAGGAACATTATTACATAAACGATAGGAGCCGGGCTCCTCCACAACGAGGAGCCCGCGCCCTCACGCGAAAACATAAAACTAGTGGATACGAATCGACTAACGCCCGCAGGTCCGTATGGACGTAACACTTGCTCTCACACTATATGATACAGAATCAGTCAAGATTTCCTATACGGCGTCGCGAACACCTTACGTAGGGACCTTGTTCACTTTGAGTAGGTCGTTGGAGCCCTTGTCGATGGGCATCTTCATCGGGTCGTGATGGTGGGTCACGTGGTGCCCGTGGTGCTGGTTCTCCAGCTTGGCCTGCTTTTCCTGCTGTTGCTGCTTCATTCTCTCCTGCTCCTCTCTGTCTCTGCGAGCCTGCTCGTTGATCTCTTTCACGGCTCGCAGCTCCTTCTTTAATTTCATGCGTCGATTCTGGAACCAGATTTTGATCTGTCTCTCTGTGAGGCACAGGGCGTGTGCTATCTCTATCCTGCGCCGGCGTGTCAGGTAGTGATTGAAGTGGAATTCCTTTTCTAGTTCTAAGGTCTGGAACCTTGTGTACGTCTGTCGACCTCGCCTTCGTGGACATCCGTTTGGACCTGGAAACAAAGAGGTTAACATTATTAGATATTCCTTTGCAAACATGGAAATTAATAACTTATTTGCACTATAAAAATAACGTTTATCTCAAATAAATTATAAATAACATATACATTAAAGTTTTTAAAAATCGATTTATAGCATCATATATCACGTTCCAACAGCTACGATTCGCAAAGGCTTCGGAGAGAAACCATTAAATTTCACTTTTATACCATTTTAGATTTTAATGACTCATTAATATTTTATAGCGCACTAAAGTTAATTTTAGAGTTATCCGCTACTGAGACCGACGTCGATGAGAATTAATCAGTGGAGTTGGACCGAGCGGCCCTTATAGATCTGATCGGTCGAGCCGATTCCTGCTGTCGGTTGTCCCGTAAGATTGTGCTTACAATAAAAATAAGTAAAAACAATATCACCAAAGCAAAAAAGTAACGGAAAGGGTTAGGAGCAAACGGTCCGCGAACAATAGTGTCCTCTCTAAAAAGAAATCGCTACAAAAAAGTCAGGGATGCGTAAAGAAGGGTTGCGCAACTTTCTAATGCTTTGTAAGGTGTCCCTTTATTTCGTTCCTGTAGAAGACGTTTTCTTAGAATTTGTGAAAGTCATAAAAATTTTGTACGTAGCACTTTAGAGTCTTAACGGTTCATTTAACTTTGATAATTATAGTAGGTACGTAAGAATTCACGAACGGCGAATACTCACATTCACCATACTCGTATCGTTATGTCGAGTATACATAGACAGGTAAATACCGAGTTCCACAAAGCGATCGGGTCTCAGAACTGGTTTTCGACTCAGCCAATAAATAAGGTAAGATAAATAGCCTTCCCACCGTGTATAAAATTGATAGCGGACCAACAGTGTCTCGGAATGCCCGGCCGTGTAGGCTGGACCTTACCTGGCCACGTTAAAAGAATATAGATACGATACCGCTAATGGGTTATTTTAATTGGTGTACGCACACTTTAAATTGTAGCGTGTTGAATAAAGAATTATTTTCTTAAAACAGTAACTTAATTAGGCAATAGCAGGAAAATAACTAGCACGTGAAAATAGCAGATAATATTTATTGTTATGCTTAAAATAACGATAATGACCAAGGAAAATGTTTATTTTATTTGTTGTTGTTTAGTTTGTTCGTGTCGCTACATTCCCGCATTATAATTTTTCAAACATTAGCTATAACTTATCCTAATGCATACGATTTAGTTTGTTGGTGATCTTAACTTCAGTGACGATAATATAAGTATTTTCTTAATCAAATACGAACGGATTGTTTAATTAAAATGTAAATTTGTAATTGATTCGTATTGAGCTTGAATGGAAATTGTCGCTTTTTAAATATTTAATTTAAAATGAGAGCGAGTAGTTAACCAATATTTTATGTAAAATGTGAAAATTTATTGAATAAAAAATATCATACGGACTTTTCTTGCGTATTACAAGGTAAAATATGCAGCCGCGACATAAATCTTGTGACTCGCCCGAAACTCTGATACCACGTTTACATGAGCTATAAATTACCGAAACTGCATTTTTACGGCCGCAATAACATTTATGGTTCGTTCTTATTTCAACAAAAACTTAAAACTGTTTAAAATGTCATAAACAGACAATGGAATAATTATACAAGTGCGGTTAGACAAGTGCGAATAGATAACGCCCATATGACAGAGCGAGATGACGATAGACATTCTAATTTTAAAAAGCAAAGATGGAACCCAAAATACAATACAAGCATCCCAATAATGCGATTAAAGTGAAAGGTCGTAAGTGATGTCTGATGAGGCGTCAGAAAATCCTTCTGCTTAATGGGGTAGAGTCCAAAATCTGATATCAGGAGGGTGAGTGTGGCGGTTTTTTGTCGGGACCAGTAATATGTTAGACAGGTTCACCCTTCGTATGGTCGCCATGACAACGGACGTTAAGGCACCTCCCGTCAGCTGGCTTCCATTATTCTCTACAGTATTGTTGTCGCGAAGAGGTTTGACTATCGTCGTATTGTACCTGTAAGAGCTCATCTTTTTTAATGGGTAACAATGAATGCTTCCCATAGATATGAGATAACGATCACACCGACTACTGCTCAGTATATACATCAACTTCATTTACATTGGTTTTCGGTAATTGGCGTCTGATCTGATAACATTATTTTCGAATAAAAGGATATTTTTAACGTTTTGTTTGTGAATCAAGATAATAAATTGTTCGTACCTAATCTCGAGATTAGAAAAAGAGTATCACGAGTTTAAAAGACACAGGCTCGGACACGATATATCTCTGAGAGGGAGATATAGCATTAATTAGAGGAGTACATTGTGGGCCGACACCGGCGCGGACAATAAACACACTGCGACATGACCCAGCTCTTACCCTGCCTCGCTTTTTTCTTCGAAATAAATCTCACGGAATGCCGCTTATTTATTATTTTATTTAACTTGCCCGCCTTTGTACAAACCCGTTCCATGTATTTGATTAATGCTCACCCGTCGGATCGGGATATTAAAGGTCTGATTGTGAATTATAACAGAATTTTTGTCCAGTAAGAGGGTTATTTATGGAACGGGGTAAGCCTTGGTCACTGTCTCATATTTGTGGCCGACATGTATATAGCTGAACTTAAGAATATTTGTTTTGTGAGAAATTTTATCTGAATGAAAGCTCTCACTGCATTATTCGAAAAGAAATTGTGTTTATAGCTTATTCCATGTGAGTTATGCAAGTGCGTGTAAATAATTTGGAGATATAACTGGATCTCATAATTAACTGCTGGCAATAAAGTCTCCTGAAAAAGAAATCGATAGCATTATTAAGTACTTATAGCTTATATCAATTAAACGGACATTAAAAGCTTTAAGGGCTGTAGCGGCGTGTCGGCGACACCGCACTTTATTGGCTCGTAATTCGCGAATCGTCGTAATCTCTCGTGCACGTTCGGGACGCCATCTTAAAATAGTTGTGTTCAAAATTCAAATGCAGACTCTCTCCTATTGTTACGGATCGATGTTTGACGTGCTGTGATGTGCCGTTTCCTGCGCTTTTAAGTTTGGCAGAGCATTGCCGCACTGTTTTGAATACAATTTAGATTGCAGAATTACTCTGTATTCTATTTTTGGATGATATTGAATCATTCCGTTATATTTAGATAATCGTAAGTTGAGTATCACGGAGACTTAAACGGTTAAGTGCATATACGATAACATGTTAAAAACATATTTGCCTAAAGTTTTACGATGAAAATAAAATTCCTAACGCTGTTATTCATATTGCATGCTGCTTCATGCGGGATAGCATTAAATTTATTTTTATTATATAACTGTCCGTGACAATCGATTTGCTTGGCTCTTTAGTTACAACCAAGCCGTATCTGAGTAACGATATTATTGGCATTTTTCATACAATTAGTGTTAAACGATGATCTTATAACCAAAGTATGACGACGCACGCACGATCATGGTAAAGACAAAATTCAATGGCGCATATTAAAATTGTTTTGTTGCGGTATAATATGTATGGAGGTCCATTGTGAGAGGTCACGGAGCCCCGTCGCTTTAAAGCCAATTAATTTATCACTTAGGTGTTTAAAGTTACTAGAGAACCATCTAATAGACGATTAAATGGCGTCTGTAATGACATCACTATGATTCTTATTAATTATACCAATTGAACGAGATCTGATTTTCACATAAATAGACTTGATTAGGACGTTTAAGCGAAGTGCTTTCTTTGATGAAAGCCAATAGGCGCAACTACTTAAATAAATAAAGCAACGTTGTAAGTAATTTACAGCCCATAGCACACGAATGTGTTAGTGTACCTACATATCATGCGCGGTCGTGTCGGAAAGAACTATTTTTGCTCATTGTGAGCCTGTTAAATCATCACAATGTTGTTCTGTGTGCTCCGTAGGACATTGCCTCGAACGTAGGGCTGTCAAAACATAACCCTATATAGCAATCGAAAAGCGTCCGCTAAAAACCGTGACGAGAATTTTAATATGGTCCACTTAAAATATACAGATGACTATTCTAAATTTGAACAGATAGAAGTAGAGTTTGTACACCGTAGTTATGTTATGCGTGGCATGTCACATGGACCCGGTCCTACTATCTAGCTGCGTATCAAACATGAAGAAACGAAATGCCCTTTGCCCCGTCACCTACCTGTATAACACGACCGAAGGAAAATTTCCAAGATAAATATTTAACAAACATTCTTTTAGAAGATAAAATTATATCAGTCGAGCATAAAAATATAATATTTGAATATTTATTTATGTAGACGACATCGTTCGAGTCAAGTAGTAAGTTCCCGAATTCACGAAAAGGAGGACACAAGACATGAAGGGGGAAAACGAGCATATTCTCCCAATTTCTAACCCCATTCAACAAAGTTTGTTCTTGTCTTCGACATCCGCGTTTATTCTGATAAAGCCGTAGACTTCACAACTCTGGATATTAGCCTTATGTACCGGATAACGTCGTGCTGTGAGCGTTGAGGTAAACTCAACGTGCACAGATGCATTGACGTCGTTAAAACTTGGAATAAATCCAAATATGATAATTAGTTGACATGAAACAAAGAAAATTAATGGATAACGTTGAATTATGAGACTGTTTATTGAGCGCAGCGATTTAAAAAACAAGAAATCCAGGACATCTGAGAGACAGGTGACAACGTTAACTTACGGTTTTTGGTCAATCGTTTTTAACTGTTATCATCGATTTCGAAGTTAAATAATGAATTAAAAGCACTGCAAAGAGGAAATATTTATAATACCACTCCCAGGCTTTTCGATTTCCTTTTTATATGGTTGCTGTTGTCGTTTAGCGACATCCCTACCACAGTTGTATGCGCGCACGCACAGTGGTGTGTTGAAGCGAAACGATCTTTGATCCAGGGGCGGCGCGCCTTGCTGACGTCACGATTTATTCATCCCGAATAACTGACTGTTAACTAAGTACTAAAAAACATGCATTATGTAGGTTCGAATATATGAGGGGAGATCATTTGATAAAGCACGAAGAGAATGGCGCACAATGGTCATTTTAAAGTTAACTAAATGTGCTGAAGGTGTTTTTTATCTTATGTTCAAATAAAATGTGTAGATTTTAAATGTTTACTAACAAGAATTGTTAAATCATACTTTAATATTATGTTGGGGGCCCTGTACATTGCCCTGTGACTTACTATGCTAAATAGTAACTGGCAAATGTGTTTCTATAAATTTATGATACTGTTTCACATTTCACATGTCCTTCTATTTAAATAAGAAATTTGTCATGGACCATGCTAACAAATGCGTGACAAACTTCACAATACTTCAAAATTGTACATTTTTGTTCTATTTGTATTTTGGTTTCCTTACGATATTTTTCGACACACCTCAATGTCATTCTAGGCAGATGACATGTACCAATTACTTAGAAATAGTCTACTAACAACAATTAAAACTATTTCTAAATACCTGAGACAAATCATTTTTATACATTATCTAATGGCTAGCAATAAACTATTAATAGTCTACATGGCGGTACTCAGTAGACAAACACCGATTGTCCATTTCATTAGGTACTCAAACATCATGTCACGACTGATTGAATGCTAACGATGAGCCGGCTTATAATTAGTTACAGACGATTTATACAAAGGAAATAATTAATGAGAGAATATAAAACATTGCAAGAAATGCCACTTCGGTTGCCAGCTTTCTGCTTTCAACATCACAAAAGTGCTCTTACACTAATTTTATATGAAACCGAGATTGATTGAGGTGACTTTGTTGCCATTTATAACAAGAAAAGGCATTGATGTATTTACCTATATTAGGTCACTTTTATCATTGTTACAGTAAATAGTGAATAACAGTAAATAGTGGTAAGTCCAAAAGTATTCGAAGCTATGGGAAACTGACTACTGACAAGATATTATGTCACATCAAATAAATAAACAAAATAGGCACAAAAGGGAAATTAACATAATTCGTGCGTGCTTTCGGTCCCTTTATATTTCATTGAGTTATTTTACTGCCATGTTATGCTTGTATAAGAATATGTTTTATATCCTCAAATTAACTTTCTTACATGTAGTCGGTATGTTATTTTGTGTCTCCCAGGCCCTCTGAAGATCTCTAGCTTGGGTTTGAACAAGGTTGAAAATGTTCTACCATGCCGCAAATCGGCGTGTCAATACTTCAATCGCATCTATTGTAACTATAACCGCAGCCATGTGAGGTCTAAGCGGTCAATTATTAATGTTTTTTCCTGTGACATAGAGTTGTTTATTAGTCCAATATTTTGTTTTACACCAAGAGAACCCAATTCTTGTTATAAATTATTCAACTAAACTTTTTAGTTTAAACTGCTTTCCTTTGTAGCTATTACTATAAAGAACATATATTTATAGCAGTACAGTACTGATATTAGATATATTTGTCTGAACAGTGGCGATAAATTTTTTTGCATATTTGTGATGAAGACTAAAATTTCATTTTAGTTAGGTAGTTGTTTGCCATTATCTTTTTTGTTTTCCTACGTTACTTAATTTTATTCATAGTATTATGTTGGTAGTTAAGTTTGAGTCAAACGTTGCAACATTAATTTTAAACCACTTCCCCGTAAACGATTGCTTTTAATTTTTGTAACGTTTGAGTTTGGTGACAATACATTTGAGGACTAGTCTGATAATGTGCTTTAGATTGACAGGGTTGTCAAGGATGTAGTGAACCTTAATGATTAACAGCAAGGACATGAAACCTTGCATATACGTTTAACTTTGATAGCTAAACATGTGCATTAACCGTTACCTTGTGAGGTTAACTCCTTAATGATTAACGGACACGAAAAATATATATAATAATAATATCAGCCCAATATTGAACTGTCCCATTCCAGCAATGGGCACGGGCCTCTTCTCAGTGTGAGAAAATATAGGTAAGTATGTACATACTATATACACTAAAAATAAATATATTATATAAATAACTAAATAGAAAACGTGTAGCTAAGAAAATACATGAAATCCTTTTAAAGGCGCTTTGCGATAATTTGCTTTAGTATCTAAATAGGTACTCGCTGAAACGGTTAAAGTGTGTATTATTTAATTATTTTGACAATCAGTAGTTGTTGCAAATTAGTTAAAATCCACAACATTGTGTTGAGCTTTTCTAACAGTATTGTTTCTATTTATTATTTTATTATTTATTATCACGATTTTTTGCGAACGGTACCTGCGGCCGCTATAATTAATTAATATTATTCTAGGTAAATCTTTAAATTTAAGATTAGAATTTGTTCGTTGTCACAGCTAATTTTTGATCGTAAATCTAAAGATTTTGGAATAGATTGATTACTAATTTCGACCGTTAATCTATCCAAATGCTACAACCGTGTAGGAAATTATCATCTCAAATACAAAGATTAAACAAGAAACACATATAGTGAGCCAACTAAAATTAGCTGTAAATAGGTAAAATAAAATAAATACCCTGTAGTGCATATGTTCTTTGATATTATATTGTTATTTTGCAAGCGATCAGGTACTCGTCGAACTGGTAGGCACGTATTTGCATAATTATAAACTTTGAATTACTTAGATAATGTATTCATTTGCAACAAAGTTTAATTCTCACTCAACTACTAAAGTAGGACGAGGTATTTGGCTTTCCTTCCGTTTGTTTATATGTCTTTGATCTTGTGAAATATGGATACTCTGAACAAATATTTTGAGAGCTTATATTAGAGAAATAGCCTACAGTTGAAAAGTACGATTTATCGGCAGAAATAACATCATGTACAATTTTTTATAGCGTGTAAAAGCTTGTCGGCGTCTTCGATAATTCATGGCTTGTTTTTGATTTTGCGACGACATAAAATAATTGCATGTTTTTTGTTTATATATTTTTCACAGCTACCGCTCCAGGGCTGTAACTGAATGATAAGTACAGGAAATAATAATAATGACTATAGAACTGTTGAATATTATTAACTAACGAAACCTTGATATCTTAAAAATTGAATTAATATAGTTATATACTAGACCAAAATATATTAAATATACAGTTTGTGTGCTTAAAAAATTCAATAATAAGTAAAGAAGATTGTGATAGCCGATACACTCGATGGCGTAGTGGTTAGTGTAACCGACTGCCACGCCTGAGGTCGCGGGTTCGATTCCCGCACAAGTCAAACATATGTGTGCATGAACATAGATGTTTGTCTTGGTCTGAGTGTTTCTATGTATATTATGTATATATTTACAAAAAAAAGTATATATGTATGTTTATCCATTGTCTAGTACCTACCCATAGTACAAGCTCTGCTTAGTTTGGGCTAGATGGTGTTGTGTGTATGTGATAGAATATTATTATATTATTATTATCAAACATAGTCAAAATTGAATACATGTTCTACTTTCGAATTGACCTTAGTTTCTACTTGTTATATTAGTTTCATACGTCGCGCGTCGTTAGTTTAGTATGTCGCCGTTGACTTACAAACAAATATTCATTTTAATTTTTCTTAAAATAAAGACAACCATGTGTGTATAGGTATATAGTTTATAATAATTATTATAACATAATTATGTTAAATGCAAATAGCTGAATGAATATGCAATAAATGTCCACCTAACAAACATTATGTAGATAAAACTTACACATATTATTAGTACCTGCTTTATTAAGTTGGCACAGAATGTCAACATTATATAGGTACATAGATGGGTATAGGTATGTAAAATATACTTTACAAGCAAATATCAATTCTGCGTACGTAAGAATACTAGTTGAATAATTGAAGGGTTCTAAGAATTGCTTAAAGAATAATAATATCGCTGCTACAACATTAATTTTATTCCATACATGTTAGAATGGAATGAGGTAGGTAATGCACGTTATCTTTATATGTTATAGTGCCTAAAAAACAACCACGCCCTTTTTTATTTTTTTATTCGTTAGGGTAGGTAAATAATGTCAAATACAGGACGAAAACACCCAATGCTCAAATGCATTTCGTTTTGGAGATATGAATTTTTAAATATTTTTTTGGGAATTTAAATATGTTCAAAGGGTGGTTTAAAAAAAAGTTTAGAAATCTACTAGTTTCTTATGCGAGATTTAAATAGGCAAACAATGCATAGATTTGTACTATTACACCTGCAATAGATTAAAATATATTTAAAATATTTATTTTTTCGTTTCTTTTTATACTTCTAATGTGGCAAACAAACATACGGCCCCACTGATGGTAAGTGGTCACCGTAGCCTATGGACGCCTGCAACACCAGAGGCATCACTTGCACGTTGCCGACCCTTTAGGAAAGGAAATGGGAAGGAGAAGGAGCGGGAATGGGGAGAAGGGGATGATTGGCACTCTCAGTCACCGAACGTAACACAACAGTAGGAATACTGGTATTTCACGTCGATATTCTGTGAGAGGGTAGTCCTTCCCCGGTCGAGCCGGCCCATTCATGCTGAAATCAGCGAGGCTCTACTACTCAAAACTTTTTTATAGCTATTTCTTGCCAAGGTTGGATCCAAAATCTTGATAAACACATTGTCTGACATTGTATTAGTTACACAAAAAGAATTCAAATCCTTATCATTTTCTCTAGTTTTTTCTAATTTCTATGGTTTTAGGGGTGACATGTAAAAAATATTGTCTCGGTTTCATTATTTTCAAGATACAGTTTGCAAATGTTTTCTATAACCTATATGTTTTTATATAGTGTTGTAATATGATGGGGCATTGGAATATGGGTGCGTCTCATAACGTATAAACTCATTTATTCTAATTTCATTTTATTATCGTTCATAAGATATAATCAACGTGAGATATACCAACTGTTGATATAATTTCATTACATATAACATTTATTTATTCTAAAACTTAATTAGTATAACGTTGTTTGATATAAGGTTTATGTAATCAAAAGTCATTTCGTCTAACGTTTAATATGTATATTGTTTACTTAATCGAAAATCATTAGGTCTAACGTTTAATATATATAAAAAACGTCATTATGGTTAACACCCTGACTCAGAGTACCCCGACTCAGATAGGTTAGGTTAGAAGGCTAAGGCGAGAGCGAAGCGGAGCGGAGCACCCGCCTTAGCCTTCGTGGTTATTTTTTTACACCACCTTGAAATAGGAGCCCCGCCAAGCGGGGCTCCGTCGACCTATCTTAGCGCAGGTGGTAATCAGTTACTAGATATGTTTAACATCTACTTAGGTTACTATTACCTATAACTACGATAGAACTTACGAATACTCAATAAACTAACCCGTGTCAATGCAATTTTGCTTTGTGTTTTTAAGTAGGCGTTTTCATCATATTAGACCAAATAAGTTTTATATCTTTTGAGTGGTATGTCAAACGATTTTATATTTAATGTATGTTATGTCAAACGATGTTATATTTAATGTACGCTATGCTTATAAAAATTTGTTATTTTAAAATTATATCAATCGTTTATTATATTAACTAATCGCTATATTAAATAAAATTATAGGTTCCGTTGTTATATGTTGTTAATATTAGAGATTTTGTTGTTATAACATCTATTACTTACCCCTGGAATAATAATACAAGTGTGAACATTGTCTCAGGATTGGTATTGATTAAGAAATATTAATTAATTGTGTAGGTATAATAGCATAATGCTACTCACTGATTAAATACGTATTCTTAAAATGATATCATCATAGATTCAGTATTACCCGTAGGTTTAACAAGACAATTTAGTTTAACCCTGATCCTTACTTACATGTACCTAGTCTTGCCATAAATATTGTTACAAGTAAAATCTTTTCGTTTTCTATTGCATAAAACATTTATTACTTGTAATGTGTGTTAGTTTATACATTAATATAATAATATTAAAAATATATGAAGCTGATTCAAAATGATTTCCATTGGCTTTAGTACAGTCCTTTTAATGTTAAGGCCAGTTATCAATAGAAACACGTACTCTCTTCATGGGAAAATTCTTCACTGCCAATCTTATGGATTATTATAGGGACTCCAATCCGTAAACCGATTGAACATCATGATTGAACATGATTGCTAAATAAACCGCGATAAAACCCGTAAACAGTAGTTTAATTGCAATTGTTTTATTTTTATTGTTATAGTATTTATGACCAGACTAATATAAATTAAAATAAAATAAAATTACGTATGCTTTATTACAAAATAAAAAACTAAATTTTGTCCAATAATAACATACCTAATAGAATATTTTTTAGGAAAACCGAGTAAGTAGCAACCCTAACCTAGTTTCTTTGAATCCACATAACTCGTGAATCCCAAGTGATAAAGGTTTCCAAATATTAGGGCTTATCAAGAGTGGCCTGGACAACAATTTACTTTAATATTTGAATCCAATTAAAATCAAATTTTTGGTACTTTATCAAGCTAATTTCGTGTTAATTACTGCATCATAAAGGAAATCTGAGCTGTTGCAAAGAGCCAGTTAAAACAAAAGTAAATATGCCATGCTTTTTCAAGTACAGCTATTTCTATGGTTATTCTGACTTCCATAGAATTAAATTTAAAATATTATATCTCTGGATCTAAGCACATTTGATCATTTACTCTATCGAATAGGAAGAGAAAATGGAGACGGTTGTTTTTTAGATTTTAAAACACACTGTGCATCGCTACAACAGTGTTTGATCCAATGCTTATTTACACATATTTACTGTATGCCTACATAATCAAATTTTTACATTACATATTCTAACCCCAATATGCTATCGTTCCTGATGAACTTTTCTCTGCATATTCCCTTTCACTCAATACTAAATGATTGTATCAAAAATATTTACAACATATGGGACTTATCGTAATCCCGATTCACACATGACCGGATTCTTATATATTGACTCGTCCCTTGTGAGACATCACGAAATATAAGCAAGGGCTCGGAACTGCTGAGCGTAATTTTATACATAGGTTAGTATGGAAACAATTTTTGGCTCAAGTGTACGCTGTTATAGCCTCTACAGCCTTCATGTAGAGTTCAAAGTGGTGTGCGTGTTAGCTAAAGTAATTGACAGTATTGTTTTGTATCACCTCATAGATAACATTTTATGATCCAGCCAATATTTTTTATAAAAAAAGTTGATTTCGAAACTGGAACAAACGCTTGCTAGAATATCTTCAGGAGGGAAAATATTCTTAAAACAAAAACGTAAAAATTCTAAGTTAAAAAGCTTACACATAATTTCCACAAACGAACTTGCTGAATTCCTTTTATAATGTTTGAAAAGAATTTGTAACGATCTTTTCGTCCTACAACGAGTGGTGATGGCCGGTGCGTACAATATTATGTGTATACATAAGAGAGTTTAAGCGCAGCTGCGTCTTGCAGACACACGCACAAACGAACTAACAACCGCAGACAACCTGATTTAAGGCAGGCGGGTCGATGCCCCGCTCTCTCCACTTAAGACCTCTGTGCTCTGTACGACCAACCATGTTTGTCAAATGTTTGAACAAGGGCACGTTTGACAAATGTTTGAGTCTTGTGTCGATGTATTTTTAGATAACTATAACGAGTTATTGGATTAAAACTGTTGGTGAGCGTCTGTTTGTATCAATAAATGTGTAGTTACTTAATTGATAGTTCGCTTAGTTTATTTTCCCGTTAATTAATTTAGTAAAATGTGCTTCTAACTAGTTTATTGATGTAGCTACGAATAGAAACCAGCCAATTAACAGTGATAAAATGTATCTACGAATATATTTCATCTAGACTTATCAATAGGGACGGGGCAGTCTATTTGCATAAATCTAGAAAATAATGTTTTACTCAATCTTATTTGGTTTTAGACACGAACGCATATAGATTTTAGTCATTAGGTTACATTTGCATTTTTTGTAATATGTAAGTGAATTAGTTTCATTTTCTTATATCGTAAACTCACAAATTTGTAGAGCGCATGTAATAAACATGTCCGATCAGTCGTTAGACTTGCGGATATTACGATATGCTGCAATAAATTTAATAACTAGCGTAATATAAACAATTATTCAACTGTATTCACGTTAATTAGACATTTATTTGAAAATATAGACAAGTGATTATTTTAATTTTTTGTGCAATTTACATTTGTGTATTCCCAATTTGCATTCTGAAAACGTTAACAGGTGTCTGTTACTTAAGGTTACATAACAATTTAAGAATCGTTTTTACTTTGCACCCTGTCTGTATTTTTATCTTTATATTTTTATCACGAGTTTGGAGATCCGATAAAATATACTCGATAGAGTTTATTTTCATTTATATATAGAGTTATTTTTACAGGCTTACAAAAATCTTTGAGCTATACTTTATTATGTTTTCACAGGGAAGCACTTATAAACACAGCGCTGGGGAAGAATTAAGGCGGTTAAATGTTTAGCAAATAGAACTATAAACTGCAATAATGTCGGGAGTATTACCGTTATATATTATTTTTAAAAACATATTTGTATAATTAGGCCGTTTGTTAGATTTGCTAATAAGCATATATATAGATGTATGTATGTATGTATGTATCTTATGTGGGGGCCAGTCAGTGCAGACCGGCGACACTTCGACCCAGTGGGATCTTTTGTGTCGACACTCTCCCAATAACGACTACCATAGATGTTCATGGCAGCCGGGACCGACGGCTTAACGTGCTCTCCGAGGCACGGAGCAGGCGATAATTGTCAATCAATACGCACATAATTTCGAAAAGTCATATAACTTTCCGAAAGTCAGAGGTGCGCGACGTGGGTTCGAACCCGAGACCCTCTGCATTGCAGTCTGTTGATCTCCCCACTGAGCTATCGCTGCTTATAGATATATAGATACTGAGATTCACGAGCGGGTGTAATTTTTGCCGTTTAATTATTATTGTTAATAATTCCGCCTAAACTTTTCCTAACTTTTGTGTATCCTCACACAAAATATATCTGACCAAGTAAAATAATTTTGTATATGTATATTTATATTTATTTCTTATTATGATTTCATAAAATGTTTAACATTAATTCAAAAGTTATATAGATTTTGAAGGAGAGTATTATAATATAATAACTGTCAGTTATGATAATTGTTCCTACAAAGTGATGTTTAAAACAAACGACACTAATAAAATACACAGAAGAGTAGAGAAGAAAGTAGATTTTGTTTCAATGATTTGTACCTTAAATAATTGGATTCTGTCTTTGGTCCAACAGATATCCCTGCTGTTTATCCACGCTAAGACGCAGATGGCGAAGTAGGAGTACTATATCTGTACTCAAAGATACTGAATCGCTATGATCGCGTGGTTTTTACAAGCAAATGTTTTCTAACTTTTGGTGTTGATTATGGATTAATCAACGATTTCAGTTCAGTAAGGTCATATTGCTTATTTCCATTTATATAACACAACTACGTTTCCACAAGCAGAACATGAGTCATAAACATAACCCTTATAATGACTCTGTTAAACTTGCATTTGTAAGAACAATAAACATTGTAAGCACATAGGTAACTTTGTAATTAAATAGCAATAAAACAAGTAAGTAAATAAACAATAAAAACATCACATAACGACTATCAATGACTCAATTATCGATACTTAAATGAACTCACAGTTCTGCAGATTGCAAATACATCCACGTTGTAAAACCACATATATTACAAACGGCCATACATTGTGGACGTTATGACGGGTATTATTGAAATGGATGACTTTATTCAAGATAAATAGGTCAGATGGTATCGCGGCGACATATAATGTTCGATTTAATTAGTCTGAATGTTTCCATTATCAAGTTACCCATATGTATTCTATCTACTTTAATTAACAATAGTAGCCTTGACGGGATTAAAGAAAGCTGTACATCTAACACTATAGGTACAGTTCTTTTTTAATTACGCGCGTTTCCAACGAACGTTACTATGCGTGGCAACAAATATAAGTCACCATTACAGTTATAATGTGGCTATTAATTATTTTTTCGTGTGATTCTTTTATTTTTATCTTTCTGGGTTGTTAACCTATCATAAGCATAGTTTGTGATAAGAATGGATTTACAAAAGTAGTGTTCTAGGTGGAAGATTCGTTAACTATAGAGCTAATATTGTTCGAGAAACGGATAAGTTGCTTACCGAATCAAATTGAAAGGTTTAGAAATATCCACTGGTCTACCGTATTATCATCCTATACGTATAATATAAAACATTATACTCTGTAGGGTATGAAAGACTCTTCATGAAATTTCTTCAATCTTATAAAATCTACAAACTAGAAATTCGGCACAAGCTGCTTCTGATTTTTAGATGTTCAGTAAGAAATCGGAAAGAATTTGCGATAGATGTTTCAAACGAGTAGTGATTACGCTAGCGGCCACGGTTATTGAATTCAAAGATTTTGTTAATGTTTCCTTACACCTTAAATAATTCGCAGATACAAGCCGACACACAATCGCATCAATCAAACTTTTAAACTGAATAAAAGATTTTCTAGAATACGGTCAAGGAAAGAAGAAGCTTTTATAAATAAAAGACTAGATTCTTGAACGAAGAATGAATAATACAATAGAATGGGCACTATTTACCTACTTCATGTGATATTCTGGGGACACAAGTATATCTACATAGCTCGGCCTTACCTTACATCTCTTTCACACACAGAAAAAGTATGAGTGTTTATTGAACAGTTGACGTTGATGTGAAATATAGGTGTCAATTACATTTGCGATGACAGCATTACAACAAACAAATAGATAAATTGGTAGTTATGAATATCTAAAATCTCTTCACGGTTGTTATTAATGGCAAATACGTGATCGCATATTTGCCGTTAATAACAGTCAACTGACAGTCATCGCTGGATGGCCACGGTATTGCGTCGTTGGAGACAGACTTATCAGTATTTCGAACATTCGATTTTGATTCGAATATAATGAGGTTATAACGAATAAATCAAAGTTCAAATGTGGGATTGTAAAGTTTTGAATATTTCTATTTTACGCTATCAATTTCACATCGCACATCATCGTTAATAATTTGTCATGAGTATAAATTTAAAGAAAGTATAATTTATAGTGCGTTCGGCATTTGAATATCTTTAGATGTCATCGTCAAGTGTAAGTTTACAACTTCTACTCAAATCGAGCCTTACTCCAAGGTGCGCTTTTAGATTGTCATACGAACCTTTTTTTTTCATTGGGATATGCGCCTGATACTTACCCTCTTGCCACAAGGGGAGGCGAAGACCCAAGATGGTCTTGTAATCTATTAATGGCTGACATATGCACCAAGGATTCAGTAAACCATAGATAGATGTTCCAAGTCTGGGTGAAATTTGTAATAATTTAGCTGTTTGTTAAGCGAATGGCATAACAAATGCATTATTTAGAAGAGGGACATTGCAGGGATTGATCTGACGGAAAAATGGGGAAGCTTAAAAATATATGAAGTAAGAATAAAGTTTGTTTAGTTAATAAGATCGATATATCGCACCCTTAATAAAACAGAGACTTATCTCAGTATTTTGGATTAAACAAATTTGAACTCTATTGCAAAGATTTAACACAAATATAATATTGGTATTTAACATATACAATTAGAGTTCAAATTGCCTTACTTTCAAATTTCGAGTTAAGTCGCTGTTTTATTAAGAGTGCGATATGTATGTTTCTCAATCTTTCTAAAGATATAAATATGAAGAGCGTTTATTTAACAACCAAGCGACCTGATTTTGATAAAGGTAGCTGGTAAACTGCATATATTAGGCTAGTTTTCACCTCTAGCATATATTTCAAAACCTTAATAAAATCAAAAATTGATGATAGAAGAGACTCTTTTTAAACATTCCTACGCTACCACGTGATCCATATCACCAACTCCAGTTAGTTCCATAATATATTGTATAGAACTGCAATAGGTAGATACGGTATCATTTAGTAACAGTTATATAAAAGTCGTATCTATATATGTTAGATTTGAATAACCAGTTCGAAGTAGTCGGCTATGTTGTATCATAGCCGAGATGACAGGTATGATTTGCAACCACAAATTATAATAGAAAACCAATTAAACAGATATAAAATATGTCTTGGACGTCTAGTGATCTAGAAAAAGAAAATACCGACGTTTAAAACTTAAGCATTAATTTAGTTATCGATATATTATACACGTAAATAAAGCAGCTTAAGCAAAGAATTATATTTTTAATTTAACTGTAGAATGAAAGGGTAAACATACTAAACATTAGAACAGCTGCTTATACTTCGATTTATTGTAAATATCAAGAGAAAGGAAAATATATATGATGGTTTAATACTTTATTTTATGTACGTATGTATCTATGGGATTAAAGCTGTAGGTACCAACAGTCATCGTAAAATAGATTCGTAATCTCTTCTTTACCTATGATGTTTAGTTGTCGATGTCGACGTTTTCAAAATATAGGTTAAAATACGATAGTTATTTAATGATATTTCTTGAAGATCAAATTACAATAATTAATTAAAAGTTTAATTAACAACTCCTGCACAAGTAATCCTATTGGCGCGTGAAGGTTCATTAAAAGATTAAAACAACGGAGATAAAGAACACCTAGACTCGAAACAATGATGTCTGGAGCACATAGATTAAATTCTTAGTCCTCGGCGCATTGATTTAGGAGCCAACACAAATAGAAAATCTTTTCTACATGCAAACTACAACCTAGCCTCCAAAAACGTGCGTCCTTGACAAATAAATCTAAACTCGTAACGAAAACTCAGTGACCCACTGATTCATTACAGTAGATTACTTCCACAAGAACGTTCTTTAACGTTAACTAGCTGTAGTGTGTGTATACTGTATAGACGTCATAACAATAATAATCATATCTTAGAACAGACAGCTCTATTGCCGCAACATGTTCTGTACCGTGTCATGCCGCATAACACCACGTGGCGCAAAAATGTCACACGAAGCAAAATACTTGTAAGTTTGAGCTGTAGTCAGCTCACATCAAACTGTAATCACATGAACTAACTGTTTCTTGGTAAACTATTTGACGAACAAACTATTAGTAGACCGTGTAAACTTTTCGATAAATGAGTGTACTGTTGGTTTCGAGTGGCCTATTGTATTACCGATAGGACGTACCGAGTCAACATTTCTTAATCAGTCAGTCTCCAGTTAACGCACCTTGCTAATAAGAGTGCAATCACAGATTAAAGTCGACTGATGGCGAAGTATAAAGGCGTCAAAACAATTAAGAAAATAAATGTAGTACATTACATGAGTAACAATGTATCTATTAAAGCAACACGTTGCAAGACGTGTAATTCTTAGCGAATACGAATTTAACGTGCGTTCATCACAAAGCGAGGGGAGTTAAAAGCGTTTTACTTTTAACAGAAAGTTATCTCAGAAGGCATAGATCATTGTCGTGGGCCATAAAGACTGTTCTCGGTAGCGGCCAAACGAGTTTGTATGTAAAGTGTTGCTCTCGTAACATATGCAGAATGGCCAATGAGGACGCTTCTCAGGAACACGCGTCGACAATTATACGTCTGCGGTTTTTGCGTTGGAAATTAAATGCAGTTTGCGAAACGTTTGATTTTCAGTACCTAATAATAAGCAGATTTAAAAGTATATTCTATAATATATACGGCCATTTGTTTTTCGCTTACGTATAAATACCTATATAACACACAAATATATTTGTATGGATGAAACAACGTATTTAAGCAGTTTACAAGATATACCTATACAAAAACAACTAAATACATAAAAATAATATTAAATTTTTGTACAAAAGAGGACTAATAGTCTTGCCATTGCATGATTTATAGTTAAATTTAAATAGAATAGTTATCTATATGCATATATAATATCCCGAAGTATCAGATAATTTAAGTACCTTCAATTAATGTAATGTCAGGATTTCTTGTTGGTACCTACTATTAAGGAATGTGTTTACTTAAATGGTAAACGACTTAAAATAGTTTTTCGCCGTTACCTAATGCAAACATCGAACACGACAAGCATCACTTTGTTTTAATCGCCTTACGTAATTATTCTCATTTAGTGAAAGCTCTAATTGCAACAACGATTTGTCTGGTTCTAGACAAAAAGCCCAAGTTGTTGCTGCATGTGTGTGCAAGTTATAATTACATTGCTTCCAACGCCAAATCCCACAAAACGTAATTATACAAAGTCTGCACTGGATAGGAGCCCACCTGACAAAAGTCAAAACTTCTAACACTATACAGGCAAATTTAAACCCTATTGTCAAATGTGCAGGGTCCATATTTGCTAAATAAAAATTAATAGCGAATTTTCAGCAAGGATTTCCCCTTTTAAGCTACGTCTGAAATATACGTTAGCGACACAAATAAAATAGGTGCAGTCTGCCGCCCACCGCAATGTAGGGATTAATTCGCTTTGCCTGTGATGTTTTAATTAAGTTCTTTTTGCATTCTCCCACCACTGAGTAAGTCCGCCATGTTTGTAGTTTCATACCTACCTACGTACAGGTAATTAATGAGTTCAAAGAATTGTTTAATTTGAACTTAAGCTCGACTGTTTGAAATATAAGTCCCGGAAACAATTGGCTTACACTGCTTTCATTTTTTCGTCGTCATTATTTATATTAGGGGCCCACGTGTTAACACTATAACAGGATGTTTGAAACACCAAATCGCTGCCCAAAGTACATACTTCATTTCTTATTAGATATTATTTGTGAGTATTCGTGTTTGTAGATAAGCCACTTGGTCGTGAACACTCGTGGCTCAGAAGGCGTTATTTTGATAATATATTAATGTGAAGTGGTCGTATATTCTCATGGCAAGAGGAGAGGGCCGTTTTATTTTTGAAAATGACTCCATCAGTCACAGATAACGTTCCTGGGGCATCACAAAAAAACTGTAATACTTCGTATTATGTGTCACGTACAATTTTGAAGTAACTAAATATTGTTCAGTCAACTTCGCTGGATATTTCTGTGACGTTATAGCCCGTTAAGCGCGCGGGAGTCAAACGTAATTGATTTATGCAATAGGAAATACCAACATGTTTCATAAAATGATTACGTTTTCTATGATACTGCACAAATAAAAATCTCTTTATAGACTATCTCTTGCATTCATAAAACGTCTGGCATTTTCGTGAAAACATCGATGATTAACAATATTAAATCCAACCGATTTTAAACCAGTTTCGCACTAGCTATAATACAACTCATTAACAAAGCTAAAACAGTAGAATAAAAGAGAATTTATTCATAATAATAACATGAACAGATTCTTATTGCCGAGTAATAAGGAAAACAAAAGCCGAGAGCGAACACAATAAACAAAAGTGTTACAACCAGTTACAGTTTATACAACAGTGGTTTATTGTAATTAAAAATATTATCGTCGCATATATTAAGAAATATTAGCACGTAAATGCCATTTAATGTTGTAAAAATATCAAAGAAGTTATGAATCACTGAGACGCATGATGTAGGTAGAATCTGATTGTAGCGGGTGACGCTTACAGAGCGAACATCGTTTTTATCGTTGACATTATTGAGCACAGAATTGAAGAGCAGTGCAAGTCCGGCGTACGTTATTGTATTAGGTATATCAGTCGCACAATAAAAGAGCTTTTAAAAACATCGTGTGGTATCTTAGCGGCCATACAGACGCTCGTGTTACGCGTTGTTTTGAAAGCGCATAGACCGATTACGATTACGTTTCCAACGAAGTGTCGACTTCGGGTTACGTTTTATACCGTCATTTGAATCTCTCGCTCGGATGTTTGGTCCGAAACGCTCGTTCATTAGCATTTTATGACTGATACGACCGATAAAAGTGTAATAAGACGCATTGAGCGGGTCATATGATGTGATAGACGTCCCGGCCCGGCACGGCGATATACTCTAGACTCTAGAGGAAGTTGGCACTCCGTTATTGGTCCATAGCCATTCAGTTCGACGCCTTCTGATTCATTCAATGGGAATTATTGTACATTTTAGATATTCCGATAGTGGGTTTGTTTGTTTTATGTGTTTAAGAGCTAATATTCCAGTGTGACATCATTAATTATAACTCACATGTCATGACTCATAACAGTCATAACTTTGAGTTATATTCGCAATACAAAATGTACCTGAAGCGTACACATTGTTTTTAAAGGGATCCAGATTTTGGCATTAAAAGCAAATTATTGAACTAATAAAATAATTCAAAGTTTCAAATAAACACAAATTTAAATTGTAATAAAATCGTTCACCACTTCACTGGGCGCATGTTGCATCGTAATTGCTTCATCGTCGCGTTTGAGAAACATACATAAATGAACCATTCAATGCTCCGAATTTCATCTGATATCCGCTCATTCATTTACTGATATGTTGGAGCAGTGCAGACGGAACGGAAGCTTCTTTGAAGTTTACTCAGTGATAATGTCTATGCCAAATTTAAGACAGACTAAAGGCTAAATGATTCAATTGATGACACTTGAAACCGTTTAACAACGATCAACCTAAAAGCTGTATAGGTTCAATTGTCGAAGACAAGACTCACGCCGGGGCAGGTGACAGCTCTCCGTGCGCCATCTGCCGTTGACAGCGATTGTCCACGCTTCGATCCGTCTTGAATGGCCTCACACCCCCGGCTAGACATAAAGTCAAACAGACCAGGGGCGCGGAGGATCGTAAAGTTTTTTAGAACGTCTCTCGACAAAACGCGAATCGTAAAAGTAATTGAAGCCCATTCATATTAATAGACATTTACGAGGTCTACACCATAAAACAGAGATTGTCATCGCGACTTACGCAATATCAGTGCGAATAGGCGATCATGTTCTATTAATTCGTTTTTGTTTGCCGAATAGTTTTTATTGATGGTAAATCATCTACACCGGATATGTTTCCATGAATATTTAGTAGCCAGTTTGTTTGAAATTGGCACGATTTCTAAGATAAGAGTCGTCTTTGGTTGTCATACAGAAGGACGTCGATTACGTTATTAATCTATTTTATTTAACATTGACACATCTGCCGCGTTGGGAACGCGCGCAGGCGTCGTTGTGTCGTATCGGGCATATCACATATTTTACTGTTATGACGTAGTATATATCTATACAGCGTTTCCCCGATCACAGATAAATAGAAAGGACATTAGGCTCGCAGCTGTCGCTTCTCCTCCTTGGGGACTCTCGCAATTTTCCTACCCTTAGTTTAATTCGAATCCCGAAAGGTTTTCCGCCGAATATTTATTATTATATCTTTATTAACGTTCGCGTTTCGTTTCGTCTCGTTTATTGCGAATAAGATTTGTGTTCCGGACTCGTTCGGTGAGCGTCAGCGTGTTAGTTTTTATATGTGTTGTTTCATGTTCGAAGGCTAATAAAATATGCACCTGTCTAATAAATATCAGTGCGAACATGTTGTGATAACAGGGTTCTTCTCTCGTGGCTATAAATTATGCTGGTGGGTGGATAACTTGAAATTCTTAAGGCCGGGTTTTAGATCAAGTCTTAAAATGAGACCGGCGTCAGTTATTAAATTTATAATGTACCTATGTAGAAGGTTACAAGTATTCACACAAGTCATTTCAGGTTGAATATTAATACATAGTTAAAGCCAATTTATCCGAATTCTTTACATTAAGAAACAAATTGTATGTTAAACAAAATGTCCAGAAGAAAATGTAAATAAAATTATTCAATTCATAAAGCTTTGTTATCTAACGGCATCACTGTTGTTTGTGTTGCGTAAGGCGGTTGCTCGCTCCGTAATCAGCCAACGATAACAATTTCTTTAATATGAACAATTACAACACATTATTAAAATGTTAATTAGCTAATTATTGCTGCTAAGTGCCTCGTTATAACATACGCTTATAAAGCATATGTACATAAACATAAATTCAATAAATATTTAATATACAGTTATTATTATAGCTACTCATGAAAGCGTATTTATAGAAAGAATTTAGTATGATGTATTCTGGCATCAATACGATACGCGAGTGCGTATCTAATAGGTAATCTAATTACGCGAACTGAGTGCCTTCTAATATTTTATTCGAACCCTCTCCTCGTTGTTTATATCAGCTATATTTGAAGTCGAAACGCAATATCGTAACGTAATTTAAAACGAATTAGTTTACCCCAGCCGAGCTCCCAAATTTGAATACCGCATGGATGCTCGCGCCCCATCAGATAGGTACGATACCTTTAAAAAACAAAGGGCGAAATGCTGTTATATTTTATAATTTGAGCCCCGCCCCACCCGTGGCGAGATGCGCAAATGTTTTTTAGAATAGACCCCTAATGTACCAAACGTCTAGGTAGAGAGCTTTCGCACAACGCGACCGCTTTTATCTCTGGAAAAATTGTTGTTTCGTCTGATAGTGTTACGGAATACGACTATTTAATAACTCCTCTCTTGGAGTGAAGGAGGTATTATTTTATCTCTTTATACCTATCTCGACTTTCAAGTGATCAGAAATGGGGACGCCTATTTAGTTACCCGTTTCCTAAGTATAAAAGGATAAATAATTATACAAAAATACGGTTATGTGCTATTTCGCGATGTTGATATACGAACTACGAGTGCGCGAGTATGAAACGCTTCCAATTACAAAACTAAATCCGAAAACAAATTGCTTTCAAACCACATTATCCCCCAGTGGTTCGCCCCACGGTCAGACTGGCCAAAAATGGCGGCTGTTGCTAATAACTCCCGCACGGACAGGGCGGAGCGAAGGGGTGTTATGGGGTTGCAAACATGCAAATTTAATTTGCTCGTATGCAACACAGGCGGTCGACGCCGGCGGAGGTCGTTAGTTTCTCTATTGTACACTTATTAATTCAACTGTATAATTTATGGCGATACAATTTTCAACGTTGGAATACTCTGTGCTAGGCGCATAAATTGATTTTAATTGAAACTTAATGCGGGCGAGATATGTAGGCATAGATGCATAAGGGAAGATATCTGCTGTTTTTAATTAAGAGTCATCCCTTTATGTATAAGCGGGTACATAAACAAAGCTTCCTGTACAAGGAGAACGCACGTATCTTTCTACCGATTTATAAAATTTATACAAATAATAACTAAATACAAAGTTACTGTGTATGCTTTAAATCTAGACAAACAAAGGATCAATGCGATCTCATAAATTCTCGAGACATTAGAATTTAAACATAAATATGTTAGTGATCGAAATTAGATCGACGAAGTGTCGTGCAGTCAGACGAATCAAGTTTATTAGTAGGTACATACGCAAGACTGTGAGTAACGAAGAAATCCTCTAAATCTTAGTAATACTCAAACAAATTCCTGTTAAAATTTGCCAATAACTGGCAACTAAATAACCGTTAGCTTTTATCATTCTCATTTCTCTAAGGATTCCTTGCTAGACAGTTTCGCTGCGATGAAATTTCATAGTAATTATTTCAGCATCTCTAAGTCGTTGAAAGGCTCATGGAGGCTACCGTGTTATTTTCATAGGTACTTCGTAATTGTCAGTTTAAAGCGTTTTAATTACGGAGTCGCTATTCCAAGGGTGTAATGCGCCCTTAAGCGCTCAACGACAGAGGCCTCCCTTATGTGCTTGTAAACTATGATAGGGCCACGTCCCACGCATGTTGCCGCTTAAAAGGGCCAGTTTCGTGTTTGTATTACTGTGTTAAACAGTCACTGCGTTTACTCAGTTAATTATAATAGGTAATAATTTAGGCCTTTATAGATGCTTAGCTCATCGTATAAAATAATTCACAGAGACATATACTTTTAGTGCAGAAGTACAGGCGGTACGGCTGTGACATAATAGGTACTAGTGGAAAGCTCGAGCAAATATTGTATAAAGTAGTTCAATGTAAACATTTTTCTCATCTCACAATAAACTCGATGGAAAGCTCAGATAATACAGAAGGCTGCTCGCCGTTGATATTAATCACCCCATAAGATACCTCATTCCCGTCACGCTACTTATCTCGTTCATTCAAGTATCTTCGTATAAATCTTAAGTATTTAATGAACCAGAAAATATCTAAGCGCAATTAAGGGGCTTTAATAACTCAAGAACGCGCTTAATATTTCCCCCCTCGGCCCCCACCCCTCGTTATAAGGCGAGTGATTAAATCGAGCCTCTCACGCATTCTAGAGACTCCAGCCCGCCATTTGCAATGCCGCAATTATAATTAAAAATTAATCCTGATTCATGAAGTTTCATTAAAATTCTTCTTTGTAAATTTTCGGGTTCTAAATCAACCCATTAATATGAATGGAAATGTGTTTTAGCATCTCCTTGGTAATGTAATCTACTCGGCCATGTTTTGCCCCTGAATATATTATTAAACGGTCTTTTGGCCTGAGCACCTTATAAGGTGCTCAGGCCAAAAGATCGTTTAAGATTCTCCAGCTTATCTACTTTTATTTATTATATGCCCGAAATATGCAAAAATGATAGAGAAATTCAAATTTCTCGAGTTATTTCAGGCGCACCTTCACTTACATTACGGCGTCGTGATATAAGGCCCTTAACGGAGAGTTTGGAGCACACATACGCGCGGGGTAAGCTGTTATGTTCATAAAGCTACACGTGGAATTACCCAACATACAGTTATGTTAATGTTGGACCTCCCTCACCGGGCCAAAAAAGATAGGATTGCAAATTTGCGGCGGACAATTTATGATGGCCGTATAGCTCCCCTTGGACGTGGGGGTAAAATAGACCTATTGGCATTTGGGTGAGCTAGCCGCGCTCGTTGTCGGTCAAAATGACCCTAAACATTTTATTTGGTACCATCGCTATTCACGTAACGTGTTGGAATGGCGTCGACTAATCTTGAGCTACCATTTAAGGGATGTTTCGCGTGTTTTTCGTATAAATATGGCTGGAGATTACACGCGTTCGCATGGGGCTTTAACGAGATGTAGGTGCGTAACGATCCTAATATATTTTATTTTTAGAAGGATATGTAGCTCGTGGTGTACGTACAATTGTGTTATATTACGAGGAAAAATAATTACTTTAATGTTATGCCTGTTTCTTGATGCGATTATGTGCTATCTGTTCCTTCGCAGCTAGGGGACTTAATATATAGATATCCATGCGTTTACACCCTAAGCTTACATCGCATTACATAGCCGCAGGGTGCAAGAAATTATGCGTTCGGAGCTCGAATCCCAATTTATAGCCAATCGATTAGCACCAGCGAGAGGGCTTTGTTTAATTGGAGTGCTACCGTGATTGGATTAACAGGCTCAACGTAGGTAGGCCGCTATTACTTCCGTAGGCAATGAATGAAAAAGGTAAAAGCCAGAAACGTACAACTAAGGGTATATTGTTTGGAAAAACCATATCACTGTGGTGTTTCTATTTTCATTCTTATAGTTTATCTTATGTTTGTATAAGGTGATTGATATAACTCAAACAAATCACTGTATAGAATGTAATGGTAACATATTGTTGAGGCTGTGTTCACTAAAATAAGTACTTATCTGTATTCCCACGTCGATATCTTCCCGAATGTAAATATGACACCCCATAAACTAAATGTTTTATCGGCTGCCACTACCATTCCAATTTATTCTGGTCATTTTTGTCTACTTCGAGGGTGACCAATTTCTAGGGGAGAATTTATGAGTTTTAATATGACTTTTTTGGGGCTAATACCACCTTGGAACTAGCTCTATGTAGCCAGCCCTTGGGTGAACAAATAATATTTATCGAAACCCGCTCTGCTTATTGTGAACTATAACTTATTGAAGTGACCAAGGAGTACAACTTTACAGTCTACCTCTCGAATTTAAACATTAAAATGTATTTTATAAAGTGACGAAGTGTTTCGAAAACATCAACATGAACTTTTTGTAAATGTAATTGTAAAACAAAACGAAGTAGGTATTATGTTCGAGCTTAAACAAGTACCTACCTACATTCGTGTGAAACAAAAACAATTATTAAGCTTACTGGTCGTTTAAATGTTAAGTACTCATACGTAAATGTTTAACATTAAGTGTCTAGTAACACGTAAAACCTATAAATTTGTAACAAGTTTACAATTTATCAAATAGATAGAGATCGCTATCGTGCAGATAGTCACCTTCCCGCATTGTAATCCGTTGTTTAGGACACAGTACGCAGCGTACTAACAAAATATTCTGATCTCGTACCAAAGTAACGCCCTCCGCCGCCGGCCCCCGCTATTTATACCTCTGTTATTGGCACTTCTTCAATGTCAGACGCACCCTGCGCCTGTCCCCTGATCCCCTAAACCCCACGGATGCCCCTTCGCATCCCTCCGACATACATTACACAACACCACTCGAATGCTAACGGCTGTATAAAATTATATCAATTGCATGGATTTTATTGTCAAATTACAATTTCAGATTCGACACCTCGTACGTCATGAGCATAGGAAGGGTTGTTCTAATTTCCCCCTGGACCAATCTCACCAACAGATTTAAATGAGTCGGTGGATAAATGCTACTTTGTTAGCATTTATCCACCGACTCATTGAAATCTTGTCCTCCATATCGCAGATTCATATCGTAATGTAAACATGGAATTTATCGCGACTCAGTATCCGGTCGGCGGTTACTAAGAAATATGCTAACCAACCAGTATTATTAAAAAATATAGATATATTGCCTTAATTACGCCAAAGGGCTGGCAGCTCATAGGCGAAGGCATGCCCCATTGATGTATAAAATCGTTTACATTATCGATTATCAAACAGAGCGTATTTTAAGATTACAGATGTAAGCATTACTATTTATACCGAACGATTGAGCTGCAACACGCGTATCATGTTTGACTGCTCTTGATGTAAATACTTTGTATGTTTGTGTTACATATATACACATATGCACACAAACACACATCACACACATTTTTCTATTTTTCTGAAAACTCGATGACGTATCTATCTTTTGCACATAAAACAAAAACTGTTTGTTTAATAATACGTACCTATTACTTTCAATTAGACACCTTTAACTTTTCTTGTATATCATGAAACAGTTTTTATCTCTACATTCAAGGAAAAGAAATTCTTTCTTTGCTGAAGAAAAAACAACATAAACTTATCTCTCAAACTACCCAAGTTTAGTCTACCGGAAACTTATGTTAACTGCAGACCTAAACTTATGTAATACAACTTATATACATAATGAATCTCAATGTACAAAAGTAATTTGCAGAGTATAGAGAACACATTAACACTAAATAAAATTTAATTTCTATAAATAATAGTGAGATCATTTAAGTAACAGGTCGTGGGTGGCTTGTAATTAACAATCCTTGATTACTATTTTCCAAGGTTCATTTCCATAAACCGCAGGCAATACGAGCAAGGCCTAGATTAAATCCATTATTCATGTTCGCAACATGAAAGCAACATGAGAATGACATCGCCGATGTCATATAACTAGATAAAGTCATTAAATTGTTTTAATTATTAATTCGATCGAAGGCTCCAGCGATCTCAGCACAGAGGCGGCTGACCTCAAAAGGCAGGCGCGTCAAAAATCCCCGCGTCGTGCAATTAAGCTTCTCTACAATAAAATCACGATTTAATTTCTTATTAGTGGTAATTAAATTACTTTAAACGTCGCCGTAATTGGCCGGAGCAAGCCAAAGTTGCTTACACTCCAGACAGGACGAATGCGAAGTGATTTTTCTTACAAAAGAAAAAACAAAATGTCGTATTCCTTGTGTAGTTTGCGCGGGAATGTAAATTTCTGGGTCACACGAAACGTTAATTATGACGTCATTTGTTATATGTAACGAGCAAGTGGACTATTTGACGGTGTGAAAACGTCATAAAAGTTGTTGTATATAGTTTCATAATACTTTAACATGCATATCAACGCATCTGTTTGATTTTACTAAACTTTTCACATAAATCTCGACAAAATGTTCGCATTAATTTTTATTGGACTTTCTAGGAGGACGTAACAAGAAACAAAAGAAAAAAAGGCGTTTATTTATAGTCTAGGAGCGAAGTAAAAATAACGTGTAAGACAGCTATAGCGTATTTCATAAGTGAATGAATATAGTGGCATATCTATTGACTACCGAGCTTTACATGATTTATAGCTCGTTCGGGCAATAATAATAAGATAATGTTTATTTTTTAGATTCCGACTTTATATTACTTATAATATATCAGGCCAGGTCATAACGCCTACAGTTCCCAAAAGGCAATGCCCGATGAAAGATGGTGGTCGTACATTTCCTTTTCGGTGTTGTTACATATTTATTGTAATGGACAGTTAAAATATAAGATAAGCAGTGCCTAATGTGTTTTACATTAGTGAAAATAAATTTTTTCGTTTATCTACAAAAGTAAGACTTGGATACAAAACGATGGAGTCGAATGGATTTTTAATTTTAAAATTGGGCATTAAGGCCCAATTTTAAAATTAAAAATCCATTCGACTCCATCGTTTTGTATCCAAGTCGTAAAGAAACTCAACGAGGTACCTAATACGATACGATCCGAACAATGCCAGGCCCGGATCGAGGTGTCGCCCCATTCCGCAAAAGGCCTTACAAAGGTGAAACGAACCCCCACTCTCCCCACCATATATCAAGATCCGTATCTGAGATTTACGGAGCACGCTGTGACCGCGATTGTATCTCCCAGATTAATGCGCAAGAGTGTCGCACTGCCCCAACAGCCTGTAGGTAACATTACCTCCTGTTTCTTTCTACACCTTATTTACTGAACGTTGTTGATACGGCATGTTGATCGTCCCAGATAAACCGACGTGTTTAATTACCCATTACACCTATCAACTTACAATTACCTATGAATCTAAGATATATTAAATTAATTAGGTATTATTTATATATGTAAAGTATTAGATTGTAAATGCATTTTTAAACGAACGATTTACATGGCTAGTAGCGCATAAATACAGTATACGTGTAGAATCGACGTCACACCGAATGTATGCCAGTTACGTTGTGTTTGTACTTTATGTCGATTAGAGTAGATTTCCTTATTTGGTATTCATAAGGATGTTAAATATTGTCAAACATCGTGGCACATCAACATTTATAAGACACATAACATAAACCTCTGAGATCGTTTATAAAGAAATGTTTGGAAGCATGATCGTAGTTTACATCTATTTTCCATAACCGTACAAAGCTTAGTGGCATGAAATGTCAGTAAATCACCTCCGGGCATGTCGCCCGGCTTCCTCGTACGTGTGTAATGCGCAACTCTGGTCAGCGAGCCAATTTGTTTTTATTGAGACTACCCCCGAGTTATGCAAACTGGTCGGAAACGCTGAGCCCGCTGTAAACAAACTTAAACGCGACCATTATACGCTGACCTCAGCGCCGGTACGGCACGTCACAAATTAGGCGGCGCGAGCCGGGTCTACGTCCGTCGGTGCTGGTAGCCAGGTCTACCTTTAATCTCGAAGCAAATGTTTTCACAAGCGTCTGCGTTTGGCCTCCGAGGCCGCGGTCAGACGTGTGTAAACAATACTCAACGTTAATAGAGATATAAATTGTACACATTCCGTTTAATCCCTTTGAGAGCAATCGACGCCTATAGCGTTACGAAACGCTGTGTTATCGGTCCGACCAGACGCGCCCGGTCCATACTTCGTCGCTCCATGTGGACTTTCGGCGCGGTCCCTTTATGTGTTATAATATAACAAACGTCAGATCAAACTCTTAGGTTTACTTCAACGGATCCTAAACCAACAGCTTACGTATATAAATACAGCGCACGATTTATTCGCAGAACCATATGTTCTAACTAATGATAGCGTCAAATTTGATATATCCTATAAACTGTCTAGAACGTAATATTAGCATTAGTTGGTACCTAAATTTCGAGTCATAGCAGACGAATAAAATAAATTTGTAGGAGTGAACTGGCAGACGACATCGTATCAATATTAACATAACGTAGTTGGCGTAAACGGAGCAAACTAAGCTTTCAGAAAGTTCGACGGACTGTTGAACAATGCCTCCGCTCACATTCTTGTAGCTATTGAGTCACGTCTTTGAGCGCTATGTACCTACTAAAAACACCCTGTATAACGTATATAATGCTACGTCTAACTGCGGCGAACATTGTAAGCCCGTGTTGCGGAATAAAAATTAGCTCTTTCATGATATTATAAACATGAAATCCTATGTTAATCAGTAATCGCTACGTAAGCGCTATTAATTCTAGTGAGTAATGTATTTTAAGGCAATTCTACCTCTTGAATATTTAAACCTACACCTTATTAAGTTACTACTAGTTGGTCGAACTCTGTCAACGTTTGTGTTCAACTTGCGAAATGAGTTCGATATTCGTTGAATCGATATTGCGAATATTAATTCAGCTTCAACGAATCGAATTTGTGAATTTTAATTGAGTGCTTAAAATAATTTTCGCTTAAGAATTAGATCGAAGCTATTCATATCACGTCAAATAAATAATTTCGCTTCCTCATAGTCGACTCATTCGTCTATTCTGAACAGCGACGTAATCTTGGCAATGTGTACGAAGTACATGATATCGTATTCATTATTCACAATCGATACATATTAATTGAATACAGTTTTCAATTAATCCTTAGCTAGAAAATATCCATGAATGAACAAAATGAGAACATTAACATAACAATACGTGCATACGAGTTATAGCTTATTCATTGCACAAACGATTCAAGACTGTTGTAGCATTTGTAATATTAAGAGAAAGGTAAATAGCTGCATAGCTGTTCAGCTTTTTCTTACCATTGTGCATTGGCTGCAAATATTATAGAATTGCAATATTTAAATCAAATAAGTTTATAGGACAGCGGTTTTATTTAAATGTGCGTATTAATTACAAAAGCGGTTAGTTGATTCATATATTCTGTTACAATGTTGGATTAATTAAATACTGTGGGTTAAATTAGCTCTTTATAACAGATTTGCTGAAGGTTTATGTGCTTCTACAGCGCGAGTATTAAACTTAAGTCTAGAGCTTATTTCATGATGTCTACAATTTACATTCTAACTTGGTCTTTTTTAATTTTCCATCGAATGTTATACTATATTTTAATCGTTAAATAAACCGATTATCAACATCATGGCAACATCCCTATGATCCGACTTTTCGTAATAGTCTTTTGGACACAATTCCAGACCTCATGTTGCTTTTAAGAAATTAGTGTTTTAAATCCTGGTCGAATCGAAATTGAAATCGCTCAAAAAAGTAGCATACTCATACAGAAAATCAGCGTTAGAATACTAACTGCGTTTCGCCCGACGAGTATAGGTTCCAAAAGCTTACACGCCTATCTCTCTTATTCCTCTTGTTTATTCTTTTGTTCCTTTCCCTAAAGCCGGCAACGTACCAAGTACCGAGATACCCCTGGTATTGCAAACGATGATACCTATCCGTTCACCTGTAGATAGGCGAGCCGCTTCCTTATTTGCAAGCATATAGGAACCTTTAGAAACAGATTGGGTGTATAAATCCAACATGAAAGCTTGATTGGCAGCTGTGTTTTTTACTAATAACAATCAAATAAAGAGGTTTGCTTTTGTTGTCTAGTAGACTATTTCTAACGTACAGCTCATCCGATTGCTATAAACATCTACCTGATTAATTGCATACATTTATGCCAAGCACAATACATGGACTAATCTGCTTAATATACATGACTGTAGTACAACTATACATTTATACAACCTCGTAGCTCAGTCGTGGGGGGCCCCTAGATAAATAACGGACTAACAAACAACGTCGTGTACTCATCAGTATTTGAATGCATTACTTGCAATGGGCTTTAAAGTCTAGAAGCGTTCAATCCTTACATACTATCTAATATTAAACATACGGTGGTGTCTACCCGTTTCCTTGACGATAAAGCTATACATACATCTATCATTTTGATTGAAAAAAAGAGAACAAGATCTTATATTTCAAATGTTAATTTATTTTTATTGAAACATTGCTAAGTTGCCATTTAAAAGGCAATAAAAATAGCAAAACAACCTGCATGTTTTTAATGCGTTATTCAAATAAATATATGACAGTATTAGGAAACCATAGACTTATCTTTCAAGCACATCTTTGTTAAAAGAATTCAGTCTATCCTTATAGATTTCTGAGGATTCCTTTTATCTACAAAATATTCATTGTATTCTTTTTTGCATTATGTGGAATTCACACAATACACTTTGATCGATACGTAGCAATAAAATTTCAGTTTTATGCCAACAGGATACAGATTAAAATTGCAAAACAACAACCATCAAATAACTACGTTATCGGATAAAAAATATACAGACTTACCACTTATGCTTATGTACATACATCAAGATGTGTTTAAAATTTTGTATGAAATTATATACAAAGGAAGTAAAACCGCTTTATTATCAAAATACAAAAGTCTGTGCAAGGCCACTATATCTAAGTATAACATTTCTTGAATAATTAAATATTTTATCCGTTATATTAGAATAACTACGGCATATGAGAATTAAGCCTGTTTTTATGTGATATATCTGACCGATAAAAGCTTAGAAAATATTTGTTGTGTTACAATTTTAGGCAGGTAATAGCCTACAAAAACTTCAAGCATTTACCGTAAGTCCGTTTGACGCTTCAGTGCTATAAAAACCATACTGAAGTAATGAGAATCTTTACAGAAAAAATACTGTAGTGTAGTTAAAAATATGTTATCCTTTTCACAAAAATAACATAAAATAAAAAATACCAAGAAACCTGTAACATCAGCACACCAGTGACAGGGCAAATGGTCCGTTTGCAGTATTAATAAAATCATTAGTTTTGTTTCCAAGAAGCCGTTGAAATATGGAAGCCACGGTCAAGTACATTCGGTACGCCAGTGTTTATATAATTTAGGCAAACGAGTTTCATTCATAAAGTGTAATAAAAAATGTTTATACGGTTTGTTTGTTTTTATAGCTAGAAAAAGCTAGACGCTTAGGTCTATACTACGTGTTAAAGTGTGTAATCGATGGCTATGGTTAATGCTGAATAAAACAATCGTTGGCTCTGTCGACATACAAATGAACAGAGTGCAATAATCGATTCTTATTTAATACTTTCGTCATGCAGAATATTAAAACTTATCAGGAGCTATGATGTATGCGCTTTTTACTTATAGAAACGGCGTCGGATCGGTGTCCATTTATAGAATTTAAACGATGAGCCACGGGATATTTTATTGCTGAACCGAACGGCTTTTCATCGCGCTATATAAACACAGACAGTGGTCTATGATACCTTGTAGGGTAATGTAGACAGTAGAATTACCAGAAACTCTATCAGGCCGCCAATAACCTTAATATCTCTTTTGGTCGCAATACCTAAAGAAACTTAACGAAAATCCGTTCCAATTTCTGTAACCAATCCTCATATCGGCGCAGTGAACTGCTTGTATACTTGATAGCCATAAATAAAGATGTCGTAGAGTTTTAAGTGGTTAGTTGCTCACCACCAATGCGCCACATGCAACGAGTTATATAATAGGTATTCGTGAGATCCACAGACAGTTGTACCAGGTCAAGGTGTTCCAAACTCTGATTTATACGTCTGTAAAGCACCATAAAGGGACCATAGACGGAAACGTGAGTCGCGTTTAAAAAACTAAATCAACTACGTATCTAATGTAAATTTAGTTAATTCTAAGAAATGTAACGATCGATTGTACTACTGGGGCGTCTATTAAATGTTGAAGCCATTAGCATTACGTATAACGTTGTATTTTATTCTTTTATACGTAAAGCGTCAGACGTTTTGTCTTTAGAGTTCCTCTCACGTCCTAAAGCAAAAGACAGTGACGGTACTCACATACATATTACCTGATTGTACACTTAGCTACATTTATATCATAGAAATATTATATGAAAGGTTTAATATTCGATATTGATGCTAAATGGCTCGTGGTATTGTTATGAATGCTCTATGGAATAGTCTACGGCGTCTAGATTATATCATTAGACCACCTTGAATGAACGTGTGTGTGCGTAAAAGAGTTTTTATATACCAACAGATGTAGCCATAGTATAAAAAGTTAAGCGATGTTACCAGTCTACCAGATTTTGATTTCACAATATTTAACCTATTATCGCCAGTAACCGGTCGTGTTAACCATTATTTTAATATTAATGTTTGAATATTCATATTTATGTTTGAAGACTTAAGTTTATTATAGTACCGATTAAATTAATGCATTTGATGTACTTACATAAACTGGTATTCGTATTTAATGAATTTTGGCTTTTCAAATGTTTATTTATTGGACTAACTCGAGCATTTGGAGAAACGAGGATAATTATTTAATAAAATGGGTGATTTTACTTAGGTTTAGATGTAATTTTATTTCATATAGTAGATACCTTTTGTGATGTGTGAATTTTGATAGTGAAATGCACGCATTTTTTTAAGATCACAGTTATTAATATTGGTTAGTAGGTGGCTTGTATCTTCACTGTTTAATTTTGTATCAGTAAAATATTACTAGCTGACTCTGGAGTAATTCTATAATAATAGTTAATATGTTAATAGAAAATATTTTCTAAACTAATCGCCAAGAGATAGGTATATGCGATCTAAAACATTAGGTAGCTATAGTTCTGGATTAAGAGTGATAATTTAGAGAATTTATACAGGTTCACTGACACTAAATCAAATGATATTTTGAATACTAAAAAAAAATTCTTTAGAAATTATTTAAATTCTGTAACGCAGATAGCTACGTTTTGGTTATCATATATCATGTTTTAAGGAGGATTAAGAAACAAACACATGCATGTTTATAGACTTATTTGCACATTAATAAGAACATAAATTGGGCACATAACCCTGTCCATTCCACATGGTACTTATTCATAGTATTTACTCAATCGATGGTATAACACTCGCTATGCAGAGGTCGATAAACTTGAATTTTCCATACCAAAAATAGTCAGTTACGCAATGTAGATCAGCATCAACAAATACAGCCTTGGAGTCATAATGTAGGCGCATACGCACACTCAATTGTCTTCTGCGTTAAATGAATAGGCATTTGATACTGTGAGTAAGCGGCGACATGTTGTACACGTCTGGCATTGACATTATTAATTCTGCGAACTTGAAATTTAATTTATAATATCCGATATCTCTGTCGTATTGATATGATCAGATTTTTGAGAATATGCTAAAGGTTATTTTAATGCGAAATAAATTAACCCTATTCCTGACTGTGCCACTTTCTAACAGCACTTGATAATAATGTTAACCAAAACACATTAAACAGGTTAAACGCACCTTAAAATATTTCCTTTTACTCGAGTATATTAATCTTGTGAAAAACACTGCAGTCAGTTACGAGATTTTTAAATTAATGAATACGCAAACCGGCCTGATATTATGCGTAATAATGTAGTCCAAAAATGAAGTAAGCCGCACATAAGACAAACAAGGGTATTTCACCTATATGTATCTCACACGGCTTAATAACTCAAGGCCCTCTATCTTTTTTTGACCGCCGAGTAAGTAAAGTACAAAATAAGACGTCTCAACATTAAAAAGCATACCTTAAAATATCAGCTCGGTAACTGAGAGATAAGCAGTATAAGGCTCTGATATCTGCACTATGCATGTACAGGCTTAACTTATTTGGCGAAGCGACGCTTGGGACGTGCATCTACGCACTCGCAATTCTCAACACGCCAACGCTACGCTACTCCGTGGTCAAATAGACCATTATGGAAATTAATTTCCGTCTAAAATACTTTGGCGCCTCTTGCCTATAAACGCTAACTGCTTATATTAAAGCACTCGTATATTACGATCACATTGAATGATATCGATAGTCATTTATGCGGTATTAAGGTTAACATATTAAAATACATATCACAATGATCTGACTTCAAATCAAATGTTAAACCAATCAAAACATTTTTCTGTAATAGTAATACATATGGATTACTATTGCTAAGTAAGATTGTATGTTTGATTGTTTGTCTTTTCTTTGGATCTTAACAAAGCGGAGACAAGAATATACCTATGTACCTATCTAGGTATTATGTTTTTCCGGCGATAAGTTTAAACTGTTCCAAAACCAACATAGACAACTTTTTACTGACATAGTAAATCTTTTAAATTAATTAATTTATATTTAATATATTAATAAATCAGTAATTAATACTAGTCAAAACAAAATAAGGGCCACCCTATGTTTTTAATATTTTGACTAAATTAAAGGCTTTTGGGGTTGGCGCGGAGTTACAATAGCTAGAACAATATGTTTTTAATAAAATACCATTACTTTTTAATTTACACATTTAAAAATAAACAAATTTTCATTATTGTAATGAAAAATATGATTTTGACAAAAATACACTTAAGCATAAAAGAGTATAAAAAAAACCTAGTCTAATCGTAAGTACCTTTCTAGAGCTTTCGCAATACCGGGTATGTCTTCACCTTTTTTGCACACATTCTTGAAGACTAGAGAGCATGCTTTCAATCAAGTGGCGAACAGTTTCTAGCTGTATTTGTCCCCAGCTCACTTTCAGCACGTTTAGGAGCTGTCTTTTCTTGTGGATGGGTTGGTTTGTGTCTTGGACACTTCTTTTCAATAGCTCCCACATGTGTTCAAAGGGATTCAGGCCCGGACTGTTCGAAGGCCACGGCAGAACTTCTGTATGGGCTTGCTCCAGAGCCTCTCTGGTGGCTCTAGCGGTGTTTGCACGAGCATTGTCGTGCATTAACTTGAATCCTGTACCCTTTCGCTGTGCAAATGGCACCACATGGGGTGTAATGACTTCCCCGATGTATCGTTGAGCTGTTATTGTGCCTTCATTTAGGATTGCTAGCTCGGTTCTACCCGTTAGACATATGCCACCCCATACCATACACACATTGGGCCCCCCAAATCGGTCTCTTCCGTGAATACATGCTTCAAAAAATCGCACACCATTTTTGTCTCTTCACTTTGCTGTGACGATCATCACTAAATACTTCACTTCACTCTCATCTGTATCTAAACAGTAACAAACTCCAATCATTCATGTCCCAATCCAAATGTTGCCTTGCAAATGTTAAACGGTTTGCGCGATGAGCACTTGTTAATGGAATCCGCACTGTTCGTGTTCTGGAGAACTGCTGGTCGTCATGCAATCGGTTTCTGATAGTTTGGTTACTGACGCGTGTCCTTGTTGTCTGGCGCAGGCGTGTTTGCAACGTGCGGGCAGCGACAGTACGGTCTCCACGTGCACTCAAGCATATGTACCGGTCTTCCGGTGCTGAAGTTCCTCAAACCCTGCCTGATCCCTGTCCTCTAGTACTTCTCCCAGTGTCTTGGAACCGATTTCAAGCATTCGGGATGGCTCTTCGCGAAAAACACAGCTGCAAAGCAACTGAACGCTGTGAATGGCCTTCTTGAATTAATGTTATGTCTCTAGTCGTAGTAACCACATCCATATGTTGTCGAACTCTCGTCATTGTTGTTTTAGAAATGCTAATGCATACTGTAATTACCAAAACTAAACTGTTTGCGGCAGAACGCAAATTTTAAATGAGTTTAAAGTTCGCGTTAAAATAGAGTTAAACCAAGTAGTTACAAAAAAAAGGAATAGCTATAATAACCTACCCACTAAAGCAGGCAAATATGAAAAAAAAAACAAATACAAACTCTTGAACTAACATAGCACTACAGATCAACACTTGCGTAAAGTAAATTATCAATAAATTAGTCCTGATTTAAAAATATGCAAGTGGCCCTTATGTTCTTTTGACTAGTATATAAAATGTTGACACATTTTCGTATACGATGTTTGTAGGTGGCTCGGAATATTTTCACAAACCACACATTAGAAACTGCGGCGGCAGCTAGTATGTATATGAATGTCCGATTGGTTTTACCAAACGGGTTTACGTGAAGCAGATATAAAATGGCGTGCATAAATCAATCGTTTGTTTCCACAACTCTTTAGTTTTTTAATGGGTTATAAAAGTTAGTCGTTCGCTGAGCGGCTGAGGCGCTGAGGCGTACACAGATGTCGAACCAGCTGTTTCTATGACAGTCACGTTCTGAATCTGACAATGTGTTTGTACTACTACGCCACGGGCTTGGCTCGTTAAATTTTTATTGCCGCAAGGTCGCCACTTTATGGTCAATTCTCAACAGTTATTGTTCGCGGACAAACTTTTTTTACAACACTAGCGTCAATCACTTTATAACGGTGAAGCATGAAGTTACGATTGACAGTGATTAAGCCTTAATTGTTATGATGCTATAAAACTCTTTTTTATCTACCCGAAAGTGTTATGATCATCCATTTTTTAGCGTTGATATAGTGTTTGTATATTACCGAAAATAAAAATGTTAAAGCACACTTCTACAGTCGAATAAAAGTGTATAAAGTGAATTCTTAAGTGATAGCTTTATGTATGAAAATGAAGGTAGTTCACGATTGCTCATACGTACAAGTCAACGTCATATGTGTGTGTTTATTGTGGCAAGAAGAGATTCGGCCCTTTCTTAGCGCTGTGAACACCGTATGATAACAAACGATGTTTTGACTACGATTTTGGCAATATCGAGTTTCGCACAACAGCCGCAAAGCGTCCGTAATAAAGCAATTTGCGGGCGTGCCAACAAAACAATGGACCCCTTTCTAAGCTTGTTTTAAAAGCTTTCGACGCCGTGATTTAAAACCCTTTGACTTATACCTTATTTGTAAACATCTTGTAAGCACAAAGGATCTCTGTTTACAACAAAAACGAGAATTTGCACAACCCTATTGCCGTGAACCCTTTGTTTAACTTTTTCCTGATAAATTCGCACAAATTGGTGAAAGTAGCTTGTCTGTCCGTATTGATTTTATGGTTCAGTAAGGCAGCCGCCTAAGAATTGTAGCGTGTCTTGCGATAAATAACGACATACATAAAGTACTGCAGTTTTGTTAGTTCGTAAGCAAAAATGTAAATGGTTCACAAACACGCTTCGTAAGATGAGCGTGTTTGAAGGACTACATTCCGCGAACTAAAAATTTATTTATATTGTAGTCAAAGACAGAGGATTTATATTCTACTGAGATGTGCAGAGTTCGTTCATTCTCATCCTCTTAAGAGAAACATACGCAGTACCATATTGATCGTTTTACTTATTCCTTATCTACATAATATACTTATGTACCTATACGGAACGCAATTGCTCAAAATTTAAAGTCCTTGACCATTTTTGTACCTTAATGGTCGGTTGCGTTATATTGACCCACTATTTAGTCTTTTGTTCACGGGGAAAGTTTGTTTATTGCGGACCTTTTAAACCCTTTTTCGTCACTTTTTTACGATTGAACAATAGATTCGCAATAGTTGTGATTCACAATAGTAAAAAACGAAACAATAACGGAGGGAAATTTTGTGCAAAAACATTGGAATAAAACGTGATATACGATACAAAAGACAGGTAGCATTCTTGGGTTAGTGTCTACCTCTTTGACGTCAATCTTAAAGCTATATTAGTATCGAAAAATATCTAAAACTTAAGATTGAAACAGTCATTCAACTTCGAAACCTTTTGAGTAAATAAGAGTAATACAACAACTTGTTTTAATCAAAAAGGTTAAATGATTGCAATAATTCCACAAAGCAATTTTAAATGAATAATTGCAAATTAAGATTACTATAGCCTTTGAAGGTTTTCAATCTAAAGCTTCACACACATGCGACCAAAGCGCTTTATAGCATTATATTATTCATTTAAGAATTTCAGTGGCCGTTTTCTAGCCGTTACCGTTGTTCTACGGCTGAATGTTTCTAAGCAATTCTTTGTTGATATTATTTCTATATGACCCAGATTTGTTAAAAACTTAGGCAAATAAAACCTCGTTTGTCGTGTAAAAAATGCCACTTTTAAACGAAACATTCTTTACAGAAAACAGTTCGGTAGCCAATTTTTACACTAATTTCGAACATTCTGCACTAATGGCATGTTACTCATCGGCAATTTTAAAAGTTCCGCTATTAAGGCCAATAAACATTTCAGTTCCAAAATTAAGAATTCTCCGCCATTAAAAGCGTTGTTTAGTCACGTGTGTGTTAAGATTCCTAAACTAAATATACTTAAAACTAAAAGAAAATAAATTTGAAACGATAAATACCATTGAACTCACCGCAGACCACCCGGTCGAAGGGGCTCATCCAATCTGGAAATGGAAAATCTATTATCAATCGTATTGAAAGTTCTTTGTTTCGGCCAAGTAGCATGCAAACCATGTAAAGCCTACAAAATACAAAGGAAAACCTGGTGGTAAGTATATACAGTGTCTCTTGAATTTTAATCGTAAGAAAAATATTGTAATTTGTTCTAAAAATACAACCGGCGACAACGTATAAAGCGTAAAGAGACTTGCTTTATTTAAATAAAAAATACAGGTGACAATAAAAAAAACATCTTCTATTACATTAGTCAGCAAATAAAATATATAAATAAACAGCACCCTCAATCGTTAGGAAAATCGTGGATATTGCCTCATCCTAACTTTATTAGTTTTAAGTGTCGATTTTATTTCATTGTAGGTAGATGCAATTCCATATCATGTGACCTTCGCAACAATAACTACTTAAACCACAAGATATAATCCAAAATTTCAAGCAACGGTGATTTAGCTTAAAAAAAAATTACCACAAGATATTATCGAAATTTTCAAGCAAATGTCATTTAGGTAAATAATAAACAAAGGAAATATCGATGTAGGTATGTACCTAAACTAAAGAGTGTAAATTGACTAAATATAAATCTGGTAATGCTAAATAATAATAATCTGGTAATAAATATTTGAAGCCTCTGCTGTCTTTGGTAGAATATAGACTAACGTTATTTATGTAGTGTAGTACCTTAAGACTAGTAAGTACCTACCTACTCATGCGAAAATAACGGCGTATTAATCACGGAATAATTTTTTCTAACTACTCTTAATCAGAGAATAGTATTCGATAGATTGACTATAGTCATAAAATGTTAATAGTTAGTTGCTAAGTAGATTCGCAGGCACGGCACATGTGAAACTAGGTAAAGTGGGCGAACAATCAACTTTTAATTAGGTACATTTTATCCTAAATCTAAATTACAAATGAAACATTTTTAATTGCGTTTTATCAATTAAAATTATTATTTGGTTTTTACCTAGTGTGCTTTGCGATACACAATGTCTTTATAATGTTGTTATATTTATATGTCAGGAGTAAGATGCTGAAAATGACTTTTAAGGAGCATTGGATCGTACAATTGTTTTAATTAGTTAGCCTAAAATTAAACTAAATATGTATTGAACTAGAATATGATTTAGCATTTGACACTTAGGTATTTATTTTTATAGTGATGGTCGTTATAATTAAAATAAATAAAATAGCGATTATTTGAGCACATAATTATTAAGAATGAAATTAATTACCTATTCTAAATACCTATATAAATAGCTACATTTTTCTAAATGTTTTATTTAGGAATATACTATAAGCTTTTATTTAAGATACGATACAATGAAGCCCGCTACATTGCTGTGTGGTGTAAAGCAATACCTAATATAAAATATAGGCCTAATTAATTATAAACATTAATACTAGGTATAACCTACCCATATAAAATAACAAAACTTTATAATAGTTTGCCGCAGCAGAAAACTTGCAAGATAGAAGGACATTTCATTTCAAATAAGACCAAATTATCTTTGTAAATGATATGCTAAATCTATTACAAATTTAATTGCCGACTTTATATACCTGCAATATATCTACCTACCTACCAATAATAAAGCCGGCTGTTTTTTACTTCTACATTTAGGTATTATTAAACGTAGATAGAAATAATTACAATAATAAAAGCAGTGTTTCCTCTCCATTTAATTTATATGAAATAAAAAAAATAGTTTTCATCTTTTCGAATGACAAAAATAATTTTTACGCACTCCTGATTCACCGAAAAAGTACTGTGTAATTTATTCTATCAATTACCTATATCTGACCAAAAGGTAAAATAAAATGTACATTATTACCTACCCAATAAAATGTGTTCACACAAGAAATATAATTATAATCGCAAAAACGTAAGCACTGCGGGAATTGAATATAAACCATGATATTTATTCGCTAAGGTTAATAATAATAAGATCTTAACTTTTGTTGAAAATATACCTAGGTATTTAATTTTTATTGTTTAGACCATTTAACAACCCACTTACCACATTCATGGGTACTACCTAGAATATTTATATACAGCCAAATATTTATTTATTTCATATGAATAATTTTAAAAGGGTGACCAGGACCGTGACGAGATTACAGTCCTATTAAAATTTTCTGGCATTTAATCAAATCAAAAAACTTATCGCTGACTGAGTAGCTAAATAAAATAGCAGTAGACGAAAATTATTCTATTAAAAACTCTCATAGTTATCAATATCGCAAATATAATGACTCACAAATAAATTTACGTCCAATTAAGAACGCATGCCGAGCTACTCCGGTTCTTTACCAGCGTTTAAACTTAACGAGTTTTACCAATCGGAAACATTGAAATTGTATCGATTGAGTGCAATCGTTAATTACATGGGAAGTGCATAAAAAAATCGATTATACGAATGGTGCGCGATATATTGATACTCGAAAATTCACAACTCACTCGAGCAGATAACAACCAACAGGCTCTCCGGTCGATGATCGGGAATTACAAATATCGACTGTCGAAAGTTTCAAAACGCGGTATATAATCCTAAAATGGAAAAGGTTAAGAGTTCTGTATCAGTTCCATATTTCATTCAGGAAAGATAATGATGTTATTATTCAACTGAAAAGTATATTATTGTTTTTGAAAATCCTGCAACAATGTAGAGTCGTAAATATGCGAAAGTGAATCAAGATACTTTAAATCTTAAAACTCAAAGATATAACTTGGGTACATATCACACCGTTGAATTTTAAAATTGTGATCTGTAATTTTAGTGTCAGAGTACACGATTTAGTAACGGAATAGTAGTTTATACAAACAATGCAGTATTAACAATATAATTAATAACGTGCTACAAATAGCAATCAATAGTATAAAGGGCTTTTGATGGCATGTGGGTTCCGATTGCACACGGCGGGCTGCGATTGGCTGCGGTGGCCGGCCATATTTGTTCGGCGCATGCGCTCTGAGCGCCGCACACATGTGACTGGCGCTCTTCTTTTCCGCGGTATACAATGTTTACTGTCAAGTGCAAGTATGTAGCGCTTTAAGTTTGTAATGGTTTGCTCTATGAAGTTACGTTGTTTTATTAATAAATAGTTTTGATATTCATTGTTTTATAGTTTGTATGAGGTATCTGACTATTGTACATGGGTGGTTGAAATCTTTTTTCCATAGGTAGATATATACTTATGTATGTACCTAGTAATTGATTGCTCTTTACTTAATTATTTTATTATGAAAACAATACAAGTGCATTATAAGTACCTATTGGTATACTCTATTTGTTTGAAACAAAAAGGAAACTAAATGCGAATGTTTATTTCACCAATAGATATGTACTTATACAGACTATATACATCGATTTAATTTAGTGGCGCTAGTGTAGTTTGAAGAAATATTGAATCGCACTAAAGTTCATTCAAGCTAACACTCGAGTAGTGTTTGAACGTACAACGCTGTTATACTGTCAAATTGTTGTAGAATGTAGCGCGTTACGACGAATAACTGTCGGCTACTGACAAATCCGCCATTTTAATTTTGTGTGCGCGCGCGTCCGAGCACCTGCCGCGTTATTTTTGTCTTTCCGAGACGAATTTTCACCTACATCAACCCAGACGTTTTTATACGCCAACATTGCCGACAAATCACGAAAATAGTCCATTCCTAAACAAAAACAAGATGATTATAGGCTCTTTTATATAATTTTGCTGATGTACGACGCTGTTATGATTCCACATTGGCTTTGATAAGTTTTTTTTGCATGACAACTGTACCTAAGCTTCAGCGAAATATGCCAAGAGCATTGATTCAGTTCTAAATATGTAATTGCGTTGTTTTTATCTCCGCCATTTTAAACTTATTATTGTGTTTAAATTGTTTGTTATATTTTTATTATTATTATTTTATATACTTCCAGTAAATTTATTACTTGTGTGCATAAGTATGTTTATTCCTATGTATTCAGACACACATGCTATTATAAATAAAGTTAAATGCATTTTCGGAGTACTTATTATGAATATTATATTTCAGAATTAATGTCATTTATTAAAAAAATATGTTTAAATCGGTAATAAAAGTCGTATAGTCGTAAGATAACAAGATATCCACCAGCTTACCTAGGTAGGTATTGACTTTCCAAATTATATTAATTGTTTCATAACTAAATTTGTTGTAATAGGTAAACTAATTCCTTCTAGATAAGATTTTTAAACGGTTTAATCCATCGCTTGTGTCTGTAACACAGATAACCGATTATGTAAATAGATAATACAAAGACGAATGAAATGGCGGCAATGTATCTAATTGATTTAGGTATATGCCGTCAATTCTGCATATAAAAGGTCGTTATGTGTTTTTGTATCTACCTACTATAAATCTGGCTATAAACAAATATTTATGGACTTATCGATAGATTAGGTATCTAACTACACATTTGTATAGTAGGACGGCAGAACGGCAAAAATATAATGTATACTATTTACAAATGGAGTTTATTTGATATAACATAACTACTGATTTCCGTTTAAAGCCCATGAAATTATTTTTGAATGTGACATTCATTAGGAAATATAATTAATACGTAAATGAATGTGTCAGCCTGCATGCCAGTTTGTGTTATTTTTAATAAGACCAAACGTTTTAAATTATTTATTGATCATAAATTGGCAATTAATACCTATAGATACCACATAACTAAATTTTGCCAATGTTTTTATTTTTAGCTAGACTATTAGTACAATTTTGTCCATAACTTTTCTGTTAAAGCATATTTTGATATGATTTAACACATTTTGTTATAAAGTATATACTATACCCACACTTTTATATTAATTTCTATTTTATATAGGTAAATAATATTATTATATCGGAAGATACATAAGGCATTTGTTGTATTCTTTAATATTCCAATTACGGAAAGAGGCGCGTTGCTTAAATTTGCGTCTTTTAATTATTACAGATGTAAGTCAGAACGGAACCTTCAAACTATAAATACTTTTCGCACTTGACCGACTTAGCTGCGATACATTTTTTCGTGGTATAATTTCAACTTGACTCTAATTATGTGCTAAGTCGTTATAAAGCGGAATAAATCGTGTCTGTTCATAGGCTTGTTATTACAGAGTCACGTTTTTATTGAATAATAACTAGGTACCCAAGTGTAGTTTATTGTGTTACAGTTAGCTGCTTTAAAATCGCACCCATATCTCTTCATTTAGGTAAATAGTGCTAAACATATGACCTATTGTTCGTGTTTGGACTATTAACATGTTTTATTCTATATATTTATGCATATATAATTATTATAATGTTACCTGTATAACATTTATTAATAAAATGTAATTAGGTATATAACAGATTAGATATTATCTATTGGTCGGTGTTAAATAAAACATCAACTTTGTTATAATTTATTGTACAACTATTGCTTTCTTATTTCTTATATAGGTAGGTACTTGTGTTATTATTTATTGATCTATTATATTATAATTAGGTATATTAGTATACAGTAATGTTTTAGCGCCATATAGGTATACTATTAAGTATTCGTGATACAAATAAAGAGTAATTTCTTTATTTTATTGTATGTTCCGTTCAATAGGCTTGTAATACGGAAGACTCATTGCTAGATAATAAAGCGACTATAAAAATAAATCGCGCCATTGTATGCAAAGCGTACAGGCACTTTAGCACTGTAATGGTTCGCCTTTTTTGAGTACTAAGTAGACCTCACAGGCGTAAACGTTTTTGCACTAAATATAAGTTGACCCATATCTATACTCTTGATTTAATTATAATCTACCTATCTAAAGAGACACCTTAAGAATTTGTAAACGAACTTCGTCTATCTATTATCTATTTTAATGCATTCTTTTTAAAAACACATGCTATGTAAATGGACATTCGCTCTCTCGGTTAGTGGTTTTTTGTAAAGGATAGGTAGGTATTCAAAATTTATTGCGATTTTAAGTAGGTATCTACCTAAATTCCGAGTTGCTTTTAATTGTATTTTTATTAACAATGGCGATAAAGAGAGAAAATTATTGACTCAAATCGAAACTTTTGTGATAAGTGCATAGGTGGGTATCTAAATTTTGCATTGTTTGCATAGGTATTGGAATGTTGATTTATTATTGATTGTTAATTGTTGCATTTAATTAATTAATTTCTATTATAATTGGTGTAGTAGGTAGTTTATTTAATTAAGAGGCAATTTAATAGTTTTATTTAGCTTTTTAATTAGTTGATTAGGTGATAGGTATTGTATTTGTATAGATAGGTAATTATTGTAATGTTGTTTAGCATAATGCCGTCCCGCCCATGTGGCGAGGCGAATCGCCGTCGGCGGATGGGGCGGGCCAAGCGACGGCCGACTACGGGCCGAACTAACCCGACGCGTTCGCGCATTTACGACCTCTACTCATTGTTTTATTGCCTGTTTATACCAAAACACCCTTATACTTTCCTTAATTACCTTCTTTATATTCAATGTCCACGTAAATTAATTGCACATAAACCCATTAAAAATATCCAGTTGCTAACTTCTACTGAAATAGTCATGTTATTGATATTTAAAATGATTCATTGGTAATAAAAATTATAATGGCCTATTTCATTGCGTTTATATAGCAATGCTTGAATTATTTTATTGTTGAAAGAGTAATACAATCGATTTAGAATGATTTTAATTATTTCCATAAATCGGTGTTATACTTATTCTAATTAGAATACCAACCTATCAGAAGGTAAATTGGTTTTGTGCTGTTCATCGAATTTGATTTTGACTTACACTTAATTATTATACCTACCTATGTAATTAAAATAGGATATTTTAAATATCTACGTTACGCAATTTAGTAGCTATAATAAATATTTGTAGATACCAGTACCTATAGCAGAAGTGAATAAAATAAATTGCGTTGGTATGTAATAAGTAAGAAACAAAAAAAAATAAAAAATACACTCACAGTCACGGAACAAAAACAAAAAAGGCCACATACTTAAGTAGTCTAATTACGAAGCACAATGAATTCAGAAAACACTTCCTATTTGTATAGGTAATAAAACTGCTCTTTATATATTTTACAAGCAAAACAAAAACCAATTTGAACTAAGTATAATTTTCAGGTAACGAATGGCGCCAACATTGTAAACTCAAACCATGCAGTGAAGGAGTAAAACATTTACCAGTGATGGACATCCAGGGGTACCGCGGTATGTCTGGGAGAGGCTGAGCTGATGGCTGCGAACAAGCCGCTCCCATGGCGTCCACTGTGGCGGCGGAGGCAGCCGAAGCTGCGGAGGCAGCTGCTTGGTGGTAGAACTGTGCTGCAGCTGCCATGCTGGCTGAGGCAGCAGACACTGCCGCGCCGCCGTTGTGCTGGCCTAGCGCGTAATTCACCATTGGATCACCGCCCACAGCCGTTGGGTATCGGCAACTCTTGTCGTCCGCAGCGGAGAGGCCTCCACCGGCAGAGAACGGCACCGAACCCCCAAACTGCTGGTGGTGCGACACGTAAGGATACATCCTCGCCGGCGCGCCCGGCGACGCCGAGGACGAGGATGATGAGCGCTGCGGGCTGCCGGCACCTGGCGAGCCTGCCCCCAGCGCTGCCGCTCCCAGTCCGCCTGACAGCGAACTCGACAGCGACGTCGACAGAGACGACGACAGCGAAGATGAAAGCGACGCCTCTATAGGCGACGCCCCAGCACCCGCGAACAAATTCTGGTGGTGGAACTGCTGGTGGTACTTCGGGAGCATGCTATCGATGATGAACTTGGAACTCATCGCTCGGCGGCGACGCGGCGCGCGACGATCGCCTCGCGGGAGATGCGTTTATCGCCGGCGATTCGGATCGATTCTCGCGCGTGCACCTCTACTATGGCCGCGGATCGTTTATGACCCGCGTATGAGGCTCTACGACTCCGAATTCCCCGTCGTGGCGAGCGTTACCGCTGCCGCGCGCCGCGCTCGAGACGGCGAAACACGCCACGTGCGTGCGAGCGAGACGCGACGATAAACGGGGGCGACCCGCCGGAACCCTCTCCGTCTCATTAATTCCTACCTGCGTGCCTTATATTAGAAAGAGATAAAAGCTATTCGCTAACGACCATTCCGACGGCCATTGTTCGTAATGGCGCCGGGCCCCGCGCACCCCCTTGCCGACCTCGTCTACACCAATAGTGATCCGGTGCAGAACATTCACCGCCAATCACAAACCATTCCGGCACTTCTAGCTGTCAAATTGAATGGCTTTAAACAGAATTGCAACATTACATTTAATATTAAAAATTATATTTTTGTAATTATTTCATACTAAATAAAATTTTATTGTGAATGTTGTAATCCTGTAAATTTTAATGGTAACTCTAAAAGTTAAATTAATTAATAATTACTGTTAACTTCGATTTAATTTCTTTTACACCATAATTTAATCTTTCATATTTCACTTATAGGTATTCCTTACTTACCTTAATACTGTAAAATGTTATCTAATACAAAAGTACCTAAACACAAAAAGATGTTGTCTTGTTTATTTGAAAAATAATGAATTAAGCATTTTTGTTAATCCTATTTGACAAAATCATTTATCAATGGTGTAAATGTTTTTTCAGAAGTATGTCACATTAATTATTTCACGTATGTACCTACCTACATACATAACTTGTGACCAGATTATCAGTGTTAATTAGTTATGTTATTTATGGATGAAGGATCAGATTAATATATAAAGGTATTATTTTGGTTGACCCAACCTAAAGTTCAGAAACTGTGATTAAAGTTATTTGTAATTTTACCTATCAATGTAGGTAGGTAAAATTACAAATAACAAAAGTGCAATAGTTTTGGGTAGATATTATTTTAGTTTATTTGTTTACTTTACATATTATTTTTAAATATAGGTACCTTTACAAATGTTATAACTTAAGTACATATAAAAACATTATACCTATGCAACCGAAAACAGTTAGACATAGGTACCTACGTACATCTCCATACACCAATAACAAAACAATAATAGAATCATTTAAATGATTTTATTTAAATTAGTTTAAATAAATTGATATATTTTTATTAAATATTATTATTAATATATAAAACTAAATACTGATCGAATATCAAATATAAAACAAAGAATTGCTCTAAATTGCGTTATACCGACCACGTGGACGGACGGGTACCATCCATCTCGTTTGTTTGAATGTTCCTTTCTCTGTCCCACATTTCATTCATACGCTTTGGTCGTAACCACGGCGAGCACATGTGCAATAACAAACTTTACGACTGTTAAAATAAAACCGTTTATTGCCTGAGAAGTTTATTAATTTGTTACACTTTTGAGTGTTAAGCGTGTTTAGAGCATGGTTTTTATAGGCTTAAGTTGCCTTTTCAGCTTTATCAGGTCGGTGGTACGACTGTGAGGCAGTAGAACATTGCATAAGTATAGGTTTTATGTTGTTATTGTGATGTTTTCGCCGTAAACGTATGGAATGCATGATATGGCCAGTTAAAGCCGTTTATTTTGCGATACAGCCTATTTTTTTATTGATTTTTAATGAGGTTAATGACAGTTTAATTTATCGCTCCGTTGGAGGAAACTCTTAGACCGTTGAATTTAACATTTTTGCGTAGATAAGTTGTTATTGAAAGTAGATATCGCTCATGAATTGCGATTTGTTTGGAATAAAAAGAACTATTTCAGTAGGTACATAGCTCAGCAAGTTATTATGAGTAAGACTATATTTTATAAGGCTATGAATAAGATCTCAAATTAGAAGTGGGCATGGAGCTTGTAAATGTAACAAAAAGACGATAAATATGAACTGATTCACGATCAAATTTTCTTTGATGAGAGGATAACGCACTAACTTTTAGTTAGCTCATTGTTGACGCACATTTTTATTTAACTTGTAACTAAATTCTGCTATAGCTTTAAACAGTTTATTTATTATTTATTTTATTGAAACTTAGTATTTTACATTATTAGCTCATTAATTTATTTTTAACGTGTGATGTGTTTTATTGACATTGCTACAATCTCTAGTTATAGAGTTAGGTAACATTGAGATACCTAAGTACATTGGAAAATTGTACATATGTAGGTACTAATTTAACTTAAGACAATACTCTGTTCCTATTAATAAAACCTTATTTCATGCTCTTTATTAGACGTTTGATTTATTTTATAACCTTCATTAACTATGACATATTTATTCTTAGGTGCTTATCTTATAAAATGACTCACATTACCTACAGGAGTAAATTGTACTGGCACTACTTAGGTGTATCACGCATATAAATAACATTATTAGAATTAAAAAACAATCCAATATATTAAATAAAGTCTATGATATTCACATTATTTAAATAGCATCGGCTTTATAGAGCTGTATTCCTATACTAGATCTGATTCTTACAAGACTCTACCTAGATGAAATTTTAATTTCCAATAAGCGATGTACAAAAATGTAGGGTCATACCTTTGCAAGCTACACATACCTATATGAAAGGGTCTTTGTTAGATTATATTCTCATTTAAAAAATTCGAAACATCTAATAATTATGTGGCCATATATATAAGTCGTCCTGCTGGGTATCAGCCTCTTATCAAAGCAAGAAGGGTCAAATTACAGCCACGGTTTTAAGTACGGATGGCTACTGCTTTTACACATCTTCAAGAACATTCCTCATGTTTTTCTTTACCAATACCTACCTACTTTAATATTTAGCACATACACAATATTGTAAAGATGAGTGAGCTGGAGAGAAGAAAAAGCACATGGTATAATTATCATGTGCTTTAAGCTAATGAAGTATTGTTACTTTTATGGTCAAGAAAAACATCCGTGGACATGGCATTGACTATGTTCTTTGGAACATGTTCAGAGCGTACTGAAGCTGAAGGACTACTCTGTGTGATGATGCATATATTAATTTGACATTAAATAGAGATGTGTCACTTAGACTCACGTTGGAGGAAAGAACCAAGAAGAAGAAGAAGACAAAAGTACACGCAGCAGTTCAACGGTGTCCTCATTAAGCGGTCACTGTTTCATATATAATAGTTATGTTTTAAAAATCAAAATAAAGATATTATGCGTAAGAATATACTGCTATTTATACACACAAAATTTAAATGTTGTAATTTACTTTAATTTATTGTAAAATAATGATCACATTTTATTAATTAGGTATTAGTAGATACCTAGGTATATAATTTATTACGAGTATAAAATAGATTTTTATGTGTTTGCCTGATGTTACGAATATCTTAAACTAAATAACTCTAATAATATTATCTAACCCATATAGGATATTTATTTTATTTGTAAAATAAACTGTTTACCTATACAAAACAATTTTTAGTAAGTTAATATAGTAGGTAGGTACATTTGGACATTATATTCAATTATTCATATTAGGTATATATACATAATTACTAACAGGTTACTAAGGTAGTAGACCTTATAAAAATATAATGTTTTTATTGTTACATATTAAATAAACAATAGATAAAAGTTAATGTAAAATTACAAAACATATGTATGTCTGAATTCCAGTAAATATGTTGCTTAAAAATGATATTAGACAGTCTGACTGGACTAGTTCGGTCTCGCACTTAGAAACATGGTACATGTCCAAATAGTCCGAATTCGCACTTACCTATATGGAACATGTTCCAATAAGGTGAGTTTTCTAAAAGGAACGCACGAGCATGGAGCAATCACCCCTCATTTTATAGTGGTATCGATGTACGAGAGCCACTATCTTGCAAGCCGCAAAGTCGCCAGTGGGCGGAGCAACCGTCCATCGTAAAAGTGTTCCGAGTCTTTGGAAAATTTACAACTATCGCTGTGAGATTTAACGACCAGTTTATAGATCCAACGCTTTTAAATTCGATATAAACTTGCTTTGTCTCAATGAAATAGCCATCAATGTGACAAATGCACCACTTACGATGTTACGTGTAATTGTGCTTCATGTTTTATGTTAAACGGCTATCAGTTTTTTACGGTGCTCCAGTTGGACATATTTCTTCTCGCCTCTTGCGTCTTTCTGCGGTTCATTTGTTTATGACAGTTTACGAGTTACATTAAAGTGCGAATTTCATGTGTTCCAACATTTTATTCGCAGGATTTCAGTCCCAGTTCTTCACTTGTCATAACTATTAATTTTGCTCGTGTTTATACGTGTTGAAGAACATAATTTTAACGAGGATTTAGTTTGTACAATGACGTGTACGTACCTATGTAAACGTACTATGTATTCTATGTACTATGATACAAATAGTATTAATAATTAGAAATACTTCTGTAAATACTTATAAACACATTTTCAAGCCAAAACAGTTGTTAAAATAACAATTCTTGTTGTTGTATGTTTCTTTAATAGATTCGTCGTATTCCAAGTCATTAGATTGGTGTATCCAATAGCCAATACTGTGCACTACAAATTTTTACCTACGACTAATATCTGGTACCTACCATAAATTTCTATTTGTGGTAAAATTCTATTGGCTCTCTGATCATGTAAACCATGCATCTGCATTTTATGTACTGGAATACATTTTAGGAACTAATATAAACTCCTAATAATTTTAAGTCAGAAAACCTTGACTACATTCGTAAGTATGTAAGTACACAACACAATACTTGGTCAGAGGAGGTGATGTTAGTTGAAGTAGAGAACCTTGGCCGAATTAAAAGCTCTTAAGTATGTGGGTAGACAAGCAGCTTTATGGATCGGTAGTATAAGGAATATGAGATGGTCATTGTAGATAACATTGGCACAAAAACGCACGAACTAGAGACTATACTATAGAAGTACAAGATTCAGTCATGATAATAATATTAGTAGATAAAGAGATCCTGAACTTACCCACAATACCGTCATCGTCACCTGAAACAAATATTAATCATAAATATTCATAATAACACAACACGGTATTAAGAATGAGTTGAAAGTTTAGGTAGAGATCTAGAAAAGCGAGCCCAGGGTTGTATTTAAGACACTGCAACTGTGACTGGAAACAATTCTGGGGTCGACAAGAAAATGATTTTCTAGAAGGAAACCCATTAGCCTGGCTCAAATTGTGATCATTTATCAGCAGTAAATATAAGTGCAACATTTTGGTACGAGTTCAAAAAGGTTGCCTATATTCCAGTAACCCATCAATACCAGAAACGGAATTACTACTTGCAATTTTTGATTGGCTTTAAAAAACAAGCATTCAAAATATATTCTCTATACAACAAAGTCGATCTTGAGTCGATAGGTATACCTATGTAACAAATATGAAGTCCCAATATAACCGTATATAAGAAAGATTAATCTTTCTTACAGGTTTTTTGGTCGTGTGATTTTCAACTAACAATAGCGATACCCTATTCTTCTTTCTCTTTCTTCATTTTTGGATGACATACAAGACGACCTCGAATAGCAACGATCAGGTTTTTTTTCAATTGGCTGCGGTCGCCGACGTGCCTGTCGAGGTAATTTATCATAGCATACACTTCATTGGGAAAAGTCCGTATAGAAAATAGGTAGGTATGTGTTGATACGCATCATGTGGTATTTCTACAGACGATGATTTTATTGCATAAAAGCACGGATTTTAATAGGTATGTTTTCGATTGGTTTAAGAGGACAATGTTGACTATACTTATATATTTGTAAAATTATACATTTAATGTCCATTCGGTATGTGATATCTAAGTTCTTTGTTTCAATAAACTTATTTACTGATTCTGTGACTTCATTTAGAACCACATTTCTTTTTAAACCTTCTTTAAGAATTATGTAATGACCTCCATGATTCTTAGATATTTTACAAACACTTGGTAATGATATGAAAAGGTTTTTGGTGTACTTACTGATGCCTTGATAATATTGCCTTTTAAAGACAGTTAATTTAATTTATGAATGGGAAAGTCATAGGTACCTACTGAGAAGGAGTTGCTTTAAATCCGAACGATCTCTGAGTTGGTTGCCCAGCAAAATTATTTACCGTAATTTAATGGCGACTTAAAAGAGTGGCGGTGAATTTCATGTAGGCAAAGAATTTATTTTTTAAATCTCTTTTGGTGAACTTTTTGTCTGAACTAAGCATCTACCAAAAATTTAAACCCAATAACTGTAATAACCTCACTAACCAATAAGCTCTGACATAAGTACCTAAGTGTTACTTTGTTACCTAAATAAATAAACGAATTTTGACTTTGACTTCACTATGAGTTATTCGTAGATAGTAATGGTTGCAGTCTATATATCATGTAGGTACCTATTCTCTACATTTCTGAAAGAAAGCGAATGACCACAATTTTCAAAATTAAAATTTTTGTAGCCTCTTAATTAATTATTTGAATCATTTGAATTAGGCATAATCAGTTTCTAATTAGTACAAAATAGGTTATTTTTTACAAGACAAATCCCTGAATATCTCAACTTGAAACTAATAAGTACAAATATTCATAAAAAGATAACGTAGTCTGCGTACTAAAGGTTCTTAAGTAGCAATATTTATTTAGCTATTCGGCTCGTATCGTATACAAAAAGGGGGGTAAGTAGGAAATTTTAATTTCACGTCTGGAGTTGGGCGGGGAGCGGAAATTTGTGTGGCATAATAAGTGAGATTGTTGCGAAATTTGCTACAAGAAAAAGAACGAGGGCTCCCATCGCAGCATTGTTGGATTTGTGTGGATATGCCGCGAGATAGGGGTGATTTTATTACGCGAATTTCGGTCTGATCATTCTATCTAATATATTTTTAGTTCAGCAATACATCACATCTGTTGAGTAGATTTAATTTTGTAGTAGTATTCAATTTTAATTAATGAAAGAAAAAAATGAAAACTGTCCCACTGCTGGGCACGGGTTGCTTGTTACTGTGAGAAGGGTTAATTTGAAAAAATGGGGAAAGTAAGAATTTATTTAATTTAGATTATTTTTATAGCTAGCATTGTGACTTAAATAATTATCACCCTAATCATCATGCCAAATTTTGATTATTATTTTCTCAGGGGCATAATGCAAAAAACATATCTAGACATCTGGACCAAGAAGTGCCCGATGGCAAACGCAAATACTTGCTCAACAAGTGAAACTTTCTCACAAAGTTTCTCAAATTTACTTATTACATTTTAAGATAAGTACCTATTATTAAATTTACACTAGTGCCGTAGTGTATTGCAAAAGTAAGCTGGTTACTCAGTACGCACAATGAGAAAAATATTTGGTTCATTAACTAATTGTAAGTAGATACCTACTTTTATTAGGTATAGATATCTATTATTTACGGGGTCCAGTGTATAATCGACCCTATCGGTTATTTATTTATGGACAACCAACAAAGCATACACTAATTAAAACATCGTGATATAACATAAATGCGGATACATAACATAGTGCATAATAATCGAAAATCAAACCTTTTAATTTAATAATGATATAAAATGTTGTTTCTTCTTATATACTTATACCTACCTATTTAGGTAAATACAATAGCAGAGCAGCAGACATTAATTTATTGGAGGTTTTAAGTAGGTTTAGGTACATATTAAATGTGTTGATTGAAATATTCACGTAACTCTAAAATATGAATACGTACTTAAATTAACTTATTATCATGAGCAAGCAACACAAAGATCTTGTTCATGATCATTGTCCATGAGCAAGAAAAGTATTTGGGATGCGGCCGGTAAGTACCTACTTTCTACACTATAGATAGATTATCTAGATAATTATCAGTATCATTGTCAATTATTTCTCTAACTGTTATCGCTTGTTTCAAAATTTAGGTTAGTGCCATACCCAGTTACACGTTGCACAGCGCGATTATACGCACTAATACATCTCTGGTAGATTACCTACTCAAGTGTGATATTGCACCTATTAAAATGCAATACCTATGGTTTTTTCTAGTATGGGTCTATGAGAGCTACAACGTATCGTTTTATGAAAAATACTTAGGTACCATGGTGTTATCATACTTACTCTGTTGTTCCATTCTGAAAAATATGTATATTGCATTTGTTCTTCAAAGTCTAATTAAATATCGTTGACTTTATTTAGTCCTTTTAACTGAGTCAGATTAGATCAGACTAAGATAAAAATATATTATCTAATTCGGATACAGATGACTTTGCATCAGAAAATAGAATAAGTATAATTTATAATATACCTATTACTATTGATCACATGTTTGTATAATTAGTCCCTCAATAAAATGCAATGAAACTACTAAATATAATACAGAAGGCATGTCCTTCGTAAGCTAGTGTCAGTCGGTGGGCGCACGTGTAAGTGGCAGCTTCAATATTTATGTGCAATTTTTCCAGCGGCGCCCCCGCCCCCCGCACAACACCGCGCAGCCCCGCACCGTGATAAAGGATGCAACGCGCGCCCCGCATCCCCACTGAAACACGCTGAATTGCGTAACAATGAACACCGTTTATAATAATTTTATTAATAGGAATTATTTTCTACAAGAACAGAATACGAAACAGGATGTTTGCGAAATAAGAACCGGATTTTTGTGCGAAGGTTTAGGGGTTAAAAGTGGATAACTTATCGCTATACCTAAAGCTATCTTCATCGTGATATTGAAGCGAAATTTTGTTGTTAACTTATTTTCAGAGTAAAAACATGCTTACTTGCTAATTAAGTGGGCTTTGAACTCATTTCGCCAAGTAATAAAAGGAGGATATTCCTTTTTTGTTTCAGTACTAATCTGGAAGTGAAATGAATGCCATCCACTTATCCTCCTACTGACTGTTGTATGAGACAATTTACTGAAATAAGCTACAATTGTGCTGGCTGTGCAACCAACCTGTCAGTACTTGATCTCAATCGTTTCAATTATTTGAAATTATAAACCTAATATGACTTTCATAATATAAATAATAATAAATTGATAAAAATATTTAATGATTTCTGTGTAATTAATTATATGTACCTAATGTGCGTCGCTATTTATTAAGTCAAATATTAGACACCCACGCTACGCTCATAGAAAATGTTCCCAGGGCTAAAGATTACGATCAGTATCGCTTTCAACGCGAACATCAAGTTGATATCGTTATAAAATAATATCATAACTGGCCGTTTGTGGGTACTACGGCGACTGCACAGTAATATTATTCAAATAAAAACAATTTCAATTTGTTCCCAAATTGAAACAGAGAGCTGGTGGCGTGTTATTACATTTGGGCGGAGGTTAGCTGCGGTAGAGCGTGTAAAGTGCCTATAGAGCCTCCCTCCCGGGCCTCTCATAGCCTATAACACCAGCATCGGGGCTTTCCTCAAAAAGCCTCAGAGAACGCCTCAAATTTAGCGACTTTTCGCTCTCAATACTTTTACGGGACATTTAGAGGCTTACGTTGAGTATGTACATCATTTTTCCTTTTGTGTTCGGGAGGTGAAAAATATAGTTTTTGATAGACGCGCGTTCCGAACGTTCGCCACTGTCATTGAGGGGTGTAAAGGGGAACACGATGATAGAGGTATTTCTTATTTAACGAAATATGCTATAAGGTGTTCATATGGTCTCTTATAAAAGTTTGGTGGCGATCAACCGATGTTTTGATGAAACTCTCCGGATCGCTGAGTAGTAGGTATATTGCACGGGACATTTAGTACATAATTGAATGAATGTAACCAACCAATCACACTATAGCAGTTTTTGCACAGTTGTCCAGAGGCTGCATGTGGGTGTCTTTAACACATACATAGAGATCACAATAATGAACAACTAGTAGGTAGTGGTAGATTTGACAATATTTCTTGGATACAAACACAGACTCAAGCCAGCATCCCTAAGGGTTAGGTAGAGATGTACTTCACCCACGCTTCGCTAGGTATCGTTTTAGGTACCACGTCATAGTAAGTTAGTTTACTAAGTACAGTTCAGTCTACTGCTACTGAAAAACCCAAACACTTCGCCCAGAAATCGAACCCGAAACCATCATTCACAGCAGTGACATTTACCTAGACCACTACTACCTACATTTACAATCATTTAAATAAAATCATTTACTTCATCTTGGCTATCTATCTAATCAACCCATTTTTCACCAATTTAGTAGGTAGTATAAATGCATTACATTTAATTTTGAATGAACTGTTACAAATTATCATTTACTAACATGAACTATACATGAACTTTGGAAAGTCAACAGCTAATAGTATTGTTCATTCAGTAGAGTGGGTGGGATTGCCCCAATCTGTCACTACATATACAATACATAACTTTAACGTGACCTTTAACCTAGCACTTAACTCGTACATGAACCTTTGAGCGATGCCGACGCACTTCACATTAGAAGCGGACGAGATTCATTTGAAGTGGACAGTTACACTACTTCTACATCACTAGACAATACTATAATATATTAGAGAGATGTCGTAGATATACAGATAATGCTTTGGCGACAGCTTTCTATAATCTCATTCTTCAGGCTTAGCATGGGCTAATCTTGCAATAGATGAGATATTATGCTACGATTCTTCGCGATAAGTTCACGAGTTACATGAAGTTTATTTGTCCAATGATAGTAGACTATTTCTCAAGATTTGACAAGAATTGATGACAAAAGTAGTACCTATCTAACTGATTAAGATCAGAACCAAAATAACATCACTGTTTTTTCTCGACGAAACGTATGAAGATCTGCCGCCATGAAGAATATACCAATATACCAAAAATAAAACTGACTGAAAGCTTCGACTAGCACTAAATAAGTATTTCCATTCTATGCACTTAGTACCTAGTAGTAGAGAGGACAGTAGAGGACATACTGTCCTCTCCTGGATAACACCTTAGCTTTACACTACGGTGCTCATGGTAAGAAACAGATTATAATATCTACATTTCAGAACACACATTCTCTTTATGCTGACAGACTTGTAGCTACGGATGTGATAACGTTTCACCCTTTGAGAAGCCTAGATAACAAAGGTGACGATAACTCGCTGCCTTAGCTCCCTTAAATGTCTTAGATATACAAAAGTAATTTTGTAAACAACAGAGGATAAGTATCCTCTGTTGTTTACAAAATTACTTTTGTAAATTTAGGTATCCTACTAATTATAGCTTCTATATGTTAGGAATGGAACGGTTTTCTCTTGAAAGTTGAACCCTCCGGCGTACTAGGCAACAAAGACAAATCAAAATTGGAAGTTCTTCAGAATTCTATTTTAGCTAGGCTTGACTATAAGTAAAGCATGCGTAGTCCCTAACTTATACTCTGAAGTAGCTATGTGTAGAGTACCTATTGTCATTGAAAATTGTGTAACTGCAAAATACTACACGTACGATACAGTATTGCATTCGCTATCAGGTCTCTGTCAATACACTAAGTTCTGGGTTCTATGTTCTATTCGAGTACGGGTAAAAAGCGTATAGACTGATAAAGTTATTATCTCTGGGTGTTTTTGTATCCTTTGTTTTAATATCTATAAGCCTCCATGACACAGGATGTTAAATACGTCGTAGATGTCTTCGAAAAAATATATAACTTATTCTTGTCCACAAAATAAATAAAGCTTAAAAATATTGTACCTAATACAAATATTTTTCATTAATTAAAAATGAAGTTTCTGATTACAACTGTCCAAGGTAGTAATATGTATTATAATTTATAATTAGGTTTACATATTTACATAGACAATCATTGTAACTATCTACTAAGTACGGATTAACATCAATTTAAATATTATTATAGCAAATATAATCAAATTATACTCGTAATTAAATGAATTAATGTTGTATATATTATTTATAAATATTATTAAAATTAGTATAATTATGTCATTATAGATGGAAAAAATGTCAGCTATTCGTAAAAATATAACAAAGAATATAAAGATTATAACAAAACATATATATTAGTTCTATAAAAAATTGCGAACCTTTGCAAATTTTGCTAGTAGCACGCCATCTATGTTTTCGCAAGCAAACCATTTGGCAAGGTCAACAGACGACCCTTGAACTCTAAGACGATGATTCTGTCTATATTGCTCTACTATGTAATATGTATTATATTAAAAAATGTGAACATTTTAATAATAGAGAATTAATTTTAACATGAATAGGGTATAACAATAAAATAAATGAAAGATACAACGCCATCTCTCAAAGGGCGGGGGTACTGTTTATCTGAAGGGGTTGAGATTGCACTCGGAAAGTGCATGATGCGCCCTCATTGACATGTACGTACTTTTTTGAAACTTTGCTTGCAATGAGTGTACACGCGGTCAAATAAGAAAACATTCTCGTTAGAATGTATTTATTAGGTATTTTAAGTGTTCTTAATTACTAAACTTATGGAATTGATTATAGGTAGTTTGTAAATCTATTCTAAAAGAAAATTGTATGTGTGCGAACAATTAATAAAACATTAGGCAAAGTAGCGCAACAATCCTACGTCACGATGATTCATGACGTAGAGAAACGATTTCACAAAAAGCAACATTCCATAACCTCCGTTTTTAGTCAATCGCTTAATCAGAATCTAATACGCGTTTACATAACCAAACAAGTTTACGCGAAACTCGTCGAGATTCGTATCTGTCAGGAATCGACGAGCCAACGGGCCGTAGAATCGAAACTAGGTAGGCAGGGGTAGGGTTGTGTTACCTTTTCATTGGGGCATTGACAACTTAAGGGTTGTTAATATTTTGAATATCATTATAGATAACCGATGGTTATACAATTTTAAAAGTCGATGAAATAACCGCTTTTTGTAAAATGTTCTTCCATTTAGAACTTAATGTATGTTGTGTTATGTAGTTACAGGAAGTCAGACGGCAGACGAAAGCGGTAGCAGTAAGTTAATAGAGTTTATGGTCTTGTTAGCTTCCGTCACCGTCAAAGCTAACCGAGATCTGTGCGAAGGTGGCACGACAACCCTATATAGGTTATTCATACCGCTCATCTACGTAAACGCCCAACCACGTATCGTATATTGTCTAAATAATGAATCCATTCTCACGTTCTCCACTGATTTACGGCCCCACACAAAACCGCTATAAGACTACATAATGACACCTACCGCAGCCACTTTATTTTTGGACCTTATACAATTTTTTTCACACGCGACTATTTAGAATTTTTATCACGTAAATTTTCCGCTTGAAAGGGAAATCCCTATTGTCATTCTGTACGCACTGCTCGTTTCCTCACGAACACGTGTTTGGATATATTTATATAGCGTTTGTATATAGGGAAAGTATTTATTTCTGTCACGCAATTTCTTGTTCGTTTGAATTTTGAATTTTCATAGTTCGGTGTTCTTTGTTCTGTGGGAAGGATGGGAGTCGATGGTGAGTCAATTATTCGGAATTTATTACTCAATGGAACGTTAAAAGGAGTCTTTCGGAACATTGATTTACTTTTAATGCGATGCAGTGGGTAGGTAGCTACGGCAGAGCGGGTTTTTGGTATCGTTACTGTTTGAGTACTTACACAAAATTTTTATATACTGAGTCAAAAAAGACATCGTTTTTTTTATTGTATTACCGTGATGCATTATAGGTAATGTGTCTATGATGGAAATCGAAATAAATGTAGAACTATCTTGGTTTGCCTTTAAATGTATGGTTACGTATACCTACCTATCCTTTTTGCCTATTATTTCATCATTGGTCGCAGCTGTAAGGACATCGATCCTCTAGGTCAGCTAGAACACAACTAAATTGTTGCTTGCGGTCTTACGTAGAGTGGAAGTACTTTTACAGTTGATCTGCTCGAATGTGAGCGTAATTACAGGTTAAAACATATGTTTTGCAGTTCACAGCCTCTGTTTAATTATGTATTTGCAAATTGCAATACATACCTACACTATGGTACAGCCGTCTCGAATCCTTAAACATCCCAAAATACCTATCGATGTGTCATCAAATCGTGATTCGAATATTCGATTGTTATTCGAAGACTACTCAATATACAGCATGTAACAGTAACATGTGGTTATATTTTAAAGTCGTGTGATCCTGTGACTAATGTAAAGCTTTTAAAATAGTATAAAGATTAAAATACAGAAAAAGAATTTATAATATCAAATTATTCGCTTAAAAATAGGTATATTGAAAGAAATTTATTTTCAGTTTGGGGAATAGATTCGATGAAACTGTTGGTAGCGGACTCTCATGTATGCCGAGGGCATATCTTAAGTGAGGTATTACCTGAGTAAATCATGCTTAGCAATTGAAATGAATAATGTATGCATAATTTTGAGAAAAATATTGCGTAACATGCTAGTATCGAATACACATCCAAAAGCAATATATTTTTAGACATTTCTATTCGTCACCGAATAAAAAGATTACCGCCCTTTCCTGTTAGGTACAACTTGCATATACTGAATAGTAGATAAATGCATATAGATTTACGTTCAGATGCTAGTTCATACAATTTTTGAAACACTCATAATTTTTAGCCAGCCAAGACCAATTAGTATCACAAATAGCATATGATCTATTAATGAAATTATTTACTCCACGTTACATGTTTACCGCTTCTTTGAACACGTCTTAAATATGTAATCTCAAAGGAAACAGAATTCATAAACATTTTATATTATTTAAAGCAAATTGCAATGAATAAATAATCCATATTATATTAACTTTAGATAAATAAATAACTATAATCAGACATGTCACCCGCTAAGGAATTTCCAGTTCTATATCTAAGCCGGCGATCTACGCATTTTCTGTGTTATAATAATGTCTAAGGAATATAGCAACATTGGACTTAATCAACTTATATCTGCTGTTTTCATTTCCATTTGATATTTGATACTATGTAATAAGAATACAGACACTATATGAGTGAACTTATAATTAAATTCAACTTGTAATGCTTCGTAGATGATTTGACTGTATTAATTTAGTTCCGTGTATACATAGCTTTTTCTCTTTGCTATCAACCATTGATTGATATTCTTAAAACGACTGATCAGTAAGTTATAATAAAATTTTATCAATGAAGTACCTACAGACCAAATTATTTTTGAAAAGCGAATAGTACTATCTCTACTGGCAACCTCAAAAAGTATATCGTAGTTACTTTAACCCTTGTACGCTACAAAAGCAAAGATATCAGTAATGAATTGTCTACCTTACAAAAAGGGAAACCACTATGACGCAGAGCTGCCAATGCAAACGACAAAAAAGCGGCTTTTAGCTGGTAAAACTAGAAGAGACTTTTCAAAGCTCTTTAAGGAACCATTCCGATAAAGATTTTCAGAAACTCCATTTGGCCTAGCAACACAACACGACTTGTTGGGGACATCAACAGGCATACCTACTGTTTTAGGATTCAGTCGAATCCAAACATTACCGGAGACCCCTACAACTTTGTTGTTTTAATACAACTACATACATTGCTTTTTTTATTTCTGTTTCGTTTTAATTGCACATTGATTACTTTAAACATCTTTACTGGAACTAGAAAATATTCTGTAGGTACTACAAAGCTGGACTTTAAATTTAAACGGTAATCTTCTTTACTGCCTTTTGTTGATAATGCATTTGTATGTTAGGAACGCAAAAATATATCTTATTGCAGTACTTGTCATACATTTTCGTCATTATAAGACAATGTGTTTATATTAGTAGTATAGGGTCCCCATTAAGGCGCCTTCATACATAATTACACTGAGGTATTAAGTATACAGATAAAAATATAGGTAGCCCTCTAATGAAACTAGGCACTGATATCGGTCACTCTATAAACAACATCATCGATTTCCAATCAATTAGTCAATTATGAAAAAGGGTCTTTAGTTTAAGAACTGTTGGATATAGTTTTACGATACTATATAAATTCATTATACGATAATAAATATGTACGTACATAATAGGTAATACAGGCTAACACAAAGTGAATAATTCAGTATTATATTACAACAAACTTGCTAACGCTTGACTGCACTCGTAAAAGGCCCATTTTACAAGGACTTTAAGGCATCTGCATTGACATAATACATATAATTAGATAATATCTTATACACGTGTTACATAAAACGTTTTAGCACATTTAGGTTTTAGCATAGCGACTTAAAAACCAAGTTATGCTATAAGTAAAGGCCCGAGCGCAAATAATTTATTTCTAGGCAATAGAATAAATATGCCTGTAATGATGTGCTGCCAACTGCCTTCCCAGTAAAGTTATCAGTAAGTCATATACAACGCTTACTACGACCCAGATTTGAACATAAGACGAAGCCATTGGAGCGTAACATAGATGAAAATTGTCCCAGAAAATATGGTAACAATTCATTTCCGCATCATGGCCGAACAATTCATTCGTTTGGATAAACTTAGGCATTATTGTTCGCGGCGCTTTGCCGCCATAACAATTAGGATATTTATATGCAGTTCAGACAAATAATCAATATAAAAAATATTTATGTATCGTAAATATAAATACAATACGAGGGTATTAGATTTTCGGGTTTGGTTGAAGGAGACAGGCTTGTGTAGCGATGGCGACCGCGTTACGTAATGCAACCCTTATGTTTGTCACCCCTCGCTGCAGACGGCTGCAGGGGGTGGCGCATTATTGCAAACACCGTCTGTCCCCAAAGATGGTGCTACTGTATTTTGCACTACACAAGCTAGTTCGTCTTTTTAAACACAGATGGTGCTTTTCGCAACCTTTTCCAAAAACAATTAAGATCTAGGGTTGCCTATGAAATTGCGATCGCGATTTAAATTTAGATATTTCGGTTTATTATATATGCAATAATTTAGTACGAGTACTTCAATGATGAAACAAAGATTTTATTTAGTCATTAATAAATTAATTGTTTATATTATTTATTAATTTGCAACAAAGTTTAATCAGCGCCACTGTACTTAAAATATTTAAACGTTAACATTACTTTAGAGTTATTTTAAGGTATTTGTTTGAAAATTCAAATCCGTATAAAATAATTATAAACAGAATTATTGAAGCTGAAGAAAATAAATATAGTTTTCCGATGTATTGCGCAGTTTATACCACCATGCATTAGCGATGAAGGACTTGTATTTTTTTAGCGCAGAGTGTTGTATAAGTAGGACAAGCTATTTCAGATTATAAAGTGGTTATTCATTATTAATGAATGTAGCAATACTATAAATATGATAACTATATCATAATTTTTAGCTGCCTTATTTATACCACGGTATAAGTGCTAGCTGGACCATTTGTGAGGGTTCGAATTGTACGAAAAGGATTTTCTAGTCAGGAATTTCTTAATAACAGTACGGGATGTGGAATTGTGTCCGATAGACGACGTTTGCCCTTTCTTATGTGGCACCTATACATAACGGACGAAATATGGGATGAAGGCGTAACAAACCCATTTAATACTCTGGGAAATACACTTATGATCATATGTATGTGTGTAATTTTAAACCGTTGCAACTGCTATCTTTAGAAACCACTGGCAATTGAAGAGACAGTTCTAAAAACAAACGAATATACAGTTTCGAATGCCAGTACGTCACTAATCTGTGAAGTCCAAACCTTGAAAATACTTAACCGTTCGTATGCAACAGGTAAATACCGCAATGTCCAAACTTAAATCACGGTTCGGCAAACAATAGCTTAAGGATGCCGTTGTTTGATATTTATTGGCCGCTAGGTACTATAACTGTGCCTTGACGAAGAAAGGGTTGCGTACACTTACAATGGACATTGTCGGTTCGACATACTAACACGTTTATTGATGGTCTGGTGTTTAATTGCTCGCTAAAATAAACATATACTACGACTCAATTCATTTGGTACTTCAAAATACACAATTCAAAATTATACGTGATTTAAATAATTTATGCCCTAATAAACCTTTAGAATCGTAGATCCAGTTTTTAAAGCTAGAGCTAGAGAGTTGCATAAATCTTTTTTGCTTCATTTGGTTCTAAATGTGAATAAACTGATTAATTGATTAAAATCGATTCGGTTTCTGAATTTGAATTTGTCCATGATATTACCTATGCACAATATGATTTCTATTTCTTCAATAGTGACTTACAACTCAGGTTTGTATTTGGTTAGAATAATTTGTAATTTTGAGTATCTAAGTGAAAATAGCACTATATTATGGTGAGAAAAGCTACTTAATTAAATTAATTACTTCATAGAAATTTTAAACATAAATATAAAAGGCGAGGCACTGAGAATATAAATTAAGCGATGTCTAAGTTTAATTAACTTTCTTAATAAGATTACAAACTAATACCAATCATATTTTATTCAACGACATTTTTAATGTATAAATTTATAGCTGATAATTAACTGCCTACCAAACTGTTTCTCATCTTAATATGGAGCTAATCACAAATAAATATTATGATGTCATATAACACTAATGTAACTATAAACATCCTTCTAAGATAATAAAAGAGGGTACCTATAACGTTTTATCAGCTTTCGTTTTAGTATAACAGTCAGTAAATGTCAGCTTGATACAGCTGTCAAATGACGTCATCATTACAGTGTAATAATGTAATTTGTGAATAATATTTATTGCTGTTTGTTATTTTATGTAGCTTTTATAGTAGCAATAATAGCACTGTTATATGCTGATTATTGCGGCCAGAAAGCTGTATCCATGTTTTACTATTTCTTTATTGTATTCACGATTAAATATTAATAAAAATACATTTGTATATTCTACGGAAATCCTGTTTCTCTTTTGTGCATTGATTAAAAGTATCAACATCGTTCAACGATGTATATAACAATGCATTAGCCGATGCACAATACAGGAAAGTTGCACAAAATGTACAACGTAGTACCATAAACCCATCACGCTATTACCCAACCCTTTGAGGTGTAATAAATATTTCTGTCAATGCCTTTCTTTGTCGATATGTATAGAATTTTCATCTCTATTCATCTGGAATTAGGTTGGTAATAAGTTTGCTTGAAGGCTTTCAGTTTCGAGCATTGGAAAAACGTAACTGTAAAGGTAATTATGTGACAAAGGTGTGGCATAAAAGTAATAATCACAGGCATTAGAGGGTTGAAAAAGGTGAACGTTGCAGTGTAACTTTGATTTCAAACAGTACGTACATGAGCTTTGCGGTTGAAAATAAAATGGTCTTGTGTTTTTATCAAATATACGTGTGGATTTGTGTAAACAAAATTTAAATCATCCCAAGTGTGCGATAGACGTGAATTTGTGCTGTGAAAATACATAAGTATGTAATAAATTTAACACGTAATGGTTTCAGGTAGGTTAAATATTATTGAAACGGCTTATCACTGGCCCGTAAAGTGTTGAAATGTATAACAAAAAATCTTTTAAAATAATCCCTCTGCAAATTCAGGAGCTAGGTATATACTTATTTTAAGTCTGCAAATATTTCGCACATTCAAATGCAAGCAAGCTACGTCTTCATCTAACTGCAAATTCTAAATAAAAATTTATATATTATTTAAGTATTTTATCTAGGTTAATTCATTATTTTGTAGATGCGCCATTTCATTATTCATACGTACCTAGATCAGTAAATTAAATTACTTATCAAATAGACAGTGCGTGTCACAGGCGATATGTCACGATCTTTCACTAGCGAGTCCATTCAATTCCAGTTTAGAAAGTAATAGCAATCAAGTTCAATAGCCATCAGAAGAGCCCATATGGCTCTCATACTCCGATCCACCTCTCGCACCTCGACCAATATCAATTTTGTATGGCGCTTAGATACCAATAAAAGCATTTTCTGAGGTTGCAGCGCACTAAACTGTCCCATAAAACGTTTTATGGCCCATACATACACACATTAAACAGATATGTACCTATAACAATAAATCATCATTAATATACGTTATAAACAAACGCGGCAAGGGTTCGGTCGAGTAAATAATTTTATGACACTTTACGACCTTGAAATTGTCTCACGCGAATTTTATTGCACCGATGAATCAAAGTTACATGGTAAGTGATTTAGGTTTCCTTCATTGTTTAAATCATATTTACATTGTTGCTTATCAAATCACGACTATAAATCGTCCGGTAACGAATGAGTGATTTGTGAAACAACACGGCGTCTAACCTGATAAATGTAAACGAGCGAACTGTGCTCGTTACGTCATCATAAACTCTAAAAATACCAAAACTCTACGGGCTACGACTACGGATAAGATCTGCCGATTACATTCCGCTGCTGTGTTATTTACATTATAAAGCTAAATATTAATATTAAATAAATAATAAATACAATAAGCTTGACACGACATAAATGTGATATCGGTATTAATGGTTAATTTGGCTGTTGAATGTGTAAATCGCTAATCGGGCAGTGAGGACAGGACGCGCCAAAATAATTGGCAACAGCGCTCCGCAGTGACGTAACAGCCGCGAAAAATAACTTAAAAGTGATTTAATTTTAGATATGTGTGTGGATGACCTATAAGATTTTTCAATCACCCGAGCAGAACATTTCATAAAGTGGTTGGAGACCTGTGCCAACAGATAACATTTAAATGTTCATGTAATGAGTTTAAGTGATAAAAATAAGTAAAGCCATTTGTTATGATTAATTACGTTCCGTCGCCGTTTATTTCGATTATCATGCAATAATTGGCGTGCTCGAATCATAATTTAACGTTAGATGCATGTAAATAATAATAAGCGCGATAATGATGCCTGTAGTGGGCGCCCAGCCACTGAATTAGATACAGGAAAGTACATATATATAACATTTTGATTGATTTGTGGTCGTAATGAATAATACTTTGGCGCAATTCTTGGCTATCAACGAGTCGGAGGTCGGCGACGTTTCGCGTTCAACTTTTACTTAACAAATAGGTATAGGTACGCCGGCTAAATTTTCTCGTTACTAGTTTTCCCATTCTCCGGGTGGAGGGTAGGTGATGGTAGAAACCAATTTAAACTTGGCGACCGACTGGTTAAAAAGCAAAAGTTCCTTTTGAACTTTACCCGCCCGTACCGCCGCCGCCGGCGAGCCCTTTATTTTTACTTATTTTACAACTCGGGCCCTTTACGAGCGTCCGCCATCATGCGAAACGTTATGTACAGTTCGCAATCATATTTGCTTAGGTTAGACGTTTTTTGTTGCGTTTGCCATTATGCGAAATGGGATTTAAACACAAAAATTGCTGACTTTGAAAAAAGTAAACGCGTATTCATAGATTTTAATTAGTCGTAATTTTTTAATAAAACACTTGTTTAACATCTAAAACGGTTCTAACTGTTACCTTATACTTTTATGGCGTGTACATAAAGGTAGGGTAAACTTGCCAGGGCGTTACTTCTGAGAATAAAGCGGCAATGAAAAATATGATTGCTCTGTAATTACGTTAAATAGCGTGTAGGCTGATATTAATTAAGTACGTATAGTTATTAATTATTTCAACCAGGAGGCAGCGGCCTCATAAACGAAATTTGAATATTTAGTGGTAGCTTTGTTATGCGGCTGACTATACTTGACGCTCAGTGTGCAAACCGCAGACGTTAGCTATGTTTATAGATAGTTAACTGTAGTTAATTTAGTGGTTTCAGTGCCTGTATAATTAGAGTTAGGTAGGTATTGTGTAAAAGGATGGTAAGAAAGGGTAAAAAACGTAACGGGGATGGTGAATATGATAGGTACCTATTTCTTTAACACATTGAACGCCGTGCTGGTGACAAATGACAGCGAATAATACATTTTATTTTATGTCCGCTACATGGCATTCGATCTGTTTAATATAGTGAGGGATATATTTCAATTGTAATTGCTTGAGAATATTATTTTTATGTAATTATCTCTTCGCTTTCGTAAATGTATTTATCCCTTGGGAACAGTACTTTTTATTAATGAAAGGTACCCTATGTCCTTTTCTGTATCACTGACAGCGTGTACGCGAAATATCATGATGATCGGTCGAGTAGTTAACGTCTGAAACCGTAACAAACAAACTCATATTCGCATTTATATTATTAGTTAGGATACTATACCAGTCTGCCAACCCGCACAAGGCCTTGTGGATTATAGCCTATCCTTTCTCACACCGAGGAATCTCGTGCAGCAGTGGGACAGTTTATATTCAGGTCAGATATTATTATCCGATACTAGAGAATAATTGCTTTATTGGCAGGTGTTAACATATATTTAAATTACATGTAAAAATATACCTAGATATGATACAGATATCGGCGATCTGACATGTTTTTGTCTTATTTTAAACCTAACTGCTGTTAATTGTAAGTTGAGGCACATAATTATATGTAGTCGGTATAAAAAGGTTACTTACTTTTAAAGAAATGTATTAAAATGTATAATTATGGGACACTAAAGTTTTATAAGAAACGGAAGCGAACCACATAGCATTTCTGTGAGAATATGGTGCTCACATAGAAAAAAAACTGTTGAAAAGCATTAAGTATCTATTGTGACTTCATAAATACTAGTTTATCTTTGAATCTTATAGGGTATCCAATTAATTAGTGGACTTGATTTAATCGACTTCTTTGCCGTAAACGTAAGTGTAGTTATTCTTGTAGTTTGACTAACCGGTGAGCCTTCAGGTCAAGTATAAGCAACGTTGTTGCGGTTATATGCTAGATGGTCGATTGTAATTTTATTTATGTGTTGTTTCGATGACTAGTATTTTTATATATTTTTTTATATAGGCTATAATGTATGGCAGTCTGATCTCATTTTGTAACGTCTAATATTCTCACAACCAGTGTAACTTCAATATGGGTAACTAATTAAAGTAACAACGGTTGTGAGGATTTTTGGGTTGTCGAGTTCAGATAGCAGACGTTCTACAGAAAACTTATTTTCGCCCATAGCTACTTAGAATAAACCCCAAATATAGCTTAGGAATAAAGTTTACAAAGTTCTTATTTTAGCCGGATTCAGACAGAACGTATCTTTGAACAATACAGAGTCTAACGGGTGAAAATATAATTTGGTTAAAATACTCACTATTATAGAAATTAATTACTCAAAACAATGCGACAAACTTATTATTCGGCTAAAGTATTTTACCAATGCATATAAAAGACTACAAATATATAGAATAACGATGTAATTAAAGAGAATTAGGAAAGTTTATAATTAGGATACACCATGGAACTTCATGAACGCCGTTGACTACCGAATAACGTTAATAAGCAAGTTTGGACGCCGCTCGCCTTTGCAAGAACAATTATGAATATACCGACCCCAAATAAACGAAATCTTCAACACATTTTGCTCGAATTAAAACGGGTTCCGTACAGTTAAGGTATTTAGAATAGAATAGAACTGTGGGAGACAAGTTTGGAACTTCATATTGGTAGTAGTAACATGTGCGGACGACTTTCCTTGTTCCTTATTAGATAAACTTATATGGTTTCTGTTTCAATTTCATGTAAATGTATCGCGCTGGAGGAAATAGTGAAGTTTGGTATCGGAACTGCTGTTCCAAATCTATGTCAAGTGTTGTATTCGGAATTTGTAAGTGGGACGTTCCAAACTATTCATTAACTGATTATATTACAGATTTTTGTTTGCGTAAGCTATTTCCTTTGTGACAAAGGAAGGCATCTAAAAGGCAAGGCAAAAAGACTTCTTATTTTCCAAAGGTACTACTCTACCACTGAAGAATTATTTTATATTGGAGTCTTTAAAATACATTTTGTTATGTTAAGTATAAGAAAGAACAGCAAACTACAGATCATACTTAGGTGTGCCTTAGCTGTGATAGAACTTATTATATACATACATCCATAGATTCACGCCTGTTTCCCAGAGGGGTAAGCAGAGACTACGGGTCCATTCACTTTCATAACATTCCTCATACCCGCTCGCCGGTTTAAGGTGCTCTTAACCTGGCCTTTATCCAGAACGTCTCCGATCTGATCAAGAAACGTTCGCCTAGGTCTTCCCCTTGCGACTTATTATATACACTATCTAATAGGGTACGAGATGAATACTTTCCCAATACACATGCAGCACAAGTTTTAATACATAGTACCTATATTCCCCTTAAAATAAAACCAGTTAAACCTACGGCCCATCTTTTGCATACAATATTACTTTCTCCACTATATACAACAGTATCTACGCCATTAGAACCGTTATTTACAGCCTTATTTACCAAGATAACTTTCCACATATACAAAAATTATCGATACATGTCTAACATTTAATAATCCGAGCGAGTCACCCTCACGCCCTTCCCCCGTCTATAGGTAGGTACCAAACAACGATACAAGTTAGACACGATAAGCTTCCAACTTTCAATTACAGAATGTAATTAAGTGCCAGCGATAGACAGCGACTGGGTTCAACACTATTAAATTGCCAAACTTTAGTCGTTTACCGAATCGAAGACATTTTTGTAAGGTCTCAGCACGAACGCGAACTACCAAAGGACTCCGTGGAATCTCCGCCGTAGATTGGAATTTTAATTATGGATTTTGTAAAGTGAGACATAGCTTCGGTCTTTAGTTTTTATACGGGGATGTTTATCATTTGTTTTTTGTTTGAATAGAACCAATGCTGGAATAAAATCAAAAGTATTTATTAAGGACGCTGTATAAAAAACGCAAATCAAATTTAAGTATGTAAAATAAAGATATTATAAAAATATACAAAGTACATCGATTGCTTTTAAGTACGTGAGAAATGCATGTATTGGTATCCAATTCGGCTTACAAATTATCTGAATCAAATAACTAATACATGTATTCAAATGCGATCACATATTAATTGTACACATCCGCTTGTCGCGTACCTAATTTGTCTAAACATGAATACTTATAACACTCACAACATTATATTTGGCACATAAAACTTTTATGGACATATAAAGTGTATCAAAGTCAATAAACTCATCGATTACAAATCTTCATTAGAATTAATCGAACAGGTTTAGAACTCGGCGAGACACACAATCTATATTATACAACTTATTAAGACACTATAAGTATTGTTATGATATAAAATTAAATACAATATTTTCCATATAAAATCAATTATTTTCGTAGTAACCGTAAGCGGCGTGAACCGAAATCGACTTTAAACAGGTATTTCAAATATAAATTCTTCCAGACGTAATAACCATCAAAAACATGAAGAAACTATCATTTAAACTACTGTATAAGAGTTCTCTTAGGTATGTAGATAATATACCGCCATATGCTTAAAATTACCATACATTTTTGAACTTTCGTTTTGTAAATCGTTCATTCGAAGGAATAAAATGCAACGAGAAGTAAATAAAATTGTTTGTTGCCAACTGCGAATGTCACGTGTAGGAAACCAGTAGAACATAAAATATGATTAAGCCTTTTTTATACAATGTATTGCTTAATTACGTATGTAATCTATATAAAATGCGGCATCTACAATACGAAAAATACATATAGCTGGAAGCTTAATTAAAACAGGCTATGAGACAACATCAATAGCTATGAATTTACGTTACATGAATATGCGAGCTTTATTTGGGTATTCATGACGTTGTCGCCTTATATGATTCGGTATTACGGGACGGTGTGTTCATTGCAGCCATGAAGGGCGAACTGGCTTCCCCGATGCCCATCAATGTTCGGGAACAATTAAAAGGTACAATCTTGTTATTAATTCGTAAGATTTTCACCATTCGTGTTATTAAGCCGCAAGAGAAAATTTTGTAAGAGACTTATATAAAAGAACCTTGTCTTCTCATTTGCATAATTAATTAATATATGTATTAATTTTTATTGTCACAAGCTACACGAATAATTAAACTAACAGCTGAATACAAAACCTGACTATACACTATATATAATATATTATTATATACATCGAACTATGGATGGTATATAGATTATATCAAATATGCGATGTTATAGCAAATATCTCATAAGTAGGTATTATAATGTGTTTTTAAATGCATGTTACTGAAATGATAGAAATTTTAATAAAATTTGAAATATACCTATACAAGTTGCTGCTATAACCTTGATGTTAGGCTCTAAGCCGTATTGTGGTGCAAATAATATTAGGCTAGACAAAGTAAAATGGCTTAAGAACTACATAATACACAATTAAAAAACTACTTCAACTTACAACTGTAATAGAAAGAGCAGTTATAAGGAACTACTATTGAATATTTTTACAGCTAACTAGTTACAATGTATGCGGTTATTACCAATTGCTATATTGAGCCATTGTCGATTTGTTGAGCCTATTCTATTGTCAATAACGATGTGAACTGACTTAACGATACAGGCTATGCTATGAGCGCTAAATGTTTTATTATAACAGCTTTATTTTTTTAGGATTAAGACATTAGAATTGATTTACACATCGATTAAAAATACTAAGGCGAAATTTAGGCGTGAAAATATGATTAGTCTAAATCTATGTTGCATATATGATACCTAATGGTTACATAAATAAATCCCGATGTTTTATCCTTTCAACACGGATTAATATCTCTAAATTGAAAGCTCATTTTATATCTATGTAGAGGAATTTGAATAATTTATACGATTTTAGATTGTAATTATAAGGATTGATTACTATATAAGCTGGGCAATTCTACGGTAGGTATAAAGGTCGATATCCATGAATCCGAAAACTTGACTACTATGACGTACTTTTAATGTAAAAACTTATATATTTTTTATTTATTTGAAGCACTATTATCTTAACTCATCTTTAATTAGGTAGTAGTTAGCGACTGTAAAGTAAATTATGTAAAATATTCTTCAGTACCCGCAAACATTCCTGTCATATTAGCTAACACTTAAGCTCACGTGAACAGCTAATATCACAACTAATTACGATGAAACACCGTTAGTAACAAATACTGTGAACGGCTTAGTTATTATCAAAACAGTTTAATTATAGCCTCACTCAATAGTTTGTGAACACAAGGCGAGTCACCCCTCATTTAAGTTCCACTAACTTTGGAACAACACTGGGGCGTCATATTGCCCTGACAGGTTTTAAAATATGCTCACGACAACCAGTAGTGCTGGGAAATAATAAAAATAATATACGAACATGAATACATAGTATTTATACAATTCATATTATTTATAAATCAATCGAATTGCCCATTCGGTTATAAACAAAAATTAAGTCGTATCCATGTTATTCCAAAAAATTGAATAAAATAATGCTTGTGTATATGAGGACCATATAAATAAATATGTCGATTTGCATTCGAATTTGATATTTGATACTGTAAGCACATCGTTGATGGTTATTTCATAGTATTAGCGTGATTTTAATTATATCTAATTTTGAATGTTTTTATTCAATTATGCAAGGTACCTTAAAACTAAATGTTACGGCTAGATTAAACATACCAGTGTTATAAATGGCGATAAGAATCTCACAAAGTAGCACAAACTGCATATCATAACTCAAAAATCGAATGCATTTCTGTCTTCGAAATTTAAATGGTCAACTGCGATGCAACTATTTAACCACATTTTTCCATAACGTAACTGAAAGTATCGTCGGAAGCGAGACAAATACGGTAGTAATAAAATCGAATAATTTGAATAGGACATAAGCATTCGATTGCCCCAACTCTACGGCTTAACCTTGATTTTACATACAACATTGTAAAGCAATAGCAATAAGTTTTTCTAAATTATAGTTTTAGTTTTCATAAATTATGAAAAATACATGCCAATGTAAATGTAGGTTTATATTATGGCTGGTAGATATTTAAATAATACATTACTAGTAAACATGATACAGCCTTATCGTAGCAGTTATTTACTAGAACATTAAATGAAATGCACATTAACACATATTTCAATGAATTAACTAAATATTTTCTTTTAGTAATCTATATTGGTGTGGGGTTTAAGAGTAGAATATTCAGCTGTTTATCTTCCTGTTAAAAGTAAGTAGGTACATAAAAAGGGATTGCTTGTATCTGGCTAGGTAATTATGGCTCTGAGGTAACCCAGCATTAAAAATGGATCGATGTTTTGTAATGAACTTTATGTCAGGCGTGTTGAAGCCGATCGCAAGTCTCTGACTTAAACCTGTTGTCACTTGTTTCTGTTGGGTTTTGTACACGGCATGGGCAACGTGTGAGTATGAGGCTCTCGTGTAGACTGTATACATCACACGAATCACAGTTGCACGGGTCTAGTGCCAGATTGGTATACAGAAAAGCCATACGCGGCAGTTACCTGTACAATCAGTAGTATACGCTGGCTTTTCGTGCGGATTACTTTAATAGGTATTCAAAATTGCAAGCGATGACGATTGATACGGACGATATATAATGACACAATATTAAGTCTGCTAGTCAGCGTTTAATAAGACGTACAAGTAATACATGCGCCAAATTACTTGCACTGTATACACGTCTCTCTATAAAATTATATGAGCAAGCAACTCGTGCATGTAGCACGCGCGAACAGTTTGCACATGAAACCTGTGCCTTTACTTGTTCCAACTACGTGCACCATGTACAAACACCTTAACTTAATGCCAATGTACATACATGTGTTACCATGGTTCCAAAAGCATTAAAAGCTCTAATTAACAACCCAAAGCCTAACGAGATTTCAAAATTATTAATTTTGTAGAACCATTCCATACAATTTGAAACCATATTTATGCCAAAATAAATATTTATTGCCTACATTTATTATGAATCCCTTTACGTATAACGGTTGAGTATGAAAATTAATTACCGAGAGCAATTAAACAAGATAATTAAATGTTACGACCTCGTAGAATCTTTACGCAAATCTAACACAACGGTAAATCAGTGCATATATATCTATATTCAAAATATATATGTATTAAATTAATAAAAGGCGTGTTATCAAACCTAGCAAGACTAGACAGGAGCTTCATTTTCCAAGGAGAAATGGACGATAACTGAGCCAGCTGGCTATGTTCACATGGACTCTCTCATGCAGCTAGTTTCAAGAACTTTATGACAATCAGGCTACGATGTAGGTATACGTATATACATATTATTATGTACTAGTAGGTATTTGTTAATATAAGCAAAAAATCATTTAATATACTAACATATGTATATACATCTTTAGAAGGGAAAATAGGCTTAATTATTTTAAAACACATTTAACCGGACTACATTTTATTAATATTAATGATTACACCTACTAACAGCTATCTTTTATTGCACTAATATAAGTAAGAAATATAGAAAAATAGTTGCCAAAATATAAGAACTAACCCGTAAATCGCTGCAATATTTTTAATGAATGAATATCTCTTTTTAACTAACGTTAGTGTAAGTGGAAGAATATATGTTATTAACAATTTCGTCTGTTTTTATCGCATAACAGTAAGGACCTCAAGCATTTGAACTTTTTCACATAAGGTTATCCACTAATCGCAAAAAAACAACCTAAAAGCATCAACGAAAAGCTGAAAGCGACACTCTCCGGATAATAATACGAACTGCTAAAAGCTCATCTCGTAGATAAATAACGACTAATAAACATATAGCATCAATGTATATGGTTATGTTTACATAAAGATTAAATATTGGCAGAATTTATAGTAGCCATGGCAATCCCGTGGGAATCTATGGGGTGATATACATGTAAATGTGTTGTTGCTTTGTTCTAAGGGTTTATTGACTGAATTAATTAATACTTTTTCGTTACAGATAGTAAGAACGTTTACAGAGATTACAGATTTAAATACTTTTACTAAGACGTACATACCTTCAGCGGACAGTTTTAGATAGGACTTTCCAACACACTGATTGGGAATGTAATTTAAAAAAGGAACTAATATATAATTTTTATAGTGCTTATTTTTATTTGTAGCGCAGCAAATTCTTTTCTCAACGGGATACAAACTAGATATATCTGCTGTTTCAAGCTTTCATTGGTTAGGCAAATCATCAGGACATACTCTTGTGCTCATTTGCCACGTAAATAGTGTAGAAATATATTGTAATAGTCATTGAAGTTTCAGTCAGGCAGCAATTTCAAGTTACGTATGGAGATAATAAACCAAAAGCCCACTTACTTGGTAATGACCTCTCGTTTAATCGTTTCCTTAATGGGAATCCTGGACCTTTTCGTTGAAAATACTTTGTCTGTGTGGCCAGTACATTTCCCGAAATGAATACCTATTAGATTCTGGAAAACTGTAATATTAGGGTTCTGAGAACGAACCAAGGATACGTTCAGACGTTTAACTACGTAAACTATTTGAATGAACTGACAAATTTTATTTCCATCACGTCCACACAACACTGACTGTTAAAACATTGGTAACGAATATTTTTCAATAAAAAAGGTGTTATTGTCTCACAAGATTTGTATGACGCCAGTTAAATTTACGAGGCAATAAGGAAGTGTCAATTCGACTCATATTTTGACGAAAGGGTTGAATAGCATATTGTGCGTTTTTGTTGCTTTTTTACTTTTGTCGTACTATTTTAACGTCCGTGTCTCATTGTTTTGTGTCTATTGTCTCTTTTACAAGTTTTATTGTTTGTTTTATACTTCTGAAGTGCTTTTTGTGTCTGACGAAATGTGTTTTGGTTCGTTTTTATAGACATTTCATTTTTCAGTTCGGAACGTCTGTTAAATATTCATACCGATTTGATTGTAGAATGTTGAGGTACCTACGTCAGTTATTCAGTTCCCGCACACGTCGTTCTCAACTGAGGTAAATTGGATACTTCATGGAGTTCATAGATAATGACCATTTATGTCAGTTAAACTACTTACCTTTTTGTTTAATCTGACATTAAAGAGTTACGATCTGAATTGCATTATAGTTGAGAGTCCATTTGTAAAAAACTGTTCAAGATAGAGTTTAGAGCTGGATCTAGAACTATCTTTTGATTAATGTATTGAGGCTAGTCTCAGTATTATAAATATATATTCTTCTAATTGAAAATAAACTTCACATGTAATCATACATATAATTTTATTTCAAATTTGACATATTAGACTACATCAAAACTTTATTTCGAACAGTTTTATTACAAGAATTGGCCCTCGGTGCTTTATCAATGTGAACATGCTGCGCATAAAGAACTGAATGAATGTCCACTTGGCCACGTAGTTATAGGTATCAGTAGGAGTCGGTGTGTCAGGTATATACATACTAGTGTAGGTAGGTAGGCAGATATATGTCTCTCACCAGACGGGCCCACGTTCATTTGCAAGGGACATCAGTGCATCCGCATTGTGCATACAGGCCTGCTCGCTAATATACCGCATTCAAGCCATACATCAGTCTATTACGACTGATTGAGCACGTTGCCTGCATTGATTAAGGAAGGCCGACCGCCCTAACAATGTTGTACGATAAACCGAGCTAAGTTTAGACCACAGAATTGCCTTATAAACCTACTCGCGTATATACTATTAATCATGCTTTATAGTTTAATAGGAATTACTTTAAATGACACTGACACCGCCGCAGAATTTCATATAATTGACCTATTTTGGGTTCAAATGTGTTAAGGTCTAGGTGAAGCATGTTCTACCAAGAACAGTATAAAAATCTACTATTAGTTTGAATTTTTAACATAGACTCAGAACAGCAATTTGTTGATCAAACTATTTTGTTTCGTCTAGGCATCGGGTCTACTCCACTTGAGAAACAGGCACTGATAATAATAGTCAAACTAATTTTACAAAAACAAATATGCCCTAATTTTTTATGATTTTTATGACTTTTTGAACCGTTGAAAAGTATTCCCTAAATACGGGGAATCTCTGATCAGAGAACAAAATTAAAGATTGCAGTAACGAAAAGACGATTAATCACTTCTAATTAATTAATAATAAGTGATTGGTGCACAGCATGAATGCGGAATCTAAGCAAAGGCTATTATGGAGTCAGAATAGTGTCTCTTTAAATCAGTAATAATTATTCTATTCAAATGAGTCAATTAGTAAGGATTTACACATTAGTCGTAACACCGCGTTGGTAGCCAGTAAGCCATTTATTTTACCTATACCAAATGAATACCATATAGCTATTATTTTTGTTCTGCAACGTTTACCAAAAAGGTGTGGTCAGATTTAAGGATGTCAAACTGTACACCTCAACAACTCCTATCATACTAAAATGTAAAGACAAATATGATCATGTTCACCACTCTATACATATGCAGGAAAACAAGTCTTACATAGTACCATAATTTATCATGTCATTTTCCATTACTTGCAGATTTTAAAGCCATGAGTTTTTATGTAACTGCCGAACTGGCCTTATTCATGAGGCACTGTATAACCCCTAAATATACCAAATCATTAGTTGACGTCCATCTCAGAGTAAAGTGTTGCATGTCATCATTAAATCTCGCAGCAACTTAACTGAAACACAAGGACTGCAACTAGGGAAGGTCGCAGCAAAGAACCTTGTGATATGCTCCAGCGATTAGCAAAGTTTAGAGTTCTTAACGGTGGCTTTGTGCTGCCCGCATCGCTCCCAGATATCCACTACCAGTGACTCACGTACCATCCTATATGTACGTAAATTTAATAACCTTTCGAGATTATAGCAAGTACATTTAAAATCAATGGTTTTATTGGCAATAACAATAATTGCATGTCTGTTTGAGTAGCTTATGTTCTTAAGCTTATGTGTTAACATGTCATAAGATTACCACGTTGAAGTTTTTATTTTGAGAATACTGCTACAATGTTAAGAATATCTACTCCATATACGGTCTCAATTTTTAATTTTTGTTTGTGTCTATATAAAATGATGTTCGTAATTCAACTCAATGTTTTGATTGGGCTCGATATAGGCACGTTTATTCTAACGAAAGGTCTAGTTATAATACTCAATAAATTTTTCACGTACACTGTAGCTCTAAGCCTATATAGTTTGTTTATCAACAACAAAGATCTTTACGTAGCCATTAAACTGAAGTAGGTAATTCAGATTAAACGTAAAGTACATGTAATATGTCTATCAGTACTGTACAATGTTATACGAAGTAGGTATCTCCTCGAGGAACACCTGGAGCATTACATAAATATTATAAAGACAGATTCCACTAGTTTATGTGATCACACGAAGGCAATAATTATTGTTCAGTCCATTGTCTGAAGGTAGGGTCCTCATGTAATTTGATTTTCTCGGACTGTTAGTTTCAGAATCGGAATACTGTGAACAGAATTTCGTTACTAAGCTTTCGTCGATTTGTTGTAGTAAATATTGCTTGTCTTTTAAAAGTCTTAGGTCTCTAAATTGAATTCTGTCCCTAACCCTCCGCAATTCTATACACCTATAGCTTTTTTACACAAACAGACAGAAAGGTTTTATTTTTATTGTCAAAATTAATTGATGTGGAAGTTGTGCATAATTTTTATAATGTGGCCTGGCTTAGCTTGTCTGCATGTATAGTAGTCGACTGAATTGTAGATCATTCTCGGTAGACGGCAACCTTGCTTTTATTTCGTAAGGTCTAAATATAACTACTGAAATGTGCCTAACAGGTATTATACTCCTATATCAGCATATTTGTAAGCATTATAGACGTAACGTTTGTGTCATTGAAAAATACATATTTATGAAAATATTAAATACATAATGAGCTCACTTTGAAATAATTATTCTGGATCACATTTTTGACCCACATTTAATCTGTAAAAAATTTCGCATCAAAGGCTAACTGCTTAAAACAGCCTCTGGCGTGCATAGAGTACCTACACTATCGTGAGAACAGTAAATCAAGAAATAATATAATTGAAGCATTCCTGTTTTTTTTTTCTTGCTCACTGTTAAATTCTAGGTCGACCGAACACAAAATACGAGTACGTTGGCCAATCTCAAAGCCACACAAGCCGTAAAGTGTACCTCAGCCAATCTTGTAGCGCCACAGCAATAAACTGTTCGACTTTAAAGATCGTAATGGTGCATTAGAAATTAGTTACAGTATCAATCGCCCACGACTACAGCACCGTAGCGATTCGCTTCCATCCATCGGGTTTTTTCAACTTATACCAATTTTATCAAGTAGTCCCGTTCGATATTCTCCTGTTTTATAAGTAAAACGATTATTTTAAAAGTAGATTATCATTTCTTTTATTCTTTATCAATACGGCTTCTCTAATAAAAATAATTAATGGCAACAGAAACTATATCAATTAATAATCATCTATATAAGTATCTGTACCTATGGCATTTTAGTATCGTCAAGCTTAATATATTAAGAGGTGTTATCGTGATCCGATCAGTTTTTATTTCAATACTCGATATATAAACGCTAACCTAACGGGACAACTATTTATGTGACGTCTGTAATATGCTTCTTTCATACAGCGTCTTAAAGTGTTAGTAGATAATGATATCATATTTTGACCACTTCTGTAGCAAAGGTCTAAAATTGTCATTTAGTCTTAACTAATATAGTTTTTGTCATAATAAAAAAGGTTGCTCGTTGGCTATAAAAGCGTGTTCCGAACTTATTCAATTGATATGTTGGGAGTTGAGCTTGTACGCAGCACGCCTCACCCTGCACCTTAATTTATTATTTACCGTTAGAACAAAAATCTCCTCACAATCCAAATTTAGTCAAACTCCCCGTAGCCACCCTACTTGGTCCTTATTGTAGTCCATTCGGAGCACGTTGCAATGCAGTTTACTGCAACATATTGGTATTTGTCTCGCATTCGATGCGTTGGCGCCTTTGGGAAGCATCTATTTTGACGTAATTGCGTACGCGATATATTTTATTAATGCTTTGGATCGAGTTCTCACAGAATGTTGGCGATCTCTTTATTGGAGCACGTAGTAGTAGTGTCTTAAATTATGATTTACTCGCCTATTGTATGTGTATTTCCATCTACGAGCGACAATTGGCGGTGTGAACTTTGCTTCTAAGATTATACGTGCTCCATATTTGATATGTTTGAATGACAACAATAATATTATTACATACCTAGACGATTAATCAATGACGAATCGTTTTATAATAGGTATGAATATATTTATGTTTATGACAATGGTTGACGTAGGTACCTATATGGCAGTGCGTAAAAGCAGGCAACTTCCTGCATAGCTTATGCCGGAATTAGACGATTAAAACTAATATACCTATATGATTCATACTTCCATGCCCTTTTAATTATGATGCTTCTTTATAGTTGCGTTTCGAATAGCTATGAACAAAACTTTTCTAGAAAAATAAAAGCTGCCACCAGCTAACCAATTTTCATAAAACAGAACCCATTTTTCAGACTGTAGTGAACAGTTATAATAAAGCGTATATGCTATTGACTGCCAAAATTCATTGATTAGAAACTTGTCTAGACAAAGAAAATGAAACAATTCAGGGAGAGCACGATATGAAAATATTACCTCAAACATTGTTTGTTAATTTTTAGTTTAGGTATTTAACCTATATTAATTAGCAAACAAGATTAAAAGATAATATATTGAATATTGTTATTTCAAAGGCAGCTTTCACGCAATTTTACTACATAATATAGAAGTTGTCGTCAAATAATGAAAAGCCACAAAGAGAACCCAGCCATATAACAAGTGTTTAGTGTGCCTGCAATCAGGAATCAAACACCCATCACTCGGAATATATACAGCTGTTGTATGACAACTCTATATCTACGCCACCATGCGTGCATTCGACTTACATTTTGTTTTTTAGGCTTTGTCTATCCTTACATTTTTCTCGTATTTCTTACTTCCTGCTGTTGCGTCAAGATGTAACATAAAACGGATAGAAACAAAAACGGTTAGTTTATTTTCAATTCTTATTTATGGCCCGTGACCTCATTTTTTCAAGAAACTTTACTTTTTTATTGTTAGTTTTAAATAACTGTTTATGTAGTAAAGTTTAATTTGAAAATTATGATGACAGGCTCACTTAGATGTGTGTATTTATGTGTGGATGTGTGTGTGTGTGTGTGCGTAGGTGAGAAATGTATTTATGATGATGCGAAGTTATAGGTACATATATATACAGGTATATATAGTTAAATTAAATAAATAAACAAAAACAATGTAAGCAACATTATACTTAATATTCAAAGGCTTTGTATGCAATTGTATTGTTAAAGGTACTACTATAATTTTACTAGGAATAATTAATATTCAAGTATTCAGCGAGCCGTCAGACAAACTTACACACTTTTATACATACAAAATGCGAGCTTATCCATCGGACGGAAACCCCCTCCCGCCAACGCGAGATCCGAGTCTCATTGTAATGCAAATGTGTCCGCTGTCTGCCTCCAAATTACCCCTACGGTCAAGCGAGAGTCGACCGATGACCAGACATTAGAACCCTCCCTTTTAAAACAAAATCGTCCCCACACTTGTAGTTTTATACCACACGTTGTACAATACTCGCCCTTAATAACGACGTATAAGGAATAAAATGGTCTGACTAAGTACCGGTGGACAGTCACAAGCATATTTCATAGCAGATATAGTGTTATGAGAGTTGCTAATGTGTAGTACGCCGCGTAGAAATGGCGTAGCAATTGTGTGGACAATAATTAAGGGTAATGCGTAGCATTAAACATCGTAACGATACGGGTATTATGTCTTGCGATTTTGTCAACGAGTGTACTGCGATGGTGTGTTTACTATGTATGTATATTTATGGAAATAATTAGCATAAAATCACGTTATTTTATCAAAATCCGAATTCAATGACCAACATTTTAATGAGCTGAATAAAATTCATATTAAATTACAATTAGAAAGATTTATGATGGGTGTAAAGTAATTTATTAGATATAAATATGCGCATTAAATGACTTTAGAATTGCAAAATTCAGTAATGTATACATTTTTATATGTTAATACATGTTTGCCAGTACCATTTAATATTTCCAGGTTATTATAAGCAAACGTAATGATGAAAAACGTCGTAAGCGATCTGTTGTTGAACTCGAAGTGATAATTTCATTTGTATCGATGACAACCGCTATTAAAAAACATAAGTCATATTACTATCAGTTACTTATATAGGTATAAATAATCTGGTTAAATACCTAAGAGTGTCAAAAAGGTTAATAATTTAATAATTTAATACGCAGTAGCGGCTAGCCATCCTTTTATGTTACGGACACCTGAAAATTTTCCTTTGTACGCAAACTGGTTCCTTTGCCTTTTAGCAAGAATTAGATGCGGCTGGTACGTGGTTCTTACAATAAAATATATTAATATAAATGTAGGCATTAGTACGCGGTGCGCACCAGACGTTCCTTGTTTTCTATTGAAACTACGGGTTCTTGGAAAGACGAAGAATTTAATTGTGGTTTGTATATTGAACATAAAGTATGGTGTGAATGTGTTTTTGCATAAAAACGAGTAAGGGAATATGTGTCATACTTCTATATATAGTAGCTAGTTAAACATAAAACATATTATGATATTGAATATGTTGTTGTCTAATTATTAATTAAACAGAATTATAATTATATGTCGGAGCGTCAAGAAAATAATCATTGGATAGCAATTTATTTCTGTAATTGGAGTTGAATAAAGCGCCATCTATTGGTTTGTTTCGGAACGTCAAGCATAAGCTTGAGTGAGGTCGCCATAGAGCAAATGTGTCAGTTGGAATGACAGTTATAACTGACGTTATATAAGCGCCGGAGACCCGTGCGCGGACACATTCGGGTGACGAACTCGCTGCGTTACGGATCAAATCAAAGATAATCACAGTCATTGTTTATTTCTCTTGTATTTGCCTATCATTAGTATACGTACGATGTATAATACCACTAGCCTATATTTTGTTGCTTCATCATGTCAAAAGCGAGTCGGCCGTCCTACTCTCCGACATATAGATACTCGATTCTGCCCGCAGCTCTGCTCACGTAAATGTAGGTTAGGTTAGATTAGTAACAGTACTTTATTTTGGGTGAAAGGTACCTACTTTTTTCTTTTCTATGCATCTGACAACATGTATGCGAAATTTCATTATGATCGGTCGAGTAGTTAAGGCGTGAAAGCGTAACAAACAAACTCAGCTCAAGGCTGGCAGATACTGCAGATTTCAGAAACCGCTTACAATCCTAGCTCATATTTATTGCTTCATTTAACTAATTTAAATAACATTTTATTTAAAAATCTATCTTATCTCTATACCTAGTTTATTAGGTATAGAGATAAGATAGCTAGTACCCATAGTACAAGCTCTGCTTAGTTTGGGCTAGATGGTGTTGTGTGTATGTGGTAGAATATTATATTATTATTATATTATATTATTATGTCTTCGATATCTATATTTAAGATGTAACATAGAGGTAGCGAAATTAATAAATTAATTACCTACTTTATTATAATGACTTGACGATTAGAAATGCTTTAAGGTTATGTGACGTATGATCAGCCGCCTTCTCTATAGCACCCGTTTACATTACCGAATTATAAATTAAAATTAAGACTAACAGTAAATTTCTCCATCTACTGGTTTTGTTTCATCTTTTCATACTAAAAATCCAGTGAGGTTAACTTAAATTCCTACCTTTTTTTTATACAACCATGGTGGCAAACAAGCATACGGCTCACCTGATGGTAAGTGGTCACCGTAGCCTAAGGACGCCTGCAATACCAGAGGCATTACTTGCGCGTTGCTTACCCTTTAGGAAAGGAAGAAGAGAAAAAGGAAGTGGGAAGGAGAAGGAGCGGCAAGGGGGAAAAACAGTGATTGGGTCTCCTTCTTCTTATCGTGTCGATGGTAGCGAAGCAACCACGTTTCGCGGCGTATAGTGTGTATGATGGTATGCGAGACGAGACAACCTTTTGCCATCTACCGGCAACTTTTCCAGATCCCGTTCTGTTACTGAGAATATCTTGAAAGAAAATCTCAATAACATTTTGCCTGACCCGGGTATCAACCGCGAGACCTCTTTCGCAGCAGTCGCATTCACCATTACTGTGCCACTGAGACAGTTATTAAAATTTAATAATCTAGTTAGATATAGTAGATATAGACTGGTAACAGAAGGCTCATATCTCATATTTCGTCCTAAATATAGCAAATTGTGCAATTTTCTCTAAATAGTAAAGTAGATGTAAGCATGAAAATATTTCCTTTAAACTAATCTTTTAGAAAATACCTCGTCTAGATCAAAAGTACTGCACCTAGGTACTATAGTGAAGATAAAACAAAAACGAGGTGTTTAGTCCAGACTCTCTCCCTTGGGCATGCCGGGAATACTCGCAGTTTCTTCGCAATTTCACAAAATGCGATACATACCTATATAATACACCTATCTGTAGGTATAACACCGTCCAACCTAAAATGAAACGGCGCTCTCCAAAGTGAATGTTCAAAGTGCAGAGGATTAAAGTGGAGCCGAAAGACCACATTTAAACGGCCAAGTTACGGTAGACGGAAATAACTAGATAGACAGAAACTAAATTAGAATATTCTCTAGAGCTTTAAGCTTCCGCTAATGCGTCTAGAAGTTATAACGAAGCTTTTGAACTATGCTATGCTTGATTGTTATATTTATTTGTGTACATTGTTATATTTTATTATGGACTGGTATTACTTTAATTGCTATATTTATAAAAGCATTTAAGAAGAGCGTTGAGAAGAAATACAGTTTAATGATCGCTAATATGCCTGCTAAGTACCTCCACCCAAATTGAGCATTTCGGCAATTTAAGAGTCCGCTTTATTTTATAAAATTGCTTGATCTAATATAAAAGTTAATTAAATCAATCCAGCATAAGCATACCTTTAGTGTGCTTCGGTAACTTTGTTCACGACATGCAGATAGGTAATAGAGAAAACAAGAAGCATTTCACTTAATATATGGTTCATACAGCGATTAAAAAACTAACATCGGACTAGCTATCCGTCGTAGTTGCAACCACGTTTATGATTACTGGGCCGCTCCCGTAGATCGTAGCGTAATGTTATACCTATAGCCTATCTTACTTTTGCATAAAATAGTTTTCGCTTTTTTTTTACGCGAATATTATACCTTGAAATTAAACTACTATATACGGATTTTATCGCGTTGTTTATTTGACACTTTATTACATAATTATGAAAACTGTTACACTACTACTACTATTAAACTTTACTAATTTTTAAGCTAATTGGGAGTCTCCCCGTGACCATGGCTGCTGAAAAGCAACCGAAACGTCGGGGAAAGTGTAAAATTAAATTAAATCTAAATAGTTTTAATAGTAATTCAATTAGCTCAAAAATTAGTAAAGTTTAATAGTAGTAGTAGTGTAACAGTTTTCATAATTATGTAATAAAGTATCAAATAAACAACGCGATAAGATCCGTATATAGTTGTTTAATTTTCTAATGGTAAAACAATTATTAAAATCAGTTTAGTAGTTTTAAAGTTTATCAATTGCAAATAAATCTGTCCGCTTTATAATATTGGTATGGATTAGTCTACACTGTTATTGGAGAGGGAAAATATTTCAATATTTGTATTGTTCTCTTACTTCAATGATCCGGTATAAACTCAAGTGTAAAAAATAAAATGTTAGATTCTATAAGTGTCGACCCAGCTTTGCAGCGCAATTTACATTTAGAGATCCTTTATTCTACTATAAAACTATTTCTCGAATCAAAAGAAAATAAAGTCCTATGTTTATAGAAAGAATCTTTACAACATTTCTTTAACTGTAATGAAAATAAATTAATATATTAAGATAGTAAGGAAAAAATATGCAGATTAGTCAATAGTAGTTCATTTCATGTGACATCGTAATGGAAGTGGCTATACGAAAGAGTATCAAATATATTATCCAATCACTTTTTTGAGTAAATAAGAGAGCGAATGAAACAAGAGGTTAATATGCCAGGGTTGTAGCAATTAAAAATTTGTATTGTCTCCTTCTACCTCCGGGAAACATGCGTACCTAAGTGTGTATATGTAGATATGTAATATTTTGCGTTGTGTTTTTGTGTGCAAGTAAAGTAGAAACATGTGTGTACTAAGCTAGTCTTTTACCACATTTACAAACTATAAAGATTCTGTTTCGCCTTAAATTTAAGATAAAAGAAATAAGAAAATATTACAACTATCTCGAATTAAAATCTTTTATTTAAGTAACTTCTTTCTTTTCGTGTGGTAAGTGGCCAACCTGTTGTCAAGAATTGTTTAAGCCGCCCGTAGGTCTCTGACATGGCTTAACGACTGCTGTCAATTTGACAACAACCGGGACCGACTTTTTACGTGCCCTCCGAAGCACGGAGACGCACAGATGAAATACCACTAAGCGGTTACCTATCTATAGACTGACCGCACCCAATGTTGCTTAACCTCGCTAATCGTTTACCGATCAGTGAGTGCAACTGGCTAGGAGCGCCTCTAAAAGCGCCTTTAAGTAGCTGAAATTGATGATGCCCTCAACATTATAAAAAAAAGTATATATGTATGTTTATCCATTGTGTAGTACCCATAGTACAAGCTCTGCTTAGTTTGGGCTAGATGGTGTTGTGTGTATGTGATAGAATATTATTATTATTATTATCAATAAGGCTTTAGACTGCGATTGAAACTTTAACCAAAGAATAAATATTCCTAGCGTTAATTTCATTAGCTTTTTCTATCAAGTATAATTAAAAGGCACATAAATTTTAATGCCAATAGATACGGCTCATCCGTACACAAAAAACTAATTTAGTTAATGATGTGACTAACACTTCAAGCTATTATAAGCCACAATGAATAGCTATGTATGGCGCACCCAGATAATAGATTATAATATGTGTTCATATATCAAGGGATTTAGATAAGAGATTCTACTAGAAACTGTCTTGTAAGGTTCATCTATTTTAGCTACAGTGACCCTTCCCGATCGGCTCGCGCCTGCATCGTACCGTCTCAAATATATGAAATTCCAAACATTCATAGAGTCCAAGTTTGAATGGTTATTGGCATTCGTTCTACAGACAAACTGCGGGCGGTATTATGTAAGCAGGCCATACCGATTTATTTTATCCGAAACTGCCGCAATTATGACATTAATTCAGTTCATAACAGCCATCGATGCTCATATAGAATGTTAGAATCGAATAACTTTATCCTAGAGCCGCGTGAACGATGTATATGTACGTATTCGGACGATATATATTTTTTAGTCTTGTTGATATTGGAAACAGGTAAAGGTGTGGGAAGATCGCCGAATAAGGCAATCGTGCACACTCGATCGAACACAGATAAATTGTAAGGAACACACGGATCGGCCGTATACCTATGTCGTTTACCCGAGGGCACATAGGGACGGGCGTAGGGCCGCTAGAATGCATGCCGAACCAGTTATGTAGATACACAAGCTACAGGTCTTAACTTAAAGCTTAATATTCTACATCGAATGGGTAATTATTTTTGTGGTTTAATTTGCAGTCGGGCTGAAGATTATCATAGTAACTATAAACATTATGATTTTGCATTTACACCGGTAATGTTATACGACACTCAGCTACGTTTGTTTTTATTTCTCTTCAAATATAATATTAAAAGGAATCGAATACGGTACGTGAAATATCTATAAGTCATGTGGTAAATATAACAGAATATCATTTAGCGAAAATGAACGATTGTCAGATGTTACTAAAATCACTGAATACCTACTTTAAAAAAGCATACTTTCGTGGCCATTAAGGAGTATTCAATACGCACGGTTGCCTCATGATAGAGGGCAACATTCCTTCTGAGAACCAATGAAACCGCGATATTGAAAGGAGGAAAGAATGTGAAAGGATATTGCGTAATAAAAGTTTAGGTACAGAATAGTCCTAATTATCCAACAGGGCGTTCATTCATAATTTAGAAATCATGTATCCCGGTGGACTAAGACGGTTCGAGTCGGAACGGCCATTAGCTCGGTAGGTAACAGTAAAGGGCTGAATTGTGGCGGACACAGGCTCATTAACTGACAATCTCTTTAAATCACTTGTGGATCCTCCCTGTGGACCTCGGCTGGCTTATTAACGAGGGTGGCTCCTAAACGGTCGGTGGTATTAAGAAATTTTAGCTTTTGTGTCTATATAGACACTCTAATGTTCAGGTGTGTAATGTTTCTTATGTAATGGGTAATTTTCTGAGAGCTTTTATTGAACTCTTCGTACATAGCATTGATAGCTTACGTCCGTGAATTTCTAGCACATCTCATGAGTATTCACTCAAGGGAAAAGTAAATCCATTACTGGAAGTTTCTTTAGTTCTTTTTCTTCAATATAATAAAACAAATAATATATATCATATGGTTGCACATTTCACACACTTAAACATGAATAAGGCATACAAAAATATACTCTCTTATTTATGTATTAACGACGATATTTGACTGCAAAGATCCAATGAAAGGATTATTGCGTCATATATTGTAACTAAATCGCCAATACAAAACAACCTCGTAATTTCGTTACACTGTTCTTATTATCTTCAAGTATCGTCTGATGACGCACCGCGTCGTTAAATCAGTGTACCTCCTCCTTTCTAAAATAAGCAATTTAATAATAAACTAGCGAATAGCACACCAATATGAAACGGGCCATTACCTGGAGCCCTAACATATTTATTACGTTTTTACCATCAGTTTTAACGTGTAGGTACCAAATAAACAAACTACAACCGGCGTGTTTATATACGTTGTACCAACCCTCAACTTAAGTCAGTAAATAATGCTAACGAACATGTGAACCATAAAAACTAATTTAAGAATATAAACTTTACATTGTCCAATAGATTTGCCTTCAAGTGTTCACTTCTCATCAAATTTAATCACTCGTAACTGAACAGACAAAGCAAGTTTAGAATCTCTACGACGGCTAACTACCACACGAACGTACGTAACGTTACCACGAACAATATACTCTTTCTTGCCTTGCTATATTATTTTACGGCCGCGAATTTTATCTCGTTGCTTCAACGCTGAAAATAAACACAAAATATTTACATGCTATTTGCATTCGCTTAAATGTTTTCGTGTTGAATTTTCGACTTTATTATTTAGTACATAATGAATATGACATACTGGTTCATGTTTGCATACATATGTTGTAAAGTATTACTGGCAAACATAGGGTCTCGCTGTGTAATGTTGTGTGTGAGCACACAGTTTTATGAGGAAACGCTGGTTGCCGCGTTTTGTATGGCAAGCGAGCTTTCGTTGATTTTTGCCGGAGTGAAACGATTATTACTTTTCTTTAGTAAAATCTCGGGTTCTTTGTTAGATTACCTAGCATGTACCATTTAGCTAGAAATATGTACCTTTTTGATTTAATAAAAGAATCCAATACATGCTGGCAAATATGGGCCCGTTGAGTTAAAAAGAACTGTAGTATCATCAGTAGAGGCCACATTGTAAATACATCCAGCCAACCCAATTTTATGGCGTTTAATTTACTTACGTAACTAAAACAAAATATTGACCTTCCCCTAACACGCGAAGGCTATCTACTTCATTCACTACGCACGTGAATACTAAGTACCTAATTTTGATTTTTCAACAAAGCCAACGAGGATCTCAGTTCCGCTGATCGATCCCAGCCCCCACGGTTCCGGTCGCAGCTAAAACTCGCCGAGCGTTTTTAAAATCCCCGACTGAAACCGACCAATATAACCTAAGACCCTTGTAGTCGGCGGCCAACATAAAAACGGTATGGAACTCTACGGCGGGTAAGTGTCAAAGGGGGTCATATTAAACTGGATACGTTATCTGCAGCAGGTAGCAGAAAGCTAATTGTGTATTCTTTCCTCGCTTCCAGCGTCCTTAATCTGCCCTGTTTGCCCCCACCCTTTGCCAACCCCCGGCAGCCGCTCCCCAACTAAGCGGAAAGTTTTAAAACACTGTATTTATGCAGATTTTAGGTACTTGTTTTTATTGTGCGAATTAGTTACATTGCATGATAACGATGTCATTGGAGTTCGACTCTTTAATTAAAACAGAACGTGTATATGCAACTATTTATCGGATTTAGCTATGTGGGGAAACAGTTCACAACATGCGTGTGGCTTAATACCTACCAACAGCGTGGTTACTAAATTGAACACTTTATATTAGCAGCGCTGTAGCTATTCGAGCAACACTGTTACAAAGCTCCAATAAAGCAATAGAAAATTTTAATAGCAAAACTACATAACGTAAAATTTTCCACTTTGTTTAAATGAGGTGTAATCGACACTCGCTGAGTTTACCTTAAACGTTTATGAAAGTACAACACGCTGCTTTAAAAAACAAATACGGCTAATAACGTCAATGGCGACTCATTCCTGAGTAAATAGTATTTAAAATTCCGTTTAACTTAACAAACTGTCGATTTAAGGGGGATTACACTCCATTCTTGTGCGCCTGAGATAACCATAATTCGATGGAGTACAACATTAACAAGTAAATTGAAGTACTGTAGGTAAACATACAAAGATAGGTAATCTACCTCTATAGGTATGTTATAACGCAGCTAAACCCCGAACATAATGCGGTAGGACCCAATAACGGAGGCAGCGGTAGTGAGAAGGAAATTGCTCGGGAAAAATTTGCATTTTTATTGAAATTTCCACTCTTGGTCGCGGATGAAACTATGTCTCTAAATACGTACCTTAAGCTTTGTATAAGTGTATTTGTTGCATGGATGTGTTGCCAACGCTCGTGTGTGCGGGTCCTAGCGGGGGGCGTAGAGACGCTCTACACAGCTCGCTACCGGTCATTGTCGATACTATTCTTAATATTACTCCTTATCACGGCGTCTATGACAATTACCGGATAATTGGAAAGCAATAAATATATACTTTATGTCATTTTTATGGACGCTACCGATATCGGGATGCTATTAATCTAATATTATATGTGCACGGAATATTCAAATGTTTTACTAATTACGAATGTATCTGAGACATTACCATATGGCATTCGTTATAGCTATATTAAATGTCGATATAAGTCCGTCCCTAGTGCGGACGGCAGACAATTGCTATACAAGTTTGTACCTATGTAGTTGACTTTAGGGAAGGGATCATAATAGGAAATTTTCTCTGGCGAATATGCGCACAGTATCCGATACCCTTTTCACTTGTATTGTTTTTATTTTCCAACCCTAATGAAAGAACTTGCCTCGTCTGTATTGCAATTTCAATATATTGGCTTAGCAGCGTTCATTTCGCCACGTATTCGTTGCTTTTTTCTTTTCGGATATAGTTTTGACATAAAACGTAGGATGTTAAGGAATAGATACAGACGACTCTAATGTATGTAGGTTACAAGACGTAATATATGACGCAAGTAGCAGAAAATAAATATATTATTTATAGGGAACCTTCACACCGCGATTATGTCAAGTAAATATGTATTGGATGAATGTTTTGCGCGTTTTATAAATAAAAGCTCCAGATTTTACGCCCTTAATGTTTCGACTCTTTACAAGGAAAACTGGTTGAAAAATACGATAGTTTTAAAAGAAAAATTGGTTATGTCTTTCGAAAATATTTACTCTAGTTAAAAATAATTTCGAGTGCTTTTTCAGCACACAAAAATACTTATGACGTTCGTTTTTACTGTTATTAGGTAGAATACGGTACGTTGATCGTGACACAAATACCTTTGACAACTGGAAGCCGATACCGATACAAGATTTATGCCCCGACAAACAAGGACATGAAAAATAAACTTTTTTGTTCATCAGCTGTAAATGTCTCCACAAATTGACCATAAATTTCTGCTCTATTAAAATTTATTGCCCTCAAAACGTTTATTGTAACATTACGTAACTTGGTAACCCTTCCACGGTCATAAAACAATGCAGGCAACACGGGCCATGCGAAAAAAATGATTTCAAGTTACATAACACCTGGCATTTAAGATCATATTCGCATGACAAAGTCGATTCGATTTTATGACACGGAGGGCAGTGTTTTACGATCTCTTATCGAATCAAAAATTTTCTTCAGAACAAACAAATGTGTAACTTCTATAAAGAGCTAATTTGAATTACAACCGACAACACGATAGGATCACTCGGTTATACTTTTGTTTGTTTTTGTTAACTGAAGCCTTATTGTTTTATTATTGCCATAAAATTATCGTTAATTATATAATTACGTGTGAACTTTGTAGATATTTATATGCGTAATAATGTGGGCTTATCTTTCATTCTTGATGGTCATTAAATTTTCATGTTGCATAAAAGACACTGTAAAAAAAGTTGCAATCAGTATGTTATTGCTAATTAAACAGCTGTGCACAAAGTAGTCGAACTTATTGGCCATCCTTTGGTCGTAGGCTCCTTCGAAATCATAGCCAATGCAATCACTTGATGTGAAATCCTTTGACAGTCAACACGTATCTTTTTATTCAAGATAAAGCAAACACCGCTCTGAGCAGATAAAGAGGGGAAATCGACCGCAACTATATAAAGGTTTGCGGCGATAAAAATACCGTGTTTATTTGCACGTCCTACATCAGTTACCTTAACCTGGAAAACTGACTTAAACGTGCGTACAGTGATATACAAAAATAAATCTCACGTGGCGAGATATACGATCGATTTTCCAACGTAACAGCTCATTTGATAATGATATTTTAAAACTTTCGACAAGTTGAACTTACATTCCCCAGTATCAGTAAATTCGGCTCCCAATCTCGATTTTTTTTCCTAAACCCGTGATTTAAAAACGATGCCAATGTACATGTTTTAAAAATCGAGTGCTCGGGGTGAGCTTTACGCATTTTATTGTTCCAAGTCCAGGTGTGACACGTTACGTCAATTAAAAGTTAAAAGGATTAAGCTCTTAATACTGGTTCAATATAAATATTTTCCATTGTTTACTGCTTTAGATAAGGATGTTTATTATTTAATCGTTGCTCACTTTCAGTTTTCTAATTCAGACTTATTTTCGTAGCTTGTACGAGTTTCAAAACGAGTAAACAGAATTCACTTTACAATTCACAATTTCTGGCATCTACAATGTGGCGTTTCCAAACCTGATATATGTGTAAGGTACTACTACTCGTACATTATTTGAATAGCTTCGATATTGATATTCGCCCTTTTCGCCCTTTATAAAAATGTGCAATGTAGCTATCGTAAAGTGAACCACTTTACTATTACGAATGCGTTTTAAAAGCTACGCCACTGCACATATTTTGTTCGTTCGGTTCAAGTAGTGCCTGTTCACGCGGGACAGAGATGAACCTATTCCGTGAGCGCAAGGTTTTCACATTGTCGCGTATTTTAAGCGCGCTACGACAACAGTCACGTCGCTTGAAATTTTCTATTAATTGGCGTTTTTAGTGCTTTTTGTCGATGCCATTCTATAGCTTAACGTGATTTCGTATCTGTATTGTCATGTAAGCACATATTTATTTGACATTATTATGACACATTTATATTTGTGAACGTCGAAAATCTACTACCTACAAAATAACGATTTGTTTTCATGTGACTAATTCTACACAGATGTTGAGTGGCTACATCCAGCGGTTTGTTGCGTCTGCCGCGGCCGTTTCAATATCTAGGCAGATTATGTACAGTTTTATTCTTGTCCGCCGCTACTCCCCGCCTGGAGTCGGTTATTCTCTCAATATAGACTCATTTATTTTTATTTAGCAAATAAAAGCGATTCAAACGCCAATAAAGGACCGTTGAATTGGATGCGAAATGTATGCTAATGCCACCGCCGAGTTGTATAATTGACGGAACTTCCTCCCGCAGAATCGTTCGATCATATAGGTAGATAGACGTTAACGTCGCAGGTTATCTGAGGAACTCATATGAAATTCCGATAAAGAACACTATGAAAAATTCAATAGGTCGATAGCCAAAGAACGAAAGTAAAAAAAACAAAAACAATAACGTATATTTAATCAGTATTCAGAACGCGCCGCTAGTGTCCACAGCTGGGATATTTGGCAAGGGGACAAATCCTGTGGTCGGCCACCACGAAATTTGTGCGGCTCGGTGTTTCATCGTCACGTTACTTCGGTCGTCGTTGACGGTACGACGAATTTACAACGCGATTAACGACGTACATTATGCAAGGAATCGGCGTCAGTGATCGCTTGACCAAAATAACTAACGCGAGTATTTTGAGCGAGCACTGATTTATTGTACTCTGGGATGCTACTGTGTATTACTACGATCGCTCACCCAGTTTTGAAACAATAAAAGCTATAAAATGGTCAAATTAATAAAAAGTATTGCACACATAACAGTAACGTCTATATAAACAACGTTCTCGTTTGTTATGCACTTAAAATTCACTCAATCAATTGCTGGGGATCGCAACTAATCATGCCAATAAAGTGCCGCGTCGGACGCCTCTATTGTCGTAAATAAACTCATTATTCAGAACGGCGGGCGACTCGGTCAAATACCTGTGTTTTAAATCAAATGCAATGTATTCGGGGGCGATTTGTTCGCCCGAAATGGTTCCTTTGTTGAGTCTAATAAATAATTTAGCGGTCGGCCGGACGGTCCATGAATTCACGCTCTGTTGAACTCCTGTAAATTTTCATTTGCAGTAGTAACACGATGATGCGCTGATATTATTTATGAAGCGATTTTTAAGTGGCCAGTGACATTAAAATCACGATTAACGGCCCGTATAAATACATGGGCATTGTTGAAATAAACATAAAACGTTATCTCGTTCAAAAGTTCATCAATACGCGCAGCAAGGACGCACGGCACAACAAAAGTGTGCACAGAAGTAAATGAAATAATCCAATGAGATTATTATCATCTCGAAGTATAATTTATTTACCTTTATGCTGGTAGTTTAAGAAAACAAAGAGTGTATTACATTTAAAATTCAATGTAAAGGCACATTCAATTACGGACAAAGAGTGTGTTTTAACATATATTTTCGTGAAAGAGCAAATGTCGTCCCGCCTCCCACGATTTGCATCCACGTGATGCTATCTGCGTTGTCGTACAAACCGCTTTTTATTCATAACACATACCTAAAGTTGTAAACACCTAAACTAAACTATCTATTTACTGTAGAATTGTTGTAAACGCATAACATTGTAGCGATAACGATCGGATCAACGCTATGTATAAAACATCGGTGCTTGTATTATCTATTTATTATGTAATATTTTGTATCGGAAACTTATCTTTTCTATTAGCTAGGCGATAATTTTGTGTTGTCCAATAACTTATCGATAAGCTCGAGTAACGCGCTGTCACTATTCTATAGTTCGCCGAGGAGTCGTATTCAAATATTATACCTACATACCTATTATGAGTACAAAAGAAACTTAATCTACCTATTACTTCCTTATTATTTGTTAAAATGTACGTCACTAATAAAATACGACGGAAAAATGGCGGTAATATTTTTTGTAAGCGAAATTCTAGGTTAAATGGTACGACGTGTAGATGTTGACTAGATAGTGTGGCAACCTACATGTACGGTTCGGCGACCCCGCAAGGCCGGAATCCGTCATCCGTGGGTCAAGGTCACGTCGCCTCATGTCACACGTCACGAATATCTGCATCTGTGATCGTCTACATTGATACTCGTACCCAGTATGCATTCCGGTGCGAATGGGGACTTTATTCCATCGTGTTAAGACGTATATAGCCTGTCGGTGCATCGACCTCGCCATACTGTATGGTTTCAAGATGTTACTTTCGTTGGTATTTTAGATGTTGATAAACTTAGATGTGCGGTTATGTAGTTGTTTGTTGTATTTCTTTAGAATATTACGTAATGTTTTTATTTATTGTGTTTGGCCGTGAAGTAACAAAATAGTAAAAGTAGGTTTGTTTTACAGATCTCATAGATAAGTATCTCAGAGACGAGTTTGTTTTATAAATAAACACATAATAATGTGTTTTATATTATTGTTCTAGAAAATTATTTGAATTTGGAATGAAATGTGTTCACTCATGCGTACACTTTAACGAGTATTGAATTTAGTACAGAATAAGGCGTTGTTCATTAGATTTATATCTACGTATGATATGATCTCTGTATTAAGATTGCTGCTAGATGGATGAATTACCTACTGTGTTTTAAAACACGTACCTACACCCAATCAATACAGTATGTGGACATAGGAACAAATACAGTTGGGTGTCGGTTCTCCCACTTGACTCCCTCATACGATATCCGAGCGAGTTGTCGACGACCTCGATCTCGATGGCGTAGAACCCCCTTAATGTGTTTTCACGGGGACATTGCTTCTTCAGTGTAGCCCGACCATTACGCCTAAAAGAGTGAATATTCTTACTCACTTAACCTGGAGATTGGGGCGCGCGCATAAAGATTTTTGCTGACCATTTTTCTTATAAAATAGTATTCTAAGCTGTAATACTCGAGTCGCTGTGTGTTGTGCACAAAATGAATACTCTTCAAGGTAGTAGTTTCCTTTTTTAAGATTGCTTAAGGACTATAAATCGATGAAGTAATTACATAGTTAATGCAATGCATGTTTGATAAACCCAATTGGTGTTTAAAACACTGTTTTATATTGCATATGTTGTAACTATTTAAAACTGTATGTACCTATATTTAGAACGCGATACGTTTTAATGTTGTCTACCGGAGAGTATAAAAAAGGGTGTAGTGAGTAAGGTATAAAGATAGCAAGCCAACACAAACAACACAGCCATTCTATAAATCGATTAACGAATTTGACAGCCAGTAAGGCCGAACCTGATTATAATCATAAATTGGCGATTTTAAATAAAAATTATACGTAGGTACACCGGACCAATCCATGAACTAATCACATAAATAAGGGGAACAACAGATGGTGCGTACCCCACGACGCAGCCCCACCTCCATTTTTATTCGAAATTTCATATTTTACAACAATAAATTGTAGAAAACAGAATAAAAAATGAGATACAGTCGTCGGTATTACAAAGACATGATATAGTTGTTAAGAGGAGTGGTCAGGTGGTCCTTAATTATTTAAGATAAAAATATGATAGTACTTCATTAGGTGGTATCCTGGCATTTTCTTTTTAATAAATAATATCCAGCGACGCTTTTTAATGACCAAATAATGAGTTATGGCGATCCTGTCCTCGGCATAGCGCTGTAGACTAATTCAAAAGATTGTTTAATACGATGTCTGATATTTGTTATATTTCTAAATATAAGTAGGTAATAGTTGTTTCGTGATAAATAATAATTTTTATATTTTATTAATTATCACCTGTTTTCTGATTCGTATAGGTAGTTTTAGTTTTAAATGTTTGTTGTATCTTCTTTAGGCTGATCCGTTATGTAGAATTTTAGTATCGGTTCATTAGTGTTGGAGGTTGCCCTCTACATGCAAACAAGTTTGACCTCTTGAAAGTATTGGTAGACATAAATAAACAATTAGATTGATAATGTTTAATTACCTAGGTACATATAGTAGTACAATAGTATTTGAAGAGATTATAAATGACGAGAAGGTGAAAGGAAATCGTTTGGCTTGGTATGGACATGTTATGCAAAGAGATGATACGTATGTATGTAGGTAAGCAAGTTATGAATATGAGGATAGAGGGACGAAAAGGGAGAGGAAGGCCAAGGAAAAGATGGATGGACTGTGTGAGGATGAATATGAAAGGGAAAGGGGTAAATGATCAGATGACGGGTGACAGAGAAGTACCTACCTATGGAAGCGAAGGATATAATGCGCCGACCCCAAATGAATTCGGACCAGGGTAAGAGGATGATGATGATGATGGTGATATAAATAAGTATAATAGGTAAATGTTTCGATCCCTTCAATCAGATTTGGCAGGATTCTTTACAATATTATTTTTAGTTTCATTTGTCCTTCCACAACATTCAAGCCGATTTAGTCATGATAACATAGGTATCAAACAGACAAAGTTACAAAGAGTTGTAAGTATAAGCAGGTTAATATACTTACAGCCCTAAAAAGGATTTTAGAAATACCTATTTATCATTTATTTGTTTTAAATAATAACTTTTCGTCACTCATCATCATCTAGGTACCTAAGTAGTTAAATACCTACATAATACCTAAGCAGGTTTAGGTATTAAAAGGATACTTAAGTACACTTCTTAAACATTATTATATTGTGTAGGTAGGTACTTATACCACCACTTACCTATTTAGCTATTGAAATGTTCGTATTTTTTTCATTTAGTTAGGTACCTATAGTTTTATGAGAATACCTACAGGTACAGAAGATATTTCTTCACTATTTATTGGATACCGTAAACCAAAACTGTTCAGCAAGTAGGTACATTGTAGCTTACCTGTCATTATATCCTATAATATTACAAGTATAATTTAAGCCCAGTTGTCGTGAACGGGCCGTTTGCAGGAGTACCTACATAAATTCCTTTCACTGGAAACCCTTTCGACCTACCTATGCCAGATGAAGTCGAGCTACAATGTTGTCCCTTCTTTAGGTATATCTATGCTTTGGTACTCTGTTACATTTTAGTCTTTACATAATCAATAAAACTTACATACCTACTTATTTGTTAACTTGGCCGTAAAACACCAAGAAGTAATGCTTCCTTACAAAGGTACATGATATTTAAATAGGTAGATATAGGTACCTACCTAAATATGTATGTATCCCAGGCATCTTTCATAAATTGCCCGAAATGGCCTTATAAATCAGTCCCAGCCTACGACAGTTAGATATATTACAAATTCCTTTTATACTGTACGTTTTACACTCACAAATAGATATTTGGTAGTGAAATTTAATGTTGAAAGCCTATTCTAATACTACAATGTAAATTCTACATTACTTCGGAAACGTCTCCTAATTTAACACTCTAGCCGAACCAAGACGACAAAAATCAGCAGCCAATTAAAATCTCTCAACCTATCAGTGTCGAGTCACTTGAATTTTAAATGTTCCCCCTTGCCCGATTAGGGTGCATCCTAAAAGCTTCTAAAGCGATAATTCACAACGCAAGAATGCGAGCCGACAAGGATAGGCGCGTGTATCACGCCACAAACTTAATAGTGCGGCCATCCCATCGTGTATGTTCGTCCCATAGTGTTTATTATTCAGTGTGCGAATAGTCAAGTGACGTTTGTTAGTGTGTAGTAATGGTGGACTGTCATGGCGCGATTGACGTCACTCAGCCAATGAGCGTGCAGTGCGACGCGACGGCAGCGCCACAAGATGGCCGCCGTCGGCCGGCCGCCGCCGCTTTTGTTGTGTTTAGGCCTAAGCACCAAGAAAATATTTAAAATAATAATGTATTTATAAATTAAAACGTGTATTTATATTTCCAAAAATACAATTGAATTATTTAGCATATTTGCCATTTAAAATGTTAGTCATTTTTATTTAGAAATCAGTGAAAATCGTGTAATGTTTTGTTGTTCTCAGGTAAGTGTTTTATATTATTTTTACTTACCTATTTACTGTGATATTTTTGTTAAAATAAAATTCATAAAAATAAAGTGATCAATATCCATTTATATGATGATCTTTTTAATTTAAATATTGTGATAATTTATTGCTGAACTCTCTTAATTTCCAGTTAGGCATGTCTTATTGGAACTGTATTTTATTTTTTAATCAACATAATATGTATTTAAAAATTCATTAATTTAATTTTGATGTCTTTATTCATATTAAAATGTGATAAGCTGTAAGTTATCCTTTTTGTGCCGTTGTTTTTGTGAATTAACATTATTCAATCAATTTCTTTCAAAGAAAATTATACTATTTATTAAAAGTAATAACTTTGGGTTTATATATTATATAACTCTAAATTTAAGAAGAGAAAATTATTTTATTCGGACGCCGTTTATTTCCGTTATAAGAACCACTTTCGATCATAATTATCTACATCGTTTCAGAAGCATAAATACATCGTTGGTTTGTGTTCATATGTAATTCATACTCGGCAAAATTATCGTGCGACTACATGGCAATTAAATTGTGTCAATTTATCGCCCTCCCCGGCGACTTGAATATCAAAATGGGGATCAAAGACTTCTCTTTTTAAAGTAGCGAATATTCATTCAGAGTTGATTACGAGCTGGTGTGTTTATTCACTGCATGTGAGCTGCGAATATCAGTACTGAGATTTGGGCTAAATAAACACGAATTTGACTTAAGGCCATTGGACATAGGTTGGTACCTATATCTCTAACATTAGATGCATCGAACTGTGAGTCATGATGTAAAAATGTGCTTTGACCACTTGGTAATTGTTATGTATCGCCACTAAGTTATCTACGTTTATAAATAATTGATCGCCTATAGTTATCTGATAATTAACGATAGAGGCTTTACTGGGGCACTGGAATTGTAATAGGCATTTGATTAAGATATTTATACAAACAGCTGACTCGTAATTTACTTAACTAAACAAGTAGGTACGTAATTATGGCTACTTTAACTCGGTTTTATATTGGAATGGATCGGCATGGAAGTAGTAGGAAATTAGGTCACTTACTAATAAAAACTATAATTTTACTGCCCTCGAGTTGGATACTAAGCACCGGACGGAAAGTGCATGCATACCTACACGTCAAAGTGGGTTTTAAAAAATGCAAATATTATATTGACTGATACCAAATTAAGTTTTCAAAGATTACTCTTGGCAATGTGTAGTTTTGATTGTAGGTATACCTACCTATAGGTACGTTCAACTAAGCTAAATACTTGGCATTGGTTCAGATCAATAGCTCATACGATCAGCTTCTAACGATTGCAAGAATTCAAATCAATTCGAACAAATTATATTTATTCAGCTCACATTTGTAGATTTTAAAATTATATTGGCTACGTCAATTAGGTTTGCAAACAAGCAAAAGAGCAATTTAGATAAGAAGTAGGTAACTAGCAGCTGGGAATTCACGGCCACTTTTGATAAATCGTCAACAGAAAAATTACCTTACCTATAGGTACCTACACCTATTCTTTGTCTGAGCATTGAGCGGATGGTCTACCCATTTAGGTATCTATGTAGGTATTAAAAATATAGATGCTTACATAGGCTTAAGGTAACCACAACACAGCAGGTATCATCTGCTTATCACCCTGCGGAAGTCGTAAAAATCGAGTGACGCAAAGGGTTGCTTTTGTACTTACCTGCAGGTATACCTATAGCCGAGGGGGTGGCTACTCGGTACTGAATAATAGAGCTTTGGCTACTTCAGCTTAGCAGTTTAACCTAGGGTAGGTACTACAACCTATTAGGTTCATTTACCAACAACCTACCATAGGTATTATAGGTAATACCTATACCATACGTAATATCTATAAGGATAATATAAAGGAAAGCAACTTCAGGATGAATTTAGAGCATTTCAAGAAAGGATTACCGAATGGCTACCTACAACGCTACCAAGAAAACTAAAAGAAGCATACGCAACCGTGTAAAAGAATATTCACTCCAATTCCTTTCACTTCATTAATTTGGCAGTTTATAGTAATGCTAGATGTACTTACACTAGACTAATTAAACGAAGTCAATCTATAGCCCCGTCTTTCAGTTGCACTTTTGATTGAGTGGAGGTTAAATACAGACAAAATTTTCATATCTCCAAAATGAAATGAACAGATGCATCACAAGAACTTGGCCTGCACTACCGTGCACAAACTCACACAATCATAAACTCATTATTATTATTACACAATGTGGTATTCGCAAATAAATCTTCATTTTTTGTTGCAGGGGTCGCTGGTTGGTCCCACCCCATTTTTTGTCGTCCCCACCCTTCGGAAGGCCGTTAGGGTTGAAACCGTTTATTCATTCATTTGACCATCGACCGAGAAAGAACACCGGATCGAGGGAAATGGTAACCCATATTCTTAAATTTCATGATCTCTGGATGAACATTGATTGAGGTAAGTAGGCTTGAGATATTTTTTTTTTGCAGAAATTATTCATTTATTCCGCAAGGTATGTATGTAGGCTGTCCTTTATTAAAATACAAGTAGTGTGTGTGTCCTTTGTGTTGAATGAATTTTAAAATGTTCGTGGACTTGCTTGTGTAGGCGCCAGGACTATTTACTGTGATTGAATAGGGCTTTAATATAAATAAAAACAAAGTAAATGGCAAACATATTGTTGTATTTGTGTTTGTTTGTAGCTGTTAGCGTCAATGTTCTATCAATAGCTTACCTAGTAAATTGATATGTTCTTTCTGCGACATAAGTATTCTGTTTAAAAAAAAACGACGTTTTTGACATCGATCTTATTATTAGATGCAGCAAATAGATATTACAGATTTTACTTCGAGATACTGTAACAGAGGAAAGCGATGGAGATTTTAATCGAGTTTTAGATGTAGATACCTACCTATAAAAAACATTTCTTTAAAACATCAACTATTGCCATTAATTTAATTAATATTCAATTAATTAATTAATTTTTAGGCTAGTAGGTACATAGTTCTACAAACATAATTGTGTGGTTACGATTATATGTTCTTAATTAACTTTAAAGACATAAGCCTATGAACCCTGGACAGCCATGATAAGACTGTTTTAAGCCTTTTAATGACATTAGGCAGACTTCTAGATAATGTACCTTTCGCCGTAATGACTAATAGTCGGAGATAGAATCATTTACGTCTAGGTTCTTAGACGATACTAAAAGTATAAGAATTATAAAATAACAGCAGAGAGAGCATAGATGGATGGTGATGCTCGGCACCCCTTGAATGCTCACAGGCCAGTGCAGCATAGGCTGAAGAGCCGTAACAGCTTTGTTAAGTGTGTCCATGCACTGACTCTGGAGCCATCAAAGGCAATGCAACCTGTGGCGAGAAAAATATCTCTACCTACACCCTTCGTGTCACCTGCTGAGAGTCTTCCATCTGGACATCAATTGCCATGGTCGGTCTGGAAGTCACTAAATAGACTCCGAACCCAGGTCGGTCCAAAGAAAACATGTTTAGGTGGAAACTCTCAGACGGTACCGATCTAGCTTGCGCGTGCGGTGCAAGACAAACGATGTACCACCTTACATCGTGCTTCGCATGCCCGACAACTTGCACGCAGGAGGAACTGATGGCTGCCTCCGACAACACAGTTAGCGTAGCCGCTTTCTGAGCGGCAAATTTATAATTTAAAAGTGTTTACCAACGATACGCAAAGAAGAAGTCTTCTTCTTCTTTGCGAATCGTTGGCAAACACGTTTTTATCTTTAAAATAACCCTTTGTATGTCGATTGGTATATATTTAGTGCCTACATATCATTCTGTAAGTACACAATGTTACATAGCATAAAAATATGCTTTAATATTTTGGCAAAGACTTCAAATCTAAATATATGTGCTTGCAGTATGTATTCAAATATATTCTCTAACAAATTTCAGCATTTAGGTACTTCCGAGAGCTAACGGGCTCGTGGTTGCTACAAGCGCCACCTAGTAACCGCATGTCGAACTTCACCTACTCCGCTCTCCCATAGAAGCTATTACACACAAACTATTCCTATATCACTAACACAGTATATTTAAAACTAATAAAAATATAATCTATTAAATTAAAAAGTACTTTATAAATAGGACCATTGCTGAAACAGATTGTATTTTTAAAATGGTGAGGTTATCACCCATGACAATCGTCTCGAAGGACAAGAACAGAGCTGTAAAACGTGTGTAGTTGGTTTACAATTAGTTAATAGTGTCAGTTATCAGATTATATAAGTCAGCACCCACTCTAAGTTGACCTGAAACAGTGCTCGTTAAGGCTGTTGTTTACTGCTAACGAGCTTACGGAAATAGACTATCTATTAGGGTAACAGGCACAATAATATACTAAAACAACAATAAAGCTTTGTATTTTATTATAGGAAAAGTCTAGATTTTTAATAATTTCAGCCTAATATTCACCTACGTTAACGTGAATGTTATAGGTAGGTTGAACACGGTACATTGAATTTAAACTACTTTATACAGATTAAATTGCGTTGTTTATTTTAAAACACTATTAGGTACTACATACTTTATTAAACCTTAAACAGTAATAATACTTAACAGTACCTAGTAGTTTCATAGTCTCAAAATTATGATTTAATAGTGTTTTAAAATAAACAACGTGATAAAATCCGTAGGTATAAAGTAGTTTAATTTCAATTGTAGTCCAGAAGCCTAAGTGCCATTGATATTATAAATCTTTTGTAGGTTTCAAGATCAAAGGCGTCCAGTTTTCTTTACATTTCTATCTTATTTTACAAGTATCTCCTCAATGAAATATTAATTAATACCACTTTCTTTAAATGTTATAACTTTTATTGTATGATTCGGTTAGTTCCGGAGTTTTAAAGACATAGGTACCTATGTATCGTAAAATATGAATTCAGATCATATCAAAATAATTCATCAGCCGATATTTTGATATTTTAAATACTTTGGATATGAATAAAGTTTTAAAATAGAACCAATGAATGTTTAAATAATGAAATGACGTCACTTTTTTTTCAGTATCACTATACAACTGTAAGTATGAAACTACTAAGGATCTTGAGACTATTCATTCTATTCTTATGGGTGGCTGACCTTAATCGCTCCTTATTTTCCGGTCCTGTTTCCGTTTTATGCACCAAATTTGCAGCTTCCGTACCGTTTGATAACATCCACCGTCTTCTACAGTCAGCACAAATATATAGGTACCTACAACTTAAATTCAATAGCATTTTAAATATAGGTACACATTTACCATTTTAAAGTTGCAAATTATAACTTAAAATATATTAGTACTAAGAGTTGTAACTTATGTATAAATTAATCTATGTTATTGTATTTCACTGACAATTAGATTTCACTTAATTACCTACGTATATGGAACTTAATTTTATAGATACGAGCAGTGTAGCTGATATGAACAAATATAAATGCAAATAAATCTGGGTTACGTGTATTAATTTCTATTTGTAAAAAAATGTTCGTGAAGGAATGAGCGCTCGTGGTTATACATCCGAACATAAAATCTAAAACAATAGGCTTTAAGTTCTACCTACCTAGGTAAAATCCACATGGATGATGAAAGATTCCAAACGCAACATCGTAAATGTACTGCCATAAAAATTTCCGTCATAAATTACAGCTAAACGATAACTTGGATACCTCCAGACTTGACGTTTAACTATTTTTTTTTCCAACGTTGTTACCGACTCGAGAGCGACAGACAGAAACAGCGCGTAACAACAATGTACAATTCCGTTTTATATTTTCTATTTATAAAATTGCAGAAATATACATTACCCACTTATTACGTTGCGACATAAAGCCGACCTATGTTGGTATTAAAAATCCCGAGTCGTGCCGCAGGGCGGAACGGTAATCACCGAGAGAACAGGAACAGGTGGCGCAGTCTGTGTCTACTCTTTAATATCGACTTTTTTATCAGCACTCGTACCGACGTAATATTATAATCAGACCTCCGACGAGCCTCTATCTAAATAATATGTAAACGTAAATAGATATTCCTAATGTAAACGGTCGCGAAGCCTAAGCAAACTATCAAAAAACATTACAGGGTGCAAATAACAACGATCATGGCGTATGTAATGAAAATCTTGCATCGGCATTAGCCGTCCCGTGATGCGGCGCGCGCCGAGCGGCGAGGGCGGCAATCGATGGCGGGCCGGGACGCGCGCCCCGACGCCCAGACCGGCAGACGCCCGGAGACGCCGTCCCTGAACACACGCTCCTTCGACACGCGCGCAACCCCATCCGTCATCCTTCAATGTTTACTTATCGGACGACGCGAACAGCTGACCGACCGGACCGGTAAGTCACGTGCTATATTCATTCTCTACCGCGTTCGGCATAAGTCGCGTTTCGCGTTCGCACCCGTCTCTCTTCCAGTGTTCGTTGCTGCATTTTTGTGAATATTTTATGGGTGCATAGAGAACCTTTCGTTTGTGCATTAGAATCAATAATGCAGACCCGGTGCTATGTTGGTTTGCGTCGTAAATTACGAATATAATACACCCTTACGCCCTTTCATGTTTTTCTATACAATCCCCGGCTGACACACACATACAGACTGGGAATTCTTTAGTTATCTTTACGAGTGGTGGTCGAACTTGTCTTTTGTAATTTATCCTTTATGTGCAACAAAGGTCTGTGGACAAAAGGGCCTGCGGGAGACTGTCGTTGCTTGCTCGGTGGAAAGCTTCTAAAAAACAAAGAGACGCTTTGCTACCGGTTGGTAGTTTGCGAAAATAATATTCGCAAACCAATCGCGCGTTTTTGCGATTCTCTGTGCTCTCATTGGTCTGTGTGGACAATAGATTGTTTGAGTCTCTAACATTAAAGAATTTCTGTTAAACAATTTCCCTTTGCATATTTACGATTGGCAGTAATTTTTCCCATTTTACTAGCGGCGTTACGATAGCGGAACGTAGTGTTTCCCGGTGCTATCAGTGTCTCCCTTTCGGGTTGAAGAGGCCGGCGTGTTATAAATCGGTTGCTTTATTTTATAGGTGGTGTTCCCAGCGGAGAGGTGGGTTCGCCGGTATGCAAGTGACTTCGTTTGGCGAGCTTTTAAGATATTGCGAGGGTTACGGGTAAGAGCAATATAATAAAATTGAGAGCTAGTGAGATTAACTTATGTACCTTTAGAGTTAAGTTACAACTGTTATGCTTAAGTTCTAGTTTTAGTGTAAGGTTTTCTTGTAAGTCTTGAAGCAGTTGAAGCGAAGAACAGAAGAGAAGAAATCGCGTCGCCTTCTGTACGTATACTGAATGTATCCTGAGTGCCTCATTCTTTCCGGTATACCTTCAGTATACGTAACAGAAGATGACACTTGCCATCGTTGCGTCGACGAAGACCTGAAGACTTCTTGAGCTGAAATATTTAATTTACAATTTTCACATTGTTGTATTTTACATGTTGTAATTGTAATTAATAACAACTTTTATTACAGGCATATCTTTTTGTATACATTATAATATTTATAAATATTCTACATTTTGACAGTTGTAATTGCAAGCTTATGAAAGTAAATGACATTGTACTTGTAACTTTTGTTATCATGTGAAACTCGTGTGTTCTTACTTACTGTAATTTGCATGTTGAAAATTTACTTAATGATAATTAATTGTGAAAGATAATTTGGTATAGGTATAATTATGATTGCTTCAAGTTGAACCAGTTATAGTAAGTAAGAACGATTGTAAAGATTACATTGCATTAAATATAATTGTAACATTCATGTTCTGTATCTACTAGAAACACATTTTTAAATGCTTGTAATGTAATTAACAAATTGCAAATTTCCATGTCATGTTTTCAGATCAACAGTTTCAAAAAGTTATTAAATAAATGAACTGAATTGAATAAAATTTGTTTTAATTTTTTCTGCAACATCAAATCTGATAGGTAATAATGATCATTTTCTTTTATAGAACAAAATGAACATTCTATTTGAAATACCTAATTTGCATTTTTACTGAGAGATGAACTGAATACAAATAGACTTTGAATAAGTAGAAAACCTAAATTAAAAGCTATTAAGAAATTAATAAAGTACATTGAAGTATCTATCTAACTATAAACCTATAGGTACCTACATAGACTTAATATAATTTCATGAAACCTTAGTACATTACATTATACAGTAAATACATAGCCAGGTGCAAACATAAATGTAAAGACAGACTTAAATTATAAATAAGCTATCAAAACTTAGCTCTATCAAAGCTAATCTCACTGAGCTAAGGTACCGTCACATTCACATGTGAATGGCTCTACCAGATACTCTACCACACATAAGGCATTGTTTCCTCTTCCGTGTACGCGAACAATAGGTAGAGACGATTTGTATGTGCACAGTGTACCTACTTATAAATGATCGGTATAATATAATTGTTATATCAACTCAGTATAATCAATTACAGTAGTATGTTCAAGAATATATATCATTTTAATATGGAAGCATAAATTTGACTATGATAAATAACGGTTATGCTTGTGTATTATAGAATGAGTCCTTGATAGAATACTTAAGGCACTATATACTAGGAATATTTAAACGTGCTAAATAGAACACGTTCCACACATAAATTCAAACGTGAAATACGTTAAAACCGTTCTACAGTTGACAGTAAGAATCTATGGTGGAAGTCATCAACAATTTTCTGGGAAAAGGATGAATTTGCGGATGCTGAGTACGAGTATGTATGAATATAAGAAACGATATAAGTATTCTGACCACAACAACATTTGAATATGCTGACATCCTACCAGTGAATGAAAATAATATAGTGTAGTAACTAGCAGGGAAGTGTTCATTTATTGTAAGACAGATTTTTATATTATGATCAACTATAGAAAGACAACATTGTCATGTGATAAGAATATAAAGTATATAAACTTAAATACCCAGAAGCAACCGACAGATAAATATTCTTTAATATTTTAAATAAAGCTTTTAAATAGTTTTAAGCCCAGACTTGGTACTTACAAGTGTAGGTAGAAATGCTTGAAGTCAACATATCTGCTGAGCAAATATGACCTGTGATCTTGAGTTTGAAGGTGAGCGGGGTAAGAAAGAACCTTAAAATTAATGTAAGGAAAAAGATGGTTAAAATTAATAAAATGAAATACTTGTTGTAAAAAGTAACCCTGAAACTGTACTGATTTCAAATAATGTTTATATTTGGACTAAAATTATTTCATAAAATGATTTATTTTTCTGGTTGACTGAGAAAAAGCATCATTAGATACAATGGATCCTATAAGATGTATATTAAATTAATACCATTTAAAAATATATTTTCTATATTTTTTTGTGAATTGCATAAGTTCAGACAGTCTGGTATTAGTGAAGTAGAAAATGTTTCATAAACTTTTAGATAGGCTTATCAATATTTTTGGCTTGAGCTAGTGAAAATCATCTTCGGGCTATAGAGTCTAGGTATCTACGAAAAATCTATTCCTGGGCGGAATGTGCGACTTAAGTAACTAGCCACGTCAAAAATGACCTACTATCAGATTAACCCTTCCAATTCAGCCGTGCGGGGTACCTAAGTACATTTTTACGACTCCTCAAAAGCGCCATCTCTGTCATCAAGGCCGAACTTTTTGGTAAAACCTAAGCAAGTTGTAGCTATTATACGAGAAACGTCACTTCAACATTTCTGTTAGAATTTTATACTTTTATGAATAGTTTACCGACAACTATTTATTACTGATTCAGTATTTAAAATTAAATATATATTTTTAGAACTCGGCACTTGGGAATATTTACATAGGTATCTTATATTTAAAGTTCAGACAAATTTTTGATAATCTTAGAGTAAGTATATATTCTATTTGTTGATAAAATATGTGTGTTAAATGCGACGTTTTATGATCTGATAAATTATTTATTGTTTATATTAAGGGGTTATTTCGAATAAACTATTTTTAAAGCAGTATAAAGTTATCAGCATATATTTTCGATTATTAGTTGGTGTTGACTATCCGTACGAATAAATTTATAAAATTATAGATATACAATGACGATGTAAAAGATCACCATAATGTACCTAAATGTACGAAAATAAAACTTTTGTTAATGACGCACCACCGGCACCAGTAATATTTATTGTCAAATCGAAATATTGTGGTATATTAAAAAACAAACAATTATTTTTTATCAAAAGAACCGACAGTTGGCATTGTCTCGCGGCTCCAGCAGGGTTAAATGCAATAAGCTATTGTTTCAGGGGTGAAAGTTTTTAAAAACCCTTCCGCATTGAGGTAGGTTACCAGGAAGAATGAGAATTGTAACAAAAAAGAGAAAGTTAGTCTAAAGGTAAGAAAAAATTTAACATTTGTGCAATCGACCAATAGGGGACCCGAAAATAGAACTTTCTAATTTGTTTTTGAGATTGCTTCAAGTTTGGAGTCATTTGCACGGTAGCTTCCCGAGATGAGTTTCGGTAAAGTTGTCTTACAAAATTATATATTAAAATTAAGTCGGTCTGGTGATTATACATACGAAGCTATATATATATTCTAACAATGACGTCAAAAATATTGGTGTGTCTAAATGAGTAATTTGTGAAGTGATTGTTTTTAAATAGCATAAAAGTTAGTGGCATACGAAACTCCACAGAAGCCTAATAAATAAATTTGGCTAGTATTCCCAGCCAAAATATTTTCGAATCTGACAAAAGATTTATGACGTGTACAACAATAAACTATCTAGGATAATCAAGTGAGTATAATACAATCATACAACTAGCCAAAATACAGTCATTACGATGTATTGTGTTGTAAATTAGGTACGAGATATTTGCTATAACATCGCATATTTGATACAATCTATATACCATCCATAGTTCGATGTAGGTCAGAACGGTTCAATATACTTATATAATTTACATTCTTGTTCGACCGAAGCTTTCCAACAAGACCGCCGGTTCACTTAACCGACAGCGCAGAGCATTTATGCTAACCCTACGAACACTGGCATTCAGCCATCGCGGTGCGAATACGACCATTCGTCCAAATCCGGCCCCAGCATCTGACTACTTAAAGAGTAAGCGAGATGACTGTAACTTTGATTGTGCGGCTGCGAGTCCCTGGTATCGAGCGGGCCGTTGTCATGGCAACAGACAATGGTTTTTGGGTGCATAATATTTTAGGCTGCGTCAGGGTGCGGGTAGCGGAGGGCGCGGGGCGGGGGTAGGTCGAGAGCGGCAGCCATCTTTAAAATTATATTTCCAGTTTGGACGAAGTTCTTCGATTCCAGCGCTACTTTTTCTCTCTATGTAGAGTTGTGTAGGATATGCAGAAGTGGGTTATGCTACGTCGGGTTTTTGAACGCTTTATATTATGTAATATCCTTTGGAGGGTTAAGTGGAATTGTGAAAGAACGTCCAAATAAGGGTTTATTCGTTTAATTTACATATATAATTGTGTAAAATTATGCAGGCATTCACATTAAACGCCCATTGTTATACAGTTGTGACATTTTTAACAAATTGCCCGACGCCTTTGTCGTTTCCCAAGGCAGTTTAATTTTATTAGTATTATCCGTAATTAACAGAAAAACCAACATTTTTAATATTTTGAAATAAAATATAGGTATGAGTATTATTGTACTTATATTAATCTGGCAGTTCAATAAGCCAATTTTAGTTAATATTCCATAAATTTTAATTCGGGGCACTATAATTTATCTGCGTTGTTCCGCTATACGCGCTCAATACGCTAAGAGGCTGACGTTGTCTGCGGCTCGGATTCCCCTCGTAAAGCCTCCGATTAATGTCGCTCCTCTGACAGAGCCTCCCGCCTCGATTAAGCGATATTCTACTACCTGCCCTTCAGTATTTCAGACGAAAAATGTTACTTTACCAGATATTTTTTGCTAGGGGCTTTGTGTAATTGCGCGCTCACCTTGCTGTGTTTGTTGAGGGATGAGGGGATTAATGTTGAGGGATGTATCTGTATTGGAAAGTACTTATATATGTTAGACATAGAAGCTTAATTGTAATTATGACGATGTATGTTAGGTGGGCTAAAAAATGTCAGATATAGAAGCTTATTTGTGAAAGTATCTAATGTTAGATAAAATTAAAAATAAAGTAACATAAAATAAAAAATACACACCATTAGAATGAGAAAAATAAGTCCAAAGTACTTATAACTCACATCATATCTGAAACAAAATAAAACAAGAATATATTATCTGTAGAGATTAAAATACGAAGCATAAGGACTACCTATCTATGAGCTTTTAGGAACCATTTTAAGAATTCGAATCAGTCATTAACATCAACCCTTCTAGAACACCGTGTGAAAGTACTTGTAAGTTTCGTTCAATTTAAACATATTACATAGCACATTTGAGCGTATCTCGCGTAGATAACATGTCGTAAAATAAAAGTATGAGTGTTAGGGAAATGCAGGGAGCGAGCTGCAGTCGGAGGGTTGAGTAAAGCTAGCGACACACTGACGTCAATACCTGCAAAGTGTAAATCTCGCGAGATCCCGTGCCAAATCTCTTTAGCGCGCTCTTGTATTTCAAATGTGTTTGGCAAGGCGTCTCCCTATTATTGCCTTATTGGCCGTATTCGGCATTTTATCAGTAGCCGCGGCGCAACTCTGAGATGTCTAGACGAGGTACTTGGTTCGACGTCCGGACGAAAGGTCACAGTTAAATTGAAAAGAAAATACCCTCGATGTAATGTCGCGGCATCTTCAATTTTTCTTTCGACACGGTCTGAGACGAATTAAATTGAAAGCCTAAATGTTATTGGTCCGTTAAATTAAAGTTGTTTATCCTTTATTTGTCTCAGCGAAATATCTTGTAGAATGATATCATTAGGTTGCTATACAACCTTATAGTCTGCGCGACAATACAAAAGATAGAGCTTGGGGAATTCTCCCTTCATTTCTCTACAACTCAACGACATTGGCGTTCTAAAATAACACTTGTTTGAACGGGTGTATACACATACTTATAAGTACGTGCATCACGATAACGCTGTGGAGTAACCAGTTTTTCAAATGTACTTGAATGATAGCTGCAGGTATCCGTGTAGGTAAAACGCCTGTATAACTAATATACCCGACGAAAACTTACTAGGCATATTGAAAGACATTTTAGTGCCGCAAACTTGATTTGTCCATTTTTAAGTTTTCACATAAAAAGAACAAAAGAATTATTCTTTTAGATCGCTAGATTATAACTTATTTATTTTTGGATAGATACCCACTGGCATATTTTTTTGCTGTAGTTGATTAGGTATTTATTTCGGTAACTATTAAATGTGCCCGTGCGTGTACATGACATTGATAATATAACGTTTTACTATACAGTTTGTGCGAACGAATCCATGTAGGTTTTATTACTTTTTAATCCATAATAATTAATTCCATTTTTAGATGTAAAATTTTATTGGTTCTTATTCCTATGTATATTAGACGAGAGGACCGATATTTCTACTCTTAAGACGTTCCTTAGTACTAAGCCTATAAATTACCAGTAATAAGGTATGGCTACTTGTAAGATCCTGAAGGTTACAGGACATTGACCTTTGACCTTCTGAAGGCCAGAATATGTGAGTATCTAACCTTTACTTAGAACAAAACTGAATTAATAGGGAGGGTTGGGTTTACCTCGTTTAGATACATACCCTCGGACCTTCTAGGATTTGTTCGGCCAAATCTTCTAAATACTTTTACGTGTTTTCTCTTTTATACGATTTAAGTCACAGTATCAAATGTATTTGTTTATTAAATTACCTTAAATACTGTCGCCAGAAAACCCTTAGAAATTACTTGAATTGTTATCAATATAACGAAATAAAAAGACTATTTGTTTACTTTATAATAATATCAAATTGAATAATTTTATTATTACATTACCTTTTATGTGACCTTCATAAAATCAATGGATACAATCCGATTCGTGTCACTGAAAGTTTGAAGATATTCATGATTTTTATATATAATTCGATACATACTTATATAGCTCGGCAATATCATTTTGTCTATGTATGATAGACAAATCGGCATTATGGCTCCATGTTTAGATAGCTACAGGACACCTCTGTAAATGTAGAAGTAGAATTTAAATCTCCGCTGTAGGTACATCGCCTTGAAGGCTTGAAGTGGTTAAGTTAAATCTGAGTATAAATACTACTATTTATCTCGTTCTAAGTGTCGAGGCGGGCTCTGAGTCTGCAAAATATACCAGTATGATAAGCCAAAGAGTTCTAGATAAGATCCAGTATTCGCATACTAAACCTTTCCTTATGTAAATACCATCAAAAAATCAATGTAGATAAGTAATTTATTCAGAGTGGGGCGGCCAAGTGGTCTGTACGACCCCAACTTGGAAAATATGTTCGGGATAATACTATTCTTAGGGATCACTTCGGGACACCTGATACCCACGACTCTACCTATTTCGAGGGATGTCAAAGGATTTTATTCTTCAAATTTATAACATCTAAAAGAATTTTATATGAAAATGGAACAGACATTTGTATCCCCTACAAGATGGATATGCTCTAAATCCTTAATTAAATTATTCTATTTTATTACTGCCGGCTGTACTCCACTAATGAATAACAAAAACCATTTCTATAAAATATACGTCCCACAGAATTATCTAAGAAAATTCGGCGGCCTACTCGTAAATTAAGCACTTTGATCTTCCACGAGACCGGAAAACAAAAGCTGAACGTTAGATATGGCTGCGCCAGTTTATAAATATGCGACACTTAGACAAAACAAAATCTGTGCCAATGTTTAGGTGATCAATGAGTTTTCGCATAGAAAGTCTTAAGTTCCGATGAGGAAAAAATACTTTTCCTTATGTGGCATATCTATAAAACTATCCTATTACTGGCTGACGCCCGCGGCGCCGACGTTCGCTTGCGTGGCATGTTTATAATAATATCCCATAGCCTTTTTCAGCTCTTATACTGAGCGCTTCTCTGCAAAATTTAATTTATAGTAGTGATAAAAATATAAAATCTTTATACCGATTATTGTATTACAATATACAACAATCGGTATTACCATTTTATATTATAATTTTCTAACACAACATTATGGTTATTCTAGACGAGTCTTAATATCTCAAATTGTGATATGCCGACGCGGTGACGTTTTGATCGAATTACACTTACAGTAGTGTCAAAATTTCTTTAAGCACAAAGCGAATAATGTTTATTTAAGTCTGTTTCATATTGTACCTGCTTTATTTCTAGCATTTACCTTATATCTAAAGTAAAGTATAGTAAAGTCTCATTGTTCTGGTCGTAATTAATAACTTTTGTTCCATAATAAAGAGTAGTTACCCACCAGCTTAAGTTAACACCTAGCACCTGTTTTGAAGACAATTCCTCAATTACAATTAGAGTTTGGCTGGTGCCGTTAACTTAATAAGCGTCGGCCATGTTACCCAGCCCTGGCTTAAATTTCTCTAATTATGTTAATTTCAAAATAAAGTTATGCCACCGCACTTGTAAGGGTCCCTTGTCCGTCCCATTTTGCCCACTCGCCCCTGTTTCGCAGTGTGTTGCTTACAAACAAATTATTTTTATAGGCATCGTACCTACATATTATGCTTGTTGTTGTTTATCATTATTGCGTAAGCTCTTATTTATATAACGTTTGTAATTGAGTTGCCTGTTTATAATATACAAGTATTTCACGCATATTTAGTGTATTTATTTTATGTAAGTAGGTAAGTATACATAAGTTGCTTAATAATGAGTAGAAAATCATAATCAACGAGGTATCGTTGATTATGTAAATCATTTCATGTAGGCACATGAATATAAACCTTGTAGGTATACAAGGTTTATATTCATGTGCCTACATGAAATGATTTAACGCTTTGTAATGTAAATTTGCTGAAGAAACACTATTAAAAGAATCATATCTACTATGTGATTATTTTGACTTTCTGCTCTCCGTCTCCCTACATTTTTGAACTATGCTAAATCACACACTCCGCCGTGCGCGCAATATGGCGTACAAAGTTTTCTCTGTATGCATCAATATATAGATTCATGTCTGTATATCTTAGAAGGGGTACACAGAGATGTATTACACAACCACATCTTTTTAATAATTTCTGCCTTGCTATTGCGTAAAAAGTCACAAAAAAATTCAACAGCTTTTCTTAGGGAACCGGCAATTGAATCAGAGACCACACAACTGATCAAAATTAACGCAAAACGAATGAGCTATTTATAATACACGGAGCATATTATGAATAGGTATAAAAACATTAGTATGGAAGTAAACATTAATAATTCAGTTGTAGCTTACAGCCTCAAGCAATGAATTTTGCTAATTATTTGTAACAAAATCTCTTCGGTAGCCATATTAATAAAAACACATAAATGGTGACATTTCATTAGCTATATCCGTAATAGATAGCCATAAACAGCATGCGCCTAGTTTACTGCTTATTGCTATAATATACATTACACAACCTACTGTGTATCTTTGATGTCATTTACCAACGTTAAACGCTTTGTATATTAACGTAATGAAGTAACGTTACATTGTATTATATGCTACTAGGCTTCGCTCGTGACTTCATCCGCGTGAGTTACAGTTTATTGGCACAATATCTCCGATCCTATTGAACAGATTTAGATGCTACTAAAATGAACTGAAAACCGCATCAAAAACCGTTTAGTAGCTTTTGTGTGGCGCTGAAACATACCTACATATCTAAAGGAAGACAAATATTACATCTATAGATTTTGCCTGTTTTAATGGTTTTCTTAAATATCATAGGTATAGTGACAGTTTTATGATATAAACTGTTATACGTAAAGCATCAAATTACTGTCTATATAACCCATAACCGTAATTGGGCTCTTGCCGTTATCCTTTAAAACCCAATGCTATTTATTGCATTCACAAGAACGAGAAACAAAGCTATACATCTACACTCCGCTGCGCGCTGACGCGCTTCGCTGTCTCATTCTCGCGAATGGTATGACAATGCTTTAACAGATGGTGGTAAGGTCTTTGAGATTTATTAAGTCAGAATTAATCAGATATTATAATTGAATAGTATTAGCCCTGTTTTATCAAATCCATTATTGAATTATATATATTGAGTAGGTATGGCAAGGTAAGATTATAGTTCATCACGCTGGCTCGATGTGAGTTGACTTCACACGCCTTCAAGTATTTTATGGAGATCTCTCAGACATGCAAATGTCCTCATGATGTTTTCCTTCAACGTTACAGTGAGCAATATTTAACTATTTAATACGCACAGATCATTGAAACGTCCGAGTTGCGTGCAGTAAGTTTGAACTTAAGACATCTGCGTGGTATGCCAACAGTCACCCGACTCAGATACAATAATAATATAATAATATTCTATTATACATAGCAAGACCCAGACCAAGACAAACATTCATGTTCATGCACACAAATCTTTCACTTTGCGGGAATCGTACCCGCGACCTCAGGCGTGATAGTCGGTTACACTAACCACTACGCCATCGAGGCCGATATTGCTGTTATTGATCAATTGGATACTGAATATAAATTAAATATAATTAATTGTTAATACCTATAATAATACCTAATAACTACTAACGATTGCGTTTAACTTAGTCGTTATCGTTTGTTTGTAACGCATTCGTGCATTAACTACTTGACCGAGTACCTATTATGAAATTTCGCATACCTATTGTCAGGGATTCAAAAAAGGACATAGAGCACCATTCATCCAAATAAATATAGTTCAATCCAATTTCTTTAAAAATAAATATGTTAGATCAAATCATAATAAGGATCTGTATTTTAATGATACTTAATAGCAAGTGTATCACCACCTATTTTATTTAGATATATACTTCTCAAATAATATAAAAGATATAAATAAAAATGGTGTTTTAGTAGTAATATATTTTCAAATATTGAACTCAATTCCGTAGATTTGAAATTTTGCTTCAGACATTGACGCCCGAAGCGTAATGTGCGTGGCGATAATATCACCATTCGTTTTATCTCGTTTAGATACACGAACTGACTACAAAATGGCTTAGCAAAAACCTTACAATAGTACGGGCATAGCCCAATTTAAAAAACTGTATTGAATAGATCCAAATGTTGGTGGAAATAATCGCCTGGAGTTCTAAAGAAGCATGTAAATATAGAAAAAATGTAGGGACAGGTTATGTATTATCATGACAGCTCATTGTGAGAAGGTTTTCTCTCCACCCTTTGTTGACTCTTTGTCCATATCTTGTCCTTTTTTATAGAAAACACAAATGGTATGGCGTTCGAAGTTATTTTTCTGACATAAGCTAGCTGCCCTTGTATATGCCGACTCAGAACAAAAAATACACAATACGCAGATATATTTGTATTCGTTCTGAAAATGCTGAGCGTATCTGTATTTTTATCTACATCTCACACATTCAGATATCGTATCTACCTAGGCAATTTATGAAAGTTGATTTTTCCCATTTTTCTTATTTTCAGCAGGTAACCAGATGCCTATCTGATAAAAAAATAAGGTAAATTCTTATGTTTCGTTGCGAGGTTTCCCTTGGGAAGGCAAGGGATGTGCGTTTGTCAAATATGAATAATGAATACCGTGTAGTCACCTCACCAATACACTTTGCCCTTTCGATATACTTTATAAATTTAACACGTAACATCATATTTTACCTTCGTAGGTACTTAATATGTAAAACTCTGAGCTCGAACGCGTAGGTAAGTAACATGAAAACTGAGTTAGGCGTCTGTGAGTAATACTATGTTGGGGCTGTACGTCAAGGGAGGGTCTTAGTAAGTAGGTACGTCAGCTTGCTTTAATAAAAAATATTATTCCATTAAATAAACATTATTTCCATCGAAATTTCATTTTAGAATGTTCTTCCCCTAACTTATTGCCTCGTTGGTTCCGTGGCATAAGTTTGCGCGCAATCGTAAGATTATGGATATCAGAATCAGGCAAAATGTTATTAGTTTTATCTTTTAGAAAATTCTCAGTAAATGAGGAATACGTAAAACATAAAGTCTGGAAAGGTGTAGGTGTAGTAGACGGCTTTGGGCTCACTCTCTATTACGTGGGACTTAAATAATTATATAGTTAGAGAAACGTTAGGTGTATTAACCCTTCTGCTTATCATTTTGAGAGGCCATTTATAAGCATAAGTCTATAGTTTTCTTAATTTTATAATATTATAATCGAAATATCAGATGATATTTTGCTAAAAAAACGGTGTCAAGTAATATCAAGACTGACTATAAATTATCCCTTAAAGCGACATGTACCTTATATAAATTTAGGGTTTTATATAATATAAAAACTTTTATCAAAGCGTTCTTTGTAATGAGTAGCAATGATGAAAGCTTGAACGAGGAGCGAATGAAAAATTCACCGAACACTGTAAAGTCAGTCTCGAAACGTATCGCCTACCTAAAATTACACACTTAATGTGTGAACAGGGTGGTAGGCGCGGGAATAAATTAATCTTACCCACGTAGGTACTTAAGTAGGTATCTGCGTAGAATATACGAAAATCTCATATATATCCAATGCTAACACGAGTATTTCTTTTAAAATTAGCGCGTAAATTGTACTTCACTTTAATAAATTGGTCGAGAACCCCAATTCTTGCCTTCAGTGATGAAAACTTTGTTAGCGTGCCTTTGAAACGCTGAGACAGATATTGTTATGAATTTATATCTTAACATGAAATTATCTGAAATATTTTTAAGAAAATTTTTCATTCGACAGTCGTGTTTAAAAATGGAAAAGTGTAGAAACGGTCGGATTCCGCATACTTATACATGTGTGGCGTTGCCGAGAGCGTGTATGAAAGTTAGCGTTCGGCAGTATGAAACATGTGTGTATAGGATAGACGGACGTAGGTCTGGAGACTGTCTCATTCAAAATATAGCTGGGGAGCGCGCGCCGAATATGAAACAGGGTAGCGTCGGGAAATAAACATTGCTGTTTACTATTTAATATGAAACCACCAATAAAAATAAATTGCCTGCAAAATAACCACTTTATACAATTATCATTGATGCCTACTATGCAATTTTTCGCTTACAGCTTATGAAATCATATTTATAATACTACAATGTAAGATGCTAATTAGGTAAAGCGAGTACACAGATTGTAATTAGACATATATCTGGCTTTACATAATATTATAGTACCTATCATATTACACAGGTAGGTATTTATAGTCATAATTTGCCCTTTAAAATCCGCCACCAAGCAATATAGCGATATGAAATAAGGCAATGAATATTAATTTAAATGCCACACGTTGCAGACGCTCTTTGTGAAAGGGCAGACATGTTCGATATTAGCAGTCGTTGAGAATGTCTCACGATGTTGCATTCGGCTGTCGACGTAACGTCAATGGTCGATATCGTCCGTATTTTACGTAGTTTTAGGTGAGCACTCAACCAGTATTATCGTAGTTAATATACACTTAGTGAATCGATATTAACCTTTTTTGTAAGAATGGCGTCACTGGAACAGGCGGCCATTTTAAAATTGTCGTGATGTCGTAATAAAATTCTTGGTTTAAAATTGCTACGCGACGTAGCACGATCTACGTGAATTATTACACTACATACCAAATATATTCTCGGCATATGACACGTAATAAAATGACTAAATTATCTGTTTATAAACACTGACTAGTAAGTTTAAATAGAAGAGGGGTTCCCAAAACCTGATGGTTAAAACACGTTGAGGCGCCTACGCAGCGAGTGAATGAAAAATTATGCGTAGGTTGAATTATCTGCTTACATTATACATAAGTTTTACTGTCTTGTGGACTGGATATCCGCTTTAAAACAACTTTTATAACTTCAATTTTATTGAACACTATTGTTAGAAGTAGGCGCTTTGTTTGACACACTCTTCTATGTTTTAATTTAAATTTTAGGAACAAGTAGAGCACGGCCGTCTTCAATGTACGAGGTATTTAAGCTATTGTTTTACTTTCAGACATTACAGACATTTACATTTTAATATAACTCCTTTATCTCCATAGGTATAAGAATATGTTTAAAAATATAGTTTAGCTTAGGTTATATTATGCGATTAAAGTTGTCTATTGATATGATCAATTAACATTTACTTCTAGCTGTTGGCCTTCACAATCTGCTGTTATGTTAATATTCTTAGGTAGATAAATAATATCGTTTGCTATTGTCACACATTTATTTCTAAAACTGCCAATTATACAATCTAATTAAGCTATTAAATGCATACCGCGTATCCATAATACGTACGAAGTTTCATATATTATTAAAGGAATACGGTTTAAAATGGAATTAATTAGTAACGGAACATTGCCTCGTCGTCTTGACACCAGAGACGAGTAGCGTAACACAAAATATTAAACCCTCCTCTGTTCGAAATTCAAATACCTCTATGTGTTTTCTTTTTATGCTATGAAATATGACAGCGTTTTTGTAGGCTGTACTTCCCCGATGGGTGGTACAAATAACAACTATCAACACAAATTGTAACCCCTTGTTCCATTTGCCAAATTGGCTGCAGTTTTACGCCAAAATTTTAACATGATATCGTTCCAAACAAGTTCCTATTATATTGGCTCGTACATTTCATTTACAGAAAGTAAATTAATGTGGCAATATTTTCTGTCGGTAAAATATCAATAGCAAGCATAAAACACCTAACATTATTTCTTAAAATTACATAAAGTTCTCAAAATCAAGAAAAGACACAAAAAATAATTTGCATAAGTTTATGGAAGTGAATGACTATAAAATGTCATCTGTTTAACGAAGATTCTCTTTTTAAATATACATTAATGTCCAAATACTTCACAAAACTCGTAAAACTTACACATGGCATGGAATATGAACGGATTGACGAATTAAACACACAGCTGACAAAGTCAAGACTCGTAGGCTCCGTGCTATCTGCGCCTCCCTCGGCGATGAATATATCACAGAGCGTAGCAATAAATGTTGAACTTTATAGGTAATAAAATAAAGTTTAATTTACGATAACACATTGTAACAGTTAAGTTTTTTATAAGGTGGCAGCGTGTCAGTAAGTAGCCAGTCCGCAGCACGGGCTGATGACAGCGCGACCACAACAATCGGTACGAAGAATAATCGCTACACGTTTTATAGGTCGTAATTGTTGTCATAAAATGGTAACAAAAGTTGTTTTTACGTTCGGCACGAGAGGCGTGTTTATCATCCCGTAGTAACGATACAGAATTACTCAATGATTATGGTGGGAACCACCGCGTTTTATAGCATTTTAATTGTTTTACTCGATTTTTAGGTGTTTCTCACACGACTATTTGTGGTAGATCAGTTGCGGAACTTTATTGGTCATTTATTTCACTCAATATGATAATGTAAGGATATAAAGTTTCCTTGAATGGGACATCTGTATATCGAGAAATACAGCACAACTCATATAACTTTCCATACAGACTGTAAATGGGTAGATGTCTCCCAAATTATGTTATTGACAAAATTAACCAATGCATTTTAATTTAACATATCATATCATATATGTACTGTAGCTATACAAAAATTAATACCGAGAACGGATGGAGAGAATATATTAAAATATTTAATTAGGGTTCAGGCGAAACTGGCTTCGCGGGACGTCCCATCTGTTCGGGATTTAACAATGCAGCGTTTCTTTGAAGAAATCGCGGCTGGCATAAAATAATTCTAATCAAAATTCATATATTGTGTGTTCCTCGTACTTGTCGACTACGATTACTATGAGTATAAAATTTAATAATGGATTCGATTCGAGCGTGACTTCAAAAGATAATGGACATGTACGTGCAGGGAACGACCGAGTCGGGCGTTGCTTATGTAGGCAACGAGCTCCGTGTTTATTTAGTAACACATGGTAAGGGATATTTTCCGTTTTGTAGGCGTAGTTCGACGTCCGTCCTCAGGCGCCAACTGACTCACCGGCTACGGCCGATTGTTCGACACTAAACGTCGATGGAATCGGTAACTCAAGCACTTTACGGCCGACTTTAATAATATATGGGGCGTTGCGTAATTTTCCTTTAGTTTCGCCTTATGCGAATGTTAGTGCAAATATTGGCTTTGGGCGTGGTTTGTGAACGATATCCAATACGTAGTAGTGGCTCGCATCCGTAAATAATAATAGTCAGGAACGCCGGCGCCTCGGCATGTAATACCGCTCTCATTAAACAAGTGTTACACGACGTTGAACGTAAATATTTTTGGTCGTTAATCCAAAGAATGGTCGGACGCGATTTGGCATTTTTTTACACTATAAACAATTCTCAGCGCTCGTTAACAAGAAAGATGAGCTCTAACAGCTTCGGTTTATGGACAGTAAAGTCGTCGGCACGCGTGTGTTTGCACGACATTTGCTACTTGATAAATTCAGTTTAACCGTAGTTAAGCTGGCCGAATGAAAATCGGAGATCGTGCTGCGATCGCGGAGCCTCGTTTTAGAAATAAATTGCTCCCTTGAGCAGGTGGCGGGAGAAATTAGAAAGCCCAAGATGAATGCGGTTTTTAACTTGTGTATAATTAGATTAATGAAATGTAGATGTAGAGATACGTTTGCGTGTCGTTTTCTCACCTAACAGTATTAAAAGCCTTAAATTACGATACGAATTAGCATTTAGGAAATGTATCGATGGAAATGAGGAGACAAAATTTGGATTTATCACATTAAATGTGGGGTTAAAGACCGTGTGGCACGTCGGTTCGACTCCGAGTGTAACAATCGTATCGATGCATCGAGTCAGTGACCGCACGACGCTTACTCGGTTGCACGACTCTACATATTTGTTTGCCGTATATCACTGGACTCATTTGCAATCTCTGTGAATATAAACATCTGTAGAATACCTACCTACTGATATATTATACTTGTGTTAAATGTGTCTGAATTTTTAATTGGATCCCTTATACGTAATCTTTGCATCCTTGGCACCAAATCCTTCGTTAAAGTTAATTATTTCATTAGGATGAGTCCGAGAGTTACGAGAAAAGGGTGCTTTAATTGTAAACGTAGTTAGGTTTCATTAAAATCTACTCGAACGCCCGTAGAATTCTTTAGCATAAATAAAAATACACTTCAAGGTATGCATACCAATGATATGGATATCCTTTATTTTTCTCTCAACACATTTTCGAATAATCAGATTTTAGAATGCATGAGAATTGCATCGTATTTCATCACAAAATCGAAAACACTACCGGTAATAAGTTCGACTACCCTATTTCCTAAAAATGTCGTATATCTAGAGGCAAATCGAGTTTTTCTATCGAATATCATATCCGTATCTTACGTATACCGAATGTATCGAGAACTAACATCGGAGCGGCGAGCGCAGGTAGGGAGTCAGATAGCTTGGTTTATAAATAGGTAAAGTGCGTAAATAGAAGCGGTTGTATCGACTTTGAGCCGCTACCAATCGATACGTGATATCGTTGCCATATTACGTCATAAATCCCTCCTACTTCCAACCCAAACTAAGCCATGCCTTTAGAAATATAAGGTAAATTTTTGAGTGTAACTATCCCTCATGTGTTTGCTTATACCTACACATGTAATAGACGGAAACGCACACACAACGGAGGAGATATGAGTGCATGGATAGTTAAAAGTTAAATACCAACATGTTTTCATGATGTTGAATCTTTTCTTAATCAAACTAATGGAAATTGCCAAGTTTAAGAGTCAGTAAGTAATTTCTTTAGTTATAGTGTTTTCGTTATTGGGTTTAATGGGTGGAGGCTGTTTCTTTGGTAACGAAATTACAATTTTTATTTCCTTGATATGATTTTGAGTATTGAAAGCGTTCTTAGTGTGTAATTATGAATAGCTACCGAAACGTGTATGATATTTTGTAAATGGATGAGATAGAAACTGCATTTGTGGTCGTTAATACAACAGCGGATAGGTATTAATACTCCTATCTTTTGAAGGGGAAAGGGTGGATCTTTAATTTCAAATGCAGGGGACGGTGACCGGGTTATGTGAGATATTACCTAGTTAACCACGCCGGTGGTAAACCTCAGGACGTGAATGGGATATATATGGGGAATTGTATAGGATTTATAATCGAGTGGAGCCCCTTTTTATTTTAGCTCCCGTCCGCTTTTTTCTCTGCGTGGAGAGCAGACACCAATACACTTAGACTGATCTACGTTTTCCACGTAGCCGCCTAGGTTCCACTGAGAGGTTTCTGTATTATACACGTGCCTACCGACGCGAGGTCAGCCATTTTATACTTTTGTGAGCTGAATTTCAACAATTTCTTTGTAAGTCAAGTTACAATTTATTTTGGTACGTTTCAAAGTGTAGTCAGTTGTGATGAATAAGTCAGTTGATTTTTATATTAGGTAGTACTAGTCCTCAATCAACATCCGTTGGATGTAAAGATGCAGGATATTAGTATTATATAATATTCTTATTTTAATTAAATCTAAGCATGGATGCGTTTATAAACGACCACTTTTAAATGTTTTTTGCACATTTCATGATACTAAGATTAATTCTACGACGGAAATGTAGTTTTAACCTGTCAATTGAAAATTGAAGATTCAAGTAAATTGAAATACTAGACATAATTAAAATCTTACTGTGTTAAGCCTCCGGTGTGCCGATGCGACTCAATAGAGAGACGCCTAAAAGTGCCGTAATGAGCCTAAAGTTTGAATATAAGTATTATTACAACGTCGATATTATAATATAAGTTGGCTAATGAAATGTGCTGAATTTTCGTTCGAACCAGCTGGCACGTAGCGGCTGTAACGACATCATGGACGTGATCTAAGCCTTGTTTTATCTGCTCGATATCTTTACGTATCTATACACTTACCAATGAACAATAGGTATACCTACTAGGAATATTTACTCTCGTTTGTCGTATTACAGAATGTTTGTGTCCACTGAGGCGTGGACTTGATATCCAAGCGACGCAGTTTACCAAAATATACGGACAAATTTACCTTATACAGGTAAACTTGGCGAGTTATTTACCGTGGCCTCGTAATGTTTCGGGCTTTATGTTTTTGTCTAGTCGTTTGGCCAATATGAACCAAGATAATACATATATTCAAATATTTATGACTATTATCACTTGATTATTTCTATTGAATAAACTTTATATGTTATTATTCAATTTTGTTATAAGTCTCGAACAAAGAAAATTCAAACTACTAGTCCATTAAGCTACACAAATTGCGGTGTCTGATACCAATATTAATGAATCAAATCAAATAAATTGTGGAAATGACACCGTATTACTATCCGGATAGCTATACAAATCTATGATAGGTACCTATAATATTCTAATTTAAAACCATAAAGATATGACGCTCGCGCTGAGAATAAATAAAAAAATTAATAAGTTTGATAGTTTTAGATTAGATCCCGACTGCGATGTATATTTTAGTTATGTGTTCAGTTGAAATACCACGGGCGTTGGATCCCGGCTCGTTATGGCCAAACTTTGTACGAACGGGTACCGTCTCTTAAATAAAATCTTAAAACTTTTATCTTTTACTTTGATAACGCACCTATTCCGGGACGGAACTTCTATTACATTCGCCGTTCTACGGTGATTTGTGAGAAAAATGTAAAAAGATTCAAGGAGATCCGAAATCGAGTTTGTCTTTTCAATATAAAATACGAGTAGCCTGCCTTTTTTCTTAAAGCATAAAAGTTTTTGTTACTTAATGTTATTTTTCGGTTGTAATACTTAAGTAGTCAATTAAACAAGTGTTATGGCATACACATTAGCATTTGCATAGATAACAAATAATAAATGAAAACGTCATTTTAAAAATATAACTCTAAACATGAGGTGATATTTTGGGCGTTAAACTAAAAAGATCATGAAATCGACACGCCTCCTCTATAGCTCTAATATTGTTTTTGACCAAGATCCGAAGTTTTTTACTGCCCGACTAAAAGTTTCCACTATAATAATAATTAACTAAACGACGGTACCAGAAGTAGCGACCAATTTGATTCGATATCGTGTTAAAAAAATGTGCACGGGTCTTACAATTCTTTTACGATCGAACTTTATAGCTTTTTTATGTTTTTCCAATTGCCCTCGGTTGACAATCCGATTCGTGTAAATTCTAGCAAAATATGTGTGTGAAGAATCCAAAGCTATTAAAATGCAAATTGGATGTTAAATTTACTATATTATATGTATAATAATGACGTCCGTAGGCTTTGACCGCATGAGGTAATTGATATACCATGACCACTTTTTAATCCATTAATATCTAACTATTGCTGTATACGACTTTGAGTGCTTAACATTTAAAGCAATACAATTTGTGATTTTATTTCCACGTTAAAATTACTATAATAATTCTTTTAATAACCTGGTTTAATTTGTTGGATGTTAAGCTAATATTATGCTAAAGAAATTGAAAACTAGACGTTATTTCGTACCACACTCGTAAATAAAGCGACATCCGCGATAATCACAAGGAAAACAGCCATAATGACGAAGAAATATGAAAGCTTCCTCGTCAAAGATTACAGCAGCAAAAATGTAGATTAAGCTCACTGAATTTAGGTATTCAAGAAGCAATGTTCCTACTATGGGCCGGATTTAGGCGAAATTAAATCATTAGAAACATCTGCGTTCCTGGAGCTAAGTATTAAAACGATGTCGATAGGTAGGCACCGACTATATCGCCCTCTCTTTTATCCCCGGTTTTTAATCCAGCCTGCCTACATGTAATATATTTTAATATTTACCTGCGACGAATGCCAGTATTTCATGTAAATCCCAGCCTCCATACTGATTAAACTCTCGAGGGGGCTAATTCATTACGAACATGTATAATCGAAAAATTAGATACACGTGTCGACGCAGCTTTTGCTTAATATTTATTACACCCCACATTTTTCCGACCCCGGGGAGATTTTTCTTAAAAATATTTATCCAATATACACAATCAGTGCCGCCTCATCACTTATGAAAAATCGTTTCTCTTCAGAAAGTCCTCTATAAAAAGCTCATTCCAAATTAAAATTAAGGTCTAGCGTAACTAAAGAAAATAATCTTATATTTTATCAAAACATTGCAATGTGAAATACACTTTACTACGTAGAGTTTAAGTGAATATTCGCTCGTAGGTCGCAGCATTTACGACCTATTTTCAAATGGTGGCTGTCAAAATAACTGGTTGTTTTTCAAGATCCATTTGTGTGGTGCGCCACACTAGCTCTGAATTATAGATGTTAAAAGAACAACAAAACATGTCGATATTTTAGTCACGTTAGATAAAGTGTTAATAGTTATATAAAACCAGCGCAAACGGGTATTTGCTGTGAGATTTTCTTTTAAAATACCTAACATATGCGTACGGCAATAATACTTATTACAAAAATATCATTTATGTATATTATTATAGTTTAAAGCAATTTAATACATAATGTATAATGTTTATGAAGATGATTACGTAGATAAAAGTGTTAAAATATGGTCTAACTTAACAGTTCATGGTCGCAGTGTTATCACTATACCTACATGGCAAATAATCGTTGAAGGAACTGAATCTTAAATATTACGTATAAGACAGAGTTCACTAGTTAAAGAAATATTATATTTAATAGTGTTTATCTTTAAAATCGTACGGTGGGTAACACTACTAGTACCTCCTGTACATAGGTGCCGTGGAGCGACTCATTATAGGCACTCTTAGTAAACGTATACTGGTCAGAGTATATAACACACCTCCATCGAGCAAGTCCATTAACATCAAGCGTTATTGAGGCCGTATCTCGAACCCCGAGCCACTCGGATAGCCCCACGTTCCATTAAAAGAAACGATAAAATTACATTATTATGTGTTAATAATTTAAGTGAAAGAACGCCTCTCCGAGTTTCCATAGTGACAAATTAAAATTCGTATTCATTTTGTACTGTAAATCTTTCATATTGGACGTGCAATTAAAGATTTAGTATCCGTATACCGGGATACGAAATTGAGTTTCGCCTTATCGAGTGTGAAATACTTCTCCGCCAGTAGCTTAATTCTACGTTCGCGTGCAACATTTCGTCATACTACGCTTGAGAAATAAAAAGCTGTTTCACGGTTTATTTTTTAATATTTTCGAAACGACTTTTTTGGTCTGATCATATGTTAACATGAGAGTCTTCTTTAATTCCTTAATGATTATAATTTCGATTGTAACATTTAAGTACCTACCTGCTTATTTTTCGTAAAATCCTCGGCACGGAGGTCGCGTTTCAACACATACATTCACGTGTAAACCTTTCGAATAGGGGTGCGTCTAGAGTCGTACAAGCTATAATATATTTCCGATAGCTTCTCCACGATTCAGATAAAAAAGCATGTTCTAAGGCGGAAGGCCGATGTAAATTTAGTCGGTGTATCTACCTGTGAAAGCCGAAAGGCGTTTACTTGGGATGTCTCATAAAATTAGTATCTAACTGCTTTGCGTATTATCAGACCTGTTTTGAAGCGACCGAACTCACATGAAGTGCGTAGGTATTTTAGCAGATTAAGATTATATTTGACACATTATCAACGTAGGTAAAAATACTGTGAGTGCAAGTAAACTACCTCCTTTTTTGTAAAATATAGGCCTGATAATTTCTGGCGGGCTCATTACAGCCGGTTCCCCTATCGGCTTATTTTAATTTAAACATTTTCTGCACAAATTATAATATTAACTGTTTTAAATAAGCTATCTTTGCTGTGAAGGAAGTGTTAATATTCCTTTTTTAATTTTGTCGGCAAAGCAAAAAGGCTACGTTCAAAATGTTTACTTACAGAGTGTTTGTTTGAATCGATAGAGCTGAAATATTGAAAGAACTTAAATGCATGAAATTTCAGTGGGTAATAAACAAGATTAAAATAGACAAGCAATAAATTGCTGATTGTTTTGACGATTCTTCAGAATATCACTTCCCTGGTTATTTTTGAAACAAAACAAAATTAGTCGAATAAAATAGAATACTTACGAGTATAAACTACTACTTAGATGTTGAACGGATAAAAAGATTTTCTTATGGTAATGCAGATGGTAAACAGATCCAGATCAAATTTCATGTAAGCATATATCTACATAGAGTTTAGAAGCATAATGTAATAGGCATTCAAATCCAGAAAATACGACATCCGACGAACTTTGTATTTGAGAACACCCTCAAAGGGAAGAAAAATTACGCATACATTTTGCCGAAACACGAAAGCACCATCACCGTGATCATTGATGTTCACGAGACAACTCATTTGAAAACTATATCACTTATTCCAATTAAGTAATTGGTGGCTACCGGTGTGGGGATAATACTCTCACATTACCGCTAACGGTAAGTGTAGGTACATTAAAGATAATATCGACTCTGCGAAATCGATACGCATTGCTCCCTAACCTACCCTGCGTCGCTGTGTAAGTTATGTGGCGAGGCCAGTGTTTGCCCGCCAATCAAGTGCCGTATTTTACTGCTACAAGCCGACACTAACTTACCACAACGAGCACTGGCTCTCGGTTAATGAGACAGCATCGTTTTAGTGTCAAACATGAAGCGGTACACGAATAGCTAGCCGGGAAATAAACAATTGTTGTCACAGAGAAACCGCAAGTTTGCATCAGTGTGGACTTATTAGACTAACTTTTTTGCCCGCAGTAATAAAAAAACATATAACAAACAAAAATTTAAGAAATGTTCTTTCTGAAACGAACGCAAAAGACAAAAGTTTTTCGTCTGCGTTGGTCCTAAGCTTTGATAACAAACATGATTGCGATTTAAAAATAAAAAGCAATACGTATTTTTATTTGTGTTTAAATAGCACAAGCACACTTTAATTTTAAAGAGGAGCTATTAAATTTGCCTAAATTACGTAATTAAGATAAAATTAAATACGCCAATGGCAATATATATAATATATCGTATCCGTATTATGATATTTTCATTAACGCAGCATAACAATATAAAAATTACCCGTATGTAAACAAACATATTTTTAGTACTTCATTTAAGCGTTTATTTTATATAGATTCCAAAATAATTATTTAAATTGAGACTGTACCTAGTGGAATGAGTGGAATTTCAGTATATATATATATATATACATATATATTTAACTTGTATTAATATTGAATTTAAACTACTTTATACGGATTTAACCGCATTTTATTTGAAATGTATTCAATGTAACAAACAATATGTAACAAGTATTTTATGTATAAAATTCGCACAAACGTGACTCAACATCTGTATTAATAAATTGTGTCAAAACTACAACTAGATATCATAGGTACATATACGAAGAGAACTATTCATCGGCTCAGCATTTTGTGTACCGGGTTGCACAAGAAATAAATAGAATCTATATCGCATTACGCACCATAGGTATTATTGCTCTAAATCAATTGAAACATTTCAGTGTTATTAAACGACAGTTTGAAACGGTGTCCGACAATAAGAAATTATACTGTTGATGTCATAAACATATTGAGTGTATGTCATAACATCAATACATATCTCCTAATGTTTTCTCTCGATTAAATATATGAAACGTCCAAAATAATATTCGATTACATGCGTGACAATCGATATTAACATCGATATGCATCTATGAATACATCGGAATTCCTACAAATAAAAGAAAGTGAACTCTATTTACACGTAATCTAATATAGGAATTCAATTTGCAATCATTTAGTTAATATTATATACCTACTGAGTGGTAGCTTACCTACCGAAGTTTCTCTGCTATAAACGGATGTTATAATAACAAAGGTACAAGGTCCTTGTTTATTATTATGGAATTGCGTCGATACGAGACATACACAGGCAAAACAAACAATAAATTCAATATATGTCATCAAGTAAATAAAATACACCTACAAAGTCTTGTCCTGTGACAATGTTAAACAAAAAATGATGTTTAAAATCGTCTCGTTATCTCAAAACAAAAAAATACTCTTAAGAATTTTCAGTGAAGGAAATAAATGCATAGAAAAATTCTTTCTTGTTATAGAAAAGGCGGGAGAGGGCCGGGGCACACGTCGCCTCAGCCTACATATTTTATTGAGCCGAATGCACCACGCGGCATGACGCTGCCAGATAGATCTCAAGATACATATTATTAGGTAAGTGTTTCATGTTTGTTAATGGATTATCGTTTACTTTTTGGACTTGCGTTTCGATTTCCCGCGCTTGCATTTAAATCGATTACAGAATCAAAGAAGGTGACTGTATATTAATTAATTTATGTCACCTGTCGGCCCACCCGGAATCGTTAGCTACACTTGCAGCTTGACATACACGTTTAATCGTACAATTTGTGTGACAGCTAATTGTTTAATTGTATATTCGATGTAGATTTTATGTAAATGAAGCAAACAAAAACACTTTTTCATGTTATCTTCACTCGATTAAAGAAGGATTTTGAACACAAATTGAATTTATTCAAAATTCTATTATAATCGAGTGAATTTTATTTTAAAGAATCCTTATAGAAAGACTATTTTGTATTAATTTGAGATTAGATTATAGCGACTGATTTATACCCACTTAAATTTTGATTCACAGATCATTAGTAGGTACTATAAATATCATGTTAAAATAAAAGAATTGGCTTCGTAGTTTATTCACAAAAATTTATAGCAAGTGGCATATATTTTTTTAATACGTGGTACATTATATTGTGACAATTAGAGAATTTAGACTGTTATATATATCATAAATATAAACCTACGCAAAGGTTAACGAAACTTCAATGATAAGATCAGACCAATGATATCTATTAGTTATTGTCGCTTAATACAAAAATATCCTTCCAAAAAAACAAAACGACGTGTCTAACATCAATTCTCGTAACATTAAAACCATCAACCATCAATCATTGCCCTCAACAGCAGTAGTGAAATAAAAAAGCGACATAAAGATCAATATCTGGCGACACATCCTTGTGTCTAACCTCTCGTGTACCACGCACGGAGTTTATAGCATATCAGTCCGTGCGGTATTCCCTAACTGCACTTCAGAGCTCCCGAACCTACTACCTACTGTGTATAGGTGTGTCTATAACACGCAGCTACTCGCATTCATAACACGTAACTTATGTTTTAGAAGAATTCTCTATCTCTTACCAAAGTAAAATCTACGTTTGGTTTTTAAAATTGAAGTAAGTTTACTGACCTAGCTCTGAAATGCTTTACGTCTATGATCGATTTTCAAATTCAGCAATCCTTCGTCTCGAAATCTATCTTTTCTTTGTCGCTAGCGCGGCACGTCATGTAGCGTCTACGATTCCCGCACGGACCAAATATGTGTTTGTGTGATCCACAGACAATTGTTCCGGATTTGGCCGTTTGTGTCTATGATTTGTATGTTTGTCCCCTCGCGATACAGGGATTATTCCGTAGTGCGGGAGCCGTCTTTATTCAAACGAAAGAAAAAAATACGTACGTTAAATAAGTATAACCAAACCTTTTTCCTTGATGTTAAGCTCCAAAGACTTATTAATATTGTTTTCCGTCGCATATGCAGTTTGGTATGACATCGAAACACTTATTTCTGTAATAGTACAGCTACATATTCCTCACGTTTTCACGTATAGAATATACGTAGGTGGATACTCACAATATTGAAGTTGCATTTTAGACAAATTGTCTTTCTCCATGTTCCCCTCTACACAACTTTCATAGGTAAAGGTGTGTGTGTGTCTTTTGATTCCTCAAATTGGGTTTGGAAGCACCTATGGGGATTTGATGAGGTTACTCGGAGGTTTGTGCGGTCAAGATCTACGTTGATAAGACCCTCATTTAAGTTGGGCAAATAGTTGATACGGGTTGTGTAGATACGTTGTTTGAACGGCCAGGTGAATAGCTACATACAACGAGGTATCTCTTAATTTCGGTAGCAGTCGCAGTCTATAGGTATTGTTAGGTTAGATTTTCTCATTACTAGAATGGTTTAATGCTATCTACTGAAAGTTTAGGGTACATCTGTTTAATTCCTTCTAATTAGAAAGAATGGGATTAATAATATAAAATTGTTATAATGCATAAATCTCCCGTAAATTTGGTTTATTAGAAATATAATATATTTTTTTATGAACAACATATTACCTACACCGTTTTTTAGGGCCAATGTTAAACAGTGGCAATCATTTGGTTGGGTTAATGTCAATGATGATTATTTAGTTATAGCGTGTAATATAAAGGTAAACTCATATTTAACGGTCGTAATATCATAACTTGATAAAAAACTCGACATCCTAAACAATTTAATATTCAATAGAATTGTTTATTTGTGATATACTATGTTGGACTAAGTATTTCATATTTTATGCCAATATTTGATTATTAGTTATTATTGTATGTGACAAGACAGTATACCTACCTATTAAGTTTCAAGTCCAAGTTAATCTTTTTTTCTTAAAATAATCACCTTCTGCGTAAATTTACGCTTGCCTTTCCAGAGATAATATTCTATCACATACACACAACACCATCTAGCCCAAACTAAGCAGAGCTTGTACTATGGGTACTAGACAATGGATAAACATACCTACATTAATACTGTTTTTTTTTGTAAATACATACATATTATACATAGAAACACCAAGACCTAGATACACATTCATGTTCATGCACACAAATGTTTGACTTGTGCGGTGATCGAACCCGCGACCTCAGGCGTAGCAGTCGGTTACACTAACCACTACGCCATCAAGGCATTACTTGAAATTGAACTAGATTTTTATTTTCCATCTTGTATATACAAGAAATAGTGGTATAGGTACCTAGATATGTTAATATTTTGTCACTTAATTTCTTTGTTTTAAATTTGTTTGTAACTGATCATAATAATTATGCTAAAAAAAGTAAAGGTCCTTTTTTTATTATGATCATTTTATATTTAATTATGATCTCCTGTAATTGAGATAACATGAGCTTTATTTCAATTATCATATTGTATTGATTGAATTGTAGGTACTTACTTCTTGTAAGAGATCTTCAATAAATAAATAAGTTTAATTATTATTTGATTGAAACTTGAATTCAAGTAGGTATTTCATATGTTTTAGATAATTAATTTAGTTCTCGAAGAGTTAATTGGCAATGTTAAGATATTAGGAATATTTGTATTTTGATGCTCACATTATTTATGATGGACAGTCCTTATATATAATAACCCTTCGGTGACGGGTTGTAAATCATAGATTTTATATCTATATACTTAGACACCTCATTACCTAAAAATATTATATACAGTTAGCCAACTATACAAATATTAACTATTCAAAACATCTTAAAATAGGGAAAGCTGTCGCTTAATATAATAATAAATACTCATAAATGTCTTCCTACGAAATATTCGTATAATTTGTGGAAATTTTCGCGTTTTAGATTACCATCTGCCTAAGTTTAAATAAATAATTATGGTTTTAGTATTAAAATGAGCATATGATATATGTTTACATATATATTTATACAAGGAAAGCTGATAAAATGGGGCTTAACACCAAAAATACATTATCGACATCGTATATACCTCGGTATAATATATTTATTATAATACCAACAAAATTATTTCTGCATATGCTAGCTTAAACAATTTGTAAATAATATCTATTTTATTTAAATATTATACTATCAGGTTATTTAAACTATCTGTTACAGTGGGTATGCTTAAGTTACATATAGGTACCTAATATAATATAAGTGGGCGACCATATGTTGTCAGCTTATGGGCTTTGGTCGTAACATATATAACTACTATTATTCTATATAGGTATTAATTATTTCTAATTTTATATCAATTAATATAAATTAATTGATCTTGCTTATTTCATCATCATGACCGTCTACATGATTGTGACTTATTTACGGGCGCCAAGCATTACGTTATTTTGTATACAACACGTCAAACAGACGGCCCAGCTGATAGCAAGCGATTACTGCAACATAATGATGCTTGCAATAGCATAAAGGTTTTCAAGGTCGGCAACGCTTGGGTGATGGGGCATCACCCAAGCGTTGCCGACCTTGAAAACCTTTATGCTATTGCATGAGCGAAATTTAGATGGTTTTGGGTAGCGTGCGATCGTAGGTACGTACTGACTGCTAGATTTGAAAACAGAGTACAAATGTACTAACATTAGATTTGTTAATTGATTACCTGATATTTCCATCCATTCAAGCCTTTATCTAATTATTCGTAAATAGGTACTCAAGATAACTCAATAAATAATACCTGCTTTGCAGATGTTTAATGTAATAAACAACACATACAATTAGGTACACCGCACTTGCTTCGTGGTTTCGCGCTTAAGAATAAAATGATGCACTTAATTAGGGTTGTGCGTAGGTACAACGTTATTTTTATTGCTTAATGTTAAATTATAAACGATGAATTCAGGCAAGTATAATTAAAAGACTAAGATACTTACGCTGATAGCTACTCGCTTAAAAAGGTAAAGTTTCATTATCTGTAAACAACGCAGTTTATTGTTTTTAAAAGACGATGGCGGTGTTGTTTTTTTTAGAAAATTTTATTTAATTTACCGTGCGCTGAAGAAGTCTCGTAGACTTGGCGCTAATTACACTTTATATGGCTTTTGTATTAAAAGTTCTGTTGTATCACTTCATCGGTCGCCATTATAAAATCGCACCTCAAGCTTTTATACTTACCTATATTTTAAAACTGTATTGGGACTAGTGAGTCTATTTTAATAGTATCTAATAAAAACGTAAATTTGTTTAATTTCTAATTGTACAGTTAAATATAGTTGCCTTGTTTATCTCATGCCATAACTTTGGTCTTCTTTTGGAGGTTGGTCGTGAAGTGAGTTCAATTATGAGATTTTTGTCAAAATGTAGGTATAGAATCTGGTAACCTGCTTGGTTGAATACAATATGCATATTAAGCCCGACTGCAAAAGATACCAACATGCTTACTCCTACTATCCCTTTAAAACACCGACGAGACCCTACGCAGATATGTAAATATAAATTACTTTTGGATTGGATTTGATGGATCCAGATTAAGGAATAAATTGGTACGGTATTGAGCGCATTGAAACTTATTTCAAGGCGCGCCCACCGTGTGGATGTCCCCTCTCTGTTCACCGTGGGCGCCACTCATCTGGAACTCTGACCACCTGATGTTCTTTTTACATTTTGGAGTAGGTACTTATTCTTTTGTATACTTGCCTTATATGTCAGACTTATTTAAAATGAAAGTACATACACATAATTATTAATGATCAATCATTCTTAGCTAAAATAAAATAGGTATAGGTACCTATATTAGCTTTAATTAGGTGCGAAACTTGAATAGTAAAACTCATTACCTAATATAGTAGAGCATATCTACCGAGAAAAGAGTTTATTCTACTGTTTTTGTTTACTGACATTATATAATTTATTATTTACCTCTTTTTAAATAAACGTGTACTAATTTAAACCTAATTATAAAGATAGGTACATAGGCAGTGATTTTGTGATTAGGTACCTAGTAATATGTAGATTTAGGACGGAAGTCACCATGTCCTAATTATATCTCATGTATTGGACCATAATATTTGTATACGAATACTCATTTGTTTATATGTTCACCACAAATAAAAGGCTTTTTCTTTTCTTCTAGAGAAACTACATAATGGACGGCGGACAAAGCCTTCAGATCCTGCTAGCCTCACTCGCCGCGCACTACATTACAATAAATTCTCTTTTATTTTCATTGCAAATGTTCCAATCCACAATATTTTCATAATTTTATAGTAGGCTTGATACCATGCCAACTCATGGTTATCTCGCTCCTAAAACACAGTCGCTATCGAGCCTCGTAAAATTATGTAGAGTGGAAATAGACTTGCCACCCGTCCGCCATTTTTTGGGACGTTCTATCGAACTAGCGCCAAAGCGGGTCGTTGAGAATATTGGCTGTTAATTATAGCATATTTTCTTCATACATTATGCATAGCGTACCGTATATTTCCTCTGAAATTTCATCTGAGTTATGTAAAGAGAGCGATAACGGCTGCATTGCTTCCTGTGTCACTTCATTAGTTGTTGCGAAGAATACCTATAATTTGAATCATAAAAATTCACGTCCAGATAATAAAGCTTTAATATCATTAATATTGTATTTTTGATGATTTAGCTAATATAATTTATATTCTCGTGTAAATTTTGTGGGATTATCCCCATAAAGCACGTGAGTTGGCAATAGTACAAAGTCGGTGAAAAAACGGTGAGTTCGCACGGCATAGTACGATACTGGCAGTGCCTACGCGCAAATTAAAAGGCTATTAGTACACATCCAGTTAACTTTGATGTTTAATTAAAAACGTTTTTTGTGATATATACCTCATAATGTGTTTCCTTTTAGTTGTAAGATATGACATTTAAAACAAAATTGTTAGCATGAAATAAAACACGTTTCTTTCAGTTGTTTTATTACCAATTTAATTTTAATTGCGATCCTACTATAAAATGAAGACCGTTCTGTTAATCAAACTATTTATTTTTGTATTTAGATTATACTTCTCAAGTAAAATGCCAGCCACTGAGTTACTTGCAGTTTAAGTAGGTAAGTGTCTAGACAAGCTAACTTGATTATTGTGGATGAATGCTCGATATTTCCTGTTTATTCTCATATGTCGTATTTATATGCTATTCAGATATTCAGAAACATAACAATAGTTTGTGTAAAAGTCCTTGACCGAAGATATACCTAATTGTGTTTTTATTATAAGCCTATGTAGCCACGACCATATTTATGTAGATTTTATATTTCTTTGTGGTTAAGCTTTAAACCGAATATTTAATACGAAGGGTGTCAAGATACCGCAATAAAGTAAATAAATAATAGGTAAGTAAGTACATGCATGTATAATAAGTAGATCATTGCCTATATACCGGCTTATTTACTGTTTCAATGGTAGAGCAATATTCGAAACTCGACAAAATCGGAGTTTAAATTGTTCGTTTTACGATTATTGCGTACTTCGATGGTAGGTATCTTTTGAATACAAATTTGCGACCTGGGATATACACGCGAGCCACGATATCGCGGTTTTTACAAAGGACAATCGCCTCTATGTTTTGCGCAACAAAGGTAATATTAGTTTGATTGTTTGAGAATTAAAACACACTTATTACATACATAGGGCCAAGCAAGTTTACACGATAGTAACAGTAATATTTTAAGAGCAATATTGACAATTTGTTGTTGATGTTGTGCATAGTGCTTACATCGGTGAGTTTATGTCGATAGATACAAAACATCACGTGTATGTCCGTGATAAGCTCTGGCAGTTTGTTATTGTTTGTGTTTACATGGCAGTAAAAAACATTGAGCTGCAGTAAATGTTAAAAGATTTGTAAAGAGGTTATATTTTTAAATCCAACTCATTGCTATAACAGCGGTCGAAATTCTTCAAAATCGTATAGGCTAGTTAGTCGTAGTTCAGTTTTAGAAACTCGGACTGGGCCTTCACGGTAGCCAAGTGCCTACGAGTAGATCATATAAACTTTTAAAACCAACTCTAAAGTGTGTTCGTACGTTCATCCTTCCTTCACGCAGCATTTTCGCGATTTTTTGCTTATGGTAGTAAATGCGTCGGTAAATGACATATATTTATTTTCCCAGTGAAATAGGGAGCGGAGCCGCGAACAAAAGCTTGTTAAACATTCAAAGCCACCTCACAAAGTTTCCCTTTACCATTATCGCAAGTTACAATAATTAATATTTAATTCACACACATGTATAATGAATACTCGGAAATGGTTATAGAAAAGATTCTGTAACTATTTCTGAGTATTCATAGATATATTTATATTAAATAAGAATTTAATTAGATTCCTTATACATTTAGTGCATTTTAATGGGTGCATAAACTTGATACCTATAATTTAAAACAATAAGTGTAGAGTAGGTAAATATAAAGTATATACCTAAATGGTAAATGATTGCATGGCCTATTATCATATTCAATTTATGATTGACATAAAATATTAAGGTAGGTAATTGAGAAGGTATTACAATGTGGCTGCACCTAAGTTGTGCAAATGATGCAATCACGACCAGAAATGTACTTACCTATACAATTTAAAATTAGGTACCTAAAGTTTATAAGGCTGCTGGTTTTGGGTAACCTTACAAAAGAAATATTTTTTGTATAACTTATTACATTCCAGACTATTTTTGTTAGTAGGTAATCTCTTGAATAAAATGGTTGGTAAAATAAAAACGAAGGGTGATTTGTTTATGTTAATTTTACATCGAGTTTGCTTGGCCATTTTATATTTCTTTAGGACCAGTATTGTGAAATCAAGACACCATGAGCATGAGCAGTGGTAAACTACGGAAACACCGAGTATAACGTCTTTATACCAAAACTGAAGTCCGCAACAGAAAGAATATGGAGAAATCAACATGAAAATTAGGTACCTACTTAATACAAAATATTAGAAATACTGTCAAATTTATAAATTTATTCCTTTTGCATCGTAGGAAGCAATACACAAAACCCTATTTTTTATGTTATAGATGCAAAAGAAATATCAATATAAAAGTAACTATGTAGGACAAATTAAGAATTGGTAGTGATAGAGCTTTTTGTGAAAAGAACGGTGACACATTTTAAATCGTCGTAAAATAACAGTAACAATTTTTAATTATTTGTTTCAAGCAATGTGTTCCCGCCATTAGATATACCTACTGTTTTATAATTACCTACTAAGTTTTATTTACTTTGTAACCTTTACACATACGTAATCTTTAAATAGCATCAATCTTTAAACAACAATCTTCCAAGATAAATGTATAGGTATATTGACATTAACTATATAAAAAATACTTTAGGTAGGTACCTACTCTTGGCTAATACAGAACCCGGGTACATGAAGTTATAAGTGCTATCTGTGAGAAATAGGACAGAGCATATTGACCTAAACATCTTGAATTACAAAAGCCTTCTCGCACAAGGTAGGTACCTAAGCAGGTACTTAGGTACCTAGTGTGAGAGATAATATAATTTTATTTTACTCTATATGTTTTTTAAATAAAATTAAATATTATGGTAATAAGGTTTAATTTACAGACATACCCGAAGTACCTACGGAACGTATACATTGGTAGTTTAAAGACCAGCATGTCATGTCATCGGCGAGTGTATTTTTCGTCGCAAGCTTGTTTTCTATGTCAAACGTCTAAACGCTGAAATGCGATACAAAACAGGACACTACAGAGACAAGGAACGCATTAACCCACTTTTCTAAACCTTATACTACTCAAATACTGCAAGGCGACTACAAACGAACCTTTTAATGTTTCGTAAGTATCCAAGAATGGTAGGAATTCATCTTAAATTTAAGTAACACATATCTTAATAGATAAGCAATAAAATAATACGACCATGAACTTGATTTTTTATACCTACAGTAATAGCTCGACTCAATGGTATACTAGACCCATACAATGTTGCTGTAAGCAATCGATTTCGTCATTCGAGATGTAAAAAATCGATTTACTGGACTAGAAGCGAGTATAATCGGATATAGAATCGTTTTTATTGGCGATTGACTACCATATTGATGATTGTGTATTGATTTTTATTTTTTGGTTGCCATACTAGATAGTGTACGAATAAGAATGGAATGGTTATCACCGGCGGGTATTGTAGTTAGTCTGTGTCACATTAGCAGCCATGCTAGTTCTTATGTTAAGCAGGTAAAAGTAATTATAAAGTACTTTTAGTTTTAGTTTATTGTATGAGGTATAATGTTCTCGAAGATATGTGAAGTCTGCCAACCGCATTGGGCCAGCCTGGTATATTATGCCCTTACCCTACTCATACTGAGAAGAGACCCTTGCTCAGCAGGTAGGTAGTAGGTCAGCAGTGTATGTATAGTGCTGATAATATTATATTTCTATTCATGGTCGTCTTTAGTTTGCTACATATGTTCCTTTTGAAAGACTTCTCCAACACTAGGAATAATTGCTGTGTAGTGAGGGACTCCACAAATATAGGTATAACAACGGACTCAAAGAACACCTAGTGCGGCCTGACTATTTGTGAACCACTAAATGTTTTATCGTATGTGGGATTCGAAACCACGTTTGGTGCAGCATCAGTGGTGAGGCGATTAGGTAGTACCTACCTAGTACCAGTACCTAGGCCATCCGTGCAGAATAGCTATGAATGGCTACTTCAGTATATTTTGCTTAGAAATATACATTTAATTCATAACTCCTAATTTGTAGATACTAGGTAACACATAGGTACAATCATAGCGGGTTAGTATGAAGTTTGGTTTAATTATGTAGGTAGGTACCTACTTACCTACAAGTAGAGAAACAATAAAATTTGATCTAATAAACTTAGTCGAGCAGCGATAGCTCAGTGGGGAGACCAACAGACTGCAATGCAAAGGGTCTCGGGTTCAAACCCACGTCGCGCACCTCTGACTTTCGGAAGTTATATGACTTTTCGAAATTATGTGCGTATTGATTGACAATTATCGCCTGCTCCGTGCCTCGGAGAGCACGTTAAGCCGTCGGTCCCGGCTGCCATGAACATGTATGGCAGTCGTTATTGGGAGAGTGTCGGCACAAAAGATCCCACTGGGTCGAAGTGTCGCCGGTCTGCACTGACTGGCCCCCACATAAGATACATACATACCTACAAGTAGGTATTATAATATATAACTGCTGGTTATTGCTACATCAAATTTTGTGATTCCTATTAATACAATTGTAGTTTTGAAAATACATTCTTATTTTGAGTATTCTGTTTACCTAAATTATTAATAAATAACACTACATTTTTACATTATTTGTGTTCAAAGTTAGGTTGTTACTTGTTTAGAGTCTTCACGGTTTTGTTTCTTTAATTCGCCAGTTACATATCTAATATTTATTGCTTTTGATAATTTAAGATTAACCATACCTACCTACTTGTTCGTAGGTAGGTTGTACATAGGTAGATAGGTACAACATGACTATAAAATGGATATATAAAAATAGAAATATAATAAAATAAACATTAGATTAATTATATCATATTTGGTATGAAAAGCACTAGGTAAGTAACCTAATTTATTTATACTTAATGGCAATTGCATACCTAGGTAAGACCTGGCAATAACCATTTATGGTGTTATATTGTAATAATAAAGCCTTCTATATATATTAAGTAGCTTCTATGTTCAGTATTTAAAATTTTATTTATCGGATTAGAAATGAATAGGTTTCTAAATCCTCAGGAAGAGTAATCTTTACCTACCTGGTCCTGCACTCCATTTTTCATACTTAGCCATAGTCATCTCATTGTTAATTAAGGTAGATAGGTATATTAAAATAGATAAGTAAGTAAGTACTATCCAATTGAATATTTATGACTTAGATACTTCAGACACATACGACCTCAATTGGAAACATTTACCTATCTTATTCTAAGAAATATTTATTGGCTAGGTAGGTAGGTACATTAAATTACATCAGCTCATTAGAACAATGTTAGACATTTGATAATAATTAAACGAAAACAAACACAGTCGGTAGGTATTCTAATATTACCTACACCTACAAAACAACTTCAATTTTCGAGGCTACATAAACGCATGCGGTATTCAGTTCACGGCTTATAATCTTCAGGTTAGAATTACAAAGAAAGTGAACAAAAATCTCATAAGGTACCAACCCAATATAAATATATAATTTCGTTTTGAGATTTCAGTACACAACGCTTTTACACACCTTTTAATTTAACTACAGAAATTTGATTGATACATTTTGAGGTTATGTTAGCACCACACCATAATAAGCGAAATTAGCCACCTACTTACGCAAAAATATGTATAATTATATCCATAGTTATCAAATAATATATATTTTTGAATAGATTGAACGCAGAATTGGAGTAAAAACTTTACAAATATGATGTAGGTTGATGCACGTGGTATCGAGCACATTGTCAAGGCTACTGGCCGGGGTGTAACACAAGCACAAGGCTAAAAGGAACGAATTTTGACAGTTGTACCTACACTCTTCTGCAAACAAAGTTAGGTTAGAATATACTTATAGGTAAGTGTACGTATAGATAGAACTATGCCTTAGGTACAAATAATTACCACCATTATCAATCAGAGTGCTTCAAGTTCAAACTTTCTTCAAAAAATAATTGTTTGATTTGTAGACCTAAAATTAACAAATCATTACTTTAAGTTTCTTCTGAACTGAACATGTGAATATCAACGCAAGTAGATAAAGATAGACATATCTAACATTAATTATTTCCAAGACCTACCGCACAGATAAACATTCATTAGATAGGTAGATAGAATAATATTAGGTACAAATATATTGGTAGATACTCTAAAAAAGTCTTTTTGTTAGGTAGAGGCATAGCTAATTAGCTTTACTTTTTGATTGAGCTGATATTTTAAATGGAATAGGTATAATAGAATCTACTACTGGTACCTTTCTACCTACCTCATTGCTTTTTTATAAAAATAGCTACCTAGGTATATAAATAGGTAACTGATAAATATATTTGGTCAAAATAATAATTAGTTAAAGAGGTAGGTATCTATACCTATTGCTTATTGTGGGTAATAGATACCTACACATTGTTTAAATATTGTTTCTTTAAATTGTAACTCAGTACGTTTTTTAATAAATATTAGGTATCTACCTACTATAAAAATTAATGGTAGGTACCTATATGTTTACTAAGTGCGTCATAGCAAATACAACTAAGTAATAAAACTAGGTATTTCATGCATGAATCTGTGAACATAATAGGAAACCAGGTATGATCAAATTTTAACCTTGTAGGTACCTTTGTTTGTTAACTCTCTGAATCGATATCAATGAAATTATTAAATATCTATCATAAATATCAGTTTAAAAGCTGGTACATAGTAGGTAGGTATAAGCTACTTTTTAATGGATGTCACACCGGCAGAGCTTTAGAAACCAAAGGTAGAATTAAAAATTTCAAAATTTATTTTTAAATGAAGAAATTAAATTTAAATGTTTCCAATGAGAAAATAAAATATTAAGACCTATAAGAAATATTTTGAAGTCATATGGACTCGTGAATGTATAAAAAATGTTCCGTCTAGTTTTTGCAGATAATCTTCTAAATAATACTTTTTTCTCATAAATAATTAATTTGCTCAGATGTTACTTGTAATTCTAACACCTAGACAGATTTATGTGAGTTAGGATTGTCTACTTCCTTGATAGGTACCTACTAAGCATCAAATCAGGTTTCTTCTCAGATTGGTATTAAGTGTCAATGCGGCGGTAGATATCTAAAACACATATCTAAATATCAAAATATAATCAAAGATCAATTTAAATTTTATCATAAATTTCTCTATCAAATAGTCAGATCTCAATACTGTCTACGAATCGAGACAAAGGATTACCTATTTCGATTTTTCAAACAAACTATAAAGAAAACTTAGATCTATTTCTAGAAATCTGTTGCCGGGCCTAAATTCTATTAGAGCCCCATTACGAACAGCTGACTCCCATAAGATAGCATCAGTAGATGCGCCATCTAGCATGCAACAGAAGAACTACGTAATGAGTAGCGCCATCTATGTGCGGCATCGGATAACTCGCTTGTGTACAACTACATCGACGTGTATCGCCGCGTCACTCTTTCTCGCGCGTAATGACAGAGACGCGAATACCTCCCAAGATGTCTTCTAAATTGCCTTTTAAATATGCACGGCGTTGATTGGTCCAGGCAAGAGCGGGTAAACTGGTTTTTTTGAGTTTCCGCCAATCGGTTCAAGGCGGGTGTTCGCAGAATGAACGGCCATGCTACTTTAGGTGGGGCTTGGCTAAAGTTCCTCCTTTATATTCCTGACGTATGCAGTCATTTGAGTTATGGGCGATGGCGTAGGACTACGTGTATTTATAAGAAATCTGCTGAATTTCCTTTTTCTGAAATACTTTTTCAGGAAATAATGCTGAGTTAGATACCTACCCATTGTTAGTATCAGTGGCGCACATGCTGAACTACCTAATTGACATTCCCATACCTACTCATTTATTTAGGTACAGATTTTTATAGTAAGTAGATATAACTAACGAATACCTACCTACAGTCACATTTATATGTTATAACCTATTATAAAATATACGTATCTACCTACCCACACAATAAAAAAATACCTACTTTATAAAATGTATTCTAACCCAAACAGACAGTAGTTTGCCTCATAAATATATCAGTAGGACCTATATCTTACGAAAACTATAATGTAAGAATATCGCTTCAAGTGAACGCGTATTATACCTACCTGTAGGTACCTATAACAACATAAATTTTATACAATATAGTCGAAAACTGTCAAAATACTCAGAGGAAACACGTGAAAACAAGACATAATAAATAGCAATAAAGAGAAATATCTAACGAACATAAATGTAAAAATAACTAAATTCGTAAACCCACACTGGGTACACTCGCGTTCAAAGTATGACCCAGTGAAATACCTAGATACTAATGTGAACGAACCACTCATAAACATTTAGGTATTCTTGTACAGTCGCGAACTGACACTGTAGACACTGGTATTATTTCCGTGATCAAAGAAATTCCAACAAGCGGCAAGATGAAAAAGTTAATTTATTTTACGGAAGTGTTTGTCAAAAACTTCGGTACAATGTACCTACCTACCTACCTACGTAGCTGAATTTATCAATTCACGCTCGAAGGCGTTTATCGCTTGAGAACTTTCCTACGGGAGCGGCGCGCGCCTTAGTTCGACAGCCACATCGTAAAAGTTGAACTTGTGAATGAAACATCGTACCATAATTGGCACATTAAAACGTCGTCCATTGACAAAATTTTATTGACACATTGTAGGAAGGATACCACACAACAGGTGACCGTAGGTTTTTACGAGCAAAGTCAAGCGCGTGCCGTGCTATAAACCGACGTCAAAATCGTAAAATTGTAAGGAGCTGTTTAAATTGCCCCTAATAGAACATTATAGTAGTCTCAATGACGTGTTTGGTTTTATGTGATTTCGTATAAGTAGGCGCCACCGTAAAATGAGATGACGTAGACTTGAATCGCCAATAAAATAGTAATTCGCTACGTGCCTAGGCAGACAGATTCTAGACAGACGCGATTCAAAATAGCTTTACGATATCAACATGTGTTTAGCAGTAATCGTCATTCGTTTAGCTTTTATAGCTCATTAAAGTTTTTATTGTGGTAGTGACATTGTCGCGTGTATGTTTATCTTTTAGATAGATTTTTAATATTTGTTGTCAAGGTTAAGGACCTTTTATGACATCTTGTATACAAGGTTCTTTCCAAATGTACCTATAATATTTTTTTAGGGAAGGTATATCCATTATAGCCACAAACTACAACACAAGCTATATACATACACAAGCTACCTATCTATAGAATAAAGTTACGCTAAGTAAACTAAAATTAGGACGGTTATAGATTTTTTATTTATCTAGGTAGGTATTAGTCGATACAATAAATAACCTATTAAAAAAACATAAAATAAAATGTTTCTCACACCTTTGGCCAATATAATTTGTAATAGGTCGGTATATACTTAACGATTTCAATAAAAACGTAGGTAGGTATATTACAGTACAAAAGATTATATAAACGTTATCAACCTAGGTAGGTATATGTTTGTATTTTTCATATTTCCAAGTTTAAATCAGTGGAAAAATGACAAAAGCCAGTGTATCGTTATTTTAGAATTTAGACATTTTTAATTTATGTACTAATTCCAGCATAGCAAGTAGGTAAACTATTTTAGATATTATTTGTGAAATTTCTATGTAGGTACCTACGTGCTACCTAAAACTTTGAAAATACCTTTCATGGAATGCCAATTAATCATTTAGGAGGTTTTCAAATTATTACTCGGAAAACATCTTTAAAGCGATTAATTAGAACGACTAAGGATTTTGTGTAAGTGCAATAATACCTAATTGAAGTTGTTACCTTCACTTTATTTATATCTATCATCTGAAACTTAGAAGGTGTATTAATTTGAATGTTCATAAATGTTACATTGTGAGCTAATCGAATAAATCATTTTAATCTCAATCTGATATCATGTAGAAAATACTTACAAGCAAGTTGTTACAACCGACTACACCACTCTCCATACACATACTACTTACTATACAATATTAATATTCTTAAACATAAATTAAAAACAAAATCTGACGTAATAAAAGTCCATGGTAAAATAAAGCGGCGGGCAGTCATTTGTGTGTGCGAGCGTACAGCACCTTTTCCTGTTCTGTGCCGTAACTACTAACTAAAGGGTGGGTATTAACGTGTACCTACATAACCTACCCAATTTAGGTAGACCCGGAACATTTCTCTAACTAAACACATTCTCTTTACCGAGCCGCCTTAGTTTCTACAACGACTTACCTCTTCAATTTAGGTAGGTAATGTTAGGATAAACCTTCATAATCCTTTGCAGATATTGCTGGAAATTCTTCCATCTACTTTTGTCCTGATGTTGCGCAGGACCTTTTTACACAAGGTTAATTTTAGTGGACGGTTCCCTTTGATAAAACTTATTACATGCCTACAAGTTATGTCTCTTGTCTAAAAAGTTTTAAATATATTTCCTTGTGACTACGGCTCCTGAATATTTTTACGGACATTTTATACTTATTCAACGATTTAGTAGCAAGTCAAAGTAAAAGCGTCACTATTTAAATCACATAATATACCTAAGCATTAAGACATGGACACCTAGATTCGGCGTAACTATTTGTGGATCACACACACTTTTGTGCTTTTATAAATTGAGGTCAATCTACTCGGCATTAATATTTACAGTGGTAGCGACGTATGTTACTTATGACACACTTCAATCTCAACCTCGGTTATTTACATTTAGGTGTTCCGGTTGCTAATTGGCGTTTAATAATTATACTTAGGTAACATAATAGGTACATTGTCATAAAAAATAATATCGTAAAATACACCGTAGTAAAAAACCATCGTGTAGGTAATTATATTACATATAAGTAAGTACCTATTTATAAAATATTAAGTAGGTTTGTATGTAATTCATATTTTCTTTATATTTTTGGATGAATGTAAAGATAATATTATTTAGGTAGGTAGGTACCTATTGTACCTACCTACCTATAAGTTATATTTTGTTCTTATTTTTTAACAGATGAGCCTAGCTAATAAATAGGTAGGTACCTATTGTAACCTATTTATAATAGATATATTTCTTTCAGAGCTGATATTGCAAATTATCTTTCCCAAACAAAAACACCCAAGAAAACGATAAGCCGAAAATATTATCTAGGTCCTGAGCCAGATATTTTCAAAGAACAATCTTAATAGATAGACGCCAGTGTGCGACATTGTTATATTCGTCCAATATCTAAGCCATACCCGGCCGTCTGCGCCGAGCCTTCTATAGTTCTATCTTATTAACTTTATGCTGACTGCGTCAAGAACCACTGTTTTCTTTGAATCAAATTAAATTAGTAGGTATCTGCAGAGATGAATGATAATTTTATTTTAGGGTGTCGTTGGCAGAACACGTGTCTCTAAGAACGGATAATTATGTTCAAGTACAAAGCAATGTGTGCTTTTGCTTCGCTTTTGAACTACTAAGTTATTATTGGTAAAATAAAATTGATAGGTATACCTATAACCTTTAGGTACCTATAATATTTCCTAAGCTTTTTATTACATACCAATAGATAGGTATTAGGTACTTTGATTTAGTCTGATATTAGATTCAGATTCTAACAATCAATCACAATGGGATGATTGCAATTAGGAATTAATAATTATTCAAATATATCTATACTATTTTAGCCCAGAAGATTCAAAATAATCACAGTAATAATATTACCTAAACATACTTTAGTCATGTCTAGGCAGTTAGTTCTCAAGAAGAATGCATTTGATTATTAATAGAATAAACTAATTACAAAATAATATATTTTATAATTACCTACCTACATTTTGTTTTACATCACAAATAAAAATAATTACCTATAGGCTATCTTACCTCAAATTATTTCCATAGAGGCCTCTTAGGTATCATCCAAATTCCTTGGTAAACTGTAACAAAAAGAGAAGTTCATATTATTTTCGTAAACATTAATCACAGCTTTAACATACAAAAACAAAGCTATACCTCTTTTCAACGTAATAGCAAACAAAATGAGGTGACTTCTATACCTAGGTATACAATGAGAATACAAAGAACGACCGAAAAAGATCGCTTTTTCCACGGTATGCGCGCTCGGCAATTAGTTTTCTTCGTTGTATATTTTATTTCAGTTGCAATAGTAATAACAATATGTTTTTATTCTGTAGGTAAATAGTTAAATACCTATTTAAAATATTGACCTATAAATAGGTTAATGTTCTATTGGTAAATCCATGCAGACGTCTCAAGTTCGATCTTACGGCAGGCATATTTAACTTGCCGACGTTTTAAATAGTTAATAAAATTATAGCTCGCTTTAGCGGTGAAAGAAAACACCGTGATCAAAACTGCGAGTTCTCCATAATGCCCTTAAAGATAGGTGAAGTCTGCCAAACCGCGCTGGATAAGCGTGTTGGACTATGGAAATTTCTCATGATAGGTAAGAAGATACCCGTGCCCAGCATTGGAACATTTTATAATCATTCCGATATTATGATAATTACTTAGCAATAATAAAGTATTTACAGCGCCTTATTTTACAAGCCAAGCTTGAAATAAACCTTACTTTTTAAGGGTGTTTGTCATTTTCAAAGTTCAAAGTTTTAAATAATTATACAATGAGAGTGAGTGGAGATAAGGGTCAAAAATAGGGATGCATATTTTAAGCTTTGACTCGATTTTTGAATCGTATGCCTCTGCATCGATTCTCAGATCAGTCTATCTGTTTTTTAATCGAATGCTTGAAAATTGTTTTAAGATTTGTCTTTGTAATAAACGTACCTACATAAAACTCTTCGCTTCAGTTAGTAACATGAACAATGCGGACAAGTTATATACCTACATAGTCTCGGCATTTGTTTGTAAACTACCTTGCTTCGTTGAGATAAAGAATCGTCGATACTTATCTACTGATCATAATAGATTAATTAAACGAAGTGAGTTTACGTTTATAAATACGATCTGAACGACTCCATCCCTAATTTTGAATCGACTCACTTGCACATCGTGTTGAAATGAATCTATTCAAAATATCGCTGGCTCATATACACTTGAATTGACTTTTATAAAATTCGAATCGTAAATGCAATTCTAGTAGAAGATGCCTTGAAATGTTTTATAGAAATAGTGGCACACGGCCAGATGTTCCGAACTCTGCTTGCACACACCGTACGTTTACGTTGTCTTTCGCCGTGTTTTATCATTTATATACATTATCACCCAGTTCAAATTCACTGCATTTACTTGTATGTTCCTATATTTTTATATTAGAGCCAGCATCGGCAATTCTTCTATTCTAAAATATGTAGGTAAGTATAAAATATAAACTGAATCCCAAAAAGATGGTGTTCATAAGTAGATATCTCGTTCTAGTTGAGCGGCCATAATGCAATAGGTTGTGAAAGATGCAATGGTCGCAGCCGTAAAACAGCGACACCTCATCACCTGCGCTCTTCGTCACCGAAGCGAGCCGCACCGTAAAACCCGTCTGCTTCTAGTCTACACCATTTACGACCCAACCGATACCCGGATAAAAATAACCATCTCGTGCAAGCGCTATTATTATAAATGATACACACTTTACGACGCGAATATTTACGTTTTTATTTCAAACGTTTATTGCTTGTTGTGCAACTTAATGGCACACTTGAACTTGGCACGCCAGGCTAGTGACACCGCTTGATCCAAATCGCGTTTTATTGTTTTGCTCAATGGACGGACGAATTTTACGAGCGTGTCGTAATCTGTGACGTGGTGGTTATAACTCTGATGCGTACTACGAGATCGTGACTCATAAATGCGCTAACTTTCAATTTCAACGTATTTTACATTGCACGCGACGGCTGGCTTAAATTTTTAATTGAGGGGTCTGATTGATCCGATCCCGTGATTGCTCGGTTGAATTAGTGCAGGAAATTAGATATGCCGTTTAAACGTCAGCGGTTCTCAATTAACCGATGCTTGGTTTGGAGAACGCAATGAGCTCTACCAAATTTTATTGCTTAATCGCTCAGTACCAAATACTATAGATATCCAGCGAGTGGAATAAAAATACGCATCGAGTTAGATGTGAAAGAAACGTTGATTCCAAAGGACGTTTCCTTATGTGAGAACCCGGGGCCACCCTTATTTACCTATTTACACACAAATTCTTTAGATCAAAATACGAAAGGTCGATAAGATACGATCCTTCTCGCCTCACTTATCTTTCTTTAATAACATTGTTCCCAGAGGTGCCCTCGGATAAATAGAAGAAAAGGAAATAGTGTCAGGACTCGCGCGACCCGTCGAAAGAATTTGCATTATATTACCTATATTCATATTTCTTTGGAGGTAACCTTTTCTGGGGAAACAAATAATAGGTGGAGTGCATCTGGGGCCGCATTAAGGGACATCTTTTTATTCGCTTCGAGCTTCGGTAAATATTTTTGTTATTGCGTTATGCCTCCCTTGGAGCGGGTTCTCGTGTTTTTCGATCTTCGTCTGTGTTCCTGATAGAATATTGTGTAAGTGGCCCGTGCATTATTGATAGTAGAAGTTTACCTTCACTCGGCGTAGTGCTCTCTGTAGATGAGTTCAACTTACGCCATCATGTTGCAGAATAAAACTTGAATTCGATTTAAATACAAGTAGGTAATATAATATGCTTCCTAAAGGTTTTTAAAAAGAATATAATATCGCAATATAAACAAAATAAAAAACAAATAATCTGAACTTAAGATGGCGTGTTCGGATTTCGTTTACTCAACTCGTAGAGCCTTCTCACGGGTATCTTAAATGTAATATAAAAAGAATTTACACGACAAATTTTTAATCAACCGCACCCGGCTCTCTAAACGAATAAAATGTAATATTAACACCATTTGTGCATTACATGTAACGCCAAAAACCTGTAAGTGTACGAATAAAGTGTCGAACATTATGAGACAGCGCCGCACTCGCGTCGTCTTACTTTCGAGTATTTTCGAATTTTCAAAACAGGATTGGATATAAAATTGAAGGTTCATTAGGCTTTTTTTAGTTTGTTGTATCTTATATTAAAGCCGAGTAGGTATAATGTTATCTCGCAAGATGGGGCGCCGAGATTGCGCGTTGCGAGTAGCTGCCGTAGCGCTAGCAAAAAAATGGATCTGCCGTCTAATACCTATAATGAAATAGACCAAACTTATAAAACCATAATCTTTGAATAAATTCATCACTATAATTCTATATGATAGACCATTTATGTCATAATATATAGCCAGTTAAGCCTTTAAGCTTATTGCGATTTAATTTAATCAAAATATTTTACAAAATGATTTTATGGTGCATTTCATTTAACCTCAACTTTTATACTGAATACCGATACAAATATCCATAACATTAAAAAAACTACGCGAATTTTATTTCCTTAATCTATTACAATTATAAACGGCAATTAAATATCTATTATACGTATATCTACATTTATACATACCTATACCTATATAATCCACGGTTGTTTATAGTTTTTGATCACATGTAATAGGGGGTGATGCTATTGCCGTCTACCAGGCAGCATGAGATTCTGATACTAAATACTGATACTGACAGGTACCTACTACATTTTTTTTGGCAGAACTTACAACTGGTACAGCCAAAGAAATCAATCGAACCCGGGACTTAATACACAGCAATCGCATTTACTACGTCTGCGCCGCCCAGGGAGCCTGTTATAGCAGGTATACATTTTTGTATGAGAATAAACAAAAATTACTGATTATAAAACAATAATAACCATTTATTGGGCAAGTTGATTGGAAATCAACTCCCACGGAAACCAAATTGACAATTCAATCGCTTTTGGACAGCTAAATAAAACATCAATGTTTAAACGAGGAGTCAGTAATATATTGTCATTACTAATCATCACATTGACGCACTATTGCATAACACTAAAATATCTTAATAATGAAGTTTTTAACCGTTAGAAAACTCGTCGACAAGCATTCGGTAATGGCGCAGCATCGTGGCGGCGGCGACCAAAAGTTTCAACATTTCAATTCATACGTCTTACTTATTAGTAGAAGTAAGACTATGTAGATAGTTAAAGATAAAACGAGCGGTTCATTCGCATCCACTCATTAACAGAATGCCTCTATCCACTCATCGAATAATTGGAATAAAGGTACGTTCTTACGTCTACCGACAACGCAGGTCTATCTTGATAAAAAAGCTCAATTTAAATGTTTATAGCCGCGGCAGTAACTTCGACATTTTGTTGGTTCGGCTGCCACGAATTGACGTTTTTACTAAACGTCAGATTTGGTAAATAAAACTAGTATCTAATGACTGAGGCCCACGCCCACAAAGCCGTTCACAGTTTAATCGATGGATTAGATTATCCACATAGGGTTACGTGTCGTGTTATTTTGTAATCTCATGATTGGACATAGCGCACGCCTACGCAACATTTATTTACTCTAACAACTTTCCTTCTATCTCCTCTTGACGAATTCTTTGGGAAGTGACGCCGGGTTTTATTTTTATTTAATCTTATTTTTAACTTGGAATAATTTTGTGATACTTTATGTAAAGTAGGTACATGGAAAGGGTGAACTTGTTTCTCGTAGGTAGATACTTGGTCGCCTTGAAAATTGTACAAACCGAATCTTGATTGGTATACCGCCCAGGTCGGTGTACTTTATTTTTCTTTGTGCTGTTCCGTGTATGCAAACTTGCTTCGCAATTTGTATTTGAGTTGCAACTGACAAACAGTTGTATCAAATTCTATGCACGATTGTATTAGAAGGAGTTGTTAAACACGTGAGCATAAATACATTATCATATCCTGTGTTTATATTGTTGGGATGAAGAAGATAGATTGTAATAGCCCATTATCATTACACAATGAATATTAATTTTTCATTATGACTTGCGACTAGCCACTTGTCACCCAGGCTTGTATAATATATAAGTTGTTAGTGCCGTATATTATAATGATTGGTAATCGAATTGATACCTGAGATATAGAATATTTATGAATTTACATTAATACAAGCAAGGTTGTTACTTATTTCATCGCAGGTAGATACTGCCATATGTTAAGGACTGCGGCGCGGGAACGTCAGAGAAACAGATTATATTTTTTAATTTGAGTGGTCCTTTGAAATAGTTTATATAGTACCTATCATAGGATCGGTTCGCTTTAGCCTCGCCCCTTTAAATGAAACCTCGATGCCGTCATGGGACTGTGGCTATGCAGTAATACTTTTATGTAACCCCTCGGCAAAGCTCTTCAGCTCTGAAGCGTGACGTTAATAACTATAAATTAATTTTTATTACATGAAATAATTATTTTTGAGACACAAGATTATTAATAGAAACGCTCTAGTAAAATCTAGGCAGCTTCTTGTGCGGACGGTACTTTAAAATACTGCAGGAAATGCAATAGGTACAAGTTGGATCGGGATCGGGAATGGAGCGCGACATTCGCATTCCACATAGAGGCTCCCTCACGTAATGGGTGCTGGGGGATGAAAGCTTTTTTCCAATTATTGTAACGATAGAAAGGGTACATTTCGCAAATAAATATTTGTTTGATATAGTGATGTTACTGTTTTGATGCTACTGTGTCTCTGTTTATTTACTTTACAATAAATATCTATGTACCTACCTATATATCTATTTGCGTACTTTGGTCCGTAAGATAACGTCGCTGTTAAAATGTTGCTCTATTTAAAATTATGTATTAAGTACATAGAATCTATAGAAAAATAATGTTAGGTGACCAAGTAGTAATTAATAAAGGTATTAATGCAGAATTTGACATCCGATGACGCAAATAATGTTGCAGAAACAGTTTCAAAATGATTTCACATCTCGCTTAGTTGACTATTAGCGACCGAGCCACTCTAAATTGTCTTTTAGCAAAGGTATTAACGTTATAAAAGTATAATTTTGGACATGGTAACATGAGTTAACTCGTTATTGCAAAATATATGAATTTCTAGACATCATACACGAAAATTACATTAAAATGGACTATAAATTAATCAGTTCATTCAAATAATAATTACCTAATTATCTTAGCTAAACGCGTAATATATTAAAATATCCACGACAGTGTAAAAAATATGTTTTGTCCGTATTAGTTATTTAAATTAAACACGACACTACTTATAAAGGCATATTTTTATAACAGTTAGGTAAGTCAAAATAATTTAATAAATATGATATGCTATAAACCAGTAAAATTATTTCGATGTCACAAACGTACCTACATTTTTTATAAATGTGAGCTGTATTATCACTTGCTGTCTGTGAAAATGCATGCTAAATAATACTGTTATTTCTTAAAAAGCAGTTCACGAAAGTAACATCAATTATATGTGACAGATTTTATAACACAACAGTATTCATAATTTAAGTATATGTGTGACAAATTTTCACACAGTAAAATAAAAAAGGAAGTTATGGATATATTTATTTTACAAATTCAAAATATGTTCTTAAACTGATCTTAAGTATATAAATTATTATAATGCTATATAGTTTATGTTTGATTATATTCTGGCCTTAGAAATTAATACCTTTCAATTTATTATACCTAGGCTCATGAATATATTAGAAATAATTTTAAAGATCGTCCGCTGTTTTAATACACACCTACTACATTTTAACATGAATAGGTATTACCAAGTGAGACTTCTGTACTGTATGTTTCGTGTTCTGGTGCACATTATAAACACAGGGGGTCAACATTCTATAAATTTTATGTCTACTTTATCCCATGCATACCTACGTAGCAAGGAAACCGGTATGCCTGAGAGATCTCTATAAAATTCTTTAAGGTGTGTGAAAAATGTCTTATCTCGACCGAGTTGACTCTACTCCTGTTAACTTTATAAATATAGGCCTGATTAGATTATCCCGTTAACAAATTCAAAATTATTTGACAGGTTACATTATCTCAGATTTCCAAACAATTATGTATCTACTTGATGACGCACTCAACAACAACTTTAAAAAAAAGGAACTTGAAATCCCGTCGACCTAAAACATCATAAATACAAAGACGCTGTTGAAATAGTTCCATAATATCTATCCATAAATAACTAACCCGATAACTTGGCTAACAAGATCCACTGAAATCTCAAAGCCGGGCTTGTTAGTTCAAACTGAAAACAAAGGGGCTTTCAGCGAGAAAATAGAGTAACAAGCCACCTTGTTAATACCAGTTGTTTCTATATTAAAACTTAGAAGAACCGCTCTCGTTGGCTATGAGCCAATTAGTTATGGTTACTATGGACATACAGACACTGTGAACATGGCGTTATTTACGTACGGTACCATCATTTGCAATTTTAATAATTAATATTGGAATATGCGGCAAGGCCAAAATCAAAAAACAACTAGCTGAATTGAGGACGCTGTAAACTGTCAATTATAGTATTACTACAATAAAATTATGATAATTATGAACACGAAGCGACCTGCCACAGCATTACGAACATAAAATTATTTGACACGTGTTCACCTTTTTTGCCAATTCTTTCTTCGGAACTACTTGGCATCAATTAACCAATTTTATACATGTTGTCATCATGATCAAAAGTATATTGGTAATTTCTCGATACCTAATTGTATCCAGTTATTGCAAGAATGGACGGTATTAAAATCTCATGGAAAACTCCCCGTGACCATGGCTGCTGAAAGGCAACCGAAACGTCGGGGAAAGTGTAAAAATAAATTAAATCTAAATAGTTTTAATAATAATTTAATTATCTTAAAAAATAGTAAAGTTTAATAGTAGTAGTAGAGTAACAATTTTCAAAATTTGTAATAAAGTGTCAAATAAACAACGCGATAAAATCCGTATATAGCAGTTTAATTTCAATGAATAATATTCGCGTAAATAGAAGACAATATTATGTATCTCATGGAAAAGTTATCTTTCTTATGAGATTTCAGTACCTACTTATGTACCTGACTATAGACTGAGGTAGACATGATTTTTGCCTATCCAATGCCTGTAATCATCTAATCATGTACTTTGAGTAGGTGTGTTATTAAAAGAATTACTTAGATATCGTTAATCTTTTTTTCTGTATAAATAAGGTTTATGTTAATAACCTATAAATCATCGATAAAATTTGTATAGATTTTTATAATTCTAATTTTCATAATACAACTATTATTAGACCGTAAATAATATTTATATGTAGGAACTAGAACAATCAATGAAAATATGTATATAAAAATAAAATATAGGTACTGGTGTCTAAGAAATTTAAGATTTTACATTATTATTGATGTTACCGAAACATGAATCTTGATTTAGACCCGATCCAAGCGGGTCGCCGAAACTAACCAATGGGATGTCTTTAAAACGCCGCACGATGATATAGTGCGGTGCGACCATGCACGCCATGTTACCGAGCCGAGACTTTTTAAATAAGCGACGGACCGACTACGGTTTTTTTACCGACGATGAATTTTACTTTCTTGCTACGAACCTTTCATCGTATAAAAGCTAGGTACTACAATTTATAATATAAAACTATGTGTATTCAATATTATTTATATTATAGTATTTGCATGTAAATATTATGTAATTTTATTATACCTTTGAAAGTGCTACAATCGATTAGCTTAGCAAAATGCAAATAGCCTCTTTGAATTTAAACATAATATTCAGCGCTAATTTTAATATCAACACTAAGAAAATACTAAGCTCTTGATTATCATAAAATATAAGAGCATTTAGTTCGAGAATGCAACCAGACATCGTAATAGCTTTCATTGCAGATCTATACATTGTCTAGCTCGCGTGTTTACTCGTTATTTAAACAAGACACGCAACCTGCTCTGTTGTATGACATGTCGTTTTCTTAGATGCTGATATTGAGAACTTTAAGGTGAATTAATAATTTATCAGTATTCATTTTACACGATGCATTATTTTATTTTTCTGTTAACAACCAATTCGGAGACAACTGTCAACAATTACATGCATTTTTTAAAAGGACTTTACGGGCATGTTAAAGGTTAATAGGTATTTTTTTAGGTGTTTTGGCGATTCAAGGCCTAAAGCTTTGGAAATGTTGCAAAAATAACTGTCGGTTTAGGTCGGTGTACACTATGTGACAAGAAAACAACTAAAGAACACAGATCTTTACACAGTTTGTACTTTACATTGAAAATGCTGAACATTTTGTTATATTTTATGATTTTTATAATTACCTATGTGTGTATATATATTAAATTATTTTTCACTCCCATTGTGTATTTTAGTAATAATTTTATTGCAAAATTGTACGATGACTTGAAGTTATTATAAGTAATTAATGAAGTAGTAAATAAAGTAGGGTTCTAAAATTACGGTCAACTGTAAGGAGAATAATTTAGTAAGTAAATGATTTTCTATTAATGCTACAACTAAACTGATACTAATAATAATATAACAAATTTATACCTAAATACTTATATTTATCTAGCTATTAGTGATTTCTAAATAAAATGTATTACATACCTACATAATTGCAAAAGTCAGTACAGTGTAACTCATCATATGAAGTCAACATGGATAATACGTATGTTTTTTTTATATATGTAGGTATACCTACCTATTATATAAAGGTATATGGATTCGCAACATTTAAAGTATAGCTAGAAAATAATATTATTTTATACGTCGAGATATTTACGGCATTTTCGTGCCGAATTCCTAAGTTACCGTGGTCATAGGAAGATTTGTGGGCGTGCGTAACAACGTGAACAGGGGATAACACTAGTCTTAGCTAATAGACCTCTCTTCACACGCTCTTATACGCAAGAATATGATTCTCGATGCTCGATATACTCATAACCGCTTCATAATACTATAATGCGAAGAGATTTTGATATAGGTAATCTTGATGTTTTAAACGTAGTACCTACTTTGAACCGCGTATTTTCATTACCCGTTGTTATTAAAAGTTTTATAAGATGGCAATTTTATTCAAGATCATGTTTAGTTATAAATATACACTGTTATTATATGAATATATAATGCTCACATAGAATTAAAACACCGCGTCATAATTCATTGCTGAATAAACCTCCCCTTCTTGCGAGTCGAGGAACAAGTAGGGGAGGATATTCCATAATCACCTCGCTTGCCTGACGCACAGATGATAATACCTATTAAAGAATTATGAAATTGGTATACCTACTTACTCCGCTTTAAATAATATAATATAAAGCATTTTTAATAAATATTACAATAATCATATAAATTGTATAAATTACGTTCAATTACGTCATATAGTAAATATTATACCTGTTTCACAACAATTTGGTTTGATTAAAATTGTACTAGCCGTGGTTACAAGTTGATTCAAATTTAACGTGAATGAGACAAGTTGTGAGTTGTGAACGAAATATATAAAACGTGTTTGTTTATTTACACAGTCATAAATTACTTTGCCTACTTTGTATCGGAATTCCACGAGACGCGTGTGAGTTAGTAAATAACATTATGTATACCATTCCCCCGTCTCTCGCTTCTAATATTAGCAACAGATCAGTCCTGGTTGACCTACTAGCGTTAGTTATACCAGAATTAGGTAGAAACCAATTTGTGATTCCGAAAATACTAACTTTTTTTTATGACGTATCTAACAGCATACCGGAAGTGAACGAATGGTTGGTCCTCTTCCCTTTCCTCGTGATTCTGATGTGTATTGGCAGTTATCCAATTTGGCACCGGCCTACGAACGGAGTCACCAGAATTATATTTCGTTTCTCTATGCATAAGACGGAGTTTTTCTCTAAATTATATTTGTTGATGTTTATACGTTGTTTTGTTTGGGTTACGGATATTATGTGAAATGAAATTTTAGCTATTGAAATTGCTATGTTCCGTTGCAATTATTTTTTGCTTCGAGATAGTAGCCTGTTCTATTTTCATTATGTATTTGTTTATTATTGTACGTAAGTATATACCTACGATTACTATATTACGTAATACTTACATAGGTATACATACATATTAAATATAGCGCGGAATGCTGGTGCTACAATATTGCACATAATATTGGTTCATGTCTTACATTGGATTGAACAGAGTGAACCGCCGCTAAACATATATCGTGTAAAAGAAATATTATCATCCACAGATAGACATTGCAAGACTGTATGTATTTTAAGATTTTGCTGGTAGGAAGGATTACTTAAGCGCAGAGTGTTCTAACTTAAATCATTCGTAGATATTTCTTGTTTGCCTTGTTGCTTGAATCGAAGTTTATTTTGCTTAGTGGTGCGAATAAAGTAAAACTGCTATAAATTTAATTCGTAGGTATTTGACATTGAACGTAACCAATTCACCTTCGCGGCAGCATTTGTTCATATACAAATGAAATACACCTTCAATGAGTTTAGAATTTTGAATATCTCTTTAAACGAATCACGAATAGACTTACCTACATAAGAACTCATCATAGATGCCAACAGAATAAATGTATGAAATTGACATTCTTTCAACGTACCACCCGTCGAAATTAGAACAACTATGTGATGTGATTACCAACAAATCTTGTGAACTGCCAATTTACGAGTTCAAAAATACGTCCAACTAATTGACATCAGTAAATTAAAGCGCAGCTCGGATTATAAACAGCCATTCATGTTTCCTTTTAACCTGAATATGTTTTTAAAAACATCCTATGTTTAAAAAATATAATATTTTCTATATGCTAAGCTTCTTAGCTTGTTTTAATCCGTACTTTATTAACAGCAGTTTAATTATATTAAGTATGTGTATTAGTTAAGATTATCAGAGCCGGTCTTACTACTGCCTTTACGATATTTCTGTATGAAAACAAGCTTTGAGTCTATTACGTAGGCATAATACTGAGAATTGTTACAGATTGACAACACTGTGACGCTGATTCAACATGCCGCCGGCTAGCATCGATTCCAACCACGAGAATAGAGCGTCTGATAGCCAGCGTCAACAAAAACCAACTGCAGTAATTCAACGACAAGGAACCAGTGATGAGACTCAACATCGAGAATTTTATCGGCGGCAAAATGTTGCTCCTCTGAATAAGCTCTAAGATAGGCATCAGTACTATAAGTCATTTTAGATTATACTGACCAATCTCTTTAATCATTAAAAAATATATATATGTCTAAAGCGAAAGTGTTTCTGTATAGGTACTATTTGCATATTTTGAGTTAGATATTATTTTATCTAAATTGCTTGGTATAGAAATCTTGATAAAAAAGATATAGACTGATAAGAAAAAGTGAAATTCTAACATAATTCAACAATTTTCATTCAAGCGATTATACATTTGCATCATGCTCTAAATGTATGATCATAGTGCGAAAAAACAACTAACAATGTAAATAGGGTAACGGCTAACCGATTTATTTATATTAAGTAACAGAAGTAGGATTGTGACCTAAACACGGCAAAAACAGATAATGAAAAATTATAGATTATAGGTATAGTTTTACAGCTAAAACCTAAACATGTGATGCAATACCGAGGTAACTAGATAAATATACTACTAAGATCTATCTGAAACTTAGATCAGAGCTAATATACCCACTTAAAATAAACTTGTATTTCAGTGAAACTAAGAACCTTACGCAAATAAACTATCCATTATATAAAACTGTATTAAAATTGCTCAATCTTTTTTGGAAAACAGATAGCTACTTAAAAGATATTTTAATTTGATAAAACGCCACTTATAAAAAACACTTATTTAGTATAATAAATAACATTTTGAAAACTATTATTTAAGAACTGTGTCACTTTATAATATAATCTGATCATACTAAATGTCAGTTCGTTGAATATGTAGATATTGAAATGCTAACAAATATTTATTATAAATGCAAAAATGTTTTGTTTGTTTGACACGCTTTCACGCCTTAACTACTCGACAGATCGTCATGAAATTTCGCATACACATTGCCAGAGGAACAAAAAAGGACCTTTTACCCAGAAAACAGTACCTACTGTTACTAATCTAACGTAACCTTCATTTACGCGAGCGAAGCCGCGGACAAAATCTAGTCTGTTCTAGTTTCTACCGTATCTATAATATAATATCTAATGTAAATATTTTGGTATGTTTATCTGCATCAAGATCGTATATTTATCAATATCAACAAACGCGACAATCTTGTTATCCCAAAACAAACACTTTAAAACTTCACAAATGGCAAACAAACGAATTTTTAATTAGCAATGTCCCACTAAAGCTATATTTATGGCAGTATAACCTTATAATTGAAGTACCCTATCGAGAGAACTTATATCCATATACTACATAGTTTATATACGTTATACCTACAGCTACCTGGGCTCGGTGCATCGACTCACAAGGTACAAACGACGAATTAAACCCTACACGCCATTCTCATCGAAATAAGGAAAATGTGGCGTTCTCATGGACATGAGGGCAATCCTAATTTGTTCGGGGGCGATCGATACGGCTTAGGGTTCGAACACAACGGTCAGCGGCTTTTGGCGTCATGTGTTACATACTTACTTATATGGATTGAAAATGTGTATATTTAGTAGGTACTTGGTCCTTGTCGAATGCTGCGTATATGGAATGTGTTGGCGAAAATGTAAGCAAAGTAAATGGTATGTTTTGTTTTATTGTTATTTTATTTATAAATTGTTTTATGCCTGATTAGCGATCTTAGTGCGAGGCAGAGGTCCCTTCCATATTCTTGTATATCCTGTAATTTCTGTCCTATCCAACCTGAGGTTACTTTTTAATACCAAATTATAATTTCTAGATAATAAATAATGTTACTTTATATAAATCTTCACAATATACTTAACGGACTTGAATCTAAATGATTAAGCAATGATCATATAAGAACCAAATCGAATATTTATTGTATAATATTGTAAATGTGTAGGTACATAAATCTATATAAAGATTCGTATGTAAATAGACATTTTATATTATAATTTTATCTGTGAAATATTGCAAACGATCAATTATAAACTAATGTATTACGTTTAAGTTGAGTAATTATCATAATATATATATTTGTATAAGTATACTACATATATAAAAATTAGGTGCATATTTAAAGCAGATATTTTTAACCTCTTTTATGCCTGAACTCTTTGCGAAAGTATTTATACCTATATAGGTACATTTTATCAAACACGTTTTTATCCTTTTTCATTAAATAGTAGATTATATCAGTTATCAACTAAATATAGTAGCTTCGCTTAATTGTCGAGTACTCAAACAATTCTGAGGCGTTAAATGTCGGCTGAACACACGGCTATGCATAAAATAGCGCTCTAGTAGTCATTAATATGTTTGGCTATACTTAATGGATTAATATAATGTAGGTACCTACTAGTTGACCCGACCGACATTGTTCTATTTTAGACGAACTGTAAAACTCGCGAGTTTACTATTACACTTTGCTGCGCATTTTTTTAAACTTCTCTTTCTGTAAGAACCTTCTGCAGAGTAATAGAAAACTTAAAAAACAAGACGAATGAGATCGGTAAAGTCGTTCTCAAGTTATGGCGTGACCAAGGGAAACAGGGATGCATTTTTATATATAGGTAGGTATATAGATTGTGAATAAAAAGGGCACTGACAATAAATTCTGATAACTCAACCATACGTTATGTTTATTCGACAAGAATTAATTGATAGTATTTAACTGCTCAGCAAAAAAATACTAATTGCACAGCAAAATATATTTAAAGATATCAAACTAAGTCGACGGAGCCGCGCTTGGTGAGGCTCCTATTTTTGGGTGGATTTAAGGAGGAACCTAACATAACTTAACCCTTCCTAGACGGAATGCAGTGATGTGAGGCGTATAGGTGCTCGTTATGCTATGCAATATTTGCTGTGCAAGTAGTATTTTTGATGGTCATTATATTTAATCTCATAATTAATCAGAATGGCTCATCTTAAGTTATTCCTGACACCCATATGTAAAGACCACCCACTTGAGTAGACATTATATCTGTACATTATATGCCTATGTGTTATAAGACTTATAAGTTATAAATTATAATGCTGTAGGTACGAAATATATTTTACCAGAAAAATAAAGTTCTAGATTCGGTAAGCTATAAGATAAAACGAATATTCCAAGACTAGGCAGTTTGCCCAAGTGTGTTTAAAGCCTAATAATTAGGCACATGTTCCTAATTGGGTCTAGCTGAACCACGTATTCGGCATATTAACTAAATTAGTTTCCTTTAGTAAACCAAATAGATAGGCAATCTCAATTAATGCTCGCGATGTGTACGGCGTGTAAACAATTAAGTAATTAGTTTACTACTTGATATACATGAATTCACTGCGGTACAGTTTCAATTATCCAATAACATTAATGCGTGCTATGTACATAGAATATTAAATCGTTTTCGGCCCATAATAGTATTGGGCTTGAAATACATTTTAAAAAGCCGGGTCACTAAACTTATTGTTATCTTGTATACCTACGTGCGGTGATATGGATATTAGTAAATAAAAGATGTTTATAGAAAACTCGTTCACAGTCTCGTAGGTAGGACACGCCACCAACTCACTTCAATAAGAATGGTTCAAGCAATCGACTCGGAACGCGTATGTCGCTAGAATGTGTAATTTATACGACAGTCAATTGTTAGCCGGTCCCAATCCACAGGAACCTTGAAAGTCTCAGCAACGAATGAATATACGACACAAATCAAACGAATTATTCTACCAAGTCGCACTGGATGACTAAAATGTCTTCCTCAACATAATTTTCATGTTAACATTCCGCAAATCCTTGTTTATTTGATTCTTATTCGTTGTCGCAAAATAATATCAGGGCGTTGCTTAGTAAATAAATTACAGGCTTTGTTCTTTTCTAGGATTTTTTGTAATATTGTTGTATTTACCTCAATCCAATGGACCGTCACGCTTTTCTGTCATGAATACGTATTGGAATTCACTCACATTTACGACTGTCTGTGTTTAGTGTACTTATTTATCTTCTTGGATAACGTCGTTCAGGGACACATTTGGTTATTTTAAACTTTTTATGCTATTGAAAAACGTTACACTTTTTGCTTAGCAATACACCATTAAAGTTCTTAGAATGACTGACCGAATTCTATCAAATGCAACTTTAAAAAATCAGGACAAAAGTTGCATGACATGCTTTTGTTTTTACAATAAAAAAACACCTTACCCTGTCCTCTTTGTTACACTTTATAAAGAAACTGAAAGTGTATTGTGCTAGTTTTTGTTGGTGTTTTAGTGTGTTCCATAAAAATTTAGAGCATAAACAAAAAAGTCAAACTCTTCCGCGTTAGTACAATAGCGTACTGACAAGGTAAGCATCAGTTTAAAATTACAGGTGACATAGTGAAGATCGCCCGTCTTATTGTGATAATGTGATTCTTTGTCTCCGAGAGTTATTTTAATTGCTTTCTTTTATATTATCTTGATTTATTGGTGTGGTCAGTGAGAGTGGTACAATAAGTCCGAGGTGAGATCTAAAACCGTGAAATGTAATTTCTTTTTTTATTGACTTTCTAGTTTTTGAGTTGTTTTTAATTGTCAACAAATTAAACCTTGACAATTCTTGAAACAATTATCTATGTTATTCGAATGCTAATTGAAGGTATCTAGTGATCGCTAATAAGATGTTACACGTATGGTAACACCTATGTTGTTAGGCGCTACTGTATCTACTACAAAGGAACAATGGCATATTTATCACGACAGCAAAAATTGTCTAAACACTGACAATTGGCATGCAGATGTGCTCCAGTTAACTTTGATTGTCTGCAGTAAACTTTACTTATTGTTCTCAATGAATTTTGAAATAGGTCGTCCATTCTGTAAAATATGAGTTCAACGTAGTAGGTACTATTTGTCACAAGAAACTGCTCAAAACAAGGGAGTCGAACGCGGGAACTTGATTTTCATAATCGAATTGAGAATATCGGATAAAGCCAATGTTATGTTGATACATAAAATTTGGTATAGGAGCTTAGCATCGCCGAAAATCCCGATAAAAATACATACCAATAACAGAAAACGGTTCGATTGTGCGAAAAACTGAACAAGCGATAAGTCGCGTACGTGCCGCGCTCGCGTCGCTGGAGACAATCGCTGTAACGACTCGTAATTTTATATCGACGTGCACAATTTACTAGCATTATACCCCAACGTTTGTGCCATACTAAGGCATACACATTTGCCTCGTATTTGCCGTGTCTGTAGCACAATATTTGTCGAACGTGCTAAACGTCGTGTCAAACATTACATATCTAGGCGTGACACGTAGCGACAAACATTTTCAGCTATTACACATGTTCTACTGTTATTATCTCGTTGGCTTTTTCTTTTTGGTGCAATAAAGCGTTGATTACACCAAGACGGCGGCAATTGGTCACGAAATAGGACTGTGGGGGTGCCGATAACGCAATTGACGCCAGTTACTTACTTGCGGGTAAATACTACGCTTGTCGCGGGAACGCTTTAATGACAGCTATGTTTATTACAAGCCGCTATAAACACAAAGATATACATATTATACTGTATTCAGAATACCACTAAATCGATCCGAATTAATTTTATTTTATGGTTAAATAATGAGAAGTCGTAAAATGGAAATGGAAGGTACCACTGCCTACATCAAATAGATAGCGAGCGTTCAAGATTTCCTGTATTTGGAAATAAATACCTACCTACATCATTCAATGATAACTGTTTCCAACTTGAAATAAAAGTAACAAAAAATAATTTACACAATCTTTTTTTTTATCGAGACCTTTTTAACTTTTTGCAAAGGTATTTCAAGAAAGAGTTTTATTTCAAAAGGTTTGTATTATGAAATTTGTTTAATCCTCGTTGTGAAATGGCCGCATTACCGAAACAGTTGAAGCAAAAAAAGAAGTTTCGCGAAGAGGGAACTTCTCGGCGCGGGTCCGTTAGTTAATGTAAAGAAAGATGCAAATGGACTCTCTCAAAATTGGACGGGGACTCAAACTTTTACCTACCAAACTCGACGATTTGTGCAATTGTATATAAATGTCCTGAATCACCACTCCTCTAAGCGATTTTAATCCATTTTGCAACCTTCTTTAGGAGAATTTTCCTTCGGTGCTATCTGTACCTTGCGTCATTTTTTCGCAATAAATTCATAAAATAATATAAAATATGTCAGTATTTGCGGGTTTGATATGTACGGTAGCGTTCGAGTATTTGCGATCTAACATCTGACGTTAGGTAGGACTTGTGATAATATGCGAATTGGATATGAAGGCGAGATTACGTATTCCCGTTTTCCGGGCTCCGTTCCGACGTTAAGTATTGAAGTTTTGATAACGCACTTAAACCCCAGAACGTGACTAATCCCGATATGAGATGAACTTTATAAACAATCTAATTTCACAGATTGGGAACAAGGCAGCCGACTTGTGAAATAGATTCTGTTCCGAACAAAATTAGATCATTACTGTCGAAGCTTGTTAGAGGAGTTTTTTTCTTTACAAAACAAAGCAATATCTTCAGCGTCTTGTTAGGTTCATCTCATCTTACATTATAGAGGATTGATCTTATATAGGTATTTTATTAGTTTATCATAAAAAATGTTGAATATTTTGAATAATCTTTAGGATTACTGCCATTGGCAAGTCAGTAAATTAACTGGCAATAAAATAATTTGATAGGACTACATTTTAGCTTAAGTATTATAATACTAAAACAAGGCAATAGTGAATAAGAGTCGCATGTAAGCGGTCCGCATTCAAGCCTCTCAACCATAAAACGTATGATAGATTTGACATCGACAAGCCCTCGCGTGTTGCCAGTACCGTTCCGTCCCCACTCCCAAGGGCTGAGCCGAGCCGCCCGACAGCCAAAATAACAAGATCTCCTTCACCCCGCGCTGTCCTCTGACCTAAGGATCTCAAAAAAGTAAAAAGGGCAACTTTGACGTTCTCGCTAAATTGGACGTTTGTGTAGCAGACTATCGAATTGGGGTTCGGTGCACTCGGCACCATATTTAAAAATCGAATACCGATAGAGCATGATTTGAAAATGGCCGATGCTTTTTTGGGCTCCTTTTTTTGAATTTAGGATTAAAGCCGTGATTTCACGGCCACGCATCATATCATGTTTCAATTTAGTTTTAATTTCTTTAAATAGAGGATTGGGAATGAAGTCTGAAATTTAAGAACCATTACGAATCGTCCCTTTTAAAACTTACTTGTCCATATTCTAATAACTTTATAACCTTTGTTAATAAATTGGACTTATTAGGTAAGAAAACGAAACGCATCGATTTATCTTGCATTTAAATGTATTGCAAAATCAAAATTCCGTTAAAAGCCTCTCAGCGTGAAACGAAAATGAACCGATATGCATCTCACAAGCGTGTTTCAGGGCCACCTGCTTGACACATGGACATACAAACGTGTACTTTATGTAAGGTTCAGCTTCGATATCGCGAATAAATTCAGTTTTTATATTACGTATCGAATTAACGCATCGAAAACGTATCGTAAACCCACGAAAGCAACGACATCGTCTTATTTTCTTGAATAAATAAGGGATACATATCACAAGAGATTTTAATTAAAGTATATGATTGTGTGAACGTTCCTTGTTATGGTAGCTCAGCGAAATGTGCTCTTTAGGATATTAAAACGGTAGAGTTACACTTGAATATTAAGATAATAATTAGCCTCAAGTCGCTTTTCCTGACTGATACGTAAGAGGTAAAATGATAAATTTCGTAAATTACGGCGACAGGAGTTACATCATCTACTGCCTACTTCCTAGTAATACTCATAACATATCTCTCGAAAACAATAAAGGCAAGGTAAATGCTAAGAAGTAGGTAGATATGAAATAAAATAAAAATAAACGTAGGTATGATTCAAAGAGCAAAGGTTTCAAAAAGGATGGCGTGAAATGATTCAACTAAAATATGTAGGTGGGATGATGTTAGGTACCTATTTTCTCCCCTCGGGTCGGGTGAATGGATCGTAGACCCAACTTATAATGGAGACAGGTGAGAGGATAACACGGAAAAACATGGGAATCGATATTCTACGTGCACATGTGTTGAACGCCAAGTAGCAAGCTATTTATGTTTGGTAATTAGAAAAGCGCGCAAAAGGTTGTAGCCATGAACAAGCAACGCAATATTAGTCATTCATTACCTTTACGTATTTTGTAAAGAGATAACCGTTTCAGCTTTCCATCTTGGACCACCTTAAAAATTAAATTTCTCAGGTTATGTAAATAGGCTTAGTACCTCATTTTATCCTTAAAATATGAATTTAATCTTTTAATTTAGAAAGCTACATCGATGTCGAGTCATTTTTAGATACATACCAAATTTATTAACTAGAGATTGATTTAATCTCGGCCGACAGCCGAGTGAAGTCTCAAGAGGCCCAAATTAATTTTAAGAACAGAACAACATTCTACCATACAAATACAGGGATTTCATTCCAGGGGGAAAAATACAAGGGATATTATCCTTTAGCTTTTAGCGGTAAAGGTCATAATGGCTTAAGGGTTTGTAATTGGTATGTTTGTGTAGGTGCCAAGATCGAGTATCCAACTGTGGGCAGGCAACAGATGCCTCGAACGGGTCTGTGCGCGTTATCAAAGCGTTACGATGCTGAAATAATTGTTGAATAATTATTTTGTTAATACACCCTGTAATTGACGGTCGGATACGTTAACTGCGTTTCGGGAGTCCAATTTAATTTGTTTGGTAGCCGTTTGTGAAATGAACTCGTTTCGTCCATAACGCAATTGGAAATAATTGAATTTGTAGATACAAAACAATGGCTCAATTTTATTACACAATCATTTGTTGTTTGTATAGATTCATGTTACAAAAACATTTGTAACATAGGTTGTTATTTTCCAAATTTTCAAATAGGTTTTATCCTGTGAAAATTGGAAGCGAAATGCTCTAAAATGTCACAATTTAAGGAAAAATAGAGGCAGATAGTTAACAACAGTCGGGACGAGTAACAGGCATTCCTACAAAAGGTTATCTCTCTAAAGTGTTGGTCCCTCAAATGCTAAGCGTGTAGTTTCGAGAACATTTCCTCTAAAGTTCAGCGTTTGACCGACGTTCCGTACTTTAGTTAGGTACGTAACAACGCGTCCCCCTTCCCAGTAGCGGAATAAAGACTTTATACTGAATTGTAGACGAGTAGTTTTGAAGTTACAAGCTCTAGCTTCTACATGTAGTGGTGCCCTGGTACCTACTAATTATGTTGCTAAACAGCTTGAACGTACCTATATCAACCACACAAGTACATATATAATGGCATAATTATTTCTTAAAGCTCATCACTTATTCAATCAAAATATATGTTATCTAGATTACAGAAAATCAAAGCGTATAAATATATCAACACTGTCAATTACCTTATCGGTACAATAGCTATTTTCGACATGTTTATGTTTCTTATCATCTGTATACAAGATACACAAGAGTATTTGAATATTTTGTCTGATTATATTATTAGACTGGCTTGTCCAGTGTCCATTAGTGAAAGATGGACTGGTAACTTATGGATATTCTCCTCAAGTAAATGTTACCTATATTTATGTATCAATAAAAAACATCTAAGTGATGAAACCTGAACACACAAGAAATCTCGCTTACACATATTGCAGATAACGATTGTATCGAATCCATACTAATACATATCATAAAATGCAAAAGTCTGTTTGTTTATACTTTTTTTGAATTAACCGCTAAACCGATTTTGATAAGATTTGTTATGGTGGTAGATAGAAATCCGAAGTAAATAAAAAAATGCACGCTTTGTCCTGGATAACTGACTAACAGTAAAAAGGTCAAATGACATTCAAAATATTTCAGAGCATAATATGACAGCTATAAGCCTTGTTTACTATAATTTTATGATCTGTTTCAAAACGACCAAGTAAAAGTTATTAATCATATTATACTGTCTTTTTATTTTTATAGTAAATAATAGTAGGTAATAGCATGAAATTTATCTTATAGACTACTGACACTAGCTGACTGTGAAACTATGACTTATGTCTATTGGATTAAAATTATTACATAACCATCTAATATTGTAAATGAGCTGGTTTCTTGTAACTTGTTCCATACAAAATAAGTGGAAAGCCACTCAGACTTGTTTAGCGGTTCCGACGTCTAAGGGTTGAAATACGTAAGGGTTCTGGATGCTGACGCAACGGACCGTGCCGTCTGGACGCACTTAATACCCGCTACATTCCGTGTGGATGGGACTTTACGTCCGGAGAAAGGGGTACACATAAATATATACTTTATAAAATGTTGTTGTTTAAGTTCCAGATAAATGTTTTACTTTTTCCGTAACGAAAAACGTGCGCTGTTTTCCTCTTTGTTTAATTCTGTTGTAGGTATTCCAGTTATCGTAATACAAATTGTTCTTATTTGCAATGGAAATCAACTACCCAACTTCTCAGATTAAGAAATAATCCCTGCATTGAAATTAGCTGCTTATAAACACGGTCTTGACTTTTTTCTAAAATATTTCCGTTGGGAACTTCGAGTTCCCATCAACCTTTTTGTGGATATTGTATAATCTCTTTTAAAAATTCTAATTTCGAGTTACTTAAATGATGCGTCCTACCATTAACACGAATATATTAACCACTATTTTTGACTTACGAGTCTTTGGAATTAAAACGTCAATAACATGGAACTATCTATAACTATATGAATGTGAGGTGCGTATGGACAGGTTATCTCACCAACTCCCGTATAAAAAAAACATTCGAGTTTCTCGTTTCTTTGTACGCTCTTTTTTATGCTTATAACATACGCAATTATCTTTACAATAATTTATGGGCTAATCGTTACGGAGCATTTTTGTAGTAGAAATATTGTGGATCAATTTTAGCGGTGTACGGGATAGATTAAATCATTAATTCCGATGTTTTAATTTAAGGTCTGGTAAAATATTGCGTTTTTAGACAGGTTCATTTTGTGTGAGCCCTTTGCAGGTGGATTAGTTAACTTATGTAAAAAATAAATAGATTTTTAAATGGCCGTCTCTTCTCGTTTACGTTATTATTGAACATCGATTTTGTAACAACACTTAAAAAGGTCGCTTAAAAGGTCTTTCGACGCCGCGCCGCGTTGATACGAACGGATTGGGTGGTCCGTACTTAATGTCTTATTGCAAAATTAATCCGATAAGAATGAAAAATATCACATGGCATTTTCAACCTGATTCAAACAGATTAAATATGTATACATTATTTATACAAAATATTAGTAATATGCCCCACGTATAGCTGAAAATTTATGGACGGTTATCCACCCACACAGCGGGTGTCGAATAGTCAGCATTACGCAAAAATATTTTATTTCGTATATATTTACCGACATAAAATAAAGAATTGATTGTTCCCACGTAATTTGCTTTAGGAAAATGGACAAAGGTTTGTCAACTTTATGCAAATATAATACATTTAATTTAAGTGTACATCGGCGATGTCTTTCGTAATTAGGTATCATGATATACGACTTCATGCTTACCTAACTTCTACATGTAATAATTGTTTTATTAATATATTTAATTTCCTGTTAATCTTTAATCTGTTGTTAGAAATCTAATTATACATTTATACTCGCATATTTTCGTCGGTAAGACCCCGGGAGGAAGTTCGAAGGGGTAGATAGGGATGTGGTTTCGCTCAGAACGGTATTAGGGGTCGGGCCTCTATCGCTATTTATCGGGCACAGTTCCAATCCTTGTAGGTATACCTATAAGTATCTATGGCGCTTGTTCGCTCTCGAGACAAAGTCAAATCAATACTGTTTTGGTAGCGTTAGTATACATATATCTTATTCATTGTAACATAGAGAAATCTTTGTGTAGCTCTAGAATTTTGTAAGAGTAGACAGTTTACAAATGATAATGAAAATAAGATTTTCTTATACATATAAGTAGTTAGATTATTAATACGAATAAGGTATAATGTTTATCACGACGCAAGGCGCCAGAAGTCTGTTTGTACATTCGATGTTTATGAACTTTAAGATATCTACATGTTGGTACAAAGGGCGGAGCGTCAATTTCAAGTAATTAATAACCTTATTTATGTGCAATCAACGTTGATTATTCTCGTGATTATAACATTCTCGAATTAGTTGAAATATATATGCAAATTTTAAATTAAAACATTATCGGCTTAAATGTTCATTGCTCGACATCGGCATCCCGCCGCGTCTAAGACTGGTCTTACTTTATGATTAAGTACCCACATACTCGTGATACTCGTCGAGTAAGATTTAACTACATAATATACACTCAGTATGACGTTTCTAAAGATATTTTGCATACCCGCTCAATACTCATTCTTTATTAAAATGTGCGTATCAAATTTAATCACAATTATTATTAGTTATATAGCGCGGTGGAATGTTATTTCTTGATTTGCTAAGAGTGTTAACTATTAATTTAATCGAATAATACTTTTTACCTTTATATTTTTTTTAGATATATACGGTTTATTACCACTTAGCCTCCGTTGATGTAAATATTACTTTCGTTCCGTGTATAATTCCTGTATGGATGAGTGCTTATCATACGTTTAGGCAATGGATACAAAGAACACATAAATTCAGAACAAACATTTATTTGAATACAATTTATTTGTAGATCAATGTTACAATTCTCGCCAGCGCATCACTGAAGCTACTGCGCCATACACGCGGTAAAAAAAAAACAAATGCAAACACGAATACTAGCCTGAACGTTGTAACACTATCTTTAAAAACTCCCATCTAGCCCGCTCTCATTTCTGTTTTAAGTAGTTTACCGATTCTCGCCCTTATTATAAATATTCATCCAATCATTTTTTCCATCACGTTATGTCACCGCGACATTGTGTATATTGTCGGCGGCAGCGGCGCCACAAATGATATGATTTGAATGTATGGGGCCGCGTCGACTTCCCGGCTCACCATACATTTGCATGTAATTTCCCGCGCCACTGTAGCATTCAGTCAATTTAGTTAATTCCCAAGACAAAAGCGGATAAAACAAGAAAATAAATTAAACAAACTAAACACAAACAGATCACGTCCCTTACTAAATGCATTTTGAAAACGATAACGTAAATCGAACGCCAAAAGCGTCGGTGCCATCAAAATGTCGTCTCGTTTGAAGCCACTCGTCGCTGGAGTCGATATCATTTTCGAATATCGAATCGAGATTTAGTAAATTTGGGTATTCGCATGCAGATCTTTAGCTCGGTGCAGCAAAAGACCTGTAGTAATCAAGAAATACTGTGTACCCTTGAGTTAGGGTGTTGTGGGGCGAAGTCACCCTATTCTCCCCTCGAGGGGCGGAAGGGGCCGGCAGCGGCGCGATGTTTGTTTGTTTCAGAATGCCTCGGGAAGCGAAACTTGTGTGAGAAGGTTAATTTGGTGGGTAGATAAGTTGGTAGGTAGATATTGTTTTTATGTAGCTTAGTTAAGGAAGTTTGTCCCCTCCGCCGTTATGTTTCCGTTCATTTTTTATATCGCGTCTTGCGTGAACTTTCACATTATGTACTCATTTTGGCTTTGTTCCGACATTCATATTTACAAATACTTTCACACAATAGCTTATACACATAATGTCTTTATTCCTAATGATTTTTTAGGATTAGTTCTTAGCCGTGGTAATACATAAATACCTATGGGATTTACGACGTTTAAAGCACGTTTTGTTATCTTCAAACATGTATCGGTTAAATGCATGGTTACTTTAGGTGCCAAGTGACACCTTACAGTAATCATCTAAGACTTATGCGTTCAAACACTGGTAGAGCCGTTTATACGCCCAGTACATAATTCAGATAACCAAATACATAGAGAGTACAAATGTAGATAATTTTTCACTCTACCACGACAAAATTGCTTTCAAACTCCGTCGGTTGTTTCTAAAAGATAATGTTGTAAATGGGGTAGAGTTAGTAGAGTTTTCGTTGGAAAAAGTTTAACTTATGAGTCAAAATCGTTAATGCGTGTCGCGACTCCATTAGAGGCACTATGGTAGCTTTTTATTTTATCGCGATACAGATTATACAAGCTCGTACATACAGATTTGTTTATATACATTAAGTATAAAATGTGAAAACATTAATCGACTCTATCTTTTTCTTATTTAAATATTTTCATTTTATATGCATTTTGGGTCAGCAGTTTTGGAGCTAGCGATACACAAGCAGTATACATACATTTCTGTATATAACAGTAATAGAGCGGATAAGTGCGTGATAGAAGGGTGTGGAGCGCCGGCGCCATTCGTTATCTAATTGAAATATGTATTCTTAGTGTTATCAAGTGTTTAACGTTTCGTTCGTAATGAATAATGTAGAGATACGTGTTACGTCTCTACATAGAGCATATAACATAAAGGTAGCGACTTTGCTCAGCGAGGTGTAAGAAAAAATGATTTGTGAAATACATGGTTTTAATTTTATCGGTATATAAGTGGGGAATTAAAATATACACCTTTGTACGTATGAATAGTTAATTAGTTATTACATAGCTAATTAAGTGCTTGCGTTTTATAACCAGTAATACATTATTTTAATAGGTATTATTAATTAATCTATATATTTAGTGGCGGTATATAAGAGGTGTAAGTTTACTTCGATGCTAATATGAATGAGATGTCTCGGGTTCTAGTCCTAGGTCAGAAAAAGTGTTTTTCTGCGTATGTGCTAAGAAATGTATGTAGATGTGTCTAAATCAAAGTCATGTTAAGTGATTTGATTGACTGCTTTTAATTTAGTGAGCTAATTGCAACATTTAATATGCGTTTGATCTGTAAACTAGTTTTTGTGTGGATCTTGTTTTTAGAAACTGCGTGCTATAGACGACAATCAATCGGCCAAAAAAGAAGAACAGGTAATTTAAGAACTAAGTTTATTGAAGGTGTAAAATATTCTCAGCTTTTTGTCTAAAATAGATATAAAAATAGCATTATTCGTGACCTGATCGTAAATGCCTGTTACTGATAACTGTCTTTCTGATAAGTACACTTATTATATAAAACTCATAGTGTTATTAAGTAAACTTTAGCCTTAGAAATCACATGCATCTGCCTAATCTTTTTGTTTCCAATCTACGCTATAGTAAAGTACCTAATATTTTCAATATTTTATATAAATTATGTAATAAGTGTTTAAAATAAACAACGCGGTAGAATCCGTATAAAGTGGTTTAATTTCAATGTATAACATTCGTGTAAACTTTAGACAACTCTCTAGGTTATATCAGCGTAACATTATTATTACAGAAATAAGACCCTTCTTATTTCTACTTATATATGCGTATATTTATTTATATATGCGAGCTATAATCTTCAAACATATATAAAGTAGGTATACGCAAGTACCTATACAGATATGTGTTGTAGCTTGGATATCTTTTGTCTCCGTTGTTTCAATATTTCTAAAGCGCCCTGTGACAGGGATTATCCCTAGCGCCAGAATTGTCTTTTATATGTAGGTACATACATAGGTAGGTATATGTAATAGATGGATAAGTAAAGAATGGTTCTGTCGATATAAAAGTCTTGTTTATGTGAGAAGTATAAATAAATAAATTATAAGGTAGGTAAGAGTATATATACCTAATTTTATTATTCGATTTTAAAATATTGTTTCTTTAATAACACTGCTAGTTTCGCTATTATTAATGTAGAGGTTCATTGTAATTAAATTTATGTAAATTAAAGTGAAAAGATCATGATTGTAGTAGGTACTTACCTACTTGTTATGTTTTCATTTTAGATTTATAAATCGCAATTTATCTTACAAATGAAGTAGAGTAACACTCTATTTCTACTATCTAGATGTTGTTGCCAAGATTAATGACTCATTTAAGTCATAATACAATAATTTATCAAAATGATTTACACACAATCATATCCGTTTCGATTCCATTTGCATAATTCTCTTATAATAACTGTACACAAAAATAAACGGTTAGATTTTGACAGATACATAACGTAAATCGTGCTTTGAACCAATTTAAAATGTGCACGCGCCCCAAACGGCCATTCATGTACAACTGATTGTAGATAACCTATGTACAGAGGCCATTTTATATTTGCCTTCAAATTGTTCAAAATTCAACGTTCGCCGCCTTAATTTTCAGCTGTAAATAGTTTCAGAAGCCGCATAAATAATGTGGTAAATTATATGTGTTGTATTGACAAGTTCAATCAACGGCGCGGTGAGTGTAAACCAAGTGGTTTTTTCCACGTGAATGGTGGGTCCTAACGCGTGTATTTTAATGGACGATTTTATGTTCACATAGTTATGTAGCTCCCTGTTACCTATGTATTATAAAGGATTGTGCGTAAGCAAAGGTATTTCTACCCGCATTATGTACATACCTACATAGGCCAAATGCTTTGGAAAAATACGCTAGCTCTAACAGTTTTAGTCATCTATTATACTAGGTAGGTAGTTCGTTTTTCCAAAAGTGCGAGCCTGGCTAAAGTTCTGTTAGGTATATAACGCAATTTCCATTAAAACTAAAAGCCTACCCCGCGGTAATTCAAAGCAAATAGCTTGGAATGATTCCTTACAATGGAAGGAAACTCTATTGCGTAAAACAAAGACGAAAGCAGCGCCCTCTGCGTTACTTTATCAAGCCCTAAATTATTTTCCACGAGGTGCACAAAATATTATCGACCACACAACGGGGCCATGTTTACCAACAAATAAGGGAGTCGGTTGGCACGCATGCGCGGACCGACGGTGGCTGTGTGTGTGGATATAAATATGGCGTCGGGACGCCCAGCCGCCCTCCGTTATGCAACACTGTTTGATCTAGAAACATCCCAATAAATCTTCCCGATCATTAGGAAAACTTTTAATAAAAAATAACATCTATTAACCAAATTTATAGAGGCAGAAGCTAGGGCAACGATTTTGAAAATAGACCCCCGCTTATAAGCGGTCTTACTGGAATGATTTATATATAAGAGTTTCATAGCTTTATATTCATATATTATAAGATTACACTAATATTCTAATAAGCACTCTGGTAGAAATAATTAAGACTATTTTAGTTCTAAAAGAAAATATATTTGAATAAGAGTAGGCATCGAATATCCAAGATGGTCGACGTATCTTAAACTTTTAGTTAAAGCAAACTACAAACATACAATTTCTTATCTTTATATGAAATTTGCTTTAAGTTTGAATTGGACAGGCGTTTTTAAAGTTGAAATACTTTAAATAAATTAGGTAAATGTATGAGATAAGCATGGTCCCGATCACATGTACGAAAATTATATTCAAATTTATTCAGACCGAATTCTTGCAGGAATGCGCACTCAGTATTTGGAATGTGTGCCTTTTTGGCCGAAAATATCTTAAATGTTAGTAGTTTTTGTTTAAAAGAATTAAAATAAACAAAATACACAAGGGTGGGTATAGTTGGCGGGAAAGTAAGGAAGGAAGCCATTATGCGGAGCCTAACGCCATCTATCCAAAATCCTCGGAGGCTTTTCCAAACTCCACCGAATGCTGCGGGACGTAGCTGAATATTTTCGGAACGTTGTTTTTCTTTGAGATTATTTTTCTATGAACGTCATATTATTTTTAATTTACGTTTATTTTTTTTAAACATTTACATATTTTAACGCTGCGGGTTTCCTCTATACACTGGCTTACGAATTTTGTTATTAAAATGTATATTTACCTAATGAAAGACGAAAATACTGATGACAGATTTGAGATCGCGATAGAATGAATAAAGTGTTATAATGTCACTATTATACAAACCTACACGCAAATAAAAATACAATGGAAAGTTCTGTTTTTTGATCAGTTGAGGAAAGAATTATGTCTTTGCACACGCTTACTTTGTCAATCAAAATGTCTTGATTTGTACCATATTATTTTATGTTCTTGACAACTACTATATTATGGCGTTTATATGATGTGGTGAAAAGTATTTATCTCGGACTATGCAATGAGTATCATGCAATATCATAACTTAAGTTGCCTATACATTAGCCATCCGAATATGATAAAACATTAAAATATATTACTAATTAAGTAAATAGGTACATAAAGTACACAAAAAATGAATAGAATTTTCCGAAATTAAATCAGCGTCCCGCAGCATTTAATCGAAACCAGTTTCCCCGGCAAAGCCTTTCGAAGGATGCGCCAGCCTACTTTCTATCTATCTCTTTTTACCAATATCCGATCACATCGCGGGGGAGCGAGATAGCAATAATTACGTAAAACCGCTTGTGTGGCCTTTAACTTCTTACAGATTAATGAGTTTTTATATTATTATATAGATACCTACTGAATATGTATAGACAGAGGTTCTTAATTAGGTAATTAACTCTTTGATAGCGGCCTGGCCTATCTGTCATATGTATCATATATAATAGGTAGTGTGCATGTGAAATAGCTTGACGTATGGAAAATTTATTAGTTTTTATCGCGGCTTCGCTCGAGAATTAAATTGGTGTTCATTCCGTGATATCATTAGTTTTGTGTTACCGAAAATTATGACACACTTTGATGTGAGATAACATTTATAACTATACATAAAAGAAAATATGATTTAACGAACATATGATAATTAGATACGTACTGCTAGCATGAAGGTTCGTTAATTTTTTCTATGGTTATCATTACGTATCGTATTGCGTCTCTTATTATGTATTATTAGGTGTGTGAACGTACTCAACTATTTATTTTAATTAAAGTTTTATAGTTTTTGGTATATCCGTAACTTATGTTCGTCTTAAGAGGATAGACACATAGATACATATATACGTAGATAATCATACATATGCAGATATGAGTATACACCTAAGTGTATATGGACATAGCTAAGAAAGTAGGTAGTGGATATACCAAGATCTAATAATCAGATGGAAAATGTTTAGTGTATCAAAAAGCTTCATTCCTCGTGATGTACTCAGGACATCCCAGGAACACTGAAGGTTCCCACGGGAAATCAGACCAACCACAGACAGGATCGGTTCGATCGATTCCTTCAATTTGTTACAAGACCGGTTCAATTTTGGATTTAGTATCTCTTTCTATCATTATAATGAACGATAGGGATGGGTTTGGATTCGATACGGTGCTTAATTTCCGCCTGCGGTGAGGCGTAATCAATGAATTTTATAATAGAGCCCGCTCTTAGCGATGTGGGCGGTAGGACCAAATACCATATACTCTAATATCTATCACCATGCTTGAATGTTAACTAGTGACATCCCATGACTTCAACTGCGACTACAACATGAAAGGAAAACTTTGCTTTCATAACACAAAGTTTCTGCAAATAATTTTCAATCTTATGAAGCTGGAGTAAAGATGAAAATTCTGTAAACATTCTGAATAAAGTTATTATTTAGACGCAGAAAGGTGACACGTCGGAAAATTAATAAGCTTACTAGTAGGCTAGGACCGTATTTAATTAAAATGGAAATACAATAAGCTTTCTATGTAAGCCAGGAAGACGAGCGAAACTGTGCTTTATGGCTCGTAAACTACTAAACTTGTAAACATAGATATGTTTACAAATAAATTATGTACTAGTGTTTTATGTTTGCTTATGTTTTAGTCAGAACAGGCTTTTATGCACACATTATTAGATATACTTTAAACTTTAAAGCCAAAGTTGGTAATTTTCAAGCTAAATGTAGAAACTGATGGTGATTACCCAAGATAAATCTTCGTGGCCTATATCGCTTTAAGATAATTCAAATAATTAAACACAATTCTTCTTAAGATAATCTATTCATAAAATCACACATATAATATACAATGTGAACAGTATTGCTATAACGTAAACATGTATTCCTTCTTCTCCCTTAGCCTTTATTATTCCCAAGTCACTTGGGGTCGGCTTTTCTAGTCTAACTGGATTTGACTGGATATCAGTTTTTACACGGAGCGGCTGCCACCTGACCTCCGCAACCCAAAGGCTAACGATACCCTAAGGCTAGACCAGTGTCAAGATATTAGAGGGTACTGACTTTCCCAATAACTATATAATAATAAATAATAACGTAAACATGTATTAAGGCATTCAAATTTAAAAGTACTTAGTTCAGGTTTTGCCTGACGATCAACTATTTGTTGTGGTATTATATTTAATATGTTATTATTAATGACTGATTAGATGATATTCTGAATTCACTATGTCACCTAATAGTGCAACATTCAAAATTAAATGCTCTAAAATAAACATATTCGTATGTGTGTGTAAACTCCACATTTCATTCCACTATAAATACGGCGCCAGTCACGTCTCAGTTATTAGTAAATTTCAGCTAAGATTCTCTTTTATTCAAAATATATTTTGACAAGAATGACACTGGCAAGCCGCAGAGAATCTCAAGAAAAAATATGTTTTCAGAGCGTCGGCATCGTTTATTTTTACCCACTAGAATACAAATTGGCATTGTTTTAATAAGATGAGGCCAAACTAAGCGTGTCGCGAACAACTCATTATCATCGAGAGAACTGACAGTATCTGTTTTGCAAATTTGTTTTGATTAAACTTCACCAATGTACGCAAATGTAGAGCACCCATTTCTATTTCCTCGGACATATTCACATGTTCCAGTTTTGAATTTAGACTACATTCGAATACAGAATCCATGCTAGTTCTACGAAGGACGGATTACGCAAGAAGTTTCTTTAGTCAGACTGTTTTAGTTAATTGGACAACTTTTTTGCGTATCAACTCGGTCGTTAGGCTCTCGAAGACTAACCAGTTCTTTAACAGAAATGTACCGAAGTTTTTTAGCTGTTCAAGTGTTCGACATTAGTTACCTAACTGGCTGGAGCCTCTACTCAGCTCTGACGCATATTGTGTAAATGTTCAGCGTAGTGTATAAATACAAAACATACTTAATGATTATACATTTAATCATTAGCCGCGCCGTGAAAGCGAATACCGAAATATATTTTAAAAGGTTTTATTTTAAAATTCCATTCTGGTACACTCCATTTCGGTGTAAAAATACATGAATGCCAAAGTGTTGCTTATGAAACTTTAAATTCCGCTGAGGACTATTTTCACACCAGCGCTGCATAAGGGAGAGTGCTGAGGGTAAAAGCGAGTGTTAAAAAATGTTAGCCACCTGAATAAGTACTGTATCGAACGAAAATACTCATCTCTCATAAACATCGAGGGGTTTTATATATTCGAGACTTCTTATTTAAACTTTCACTCTATTCTAGGCGAAAATGTTCGTAATTCAACGTTATGAATAGTTAGTGTTATGGATTATTTATTGCTAATATTTTTAGGTCGATCAAAATAAAGAGTCGACTTTGAATCTCAGTTCAAAAGAACACAGAAATGTCTGTCTCGCCAAATGTTTATTTTTCGACCTTCAAAAGTTCAAACAGCCGGCCGACTAAATGCCAATTATGGGCACCTGCTACCACGAGACGTGTGCGACAATTTGCTAGCACCGCGTCGCTCTCGCTCTAACGCGTTGACATAACGAGAGCCGAACACGCGGGCCCCTAATCCCCTCGTATCGTCTACGCGAAACGTCAATGAACTTTACTAATCTCGGTGCGATACAAATCGTAGGCGTCCGCCGACTCCGGCTGTCCTTGCACAGCAAAAATGTTAATTCTGGATTCATTCCACGCAGTATCCTTGGCACGCTACTAGAAATAACTAAGATTGAACTTAGCCAAACTTCATTAAGAATGGAACGTAATTGTCAAGATATTTTACACGGAGTTTTGCTACGAAAATTGCGTGTTGCAATCAAATGTTTCATAGGCCATTGACCGAGTTCGTCGCGTGTCATAAAATGCAATGACATAATAGCCACGTGACGTGACACGTTATGACGTTGCCACCGTTCATACGATAACGATTCACAAAACGTAGAGGAAAAATCCTTGTTTGAATATTGTGGTATCTGCACATTGGACTCGGAGTGAGCCGAGACGTGTATGTGGATGCCATTACATTGCCAGATATTATATAAAAAACCTAATTAGCTACGTAATTATAAATGGAAATACCGCGAGAATAAATTATCTTTTGTTTTAATTAATTTTGGAGCCTGTCTATTAACTGTTATTACGTTGCTGCATTTTTATTATAATTGATTACGTATCCGCCGTCATCCTTGAATTATAAATTAGTACACGCCTTTGTAATAATTATCCAAATCGAATTCAATCCGACCGTACGTAAAGGAAGTCTTTGATAAAGATATCTATTTTAAGCTTTGCGACGCCGCACGTGAAAAGGCACGCTGGTGAAAATTTTGTTATGAATATTTATCATGGTTTCTTAAAATGCAATCTCTTGAATATTCTGTACTCATTAAGCTGAGATAAGTCCTGTTTTCTTTTGACGAGAAATATGAACCGCGCTTACTTAATCTTTTTTCATCATATAATCCTTAATTCTAAGTATTTAAATATGTAATAATATTATATTCTACCACATACACACAACACCATTTAGCCCAAACTAAGCAGAGCTTGTACTGTGGGTACTAGACAATTAATAAACATACGTATTATTATATACTTTATTTTTGTTAATACATAGGTACATATTATACATAGAAAAACCCAGACCAAGACAAACAACCATGTTCATGAGTAGTTACATATTTGTCGTTTTAATTATTTATACTGGCCTGTTATGTTCTGTCCTATTTTAGTAATAGGACAGAACATATATATATATATATATATATATACATAGTATAGTATCATAACTTTAATATTATAATTCTCATATACATATTATATATGTAAATAACTAAATAAGTAGAACCCTTTTCTTTAAAAAAACAGTTACAAAAATAACAGGTTGAGTAGTGTACTTATATTTATTATCCTAATGTTGTTTTATAAACTTTTAAACTCATTGTTTACGAGTAAACCCTAAGTAAAAGGAACCTAAATACAAAACAACAAATTCATGATAAATCGTAGCTAATTGATATAATTTAAATTTGTAAGTAGACATTTAACTTGCAAAAGTCTTCCAATAGGAAAGAGCAGTAATAAAATGCAAATTAGTTATTCTCTAGTTGGAAAACGCCCGTGCGTCTTTTTGCAAATGCTTCGCTACAAGATCGTTCTCTTGTTTCTAACCAGATGGCGCTACGGGTACCGTTGAGAAAAAGTTTTTCGCTAGTGTGCGATAACTTCCTCGTAGCGACATGCTACGCACACAAGCAAAATAGCGACTGTAAACTTTACGTACGGACACGGCACACATGCGCAACGTTTACTTCGTTTACACACACAAGCAAAAGTGTCACAAGTAAATACACAAGGTATTTTGCGGTAGTGTGTGTAAAAGTGTGTTTACGTAATAGAATACGAATACACACGGCTACAAGTTTTATGTACAGTAAGCTTTGCAGATTTTCCTTTTGGTCGGATAGATGGCGCGAGTAAGTTGATTTGGTGAACTTTTTAGTTATAACAAAATAATACGGGCAGATGTTATCAGTCCATTGTTGTTTTTCGTTTGTTGGTATTGACATTGAAATGGTCAATTAAGTATAATTACAAGTTGGTAGAATATTTTTATTTGTATTTTTATTAACAAAGTCTGCATAGGAATTCTTTTGATAGTCTTAGTTGGCTTGTTTGTAAAGATAAAGTTATGTTGTGAAATCGATTGTTGTTTGGTTGCGGTATCTAGCTATTAGATTAGTCGGTTGCTAGTGAGTTCCTTGCCTTATCTGCTATTGCTTTCACTTGTTGTAGACAAACTGCTATAACAGGTACCTACTTCACTTGCGCTACCTATCATTGTATTTTATACTCTTAGCGTTATGTCACGATTTGACCGTAAAACGGTAAACAGGGGTATATCATGGCAATTTTTTTTCTATTTTAGCATTTTGACTAATGATTTAAAGTGTTAGATTTTTAACAACATATACATAATGTTATTTTGCCTTCTTTATTTGTCTTGGCTAAATTTGTAGAAATTAATAAGTATGTTCATAGGATGGCACTATAGGTGCCGCGTTTGTTGTGTATTAGTAATATCTGTAGTATTCAAAGAATTTATGAAAACCAAAATTATAAAGATGAGGGAATGATTGGCAGTCATATTAGGTACATTACATCAATTTACATATTAGGTACCTACTTTAGTTTATTTAGTAGTAACCACGACTGAAATAAATTATTTGAGTAGATTGTGTTAATACCCATTTACTATAGTTAGTAAAGGAGTGTTAACGGAACCTACTAACATAATAATTATATTCTATTATGTTAGTAGACTGAGCGGTTTGACGCATATCATCGGTATACCTACATAAAGGTTTTACTAATGTCAAACTCACCACCGCACAGTCCTCGGTATCCGTATCTAGGATATCATATACCTAACTAATAAATAAGTACGCGCACTCTTAGAGTTCTATGTATAAGAAAAGTATATACCTAAGAGCTCTCAGAAAATATTATATCACTCATGATTCTTTTAGGTCCTACTAATATCATAGATATAAAAGTAGGTATGTGAAGGTGTTTAAATGATTGTCCTGACGTTGCACTAATATATAAGAATCTTGGCACATATATAAAACATGTCCTAGATTAATATACAGGTTCTTGGTAATGCGTATTCCTCGCATTCTCACGGGCAAAGCCGTGGACAAAAACTAGTTTTTAATCAAAGCTAACTCGCAGTAAAAATAATCTGTGTCAATTACTCTCTTTCGGTACAAACATTTAATTTAAATAACAGGTACAAATTATCGTTTATAATTAATTTAACTTAAAGTGTGAACATACATATAAAATACAAGATATTAATCAAAAACTGACACCATCTATATGGTAAAAAGTTTTGCAAGTATTCAAATCGTTCATTCTGTATACATATATGGAAAAAGTTTTGCAAGAATTTATATCCTTGATCCCACAAAGAACATATCAATATTATAAATTTAAAGATTAGTATTGGAAGGTTAGGTCATGTGAGCAAATGGTCAAAAAGAAAGGTCAGGCAAACACAGTCAGTGTGAACGATTCAAAATACATATGGCATAAAAGTGCAATACAAAATATTTTCTTTAGTTTATACTTTTACAAAAAGTCTCTATACTAATGTAAGTAATAAGTTGTTTGAACAAGCTGTAAAATAGCAACTTTTTGCAAATTCCCTAAACCAACCCATAGGCTCTTTATTAGGCCAAATAAAACATATGATTTTATCATATAGGCACTATATGACAGACCCGTCAATTTAGTATCGGCAAAGCAAACCCTAACTATTTATAATACTTCCAATAAATATCATAAAAGAAATAGATTATCTTATAATATAGAACTTTACTGATAATTCTTTTAGGGGATAAATATGGGTACTAACGGTGGTAGTAGTGTGTAAAAACAGTTTTCTGGTTGCCTTGTCTATAGCAAAGCGAGATCCACTTAAAATGGTCTATCATGATATAGGTACTAAGGGAACCACGTCGCGGTTTCTGATAATTAAAATATCTAATAATTATTAGATATTGTGAATGTTGAAAAATAACATTTGAAATGTCATGAGTACATTGAACTATTAATTAAAAGAAGGGCTGTAATAAATCGTATAATGATCAACAAACAAGCAAATACCTAGCTGAGCACAAGCAAACGGATCGAATCACAAGAACATGGATCAACAAGTATCTGCTTAACTCTTATGAGACATAATGGTGTCATAATATAATATCTTCTTGAGATAATTATAATAAAACGCTAGGTAGGTAACTAACGTCCGCGATATCGTTGGCGCGGTCATATCAAACGAACCATAGGTATAACCAGTCTAAATAGACCTCCTTGTACTGGCTAGCTATCACAAATGTAAATTATTAGAAGACTTTTTAAATATTATAAATTTAAAAACGTCGATGCTCTTGTACAATTATTGTTGTTAAACAAGTTTCAAATATAAGATTTAGTTATTTCAGCATAATAATAATGATATGGCCTATAAGTCATCTGTCAGTGCCTATATTTTGCTTTATTTAATCCATATAAATACAACTATTATACAAAATTATTAAACTAAGGGAAGAAATAGGAAATACTTATGGATCCATTTTCCTTTGAACATTACCTATTAAAAATCTGTTTATCATTTTAAAACATTTTAATAAATATAAGATCCGTCCAAGTGTCGCCGACGTTAAAATAGTTCTCAAATTCTAATCATTTATAAATTTAGCTACGCTTGGCTAACGCATATGACCAACAGTGTACTCATGCAAATAAAGACTTTACTTTCCATTTCGTCAATTAGTTTTAATGGTTCACAGCTACGGCCACGATATGAGGACGTTCACTTAGACGACAAAATACTGTTATAAAATAAATAGGTATACTCTATACGATTTAAATGAATTTGAATAACAAGAAGTAATTTTAAGCAATTTCGCTCACGGAACCCAGAGAACTGTAATATAAAAAAAGAATCGTGCACCATTGTTATTAATAGCCTGTGACGTCAAACCTCAGCTGTCGATTCAAACACAAAAAAATGAAACGGCCGAAAGCGGCCATTTTGTGAAATCATATCGATTGGTAGGAAAAAATCCATTGTCGGGACATAACCGTCCCCTATTGGCCCAGTTTTTAGATGAGGGTGGCACAATAGGGTTAACTTTCCCCTCTTTTTTTCTATCGCGACCCTTTTAAATATGAATTCTTTCTTTAAACGGTTTGGATTCTGTGTCGTATGTTTAGTTTTGTCTTAGAAGATTCGTCATGCAATTAATTTGAGCGTGTAATTAATTCTCGGTCTTGGCTTACACGCGATGAGGTAAGATGCTTTGATATGTAAATCATTGTTGTAAATCTTTGTCCGTGTGAAGCTTGAGAATTGCTCGACTGTTGTGTGTTATGTTTCCTTATTTATAGATGTTATCGGTAATGTAATTAATGTTATTGTTTTAACTTTTCTCTATGATTATTTTTGATTGCCACGTGTTTTGTATAAGTATATTGATATATCGGTATATTTAATGAGTTATCCAACTTAAATTCTGTAATGTATTTCCGAAGTAATTGTTTTGTAGTAGTGATTGCCATTTATACAGTTAGGTACTATAGGTAAATGTGGAAGTAACTGTCTATTTGTTTCGTTTTATGACCAAACGATCGAACAGATTTTGATGATATTATTTTATACAGATAGCTTGTGTACAACCGGGGCTACTACTTTTTGACCATGCCATTCATAGTTAAATTTTTTAGTCCAGCTAGTATTACGTAAACGGAACTGTTGATTTAGAGTCCAGAAGATAATTATAACATAAAAACGAAGTAGGTATCTAAATCTGCAAAAAAATAAAACACTGTGAATTATTTACTGTCATGTTAACTATATTGTAATTATCTTGACCTTTAACTTACACTTATACAAACACGACAGCCTTATCATAATTATTATCATGCCCAATTATCTAAATAGGATAGAAATATATAGATTTTACGCAAAATAATCACATTAAAACATCATGAATATTTATTTAGAAAATAATAATTTAGATATTCGATATTATTTTAATTGAGATTATTTTTTATCTTAATGTAATCGTAATCATTATGTGACCTAATGTATCGCACTCTGATAATGTGTCTGTTTATTGTATCCATATCTTATTCACGGTCACGGTCGTTAGAAAATCTTGTCTTTTTATGATCTTCATATAAAAAGTTTGACTAGCAAGCGAAACGTTTGAATGAGAAGCGGTTGTGCTAATATAATCGTTTGACATCCCAGCGGTATCACTGATATCGCGATTATCCCATGTTTCGGTTCGATGATTGCGAGTGTGCAAAGGAATAAAATATGGGATAAAAGGAATGCAATGAAAGAGGCAGGTATGTCAGCCGTAGGAACTCTTTCTCACCGGGCAAAACGCAATAACAGTGTTACGAAAACTGGTTTAGTGTAAAAGGATGGTCACTTTTAAGTGAGAGTTAGCTTATTCATAGTATCAGCGTGCTTTCAATCATAATAAGTGTGTTGTATTGGTTATATAGGCTAAGAAGATTCAACTGAATATCAGTTTTAGATCAGTATGTCACGACTGGTTTCCTTGATGTTATAAGCATCCAATAGTTATAGTTACCATTTATCAGACCTTATGATAGTGGGCATGCCTCTTTTTTTAAAGAAAAAGCTTGTTTGTATAAGGCTACTAGTCTGTTGTAAGAATAAAACGGCGGTAGCTTAATGTTTAAAGTATCGCACTTACCATCGTGGGTTCGAACCCAATCCATTAAACTACCGGCGTGAACGCTATCCCAACAAACATTTGGAAGGGCTGATACAAGGGCAAAGGGGCAAGAATACTATTAATTTGCAAGCCAAATTCTGACTGCTTTATTCCCAAATCAATTGTAGAAAATTATTAGTAGTGGTTGTGATTGCAGAACTATACCTATGCTTACTCCCATCATAAGGGACAGATTCACATATGATACAAACAGGTAACTATAACTCATCTCTATCTTACTATTCAAGGTTATGCAAGTAGACGTTATATTATTAGCTTTTGAGTATATGGACCTCGAATAAACGTAAAGTGGACAAAGAGATCGAGATATCGGCTATAGAATTCAAACATACGCTGTTTAGAAATCGGTTTCACAAAGCTACTCCCACGCTGAGAAATAATTCTTGTGTCACGGCTTCACGGAATTTAAAACCACGCTCATGATGTACCGACATACGACAAAGACTGGAAATGACTAAAGCATACTAAGTATGGAGTTTTATAAATAGATGCGTCCTCTAACACTTTAAATTGATGTAAATTACTCGAATATACAGCGCAGTAAATATCTAGTACTCAAAAAAGGGAAGGCAATTGAACGCAACCACTTGGCATACCTCTTGTCAGACAAGGACAAATATACATTTATCCTTGTCTGACAAGAGGAACGTGAATCACGTGAAATGTGATTAAACTTATACTTACATAAATATTTAATCATATTATAGATACCTATAGGTACTTCTGTCATAATCATCTAAAAGAAAGTTCGACTATTATCTTCTAATCAAGGCCAATTTTCACGTGGGCAATTCATCCACATCTAAAAAAATATAGCATAGGTAGGTAAACTAATTTTTTATTTTTCTTTTTTGCCTGAGAATCGAACCTAAAACACGCCGTATACTCATAATACATCAAAACTATGACTTTTCTGCGATTAAACGTATAGTTTTAGTTCTCAAGTTCAGTTTTAATCCTTTTATGGACGGACTCAGACGTAGATATCTATGACTAAGTACTTAATCTAGAATGATCAGATCTCTGATCGCTGGCTACGCTTTAGTCTCAGGGCTATAATCATGTCTGCTCCCCTTCTTGTTAATTGCTCTGCACCATACATAGGTACCTATGTCGTAGACAAAGTGAGAAATAAGTATTTTTAATTAGTGAACGAAATGAGAAATAAAACATCGAAGCACTACCTACCTACTTTCTTACTAACCACAATTTATTATTGACTAGATTTTAAATGTAGGTTAGATTACCAACAATTCAAAACTTTTTCCTAGATTAATTAATACGACCCTATGTCTTTTTCTGTTCCCCTGACTATAATCGGTCTAGTAGTTAAGGCGTGTAAGCCCAACAAACAAACTCACATTCGCATTTATAATATTAATTATAAAAAACGGACGTTACATTTATTATTTAGGGCAAGATAGGGATTAGCTGTTCTGTTTTATAGTGTTTTTACTTGCTGTCAATGTCAGGAACTCAAACCCATTGATATTATTATACGTTACTATAGAGACGCGGCTTAGTTTTATTTGCCTACTTTGTGTAGATACCGAAGTGTCAAGTTTTGGCGGTGAGAATTCTTACATGTTTTATTTTTGTTGACTAAATTTTAATATTTGTTTCATAAACGTAATATATTATTATTAAAACTGTCTCAAAAATATACATTCCTAGCAGTTACCCCTGCGGGTGACAGTTTATTACGAAAATTAGTCCTCAGATACCTAAGTACCTGAGGACTAATTTTTGTAATAAAACTGTGTAAAATATAGTTCATACCTATTAAGTCTTAGTGCAAAAATATCACAAATGATATACTAAATTAAAAAAGTTGTTAAATGTGTACCTATTGTGTGTGTGTGCTTTGCATTTCAATTCACATTTGACATTATTTAGCCTAGATCTAAACACTATTTTTAATATATTTTATTATGAGAAATGGCCTTCTGGTAAAATACTAATAATTATAGATCGTCCATATAACGTAGTCCATTGTTGACAATTAAATGATTACAGCTTTTTAGTAGAAAAAGTCATAATTTTATAGGTAGGTATTACATACATACATAGATTCACGCCTGTTTCCCAGAGAGGTAGGCAGAGACTACGGATTTCTATTTGCTACGATCCTGACACACTTCTCTGGCTTCATTCACTTTCATAACATTCCTCATACACGCTCGCCGGTTTAAGGTGCTCGTAACCTGGCCTTTATCAAGAACGGAGACATTCTTGATAAAGATCTGATCAAGAAACGTTCGCCTAGGTGATTGTGCCAATCACACTAGCCTTATAAACTTTTTTAGTCAGTTTTTTCTCTTCCATTCTTTCTACATGCCCAAACCAGCTTAACATACCCTTTTGTATTCTTGTCACTATATACACTTTCATGCCGCATCTCTCTCTAGTCACACTATTCTTTATTCTATCTTTTAGAGTCACACCACATATATCCTTCTCCCTTAGTCCTTTTTTATTCCCAAGTCACTTGGGGTCGGCTTTTCTAGTCTAACTGGATTTGATTGGATATCAGTTTTTACACGGAGCGGCTGCCACCTGACCTCCGCAACCCAAAGGCTAACGATACCCTAAGGCTAGACCAGTGTCAGGATATTAGAGGGTACCGACTTTCCCAATAACAACTGCCATAGATGTTCATGGCAGCCGGGACCGACGGCTTAACGTGCTCTCCGAGGGACGGAGCAGGCGATAATTGTCAATCAATACGCACATAATTTTGAAAAGTCATATGGCTTCCGAAAGTCAGAGATGCGCGATGTGGGTTCGAACCTGATACCCTCTGCATTGCAGTCTGTTGGTCTCCCCACTGAGCTATCGCTGCTGTATCACACCACATATATATAGGTATTATATACATACAATAGCTATAAAATAGTAATAAAGCCATTCAAGGCTGCAAAATATTGTTAAAAATACAGTAAGCACCTATGTTTTATATGAAAAAGAGTATTCCGGTCTATATCAACTTTTAAATTCATCAGTGTAACTGCATAACGTAATGGAATAACTGATTTAAACCTAAATTATTCGAAATATCAAAATAGCTTCGTGATATTCTAATTGCTTTTTTTAGGTGTTCAATTTAGGTTAACAACCGTGTTGACATTATTACATATAGATCAAAGATTAAATTCTTCTAAGTAAAATATAATAAATTTTTCAAAGGCTTTCAATATTAACATAACTGGTAAAATGTGACGTGATACATAAAATATCACATCTCTACGTTATCCTTAGCAAGATAAATATCTTTTTTATTATAATGTAATAGTTGCAAGGTGACTGTTATTTTAAGTAGCTTAGAATAAAATTAATATATATACTATATATATGATAATAAGAGTATATAAAATAAATAACTTTTATGTCTAAAATAAACAAGTAATCATGTTGAACTGTTTAAATTTTTGGAATGAATATACCGACATATGTAGGTATTATCTTCTAAAATCGAGTCATGTGACATCCAAGTAATTTAAATATAATATATCGTATTGTAATGTATCAAGTGTTATACAAATTTATAGAGTACTGTTGATATGAATTCCGATAGAACAGTTAAAACACAAGGTATAAACATAAGGTATTCTTATTCCGTCTCACACAAAATTATTATAAATGATCACTCACAAGTTTATTATACCAACAAAGATTAAGTCTTTGAAAGAAACTTTAAGTCAGCACATAAAATAAATGGTAGGGTTAGCTTGCTACTGAATTTAGAATTGTACCCGATACCTTCAAACTTATTGCCGAGTGATTTGGAATGTATATTGCCGTTCAAGTTTTGATGTCATAAATGATAAAGAAACATAACGACAAAGCTTTAAAATAAAGATGTGACACGTTTCTTGCTAAACTAAGTAAGCGTGGCGCTATGAAATCAGCGTTTATTGCTTGTTTAAAATAGCCGTTTATTCGTCAACATATATTTAGGTAGGTATATATTTCAAATAAACAAGTACATAATTCAATAATTAACATAAAAAATACTCAAATTATTTACAGGAAATTTAAACTAAAGAGAATAAATAAAACAGCAAAATTAAAAAGCATCATAATATTCTTCCACATCGTCGTCAAGTAGGAACATGCCCATAAGTCTGGCAGCATTGCCACTTTGAATGGCAATGCTTATTCTTTGTGCAAAGAAAATACCAGCCCTCTGGTCACGCGAAGCATCGATCAGCCGCTTAGCTAAGTCTCTATATGCAGTCAACATAATAAATGCTAGACAATACAGCAAATAGCTGAAGGTTCACTTTGCCCGTAACACATAAATTAAGGAATGTTGCACAATACAAGCTAGTCATATACTTGCTACGTACCCGTCAGGGACGGCTAACATATTATGTCTTTAAACAGCTCTGGACTCGGTAGCTTTTTCATTTAACATTATTAGACGCTGTACAATATCTTGTTGTAGGTTATGGTCGTCATGCGTTCATTTAGTACAAGAGGGGACAAACATTTCAAGAGCCATGTATATAAAGCTAGTGCATCTGCACTTTGTCGAATGAAATCCTAAAGCCCGTCGACGATAACCACTGATTGCTAAAAATATCACGAATATGGCGAGGTCAGTTTCATAAATAATTTAGGGGTTAATGTACATACGCAATAAAAAGAGCATACTTAATATACTTGTTGATATTTTTAGTTAAGTCACGGATATTGCCTTGTCTTTTATATAGGTAGCGTGTTAATATGAAGCAATATATAAATTATACATGTCGATCGCTTTTATATACTAATTAGTTAACCGTAACACAATAAATGACATATAATAATAAATTTATAACTAATAATAGCTATTTCTGTTCTTATTATTTTTTGTTGATAATAATTCCTATTATTTATACCAACATAATTAAATTAATATTAAATAAAAATGTTTTAAAATATTACCTAATGGACGGTTTTATTTTTATAGCGATTCTAAGATTTTGCTAATGAACTTAATTATATCAATAAATATTATTATAATTGTGTACAATACAGAATAGCCTATCTATACATTTAAATGTGGGCGTTGCCGATAAGAAAGGCACTTAATGCTGTCGAACTAAAACCAGTTTTATAAGATGCCGATAGCAACTAAGGGCGTTACCACACTCACCGGATCTATACGAGTAAGTCGATCGATGCCATCAATCGATAGTAGAATTGGACCAATCGACTCGAGTCGGCGGTATTCTGGATGTCGACTGATTTCATTCTATGCATCTATGCATCGGTTCACGTTCAGTTCTGTGGGTGTGGTAATAGGTACTTTATGGACTGCTATGCACATCTTCGGGCAGGTGCATTCGATACAGTACGTTGTGTTGAACAATCAGACTTAATTAAACTACCACATATTATACTCGACTTGCAGTGGGCCCGCCTGATCGAAATACAAACCCGAATTTATTCGAGCTCTATATTTGAATATTTCATTCAGCATCATTCGGTCGCCGACTCGGCTACCTACGTGTATTAACTAGCATGCCGTACGACATTTTTGCTGAACGTTCATGTATAGATATAGGCACGATTCCACCGCCCGGCCACTTATGACGGCACTTATGACTCTATCATAAGTGATTGTCCTTTAAAACGGTTATAGATACTATCCATTATAATTATTAACCAGGGCCTTATTCAAAAAAACTTACAATCCGACAATTTTGTCAATAACTGACTTTATTATTAAATTGTCCTATATGTGTTGTTCAAAAAAAACTACAAATATGTAAAAAATTACTGTTATATAATTGTAAATTGTGGCGCCTGTAAACTCTGTTCAATAAAACTGACTTGTTCTAAACATTTACAAATATGTCATGATATTTTACATTCTACATATTATTGTAATTGTAATTGTAATTCTACATATAAAACAGTATGCCTCGATGGCATAGTGGTTAGTGTTACCGACTGCTACGCCTGAGGTCGGGTTTGATTCCCGCACAAATCAAACATTTGTGTGCATGAACATGGATCTTTGTCTTGGTCTGGGTGTTTCTATGCATAATATGTAAGTATTTACAAAAAAAAAGAAGTATTTATGCATGTTTATCCATTGTCTAGTACCCATAGTACAAGCTCTGCTTAGTTTGGGCTAGATGGTGTGGTGTGTATGTGGTAGAATAGAATACTATTATAATAATGAGGGTAAAACAAAATCTTTTAGGCTTATTGTTTATAGGTGAAATACATATTTCCTGCGGACATTAAAAATGGAGCATAACAACAAATTAACTATTCTGTTGCTTATACATACATAACGACAGAGATATTTTGTTTGGCCGGTTTAATGAGAAATTGTCTAACGAGATGAAAATTAAAAAGTGAAAAGAAAATATCCCGAGTCAATTAAATGCTTTGGGAATTTTCAACAGGGACTGGATCTTTGAGACACGATATGGCAAAACTGGAAGAAGAAAACCATGGCAAGTTTTCTATTCAATTAAATAAAATTGAAAATTAACCGCTTAGCTCACGTTATAGCCAGAAACCTTCCCGGGAGAGTACTTTCTAAGTTTTAAGAATTAATAGGTTGTGTAGTGATGTGTTTCTGTTGTGTCATATTTTAGGTCATGTCCAATTTTACTCAACAAATATTCGATGGTTGCCTTGCTTACCCTAAACTTCCCATTAAATGTGAAATCAGTCACATCAAAAGAAAAACTCATTCTTGTTTTAAATATTCTTCTTTATCATTTAATTACCACGTTTTCATCATTATCGCTACTCTCACTACTTGATGTAGGAACCATTTTGGTAAAAAAACAGCTAAAACAAAAAACAACACTTACACAATTAATAAGGTATTATGTTTTACCGAGGGTAAGGTCACCTGTCGGAAATATATGACAATTCTACAAATATGTAAACTTCTAAATACAATTATACGTTCAATAAAGCAGTTTTCCGACAAAATTGTGAATTGTCACCTGTCACACGAAAATGTTTATTGAACAGAAATATGTAAAATTCTAAGTACCTACAATTCGAAAAATATGTAAATTTTCCACAATCACAAATTTGTAACTTGTATTTTTCATTAAACAGAAAATTGTAAAATTATCACCTGTTACCTGTAATTGTACATTGTAAGTTTTATTGAATAGAGCCCAGGTAACATAAAGTTTCCTTAAATATGCAATGTTATGTAATGTAAATTGGTGCAGTATGAATAAAGTAAATAATAAATGCGTTGTATATCCACTACCAGTAAAATACTCGTTAGAAGCCAAGCACTTATCATTTCATCTTAATGTTAGGGTGTGATCACAGTATCCAACTAAAACAAACTATGAATAGAATATAGTACAAGTTTGTTTGCAAATACATGTAGAGCTATAGACAATCATTTTGGATAGGCAACCCTAATTATGTTTTAGGATCTCAATCCATATAAATCAAAATAGTCAAAATGCGAAAGTATTTTTAGTCTGACAATAGATTCATTTTCAGTCAGCACTTTAGGAGGAGAGTGATAATCATTTTTGAGAAATATTTTGGTAAGAAAATATGCATGCAAATACGTAGGTAAACATTATGATGTTTAATTATCTTTAATTTTTGTAATTGGTAAACTCCCGCTATACCTAAAGAAAATATTATGAATAAATAAGCTATGTCGCTCAAAATAGACGCAACTGTGTGCGCATTTATGCTATCGCATCGTCGCTAATTATTACACATGAAGATGATTTATAAACTATATGAACAACACAGTAGTTTATACAATAAGCATAGCAGTACCGATAGCTATTTCCCCCTTTTTTAATTTAAATAGTAACCGCCATGTTTGTACAGATTATGAAAACGTACCGACAACGTTATTCTTTGAACTTACTACAAATGCACTGAGCTAGTTACAAAGAACAAACACTTCAACGGCAAATTGCACGACGCAATCAATATCAATAACTTTTACAACTGTCTCTACTTTTACTTTATATTCTATCTTGCTATAATTTTCCGCTTGCTTGCGCAATGAGACATGAGCTTAAGATTAAGCGCGCTACACACTCCACTACCCCTGTCGATATCTAGTAACTGAACAAATTTACTGCGGGATGCATTACTGGGGGCATTTATCTAGTCTGTAGACGGCCGAGTGCACTTACGGAACAATGTTCGTTGTCTATAATTTATTTGGTGCATTGGAAGTGACTTGTATGCTTCTGGTATGAATAGTCTGAAGATATTTGTAGGATTATAACTACTTTCTGACCAACATGTAGACATGCTACAGGAGAGTTAAGGTAAAGGCAGCTTATTCCGATGGGTTCTGAAACTGGCTTCGTACAAGGTGGTATTTAAAAAAAATAACGTTGAAGTCTATTTACTAGCACTTAATAATATATCTTATTGTGGTTAAATATGTATTAGGCTTTTAAATAATCGACTAGTTTTGCGTCAAAAATTGATACAAACGCACAATTTATATACTTTGGATCCTTTTTTTTTACGTTAGGGAATGCATTGACGCATACCCCTCCGCGGGGGCAGGCGGAGGGGTTATGTCGGACTCGCCGGGGTAAAAGAGAAAGAAGGATTAAGAATAATGTACCTCCCGGAATACCGAATAAACCTACCACGGTGTTCCTCGACAAAACCACTATCGACGGGGCCGCGCGAATCACTTGCACATGCGGTCGCGACCGCACCGAGGCTTTGGCCCGCCGTACGAAACGGTAGGCCACTACACAAAGAGACCTACCCTAGGCACTTCTCACTTTAAACCTTACTGTCCCCCACCTGGAGGGGAGACGCACTCGACACAGAGGCGCGCGTGGAATCACGCTCGCCGCCTCTCGGACCTGGTGCTGAACGGATGGCGGGCAGGCCCATAAAGCCCACCACCCCCAAGTCAAACCTCAGGGTGGCTAGAGGTCGTCTCGCACCCTACGGCGCCCGCTCCCTCTTCGCCGCCTCTTTGATGGAAATCACTTTCTCACAGAAGGAGGCGACGGCGTTCCACGACCTCTCACTTCGGACCATAGACTGAACTATGGCCGGGAGCGAAAGGGCACCCAATCCGACTGCCGTGATCAACTTACGGCGCTGCGATGCCCAGGCGGGGCAATCCGCCAAAGTGTATAATCCGCCGTGTCCTTAACAACGTCACGGCAGTCGCCGCAGTGGTGACAACCGGGCGTCTCTTGCCGGCGTATACGACACAGGAACTGGCCAAAACAACCGTGGCCAGTCATTACCTGTGTCAGCCGGAAGGTAAGGGGGCCATGCCGCCTCTCCAGCCACTCCTCAAACACGGGACTTACCGCCACGATCGTGGCACGCCCGGATCTTTCCCTAATGCAACCACGGACATTGCGTGCGTATAATTTTACGTAAAGATAACTTGGCAATACATCATCTAACTTTACGTCGTAACATTGCACATCGATATAGATAAAAATGCAAAATTATAATTCGAAATTCGAAATTAAATATCTTTTTGAAAAAGGCTCCAGCCCGCGGCCGCTCGCCATTAGGCCACACTTGTAAGCCCACACAACAAACGTAGTTGTTAGTAGCGAAACATCGATGTACACTACACACCGCCACAATTATTCCCAGCTTTTTCACTAGGACCTGGCGGAGCTCGGACCTTGGCGCCTCGACATCAGGAAGAACAGATCCTTCGCCCCGAGCTAGCGCATCTTGGCGCCAACGATAGACCTCCGGCAGGAGGTGTTTCGGCCCCCAAGGTTGGGCAGCAGGCGCTAGAGCACGCCTGCAGCGCCCCGAAGAATGGGGGCCAAACAACGAAAATGGGCTGTAAAGTCCCAATATACTTTGGTTCCTGTGCAGGCGGATACTACGTAATTTAATCCTTGATATTCTTATAACGAGTTCGCAATTTTTTTGACTGAACTATTGCAAATATTCTGTTTTTTTACTAAATAATTAAAGGTATAATATTCTTTTTATTGTCGCGGCTTTGATTGTCACATAGTGATAGTGTTCACAATTTTGAACAGAATGGTATGTACTTTTCTTTATTTTTTATAATTAATAATAATTTATCGTGATAACACAAATTTTATTTCACATTAAAACTTAACGTTAATATTTAAAATTCTATCTAAAAGCAATTTGTCTCATGCATAATTCAGTATAACAACACACACACAAACGATTAATAAGTATCTGCAAACAAGGCTAAGTATGTATAGTATTTAAATAATTAATAGACATTTTATTATCTTAAGTGATTATTGTGACAACTTTTTATTAATTTTACAATGTCGAATACATTGTAAAATTAATGAAATGATGTGGTCAATAAAAAAAAATGTATAGGTAATGTTCTCTGATATTTGTGGCTAACATCATTTTATGCTCATGCATCATAAACCTAATCTAACCTAAAGAGTTTTAGATGTACGGACGATTGCAATACATTTAATCATTTCTTTAACACTATGCTTATACTTTTTCTCTCATTGCATTTTGTACACTAACAATATCAATGTTTATATCGGAATAAGATGCTTGGTTACGTTTTTAATATTTTATAATGTTTTATAAAATCATGGCTTATAATAAGCCTTTAGTGTAATTCAAGCGCGAATATAGCTATATATAATATAGCTGCTAATAAAGATAGGCAAAACACCACAAGAAGAAAACAAAGATATTACCTATATATTTAATTTGCATTTCTTGAAAGCGAATGATCAATTGGAAGGCAGCAATACCTGCGAACAGTTGATTATTCCCAAATGGAGGCCCTAATGATTGCTGCATTTGGATACACCCTGCTTATTTTTGTCATTTAGATAGTATTTCCATTAAGTAACTACCTATATCAAAACTTCGCACACAGATAAAAACTTTTACAGTGCATTCTTAGTCTCGACGTTAAGTTAACGGATACACCATTAAAATGCAAGCGTTATACAAAAACAGCAAAATCTACTCAGTTAAAAAACACAAATCCGTTAAAAATTAATAAATAGCTATTGCCCGCCACTTCGTTCACATGGAATTTAAAAGTAGGTATGACGCGACGGTGACACATGGAATTTATATTTTTCTTTTTGGCATGTGAGAAGCTGATCTACACACATAATACTCAACCTCCGAACTTGTATCGAGATTAAACATGCACCAGATTTAAAGTGAAAACCGCATTCAATTTTGCGCTGTAGTTTTTGCGTGATGCGCGTACAAACATACAGACAGAGATAAAGTAAAAATCTGAACATTGGCTTCTATAGCTCTTAAATATCACCCTGTCTTAAAAATCTTAAATATAAATAAACATACATCGATCAGTTATAATTTTATGATGACGCTTTCAGGCTTGTATAAACATAAACAGTAAAAGTCGTTCATTTGATGTGTATTTTATCTTAAATGTCAATGATTTAAAAACCACTGTGTATAATAAATATGCAAAGGCACTAAATGTCTATTTGACACTGTTTATTGTTTTTATTTTAAATATATTTATATGTTAATATTATATTATGGTTATAAAATTAATTTAGATGACCTCAAGTCTGTTGTAACGATCTAAGCATTTTACCTAATTTGTAATCTAATTATAAAAACATATAGTAAAAACAGGATAAAATATATAATACGTCTAAATTTTGCTACAAGAAGCATAAAGAAATAATTAGGTTCAAATTTAAAAAAAATTATGCGTTCGTTTAAAGTTAGCTTACTAAAACTTAGAACAGAATCGTTCAAATATAGTCCAATTTTATTAATACCAGAAGTGGATATAGCACTTAAAAATGACTAAATAAGTTCATATGCATACTCTTATGTAAGCTGATACATAAATTGTGTCTCTATTACTCTACCTACCCACCTAGAATCGAATCGTCGTATGTTTATTTAGAAGTCATCTGTGAATCACACAATTGAACAGTTACTAAGCCAGCATAAGCGTGGGCGCATAATCTATCATTTGTCTCATAAATTATGAGATAAATCGGTTTATAATCAATTCTGAACCCCAGTCAGACATTCATATATAATTTTACAAGACATAAATTATGGTAATAGAGTCTTTTCCCAACTTGGGAAATGGAGGCTTATTAAGTAGGTACCCTAGCAAACGAGTAGGTCGACATCTAACATGTGACATTTATTTTATTTTAGGCTTTGTAAGCAAATGTTCGAGGAGGCAATTAAACAATGTTCTTACATAAATGTTGTTGAAGTTTATTAAAGTGTGAACAAAGCAGGCATATCGTCCCTTATGGAGCGGCAGCGTATATTAGGCAGATACGTTTTAATCCTTCACGGTTTAGATTATACCTACCTACCATTTCAAGGAGAATGTGCGAAAGGGTGAGGGGCTGGAAAGTGAAAGCTAGTGATATCGATAATATAGAGGCACAAACGTTACTATGTTATTTTATTATTGAAACACAATGTACTTTTATGCAACATATATTGTTTTTATAAGTTCTAATGAGACAGTATACAAAATGGATAAGTATCTCAGTAAATCAAAGAACTGCTGGTGACCATTTATTACTCAGTATTACATGACATTGAAGCAATGAAATAAAATGTATATGTTACTAAACAGTTAAAAAGGCAATTCAAGTTTTTAAAATACTGTTTTAATTTAGTTTTATAGTAGCTAACATTACACATTATTATATAATAACTGTACCAACTCGTTATACAAATGTTACGAATCAAAACATTTTTAAAAGAAGAGAATAGAGTTCTAAGAATATACGAAAGATTTAGTTTAGTTTGTCCGAAACCTTATTACTTAATAAGACGACGTAGGAATCTCACAATATTCCAGACACAATTTTGTTTACTAGAAACATTTCTACTATCCTTGACTGTCACTAGACCACAGAGTACGAAAAACGAAATGTAGCAGAATAAAACGAAAGAGCAATTAAACCTTAGGCATGGAACCCAAATTCAAAATAATTTTAGTCACAAATCTCTTAAGATGAGTTAAGCTTCTTACATCTGTGGTTGGCAGGCAGACATCTCGAGGGGCGAATGGTAATCAAACCGAGACGGAAGTCGGAGTTTACCGCAATCCCGGCCCGTCTTACCTAAAAACCCTTTAAGATTGCTATACCTACCTTGCAGTTACGGAACATATCTATATAACACGATGCGAACCATCGTTCCATAGCATCAATATACGAAGATGGTTTGATGACAAACCAGACAATAAAACGGATGAAAGCTCATAAGTATTATAGCAATGTATGTTTTTCTTTACAAAACTTCAGCTCATCATTAGCTGACAAAGATTTATTTCCATGCATCTCCTATCCTCTTAATTTTGTTGTTTGCACCACAGTCTAATAAAACTGAAGCACGCTTCGTCAACAAAAACCAGAATATAAAACATAGAAGAAGGGGAGCGTATACACTGTAATGTTATTCAGAAATCCATGTGAAATATATGAGTGTGAGGCTCTATTGCTTTGGGCTTTAGCGGGATAATTTTCGTTCCCTATTGTTTTGCTGGATTTCCAGCCGTTGCCTTCGAGAGAATAAGAGCCTTATCTTGTGGGAAAAATATTTTGTTTTGTAGTATTCTCTTCCAAAGTATCTAATATTTTCCTGCTTAGGTTTATCGTGGTATATTACGATAGATTCCGTATACGGAGTAGGCATACTTTGTTTATTTTTCTTTCATTTTTTTCGCCCATGCTGGCATACATTGATCCTACAAAAATATGTTTGTAGTTAGTAGTAGTTCCTTGATAGTTAATAGTATGATAATTGTTTTATGCAAACGGTCAGAAGGTCAATTATGACTTATGACACACCCGTGCGTGCCTAATTATAATTTTACTTTGTAAATAATACATTTAAAAGGAGAAAAGCATAACGCTTAACTCGGCATGCACATGTGACAAAAACGACAAGTCCTGAATGTTACACACGGAATTAATTATACATGCATGCTTAATTATACGCGCGGTGGTATCGCGCAATCCAATTTAACCAGATTGCCCCGCGTCCTAGCGATGCGTGTTTTGCAAAAAAACGTTGTGCCTCAATGTTGCTGTACTTACGGCAAACTTCAAGTGGACATAAATAAGGGTCGCAATATTCGGCGGTCCCATCACGACGGGCGGTGCGCTACTCGCAATTTTACAAAACAACTCCATACAAACAAATATAAACTTTATGCTCTCCTAAACAAAGTCGAATCTCAAAACTTTTCTTCGTGAATACATCTTTAAATAACAATAAAAGATAATCAACTTTCTGTATTCGAGAACAGGGACTATTTTTGCTAAACACCCGGGTTCCACGGAGACACTTGAAGCGGAATTTCTTCGCGAAACTGTACACTCACAGCATCAGTTTTTGGAACAACATGGATTAAATAAATTCTTTCCAGTGCCATTTGTTTGAAATTACGAATCAAATTTGCGTTCGTAATGGTTGTGTTTCCCAATAAGTTAACATTAAGGTCGTCAGTAACGAGAACTTTTCTTAAGACCCGACTTAAAGGGAGCCATCCTGATTATAAGAGTACCTACATAATTTCAGCCTATGTTGCCAGATTAATTAAATAATATTAACCTTACGATTTAGATATATTTTGTACTAAACAGCAGCACATATATACGTATACTTAGGCATACAAATGGTGTATTACGTTGCCCAGTTTCCATTTATCGTAGGAACATATAGATTTAGAGTGATTGAAATTCTTTGTATAGTTCGTGACCGGTAGATATTAGAATTAAATTAACCAATTACTCGTGCCGATTAACGTAGAGAACTTGATTAGCGACCGGTCTTAATTTGATAAATGAACTTAAATAACAGAGCAGTGTCTACAGATCTTTGTACGAATTTGATTAGTGTTAAAAGCCATATCAGGGTGTCTCCCCTCGCACATGTTTCATTCCTTCAACATCCGCTTTTTATGTTGTCATCGACATTCAATTTCTGAGTCGTGTGCAATGTATGTTCAGTCCCTGTCGCGCAATACGAGAAAATAACTTTACCATTTGGGAATCGCTACCTTTACACCTTAATACAGCTCAAGAGATTTTCCCTTTGTCCATACCATACATATCCACCCGAATCACGTAAAGCGTAAGTATATCCTACGAGACACGATGGTTTTCCTTTCGGCTCCATTTGGCCGCCCAAGAGACTTATTATACTGTGTGTACATGGTACACGAAGAATATTCTGTTCAAATATAATCAGGGGATGCCTGTTTCTGTCCAAACAATGTTTTTGTTTTTGTTCAATGTTATATGAAAGGATATTTGGACACGACCGTCGCTCTCACAAATGCAAATGTTTAACTTCATATTGGATCGGCCGGGTTTGTCATTTATGTAAGTACATGTGCGATCATATTGAGGCTTTTTAGAATATAACACAAGATATATAGCTTAGCATATTTTTTGAGAAATATTTTATGTCCATAACAGATATTTCTATAAAAAGTCTTTTGAGAAAACAGTAGATATTGGATAATATAAATCCGAACGGTTTGATATAAAATAGAAAATAATAATACGTACAGTCGTGGCATTTTCATATTACAAACATATTTACACACCTTCCACAGTACAAAATCGGTTTCAACTATTATATAAAGAGCTAAATGTCGATAAAACCGCCGTATTCACAATCAGTCGACGTTTCTACTGCAATAAAAATAATAAAAACTGTAATGTTATAAAGAATTTAATCGTGTATGTCTAAATTGATTACATTGCCGAAGGCATTGAGAAGCCAAATCATTTTCCGTGCGTGTATTTAAATTGTGCAAAATAGCTGCGTAGATGCGTACGTGGGTACATACTATAGTAAACATATTTGGCGGGTTGTGTGTGTAAACAAGGTAAACTTGCCTGTCGTCGGCCGTTGGAGCCTCAATAATATAAAACATGCGCTCATACCCGTATCCCTCCTATATTTGTAGCTTTCACCCTACTGCCTCCTCCGAACGTGTAGGGAACGAACTCGATATGTTGTGTAATATTGTTCCAAGCGAAACTTTTGCCTCAAATACTTTAAATAAAATAGTGTAGAACAGGTGCCGGCAACATATTGCATATGTTCGATATTGTTAAAACACATAACTTATAAGGTATATAAATTATTAGTTAATTCAGTCGGTCCTTTTTAATCGAATCGATTAAGTTCTCTTTATTCCTATTGCGTAGGTATAGTTTATACTGTAGCAGGCTTAACAAAAGTGCATTATTCTTAAAAACTTACATTAATAGGCAAGTATAATTACCACTAAAAGCCCGGTTTTCTGTTACATTATTTGTTTTTACTACTAAACGACACATAACCACAATCATTAATTTTAAAATTTAACAGTTACAGAAGTATGGTTGCTAGTCACAAACAGTATTTTCTTACAATTACAAATACAGTGATCACAGTATCGATATCTTATATTTAAATAAGGTAGGTAGAGTCATGGGTCGTTTATACCTTGAGCGTATTACTATTCTGACGTCAGAAGTAGCGCTACCTATTGGAATTCTCGTCACATTACGTAGGTACCTACATTACACGGGTCTTGGCGTTACGTCATAATATACCTTCGTAGAGGAAGGAACTCGGGTAGAGGCTCGACTTATTATATTTCCTCAGTCGAATCCCAAGTAAATGGCCCAATCAGATTGATGAATTTACCTTGTAGCTTTAAATATTAGAGTGTACAACTACCCTTAGTCTGACAATTACTGTGGCAATGTTGCCATAATAATATTTATGTTGATACATACATTAGATATTTTATTACTTACATGTGATTTATCAGCTTAATAAATACTGCCTTTATACGGTGTTTACATATTTATAGGTACACTGATTGAAACTCAGTAATCGTATTGGTATTTTATATAAGCATAGAACAGTATTATTTTCTTTAGCTTAGCCTTATACATACATAAGCACCTTTAACGGCATATAAATAATGGTATGTAACCTTTAGTGAATATATTAAGATAAGTAAATCTATAACAGTCTTCCATATTCGAATCTTTTATATAAAAACTACTTCTAAAAGATACCAACGTACATATACGAACCAAGCCATTTTATCTGGTGGCATGTTCGCTTTATTTTCTTCTTCTATTTCCCCATAAACCGTACTACATAGAAGATCGATGAAAAAATCATAGTTTGCGGAGTAAAAGGAATTTCTGGCAAGGTCACGTATTGGACCAATGGACTCCATGGACGAAATGACGCTCCCGGTCAACTTGAATAACCGACCCAGTCATAGATTAAATATGGATAAGAACAATACAGTACCTTCCCTGTATATTTATGCCTATTTTATTTGTTTTCATTTGATGAAGGATCAGCACAAATTTAAACTTTATAAAAATAATATAATGGTATGTTCGAAAATGTACTTTGTTAACTTGGCAATTATATTGTAGCTAGATTTTGCCCGCGGCTTCGCTGGCGTAAATGTAGGTTAGGTCATGTTAGTTTAGTAGATGTCGGAAAGGGGACTAGGTCCCCCCGCTATGTTGTAGGGGACCAGGTCCCCCAATTATGTGTATAAAGTTTTGTGGGACCCGCCACGTCCATCGGTGGGTCAAACCTTTGGCGGGGTCGCGATTCGAATGCGAGACGCGCAACCCCGCCATAAAGGTGTGAGGAACACCGCGGTGGTTTTAGTCGGTTCAGCCCAAACATATGGGCTGGATCCCGACATATCCCCATCGCCCGCCCCAAAACCGGCGATGGGGAATGTGATTTGCACATTTCCCCGCGTTAAAAAAAAAAAGTTAGTTTAGTAACAGTAGTTTTTTCTGGATGAAAGGAACCCTATATTCCTTTCTGTTCCGCTGGCAACGTTTATGCGAAATTTCATAAAGATCAGTCGAGTAGTTAAGGCGTGTAATCGTAACAAACAAACAAACTCACTCACATTCGATTTTATAATATTAGGTAGGACTTATAATACAATGGATTTCGTGATTTGTAAAAACTAGTATTTAAATACTACGACAGCCTCAATTAATTGCTATCCACAGATAATCGCGGGCGTTTAATTTTTAATAGTCTTGACTACTTTGTAATGTTCTTACAACGACTAATTAACGTGTCAACAAGGCTAGTATCTAAGTAAAATATTTCTTGATAATCACTTTACCTCAATTATATCATTTGATTGTGGTAAACCAGTGGGTATATAAAATTTTGCAGGATTATATTTGTACCTACTTTATGAAAATTATCTAAAGAGGTTGCATAAAAATCGTTGAACATAAGTATCCCATCTGATAAGATATTTTGCACAATCGCCATCTTTCGATAAAAACAACGGTTGTTACCATAAAACTAACAAGCTTGTCTAGGTATAACAAAGGCAATATTCTTTGACGCGGGACCCGACCACGTTCGGCTCCAGTCGTCAGCCGATCGGAATATTATACAAGGGACCGAATAACGCACTCTTCGGCGGCCCAACGCTTAGATTATCTTGATATCACACTTGTCATGTTTTTATTATCTTTGTATGTTAATACTGTCCACAATCTGATACTAATTTTGATATACATACGTTCTTAAAAACTGTTGAGGAATGCATTTACGTATTGGTCCATTAGAAAATGTCAGATTTTCGTCTTACGTTCATTTGTGATGCAATCTCGCCGTGAGCTCCTCCGCATGTGATTGCTTATTGAACAGTCATTTCTAATCATTATTTCAAATAAATTCATATTATTATTTATTAGGTATATATGAGCAGTATTTCAGGCTAATGTGTTTAAATTGGTTAAGCATTTTAATTTATTTATATTATTATGTGGTTGCGTGAAGCTTGTGCATTTGTTGCTAAAATAGTTGTTGTCACTGTATCATACTATGTAGTGGTTCTCTTGAATTAAGTAGATAGATATCTATGAAGATGAAGATGCCGCCAAAAGCTAGAAGATACTAAAATTACCATAAATATATTCTTATGTTTATGAAAATGATGGCTGACGGGCTGTGACGAGTCAGCGATATAAACGTCACTGTTTTCCTCCACCAAATATTGTCTAGCAGTGTATCTATTATTTGCATTTTACCATCGATATTTATGAGAGGTCAATGACCTTCGAAACTTAGTACGTATTTTAAAACCTTGTCAGCATATCTAACCAATTTATATCAACACTTAGGAAGCTTTTAAGTAGAACCAGATCTATTTTATAATTTGATATCATTCCCAAAATAATGTAAGTACTTATATAGGTATAGCTAATTATTATGTAGTTTCACACAGACTTAAATTGGTAAGCGTAGTTAATTACACCAGGCAATAAATATCTCGTAACTTTTAAATGGAAAGGTGTCATTTTCTTTGTTTTTTTTTTTAAATTTAAAATTCTCTCTTTCAGATAAGGTACTGGTTGGCCGGCAGCGGTGCAGAACATTTTGGCTCGACTCAGCAACCCGCTGAAGTGTACCTAAGCGGTCGTGAACCCGCTCCCAGACCGTATATTAGAACTCAACAGCTTTATTTGACTTACAAAAATAAGGCTCCGCTAAATTTAAAAATATTCACTCGCTATGTTGCACGTACAAATCATCATCTCAATTTTCATTTTTTATAATTTAAACGTAGTTTATATTTCAACCGTTTCCATCAAAAGTTCTGTTACCTTAAGTTTGTATCGACAGCCTGTATTATTACACGCATCGTTTATATCAATGATTGCCTTGCTTTCCACATCATTATTAGCTTTATTCCCTCTGTTCGTAACACAATTTCGACCAAAAGAGTCCTATCACATGACATTGTACCTGCAAGCCGGCGGGTCCCGAGCCCCTCCGCACTCCATCGCTCGCCGCCCCCGCGCATCATTGACATGCAAATGAAAAGGGCCACGCTTGCGGACCGACGGTTATTTATCTCTGATTGGCTCCGTTCATTCCGCTTTGACAGACAGGTTCCAATTCCGAACGGAACCCGGCGCGGTGTTTACATAATTAGATATGTAAACGAATGCACGCTCCGTATCGGATCGCGGAATTTCGAATTTGTAAATTCATATAGGAACGTTTGTGTTGCTGGTAATGATAAAGAGAGAACGCGTTTAGGCGGTAAAATGTATTTTTCACTGCATTAAAATAAAAAGTCACAATATCTAAAGATCAATTGCATGTAATTTAAATGCCACTCCTAAGAAAGATATACCAATTTTTTTTTCAATAATGCCTAACTCTCTGTTATTATATTTATTCTGTTAAATACGTAGCATTTTTAATTAAACTTACTACTTTATTGCCCATGGCTTCGTCTGTCTCATATAAAAAGTAGGAACGCTTTCTGCCAGTACCTTGCTAATATTATTCTAGGTTCCATATGTAAAAATATCACATTGCTTATTTTTACGTAACTCCTTGTCGGTATGAAGCATAGACAAACAAACGAATACGTAGAATATTAGTAGGAGTAGGAATTTAATCAAACGAAACGATGCGTTACCCGAGCTGTATTCGATAGACGTTCTGTATCTATTTACCTAGAGAATACGATATCGCTTTAGATATCAGAACCAATCTTAACTGTATTATTATGTAAACAAACAAACTTCGCCTTCTGTACCGAACACGGCAAGTGATCGGAGACTGCGATAAGCCCTGCACAGAAATACTATTCATGTCAATCAACCGTATAAGTTTCAATCTTTACGGATAGACTCAACTATAAATTAACCCTTCGATAGCCGCGGTATAATTTCGCCTTTTATTTTAATCTCATCCAATTATTTGGACACGCCTTCGCTTTCTCACTAATGTAAGGTGTATTTTTTGCGTTATCTATTCGATACCCGGAAGATAGCGAAAGGGGCCCAAACCTTTCACGATATAGTGCGGAGAACTTTTTGGGTTGAGTAGTTTGAGTAGTTTTCAAAAGTAGAACCTGTTTAATTTGAAAGGTTTTTGAAATAAGGTTACAGTTTTCTTTCTTTTTAGGTACATTAAGCTAGCCAGTAGTCGTTGAATGTATTATTGCCAGCCAACAAAATATATTAGGTCCTCTTTAAGAAATGATAGCTATAAATAGTTAAGTATCTTATTTTAAAATCTGTTCCAAATTTAAATCAGCATATATACAAATGCAAATATAAATAGAAACTCCTTATAAAGAAATATACCTATTTAACAAATTGTAATCTAATTTCAAAAACCTATAGCGGGAAGAAGATCGTGAGTACAAAGAGTAAATGTCAGTTCGATCATTACTCGCGTGAATCTCATCTCGATTCTCGATCGAGCGCGGCGATTCCTTTGTTGTTCAATAAGATGATCGCTTCGATGGGAAACAATTATTTTTGTAATTTATTACTTCCATTATGACACCGTAATAAGCTTGCGTCGTATTACACAAGTACTTTAATTTTAACCGGTGTTTATATGTGGGTATTCAATTATGTATATAATTACTACATAATTTATAATTGTTTTTCAAGTTGATTAGTTAGACATTGATTTCATGCTGTGTAATTAAATGAAAAAACAAAAGCAGTGTTGGAGACGCAGAGAAATAAGAACAGGTTTAATCGATATTTACGAATATTCATAGAGTGTATGTAATTGATATTTATGTACAAAAAGTGGGCAGTGGTTGATCTACACTTACATTTCAACAGCTAGATATACTTCATATTTACACGTAATTTATCACATGTAATTAAAAAAGCAGCGATAGCTCAGTGGGGAGACCAACAGACTGCAATGCAGAGGGTCTCGGGTTCGAACCCACGTCGCGCACCTCTGAGTTTCGGAAGTTATATGACTTTTCGAAATTATGTGCGTATTGATTGACAATTATCGCCTGCTCCGTGCCTCGGAGAGCACGTTAAACCGTCGGTCCCGGCTGCCATGAACATCTATGGCAGTCGTTATTGGGAAAGTCAGTTCCCCCTAATATCCTGACACTGGTCTAGCCTTAGGGTATCGTTAGCCTTCGGGTTGCGGAGGTCAGGTGGCAGCCGCTCCGTGTAAAAACTGATATCCAGTCAAATCCGGTTAGACTAGAAAAAGCCGACCCCAAGTGACTTGGGAATAATAAAGGCTAAGGGAAAAGAAAGTAATTGAGACGAGCCTAACACCTTTAAAAGAGTAGGTACATTGCTGGTCTCTGAACTGCTACTGTGCTAGTAGTAAAATAGCGTCGATATTCTGTGGGTTAACCCCGCTATTGGCAAAGTAGAGGTACATATATACTTCGGAAAACAGATTTATATGTATTAGGTAAACTCTGAACTATTATTAAATTCTATATGATAAACTAATAGGTACTAATTAATTTACCGATATTGCCGAGTTAATGAGTTGATATGTATTTACTGTCTGGTTTAAATGTATACTGTACACATAATTAGGTACTTATTTTAAATAAACAAACTACACTAGTATATACGTTACTTACATTACACGGGATTCGAACCAGCTGCAGAAATTAACGAAAGTCTAAGGTACCTACTTAAGAATAGTATCTATTTACATCAAAGTTGCGATCATTTACATAAAGCTGTATCAAATGTATACTAATATTATAAATGCGAATGTGAGTTTGTTTGTTTGTTGGTTTTGCTTTCACGCCTTATCTGCCGACCGATCATAATGAAATTTCGCATACACGTTGTTATTGGTACAGAAAAGGACAAAAAGTACCGTTCTCAAACGAGCGAAGCCGCGGACTAAAGCTAGTGTAATATAATTATCATTTATAAATACCAGGTATTAATATCAGCTGTGTAAATACCACAAGCAGATACTAGTTTACTTTTTATCATTGCAGGTACTCAAACAGGTGCATACATATAAGAATACCAACTGTTGTTCTAGCCAATGTGATGTAATCAAGATAAGTTAGCTGACCTCAATATACACATCTACGTACATACATCTTGTTAATTAAGTTAATAGAAGAACACACTGACAAAACCAAATATAGGATAAGTATACAGTGTTGGTTCTATTGCATCCTATTAATATTATTCAGTACTAGATTTTAGCCGCAGCTCTGCTGGTGTTAACCTAGACTTAGTAAATTTTTCTCCCTCGGGAACAGTACTTTATCTAGATGAAAGGGTACCCTATGTCCTTTCCGGTACCCTTGACAACAAGTATGCTAAATTTCATGATGAGCCGTCGAGTAGTGATGGCGTGACAGCGTAACAAACAAAGAAACATTCACACATTCGCATTTATAATATTAGTTAGGATAATGCCTGCAACATCTCGTACATATGATATGAATAATACTAAGATCTATATATTAATACGTGAAGCAAAAACTTTGTACCCCTTTTTACGAAAATTGCGTGGATGGAGGAGTATAAAATTTGGCACAGTTAAAGTGTATATGGAGATGGAGGGGCGAATCCTAATATTTATATAAAGTATGCATTGGAAATACATTAAATTAGTGAAAAAGCACCACACGCTCTTGTGAGCGTGCATTTGACATACGCAGTCGAAGCGCGTAACTATGGTAACATATATCAATATACATATAATCTCACATATCAGCAATATCTTACAGGCAAATTTTGGTCGAATTTCGAGCACTAGGCGACCAATAGCTATAATTAATTGGTGTTTTAAAATGGTGGTTAACATGGTGTCACTCATGTGTCTTACATGTATCTTCTCATACACGCAACCCTTTGCCTGAACCTAGCATCTAACCTAAATGTAAATTCAATAACTTCACTAAACTTACTAACTCATAAAGTTTGACGCTTATAATTATTGTAACTATGTGAACTAAATGAATACTTACATGATTTTTGACTTTGACTATTTTAGTGTCAAAATATATACTATATACTTATGAATATATTTCCGCGGCACAACACGAAGCTTCTTTTTCAAATGTTCTTTATTAAATCTCAAGGCACAATAGCGTAACGAAAGGCGTGAATGTCTTTAGGTGTATAATTATATATTCTCCGGATACGATTAATTGCATAAGATAACTCTAAACATGTTCTTGACATTTTTTAATTTGCATACGTATTGAGGCTTACCGTTTCTTACCGGGTAACCATAGGCTATAGATTTGGAGTTGCTACAAGCCTGACATAATACTTATTATCTCTCTTGCTTTATCTCATTATACAAACTTGTCGGATTAGGGTAACTTTAAAATTGTTTGATTGATAAAGTTACATTGTAACTTTGACGGTGTTATGAAGAATAAAATCTAAGGAATCAATTCCAAAGATAAAATTATATAAACATTTATTATGTTTTAGCTGTAATATTTCCTTAATATATAAATCCTTAACTTCGAAATGTAATTGAACAATTTTATGTACAAAAAGGCAAATATCTTATTTATTTATTTATTGTTGATACAACAGGCATACATACATAGATACCACTTATTATTAATAATTATGGTACTTCATTAAAAAGATAGCATAATGTAGCTATAATTAAACCTCTGCCTACCTCTTAAAGGCCGTAATATATACTTACATGTGTATTTCTAATAATATCTGTATCTCGTTCTAGTTACATTAAAATCTATTTACGAAAGCTTAACAAAGATTTCTAAGTAGGTACGCTATAGTTAGTGTTCTGTCAATGCGTAGGTACCTTAGTGAACTTTGTACAAAATCCAGACTCAGCAAAGACGTTTTAAGTACATAAATTTTGAATAAGAATCTTGGTTCCGCAGTCTTAGTGTAAGATTAGTTCAATGAGCGTAGTTATGACATTAGTTAGGTACTTTTATCTCGCAAAGTTTCGGGCGAGGCAAGTGTTAACCCGGATTACCAAATGTTGGGCAAAGTTTGGCAGTTCCGAGACTTGTAAGCGGTTTAATTCTTGGAATCGATGACTGCGGGCCTTAAGGCTAGGGGAGTCACGTTTTAGGAGTAGGTAACATGGAGTATTAAATTACGACCTCATTTTTATTTATTTTCCTTTTCCTACAGTTTTTAATACGAGATTTTAAAATAGTCGGTCGATTTTAAAATGATTCGTTTGACCTTAAAATTATACAAACTTAAATATAAATTGTAATAAATTTAACAGTTTAAAATAGTGTAAAAAAAATAATATTTATAGATTTCATATTTAGTAGTTAACCTTCAAATTACGTTTTAAAACTTAGGCGCATAGTAATCTATACTAATAGGTATTATAAAGCTGAAGGGTTTGTTTGTTTGGTTGAACGCGATAATCTCAGGAACTACTGGTTTGAATTGAAAAAATATTTTATTATTGAATAGCCTATTTATCGAGAAAGGCTATAGGCTATATAACATCACACTACGATCCACTGGAGCGGCGCTGTAACCATAAGCGCGGGTGAAACCGTGGGCATAGCTAGTATCAATCATAAAATAGGTAGGTAGGTACATCGCGTAGCCCTGATTTCAATGATCAAGTAAAAGCGCAAAGCAAAGTAGCTATTAATGCAATTATATGTTTTGGAAATATACCTACCTGCTAAACGCCAATAGGCTCGCACTCTATAACGTGGGATTAAAACATAGCTGCTGAAAATAAGTATATGTAGGTATGAGTGCAATGCATTACTACCTAACCTGGTATAAAGATTAAAAGAAATACAGACAATAATTTATACTACATAGATGATTGAAATATTATTATTTTAAAGTGGTTTAAATCGCTTCGTGACAAACTCCATATCATATCTACGGATCTTATGGTAATCAATTTAAAGCTTAATAAATTTATTAATATTTTGGTCAATAAAAAGTGCATTCATTAACCTAGAGGTTAATGAATGCGTTTTCTATAGCATACTTGATATTTATTTTCTGATTTTATATCATAAAACTGCACGATTAAAGATATTAATCATCATAAGCATACACACCCGAAAAACGTAGCGTCAAAGATGGCTACCTACTGAATAAATATTAACACATCACAAAAATATTTTGTTTTCTAAAAAAGCAATCTTATAGGTAGGTTTACCTATTTTATTGATTGTTGACTTCTTTCAGCGTTTTACAAATTGCGCTCGCTATATAACAAACACGAGGGTCGTTTGTTTTGGACTGAAAATATTATCCCCATGGTGGCTCTATTTGCCAAACAACCCCTTAAAAAACAAAATATATAGTATTTTAACGTAACGTCGTCTCATTCTGCAAACCAATAATTTCTACTATTTATCGGTCAAGCAATAACTGTTGTTTTAAGTAGGGTGATTTTTGTATATACCTACAGTCTACAATAACTGCGATGAATATCTAAATAAGTTAACATTAGTATCTATGGACTTGTTTTTATTGACTAAGAATTTAAAAATCATAGCAGGCAACATTTTTAATTAATGGTTTTTAAAAAGCTAAGCTACAATCATTTGAACTGACTACGTTTAAATCCGGAAACTATCAACAATGTCTGCCATATATGCATGGATATAGAAGGCATTACCTAAAAAGTCTAATTTTGATAGATGACATAACCTAAAATAGTTCACGTTGTATAATAAAAGCAGCTTGCCGTAATGCCGTTGACCCTATTAAAACATATGTTTTAAATTACGTCACCGCAACTGTAGGTATAATAACTGTCATTTATTTTTGTCTCTTGGTCCTTATTATGCTGGTTGTAAATCTTATGTGTCATTAAATGTCTTGTCATGTAGAATTAAATAACGTTTATAACAATAAAATTGCGTTATTTATCTTTTGTCAAATTATAAACTCATTCATTGTTGCTCACTCATTCAATCGTTGCTGTTTTACATCGGTGCTCATGCGTGTAAGCAATTCTTGTAATTATTACGTTTTGGATATGATTTACAACATACATAAGTATGGAACAATGTAAATATAACATGTAAAGAGTGTAAGGGACGTATATATAAAATGTTCTACTCAACCTTTATGCTAAAGATTTAGTAAAAAAACAAAACTTACAATTATGGTATAAATCTGATTTCACTACATCTAGATATTGCTTAGTAGATATCGATATTTCTATCTATAAATTCTATGCGTGGGGTGAAAGAATACCAAGTTTTTGGAGGGTGTTGGGGGTGAAATGACTATTTTTCGCAAGTCACGTATCGGTTCAAGCTTATCTGGCGTTAGGTTTGATGATAATAAGTGATACCGCCAAATATGGTCGACGTGGATATACAAGGCAATACTGGAATCGACATATATTGTTTATACCTAACTGAGGTAAAACAGACTAAGTAATAGATCATATTTTACCATATATACCTACGCAGTCCACGGGAGCGCGGTAAAAATAAATTTAAAAACAACTGCATGGTAAAATTTCAAATTTTATTTAAGTATAGGTTGTATAATTGTATTTAACATGCCAACCGTCGGCAGTTTATTTATGTACCAGTTTCTTATTATATGTAATTACTACATATAATACGAATGTCTCGAAAAGTTCATTTCACAAAACATCTTCTATTTCTATTCAAGGTAAATAATTTTCATACCATATAATTATTTGCATTGCTTTTAAAGCGTTTTCAATCAGTACCTACAATTACAGAACGGCGAACTTTATAAGGCTACTAATAAATTACGTCAAGTAAACATTACCAATTACGTATGACGTCAGCACTGAGGTATAAACCTAATTAAACGTAGAAGCAAAACGTATCTACTATGTTCAAATAGCTATTTATAACCAATGCATTCGTGCATTTAAAGCTAAATAAATAGCCGAGCTTAGTACTCGCCATTCATATACAAAGTAGAGTTGTCGCCATGTGTTTTATGTCTTGTCTACATAGGTCAGGGTCGCCGTTTACGGGTGTAGAGTGAACGTAAGACACTAATGTCTCAGTCAGTTTACATGCAACCTTGTTAGCACTTGCATTTTCTAGTAGGAAGGAAAACTGTACTTATTAATAGTATTCGCTTTGTTGTTTGGAGGGAAGCTGTTGTCCCTCAGGGAAACAACTTTTAAAGATGGATTTTTATAAGTATTTTATACAACTAAGTAATGGTTGTATAAAATACTTAAATCTTGTGACTTATATTTTATTGTATATCGTTTAAATTAAACTAAATGCTTCAAGGTTCAATAGTGCAATAAATTAGATTTCAAATGAAAACTTCGATCATATTTTAAGTTGTAAGTAACATAATTTTATTATAGCCTCCTTAAAACGTTTTTATATAGGTATGTGTATTCGATCTATTACTTTTGCACAGTACCATCTTGACAGACATATCAAATAAACAAGGTGAACCTATAAAGTTTACTATTTTAAAAGTAACAAGTGTCAAGTGTATCTGTGGCTATAGATACTTTGGAAGCAACGCGCAACGCTTTAACAAAAATAGACAGGTTCCTTTATGAACATTTTAAAATATTTAAATAAGAATAATTTACAATTTTGGAACGCAAAGAATTTGTCATCCACAGAATTTACAATTCATATAGGTGTAATAAGGTAGCTTGCGTGGGTGGCGCATCCATTCGTTGTAATATCTTGAACGGAGGCATTCACGAGGCGTCCTCGTAGAGTCAATATCAATAAATGGGAAGCTGGGAAATTGGATGTGTTGCGGTTCGTGGCCGGGCCCGACACGCCATGTAATAACATAGTAATGAGACGTTCTTGCCACTCGTAAAAATATGGTCGTTGGCTCCCGGTCTATGGCTAAATATTTAACTAACTTGTGTCCTGGTGCAAAGGTAGGACCTAAATATAGACATCGTCTCGTCTACTTTGAATACCCCGTCTTTGTTGTTTACGTGCATACTTGCATATGGTACATAGATTACCCTATCTGTAGGTATGTGTGTTTATTTTATCCTTTAACCTATAAGCGAGCAACTAGATATGTAGATACTTGATGTCTCAATCCTGTTTTTGCCTATCAATGAGAGGTTTAATTGCCTGTCTTTAGGTTTTATACGACATTTACTTACTTACTTAGTATCGTCGACAATTACAGCCTAAGCATTTCATTTGGTATTTATTTCCACAGTAATAATATTTATAGATCATTATCTATTTTCATATCATAATCATTATTTAGCGGCTTCATTATAACGTTATGTAGATATAACTGTAGCTTTTAATTTGTAGCACAGTAGGTATAGTAAATATGCCATATTTATTATTCTCGGGCTGTTCTATAAGAATCGGCATCTTGTACATGCTGTACATTCAAACTTTTTTGATTGAAAACGCGGTATTTACTTCACAGTAACTTATAGTAACGTTGTTAATCATTTATATTAAAGTTTAAGTTAGAAAAGCCACATTGTTATAGGTAGGTATATTATATACAAATATAAAGAAACCAATCATACAAATAGTTAATTTTTGCAACGCATTGTTAGTTCTTGATACACTCTATCAAAATGAACAAGTACTGTGGAGATATAAGGACTAGTCTGGCATCATGCCCACTGACTGATGAAGTGATAGTAGATTCATTGTGTTATACAACACAATGCAAATGTAATCTAGCATCTTCTTATGATGAGTATTCTGTAGTAGGTACCTAAGGTCTTCCCAAATGTCATACGTAAAATGTAGATACTACAACCTACATTATATATTTTTCTAAAGTTACTCAATAATATTGAATCAAATAAATTACAAGCTGTAATTTATCAAGAAGTAAATGCGTGGGTTCAGCTAACAAGTTTTCTACCTTCGTTTGCAAATAGGTTACGAGGGCAAGCAGGCTCGGTTACCGGCATTAAGAGTAACGGCCTTTTCCTAGTTATACCCACCTACATTAGTAGTAATAAAGAATGGTTCACACACATACCATCCACACACCCAGCGCATCCATTTTCCTTTGAATCCAAACTGGTTTGTTCTGAAAAAATAAAGAATCACAGCATTAATTAATTGCCCCGGCTCGTTTGTAACTATCCTAGTAAATTGTGTGTAACCGATTGCATCAGCCTACGAGGATTGATTTGACATTGACACGCCGCGCATGCGTATTGCCCTAATTTCGTGTAGGGATCCTGTGGGAGCAAGACGCCGCGATATACTTTTGAGCGCGAGGAAAAGAGATGGCTATAGGGCACGCATGACGGCTGTTGAAGACAGATCGGTAATATGGCCGACGGCTTATGCATCTGCATGCATTTTAAAGAATGGTGTGTTTAATGCAGAAGGTTTTTCTCTATAGGAATGCTGAGCGTTCTCTTTTTAAATCTTTTTACAAAATTACGCGCGGCATTATAATATAAAAATCATGCTAATAGGTAATATTGCGACATTGTAAACTTATTTTTAAATATAGCGCATGAAAATAAAATGCATAGGTAGGTATATGGTTGTCGTACTGTGTTATAATGTATATACCTAATTAGAAATGTTTAAAGGAAATGTCCCTAAAGTACACGTACAAGGTACACGTGTATAAATTGTGGTGCATTGACCTTAAATCTCGTGGTACCGGAAAATGCTCCAAACACTTACAGCAATAGATCGGTTGTCAGCAGCAGTAATATAAAATTTAAATTATAGCATAATTTGTATCCACCTACCTCGGATATGGTGGATCTGTCTATATCATAACTTACAACTTTTAGAAATAATTATGACAAAACTTTAATCGAAACCCTAATTTTATTCCGATACTCTATAAAATATGTAACATGTGTTGGTATAAATTTATGCAGATATTTGAATATAAATGATTCTACAGACAATTTACATAAATATCGATCTGTAGATAATTCAATGTGGAATACCATTTGAGGCTTGTTGTTTGAAATTCAATGTGTAAAGAGATAACGGCACTCAACTGGAAAGTACGGTATTATCATATTTTCGGTGCATTCATATTCTAATACCTATGATTTATTGAACGAAAAATACATTTACTATTTTACAAACATACCGAGAACTAGTCAAACATAAAGCTAGTTCAGAAAATCAATAAATTGTACTTATACGTACGAGCCTCATGGAAATTGTAGACAAACATTGGGAATAAAATGTTCCTGCCTACGTGAGGTACGGAATAATTTCTAACAATATGTTGAGATAGGTAGATAGGAAATGTTCACCGGTATCGTGCCATTTGTAACCGGGCTTCCCTACCTGTCCTTGCGATATCTACAATGTCGTCGACCCACATATCCGCCGAGCGACCTCTCAGAATAGATTGAATTCGTACAATTCAATAAAGGTGTTCAATTTCGAAAAACAAGGTGAAATTGCTGAGGCGATCATGAAATTCCTTGAATATTTCATTCCTGTTCTAATAAGTTAGGAAACTTTAATTTGGAACAGCGCTTAAACAAAAGCATTTCCATGGAAAGGCCCTGGCTGCTAATCGCTTCAATTTGGCGTAAGTAAATAAAAGTTTAAACAGATTAAACTCCGTAACGAGGGCTGCCGGGGGTGGGGCAAGAGTGGAGGCACAATTATCTCGTCCTATTTTCCCTTCTAATTTCACGTTAGGTCTACCCTTGAAAGGGAAATGCAGACGTGCGTTAAAAAATCGCAATGTCGAAATATCAACGGCTCACACAACGCCTTAAATATTATTTGTTTTGTGTTACATTTTCGAATTGATTTACATGTAATTTCTAATTTGTTTAAATTCGATATTTAATATGTTAATATTCTGTGTACCTAAATGTAATAAGTAGGTACCTACGTATTCTGATAAAAAATATCTCCATTTTAATCTACATAAGAGTCTAACTTTCTAGTAATAGGTATGCGCGTATTAAACGTCTTTCGTGTACCGACGGCATCGATATTATGTTAATTGGAAGGCTAAGTAAAGAACGATTCATAGAGCAGATAAGTGCTACGAGTACGTTGAAATCAACCCAAAAATCTGATCATTATGATTCTTTAAACTACCATCCAATACCGAGCTTATCACTTTATTTGATCTAGTAAGTACTTAAAGTTACAACACATAAGTGTCTGCGACAATGACGATTTTACCAAATATAGGTATTTCAAACGATAAGAGTTAAATAAGTGTTTTGTTCAATGACTTTTCTATTAAGTAGGTACCTACATATTTAATGCTTATTGAACCAAATTTTAAAATTTGCAAATAGAATGTCGCGAAAGACGCAAGTCTGTTGATGAATGCTATCTTCTTACTAAAGCGTTTCCACACACCCTCAGTTTTTCTTACCATTGAGTTTCACACTCGTGGCTTTTTGGGTTGTGTGACGATTGTGCTCATATCAAAAGACATCCACCCTTGCTCGAGTGATCAGGACGAAATTACAAAATTTTCGCCGAAATATTTATTTAACGTAACTTTCCTTGAACCTATTAGAATAATAAAGCATATAAATATTACCTTATTGAATCAAAATAGAATTGATATCAGAATACAGTTATTATTAATCTTTATCGTATATAAATGTTTATTATCGGAAAGAGAATCACAATAGTATCAAATAACATGAAAAATAAAAATATTTCGTTATAAAATTATTTGACAGAAAACATATTTATAATCTTATTTAAAAACATATCAACTATAAATGGCATACATCTGCGAATAGAGGGTTAACTAAAACAAACATAATATTTGTTTCGGTTAACTCCACCACGGGTCGTGCGATAAGCAATGGCACTTCAACTTTTAGGCCTGCGTTCAACCAAAATTAATATTTGTGTTTTTGGCAGCCAAAAATTTTGGCTCAAAATATTAAAAGCCTCGCCGGACGAAGGCTTTAGCAGTCGGTACACACTTTCACAATGCAAATGATCGCCAAAACATTATTTGTAAAAGAAATGACAATACAATTAATGCAAATAGGGGTGAAAATACTCGCGATTATTCTCATTTCTTTTAGTCCGACGACGAAAACATTATAATATTTTACAAGAGCAAGAGTTGTTACATTAGCATACGAATCGGCGTAAGTTGATATCATTGAACTTTATTAAGGAAAGCCCGCGATAAACACCCCATGCCGTTATGATCCCATAATCTCATCCAATTATGCTTTGGTTTTATTCTGATAGATGTACTGCGATTCATAAATATTGCTGAAAGAAATGATTGCAGCTACCCTACGCATCCCTACATATCTATGCAAAGTTTCATCTTTATCTTTCATACATCAGCCACATATGTACATTGTACATACGACATATGTAAGATACATTTGTAATCTTCGTAAACAGGTTTGTTCTGCTACGCTACAACAGTCAAAGAGCCATTATGAGAACTACGAACTAATGATGAGAAGTATATTCTAATAACATAATAGATATACACGAATATCTCATGGAATGGACACATTTATGGACGCTTAACGGTCGTGGTGAATATTTGACAGGTATGTTTAAATCTGCCTATTTATTATCACCACCGATAATTCTGACAGTTCTATCAGCGTGTCTGATAAGTAAATATGTTTTTTTATTAAAATTAGCCGTCGGCCATCTTATTGTAATTCCATTAGATATCTTATTACATAACATTAATTTAAACTTAACGTTAAATTTTAAGGGCATTAACACACCGCAGTCTGAATAAATTTTCTTGTATTTCCATAATAAGAAAATTAGAGAACTGTCATGGCGTTTACTTCGAGTTTCTCACGTTACACTTCCATGTAGGTATTAAACATGAGGTTTGACTAGTCGCCGCCGCCGCCCTGGAGCAAACATGTTAATGGAATCAATCTCTTTCAGAGCGGTTCTGTCGATGTGACGTACATACGAAGGCTGCGTCAGTAGCGCCCCCACATCGTGACTCTATTTACATGTTTTTCTAATCTACATCCTGATATTGGGTTCACTTGTGACTTGCATAGAGCGGGCATTATTAGCCGAGCTCAGGATAGTCTTTAAGAAGATTAAAACATGTATTAACATAATGCGTCAGACAATAAGACGCCCTGTATAGTTTACTCCTATGAGTAGATATGCTGCGAGATCACGTATTGTTTAAGATTTAGTGTCTTATGTATAAGGATTTTCATCGGACAGATTGTTGAATACATAACGACGGTGAACATCTTATCGTAAATCTAGAAGATAATAATCTAAGTAATAAATTTATTTGAACATACATAGACCTACCTATACATATGCCATAACAAATATATAGAGTTGTACGACAATCACGTTAAACTAACTACCTTTTTCATTTTCGCAGTCTTACGTATTATTATTCCATGATTTTACTAACAGATAACGCTTATAAAAATTTGCCCAGCCATCTAATCCATGATGACAAGCAAATATAAGCTGCAGTTATATTGTAAATAATATTTTACAATAGATAGGTTCTTAGTAGTACCTAAGTACAGTTTAATAATATACTGCAATACTTGCTTGTTCTACATATATACCTAACCAAATCTATCAATAGGTATTAGTACCTATACTTGCATCACGCCTCTTGATACAAAGTAGAGCAACTCCTATGCCTGGCAAAGTTTAATTCTCGTAGCAAACCTTTGAGGGTTAGAATGTAGATGATAAAAGGCCCACCGATTAATTACAAGGGACGAAATGTGGGTGTATCGCCTCTGCTTAATCCTTGAGGAAAATATTCAGTTTGGCGTGAAGCTACGTCGTATAAGCTGGTGTTCAGTAAACTATACTATCTACTAGCATCTTACTTAATTACCAAATTAATATGTGCAACGTAAGGTGATAATTAAAAATTTAAAATAATGTCCTCGCTTAAAATTTAGACCACACATGCAATATGAGAGACATATATTATAATTACATTAATAAGCATTGCGAATGAACTATCTATTTTTATAATATAATAACTGTGCCCCGCGATTTTACCCGCATCAAATAATGATTATTACACTTCTCTTTTGGATCATTGCGTCATTTTAGACTGTCTATAGATATATATGATATACAACCTTCCTCAATTAACGGACTATCTTAAACCAAAGGAATTTATCAAATTGAACCGGTAGTTGTAAGATCAGCGCGTTCAATATATACGCGTCAGATGATTTTTATAATTTAAATATATGTTGCACATAAAGATTTACATTTAAATGATTAGTATACGGTGTTAATGACAACTTCAATTATAAAATTAGTATAACTGTTTCATAAACACAGATTGCTTTTTATTGCAGGCAATATAATGACACCAGAAAAAATAACTAATAAATACCTATTATAAAGAAATACTCATACGTGCATAAATTCTACTCTAATATTTCGCTTAATATTGCATAAGCCGTGACAAGACTAACAAAACTTAGCCTTTGAATATAATAAAGGCCACACCAGGTATCGTTTTACCTAAGCTAATGTAAAACAAACAGAAATAACATTTCAAACTTTAACATTTCGCGTTCGTAGGGCTGCAGACAAAACAAAGGGGACTGAACAACAAAAGTTCAAAGTATTTGCATTCTGCAGATCCCGCGAAGGCTTTAGTATAAATAGTAAAGCTGGGAATAATTGTGGCGGTGTGTAGTGTACCTCGATGTTTCGCTACTAACAACTACGTTTGTTGTGTGGGTTTACAAGTGTGGCCTAATGGTGAGCGGCCGCGGGCAGGAGCCTTTTTGAAAGAGATATTATTTTGGTAATACGAATTATAATTTAGCAATTTTTATCTATATCGATGTGCAATATTACGACGTAAAGTTAGATGATGTATTGCCAAGTTATCTTTACGTAAAATTATATGCACGCAATGTTCGTAGTTGCATTAGGCAAAGATCCGGGCACGTCACTATCGTGGCGGTAAGTCCCGTTTTAAAGAGTGGCTGGAGAGGCAGCGTGGCGCCCTCATCTGTGTCGTGCCTTTCGGCTGACTGGCCATGGTTGTTTTGGCCAGTTTCTGTGTCACATAGGCCGACAGGAGACGCCCGGATGTCATCACTGCGGCGACTGCCGCGATGTTGTTGTGGATACGGCGCTGCAAACTTTGGGGGATTGCTCCGCCTGGGCATCGCAGCGCCGCGCCGCGCCGTGAGTTGATCACGGTAGTCGGCATGGTTGCGCTCTCGCTTCCGGCCGTGGTTCAATCTATGGTCCGGAGCGAGACGTCGTGGAATGCCGTCGCCTCCTTCTGTGAGGAAGTCATGTCCATCAAGGAGGCGGCGGAGCGGGAGAGGGAGCGCTTAAACCCTCTCCCCAACCGCAGAACCGGGCGCCGGAGGGCGCGAGTTGACCTCCAGCCACCCTGAGCTTTGACCGGGGGGTGGTGGGCTTCGTGGGCCAGCCCACCACCCGATCAGCACCAGGTTCAAGAGGCGGCGTGCGTGTTCCCACGCGCGCCTCTGAGTCGTGTTTTTCTCTCCCTACAAGGGGACAGTAGAGGGTCTATTATGTAGTGGCCTTACCGTCGCCGTTTAGTTGGTATTACCGTCCGTACCGTATCTTGCCCTCGGTGAGCCCGACATAACCTATCCGTCGCCCCGCAGCAAAATCAGTGATAAAAAAGTAGTTTGGTTAATATGTAAAGATTATATTTGAAACAACTACGTCCTATGTTAGTAAATAAGTCAATTTATACCCAGTATACTACATACATTCATCATTATCGAGTATTCAACTTCCTAGTTTATAAAGTTTTTCACATTAATAATTAGCAAATATTTAATTTTGGCATCTATCTACCGTAACGAAATACGCAAAAAGATATAATAAGTGCTAATTGTTTATTCTAAATAGGTATAATACTATTCATAGCATACTTCACATATTGTTAAATAAAAAAGGGAAATAAAATATATTAACTAAAAAATAAAAGAGGAAGGATAGTATTCATAAAATTTAATTCTACATAATATTTTAATATAAAATAGCCTCTTTTATGTACGTATTCATAACAATACATGTTATCAAATAAACAGTTCATAAAAAAGAGGTTTTTTTTTACAAAAGGTGATAAAAACTGGCCGTTACGGCTTTCACTTTCAACAAAAAGTTTAAAATTGAATTCAACTAGATTTCACTTTTCTTATAAAACATGCTACCAATTCATAACAGGTAAACATTGTCATTGTTACTTTTATTTTTATTGTCTATTGCTACCGTATTTTTTCACTCACTTGTTCTGTTTAAGTTTAGAAAAGGTGTTGTTGTTTTTTAGCTTCCGAGGTAAACAAATCACAGCGCTCATAAAAATGAGTGAACGTGAGTGATTCATAAAACGCCGAAAGCTTTATATTTTTTTAAATAAATGTCTGAAGCATAAAATATACTTTTGAAGCGGCTAAAAGTAAAACAAACTAGATCGCGTGTCAGCGAAGGTGCATCATGGTAATTTATCAGTTATTCATGGTACTAAGAACAATTACAAGTTTTGTTATTCCACCTTAGAAATTCTTTCATAATTTATTTATAATAATATAGTCAGTACATTTTAAACTTATATTAAGTAAAATTCTATGAGGTTATTGCGGGTTGTTTGTACAAACAAGCGGTACGGTACGAATTCGAGACTTTACTTTTAAGACGATAAATAGTTTAAACATGTTAAGTATATAGGTACTCGCTGATTTTTTATAATGTAATGTAATGATTTTATAAAGTGCAGCAAACTTTTTCCGCAAATTAATACCAGTAGATATGTGAAGTATTTCGACTGGTATATTAAATCCCAAAACTATTCATTTTAAATTACGTAATATGTTTGAATCCATTTAGTTAAAATGTTTCTCTATATAATATAATTTAACTTAAATTCGATTCTGCAACATGATTGAAAGAATTAAGAATTTCATGCTTTCCATTTCTACCGAATCATCCAATCAATGACTAGCTGAACACCTGTACTGAATGCTAGCACTTGTAGCATTATGATAACCTTCCTCAACGGCGCATACCTTCTGTCATTATATAAATAACTAGATTTTGCCCGCGGCTTCGGTCGCGTAAATGTAGGTTAGGTTAGGTTAGGTTTGTAACAATTCTTTTTTCTGGATGAAAGGTACCCTACATCCTTTTCTGTATCCCTGATAGCGCAGGTATATACGAAATTTCATGATGATTAGTTGAGTAGATTGCGTGAAAACGCAAAAAACAAACATTTACACTCCCAACACTCCCATTCACATTAAATTTATAACATTAATTAGGATATGTACTTATCTGTCAAATTTCAATTATTTATTTGGTAAAAATATACGACATAGTTGTAATTGTAATTGTAATTGGACTCCCTTTTCCGCATTTGAACTCCAAGTTGGTCCATTATATATATACGACATAGTTTCATTTCATCTGAATTAATTTCATATACTTATATACATATATATCAGTGAGACAATCCTTTAACTTATTGAGTCGCAGCGGCACACTAGATTATACCTAGCTATGGTGGCCAGACACAATATATTTTTACTTATGTCTGGTATACCTACTAAGACTGGACAGATTAAGTTTAACGGTCTCGTATTTTTTAAAAATAAATAAAATTAAATCTAAATAGTTTAATAATAATTTAATTAGCTTAAAAATTAGTAAAGTTTAATAGTAGTAGAAGTGTAACAATTTTCAAAATTTTGTAATAAAGTGTCAAATAAACAACGCGATAAAATCCGTATATAGCAGTTTAATTTCAATGAATAATATTCGCGTAAATAGAAGACAATATTATATTTTTTAATGTTTAGTCACCTGAAACCGAAACATCGGGAAAAGTGTAAATTTAAATCTATTTTAATAATTTTAAATAGCTTAAATAGTAATAACGGTTAAGAAAGCGTGTAATATTTCTAAAAAATTATTAAAAAGTGGTAATGAACAACGCGATTAAATCTATATACCTAATGTAGTTTGATTTCACTATATTTTAAAACACTTTTTTATTTATTTCAGAGCCGCTTACTCTACGAACTCGGGCCACACACAGCGAGCAGCCGTTTATACCGAGATGTGTGCCTATAAAGCAAGAGTTTTTAGTTACCGCCCATTCGAGCTAAGTTCGCTTGGGTCAGAACGATCCGGGTTAGACCATACTATCCAGACAGATAGTAATGATGCAGGTAGATACATATGACGTCATAATGCGACCCTTGTTTTACTCATGTTTGTGTGAGGTAATTCTTTCGGTGTTGTGTTTACCTGATTTGGTCGGACTAGTCTGGGCATATTGCGACTATTTAGATTAGATATTGTAGGTCACACATTGTCTCACATATTTTTAGATGTACTTAAGATAGACAGAATCCTTATAGACAAAGTCAATATTACTACCCGGGTAATGAACTGAAATGATTGAATGGCGTCAGCGCTTACATTACTGAAAGACTATCAGGATTGAGGTTACATATACAAAAGTATGGGTAATACTTAGTTATACATAGATGTAGGTGAAACCTTTTCTTTCTATGCAGTGTGGGGTTCAAACCCGCGACCCTTAGTGGGAAAAGGGCTAAAGAAAGGTACTCGGTTTCCAGAACATTTCTTTTTCCAAATGAGCTTTTTATACCCATGTGCCCCACAGCTGGGACTTTTCCTCCCAAACCAAATGAGGTGGAATAATTTAATACTTTAAGAATATATCATTTGTTGAAAGACCTAGCTGAACTGGACCGTACTTAGTGTAAGAAGCTTGTTAAAGCGCAAGGCTGGTAGCTAATTACGTTGACTTAGTTCTTTGTCCTTGTGACACGATTTACATAAGTCGTGACCGTATTAAGAATAGTAAAGTTAGAACTAGTTGGAAATACTAAAAAAGTAGGTACTAGCCTACGACCCTAGCTTAGATGTGTATCGTTCCAAGCTTTTGCGACTTTTCAATCTATAGGATTATACAATTCTGTAGGATTAAAAGTGATTGATGATTTATGGTTCCGACGTTTTATTAATTTATTTGATATGAAAAAGTATGTAAAAAACTTAAAACATAACTATCAAAATATGCGTATATAATCTGCGGATCAAACCCGGACGACCTCATAATCAAATGAAAGTTAACACAAATACTTATGCCATGAGACTATCAAAGTAGTTATAATTAACTAATTAATTATTTAACATAGTTAGGTATTAGCACACAGGCTGTGAATAAAACTAAAATAGCAATAAATAAGAATAACCTTATATATTGCGTTAATTAATACGTCTCATTTACATGCTTTAATTAAAAAATAAAACTACTATTAACTATGTAAATAAGTAAATAAGATGTAGCAGATGCAACTCAGGACATCAATGTGAAACGATGCTCATCAAGCCTCGTTAGCGTTGCAGAAAATAAAGAAACGCTGATTAAATGAACAACAAAATGAAATAGGTACATAAAAACATCTACCTATGAGTAGTTAGCTACTTACCTAAAATAAGAATATCGCTAAAAAAGTATCTATATGTTTGCTGTCTTTGGATTTAATGGAAAACATCATTTATCTAATTATTTAAAAATATATTTTCTCAAACGACCAAGTTGGACTCTATCTGATATAAAGTATCATTTACGAAAAAATGGTCTGTTGGCCAGCTCTTGGTATGTTATGATTACTCATAATAATGTAGCAGTAAATAATGGTAGTTGATTCCAAAGACTTTGTTACTAAAAGTACATTAATAGTGATGGGCAGTTTATCCCTCGAAAAATATTTCACTGGCTAGGTACACACTGGTAGACACAGTAGTTTATCAAACCTAGGCTTGAATTAGTATTACAAAATCGTTTTCCTTTACATAGTGTGCTGGCAGTGGAGAGTTTCCGCCTCGAAATAAAGGAATTCAGCAAACTAGCTGACTCATTAAAGCCAACCGTCCATAATAATTCTGTCCAAATTATAGAGAAACTAGAGGCAAGTCGGCTCAGTAAATTATGCAGGTAGGCGATTTGAAGGGTAAGTCAAAAATAACCCCGTCCAATGGCGTGTCACGTCCCCATCAACTCGAGATGAAATATTGTTTCAGCCAAAAAACACGACACACAATTTTTTTTGCCATTCCTCCTACGATGGTCCCAGCTCACGCGATTCTCACCTAAATGACAAAATGCTGTGTATATTTTTTAATATACAACTTCCTTATAGCTACTGTTACTCAAATAAATGTAGAAAGTAACGTACCTAATGAAGGCGGACCGCTGAGCTTATTTGGGAAAATTTGTTGGTGGAAATGTTTAATTTGGTAATAGTTTATCTAACATCTAAGTTACTGTTTGGCGTTATATACATTGTATTGAAGACCTATCGAGAAATATTTTTTTACAAGGGCCTATAGCTACCTACCTATATTTTTTTACATTACCGATGGACGATGGTTCTACCTTAATGGTGAGCGGTTACCGTAGCCTACGTGAGGTGCGTGAGTTGCACCTATCATATTGTCTTTCCTACAATAAAGTAGCCAGGAAACCCTACTTCCCCAATCGAACTGTGCCAGTTTGTGCTTACTCCGAAGTTTGAACTAGGGTTCTGCAGTACTCTCCCTAGCGTATAGGTACCTCCCTATATTAAAAATTAGATCTTCTTTGCTTTATATCAACCGTTTATTGATCTTATTTACATACTATAGTGACCACACTTGCGTGATATTTTAGAATCAATTTCCGGATCGGGTGGAATTATTGTGATTTTATGCAAAAGAATTTTCAATCACCCCGAAGTGTAGGACGAATGCCCCTTCAACGGCAATAGCCCTGTCTTGGTCTTGTCTTTACATAGTAATCGAACGTAACTGGTTAGTGTAATGTGGGTGTAACAGGCCTCTGCTGACCTACCGGGCAGACACAGGCGACGTGCTGAGTAACCAAAAAGAAATACAAAGTGAAATCACTTTGTATGTATATTTTTCTTTTACAAAACATCTCACGCCTTACTGAATAGTATAAAGGCAATTTATAAGCATACATAGGTACACTAATATTATAAGGCTAAAGAGTTTGTTTGTTTGGTTGAACGCGCTTATCTCAGGAACAACAGGCTCGAATTGAAAAATTAGCTAGCCCATTAATCGAGGAAGGCTATAGGCTATATGACATCACGCTACGACCAACAGGAGCGGAGCATCAATGGAAAATGTTACAAAAGCGGGGCAAATTCTCTTATGTGAAGCAAACGAAGTTGCGTGAGTCGGCTAGCATCATTATAAAGGTTAAGTTAACTGATGCTGCTATTTAAAGAGTAATGTTTTCACCTGCCACGTACTTATCTATATCTACGATGTTTTTTTCTACAGAGCAATTAGTATTCAACTGCAGTTCTCTATCTGCTAAGGTATACATGGAAGTGCCAATAGCTTGATTGTTACGTTGTATTGAACCCACTCTTAATAAAAATATCGAGAGGTATAGGCATTAACAAGAATCCTGGCAGGTAGCAAACAGCAAAAAGCTACCTATCGTAAAGCTAGATATATTCCTTCAACGTATACGTGTAGATATACATAAAGCTATATGAAAATACGAATATAGCAAAAATATCAAAGTATTACGAAAGAGGTCACGGGACGCGGTGAAACTATTCCCCTTCTTATACAAATTTCACGAGGACAGCTCCAATACATTTTGCATGAAGCTCTGTGTGACGGAAAACTTGAATTTAGTCTTAGCAAAGTTTTTATAACTATTCCTGTATGGAACGAGTTGAGTTGTTTTTGGAAATTGTATTTATCAACAAAACCTTAGATGTACCTAGTACATCTTTTACCTACTATTTTTTGTATATCGCATTTAGCTGTGCTATACAAAAACAGCATCCTATTTCTCAATCTTCGCTACTGTGATACTTATCATTATGCTTAATGGTTCGCAATATTATTGTACTTACATATAATTAAGAAATTATAGATGCAGAAATAATATAAATTTCAGGGACGGTACTGTTCCACAGCACAGATCACATTTGTTTAAACCTATAAAAAAGCATAAAACAAATGTGATATGTGGCTTGCCAGATTAAGTTATCTCTCATAATAAGTAAGGTGTTGTAATAATTCCTTAACATAACAACACTAGCGATTTCAAACACCATTTATCGCACTTTCATAAAACTAAAGTAGTCGAATCCGAAACGACTTATACAAAAATAAATTCTACACTGTTTACAATAAATCGTAATACTTTCATTTTTCTTTACAAGTAGATCTAACTAGTACATAGTAAAAAATAAAAACGTCTAAGCTAAGTTAAAAATATACTTTTATCTTGGTAATAACATTTACTTGCAACGAAATACAATCGAAACAAACCCATAAAAGAAAACACAATAATTGTAAAACAAATTCAAACAATTCCAAACCGGCAGTGACTCTAATCGATATTCCGAATGAATCCCACAGTCTAGACACGGCCTTATTAAAAAAAACACAAGCTACACGGGAGCGGGACCAGGGTCGTGTCACAAACGCCATGAATGGACGCGTAAGCTGACTTGAATTACTAATAACTTTGTACCGTGGCGCCTTGCACAGGCCTGATGACGAAATGTTATAGGGAATAAGATTATAAGACATGATATGTAGATAGATAGGTATACGTGTTGTGGTAAACGATATTGCATCACACGTAACTGAAATTATATACAAGGTAAGTGCATATTAAAGACAGGGAATAAATAGTGATACACTACATTCTTGGAGGCTACGCTAAAGATTTGCCAATCTCACTTTTCATTTATGTATTAAGATCTATGTAACGAACGAGAGCTAAGGCCGTCTGTGACGCAGGTCTAGATTTTATTTCTGATTCACTACAAAAACGAAAATCTTACAGCATTGCATTTTTAATCTATCCGGCGATATAGAAAATTATCGGGTATTAAGTATGCGCTCACTACGTGCCGCGTAACTAATATAATTTCTTTAGAGTTAGGATTTAATACGACTAAAATTATAATATAATTATTATCTCTAAAATAAAAGTAGATACTGTATACCTACATAAAATCTCCGAATATCCTGATACGAAAAGGATATCCTTCACATGAAACTAGATGCTTTTGCTGGCATAGAGGTCATGGCACTAGTTTTTCCCTCCTGTTTGTTTGATACTCCATCACGCACAATGATTCTAATACGGGATAAGACTGCGACAAACATCGTATTCCGTACTACGTAACTCAACCACTGAGGATAATACGCCTACATCAATAATTATATTATACCTACATCTTATTTTTTCTTCACCATCTTGTTCATATATTCCTCTTCAGAATTCAAATATTGAACTGATTTATATAATACTGGCTATATTTTATACTTAGCATGAAAGCGAAACTTAATATTTTTATTGTAATTGTATGTCACTTTTGCTATTAAATTAATCGAACACCTGCTTAGATAACAAACAAATTAATGTCAAATCCATTAACACTATAAATTTGTAACCATTATGCCTACGAATATATATTAGTCGTAAAATCGTAATTGAATTCTAATAGAAGATTTAATTATGGCGGCATACAAAAAAAAATCAAAAGGAAAAATAATCCAAGAAAAAGTTTACCAAGAAAGTTATTTATCAAAGGAAAGATTTATTCAATATCTTGGTGTAGATTTCAGTTTAATCAAGAACTCGAGTTTGCCTTCCGATTGAGCATTTTCCTTTTCCTCGCTCCTACATCTCTGAAAATTAACTTATCATACTTTCCACAAATATTATACCAAAAGAGAAAAGTTTTGTGTTTTTATCGGACTTACAGAAATTGTTAGACTGAAAATGTGAGTCCATTCTACTACTACGTACTGATTATTATGATGAAAGTTACTACGCTATTTAGCTAATGCACTATTTTAGAAGGAATAATCTTTAGAATACCAAAAGGAATTTAGAGAAGATACGCCTTTAAGTTATACCAAGAATCAATTTGAAAAACGTAGGTAGGTACATATGTAGCAATACTAAACGGCAGTTGATAGGTACTATTACAATGACATGTTATGTCTAAACTTTTTTTTACTTAATGTTTTCATCCAGAGATCTAATGATGGTGATGAATATATGTTGTTTCAATAATAAAAAATACCTATTTTATTTCCTTATTTAATAGAGAAATAAATCAGTTATGGGAAAGAAATCCAAACGCATCAGTAACGGAACACTAAAATCGACTTTTCTCAGGTGAAGACTAGACATTCTAGATAGGGAATGACATTCAGAGAGATGGCGACGTTAATACGCCTTAAAAAATAAGTTACGCAGAAGCCGAAATAGAAAAGACAAGAATAGCCGGGCAAACTTTTAATTAATTAAAAACAGAGATCTAGTATTCGGACATTTAATTAAGTATTAAACTTATGAACTAGAACTGATAGTAAGAGAAATAACAATAGAAGTAAACATCGAGACGTCATGATTACATTTTATGCCCACAGTACCGTCAGTAACGTGTATGAAACGGATTGAAATATAGCCTGACTGTATGTAGACATTGCCTAGACATAATATTGTCTAAGCCTCATAGTTGTTCAAATTGAAATTTTCGCTCGCATGTATTACAATATATTCAGTAGTAGGTATATTTGTTAGTTAACTGTTTTAAGTACAGAACATGTAGGGAGAAAACTAAATACACAGACGAATATTCGTTTGTAAGTTTACCTCAGTGCTAAATTATTTTTATATACCTATATTAATTGGAAGAACTCCTTCAGGCATAAAAATAATTAATAATCATACATTCTAATAGTAATATTTCAGTGTAGAGTGTATGCGTATTACGTTTATATATATAAATTGAAATGCGAAAATTGATTGCGAATGTTAATTAAATATAATTGAAGGCAAACTACCGCCATCTATTGGACACAGTACGGAACACCACATTGAATGAAGGAATTTACTAATAGAAAGACTTTACAAACGGGTTTACTGTTTGTTATATCCCGAGACTCGACCTCGGTACCTGACGAGCGGTAGACATTCTGCCGAGCACTGAACCAGCAGTGCAGGCTATAAATCATATTCAAGTGTGTTCATTACAATAATAGGTATGTTTCCTGTGCTGCGTCTGATTTACGATGTCTGCGGAGGGGCGGCCATCGTGTGAGATCACAGTAACAGATATCCCTCATAGCTTCGTCCACTTAACTTGTAGAAGCAAAATTTTTAAGGTTTATTAAGTTAGTTAATTGCACAGAACATGTACTTAGATACAAAGGTATGAATTCATGAATTTAAATTTACTAAAGTTTTAACTCGAGATAAAACGCTCCGAGATTCTTGTGTTAATCTTCGTAATTTGTCTTTGCTAATGTAATACATAAAAATTTTTAGGTTTAATACAATGTCGCATACGACCACGATAATTTAGAGAAATGAATTTAGTGCTACGATCAGCTGAATGTACAGAACGCGACATAACATAATTCGATATGAGTTGTAAGACAAAGTTGCGATGGTCGCTACCAATGTTTATTAGTATGACTCTCAGACGGGAGAAATAAGTTTAATTAAATTAAGAAATTTATTGATACAGTCATTTAGCGATGTATTCAGAGACATTGGGGAGTTTTGGCAGCGCTCCTTAGTCAGTAAGTTATCGCAGGACAGTTAGCGGGCGTCGAGCGTCGCAGGAACGGTTCGATATCTCACATTTCTGGGTCGCTTTGTGGCCACACACGATGCGATGGTTTGTTTACTCTCACTAAACGGATTTTTGATTTTGTTTTATTTTTGTATTTTTTTATTTTATTATACAACATTCTAATTTGTGCATGCATTACTTTAGGTGTGAAAGTTCAGTTTGAATAGGCAGGGAAAATAAACGATAAAGGCGATAAAAGCCCACGATGTCAGCAAAGATACATTAAACATGGACAAGAATTGAAGCAACCTTTTTATTTAATACGTGTTTATGCGCGTGACTTCCCTCACGTTATCACACGAGAACGCACACTGAGATAAAAAGTTTCCAGGATATGTTCTATCTGTACCTATGCCATGTTTAATTCGAATGCAACGCGTCATAGAGTATCAAACATCTAAACATTCAAACATCTTCAAATACTCTACATTTTACTCTTAATGTTGACATAGTCTGAAAACAAAAGAATTTAACCAAAAGAAAAACCCAACAAGCAATTCAATACCGCGCCTCGAATATCTACGCAACACAAATATGTGACACAATACGTAATCAAAATTGTTCTCAAGCCGGATTACATATTTTTCATCTGATGTTGACGCAAAAAGATGAACAGAAATAATACAAACAGCAAAAACATGGTGGGGAATTGCTTGTCGTTGTTTCTGTACAAATTGGGCGCCTGTCGGCGTCTACCATTCGCATATTGGCCAATATTACACTCTCGATGCGCGTATACGTGCCTATACTTTCACAGAGTATTGGCATACACAACATGCTGTACGTAGGTATATGTATATACAACATGTTGTGTTTACAACTTAGCGTTCATATTTGTCGGAACAAAGTTGATCCGTGACGTATTGCGACAAAAACGTGCCACACTTGATATAGGAAAGTTTGATCATGTTATCGGGAGGAAACTTCTGCCCTAGTTTTCCCTCCCTTTTATTAGAAAAATATACAATGCCTATTTATAGTTGAGGACGGATTCCGAATATTTTGGTAAGTTTCGTGCAGAATTTTTGGTGCGAAATGTTTGCAGGAATATTTGACTTAGCATGATGACGCCCTATTGCTTTTTGATATCAGCTTTGTTTAACCATAGTACCTACCTACAGATGTTTTGAACTAATATCAAAAAGTAAACAATAAAATGCAAACGATTGAAATCAGTCGCATTGTTGTATTTCTCGAAGTCCAACTGGAGGTCCCACAAGAATTTTAAGTAAATTGTTTAAAGTTTTCTAAATAAAAGTTTATCTACGAATATGGAGTTTTATTTTCACAGTGTATGTGTGCGAGCGAATGATTTCAGTTTTCAGTCGTCGTGTGGAGCCCGGACTGTGGAATTGGCCAGACTAAAATAACGAACGGACGTGCTCGGAAACTGTAAGGAATTATTTTTAAGTTCGCCTCTCTGGCAAATACACAAACAAAGATGTCGGAACTAATAGAAAATACACCTATAGAAGTATACCTACTAAAACGAACAAGAAAGCTTCATTTGAAGCTTCGCATCTACCTACGATAACTTGACGTAAGTAGGCACGGTAATACGCATAAAGAGAAAAGCTACCGTTCAAAGATTATACCTACATATATCTAACTTTCGTTATATTGAAGTAGACAAATCTATAGATATGTATGTAAGAGCTTTCTTGTGATGAATGTAGCCTGTGTTGATTAAAGCAATTAGGGGAGATAGAACCCGCTGTTTAAATGAAAGCTTTCCCTAAATCAGTTTTAAATTAAATTTGACTTACGGCGTACTTCCTTAGGTACCTTCTTATTGAACTAGGCACTTTCTTGTCGTACGCAAATAGTTTATAAATGTAAGAAAGAAAGAGTTTAAGTGACATAGTTAAGGTTTGCTGTAATTAGATAGCTGGCTGGCTGCATAAATCTAATAAAAGAAAATGTAATTAAACTGTTATTTTTTTCGGAGACTTTTAAGAGAAAACCATATTGGACAGACAGATTTATAGAAGGAAAATCAGCCATGCCTTTAAATTTCAGTCAGATTTAATTATGCCTTCCATTTATCTACAGTTTTGTAACTAAGAGCAAAAAAAGAAGTAGGTATGTAGTATAAGCATAATTATATAATTATATATAGACACAGTGTACAAAAAATCATTATTTCTTTCCTTAATTTAATCATTAATCTACCTGTAGGCTTGTTAAGCTCAGTGATTATCCCAAAGCCCCAAGAAAATACTATAGGAGGGTCTCTAGCCGATGTTTACCTCGTTCGGTGTAAAATTTTAAAAGAAAAACAAAAGTATAACCTTTGTAACCTATGCACTTTACAACGTACCTACTTTGTATTCGATGGATAAATGTTTTTTAATCGCGTACCACGATCATCTATTCTTTATGGTACGTATTCGGTACGAATGGACAAATTATTTTGTATGTTGTTTGAGTTAACAAATTTCATTTTCTTTATTCTTATTTACAAACGAAATATTGTAAGTGTAAAAGAGATATTTAAAATCCTTGTACCTATTTAGTATTTGCTGATAAGACAAAATTTCTAGAACGTCATTGCGTTACGTCTTTCAGGAAATTACAAGTAGGGACCATAGTGTACAGCTGTGTCCGCTAGATGGCAGTAGGTCCGACTTTCTATTGGATGGGACTTAATAATAACTGGCTCGATACCGACATACCGTCTTATTGAAACTTTGTGGCATATACAGGACTATTTTATATATTACGATAGTATTAGTCAAAGATAATTTCGTTATAAAAGGTTAAGGTGACCTTTCTCACAACAAATATTAAATGTTAGTTTAGGCTGTTTGTTGTTATAAATACCTACCTATTACATACTGTATTTATATGTGAAGTGTAATGGAGGCTTATGTTACTTAATTACGCGTAAGTTGTTTAAAGAATTTGGATGAAACTTTGTAGAGAGTCTAGACTGTTACCACATAGAGTACCTACTTTGATCCAGATAATCCATTCCCGCGGGAAAATATTTCAACATTGGTGTCATTAAGAATATTTTACTTCTAAAATGATCAATAGATGGCGTTACGTATGTAGGTTTATAATTTTGTGTTTTGCTATATCCCTTTAATACATAGGTATAGAAAGTAAATACAGAAATTTAATTTATTTAAAACTCTTTTTACACTAGTGAAGTCGTTAGCAAAAGCTGATATACGATAAAGTATAACTCACAATAATATGGAACAGTATTCGAGATATATATTATAGTAAGATTAGTATATGTACAACCTTCGTTGTACCAAATCCCTCCTTATTCGATAAACGTTTGTTAATCGTTGTTTGTATCTCGCCAACATTCTGTGTAAAGTCGTAAATAACAATCTGAGCGAACGATTAATTAACAAATCAACAAGGAGTAAAGCCATATATATAAAATTAAATGAAGACATAATAATAATAAATTCCAATTAGTCATATAGCTACATTTTTATTGGTACAATACAATAAATTTTTCTGTCATCGAGATTTCATAATTAAATTTACCGTTTACCTGTTTTTGATGCAAATCATGTTTAGGTTAGGTTAGGTTCTTTCTTAGGCAATAGGCATTTTATTAGAAATTTAAATTTTACGTATTTGGAATCAGTAAAAAAGACGCATCTGCCTGTATATTTATATAAAATATGTTTTTTTTTGCAGATACCTGTTTTCCCTATGACGGTAGAATAGATATAATCTGTAAGTTTACTAGTAAGTAGAGAATATAATCCCGAGCATGTTTTTCAATCCCGGGATTACGGGATTTTTTATGCGTAATCCCGGGATCCAGAGGTTGCCCCGGGATTACACTATGGCATAATGTAATAACCACATTGTGGTTTCTAATTGAGCACAAATTAAAAATACTTGAGTAATTAAAATATATATAAAATTATTTAAAAAATGTGTTTAATGTCTTTGCTCAACACAAATCACAATATAGTAAGAAAAGGAAATATACAATACAAAAAAAAACTATACTTTTGCAAGAAATCATGAAGACAACACAATAAAAGTATTTAGAATTTCGAAAATACAATCGCAGAAATATCAAAGCATCCAATGTTTGACTTCCAAGCCTGCTTCGTAGTTTATTGCCAACATAAGCAGCAGCTGAAAACGCTCTCTCACGTTCTACGTTGGTTGGAGGAATAGACAATAGATACTTATATGTTATTCTAAGTGATATCCACGAACTCCTCCGTTTTCAAACAGGCTCATTTCACGTCTAATACTATTTGCCAACACCGATTCATTTTGTACTTGTACTTCAGGATCTGGGGATTTCATACTCTTATCAATTTCCAGCTGTAACTTTTCCTTTAATGTCAATTGGGGTTGGGAGGTTTCTGACCTTAGCTCATCATCTGTTTGTGATCCTGACCTTTCTTCTTCTTCCGCGTCATTTCGGCTATTAAGTCTTTTAACAATACTCTTTATTTGCTTCCTCACTAAAGTCTGTGTAGGAACTGGAAATAAGTCATGCCATTCCAAATCCGATGATAACTGATTTTCATAATCTTTTCGTGGATTTTGTAAATAAATCAACACAGCACTTAAAACATCGCTTTGTCGTTGCTCTAAGGATACTTTTTTTTGGCAAGGGCTGAGTTTTTGCTGGACAGTTGTTTTATAATGTGCATAAATTTGCATCTCGCCGACAGATTGCTTCTACTGTCAATTAAATTGGGGTCAGCACATCAACAATTTTACTTACCAATTCATAATCAACATTTTCTACACGAATTGGATGATTGAAATCTATAAGAGCAGGTTTTTAAAAGATAAAATCTCTCCAGCATTGTTAAAAGACTATTCCACCTGGTTTTACAGTCCAAAAGAAGTGACAGCTCTCTTCCATGTTCAATTTTCACATATTTTTTAAGTATTGTTTCATTTTTCAATGGTGATCTTTTGAAATACACTACAACTTTGCGGATTTTCTTTATCAGCTTATTAATGTTTTCATCTTGTGTTAACTCTGGTATGTGTTCTTGCACTTCTCGCACAAGATCATTTTGTGACATTAAGATTAAACCTGATTCTGGACAGTCTAAGTCTTCTAAATGGTCATCATCATCGCTGTCGTCCATATAATCAACAGCCACAGCTAGTTCATTTATAGTATCATCTGAGGTAGGGCTATCTTGCAAATAAATATGTTTTTCATAAAGCTCATCACAGACGGCCAAATTGACACTATGTGCGAGGCACAGTTGTTGTTCAGTGCAAACAAGCCCAGGTAAATAAAGGTGGGACACCTTTATCATAACTTTCGGTCCATCAGTTATAATAGCCACGATGTCAGTTTTCAGGGAAATATCAAATTTACTTAGACGCTCTTTTAATATACGAAGACAATTTTCAGCTGTCTTACTTCCATAAATAGGAACAAGTCCTAAGTTCCAACATTATTTATATGAATGAATGTTGAGAGCTATGTATCGCTTATTCGATGTTGAAGTCCACTCGTCGAAAGAAAGATTAAATCTTTCACTAGCACTTTCTAAATGTTTCAATTCTGCAATTACTTGCTTTCTGATTTTTCACTGTAATTCATAACACGTTTTCGAATGGTGATGGCTGACTTTGGAAAATCCGTGTATTTTGCTAAGAGCAACTTTCTCAAATTTTTTTTTTTTTTTTTTTTTTTTATTTATTTATTTCTCTCTTCACAAAGGTGTTTCTTACACATCTATATACATTAGATATAGGATCATCATCATCTGAAGTTACGACTTATACACTGAATGGAAATGCATCTAATGCAATCATTCTTGCCAAAACATCATCTAGGCTATCGTCGGCACTTTTAGTAAAATAATTATATAACTTTCGCTTGGCTGGCGGCGGTGCTGTGTTCAGATTTTCAGAATCTTGACTTGTTGAAGCTGATATAGCCTTGACGTTATTTTTTGATGACAAATGTGTATGTAATCCCTTAGTCGATCCACCCAAAGTCTTGAGAATGGCTGTGCATCGCTTACATTTAGCACTATGCCCGTCCTTTGCAACTAAAACATAACTCCACATTGGCGTCGTATCACTGTCTTTTTATGTTTAACAAAGTCTCCCCGCCATTTAAAATACTTAATTTCAGATAATTGACTTTTAAGTTTAAATGACGTAACCTACGTAACCTCGTCACTGGCAGAATAAAAAATAATAAAAATAAAATCTGATTGGCGTATTTATACTTTTGTGTGCATAAACTTGGATGTTTGTCTTGGTTTGGGTGTTTCTATGTATAATATGTATGTATTTACAAAAAAAAATATATGTGTATGTTTATCCATTGTCTAGAACCCATAGCACAAGCTCTGCTTAGTTTGGGCTAGATGGTGTTGTGTGTATGTGGTAGAATATTATTATTATTATTATTATTATACTTTCGTACAGGGAATCCCCGACGGGAAATACCCCGCAACAATGTTATGATATGAGGTGATCGGGTGATTCTTTATTTGGCCCGTTGAGGAATTACCTTAAGAGTATTGTATTGAAGTATCCCGAGCGGGGAAGTCCCTTCTAAGTTCTACGACAAACATATTATTAGGGCTACACACCTGTGTAGTACATTTCGCGCGTATTTGAAGATTCTTTTTGTCGTTATGTAATAAATACTATTAATATAATCTAGGCAAGGTTATTGTCAAGGCGCAACGGACTACGGAATGCAAACTAGACCTGTTTGTTGCAATCCCAAAAATCCCGAGATTAGCCAAGTACAGACCCGGGATTTTCAAGGCCAGAAAACGGCCGGGATCCCGGGATCCCGAATCTCGGGATGCCGAGATCCCGGCCGTTGTATTATCTACTAGTAAATAGGCAATATATACTTACAAATGAAACTAAAGTAATCTGTCCTATACATAGCATCTGATAATGGGTTGACTATCTTCATGGCAATCATAATTTCAATCAGTGCTTTGATTAAAGTATCTGTTTAATAGTATATGTTGAAGCTTTGGTCTAGAACTATTAGCTAATATACTAACATGATATATACCTAGATACAAACATTTTTTTTAACCTATTGAGTTACAGCGGTACACAGGCGCCTACATATAATAGGTTTTTAATTATGTGTGGCATTACAACAATTGACAGATGAAAATCTACGGAACAAATACTATGTTTGGGCAGTATTATATGTAGTAACGTTGCGAGGGGCCTGACTGGACATTTTATACAAATGCTTGGCTTGTACATCTCGGAAGGAGTAAGCAGAGGTGAATTATATAGCAATGTTGTACTATAGGACGAAATTGTTGTCAAAACTAGGCATTCTCCAAACACCATGCAGCAGCTAAGAATTTCTTAACAAAAAACGCAACACCTACCTACAATTTTACTTGAGCTGGCAATCGAACACAAGACTTTCAGTCAACCGCTACCTAATGTCACGTGAAGGAAGAGGCAGATTTAAACAATTATAACGGAGCGAATAAGTCTGCAGGCCTTGCGGTAAGCGATTATGGATGTTGACAACATTAGGTACAATGTTCTGTCGACTCTATAAAAAGAAGTCGCTGCGCTGAGCACATAAGGAACAAATTCCTTTGGTTTTCCTTTTCAGAGTTACCAAACAATCTTGTATTGTATTCCTATGGTGAGAAGCGTTTCCAGGCTATTGAAGAGCTTAAGTACGCATTCTTAAGCTATGTAATGCTCTGCTTATCGAATTAGTCACTTTGTTTACTTGATTACGACATTTTTAAGATACAAAGTAGAAGTTTTTTTTTCTGTATACCTTTGGGCTATTCCATTTAAGTTCCACTGAACTTATTATTATAATGAAAATGTATGCATTTCACATTTACCTACACTAAATTAAATATAAGCCGATTCTCTTGACGTTAGACATAAGATAAATATATAGGTAAGTGGCTACGATGGTAGACATGGAATTAATATATTTTAGTTTACTATAGATAAGATAAGTACCGTATGGTATTCTATCCCTTGCTGAAACGAAAAATGTTAAGATACCTACTCATTGTCATACGCTGTCTTAGATATAAAAATATCTAAGAGTTAGGCATGAAGTATATTACACTTTTATTTTGTCAGCTTTGGTATTGCCGTGTAACGGGATCCAGACAAAACGCTACTACTAAGAATTTATTAATAAAAAACATAATAATATTTTGCCCAACTCCAGTATCAAACCCGAGGCCTTACATTTATATACGGCTACAGCACACTACCGAGGTTGAGATATTCAAAGAGGTTTATATATATATTCAGTAGAAGGTAGGTTATCTGCTATTTATTCATAGTCACGCAGCTTAGCTAAGAGCATAGATAAATCTAATCAGCATAAATCTTTATTTCATTATGAATAGCAATTTATATTAAAACTATATGTAGGTACCGAATACACGTGTCACTACTTCATAATATTAGATAATTATGTACTTAACACAAAAACCTTTTTACGGGCAACTCCCGAAAGAAAGGCCGGAGGTTTACATAGCTATTTGGCCATTATTTTTTAAACCATAGGTTGGTTTATTGTTTCTTTAATTCCTATAACTAAAGTTGACCATTTTCAACGAAAGTGATATACCTGAGTTTCTAGAGCCTGGAGAGAGAGAGAGTAAGAGAGAGATAATAGCTATACCTAAGACTTATTTTATAACACTGAGTGACTATTTTATGCCTATTTACCTATAACTAAACTGAGAAAAAGAAAATTAAAAATAGCTCTAACGACTGGGTATACCTATAGGTTAAGATGGACTAAATGTATAAATAATTCAGCTGTGCTAAAATGTCTCTTGTACCTCTAACATTGAACGCAAAGCTAGGCTAAAGTGCCTAACTGTTTATCAATAGGCCGACTGCTCACTTGTCAACTATGTTGTATAAAAAAATCTTGGCAACTATAGATGGATAAAATACTTCAATCATACAGACGATGCTCTAAGCTAAATTACTTGATATAACATGGTGCTGTAGTGAGGAGAGTGTCCAGATCTACATATACAGATCTATAACAAGACCAGTGCTTTTTGTCCCTTGTGTTGGCAACACAGTGACTTAGTGGGTACCGAGTTCGATTTTGATCTATTACCTAATCATATTTGACATAGTTATATTTTGTATAATGAGTAGGTACCTACATCATTTTCAGTTAATGAGAGATAACCAAAAAAAGTACCGCGTAGTAAAATTTACGTAACGTCATAAATAAATTACAAAAGATAAATTACTCAACAATTCGCTTATATCGAAATATTGTAATATGACGTTATTTTTTATGACATCGTCTGATCAAGATGAACGCGTCTTCAGATTATAATAATTGATTATATTTTAAAGCAGAGAATTTTATACAATTTAGTTTATCTATATGACCATATATTAAAAATCACAAAATGTTAGTATTCATCACTATTTATAACTTATATACCCGATGTAGTATACAGTAACAGCTATATGTATACCTATTGGATTAAGTAATAACTCAAGGCAGAAAGTAAACGTTCATCCCTACTTTATTTTATTTTAAAGGGTTAAGTATTAAATTGAATGCATAAGTGTTACTTTGTGACTTTTTTTTATACTACTAAAGTGGCAAACAAGCATACGGGCCCACCTGATGGTAAGTGGTCACCGTAGCCTATGGACGCCTGCAACACCAGAGGCATCACTTGCGCGTTGCCGACCTTGTTAAACCTTGTTGTTCTTTTAACGACTTAAATGAATAAAGATATTTTGATTATATTCGATTTGATCTGTCTGTAAATATAATCTCACAAAAAAGAACATGAAGAAAGTTTTTTTTTGCTGCTTGCTTAGTATTTCTTTTAATATACATATATTATGGTAACAAAATATTGAAAATATCATTTCAACTGTAATCATGTGTTCATTTATGAACGCACTTTACTGGACATTTAATAATTCTACTTACAATTCATTACATAACATTTTGTAGTATATGGTACTAAATCTAAAGCTAAAAATCTATATTAGGTAGGTATATTTAAAAATATACAATTTTGTCAGTCATTTACTCTTTTCATACTCTATATTCGCTAAATCTATAATACAATTCTAAAATTAAGGTCGATTTAGATACCAACCACTATTACTCATGACTAGAAAAATATATGTAAAAATATTACAATAGTCCTCATAAGTTGGTTCTTATCTAAGAAATCGAATGTCTTGTCTCAGACAAAAACGCCAAACATATCGTGCCAATACATACCTACTTATATAAATAGACACACTCGATCCATTTTATATTCTCTGTGCCCAATCTCACGCGAAGCCTGCCAAAGCTGCGGTGCCATAGATGTGCCATCAGCTTCAAATTTGAAATTGGAACGAATGGAACAGCCCCGGTAATGGAACAAGTTAGATGAGAGGGGAAAGGGGGAGGGAGCTCACTCTATCGCTTCACTCCGGGCAAAGTCGACATCGCGAAACTTTGACATCACTAAATTCCTCTAAATTGCTTCAGAGATGTAAAAAATATTTAGTTTGAGGTTATATTTACAAGATGTCTAAGTACCTCGCTTCTTTTAAAGTAAAGTATACTAGTAGCAGGCTATCAGTTTCTATATGAGACGCCTATTAAATATTCAGCCAGTATATTCAAATTTCAAATTGAGTCTATCTGTACCTATCTAAACGTTACAACGCTACTGAAGATAAATCGATAAAGATTTTAAAACAAATTGGATATCCACTCACCATTTGTGAAAATGACGACGTAAACTAAAGAAATATTGCACAAGAATATTCTTATTTTAAAACAAAGTATAGGTATTGTTCGAACGGCTATAACTCGGTACGTATAGTTTTTGCTTCAACGTATCTACGTTACGCGTTATGACATTAGCCATGCCAATTGTCTACTTCACGTTTTGCTGATAACTCGAACAAAACGCACCGTTTCTATGTTATTGTAAAAAATCTACTAACATTGCTAGTAAGATTTACGACGCAATTCAGTTTAAGATCTACAATATTTTACTTTAAATATTTTTTTGAAACTCGGCTTGTTGTAGCAGACTACTAACCCAGAGGTTATTGGTAAACGAAATATCATTGTTTATGTAGATTTATTATTCACCGAAAGGTAAAAATATTTCCAATAACTTCGCCTAATAAGTAGTGTGGATATTTATTACGTGTTCCAATAAGAATAGTAAACGGTCTATTAAGACTATTAAAAATAAGAAGTCACTTAAAAATAATCACTGCAAAATTATTGTAAAGATAAGTTAATATCTAATATTATAATCTACGTATCTACCTACTACAGATATCTAATATTATCATAGGTATAGCATTAACCGATACCCTTTTGTGAGACACATTTCGTAAAAGTACAAAAGAGAGGTTTATCTATGTGCCACGTCTCCGTCCTCATCTATTTACTCCGTGACTAACTCTAATAAGTGCAAGCCAACAAAAGGATCCGTCTAATAAGAAAACTAATTTAAAACTTTGGGACGGCACAGCAGCGCCGAATGCGTAAAGTTGGCGCCACTCGGTCGAGATACGAACCATCAGAACAGTGCCACCGTGCGGCGAACGGCTGAAGCTTTTCAATTGCTGTTTTTACGACTTATAGGGCCGTTAGTGTGCGTGAAAGCTCTACGCACACTTACGCATCGAACGAGTTTACTTTTGTGCGTGTGTTGAACTTTTTATGTGCCTGTGTTACGTCCCATGTACAAAAAGGTTGTACCATTGTCGGTCGTGTCCCATAGTTGTTATCTATTGGCTAGATAGATGGCATTGGGTGTAACGTAAGCACCCACGCGTGATATTATAAAACCTAGTATACATTTGAGCACTCACCAAAAATATTGTTGTCGGTCTCGGCGTGTTTTTCACACGTTTCAGTAAACACGTCTGGATAATATTGGGGCCGAGGCACGTGCATGCGAGTGGGCAGTGGAAATGAATTTAGGCACACGGGGGCACTGTAGGTGTTTAATTAAAACCGTAAAGACGTGCTGGCCAACGCGTGGTTTTCTCATAACTGTGATAAATTGCGGGTATATTTTTTTCACAAAGCAAAAAAACCAACCGCGTAGAAATGTGGAGCGAAACTGCATTGGCCATTGTTTAGTTTGCCAATTTATACGGGTCGGTTACACTTGCGACTTTTATTGAAGCATTACCGATAAAAGGAGTCATAATAGGTTTTATAGGCAGATTTTAATGGCGATGTGTTGAACAGATTTGCACTTCGTTCACTAGGTTACGAGAACGAGTGACTGAAACACCTACTTACTACTTAGTCAATATTACTTTTTCATCTGAAATAAGTACTTTTAAACTCCTCAAATAGGTATGTTATGGCATTCAAATATATATTTATAACGAAATAGAGATGTCTATAGCAGCCTATCACAAAACCGATAACAGATAAATACCTATGAACTGAAAATGAATGTGTCAGTATTATATCCAAAAACTTGTTGTGAACAGCAGGCATTTTATAAATGACATCAAGCTGTGATGTCATTTGTATAAATTATGTCAATATTAGATATTATCACTGATTTAGTAGAAAATTACAAGAAGTCTAGTATTCAAATATCAAAATTATGCATAATGCTAAAAACTGGAAGGTATCTGTTTTCTTTTCACTTTGTCGAATAATAGGTAGGTATATCAGATTACCTTAAAATAGGTAGGTATGTCAACATAAAAAAAATATCAAACTGCGCTCAAAAGCGACTTTATGTAAATATAACTTACATAGTAATAAGATAATCTCAGAAATACCATTTATATAACTTATAAGACAATAGTGGATTCTATTCAGTTTATCACGACGCAAAAGAAAATAGCATTTTCATATTCCTGATAGAACTACAAGATTCCATTACGACTGTCTAATTTCCAATTTCAATCTAATCTTGATAATGTTCTCGAATGATTTTTCAATCGAGATCTTTTGATTAGCTATTCACGACAACAATGGACGGCCTTTATCGGTGCTGTTTATCAAGTTTAATATGCGTAGAAAGTCGGCTCCGTTATCGACAACAGCGAGAGGTTGCTCCAGTTCGTTATCGCGGATTTGCGCTCTGAAATTGTTATTGTGTTAGCTAGGTAGCATGTGGAGATTAGAACAAACGGTACAGAAACTTGCAGTTTCGTTTTACATCATTTTGAGGGAATATCACTGCTATTTGTGTGCCAAACAATACTGTAACCTCTAACATGAATATAACTGCTGTCTTGTTAGTACTGAATCACAAACCTATTTAATGTGATCATATTAGAATTCTTGTGACGTAGGTAATCTCATGACTGGTGAAGTAAGAATAACTCTGTATCTTGTAATAAGTAAACACTGTTGATACTAGCGGACAGAAAGTAGATCAAAGCTGCAACAAAATTGCAGTCAAGAAGCTGCCAAAATCTATATCGGAATTAGTTAAGCTGATCGATCATACAATATAATTAGATTCTCAGAAAGGTAATACTGGATAAAAAGTGTAATATTGAAGTGAGACTTCTTTATTACTTTATAATAACTAAGAACCGAGGTGAAAAGAGAATCTTTAAATTAAACATTTATCTGCGCTTTGCCGTTGTAGGTAGAAAAATTGTAGTTCATTAAATTATATGTTGTATAAATGTTAGTTTTGTCTTTCTCCATTAACACTTTCAATCTGACAAATCTTACACTCCTTTACGCGCAATACGCCTAAAAAGGTAACAAAGATTTCTCTTCACGTATCTATTAGTGTATTTAAAACAGGTCTGGAAAAATATCCCTCTAAAAGATTTTTACATGAAATATCTTTTCATCTAGCTGTAATAACAACAAAAAAGGAAAACACTAAAACATTTAGTGTGCTATTTTTTTAGGCGTTTGGTACAAAATTTGCGCGCGGCACTTTCATTCGCAGAGACATCGTGCCACATTTGTTCTCATATTGCCTGACCTTGGCCAAATGAAGATGAGAGATAACAATTTGCGTACAATGTAACTCACACATGCTCCTGCATAGGGCTGCAGCACGATTTTTTTTGTTGTTTACTACGCTTAAAATCTTTCAGTAAGGGTTAAGATTGTTTTGAGTATCAGTTATCCATATAGAAACTACAGAAAAATTGTATTCATATTTGTTGTCATTGCGGCATGTTCGATTTCAGAGTATAATTTACTTAGGTACGGATGGAAATTACCTTTAATACAATAGTTAGGTAATTGTTCTGAACGCTTAAACAAAAATGCTTTTTAGATCTCTTTATATCTTTTAATATTTATATATTTATTTCTAGACCAACAGACTGCAATGCAGAGAGTCTCGGGTTCGAACCCACGTCGCGCACCTCTGACTTTCGGAAGTTATATGACTTTTCGAAATTATGTGCGTATTGATTGACAATTATCGCCTGCTCCGTGCCTCGGAGAGCACGTTAGGCCGTCGGTCCCGGGTGCCATGAACATCTATGGCAGTCGTTATTGGGAAAGTCAGTACCCTCTAATATCCTGACACTGGTGTAGCCTTAGGGTATCATAAGCCTTCGGGTTACGGAGGTCAGGTGGCAGCCGCTCCCTGTAAAAACTGATATCCAGTCAAATCCGGTTAGACTAGAAAAGCCCAAGTAACTTGGGAATAATAAAGGCTAGAGAGAAGATTTATAAATATTTATATTTATATTTAATTCTACACGAGACAAACATTCGTGTGAACAGCAAATCATTATTCCGAGTCTAGGTATTATTTGTGTTCGTTGTTTAAATTTAAGCAAGGCAAACATTAGGTACCTATATAGCACTAGAAGTGCTAGAGTAGTCTTCTTTAAATACCAAAAAATAGCTACCAGACTATATTATATAATTTAAGAGTTATTGTTAGGCAGTATATTTCAATCATTACAATATATTGCCAAATACGCAAAAAATGCATTCTGTTTGTAAAATGTGTATCAACTATAAGCTTTAGTCTCTTTCAAACTTCTGGCAGCCCTACTCTTACATACAAATGTCGCCTTTCAAGCAGCCCTCCTCAAAATCGTAAGCTGCACATAAGTATCTTCACAATTCTGCTCCCTTGGGTCCAGTTTTTTGTACAAAATTCCTGAATAAAGAGAGTATAGAATTTTGAAGGCCAATGGTCGGTCGATAATATATGAGGTACAAAAAGACTGTATAACAAAACAATATGTACTATATAACTAAAGAAGGTGGATAAATGAACCACCAAACATTGATTTGGTGTCCCACTTGGTATTAAAATTACAGGCGCATTCGTTGTGATTAAGTTTGTCGCATTTTCTGTTTTATTATAGGTACCTACAACATACCTATATATTTTAAACCTTTTAACAATTTAAACATTTGCATCTCATGACAATTTGCAGTCAAAAGTCGCAAAAATATGAAATCATTGTCATCTTCTGAAGGAGGTACAAAGTTGCTAGGTTTAATGAGTCAAATCGTGTCGAGGATCAATCCATTGGTGTGCAATGGTATCTATAGCCTTTTAAAATACCTAAACATAGTTGACTAAAATATACGGTTATTGGAGCAAACACGCGATATAAATATATATTGAGCATAAAAAATTATTAAACATTATGTTATAAATATATACTTTTTATTATAAGGTACCTATTGCCTGATATTTTCTCCTTCTATCTTTCAAATGATATATTCGAATAAGGAACAACGCAATAAGCGACGCCTGCACACGTTGCGTGGTTAGCAAGTGACTTCAATATAGGATAATAACGGGCAGCACATGCACGGTCACAAAGACGCTGACCGAAGTCGACCTCACACCTCAGCTGATCGACCAGGCCGTTAAATCTTTACAACCTGTGACGTCACTCCATCTTTTTTTCCCAAATGATTTACAACCCATAAACCTTCCACAATAACTGTACCGATTGTTTAACAGTTAACCGCAATATTTAAACCCTTTCTAGGTAGACCCGTTATTGAGAGCACTTTTTTCAGCAGCTTTTTGCTCCAGTTTCGTTTATTGTCATTTAAAAACTTGAGTCAAGGAAGTCGTTAACGTTATGCAATAATATGCAAAAAAGGGTTATTGGTTTTGTTTAGGGCTATGTCCCTTTTGTGGAGAAGACACGTTTTGTAAACGATTTTCTTCGCAAACTATTGTTGTGCAATTTTATGCACAATGTGCGTCGGTTTGTACTGAAATTTAAAGCTGGGCTTGCCTTCCCACGTAGGCACTGTTTTGGGTAGCATTCGAATGTATGCCAAGTGTCCTTCTTTCATGACAAGTCATAAACTATCTGTATAAGTCTTGCCTACCACAATATTGCAATACAGTCTTTATGTAAATGTGGCTCCTAATACCCACATGTATACTAAAAGTATAAATCATCTTTACTATGATTTTATAATATCTAATACAACAACTTTACAATACCTATTTTAGAATATAAGTAAATACTTTTTAGAAATCTTCCTTTAATTTTAGTAGGTATATAAATATAATTTTAACACGCATAGATATGACTAAATATTACTATGATTATTTTATATAAGTAGGTATGTATGTATATGGTATGTATATTTTCATGCAGGAGTACGTACTCCAAATATAATTTACGTTATTTTAAAATAAAGTTTGCTTAGGTTTAGACCACATGTATGGCACATTTTTCTATATTATATTCTTTATTCGATACTTATAATAATATTTAACAAGTAGGTGAGAAGTAGGCTTTATAAAAGTAATCGATTGTTCATTTAAAACAAACTATACTTCATTTTTGTTTTATAACTTCTTTAAAACAGACATCACATTGAAGGAATTAAACAACCCTAGAAGCAGTACCCATAGGTAATAAATACAATTATGATTTTTATGGTTTTCTCATATTTATTTATAGGGAAGACAATGCAGTTGTTGGGGACTATTTTACAATCATTGGCAATAAAGTCGCATAATGTACGTGCTTATTGCTGAGAGGGAACAATAAAAACGAATAACCTATAATATATATTATATAGTTCATATTATAAGGCATCCATGGTACTGTTTAAGAAATTGATAAAATTTTAAAAGTCACTTTCATGCCATTTTGTTCAATGGAATGGAATGGAATTATCTAGTAGGTAATTTTTATTATATATTATAAAATATATTACATACTTACTATATTTCAATGCTATATAATAAGAAAGAAAATTGATTATTTAAATAACAAAACCGCAACAGTGCAACGTAAAATTGCCCCAGATAATGTTGCCTTTAATTGTACGCAATCGTTGCCATAAACCTTACTTCTTAATAAAAAGTTATTAGTTTCTTTCTTTATAATATAAAATCTTAATAAATAATTAAATTTTAATTATTTGCGAAAGAAATAAAAGCAAAACCATTATTATATAATATACCTACATTACATCAGTATGTAGTAAGCTACACTACACTACACTATATAAGTATAGTGTGGTTATAACATGCAGACAGTATTAAAATAATTTTATTAACCAAAGGTAATACAAAATGTGGAGCTGATACTTATGGGTATATCTGATAAGTATATACGGCTACACCACCGAGACATACATTACGTAGCTATTTTAATAATGTAAGTACTTGTATTATAAGTAAACGCTCTTATTTAACCCTTTCGCTGTACCGTGATACCTATACATCACAATAGAAAATCTATTGTTATGTAGGCATAATATATGATTTATTAGACATAGAACCTATTAAAAGTGCTTAGGCTTCGGTACTGACTTGATTGGCATGAATTGATTTAGATTTAACAAAGTAGTTTAGATTAAAAGAGTTGTTCTAGATTGACAATTAATTAATTAAACAATTCAGTTCAAGACAAGTGTTTGTAATCCGAATAGTTGAGCGATGAAATTTTGGAGACAATTATTTAACCTTACCGATCACTTCGGTTTTTGTAATACGGCATACTATCTAATCTTAGGCACTTTACATATTACGGATTTCAATTCAAGACGTAAAAAAAGTATTTTAGTGGCATTTAAAATAGTTAACAGTTAAATGAAAAGAATTTTCCATTAAGTTAAGATTAGGTACGCATTTTCATATTTATTTTGGTGAATATTAATAAACAATATCTGTTTTTATATAAATGTTTGCTGTATATCTGTTTAAAATGAATAATATATTAAGATTATATACTAAGATTTTCTAACCTTTACATATATATCATAGATATATAATATTACCTAATAAAAAGATATAAATAGGTAAATATTACGTTAGACTACGAGCATGTTTTTAGAAAACTTACAATATAGGTAGGTACGGGTTTTGCTTGTACGATGTTACCATATTTCTCCATATTTTCAAATCACCGGGATCTGTTATTATATATTAAGATTCATTACCTATACTTTATTTATTACAAATTGCCTGCATTTAAATTCACTACGAGGTAATACAATTTTATCTACTATATTCAAATACTTTAGGCGAATTAACGTATGACAAATGCAGCAACATATACAGAAAGCATGTACAACTATGACTCATTGGTTAGTTACATAATAAAAGCATAAATAAAGACCTCAGACTTGAATAGAGAATACAAAATAAAATATTGCCTTCTACATTAAACATGTAAAAATATACAGGCTTTTCTGTCACACATCAGGGGGCTGTGCACATTACATATTAAATAGTCATGTCAATCGAATACCGACATTATTGATTATATTTGGATTATGCAAAAAATTCAATGTTTGATTCATCATGAAAATACAAAACAAAATAAAGTTAGTATTCTAAATTCCGATGTCAATATCAATAACTTTATTTTAGAATTATTAATAATTTTACACAATCATTATCTGTGTAAAATAATTCTAAAATAAAGTTGCCATGTCGATGTCAATGTCAATAATTTAAATATATTACACACATATAATATAATTTAAAAACAAAGTCATTGACATCGGCAATTAACAACTCGAAATGTTTCATTAACATTTTTCTGTGAACCGGGATATCTTAGAACTTGTGTAGTATAGGTGTACCTAGTTATACATAACTAGGTACACCTATACTACACAAGTTCTAAGATACATGTCAGTCAAACATTAAATTCAATGTGATTTTTAAGGTCTATCTTATTAATTCCCTTCACCAATTCACTTTTAAATGTTACTTATTACACTAGACTGTATAAATAAATAACAGTTTACATAATGTAAGGGCAGGTGAGAATAAAATGTATACATTATGGATTTCCAATAGAATACAACATTCGTTCGTTCTTTGTTTAAAATGGTAGCGTCTTTCCTCATGGCTCATATGCTTCAGATCGTCGCCGTCCGTCGCCACGATATTTTTTGTAACAGTCTAAATATATGTATGCGTTGTTGTCTGAACATAAATCATGAACTCGTTACGATTTACGAGCTCAGTCGGGCGTACCGATTGGAGATTTAATTTTAGGGTTAGCCACACTGATAGGCTTTAGCGAAGATTTAGAGTGATATCATATGTACAAGTAGCGATCAATCTTAAAAAATCGACTAAGACTTCAAAGGTTTTATTTTTGGACATATGATGAATTCTTATAAACATTGTGATCAATCATAGATGTTGCGTAGACTATAAAAGATTTATCTACTTTTCAATAACACCTAAAGATTTATGTCAAATATTAGATGGACATGACGTACCTAACAATATATAAACATCTACCATTTATTTTCTCTCTATTTAGACGCCAGTCTCAGCATACTTCGACACATGTCATGTATTTTTAAACATCGGATCCTACCAAAGATATTTTTTTATACAAACATTCCACTATGATTCCCACTTAAGGCGCCAAATGTAGTTTTCACGATATAAAATCATGTGTAAATTGACACTAATGGGCTGCGGAGGTGACACTTAAACGACACCCAACCTGTTAGAAAATTGGTGACAGAAATAAATACGTTAAAATGTCGTTTCATCCTGAAAAATGCGAAAAACACCTCTAAATATTGTTAAATTATTACTATATTTTTGAGTCACATTTTTTAATTAATCTTAATGATACCTTAACACACGTCTTTTGCTTATTATAAATAATTAACATTAGTGATTTCTCTTCGGAGTTTAGATTGGACTTACGTCACTTTATAAGCCCTCAGGACAAACGTTCTCCTTAGGTCTTAAAACAAGAAGTCGTTTACAAACAGTCCTATACAGTGACTAGTCGTCATAAACATCAAACTTTATTTAAAATTAATTTGACATGTTCTAAAGTTTTAAATACATGACTTTATTTAAATGTAAGGCCAGTGTTTACGTTAACTGCACGTGTCAGTAACTTTCACCGCTTTACTCGTGCAATAAAACCCCAACCTAATCGCTTTCAAGGGCTTTAAGCGGCCATGACCCGTCCTGAGTGACGAGCGTAGGATATAACTGTAAACACACTTAGCTTACACTATGTCTGCGACTGGAACCCTCACCCTAACGAAGGTTTTATCCGCTTAGCACTTGCTTGATTTTGGCAAGAAATATATTTTAAAAAGCAACTACAAGATTGCAATTAATTAAATAATTACTAATTCACTAGTATTATTTTTCCAATATATAATATATACATACACAGATTCACGCCAGTTTCCCAGAGGGGTAGGCAGAGATACGTTTTATACAAACATTCCACCATGATTCCCACTTGAGGCGCCAAATGTAATTTTCACGATATAAAATCATGTGTAAATTGACACTTAAACGACACCCAACCTGTTAGCAAATTAGTGACAGAAATATATAATATATGTATATTATATATTGAATAGGCTACAATAGGCTGAAATGATGATGATATATTGAATATACATATATTGAACAGACCAATTTTCGGTAATGGGGGCTATTCATCTGCGTAGTAGATGTTATAGTGCATAAGTGTATGCACAAACACAATAGTGGCAATACGATATGACTAGAGAGAAATCAGGCGCAGGACCAACGGTTTATCAAGCTTATCAAGGCGCGGGGATAATTTCTTTTAACAGAAAAGCTCACTAACATTTTTATTGGCTAGATTGTTTGTTGGTCGTACATTAAATTGTACATAGGCTTGCGTCCTGCGTTTATTATGTAAAAAACTCATTAGATGTTTTTATATATCTCATATATTATCTAAATAATGTTTGAAATACCCTATCACATACCACACAATATTTGATACACGTACCTATTGCTTGTCATACGAGCGAGTAATAGGTACGTGTATCAAATATTGTACCTACCAGCTACTAAATCGCATTTATTCATAATCATTATACCTACTAAATGTGCACAAATACAATAGAACGTGTATTTAATAAGTTAGAGATTTGTGATAATTAAAAAGTTTATAAATTGGTGAATAATGTGTAATATACATATATATATATATATATATATATATATATATATATATATGATATAACCCGATTAAATCTCTTGATATCCAATTGAAATGAAAACGCGGACTTAACACGTACACGATTATCAATTAGAATTGAAGTTATATCAACTATAATAGGAACAAGTAGCCTTCGTTAATAAAAAACGCCAATAAATAATAATCTTGCTTAATAGCTACACGAAGCGGACGATACGAGTTACTTGAAATTGACAAATAGGCCTTCACTATTTTAATTTAAGTAGACAAAGGCCTTGTCAACACAAATTTGAATTCGTTGACTCGTGTGAAATATAGTTATTACTCCTATTCGTATTAATATATCTAATAATATAGGTATCTACAAACTAATAGAGATCGTCCTTACGTCACGTCGCGTATGCTAATTTTGTTGCCGCCTTATAATGTCGCGATTGGATGCGTAAGTACTATCCACATATAGAGATAACACCCATTTGTTCAACTTTCTTTATCGTTCAAATCTAATGAACAGATTTCTGGAGTTCAATGCACGATTGAGACAATGTTCTTAATAAGAAAGTCATCACAAGACAGGTGGGTTAGCTGATTCGATCAAAAAACAGGTTGTACTCACTATTATCATTTACATATATTAAATAGATACTGCATTTAAGTAAAATTTGTCTATGGGTGGTTTATATGAAAATTGTACAGTCAGTCTTATAGATAAGTTTCCTTTAAAACATAACAAGTGATGTTTTAAAGGAAACTTATCTATATCTGCTTAAAATATTTTTTGTTGATTTGTTTGTTTTACACCCTAAATAATATTATAAATGCGAATGTGAGTTTCTTTAGTTGTTACACTTTCACGGCTTAACTACTCGACCGATCATCATGAAATTTCACATATACATAGGTATGTACGTTGTCCTGTAGGGGTACAGAAAAAGATATAGGGTACCTTTTTTCAGATGAAAAGTACTGTACCGAAGGATAGAAATTGATTAACAAATTCTAAGCCGCGGGGAACATTTAATTACATATACTTTTATGATCTGCTAACTACTTCAAATGTCAATTATCTGACGATTAACTGTTTGCTATCGGACGATCAGAAAATTACGCAGTAACCTATGCATGTGCTGCATACAATAATCAAGTACTGCATGCAGCACATCAATAACCGTCACCACTTAAAGGTATCTTTAAGAAACACCTAAAATTATAGTTCACTTGTATCACAGTATTAGTTTATCTTAATTAACTTACTTAAATAAGAAACAACTTTACTGAGAATTTCTCATTTCCTTTGGCGAATAATTACACTATAACAGAGCGAGCTAAAATATATTTTTTATCTAAGGCACTGAAAATTTTAAACCGCCTTAGACAAAATATGGCGGCAGTACCGTTGTACTTTAGTAGGGTCAATTACATTAACGGCTCCTAGAATTACACTCTAAAGAGCTGCCACTTACAGGCCCCTCTATAAATGTACAACAACAATTGTAAACAAAACTACTTTGGCAGTAGTAGCGCTTTATACCGGCCTATAATATTACGTCTAATAAACTAAGATGCTTAATGCAATGAATGGCCGCGAATATTTTAGTTCATATTATCTTTATACATTTTAGACGAAAATCGGCAAGTCTATATCTAATCTTATTAATTGATTCCTGACTTGATACATGGGTGATTACATCATACCTATAATTAAAAGAACTCAAATCCAAAACGCATCAACTTGCCTACATTTGTCAAAAATGGATTGCATGAATTTTCATAGAAAAAGCATAGGTATTAAATTAGGTAAGTACTAAGTAAATAAAAGTAGTGTAATTTCGGTTTACAGACCAAATCCTAATGTTACTCTGGCGTTTATTAGATGACAAAAACAAAATGACACTCAGCTAAAAAGTTAAGCTTGATTAAATTTTTTTACGACAAAAATGTAGCTTGTATTAAAACTGCTGACTGTACATACCATTCTTCTAGTTTTATTACAGTAGAACTATTTGGTAGTGCGAGTGTCACAATCTTTACATTTTTCTCTCATATCAACGCAGTGTGGGAAGGTGAAGCTCTTACATTATTCCAAACCAAATTTATACAACGATCAGCATTGAAACCCGATAATCTCCATGTCTCCCGACAATTTGCCCGAAATCAACTTACAAAATACGTAAGTTATTATCTGATTCGTGTTCGGGCGAAGTCGCTTGTTGGTACATTAGTTTTCCGAGCCCAATCCAATTTAAACTTTAGGGTGATGAAGTTAAGGTTGTTATTTGTGGTCGGGTGCATGATAAGGGTGGGATAATGGGGTCATATGACCGAGCCGAGGTGTAACGCTGGATATACGCACCTACACGCAGAGGCGTGTACCCAAAGTGTCAGAATATTGGCATCGTGTATTTGTCAACCGTGCGTACACTGCTACCAAATTACATTTAACATCAATATTTTGTAGCTACGTACAACATTTAAAATAGGATGACATGCTAAATAGTTGCTGATGATATAGATAATATTCTAGGAAATTATATTTAGTTGCAATAATATAATAATATAATATTCTTTCACATACACGCAACATCATCCAGCCCAAACTAAGCAGAGCTTGTACTATGGATACTAGACAATGGATAAACATACATATATACTTTTTTTTTTGTAAATACATACATATTATACATAGAAACACCCAGACCAAGACAAACATCCATGTTCATGCACACAAATGTTTGACTTCTGCGGGAATCGAACCCGCGACCTCAGGCGTGGCAGTCAGTTACACTAACCACTACGCCATCGAGTCATCAATGACTTGATAGACTGTAGTTTTTTTCTTTGTAACACAATAATTAGAAAGATATAGCCGAAAGTCAAAAATATTATAAATCCTTATGGGTATAGCATTCTACGACTATTATAAAGTCGAATATAAACACATAACTTGACAAATAAAATACTTTTACAAATTAATAATTGTACGTCATTACTTTGCGGATACTAATTATATAAGTATACACAGCATGCCGCCTTTTTCAAAGTCAATGTTACCCAATTAACAAAACAAACACACATTTTAATTCAGGAATGCATTATATATTTTGCATAAATTGTCTTCCAAACTAGTTAAAAGCAGTTTGAACGAATGAAAATAAAATTAAATAGATACCGTATGCCCATGAAACTGTATGCAAAGTGGCTGGCTATACATATGGATTACTTGGTTCTCATAGCAATTTAGTGAAAATATTAACATTTTCTATTTTATAAATTATTTATAAAATAGGAAATTATAATATTTTTGATACATTGCATCTGATTTTTTAACGTAAATAGATTTAACTATTACTTACTTACGTTATAAGTTTTCTGTTGTCATTTGTTACAATTAATTGACAGGATAAGACATCTTACTAGCTGAATTTTGTTGTTTTCGACAGTAACTTGCCTCTAAATGAAGAACACAGCGCGGCATAACAGCCCAATTCTTAAAAATCATAACGGCTGAAAGTAAAAATAGTAATAAGTAGTATATTGTATCAATAGTATTTGTATACTTGCATTTTATTCATGTGGTTAGGATTGCTGCTTAGCTTAGCTCATAAGGAGACAGATTGTATTTTGGCGATTCGATAACTTGCGTTATCACCGATCTCCAAGCGCGCGGAGTTCTAGGTAGATATTATTTAGCGGTTGGTACGCGCTTGCTGTGCGCCATTAGGTGAGCTATCAACTTGTATGCCATCCAAATACCTAGTATACAAAAAAAATCGTTTTACTTAGTTGGTAATAGCTCATACGTAATGACATCTAATTAATTCATTTCATTATCTTATAAATTCATTTTAAAATGGTCGACAATTTTAAATATTATAATGAACTAATTAGATTGTCTTATAACATACCTACAAATAGGTAAGTATTTATCTGCATACTCACTTTATTTACTATAGGTAGGTACTGCTTATTCTCAAAACGAATCATAATAAAAATACGTTTAATAATTTAAAAATAAGATATGTATATATATTGTTTTTGTACCCTAAAATAAAGGGTTAAATAATATATAAATATATTAATGTGATAAAAAACAAATTGCACTTTTCACAAATTCGATTTGTATGTTACAATTCTGTAACGCACGCCATCAAGCGTCGCCTAATTACAATAGAAAGTAGGAGGTACATCGTACTGCACTTGCACGGCGTTTTCCCTATTTACTACCTAAAAATTATGATTAATCTGAACGATAAAATAAGCCTGTATTGAAAATTTGGCTAAATGCAGATCAATGCGTTATATATACCTATCACTGTGTCTGCATAATGTCATCGTTCTTTTAATATTTAATTATTAAAATTATCTTAATATAAATTGTCAGCACTTAATCAAGATGTTTATTTTTAGCGAGTATTATACTTTACATAATTATACAATAATTCATTAATTATACTTTATAATCATCCCTTAACTTATTTAAAACGATGCCAATTTGGATATAAAATCAGTTAATCATTCGAAATATTTATTTAATTCTGTTGATTTCATGACTAATTAAACTTTTAAATAATTAACAAGACATTGATTAAGATTAATGTCAATTATTAATTCATCATGCATGCGCCGCCCCGGCGCTATCTAAATAGCAAAATGCTTTAAATAAAAAATAAATGTAAAGCTGGTTTGGGTATGTAGAAAAAATGGACGAGAAAAGAATGACTAAGAAAGTTTATAAAGCTAGTGTGAATGGAACAGTCACAAGAGACACACCTAGGCGAACGTTTCTTGATCAGATCGGAGATGTTCTGGACGAAGGCCAGGTTAAGAGCACCTTAAAACGGCGAGCGTGTATGAGAATGTGATTAAAGTGAAGGAAGCCAGAGAAGTGTGTCAGGACCGAAGCAAATGGAAATCCATAGTCTCTTCCTACCCCTCTGGGAAACAGGCGTGAATCTATGTATGTATAAATGTAATATTTTATTCAAGTATGGCAGTTAATATATTCTTCGTCAGAAATAACTAATAGTAGATATCTTCTTACATTTATGTGAATGTAGTTTTTAAATTATTCTACTTTGTCCGTATCTACAAGGTAATTTAAAAATATTTCTAATAGGATATTTAGTCCCATTGAGGAAATTTGTTTTATATAATTATACATTTTAAATTTATTTAATTATAAATTTACGAAACATTAGACATAGATAGACTAAAATGCCTACAAGTTGCCAATATACGAATATGACACTAAATGTCAAATTTTAATTTATCATAACCGGCTCCAATAATTTATGCGCGTGGCTACAATGTCCACTCGTTCGCCGACCAATAGCGTTTACGGGAATGCACGCACACATGTAAAAGCTAGCCATCTATCCATCTATATGCTATTCATTGCCCACACAGCATAAAAATAAACAAGAAAAATGATATTACGTAATACGGCAGTGAGCAGTGTACGCCGACTACTTCTCTCCCATATTGGCTGGTCCGTCATTACACCCCGGATCGGTCTATCCTTGACATAGCCGCTCCATTACACTGGCTGTAAGCCGGATGGCCGGACCGACCCGATCAACTAATGACGGCCTAAGAATTTTGTGACGCATCTCATTACGTCCATAATTCAACGAGAATATTACGTAAGCTGAATTAACATAACTGTGAGACAAGACTATCTATTTATATCTCTATTTTATTCGTTGGTTAGTTTAAATAAATAGGTAGTACCTACATATTTTGAAGGAATGCGGTTGTGCTACGCTGTCTCTGTATAAAATCAATAAATTATTTTATGTAGACGTAGAAACGGGTGGTATGAAGTTATCTAGGTTACCTATAGATGATCTCTACTTTCTGTTATATTAGGTACATATTTAAGCAAAATAAATGAATAACTTGGATTCATGAATTGGGCCTGGATGGAATTAATGCGATTAAGCTAAATGTTACTAAATTAAGCTCGTACTTTATGCGGTGTGTCAACGTCCAAATTTTTTATTATTTAGAAAAATCGACGAATTTTAATAAATAAACATGAGAACGCGTTTATTTTAGTAACAATAGAAATTTAATTAGATAAAAATTTGTATAGAATTTTCATAAGTACATGTAGCATAACTAATTTATATAATACCTAATTCGTAATTAGAAGCTAAACTCACATGAATACTATGTGAAGGATTTAATTTGAGGTTTAGGTACATGTAAATATACTCTATAACTTTTATATATTCACGCACATAAGTTCATTCTGTACCCTTTAGAAATATTACTTAAAATACGTGTACTTTTATAAACATTCCAGTCAATTTTAATTATATAACTTGAGTGCAACCACAAAACTGTACATAAAACTATGAACACTATATTAAAAACAATAAGACAACAAGAAAGTAGTGCCAACGCAATAACCAAGTTCGTAGGCTTTAGTAAGTTTAATAAAAAAAGTTACGAGGACCCGCGTTATTAAACGTTGAAATAACACTTATTTACATTATCTAATAACGTTAATTTACAAAAATTACTACGTTACTTTCACGTTTATTTTATTAAAATTTTAATGCATGTTTTTGAATAAATATTTCCATAAACATTTTATCCCCTCTTTCCCCTTTAACAACCGCACCGTAAGAGGGTGGTTGGTATTTTCTGTTTTGAAGACTTCGGTATAAACAGCCACTATTCTCAAAATGAACGCTTTTCCCACTTGAGTTTTGTGCCAAACAATATTCTTAAAACTTTATAGTATAAACCTTATTCGGTTTATATTTCCGTATACTATTAAGCGAAGCTTAAGTTTTCCGTCGACTGTCTATTTTTCAGATTAAATGGAATATTTATATCCAAACATTTTATCAAGCCTAAAATATAAACATATAAACGTGGAAAAAGAACGCTTATACTCACAGAGGGTCATATCTACGCGTAGTATATATTTCAATGGAGATGTTCCTATTTAATTTAAAAATAAAAATAACTATACTTTCTAATTGACTGTTGCTATGAAATTATGTAAATGATACCCTTAATATATTTACTGGAGGAATGGAGTTATCATATCATAATTAATGCTGGGTCTTTTTAAACGATTAATGTAGCTCATAAGCGTTGTTTTATTAAATTATCAAGTATTGTACTAGTGGAGTCCAGTCAATAAAATGATAGTTCCGGCAGAAACGATGTGGGTGGCCCCCCTGTGGTATTATAAATGGTTCCGTTTTATTAATTTATGTACCGTCTTTTCTACTACTCCAACGGCATATTCAACAACGAGTTCTAAGAAAAAAGTCTGTGTATCATATCCGTTTACAACTTGATAATGTAATGGATGGTATCTATATCCACTTCCATTAAGATATCATAATTCTAGCATTAAAGTTAATTTATAGAAAATTACTCTCTACAAAACAAAACGTAATGTAATTAGGACCTCCTTAAGTTTGTCTTACTTCAGTTGCTTCAAAATCGAATGAACTACGACGTGAAAAACAATGGAATTAAAAATACACTCAACGACTATTAAACTCAGCGTCCAAGAAAATAATATCTCGGCATTTTTATGTTAGTAAAATAACTTTTTTGTGGTCCGTATTATCTCGGTCTAGTACAAAGATCCACTTAATCGCGCGGCTCTACACTAAGATTTTGTCAAGACTTCTACGGCCAAAAGTATTACTAGAACTTATTCTCAAGATTTTTCTTTATTAAAAATGTTATATTAGCGGAAATAATTCGCCAGATTCCGATGTGGATATCAGAATAAACCTCTACATTATCTACCATCGCCCGTACCTAGATCCTTCATTGGTCAATTAGTAGGGGTCGTAGAGCAAACACATCGTAAATTAGTTCACACAAACAGAGTTAATGAGTGGTGGCAAACAGTGCCGAGTGTCAAATGCTTGTACCCAATAAGGGCCGATCGGACCGATGTCCCGATTGTTTGACTGAGTCTATTGCGTGTCGTCTTGTTTATTCAGCTACGTGACGATTGTCGAACTCCAATTGATCGTATATACTCTGTAGTTCGATGATAGGATTAGTATTTGTAGTCTGTCTCGTATCGACCAGCGCTTGAATTATTAGGTTTTTAGTCTGACTGCTTGAGCATAGAAATGGATATGATAAAAATCAATTCCCATTCAACAGTAATACCTTCTAGTTAATTTATATTCAACACAACAGCACTTCTGACACATAATGTAAGATTGTGAAATGTAAATAATGTATTTATTTCAACACGCAGATTATTCTAAATAAACGTCGCAAATAAGCGCGTTTTATTTTCGTCGGTTTTATGAAATTCAAAAGCATTCTTCTGTTATAGCGTCGAGGCGTCCAATCTCTTTATTGACATATAAACAAAGCATTTGTAACTACTAGCTATCTAAATTCATCTATTCTTCAGAAGTTTCTAGACGCATCATCATGTTTGTTCAAAAGCGACTGCACAAAGTACCCAACTTTAAATTCTAAACCATTGAACCGGGAGCTTCAAATCTGAATACGTTTCCGTCTGTGCAGTATTTTGAAACAGTAATGTGGAGAGGTGGGGTAGACCATGTCAGGTTGGTTTTGTATCTTCAAGAATATCAGTTGGACAAACACACGGCAGGAGGGCGAGTTGTGTAAGTGGTGGGGGCGGGGGTGGTGTTTACTACGCTCCGGGGAGGTGAGCGGAGAAATGAAATTGGCAGATATTTCGGTGATGTGACACACACGTGTAGGTAAGCTTGGCTAGCAATGAAAGTTTTGCAAGGTTTTTCCACTTTCTACACGAGCAGAATAAAGTAAAAGAAGGCGGAATGTATTTAGGTACTCTTTATACATACGTAAGGAATGAGAACCCTTCCGTTATATCCTCCAGTAGAAAATATATTGCCTGTTTTCTGAGCTCGCCTACCCACACAAAATATCGGCATGCAGTAAAGAACTAACAAAATAAATAAGGCAAAATAATAACAGAAAAAGGTTTCGCTTCGCTGATCAATGTAGCAGGCCGTATAGACAATGTTGGTATTTTTTGTAAACGTCCAATTTTATTATGATTTAAACATAAAACTGTGGATGTTAAAAAATGCTATAACTTTACATTTATTAGTAACTAGATAATATGCCAATTACTATTCTAGTGTCCGTGGTGGCATAATGAAATATTTAAATCGGCTGACTAAACAGATTGAAAAGTACATCTTATTTTTCATATACCTTGAAAAAGTTTAGTAAGTTGTAGAGTCTTAGCAACACTAATCCTTATATATTATACTACTTGGCACTTACCTCGTCATCATCATAACCTTCGTCGAAGTATATTTGGCCGACTTCCTACATAATCTGATAGGCAAATTACTATAGAGCTTTTAGTACTTATGTACTCCTATTATTTACTCGTAATATCGTGTAAGTAGAAGATACCGCAACTAGTATAGAAACAGTACCTATATATAAAATTATTTGTAGCAAAACTTCAACAAAGTATGTAGTTTCTGAGAAAATCGAAAAGAATAATAGTCCTGTTTGTCGGAACCGAAATATATTGTTCTATAACTTCAGGGATTCGTTCAATATAATATCGATAAAACAATACATACGAGGGGAAAGAAATGTATCAAAGCAGAAAAGTATATTTTGATAATTCACCAACGAACTTATGCATTATTATTTTGTTGTTATTGAGCGCTATAGACGCTCGGTCGTACTAACATTTCAAAGAGTAGGTACATAATTTCAAAACAATGATTTTATTCAACAAATATCTAACAGAGTCGTTTTATTTAGTATTATAGTAAAAAACATGTTTCTCTAGAGTAAAGCGTACCGAATTATTATCAGAAGCTAAACAAACAAGTTTGCTCAATGTTTTGCTCCGAACAATAAAGAAATAAAGCCTGGCATAATAATAAAGAAACTTACCGAGTTTGTAGATATTGCTGAGATGAAGGAGTATAAATAAAAGTGCGGCGATACATCTCTGAGTAGGTAGATATAGATATAACATAGATATTGCGATAGAACGTTGCGTAATAGTAAAGGGCCGTACCAAGCACCAATGAATATTATGAGTATTTTTATATTACGTTAATCAGTGTAACTGGATACGCAGGTATGTGAGTATTTTGTCAATTAAGTTGCGATAAACATCTACAAACTAAATGATAAAATAAAATGTGAATGAGAGCTTTTAGAGGATTGAACAGACCGGCGCTATAATTAACCCGTAAGGAAATTTTATCTGCTACTATGCACTATACTTCTAGATCAGTCTACCTATATTCATAAGAAAACATAAATATTCTGGTCCTCAAATTCTCTTCATACATCATGTAATTGACTATGTTGAATACGTTTAGCTCTAAATTTTTCTTAAACAAAACAGTATAATCTCTTTCCATATCGGTCGCTATTATTCTTGTCGTACGTATCCTGCGATTGTCTCAGTCTCTCATAAAATCACCTACTCTGATATAGAGTTTCTTGCCGATCTAATCGGGACGTTCGACGAAGTTCCGATTTCTACAGATCGCCACGCCTGTGAGTGTACGTGTTGGATATCCTTTTCGGCTGATTTCATTGGGAGCCTGTCAGTCGCCGCGAATTGGAATCTAAGTCGAAAACTGAGTAGGTTCTTTACACATAAATACTCGAGATGCGTATAGGGCATATTTTAAACTGTCTCCTTGAATGTATATGACGATCAAATTTAATTGTCAACAATGGGCTCGTTTCCTTTTAGTTTTAACCATACAATTATGTTAATATTATTAAATTTACTTATTGTTATTCGCAGCATAGCTGCCGTAGTCGTAATACTATACCATCATACCAGCACTCGCCTTTGTCTGTTTTGTAAGCTCTTACTTTCTGCTTGATAAAAATCCGGCAATATTGCGTAGGTAGGCACATATCCAATTATGTAAAAGCTGTACAAATTACTTTCATTGACTATCCGTTTCGTACGTTATGCTAATTATATACACCTACCTAACTGCATTAAAATGTAGGCAGGTAGGTATAATCAAGGCAATTCGCATACATTTTATTTGCTTTGCTTAAATACGTGCGCCGGAAATTCGATCCCGTTAGTTTTATTACATCTTCTCTACAAGAGATAGATGAGGGAATTTCCTCCGATACTAAAGAATAGGCGGTATCGGAAACGAGTTAAATAACAGACCTCTTTTGTTTTGTTTTAAAGACGGCAGAATATTTATGAGGTTCGCCCCTAGATTGAATTTGTACTCGCTTGATTTTATATTTATAAACGTTTTGAGTTCTCTCAGCGGGAGATTTCGTTCTCTGACAGTTTACAAGACGAGTGTATTGCTCGCATCATTTTATTGGCCGATAGGAAGTGACAAAATATTACTTTTACTCCATGTCGGTAATAGCTTATTTCGTCGCGTGGGAGACGCTTTCAACGTAAACATGGAAAATTGTGTAAGACATAATATCGTCTGATTTATGTATCTAAATATATTTTACATTCATAATATATTTTGATGCTGATCAATAAAGTATAAAAGATAAAACAAATTTTGTAAACGCTGGGAAAAAATCTCGAATAACATAAAAGAGAGATGGCCCAAATCTGAATTCATATCATGCCTTATCAGAATGTCTTCCGAACGGATAAGTTTGATCGCGTGCGGGAAGGAAACGTGCATCTGTGGCCAAAAGATCTCATTTTCTTTACAGCTACAATTCCATCGGCAGCCGAGCTTTATTGATAGATTTTGTAAAAATAGGTACTGATTAAAAAAATAAACTGTGTTATTTCTTCAGACAAATATATTATTTGCTGTAGTAAAATATATTTACTGTTAATCGAGGAATACATTTGCTGTAATAAGAGAGGAGATGGCTTAAAACACAATAGCCCCGTAGCATTTCGGACGGAACATCGACAAGTTAATGAAAGGCATTTGTATGTAACGGACTTGAGCAAGCTTCCTCCGGGGCCCGATAATGGGGTGCATTGCGTGTTTTTATAGAAACTCCCTTTTTACCAGTCGCTATGCCGATAGCACTCAAGTACGAACGTATTGTTTTAAAGCACAATCACGTGTATAAATAGACAGTGAAGTCATGAGAGTTACTTCAAAGGAATTATATAAGTATTACACATCCTTATTATCCGGACTTAACAACTGGTGACTCAATATTTGCTGGCTCCATTGGTATTTACTAACAATTGTCATTACTTTAATAACTTTATTCTTAGTTTGGTACACCAGAAAATCTAGATTACTAATTGCATATATATTAAAAAAATAATTTTTGCTGTAATGTTTAAAGAAACTTTGATATTCAATTCCTTTTAAAATACAGAATCGGGACAGACAGTAATTCCGGTACAAACGGTCGGCCGTAGCATTCGTCCCGAGAGGTGGCCATTTGGCCCGCGTTCACTCGGATACTTGTCCGCCTCCGTTTCGAATAAACTGAGTACAGTTTTCAGCCAAGAGTTGAGAACAGCATTTTAGCCGAGCGTCGTAAAGCGAAGGATCTCGAAACCCGTTACCACGCGACTCCAGGCGACATCTAAATTCAAATTTTTCTTCTCAACTCTGGCAAAACCTTACGACCCCCCCTATCTGCATAAAACGAGATGAATTTCATTTTATACCGTTACGTTCACACTATTTTTATGCGAGCGCCTGTAAATCGATTTTACTTACAGCGTATCCAGGTGACTTTTGACATTTACATAGAGAAATTCTTTCATTCCATCTAAGTACAAGGATCATAAAATAAGACGCGATGTTACACAATCTGGGAACATGAAAGGGAGCCATTATCGTAACTAGTTTGGCAGCGCTCACTGCGTAACTTCGATGTTACTCGTCGCTGGGCCTTACTATCCATTTTCCATCAGGTAAGCAACATGAGCCTTACCTACCTTTCGTATCACATTAATTATCTTTACAGGAATCGTAACGTATCCATATCAATGCTTATTTACAGTAATTTCATATTAAATTATCAAATACAGATAACGGCCCAATTGACGGCGAGTACCTAGTCAGGGTTGCCTACAATTCAGCTCACTATAAAGTCGCCGACTAATTAAAATGTTACAATGTAAGTATTTAAAGCGTCTGAGCCATGCGACTGTGTATTTTAATATAGAAGGCTAACGTATTAATTAATGTTGGAAGTACTCGTGTCTGGCATGCATTTAACTCAATGGCTCAGTGTAGAAATACTTAGGTAGATATTTTATATTCATTGTCTCGGCCGAGAGACAGGCGTTCGTAAATAACTTACAATTTACTCGAGAAGCGAACCCTACATTGATAAGGTACAGTTATTTAATCTTTCAATTTAAAATCATGACCCGTTAACTCGACGCTTGCGACATCGGAATAAGTCGACCACAAAATGATTTGAATCTTTATATTTATGCTCGATAGATAAGCATCCAAGCATACTAGGTATCTCTATCTACACTACACTGCGGACATTTTGAGATAATATAATAATTTGGCAGGCGTCATATAATTTCATGACGAAATCTCGTCTACTTTTTCTTGCGGCAAATCTCTAAAGTTTCCAACCTAAAGCATTGTGAATAGACCCGTAAAACAACGAACAACCATTCATTTAGGGATCTCCAAGTTACGTCAGCGGCTTATGAATAAAGAGGGGTCGGCTGCCGGAAAAATAGGGGGTTATTCAAAAGGAAAAGTTTTTTTGCGTAAAAAAGGACGACTAAGCGGTGGATTATCGTCCATTCGCTGACAAGAGTTTTGTGGAACTCGTGGCCGAGTTATACGAACAAGCTTTTTATTATCGCTTACTGAAAATGTTGGGGAAAATGTACGGATAAGAAAAACAATTATCACCACGCTCCTTTTTGTGTTTACTCTGCCCGTGTTTACCCAGCCAAGCAATGTCATGACTAAAATTTTAAACACGGACAATGAGTCGTTTCCTGGGCTGGTTTGGGCACCCGTTTTAAATATTAAAGTTACTCGTGGCGCCTGCATGTCAGCAAACATCCGACAGGTAAAACAATTAATTTAAACAGTCATATTAAATGTGTAGTAAAATCTACTTCAGCTAGGAACAATTAAGCTGAAAACTTATTCTGATAATAATCGCCTTTGCCTTGGTGCGATAAATAAACAGTTTCCGTCATATAAACGTAAAGTTCTCACGAAAAGGTGTACGATTTGGGCGGATGACTTTATAATTATTTTCCACATGTGGGCCAACGATTTGTTCCAGGACATTAGCGATGGCCGGAGAGCCGGGACCAAATCCCGGGCGAGTAACGAGATCTCCGGCTCAGCGTGAAATTGTGAAATTACCGGGACGGCCGAAGTCAAACTACACCGTCAACTAATTAATTAAAATTGTGACATGAATATCATATATCTTTCTCAGCCTTAACTATTATGCTATGTTTAATACATTTAATACTTAACTACGAACATTACGCAATTAGCATAATTATGCAAATATAGTAAATGCGCAATATAAAATAAATTTGCTATATCTTCAGCCAAGTTTACTTTAATTAATGAAAATAGGCAAAGTATACAACATAATAATATGTTAATCAAGTATAATACAGATATTACCCACACATAAATTATTCTTAGAATAGATTCTACATAATATTATAACATCTACAATGCTTGTAGCTAGAGCTATAAACATGTAAACACATTTAATTATACATGTAATTACTCAACTAAGTTGAAAGACGTCAACATCAAATCGCACCGCAGTGCAGAGCAATCTGAACGAACATCGAGAGCGTATTTTGAATTTACGCAAGCGTAACGTTGTTCTCTGAAACTGTGAGATAATGCCTCCGCTCGGGACCTCCGCCAATGTGCTCGGAAATTTCGTCTTCTGATAAAAGAAAATGTCTTTAGCTAAGGCAAGAAGGTGCTACATAAACTTTATGTATACATCGTAAGCAAAAATATTGTAGGTAACTCTCCTACTAGCTCTACGTTAAAGAAAGGTCAGTATCTAAACGCGCATTATTACTTCCATACCTTTTTAAAATAGTATTATTCGAAAGCACTTCATTCTTTGTCTAGGTCAGCCTATGAATTAAAAACCTACGGTGGCCAAGATTTATTATTCGTATTTAATTTTAGCTGGTACAATTGCTTTTAATACAACACACTAAGTCAATATAAGCCATCACCACTCAATAGCGATTTGTAGGTTTACGACCTTACCTACACATCTGCCTACCCTATCACAGAACCCCGTGGATTATAGACATGTACTTTACCTACATACAATTTTATGGATGTATTAAGTCAGAGACAACATTTAGCTACCTCACACCTAAGAGCTAAGTGATTTAATTAACTGAAGGGTACGGTTGGGAGGAATAACGTAGCTACCTATTTGACATTTACGCTCCTTATAATAGGGTCGCTATGATAATTTTAGCTGAAATTTGTACCTTAGTTAGGCACTCATTACGTAGTATTTAATAGACGTGATATTGAAATTGGGTTGTATATTTAAAAATGTTAAAGTATTAGGGCCTGTATAAAAACGTCTTGATAATAGGTTACTGCCAATTCTTGTAATAAAATATGTTTAAAAACATCGATCTCTACAATAAACGTCAAACTGAAAAATAATTTAGGTAAATTTACACTTGACGTATATTTTGAAGTACACCGTGCTTAAGGTAGGTACTTACCTATATCACAATCAATTAATAAAGTAACAACATGAAATACAACTATGGGTTGTTGTTTAAGAACCTGTAGTAAAAACTTGCTAAATTGGAAGCGGTCTGAGCTATGTGCCTGATTCAAATGTTGAAGTATTGCCAGAAATCAAGTGCCATTCAAATTGAAATATAAACAGATACCTACATTGGTCTATGATTAAGAGAGAATGCAGAAAATCATGCATACAGATGGGCACATCATATACAAGAGTGCACTTATCTACGCACAATAGTTTGATATTAATAGTCAATGGTGACATAAAACCTTAACAACACAAAGATATTATTAATTATTCTTAATTTATATTTTGCCATTTAAGTTAATACGCTTATTAAATACTAAAGTAGGTTTAACTCGTTATGTAGGTAAAATAAATAAGGGCTACTGTGTCATTATAGTCCCCATCCAATTTAACATAATCTTTAACATTTTACGAAAGCTATTTTGTACCGGAGAATATCAAAGACATTTTAGCAGACAGAGACGGGCTTATCAAAATTCAATATCTTTATTTTGTGTTGGAAAAGGACGGTGCACCCAGCTCAACTAATCTGGATGGAACAATGTTGCGTCTCAATCCAAAACAATTTATTGCTAAACGTATCAACTCGTAACTCCGTTTTACAAATATAAACTTTATTACAGCTTGATAAAGTTTAATCTCGTATGTGTTTTATTGTCGCTGTGCCGTTTCGTCTTGGATATGAAGATCTCATTCCATGAAAGCTGGTCCTTACAATGTAAGCGTCGCAGACAACTCGAAATGCCACTGAGCGAATATTTGCTCGTATTTCTTACAATATTATTATATACGCAATTATGTGGCTAATTATAATGATAATGATTTTAATTTGATCACAAACTGAAAGAACCTTTCGAGTGACCTACCGCAGTGTTGGACATTGTCTACAGAAATATGTTCTTATTTTATTCAAATAAGATTTAAAACTCACCTAAATGCATACTTTACATGTATTAAATGTAATAGATACATTTAATACATGTAAAGTACACCTACTTTTAAGTGAGTTTTAAATCGTAAGTAAGGTACGTTGGTTTTTTCTCGCTTTCGTTACACGCCTAATAAACTTTTAAAGTTGCCTAATGCCAAATAAGTATACCTAGTGCCATTTCTGCTACAATACAAAACGAGTAACGGGTTCGATTCCTGCACAAGTCAAACATTTGTGTGTATGATGGTGGTCTGGTTGTTTCTATGTAGGTATAATATGTATATGTATTTACAAAAAAAGAAAGTATATATCGCATCCTTAATAAAACAGAGAATTATCTCAGTATTTTGGATTAAACAAATTTGAACTCTATTGCAAAGATTTAACACAAATATAATATTAGAATTTAAGATAGACAATTAGAGTTCAAATTGCCTTACTTTCAAATTTCGAGTTAAGTCGCTGTTTTATTAAGGATGCAATATGTATGTTTATCCATTGTCTAGTACCCATAGTACAAGCTCTGCTTAGTTTGGGCTAGATGGTGTTGTGTGTATGTGAATAGAATATTATTATTATTATTATATTATAATAAAATTATGAATGTCCAGGCCTTTTTCTCTACTTAATATTATATTATATCCACTTAAGTAGCAGTTGTAAAATGTGATTTTTGTTTTAGTAAATAAATAAAAATATTATATTATTAATATTTTATTGTGCCAACATACCTACATTCAAAAACTAAATATATACCTACTATACTATACCTATATATTTTTTAAATGAACTTTCGTGTTATGTTTAAATTAACTATTTAAATAAGTATGTGCAATGCATACAGTTAATAAAATAGTAATACATAGTACAGTCAATGACAAAAATGTACGGAGTCCATATTAGCGGTGCGAGTTAAATAAATCAAGCACCGCGCGATCGCGCCGCCCCTCCCGCCGGTCTCAAAATGGCCGCTACACACAGCTGAGTGTTCTCTCACGTTTTTTGCCATTGCCACCATTTTGTCGCATACTCGCACCCATTCCTTTTTTTTTAATTCCTTTAAGGTCTCCTGCTTGTCAAATTATCTAATTTTATTAAAATTGATGTTTACGTGACATGGTAAGACAGTATTTCCTTGTTTACCGAGAGTATGTAGGTTATGTGCTTGTACCAAACATGACTTGGAATATTTCCAAATTACACCTACAAAGTTTCTTGTTTTGATGATCCTGCGTGAGGCATATTTATAGATGAGAGACACTTATTTTTGTTATACTTAGGGTTAAGTAATAATACTATTAACATGAGATTTTGATTAGGTAAGTAAGTGATAACTGACATATTTGTATTTAAAAATAACTAAAAACACACTATTACTATATAAGTATCGTATCTTTTAATGATAATATGGATTTATATATATTATGTACATAATATTCCATCTTTGCTTTAAATCTAAATGTATAAGATGATGTATAGCTATTATATACGTATCTATACTCTGATTAAGAATCTATAGCTGCAGTGTCGTTCTATCTCGCGCCTACGTAAATTTAATAACTCCTTAATCTTCTCAAAGGATAATATTTGACTTTACTCTGTACAAGTTGCCTTGTTCCATCTTTATGATATTAGGTTAAGTTCGCTCCGAAAGGATTAAGGCGGCTCTTAATTCAACGCTCCCGGGCCGGAATAAATTTAACGTTTTGAGGAGCTTATGAAGAAAAACTTGAGATATACGGATAAGCTCTCTCGTTTAAAATATCTCGGAGTTATTCATGTGGAGGATAATACGGAACAAAGTACTTAGGTACATAAATATTTTTAAATATGTTCTTTTGAAATTGAACGCGAATGTACATAAATTGCCCACTTTACAATTTATATACACGAAACGAGTATTTTAAATTCTTCGATGCCTTTGCAATGCATTTAGACTTTTGGCAGACATAAGCTTTTATCTTTGGCTGCATTTTACCCGTCAGTACACCCGCGCCAACAGTTTAATTGCGGCGTGGAATTTACGCGCGCTTCGAATTATACCTGCAAAACATAGACACACGTGGTTATGAGCACGCAGCCTCCGCAGCGCAGATACACACGGTAATTTGAACGGATCTCTCGATATTTCATTTTATTTTCCTCCTCAATTTTATTTTATTTTCGTCGAGCGGAACGCCTCTATCTGAATGGAAGGTAATTGTAGGCTACGCAGCGAAGGGTTCGCTTCAGGGAATAATTGTGCGAATATAGCGGAGCCTTTGGGAGTGTTTAATGCCAGGCTACGTCGAGGCCGCATTTTACTGGGCCTGCGCGTTATGCTTAATGCTGGACCAAGGACGAAAATTATCTCAGTAACGAGTTTTGTAAAAGCGGCGATGGGAACTAATGAGACTATTGGGTCTCCTGACTTGTAGTATGAATATTTTTATAGGGCATAACTTTAATTTTGCAAGGGGACGATTAATTTTAATGGTAGTGATGAAGAGCATTTCGCGACGGACCAAAGCGTCGCAAACAAAGTGCTTTCACTGATAAATGTTAAAAGCGTCGAAAAGGGTTCGCGATAAAGTTAGGTAAAAGCGTACTCACCGATGTGGAAGCGCTGGCGTCACATGGGACTTGAACTTCGGACACACTGCACATCACTGAATATTTAAAATAATGAAAAGCCCGGACAACGGGCCGGGGCGTTCCCTTTTAAAAATGCACTGCACTCGGGGTTTTACTGCGGCCGTGCAGGTTGGTCGAAGAGAAATTCTTAAGACCAGGATAACAGTCTCGTAAAGGAGGTGGTTCCTGAAATACACCAGTTGGAAATAAACACATCGGCATTAGCGCGCAACGAAATGATGGATACAGTTAAACGGAACAACTTGCAATGTTCTAACATGCGTTATAGTTATCGTCGTTCCGAGGAGATTGAACACTATGCTGCAGACTTTTTATTTTTTATAGAAAATAAAACGATTTTATAGCGATAAAAAAGTATACAAATTTTAGGCCAGAATATTCCTATTGGTTGATCCGAATCATTAAATTAGTATTTTACATAATTTTTCAATTCATTTAAGAACATTTAGCAACCTGTTTTTGAGTGATTAGCTACAATCTTAATGTTCGCTGAATATCTTTATGACTTGATACTCTTATTAGAGGTGCGGTTATCTGAAACGACATCGTTTTGAGAGCTGTTCATAAAATACAGTTACCTATTTATTGAAATATCGTTTTAAAACGCTTTTTGGTAAAAAGCTGAGCATCCAGGTTGAGGTTTTACATTTGTTGGAAATTTTATTTTTACCTAATTTTTAAATGTCTTTATATACCTACTATATATAAGTAGGTACTTTTTCTATCTATGTATATTGTATATGGTATATCAATACTAATATTCAGTACCATTATCTACATAAATACGGTACCTTTTAAAGCATTGGCAATGTTTTAATAGATTTCAAGAATTGAAATGAAAGGAAATACTATGATGATATACGACTTCATTAATAAATATTCACATTTATATTCATATTTTCTACCAAAAAGAGAACAGTGTCTTTATTAGGTATAATTTTAGCTTTGTTGTCAAATATAAATACCTAACATATTATATTATTAACAGGTTTCCTTTCGGTTTTACTTCTTAATGAATGTTCATTCAAGTTACGCCAGTATTTTCTCACAAATGAAGGTAAATCTGATTCTATAAGTATATTCACCTTCTGTAATATACTCGCAACTTTCTAATTAAGTAAAAAAATTCTATAAAAACACGTAAACGGCCAGTCACAAAAAAGCAATCACGAAAATAGAGCGACTCTTTCTAATTAATTCTAATTATGCGTCGGTAGGTGGCTCTATTATAGCTAAAAGGAAGTAGGGAGGGTTCGGAAAATCGTCAATGTCCCGTAACCTTAATTTAATACCGCTTTACTACAGGATTAAGTGCGTACCATGCTGCATTTAAATAATTTTGTCGTTGATTTGAGCTAAAAAAACTCTCATCTCTAGTAGGTACATACACTGAGAAAAAGTGACATTAAAAAACATAAATAAGGTAGTTGATTCTTAATGCCATATCTTATCTACCAATCTTGTTCATTGAGATGAAGAGATATCTATGAGTATGCTATTTAGATCTAGATATTAAATTCTAACATTTATTAGAATATTATACGTATAGTTATATCTTCTTAGTTATACATATAAAATAGATCCCTCATTATAGTAATCATCGACAAACTTGCTAAAGCTATTAAACATTCGATCCAACATTGGTTCAAAAGTTTGTCTATGCAATAATGTTTTATTTCGGTCATAAATAAAACAATACGACAATAAACTTCCGTCAGAACACAACAATTTGTAACAAATATACAATTTAGGTTTTGTTATAATTATAATAGAGTCGATGTTATTTGTGATAACAATGATAATGGTTAATTAGTTGAGTCAAACATTTTTGTTATGTATGCCACGTTTCAGTGCTTATGATGTTTTTTTAGAGGGGTGAGTTGTGATGCATTTGATAACATAATACCACCAATCATACTAATTATAAAGAAAAGAAAATAAGTAGATATATGTAACATACATACAGCTGAGACAAATATTTTATTTATAACATAGCTACAGTTAGTAGCTATGTATATATTTAAAGAATTAGACAAACGTAGGCCCATATTGCATCGGTTTGTTTGAGCTAGTGTTTAGAGCTTACTTAATACGACTCGGGTTTATTAAAGTCTACCCGGTATATGCTACTTTAGACACTATATGGCTACTGCGAATTTTTTGACAGAAGTTATATATAGTAGGTATAACATTAGGTAGCTAACCGAAAAAATAAATTACGCAAACAGAAAAAATTTAAGAACGTTAAATTGTATAACCAGGTTACTGAAAATATATTCTGAGACAAATCTATATATTAATACGTGAAGCAAAAAGTTTATACACTTTTTTACGAAAATTGTGCGGACGGAGGAGTATGAAATTTGGCACAGTTAAAGTTTATAGGTATGAAAAAGGACGGGCGAATCCTAATATTTTTATAAAATATTCATTAGAAATACATTAAATTAATGAAAAATCATTACACGCACACTACCATGCATTTGACACAAGTAGTCGAATCGCGTTCGTAGTATTTCAACATTGTTCGTAACTATGGTTACATATGTATGAGGAGTAGGTGACTAAATGAAATGTGAGTATAAGAGTATAGTTATAGACAATAAAACCTTAATTACGACCAAACTGCAAATTTAAATCAATTATGGTTGAATTTCGATCACTCGGTGACCTCTAGTGATAATTACTTACTTTTCGAGTTAAGTGATTAAAAGCAACAAACAAGCTGCGCCTGACTTGAGAATCAAATTTGGATTCGTAACGTCAAGTTCGGTAGTATTCATTTAAGTCATACTTTTACATAAAGATAAAAATATAGGTATAAAAGGTAATAGATATTTAAAAGGTTTACAGAATAATTATTAATAAATTTAGGTATAAGTTGTGTTTTTTAAATGATTTTACAAATTCAATAGCACATATTAAAATACACTCAAATTTAGACGCCATGCTAAATTGCTTAAAATTATTGACCAATTTTTATCTGATGACACCTTCATCTTTCTCGGTAGTTCCTGAACCCCATTAGGCACGTCCCATTTCGCTTTACGCCGTAATAATGCAAAACTTACTGCAAATTGACAGCAATGATTGCCGAAAATTTTGCATAATCAAATTGAACCCATCCGAACGCAGTTTCGATGCAAATATGACCGAAAATGTTTGACCAAAATTTTAAAGACACCAAGGGGGGAACTGTAATGGATTCTGAGATTGGTTAGTATGTTGCTCCCACCAAATCACTACTTGTTTGTTATTTTTATGTGTCTGTATCACAGATATTTAATTAATTATAGGTATTTAATTTAGAACCGTACACTTTACTACGTGGTCAAGCAATATAAATGTATAGGTACTTTGTAAAACTTGATACTTTACCTAAACCATATTAACTTTTGTACAGTTGTAACAACGAATTATTCCACTTTATTATATGTAAATATCTAAGTAATTATTTCATTTCATTTAGTTTAGTAAACGGCAACGAGAATAATGTAATAATAAGGGATCATAATCGTCACATTTAAAATAAATATTTGGTACCAAAAACAAGGCTTGTTTTTGGTTCCAAATATTTTTGTCTAATAAAATCTAACGTCTTTAACAAAATACAGACTTATGACATCAGTCTAAAATATTCATTTCTACAAAAAAAACGATAAAGACAAGATTGCATAATACAGATAAAATATAAAAAAGCAACCGGACCTGACACTTAAACTGTCTATATCTAATCAAGTAGAGCCATATGTTATTATAGAGTAGGTCTCAGAAGCCGCTAGACCTGTTCCGGGACCACATATCATATTCTAAGATTGTCAGATGTACTATAGATATATCCTTCATAATATAGCGTTGATACTTTAATTATCTAAAACCTAAAACCTCTATTAACTACCACTATTTAGCTAGGCCCTTAAGTCACAAAACACCGTACTTTAAATATACTAAAGGCGAATTGGATAATTTTAATTTGACTATCTATTAATTAATTACTTGCATTTTGCATTAGTATCCTAACCACACTATAGCATGCGTGCCGCACTAGTGTGTGACAATTCGCGCGCGCCTTTATGCGCAGCGTAGCTTAACAGAAACCAGACAGACTGGACACTAAATAAACATTCATATAGAACCATGTCCGATCCAAGTGTGTGTTTGACATCCCTAGCCAAGTATAACAAGTATAGATATGTACCTACATAGCACACATGCCATCACGGCGTGAATGACAAAGAGACGAATCATTCGATATTTTTATATTTCGTCATAAGCGATAGGAAACGTGGGCGGTATGTGTATGTAAGTATTACGTACGTGATGTACTATTGTCCGAAACTAGCCTTTGATACAAAGCCTCTGGCGATTGAGTCACATGATTAAAATTCAATTGTGACGATTCAGTACCGGAATTCCCACTATAAGAAGAAATCATGTTTATTTATTAAAAAAGACGTGGAAACAGAGGTGTGGTTACATTTAAATATTGTGTTGTATATTAAATTTCATGAATACCTGGACGATGAATACCTGATAGGTACCTACTTTATAACTATTTATATATTTTGTACACGAGTAACCTTTAAGGCAAAACTGTTGGTACTCATTTATTTTTACTACCGGTCGCCTAGTGGTCAAAATTCGACCAACATTCCTAAGCTTGCTACTTTGTTTTCTGTTTTTCTTTATTACATATAAATAAGCTATAGGTAACCATAGTTACAAAGAATTGTACGACGTCAGACGAACAATGTCGAAATACTATGAACACGATTCGACTGCGTGTGTCAAGTGCATGGTTGTGTGAGTGTAGTGGTTTTTCATTAATTTAATGTATTTCTAATGAATATTTAAAAAAAAATATTAGTATTCGTCCCTCCTTCTCCATATAAACTTTAAGTGTGCCAAATTTCATACTCCTCCATCAGCGCAATTTTCGTAAACAGTGGTACTAAGTTTTTGCTTCACGTATTAATATATAGATTTTTTTCAAAGAGATAAGTGCTGCACCAGTGAACTTTACAAACATTGAAACAATGTACACTAATAACATACACACTGCAAACGACTATCCGTGGATCACACAAGTTTTTACTTCGTGTGAGAATCGAAACTATAATAGTTAGCGGACTGGCAGTGGCAAGGTGATCACGCCATCCGTTAAGTAAATTTAATTATACAGGTCCTAAAATAGACCATAAAATATTCACTTCTGAGAATGATCTTTTAAAACAATAAGTAGTTAACTGAAATATTATGTATGTAAGTGCCTATCCTAACTCTTTATCTTAACCAGAATGTAGTTGTGTATCCAACAATACTGTTTAATATTCTTCAAAACAGAACCTATCATCTTTACGTTTTATGTTGCATCCTACCTATCCAACCATCCATCACGGACTACATGGACACAATGGACGAAACAAACGCACCTACCCTTTACATGAATGCATAATGCATAGCAGACGTGTCTAATTTAATTAAAATGCATTTGTGTTCTGTACGTACTTTTGCTATCCACTGTAAAAAGCAAAATGTATGCTTTGTGCGCTGCATTTATTCCTCATAAGTGTAGTGTAACTTCATTACCTAAAAGCAACTTTCCTCTTACAATGTTGCAGTTTTCTATTATCGGTGAGAATCTACCTACGCGCGGTATACCTCCACCCTAATCAACTGAATGGATTGACAGGCAATGGGCCGGGCGCTAGACGTCCCCTTCTTACGTGTTCAATTCTACGTAGCGCTTTCTCTGTCTTCCCAAGTTATAGCGATACACATAGCAAATATTGTATTTGTACATAATCGACATTATTAAAGAAAGTATATTTAAAAAAAGTTATATATTAATTTACGGTAAATATTAAAGTAAAATGTAGTTTTTTGCTAGAAAAATGGTCTCTTGCATTAGAGAGATCTACTTGTTTATGTGCAACAATTGTTCATTTATTTTGTGCCCTGCACAAAAGAAGTGGAGGAAAATCCTATCATTATTAAAACTGATCATAGACGAACAGCATATTAACGCTGATTATTTTATTAAAATGACAGATAATATTTATAGAAAATCAATTTGTATCTTCTTTAAACGTCTTAAACCATAAAGAGCTTCGAAATGCTTATTTCAAAGTGTATTACATTATGAGTGAAGCTTATATGAGTTTCGTATTAAGGCAACAGTTGAAAAGCGAGCGCGCGTCGACAGCTATTGATATACGACGGGCAAACGCGTGCTGACTCACAACTATCGGTTTGTACGCTTTGGGTATGGTATAAGCACCTTAATAAAAGCGATAGCGGGAGCGATTATCAAACATAAATCGGTTGGCATGACTAGTGTTATAATGAATTAAGGAAACATGTAAAAGCACCATCTTTATTTCGTTTCTATTCCAAAAGAAAAATACTTATTTTATTTTTTGTCTTTCAAGAGTCTTACGCAAACTTAGATATATTTTACTTTGATATATTCTCTTACGAAAACTCAAACCAGCTACATACATACTTTAAAAAAAATATTGTTTTAATAAAATACATAATGTGTTTTATGTGTGTCTGCACTTATCACAACACTATTGATATTGACTAACTATTTTGGACGTAGTTAGCAGATAGCCATATAGGTAAACGTTGCCTAGGCAAGTGTCTACTAAAAAGTCTTAATGCTCGGTGCAAAAAATGCAACATTTTGTTGACGTGTCTTGCAACCACTACATAAATGACTCAGCTGAAAAAAGAACCTGGTTATCCCACTTTAGTTTTCTATATATATTTACTTGGTTACCTACTTCATAAAACATTACCTTATAAAATAGTATTAGGTACTCATTTGCAGTAAAGTCGTCCGACTTTACAACACATTTTAATTATAACTATCTCAATTTCATGTCAATAATGTTAATATGACAGACAGAAAGACAGACGAATAAGTAGCGTCACAGAGAGAGACACGAAGACGTAAAAGATCAGTTTTTAGCGTTTTAGAAGGGAACCATAACAAGAACAACCAGTATGTAAAGATATATAAGCTAAATTAATGTTAAACGTTCACTATGAGTGACACCACTTGTCATATTTTTATGCGTGTCACTATATATATATGATCCTTATAGGTATATAATATGGGTAGGACTACTAAACGCACTGCTCAAATGACATTGCCGTTTGGAAGAAAATAGATCTAGGTAGGTAGATATTTTGTTTCTTTGTTGATTTTCTCCAAAAGCGCTAAATCAATTTTTATAAAACTTATATGGGATCACCTATGAAGTATGATCTACCAAACAAAAAAAAATACTATCAAAATCGATTCATAATTGACGGAATGATCGCGTAACATACATAAAAAAATATACAGTTGAATTGAGAACTTCCTCCTTTTTTGAAGTCGGTTAAAAAGTAAACGTTAGTCATAACAAAAACGCTTAAAGTGGTCTGGGTGCGCTCTGACGCTGGCATCTGAGAGTTGATTGAGAGGAAATAAGTAAGTACACTACGTTTGATCTATTGGTGATGACAATCTTGCCAACTCTTATTACTTGTACCACACCGTGAGATCTCTTCATACGTGGAATTTTTACGTAAGCTACAACCCATGCTACTAGAGCCGAAGGGAATTTATTTCGAAGGCAAGTATTGAAGCGATGTGATCAATACCAAGGTATCTACAGTCAAGTATATTAACTTAAACTTTATAAGTAAAGTATAAGCATATCGGAGTAACGTTAAACTTTTATGATTGTAACTTAGACAAGTAGTAAAATATACGCAGTCAAATCTGATAAATGTATTATTTATTCATAAGATTTGTTTTATTTAATGATTGTAACGAAGAAAGTTACGTAGCGTAAATTCATACCTTTGTTTTATATATACCTACACGATAATGTACGCAGTTGTCGTTTCTGTTCTTATGTAAAAGGCGAGCCTTTAGCCGTCTATCTGCATATTGCCAGACTATGTGTCGTTACTAAGTATTGTCTAACAAAAACCCTAATAACTCTTTGTCTAATACGGGAATCCAACCCGGAGCCTAACGTTGGCACCCCAATATAAGGGAAAACTATCGGCTGAATATACGTAGTAATAACAGACTATATTAAAGAACTATATAGAAGTTTGTAAGTTTATCACAACCCACGTTATTACAACTAATAAAGAACATTTCACCCTGTTCTTTTGTATTTTGTTCTATAATAAAAACAAAAGCAACACAGCATGACGGGAGGGCGAGACTGCACGGGGTCGTGACGCAGTCATCACGTAGTCGTAACGCAGTATTTACGCGCCGGGCAAAGCGTCGCGTCGCCGCCGCCAATCTAAATAATTGGTCCGTCCGTCCGTTCGCTGTCCGTCGACTGTGCAACTCCTTAGCGCCCAACAAATGAATGGAGCCGACTTTCATAAACATATTATATATGCCAATAGCACTCACAAATACGCCTACACAATTAAAAGATTACTTAATTCGCCATGTGATTGCCGCCGTTAAAATGTTTATCTTTTGTTAAAACATTTATTGCAGATAACGTGTCAATTGTTACAAGTAAAACACCCGTGTGTAAAAATTCTGATTGTAAAATATTGTTTTTATTTGCTAAATTACTTTGCCCGATATACGATTCTTATGTGCTTCTACTGAACCAAGGCGATAATATTTCCATGTCCGCTAAAAAATAAATTGTAAGGCCGGCTCTACGCCATTCCATTTTCGTATATAACAGTAAAGGGTGGAAGTAAGAAGTAAAAAGAGGAAAAAAGTGTATTATTAGTCTCTTACCGAAATGGAATTGGAACATTTCGTAGAAAATTCCAGAATATATTCACTTCGCTTTACTTAGCCGAGGGCAACCATCATACTTTCGCTACTTTTACCTACACAATTTAATAGAATTTCTGGCGGGGAATGTTATATTTTCGCTACATATTTTATTTGTCTGTGGAATATAAAATCGAATACCGCGTTGTATAATCTAATATACACACTATCTTCTGATACTACAATGATATACATTTTATAAATATTTATTTCATAAGATAAATGTAACAATTAAGTAGTATTTTTATAATTTTGAAATTAAATTGCACTAATACTCATCTAAAATTAAACCAGTTGCAATGAAATTATCTTTTAAACATTTCATTTCATAGTCATAGGCTAACCTAAAAATTCAGCTGGGACGTAAAAATACTATTATAATATCTATTAAAAACCTTACGGCTTAACTACCCCTAAAATTTGACGCTTTCCCTAAAGTTCTAACCTTTATCAACATTCAAGTTGGATGTAATCCACTCGAAATGGTTGTTTCAGAGAGAGCGTTAAAACTTTATGTCTATTGTACTACAATCTATTGGGTTATTATTTTTCAACGGTCAACTTTGAATATATTAAGGCAGAAACTATCATAATTTTAGCTTCCTAATGTACATGAGAACAGGTGAAAATGAACATGTCGTACAACTAATCAAATTATCTTCGACCCGTTGCGTCATAATCGAGCGCCCAAAAATCGGATCCATTTTTTATGTCGTCAAAGTCGTTAATATTCTAGCCAATCATCGTGGACTATTTAAAAGATCGAACTGTCAAACGTCAATGTAATGAAGACTTTATATATTTTTATGTTTTCTTTAACGATGCCGCCAAGACGAATGAGGTAAAGGTAAAATAATAGTACTGGCGGTGGATGGGACCAAGCTTCATTGTATAGCCATCCGAAGGGAGAAGTTACGACCGCGACAGGTGTGATGCCGAATTAACTTCTTATATAAAGTCGCTTTTTATACAACACCGACTGCTTAATGAGGCCGAGGGATCACAGTAATGAAACGCGAGGTGTCTCGGACTTTTCTTCCCGACCTCTTTCCCCGCCTTAATTAAGACCTTTTTAGAGATTAAAACTTGATTTTCAACATAATTATATTCTAATAGATAGGTAGTTATTATAACGACAGGCATTAATACTGTACTTTAAAGCTTTCTAATGAGCGACCAACCTGCACGGGGCGTACTTACGTCACGACACACGCGGCACAGTACCTGTAACAAAACGTTAACAGTCAACATACCGAAAGCTTTTTATATAGACATCTGTTTTAATAATATGTGAAATCAATGTCACTGTAAATTAAAGTGGTACGCACAAAAGCACGCACCGAAACTCGTTCCATTTTTGATCGCTATGACATTTTCGACGGGCCCGTTATCTGATGGGTGGTCAACGAACTCACTATTGGGATTTCAAAACAGAAATGTGAGACGTTGAGAGGAACAGTGGGGCGGGTGAGGCACTGATCGAGTGTGCAGACAACGCAAGACGCGCGACATGCTTCATTCAATCAAGACAGCGGATGCATTGTACCGGGTGTCAATGACCCCCTGAAACATATGTCGGCTTGTACCTGCTACAATCAATATTCATGAGACATTGCAGTTATGTGGAATACGACCGCCTTTATGGTGAATGTCACTTTACTTCACTCTGCGTGAAGCATTAACCGCCCTAACTGGCCATACCTATTTTAGAAGTACCATAAGCCTAATAGATATTCTGATAACGGATCTTAAAGATATACTTAAGGGCTAAGCTTTCGAAAGCTTTGAGATATCAGCTTGACATCATGTATACATACAAAATTTTGAATACGTAATTAAACATTTAAGATAAGATATTGTTGTTTATATTAATGAAGTTAATTTAATCGGAGTAAATAACTGGTTAGTGAATATTATGAGTAGTATTTCATTTTAAGTATTCTCACGCGTCTACTAACTTATAGGTATACTTATACTACATACGTGGATACCTAAACTAAGTACCCACCATCGACTGCGATGCGTGTTACAAGTTCGTTTCCTGCCCGAAACAAAAAATATGTGTATTTTAATTTCTTCTTTTTTAAAAGGTAACTCTAAGTATAATTTCTATGGGAGAATTTAAAACACAAACGAACACAAAGTGCATTTGAAATTTTTAATGAATACTAACAATTTAGTTAACGTATTACTAGTATTCTTGTCATCCCCTCCGGCTAAGCTACTTGTGCTAGGAGTGGTCACGTCGGTAGTGTAATGGCTGAAAATCGAACGCATAACATCACAATGAAAAGTCCAATACCATAACAACTGAGCATTGATCCATTAATAATTGTTTCTGGTTTGAGTATAATTCATATACGTTATTTTAGTGAATATTTAGCAACGAAGTTCTATGAAGTTCTGCAATACGAGGACTATCGCTGGTAAAGCAGTTTTAAAGAGAAAACTTTTAATTATGCAACATCCAAAGTGATTTTATACTGAGGTGTTAATTGGTATAAAAGCGTATAGATGCCGACATTCTCCTGCTGAAAGGTTCAGGAATACTCTTATTTGGTGAGAGACACGTTCTAAATAGATATAGTCGCATACCAAACGTGATACAATTTAAATGAAAGAAGAAATAAGGCGATCCGTTTTGGAAAATTTATTAAAAGTAGTAGAGTAGAAAGACAGTAGGCAGAGAATTTGAGGATCGGTGCCCAATCGGAACAAACATTTTGTGTGATTAGGTTACACAACATAAAACTAAATAGAACGCCAATCGCTACTCACCGAAAACACTACTATTAGACCCTTACCATTGGTTTGCATTTATAATGCATACTAATATTATAAAGCTGAAGAGTGTGTTTGTTTGTTTGGTTTAACGCGCTAATCTCAGGAATGACTGGTTCAAAAAGAAAAGTTCTTTTAGAGATGTATAGCCCGTTTTGAGGAAGGCTATAAGCTATAAAACATCTCGCTACGACCAATAGGAGCGGAGTATCAATGAAAAATGTTACAAATACGGGTAAAATTATTTTATGTGATGCAGATGAAGTAGCGCGGATCAGGTTAGTTTAAGATAAAATTTATAAAATTTGTTTCGTTGTTATGTTCTTTATAGAAACCTAGCAAAAAATTTTCATAAAATAAGCATGCTATATCATACAAACAGGAGTACCTATGTCTGTATGATTTTAATTATTTAATTAAAAGAAAATCCTTCTTATACAGTTTATAAAGAAGACAAAAGAAATGGGTTTAATTTTGTAGAAAATACGCAAAGACGACTTCAGTTATCTCTTTTGCACATTGATATTTCGTTCAGACCCAGCGCGACGACAATAGGTCTGTTAAAAACCTTTTCACATTTTCACTTAAGATTATGCCGATAATTTACTGTTTATACTTGTAAGCATGCAGCGTTTACCTAGTTAATTATTAATTTATAAACGCAATTATGCAATGCGTGTGTGTATTATTATCGAAAATGTTAACCAACAGGCAACAAAGTAAGATTGCCTTGATGTTCAAGTGGCATAATGTTACATTAACATTTACAATCAGACCCTTGACTTTCAAGTCATACGTAATATATTACGATAGTATTGTCGATTAACTCGAATAACACTGATAATTATTCGAATTAATAATTGATTTCATATATTAACTATGTAGGTATAGTTATACCTATATCAAATGAATGTACGATCGGATATTCGGTTGAAGATTTTCAATTTCATGACAGAACAGGTGAAGATTAGAGTGTTTTCCAACAAAGGTATCATTGACAACAATTGACTATCAAATAAACATGGGACTCTAATCGAATTGCCTTTTTTAATTTCAATATAAGGTTGATTCAAAAATAATCAATAATCAAATAGACTCGTTAGTCTCAAAATAGTTATTTTGAGTTCATTCGAATATGAGGTCTTTCTAAGTATATTGCTAAAGTTGGATATTCTCTGAATTTGTTTTAGCAGTAGCTACTGAGTATAGTGATCAACCGACGGCGACAGACTTAGGTACTCTCTATCACGAGGGACTCAAACGAACAGGTGAAATGTACATGTACACTTAACATTAATATTTCAAAGATATATTAATTTAATGCAATGTTTATATTATAGGTTATATTAAGTTAACCAACAGTCATTCACCTTCATACTTTTGTCGCTAAATAAAATTGATTAACGAACTGCCGAATAAGTATCAAATAATTTGCGTAGTGTGACTCCAATATTAAATAAAGTATTTAATTAAAGTATCGGTGTTGCATCGGCCCAAGATGATATAAAAACTAATTGAACTGCAGGAAAATGTCATCGTAGTAATAAAATTACAATTCACAGAGGCGCCAGATGTAGGTACACCATTTTACTGCCGAAGCGCAAATTGAAAACGGTGACGGGACAATTGCCCCCAAGTTATTGTTTAGCTATTAAAAATTGATAGGAAAATTGATGGGTAAATAAACTCTACACCCCCTCTTTCTACATACAAACGGTAATTTGAAACCTCTGAATGACAACCATTTAGAGGAAAAATGATTATTGCATGCACTTTTTACTTTTAGCTATTCCTTTTTTAAAAATCAATTGGCAGACTTTGAATTTATACACATCCTACATTAACCTTAAATATATGATTCCGCAAGTATCTAAATATTATTATTAAAATCAGTTCATCGATCAAAAATTAATAAAGCAGAACTAATCTAGCAAGCTTAAACAAATGATGGCATTAATCAATTAACTCAATTTGCATCTAATTTCTTTCAATCATAAATCACAGAGATATTTTATTTGCTTGCCCCGTTTATACAACATTGAGGCAACTTCAAAGGCCAAAAGATTTTGTGGTACGAAATATACTTTAATATTTCACCCAAACAATGTTTCATACACGCGAGATGAAAGTAATGAAAACATGTCGCAAATAGCGAATCTGCGTCAAAATTCTTTCTCAGAACAAGCTCGGTCTCATAACTTGTGTACATTTGGTGTACCTACTAGAATAATAAAACTTGTATTTTGCTCGGCTGCTGTAGCAAAGCTTGGCAAAATGTTGGAGCAAAACAAAAGAAAACTATGAACAATATTAGACATCACGTACGGCGGTACAAATAATGTAGAAGATAACGTATGGCCTGATTTATAAATCAGTTTGTGATAAAGATTATTACCGATCATGTAAAACATTGATGCTGCAAGCAATCAACATTTTAATTTAGAAACAAACGAGTATTATGAAATCCTATTTTAATATTTTAATCAAGCAACCAATTCAATTTTGTCACTCGAATGTGCGTAACGGAATTTCAACAGCATTTTCCGTTTATTTGTGGACAAAAGCAGTGGAGTATTTATAAATAAAATTAGTTTTTTATCCGATTACGCGGTCCCGCCTCGAACAACAAAGTATGTATTGATTGGGCGAGCGCCTGGCGGGAGGAATCGAGCCGCCCGGTATCTTACCGTTCTATTTTCGAATCTTCCGATCCGAACAAATTATCATCCACGATTATCGGACCGGTCCGCGGTCATATTTTGTTCAATATTACGACTTCACGTGAACGCTGTGTACTCGTTATCGATACGCAATTAAAGCTGCAGGTCGAGCATTGATATTCACAATTGCCGCTCTATAATGAAGCGATTTACGTACACAGCAGTTACGAGAACTTGAAAACGAAAAAACGTACTTATGTACGTATCATTCTGTCGAGTTATGCTCTGCGTGGGTATCAGAACAACATTGTAGATTACTGGGCTCGTTTAGGAAACATATTTTATATCTTTTGATAATGTTAATTGAGTATACTCAGTAAGAAGTTTTTATAATTCCCCGCGCTGGCTGCTCATGTTAGCAGTAGGCTGCCGTGAGTAAGACGCTGTATACAATTGCGATAAATGGTTTGGTTGGTTTACGTGAATGTTATGACTATGTAACCGAGTGTACCATGCCTATAGGTGAGCGTAGACGTATACGCGTGTACCGCTCATGTTAGGATGGATACGACCTCGAACAACGCACGAATTAGCTCTTGTTTATGTACCAAATGTTACTAATAAATTATGAGCTCGCGTATATCTGCTGAATGTTTGAAATGTGATAGATATATATATATAATAAACGTCCATTACAAAGACGTATTTATTGTTTCATGAACGCCAAAATTCGTTAAACCTTTTTTGCTTATGGATTCGGCTAGCAACATAATATATAGTCATCAATATATCACATTGATTAATGTGAGATATAGCTGGATTATAAATTTAGAAGTAAAATAAATTATGGCTGCAATAATTGAGAGACAAACATAAACAGCGTGTTGAGTATAAACAATGACATGTCAATAGTATTCTCCCGTTTATGTTCGTGTGCACCACGAAGTAGACATAAATATGGGAGCGTATGTTAATTTGAATAAATTCTCTCTCAATTGAAATAAATTACATGATGGGTGTCCCCCCAACTGCAAAGAATAATCTGAGTTATTTGACACTTGTCTATAGCATAACACCAATATGTAAGCAAATTTCCTGTATAAAATAATATTTACGATCTTTTAAACAGATTATATGGAATATTCGTCCTATCGCTGGGTACAGGTTAAGCATGTTTTGAAATTGAATATTATGAATTGGTAATATGTGTTTTTAAATAAAATATATGCGTTGTTACATAAATACAATAATCCTACAAAAAAGCGAACATCAACACGGCTTTGTAAGTAGAGATTTTACTACAGACGAAGTCTTAAACTTTGTGCCTATTTTAACTAAATGTGTGATGGAAGGTCGAAAAATTATGAAACACGAAATGTGTACATACATTACGTCTTTTTTGTAACTTAAAAAGCACATTAATGTACATTAATCAGATCCCACACGAACAATTCTTAATGCATTCATTAATGCTTAACTTTATTAAATATAGGTATGACACGTTTAACACATGAATTCAGAGCGCAATATTAAATATTTAGTTAAGCCACCAAGAAAATATATGTGAGTGAATATTATTATAATTACATCGTGACAGTATCGCTCTTTACCAGTTCATTTTAAGACTGTAAATATAAATAAAAGTTATTGAAGTATATTTATTCAATCATATATTATATAAAGTATAATGTTTATATTTATCTTACGCGGTATTTGACTGTCCTTGTCGTGAGTTTGCGTCATTGCCAAAATTAAACCAATAAGCTATCTACTTTATTTCGTACAAGTGATAATTATAAAAAAAGAGACTGATTCACACAAAGTCTCACACAAACACGGAATTTAAACACTTTTAGTGTTATATCTATGATGGGTGTAAAAGTGAAAATTGTGATTGGATTCACAAAATTTTGACAAACTCCTCGAGTACTAAAAACTTTTTTATGTTCAAATCAGTTTGTTTGGGATTACTGTAATCAGTTCAGAAGTCTTGCAGTACGTAATAAAATACATGGCCGCATAGGTTAGCATGTACCCGTAGACAAATGAAATATTGCACCCACGTTTTACCAATCCCGTAGTTTTTCCAATCATACATAAAATACGAAATTGGTCCCGTTCGGTTTACGTGTATCAGGTAGTAGAATATTACTACTGTATTCCGATGCCTACGCTCTCATATCTTTGTCTCAAGGCATTAGGTACTAGGCTCAGAACCAATAGCGGAAGCAGATAGATACTGACGGCTTGCAATAACAATAATGCGGGAACGGAGCTGGGCGACCTGCCAGGGTTCTATCGATCCATACCACAGCACCGCACCAGCACAGCTAGACCTCCCAAAATATATTCCTGATCCCCTTATTTAAGGGTTCATTCGTGATATAGGGGGACAAGGCAGCTCTAAATAATCTGGTCTCGCAGATATACAAGTAGGTCAGAGGGAAAATTTACAAACACTACTCCCCGCGAGTGTGGATTTTTTTGCAAAATAAACTGAGAAAATTCTTTCCGGGTCAATGCAAATGGGGATGTTTACTTGATCGAGCAAGATACGATGATATTTAGGTGTATTTTAGGAGATGGGGAAAGTAGTAGACGGGTGAATGTTGGTTTCGAATAATAAAATTACAGGGATAAAAACACGGTAAGATTAGATTGATAGGTGAATGCTAAAATATGTAAATGGACATTTAATACATATTTAGTAGGTAAGTAAATTATATATGTAAGAGAAAAGTAATATTTTTTATAAAACGCTTTATTTACTATCTAAAACAAAAAATAACTTTGTTTTACTATTAGGTATCATTATAAAATTATTCAAGAGCCAGTTTTTTACAGTCCTTAAAGCTGAGTCTTATATTTTAGCGCCATCCGCAAATAAATCAGCTATTAAAAACTTTACAACAAGGAGATCTAATCATTTAGCAATTATATAGATAAAGCGTTTAATGTAGCTCCAATATTAACAACATCAACACCTACAAAAGCTTGTAATTACATTTAACAGATTGAATAATTAGTTGTATTTTAATTCAAATTTGCCTGACAAAAGCGCCGCGCACCTCTTACGTTATCTAAACACGAGATCTCTTTGTTCTACTGACAGCTACGTTACATAAAGAAATATTGAGCCCACTTGTAACCAAATTAGAATATTTTTTACCAACGTCAATAAATCGTTGGGGGCTCAAGTACGCACCGACTTATTTTCGAGTTACGTCAAGTTTCTTCTCAAGATAAGTACTACCTATCCAATCCTACATAGCATCCAGTTTTGTAGGACCCATAAAACAAGGCCGCACTTCCTCATTACGGCTTTATTTTCTTATCTCGGGAAGAGGCAGGGGATATCAAGATATATTGGGCGAATATAAAGGTACTAGAGAAAGGGACCCGTGGGTCGACAATCAAGCGAACTCCAGATAAAATATTTAAAGGTCACCTTAAACGCTAGCCTTTCTAAACCACTCGAATCGACTCAAGCGATTTAAATTCTTTGTGTGAGAATGGTATTTGTTTAAATGATGCTGTTAGTAAACACTTCGTGTCACTTGTGACAAATCGAGGCTATACGTTATAACAGTTTTAGTTCAACGAAAAGTATCACAAGCATAACCTCTCGCTCTCATATTAAGAACACAGTCATAAGTTAAATAAATATGCAAATCTCATAAGCATACGCATAATCCATTAATTTTATAACTAACATAAACCATAAGCCGTATGCTCAATTAGTAATTCGTTTCTATATAATATTTTATCTATGTTACGAGTAATTTTAATATGAAAATGTTAATGCATGCACATTATAGCAATAATTTTCAAAAAATTAACACGTCTCATTCCGTCTCAGCATGATATCTACGTCCTGATTCGTTATGGAAATCGACACAATATCATATATATTATAATTCTACTGCCTTTGTATAGTTATTTATTAACTATACAAAGGCTGTTAACTATTTTATAACAACTTTCGTCCATACATAACAATGTTATAAATTTTAATATTGTTTCTTAACGTAGGTATATGTATAATGGTTGCTTATTATTTATATTAGAAACTGTATATTATTTAGGTAACACGGATATTTTTGACACGATTATAGATGGTTTTAGTGACGGCCTTGGAAAGGTAACGCTCAACTATAATATTTTCTGTTTTAGGTATATACAGTAGATGCCCGCTATTTTATAGGCATACATACATACAAACATAGATTCACGCCTGTTTCCCAGAGGGGTAGGCAGACACAAAGAGACTTTTCATCATACAATGAAACTTATCATTAGTATTGTTTAATAGTACGTAGTTACTTACCTACTTTTAATTATATTTTACCCTTATGATATGTTCTCAACAATGACATGCTTTTTCTATTTGTCAACTGATATAAATGTAGCAAACAGAAAATATTAGCTCAGGATCCAAAAACATTAAAGAAACCACATCCAAATTTAATTATTGCAAAAGTAAGTGTGCACGATTGCATACTCAAACATTTGTTCATGATTTTATATTACCTAATTATTATGAAAGAAGATACATCCATACCTAATATAATTTAAACAGACACATTTATTGTAAGTATTTCTAGTACTACAAACATATAGGATCCCTTTAAAAAACACAACAAAGAAACAAAATAATAGTACTTCGATCCTAGTAATAATCATGTTATATGCCACTTTGTATTATCATATATATATATTGATAATACAATTTAAAAATAAGCCGTTTATTATCAAATAGGCACAGCGTACAATACAGGTACTTAGTACTCAAAGTACCCGCTCAATAAATTCAACTCGCCGATTGCTATCTAGAGTACCTACGGCCTAATACATATTCAATAAGTCCATTATAAAGGCCGCTTTTCAACGTAAACTGATATACCAGGAAAACAAAACGTCATTGATGGTTAACATAACATTAAATTGTTTGATAAATGCAACTTCACGCTGAAATTGATTGTTAGTGTTGAATAACTTGTAAAGCAGCAATGTAGTGAGGGTAGTTGTCGCTTTATGTCGCTTCAGTATGTAGGTAATATAATATGTTTGAAGTTATCAACAAATGAACCTACCGAGTATAGTAGTTGGTTTATTATATAAATAAATATTTTCACAGAATTTATCTGATGAGCAGGTATTTTATGGTTTTGTGTCAGCTGTATTTTTTAAAAACAACACACAAATATTGGATGATGATTAATTTAAGCTCAATTAGGTACATTCCGGTGGTTTGAAATATATAGACATTATTATAGTAAAATGTAATACAGATAGAGCATATAATATTATATGTATTATATATTCATGCGAATACAAAAATAATTACCTATTTTTTTTATTATTAAAATCTATACCAGTCAAGCTTTTGCTAGTAGGTAACACAGGTGACAGTGTTACTAGCAAAAGCTTCATGAAAATTGTAATCAAGGTTCTTTACGGTAATCTAACCCCTGTTTATGAACCAAATATAAAGAAATGACGTAGATGCTATATGAACATAGTACGTACATAGTTTAATATTCCCAAATACGTACCTCCAAGGTTCCATGATGTGTATTACACACGAAAAGGTCATTGTTTCTTTAATAAAACTTGTTTTCAGAGTTTCCCGGTATTGTTATCGTGTCATTTGTTGTTTGTATCACAGTTTTGACAACATGACACGAAATAATGAAAACTTTGAAGGAGCAAATATGTTTGTCTTTCATACTACATTGATATTTTAACCAATTGTTCTGTAAATACATATTTGTATGCAAATGTTTCAGATATACTAAGTATGTCAGTCAGTCGATGACGAAAATGGCAAAACGCGTGCCTCGCAGACATTTCAATATATCCGTACCTCTCTCTCTGCCTGTATGTAAGCAATGAAAGGTTTTATGCGATATCTAGCCTAGCTACAATTGCAACAAGTCATGCGTGCATAATCAAAATAAATAATTCAAAATACAATAAACAACTGAATCGACCAATTGCCAAGTCCATTTCGTTTTTCATTTACGTTTTCCTTACGCTGACAAAAGCCTAGCCGGTTGCCAAAATTGTTTTTCGGTTAAGTAAAAATATTGTTTAGGGAATTTGATCCTTAAATAGTAAGGGGAGTGATTTTGTTAAAGGCGATTATTGTTTTTTCAGATGGTGTGTTCGCGTTGCGTAGGCAAGTTTTGCGTCGGTTGTGAGTGTCCGTCGGCACGCGAGGTCGCGTGTGAGAGCGAAGCCCGCCCAAATTGCTGCTACAGTTCCTACCTGTGGTTTCTGAGCCATAGTTATGTGAACCGACTCATACTTTGTTGTATTCTATGCAAAAATGTTAATTGAATGGTAATTGTTGTTTGTTCCGTGGAACGATCCAGTTTCTTCGAGTTTTTATCTATGTATGTTAGAAGAGCAATACATTGTAATAGGTATGTTATGTAACCTAACTTATTCTGTGTTTTCACAAGCTGGTCACCAGAATTTACAGTATATAATTTTAATATTAAATGAAATTGAAATAAAATTTGAAAGTAATGTAATCGAATGAAGATGCTAAGATTGATTGAATGATCAATTTTTACTGAGGACTGTCATAAAAATATATTTAATAAAGCCAAAAATTTGTTAATAAACATCCTATTACTCCTTATTCCTTTAGTAATAAGTGAGCAAGATCTTAAAACTAAGCTAACTCTATCACAGCGCGCCCGTCTCTTTATAGTAACGATACCATGAAACGGTTCGATAGTTTTTAGAACCAATCAAAAATCCAGTTAATTTCAAGTAATCCTACTCCTATGTTAGATGATATATTGTTACGTCATGAAGATCAATTATGGTATTATCTATATACTTAGAACTGGACATGTCCATTTCATGTGCGAGAAAATGTATTACCTATATCGTAATCTATCCTAACAGGCTTTAAAATTGATATATTTGGTTAAGGTTATTAAAAACGAATGTAAATATTACATTTATATTCGTTTCCTCGTCCAGCAAATTACTGGTGGCTAAATTGGTTTGGCAATTGTGGAGATAAGCATGCCCAAACGCAACATTCCACCAAAAGTGATTGCGGTTTAAATTAGTGTAACAATAGATACCTATAAGCAGACAGATAAGTAAAAATATAGTCGATATTTTCCGACCTAGCTGGCACAGCTAATAAATTAATAATTATAATCCGCTACATTTATTTTACTCCTTCAAATAAAGATAATAAAAAGGACAAAATGTAAAACGTTTGTTCATCTTTAATTTTGTATTAACAGCAACAACTTAGATGTGACACAGTTACAAATATCTGTCGTTCTCCTACTCTTTATTAGAGAGGTTCAATGTAAATACAAAATAAATACGACATAATAATGATTATATTTGTCGGCCTCGATGCCTGAGGTCGCGGTTTCGATTCCCGCACAAATCAAACATTTGTGTGCATGAACATGGATGTTTGTCTTGTTCTGGGTGTGTATATGTATAATATGTATGTATTTACAAAAAATAAAGCATATATGTATGTTTATCCATTGTCTAGTACCTACCCATAGTACAAGCTCTGCTTAGTTTGGGCTAGATTTAGTTGTGTGTATGTGGTAGAATATTATTATTATATTAAATACACAGCCGTAGAAGCCTACTTTGTTACAATTAAACTAGATATGCATTTGCGTAAATGAAAGCTTATATATTTATTGTAATGTTATACCTACCTATTACCTATGTTACATAGTTGCTTGTATAAACAACAGTTACAAGTACCTGCTGTGAGGCAATACGCACAACATTCAAATAGACCGAGGCAATCGGACTAGAATACTAAGTTATCTAGGTAAGGCTAACGCCGGCCACCTAGCACACAAAGTAAATAATAAATGCAAGTAGGTACATTGTCACAAAATTGGTTGCCGAATAAAGGTCCTAGCACACGATTTCGACAACTGAATGTTAATTGTTCTTCGATGATTGCCACTCCACAATTTGAATACAAATATTAATTTTAATTGTTTCGTATCCTGTCACGAGTTGATATGGTTATATATATGACGTATCAGTTTTGTTATTTCGAGTAATCTGTAAGGATATCTGTGTCGTAATAGTTATGAACACTTGCTCCTGCGCTGTAATTCGCGTGATATGTCTTTAACAAATAGTTTTTCAGAATTGATTTTGTAGTTTTAGAGATTAGGTACACTGCATATGCCCAATGAAATATTATCTTTTTATTCTACTAGTATTGGTAGATATTCAAATATAGGTATAACGTGTAGTATATAGTAGGTATATTTATTTTAATTTCGTGCGATCCTTAGATGTGCCCTGGGCAAAATGTTTCGAAAATTGTTGTTATAACAGCACAGAGTCAAGAATCTTATACTATTTAAAAACATGGCTACCAAAATCTCTGCTTATCTTTGGGGATAAATTGGCTTCTAGTACCTACTAGCAGTCTAGGTACCTATGTATTTATAATTGTTACTTTTATACCTACGCCAATAAATCTTCCCTGCATGACGTGGTAGTTGATTGACTAGTAGCTTAAAAGCATTCACCTTGCATTTATAAAAAAATAACAAATCATATAAAATCCGATTTGTTTATTTTCTTAAGAATCGTATCACGAGCTGAAGATACACCGACCGGTTCATTTGGTTAAATACAAAATTCAACTCAACACAGAGGAAGAACAATAATATTAAACTACTTAGTTGCCTACTTCCCTAGAATCTAGATATGTTTAATTTACATACATAATGATAAAATAAAAGCCTTTATGCAAGACTTTGTTTACTGTCGGCTGGTTGTCGTCAATATTGTTGTTTATTTAGCTTATTGACAATATAATGAATAAGATCCCGTATTATGGAAAAATAAAAATCAAAGACCTACTACAATTTTAATATTAGCAATAGGTATATCAAATATATTATTTTGTAATTGTAGTTTTGTTTATGTGTGAATGTACCTATGAATCACTATTTGATAATTTTGCTTGTTAACTTGTTAATAAAACATGCCATGAAATAAAGGGTACAGCTTTAGTAATATAATATAATTATAAGTAGTTATAATTATTAATACAGGCACATCGATAGGTGAATTTATTTCTTGATTATCTTCGGACAATTACACATTATTATTTTAATTATTTATGTAATTAATTAATTTCACGTCGTAGATATAAAGTAATAAGTAATTTCATATCTTATGCGATGTGTAAATTATAAGTATCAATAAAATAAACCTATTTATGTTTATCTGTTTGTTTATGTTCATTATGAATGTCAACTAAATGGTAAATAAGAAGAATGTCTATGAATTAACCGTTCAATAAACTTATCCATATTTACATTACACTCGTTTGATTTAAGTTATATATACTGGCTTATAGGTAAATTATAATATTATATAATTTATATGTAACTAGCGACCCGCCTCGGCTTCGCTCGGGTAGTAGGTACCTTAACAAGTTATAAACCTAAACCTTTCTCATTAATCACTTTGTCTATTAGTGAAAACCGCATGAAAATCCGTTCAGTAGTTTTTGAGTTTATCGCGAACAGACAGACAGACGCGGCGGAGGACTTTGTTTTGTAATATGTACTGAAGTGCTTACAGCTTTATTTAATAGTAATAAATAATTAGTTACTTATTTCATTTTGTCTTTTGGTAAATCAGGTATTAAATTATATTGTAGTTATTTTAAATGCATAAGTTATAAGCTTGCAGATGCAAGTTAGAGGCAAGTAGGTACCTAATGAGCTGTTGTAATAGAAAATGTAAGTACACAAATTATAATTGTGTCTAATGATTATACCTGTTATATGCTCGATACTAGTACCTTGTAACTACGCAGTTACTAGTAAAACTAGTAACTGCCTCCGTGGCGCAGCGGTAGTGAATGCGACTGTTGTGCATGAGGTCTCGGGTTGGAATCCCGAGTCGGGCCAACAAAATGATATTAGGTTTTTCTGTTTAAAAATCTTAATACGAGCCCGGAGTTAGGAAGTTGGCGGTGTTAGAAACCCCCGTGCCTCGGAAAGCACGTAAAGCCGTTGGTCCTGCGCCTGATCTCTCTCCGGTCATGTCAGATTACCGTCCCATCGGATCATGAGGGTTAGCGAACAGAGAGTGCACTTGTGTTTGCGCACATACTTGTGCACTATAATATCACCTGCGCGGATGGCCACTCTTCGTTAAGATTGGCCGCCGTGGCCGAAATTCGGTCTGGAGGATATTATCATTATCATTACTAGTAACTTGGTATCTAGTTTGCAAACCACCAAGTTAATTAATTAAAACTGTACTGGCATTTAATTCTACATAATTTATTAACATCTCTTGTATAAACGATCGGAATACATTTTGCATTCAAATTACCAACGAAGACGTACTTACCTGTATAATCTATTATTTAACAAATGCAATCTATTTTGTATCATGTGATTTATGTAGTATTAAAGATTCTGTTGCGTTGAACGGCAATATTCGGCAAAGATTTATTTAAATAATCGTTAATTAATAGACATATTTATATGTATATCAATGAATGAGTACATTTTATGACTAACATATTTAAATATTTATCACTGTCAATATTGAATTAATTCATGCTAATGAGTTTCATACAATCTCTAGGTATTCAATGTATTTTAATCGACTACTTTATTCAATTGGTTGTATTATAAATCATCGATTATGTGATATTACGAGAAACGATGACATAATGTTTATTAGTATTCGATATTAAAAGAATAAATTTGTATAAAAATAATGTAAGAGAATACGTATAAACACCGTACGTAGAAATATGGAAAATTTATGAACTATTCGACGTGTATTTCAAGTAGTTACTGTTAAACATGTAAGCAGAGTAACTTGATACTTATAGACAGCGAGATTATAAAATAAACGTATTAAAGCAATCCATGCAGTTTAATTCCTCGTAATAAGACCAATAAACAGATAATAAGCATATAACATAAAATAATAGCACGTAATTATAAAGTGAGATTCATACCTATCAATAAACACTTTTCTTGACACCATTATCACTAACACACACATACAAACACACATACACACATGAGCACATGCCAACCACTTCTCGAGATATCAATTTAAAACAACTTTGTACCGATAACTTCATACCACTACTGCTCACAACTAACACATTCGTTGATCACAATTAATTAAGTAATTAACATTGATTACAATTAATTTTCGCATACAACGCGGTTAGTCTCATCGCTGCAAGACAAATAATCGTACTGAGGCGCATACTGTAGCAATGTCGTTTAGTTATTTTTATAAAGAGCATTAGTAAAAGTCAATGTCACACAACCATTGTATATTTATATTGCCCTATAAACGGGCCCTCATAGCACTGTTCCATAACCCTTTAAGCATAAAAAGGTAACGCTTTTACAATGAGTTTTTGCTCTACTTTTTTACGGGTTACCGCAGTTACGAAACAAAGTGACGGTCATTATTACTGGGTAAAGATTATAAAAAAATTAACGGTATTCATCGATCCCGTGTAAAAAGCCTCCTTGCAAGAGTTGCCGAAACAAACGCTTCATTTTTTGCGTCTGTTCTATTGAATGTTTCGGTTTATTTATAGTCAAATAATAATTATTTAATATAGACATGTAATATTAATATTAACTATCATGTATGTCTATTATATATGCAACTATTTCACTGATAAAATCTCTAGAGCATGTAAAAGCTGTTAAATAAAAGAAGATAAGCATTTACTAAAATTATCGTATCTCTATATTTGTGTTGAAATCCGCTTGCTGTTCGATTTATATAGGTATTGCTAACATATTTGGAATGTTGCTACTGGTTGATTGAGATATTAATTTTAGATAAAATACTTTCCGTATCTATAAGATAAAACAAATAGCTATATTTTAAATAAAACTGATTAAGACCTTTTTTCGTTTCGTTGTAATTTTAACTTTAATCTCCAAAAAACGTCAAGAATGAATTTTTCGGCAGAAAATTAGGTTATAAATTTACAACATTCATTCACATTAGTAATATATTATATGCGCCAGGTCTACCTGTTAACATGGTTTTCATCGATATCCAATTAATGTAGGATTTTTAGTAGGTATTCAAGATATGTGAATAATAAAATAGTAGGTACATAGATAAGTATATACATATGTATATATATCAGCTCAATATTTACATTTTCCTATGAATTTATGTAAGAAGGATGAATGAATATAGTTTAGAATTCAGCTTATATAATTTTATTTAAATAATATTATCTGAATGTTTTTGACGCGTGCTTGGATAAATAGTAAAATTATTTATAATGCAAATGTATTTAAATATAATGTACAACAATTTCCCACGTTTATTTTAATAATACTTACATTTGATTTTAAATTAACACATTTACATTTCCTTATAACGATAAGAAAATTTAAATTTCATATCTATCTGATTAAGTAGGTACCTGTTACTACTTAATAAATTTAATTAAGCATTATTTTGCAAGATGAGAGACAAACACAGTAACCAGGCAAACTCTCAACCAGATAATGAAAACTATCTCAGAAGATGCCGAATTTCGAAGGACGAAGGGATGGTACTTACAAAACAGGCCGAGTAGTCTTATTTAAGAAGGAGGTATCTATTTACTACGAACTATAATGTCTGATTCTGCAACATAAACGTATGTTACAATGAGGCCTACATCGAATCACTTTTCAAACAATGAATAATTATTGTCAATTCTTTTGTGTATTCTACGGACCATTGTGTTTTAATGCCTTCATTGTCTTCTTTTGAGCCTAATCGCTTTCAGTGCCGATTTATTTTATCAGTGTTAGTAATTAAAAGTTGAATTTTATATTTTGTCCATAGTTACATAAAAACCGTTTCTATACCTGTAGGCCCAAATTAATGGTTCTGAAAATCGCATATTTAATTAAAACCTATTTAAAAATGCATAAAATAGCTATGTAAGGAGTGAGGAGGAGACTTATATCTTAGACTATTTTCAAGAATATTCTTAAGAAAAGCGAAAAATACGCTGCTAGTCAAAACCATTTTAACCGTCCGCAACCAAGCAGTGTTCATGAAAAAAATCTTAAGAAAACAACATTTCACAAAGCATATTTAAAAATGTTCAGATACATCTAAAACGTTAAATTAAAATCTCAGCATATACGGAAATAGTCTATATTATTGAGCTTAGGTATTTGACGTGATCTTTTACATAAGATATCCCGATTTACCTCACGGCCCTTCGCTTCGGTTTTCTTTAGTTTGAATGTGTGCGTGATTCTAAATGTAGACACGAGAGGGCCGGTTTGTCATAGTGTGCGTAAGTTTACTTCGAAGTGCTGCCACTCCCTACGAGATGGCGCTGTAAATAAAACCTTCTTTACGTAGAGTGATGTTATATTTGAAAAGGTTTAAATTTAGATGTGATGTCTTTATTTTGTATTATTATTAATAAATTATGAATTAAAATAGAATTACGATCACTTTTACAAGTAGTTTGTAAGTAAATTTTAGGAAAATTATACGTTTTTGTTTATACTTAATTTGACGTAAAACCCTCCCAAACCCTATAAAAGTATATATATTCCATTGTTATTCAACCAAAAATCACGTTTTATTAATAATAATACAAATATTTTATTTCAGATATTGAATTTAGTGCACGAAATTAGATTTTCTTTAAAAATACCTGCAACAGTGCTGCCATAGATTATGCGGAAACTGCTGGAACTAGCGAGCGTTCCCCTTCGATTGACATCACATAAACGACGTCGTCGTTCACGAGGCTATAAAACGTAACTTATCAAGTTAAAGACATTTTTACTCTAACAAGCAGTTGTCGCTTACGTCTATTTGATACGAGACAAGCAAATGTTTTAATAGAGTGCGTTGAAGCCTTTATGAAAGTTCATTTCCCGCCAAAAGCTGTACGTTTTGTTTATGTATGAAAAATAGTGAAATCAAGCGATGTTTTTTTTAAACTATTTATGCATGTTATAAGCTCTACTTTTTACCTTTTTGAAGAAAATGAATACAGAGGAATTGGGTGCTGCTCTATTATTAAGTCAACATGATTTATTTTCTTTGTATTTCAAGATTATAGATAGTAAGTAGAAATATTGCAGAGGATCATGTTAATATTTATTTTATTAGTAGAATTCTAAAAGTGGATGCATGGATATGTAATTTAATCATTCAAACATCCTTCAAGATAGGTCATTGCCCACTTTAAACTAAAATATCGACTAGTGGGAAATAATTATTATCACAATTAGTTTGGTATCAATTTTTAATCGCATGAACAATTAAATAAAAAATATATTGTATACTGAATCAAATAAAAAATATCCCCTTCGGTGAAAATCTTTATTATTTGTTATCTTCATCATATTAATTACAAAATATAAGTTTAACTTTTTATATTCTGCAGTGATAGCTGACTCTACCACTAGGCATATAGGCTATTTTTTTCTTACTTGCCTAATTTCGTAAGTAAATATAGCGTAGGTATTGGAAGAGAGAAGAGAAAAGAGAAGAGAGAATTATATATAGAAACATATTTTTTGAGATACGTCGGTCTCTCGTCATAATGACCCATCTCAATTATCTTTTTTATTAGCGAAAGAATATAGTCCGAAGACAGTAACTAAATGATTTTATAATGATTTATAAGTTTACAAATTAAGACAAAGAAAATCACCTATGATTACAATATTATTGTAAATATTCTACATAATTTAATAAGAAACATATTGCAATGTAATGGCACAGACCTTAGTTACTGAAGGCTATAAGGAGTAATAAGAGCTACCTATCTGGCGCAGTACCTACTTGTTTTATGGTGGTCATGTACAGAAGTGAGGCATTTTAAGGATTTCTCTCAGTAAAGTACGAAGAAGGAAAAATAAGTTCTCTTATTTCTGCAGCACCAGGAATGTGTTGCATGTCTACGGTAACCACCAAACAAGACATTTGTTTATTCCTCATGTAAAAATATCAAGAGGCGATATTTTTGGAGATCATAATTATGTATTATTTTAGTCTACTAGACCTTATAAATGTGTGTGAAACAATTAGGGTATTATTTCATAAAACTTGTCTATATGTGATTATAAGTAGTTAATAGGTAAAGCTGTAGTAGGTAACCATTTTTGAAAGAATATATTAATTATTAAGTGTAAAATAACATAGGTTTAATTCATTGTGCATATTGTGTTCATTACATTATAATTGGCCCTTAGATAACATAAATGAATGAATACAGTTGAAATGAAAATTTACAAATTAATAAAGAATTTGTTTAATGGATACAGAAAGTGGTGTAGATGACAAATCATAAGTATGTCTGGGATACTAATGAGCATGTAATGCGGATGCGTCGAGATGATGAGTAACAGATATGTAATCTGAAGGGCTACAAGAGTGGGCGTTAGATAAATGATTGACTGAACTGGACTGTGTGAACGACAATTTACATAAAATGTGTAAATATTAGGATGAATAAACGAAAATAATTATTACGAAAATACATATTCCGCTGAATCAAAACAAGTCACAGGCCGCTTCTATAGTTCTGGCTGTTTGTTTTTACATAACAAGCGCCAGCCAACAAAGCTCAAGGCAACATCAACATCAAACTTACAACATAGTGGGTAAGAAAGTGCGGTCTGCTGATGAAAGTAGACCAGAAAATATGGCCTTTTTATACTGCGTAGTGGTAACGTTAGGGCATTCAAGCTTAAGATTGGAAAAGAGTTATAAAGTGAATCTTTATCTGCAAACAATTGTGATTAATATTTAAGAAAAATTTGAACCGCTGTTAAAGTTACAAAGGCTGTTTAAACTCTAAAGTTTTTTATGCTAAATATACCCAAACGACGCCAAATGTAGTAAACACACATTCTTTTTTCAAAAATACACGGATTTGGGCGAACTTATTCTGATTAAATTACTTGTAGGTATTGGTATTCCTAAACCATGTTAACTCTAATTTGAACAATTTTAAAGTTAGTGGAGTTACCTATAACTATTTAATTAGAAATATCATAAGAGATTTAGTCTAGGTAGGTAGGTAGGTACTTGAATATTGTCTCTAGCCAGCACAACTTTCTTATATTTTCTGTTGGAACTTAATATTTTAGGTTTGAATTCCACGCGGGCAAATTATTTGAATGATTGACAGTTACCCCATATTCTGAATATACATTTTGTTCCTCAGTTATTTTAAAAGTTCACGTATATAATACTCATTCCTTATAACGAGCCAGACGTTCAGCCTTTCGATAATACCTTATAAATAAATCTTTCAGTCAAACAAATATCAGCTATTCTACATTTAAAGAGTAAGCAAGCAACGATAGCCTAGTGGGAAACCGTTGGACTGCCACGCAGAGGTCTCGAGTTTGATTCCAAGGCGCGCATCTTTATTTTTTCGATGTTATGAGCATATTAAATAGTTAATTATCGCTCGCTTTAACAGTGAAGGAAAAACATCTTGAAGAAACCTTCATGTCCGAGAGTTCTCCATAATGTTCTCAAAGATATGTGAAGTCTACCAACCCGCACTGGGCCAGCCTGGTGGACTATGGCCTAACCCTTCTCACACAGAGAAGAGGCCCGTGCCCAGCAGTAAGACAGTTTAATACAGGGCTGATATTACACTGACGGACTCATAAGCTGCATCAATGTTCAAGACGCCTTTGAAATAAACGTTTTAACCAGGTATTCAAACTTTTTATACAAATTTAAATTGAAACCTATAGTTTGGTTCGTTAACTTCATAACAGCGTAGTATCATATCCTTAAGTGTATGTTTGTATACTGGAAAGGACCATTAAATTTTTTTGAACAAAAACAGTAAATGTATCATAAATTGGTTTTGGTTGGTTAATCGAAAAATTGGTTTCAACAATAAAAAAAAAGTTGAAGCACAGATATTTTTTCTTTTAATTAGGTGTATTGCCGCCACGTGCCCTTATTACAGATTCTTATCGGTTCCGCATAGATCTGATTAATTAAACGGTCTTGTGGAATATTGTTCCATTCTTTTGAAATCGCTGTTCTTAGTGCTGCCACTGTTGTGGGCACAGGATTTCTCGCATATACAACTTTTTTCAAACTGTCCCAAACATGCTTAGCGGGATTAAGATCTGGGCTGCGTGCTGGCCAATTCATGGTACGTATCCTAAACTATTCGCAATATTGTCGAACTTGTGCAGCGGCGTGGGGTCGGGCATTATCTTGCATTAGAGCAAAATTTTCGCCTATTAATCCCATGTAAGGTACCACGTGAGTTTCTAAAACCTCTGTTATATAGCGTTGTGCCATTAAACCACTTCTTCTACCGTTTTGACGAACCATGTCGATGAAGACAAGTTCTGTTCGCCCGATCATCGAAATGCCACACCACACTATACACGAACCGCCTCCAAAAGGTACACGCTCCTCAATGCAACTTTGAGCATATCTCTCCCCACGTCGACGATAGACTCTTCTGCGACCGTCTGCACCATTTAAACATGTCCTACACTCATCGGTGAACAATATGGAGGCCCATTGTTCTTCAGTCCAATTAAGATGTTCACGCGCAAATCTTAAACGAGCTTATCTCTGAGCTGCAGATAACTTTGGACCTGGCTGGTCTAAAAGGGGTGATTGCCGCTTCCTTAAGCCTCCTTCTTATTGTTCGTGCACTCACGTTTACTCCACGCACTTCATTCAACTCTGTTTTGATGATTACTGATGTAAGGAAACGATTTCGTAGTGAAGTTGAAACAATAAATCGGTCGTCACGACGGGTGGTTGTTCGAGCCACTACTGGATGAAATATTCCTACTAACGCAGTCCATGTATTTAACCGGCAAATTTTCCAAAGACTTTTTCAAATCAATAAAGTAGTCATGTTACCGAATATATTATACACTAAAATTCTTTACATTTTGTGTATTTAATTTTTTACACAACGCTCTCTCTTATATCGCATACATCAAAAATTTTACTTAAAATATTACAGCTGAGAATAAGGAAAAAATCAGAGGAATGTATAGGTGAAGATCAGTATGGGTTTAGGCAAGGGAAAGGAACCAGGGAGGCAATATTAGCCTTAAATTTAGTTACTAATGGAAGATTGGAACTAGACCTAAGCACATACATCGCCTTTGTTGATCTAGAAAAGGCTTTTGATAAAGTTAATTGGAAGAAATTGATGAAAGTCTTGAAGAATGCTGAATGAATTTTTGAACTTTACAAGGATCAGGAGGCTGTGATAGCAGTAGGAGAAGAAAGGGAAGGGACAAAGATCAGACAAGGCGTTAGGCAGGGATGTCCACTGTCCCCAATGATTTTTAACATTTTCATAGAGTGCGCAATAAAGGAAATTATAAAAGTAGAACAAGGCAGTGTAAAGATTAATGGGCAAAATATACATTTTATAAGATATGCAGATGACAAAGCTACTTTAGCAGAAAGTAGAGAAAAGCTAGATATTTTACTTAACCGAATGGACGAGGTTTTTCTACAAATTGAATTAAAAATAAATAGTTCTAAAACCAAAACAATGATCATATATATCTAAATATATGATAGAAGGAAATCAATATTGAATCCATAAAACTAAATAACTTTCAAATAGACAATGTTAATAAGTTCAGATACCTGGGAACATTAATAACCAGTGACTCCAGATGCACTCCAGATTTAGTGGTAAGAATAGGAATAATAGGATAGTATATAATAATAGGAATGGCGAAAGGAGCATTTAACTCCAAAAACAGCTACTTACGACCAAAAATATTTTAACTAAGACCAAGAAACGATTCATTAAAACCTATATATATCTGGAGTATAGCACTGTATGGCTTAGAGACATGAACATTGACACAAAGGGACAGAGCGAGATTAGAAGCGTTTGAAATGTAGTGTTAGTATAGGATGGAAAGAGTAAGTTGGACTGAAAGAAAAACAAATGAGGAAGTTTAAAATATGGTAACGGAAAAGAGACATTTCCTAAAAATAATATAGCACAGAAGAGGGAATATGTTGGGCCACTTGATACGACATGACACTTTTATAAGAAACATCTTGGAAGGAAAAATAGAAGGCAGAAGGGGAAGAGGAAGGCCAAGGAGGACGTTCATAGATCAAGTGAAAGAAAAGGTAAAAGTTACGTCGTATCAAGAAGTCAAAGCGCTGGCTGAAGATAGGACATTATGGCAGAGACTCAACCAAAAAGAGCTTGGCTCTTAAATTGAAGAGATAGAGATTTCGCTATCATGCCAAATGCATTCTAAAACAAATGCAACACATTATATATTTTTGAAAGGGTATGTAAAATTGTTTTAAATAAAATATTAATATACTTATATTTTATATTTTAAAACTACAATCATTTCTCTATACATCTATTTTAGAGATAACATAATAACGCCGCATATTTTGCTAATCACAAATAAACTAAATGAGATGCACAGTTCTATATAGATTCCGTGCTGTGTAATGAGTGAATTATCAAAAAATACAAAAATAAATAACCAGCCCAATTTCGAAATTAAATACCTTCCTTTAAGTCAGTGATTTCTTCACCAGTTCATTTTTCAAAAATAACATTACATTTTAAAAGATCTACTCGTTCAGTCGTTTCAAGTGGCTACTTGAACTTCTTTGTTTGAAATAATTCTATTTAGTTAAACAGAGTCCGTAGCTCCGTACAGAGTCCGCTCCGCTTGCAGGCTTTATTGTTGTGATGTTATGGTTAAATACATCGACGTTTGATTTGATTAGCTATTGCTAATTCAGTCAGCCAATCACAGTAGTCGATGTGCGTTTGATCATCTGATTATTATTTTTGAGTCTATCTACCATTCAGAAAACGGGTGGTCATTCGTTGACATACGATTGAGCGCTTCTTTAATTTTTTTGTGTAGATCTTCTTTTTTGAAACCTATTGTTAATGTTTTAAAATTGTGAATGATTATACTAAAGCATTCTAATTTCTACGATTACCTACTCAGTAGGCTACAATGAGATCCTATTACATGAATTGACTGATCTGTACATACGTATGGCAATATTTTTTCATAGCCAATTTACCGCCTGCGGAGTCATTAACTGAATCATTGGGGGCAAATATGATCGTGAGTCACTCATAGATTCAGAGGGGACGCTTTCTTTTTGTAATATCAAGCATACCTATATAGGTAGTCTTCAATATCTGCTTAAAGATAAGATACAGGTTATCCCTTTATATAAGGCATTGGACTTGCGATAGAGAGGTCTTGGGTTGGAATCTCACCCATTACAGTGTCAACGTTAAACCACGCCTAACACAAATAATACGCTTAGCTGGAGGAGTTTATAAGAATACTAGTGATTTATAATTATAGAACAAGTACCTAATCTTAAAAAATACGTTTCTAGTAACTAACAAGTACCGGCTATGGGCTCTTTTCTAAAATATGCCTCCTAGGTAGGAGATGGTTGCAATCATTGGACCAGCGCTTTCATCGGACCAATTAAATATTTCAAAAAATATCACAGCTAGCGAGACGTAGGTACGTTTCAAAATGCGGCACGAGCATCATACTCACCCCTTCGCAACCTTAGAATCGCCGTGTCGCCCGACCGTAAGTGACGTGTGCAAGTGTGAAATCGATGCTCGGGATATAAAATTCACGTAATCTTAAAATTAATGTAAGTATGAAATCGTTACAAAAACACAAATAATTATAATACTAAATATTTACAAAAATGGTTTAGGCATCGTAGAATTCTTCAGCATCGCTGTCAACTGGTAACGTGCCCAGAAGACTGGCAGCATTGCCACGTTGAATTGCAATGCTGATTCTTTGGGCCAAGAAAAGACCAGACTTCTGATCTTCATCATATATGAGATTAATTCATTTCAAAATTAATAATGTAAATATATTGTAAATAAAGTACTACAAAAATGTAAGTATTATAATATTTTGTTTATTACAGAATTAATAGTTTTAAATGTTAGAATAAGTAATTATTTAAGTTTACTTCAGAGATATTATTTTTTATCAGCAGATATAATTTGAATTGTAGTACTTATTTTTTACAAAAATATGCTGTTGCTACCATTGGACCACGTAGGTGGCTCTATCATTGGACTGGTCCAATCAAGGAAACTTTTTCATAATTTTACAATAGACACTTGATTGTAGTAAATAAGTAATCAGGATGTTAAAACAAACGTAGGTATTATGTATCGAATACGAATTTGTTATTGTTACAGAATGTCGACGACAAAACGAAAATATTAAGTCTATTGATGGCAACTTTGTGGTCCGAATCTAGACGACCATGGCCCAAAGAAGGCAACAACCAAAAAAAAGTTACCTTTAGTTTTCTTAATTTCGAATAGGTAAACTAAATCAGTGCTGTGTTAGTTTTTTTAATATAATAGTTGGTTGAAAATATAAATCTTTGTTTCATTTCATTCTATCATTGTATTTTAAAAAGATATGCGTTGTCAAACTGAAGTGATCCATTTATAGCAACCTTCCCCTATAATATTTGTTTTAACCATTTCCGCACTAGATATAAATTCTGGGCCCCGAGGAATTTTACAAACATTCAAACAATGGACACAAAGAACACCCAGACTCTGAACAACTCTATTAGTGGATCGCACAAATTTTTGTCCTAGATGGGGACCGAAACCAAGATACTTGATCCAGTGGCAATGGCGAGGCAGCCACTTACCACCACATATACAACCACACACTGGACGGATGGCGTTGGTTACACAACCACAACACCATCCGTCCAGTCATTAATACCATTATTACACTCCTAAGGTGGCACATAAGCATATGGCTAGACGGTAAACTGTTACCATAGCCAATGGTGGCTTGTAACACCGCGGTAGTTACGCATTAACAGTCTTTTAGAAAAGAAAAGCTGCATTGCTAACACAACAGCATAGAGATACCATAGCATAGCTTATGACAGCCCCAGGACCCTGACAGCTTATCGGCCACAAGAACACAACGCAAGATTGTTTGGATGAGGGCTTTTGTACGTTGGAGGTATTTCCTACAGTACAAAACTAAGACATTAAAGAGAGTATGTACAATATGATTAGCGATTCAGGTACCTAGTTTAAATACAAGGTAGGTAACCTAATGATGATAATGATGTCGGAATAAAAATCTATTTCAACTTCTTTGAGATAGTGATCAATGTAAAAAATATATGATTAGCACCGTACCATTGTAACAGAAAGATATCAAGTGATTTTAAAATTGTGTACATACATACATAGACTCACGCCTGTTTCCCAGAGGGGTAGGCAGAGACTACGGATTTCCATTTGCTATGATCCTGACACACTTCTCTGGCTTCATTCACTTTCATCACATTCCTCATACACGCCCGTCGGTTCAAGGTGCGCTTAACCTGGCCTTTGTCCAGAACGCCTCCGATCTGATCAAGAAACGTTCGTCTAGGTCTTCCTCTTGCGACTGTTCCATTCACACTAGCCTTATAAACTTTCTAGCCTTATAAAATTGTGTGAGGGTGATTTATATGTTTTTACTAATTATTATTCGGGTAATAATCGCATTGAATACCTATACATTTACAATGTGTGGACAATCGTCGTATGTATACAATTTTTTTAGTTGATAAACACACAAAACGACGACCCCAGTTAAAAAACTATACGATTGTTTTTTAAACTCCATGGTGAAGGATCGAATCACATGATTAAGCGAAAATTGGACATCTCTATATTATGATAGTCGTAGGCAACATCTATTTAATTTTGTCTAGAGCGTCATTACTGTATTTTCTTTAGAAATCTCCTTTTTACCCCATCGTCAGAGAAAGTTCAAATTTGAATAGGGAAAGGCTGCAGGTAAACATTAATGACAAAGCAAGAGTACGTGACGACATCGCAGATTGACTGAAGGCAAGCGTTAAGCAACCTTACTAAGGTTAAGTCGTAAACATTCGCAAAAACTCGCACCTTTCTGCGTTTTGGAAACTAACGTAAGACTAAGGCTTTACCTAAATTAGCTTACATACATCATTAATGTTGGAGATGACATGGTATTGTGTATACACTCACTCGCATATAATAAGCATATAAACATCCAACTATTCAAAAACATTTAAACCTACAAGGTTATTTTCTTATCAGCACAATTTTGCAGTGAAGAAATTGATATAATTATTTGATTAGATTAATATCAATTTATTTACCAAAACCTTAAATTAAATTATTGGATTCATCCTTTTATCCAGTTATCATAAATAAGCAGCTCAAGGGCGGTTTATTTAAAGTTATTCTAGATAGAGTTTTTAGGTAAATACCTGCACTTGATCCTTGTACAGGCTCTAAACATCATTGCAAATTAACTGTGTCATATTTGTACCTTGCTATCTGCAAAAACCTGAATATGGATGATGATCAAAGATCTCGAGTGCAATTCGCTAAGAGAGTATTGCACTCGAGATATTTGATATTGAAGTTTTTAAATAGTTAGCTAGTAACAAAACATGACAAAAATGTCATCGCTTATTACAAGATACTTTTTGTTACAGGCAAAATATAAGTATTCTATACTGATTCTCACTAATAAACGTAGGATATCAGTTTTGAAAACTATAACCTACCTATATACTTATTTCCTGCGTGATATACCTATGATTCTCCTGCATGCAAATAGACTAACTGACTACTGCATAACATGTTAATGTTTACAGTATTATTGCACTCATTACAACTATAAATCTAACTTAAATGAACGAAAACATGAAGTAGACATCCCTATCAAATTAACGATAACATAAAGTTTTTGACAATTCTATTCCTTGGCAAGTTGTCGTGTGAGCAAGCTATTTCAACTCCTCGTGCCTACAGTATATCTTAGTATGTGAATACATAAGGGTGGATAAAAGGAGTGGTGATAGCCGTTATAATATTTGCTTGACACGAACTTGTCTTGTGCATGTGATTGGGATATAACTGTCTTGAATTGAAGGAGTCGTTGCTTTGATTTTATGAAGATGTAGATTCTGTTGATATGACAAACTGATTTCACAGTCTTGAGACAGCCCTTGATATACCTACAGATGTATTGGTAACGTACCTATACGTAAAATATTTTTTTTTACGTATGTACCTACATATTAATTGTATGTCAAATTTATTCCATTGTTTGTAATATTGTTTTTTGTTTACAGATAGCTAAGTAAGTATGTAAGAACCTTTAAATTTTCAGTTTATTTGTTAGACATTTTATGTTAAACATATGGGTAGCTCATTGGTATATTAGCTAAAAATTCCCAATTGTTTGGTCTCTGCATAAATTAAGGGCAGATTGCTATAGGTAGTAGGCACTTTGAAAAAGAGATACCTATACGACGATAACATGATAACAATTATGTTATCTTATTCTTCTTCTCTCTTAGCCTTTATTATTCCCAAGTCACTTGGGGTCGGCTTTTCTGGTCTAACCGGATTTGACTGGATATCAGTTTTTACACGGAGCGGCTGCCACCTGACCTCCGCAACCCGAAGGCTAACGATACCCTAAGGCTAGACCAGTGTCAGGATATTAGAGGGTACTGACTTTCCCAATAACGACTGCCATAGATGTTCATGGCAGCCGGGACCAACGGCTTAACGTACTCTCCGAGGCACGGAGCAGGCGATAAATGTCAATCAATACGCACATAATTTCGAAAAGTCATATAACTTCCGAAAGTCAGAGGTGCGCGACGTGGGTTCGAACCCGAGACCTTCTGCATTGCAGTCTGAGGTCTCTCCACTGAGCTATCGCTGCTGATCTTATTAACTTACATAATTTGTAGGTAAAAGAAAATGAGCAGTTATTTTAAGATAATGGTTCTTATTGGTAAGAAGACTTATATGGGTTAACAGAACCGATATTGGAATAAATCATATGAGTCTATTGTTATTCTATAATATGTATGTATTTACAAAAAAAAGTATGTATGTATGTTTATCCATTGTCTAGTATCCACAGTACAAGCTCTGCTTAGTTTGGGCTAGATGGTGTTGCGTGTATGTGATAGAATATTTTTATATTATTATTATTCTGTTCTTTTAACAAAACAGTAATACATAGCGCAGGGTAGGACTTATTTACTACTACACCCACCCAGAGATCTTATAAATAGGAATGTACCTAAGTGACTCCTTAGTAAGGTTTACTGTCTCAAACCCTAACAAAAATAATTATTTATTTTATCTTGGGTTTTATATACCCATAAATACCTGTAAATATCAAATTTGTCAAGATAACATAAATAATGGTTTAGATTAAATCGTTAAATTTAACAATTCGTTGCTTTCGCATTAGCATGATTGGTCAGCAAAGACAAATAATGCGCTGCTATAAAGAGAATAAACGAAAGATGCCTTTTTTGATAGTTATTATATCTTGTTTATCTGAAGACAGATTTTCTCCTGCTTGAGTAACAAAGAGCAGTATTTTGAGGAATTGTTAAGAAGACGCCTACCACTATTTTAGACACCGCACACTCACAGTCTCACACACCTTAGAACTAATCTGACCGCATAACAAACGCCTTCAGGGTACTTTTGGGGCTCCGGCGATTCTGTAGTGCGTCAGGCATGTTTGCGGAGGCGCATACAGACAGCTTTGAAGCTGTAATGCGAAATAGAACAGCATCTCTGATGCAAAGGATTCGCCGGAGCAACAACAGTATCCTGAAGGTGATCAGTGATAGGCCAGACTGTCCCTTCCTGTTGCACTGGACCCGTAGGCATAGCGGCGGGGCCGATGCAAAACGGCCGGACAAAATATGGATAATTCTGAATTAAATGTTTATTATAATTGTTATTATAACAAACATGTTTACATTAATCTCACGGATAAACTGTGGAATTGCCTGCCCTGCCATAGTTTTCGCTAACGACTTTTATTTTGCGGTTCATTAAGAAGAGTAAGTTTATAAAATTATATCTCCATATCGCACAGGTGATATCCCTTGCTGACCTGTTATAGCTTACTGTAACTGTGCCACATTTGATTGTTAACTTTATGGAAAATATAAGTACAGCTATGACAAGCCTCTCTACAATTCATATCTAGGTATAATAATTATTTATTTTAATTTTAATAGGTATTAATTTAGGATTCAACTACTTCTTTGGGACTAATAAGAAGTTAAATAATGTCAAAAACTTTCTTACAAGCAAGTTTTAAATTAAATGTCATATCTATACCTATATATTGTTGATACGCTGTGAATAAAACACATAGGTACACACAATTTAGAAAGTAAATAGCAAATTCATGTTAATAAATTAAATACAAGAGTTAATCCATTCGTATACAAATAGATAAGCATTATATGTAACTACATTCGATTTATGTTAAAATCCGGATAAACTTAGATACATTAGCATCATTAGACACACATCCTGCCTGAACCTTAATAAGATGCGGCAACTGTTACCCAAACCATTTACCTAGTCATTTACTACTGAACACACTTAAGTAGTAAAATATCTAAAACATTTAATTTCGAAATTAACGCAAGGTAATATGGCAACATGCACTTAGGTTTATTTCAAAGAGTGATATCAACACACATACCGATTATAATACCTAAGTATAATACGTATTAATCTCTTGAGTCGCAGCGGGACACTGGCGGCCAGATACAATAGGTTTTTAATTATATCTGGCATTCCAACAGATGACAGGTTATTTCAACTGGGATAACAGGTGTCATGTTATGTTAGTATTGTTAACTACGAGTAGCACTCTCTTGGGAACTGCGATGGCCAGTCAGGTTTCATTTATGAGCGTTAGTGCTCGACTGTGCCAGGTAGGTTTAAACTTCGTACGGAATCATGAATTTTCGCATAAGTGCTGGCAATTATTTATTCGTTACGCAACCGGAGGCTGAACTATACAAGTTAAGATATATCATTTTGCTTGCATGTAGGTAAACATTAGTATTAAGCACGAGTGTCTGCAACTTTGTGTCAACATAATCTACAAATGTAGGTACTCCTAATTTAAAAATATGGCTGTGAGTCTCACTCTCACTTTTTGAAAGGTTTGTAGATATAGTTTTATTGGACACAAATGCACTTAGAATTGATTTATTTTTCAATAATAAAAACACTTCTTTGTGCATAATGGGTTTACCGAAATATACAACCGCAGTGCAAAAATACTTAAATTAGTGCGTTATTAGTGACATTAGAAAGTGACTATTTTCTTCTTAACTTAAATACTAGAAAAAATAAGATCAAAGAGAGAAGAGGGCTTGAAAATGAGATCAATATTTCATTGAAGGGTTAATCAAATGTATATATGAGAATATCCCAAGCATATACCTAAAGTAAAACAACAAGTTATACAAATTAATTGTAAATTTAAAACTAGATTGTCTCTTTAAAACTGGCTTACTCATAGGTACCTAGGTATAGGTAGGTAATGCTAATGCTAATCTATAAAATTAAATATTAACTTACCTATATAAAAAATATGTTATGATAATATCTTCAAAAATAAATATATTTAGTAGGTATTTAAAGTTTATTAACACACACGATTTTACTAAAAGTGACTATATTTTAAATTCATTCAAATAAAAAATAAATAACTAATAATAAATAAAAATATGTTTATTTTCTCACCATAATATTTCAGGTATTAACAATAAAGGTACCAGATCAAACTAATGCATAAAAATGTAGAGCAATACCTACTTAAGGCTTTTACGGAAGTAGGCCAGTCATTTAAGTAGATAGGTAGGTAACTAAAAGTTAAAATTTTGTAACAGATATTTCTTAAGTCGAGTCTGCAATAATGGTGTGGCAACTAAAATATTATACTCACAAAATATACCTAGATATTACCTACTAGGTAGGTATACTTAAGCTAAAATACCCAGGATTATTTTATTACAAAAACATCTACAGAACTATGGAACATGCAAAGTTATATGTAACATTACCACAGTGGAAAACAAGTGGCTACGCCGCTATATCTTATCTCTCATATACTTATATATCTAATTCAAAATATACCTACTTCACAGTTCATTGCATATCTATAGGTATAAGGTGTGACTACCATATGTTAGTACATACATAAGTATGGCTGTCACTACCTGTATTCAGGTGCACTGTGAAAGGTTAGTTCCTTATAGAGTAAGCATAATACTTTTAATTAAAAGACCATTGTCGGACCTCTCTGCTTTTAAACCTTTCAAATTGTCGGATACTATCCAATAGGTAATGCTAACAAGTATCTTGTTTCTTAATTTGATTATTATTGAAGAATATAAATCCACAACCGCATTTAGTCACGGACTGCCTTTGGACAGTCACAAAGTGTAAGTGTATGCGCCATCATGCCATCCTACTGTCTAAGTATTTTAGATTTATAATAAAAATGTAACTTAGCCCAAATTATTTCATCTCTATAATATTATTAAGTTATTATTGTTATTATCTTTAGTTTTTTATAGTCAGTAGTATATGGTATAATGCCTGCAAAATCTTGCTAATATGAATTGTAAAATACTGAAATTATATTTTTAGGCGATTTCAAAGAGTGGCCATGAGTTTCCTGCAGGTTTCTTCTCATAGGCTCAACCCTTTGCCTAAACCTTGCAACTAACCTAAACGTAGCTTCAGTAACTTAGTAAACTCACTAACCTATAGGTTTATTTTGACGTTCATAAGTGTTACTTTGTGACCCAAATGAATAAATGATTTTTGACTTTGATTTTGGTACTCTCCGACAGTTACCTCCAAATCCTTCCTACCCAAAAGAGATTAGATCAAAATCCAATAATCCAGCACCGTTATATAGGTACCTACTTAAACACCTATAAAAAATAAACTATTAAGGGTAATTCTAATTAATAAATCTGTTGACTATTGTCAGCAATCGTAGACACGTGAGAAAACGTACTACAGACTAATCAAGCGTGTAATAGGTCGGTAAAGCCATTACGTTATCCGCCCATCCATACTAACAGTATGAATTAAATTTAGCTAGAACATTGCTTGCTACTTCTAATACTGAGAAGAAGACCGCGTCCAGCAGTGGCACATTTTATACACAGGGCTGATATAAAATTATTACCTAGGTATTGCTAGCAAGCCAGATGGTAGTCTTAATTTCTTGTCTAAAATAAATGTCTAAAACGCTCATGTTAAATATTCATCCTACATCTTAATATCATTGTTAAATTGCATAGCAACTTGCAATGCATTTACATAATAGGTGCACCTGGATACCTCAGTGCAGAGCATAATAAATCTTTCGTATAATTGTTATGCTTCCCAAGCTTTCTCTATAGTAGAATTATATATAGATGGCTGTATTGTACCCATTTGGGTGATCACCTGTTTTACCTTACTTATTAGCTAATACATATTCATCAGTGACCGAAGCTGGTTTGTTTTGATTGATTTGTACACAGGCACGCTGAATGTTGATTGAGACATCCATTAATTGAGTGCCTTAGTAATTAGGTCCCTAAGGTTTCTTGATACCGTGCGATAAATAGTTATCATAGTAAGATAACAAAATTATTGTTATAATATATGTATGTTTGATGTCCATATTTATATTCAATTATCTCTATATCTGCCTTTGTTTAAAAAAAAGGCGGGCAAAAATTATCTATGTGCTGTGTGGTAACTTAGACGTTGTTTTATTATTTATAGTTAATAAATATCATGAATAGAATTTGTAAGAATAGTTTCTAATATATACCATATCTTTTACCCACTGTACCTATATACTTAAAACAGCTATAAAATATGATAGGTACTGAAACGGAATACCCACCAGAATTACCATACAAATTTTACAATGCCCGTTGGTATAATTCGACAATTCGGCTTCTCCATCCACTAAAGCCGAAAGTTTATTCAAATAAAACCTATAGGATACGACAGCCTACATGTATACTGCCATAATCTTACTTTAACACTGCGATCGTAGTAAACGAGGAACTAAACCACACGCTCCGCCTATTTCATGATGGTGGTACTTCCACCTCCTTAACATCCCATACAAACTGTCACAACTAACAGACATCTGTTTATCTCCCACCGAACGAGATATCTACATATAATACTACACGCAACAAAGCGAGATGACAGCTAGCGTGCGAGCGAGATAACTATATTTCAAGGTGCACACCGCAGCGGCAAGGTAACATCTTTAATAGAAACTAAATAAGAATCATTTGCATTGCAAGTGCAACCTTATCATTTGAGTGAGAGGGTTGTATTTAGATCGTGCCAATGCACCGGCTGGATTATTCGAATGGAGAGCTGCATGAAGAGTGGAGCTATAGTATTGATACACAAGGTAGAGTAGGATGGAAAATATATGGAATTCACTGGCCATGTTGCAATAAAGTTACATCCAATTCTCAGTTATGTAGTTTGAAGTGCGTTTAAAAGATGGCGCCACGCATATTTTTTTAAAACGTTTGTGGTAAGTAAATAATTATATATTAAATTTTGGTAAGCAGGTATGTATATAGGTATACGGTAGATAATAACTAATGGGTGTAGAAATGAACTTGGTAACTAGAAGTTTTCATTCAATATTTTACGTTGATAGGTAGGTATAAAACTAATACCTACTCCTTAAAATAAATAGTTATTAATAGAATGCTTAGAAAGATCATAATAAATTATATAGATTTTAGCCAATAATAACATTTACTTAAAAGTGCCGCAGAAATAAAAAATAAAGTATGCGTTTGAAATTACATATACCTATACCTAAGTACCTACCTACAAAGGTAGTTTCCTATGAATGTATTTGACTCGTTATAAATGTGACAAAATCACTAATTAGAATTAAAATACCATATAATTACAGAATTTGTGAAGTTAACACGTTGTGCTTCTATTATACCTGCCTACTATTTGAATTCATAAAAAATCTAAAATAATTGCAAACTGTGCGATTTCAATGTACCTATTAAAACTGCTTTAAAATGTTATCACTAACCAAGACGTTCATTCAATCGCTATTTTATTTGAAGTTTATACCTATGACGAACGACGTTTTTTCGCTTGAATTGATATGATAAACATAAAAAACGCCGAGATTTCTTGCGGGAATTCGGCAAATCGTAAATATATAAACGTATCGAAGCGACCTCTATCATAGATATTTTTTTAAACAGCTCAGGAACGTGGTTCCGCGTGTAAATATTCAAATTAGTACTTACAAATTGTTTTTGTTCGGCGTACAAACGTCAAAGTTGGTGGGTAACACATCGCGTGAGCGCGCCGCGGCGGCGCTCGTCCACGTCCGCGCCACTACACCGACGACAAACGATTTAACCTTGTTTTTACACGAAAAAACCCGAGTATTGACACAAAAAACACCTTCATATTTCGGTAAAAGTACGGAGCGAGCCGAGATGTGTCGTCCGTGGCCGCGTTCGCATCTAAACGGCCCGAGTTTTATGTTAGATTACAGACGTAACTTTTATAGATCCTCGGTGCTATATAACGCGGTGGGCGGGTTCAGGGGAGTGTGGCCCTTACGTGGAGTGAGGAGAGGCTATAGTGGCGTGTGTTGGCCGTTGCACGGGTGTCATTAAATGTCGCGCGACGAGGGGTGCGGCGGGCGGAGGTGTGCGACTAAAGTTTTGGGTATTGATTGAATATGAGACGGATTAGTGGCTAATGATCAACAATTGGCCGTCGCCCGCCTTACTCGCACTCACTCGGCCAGGGTGCCTTAGACCTGCTTCGTTAAGTTCGTACCCACGCGGTCACTACATACCTACTTATGTAAACAGTAGGTATCTAGCTACGAGATCGTAAAATAGCAGAATGAATGGATTTAAATACACACACATACTTGGTATACAGTGGGTTTGAAATAAATAAACCACGTTTACGAAATAGGTATTTAACGCTTTTAAGAAAATTACTATGTGTTTGAACTTTTATATAGCATATAAAGTATGAACATTTATTGATTTAGTAGTTTAGGTATGGGTACAGCTCGTCAATGATTAATTCATTTGATAGTTAGGTTACAACTATTAAATAAAACTAATAATTTAGCTTTGGCCGAGATAAAAGTAACTTTATCAATACAAAGATTTTCTTATCACAAGATATTTTTTATTTTACTCTACTAAGTACACTCTACTAAATACATGGGTACATATCTAAGTGCCTTAATGTTTTTAATAGCATAAGAAATAAATATCGTTGGTAGTTATTTCTTACAAAATTTAACATACATTTTTTACATACAAACGATTTATAAACAGTAGGTAGAATTCTTTACTACCCTTAGAAAAAAGAACTTTAGAATACACGAAGATAGACGCAGAGTCATCGAAATCATTTGTTTATTCTAAACAAACAGCCTTACTCTACACCTAACATACCTACTTACCGAGTATGTAGAGTCATTAAAACACGCATGTAGTAAATATGACATAAGAGATTAAGTCACGACTCTATCTACGAACGCGAATACGTATTATAGATGTAGAGATACGCCTACAAGGTAAAGACATTCTCGGAATGCACGACAATGTCCCACTATGCTCTTGATAGAGTCCACTCACGATAGACGGGTGAAGCTAACGTTACCACAAAAAATGTCACTGTAGAGACCGGTTTGGAAAGATACTATTGCATTTACTTTTGTAAACAATATCGGCTTTCCACGCCGTAATAGAGTAAACTTTTTTACAAAACATCCAGTTTAGTAAGGTTTTTGTGCTATTGTAAGCATTTCTATGCAATCGTTGAAGTGGCTTTCCAACTAGAATAATCAATGTATGATTTTATTTTTAAGACTAAATGCTACCTTTTTATAGTAAAAACGTACCCATTACTTTAAACTACTTAATTAACGTGAACAGAATTAGAGACACATTTAACGGTCGCTTTAACCTCCCCACGTAGAGCGCGTCTCGAAATAGGTATTTGAAAATCGAGACGTCTTACGTAGAGCCAGAATGACTGCTACACTAAAATCCCTGGTTAGACGAGAGACGGACTTTATCTCTTTAGATTGTGTATAGTATAGTGCCGGTAGAGTCACATAGTACCATACCTGGAGTAAGGATATCGTCGCGTCTAAAACCCATTTTTGATAAGTAGCTATAATATCATTATAACTATTTTATATTCCGTAGAGTCAGTATGTAGAGCTGTTAGACAATATTGTTTTAATTACCTATATGTTTTTAAATGGAATTGTTAGCGTTTATGAGGTCTTCAATAGTTGTCATTATATTTAATTTATTGGTAGCTTTTATACGTTAAAGATAGTCATCAAAATAAATTATATACACGATATTTCTATTAGAATAAATATAGGTATTGGTTAATCATAAAATTAGTAAACCATTTATGAATTGTAAATTTCTTCACGTGTCTTAATCTCCTTCTATGTCTCTTCTCTTATCAAATATCTGAAAGTTGTCATACATTTTTCAATACCGTTACTTGAATCATTTTTATTCGTACATTTTTATTACAATAATTTCCTAAGAAATTCTAAAACATGTCTTTGCCTTGAAAACTTTATAAAAAAAGAGAACATAGGTACTATTCCTATTAAACTAAAATATTACTATTGATTTCGGCTATAATGTCGGCACTACTGTCAAATTATTTAGATTTTAGTTTTAAAACATTCAGGCATAGTCTGCTCGGGTTGATATTCAGAGATATCCGATTACCAATATGTGGGAGCTCAATATAAGATTGTATCATTGAATAACTCACATACGTTAAGTGAATAGTAAGCAAACAAACCTTCCAAGGTATCCGATATGTATCTGAGAACTTCGAAGAATATTGATAAGGTTATATACCTACTGTTTTATTTACGTTGAAAAAATAATAAGCATTCCTTCGTGTTACGGCTAACATTATAGGTATACCTAAGCAAAAATATTTATTTGTCTTTTCTCCTAAAAAAGGTTTACAGTTGAATAATACAGACTGCTTTTTCGTTTCTTTTTAGCGCGATGCCGAGGTGATATGAAGTGCTAATCACACTGCTATCTGGAGACAAAATGTTCTTAAGACAGCGCTAAAGGTGCTGTCTCTAGAGGAAACCTACTTGAAGTCTACATAAAGATTGTACAGAGGTGTAATATTACATTTTGCTCGTTATGTTGAGCTTTTATGTAAAGAGAGTAGTATGCCCTTTGAAATATATCTCAGCTCTGTGACTTAGTAGTTAGGGTGACCGAAGAAACCTTATCCACGTGGTCGAGTTACCAGTATTTTGAATAGACATCATTGTTGATTTAGGGGACAATTCAAAATATAAATTTTGAATGGTCGCCTAAACCAACAATAAAATTAAAAACAAATAAGTATTGTATTAAACATTACATTTAAAATACAATTCAAAGAAGAAAAATAGGTATATAAATATCATTTACTCAAAAGTGACTCACCTACAAGTCACAAACACATTTTAAAAATAAAAGTAAAAGCTTAAAGAATATGGCATCACTAACTCGATGTGTGTAGTAACACATCGACACTTCTCCGTGTATCAGATCGATCCGCACGCAACCTTAGCACAATCAACTGACACCATTTTGTATTCGTATCACACGCTAAGCCAATGCACTGGCGGACAACCAAACGAACGCAGCTATGAAAATACTATCCAACTTTGTTACGAGATCGAATAAAACGCGTCTGACTACTTCTTAATAGGTACTTGCTATTTATGTATAGCAAGCTTAGGTTATGCATCCAATTTGTTGTCTCCCCGCATCACTTCAAGGTAAACGGGTAAATATCAGATATTACCTATGTTCGTTTATAAAAAATATAGCACATGCTGAAAATTAATTTATGCTCACCTTAGGTATAAATTATTTATAGATTTTTATTAATCTTACCACTGATTTTAGGTGTTGGTGAATTGTTTAGCAAAGTAATTAAACGGCAGTTTCTTAAAAAAAATTTATTGCTTTTAAACTTCACATTTTAAGACTTATATTATTTTATTTTATTTCTAACTGAGACTCTCTAAATAAATTGTTTTCTAGCATTCTTACATTGATGGGTATTTTGTGGGTTAGAGGAATAATTAAACCATATTTTATTAGACATGCGGTCACTTAGATATAGGTTGAAAATATGAATTAACATAAATAGGCTATGCTATAATTATGGTTCGATATTGTATTGTTTAAAAACAGAGACACTTTTTTTATAATGTCAGCTAATCGTTATTTCACAATTCAATAAAATCAGTTTTGTATAACTTCAAGTCAATTATAATTTGTTAATGAAAGACACTGATGTCTGAAAAACATCTGTATCTATTAATAGGTATAGTTCGGATAGGTGGTACTTGACTGTCTGAAACTAACCTTGAAATGAAAGGGAAAACATATTTATTCGTACCTATACCTACGTTATTTATTTGTACCTAATTAAGCGATGAATTAAATATTGACGTAGAAAGTGGTTTTAACACAAAACGGGATAAAATCAGTCTTATTTTTAACAAGTACTTTCAAGCTTCTTTTGTAATTTTCGAATTGATGAGATGCGATCTTTTTAAACAAATAATTTCAGCACCTAATACACATTCTCATAATTAGTTTTTAGTAAGTTTCATTCCTCTGATTAGCACTAGCACTATGCATTTACAACTAAGGTCGAAACTGCAAGTAAGCATTATGTTACTAACATGCATTGTCACATTAACGGCATAACATCGCAAGTGAATCAGTAGGTAAATATGAATCACCAAGTAGATTATATACAACAACACTATATATTATCTAGACTGAATAAGTGCATTCTGCAATAACTTTAAGTTATTGCTATTTGTTAATAGTGTGTTCATAGTTCGTGATAATGTTCATGAACATGTAGTTCAATTGTTAATTTACTATCTGGCATTTATTACTGCACGTTGTAGTGTACATGATAATGGCAGTTAAACTATTCATTAAAGGTTAGTGATACGAGATATGCCTATATCATATATCGTATTTATCGTTTATTATAAGGTTTCAATTGCTAAATGAGTACATAAATAATGTAATGAGGTAAAAAATGTATGTCTGGATCGCAACTAGTGAATAATGCAGTAATGCAAAAGCAATAAGTAAACATGAAAACAATTTTTTTAAATATTTTTTGTTATAATGTAATCTACTAGAAGCGTTATTTTTATTTCTTAACGATACATTTTATATTTATTCACTGCCTCCATGGCGGCCAGCGGTAGTGAACGTGATTGCTCTGCAAGAACGAGGTAGATTTAACTACCAGGTTGAGCAAAGTGTGTAATACAATTCCTGTCAGGTAATTAGTATAGCACGGCATTCAAAATACTCACCTACGATTAGGATTTTGACCACTAACAACAATAATAGATCGTAGGCATATGTGAGCTAAGCAAGGAGCTGTGAAGTCGCAGAAAACATCATAGGTATTGATATGTATATTTATACGCTTTCTTTAATCATGATCAGGACTCCTTGCTAAATAAGCATATAAATCGGCGTGTCATTATTTTGTCCGCAACTGTACTCTATGTCCTCGGCCGTTCGGATCCTGCGAATTAGGCTGTACTACGTACGTCATCTCACACATACAGCCTACTCGATCGTCTACCTGCGCGTCCGTCCTACCGACGACTTCTGAATAACAAAACTGAGTTTAAAAGGGACATGTTTATTCGCACGTGATATATACACGTTCTATATTAAATACTTGCAGCAATGTATGTGATATTCCTATCAATGAGTTACGCCTACCAATGGAAGTGGAAAATTTTGAATTTTATACGTCGTGATTTTCCTTAAGATTGTTTACTTCTTTAATCATTTCACTGTCATAAAGGGTAAAATATCCCCACAATGCTTTCAGCGCACAATATGCTCATCAGAAACATTATCATTCCATTAAAATTCATCGGCACAACACTGGATGGAATATTTCAACCCTTTGCCAAAACAAAAGGAGGAAATTTCCTGCCACAGAGAGAGCTATTAAAGGGTCTTAAGTCTAGTCCCGGTTTAGTTCCCTCCGAGGTATTGCCAAAAACAAAGAGGTTTGCAGACGGGCGGCGGGGGGGTGAAGGGGGCAATGCGGAGAGGGGAACAGGGGAGTTGTATTGAGGGGTAGGTGTGATGGGGGTAGGGTAGGTGCCTCCGCGGCTGTAACAGTTTTACGATCGGATATGCGAAGTGCTCATGCGCGGTGCAGCCACCTCACGTCTCGTATTTGCATCAGATTATCGACGGATGTCCAGTTGATGGGAAGCTTTATTAACTTCGTTTAACATCTACCTATAGGTATATAGATTGTACTCAAGTAGGCTTACGATGCTCTTTGAATGCGATATGCTCTTCTAATAATTACCTTAAGACCAGATTTGTAAAACAAAGTAAATATTAGCTACTTATTGATAGTTAAACTCTAATATGTTCTTACATATGATATTACATGTTTTGACTAGCCTTCTACTGCATTGTATATAATTTCATTACATCCACAAATCCTCTTACGGAGACACTGCCTACATACCGCATTCCCTCTCTAGGGAAAAGCTCGCGACTGCAACTTGCACAGTCAGAACGTATGTTGAAAAAGAAGGTAATTTTGTTATTAGGAATGGTAAAAAATGCACAAATATTCTAGGCTTTTATGCCGCCAATATTACGTCATATAATTATAAGCTTTGAGTTCTTCTTTTAATATATCATAATAATTAATAATCAGGCATACTTTATAACATGGTTCCAAAAGGGTCCACTTGTCAGTTTTATAGGTTTGTGTTAGCAAAATTTTTCGTGATCTTATACCACATATAAACCCTATTGACATAATGTAATACAAAATGACTAACTGGGTGAAGCAGCGTGCAAGCAGATGCTTTGCCACTGGGTGCTATGAGTTCGAATCTTATAAATTATTTGTATTTTTATTTGTAAAATTATTTGGCCTTAGAATAGTAATTTGTGGATTATACAAACGCACAAAGTACATCCAGGTACACACATATTACAACTTTGCCAGTGACATGATATATGATAATCGAAACTGAGATCTCACAATCGGTTGCAAAGTAATGCCTCAGGAAAAATTTTATGCAACCATATACGTACCTATGTTTCTATAATGGTATTCAAGTTTAATTCTCGATCATTAGCACAAACAAATCCATATTAAACTGACGCGCGCTACGAAACGGCGGACTTCCATCAGGGGACATATTAACATAACGAATTTAACTGTTAAAAATATCAAGTAGCCCTTCGCCATAAACTAGTGTGTAGCTTAAAAATATCCAATATAAAGAGACCTCTCATTATTATACACGTGCTTATAAAAGCGAGGTCATCCCCTTTAATATATTTATGAACAGATTTTTGTGAAATAGTATTTTATATCGCACCTCAAAGTATTTTTAGCAAATTTAAATACTAAAACCTGCCTACATTGAGTCGCCGGGCCTATTTTTTTAGCAACGCTGAGATTTCTACAGTCAGTATGTAATATGGGGATAAATAATGTATGCATACACGCTTGTTGGAAAGCTGGACCTATGTTTATTTTCTTGAAAATGCGAGGACTTTTGGATTGACATGGGTGCTTAAAATGGTTTTAAAATAATCACAAATATCTAATCTAATCTATATAATCATAAAGTTTATAATAACCTTGGATAAATTTTGATATAAATCAATTTCAGGCTTACTACTCTTATATTTTAAAATTTGTGATCAAATATAGGATTTAGGTTAAGGCCTGTTAGTTATTTCGCGGAGGCGTGCGCAGAAACAGCTTACAGCTTTCGAGTTGCTACGATCCAGCCATACTTGTTTGGCTTCATTCACGCTCATGACATGATCTGATGCTTTTACATTCACATAAGTTAATACAAAATGTCGACAAATATATAGTATAGTATGGAATCAACTTTTTTCTAAATTCGTCGTGACTTTTACTTTAATTACGTGTATTCTGCCTATTCAAAGTAAAAATTTAAGACTATTTTTGCACAACATCGCGAGGTGCCAGATCCGATTTCTGGAGTGAGTTTCGTTTTATTTCGTCAGGAATTTTTCAGTTGCTGGACGGTATCTGCCAATAGTAACTGGCCAAATATCGAATTAATACACCTCTGTCCTCTGGCTACCCTTTAGGATGTATTCAGGCGAGAATGTCATTCAATTGATCATAACCTATAAATCCATAACTAGTCATAGACATGTACCTAATATAAAAATGACGCGCCGCGGCCGACCGGTCATCGACTCGCGTCAGGGGACCTCTCTGCTCTTAGACATAACGTAACTAATTTAATAATACTACAAGCTCACAAGAACGTGTAGTAACTTTATACTCGCTGGATATTGTTTCAGATACGAGTATTTTCGTTCAACTTGATTTATTAGGAGATTGGTTTGAGCTTCGGCTACTTTTATTGGTAGATGTTTTGACATCTTCATGATGGAAGGAGTTATTGTAATTACGAATTTATTTTTCTGTGTAGGACTTAGGCTGTAATTGAATATGTCGTTTCTGTGTTATGAAAATATCTGGCTATTGTTATGCTGTTGGTACTTTAGAGCATTTTAAATTGTCCCTGTTTTTTGTAATCGGTAATCATGTTAACGTTTTGTCCATTATATTAAATTATCCTACGTAGCTTAGACGCATCTTTTTAAATCAGTTAAATACAGTTCAAGACCACGTACCCTAAAAAAAAAACTTTCGTAAAATAAAAACTTGAGAGTTTAAATTCTTCTAATCAGAAATCATACCGAATGCCACAAGCTTGCATAGCGCAAAAATTATTTTCTACTAATAAGTACCTAATAGGAAAAAATTATATGTTAAATATGGATGAACAGATTATTTTTGCTTGACTAAATTCAAACCCAAAGGTCGTAGAAATTACAGTTTATAAGATATATTAAAATGGTCACAATAGACTTGAAAATTATCTACCTATAAAAAGAATATATAACAGAGGTATCAAAATACTTGCACTCGCATCACAGAAACTTGAACTAACATTCAACGTACCTATTGTATAACATACAGTGAAATTCCATCACTATGCAGCAAAAAGCCTCACTACATTGTTTTTCGTGTTATTACCTATTTTCTTTCACATTTGCATTATGCCTAGATAAGTGCTTAACACGTAGGTAATAAAAACTCACACAAGCAAAAGGAATCAATTTAATGCTATGACGATTGAACACACGTCATTACATTATCGCTACATATATACATACTCAAGTAATGTAATAGGCACATGTTTATATACTATTGAACTATTGATTAAGGTCAATGAACGGGCGTATATAACTATTATTTGATTACAACTGTCTATATTTCACAATTCATTCAATTGCACTAGACAGGAAAGCGTCCCGTTTCAATTGTCACACTACGCAAGATGAGAAGCTTAATTAAGGGACAACCCCGCAGTTAATTATTGTTGGAAAAACAACGTGGTGTCAAGTAATTGGAAGGAAGTAAATCTTTTTTAACGTGTCTTGCGGTCTCTGTTATGTGTGGTTATCTAGTAAAGAATCTAGGCGACAAACGATCGATGACTTGTCTTACTGTTAGGTTGCTAGCTGCCTCGTTATGTCGAATGGTCGATACGACGGCTGGCTTAACATGTTATCCAAGGTATCAGATTGACATCACCATCAGTTACCTATAGCTTTAGAGAGCATAGTTTTATTCAAAGTATTATTTGGCACCAGTAGCAATGCGAAATTTGTAAGACAGGTTTACGATTTCTCCAAATCCCGTGTTGCTTCTGTTCTACATACATTGGCTCACTTGGATACCAAAACCAAATTCAGGTTAAGAATTTTCGCTTCCACGGTACCAATTTAATTCACTAGCTTAAAAAAGGTAGTGACCAATCAATTATTTAAGTAGGTATTCATCCTAGTAGGCAACTTTTAGAACGCTAATTACACTAGTCAGTTCTGATGAACCCATATAATTATCCAGAGATTTGCTCAGTCAAAGATTTAGATTTATACCCGAGGCACGCAGCGCCTACTTCGTAATCGTTGTTCGTAATTAATTATTTATCACTTGCACTAACGGTGAAGGAAAACCTGCATGCCTGAGAGTTCTCCGTAAAGTTCTTAGTGATGTCTACAAACACGCATTCCAGAGGCGTGGTAACTACGACTTCCTTTTTCTCATTGTCAAGAGCGGCCCGTACCCAGACTGTCCAGTTGTGACCAAATATTACAGATACCAACCAGACTAAATATGAGGTGAGATGGAAATGATAAGAGATAAGAAATGGCTGAATTATTTTAAATGCGTGACAAATTAATGTGATCTATATTAATTGTAGATATATATATATTTATATGTCTGGAATCTAAATTAATAATAGTAAACTTAATAAGTTGTTTGTAATATTCTATACGACAATCCAATAATGGTATATAATATTCTGTTTAATGATAAGGACCTCCATATACTGTCGCTGGTGTATATAGTATTTAAAATCAATTAAAATTATAAAAGATTTAAATAATAATAGGTGAAGGAAAAGGCCTTGCATTTCTTCTCAGTACTTATACATATATGTGCATATAAGTAAAGACTAATTTAGATATCAGTATAAGATTGATCTTTAAAATAAATATATAAGGATCATGGACAAGCCTATCTACATACCTCTACCATATATGACCAAAAGGTGAAAACCAACATCGAAAAACAACCGAGAATAAAGTTAAATATGCGTGTAGTCGGAATAAATGTGTTCTAACTATAGGGCAGACTGGCTACACTTGGTATTCATAAAGGACGCTGGACGATCCAAAGCTCGGTTTTATCCGACGATTTAAGAGACAAGCCCGACATTGTCAGCGATACGGCTGACAATGTCGGCTGTCGTTGTTGCACCGAGTCGCCCACTTATATACATTTTATGTTTCTGCTGATATCAAACCATTTACATACGACTTTATATTTAAGGTACACTGCCCTTTTAAGACGACTGTTTTTCTTTGTTTGCAACTTGTGGTTATTTTCGTAGATATGTTGTCAGGTTTTTTTGAGATTGTATTCTGTGATAATAAATGGAATAAAACTGCAAAATGTACAATTTTGCAAATAAACATTGATATTATCTAATTTAATGGCTTCTTTAATCAACATTAGTCACCTTGTGACTCATTATCATGTGTGCTGTTCATTAGGAAACGAAGTTACGTGATTCAGACTAGTGATGTCCTATCGCTTTGTATAATATGAAATTTCTATTCTAACAACAATCTAAGCTATCCGATAAAGAAACATGATGCAGATATGTCAATTTCATTCAACCAGAACCTCAACATATCACATATTTATCATTATTAATATACCTACTGATAACGGTAGAGTCTAAGCAGTCGGCTCGGTACTATTTTATGAGACACTAGTTTGTTGCCCGCGGCCTCGCTCGCATAAAATTAGGTTAGGCTAGATTATGTTAGTAACAGTACTTTTTAAAATAAAATATAGCCTATGTTACTCGGTGATAATAGAGCTTTCTAATGGTGAAAGAATTTAAAAATCGGTTGAGCTGTTTTGAGTTAAATCCTTACAAACAAACAAACATACAAAATAATAAATCTTTCCTCTTTATAATATAAGTATAGACTAGACAGTAAAAACAACAAGTTATATGATTATTTTGGTCAACCATGTGCAAATTAAATAGATAATGTAGCAACTAAGTTGCTTCTTAACCGAGTCATGAAGACAACTGTGTTGCTGTTGCTTCATGGATATATATCCTTAACTAGATCTGTACGGAACGACTATTTAACTAGCAATTTAGCCTCTCTATTTGAGCTAAATATTTACAAAGTGTACTTTAACTATCGCTGCTTAATTGACATTCCGTCGAAGTACCTAGACGATATTATAAATAATGCAAATGATGCTTAAATAAAACGATTAAATTACTTTATACGCAAAGTATTATATATATTAAATTTGTTTGGGTAATGTATTAGGCGATGTCTAGATAAATTTTATTTTAATATGATAATCATGCAGAACCGTTCCGATCTAATAATATCGCGACTATTAATGACTTAATTATTTTATATAAGGATAGTTTATTCTGTAGGTAGGTATAATGTGTACTTTATAATAAATTTTAGGTATTATTTCAGTTTTAAACATAAATTATTTGCGTATGGGTATTGTTATTTACACGTTTCAACTACGGGTATTCAAATAAGTATCCAATAGGTGGCTTCATTGCTCGATAAAAACATGTTTAATCATTCATATTATACGGCTAATTAATTAACACCTACGAGAACGACGTCAATAATTAAGTCTAAGCCAATAAGAATTAAATACCTAAAGATATAAAATGTTACCAATCCCCTCTGTAGGTATCACAAACATTACACACTAGAACTGTCACGTGTGGAAACGTTCACAAATACACAACACTATGATTATAATTGAACACGTATCTTTGTATATAAATAGCTATATATGTAACAAATATCACAGGGTACAGTGCACAGTTTGAAACACACATAAAGGACTACCATCAACACAGAACGACGATATCACTTTGCTTGTTTCTGAAGTTACGGGAGAGTTGAGACCAAAGTTTGGCTATCTATGAGTCGATTTGCATACAAATGCCCGCCCCTGCCGGGCGAGCCATCGACACACTTTCTAAGTATTTTTTTATTGCACGAGAATTGGGAGTTCTAATTTACATAATATATAAAAAATTGTTGGTGCGAATATTTTGTCGCAGTGTTTTGTAAATGTCTTGTATATTCTTCGCATAATAAGTAACGTTAAACTTACCTACGTACTCAGTTTTGATAAGTTCGCGATTATGAGTAGAGTATCAATAGAGTAAACGAACAATTTTAACACAACACACGTGCATTCTTCGATGAATTTTAAGATATAACTTATAATTAATTTTTAACTTGTAAGCGTGAGAAATGTTTTGTGGTAAATGTAATATCTACCTATTCATTAAAACTGTCTTGAACGGCCAATTATATTTTATTTATGAGGGGCTGTAGAGTATTTATTAATGATTCTTCAGGTTAACTACAAGTGCTATGATTAATCACTGATAATATACAGTAGTTAAGTATCTCAAGTAAATATTATTATAAATGTAGGTATACGAGTATATTAGATATATAATATTATAGAGATACTTTTAGAATACAGATAGGTATAGATATAAGATAATTATACAAATCATCATTTGCCAATAGAAGATCATCTCATAAGTATCTTTGCCAGAATATGACAGCGAAATAAGGAAATGACGCAGCTATAACTCACAGTAACTATTTGATTCAGCTCAGATACTTGTGTCGCATCTCCAAGGCAAATGCGTCCCGAGACACTTGGCCACAGAGACAACTATTTGTTCGGGACTGTTCCGTTGTTATGTAAATAAGGTGAAACTGCTTATTGGTACGACATCCCGGATATTAGAGCGAGGGTAGATTTAGTATTATTTCTTGTGAGGACAATACTAAGAATTAAAATTCCAAGTAATAGGTACAGTTTTGATACTTGCAATAAGAACTTCGCCCATATTTAATCATAAGGTACAAGTTAGAATCCAATTGTCTTGTAACTAAATATTTTATAGTATTGATTTTACCCAGGACTAACTATAAAAAGCAGAATATACGTTATGAAGGAATATAACTATAGGTATACCTAATAGGTTGCCGAATAAAACTACAAATAAGTAACAAAATGAAACCATTATTTTAAAATGGCATATTGTCATATGTCACCAATCATAGTTAATATTATTTACCTGCATATAATTTGTAACATAACTTAGATATTGAAATTAAACTGCTGAATGGTCACGGGGAGACGGGGTCTCCCCGTGACCATGGCTGCTGAAAAGCAACCGAAACGTCGGGGAAAGTGTAAAATAAAAATAAATTAAATCTAAATAGTTTAATAATAATTTAATTAGCTTAAAAATTAGTAAAAGTTTAATAGTAGTAGTAGTGTAACAATTTTCAAAATTTTGTAATAAAGTGTCAAATAAACAACGCGATAAAATCCGTATATAGCAGTTTAATTTCAATGAATAATATTCGCGTAAATAGAAGACAATATTATAACTTAGATAGTTTTCATAGCAAACAAAATATAGTCTATTACAGTTTTATATGGTTCCAATTTAAGTAAACTGTAACCGTTATTATTTTACCGAGATTCTAGCTTTCTATACAGTCACAAACTATTAGTGGGTAGGTACATACGCTATCTATGTATATACCTACATAAATCTGTATGTGTTCCTTGTTGTATTTTGACTAACAACTGCGATTATGTTATATAGTGTAACCTATGTACCTACATAGGTATTAAGAAAGTGTGACAAAGAAGAGAAAAGCGCTAGTTGCCCTGGATTGTCGATTCTGAGGCTCTTATTAGTTAGTTTGTTATTCAGATTGTATGCAAGCTATGTTTACTATTAACTGAGCATACCTAAATAAAGTTATAGCACTCATAAGTACCTAGTATATATTATTCGATTGTTGTGTTCTAAAGCTAAATGAGTTAAAAGGCGACCTGGTATTATGCTTTATACATAACAAAGTCATTTTTAAAATTATATTTATTTATTATGGCGTAATACTGAAACTTACCTAGTCTTATCTTTCTTAATAATAACTTTACCATTGAACTCCTGCTTAGTAATGCTTGAATTGAGTATATCTATATAATTAGGTATGCATGTACCTACCTCGTAAATACATAACTGATGATACATATGTAAAAACATATTTATATGTAACTAATCTTTTCATCCTTACTATACTTATTTTAAAATAATATGCTCAGGACAACATATAATGAGCCTGTTTACTATAATATACCAATTACCTACTAAGTAACGAGTCTCGAAGTTTATATACAGAATCAATAACAACACCTGTACCAATAAATAAGAAAACTTATTAACCATATCCCCCGAGAGAAATAATCCCCGGATTAAAAGTATAAACTCGAAAATCTTTATCGGAACTTTTAAGATCATTATCGAACTCGAAAGCTGGACTTTGATGAGATTTTTATGCAAATAAGCGTCAATACACGGAAAGGTCCACAATAACCCTCTCGAATCGTTTTAAAGAAATTGTTTTCAAACAGACTCCGGTCCACGTTGTTATGATAATTTTGTGAAAGTTTCGACTAAAAAAAAATGTTTGAATAATTTGAAACAAATGTACATTGAAAGGTTGGGTTCGTATTTCAATATTGAAAAGACGTGTATTCGTTTAGTGTGGACATTGCATTGACATAATGCAACGCTTTATAACTATTTGGTGCCGGTATGCTGTTGAGCTAGAAACAGCTTGGGTTTGTTTGTACCTACACACGCGTAAGCTTTGTTTATTATCTTCAAATGTCACGTCGAAAGGCCTGTCTTAGCAATCGGTATTTGTCAACGAAATTTATTCATACCAACGCGTGCACTTGCATCTATTTCGTCTTACTAATTATATGTAGATATTAATATGAGCCAAAGCCACCGAGCGTAAATTAAGTCGCCCTCATGTTGTCATCATATGTTCTTCACATTAATTGAAGAAGCAAGTTGTATTGCTATTATGCAAATTGAATTCAATGTTCGTATGCACTACAGCGTCAATTATCTAACGAACCTCGAGCAATAAAACATATGTACCTACATAATAAGCAAGGTGAGTGAACGCTGTTGGCTGAACACGTTATCAATCTTTATTGACAAGACGGCTTGGCAGAATACGATGCAGTGACGTAGTCGACGAACACAAATGTAAAATACTAAGGAGGTTATCTCGGCTGGTTCTCGGTTAGGATTGACTCAGTATAACTATGTTCAGCATGGAGCGACGACGCGTCGAGGTCGCCGAAGCGACAATGGTGCGACGGACTACATGCCATGGTAGGTATACTCACGTGGGCTCACGTCGCCTAGCAACAAGTCGGAGCCGCGTCGTCGACGTCGCGTCACTTCAGTATCACTGCACAATTGCACCAGTCCACGGGTGTCCTTCCGACACTATCACTCGCGTATCTACGCTCGCGAATGCGGACTGATTTTTTCTCGCGTAACGGCCCATTAAACTTGTAGATTTCTATCTCACTCGATGCCACGATAGCATTAAGAGGCGAGACAAAGAAAGGTTGCGGTTTATGGGTTGTTGATAGAATTGGTATCCGCTCGGTAACGTACCGCTGCCGTGTTGCATATTTTTAAAAGATGTAACCTTGTAATGCTGCTTACTTAAAAAAGGAACTACTTTCAACTTTTTTCATATTTATAACTTATAAGCATACAAAAAATACCCAAATAAATCCTATATAAGACATTAATCGCTAAAGTATAAGAATATACGCAAGTATATTATTTTGTAGATTCATTATATGGGTATGGATTATTATACTTTATTATTGACGCCTGTAACTATACTATAAATATAAAGGAAAATAATAAAAGCTTCAGAACTATCCAAACACATTTAAAGTTTATGCATGTTAATATTACTACCAGCTATTGTGCTAATTTTAAATAAAACACTGTATAATTATAATGAGACTGCTTGACATAGAATACGTGAACGTAATTATTATTTCAAGAGACTCATCCAAATTACCCGCCACACACAATTAATTAGCTTTAATTAATTGTGCCTTTAAAATAAGACACTACAAATTAATTACATTCACTGTTTCCCCTCTACTAAACTATACAGTCCGCTTAATTAGAATCCAACATACAAGAAGTGTACAATAAATACATATATATCTAAGTATATATAAAAACTCACCTAAACATTCTTCTCTTCACACACAAAAGCCAAACTTTTACTCTCCGATACATGCTTCGGGCACTTATGCAATTATAAATAAACAAATAATTGTGAATACAGAAAAGTAACTGTAATATCGCCTTCACAAGGTTACGTCGTACAGAATTATAACGCCGAAAGATGTTTAGGAAATATAGGCGTAGCCGAGAGCGCAGTCGTACATCTTGCTTTATATCGCCTCAACCAGTATTGGAGAGCAGAACATCAAACGACGTTATGGCCCCCGGACGTGCCGGCCGCTCAGCCTGCCCAACAGGGATGGATTGATATGAGAGGGAGGGATAGCGAATATTTTTGTAGTTTCAATACTTTTATTATTCGCAACACAAACAAACATTTGGATCGAATATAACGCAGCGAATAAAATCAAGTTTTTTGCTGAGACCAAACTTTGGTAGCAACTTTTTTAGCGGAGGCGTCTGTCGACGGCTCTCACTTAGCGTCGGAACGCTCTTAATAAAGTTATAGTTTATTTATTGAATATTTATTTAAATTTAGCTACTCTACCTACACTGTTTTCCTACGTGTACCTACCTTCTGATTACATACCATATGTTTCTTTATAAAGAATCGCACTTTATATTACAACGTTTTTGAAAGAGCTACATCAGTGCTAACATTTTTTATTTAATACACACGAGCATATCTTGTTTGTAGGCTTTAAAAAGGTTAGGTTTTATTACATGTTATGCAGACCATAGATTAATGTTTAATTCAATGAAGACTAGATGGTTATATACCTAGTACAAAATATTCTACAAGACATAAAATGTTCTACGTTCCTACATAACTGATAACAAGTATTCTTTTATATGTCTGCCAATACAAACATATATGTATATTCATACATTGATAGCTAATCCAATTAGAATAAGTCAACACCCATGAAAAACAGCTTTTCAAATTGAATTGCTGGTGGAATACCTGCATGTAAAATGAAGTAGTTACTTAGATAATAGGGTATTAACGTCATGAACAAATTATATGATAAGACTGTAACCTGCAAAGACAAAAATAGCAAAGACAGAATTACTTACTCAAGTATTTTATAGATATACGTATATACTACATAGACGTGGCAAACGTTTTATTTACATTTGCACAAATTGAATCCTTGGTTCGACGCCAAGAGGAAGCTCGTTCATATATTCATCCGGGCTCAGGGAAGGGGAGGGTGGAGGGACGAGATTCGATTTGCCTAATAGCAGGCGCGAGGTACGGAGGGCTCACTCAATTACCCAGAGTGGAGGTGTCCCGTAGCGCTCCATACATAATTACATTATCTGATAAACGGTTAGCACCCCAATTTCCCACATGTGTAAATTTTCTTTTTAGCGCTCTAATAAAATGGAATTTATGGTGATACGTGGTATTGATTTTTAAATGCGTTGATTTAAATGTCCGATATTGATAAGCACGCATTTCTGTCTTTGTAAAACGAGTTTAGCATTACGTTTATGCTGGTGACAATGGAAATTTACTGAAATAGATGCAGTTATCTATACATGAGAAGATTATTTATGCTGAATGCGAAAATAAGAGTTATTAGTTTATTAAATGAAACAAACTTGCCTTAAAGAGCATTTGGTACTAACATTAAACTACTATTTACAAATATTGTTCCAGTTTATTCAGTTTCCAAAATTGTATTTGTGGTTGAAAAGTCATAGAAGCATGCACGTACAAATATTAATATCAATATCAGCACATCTTTAATATTTAACTTAAGGTAGAAAACTTATCTATAAGGTAGGTTTACTAGATATTTGGAAATAACAATACCTGATCTAATATTATGAAATTATTCTCAGCTTCAGACTGAGTGCTGCACGCTTATTCCCGTCGGGCCACAACATGACAACTCAAAACTTTACACAGAGTAACGGTGCGTACAGTACAGTACTTCACAATGTACACCAATTTCACATAAAAAGTAATAAAGAAAAACTTTAACCTTATACAAGATTTTCGACCTCTTTGCTGAGAAAACACGTTGTCTTTTTTTAGTTGTCAGTATTTCCACATCACGTTTTGAATTTCGGGGTTATTCACGTTTGCTTTGGATGTTTTGAAGTAATTACGAAAGTGTGAACATAAAGTTCTTATGTGAGTGCCACTGGCTTTAAGCTATAATGACCCTGTATATTGAACCGGTTTGAGCTTGCTTGTCCTCAACATTGAACTTTCAGTAAACTGACTTATAAAACCTTTGTATATTTCTTGAGGTCTTTTAAAGACGGTGTAAGAATGTTTCCCCTGTGCTTAGATTGTTATTTTATTAGTGTGTTAGTTTTTATTATTTACATTAGACTCAATGAAATCCTATCCTAATAGAAAATCAACGTTTGTTATTTTTTATTTGATGAATAGTTTTTGCCAGTAACTATGTGCATTTGGGGTAAGTAGTATATAGTAAGTATACCTAATATTGTTACACATAATTTGATAAATAAAACATACCTTTATGTGGTTTTACATATAAAACTTATTAGAACATAATAATTAGTCAGGCAAGGCAGGTTAATTTAATAAAACATCTTGCGACTTAAATATCTATTTAACCGCGATGGTTTTGTTTAGCCACCGTATATTTCATTTATAAGATCATGGGCGTAAAGAAAAACAAATTGAGCAACATACCAAATGATAGAAAGACAAATTTGAACTGTCAATTCATTAAATCATACCTCAGCCTTGTTTAGGAGTGTCCCATTGCTGGGCAAAGTACACTAGATAACAGCATTAAAAATTTATTTAGTTATAAGGATATTAAACAGACTTACCCTGTCGTGAACACACTTCACTAATCACTTTTAGCCTTTCGCGTTACACCTATAACAAAAAAAACGGGCATTAACGTGATCATGCTCAGTAGTTATTATATAGTATTTTTTGAAAGGCTTGACTTCGGCTAGGTTGCACTAGCCGTGGTCACTTGCAGACTGGCTCGGCAATGCCAAGCTTCTGTTTGTAAGGTAGATGTTCCTAATTCTACCTTCACTGCACATTTTGTTTTCTCCATTTACACCCACAAAGCTACTACAGTAACCATATTATCTGTATTCTGAGACTTCACAGACTGCACATTAAAGAGAAGTTGTATTATTGTGGAATTTCGTACTAGAAAATGCAATTTTATGCAAGCGATAATTATTTATACACTCAATAAACGGTGCTTCTTTCATAATTATTTATTATAGGCATCAATTTAATGTAAATACGAGAAATAAATTAATTGTCAATGTTTAATTATTAGAATGTGTTTTGTTGTAGGTATGTAATTTTGGTATGCTGACAGCTTTTGAATACTAACACAATCTGTCAATAATTCCCATCTAGTAAGAACAATGCCTGTCAACTCATTGATATTCATTTCCTTGCAATTTTCTGTTGTACCTATACAAATACTTTAGCAGTCGAGATATTTCAAAGAATTTGAAAAGACCAACTGCGTTCTAACCTTTACAGTAATATTATCATCAAGTTACATATGCATAAAATAGTCGCAATGCACTAGAGTACATCTACTTTCTTGTTAGTATACTGTTAACATAAAGCAATTAAAAGGCATATACATATTATAATATTATAAACTTACTTATCTTCTTTATACTTACAAGACCCTTAACCGACTAAGCTGTTGTCCAAGGTAGACAGGATTAATATCATAAATTACTTTAATCTTGCAATGCCTATCAGAATTTTATGACCTTTTAAGCATAATATAATATGCAAATAAACGCATGCCTGCACAACAAATTCAACTACCTCCCCACCGTACCTAAATACCGGGACTTAGTAACATAACAAGGCTATGTGTATGATGGGTATCGAGTATAAGGCACAAACGAGTGCATATCCAGGGGCTAACATACCCATAATAAGAACCTTCAATAACACTAAACAACTGATTTCATTACAGCTACATTTTACTTTGTACTTGCTGCAAACATTGTTGCCTTAATATCACTGCTTAAGATATCAGGCCAGTATATAAAAATGCAAAGGTAAGAGTAAATTATCGACGATATTTTATTCGTAATTATCGTTCCAGTGGTGCGCACACGCGGATTTACAGGGTACGAAAGGACGCAGGGTTCACCTCGACCAATAGCAGCAAGTTCCACATTTAAACTGTAAAGTGACCAGCGAGGAAGAGCCGTGATATTTTTGTTTATTGGTGCTATTGTCGTAGCATGTGTGGCGGGGATTAGGTCATGTTATGCTGGTGGCATAATATGAAGTTGTCTCGGTTCGGTTCATTTATATGCTAATCGGCGAGGAGGCGGCGTGCTCCACAATAACCGGTAGGGCCGCTGGTAGGTGCATACCACTCTGGTTACTTTGTCGAGTATCTTGGAAGCATATATTTATAAGAGTATCGATTCAAGCCTCCACATTCACAGATATCTTTTTAAATATAATCAAATTTTACGGTGCTTATATGTATTTTCAGATTATCTATTATATATTCAAAGATGATAGGTATCTTATATGACTAAAGCTTATTTTGGAATTTATTTATTTTCTCAAAAATTATAAATACTGATTCATAAAAATAAAGAATGTCAGCGAAGGATTAACCTTTGTTCTCACTCAAATATTTGACACGAAGTCGACGATACACATTGTGCACCCAATGCAGGAATAGTTCTCTTATAATCATTTTTATACTTCTGCGTAAGTATAAAACTATAAAACATGAGCATGATCGAGTTATTATTAGTTTTCTTTAGGTGTAAAAAAACAAAAGACGGCTATTAACATACCTATCAGTAAATACATACCCTTTTGAGAGGTAGTTGTGGCTAGGTTGCACTGGCCGTGGTCACAGGCAGACAGGCGCGACGATGTCAGATTTCCGTTTGTGAGCCTAGATGTTCGTAAATCCACCTTCACATTTTGTTTTTCTCGTCTATCTTCAATATATTAACCTTAACATCAGAAAAAAAATTATGAACCAGGCCGCAATATCAATTTATTGAACCTAAAAAAGAGTACGATATTTTACAAACGCGGTATACTCGTATAATTATTGATACAAACTCACTTTTAATATCTATGCACGAGCTTAAACTTCAACTTATTTGGATAAATTATAAAATAACAACAACATAAACAATATTTATTTATGTAATTTGTTAGATATTACACACACCAGCTGCTATTGATTTTTGAAGAGACGCTCTGATATATTGTTTTTAAATTTTGAATATGGAATGTTTAATATTACACTCATTGTACTTTTTTTAAGACGTAGGCACAGGGTATATGCTAAGGTATCTACTTAGGTTTGTACCTTAACATTATCTAAAACAAACACGGAAAAGATTGCAATCCGCTGCTTAGTTTTTATAGACTCGGAATAATAAAGTACTAAGCAAGGTAATTTCAAATAATCTTTACCTAATTGTAAAATATTTAGCTGAATTGTTTCTTTAATACGTGAATTGACTTGCTGTACTTTGGAATTCAGCAATAGATTTTCTAGGAATGCTAATGAGGGTAATTTTAAGTAAATTCTTAATTGTTATACATTTACTTTTTTCTAGTGTATCTAATAATGTAGGTATATCATATGTATTATATCGTTTCTTTTTAAAAGACAACCTCTAGGAATAATTCCTGTATCGCGGGGGACTTTACAAACATTCAAACAATGGACACAAAGAACACCCAGACTCAGAACAAATATTTATGGATCACACAAACTTTTGTTCCGTGTGGGCATCGAACTCACAATGCAACTGCTGTGCACTAGTATTATTAAGTTTTGCTGCCAAGAATTTCTAAGTAGCATCACGTACTCTGCAACTGTGCCTGGCAAACGGGAATAGGCTCGCCTTCAATTACGTGGGTAAAGGTGTGTTTAATACACCTATACCCAACATTGGTTAACATAGGTATCAATATCTGCTAATTGTAGCAAGCCAGTCTTGGGCAAAAGAGAATAATAGCGTGAGATTATGTGTCTGTAACAAGCCAGTCTTGACCAAAACAAAACATTTTCCAGTATGTATGAACTGTTATACGACTTACTGAAATGACAAATATTCATACTGTCCACCTAGCAGTAAACAGCTAACGAAGCTTAGCCTCACCTCGCGTGATACCGACCGATCAAAAGGGTCACTACAATCTAAAAGGCCCAACCATCACAACAGTCCTAGCCCCGTAATCCTACTTATCGGCTAAATAGGTACAATAAAATGTTCTTTGGCTGCAATAGTCTGTGAGTAGAGGCGACTACCACAGACTTTTCAATTTAAGAGCAAACCCAAGTTCAAACGAAATTTCCGTCGTGCTCAGCTATTTTTAATTTTCCAAATGTATCAAAGTACTTACTAAGTACATCTCATTGGATTGCTATAAGAATAAAAACATAACTTGGCAAAATTATAGAGATAGTCATCGAATAATAAAAAAAACTGAATCTATCGTCAGTTGCCACGACATAAACATACTACACACTTACTTACTCAAAAGCTTATTTAAGAAAACAAATAATTAATCGACCATAATAATTAATGAATTATATTAAAAGGATTTAATTAGGAACGTTTTATTAAAATCATTATCATCAATTGGTAATATCATAACCAAATTTTTATTTTTTTATTTTGTTGACTGGTTATTGGACCTTTGCGTCTTACTGTTTATGATAAATAGATAAATAAAGTGGCTGTACACTATAATTATTTATTCCATTGGATGATATCCTACACAGTATATTATAAGTAGTCTACCACTCTTATAATATTGGGGAACAGGCATTTTGCGGCATGGTAAGTTGAAATCAATTTTGTGTAAGTTCAGTATGCTGAATACGAGAAAAATGACAGATTTGTCAAATTGACTCTAGTTTATGAGATAAGACTTTTCAACTATATGACTGAAAGAAGGTCTAAATAAAAATACAATTACATATTAAATATATACTTTAGAAGCGGCTATATAATAACGACAACAAAATGTAATACCTATAGGTATTATTAATAAAATATATAAAAAAAAATATTTGAAAAATCGTTATCTGTAAGCTTTTCTATTGTGTTTATGTTCAGGACAATTCCTTATTAAACTCAAGCAATAGTCTGCAATCATAATATGGCTGTCCCATCAACCTTGGTATCTTTCTTTCATTGTTCTAATGTACTGATGAAACCGTTTTTTATGTTGAATATCTCAAGAACCAGAGTCAATCAATACAAAGTAAATACATTTCGGGTATGACTGATGAAGGTGTTTATTAAAACCAGTAAAAAAATTAATGCCACAGATTTTTTTTTTATTGCCCATTGTAATCTTCTTTGTTATTCTTTCACTTGTACCTACTATTATATAGATGCTTGATCTGTTCGAATAACTTATTGAAACTCTGTTGTAAAGATACCTATAGGACGGCGTTGTTTATACGAAATCTCTCTAAGAGGCTTAAACAAAGAAGGCAAAACTTTTAACACGCAAAGAAAGCTAACAACCTAAGTTTTTCAAGTTGAGAAAAACTGCTGACTTTACACCAACAGATGGCATTGTAACAAATTTTTACTTACGTTAAAAAATGTTGTTCAGTAAAATGTTTACTAATTTCGCTCTAAGTTATACTCAAACTGAAAGAGCATTATTGTTAACAAATATTTTTTTATTTTATTATTTATGCTTTTATTCGTCATGAACAAATATTTGTCTTTCCAATTGATTGGATCTGAGTGCGTGCTACTTGTTTTTCCCAAATTTAGTGATTGAAAATGGCTCGTATGTATGTAAAGGTAAAGTTCAAAATCATTTGGCATTAGAATCGTGTATTGATACCCAGAAGGCTGTAACATGAAACTGCCAGGTTTGTTTTCGATCATGAATTAAAATGTAAATGACTTAGGATTAGACAGGTAGGTACTTTCTAAATTCAACAGACAGAAAATGGTATATTATCAATTTTAATTAGGTAACTATTATTGTATCTGTAATTAAAACTATTAAGAGTTTCGTTGTCCAATGAATCACATATGATAGGTATATAACAATATATTTTCTATTGGTATTTTCTAAGGTGCTTATATCGAATCAAGAGTTGCGTACATCCAGAAATATATATTCAGTATAGAATTGTACAAAAACCATTTCTAGCTGGAAATCATCTTACTAACCATATTTACTATTGTGGCTGCCATGGCGTGGCCCCATGGAGCAGTTGTAGTACCTATATGCAACTGCTGTGCATGAGATCTCGGGTTCAATTCTCGAGTTAGGCAAACTTTTACCATGTTTTTCTGGCAAGAACAAAGTACTGAGTAACCTGTATTGAACCGGCGCTTAAATTATACCACTTATCTATTTCTACCTTATTGACGCTATTTCTTTACACCGGCAACAGAAAAAGAGGCGACTGTGGCGCCACTATCACTCTGTCATTTTGTATTGACGTCTGACAGGTATTACGGTTGTGAGAGTCAAAAATTGTTTTTGACCTGTATCAATGTTAATTTTCTTTGTGTTGTCTAAGGAGATTGTTAATTGTAATGATAAGTTATAATTTTGTGAGATATTCTGTAAGAAAGCATTTTATACTGATTTAAATATCGGCAAATGAACACGAATCTGTAGAGGTTATGTTTTTATTTTTATGACAATTTGTAAATCTACCATGATCCGTATATTGGACCACCTCTAAGTTCCTAAACTGCACCTGACAACTAAACCTGACATATGTAATAATTGCTTGAATTAATATCATAATTATTATGTTATTTAGGCTTATAAATTCTTATTAATTATTTTATATTTTTGAGTTTATAATGACTTTAAGAAGAAGCTTTAAGATGTTGTGGTCATGATTATGTAAGATTTTTAAAGATAATTGTTAATTTATATTGTTCCTATTTGAAATACTGATTAAGCTCAAAGGATAAAGACTGATTTTTATGTCTAAAGAATAAAAGATAATAAACCGTGTATTTTTTGTGAATATTGGTGTTTTTTTTTAGATGTGGTACAATTTAGGGTACCTACTGGTGGTCCAATTTAAGATACTAGAAGTTGCGTTAATTGGACCGAACGACAACTTTAAATAAATAGCTATTTTTCAACAGTCGCGACTGTGCAGTATTAACAGACTGATATTATCTAGCTAATGAGCCAAGCTATATTATGAGTCATGTTGCATTTTTCTAGTTTAAACGGATTCAGAGATATATATCATTATGTCAAAAGTGGTCCGATATAGGTTACTCTCCCCTATTACAGAGAGTTCTTTGACAGAAAATCTCTATAACTCTTTGCCCAGCCTGGGCATCAAACCAAAGATCTCACGCACAGCAGTCGCATTCATAACTGCTGCGCCATCGAGATCGTTCGTTTTTGGTATACTATATTATACTCTGAATATCGTATAAAGGCATTTAGTTTTGCATTTAGACAAATATAGGAAAAATTATTATAGCCGTTACCTGACAGCATGTACCTAATACCTATTGATATTATCTTGTTAGGATAATATCAATATTAGGTACATGCTGTCAAGTAACGCCTATAATCATCGGAATGGCCTTACTATATTCCAAGGAAAATTGAACCTTATTCATGAAGAGTTAAGGTCGAAATTCTAACGGTACTTACCTGTAGCAATTGAGTGATCATTTAGCAAGCTGCAACCCTTTACACAATCCTAACTGTCGCAATAATTGACACGCCAAATTATTTATAACAGGAAAATTAAATTAATGTTGCGTACTTTGTATGAGCAATAAATGTAACATGACATAACCGTCCTTTAGGGCTGACATCCTAAAGGCATAATGTATTAAAAATATGTTGTAGATTTATGTATATATTCGACTGATAACTTTGTATCCTTCAGTAGTCCCGAAATTAATCACAAGATAGATACGTAGGTACTACAGATTTGCCGAAACGAAATGTGTTTTCGTTTAGAATATTGATAATATTAGTATCTATATCCAGGTCATAAACAATTCGCGTATTAGGTACCTAAGTGTTTTTATTCAATGTAAAATGAGTACACCCAGGCCAAACCATGGATGCATAGTATATTGTCATGAAGACTGCTTGTCAGTAATCAGATAGAACGAAACTTCAAAACCTACGTATTGGTTTACAATTCAAGAACTGGACTGGAATTAGTAGAAACTCCTTATAACTGGAAACTTAGTGGATAGATTATTCAGTAAGTAATAATTGAGCTAGTAATTTATTTAGAAATAATTAATCGATAAAGTATTATTTCCTTATTGTTCGTTACCAAGGATAAATCAATTATATTTACTACAGTCATTTTACTTTTTAATTAATCGAATTTGCATGTTACAAAGTTTCTTTGATCAAGCGGTTATCATAAAAGTGTATCATTAGTCGATCGTTTAATGGAAAATACTCGTTTTCTATAAGTACACATACATCGCATGCCTACAATCTTCGTACCTACTTACAGTACTCAAGGTGTTTTAGTATTTTTCTATAAAATAAGGAACATAAAGCAGGTTTACAAAAGAAAAAATAACGCAGACACGACGAAGTATTTAATTTTTTCCCCTTTCATACATTCTCTTCTAAATTCGTCATAAAATTGTGGAGAGCACATTCATGTTTAATTATACATTATACTTAACAAAACCTCACATTTGTGGCGTGATTAACTACATTAATTTATCTGTACAATAATAATTACGAGACCTTTAATTATTACAATTATATAGTTTAGGTAAGTATGGTTCTAATCGTAGTATCTACTGAAATCGTTGAATACAGTCAGGACGCTGTAGGCTTTATCTGAAAAGCAAAGCTATTGTCGATCGAGAACGATTTAATGGTCAATTAAACACTGGTACTAAGTACTTCGCCGAATTGTCGGAAGAGGACTGAGAGAACGGAACATCCATTGAGCGTCCTTGGTATTGCTTTTCAGATAAAATGGGTTAAACAAATATGATCCATATTCCAATACACTATAAGATAGATACTTTAAAATGTCATATTCGCTTAAATTAGTCTTCCATTCGTCTAAGTTCCAGCGAAGGTTCATCAGATGCCTCGCTCCTCATTTATATAGAAATTCGGTTACCTAGACGAGGTCGCCATTTTGTACAAAAACACCTAATTTAATTTCACTATATAATTACGGGACAATACAGATTTAATGAATTAGATCCGAGGAGTAAACTACTAAGTTTACAATAAAACATTTATTAGGTACATAGATATAAAATAGGTAGCTAAATAGTACAAGGATGATATTCTAAGACTGGGATGATTTCATTCGACCACTAGATGACGTCGTAAACAGTTTTCTATAACCAGTAGCTACAGTACACAATTCGTTCGCCGTAGAGCGAGATACGTTCACAATAGATTGCAATTATACTCGTGTATAAATAAATAATAAAATATTCAACTAAAACAAAAATAATAAAGTAATAGACAGGCTAAAGCGAACAGTACAATGATCAAAGAGGACAATATTAATGCACTTGCCCATATTACCTAATTAATTGATTATAACATCAACTTCAATATTTAAAAAAGTTATAACAGTAACTTAATGTATAATTCTACTGGAACCGAGTTAAAGCTTTGTCAGAAATCCATAATTTAAATAACAAAATTTACGAATTATGAGATAAGAAATTAAACAGTAATAAATATTTGATCATAATGCGATTTCTATGTTTTCTTATGTATATGTACGCGATGCGTCGATGGTAGTGCTGTACGAGGCAGTGTACAGAGGCTCTGTCTCTAGGCCGCACCGCCGCGCCGCCACGGCACTAGCGGGGCACTCGCGCGGAGCGGGCGTCACGTCATACATCTAGAACTGCCACCAAAGCAACCCGAGTCGATCAACAATTTGGTAACGAAAATATAAGTTAACTGATTAAGACTAATCCACCCTCTGAACAGCAATACGAATACAACAATAAGCAGTCTCACAAAATATTTTACAAAATGTATATTCAATAAACTATCTAGAAACTATAATCCATCGGTGACGTCTTTAATATTTCGTAATTCGTACTTAAATAAATTTCAAATACATAATCAGCGCTATTACTAGACATTATTAATATCAGGAATCGTTATCTACTCATGTATATACTTAGTCTCGTTAAAATTACAGAACATAATTTCGTAATTAATACTATACACAAATCGACAACACAATATTTTATCTTAGTGCGAGATTCTCTGGGACTGGCGCGCCCGGCACCGCGAAGAGTCCACATTACGTACTAAACGGTATAGCGAACGTCCTTAGTCCATCGGGTAACGCACGGACGTGAGCACAGTCCTGTCGGCACCTTAAGTACGGCCACATTCCACACACTAGTCCTTTGGAACTTTTCCTTCCCGAATGGTGCTTAGCTGGCTATACCGTGGTGAAGGGGGTAAGTCCCAGAGAAGGGCGCGGGTCACTGATGATGCTTAGGCGGCGGCGCGTGGTGCAGCGCCACGTGGTGCGGCGCGTGGTGGTGGCCGCCGTGGTGGTTATGATTGTTCGCGTTCGAATTGTTGTTGTTGTTCTGCGCTGCCTGCGCCGCCTGCCGCTGCGAGTTCTTCTTGTTCTTCATTCGTCTGTTCTGGAACCATATCTTCACCTGTCTCTCTGTCAGGTTCAAATTTCGCGCCAACTCCCACCTCTTTTGCTTGGACACGTAAGCGTTAAAGAGGAACTCTTTCTCTAGTTCGAGAGTTTGGAACTTGGAGTAGGGCTTGCGTTTTTTGCGCACTGTCACTTGGCCGGTCCAGTCGAGCGGGTTTGAGGAGCCGCAACCCACTCCCACTCCGACTGACATCGATAGGGAACCTGCACAAACAAGGCACGTGTTTTAATCGGAACGGCTGTAGGTTGAACAAAATTAGACATCTGTAAGTACACATGTTGTAGTGGTTGGATAGTTGTTGTGACCTAATCAGAATGGTGTCGAATATGTAAATAGCTATTGGCAAGACTGCATTCGATTATAAATTAAATCAGGATGATATTTGCTAGTTAAGTTTAATTCTATAACTATCTTCTGAGAATTTATTGCATTACGTCAAAACTATTAAAATAACTTCCTTGAACGTAGGACATTCTTATTGGCCGCGTCGTTCCTTAATTGTATCGGCGAGTGCATCACAAGTGCACCGGTTGAGCGTTTCGCTTTTAACTAGCTATTTCCATGCCGCGTTCATAGAAACAATTGTGGGCCGGTACGGCGCGTTAGAAGTTAACACACAGCGCGATTTATGCGACCGGTCCTTTTGATGAGATCACCCGCAATAAACTTTGTATGCGATCTGCGACCTTCTCGATATTCGATGCGTGCAACACACTGCACCATTTCCTATTATTCAAAACGGTACACGTATGAGCGTTGCGAAATAGATGCCTCATTGTCTAGCGGATGGGTATGAGCGAGCCAGGTGTCGTAACAACTCATTCGCTTCTCGCTGAGAACAGAGCGTCGTCTTGTCTCTGTTTTACGCGACACTAATTTTACTGTCAATCATGTTTAAAACTTTTCACAACATTAGACAACGATCTTCTTTAAAAACAACAATATGTTATTCGAATGTTGTGCTGAGTTTTAAGTGCAAATTTATTTTCTTGTTTTATAGTTGTATTGCGATGTAATTTAAGGAAATAACCGATTTGAACACGTGTACCTAATAGAAATTGTTCGTGTTGAAATAATCTTTGATATAGGTTGGAACAATTCCATGTTATCGGACATTGTATATGAAAATTATAAACATGCTTACTGACACTGTTGTACTACAGCGTTATATTTCACTTTAACGCTTTGAATAAAACCTTTTCAAGTATTCTATAGTTATTATTATATTTCTATAGTTTAATTATGCATGTACTAAGTACTTGAATAATTAATTTAAATAGCGGCTCTACTTTTTTGACTAATTTCAAAATGGTACCTATAATTTAATTTTCTCATATACCAGCACTTGACTCTATATTGCACTTATTCTCTACCATAGAGTCTATTATCTATTCATAAAACTGCCCTACCGCAACTACAGCTCAGTTCCGTTACCAAGAGTGATTTATATCTCTCGATTTACAACTTGAATATTGATTAAATAACTATTAATGTAGTATTGTAAACCTCTTAGTATGTCGTATAAATTTGTGACTATTATAGACCCAAAGAGCATTCTCCATTTGATGTGTTTTTATTGCTCACAACCGATATTTAAAGCTTTTTAATTTCAATATTTATCATGTAAATAAAATAATAAAACTCTACCACCTCTAATGAGTTATAAAGAGGTAAGTTAAAGAGTAACAAAGCGGTTTATTAGCTGGCAATAAAGGTTAACAACTTAACAGGTGGTAGAGAACTACAAAAGGCAACCAATCAATTATTGTATTCATTGTAGAGTCAATAAAACTGATTTACATGAGACAAACTTTTGTATTGGGCAGTTTCAATAGGAGAACTCCACTTACTGGAAATGACAGTAGTATGTCACGTGTTGCATTTCATATTATGATATCATTTATCATGATAAAATTTCGTAATAGATTACTATTATGGTTTGACTTTAATGAATAAAGATGCAATAATAAAATTTCAAATATGATAAATAAAATTATAATATAAAGTTAATATTAACATTAGATTATTTGTTAATATAACTTTCAAACCATCTTATCGTCCGTGAGAATAATATAACTGAAATTATTCTAAGTATTACTCTGAATGGACATAAAGATTTTATATCTAAGTATATGATAACTTGAGGTATTTGAGAATGAAAAGTATCAGCTAAAATAATAGCGTTTCTAGACTTGGTTAAAAATAATTATATCTGTAAAAACGTTAGGCAATCGTCAAAGGAAATTAACAGTCGGTCTGTATTACAGTCCAAGGTAATATAATAAGCAGGTAAGCGCATGAGCCTTCCAGCGTGTTCCTTATTCTGTGAAACAAACGGCAATTGTTTAAAGAGAACATAATGACAAGTCGAGTTGTCAATTATGAGGGAATAGGTAGCGATCAGTAGCAATAAAAGTGCGGGTTCTCTTCGCCCATAAAAGTTTACCTACCCGACCGCGGGCTTTGTCTATTTCGTGTACCAACATTACTTTGCCAATTTGCCACGGAGACCTTTCTGTTATTGCAAGGGAATAAAGTCGAAAGTGTCTTGTATTTTGTTTTGTACCCGAGGTGCCGCCTCCGACGTATGATTGAAAGGAATTTCTGAGATGGTTCAGATGATTTCTTTGACGGTGAGAAATGATTTTTTCAACGTTCCTTAATAATCTAAATTGACTCGTTATCGATTTTACAAGGTAAGATTGAGTAATGCGAGAGTTTGATTGACACGGCCGGTATCTGTGAGCCGAGAAAGCGGAACGCACCTCGCTCGCTAACGGAGCCATTCCACAAACCGTTTACTAAGCCGTAAATGCACAAATCAAAGTCAATGTCAACCTCAGGTGGGCCGTAAACACAGAATCATAAAGTGACGTGAACACTCGTATAACTTTTTCAACAATTGTTTCCTTTTAATGGCCCATTATATGCGCGTTTTACGCAAAATTATGTCAAGTTACACCTCTGCCGTAACAGAGGCGCGATAAACCCATCTTTATGGTTAGGCGGCGATCGAAAGCGAACTAGCGGCGAGCGTTTATGAATGGAGCCTTTTTATTGCTCTCATATTGACATGGCGCTTGTAGTTTAGTAATTACTAGTTACTGGCGCGATTTGGGGAAGAAACCAGTATTATTGCATGTGTGTGACGTGGCCCTGGTTTTACGATTCATAAAAGTGATATGTATCTACGACAGCTCGTATGCACCGAGAGTACCAGGCGGACTGGGCCCGTTCGGCGGAACAGCGTGCGAGCGAACGGACTATCGGCCGCGGCCGCACTCCTCGGTCTCCTAGTTTTTTATCGTCTCATCAACCTGTAATGTGTTTATTGTAGCAATATTTGGTTTATTGCCACTACTCAGAGATCGGTTTATTGTCTTAACGCTCAGGTATCGTGTTTATTTATTAGTTATACATTTTTATTGGCGCTTTATTTTACGTAAACTTTAATTTATTGTCGGTTGTATAGCGCCGTTTTACATTGACTATAAAAAGGTGCTTACGGTTCATTTTTAAACATTTGCAGCACGTGTTTCGTTCATTCATCAAATTTATGGTGTTTTGTGGGAAATGTTTTGGTTTGAGCGATCAGTGGCTTTCGGAAGGTAGCGTTAAGGGATTCTGTTGTGAACGCTCTTCCAGTGTTTATTTAGCTCACAGCCGATGTTATCGGCATGTTTACTACCTTGATTGAAGATTTCGTAGTGAATAATATATCTACCTACGTACGTTTACCTGTTGCTTTTAAGTTCATTATACTCACGTAGAGCATCTCAGACAAGTTTTACTGAGCCCAATTGATTTACAAATTTAGAGTGATCTATGTAAATCAGCTATCTAAATACATTTTCGAGATAAAAATTAAATGCGCTTGAATACCTAATTTATTAAAATACATTAGTAAACGTACCGAACAGCCGGTACGCACAACGCAACATTACTTTCAGTAACATACATAAATCCATCAAAGTGAAGTATCGTGCAGTCGTGCCAATCAGCTGTCTTCGATTAGAGAAAAGAATGCGGTATCAGACGCGGCGAGCGGCGAGTGTAGCTCGCTTGATAGAGACACCCCCACAGCGCTGCTCGGCGCGCTGTCGATGTGTGCGCCACACACACACGCACAGCGCGCTTCGCTGTGTGCGGGCCGCGCAGCGCCACCTAGCGCCCAGCGGACCACAACCCGCGGGTCAAGGTTGACAAACTCATAATAAATTATTTACAAATCAACTTATCAGTTTCAGCTTGTCGCGAATTATAACAAACTTCAAATGTTCAGAACTCCGTCAGATAGTTCCGAACACAAAACTCACGCTTAAGTATACTGAACTTATATTAGTATTTGTTTATAAATTCTGTAAAATGTTTTGCTGAACTATGTTTGGTTCTAGTCTCGAGCGGCCGATAAGTTCCAAAGATTACAAACAGTGATGCTGCGACCGGACGTCAAAAAACGTGAGCTCTGAGTTCGTAACAAACGTAAATATAAATGAGTAATAACATGTTACTGACCGGGCAGGGAGCCTGGAGGCGGGTAGGGCGCGCTGGACACCGTCTCGGGCGCGTAATTTCGTAGGCCGTACGCGTCGTGGGAGAAGCTGGACGCCTCGGAGACCGCCGTTCGACGCTCCTCTCCCCCGACGTAGGGCAGGGGCTGGTCGCCGCGCGGTGCCCCATAGGGGTAGTTCCAGCAGGGTTGTGAGAAGCCTTGGTGGCAACCACCGTCAGCGTATGGCTTGTACTCGCCACTGCCCGCCGGCCAGAAGGGGAGTGTGGACTTGCGTTCCCTCTCAACTGGCAGGTTGTAGTAGGTTGGCGCGGTGGGGTACTGGTGCTCGAAGGAACCGGGTGCGTCTGGCGGGTAGCCCCAGGGCTGCTGCGCGTGCCGGATGACGCCGGGCTCCGGCTCGTAGCGCTTTGCCGGTATGTGCAGAGGCGGCTGAGGAGGGTTGGAGCCAACCGAGGCTGGCGAGGCGCTGGAGGCGGAGGGCGGCGCGGCAGCCGGCGCGGCCGGCGGGGACCCGCCGGGTGGCGACGCGTGCGCTTCTTCATACAGCGCGCCGCCGACCCCGTTCATCATGGTCCACCAGGCCGGCCCGGTGGAGTGGCCGGATGCGGGCGCTGGCGACGCGGCAGCCGCGTCGCAGGGCGCGCCGAGGCCCCCGACATGGTTGTCAGGGTACAGGGTGGCGGCCGGGCAAGCCACGGGGGATCGGGACAGTCACCGGCCGGTTCACGCGCGTCGCGGGCACATCGCACCGCGCACACACGCGTCCCACACACAGCAGCAGCACATGAAAATTAAAACGCGATCCCGATTTAGCCAGCCACCGGACGAGACTTGACCGCAACGTAAACTGTCCAAAAAACTATAAAGTCCGCTTCGTAAGAAGTTTTAGAAACTATTTCGAGAGTGCATCGAACAGTCACTGATATGATAAGCTCTCGGTAACCTCGAAAAAATTTAAGTCCATTTATGAATAAAGAAACTGTCTCTAGTTTATTTTAAGTGTTGCAATTGATAGTAAACAATTCACAGGTCTTCTGCGGGGTTAATTCGGTGTTAAAAGTTGTATGGTGACGCAACAGTTTTCTTATTTAGTTGAGTAGACGTGAGGTCGGATACGTTGTTGTCGCGAGCGTGTCGTGTTTGTAGCGCTGCGAGCGGCGAGTACGCGAGGCGCGCGATCTGCGGCGCGGTCGAGCGCGGAGTGGCGGCGGCGTGTGCCAGTGTGACGGCGCACACAGGCGCGCACGCCCAATGCCGCCATCTCGTGCCGGGCAGCGGAACTAATCCACAGCGCTACACACCGCTCTACATACGCGCCCGTAGGCGGGCGGCCTGGCGAGGCGCCCACGAAGTGCACTCACCGGCTTCTGCTATCTTTTACGTTTGCAATCTTATAAATATGATAATCATCATGGACTTGCAATATATTTGTTTAATGACAAAACCTTGTTGAGGCAAAATTTTAATTATTTATACGTTTTAAATTAAATCAATTAAGTTAATTAATTCCTAAAACGAAATATAATATTGATAAATCTATCTGAATATTATTGAACTTAACGCGTTTGGATAGCGCCTGTAATGGACCCGTAGCGCAGACGTGGATCTCAAAGGGTTGTTCAGAGCCGAGGCGCGGGTGCGTAGTAAAGCGATTAATGGAGGCAAAATAGCCATAAACTGCCGTTTAACCAAACTGCAAGCGTCACTCGACCATCGCCGAGTTGCCACCAATAAAAAACGCGAGACTTTATGACGGCAACTCACTCACATTTTATTGTGAGTATAAACTTAATTTTATCGTCTGTTAATTTCACCACAAATAATGTTAGGCACCTACTAGATTAAATTATATAATTTTATTTTATTGGTATTGTCAATGGCAAGGCCGCGCTCTAATGCCTTATATCCAGTAGCTTGGTAGAGTTCATCGACTTGTTCCAAGTCATTTTTATGTCTTATGCACTTGTCTGTTTAGATTGATGAACTGTTTTATTATCTCTACAAAGTCGCCGTCAACAAAAGTATTGTTTGTTAACAGACTCTATATAATACCTACTTTCGATATAATATTTTTCTCTACTCAATTACCACCATAAGAAATTTTAACAACATTTTCCATTAATTACGCAAGTCTTACACATTTAAAGTTACCTGATAATTGAATTTTATCACGATGTGACTCTACATAATAAAAAACAAAATTAATTATTCTTTTAACACAAGAAAGACAGGCAAAGTCTTGCACCGTGTAATCGACACACCCCCTTGCCACCCTTCGTCGCTACAATACGTGGTAGAGCCAATAAATTCGCTCACAATATTTCTGTACACGCTACACGTTATGTTTACACAAGACACGGCTATAAAATATATCAGCCGAACAATGCTAAAACATACACCAAGTAACGTTCACTCTTGTTAACTTGACTCTACGTGCGTTATGTTAATATTAACCGAATTGTCAAAATATAATAAGGTAAGGAGCGATGTCCGGACTTATAGCGATTAGCGATTTTACTGCTTTGTTCACATGATAGTTAGAGTGGGGCTAAAATTACTGTAGAGCCAATTAAATAATTAGCTATTAATATTTAGATGATGTAAAAACCTTTTCTTAGTTTTATATTATTTTCAACTTAGTTCGTATTATAGGAGTATCGCTTTACTGAAAAGTAATTAACTAATTTTGTCCAAACAAAAACTATAAATCAATAAAGAAGGCAATTAATATTTCAGTACTTAATTAAGAAACATTTATGGATATAAAAGTAATAAATCCTTTAAAATATAGATCCGCTCTGACATTAGACAATACAGAAATTATACAATTTCTACCTACAATGAAATCACAGCCAAAAAATAGTGACTTATAAAAAGAGACATGTGGCAAATAACTAGAGATCATACACATTTTTATTATGTGTAATGATCACACTCGCAACTTCACTCGGTCCTAACAGCAAGGAATTGCATCATCCAGAGAGTCATTTAACACTCTACCATTTACGGGCATTATGTTTTGTACAAAATATGTTTATCTAACGTTAAAACTGTTAACTACGACTCAATTAAAATCCTTATAAGGGAACAGCTCTACCCTGTATTGTGTTAAATCCGCTTCTCGCTAGCAATGACACCACAGGTTACGATAGAGTAACACATTAATTTCCCACACTTAGCGTCAAGCGAATAATTACAATAGGTAGAGCACAATGAAAGCACGAACGATAAATTCGCGACACTTTGTGGACGTGTCAACAAAACTAATAACGCGGATTATTCGTATGAAAAATTCCATATTAACAAGATTTACAGGCACACCTCAATACTTGTCATGTATTTTGTGTGTTTACATTGTGTAATACTATTAATGTAAACTCTACAATGGGTACCTGGTGAAAGTGTCAAGTAATGTGAATCAGGTCGGTAAGTAGTACTTTGGCCATGATTAATGTGGCATTAATTCGTGTAATGCAGAGTAGGATCTAAAAGGTAGAATGGGTATTTTAGCTACCTTTATTGTAACTAAAAGATATTTATTTGTCAGGGATAAAGTTACTTGTGTACAATTTGTTATGTAAAATTCTTCTAGCTATGGATACATACCACATACAACGATGCCTTTAAAAAAAACTGGGTTCTTCGTTGAAAAAGTACAGTATCATCTATTTGGTTGCTAAGTACCTACTAGTTTAATCGACGTATGACGTAATTTGTTAAATAGAATCAAAAATGTAGAGTAGAACTCTCAGTGACATATACTGTAACAAGTTAAAAATTTAATGTTTTACAGATTATTCATTTCAACATTTCCATGAAATATACATGTTGTGAATTTTGTGTGTACTTTACATTGGGTATCTTGTAAAAATGTTTTTATTTTTGTATTTTAATTAGGTCGGTACAATTTGAAAGATGACAATTATTATAGTAGTAAAAATCATAAAATCAATCATATCTCATTTAAACTTATAGTAAGTAGGTGTTTATAAAAGACAATGACTTAATTCCATAACCAATAAATATAGAAATCTAACAAACGTGGGTATTTTTTTTTATTGTTTATTATTGTTAGGTGTAGGTACTATACGTAATACTTATAAAGCATATACACTGCGAGCTTAGATATAACTACACATAAACGCTATATTTATCAATATAAAGCGTGTGCCAGATATTGTCTTCACTAAAATGAAAGTGAAGCTACATAAACAATGATATGGTTTATACCCGAGGATCTTTATGTAGCAACAAAACGAAAGTAACGTAATGTTTCAGTAGCTCGTAGCACAAACAGGCTCGCGTTGAATGACAGAAACAAACATAGGAACAAGTGTGCGCCTTGCGCGAGCCCGTCTATAAATATTTACGTTAGGAAACTCACAGGCCAATGGTCGCCCATACACCGACTATACGTAAATAAAAGTACGCCTTTCTTATCTCGGCACATGCGTGCGCGGGAGTTGCGCAAACCTATTTCAATTGGGGTTATGTATAAATAAAATAGGTACTAGCGAACTGCTTTTTTTGATATTTCTCGTATATTCTAAGTTATTTCGATATCCGATCTTGGAAATAAACGAAACATTTTCTAGAGAAATGGCGCAATATTTTTTCCATAGCATCTGGATGATAAAGACATATTTTCAAAGAAAATATTCTTTAAGGTTTAACCAGAAAAGTATTGTGTTCATATTGCGATAATAATTTAGCTTCTAAGTAACACAGACTTACTGCTGAAAACTATCAGAATAAGTTGTAGTAATGTTTCTGTTACATCGCTATATCACGTATTATATTTAATTAATATTACAATACTGAAAATCATATACAGTTACAGACACGTTCAGTTCTATCAAATAAATATATTCATGACTGCGTTCGAAATATTCAATAGAAAAGTCGATTACTACAAAACATGATTGTATTAAAATCCAATAATTCGAAATTGTACATTCATCTTTTGCAGTAGCAAGACTTAAGACAACTGACTGTTTTAACAACAATAATGCAACAGTAAGAAAACTACAATAGTTTATCTTGACGTTCCTAAAAAGAGAAGGTGCAATACTTGACCATATTAAGCTTGTAATATATAAAGATTTTGTACTACTTCTATAATCTCTCTTTCTTTTACAAGTTCTAGACATGAAATATTACATTAAGCGGCGCAGCATATCAAGTCAGTATATTGCAGAGCTAACGGTTCGCGAGCCGTGTTCCCATCGCCGGGACATTAAATAGACTGTAAAGAAGGCTTTAATACTTGTCCCAATTGAAAAACTCGTCTGCTCTCGACTTTCTCTGAATAACAGTTGTAAAATGCCTGTAGCCTGTACGATACCGTTCAACGCAAATTAAACTCATTAAAGATCACTTGTTAAGCTTAACTCATTTAAAATGGACGATAATATTCAAGATATTTTGGAGTTATTACTACACGTAAATATATTAATGACAGTTAATACTTATGTAGTTCTTCTCCTCGTTAAACACGTTTAATATATTATCATTTTGTTACCAATAGTCCTCGGTATGTTTATTCGTAAAAACTTTGAGGAAGCTCCTCCAAGCGTTTTACAAATAAAATTATATATAATAAATGCTTAATTTTTTTCAGTGACTGTTCGATCAAGGGTCTAATTAATTCTAATATGCATGTATATGCATAAGGATAACTATAAAATAATATAGAATTCTATTTAGATGCAAATTAAGAGGTTTTCAATACCGATACCTTACAGTAGGTAGCTATAGGTAGGTACATATTGTACCTAGATATTACATAGGGCATTACATATACTATATATCTTCATGTCATAAGTATATTCTATATATATACTCTATTAACAAAATGTATATAACTATTCAAGGACTTTTATTGATCATGAATGAAATAGACGTAACCCAAGAAAATTTACTAGGTACATATACATTATTTATATAGCTACTTAACATCAATTATAATATCATAATTAGCATTTTTCTATCTTACGTATCTACCACTACGACTTAATATATTTAATATGGACTTATAAAGGTAATACGGCAGTTCTTAGCATGTTGCCACGGACCGGACGACGTCAACATAAACCAATCCTAACCTATTGGCAGGTAATATTATACGTCGGCTTATGCGTAAAATATACCCACCAATTTACATTTAAAATGACAAAAATACTAAAGTATAATATTCACCTTGTCGTAAACTCGCTAGCGACGTTTGCGTAAAAGGACACGGTAACCTGCGAACAAATTATAAAATTATCCATGTATTATGTATTATATACCAACCATGTTGTAAATGATATGGGTGTAGGAACAGGTGTATGGAGTCACTCTGGCGTATCCAATCGGTAAATTGTAAAACGTTTATGAACTAATACCGACCGGTGTCAATTAATTCTTTAATTACTACAGACCTACATGATACTTCATGTATTATAATAATGATATGTGTAGACATTTATTACATAGAATATTGTTAAATAATCGTGGCGTGTGAGAAGGCTGTATTGAATTCAGAGTCGACGGAAAGTTTTGTTTCGAAAAACTGTTAAAACTTTATAATTGCGTATATGGGCGATATTTAGCCAGGTAGTTTACGTTTAAATAGTAGGTATATTCAAGTTCTGTATATAAGCTTTTTAGGTTTAGGTTAGTATGTGAATGTTTTCAAGCTTAATGCAGTCAGGATTGGAAAATTATAATTTAAGAGAGAATGTCTGGTCATTTAACTTAGTCAATTTGCGGATGTAAAAGGAAATTTATACGCGACATAAGGGCCAATTACGAAGAAAGTTTGTATCACGAGGTTTCATTACGACGTGACTAACGAGCCTCCGCGTGTAGAACTGCGCATTAAATCATCGTTGCACATTACGCGTCGCCCGCGAACATACTCAGTTTATTTTTAAAGATGCCGCACTTCTCCACCCACAAGCTTCCCATTGACAACTTCTACGGTAACAATTTTATTTCCTAGCTCCATTCGAAGCCGGTAGGAATATAAATAAATCCTTTTCTAAGTCATTCGATACGGCGGTAAGTCACGAAGTTTACATAAAATAGGTGATTTGCGCCGAATGCCACGGTTATTTTTTCTGTTTTTCGTTGGGGGTGCTACCCTATATTTATGAGCCAAAAAAATCATGTTTACAAGCCTTTTTTAGGTAACATTCTCGTGTATACGTGTGGGGAGTCGTTAACTGTTTTGTTTTACCTAACAATTAAGCAAGCGCAGTGATGATTGATACTCTACAGTTTTACATTTGCGTACTATTCACATAGTTTTATTATTTATTACTAAATACTATTATAAGTTATCGGTATGCGTGTAGATGATTTTATGGATGTAATTAATTCGTGCAGCTGTTTGACATTCACTCGTATTACAAGCATAAAATAGCTACCAGAGATTAGTGGTTAAGTCCAATACTAATTGGAAAACTTAAGATCCATCTGCGTCGAAAGTTGGTCCATGTTCATCAAAGTTTATACTAATTCCGGCCCGGACTAAACTTCGGTATCCGTAATCCGGGCGAGGGTTTAGTTAACTGAGTTTTTTTTACTTTTTCCATCAAGTACGGGTAAATAGAGCAGCAGAACTATGGCGGAGGGCACTCGACTTGACATTTACGACTCAATCCCAAAACATAGGCCGCCGGCTGGCCAAACGGGGTGTAATTTTACTGATTTGGTTAGACCTCTCTCCCTCCCCGCAGCATCGTTTAATGCAGTGCGTAGCATGGCACCCGGATGTGAGTTAAGAGGTCTTTATACACTGGTGGGTAGAGTATTTCAATGGCCGGAGTGTCAGGACGAGTTTGCCGCGTATTACAAGCTGTCAGCTCGGGTTATCTTCACCACAAGTATATGTTATCGGAGTGTGTGTCCCACGGTTGGTCGCCAGAGCGAGACTACGCATAGAACAGAGCTGTTTATACTCTAACGTTTTATAATAAAACTGTCGCCGGCCGAAATCTCAACAGTGATAGAGCGGTTTCGATTATAGACGCGTTGATTAAGTTTTAAGCTTCGGTGCAAGAAAATAAATATATCAACTTGTTGTAAAAATAAGTATAGATACCTAATACTTTTCAGTGAAATTATTTATCTGAAATGTTGCTAAAATAAAATAATACCTACAACAACTTTAACTAGCATATCCAGAAACTTGCAATATTACCCAGTAAATAGTTACTATAGATAGAAATATACTGCAATAAATAATGCTAGCTCTCTAGAAATTCAGCCATGATAGCCTTAATTTAAGGCAAGACGTTAGCAGGAACGTAGTGATGTTTGAATTAACTGAGCCTTAAGTGAGTAGATACGTTTATGGATAAAAGCATAGGTATATTTGATATCTAAGCCATAACATATTTACAATAACAAGATCGCGAGGGTGTAGGAGGAGGTCCGAGCGGTTAATGGTGCGAAAACTGACTGGATCATATCCCTGGGTTTACGACTCGAGAGTAAACGGCGATTCATTTGCAATTCTAACTGCGACTTAGATACGAGTCGGCAGTTGCCTCGCCGACGTCAAAACACGCCTGTCGTGTCTCTGATTCGGTATTATGAATGTTATTAGCCGTGTATTATAACAATAAATTGCTTAGATATAGATACACGCTTGACTTTTATTGCGCGAATGCTAGATTCAAAGCTTTTACACTGTGATTTGTAGTTGCTTTTAACGCGAAATTGTATAGATAATACAATTAACAACAAACACGTACAACATGTTCCTTTAACGAGTTTGGCGTTCGTCATCGTTCACAGAACAATACAATTTTCCACACCGGATTCCATAATGTTAAGGTACACATAGTAAGCAAGTAGTCGAAAAGCCGGTGGTCCATCTCGGTTAGAATTCTAATCACGCTCACGGGGCGATGTTATCGTCAAGGACACATATTGTGATTCGTAATCGTAACCCAGGCCGGAATAGATCGCCCGATATCAGCCGATCGACGAATTAGAATGTCTATGAAGTCTCTATGTTGCGTTTGCGTGAAACAATTTTCATGCGTCGAACAAATTCTGTCGGAGAACTTTATTGTTTGCAATACCTATGTAAATTTATCGGTTGGTATATCGAGCAAATAAATGTTCCTACTTTACGAACAAAAATAAAGTTTGATTAAATTTAGGAGTAAAAAATATTGGTTTAGTCATGTTAAAGAGACTCCAGTAGAGGGTAGGTACCTACTAGGCTTTTATTGGGCATAGAAAGCATGATGATGATGTCCTGATGGCGTAGATAGGAATATTAAAATCTATAGCGGCTTTTAAATTAAGAATCAGGTTGACATTAAATTCCATCTGTCTTGTAGCTAACTTTACTATGACAATATTGTACTAAAACTACTTATAAATATTTTAGCATTTAGAAGAGCCCTCATCAAAACCTGAGAAAGCTTATTATAACTAAATTGTCTATAAAACATATCGTCTGGGGTAATAAATGTCTGCGTTTTCTGAGGACTTGTGACCGTAAAGGACATCTGAATATACTTATTATATAAAGATTTTAAAGCCACACAGGAAAACCGAAATTATACGTCTCAAACCAACATTTACTTAAAGTATCTGCCTCTGTAATTTTACCTTAGCGAGTAACTTGAGTGGTATAACAGAAGCATGTAATAACATATACCGTTATTTTTATTTCAGAGCTTATTTCAAACATTGTTATATATTGTGTGGTAACCTATACTTTGCTTCCCTGTAGATATTGCTTCACTTGTATCAAGACGAACAATTAAGATTAGGTACATGTTAGTACCGTGACGTAACATGTAGAGCTACTTTCCCTCAATATATATAATAGATTAAAACTTCACTTGTACTCTGTTCAACTATGCATTTGACTAACTAAATGTCCTGACTGCATTTTGCTCATCTAAAATTATCACGCACATTTCTTGCATATAGCGTATAACCAATCGGGCCTAATTAAATCGTTCTCGTAAATATCACAATCGCAACAATGTTGAAACTTTTAATATTTGCAAGGTTATAAATTCAGACAGCGACTAAATATGACAGGGCGGCATACCGCCCGTTAAGATTTTAATTATTGTAAGATATCAAATATGTCTCTAAATTTTAAATTTATTTATTTATTAGTTTATTAGCATCAAATGTGGTTGATTGTATAAATGATCGTTTTGCTTAACAATATTATTAAGTATTCCTATCGACATATGGATTTATAATTTTGTAGAACTTATTAATGATCTTATAGGTATATACATCGCATTTACGCGAAGATATTTTATTGGTTTGCCAATCCATAGATAAAACCATATGGTAAAAAATACGTAAAGTACGTGTTGGTTAATCAACATTTTTATTTATTCATTCAGGTCATTAAGTTGTCAGCATATATGTCATAAAAATTATGACCAAATTATGCAACGCTTAATCAATTAAGTGCATCATTAAACCAATTACATATTAATGAATCTATTAATTTTATAGTTTATCTAATAAATAATCATAAAACCATTTACATTATTTTTAATTTAATCAAAAGTATGACCTATGATTATTATTTTTATAAATAGTCAATGAATAATGTTTCTACAGAATATAAAAATTAATTTTCATAAAACACAACAACCTAACCATTCTGTATTATATACCTGAACCTTGAAATGATTAAGTTTCTCAATAACACTACCGAATGTTGATATTCTCAATACAGTATCTATATCTCAATGTATACAGCAACCCAATCATACATTTACATATAACTGTACCAACCCATCGACTTCACGTAAAGATGACAAACATTTCCAACATATATCTTACGATTGGAGATATACATAGAGTGCATGCAATAAATATGTAAATGAAGATGTGGGTGGATACGGCATCGTTATAGAAGACTGCAGCACGCCTTACTGTGGACATAATGCCGATTGACCCGCGTTACCTGACAGCCTGGTATTCGCCATTTTGTATACCGTCAGAGCCATGTACGACGAAATGACTGACCTCCGTCTGTATGGTACGGTACCAAACACCCTTTGACTAATACGATGCTATTGAATGATTCGAGGAGATAGGTTATAGAATATGTATATTACTGATAAAGTTCTAAGGCTCAGTACAAACTGATAGAAAATGCTAAATGATATAATGATAGTGAGTTACACGCGACGCGGTTGATGAGCGGTAGTGAACTGATTTTTTTATTAAACCAAAGAATTACGAATGCGTTGTGGCGAAAATGCTGACATAATATAAAGTAATTTTGCAATGTACGGTTGCACCGTACACCGTCCTTAATAAGACTTATTCCCTTACGAAACATTATAGGTTTAATAATCATTTAGTTTGTCGCAATGGATAATATTGGTTTGTTTATTTGACTGAATCGTAACCGAATGAAACCTGCGTAGGTTGAACTGAATCATACATGCATGCTAGTAAAAACCCACATTTCCACACGTCATTAAGGATATGTGTAAAATATGGATATACCATTGGTCGTAGCGATTCAGCATATAATTTTATTGATATTTGTATTTTGCATCTTTGGATTCTTATGCATTTTATAATACTGTTGTCAATGAAACACTTAGTCGGATACCTACTTGATGTTCAACATTATTTGCGAGCTTATACATCTAAGCTGCAACCATGGACGATTAAACTGCCTTTCACATAAAAAAGCTAAATTTATTTAATGAAACGCAACATTAAACAATTCCTAGAACATAATTTAAAAAATTAAACGTTGCCACACACCGAAAATAAAGCCTTATTTTCATAAAAACAGCCTAGCAGTCAGTAATGAAAGCTCAAAGTTAATTGCAGTAAAGAATAAGGTGGTTGGTAATGAATGAAAGTAAGCTTTATGAAGTAAAAAATAAAGTTGAATTTCAAACCTTAGTATCATGTTCTGTGTGGCGTCGCCGCCTCACCTGTTAGTAAGGTCGACCGCGTGTTTGCCGCGCCCGAACCTTACCCGCAACACGCCTGCAACAACGCAAACCTTTGATTAAAATAAATACATGTTAAAGAAAATAGAAGTGCCTAGGCCAAGCACCGTGAAGAATTTCCTTTGTTCTACGTAAGCCGACCTTTTTTATACCTTTTTAAATCATAGTAATTATTATAAAGTAAATTCTACGCATAATCTTCCAAGGTTGAGGTTAGGCATCGCTAAATGGATGACTATGCAAACAGGTTATAAGTAAATCTCCATAACTTAGAGGGGCGTTAGTATAAGATAACATTAATAACACCCTTGCCGCCTGTTTTGGACTTCTCTAGACTTCTAATCGGTATCGACGTAAAATCGATATCCTGCTAAAAGACACAACAAATACAAAGAATAATTCATAATATAGTTGATTAATTACACAAAAGGCCAAACACATCTAAATAAAACGCAAAGCAGATGGACATATAAAACTATTTATCCTATAGTTATAAGTAAGTATGCATATTTATAGTCAGATAAGATATATCAGATATGTATGACATAGGCTCTAAAAGATCATGACCGTTTATGCCCACGTATAACCACGCAATGTACGTATGCAACATAGTTGCAAGAACATATGACCACAATAATTTACTTAAAAAACATTTATAGAATTTTTACTACGCAGTAAAACTGGTAAAGGAACACACTCCCTTGTGCCTTCCATGATACCTATACGTTACTCGTTAAGTAAGTTTATTTACTGGAACAAGATATGAGATGCAATCGTGACAAACATTTTCTTTGTTCTTTACTTTGTAACATGTAAGCTACGGGTTAAAAATTTGAGCACCGTGAGAAATTGAAGTAATTTATAGAAAAATATCCATCTATAAGTATATAACTTGCACAGTCATGTGTGGCAACTACATCTTAAAATCATACTTAGATGAAATAGTATTCTGTAAGCCCTCCGGTTTCTGGTTTGAGAATTACATGTTGAGTACCTACGACTCAAAATCTACTAAAGTATTACTTAAACGTCATTTTGTTTGTTTCTATGTCTAGTTACCTTAAACTGTAATTAAATTTAAGTAGATATTTGAGCAATATACTTATAATCAAGTAAATCCTCAGTTGAAAGTGCTTAGATGAAATTCTATTCTGAAATATTTGAGAATACTTCTTTGACATTTGCTACTTTTCTTGATTCAGAAACTTGGGGTATTAAGACAAAAATGTATTAATTTTACTTAACAATAGGTACATCGCCTATGCTATAGAAATCTTAAATATCTACTCAACATTTAGGTATACATAGATTAGACATGTTTTTTTCGATATCAGGTTTCCGCCCACATTTGAATTGTTCAATTTAATATGTAAATTCTCTTAAAATATGCCTAATGATTTAAAAAATGCAGTAGGCATCTTAAAAATATATTTAGCAATGTAAAAACCTAATGCTACTCACATAAAAAACCAATTAAATGCTTATCTGACATTCGATATATCTCTATTATCTTTTGTTAATCACAACATTTAAAATCGAAATATATGGTAGGTAGTATATATCATTGGCGTATTTCATTACTAAACAAAGAGAGATTCGCAAGAAGTTTTAACTAATATTATGAATGCGAATGTGAGTTCGTTTGTTGGTTACGCTTTTACACTTTAAATACTCGATCGATCATCATGAAATTTCACACACACGTTGCCAGGGGAACAGAAAAGGACAATGAGTACATTTTATCCAGAAAAGTACTGTTGATGAGGAACAGAAATTTATTGACAATATCTACATTAACGCGAGCGTACCATACCAACTAACCATTTTCTGAGTAACTAGCTTCTGCTAGTTTAAAATGCACGAACCTGATACTAAATGATTACAATTATCTAAGAAGGTACACTTATATGCATACTAGAATTGGGATCGACTCGAAATAAATAAAGCGTTTTTTTTTGTAGAGTGCCGATGGTAAGCGTCAGCTTCATAGCATTTAGCGACACTATTTAGGTAAATTAAGGCTATAAATTAGCAAGAATAGCGGAGACGACAGTCCACGTTAATGTGCCAACAGCCCCTTTTTACCGCACAGCGTTCCGTTTATTTTTCATTCGAAACATTTTAGATAACGTTTTATTTATTCATTTATTTATCTTATCCACTCACAGTTAAGGTTTTAGAGGTCTATGCGGCAGATATGTTTCCAATCGCCATATAATAGTGACTGATTGTATGTATCGAATACAAATTATATTATTAACTTTCACTTTTGAATAGCTAATCGTAGTTTATTCAGTATACATTAACAGTATGCAAGCATGAAGTCAGAGCGGTGTATATAGTTTCATACCTTAAATAATAAAAAACTCTCTCTCAAAAACACGATTCGTGATAAAAACGGTATAAGAAGCAAGACGATTCAAAACAGATTCTTATTAGGTATACGTTACACATTATATGGACCATTTATATGGTAAAACTTTTAAATAGTATTAATCTGATTATAATAATATGCGTTATTGCTCTATCAAAAAGGTTAAAAGCATTAACTCGTATTTTAAGATAACTATTTAATAATATAAATTCATTTAAAGACACTGAAATATCTGTCGTTTATATACATTGTTTATCGGGGTGTTACGTTTGTGGAGAGACCCATTAGTGGAGTAGGAAAATGGCAATGAATATACCACCCTTCAATGCTCTAGAAATCTCAGCCATAAATGCCCACAAGCGCTAAATTTATTTTTATCGTTTGTACCACTTAAGGTATAAGATTGAAAACTGCTGCGATATTTCCCGGCAATTTGCTCAGCTGTTTTTTCTACGGAGCAATAAAATATTTACGGGGCGGGATGAATTCATGAGTGTATCTGAGCGTCCCCAATCCTCCACTTGGACAAATTAATTCATTTTCATGAACAAACATTATTAATATTCAACGTTATTCATCAGGCAAATATTTTTTTTGCGAGCGCGTTTTGTTTCTGTTTACAATTATGCTATACAGCATTCAGGTGTTCAAGTAAATTATTATTTAGTACATTATTTATTTATAAAATAGGAAGGAGATTCTACGACATGTACACACGTATGTACATATGTATTTAGGATGATGTATGTTTATGTTAAAACCAAGTAAAGTACAAAACAAGACAAGAAGAGAAAAAAAGCATTCGGATTTTTATTTCGTGAATAAGAATAAGCGGATTTGTAGGTATCGTCAGGTTTTACAAATGCACACATTTGAGGTCCAATGCTACGTATACCGATGTGCCGATTCGGAATTAGTGTCATTGTTATCAGTAGGTAAATGGTATTCTTCTAAATTAAAACATACTTCAAATTTGAACATAAATTGTATTTCAGTTTACATAAGACTAGATAGGCACTCTATTTTGAACAGCACAACGTTAAACACTGCAACAAAACGACTATGTATCTAAAATCATTATAAAACCAGTTTCTACAGTACGTACAACTAAATTTAAAATTCTTTCCCGAATCTGTTTCAACCTTTTACACTTCAACTCTGTAAACTTAATGCAAAAATTGCCATCGAATATTCACCTCATGAAATATTCTTACACCAGTTCACAATATAAGTGCGACACATACGAATACCTAACAAATCCGCCACATAATGTAACAGACATGATGCAAAAAAGCGAGTGCATTGTACTGAGTGGTTCTAAGAAGTGCAATATCAGGGATCTTTCTGTCGGCGCGCAGTCGTTACGCCGCGGATGCAACGATGCACTTACAGATAGGACTTGCATGCCCACTTGCTTATATGCCACCTATATACTGCACAAGTAATGAGATAGCGTGATTCAGATTATATGGAGTTGACGCCAGTGTAAGTGGATGTGAAATTGTCGTTACAGCCTCCTTTCTGAGGCGTACAGGCCTTGGTACTGTATTTGGTACGTACAATAGGTAACTAAACGAATGGTTTATAGGTGAGTTTAAAATATATAAGTTTGTTCAAGGATTTTAAATGTAATTACGATTTGGTTACACATTATGAAACTGTAATTTGTCCATCTAGGAAATAAATAATTAGACTCCTAATGTATTATTTTTTATTAAAGCTCTGATACCTACATCTCCGGCCACTGGTCAATGACGGTAATCTAATACGAATCAATTTTCAAATTTAAATATCATTGTATAGTCTTTTTTATCAAGCTTAAATACCTCACGTAAGCGAACATAAATGCGCAAGTTTAGTATTTTCATGTACTAATAAAAAGAACAGCGTTTTAAGAAAATCAGTAGACCTAACCATGATTCTTTGGTAGGTATAAATAACAATTTTACTAAACGAATAACACGCAGCAATAGTAACTCAATGGAGCTAAATTAAAAAGGAAACAGATTCGAGATTAACCCACGGACACATTTCTCATAGAATACGACAGTGATTCGTCCAACTAAATTGTGTACGTAGGGACATAAATTCAGTGTACCTACGTAGGTTAAAAGCTAGTGTAGGCGGCGTATAACCGCCAATGTTTGTCAATTGTAGTAGGCCAGACTTATTTGTTTATGTGACATCGATTTCATGTCGAAGGCTAATTACGTGGAAACAAATGAAAACTTATTTAGATGGAGTGACTTTTGTCACGCCAATGGGTGGCACGTTGGCGTGACAAAAGCACGAATTATAAAATCTATTATGATTTGTAGCTTTGATTACATATAATAATTATTCATTTATAAAATGATAACGTAACTATTTACCTAATACCGCTTCCCAGATATGTATAGCTAAAGAAGTTGGTGTGTAAAATTGCTTAGTAAAATTTCCATACAAGATTACGGATATCGATGTTTTTTCGGATTTTTTTACTAGGTTTTTTTTCTAAACCATCCCGATACCATCTTTTGCTGCGACGAAAAAACAAATTATTCAAATTGACGGAACCTTTTTCGACTTATTTTAGACTAACGCACGTCAATCGATTTTTATATAGGTATAGGTATAGATAATTTGATTATAGGCAATTATTTGAACACAATTCCAACCCCAAAAGATTTAATATTGCCAAAAATGAGCGTCAACCGTAAGAAAAATCCAAGCCTTACAGGCGAAATATCGATTGAGATTATATTCCGGTTTCAAATAGGCTATAAACATAAAGCTTGTTAGGACATTGATGATTGCACTTAATGTTTATTAATGCACAGGAACATATCGCTTTCTGATAGGAGTCGTTAGCCGATAGGGTGGTCTAACTAAAGATCAGCACAGTTATATAATACATAATTCAACACAAATAAAAACATGACGGATATGTGACCTACCTATGCGCATGCAACTGCATCAAACTTTATGACCTTATCATAATTTAGAGAGGGCGGGCTGATGAATGCTCGCCTTTGTTTCGCCAAGTTTATGTCCAGGTTTATGGCGAGGTCGCTACGCAACGTGACATATACGTACCTACGTACTTTTAGATGCATGTTATGGTCAAAGGGTCATTAGGAATATAATAACAGTTACAGGTAGGTATGACGTATTTTGCGCGGCCCGTCGTGTATCCTTGTCACGTTTACCGAGACGTTTTTTTGTTTAAATGCATGTGTATATTGTTCACGATTTTATGTTTACATCTTATTTAGATGTATTGTAGTATCAGTAGTAGGTACTTTGATTTGATACTAAAGCAAACCTTAGCTTTTAAGTTAAATTTAATAATACATTGTAAACACAGTACGACTACGAGCGGATAATATAACAAAGGCTCATTCATCTATACTAGTATGTCTTCTGTATTAGAATATTTGATAAACGCAGATTTTGTTTCGAGCACAAGCGACACTTCGTTGTCTGCCCGACCTTACTGCCTTACTTTACAAGAGCAGTAAAGTTCTAAATTTACAATAAATAAACTCGAATTATCACTAGATAATTTGAGTTTATTTATTATAAATTTTGAACTTGCTTTGTAAAAATGTAACGCTTTAAATATATACCCTTTGAATGACCTCGTGTTGTGATAAATACTAGGAAACATTAGAACGATATATTTATACTTGTATTAGACTTAATAATATGTTTAAGTCTAGGTACCTACTAGTTACTTATTCATTGAAACATTTGTACCTATGTTATAAACGTGTTTTTGTATATATCAACACAATTTATAGACAGAGGTAAATTACACATATTTACACGCGCATACATATGTAGGTATATTATGATTATCGACATAAACTGTGAATATAGCAGATAGAACTGTAGTAAATCTGTCAAACTAAGCTTCAAATGACTTACTTTGCTATGTGTGCGTGCGTGTTGGATTATATACCTAAATAGTCTGTGTGCGATTTAGGCGGTGCTTATGAGTAGGTAGGTATGTATGTTACTGTTAGAATACGCAAATCTCTACTTTTAAAACCGTACTCATAATGATTACTAGTGAACGTTATTCACTAGTAATCATTATCATTTATGTACACAATAATAACATATTTATATACACACGGACACAGATAAAAACGTAAGAATTCAATTACTTATAGCAATAACACAGATGGTGGACGCAATGATTCAATATAATTCAACCAACATATGTCAGACGGCGACTTATGCGGAATTTTATTAAACCAACTTATTTGGCAAACAATATGGTGGTCGCCGTACCAGATTGAGACATACTGCCCAAACCACTTAATTAAGCTTAATTAAAATACTTAAGACAATCTTATGTATAAATCGTATTTGTTTTCTTTGACGTTCAGACACTTTTGCGTTCCGTTGTGCCGCTCTTGTGGGTTTATTTTCGATTTGAGATCGATACAGTTATTTTTACCCCGCATCGCTGTAGGTAACGAAATACACGCTTAATAAGAGAAACAGACGACATTACATCGAACGCTAGCAACACGTGCGAGAAAATTCATATCAACAACGAGCAAAGTAAACTTTATTCCTTTTAATTAGTAGACATAAAGCATTTTGTATTTTCATTTACACCCTGTTTCAGTGCCGGTGTTCGTTACATCTGGCCTGAAAATTATTTTAGCCGAGCTCCTAATTTTGGTACATTTGCGATGAGCTTAACAAGAACGAGCGAGCGGCGCGCTTTTCATCTTTGAAGCGCAACATTTACATTTTCGTCTCATTTATTTGCTATTTCGGGCCAAGCCCTCCCTCTCCCCCTGCACTCCTCGCCCCCCTCTCACTCCCTCACTCCAATGAATAAGTCTCAGCGTGCGTCAGACGAGAGTAAAACGAAATTGGGAAGGAACGCTCTATAAAGTCTAATTAAGTTTGAAGTGAATGCACAAATGTAAGGAAATATAAAAATGTCCGTAACAAACGAGAATTTATTCTAGAGCACTTTTGTATGGAAATTTATTTAGTATCAAAAATGTTTACTACTCCGTTTCTTTTGGGCTCTTATCGCATACTTTCACCGCAGTGATTTGAAATATTACGAGCGCACGCATTCTAGCTGCCAACGCGGTAGCCTTTACAAATGAAGTAATTAATCAAAGCACATTATGTAGGATATGACTTATTAAGCATATAATAAAACCGAAAAGTATCCTTTTAAATAACCATAAATCTTACGTAAAGTAAACATAAATCAAATTGTACAAAAACAATGGTTCGCAGGCATCGCTTAGGTGCAGAGGAAGCGAGATGGTGCATGATCAGAATGTAATCGCCTAATTCCGGCTTTTATTAAGATATTTTTACGAAGAAAAGCCGTCCTTTTGTTATTCTACAGTCGTTTCGTATAAAAATAACGCGTCCCTTAACGCGAACCTTTTGTCTCGGGGCGGCTCCCGCTACCATAATAGATATTATTTCGTTGCCACCCTCTCTTACTTGACATTCGTGACTTGCAGTTGGCAGGATGCAACCGTAACGCGTGATTGAATTATCAATATAGAAATTAAAAAGTTTCGGCGTTCATACTTTGAACACAATCACAGAAAGTTAAACAAATAACTCTAACTATCTTCTATTATTTACTTCTAATTAGTTTAACCAACTAATTTCGTTTCATAATTAGTGCTTTAAAAAATAAATTCTTACGTTTATATTCACTGTTTCTATGGAATTCAAAATGTCTACGTAATAAGAATGTAGTATAAAAGCGTATCGCCTTAAAATAATTGAGCCAACACATTATACGTTTCCATAAATTCCATTCCAGATGGTACAAATAACTTGAATGGCGGAGGGTTACCTTTGTATAATACGGGGCACATACAGGCCCAGATTTTTGTGATAGAAAAACGAGGCCCGAACCGCCCCCGAATATAAATCGCCTTGTTATATTTTCCGGGACATTGGGATTCATGAAGTTTGTGGGCCCTGACGATATGATTCTTCAGAAATAGGAACTTTTATACGACCTGCCTACGAAAATAAGTTTAGACAATACCTACATAACTATATGTATATACATTTATTATATTGTACATACTATAATGTACTTCGCCGCATTTTCCTTATACAATTTATGCTGAGCTACACTTGAGGTTGGTAAATGTACTTACCTACTTGAGTTTGTTATTTTGGGACGTAAAGAATTCAATTTACTTACTTCTTTTATATTAGACGAATTTATTCTGATGAAATAGTAATTGAGTTTTATTTTACACGTCTACTACTACTACTACTTATTCAATTATTCATCTTTATAATTTGAATAAATGAATAGTAGGTATACATTGCTTTCCGTCTATTTATATTTTTATTTTAGGTATAAGAAAGACTAATAATAGGTATCTAATCGTCATCTATTTTTATTTGCCGGGAGCAACACCATGTTATCTTAATCTGGACATGGCTAGAATACCTTCAGTATTCTTGTATGGATTACAAGTTATATTCGTTAGAGTTTATAAACGAAGCACGATACCAGAAGACGTGAAACTGATCTGATATTAGATACATTTTGAATAGAAGAGGTTGACTAAGACAATCCTATTTTCGTGTGTCACGAAGAACAGAGACATACGAGTGTTAAGTCACTTTAGACATACAAAACGTTGACGTATTTAGATATACTGATCAATCACTATGCAAATATGACTTCATGATTCTTAAATATTCTATTTTATTTCGAATAAATGGCTGATCTATGCTTGACTACAGGCATAGATTAAACTGTGATCAAATTAAAATTTTATATAAATCAATTGACTATACAGTCAGCTATATTTGACCTAAGTTATATAACATCTAAGGGGATAGTCTGTCGGTACTTACAAACTTTAAATTATGAGGATACTGAAGATTTGTTAATTGTTGTTAAATAAGTAATAACAAGTTCCATGATAATAATTATAATCTTGAACTATTTATGCATATATTTATATAATAACTATGGTTAATTGTACATAACTTAGTTCCTAATAGTATATTGTAAGTGCCCTTAACGCCTGTGGCACAGGTTTACCCTAGTAGGTTCAGGCACCCATATTATATTACCTATATTCAATACTTTATGAACTGTATTCATGTTTTACCACTGTAATCAATAAATAAATTATTATTATTAATAATAATAATAATTAATTATAACGTGTTAAAGCGATACCTATACCTAACTATAACATTTTTTGTTATAATTAAATACCTACAACTTTACCTACCTAGTTACCATGTCAATCTGAAATGTTTCAACCCTGCATATCATTTGAATTTTCTGGTAGAATCTTAAATAAAATTGTTATATTTTACATGCAATTCAGAGTTAACTAAATTTAAGCACAATATCGAGATGTTGTAAAGGCTCTACAGTGAAATTAATAGTCTCGAAAACTCCTTGCCAAGAATACTTTTACCAAATTGTATGAAATTTCGCATAAAATTCAAATAGAATCTCATAATTATGAATCTAAATGTTACTCCCTTATACGGAGACGGGGGTGTTCAGCGCCCTTTTGAGTTCATCCTACTCTCTTTGTACTTCATTATAATGCAAAGAAATGTAAATTATGCCTCAAATATACCGTTTATAGTAGGCTACTTTATTTTGTAACTCAATCTAGTGAAGGTTGTGAATAAAATTTTAATAGTAATGATTGTTTAGAGTACAAAATTATAGACATGTGTGTAGAAGCTAACATTAACTCGGGTAACTAAGGTAAATACTGAACATTACCTACTATTATCAAGAGATTGGAATCCTAGATATCCGCAATTATCAAGAAATTAAAACTTCCATAGGCCCTCTATTTGTGATACCATAAACATATCTCATAATCATTAAACTCTAAACAAATTAACTGTGTAGTACTTTCTTGTTTTAATCTAATAAAGTAATTAACGTTAACGGTTTTATATTATACTAATACGGGTGTCAATGAAATTGAGAACACAAACTCGAATAAAAACATCTTTATAGGTACTTTTGTATGCTGAATACATTATAGGTATAACTGACTAGATGTGCTCGCGGTTTCACTCGCGTTTATGGTTACTGCGCCGCCCCTGTGGGTCGTAGTTGATGTTATATCGATAAATAGGCTATCCAACACTAAAATAATTAAACTCGTAGTTCCTGAGATTAGCGCGTTCAAACAAACAAACAAACTCTTCAGGTTTATAATATTAGTAGGTATAGATACCTATAAAAAAAATATTTAAACAATAATCATTTATCTTTATTTATTATTGACAAATACACTAAATGGATTTAAAAGTATTGCAAAGGGTTGTTTTTTGATACATATTTTGACCATAATTGTTATTTTGATTAATTAAGTGTAACATTTGCATGCCAGTTGGTAAAATACAGTGCACTATTTTGCTTTATGTACCATCATCTCTAACCTGTATTTGGCAAATAAAGAATTTTGATTTGATTTGATTTGACATCAATGTAACATTTTGATTGATAAATTTAATAGAATTTTATATTGATAAGTTTAAAGCTACGTTTTACCGATTACCCATAATTGTTTTGTACCCATGTTCTTTGTTATGAAACGAATTTACTGACTGATTCGTCGTAAGAAATTTTATTAGCATACGCGTTTATTGTAATATCGTTGGCTCCATCGGCAATTATGACATTAGATTTGTTTGCATACTTCAGAGAGAACACGGCATTTAAAAGACCAAAGTACCTATTAATTTTGCTTTCATATGTGGCTCAAAGTTTAATGTAAAACTTTATACGAAACATAGCGCCGAATATAAAACCAGCACGCAATAACTCAATTGCTACTCTGTAATGTAGATAGCTAGTTATAATAAGTATACCTACATCTATGTAGATCTGAGGAACCAGTTTAAGGGCGAGGGCCGCCGACCAAGTTATTAACATTCGTATGTAAATCAGGCACAGCCTCAACTCAGCACAGCCTTTATCATCTCGTTAAGTATGATAAGTAAAGTGGATCTCTTTTTTACTTAAAAAAATCTCTCAGCTGAATATTTTTAATAAAATATTCAGAGTACCTACCCTCACAATTAAGTATGCAAATTAAATTAAGCAGCTCTGCTCCTACCTACTTTGTTTGTTTGTATTAAATATTGTGTGTGTAAGAATGTCACTATATATAAGGATTTCGAAGGTTGAAAACGTGTTTGAAGTTTATATATGAAATATTACAAAAAAGAGGCTTTGCGGCATGAATTATAATATATGTATTTGATTAAGATAATTATATTATTGAAATGTGACCTATTTGACGTCAATGTACAATGCGATAGGTCCTAACATTTCGTAACATAAAAAAGCTTTTAGAAGTTAGAAACGCAACGGACTTTCTACATTTGCATAATTTAAACAAATGTATTGTAACGTAGATAATTTTATAGTAGACTGACGGCGACAATAGACGAACTCTTTTCAATAAAGCGTCTAAGGATAAATTAACAAAAGAAAACAGGGCAACAAAACACAGTTGTGTAACATCGCACAAAGCCTTACAAAGGGTAGCCCGGTATGAATATGAATGGGTTGTTTGGTGAAATTGGGCCAAAAACAACGACCGTGCCAACAATTTCTTTGTCTATTTTTTTTCTCGTGACTACCAATAATTCGGCGAGTAACAGTTGCCTGGGAGAAATTCTGCTTTTACGCCAGAAATATTATTTCATACCGCTCACAAAACGTTTTATCAAGACGGAAGTGTACTTTACGTACCGATTTTCTGAGTTGCGTCACATTTCCTCTATCCGTGTAATGGTAATTGAAATTCTAAGCGGCTTTTCACGGAGTAGAAATAATAAAATTTAAAATTATTATGAGAACACAAAATCATTTACGCAGATATTACTTCCAACTGATTTGGCCTGTTACTAAGTTGGTGCTTACGTAGGTACATACCTACTGCGGATAAATAAACGAGAAATACCAGATGGACGGACCAAACTTTCTCCCACTCGGTCGTCTATTAAGCGGGTAGCATCCTCAGTGTCCCAACGAGTTTCCTCAATTGTTTCGGTCGGTATTTATTAAATTACCCGGGCAAGGGCGTAACTGACGGTTTGCGGGCTAAGCCCGGTCGTGCTCTTAATAAAGCCTTAGCTTAATATTGTATGTGAGCACAATAGCGCGCATGTGTTTCTTTTGTTTTTATTTTCGGTGAGCCTAGCCGTTTTATTATCTTTTTTAATGCTGCCAGTTTTTCTTTTTCTGTGTTTTGAGTTCATTAAATTATTTTACTAACATGCAGTAAAGAAGATGTAATTGAAGGCTAATTTAACGTTTTCATTAGGTATACTTACTAAAATGTGTATTTGGGTCATTTTATTCATAAACTCATTTAATGACTTGATTTAGTAGATACCTATAGAATATTTATTTGTATTTATAACATACTGCATTTTAAAGAGATGAGAAAGATATTCCTGATATTGAGCGTACAGCTAAGGGTACACCATACCCATAGCCGACTTCGGTCCGGAAACGTTATCTTGGTTCAACTAAACAACTCACTCCAAACGTACGATATCCCTCCCAACCTTAAAAGTTACAACCGACCTTGTGTCACATTGTAATTTGTGTTCTATCGCCTAGAATAAACGATCGTAAATTGAACGCAGTCAAGAAGTAGAAATTATGGACCGTAAGACAAAAGCAATGCTGCCTCAGTAAACCTCTCTCAGACGAGTTAACCAGTTACCGCAGAGTTGAAACTATTCAAATAACTTCCAGGTTCCGTATCTACCTACGTATACCCCTGCTCTACTTACAGATATATTTATTTGAGCTCTATACAGATGCCCTGTAGAACTTCAACATATACCTATACATATATTGAACGTATGTTGGTGTCATATAATTTAGCGTACGTTCGTTTCATCCTCTCCGTAGGTAAACAACATTGTAAACATTTTGATAAATCTGTCAAAACTGCAATCACGGGCTACAAATCGCTGTCAACAAAAAGGGCACTTAGCGAGTTATAAAAACAAAAAAATGAGGTTAACGCAGGCCAAATTATTCTGCTCACGATTTAAAACTGAAAAAATCTACTTAATTCATTAAAATTACGAGACAGAAGATTGTCAGTTATGGTCGCTGAGACCAAATGTGCTGAATTGACGAGCGTCGAAGACGGTCGTAAATCTCATGAATTCTCTCTGGATGAAAATAAGACACAGTCGGGAACAGAAACTCACGTAGAATAACAAAATGTTAGCGTTTAAACTCTAGCTTTAATATTCTTACAATGCTATATGTTTACGTCTATATTTCCATACATTTTTAAAACTACGTCATAATTTTTCAGACGTTGAATAAAGAATAATTCCGACTGAAAAGCTACTGAAACAATTCAGATGTTTTTATTTGCTTAAAAATAGAAGTCCTCATAATTTCTTTCTCAGTTAATAAATTTTAAGGAATTCTTTTATAACTGTTAATAAACCAAAGAGGTACCTACATCCAAAAATACCTACCTATCGTAATAAAACTTATATTACTGGAATATACATTTCAGCACGATATTCAATGAAAAAATTATACACTAAAATAAAATACAATCGGTAAAAAAATATACCTGGAACTTTAAAGGGGATCTTACAAATAACCAGATTTTATAAATATAAGACGACCATCTTGTGACGTGGACCAATCACAGCGCGTTCTGCGTCGTATTTCAAGATGGCGGACTGGTCCCTACCTATCACGTAGCGCCATTCTTTAATATTGTATTGAAGTGCATAGATGTCTGACGTCTCAACGTCAAATGGATCTACAATAACATTAATTATGATACTTTTTCATTTAATGTTCATAAATAGGTACTTAAATATATCTCTACTTACTTAGGAAAATAGCATACGATTATTCTATAAACTCTTTGAATATTTTATTTGGAAATGTTAGTCAACAAAAGTAATATTTACTTATTAATTTATCAGTAACCATAATTTATGTTTAGCTTTTAGTTTCACGACGATTTGCATAATTTTACGATATTAGATAAAAGATAGCCTATGTAACTGACCTAGACATAGGATGCAATAAAATTAACGAATTATTATTTAAAAACAAGTTATTTATTTAAGAAGTTACATTTAATAGATAACAGCTCCCTCGAGTATATACGGTCAAGTACGTATATTGATAAAGACTAACTGAAATATAAGAACAGATGTTCGGGGTGAATGAACCTGGTGCGATGCGCCCGCGCCGTGCCCTGCCCAACGATTTATTTATTAAATATGCGTCCACATTAACCTGACAATTTATTTATAAATACTTTTAATTGCTTTATTACCTTTGACAATGTATTAATGACGTTATCTTGCTACCTTTACCGCCATAAAAACAGATTTAAATTGCATGGCAAAGTTGAACATCGATAAGGATCTTTATTATCAATGTATTCACGTTTAGTGTTTAATTGTAAGCGTAATGTTTCTCTAATTAGCATCGTTTAGTACTAAATTACGTTTACATTTATTATTACCATTATTTTCTATGTAGGTAGTTATTATTTTAGTTTTTAATTTATTTTAATTTTATACTGACCTGCGATTTGTTCGAAATTGTGGCTATTAATCACGATTACAGGTTTACAGCCGAGATTTAAAGATATCAGTTAATCTTCATATTAATTTTTAACTAACTCTAAAGATACACGAATATCGTGAAGGTCAGACTTAAATCCTATAATTTTATGATTAATTACCGTTATTAGGTATAACAACACATACCCACAAATATCCTAATAAAAAGAATGTAAGATAAAATATGATTTATAGATTATACACACATACTACTTTGAATCGCCAATGTTTAGCTTCATTCAGCGCAAAATGAATTAAATAAGAAAGTAGATTGTAGAAAATCTACTTTTTCCGACCGTACCGACTTCGTGCCGATAATATACCAAAAATATATCTAAGTAACTGCGTATCATAGTGAGGAGGGCAGAGTAGGTGGGTGATTTAAGAAAATTACATTATAAAAAGAATAGAAAGAAACCGGAGGGGTCTGGCGAGCGGCGGCGTTTCAAAGACATTATTATAAAAATGTACCAATTTAAATTCGAACATAAAGGCGGTCTGCCGAGTAGATTTACTATATCAGATGGTGCACAAATAAAAATTTCATATTGTACATTTATGCTACTCTATTTTTGACCACTACATAGCTATAATATTAAGTAACATTACTTAAAATGATGTCTGCAATATATTTTGAATGAATATTCTAAATGTAAAATAAATCTTTGAAGCATTGGAGTTGAACAAAACTAATCTATCTAAATACCTCGGTGCCTTTTACTACGAGTTTTCTTAAATTGGAAAAGCTGAGACGGATCAAATCTTGTCGAAACGGCAACTTGGCCAATAAAAACTTTCTTTGTTACCCAGATACTATCGACTAAACTCTTTCATTCGACTCCTTACGTTCATTCTATTTCGAGGGGGAATTACTGCACATTATATGGCTTTAAATGACATTTAGGTGGGTGACACAAGAAAGCAAAGTTATTAAAACTTTTTAAATTCCGACAGATAAGAATTTAAAGCTTGTGTTTTGAAATAAGGGGGCCAGAATAGATAAGGATGTATTAGTACTCAAATTATACTGCTTAACAAGACATCATAGAAGTAATTTCTTCTTTTACTCATTATGAGGAAGATAACACATTTTTTCTTTGTGTATTTTCTCCAAGATTGCGATCGCATTTTATTTGTTTAAATATAAGAAAATGTCATATACATAAAGCTAGGTTCTAGGGTTACCATTTTATAATTTCAACAAGTGCGCTATACGTGCTTCAAGTGCGAAATCAGAATCACAAAACGAAGACAAACAAAAAGTCTTGCGCTGTTAATGTTGAAATTCAAACGTAGATGTATATCAAACGAATTCCTTGCCCGTAAGGCGCTGGCTGCAATTACAAAATATTCTCGCGAGATTCCAATTAAGGCGTTCCATCCGCAAAATTCCACGGGGTCGGAAACTTCCAAGATTCCTCCCACAACCCCCTCCGGGGCGGGTAATTGCTCCTCACATTCCCGGAATGTCTCGCAGCGAGTTGTTCCCACTTCGGCAGGAATGTCACTACGTTAGCCGTTAGAACAATTATTACTTAACGCTGGCGTCCACCGATGTGTATCGACGTGTGACATATGAACTAGCTGCCGCAATTATTTTGATAGATCGCTACTTTTTGCGTGATAACATTACACAGACTTTTTTATGATACGCGCCAGTGGATTGTGGTTTTAACTAGAGTTTTGTTTGCAATTTACACTTGTATAAGCACTTGGTGGCACATGTAGGTACATAACTACATCTCCAAACTGTAACATTTAAATATATTATGCTTGCATAACACCAAGAGTGATAGTGCCCGCCGCTGCCATTTGATTAGCGATGATACAAATGCGCATCTATGGAAGTCCCTTACAGAAAACCAACGTAAAAAAAGTAAGACGGTTACTGCGTTTTGTCTAGTAAGTAGGTATCTAGTTATATCATTTTTTTCTTTTCATCGCATCTTTCATTCCTGTTCTTTAGACACCTTTGATATTGCAAGTGATAGTTTCGGTACTGCAAGTGGCCGTAGTCAACATGATCAAGTTAAGTGTGTGTTTGATTGCCAGCTTAGTATTATCTATTAATTTTTTAACTGACAACTTTAATTTGTATAAAATAAAAATACTAGTAGGTATTTACTCAAGTTGTAAAAACTAAACCTATATTTTTCCATCGGTTACAATTCTAGTCATCGCGTCGTTGCTAAGAATTTTTTGACAGAAACATTCGTAACGATTTACTCGACAAGGGAATAAACTCTCAATCGCCAATAAGCGTGGGAGGTTTGTCTCTACCGCCGCATCAACGAGGCATTCATAGTTAAATAACTATAAACAATCTAAGTGCTAATTACGATAAACCACGTCGACAATAAGGCGAATGGTAATTAGGTGTTAGTAACATTAACGTTTATATGATAGGACTTTAATCGAGTATTTTATTCGAATTTCTCAACATTGTAAAAGCTGTTATCATCGACTCCATTGGAACTTGTTATTTTTATGTTTCCAATAACCCAAACTCACAAAGTAAGTAACTGATATCAAAAACTTCCCGGTAAATAAATTGCCGAATTAAGCATAATTAAGATAAGTGTTTTTGTTGCTTTAGTGTGAGAGTGAACTTTTCTTATAATTCCCAAAGCAGGTCTCGGAACACGCACAACCAATATTTATAAATAATAACATAAAACAATATAGCAGTGGCTCTTAAGAGTTCGCTACATAAAGCTCGCCCCGAGAATAAATGGATTACTTGTGTCCGTGGCGCGCCATCTAGCGGGGGGTGCGCGAAACTGTATGAGTTATTGTTATTGCATGGATTTCCCCGCTTCCGAACATGTTTTCACTTACACCCCTCTTGTAAGAGTCGTAAAAATCTGGCCGAAATATTTTATTAAATTGATTGTGTTTTCAAAACATGTCGCCGCAGAATATTCTAAGACATCTAATGGAATTTATTCAGACGTTTCGTAGTCGCAACGCGGCGGGCTTTTTATATTGCTACTTAGCTTTTTTGTTATGTTTGGCATTATCCAGAATCCAGCGATTCTGCTAAATCCGTCTCGCATTTATACTGTGTTCGCTGAATGGAACATAACATCTAGAGATGTACCTACCTATATATAGCGCAGCTGCCTTTATACCTATATCAAAGTAATTTGTTTAAATAGGAATATCTACTACATAAAACCTTCTTTAACATTTATATACAATTTATCCGCTTTTAAAAACGTTTCTATATAGATAAGTATTATAGAAAACATAAGACAAGGGGAATCAAGCACTTATGTATATATTTTATCTTTATTTGCTGAATATTATAATATTCAGAAAATAAAGATATGTGACAATAGCTGTGCCCTGCCCACTCAGTACGGTATGAAACTTTACAATCATTCAAACGTAATAATTCGTATGTCACAACACCTTAACCTTGAACTACTGTCTACAGAACACACAAATGCTTTTCTTATTCGGGTTTCGCATATTTAACATCCTAGCAGTAGCAAAAAGACTATTTGAACCACGTCTCTGTCCGTGCTAAAGCTTGATTCAGTCGTTTTTATTATTTTAGCATTGATTCATATTTAGACTGTAATGCTATAGGATTTATAAAAAATTCTCTATCTATAATAAGATAAAGATAGAATTTCAATGTGCATCTTCAAGTTGTGTCGGTACACGGGCTTATTAGCAGTAACGAGGTCATAAAGTACCCTCAGTAGGTACGTTCGTTAGCGACGGCTTGGACAAACAGACACATAACTTACAGACGATGTTCGAACACCCAAGTAGAGGACTACTGAGCCGCAAGTTAGGATCTGTCTCGACAATTACAAGAGATTTTAGACTTCTGTAACACTCAAAATAATAAAAATTGGTCAATAGAATGTACCAGATTCGACATGAATTACATTCCTTTGACCAATATTATTTTGTTTTTACTGGTTTTTTAAGACTTTCTTTGCCTTTCATACATACCTATAAAGATTCCCGCATAATTGCATGTTTCTTCTTTTATGGTAGGTATACTTAAACATACTTAAACTTAACAAATAGAATTTAATATTTTATATACCTACCTAATAATTTCTTTGAATGTTTAATATTTTATAATCTTGAATATTTAGACCTTTTGAACAATATTTTAAAATGGCACTTATAAGATATAGCTAACTTGAGAATTATATTAGAGAGAAAATTTATCTCAAATAAAAAACGAATACTAATTCCAGACCTATTCGAAATATTAATGCGTTAGGAAGACCTAAAAATGTAACCCATATTTCTTTCTCTTATTTTTAAGCCAGATAAATTGAAGAGGAATCTTCTAAGTGGAAAAGAGAACGTATAACTATCATATCACACTTATAAATTGTTCCCTAGAAACTAATTTAATCACGAACAAAAATACATTCATTTCAAAATGAATATAATCATAATTATCAAGTCAGAAATTAAATGTATATAACTTTGTTGTTTCTAGTAAATATAATACGTAGATATATTGTTATTTTTAGAAGAGGTAGAAGAAGAGTAGAAGATATTGCATTGTAGAGTAGTTTTCTTGGTAACTGTCCCTTGACGCTAGTTTTAGGGAACTCAAATTCGACTTAGAATTTTAAAGAAGTACGTACATACATATATTTACTACTATTTGCTTATCTATATATTCTTAGTAGGCTAAGAATATAATATAATAATATAAATATCTACATCCTTCATTTAGTTTTAAACAAATAACCCGCAAAGAATACATATTTTTATTCTAAATTGTATTTACAAAAACACAAATAATCATAATACTAAATATTTACAAAAATGGTTTAGGCCTCGCAGAATTCTTCAGCATCGCTGTCAACTGGTAACGTTTGTAAATATTGGTTATTAGATTATTTCATTTTAAAATTAATTATGTAAATATAAGTTAATAAACAATCTAATTGTATTTAAAAATAAATTTTGGCAAGAATCTTACTTCAGTATAATTCTATCAAATTTTAATTAATAAAAATAAATACTGAACTGTACTTATTTATTTCATACAGATAACATTTTAAGTTCGCGTTTTTTCCCATGTCTTACTAGTAAACATTTGTATGATATATTTGAATATAAGATGAAAATAGAGCTACAGACACCGGTTGTTATACCCTACTAACATCATGTGTGATATTTATATTTAGAACTTTAAGCAAGTGATTCGTCTATGTTACTTCATTCAAATTTCTTGTTATATATCTGCAGTCTATGTATACAAGTAACTGATTTGAGCAGAAAAAGAAAATTAAACAGAGACTGAGCATGCAAAACAGAGTATTACATGCATTGGGTGTAACAACATTGTGTTCTTACACCGTTTGGTAGTTGCGTTAACAACTGCGACACACTGTTTCACTACTGCAGTTGTTGTTGATGCAAATAATTCTTATCTCATTCAATCGATTAAATTGACTTGTTTTTATCTATCCGACGTAGAGTTTCTCGCAATAGAGATGTCACGCTTCCATATGCGGTTTGGTAGAGTTCACAATTTATTGTCAATGCTACGTATGGCTCCTATGTATTTAGGTTTTCTCATGATATTCTCTTTGATATCCATATAGTAGCCGAATAAATACATATATCACGGGACAGACATATTTATCTACCTCTTTTTAACTTGTCTCAACAGTAATAAAATATCACAAAATGTAAAATATGTTTAATAAAAAACAAAAACAACAAATCTTGGAGAAATGCTTTTGTCTACTTGACTCGATTAGGTATACTGAATATCGAATTGTAATTTAAATAATTGTCAGGGCATTTACCTTTGTAAGAAATTTCCTTTAAATTAACACTAAGGTAATATTATATATCTACTTATATAGTTTATCAATGCGCTGGATTCTCAATAAATAAAGAATATTGCTGATAGGCTCCGCTTGTATTCTTATTTAAATCCTTGAGTGAAAACGAAACAAAGCAAGTACCTACATGTTTTATATTTCAAAATATATATATTCCAGTCCACCGGACAATACATATTATTATATAGATTTTTTTTGTATCCAAATAACCATATAAATCGTTAAACGCTTATTTTAATACAATAGTCCATCTAGGACTGACTGCATGCCACTTTCATCGTTGATGTAAACCTATTCTTTTATTTAGATATCAGAAACGAATAAATATAAATCAAGATAAGCCTAGAGATTGAAGTCAAAAGGCTTATCGTTATTGATAAAGTGAAGGCCGCTCCTTATTGAGGCGATTCAGGTAGATAATTCAGGTACCTACCTAGTAGTTATTTTAGGGAATCAAGGAATTTTAGTAACCGGGTTAAGTAAAGCTAGTGAAATATTACTGTGATGCACGGCTACCTTGCCGTCCAAGGACTTACAGGCGACAATTGTATCACGAAGCACTCATATGGCGTAGTAAGGTCATCATAAGGTAAAAATTTATCCGAAAGACTGACAAAATTTGAATATATCAAGCATATAACTTAATAACATCATATTTATTGAATATAAATGTTTATTAGTAAGTAAACTTAAATATTAAGAGTAAATGGGGACATAAAATTAATATAATTCAATATTTCCATTGTATTTAATTAATATCTTGCCTCTATATTAGAACTTAGATATTATGATATTACCTTTATACATTCAGTTCCGACGCATTATTAAACAGTACCTACATACTCATACATGCAGAGAGTTTGTTAGGCACACATACATGAGGGTCATAATATGGTTGCTCTTTTAAATAATCCACATACATTATGTCGAGATAATTATCCGCAGTAAATTAAGTTGCATCCTAAGATCATTAAACCGTTGGTCCGGCGAGCGTATCGAGACAAAATATAATAAAGGACCACACACCATGTGGAATTTTGAATCGGCTTCTTAGATTTACAATTTAATTTATTTTAATATCTTTACGTCTTCTTAAATATATTTTGTAACAAACATTAGAGATATGACGTGTCAAACATATTCAGACAAATAATAAATGAGGTTATAATATTCCGTAGAAATTTAAAATTTTTTATTGATTAGAAGTTAAAGTGAAGTCGCGCTGTGTTAATTTTTCTTTAGGCTTAATTTAATTTCCGTCCAGTAATCTGAACCAGAGGCAGTTTTTAATTAGTTACAAGGAAAATTTTTCACAAACATACCTAGACATGTTTCTCCGTCGCCATCTGTGTTTGACGCCCGCCGAGATATGTTTGGCGCGATGCCAACCACCGCGCATACGTTTACACCCTGTGTTTACATCAACTTTAATTTTTGAATCTAAAATTATATATAATTTTAACATTTTGTTAACACAACACTACTTCAACGTGTCAAATCTAGAACTATACTGACTGGCAGCTTTCTCTTTGCTTGCAAAAAAACTAATTTGAATTTTAATAGAAAATTGGGTCAACTTGCCTTTCTAGGAAGCTCTTGCGCATCCTGCACCTCTCTTGTCTTAAATGACAAATGTTTTTTAATAACAATTTTTATTTTAATACAAACTAAGTCCTGACAGAACTACGAAACACGTGTAGGTAGAATAGTAGGTACCTACCTAATTTTAGTCTCTAACTAAACACAGGACACTAGTACGATGTTACCAAACCAAGACTAGAAGATGCTCGTGCCAGAAATCATATCATTTGCGTATAATACATATTTATCTAGTGGAATATTTTAGTTTTAATTATGTGGACTTTTATTCCCACGCAACTATTGTAACCCGATCTATGTTAAGGTATAGGTACCTACCTACATATCAGAAGCTTTATCTCAAGATGAATATAGCGTCGAATAAATTTACATGACAACTACTGATTTTTGTTATTTAAATGTATAATTTATTTTTGTTGATTACTACAATTTGTATAGTAATGTTAAATAGGAAGCAAATTTGAAGTATGCTTCATCTCTACATCGCTCACAGATATACTTATTTTGTTTAGTTTAACGCCATCTATTAAAATCTTGATGAACTTTTAGGAGCTTAAAGCACAGTGAATGCAACAAAACCTTTTTGGTAGATATATCATTGTATGCTACAAATAAAATGTTGTATGTAATGCATACATTTTATTTGTCTTAATACTGCATACATTAAATATATGAAAATTTAGTATGTAGTAATTTTTATATATATAATTTGAAGCAGTTCATATCCTAGTTATCTGGCAGCTCTACATTTCGTATAAAAGTAGGTAGGTATATTTATTCCGTTTAAATTGATATTTCGTTGCGTAATTATTCCCACATAAATTATGCCATTTTGAGTATTTTTTAACAATACATAGTTCTTATTTACGTTGGTATTTAATTTAAGCCTTAAATTATACTAGTATTATTTCAATTATATCAATTTTCGAATTGGTGCTAGCTATGCTGTAGGTAATAATTAGAAAAATGAACTAAATCTAGGATAAGCAGAATCTACTCATATTTTGGTAAGCTAAATACATACTTAAGAATTTATACTCTTTTTTAGATTTCACGGTGTTATAGCTAGCTCAGTACCTACAGTGTAAAATTAACTTTTTGCAAGAGCATATATTGCGTTTGTTTGGTCCTCTATATTTATTTTATCTCTGAGCTTGCAAAGCTCTTTCACTAAAGTTGTGTTTTAACCACAGCGCCATCTCTCCTTAACTCGTTGAATTAATATCTTCTCAAGCAGAGGTCGGAAACATTTTTGGTTTAACCACCAAAAAATATTATTACAAAGGTAATAAGCATAGATATTCCATGTATAAAATTATTTAATAAATTTAATATTATTATTTGAAAATATTCATATCTACGGCGTTAACCATATATTTAAGGACCTTTAGACACCTAAGGAATATTAACTGAGTTGTAAACTCCACATATTAAAATATTGATTTTATTCGTAATTACTAATTTAAAAATTACTATATACGGATTTTATCGCGTTGTTTGTTTGACACTTTATTACATAATTTATAAACTGTTACACTACTACTACTATTAAACTTTACAATTATTTAAGCTTATTAAATTATTAAAATGATTTATATTTAAGTTTACACTTTCTCCGACGCTTCGGTTGCTTTTCAGCAGCCATGGTCACGGGGAGACTAAGATGGTAGTTGTCTGAATATTCCAATGTAGTTATTTCAAAGTACCCGAACATAATTTAATCATTGGTGTTTTACGCATACTATTTACGCAGAATGAGCTCAATGTATCATGAAAGTCTAGCTGTGGTTTGCTTATTCTTGGGTTTGACTATTTGAATTACTGGATTCCAAGCTGGTGGTACATTCCAACCATCTTCTCTATTGAAATTAAGATGCTTTTTGATTTCAATAGCCTCGCGAAGCATCCTTGGTAGGTATCGGTGTTCTTTAGCGAGAATCCGTGGTTTGTCAAATCTCAGGTAGTGGTTAGTCCCCTGTTGCACATGTTCACACACAGCAGACTTCATCGAGCGTTGGTGTTTTACATCAGCTATGTGTTCTTTTATGCGGGTGCCTATGCTTCTCTTGGTTTGACCAATGTATGAGAGACCGCAGTCACAGTATATTTTATAGACCCCTGCATCTTGTAAAGGTAGTTGGCACTTGACGGATGGTAATAATTGACTTATCTTCGTTGGCGGCTTGAATTATGTGTTGATTGAAGCACGCTTCAAGATATAGCCAATCTTGTCAATGACACCCCTTACATAAGGCAGTATAGCAGGCTGACGCTCGACTGTGGCTGGCTTTTCTCGGGATCTGTGACAGCGGCGCGGCTGTTGGAGCTTGTTGTCTTGCAGTACTTGCTTGACATGTTGAAGCTCGACGTCCAGGTGTTTCTTGTCACAGATCCAGTGGGCTCTCTGAAAAAAAGACATTCCTACGGTAGCTAACTGTTTAGGATAGTGGTCAGATACACCGTTTAAGTACCTATTTGTATGGGTCTTTTTTCTATACACAGTGTAGCTCAAAGTATGATCAGGATTCCTGATGACAAGTACATCTAAGAAAGCTAATGAATTATTTGCCTCTAATGCCACAGTAAATTGGATGTTATTATTAATGGAATTAAGATGTTCTAGGAATACACTTACACTATCTGTTGATAATATTGTAAAAGTATCATCTACATTGGTACCTCTTATAAATCCTGGGTGTGATGGGGGCAGTCTGTAAAGCTCGAGCCTCGAAATCCTCGATATATATGTCAGCAACAACAGGCGATACTGGGGAGCCCATTGCCAAACCATCAACTTGTATGTAGAATTTATTATCCAGTAGCAGTGTAACAGTTTCTAAATTATGTAATAAAGTGTCAAATAAACAACGCGATAAAATTCGTATATAATAGTTTAATTTGAATGAATAACATTCGCGTAAACAGAAGACAATATAATTTTAAAATCTTAAGTGATCATATTCCTTTCAGTAAGAAATTGTACCACGGTTGAATACAACTGATCTTCGGGCCCTCCCAATCGACAATATGATTAAAACTCACACAGTAACAATCTGTGTATGTGTGCTTAAGAATTTCAGCTGCAGGGCCATTGCCATGCCGAGCTATCGACGCCATTTTACTTTATTTGTTGTCTCTTTCTTACACAGGAGATACGGCTGGAGTATAATGAGAAAAAAACGATACTTCTATCTCTTTCATACAGAGACGGGAGAATCGGGTGATCGTGGTGCGAGTTCCTTCGATTTGAGAAGGGGAATGAAAAATTAAAAAGAAAGAAGTATGGCGTTACTGTTCGATGCGTTCGTTGGTAGGACGGCTGGCGACCGGGCGGACATTTTTGAGATACTTCGGCGATGGCGGATACCAAATATCCACTTTATAAGATATTTATTAGTTTCTGTTTGCTTTGCTTTTTTATTTTGGACGAGATTGGTCGCTATCGAAGTGATATTATTATACCTACGTTAGTTAACTGATAGAGGTACTTTGGCAGCTAAGGTTGCTACAGGTTTTTGGCAATCGCGCATTCTTATTTTAAATAAGTAGGTAAGTAGGTTCCAATTAGCTACCTAGGTACGTAGGTAGTTAATTAGAATTAGAAATTAACAAATATCAAATATTAGGTATAATAAAATAAATGTTTTCCATACCTTTTAGGCAACGTCTTGTGAGATTTAACACAAACTTTTCGTGCTTCAAACCATTTTGATGATACCTGTAAAAAAAAAACAAAATAACAATATTAAAATGTCATGAAGTAAATATGATGAACAGTATTATTATTATAATTATATTTTTATCCAATAACTTATTAAAAAAAGTGTCAGAGAAAATAGGTACCTACCTACCTAGGTTACCTAGGTACCTATTTATTTTATTTAGGTATCTACATTTTTCAGCCTTAAACTTCAGATACCCTTCTAGATTTTGCCCGCACCTTAACTCTCGTGAATACGAATTTGATGTAAATTTCTATCTCCCGAGTACCGTATTTTTCCTGAATAAGAGGTAGCTTATGGCCTTATCTGTACCTACTCCTGACAACGAGTACCTACGTGAAATTCCATAATGACCAGTCGAGTAATTAACCAGTCAAAGAGTCACATAGGTAGGTACAATCAAACAAATAAACTCACACTCGTATTTATAATAGTAGTTAGTAGGCAGTAGGCCAAAGGCAAGAGCTATTAAATTTGAAAGCATCAGAACCTACCAAACAGTTATGAATTAAAACAGTTCAGTTGTTTATGCCCAATTATACAAAATAGCATAATGCTACAAACATAAAGCTTCTATTATAATTGGGTATCTACACCGATTAACCTAATAAATCATAAATAATAAATAATAAATAATAAAATCGCAGCGGCACACTGGTGGCCACATACAACAGATTTTTAATTACGTCTGGTTTTCTAAGACGGATAGGATATTAACAATGGTGATACCTATGTATCAGATAATTTGGTAAGCACCAAGATAAAACATGTGAACCTACCTACCTATTAACTTGTTTAGTTAATTTTATATAATACTAGCTGCCCGGACAGACTTCGTTCTGTCAAAAGTAATTTTCATTTTTTATGTTTACTTTATCACTAAAGGGTATGAAAATTAGATAGTAGCCGATTCTCATGCCTACTAAATATGCATATAAAATTTCATGAAAATCGGTCAAGCCGTTTCGGTGAAGTATGGTAACTAACATTGTGTCACGAGAATTTTATATATAAGATAGGTTTATGATATTTTGCATTAAGGTAGTAGGTACCTACGTTGTCCCCACGCCCTATTGCCAGACTTAAAATTGGCGCATGCCAAGTATTCAATAGCGTATGTGTGATATAAAAGTGAATATAATTTTTAATAAGACAGTTCTCGCTATCATAATTTTTCCTGTGTCGTGGGGGACTTTACAAACATTGAAACAACGGACACAAAGAACACCCAGACTTGGAACAAATATTTGTGGATCATACAAATTTTTGTACTGTGTGGGATTCGAACACACAATACTCGGCGCAGTGGTAGCGGCGAGGCGACCACTTAAACCACTAAGCCATCCGTGCAAACGGTGTCTTTTCATAAAAATATAAAAATAAATATTTTGGGGACATTTGTTGTGTAGTTGTTCCACTTAATTATGGTAGTGGCAGCACTTGCGCTAGCACAACAGGATTAACAAGTTCTAGTCGGTTTGATTCAAAGTTTAATTAAGGTTTTATTGGGTCATTTTACCAGGCTAATCTGGAAATAGTTGAATGTAGGCTGAAATTGGCCAGCCGTAGACAGTGAGGTATAAGCTCGACCCTATTACGTGGGCTCCAGGATAGCAAGCCATACATCGACTTATCTAGGTATATGTAAATAAAGTATACATTTGCTTTATTTAATACACTCACCTACTTAAAGAGTACAAACTCTACCTTACGATTTAGTCATGATACTAGGTATGCTAGGCATAACAAAGAAAATCGGAGACATAGTAAAAAGAAAGTCATTTATATTTCATTAAGCGCACCTCTATATTAAAATACACAGTTTACTTGCGTTTCTTTACTTGAAAAGCTGCACACGAGTGGTTCTCTCATAAATTAAGCGAGTACAGTGCAGTAACATCGATTATTTACTGCCACATACCTTCGAGATAATCTTTACTAAGTGCAGGTTTTAGTAGCCGTGGCCCGAAGCGGTTCGCCACTTCACTTTATGGTAAGTTAAGCAAATATTAATGACGGTGAATTTATGACACTCTAAACTAAAGGTGCCGTGATCGTCAGCCTCTTTCGCTGGCGCACAAAGTACTTTGTTTAAGACTACGTACCATGGGAAGTGTTTGTTTTATGTATGTACGTAGCCTGTAAGGTTCGTACATGATACATATTTCTCCTACCAATGGTATTACTACTATTAACTGTTCCATTCATAACTGCGAATGAGAAAATTGAAAGGTAAAAACTAGACGAACATTATCAGACGATATTCTGCGCTGGCTTATTTAAGTCTTCCCTAAAGTAAGATGCAACCATATAGAAAATTATATGTGATCACATAACTAAAGTAATTAGTAACAATCTTAGGATTGTAGCAAGTGAAAATCAGATATAACTGCTTACGCTTCAGTAAATAGGAGTGCCTACGGGTGTGTGTTTACGATTCACGAATGAACACGAGCTCTATGTGATCTTATTGGTTGTACGAAAGATTTATTTAATCAAATCGAGTCTGTCATCAAAATTTAAAGAAAATAAGTGCCTGTTATATATGGCAAAGTAAAAACATTGCCAGGGTAAGATGGCGTATCTTCGCCTGACAATATTTTCCATATAGGTACGATGGGTTCGTTTAAATATTGAAGAGTATTTGATGTTAGTAACTTGATCCATAAATTAACCGCAACCAGTATAGAATTAAACGTAATAGCAATATATTAAATCTATGGTTTATTGTTTGTTTAAGTTTTCGTCTTGTATCCAGAACTAGACTTAAAATTGTTTTCATCCGCGTTTTATAGTCATGGTTGAAATATTAATCCATAAAGTTAATTATAAGACACTAGAAACTTTCGAAGCATAATAATTCTTATATTCAATTAAAACTAACAACTTTTGTTCTTCGACCTAAATTACGTTTAACTTTTTCCATAAAAAGATTATTATTTTTATTCGTCTTTATGCCCCTGTGAAACAAACCAGCAGTGCCAATGAAATTGGCGTCGCCATGCTGCGAAGTAATTGACACTTGAAGTTATAAATAAGCAGCGCTATATCTGTGCCAAATAGTAACTAACATAGTATGGTATTGTAGTTCTATGTATCTTATGTATCTTATGTGGGGGCCGGTCAGTGCAGACCAGCGACACTTCGACCCAGTGGGATCTTTTGTGTCGACACTCTCCCAATAACGACTGCCATAGATGTTCATGGCAGCCGGGACCGACGGCTTAACGTGCTCTCCGAAGCACGGAGCAGGCGATAATTGTCAATCAATACGCACATAATTTCGAAAAGTCATATGACTTCCGAAAGTCAGAGGTGCGCGACGTGGGTTCGAACCCGAGACCCTCTGCATTGCAGTCTGTTGGTCTCCCCACTGAGCTATCGCTGCTCGTAGTTCTATGTAACTAAGAGAAGAAAAAGGTAATAAGAAAATTAAAAATATTGAAATGATACCTAATATTTGGTATAAGTACATGGCATCCATTGCTGAATACAGATTTACTTTTTAAATAGGATGATAGCTTTTTTTAACTAACATATTTATAACTAAAATATTTTGTGAACAAATCCCTTATATTTACCGTAAATCTTAAAATACGTATATTATGTATAAAGTTTAGATTAAATATTTTAGAAGTACCTATTTATTTCTTTATTTTGTATTTATTTCAATGTAGGTATAGGTAATTGTTTGTAGTTATAGATATGAATTAGCTTTATTATCATCGTCATATGGTGTATAGGGTTTCCAGGCTTTATGATCTCCTCACGGAATCTCAAAACTCTATTGGTGTGCTGCCAGTACAATGTTATTTGTCTCTTACGCTGGTGAGTAATACCACTGGTGTTACCAGCGCCAGTCGACTTGACAGTCATCGCGATAGCATAAAAAAAAATAAAGATATGATAAAGCCTTTATCTACTCGTATGCAACAGTACAAAGCTTCACAAAGCATACCATGGCAATTAAAATTTATTTTCAATTCTAAATGTTCATAAATGTGTATAGACTTCCGATTCGTTTTCACTTTGTCTGTCAGCTATATCTCCATGTGCCTATAAGAAATTTTACTATCCATCGTCGAGTCTATTTAGCATAGAGCATTTGCAGGCGAAAAGCTATCAGTTACAAGTAAGAATTATAGCTACCAATAAAAATATATATTTACTATGGGCGGCTGCGTACGCCACGCGGCGTAGAGAGCAGACGGAGGTGAAGCTGTGAGCGACTGTCGTCCACCGCGGTTCTACTATCGCGTGATTGATACGCAATAAACTGAATTTATTACGAGACCGCTATAAACGCACGCCCGAATGGCTAATCATCTATTAATCGCAATTTAACGCATCAACACTGTCAAATAATACTTGAAAGAACAAGCGATAAAAGTTTATTGCGCACTCGTGACGAAGCGCGGTGTATGCGATGCGCGGTGTGTGCCGGGCGCGGTCCAGGCTCTAGCGACGAGTAGGCGCCGCCTTAATTTGCTCCAATCGCGGCCGTGCAAGGCGACACTATAAAAAATGCATAAAACCACACGGAAGGACTCACAATGCTCCATAACCTACCGCAAAAGTTTGACATTACAACGCGATTGTTTCTTTGTTTATCGTATAAAATTTATAGGTGCCGCTTACCGTTTACGAGAGCACGGCTATGGACGTTGAACTTTGAATCGCTTGATTACGGTTTTTTAATGGTTGAGCGCGAATATTCGTTAATATTTCATTGTTGGTTGATGCATTGTATTCGAAGGCTGCGGGCGTGCCTGCCCGCCTAATGTAATCTACACCTGCTTGGCAGGCATTCGATCGACATGCTTACCTTTTACTGTAATTTCAGATTACTGGTGCCTACATCGGGCCCATTTAGGATCGAATTTGAAACCCTTTAGGGTAAGAAAACGTGGCTTTAACTCGCACCTTGTTAAGTAGATATACCTATAGAGCGAAAGTGAAACAGAGATAATGAACAATTTTCATACGTGACTGGATTTATTATCCTTTGGCCGCTTACAGCTATAAAATAAATGGCTGGAATAACGCATAACCTTTGTATATTTACTTGTTTAGTCAGCAAATGTAGCTAGGTATACATGTATATTTAAAACAATATTTTTATGTATAGGTAAGTAGATATATCTAACTACTTAAGCGTGTGACTAATTATTCTACAACGGTTTTTTATATGCCTACATACCTACATGTGTTACAAACGACAATTCTGTATGTACATATATTTTAACCATACTATTTTTATGTGTGAATCTTTGAAAACATAAAAGCCTTTGCTATGTTTTCATTTAAATAAAAAATTGATTCGTTATAAATGTTGGTATGAATAGTGTGATATAAGTTTGTTTTGTACACACGTCAACAGCTGTAATGCGTATTAAAGGCTCGGTGTAATGATTTGCAATCCTCGCCGTAATTAACAGAATAGACAATAAGGTTAAAACACTGGATGCAAAAAGAACTAACCAACCATTAAATACAATTACCTATAGGCTACAGCCAATATAAGTGAAGCGCGTAATTCACTTTAATATTCTATAGTTATAAATTCCAATTTAAATACATCGACTTTTCAATTTGCGCTTTTTATAATAGAAATAAAAAAATAAATTAAATATACTCGTGTATTTAATTATAGGTAGAACATATAACAAAGGCACGGTCATATTTTATCGCTGTTATAGTTGTACACAACACTAACATGTAGATATCTATGGAACGTACAAAGTATGGTTATAGCTACGTACGAGTGCAATAGTATAACTTACATAGTAGGTACTAACAATAGCGGATCCACTTGATACAGTACAGTATTCGACTGTATTTTCGCCCACCTATAAACAAGTACAAATGCGTATATTACGGCTATTAGATACGTAATATCGTTTCATTCAAAGGCGTTCCATTGGAACGTATCGCGATCGCCCAAACACCGGTTGTTTAGTGATGTTGTAAATCAAATCATCAATTATCGACAAGCGTTTACCTCGTGACGCCGCCGTGTAAACAATCTGGACATTAAAACTGCTGCTACCTACCTTTTACGACTATTCAATTTGGGGGAAAATCGATTTTATTCGCTTGCTTTTCAATCGATACATGGGTAAAGTCGCTCGAGATTACAGCGATTTGTGTTTGGGTTACGATTTTTTTACCGCTGCGAGGAAGTGGTTGGCGGATACAGCTCGAACGCGGAAGAGATGCGTGTCTGGGGTAAACAACGGTGCTGTAAACTAACGTTTATTTACTTAAGCCTATCCTACACATCAATCTTGAGACGTAATTACAGACAATCTGGGAAGGGCTGTAATCTTAAATGAGAGAAAAATATAATAAACAAATGGATTGGTCATATCAAATTACATGATTGATTGCTATTGAATATAAAATTGTGAACTGAGTTTACTTGAGATGTGTTTTAAGAGCTGTTTTACATTTACAAACATATCATAGAAGAAGACATCCCAGCTCATGCACGCAGCGTCTTTATTTATTTATCATGTTATATTAAACGAGATTTATATATGTATATATAAAATTTTGAATTATTTTAAATGTAGGTAGGTTCAAAAGTTAAAAGATACATGAATAGAAAGAAAACTGCGGCAATAAAATTTATTGCGCGCAACTCACCATTAAGAAATTCTATTTAAAAGCGTGATTTCACAACTAATTACGCTAGCATTAAACGCACTTTTCACTAATCAAAGCTTATTTAAATTGGAACAGAAGCAGATATAAAATCACTCTTAATTCTCGCGAGTGTGACCATCGGAGTCATCAAGTCAACTGACTCTATGTGGCTCAGCAATTGTATCACATATTTATGTCGCTTACAAAACACTAACAAATTGATATGTTTATCTACAAAGGACTATAAATTCATTCAGAACGGGCCCACCCTTTAGCGAGGGGATCCACCCTACTTATTTAAAAATTGCAAAATATTACATAAATAATAAAAAACCGGCATTCCCCTTGATGTCCCCTGCTCTATCTCTTAGATAGATGTAATTTTGGCTAACTCATAGTTCCGGGGAAATGGCCTGTGAAGCTCGCTTTGAAATTTAAATTTGTATCTATCATACATTATTCATTCCACATAAACAGGCATCCCATATAAAAAAATATTTTCAAGTTTATGGATAAAGCACTGAATTTTCAAATATCTATCGTAGAGATATTAATGTCATATTGAGAACATTTTATTACATCAATCTATACAAGCATTATGGTATAAATAATATTTGATAACATTATATTAGAAACACCGATCTATATCGCCAAGCAACGTATCTATTAGGGAAATGTATAATCAAAAAATTAATGTGATATATTTCCCACGTATTTATGATTAGTAACAGGCAAGGATTTATAATATTTACCAACCACTTAATCACGTCATCGCTTATATAAAATAACACAATGGTCAAATAATATATCAAACAATCCACCCGGAAAACATGTAATTAATATATTATTTTAATTAATATAAAAAAATGGATTCACAGTTGCCCATTCCCATACAATTTTGAGTTAACCCTAAAATGACGGTGCCATTAAAAAATCAAACCGTGACAACCCAATAGGGGTGTCCTATATTTTAATTTAGTGTTATATTTGATGTGAAAAGTTGAATTGTTCCTGCGTGGGTATATAATAATCGTAATTTTAATTAGTCACTTGAGAATTTGGTGTGGAGATTGCTTTTTATATTAATTGAGAATACATTTTACTGAGTGCAATTACTATCTACGCTAGCATTAAAAGATAACTGGTGACATTGTTTCTAAACCAGGTCTTTTGTTTAATCTCATGGAAAATCTTCGCTGTAGATCGTACTTTTCTAAAGAGGCTGTTTAATATTCAAGAATTATATAATATGAAATCAAAAGTTTATATAAAGATTAGTGACGATTATCGTTATTAAAGTACGTACAATAAATTATGTTTATGAACGTCGAGCTACAATTTTCGCTATTAAAATCAAAATAGCTGCGGAAAAATATTTCAATCTACAATACTAAAGTAATTCGACGTATTCAGAAATGCAGACATAAACTGGCTACAATTTTAGATAGGCACGTATGAAACAAGAGAGGATACGGATATAACGATGGGTCTATATTTAAATTTGGTTTTTGTTTCCCTAGTTGTCGGGGCCGGCGGCGGCGGGCCGCGGGGTACTAATTCTGTTCGTTTACGAGCGGCCAGATCAGCCGCTCCAGATGCCTGCTCCCACGCTACAACAATGTCCCTTCACATTGGCGTGGGCGATGCCGGTACGTCGAACTTACACTCGATTTGATCGCTTATATACAAGCCGTAGAGCTGTTCGATACGCACACTGGTAACGTCAATTCCCAAATCAGAAAAATTAAAAATTAATTTCTTTATTTTAATTGGCTGTAAATACATACAGTTAAATCTACTTATTATACGATTGTAATATGCCAAATTTAAATATACGATATAAAAATATATTAAGTAGGTAATTAGTATCAAAATAACAAATTTGACAATGAAATGTTTCCACACTTCATAAATTACCTTTTATTCTTAATTAGTTATTCTGTGAGTATAACAATAATTGCCTATTCTAATTACGTACAACTACAATAGCGAAGGCAACAATAAAACGTTAGGTATAAGTATGATTGTAAAGAACCGGAGCTTTATCGTTGTCGAGTCATTGTCCATGTGAAAGGTCCTTACCCCTATCATATCCCTCCTACACCTCTCGATGTTTGGAATATTATGGTTCCAGAGCCGAATAATTTATCGATATTACTACCCACTAACGAAATGTTTGGGGACATTCTGATTGGGTTTAAACACGGCCTACCGATACGCAGTGTAGATACCTATTTAAGTGGTTATACATGTACCTATCTATCGATATCTAACGTACCTGTTAGATAATTCCGTTTTAGTTTGTAGGTTATTTATGCATTCAGATTGACCAGTTAAAAGTTAAATAAATATAAGCATTATTATTAATATCGGACGTCTGTAAATATATTTCATTTAGTTGTAAGGTTTGAAATTACCATGACTTTTCTATCAGAAAACGTAATACTTGTTTTATGTAGATATATAATGCATATAAAATCTCTACTTTCTTCTATATACCTACCTAATAAGTTATTAAGCAAAGTTCTACTTAAATATAAAATATATAAAGGTATGGTAACCATTCCCCTTTTTAAAAACGACAATACGAAAATGTTAAATTTCTTTCTTCTCCTTCTTTCTTTGTGTGGGAGTGTATCTATATAATTACTTTTTTAATATTAAGTATGATCACAACAACGGCAAATAAAATTTAGATAAAAATTGTCGTTTGTTTAATCAGTGAACACCTTTTAAGGTAGGCAGTCTACACAAAGCACAAATGCGATAACTATATCGAGCATTCTCACACTCTTCAAGTATTAAAATAATATTTTTCACTAGTGGTCTAGCAGTGAGATGTTATGAAATTTGCAAATTTCTAGAAAATATTAAACAGTTCCCAACTGCAATACCTACCTATGTCATTAAGAAGCTATTTATTATAAAGAAATTGTTCAACAAATTGTAGCCACAACCCTATCTAATGAGAATGTTATAAAAAGATCGTAATAGTTGAATCCAAATATTTCGAAAGTTTACATTCCTCTATTACAAAATAGATCAAAGTGTTCTCTAACACAAAATGTTATTGTTACAGAGTGTATAATGACTAATGAGAGTATATTTATCGCAATAATAACACAGATTATTAGATTTCACTGCTCCTGCAATTGTGAGTTGCAGTGAAAGGCTATGAAACTTTAACGTTGAATTAAATAACGTTGTAAAACTGGCACGCGTCAAGCAAATCATAATGCATAAAGCTACCTATACGTTATAAATCTCAACTTTTTATGTACCATTAAAACATTTTATTAGTTATTAACACGTGTTAAACGGTTAAAAGACTAAAACATTTGTAGAAAAGTCGGGTCATTAACATATGTATGATATACTTGTGAACTGCTGCCGTTGCTTCAGCTTCTCCCACTAATAATGATGAAGAGACGCACTAAAAATAATCCTCAGTAGTAAATACAGACTTAAATATATTACGCCTGTAAGCCGCGTTCGTTTTAAAGAACATGTTTAAACCAAAGTGATCGTCTAAGTTCAGATCAGTCCCTTAATAAAAATATGTACTGTCATATATCGCAGCCAGTCATTTCGACGTGAACAGGTCGATATCTAAGTGCTTCTAATTTATTTTAATACCGTTTTCCACTATTCGTAAATGACTCTATATAGAATGGAAGGTTGTAATTTTGTTAAAAGTAGTTATCCTTCTCATATGTCATTATCAGCGCATGGTGGGCAAAGAATATACCTACTAATCCCTACCGATAAATGGTGAGCCTTAAAATGAAATACAAAATAAAGGCTGACTTCCATCAATGTGGCTTCAATGTATATAATATTTTGATACTGGTTACGTGCATACGTGACAGCAATAAAGGTTTTGAAACACGTATCTTATGTAGCAATCATTATTACTTGTAAGCAGTAAAGTAAATCTCAAACTTCATTATAGGCAGATTACCAATTATGTTCAAGTTGTTTTAAGTCAGGATACATGAAGGCAATAATTTCCTGTCGTTGTAGCAATTATAGAAATACATCAAAGCGTACGTACCACTACTAATTGTTTAATAGAGTCACACAGTTTCGTAAGCTGTAAAAAATCTAGCTACTAAACTGTTATAAGTATTACTTAACACGATAATATCAAATTAACATTAATAACCGGCATAAATCAATTATTCGTCTCAAGCAGTCATCGACTTTTAAATCGTAATAAAATGTACAAACGGCAGTCAATTTATTTATTGCCTTAAAGTTGTAAAACGATATTACACGCTATAATGACGTGTGTTATTGGCATTTATTTCAACCATTTTACCATCAATGACCACTTATTCAAACTTTATGTTTATTGTTTAATTAAAAACAAATTTGTTACACATAAACAAACGTTGAAACCGCATAAGTTAGCAGACTAGTGTTAATAGTATAGAGCTTATACTGACATGTATTTGCTGTATGAAGACTAGACGCTTTTCACTAACGTAATCCTGAAGGAGTAAGAGAGGCATCATCATACTATTGTAGGCCAGTATTTCAACATTGATAACGATGCAATTGAATATGTAGTTTTGTTGCTGTACATTGTACTTCTTTAGCAAAAAACGCGACTATTACAGTCTCCAGGATCTTCAATGTATTTCAAAAATCAAAATCCAAGTAAATAAATCGTACGCAAGCAATATTTTCTCACGATGCTAAAACTCGGTTTAACGTGTTTTAGTAACTTTATCACCGTATATACTGACCATTATTTAGACTCGTCAGGTTCACAGGGTCTCACATAAGGCAACATTGTTGTCCTGCACATGCGCCGGACCTTATAAATTTGCGTCTGATTTATTTATTACTCGCACAAAATGTCAACAATGCAACGTTAAAAGTGAAACTATAAAGTATTGTGCAAGAAAGGGTGTCCAAGCATTGTGAACGCACCCTGTTATGCAAATGACTACGCTGAAACCGAAAGTGTAGCTACAGCCTAACAAAAGGCCGGGCCTTGCGTAACCTTTACATAAATCGTCGATACGCATTAGGCAAATTACCGGTGCCTTTATACATTTTGAAAAACCAGACAAAACGAGTTCAGTATCGGCAAAAAATACCCAAATTATCGACTGCATTATCTTTCCTCCGAGTCGTTAAACCTCAAGGGGTGAAATTTGCATAATATTGAAATAACTCTTTCTGGTGAAATATTTTGGCTTTTGTGGTAATTCTTACTTTCGTTTTTGGCTGAGAGTATTTAATGTAGTTATAAAGAGTTTGGGTTTCGTTGGAATCGGTTGAGTGCGTGATTTTCAAACGTTTAGATAGCGGTTCGGGCTGTGGTGCGGTGCGTTCGTGAATCGATTTCATGAGAAGCGATCGTGTCGTACATAGTTCGATAAGTCCGTTACCGGTCGTTGTGATTTATATTCAGGTGTGTTCGTGTTACCGGATAGTTAAGTTTTTACTGTCACGATACTGGGCCCGGTGAGTGTATTCTACGATTTGTTTATCGGTACCGGCAAGGCGACGACAGCCGACGACGCGGTATCAGACCTATATGTACCTCCGATCTCTTTATGTATAAGTGTTCAGTTTAGTACCCCATTTATTGCTTTTTGACTGTGTCATAGTACTGGTATCGGGACGGGTAGGTATATTTAGAAACGCATAAGAGCCCGCCCGTGAGAAAATCTTATATTTATTTTTATTAAGTGTGTAACTGAGGGAAAGTTGATGTCATAGTTGGGAAATGAACACCCATAAATATGAGAGCTATTAATCGTAGAATTACAGTCGACGGATACTATATCTAAGTACTTATCTTCATATTCAGTGTCGTAATTTACTAGTTTCAATACATTTAGTCACTGTGAAGCATACCTAGATAGCTTTTGTTTGCATTTTCACTCAAGAAATTCATGCGTTTTAATAAAGTAAAGTCTTTCATGCAGATTTCTTTATTTTCTGTGTTGTTGTTGACGCACATATCACGAAATCATTGTTATTGCGTTTTATCTTTCGTGAGACATTAAAATGGAGAAATACATTTTCTTAGATTGCCAAAATTGTTCATACCAGCTATGTCAATATACAAGATACCTACCTACATTATCGTGACAAAATTACCGTATAGATAGAAAGAAATAAATTAACAAATAGGTTTTAATACATACCTTAACAATCCTAAAATGGAAGATTCTTTCCTGTATAGGTAATAAGATCGATATTGAAATCTAGTATTATTTTTAATATTACTTAAGTATTAATAAATTACTGTTAAGATTTACCTATTTGGAACAACGAGAAATAAAAATTAATACGACTAAGGCACAAAACTTTCTACGACCCGCCCCATGGTAAACGATTATAATAGCCTATGAAAGCTTGTGACGGAGAATCTAATTCACTGGAGAGACACAACATAAAGTTATTTAGCGGCGATCTTGTGCTGGATAGAGATACTGTTTCAGATTGAGTGGAGCTCGAGTGCTACGCGAGGATCGCCCTGTTCTCTACCTTTCATATATTATTCATGTTTTAGTATAGATATTGATGCGTAAAGTGTTTAGGTAACAACACAGCTATTAACACAGAATTTTAACCGAACAAATGGCAGCGTCTTCTTGTATTTGCCCATACCAAAATTAAATTGATATGAAATCTTATTTCCAAACACAAAAACTTTTTCTAATTATCAAATAGTGGTTCCTGCTGGCCCATATTAAAATGTTATATTAATATGAAATAGGTATACCTAATATACAAAAGATGACCTGTGCTTCGCTTTCTTAGTTCTTTTTTCCATAAACATGAACACAAAGCAGAAAGAAACAAAGCCTTCTTATTTCGCCGCAATAATAAGATCAAGAGAAACACTACTTGTGCAATTTAGTCCTACGTTCTACAACTACATTTGCGACAAGACGAGAAGTGTAACAACCGCAACACGAGCGACTCAATCCAAAATGGCGTCTAAAACCGCACAGAGCCATTCATCAGGGGAGTTGTCATAAAATAGAATTACTGGACGGATCACAGGCTGTCTCGCCCATGATTACTACGAATCATCATAAATCAATCCCTCAGAGACCCGCAGCTAGCTAATTGTACTAGATATCTACAATAAATCAAATATTTCGGTAGTGTGCGGGCACAATTTTTTTATAGGTCGCTCCGTTGGTTTTTCGGTCGGCTTTGTATGTCGTAAACCACTGAAACTTTCTGGCAGATTAACGACGCGGTTCCTAAAGGAATTTTTTCGCTGTTCGGTCTTCTGTAATGTGATACCTACCTATTTTCGTTATGAAACAAATAAATGTTGACCTGGGATGGACATGACTGCTCGACTAAAATTTATGTATGTGATATATCAAATACATATCCTGACTAATATTATAAACGTAATTGTGTTTATTTGTGTCTCTCACAGTAAGAATACCAACAAGAGGACATAATTTTATTCGTGGTATCGAGGTACGCGGTAACGACATAGTTGAAAATTAAGAAAATCTTGGATTGTTTTGTTTGAATTATATGTTAAAGTTATCAAATGAAGTAAAGAATTGGGTAAATAATGGTAGCTACTAGCTGTAAAAATGTTTTATATACTTTAGCTAGTATTAATAATTTCCTTTAGCAATCGACTAGAAACATACCGTTCTTCTTTGTTTGAACGCACGTAGATAAAAATGCGGAAGAGTAAGATGAATACATAATACAATCTAACACACCTAGTGTGATTATTTCGCATAATTTATTTCTTAACTCATAGCATATTAATTTAAAATCATATTCTTTGTTATGCAAATCGTATACCTAGTAACTACATAATTAATTTAAGTCTATGCTTATTATCAAGCTAATGTATAATGTTTACGATCCTTTTACGTATTAAACAACGTTTTAAACGCAGAACAATATGGCTGTATAGTACCTCCGAACAAAACTTTGATAAACCAAAAGATTTTAATTTAACGCTTGATTACATTTCATTACGGGACACAATGTGTTGTAACACATACTACGCGCTCGCTATCAATCCAATTTCGTTGTTTAATTACTGTAACCATTCTACTATACAAACACTTGAACAAACCTAGCCGGTGCGGAGGATATACGTACCTAACATCTATAGTTGTTATTTCGCACCTACAAACTCATCGTGGAGTTAATCCCACGTAATTGACTCTCGCTGAGAAGGCAATAAATGGTTATTGACTGTGCCAATAAACTCTCTCAATTAATACCTCAGCGGGCTCTCGAATAAATCTCTATGTACTATAAAAATCCGCCGCTGCAATAACAGAATTGGTCAGGCTTTGTCCGAACTAAATATGCCTTTAGATAAATTGATTTAAACTGAGAATAAAGTGTTAGGTATATCATATTGATATCGAGCTATATATACCTACCCAAAACACTGATCGCCTTTAGTAAAGGCACAAGCATGTGTGGACGAGTTCAGGTCTACGTGATGAACTGTGTACCTATGTGTGTGAGATCGTAGTGACATATAATTTTGCATTAGTGTGAAATGATTGCGTTTGTATAGGTATCGCCACAAGTGCCTACAAATGTAAGTCAAGATACGTTTTAAACTAAAATGTATAATTACTTATTTTTTAACATTACTTTAAAAACGATATTGTGAAAATATGCCTATCTGATAATAGTATCTTGTCATACAAGAAACGCTACGTATGACGTAGTTAAAGAACAGCGTATATAATGCCGTGGACGACGGAAAAAGTTACAATATAAAAGTTATGTATTACGGTGTCCCAATTTTGCGCTGTTGGAGTGGAACCAAATACTACACGAGTGAATACGTTCTGCTTCAGTGTAAATACAGATGTAACGATTAGGTAAATCGTGTTACTCAAACGAAATAATATTAGTAGGTATTACATATGCTTTTACAATTTACATAAGCTGCCAAGCCTGGCGGAGTTGGATAGCGCTAATAATTCAATTTTCCGCACGAAGGAAGAGTTTATACTCTTGAAATGAACCAATTTCATTATGTATCTACGTATACTTACATCTGTACGTTTCTTTACGGTATTGTACTTTCCAATTGAATTTCCAGTCGCGTTCTGGCTGTACCTACTCACGTACATTTTACGCTGAGTCTAAAAGATTCAGAGGCATAATTCAGGAGTGGCCATTATCTTTCCAAGCTACGGATACGGGCGCACTGAACGCCGACAACGCTCTTAGACCGTAAATAAGTCTGGCGTTTTGAGAACCTCGCCTAGCATTTTACGTGCATTGGCAAATACTTACGTACAATGCGACAATAAACCTTATGGAATCCCAAATGCGCTAAATAAAGGTCACCGGCGACACTAAATTATACTTTATTGCTCGCATGAAACGGTCCAATTTTCTGTGTCAGCTTTCAATACGGGCTTGCAACGCCACGCCAGCAATGGCGACTCACGATTCGAAAACAGATTTATGATCGGCACGATAACGGGCTTGCGATAAAAATTTTACCATACCAAGGAGCACGTAGGTTGCACTGCTCGCAGACAAATTTAGAACGATGTTAAAAGCACGTACGACGTGACATCGAGCTATAGAGGACGTTTATATTTACTAGCATTCATGCACTCAAAGTATTCTCAGGAAGATATGTTTTTCATTTTATTAAAAGAATATTCCGACTGCCAGTATTTATCATGAGAATGTATATAATCTAACACAAACTAAAAATGTTATAGTACCTACAATTTAAAGCTAGAGAAACTTAAATTAAAACCATACTTTAGTCAAGGTATGAAGTACTTAATAAAGTTTTGTAAATAAGACAATTTTACAAAACTCTTTCTGAGATCGGCATTTATACCGGACTATTTTAAAAGTAAGAAAGTTATATGAAAACTATTTCAAACTGTTCTTGTCCTTCTACCGATCGTTGAAAGATAAAAGAGGTTACGAATAACACGTGACCAACGTAGAAATGTGCTTTTGGCTAATAATGGAGATTTAATCCCTTTAGAATATGCATGTTTAGTTACTTGCTATATACAATGTGTATTTAATTCTGAGTATTACCGTTAAATATTGCTACTAGCGAGTAAGGTAAGAAAATAGAAGACATCTTAAATAACGTAAAGATACTCTCACCTTATATGGAAGTAAAAATTTCACTATGATTGAAGATTATTAGACATTAAGATAACAAAACATTGGCTGACTGTCAATTTCTTAATGCCTAAATTAAATTATTTAATTATTATATTTAATATCAACCTGTACAAAACCCTGAGCCCTCAAACCCACTACATTTAGACAGGTTTTTATATACCTACACCAAAGGAAGGCGCAGGCCTCTAGGTACAAACGTGCAACACGACGATTTCCTTGCCACCTCACGAGCTCCAGTCGTGGCAATTAAACAATTGAATACGTGTAACATGACAGTGGTGGTCACGACACGATTAGCTATCAGTACTAACATACACAATATACAAGTAGGTATATATGTATAAATCATGATGAAATTTAAAGAAAGTATTTAAGCCTATGCAATATGCTGGCAAGTGCAAGCAACTTGCATGAGTGAGTCACAACCAATACGGCAAGGAAAATATTTGCATGAATCAGACGGATTTTTGTCCGACTAGGTCTTTCAGGTTCGTAATTATGCCTGACTACAGTCTTGAACAGCTAGTAGTTACCTCAATATTGTTATCATCTTAACAAAAGACGTCCATCGCTAGACATAGGTCTTCCCAGGGATTTCCTCTCTTGGTCATAACATCCTACTATATTATAATAAGTTAATATAAAAAGTTTGAATAAACTCAATAGCCACAAAAGAATTCGTGTTCATATTGAGTTACTTTGTAATATAAGCTTTGCTTGAATTTTCATATAATTGCCCGTTATGAAGTAGGTACAGATAAATATTTTACGGAAACGAAATTACAATTTTGGCGTAGGTTAGTATTTCTTTAAATTAAATTAAAATATAAAGATTGAATGAAAACATCTAGATATTGTAAAATCATACTAAAAATATATTTTCTCGTAAAAGCGACAAAATATATTTCCTATTAATAATAATTAAATATTTGTTCCACGTGTGGTTTAGTGATCTTATAAAGTATATAATATAAAGAATATTCATATTATTTGAGATTCCCATTTACATAATTATTTATAAAATAAAAAAACGCAGTTTGAATGTATTTTGCTATAGCCATAACTTGCAGGTATTGAACGACAATTTCCTTTGATCGAAAGGAAAATGAAATAAAACGATTACAGCGAAGCTCTATAAATCATGTCAATTTAGTTAGCCATAATTGCGCATGCGCCCACGGTACCAAGGATAACTAGGAAGACGATCGGATTAGAACACAAGTACTTTTGTAACAAGAAACTATAAATACAAGGAGATGAAACGCCGCCGGCGACCTCAACACCGAGGTCGCTTGCGCTGTGAATAAAGCAATATTATTTTCAGCTTAGTCACCGCAAGCGTTTGAGAGTACCTAAGTACATACTTTGTGAATATGCACACTACAAACACACGCCAAAAGCGGTGACATGTGCATCATGCCTCCATTGAATGCACGGCTCAATATATTAAGTAAATGTACGTATATGTTGCTAGAGTTTCTATTACCTACTAAAGAACTGCCCGAGTCTTCGCGTGGTAGGTATATAAAAAAAACGTATAAATGCCTATAGAATTGCGTGTTTTAAAACACGCAATTCTATAGGCATTTATAGTATTTTAAAGGTTATCTTTTGAGATAATATATGCACGGAATATTAGCTTAAGGTACTATCTGTTCCTTTAACTAAACCCATTTATAAAAAACATTATATTATGCATATGTTTTAATTATTCGAATCTTATACTAATAGGTGCCTGTATACTATAGCCCCTTGCTAAGATTGTATTTTAGTCAAAAAGAGACTAGAAACAAAGAAATATTGATAAATAAATACCACCTGATTTTAATTTTTCTTCTAACCAAAGTATTCGCTGGTTGGGAGGTAATAATGTATGAATTTAATTTAAAATTCCTAATAAGCAGCTTACCTTTTTTACTTCATCGCATTATGTAATAGATTGCCTAATCAAAATGTGTGGAATTTCTTATTGCTTCAACAGATGGGCATCATTGGGTGAGTTGTTGCTGCGGCAGTTAGGCATAAGATTCTTTTGATGTTGACACGAACAAAAATATGGATATAAATGTTAAATTTTGCGCCTCTGTAAGTCAAGTATTAGTAGATAATATCTTTTGCGTATCTTATTACAGCATGTTAGACAGGTTTCGCTTACAGAGGCGAAAGAAATATGTCGATGACATGATAAGTTAAGCTTTTTGATATTTTTCACAAAACCATTATATAGATAGATAAATGTATTTAGTCACAAGTATATAGTAAGTGAGAGTATGATCTCTACTGCGTATGAAACTATTGCCCACGCATAGCCAACACGTAGTAGCTAGGAAGTTGGTTAGTACTAAACTTGTTTATTTTAAGTATCTTTAATTTTAATATCGGCGTAATATTTTCAGCAACATAAATCAATATAAAAATAAATTGTTACAAGACGTTTCTAAATTAAAACATCAAAGCAATCAATTCAGCACAGATTTAAAAAGTATAACATCATAATCATAAAAATTACTCACTAGTAATCCATAAATCTCCTAATTCTTGTGGCACATAATGACTCTGAGTCATGACTGTGTAATGAAGTTATAAACATACAACTATACTCTTGTAGCACTATGCGAAAATCAATGTCCGAGCAGAACAGCGATAAGGGAACAGACGGCGGGCGATTCGAAACGACGGTTTCCCATGGAAAACAGTTTGTACGCTTATCGATATTGTCACACAGTATTCGAAATTAAAATTTTAAACTTTCAGAACGAGTCCGCCGCCATCTTGGTCCGGCGTGCGTAAACGCCTGCGCGCCGCGACCACCGCGAAATTACAGGCGGCGCGCGCTCGACCGCTCGCGCGTTTAAAAATAAAATAAAGTTAAAACAACGTCACTTTGTGCACGTGTGTGAGAGAGGGCCGGTATTTATTTATAGGCTAGTAGCTATGTAAATATAACGAACGAACGAGTCCGGTTCAACATTTCTTGTGGTTTGCAAAACGTCTTAATTCGAACGTGTTCGTAGCAATTCCCGCAACCTACTTTGTGCCCGTGGCCCGATGACGCGACACCTTATTATTCTTACGACTACCCATGCATAGGTAGACTTCCACGAATAAAAAGTTAATCAATCTAGAAAATACCGAACACAGATAAATTTTATGCGACCTTTTCATGATCCTACAGATAAATATCAACTAATAAATATTGTTTAGACGGAACAATAATTGTCATTTGAACTACATAGTTCACTTGGACCTGTCTAATATCGGAGGATACTAAGTTCAAAAGTAACTATTTACTAATTTGCTGTCAAATTGTTGATTACAACTTAACTTATAATAATTGATTACATATTAACACAGCGAGTAAGGCCAAGAGAAGTGTGAAGTTTTAGTCTCCGTGTAACAGAGAACCAGAATATATTTATGTCAAATATATCCTTTTCAAAGCAGTTTCAGATCCGCTACTATTGTGGAAAATCACTTGATAGGCTGTAAGCATAATTTTAACTTATCTGACATCAGAATTCGGATCTTAATAGTCAACCACCCAGTCCACCCTAAAATATTTTCGCATTAATATAGGTATTTATATTAAAAGTATATAACATTTCTGCAATAGATATATAATTATTTTCCGATACTAACCAGCAATTAATGCAAATCGTGCACTCATTAAAAATAATGTTTTATTAATTGGTGGACTTAAGTCTTCTGTTCTAGAAATCCTTAAATAGACTTAAATTTCCACAAGTCGGCCTTATACGGGTACATCAACATTGATCTTCACCCTACTATAATATAAATATTAACTTTATAAAATGTGCTTATTATAAACGTTTATAAAGGTTAGGTCAGACGTGCGGTGCGTCGGATTAAGCCGAGCGAGATATTGCAAGCGATATTTCAGAGCGGCGCGGGCGGCCGGTCGACGACCTCTACGCCCCACGCCACTGGAGCCAGGGCTGCCAGATGTACCTACTTACATTAGTTTTATTTACTCCACATATTATAAGCCTACTTGAGTAATACCTGCTTGTAATATTACATTTGGTTGATACATATATCTTTCTTTTTATATTATATGGCTATTGATGCAATCAATCTGTAAATAGGTAGTAAAGATATACTTTACGCATGATTTCGCTATGTCCTGCGGTGGCTACAACTATATAATCTAACAAAACATTCTATTGCATATTACATTGTTGGGTTAAAACTTGTGTAAATTACTTTAAATATCATTAGGTAGTACTATTTGAAAGTTAATGCTAAACTTTCCTGTTAGGTATTTATTTTTAAGTGCTTAACTAGAGCACTTATTACCAAGTACTTAATAAAAAATACTTAAAGCGTGCTTGCACTAATACCCGTATTGTATGATGATATAACATGCAACAGAAGTGATCAAATATTATTGCTTACAATACCAGATAATTTAAATAAGCAATAATTTTTATAAATAAAATAGTAATGTTAATAAATATGCAGTAATTGTTCATGTTTCATAGCTTCTTGCACAATAACAGTAAGTTTTTGATTTTTATTACATCGAGAGCAACGAATAGAGTTGCTACGGAGTTCGTAGCAAAAATCGTAGCAGCTTTTAAATAATAACTGTATAAGTACCTTCACATTATAATGCATTTCGTTTGCATTTTCACAATTTGTTTAATATATCATTTATTAAATTAAATAATAATAATTAATCGCTGCACTGTTATTGACATCCCTACGGCTCCTTCGCGGCCGTTTTTAATTTTACTTTGCAGCTGACACACGCCTGTATAAACACACCCTTAAGCATACAAACACGTTGTACACCACACCTTTCAGAATAACGTCATGTAAAACAAGCCTATATAGAAGTGTAGCTAAACTAATTGCTGTGAATAATTATTCACGCATCTAAAAATTGACTGAAAATAAATTTAAAAGAAAATTGGCATGTTTTTATTGAAAGATTGGCTGCAGTTAATAGCGGGAAGAGAGGTGAAGAAGACAATGGTATACCTTTACTCGACAGTGGAACTTTATAAGTAATATAATACTAAATGTTTTTATTACTTTGAGTAATTTGTATGATAGACTTAAAGTCACGTGGTACTGTACTAAGACCATACTGACAGAAGAGATATAGGCAAATCTTAATGCGCGATAGACATAATATGATGAGGTAGAGATATATTTAGGTATATGATAACAAAAATACGCAAATCAGGCATACTGCCTATTGCGGTGCACAATATTTCTTGTTCTGCATAAAAGCATAACTCTGAAGCATTAGATCTTGAGTAAGCAAAATATATAAATTACCTAGCGCTAATGTACTAGTGTTGATATTAAAGGCACTGAAACCATTTAAAACAAATAAAGCTCTTTGTATTGACCTTTTTTGCAAAATAAAAGTAACAGCCATGCTTATTTACTTTTATTTTTAATATATATTTAATTTTTAAGCTACAGCAGCCCGTCGGATCCAGGTACAATTGTTTTCAATTATATCTCGCTTTACAACAATTGACAGATTAGGTACATATTAATCTATTGAGTTTTCTCTGAAGTTAAAATGTTTAATTATATGTGAACAAACATAGGTAAGATCTATGTAACTAAACATTTATATACCTTATAAAATAATGTAAGGTAGGTGTGAATATAATAGAAAAATCACCACAGACTGGAGCAATATATCTAAATATACATTGCTACAGTCTGTGCTGGCTTTTCTACAATTAACTTAATGCTGTACCTACTTATATCCAAATTTTTTCGCTTTGCTAAAAAGTGAAGTAGAATTAAATTCCAAATACTGCAATATCTGATTCAAGTGTGACAGCCGGAATGTGACAACTTTCAATTTTCGTAGAGTTTCTTACTGTTGTTTATATCGACATGTTTACCAAACGATTAACTAAACTTAAAAGTATCTCAGCATCTAACTTAACTAACGGCCGCCTAGCGGTCAAAATTCGACCATAATTAATTTAAATTTTAAGTTTGATGGTTATTAAGGTTTTATTGTCTATAACTTTACCCTTATAATCACATTGCCTTTAGATTTATCTGATCTTTTTCAAACAAGTTATTATTTACTTGACCATACTCTTTCATTGACTATATTACTAAACTTGCTACTTTGTTTTCTTTTTTCTTTACTACATATACCTAAATAAGGTATAGGTAACCATAGTTACAAAGAATTGTATGACGACAGGTGAACAACGCCGAAATACTAAGAACGCGATTCGACTGCGTGTGTCAAATGCATGGTTGTGTGCGTGTAGTGTATTTTCATTAATTTAGTGTATTTCTAATGCATATTTTATAAAAATATTAGGATTCGCCACTCCTCCTCTATGTACACTTTTTAACTGTGCCAAATTTCATACTCCTCCCTCCGCGCAATTTACGTAAAAAGGGGTACAAAGTTTTTGCTTCACGTATTAATATATAGAAGATAAGTATATAACTACGTCTACATATGCACCTACGTAGATGTTATATAATATCCATTTTAGTATTCATTTCAATGCAAGGAAATGTTACTAATATGATTACACATTGACCGGTAATAATAATCTCATACACGCCTATATGTATTAACACCCACAAAAGTTACTAGGTAATACCATAAAAACAATTCATATGCACTCTACATATGTATGTAGATATCTTGTGATATATGTTACGTTAGAAATATTCACTTTAGCTAAACTCTATCTAAGTTTAAACTACAAACGAATGCTGGTACATAGCTATATATATAAAAAATAATTATAATAAATATGAATAAAAAAAAAGTTATATATCTAGGTTATATATCATCAGTATATAAGGTATGTTCCCTTGAATACACCTGTGCCTCAGAGGTTTAAATCGGCATCTCAAAACTACCAAAGTGCTGAATAGGTACCTACCTACGGATACCTACGTTTTTGTGGCGCTACACAATTTGTGAATATTTTTCAAGTCAGCGTATTCATTCTGTCTATTGTTTAAATAACTATTTCTAGTCTCTCGAGACTCAGGTTTTTATAACAATAAAATGTCGAGTAAATAAATGGCACATGCTGTTGCATGTCCCATTTATTTACTCGACATTTGCTCTGTTGAGCTTAAACATATTATGCGAGCATTAAAAGAGACCATATAGGTGTATTGGTTTTGGAGGGAAGGCCATAAAACTGTACGCACCTGTAATTATCCTTGGAAATAAATTAAAATGAGAATGTCTGTATACTCTTGAAATATTCGCTGCCAAACAAATAAAAATCTAATAAACTTTTTAAATCGAGATTCTATCTGCAGTCGTAAAAGGTTTCTATTTAATAATTATTGACACAGACGCAATATTTTTTTTAAATCAGTAGGCACATCTTAATTTAAAACAGATAGATAGCAAACGTTATGAATACAAACCTTTTGTTTCTTTTTAATTTGAACAAACGCCCGTAATTTCGGGCCTTGTATATTTTTTGGTAGACATATATCTTGATGCGAGTATCAAAATATTTTATCTACACCGTGTTTTGTAGCATCCCCTACTAAGGTAGGGTACACAACCGCTCCCCTTCGACGCGGCGGCCCCCGCCCCACGAAAACAATAAATATGTCAGTGTTGGATATTATGCGACGTTAAGACGCAGCGTGTCTTAAGTAAATTATTACGCTGCAAGTTTTCCCGATGAGTTCCCCGCTCAAACTAATAACTTTTTACTTTTTATTACCCTGTAGGATTAAACGGAGACGTCTCATTTTATTTTTGGTAGGATTTTGTTGTTGTTTTGAGAACGTTTAAATTCCAATGAATTTCGTTCTTAAGACCGTCGGATATACCTACCCACTTGTATTTTATTTATAACTAGTTGACGCCGCAGCTTTGCTCTTGGTATCTTTATTTATAATAAATACCTAGGTATTATTCTGTAGCTTCCAATGTAGATATTTATGAGTATATTTCGATTACTAAAATAAAAATATGTTTCTAAATATATTCGACAGGTATAGGTAGATATCTATAGGTAGGTAACCCTAATATTATTTCCAGTAATAGAGAGATCGTTTCAAGATTCGTTCGCTCGATCTTACATACATTACTATCTTGTACGTTACATTCCTTTTAAATGGTATGAGTCAAAGTCAATACCTACCTACCCTGTAAATATCCAGAAGTTCATACAAATACAAACCTATTTCGAAAATCATGTTTTAGCCTTTATTTTGTTTTATTTCTATGTCACAACATAGAAGTTAAATAATCCACCATACCTATTTTAAAGAGGTAGGTGTGAACCAGTTTGCCGTCGGCAGTAGAGCCGTTGGAAAGATGTCATACCTAAGTAATGAAAGATCCGATTTATAATGGCATTGAAAAGTTTATTCTATCCGATATTAAATTTAAAATCTTATTTTATCTACTTAGGTGTTATTATCTAAGTTATTAAAGAAAATATGAAGGTGAAACTTTCTTCTCACCCTAACATAAAAAGTCTTACATTTTAACACGAAAACTGTGTTTCGCATCAAAGAAAAAGCAGTCCATTTAGACACGAAACACGGGGAAAACACTTTAATGTACATTGTAGCCGTTCTTACAAAGCAAACAAAACAATTTCCCGCAAAAAAAAATCAGGAAAAAGCGCGCCAGAGAAAAACAACGTCGACCATAAAAGAAAGAGCAGAGTTGGCGGGCGAATTGCGCGGTGCTCGCTCAGCGCGCCGCCATTGGTCGATGGAATCCCCCCGCGGCTCCTCCGACCGGCGCGTCCGACCGTAACTCACTCTTCACTTGTTTTTACGGCCGCCATTTTGTGACGTTCGCTCGCGCGGCAGGCCGCGCTAATCCATACTCGCTCACGAGCGGCAGTCTGTCTGTGTGCGTGACCTCAACGACTGCACTAGTAGGGGTATGCGAGCGTAATGTTACTCGCATAGTGATTATGATTCTCACACTATTGTTTACATTTTTGAGTGCTACGAAGTAGGTTACTGAGTTAATGCACTTTTATCTTATTAATTACATCTATGTAGTCAAAACAAATTATCTGTTTCAGAATAAACTTATCAAGTTATTATGTAGGTATAATAAAATGAACCATATTAGCTTGTAAATCAACTTATTTAAATGTATGATTATTACGTTATCAAGGTGAATGTCAACGTTGATCCATATTTATTTTATACACATGATAGTTTAGTTTCAATTGTAATAACAAACATTAGATTGTTATTATAACACATAGCTGTATAATAAATAGTAATTCTATAATCAGATAGTTATTTGTTGAACCTTGTAGCGTCACGTAGGTAGCGTCGTCTTCTTTTGTATCGAAAAAAAAAGGTGAACATAATAAATGGACAATAGCTACTTACCTTACTTTACAACATATAGGTAGGTATATTTTACAAAGGTCAAAATAAGCACGATTAAATTTTGGACTTTTGTTCTAGTTCCTAAACACAGAATGTGACGTGGATTTGACGCTATATCTACCATTTTGTAGAGTTAATCTTCAGGCAAAGTAACTTATAAAATATTCTTTTACAAGTAAAAGAAAACAACATTCGTATCAGCACATTTGTATGCAGATGTAGGCACGTATCCATTATCTACGTAGGTACGCATATATCTCGTTCCATTAGGGTCGCATCATTAACCACGTCGTGGGGCGTATTTCCCTAATGAGCGACCGCCATCCATAGATGCATGATGCTGGGGCCCGGTAATGGCGTAGCTGCCCTATCTTTACGTCTTAATCCCTGTCATTATGAGAGTCTCCTCTTGTTAACTATCTTTGAAAGGAAGTTTAATTGCACTTGGAGGTGGAAGATTTTGGGAGTAGGTACCTACTGTGAATTTATGCTTGAAGCAAAATTGAATTTGGATACGTCAGGGGATTGAGCTATAGGTAATACCTACATGTTTCACAAAGATATAGAATGGTTGATAACATAACAAAATGCTACCATATTAATTTGTCGAAAACTAGAAACAAGAGTATATTGCATATTTAATTAGATAGATATCTATTATATAAGCGGTGGTAGCGGATTGGATAAGGCATAGGACTTGCAGTTGAGAGAACGAGCTTTCGAACCCACTGGTAACATAGATATTTAGCTTAGCTCCAGAGGTTTATAAGAATTCGAGTAACTTGCAACTAAAGTGAATAGTAATCTTTAAAATAAATCAACTAAAACAAAACCGTTCGTTCCACGGGCCCACACCTTACTTACGGCTTCTTGAATTTTTTTGCTGTCTGTGGGACTCACATATTTTGGAAAAACAAAAATCTGGTGCTTATTCGTTCTTGTGTATAAGTACGTGTAAAAATCCGTTGTTTACATATGCCGAAACCATAAGCCTGTAAATGTATCTACCTATCTACTACCACCCGCATAAATAAAATATAATATGTTCTTGTGTCAAAATTTGTGTGATTTACATGTATGTAGTAGCTATTTATTATTATACTAGTAAAATATATTGAAACAATTTTTGTAAAATATAACCACTTACCTACTTGTAAAAGCCATATCTAAGTTACAGTCAAACAGGACTATTCATCATGTGCACGTAATTACTCTTAATAATGAGCACAACTATCTATTACACGCTGTATAAGACCTATTAATATTGCAATGCATTACTTGTAAACTCGAACTAGATATATAGGTTTTATTTACCTGGCTCATCTACCTACATACAGAAAAACATATCTCCTAATTTTCTTTTACTTTTCTTCGATGAACGTTACAAAAATGTTTCTTGCCATAATATCCAATCAGTTTATTGAGCTTAATAATAAGTTTGATTGATACATTCAACAGTCAATTACAAATCACACATCTTAAACGCAAGAAAAACGGCAAATGTAGAAATAAAAAAGCAATAATCGAGCATCAGTAAGTAGTTAAACGTTCGATGATGCAGCGGTGGTGCGACTATTTTATAGTGTAGTTTATAGCGTTAAAAGTGAAACGAGATGTAGTAAACCTTGCGATTGTCGCACTACACTTTACGTAGACACTGCCTGGGTCGACACAGAGGTGACTGTGAAGCGATAAAACTCAAAGAACATGAGATTTTGCTTAGACAGTCTGATGTACCTTCGTAGCGAGGTGCTAACTTACAATGTTGTAACTTTGCCTACGCATCGTTGTACTATGCTTTAGGTGCCTATGTTTTATTGCTAGGTTAGAAGTTAGTTTACGTTGATATATGATGATCAGACTAATAGTCGGTTGTTTATATTTTATCTAAGGACACATTTAGCTTATGATCAGTCATTACTTTTGCAAAAATTGTTCATAAATACATCATAATTATACCTATTTCTGGACAAAATCCTGAAAACAATAAAAAAATATAGGTATTTTTTAAACAGATTGTGGCCTCGATGCTTTACTTCAAGGACTAAATTTAATAGCTTTTTATTGATTTGCTTTATTTAGTCTATTAAACTTGTCAGTTATCTTTTTACTATTCCTATATATAGGTACCCACGCTTTAAAGTTTGGTTGCCGAATATTTTTGATTTTTACAACTACCTACAGAACTACACATAACTACATAGTACAAATGTATATTCTGTGACATAGCCACACATTTTTATATTTTTGTTGCAAAAATATGTTAAATAAATGTAGATGTTTTCAAAACTCAAGGCCATATAGTGTCAACACAATTTGCATGGTCAACAAACGCATACATTTCAAAGCACCATATTTGAGAAACAAATTATGGTGTTTCCATGACACTCAAGCTTATACTCCACAAAATGTGTCTATGACAAAACCAAATTATTTTTCTAAAGTAACTACAAAAGAAATTAGCATAAATTATACAAACATAATTTGTTCTGTTGACGATTCTCATTCATAGGCCGTTGTTCATTTGTACCAATAAATAAATGGTAATTAACTATTGTTCGCACAGTTTTATTACGTGTTTTTATATTGAACGCCGAAAAGGGTTGTAAGAGTACTTACATACCGATATAATGAATATAATGTAGTCTTTGTTGATAACGCGTAAGAAACGGTTACTTTGTATAAATTAAACATTTTTGTCGAACTTAGATGAGACGCCGCGTCGCGCGTCGTTTGGATTTGTGTAGATATTTAATATTGTATTTTTTTTTTCATTTACCTGTCAGTTTTGTGTTATCATAATTACTGGTACATATTTATTATGTTTAAATATCTACTAACTCAATAGCTCCATGTAATCAATTCGCTTAGTTAAGGAATATAAAATATATTAAACAACATTTCCTGAAAACTTCACACAAGCCATGGTTACTTTCGAACTGTCAGCGCTAAATAAAGAAAAGCTTAGATACTCGTAGAGTGAATCCCAGTTCTATAATTGTCTGTTGTGTAAACCAAATGATTCGCCATTATATTTAAACAGTAGAGCCACCTGAAAGATTGATGACTCGCAGCTTAAAATATCAGTTTGAGAGTAAAACTGAAGGAGACGAGGGAGGGGAGACAGGTACCATATGTTTCTGATGGTTCAGCAATGTATTTGCTGCTAAACCAGCACATTTTAAACGAATTTCGACCTTATGACTTAGTAAAAACGAAATTTTAAAGTGCAGTCGCGTTAGCCAAGCGTTTGTCCACCATCTAGGTGACACCCGAACTGTCGATACATTTCACAATTGTCGTAAACTCCTGGAGACGGAAGGGGAGCGCAGTAAAATTATCATTTTATGCCGTTCGACGACTGAAATGACACGGGAATGCTGTAAAACTGATTTATTGGATACATCCCGAGAGTCACATGCTGAATTTTTGATGAGATCTTTGTTCTTAGATAACGGGGCAAGGTTATGAATAGGGGTGTCGTACGTGCGTCATATCCACTTTCCATAGGAATCTGCATTGTTCTACGAAGCTATGTAGGTGTGAAATATTTCATTAAATTTGTATAGCTAGCGTATTTTTAGTGAGTTGATACACCTACGAATACGGGCAAAGATTATAGACTTTGATACTCTATGTGTTGTCATCACTACACTGAATCAAATCAAATAGAGCATACTCTAAAAGTATTAACTGCAGTTATTGCTTAAGTGTTGTATTTATATTTTTAACTTAAATAAATTACAAATGGATACCTACTTAAACGGATATTGTACCTAATTATGGTAATGTCGGCATCAAACAGACAACTCCCACCGGTCATTCGGACAATTTGATTAAGTCGGTTCGCCACCGGACCGTTTTATTGCTCTATATTTCCTTATTAGCACCGCTGGGTTGTCCCGTGTGATCTAATGAGTACGGTCTGCCGATCCCTAGCACTATAACGTAGGTATGTAGAGCTAGTATATTTTCAACCTAAATTGCACGACAATGTACTGTCTAATGATCTCTATCAAAAACCTGTCAAATGATATGCCTACCATATAATAATCAAAAATAAATTTCGCTTTAATATGTTGTTAAAATTAGTTACAGTTAACATTTTTAACAACGTAATATTGTATATATTTTATCAGTGTATTGAAAGAAATATTTACCGAATCGTTTGATATATAGATATCGCAGATCTATGCTTATTTAAATGTCCTTATTATATTAGGTATATAATATTATAAATAAAGTCTTAGTAGTGGTAAATGTACTGATAGTAGTAGTAATGTACATAAAAATGACGAAATGAGGGTAGTTGCCGAAAAAACCAATTCACGAAAGTGCCTCTGAGCTTCCACCAGTCACTGCGTGACTGCGGCCGATGCCAGTTGGTGGAAAGTTCGGACAACCAACAGATATTTATATACTTAAATACTAATGCTATTACGAGCTTTGTAGATTCTAGGTATTATACGGGTAGGTAGAATGAGTACAAATCGCGCATGTCTAAAACATATATGTATGTACTTATTTCAATTTTGCTACCCATACTTCAATTATTTTAATAGCAGCGATAGCTTAGTGGAAAGATCAACAGACTGCAATGCAGAGAGTCTCGGGTTTGAACCCACGTCGCGCATCTCTGACTTTCGGAAGTTATATGACTTTCCGAAATTATGTGCGTATTGATTGACAATTGTCGCTTGCTTCGTGCCTCGGAGAGCACGTTAAGCCGTCGGTCCCGGCTGCCATGAACATCTATGGCAGTCGTTATTGGGAAGTCAGTGCCCTCTAATATCCCGACACTGGTCTAGCCTTAGGGTATCGTTAGCTTTCGGGTTGCTGAGGTCAGGTGGCAGCCGCTCCGTGTAAAAACTGATATCCAGTCAAATCCAGTTAGACTAGAAAAGCCGACCCCAAATGACTTGGGAATAATAAAGGATAGGGAGAAGACAGTTCAGTTTTGTTTAAAGAAATTCGATCAATCTTTAATCGAAGGCATACTTATTATAATAATATACCTACTTATCTACTATACACAATCTGAGTTCACACAGATAGCAGACACAAAACTACAATCAGCCATAATCCATTGGTTGTGAATTACCTAAGATATTCAATAAAATATATATGTAGATATGATTTACTATACGCATCACATAATAAACATCTCAGTATAATCAATATAGACTGTGTAAATCTTGTTAAATGTCGTGAAACAATAAGACAAGAACCGAGGCTAGAACATTTCAAGGCTTACACGCCTACATTCAACTGTACAGTAGACACATTTTACGCTAGACACACTCGATAGAGAACTATACAGCCCATTAAAACACAATATAGATCATTCACGTCACTAAAATAAATACAGAGCTCACACTAAATTGGAATCGTCTACGAACTGTACGCTTCGCGATAAATGAATGAAAAAGTAGTTGTCGCGACCTCTTCACTCGCGAAATGCGTATTAAAACAAACAGTGCAGTAAAAATAAATCTAACTGCCTATAAAAAGTGCCATAACTATCACTTAAACGGCATTGTGTACCCACGTCTTTTATTTCAATGCTGACGAAATGCATCGGCAACAATGTGACTTCGGCTTTACAATGTGAAGCAGAAATTATTCCAAGCACCAACGTGTTTGTAGCAAGATGATATTAAAGTCGTTTAACGCAATTTATGGACCGGTTGACACTGGACAGCCATGGATCTAGACAAGCGCTACGCCTGTATTAACTTCATGAATATTTATTTATAAGTAAATTTCCGAATAACATCAACATCATTAACAAAATGTTGAATATATAAACTATTAAAAAAAGGTCATTCTGTAGTTGTTGTCACAAATTTCCTTACCTAATCAGTATTTTTCCAGCCACTATTACCTAGTAAATTATTCCGATACTATAAGGCAATGAACACTTAAAAGGATAAAATACAAGATATGTAAAGCGAACCAAAAGCTAGCAAGCATTTACCGTGAATAGAACGTAAGTCGTATAGATACGTAATGTTTATCGAGGGCCGAGGCGACCTAACACAATAATAATAAAGAGAGTTTATTAGGCCTCTCGCCACGACGCTTATCGACGCCAATTAAATATTATTTTTATTAGGAATCCCTGGTAACGCCCCGTGGTCAGCAGACGAGTTTAGTTTGTTTTTTATCATAACTTTATACACCGGCTAAGCGTTTTATGTGACCCCTACAATGTTAAGTGGGTAGCTATATTAACATTGAGTTCTTAGAAATAGATATTACCTATAAGTAGGTATGTATTTACCAGCTTTATTAATCCATAGTCACTTCGGCAGCCAATCCATTAATCTGAAAAGATAAAGCACAACTTTAGACATAGAGGTAGCGCTGACAGTAATCCTAAGTTTTACGATCCAAATAAACATAATTAACCATCGCCACATCAAAACATAAAAGGCTTTCTCAAATAAATCAGAATAAAAAAGACTGTTGATACCATTATTTATTTAAACGCTTAGAAAGCATCACGATCCATAAAACGGAATGTGAGCCGCGGCCTTCGCAACAATGAATTCGAAAAAAATACACGGAGCCAAACGGAGATCGCTTTTCTTCAATGGTTACTTTATATGCAAATTCCTTGCAATAAAAGTGGGAACCCTTCTCTCTAGCTTTATATAAAGAGCGCAAGACTCGAATCCGACGTTTTATGTATTCGCGAATCGACACTGTTTTATTGGTATCGACTATCGATTCGACTCGTCCGCAGTCGAGAATTCGGAAGTAATGCCCGCTATTTCGAGTATTTCGACTGCTAGTCGTGCCTATCCGATCGCTATCAAAATTTGATTGCCTCGGATAAAGGTTCCATTTATATGCAGTTGTTGTTGCTAAAATTTATTCAAATCGTCACAAAACGAGCAAAGTCAAGTAGGTAAATATATTCCATAAATTATGTAAGGAGCTTCCATATTTCAAATTTGACTTCATTGGATTTCCACACGTAAATATCGACGTGTATAAGTATGGATGCTTTGACATGACAAGTACACATAAAAGATCAATCAAATGTTTAGAATTGGTAATTTTTATGACTGATACCTATAACATTGTAAATCATTTTATCATAAAACTTAATAAGTCATATTTATTATTTGGCTATGATACAGATAATGGTGTACACCGTAGAAAACCGTTTCATATTTTCACTTCATCCTTTGGATTCAACATCCTTGGGAAATAGGTATACTCGTTTCGTTTTTCAAGCTCATTATTACTCCATTTCCTTGACGTTAATGGCAATCATAATGGAGAATAACTATAAAACTAAAAAATACGCATAATTGCTTTCTTCCCTTATTTAATGTTAGAATATCGTGAGATTTTAATGATGTTATTTTTCTATTCTAATATTAGAACTGTATATGGAAACTTCTTTTGTCTCATAATTGTAGCTTACAGCTGTTTTTTCATTACACTGCTGAGCAAACAAGTTGTATCGGGACAATGCTTCGTGTCACTTGAGATAGAAGAAATATGTTTTCACGACAATATCTTTTTAATACATCGACTATACAAAATAACTAAGTAAACATAACTAACCTAACATAAACGTAAATATAATTCTTTATTTGACAATAGGTAAATAAAAAATGTATTGCGAAAAAATGAACCAAAAGATAGTAAGTACAAATCCGTAATCTCCATCTGACCCTCCGGGAAATAATATTTGTGATTAGTATTGTGATGCATCTATAGAATGTAGGTACGTTTATGCGAGAATGAACGTTAAGTTACTTAGATTAGAACAGTTCGGAACACTAAGTAGAAACAGAATAGCTGTGCTATAAATTGGTTTGATTTCTTCTTCTAAATCTGACATTACCTTCCAAAGAGAAAATACTATGTAACTATACAACCTTCATACCTAAGTAGGTATGAAAATATCATACTATGGAAATCCGCAGAACATATAAGTAGGTACTGCGTACACCTACGCAGATGAAGAATACACCTACCTATAGCTACATATATTATATTGATGACGTAACAAAACCTTGGCTTAAAACCAGTCAACTGTAGGTATCGTATACACAACCTTTACCACCTACCTGCATATAGGTAGTAGGTAAGATAAAATCCATATTTATGTAGAGATATGTAGTCAGGTACACGAGATTACATTCTCGAGGCGAGGGCAAGGCGCGGCGTGTCGCCCGACAAGGATCTTATATTTCCATAAAACGTACATTTTACGAGCACACCTACCTACACCCCCGCTCGAACCTTCCACTTCCTACAGTGACCAAAAATTTTAGTTCTATATACTTACAAACGTATTGTAGATATAGTGAGTGAGGTTTTCATCTAGTAATTAATGTATGTAGCTAGTGTTGTACATTATTTTAATTATGTGAGTGTCAGGTTCCAAGGTGCTATGAATCTAAGCGAAGATTTTTATTTAGCACGAATAAAATTAAGTATCCCATGATAGTTGTGCCGAATCGCGATTTCTTTTAATGTAAGTGTAGATTGCATCATAGTTTATAGAATCATAGTTTGGACGTCTGCGTCCAGACACAATGCTTTATCATTACGGCGTCCAGACACAATGCTCTATCATTACGTCTCGATATGGTTAAGATGAGAGAATAATAAGCAAGTAGGAAACATTTCGGATGGTATTACTGGGCCAATGCTTTGCGTTTTTTAAGGACTCTAAAAAGCCTCCTCTAGACAGGATAAAAATCACACAGCTGTAGTTACCTACAGAATGTTTAACATACAACCTTAAGTGGCTTATTATACGTACGTAAAACGACGTATATAGAAGGGGTAGATAAAGTTTGTGGCACTTTGAACTAAAAGCTCAAGTTGCTCCAACTAGCTACAGCCATTAGGAAGAATTCAAAGCTGTAAAAAATTAGCTCTTATATTACTGGCTATAATATGAAAGCATTAAAAATGTATTAGGGATATTTTACTTTAACTAATAATAATAATGACCTCCAGACCAAATTTCGGTCACGGCGGCCAATCTTAACGGAGGCTAACTGCGCAAGAGATATTATAGTGCACAAGCGTGTGCGCAAGCACAAGTATACTCCCTGTTCCCTAATCTGACTCGACCGGTGAGAAATCGCGCAGGGCCAACGTCTTTATGTGCTTTCCGAGGCACGGAGGTGACTAACACCGCCAACTTCCTAACTCCGGGCTGCTATTGAGATTTTGTAACAGAAAAATCCAAGGCCCGTCCCGTGATTCGAACCCGTGACCTCACGCACAGCAGTCAAATTCAAAACCGCTGCGCCACGGAGGCAGTTAACTAATCTTAACTAATGAACTATATGAACGATTAACTAAACCATCATACAGCCATTATGCTAATGGAGCGTTTTTACTCGCGTTTGGACCTACTATAAGTACCTACATGGTTGGTTTACCTACAAAGGCAAAGCCCTCATGGTAGAGATAAGTCGGTTTCCAAATCTTACAATGTAATCTCATATTGGGCTGGACCAAAGATACGTTTAATCTGTAGGTGAAAATAATTTATACAGCCATTTATTTTGCCAAAAATAATTGTTACCGAGACGCGGCTCATAAAAATAATATAGATAGGTATTTGACTTATCAATATACAGCTGCATAGAATTGAATGTGACGAGTTATTCGATTAATACATCTATATACCTGCATAAAGGATTATCAGGCACTGTCAGAACGTTATTAACTCTTTCACCACATCACAAATTAAAATAATGTCATGGAGAACGTTAAACGCCAAGCGGTTCCCCTATGATCTGCTCTAGCAGCTTTACGAGCATAGTTTTAATAAAAATCTCTAATAACATTCCGACATCGTGTTCCACATTATCCGCGGCGTTTATCATAACATAACACCACCTATACGAAAGCATCATAAAACATGAAATATGTAACTATCCAATTACTACGTATACAGGTTTTCTTTCATAATTTCCATTTTTAATCCGGAGCTATTGGATCTCCTAAATTATTACACATAATGTTCGTAATCGCCGCCTTCTTCCATCTACCAATAAGCATGTAACTAGAACCATGTTGCGTCCACTATAAACTTCATAACAAACTGCGACACGGGGCCATATCTTGTGTACATTATGAGCTTTTTCGTTTAAGTCAAAGCTTCAATGCGGCACGTCGTAAAGGTCATATAAAACACGATGTAGTACTCAAATCAACACCTACTGCAAGAAATAACAAAGTTGACTTTACATTAACTAGGTTAATGTGTGTTCGTTTTGATCGCTATGGGACAGAAACGCCCTTTAGATGTTTTACTTAACTGTTAATAACACTGAGGTGTAGATATAAAAAGCGGGACTTACTTGAATTTAAATGTATTATTTTAAAACAATCAATATTTAATGCATTTTTTATTGAAACACCGTATATGGACACATGCAATGAAAGCTTGAGAATTGTATGACATCACAGGCCGAAATATCGAAGATCGCGAATCACAAGAACGAATTAAAACGATGATATTAAAATTGTATCAAAATATAAAACAACTCATATATTACGAATAGTACTTACCTATCTATGTAATTACTATGACTGGCATATTATTGTTTTATGAAAGAATTATGAGACGCTTAGAGAAATCACAGAGATAGGTAAAACACTGCTCTCTCAAGATAATGGCGGTAAAATATTGCAGTCATGCAATGGTGATTTAAAAGAAAATATTACCCACGCTATGACTAGAATGCATCAACTATTATTATACCGCTGTGTGAATTAAATTAAAGAAAGTCAGGGGTAAGCTTAGCAGGTTAAAAAAGTTAAGCTAAAAATAAAAATAGTAGCAATATCTTATTTGAAATCAAATTAAATATATCTGATACAATTACCTAATTAGGATGAAGATCAAACAACTAGTACTACTAACTAAAGCTTAAACAAAATATGTCAAGTGAAACCAGTATGTTTCATAAAATACAGAAACCATTCAAAGCTATACCATGTAGAGCTTTTTAAGTTTTTGTATGAACGAAAAAGTTCGCTCATCACGTTACCATCAGGCTGGAGTGCATCACTCAACGCACCAATAAACTCCCCTGCAGAGTTCCGTTCTCATTACGACAATGTTGCCAAGAACATCTAAATTAGCTATTGAACACAACCTGTCCAAATGAGTTATAGTAACATAAATTACAGAGATACGCCCTCCGCAGTTATTGGTCTACGGAACCCTTGCTTGCTCGGTCAAAACTTCAATTAACTCTTATAAAAGCCATTACCCTCGAAAATATTCGATTATGGTATCTCTCGGGTCGTTTCATTACCGGTTTTGGGCGGCGATTGCGCCTTCGTGGCAGGTCATTCCGTGGTACGTTTTATTGAAAGTTCGATGTTCACTTTACGTGCATTACTGAGTAAGTTTTATTGAACGGCAATACCCACCATATCATTGAAAATACATAAAATAAAATTTACACAGGTTTTCTTGAAATCCACTTACGTAAATTATTTAGTAGAGATCAATATCGATAAAGCCCGATCAAAATTTGGAAGTGTATTATGTGTCGCAATGTGATGCGGCTGTATGCTCTAGAAATATACTACCATATAAAATAAGCCAAATTTAAACACATAAGCCGGGATAGTAAAACTACAATACATGTGGCACATGGTTCAAAAGAGACATTTGGCTCAGGGGTCGGCTCCGGCTGTGTCACGTTCGCATCAACGTTAGCATTTCTTTTGTGAACGCTCCGAATTGCGCACATAAAACTCCGAGACCTGTTTTGCTACGTGATGTCTTTAGTATTTTTACTGCCTATATTGCCCGATATATTTTTATCAGCTCGACGAAGGAGCTAGGTCTGTCCCTTTTCATTCTAGAAAAAGAATATCGTAAAAATATATTGTTGCCGTCTCCGCCAGAAAGTACAAAAATAAATATAAATGAGCGTCGTTGTTCGACAAGGAACTTGCCGAGTTTTGTAATTAATGTTGCAAGAAGATATTGCCGGGAAAAGTTTTTTCATCATGTTCCACGGAGGCAGTGCTGTAATGAGCGCCCCCCGGCGTTACATCGTAAAAACACCATACAACTTAATAAATAAAACTGGAATTTCGTGAAGATTTATCACGAGGCCCATATTGCGATTCGTGACTCGAGCCCGCGGCGTGTTTTTGCGGCATATCTACAACGAGGATAAGAGCTAAGGCTGTAAAAAATGTAGATAATGTCATAGCAGCGGTCGGCGTCTAATATTTACTAAAGTCCTTGTTTGAAATATTTTGACAGTTCTCGGTAGACTCGGCATATAGGGCGCGCGCGAGCATTGGCGTCGCACGGGTGTTCCTTCGTGGAAGCAATCTTGTTATTTATCGTATGTGATCTACACATGCTAGGTAGACATACGAATACAATACGGCTGGCACACGAACCATATTTTTGGGATTATAGTTACGAGCACGCACAGTAAAGTCTTAAAAAGTATTTCGAATATCGTTACTCGAGGCTTGAATGTTTATGGGGAATTCTCATGGAGCAAATAAATATTTCCTGTTGAATTACGTTGATAAATTGGCTTAAATAACGCGATGGTAGAAAACATGAAAAATTATGAATGCAGGGAGTTTATCGTTGAAATTATCAATGGCTTTCATGAGATCGTAGTAGAAATAGAATATACAACACAAAATGACAATTTTCACAATTATAGTAGCTTTCAAGTCAGTACATCTACATACTAAGTACCTAAAGGTATACAATAATATACTTATATGGAAATATATATATTATAGATTATTGGCTATACGTTATCCTCATCGTTTATTACGTTAAGGTTAGACAGACTTCACATGCACCTATTCATGTATGTATCTGCACCACCAAAAGTTTCACTGATTATTATCTACATCTATCTAGGCATTAAGTCCGTTTATGTACATTGTATTTACATTATGCGTATTTATATTGTGCATTGTATTTATGTTTTATAAATAAATAAATAAAATACATTTCTAGGTAGCAGAGATACCTATATAAAATTGTCATATACATAGATATATACTTAGATGGATTGTTTAAAATTCCGTCACGAAGTGTTCGTATATTCCATTCACGTATCGGGGCGCAGGTGAAGCCGTGAGATACCCGGTCCAAGTTTTATTGTTATTCCCACTCTGCGAATTGAATTTGAAACAAGCGAATGCCAGCGATCAATACTAGACTGCCGACATGGCCGGGCTAACACCCGCTATTTGCTTACCTCGGCGATATAACCGCTGCTGGTCAATGTTAACTTTGCCTGACGCTACATGCATATTAACATAAGCGTGCCTTACCCGACCGTAGCTTTGAAAAAACGATACCACTACTCAGTAGGCTTAGCGTATCTAAACAAGTTCTAAAGTATTTCCTAAATAGACAAACCTAAATAAAATAACTGAAATAAGGTGGGAAAATTAAAAGTAAGGCTATTTAGATACCTGTGTATAAATACGAAGAGAGGTTTTACAAGCTTGATAAAATTGATCAAAAAGTTGGCGTTTGATGTCGTGAATAAAATATTTTGATGTAGGTACCTACTCACCTACAGGACTAATAAAAGGTTGTTTTAGGTAATTCGAGATTTTTCATGCCCCAATTTTAATTTTATTTTAGAGCCAGGCTTCGATCCGGGCTTACAGGGGTGCTATTATCTGAGCCGTTTTATCTTCAATGTAATCTTGTTAAGAGGCCCCGCGTCCCTCGCACCCTCAGCCTGGCAGGGAAGCAATAATGCTGAAATCCCCGGTTTTCGGCGCTTAAACTAAGCCAAGCATTACCGTGGATTCAATAGCAAAATTAGTGTTTGTTTACACCTATCTTTCATACATTTATAAAAGAGATGTTCTAAAATACGTAATTTAAAAAACAACCTTATGCCAACAACATTTAATGAACTTAATAAATAGTCAAACCTCTTTCTCCAATTCAAATGTCTATACTGTCACTTATCTGAACGTATACGAATATATAATAATTAGCTGTGCCGTAAATGTCTTCTTGTTTTCTGGTTGATGTTTTGTCAATCTTTTTTGACGTTTAACTGAAGCAAAATAACTACATACATAAGAGAGAATCGGACACTACGAAGTTCTATTAGGAATTGTTGCAGACATCTTTGTATATATTGTAATCGACTTACATAGATCAGTATCTATGGCACGTATTTAAAGTTAACTTTTTAAGCTTCTCAACTTTTTGTATGTATACTTTTTTTAAGTTTATTGCGGGATATAGGTAATACAAATTCGTCTTTTTTTAATTCTCTGGCAGGTCAGGTCGTGTATAAGCAGATTATAAGTAGGCCTATAAAGTGCTTTTTCTACATATGTCTTACACTGTGCGTAAAACGTATGCGAGAAACGCATTCCGTTTGCCACGTCTATGTCGCTCAAGATGACACGCGTCTCACGCTGCGATTGATACTGAGTTAGCGCAAAACTCAAAGCGTAACGATGGATTTATCCTAATCCTAACTAATATTATAAATGCGAATGTGATGTTGATTGTTTGTTACGCTTTCACAGCTTAATTTCTAGACTGATCATCATGAAACTTTGCATACGCATTGTCAGGGGTACAGAAAAGGACATTGAATACCTGCTATCCAGAGAAGAAGTACTGTTCTTGAGGGATAGAAATTTATTGACAATACCTACAAACATAAACTATTAACATAAGCGAAGCCGCAGGCAAAATCTAGTCCTTACTAATATTATAAACGCGAAAGTTAGTATGTATGGATGTATGGATGTTTGTTACTCTTTCACGCAAAAACTACTGGACCGATTATGATGAAACTTAGTATGTAGATAGCTGGAGACCTGGATTAACACACAGGCTACTGTTCATCCCGATATTCTCACGGCATCGGGACTTACGCAGGTGCAACCGCGGGGCGCCACTAGTATCTAATAAAATAGTACGAAGTAATCACACAACGCGTTCAACACTCCATTTCGCGCATAAACGAACCAAACGTTTAACAAATCATGACAGACGTCAATATCGCGATCCCTTCAGTACGCAACCTTTAAAACCAAATTCTGTACTATATAACATTAAAATAAATCTTTAGTTGAATTACAACAACAGCACGTAACATGACACGTAGACTGCCCGTAGTGAATAACTGCTGTGGTTGCATATTAGATCTAAAGGCGGCTGCGGCCATCATAGCGGTCCTTGGCATAGTAAGCATATGTATTCGATTATTATTACAATAGCAGTGCTTTGTTGGCACATCGTAGTGAGTTTTTGAGTTCATTACTAAAGTCAGGTCAACTGCTTTCTGTCAGAAAACACTGAATTGCGATTCATAAAAGAAGTTTGACTAGAAGTAGTCAAATGAAAAAAAGAATCGAAAATGTATTTTTTTAAGTCTTGGCTGAATTTAATGGATTGTGATGTGCCCATGTCACTTCTATACCAAATAATAAAATTGTTGCTTACTCTGAGTATAGTTTACATATTATTCTGTGTTTAATAGGTAACAAGTCCAGCAATATCATGGGCAGTTGTACGGCATTCTTATATAATTCGAATGGCTTGTTTTATCACATCCCATGAATTACAACCAGATGTAGTGGATATCAATCTCCACAATGTGGTGAGTATACATTTATAATTTAACATATGAAGTAGTATATAAAGTTTTGATAACATTTAAAAGCCATCTAATGCTCATATGGTAGCATGCACGATATTAAGTTAATGTGTGCCAAGTTTGATCCATCCAACACAAACTTCGACATTTATATACCTATCCTATATCACAAAATAAATGGTATCATTTAAATAAGCAGTCATAAAAATGCAGCAGTATTGTGTTTATAATTTCAATGGAACGTAAGAATAGAACTTGTCGAAAATGATTACTTTAACCTGTCAGTTGTTGGAATGCCAGTCATAATTGAAAACCTATTGTATAACCGCCGATGTATATATAATAAGCATAATTATGTAATATTTTTACAGCTAACCTTCGGTTTTGGAGTAAATGCTGGTCTAGAGCCGTCATGCTTGTTAAAACCCGCTAACAAAACAAACAATATATCGGTCGAGCCAAAATTCCACGATTCCAAATTCGTCAATTCAGTCAGATGGGTCGGATGGTTGGTACTACTTGCGGACTTCATATTCGTAGCAGCCTGTATCAAGTTTTTGTATAGAATATTTACGGTAAGAGTGTTGTATTGATTTACACACAAATATTATAAACAGTAAAACCAGCACACTATTATTTTTTAAATAAATAAAGATCAGCTATTTAAATTTTATGGGATGAAATTTTGAAGACAAGTGTCTTAAAAATTTCATCCCATATTATATCCCATCCCATAAAATAGTTATTTTAAACATTATTTGATACATGACTTTTAATATGGACACTTTGTATATTATAATTCTACCCATCATCCATATATAGATTTACGCCTGTTTCCCAGAGGGGTAAACAGAGACTACAGATTTTCATTTGCTACGATCCTGATACACTTCTCTGGCTTTATTCACTTTCATCACTCCCTTTCACCTCATACACGCTCGCCTGTTTAAGGTACTCTTAACCTGGCCTTTGTCCGGAACGTCTCCGACCTGATCGAGAAACGTTCGCCTAGGTCTCCCTCTTGCGACTGTTCCATTCACACTATTCTTATAAACTTTCTTAGTCAGTCTTATTTTGTCCATTCTTTCTACAACCCAACATCCATAATTAATTAAGACATTGCTGTAGCATAGGCTTGGAAAATGACCGTTAAAAAAATAATTACAAAATGTAGCATTTTGTAAATATATTAGTAGCACACAATCTGGAATTGCTATCGATGAACATCTCATCTAAAGTTGATCAATATTCGTCTCTTCTATTGCATGTGTCCTTTACATGGCAAACGAAATATGGGTATCCTTTTTACCGTTTGTCACTTATACTTAACTAAACTTTCAGATGACTGAGACGTAATGATGTGTTCTATTTGATAAACTTACTAATATTTATATATATTTTCAGCCATTATCCGAGGCACAACAACTGCGAACAGCTAGGCAATTCATGTGGGCCTGTATATTTGCCATCTCATTATCATTTATCTATGGTATGCTGCATGTGGCTGCTTGTGTTGTCGTAGGGGGATCATTCCCTGTCTTCGAATTTGTGTTCTCATTCGTCGACGTTATGTGTAAGTTTTCAATACAATATTATAATTAAAAGAACATTCCTTGTTTAAAGAAATAAAAGAAAAAGGAATTTTTACGAGAACATTCACTTTAAATTACTCTAAGTTGTAATGTGGATCTTGCCATGATATCTCTTCTGTTATATCTCTACCATATTTAAACCCATTATAAGGAAAATTTGACGAATAGCCATAAGCACTCTAAGCTACTTAATTTTCATAATTTTTATTTAATAATGTTCGTAAGCCACTGTTCTTAATACTATAATTTAATCAATAGCTTATTCTGTGTCGTATTTACGTTTTCATCGTTCGACTTAGTTACGTTTTTTAATTATTTTCAGTATGGGCAATGTGGACCTACTTTATAATAGTCATACGATCTTATATACTACAGTTAAAAAAGACAAAAGTACAGACAGACCAGTGGGATTGGTACTTCTACTACTCCTACATTATTGAGTTAGTGTACTCAGAATGGATCAGTCTGAAGAACGCCCTTCCGGAGTTGCCTAGGTATTTATTATCTAATAACATTATTTTTTGTTGGTTTTCAGTATGGGTCTACTTTCTAATAGTGGTTCGTTCCTACAGCATTAAAACGTATTCAAGTTATCCACATAAACCGCCCTCAGCGGGTGCTAATCCAACACAATCGTTGCGTATCGTATAAGGCCCAGAGCGATACCGATGTTATGGAGTCACAATAAGAAGACAATCAATCATGGTATCAATATAAACGAAATCATATTTGTATTGTTAAAGAGTTTTAAATAAAATTATATCCTCTTAAACTTTGTTTATAAATTAAGTGTAGCTTGAACCATAATATAACGACTCTGTTATTTGTGCTTGGTTTGATTTCTAATCATAAACAAAGGTAATTTCATTTTTGGTCGCTTAGTTCTTAGCTTGCTTAAGTGGGAATTTCCGGAATAAACTTTCAATATTCATTCTATATGAATTTTTGCGCTATACAATGCATGTAATTCTATAATATTTCGAAATTGAACTATTTGACCGACGTTTTAGTCGCAGAAATAACTGAAATGTAATTTTCATACATTTAGAAATATTATAAGTTATTGTAATAGAGACCGCTAAAAGGCAATATTTATCCTATATTACGTAAGGTAAGCGTTAGGACTCTGCAGAATGCTCTATTAATCCTGGAATTATCTCCATACTATAGAACAGAGCAGACATACGAGCTTGTGGGTTTCAGCAGTAAGTAATACAAGTTTATTTAATGGAGCGAGAAACCTAGTTAATATCAGATCATATCATCATTTGCCACCTAGATTGCACCAATATTAAAAGCCGACGTTTCGAGGGTAAACAATCGAAATGTTGTTGTTTACTTTATAACGTGTCAACCATAGGGTTACTCCGTAGAGATAGGCAGGAGTACTAAATAAAAGACTGAACCATTCATTCACAGACCCAGATTTCACCAGCTATGCTAGGGGCTCGTGTCTTGTCATATATTTGTTTGCCTTTCTTTTGCTTATACTCATTCATCACTGTAATTACGTACTTAGCGTTTTTGTTATTAGCAGTGCGCTATGCTGCTAATAATAAAAGAACAATTTCCCGCAAGGCACCATAAACAAAATACTAAAGCAAAAAGACTAATACTAACATATAAACGTATTATCTTTTTTGGCAAAGTCATAGCTATGTCATTCTACTGTCATCATCAGAATAAATTATTGTCTCCTGTCGTGTGTACTGCTGTAGATTTCTGTACATTGTATTATTTTATTCATAATGAAGACACATTATAAAGCCCATCCTAATGATATAATACGTTAGGATGATATTTCCTTGTTTACCAAAAATCAAAAGATGCTGCTACTGCACAAGTAATTTAAAACTAGCATGTTTATTTATTGTTATTTGGAGTATGGTAAGTTTTGCATGTTTACCTACATTTTACTTCAGGTTTTATATTTTTATTCCTATCTAAAGAAATGTTAAAATACATCGACCAATCTTTTAAAAGAGAGGTTAAAGATACGAAGATTTTTGTGACTTGTGTATAAAAATAAAAATATTATGATAATATGATTAACTGAGCTAAAATTAAAAGATATGAGGTCGTAAAAGGAAGGTCTACTGGATAACATCAAATAATGGACAGACATTGCGAGTGCCGTAAATTATTGGATAAAGTTCAACTAAACTAGTGCCCAAACTTCTCTCGTTGGAAAAATACTCTAAGAAGAAGAATTAAGTAATAAGCTGCTATAAAGAATATTTTTAAATGCACATCAAAAAACTTATCACTCATCCATTTATATTCATCGATTAAACAAGATTTACATCAAATAAATTATTTCATTGCAAATAGACCAATTGTTTAACAAAACCAGTAGGTACTAGAAATAATTCGATTGTTAATACATAATATACTACTGTTTGTTTTCCTTAATAAAATAAAATAAAATAAAATAAAATAAAATAATTCGGCAATATACCTTAAAAGTTTATTATATTTTTTTTTTCCCAAATGCGCGATAGAAAAGTTCTGTAGTGTAAAAAAATATGATTTTCAAATAAAATATACTGACTGCACATCAAATTTACCCGGGCGTACATACCTAATACTCACACCCGTAACAATATAACTTCTTCTTGCAAAATGTTTCCCAATAATCATTTTAAAACTTTCTCAACATACTACCCAAAAGAAAATAGTGGGTTAGGTTGGGTTAGAAATGCGATCCCGCTCTCGAGGCGGCAAGGTCCGAGCTCCGCCAGGTCGTAGTGGAGAAATGGAAGGAACGACTTGTGCACCCTAGTGCCGGGCACGCCACGATAGTGGCGGTTAGTCCCGTCTTTGAGGAGTGGCTGGAGAGGCGGCATGGCGCCCTCACCTTCCGGCTGACACAGGTAATGACTGGCCACGGTTGTTTTGGCCAGTTCCTGTGTCGTATACGCCGGCAAGATACGCCCGGTTGTCACCACTGCGGCGACTGCCGCAACGTTGTTGAGGACACGGCGCTGCACACTTTGGCGTACTGCCCTGCCTGGGCATCGCAGCGCCGTGAGTTGATCGCGGCAGTCGGACTGATTGCCCTCTCACTTCCGGCCGTAGTTCAATCTATGGTCCGGAGTGAGAGGTCGTGGAACGCCGTCGCCTCCTTTTGTGAGGAAGTCATTTCCATCAAGGAGGCGGCGGAGCGGGAGAGGGAGCGTTTAAACCCTCTCCCCAACCGCAGAACCGGGCGCCGGAGGGCGCGAGATGACCTCCAGCCACCCTGAGGATTGCCTGGGGATGGCGGGCTTTGTGGGTCTGCCCGCCATCCGTTCAGCACCAGGTCCGAGAGGCGGCGTGCGTGTTCCCATGTGCGCCTCTGTGTCGTGTTTTTGTCCCCCCCAGGGGGACAGTGGAGGAAGTATTTTCTGTGAAGTGGCCTGCCGTTTCACACGGCGGGCCGAAACCTCGGCGGGGTCGCGATTGCATGTGAAAGCGATTCGCGCGGCCCCGCCGTCTATGGTTATGTCGAGGAACACCGTGGTAGGTTTAGTCGGTATTACCGGGGTATCTTTCCCCCGGTGAGCCCGACATAGCCTCTCCGTCGCCCCGCGGAGAGGCATGCGTCAATGCATTCCCCCACGTAAAAAAAAAAAAAAAAAAAAAAGGGTTAGAAATGCGACCATAGAACGCTAGAAACAAATTATTTACACAAACAAAAAAAAACAAAATTACCTCATCCTTCCTCCTGATATTACCCCGTCATTACAACAATTGAAGCTCCACTTTTAAATAAATAGCAATGCGTCACGAACTTAAATTGATGTTAAGGTTATAATTTTGAGCTAACTATTTTGCTGTGCAATCAGTATTTTTGATTAGGATACGGATTCTTTTTAATGCAAAATGAAGATTTTTTGATTTGCAGGTAATACTACTCCTGCTATATTATATTTAAAACACAAAACATAAAAGGTTATGTTTTATATGGTCTGAACTGCACACAAAATTAATATTTAGTGAAATAAACGTGAACTATATCAATGCAGTATAATGTATAACTATGTAAGACTAACCAGTCTTTATAAATAAACATATAAGCTTGCATACATTTTGGAAGTTCCTAAATTACAATATAGTCAAAATCTTAGGGTAGCTAGCAGGACCATTAAGAAATATATAAAGGACTATTATGAAATTTTCGAACATAGCTGCTTTAAAAAGTGTCATTAAGAATGATTTTCAAATGTCCACACTAAAAGTCACCTATTTAAATCTGAATAAAAGGAAATACAATGTGTTTATGAAATTGCACTATATCGATTTTCTTTTCCAGCTAACAACATGTCACAGTTTTCGGATATTGCTGTGGCCGTTGTGCAAACACCAGTACGACGAAAATGGCGAGATTTTGAATGAAGTGTTGAACTACATCAAGTGGATATTGTTTTTTATTAACATGTTTACTATATTGGCCAGCTTCGCTTTTCTATTAGGACTGTTTTTCGTAAGTATCTCTCTGCAAAGTTAATGTACCTTGAGATCAATAAAATCATTCCTTCTTGCTTTTCCACTGTGTTCGATTGATGGATCATTGTGGCGGCCTTTGCAATTAATTATTAATTACTTACATATTTACCCTTGCGGAATTACAAGTAATACCGATTATATAATTTCCATTGCCGCAGAAGAAACGAAAAGGCGAATATATACGTGCTAATTAATTTGCTGGGTATTCTCAGGCATGCCTTAGAAATATCGTTGTCTTTTTAGATTAATTTTCCTTCTTCACGTCCTTTACCTCCTATTCCGTGGCAATGAGCCTTTAAACAAAGTAGGTAGTCTTTAAACAAATTCATGTTTATATTTTCAGAGGCGGCAACTGCACTTCAGCGCCGATCTATTCATATGTGCTGGTATATTCTCTGGTGTTATAATGCTAATTCATGGTATTACCACTATCGTGTATGTGTACTCGACTAAATGTAACGATATAAGCGACGGACTTGCTTTCATTTTGTACTTTTTCGGTAAGGCACTTGTAAACTTTCATGTTCTTTATCCGGTAACCGGACTTATTATCCAAATGTCCAGCTAAACTGGTTGGTCTGTCAGGCTTTTCGTTTTTAAGACCTGGTAACTCTAGATTTAGCTATAGTAACAAGTATCTAGAAACCTAAATTTGTGTATTTTACATATACGACTACGGCTATTTAAACTATGACTAAGTGACGAAAGCATACATACCTACAGCACGTCATAACTTGACATACCTACATCAAAATTAATTAATATAAATTAATCAATAGATCTAAGTTTGCTGTGTTTCTTCATTTACTTCACAATATTATAGTTTAATTTTTTGTTACAGTGTGGTGTTACTTTATACTTGTCGTCAATTCATTCAGTGACGACTTGAATTACTAAGACAAAATACATAATTATTATTTAATGTGTTTTTATTTATTCCTCACATAGACTTGACATTCGGTTAATATACTTTGGTTTGAATACTTCGCACCCCGTACTCACCCGAATTTGCATGTTGTCATTAGCCGCGGTAGCGCGGCGCGCTGGACAGCTGTGTCAGTTTCATACAAATTTTCATAAAGGTTTTCTTTGCAGGTTACACAGTTTTCTTTTTTTTTATATATACGTTACGTCTGACCATAAATTATCATGTCCTTAAGTATGTACAATATTTAACCAGTCACACTGTATAGCTGATATATTTATCAGTAGGTGGTTAGGTAGGTATGATTTATTTATTCCCAAAATTCTTTGTCAGATTGGTATCGTAGAGCAGAGCTACATATATAAATTATCTCTTTCTATAAATAAATAATATTTCCTCCTGGATTTAAAAAATAAAAAAAATAAGGAGATACCTAAATAATTCCTCAGTTACCAGAGACGAGTGACTCAGGTCCGGTTCCTATATCAAGAAACAAGCTATGGACATCTAAATTGTGAGAGTGAGTCATTTTAGCTATGGACAGTTAAATTATGATTTTTTTCATAGTATATGTGTGAATGTATTGCTTTTCGTAGGTAAAACGACACGGTTTCTTGAGATAGGAATTTAGCCTTAAGGATAATAGTAGCACATTAATACTGTGAGGGTTTAGGTGTTACCCTGAGTTTTGTCAAGGATTTGCAGAATAAATATTACGGTAATAAAAAAAGTAAAGTTACAGTTAAAGTGCCATAATAATATAGAAAAAGATATATGTCAAACATACGTATGAAACAGGTTTAAGTTAGGCATAAGTAGAAAGTAGGAATAAGTTCCTATTTAGAAATAAGTAAAATGTATAATAATGATGACATATACTGATTTTCTTTATCTCAATTGACTGCAATCGGCAGCGCATCAGTTCCTGAGGCTTAGATTCTCTGGTCACGTAAAGTGTTAGTAGGATTTTCTGCCAATAAATTCTCAATAGACACGGCATGAAAAGGTAGAGAGCAATAGGCTCCCGTGCATGGTACATTTTCTTTATACAACTAAGGTGGCAAACAAGCATACGGCCACCTGATGGTAAGAGGTCACCGTAGCCTATAGACGCCTGCAATACCAGAACCATTACTTGCGCGTTGCCGATCATCTAGGAATGAAAGAAGAGAAAAAGGAAGTGGTAAGGAGAAGTAGCGGGAAGGGGGAAAGAGAGTGTTGGCCGCCGGCATTCTAACTCACCGAACGAAACACAACAGTAGGAATACTGCTATTTCAAGTCGATATTCTGTGAGAGGGTAGTCCTTCTCCGGTCGAGCCGGCCCATTCATGCTGAAATCAGCGAGGCTCTACTACTCAAACATAGGACCTATAACTAAGTATAGGTACCTGGCGAAATCTAAATGTAATACGATAAGTGTGACGAATGTCAGATACGATCGATAAAAGCTAGTATTATTTAAATAGACTCAGTTATTGTAATATAGTGATGTTTATTTCTTTGTGCCTTCTCTGTCTTTCTATGAGTGTGGACCGGACCAAGTAAAACCATTTACTGTCAATCATGTTGCCACCCTACTTCTAATATTTCTGTGTTGCAACCTTAGTGGTTAAATTACACGACTCGATTGCTTTACCCGATTAAATTATCAACATTTTCTCATATATATCTAAAGTCTTTAATCTAAAGAGTATAACCAAGTTTGTAACCAAGCATTTTCCCCATCATAGATAATACACTACAGACCAGATCCCCATCAATGGTTCGTGACATTGACATGTGTCATTATATATTCAGACCAAACAAAATTTTACTAGTCATGGTATTTGGTAAAATTCTATAAACCTATCATAATTGAATGTTATTTTTTGAGATTATATATTAAATATATAGTAAGTTCATAGATTATGAAAAAAGATGCCTCTATTATCATGCTTGCCGATCGTGGATAAGCCGATACTGTTCACATCTTTAGAAGATGCCTGTTATTGTGGCGCTCTGTTCACTGTATTCAGTCTAGTAGGTGTAATTCTGATGCTAATTATATATGTATATCTACTTAAAAGATAAGAACGTAAACAAACCTCTAGGCTACGTATATAAACGAAAAATAGGCTTGATAAAATGCTAACTAATGTTATAAATGCGAATGTGAGTTTGCTAGTTACACTTTCACGTCTCAAGTACTCGACCGATCATCATGAAATTTCTCATACACGTTGTCAGGGGTACAGAAGTTGTTACTGATTAAATCTAAAGCATTAACGCGAGCGAAGCTGCGGGCAAAATTTAGTAGTAAAATAATTTAGTAGTAAAATAATTTAGCAGTAAAATCATTTTAAAAGGAACTGGCATGAAACTAGACAGGTAATACCTATTATAGATACTTTTAAGAAGTAGTAGTAGTGAGTCCCGTCTCTGCCATGCCGCGCCGTTTGACTCAACTAACTCTACGCTTATGAAGTCTCGGCGGCATACTAAAATGCACGGCATCACAATACCGCAAAAACACTTCGCAAAATACTGGTGTACAATTTTGCTATATTATATATAATTAGGTATGCCCGTCATATAATAAAGGCTCATCATAAAACAAACGCCTTTTACATCTTAGAACTTTGCATTTAACAACAAATCTAAAGTAAAGTAAAGTAAAGTAGTAAGTAAAGTAAATTTTATTTGTTTAAACATGGTGTACATGGTATATTGCATGCAAGGTAATAATGAGATACAAAGTTCTAGCATGTTCAGCCGCATATTGTGGCGTACAAAATTTGTAAGAAGAGATGGTGCATAGACCGTGGTAATATTCGTTAAGTTATACTTATTACATTCCATCATTATTCATTAGATATCATCATTACAAGTCATTAAGCATAATATGTTACAATGTAATTCAATGTCAAAGCAAGGTCAATCAAAATCCTACTTATATTATAATACGAAATAGTTTTAAAATCACAATTCCAAATAACATGTCAAAAGGTAATAAAATTGAAAGAATACAGCATTGTCATGCTAAAAACGAATAAAATTTTCCTCTTTCATAAATTCTGCTATACTGTAATATGCTCTTTCAGTTAGAAAACTCTTCAATTTATTTTTAAGAGCAGATATATTTAATGATTTCCATGATTTGGGCAATTTATTGAAAATGGTTGGAGCCATGCAAAAGATGCTCTTACGCATAAAAGTTGTTTTAGCGCCGTGAACACAGAGTTTGAAATTATCACGTCTATTCCTAGGGACAGCATCAGACAAACGCTGGAATAAATGAGGATTACATTTAATAAACATTACTGTTTCCAAGATATATAATGAGGGCAATGTCAGTATCTTACATTCTATAAAATAAGATTTACAGCTATCCGTTGTTTGCAGTCTAAACATCGATCTAATGCACCTTTTCTGTGCCCGAAACGCTATTTCGTTGTCCGTGCTATTCCCCCAAAAAATAACTCCATATCTAAGTATTGATTCGGCTAATCCATAGTAAGCAGTAATCAGCGCATCTGTGTTAAGAACCGCAGCAAGCTGTTTCAGGGCGTAGGCTGCACTACTCAATTTTTTACTAAGTGCCTCTATTTGGGGTTTCCAACTCAATTTATAATCTATTAATAGTCCCAGAAATTTTGTAGTGTCCACTTCATTGATATTTATATTGTTAAATTGAATATTTAGATTGTCTATTGGTTTTGTACGTTGTCTAAAGTTCATTACGTTAGTCTTTTTTAAATTTATCATCAAATTATTATTATTTAACCAATTTACAATAGATATAAGTGAATTATTAATGTCATGTTCATATGTATTTATGTCATTACAAGCTATCGTCAAAGTGCAATCGTCGGCGAAAAGTGTCATCGGATGTTCAGTTACTTTGGGCAAGTCATTTATATACAGATTGAATAACGGAGGCCCCAATACACTGCCTTGAGGTACTCCGTACATAACTTCGCGTTCCTCGGATCTTGAAGTTTCTTCACGTTTCTTTTTTTGATTTATTTTACTGATTTCAGTCACTTGTTTACGGTTATGTAGATAAGATTTAATTAATTCCAAGACGTTGCCCCTAACACCATAGGCTTTAAGTTTTTCTGCTAGCGATTTATAATGGACGCAATCAAAGGCCTGTCTCATGTCGCAGAATATGGCACAGACCGGTGTTCTCTTATCTACATTTTGCATGACATTTTGTAAAAACTCATAAATAGCCAAATTTATACTTTTATTTTTTCGAAATCCTTTTTGTTCATCGCTTAATATATTATATTTTTCTAAATAGTTATTCATTTCACGAGATATATATTTTTCGAACACTTTAGACATAACGGGGATAAGTGCGATCGGTCTATAATTTATCATTAATTCGCGACTATCTTTCTTATATAGCGGTTTCACTATAGACTTCTTTAATGCATCAGGAAATATACCTGCACTTATGCAAAGATTAATAATGAAACTTAAATGATGACATATTTCACATGCAACTGCTTTCAGTACTTTTGTGGCAATACCATCGTAGCCAACGCTGTTTGTGTTTTTTAGTTTTAGAATAATATTTAGTATGTCATAGGGCGTAGACGGAGCCATAAACATTGATTGCGTTCTGCAAAGAATTAATGACGTTGAGTTTGTGCCCGCGTTAATTGTTGGTTGTATTTTATCTATAAAATAATTATTAAATGTATTGGCTATGTCCTTTGGCTGTGTGATCTCTTTACTTTCAAATTTAATGCAAGAAATTGAGGTTTTCGGGGCATTGTGTTTGCTCTTATTAATAATTTGCCACGTAGCTTTAGACTTGTTTTCAGAGGTTTTTATAATGTAATTGTTTTGTGCTTTCTGAGTCAGATTAATAATTCTTTTGAGTAATTTTGAATATCTTTTAAACTTATCTCTATTAACTTGACTTGGTTTTAACCTATATTGCCATAGAAGCTTCCGTTTGTTTTTGCTACACAATTTTATCCCACGTGATACCCACGTAGGTTTTTTAGAAGTCTTAATGGTAATAATTTTGGGCGGGAAATATAATTCGTAGAATAATTGGAACGTTTCAATAAAACAGTTGTAGGCTGCATTAGGATCGTCCATCTCATACACATCTGAGAAGGATAGGCTACTTAAACAAGTCTTGAATTTTTCTATATTTCCTTGATTGTAATCTCGTATGTTTTTAAGATAGTACTTAAGAATATCCTTTTCTTTAACGGGGCACTTTAATAGTTGTGCTGTGTGATCGGAAAGAGCGAACTCCAATACTTCTGATATACAACGGCGCTTGTTAAAATCATGAGCAAAATTATCTAAGCATGTCTGGCTTGCAGCCCGAGTAGGTTGTCTCAAAGCAAGTTGTAAATTAAAATTCAAAAGTATACACTCGAATTCGGAAGACAGTTTACTCCTCCTCAAAATATCAATATTGTAATCACCAGCTAAAACTATATTCTTACATTGTTGTTTGGATAAATATATTAAAAGAGTTTCTAGTTTATCAAAAAAATCATTCATATTATTCGAGTTAGGTACTCTATAACCTAACCGCCTGTTATAAGCTATTCAAGTTATTGTTATAGGTACTTTAATATTTAAATTTGAATTTGATTCAGTATTCTCTCTATTTAAGATAGATATAAAATAGATTTAAAAACTTTATAATAATATTTTAAGGTAAATAATATTTGTTTCTATTCAACGTAGTCTTTGCAAAATTACTGAAACGATACTAAAATTCTGTCGCTTACCTATTTTTCGTCAGTTAATCAACTCTCAATTATGAAATTAAAGCAATATATATAATATAACAAGCTTGCCTGCCCTGTATTTAAACTGTCTCACTTGCTGGTCATAGGGCTCTTCTCAGTATGAAAGAATTAGGCCATAGTCCAACACGCTGACCCCGTACGGGTTGGCAAACTTCTCATATCTTTAAGACCAGAGAACTCTAAGAAATGTTTGAGTTTTTCTCACGATGCTTTCCTTTACCGTTAAAGCAAGCGATAATTATCTAATCAATACACACCTCAGAGCCTTGGGATCGAACTAGAGACCTGTGGTTGGCAATCCAACGTTCTTTTACCCTAGTAAAATATTTCTAGATATTATATATAATATTTCTGCTAGAAACTGCTAGAAATATACATACGTATATTACGACAGAATTATGTGTTTTCCAGTTTGATTATACAGTGGGTCCCTTATCAACGTTAGTGGAATACTGCGTCGAAGAAGAAAACAGTTGGCAGCTTATAACCCGCTACTTTGGTAATGCTGTCCAAATGATTACGTTGGTGTTGTTCGTCGTTAGTTTTTATTACATATACGGCATTCAAAAGGTAAGTGGACTGACTATCCACGTGGATCTAGTCGGTAAGATTTTAAGTTGAAAATGTTAAATTGGTACCAACTTTTGTATATTTTTGGATTGTTGCAAGGAATTTTCAGTTTGTTGTATTCATAGCCATAGGCAAACATGTAGTGTTTTATTTTATTTTTAAATCGGTAGACAGGTTAAAAGATAAGGCAGTTTTAAAATGTTATATAAACGTTCGTGTCTACCTATTGAATTAGCCACTGCAGTTACATATAATTGTTCAGATAGCCTGTCTCTGACAAATATTTGTGCGACACACAACTCATATCACTGTGCCACCTTAGCATTCAGTAGGTACTTTAAGGCTAAACTAATTTTAACTGAAATATATCTTATTTTCAGAAAAAGCGCCGGCCTATCGTTATTTTCATGTACTTCTTAATTATAAATAACGTTGCATTAATAGTTTATACAATTCTTTTACTCGTAACTAACATTGTATGCAATGACACAGAATGTGATTATCCGAATGTTAAAAGCAGGGATGTTGTTGAGAAGACCAGTATCAAAATAATATTATCACTCTTTTTTGTTTCAAGTAAGTCAAAAATAAGATACTACTATTATGAACTATCTAAACTAAGCCACGCTTTGTTGTAGCTCGGCCTGATATTATTGCGCTTGAAATTGCCCGTTCCCAACGGAATTACCTTATAAAAGTTATATCAAAATACCCGCCAATTAATAAGTCAATGTCACATCAAAATCAATGAATCAATATGTAGGTAGGGACCTAATATAAACTCATTTTGCAAACTGTACGAACTAACATCTTTATTTCTTTCCAGTTTACACTTACGTCTTAATAGTGGCCAAAAGTTATATTTTATTATTGGAATATAACAAATTGACAGCAAAATTAGAAAAAAAAGATACACCACGAAAGTCCAAAACCGAATCAGGACATAGTAAAGATGTAGAAAATCCACCGCTACGGATAAATGACGGGTCTACAACCGATTCTACGAAAGAATTGGCAAGGTTGTGAACTTAAACACTGATTACAGATAATGCAATAAAATTTGCAGTGCAATTATAATGTTCTAATTGAATTTCTAAAGTGCAAAATTAGCGCAGTTCTATTACATAGATCTGTTAGAAAATGGTAGTGTTCAAAACTCGGCTCTACTTATAAACAATGGTTTATAAGGTTATTGAATCAGATTTGGGGGATAAATGGCAAGTCCTATTGAAAAAGATCATAAAAGACAACTTTTATATCAGAGATTATTAAATATGCGAAATGATGAATCTTGTATCTTCGAAAATGTATAGCTACCGAGATGTGACATTCTTGATATATTATTTATATTTGCGGGGTAAAATAAAAGAAGCGCATAAGTTTTAGGGTGTGTAAGAAGAAGACTAGAGATCGAGTAGTGTGCTCTGTGGTGACGTGCTATGATGGAACCAATTTAGTAGTAACATATGTATGTATGTATATAGGTATACTATTAAACTATATACTACTGAACTATAAACTATTGAATAAAACGTATACCTATATCTGACTGTCACCACAGCCGCTGCACGTGGAAATATTATTTAACAAAAACTTCCTTTTAAAATTTATAGGGCTGCAATAATACACCCTGCTACGCATGCCAAGAATTAAACTAAAATATTGACCACGCGAAATTATTTATTCAAATCGTTATTAAAATTTACTCTATTATGTAGGCAATATATAGGTAGATACGAATTATTATACATTTTTTTTATAAATTTATTCGTTTTCGGATTTGCGTGTATGAATATATTTTAAAAACACGTTATGAAAATCCCTGCGATAAACAATTGTCCTAAAACGCCGAGGAGTTTGCCAAGATACTTTACGATGGTCCTTATTAATTTATTGGTAGATAGATACATTTTATATGAGGGCAGAAAAATATTATTCATGAATCTCATATTATCGTCTTTTGTTAAGGCCAAACTTTCCTAATATCTATGTCAGCTTTATTTTCTCATTATATAAAGAATTCTACGATATATTTACCCAGTGTAGATATATTTACTATATTATACATGCGACTAGTTTTTCCATAATTAAAAAAATTAAAATTCAAAATAAAATTATTGAAGTTAGGTTATAAGTTTTATGGTAGCCGTTGGTCCCGGCTGCCATGAACGTCTATGGCAGTCGTTATTGGGGGAGTGTCGACACAAAAGATCCCACTGGGTGGAGGTGTCGCCGGTCTGCACTGTCTGGCCCCCACATAAGATATATACATATGTAGGTTACAAGGTAACAATTATTATGAATGTCAAAGTTACACGACAAAAAATTCTGTGAATTTATACTGCCACGTTCAGCAAAGCAAGGGTGTTAGACTCATGAGAAGAACGGGCAAGAAACCCATGGCCACTCTTTTTAATCGCCAAGTTTTTCGTTTACAATTCATAACAGCTGTAAGGTGCTGCAACCATTTCTCCATGAACTACTACTGAACATACTCAAGCATTCAATAAAATTTGATGGTAACCTCTAAAGCAGCAGTATGGTAAATAGGAGCAGCCACTCACATGTACATAAATAATTAAGACAAGGCATGATTGTAGTCCGTAGATTAATGTAACTGTACGTAGTTTAAATTAAATTTACCCACATAATAAATACAACACATCTTTATAATTGTAATCAGAATTGTTTAAACAACTATGAATACCTATACATATCTATGCAGACTACATCAATTCACATACCTAGTAGAAATCATTTGAACAGCAAAAAGGTGGCTTTGTAATATTTTATAGTACAGACCAGTATGTATATTTCACAAAACTTGTTATTTTGTATAATTTTTATACACATCTGTAATAATTTACCATAAATTGTTTATGTACTTGTCCTGTAAATAATGTATTATGTGAATAAAGAAATATTAATCTAGTAAATGCGTAATATATCTCCTGGCTTACACTAACTATACTGTAGTATAAAACTGCATGTCTGAGTGTCCCATATGAAGATCTGGAAGACGTTTGAATAGGTACTCTCCACTCGCTAGTGAGAGTCAAACTTCAAACGGTTAAGTATTAATTAGTAATTTTATTTAATTAAGTAGTAATTAGTTAAGCGTTTACGCCTAATAAAGGTAACAAGAATGAGAACTTCTTCGTCTTATATGTTGGACGAGTTGAAAAAGTGTCTAGCTGTAAGCATCAAATAACAGTTCAAAAACCCACCAATTGTAACTATAATATACCTACCTATGTATATATTAATAATAATAATAGTAAAAGTAAGTGCCACGGTAGCAAGTGGGTCAATATTAAAGATTGTGCCAAAACTTATTAGATATGAGTACGATACTAGTCTAATAACTTTTGGCGCAATCTTATTCCACCACCCTAATTTGACACTTTTCGGCGGACACTTTTCCATACACTAAGATGTTTCACCTTACTACTACTACTACTATCCGTAGTCATAACGCACCAATGAACAAACAAGTTGCACCGAAAGCCGATTGCCTGTAAGAGGTTGACGCGACGCACGCATGACAGGGTTGGGCATAATTACCTATAATGCGCGAAAGCATTTATAAATACATGTATTCTTCATGAGAAAATAATATATGTCCTGCTAACAACACTATTGAATGTATTAAACACTTACGTAAGAACTTCATTAAGTGCTTATGTTGCTATGCAAATACACAAGATAGGAAGCTGCTCACCAAAGAATTGGCTACGGCTGACTAATCTTTTATTTCCTTTCAGATAAAATAAAGCTTAACGTATGCAGCAATCCAAAAATTCATACCGAAATATAATTCAAGTCGCCATATTAGTCGCCTCAACCTCACCTACTCATTTAAATACATGAATTAAAAAACAGCAGAGTGGAGATTGCAACAACAACCACATCTGTTACTAGCTAATGTTAGTTAGGTAAATTTTATTCGAATTTTATTACTTACTATTTGGTAGCTGAAAGGCATAAAATAACAAATCTTGTGTTTCCATTTTTGCCTTACCCTGTACTGTGGAATTCAATAATAACTTAAACTTTCAATCAATTCAAAATTGACTACTGATAAAGGCAACGAAAAATACCGTAGGTTGTAGCTAAAGCATTTTCTATAGAGACGGGTAGATTACAGCAGAATTCTCTTTAAGACTGTGATGCCCCTTATGATTGAAGTTACCCGGCTGATGAAATACCTTTAATATAAGAGAAAAGAAGATCGCAGCCAAATAATGTTGTTAAGATTCTGTTTGCCAAGTTTGTGAAGCCTTTATATGTCCTGATTGTTAAATGGAGCGCTGTGCTTAGCAACAGTAACTGAATACTAGGTATAGGTCATATACTTATTTACCGTCTACCGCATATATATTTAAAATACTTACATATTTAAAAGGCTTAAGTAGTTAAGCTTGTAAGAATAAGAATCTAACTTTACAGATTGTCAATAAATTATTAGTCCAGTGGCAGTACTAGGCCTTACCACTGAAACCTACCTACAGATGAATGATATTAGCTGCTCTTATTGCCATGAAGCTGTCATGTCAACAAAATAAACCGAAAATAAGTGAAAGCGTGTACCGTATACGTCAAGCATGTTGTATTTGATTTTAAACTTAAAGAGTTATCACTGAGCTTTCTTAGACTTTTCTAGAACTTTCTTAGAATTTTGAGTGGTAGGGCCACGCTGGTTACAGCATGAATGGGCCGGTTCGACCGGCGAAGTACCACCCTCTCACAGAAGATCGACGTAAAATAACAGTATCTGTTATGTTTCGTTCGGTGAGTGAGAGCGCCGGAGGCCCAATCACCCTTCCCTTCCCAAACCCCATCCTGCTCCATTTCCCTTTTCCTTCCAGTAGGCAGCGACTTGGTTGTGTTTTTTTGACATTGCTTCTGTAATGATAAGAAAACACAGCCATGTGTATGAGCCACAGTTCTCGCTTACTATCAGGTGGGCCGCTGGATAGTCTGTGAACGATGAAAGCAAAAAAAAAAAACAAAAATAAAGACTGATTAATAAGATCTCCTATTGGGTACAAAACCTTCAGGCACCACCCACACATTATTTATAACACTTGCCCACGTAGGTATTATAGAAATCCAACAACCCAACTACGATTTTAAGGTCTTTATGGAAATGAACCACATAAGTACTTCACATGACATGAACGATATCCGACCCTAAATTTCAGTGTTCATTTTAGTAAGAGTCTCGGAAATGTTAATTAACGACAAAAGGACCGCTTCTCATTAATCGTGATACCGAACATCAGCATAAATGTCAGTCGAGCTGATGTTTTAATTATCGCGTCGCATCATTGACCCACCACGCAGCAATAAAAGGGTTTAGTCATTATATTATAATAATACTAGTGACCGTGATTTTGATCTTGAGATATAAGGCACAGTGCCAGTCAAAGTGGAGCTGTCACAAGTATTAAAGTGCCTACTAGCGGCGGTTTAACTCTTAATGGACTGGTCTTTGCTATTCTGAGGATACGCAAAATAATTCTGCAAATATTTTAAATGTTTTATAGTAAATGTTAAGTATTTTTGTTATTCGTTATTATAGAGTTATGTACCTACACATGTGACTGAAGAAAATTCAGGTAGAGCTAACCTGCTTACGAATAAATATCAAAGTATAAATAGACATAGGTACATATACACAATCAAACATGCATATTGTCAAAAGGGAAGACAGACTTTTTGCCAACTGTTATTTTAGATCCTACATAATCGGTGTCCATTCATCGCATCGTCTAGCACAGTTCTAGTCTCCGTGCTACTAATGTCGATTTCTTTACAAAATACCCTAATAACACTGAAGTGTTATTGGGGTTCTCCAATATCAGTACAGGGTAAACCCTGTACATATTGAAAACCTCATGCACAGCAGTCGCATTAATAACCGTTGCACTATCAGGCAGGCTTCAGCAGAGATTGGTTCTTTATTTTGCTTTGGTGTAGATTAGATAAATCTATCACCAAAAACTACCCGAAGAGCTCTCAATGAGAGCTTGACAGCTAGATGATTCTGATGACAGTCCTCCACGTTATTAAACACCTTTTAATCGACACCTTTCCATTCTGCAGAAGTCACTCATAAATCGAGAATGCTAATTTTGTGAGTCATCAATATAAATGAATGATACCTATACCTAAGTCAATGCTAATCTAACGACACCCGTCACTTGGTAGGACCATCATGGTACTATTGCTATTTACAATATTTATATTTCTTAGCCAGATCGACCTGGGTAAGTAAACTTGAAGTGTTAGGTAATCCGAACTTATCTTAACTAATATTATAAATGCAAATATGAGTTTGTTTGTTCGTAAACTACTAGACCAATTACCATTAAAATGTACATAGGTACACGCACGCAGGGATACAGAAAAGTAAATAGGGTACCTTTCCTCCAGAAAAAAATCTGTTCCAGACCGAAGCCGCGGACAAAATCTAGTTATAAAAAATGTTAAATAAACAATTAGATATCTACATTTATATCACTAAATCCTAAGCTTAAACCTAGTAGATATAGTAAAGGTGCTAAAATGTGTCTTGAAAAGTGTGTTTTCAGGTAATAAGGAGAGACAAATATTGCAGAATACATTTTAAAAGAGAACACCAAGAAAAGTACTATAAATTACATTTTACGTGCTAAATATCTCGAGAAAAATACGCGGCACATTTGGAAATTTCAAAAGAAAATATCTCTCTCACGTCGCGGTCCCCGGCGGGGCGTAAAAAGAAATGTATATAAATGTTAAAAGAAAGTCACTTCCCTGAGATAGGCCGTTTCTCCCGTGGCCCGACTCCACGGCTTTTATTACATTCAGCACGTGACAGGAACAACGATCCCGTCTTTGAATTCTCTTAGGTATTAAACATGCTATATTCAGAATGTCGCAACACTGTCATCTTACTTATGTATAGAATTTGTCGTGTGTGTTCGTGTACGACATCTTACGGAGTGGTCAGTGGGACATGGATACACTTTAAAGCTACTTATCAACCGCTCTTCGGTTGGTCTGCCACCATTGATAAGCCTTATAGGGCCAAACCATCTCAGGGCCATACAAAATCACAATTACGCCCTATGCTACAGATTTGTGTATCTAAGTGTCACAGAAAACACTATGAGCTATTTATAATCTATTAACTATATTTGAAGATTCCGCAACCGTATATCGACTAAAAAGGTACCGAGTACCTGTAATTATTATATTCGATTCTATTTGAGACCATAACCTTGAAGTCGCTTACTGTAAAGGTAATTATTCACAAAAGAATATTTTTTAAATTGTATTGCAGTACCTTACCTATTTATATCATATCATCTGGTCCCATATCATCTCAGTCGTATAGGTAGGTAACTTTCAGTAAGTTATCGATAATAAATACATATATTCAACCAAAATCTCTTTTATTTTAACCTTAATTTGTTTCTATTTAATCGAGATTGCACAAAGATATTCCAGTCTGTATCCATTATCTCGATGATAAAGTTAATCTAATCTAGAATCTTTAGATACGTTTAACTGCGCAGTATTTGATCCAACGTTGACTACCTACATTATTGATTGCTTACTTTTAGGCTTTAAGTTCTAAATGAGTGCCGACTTATAATAAAAAAGAACGAACTTATATAAATACAAGATATTTTAATAAAATTTACTATCATAGGTACCTACTATTTTAGCAATTCCAAATTTTGTTGAATCCAATCAAAATGTCTTTTTACAAAAACATAAAGTAGTGACGACATTAGATTTTGATGAACGAAAAGAACATACATTCTGCTTTGCATACATCATTATCAGTTTGTTGCTGTTTGCGGCGAGCTCAATACTACATATGGTAGGTATGATACCGAACGTTTCTTTCAAAAGGTAAGTAAAGCATTAATAACGCCTCCGGGCTCGTAACGAAACTCCCAACACAAGTCTAACATCAATACAGAAAGGACTACATAGTAGATTTCGCTTAATATTGTTGTATATGACTGTATGTACTGATGTATTGGTGCAGTATGTGAGGTGGCACATGGTGCGTCTGCTCTGACCGGAGGATATTTTTACAGCGGGTCGTCGAACTGTTCACGTCATCTTATTTCCATTTTGTTTGTTGACGCCGCAGACGCCACGTAACGACGTTTTTGGAGCCTCTCTCCCTACTTTACTAGCTAAACCAAAATAGGTACCTTATTCTGGATGTATTATCTATTGTTAGATATCCAAAGTAGCTAAAGTTCTCTGAGCTTTAATTTAGTTTGAATTTGTCTCGGAATTTTGTATGGAAAATATTTAGAAAACGTTTCATCCTTTGGATATCTGTGACTACTTTTTGAGTCTTTGCATGGTTTTGCGTGTGCTTGCTTATATAGAGGCAACAAATGATGATCAATAAACTCACATTTCTACTTAATGGAAATAGGAGCCTTTACTTCATGCTACATGAACATATATATATAACATGAATCATCATCATTATCATCATCATCGGGCTATAATAGTCCACTGCTGGACATAGCCCGATGATGATGAAACATATAACATGAATAAAAGCCTAGAATTAAATAGAAGAGGAGAGAAGATATAAAAATATATCGGTTATGACTGAGCGTTGCCAAATATCAAAGGCTCGGACCAGCCGATTGCAGCGAACGAGAACGAAATGATAGAACACTAAAGAATCGTTCACTAAACGAAAAGTGAAAACAAGTCATTTACCTGTCATTACAAATCATTTACTTGAAACTACTTGCCGACTATCTTAGCAACAGATCACAATGTGTAAAACTCGGTAAAACCTTCAGCGAGGACATCCCTAACGCTCCCTTTGGGGTGCCACAGGGGAGTATTCTAGGAGTATCATTGTTTTTAATCTATATAAATGATCTATGTAACCTAAGTCTTCACAATGGTGTCATTGTGTCTTATGCGGACGATACAGTCCTGTTGTTCACAGGAAACACTCGTGCTGAGGTATATGCACATGCTCAACGTGGTTTCGATACTGTTAATAATTGGCTTTTTAACAATATACTAACCCTTAACACGCTAAAAACAAAATATATCCGCTTCTCAATACGTAACAATAACATTAATGAATCACCCAACAACAAACTATTCGTTCACTATAATAAATGTCGTTCACATGCTGACACTGCATGCGCCTGCCCTACTCTAGATTCTACACAATTTATCAAGTACCTTGGAATAACACTTGACGTTAATCTTAATTTTCGCAATCACATAGACTTATTATGTAAAAGAGTACGTAAATTAATATTTATTTTTAAAACTATGCGTAGTGCTGCTAATTTTAAGTTAATAAAACAAATCTATCTGTCTTTGTGTCAGTCTATCATATCCTACTGCATTACTTCGTGGGGAGGAGCATCAAAAACGGTTTTATTGCCACTAGAACGCGCTCAAAGAGCTGTTCTAAAAGTGGCGACGTTTCGACCTTACATGTTTCCTACCTGCGAATTATATCAGTCAACTAATGTCCTAACTGTACGTCAATTGTTCATTCTGCACACCATACTAAAACAACATGCATTAGTTCCATTCAAACCACTCCCTCCGGACAAGAGAAGAAAAGATTTAGTCTGTACTAAGTTTCATGGTAAAAACGCCTTTATAAATAGATTTTTCCTATTCATAGGCCCTTTTTTATACAATAAATTAAATAAGTTATTAGATATATATAAATTAAGTTATAAACAATGTAATATAATCGTTACTAGGCACTTGCAAACATTGACCTACTCCGATACGGAAAATTTGCTTATAGTCATGAAATAATTACTATCAAGTGGCCTCAATGTTATTTTATTATTGCACCAATATTTATTTTAAGAGTATGCACATTTACTCTACTGGCGCAATACATATTTATTGAGTAGAAAAATAGCCTGAAACACAGGTGTAAACCTAGTTCAGGCAATTAATTTGTAAAACCTAGATCGTAAAGTAAAATGAACCTATACTGGCTCGTTTAGCTATATGTTAAGTACTTACTATTTATTAGATTATAAAATATCATAGTGTAATATTATTCAGCTATAAATGTATCCAATGAAATGTAAATTATTATTATTGAATAAATTATTATTATTATAAATTATTATTATTATTATTACCTTCATCTGCTATATATAAGTTTTTAATTTTCGACGTTAGCAAACAATTCTTTGCTCAAAACAAACAAGCACAAAGTTGAAACGCAACTTCACACACAAATACCTGCGGTAGGTAAGTATTCAGTGATTCCGCATCCTCGGTAACTATATACAATCTAAGTTGTCCTAAAATTAGCTCAAACATGTTCTTGTTTTTCTAAATATTCATATCACGAATTAAAAATTATCTCATAGAACCGTACGAGTTGAAGAGCAAGACAGGTGCGGGCGGCAAGAGACGACAGCGTCTCTTAGCTGTTTACAGCTGACAAAAAAGACTACAATCGTTAACAGACTGTTTGGATACTAGAAATCCTTTTCACTCAATGGTCCAGCGTAGTCAATATCAAGTGTTCTGTTTCTAAAGCACAACCGAATCTATTACTGTCTGTATGTTAAAAATATATCTGCCATAAAATAACAGATATAAAATTCAAAATCTGTGCGGACACAATGTGTAGAATTTAGTATACGTCACAAGAAGGTAATATTATGCATAACAAAGCGGGAGGACTGGCCCTAAGGAGGTGGCGTCCCTTCGCCGTATTCATAACCGACATAAACCCGACCCTTTTGATATAAGAAAACATTTTAGTTGTTGGAATGTGACGACGTTGTACTGTCGTATCTGTGTGATGATAACTACAAACTTTGTATGTCAAGTAAAAACTATTTGACTGTGGCGTTTCGCTTGCTGCTAATAGGTAGGCGACTTTTTAACATTGTAGTATTGTACAAACACATGATAGGTCGATTTTTAAACATGTGTTTGATTGGCAAAATATTATTAGGCTTGTCGTTGTACACACATGGGTACTATTATAATAGTAGGTATATCTACTATGTCCAGTAGGTATATAACAATGGACACCCTCTCTTACCTACATGGTACCTTAATATAGTTGGCAAAATGTAGCTGTAACGCAGTACTTTGTGGAATTAATTAACTAAATTAAAGATCAAATAAAACTCTATAAATTAGCTATTCTTTTAGAATTATGCTAAGTAGATAAGTTATTAGTTACTCCCTCTAATAATTAAACATACAACAGATTGCTAGTTACATATACCTACCTACCAAAAAACAAAAATTTTAGCTCATAAGTGCTAGTAAGGAGAAAATACAGATCCTATAGTAAAAGACTTTATGATTACTATTACAGGAAAATGAGTCAAAGCAAATCTCTATTACTTTAATAAATATGTTCTCTATACACAGAGAGACAAATATTAAAAATAAATTGCTTTGCTTTCTGTATATAGGTATTCTTTTGATTACCTAAAATCTTTACCCATAGTAGTAACCAGAAAATTCAAATGCAATGCAAGAATTGTAAGATTAAGATGAAATTATATACCTAGTATATAATTATAGTAACGTTTAATTTATTTGATTACCAACATAAAACGAAGCCTAGGTATGTATAGTCGGTACCTACTCAAGGGCGAAGCGAATACATATACCTATACACCGAAGAAATACCTACGTGCCGTCGGCGCTTTCCCGACGGAGCCGCTAAAAAATAAAGCGTTTTTATATAAAATGTCATAAAAATTGTTATATACCTAATAGATATGTATACCTATATCTTACGTGTTACAATGTATATAATACGTAACTGTCTTGCCTGGTGTTTCTAGAAATAAAATATTGCCTGTGGGGGATAAAATATTATTTTTGTTAATTTTTGTATGGGATTGTTATACCTACTTATTTTTATACATAAGCCTTCTTAACTAAGAGTCTCTGAAAGAAGTTATGTGCCAACATAACCCTATTTTAAGTACCTATAAGAATATAATTTATTCGGAATGACTTTATGTTATATTGGCGACAAGCTACCAACGCTTTAGAATGGTGTGTCAAATTTAATTTTTAGCAAATTAACAAAATTAGCTAAAACCATTGTAAGATTTTATTATTTTTATTTTATCATGTTTTGCAATCGTTTTATTGTCTACTTACTGTCAAATAAAGAATAATATTTACGTTTATGTTAGGTACACGAAAAAAAGTTGTATGTAATAAAAAACAAAAGTCGATATCAATTCATCGACATTTTTTTAAATATTATCTTTAATAATTATTTTATATGAATGAGGATGTTTAAAGACGTTAAAACAGTAGCTAAACCTGTTATGTAAGTAATTTTAGATCAGATTCAATTAATCTTCTATACAAATTAAATGAATGAACATTAGAATCGCCAAAGACTATCATAATTATCGTTCTTATGACTTTGTGAGATATGTACCTAAATAATCTTGAACGTCGGTGGAAACATCGGCAAATAAATAGATATTTTAACTTTAAATCCTTACCTACTAAATAATAAATCCGCTGTTTATTATACTTATCTAAAAGTAAAGCTAAAGGCTAAATACATTTATTAAATAGATACCTAGGTACGTAATTCCTTCAAGCAAATGTCTAAAAGCATATAGGTACCTACCACATCCTGTTAGCAAACTGCACTAATTTAATTTGCTTCGTTATATATAGGTAGGTACTCGTAATTACAATGTTACAAGTGAGTTCACGTTTAAAAAACAAGGTAGGTTTGAACCCGCCTATCGATTATAAATAAGTAATAATTTTTCCTTAGACTTTAAACGAGGAACCATCACATCGCATTTTCTTATTTAATTTCTTAAACCTTTTTGCTGTCAGACAATTGCATGGAACAGTGAACTTTGCGTGCTTGATGTACCTACCTACCTAAATGAAAGGAGATCGGTAATCATGCAATCGTGCATTTAATAATTGAGCTAAGATTGATTACCTATAATCATTTACTGAGTAATTATTGTAAATTGATCGACACGTGTAGCAATCAAACATAAATGAATAGATATATAATAATTCTAACTACCTAATTAATACTATAAATGCGAAAGTGAGGTTGTTTGTAACGTTTTCACACCTTAACTACTTAACCGAACATGAAATTTCGCAATGACGTTATTAGGGGTACAGAAAATTACATAGGGTAGCTTTCACCCCGAAAAAGTAGGTACCTACTGGTTCCTAGGAAAGCCGCAGGCAAAAGCTAGTAGATAGGTAAGTGAATGCCTTCCCGTTTCGTTTAATCATATTAGTTACTTGACTAACTATATACCTACTACATAGTCCATTAAGCGGGATATCCAAGTGTCACCGACATACCTACACAAACATGTATAATGTACCTACCTACATATATACCCACACATGTATACATAGGTATATAGCTGACCTAACATTTGCACGACCTCGAGAACTTTTTGTAGCGTACTCCCTGCAACCATCGTAAGGAGAATTGCAAAATCTCCTGAATTTACGATAAGTACCTACGGTTGCAAGTACCTTCGGGCCCTAACGTACTGAAATAACCGTGGGTTAGATTTTTATATAGGTACCTACCAAGATATGTAGGCGAGGGTACCTATACCTACAATGTCCAATTTTTATTTTTATTCTTTAAAACCTGTCATAAATATATTTCTCTATAGATAGGTATGTCTCATGTTATAAAATAAATATGAAAAGATCTGTGAGTAAATACAACTAGGAAGGACGGCCACAATCCAAGCTTTTCGAAACAGAGTCATACTGTAGGTAATTAATAAGTTTGTTCCGTCCCCATACATGTTAAACTTGGCATTGTGTATCTACCTTCCATATAACATAGGTTGTGGAGATGTTACATACCGCCATAATGCGCACGTGTAATTATAGGCAGGTAAATAAAACACCTTAGGTAGGTATATTTTCACAAATATTTAAATATTAGCTAAACTAATAGGTCATGCATTTAAATGACTATTCGTTATAATTCCCGGGCTTAGCATGATATTTACGTATTTAGATACTACGTAGGTACCTATTGCATTGTTTAAACAGCGCCATCTGTGTCGACATCGCGATAAATTGAAACGAGCAATGCGCTTGTGCGAACAAAGATGGCGGGCGATCAATACGAGGAAGCCACCCCAACTCACCCCATTATGACATTCTGCAAAAAGATAGACAAACGAAAATAGTCCTTATTCCGATGGTATAAGGCTTCTGTGAATTAATGACAAATCTTGGATGTGTCTTTTGTTTGTTTTAGTAGATAGGTAGGAGTCCAAATAGATATTTGCCTTGCGTTTGTACTTATATGCTTACCTAGTAGCTATACGTAGGGTGTCTGTCTCCTTTGATAAGCTGTTTTAACTTGAGCAGCTTTGTGTTCAAAGATTTACCTAGTCATCTTGTTGATGTAAGATCACATTTATTTATAATTTAAGCGATAGGTATTGTAACATTTTCTGATCTAGGTACTCAAATCATATCCTACCTATAGATATCAAAAATACTTATAATTTAAGTACCTACTTATCATTAAGGCTATCTTCTGACCTAGTATTCAAACATTAAGTAGGTATTTATCGAAAACTATAAGTGTGATTCTAAATTATCTGTCAAATAAACTGGGACTATGGATACAACATTAACTCCGAGGCGAATAGGTATGTGAGAGTCTTTTTTTATTAGCAGGTATATCTTAAGAATACAAATTGCAGAAACATAAATATACATATTTGCATATTGCTCATACCTATGAGCAACATGTACCTAAATGCTATGTGAAGTAAAATAGAATATTCTAAAATAGCATAATCCCGTTTCAAAATCGATTACCTATTAAAAGCTTTGATTTAATACATACCTAATGGCGATGTACCTATATAGGTTGTGGTAGTACCGAGACTACCGAGACTACTTACTACCGAGATACTCAGTTATCCTAAAAAATAACCACTAAAGGTTCATTGCTTTTAGTAGTACCTACCTACCTATTCTCCAGCATAAATCTTACCACGCTGTCATCTAACATACTTTAGTATTAAAATATAAAACTGATGCAGTTGTTTTGACTTACGAGACCTCTTGATATTTGTCTTTTATTCGATCGAGTAGGTAGGTACCTACGGCCCGACTGCTTGCAAGCTGTTACTCTATGGACATTACGTAGAGCGATAAAATGAATCTATCAATATTAACTGCTGGTCTCAAAGCAAAATTTATGGAATGGATGATTCGCGACTGCATCTGCTAAACTGAGATGCTCGTAACCGACATAGCCCTTAGTCTAAATCCAAAAATCTACAAACTTTCAAGAAGAATGGTAGTTGGAGCAGACGAAAATTAGACACACGTGTGACTCTGCATGGACGGCGTTGTGGTTTTAGTGGTCGCCTCGCCAATGCCACTATGCCGCGTATTGTGGGTTCGATCCCCACATGGACCAATTTGTGTAATCCACAAATAGTTGTTCAAAATCTGGGTGTCTTCTGTGTCCGTTGTTTGAACGTTTGTAATGTCCTTCTCCACAAAGGCATTAGGAACTTCAAGTGGACGAGTTGCCTTTTTTAAATGAGGTAATGTAATAAAACTGAACATATCTACAGAGGACTTCATCGAAGTGTTCAACCGTTGAATGCTAGCAGTACACAATTCAATACTTAGTTATGATGGTCACTTATTTTTAATATGATTATGATGATGATTATGACGGTAGTCCCTTACTTCTCCTTAACTTGTTTGTCCGAAAATCATTATTCTTTACACGTTTGCCATAAACTTCAGTAACCATAATGTTCATAAATTCGAAATTTTGTTTCACATAATTATCTTTATTTCTAAAACTATTCTGTCATTATATCGAGTACTATAATAGGTAATTGTATCTACTTATTTTGTATGAAATAAAGTCATATGTCCTAAGTATTGTATTAGGTATATAATGTGTATTATTCCGAATGTTCATTTATAATAAAATTGTTAGTCGTAAAACATTTGCTAAATAAATTAGGTTTAATTACGTTTTAGTGACAGAAACGAATCGCTGTAAATTCGATTCCACGCAGTCTTGTCTGCCCTACCCCTAGAGTGTAATTTAGACATTGCTTAGGCGCGTAGGGGCGAGGCGGCCCGCGGGCTGAGGAGCAGGAGGCTGTGAACGAGCCGCCACAGCTGAGGCTGCGGTGGTGAGCGAAAGCCGTCTGCGACTATTAGCACGCGTGGGACCGCCGGAGACCCGCAGCGCCGGAGCCGTGACAAAAGCCAAGCTTTGTAATACAAATTAGTTTAAAAAACATTATTAGGATAAATAAACATTAAATAATATGAATTTAGGACTTGCCTAAAACTTTTATTGAAAACAGTTTCAAGTCTTTTGTATATTATTGATTATAATATTTATGACAAACAGGGCGTATTGTACCTATTCAGGGATTATAATTTTATGGCATGTGATAGGTATTATGTAACATTAAGTTCGGGCAAGTTATTATTAAGATAAATGATGATTAGAACAAAACAAATTATGGCACTTTAGATTATGGATAAAAAAGTTAAGTAACACAATAGAAAACCGGTTATGACCAGCTGAACGGTACAAATGTTAGAACATAAGAAGAAAGACTTACCTGCATAAATGCCTACAAACTTTTTAACCTAATGCTTAAAGGCATTTAAGCTGGTAGGTAGGTAAGGTATTTGATTATTTATATCAAGAGAGAGAACATAGGCCTCTCAAAGTGAAAAGGCTTCGGGCTTCGGCAGGCTCTTCTTTAACTTAACAAGAGTGAAACAGCATGCGATTTATATTTTAGATAACGTTTACTTGTACTTAAGTATTTGATTATTTATATCAAGAGATAGAGAGAACATAGGCTTCTCAAAGTGAAAAGCCTTCGGGCCTGTTCTACAAACTCTACATAGCATTTATCTATAAGATATAACTCTTACCATCCCTCTTCCTTAACCTAACAAGAGTGAGACAGCATGCGATTTATATTTTGGATAACGTTTACTTGATATTTGTGGAGCTGGCCATTAGACTATAGTCCACTACACAGACCCAATACGGGTAAGCAGACATCTTCGAGAGCATTATAGATAACTCTAAGGTATACCCGACGTATCGACTGCATTGCCGCCAAGAAGACAAGTAGGTAGATAAGTATCTACCTAGGTACCTACGACGTCAAAATGTCGCGACAGCAATTTAATTTTTTCTTATCATTTTATATTTCATTTAGCCTCACCTTCCGGCTGACACAGGTTATGACTGGCCACGGTTGTTTTGGCCAGTTCCTGTGTCGTATACGCCGGCAAGAGACGCCCGGTTGTCACCATTGCGGCGACTGCCGCGACGTTGTTGATGACACGGCGCTGCACACTTTGGCGGATTGCCCCGCTTGGGCATCGCAGCGCCGTGTGGTGATCGCGGCAGTCGGATTGGTTGCCCTCTCGCCCCCAAGCCCGGCCGTAGTTCAGTCTATGGTCCGGAGTGAGAGGTCGTGGAACGCCGTCGCCTCCTTCTGTGAGAAAGTGATTTCCATCAAGGAGGCGGCGTAGCGGGAGAGGGAGCGCTTAAACCCTCTCCCCAGCTGCAGAGCCGGGCGCCAGAGGGCGCGAGATGACCTCCAGCCACCCTGAGGTTTGACCTGTGTGGTGAGCTTTGTGGGCTGCCCGTCATCCGTTCAGCATCAGGTCCGAGAGGCGGCGTGCGTGTCCCCACGCGCGGCTCTGTGTCGAGTCCGTCTCCCCTCTAGGGGGGAGACAGTAGGGTTTACAAGTGAGTGCCTTTGGGTAGGTCTCTTCGGGTAGTGGCCTGCCGTTTCATACGGTGCGCGGCGGGCCGAAACCTCGGCGGGGTCGCGACCGCATGTGCAAGTGATTCGCGCGGCCTCGTCAATAGTGGCTTTGTCGAGGAACACCGTGGTAGGTTTAGTCGGTATTCCGGGAGGTCTATTATCATCATTTTAACATCTTTCTGTTTTACCCCTATGCCCGCCCCCGCGCAGGGGTACGCGTGAATGCATTCCACCAAGATAAAAAAAAATGTTATAGTTGTTTGGCAAATTATAAGGTAAGCGACGTACCCATCTACCTTCTGACAGTAGATAACTGTAAGTATGAAAATACGGGTATCTTAGCTATTTACCTACCTAATACAACCAGTCTGAACCAGACTACTTTACTGGTTTAAAGGGAAAATCCTTAACCCAAAAAATCCGTTCGTAGCCGATAAACAATCAGAACTAAGAGTTAAGTTTACTTAGTAATCTTTTCATATTTTATTTTTTTTATTTACATAGGTACTATCTTACACTGTCGTTACAGGTTTACACCCAATGCGATAATGTAATTATCATTACTTTGCTAGTAACTCGAGGGTCACTCTCACGAATTCCGCTAACGTACCTATAATTAAAAATGTCAAGCCTTTGTGAGACGCTATTTAATAAACGTACCTATAGCTAACCGGAGCAAACTTGCCAATGTTAGTGCGAGCCACCGGGACATCGAAAACCCGCGCCCTCATAACCTGCCGCAACCTGGTGTTTGTAACGAGCAGCTTCAGTGAGTCTAATATGTCGGGGTTATTAAGTCTACCGCGGAACACTTCAAACACATATTTCGCTAAAGGTAAGTTACGTCTCACCTCCAGCTTATAATAACCAACCAACCCTATAACAAAGAGGGTTGGATACATAAGTGGATAATAAGGGTAAACTCCATATTGCTTCAGATAAAGATACCGGGTAAAGGATGGTCTATTTTCTTAGGGCACTCTACCTAGCATCTAAAAATATATGTACAATGTATGTAGGGACATCACGAATTTTGCTTTATTTTAAATTTAGTATGCTCTGATATTAAGTAGTAGTAAGTAAAGTTACATAATCCACTAACTTCAGATTTCTTAGATAATAAAAAAAATATTTTGGTCATGAACCTACTCGGGCTCATAACTCTCTTGTCTGTGATGTATTATGTATAATCTAAACCCTGTAAGAGTAATAGGACAGTAATGAAATGATTAAGAAGTTCCTGTGACATATAATTAGATAGACTCTTGATAAAAGATTTTATTTATATATAATTATGCGTCTATTAATGTACCTACATGTACATGCATGCTAGGCAGAAATGGTCCATGTCCTTAATTCTGCATCTTTTCCACCGTGAGACTATGTTTAGTCTCATGGGGGTTCCAGATCTTGTTTACAAATTCAGCAATATCGCTTGCAGTCCCAAGATAAATATGTTTTTAATATTTGGCTACACGGCTAAAACGCTCAGTATCACAGGTGCTCACATTAATAATGATAAATGTCCATCGCCTCGCTATGGCCGCCATCTTGCTGTCAAACCAGCGGCGAACCCGCCAATTGTTTTGTCAGTCTCTATATATCTGGCGTTGTGTAAGGTTATGTGAAACGCATTCAGTGTCTTTTCTTTAAAATTATGGCTGAATACAACAAAACCATCACAAATACGAAAAAAGAAAACAGACAGGATGAAGACAGTGATGTTTTAAAGAAAATTCGACTCCAGGGACATGAAATTGGCGATGACTGCAAATGTGATCGTTTTAAAATGGGTAAAAAAATGCGATATTACACAATAAATAATACTCTTATAAGATTCGTATGATTGGAGATGATACTTACCAGCTACCGGTGTATAGAAAAGCTTTTACATCCTTACATGGTATCACTGGAAGAAGACTTCAGTTTTTTTAAGAAATCACTGATTGAGCATGGCGTTGTCCAAAAAGATAAACATGTTAAAACACAGCTTTCTAAACAAACTATTGATTTGATGTACAAGCAAATTGACAACCTGTAATCAGTTCATGGTAAAAAAGGCCACAACAATTTACATGAGAGTCAAAAAATATATCTGTCAGATGAGTTGAACTTGTCTAAGATTCACAAAATGTTGAACAAAGATCATCCAAATAATAAATTGTCATACAAAACATATCGCAACTTTTTTAATAAGAACGTCAACATATCATTCGGTTATCCCAGGATGGATACATGTTCGACTTGCGACGAATTCCAAGCAGAGAAAAACATATTGAAATTAAAATTATTTATCTTCCTGATGGTCAGGAAAAATCTCAATGTAAAGGTATTATAAAGACAGCTTAGTTATTTTATGTTTAATGTTCATGTGCTTGCTGATGGCTCATCTTAGTTATTCGCATACGATGAGAGTATTGGAAAAAAAGGATCAGATGATGTGGCCTCTCATCTCTTCCATTTCATATTTTATACATATATAAATTTTTTAATTTACATATGTAAATTCTAGGTGAGATCTGGTTATTCTTGGCCGATCCTTATTTTTCTTATTCTACCGAATAGGTAGATACCTACTTTAGGTTTGGTTCGCCTTGGCTAAATCCGTTTTTGCCCCTACATTACGTCCCACGTTCCAAAATGTTCCTCATACGGCCCTCTTTTTAAATGATTCCTTTTTCGTCCTACATTTTTGTGCATGGGTATGGCTAGCAAAACAAAACAAAGTTAAAATTATTTTACGTAAATCTTTTTGCTGTCGGGCTCGTGATGTCATGCAATCATAAGACCTAAGTTTTGCCTAGAGATCAACGAGGTACCTATTTTAAAATATTTTCCGGTTAACGGTACAACAAACATTCCATACGAAAAAAACAGGGACAGAAAAAAAACAAACTTTAGGATGAAATAGGTAGGAATTAGATACATCATAAAATTAATATTTGTTTTAATTTTGAGTCATTTTACCTATAAGTCTCAAACGTTAATATAGGTAGTGTTCTGTCTATTTCTCTGTATTTGGTTAGTTAGTTATAGGTAGGTACCTAGGTACACAATACCTAATAACGAACACAGTCGCCGATCGGTATGATCATTTCACAATAATGTATTTTTTTTTGTAAATATACGATTTCAAGAACTCTCCCTTTATACCTACCTATTTACCTGGTAAGTATCTAAGTATATATTAATAAGCTTCTTTTAAAATTGTTTTAAGACCAAAATACGACAATAGATGGCTCTGCAACGGTTTCAAATTGAACCATTCCAAAGGTTTAATTTTGGTAATTAGTACCTACCTACCTACCTACCTAATAATCATGAAATAACACAAATCGATAGGTAAGTTTAAAAAGGAAACTTTGGATTATAGGTACCTATCTAATAACAACAACTAGGTAAATAGCTCACTGCACGCTCATTAGGTATCTACTTAAACATGCTTGGATAATTTTAGCAGGTAAAAATTAGGATATTCATACCTACCTATAATTTTTTTTTATCAGATTAGTCTTTAGAAACCTTTTGCACCAAGGACCTAACAAAAATCCAAGGGACGCCACCATAACAGATGGGTAAGTAGGTAATTTAGGTACCTAGATACATGAGCGCCGCCAGGTTTACTTTCAGGGTGGTGCACCTACATCTACACATTGTACTATTATTAATTGATATAAAATATGGAATTATATATGTAGTTAATATCAAATTCAAATCGCGCGTGTATTGGATTAAATATATATTTTGCGAATCGAAAAATAAATTAAATTTTTCTATATATTTTCTTTCCTGACAGGGGCAGGTGCAATTGCACCCCCTTGCACCCTGCTACCGGCGCCCATGGGTACCTTGCTACCTACCTATTTATGATTTTTCCAGTTTATCTAATTTTAACAAATTAGCTACGATACCTACATTCGGTATTTCAACCTTATGAAATCTATTGTAATTACATAACACCATTGCTAAAACAGTCCTCAAATTTAAAATATCACTATTACTAAATATCTTAAAAATGTATTATTATTGTTACACAAGAAAGGCTTAAACATCTAGAAAGCGCCATCTATTAGCCACGATTGACATTGATTATACTTTCGTTAGAAAGCTCCCGCTAGCGACATCTCTTTGTTTAAGTTAGAACTACGTTCTACCACAAGATCAGTAGCGTTCAAGTTTGAACACAGAAGCTCTTTCGAACTTCGAAATAATGAAAGCTGCCAATTAAGGTAAGTAGTGAATGAAATATTACCTAGATGTCACTTAAATCAATTGAATTTAAATCCAGTTGATTAAATTAAAATATATGAGCGTAAAGTTTATTACAATAGATTTATAGATTCAGTAACTGAGTGAATAATAAAAGTTTATTAATAGATTAATCTACCCATTATGTATTTTTGTTTACTTTATTCATGTGGTTTATTGTTTTTACCAATAGATATCTTTACATTAAATTCTTTATCTACTGAATTATACCGACTTTGTTTTTAAACATATAGGAAGGTATGATGTAATTTAACAGCATACTTCTAGTAGCAAGGTAATCATTACAAAAATAAACAATAAAATAAGTTGCAAAATATTGCTCCAAAAGATTCCCCTACTGAATGACTCAGTTGCCGAGCAACAGACATAATACCTATTAAAAATGGAAGATCCACTGCCAAACTGTAATTGGTTGAATTCGGCGCCATTTGCAAAGGGCCGGCCGACATTAAGCCCCGCCCCCAAGGACCGGCCGAAACGCGCCGCCTCTACTCTCTGCCATCTTTGCTACTGTCACATTATCCATCAGGGGTGGAGCTTAATAGATAATCCAGCAAAATTGGATACACCGCACCTTTATACAGATTGCTTGGATTTTGTTTACTTTTAGAATTGTTAACGTAAACTGATAAATATTTGATGTGCCAGCGTTGTTTGTCTTCCATATTTTTGTGGGAGTCTGTTGTGTGAACATTGGTTAGCTAGTTAATCCTAATGATAGTGATTTATTCTCGTTAAAAGTAATAATTTAATCGTTTTAATAGGTAAGTAAGCAGGTCTGTAATAGAGGTTTGGATGCTGTGCCTATCTGTTGTAGGTATTTTGATGAAATTATATGTTAATTACCTACGTATACCTATCTAATACGAATTTGTTATTGTTACAGAATGTCGACGACAAAACGAAAATATGATAGGTAGGTAGATAGATAGGTAGGTACATGGAATGAAACAAGTAGGTATCTATGACTCTTGCTATTGAGTCAGTAAGAAAGAACAGAATAGGTTTACAATGTAGGTAAGCATGATGTGTAAGTTGTGTGTAGGTTGGGTTCATGTCGAGTGTGCATGTGTTAAAAAATCCATAAAGAAATATCTATTTTTGTCCTCAGTGCAAAGCGTAAAATGGTTGAATGGCAATTTTGTTATTTGATTTGGTTGATTTGTCTCGAAAATATTTTTATTTTAATAGGTAATCATTTAAATACCTACTGTTAATTATTACTAATTAGGTACCTAGGTAGGTACCTATATAGATCTCTTAATTAGGTATAGGTACCTATGCCAAATATTTTTTCAGTTTAATAATAGGTAGGTATTTTTTATTTTCAGGTGTTTTACCTATTTAATAAAACTTGCCTTGATTGAACCATTAACTCAATTTTCCTAAGTCCATTGATGGCAACTTAGTGGTCCGATCAAGACGATCATGGTCCAAAGGAGGCAACAACCAAAAAAACTTTAGTTATCTTTAGTTTTCTTATTTTTTAATAGGTAGATACCTACCTAAGGTAAATCAGTGCTGTGTCAGTTTTTTAATATACGTAATAGGTATTTGATTGAAAATATAAATCTTTGTTTCATTTCATTCTATTATTGTAATTTAAAAAGATATGCGATGTCTAACTTAGATAAGTGGTCCATTGATAGCAACCTTTCCCTAACTACTGGATGTCACGTCGTCTACAAATCAGGGAGGTTAAGTACCTATCTGGCTAACTTATATGTGCCAGTAGGCTCCTATAGCCAAGCAGGTAGGTATCCTAGTACCTACTTGGCTGTCATGTGTGTCAGTGACTAGGTACCTACTTACCTATCTAAAAGATACCTAGATACTAACTTATTCTGCAAAGTAGGTAGGTACCTAATGTGTGTAGGTAGGTAACTATATTTATACCTAGGTAGGTATATAAAATAACTAACTTGTTGACCTGCAAAATAACTATGTACCTACCTAAGTAAAAATACCTAAGTAGACAGCTAAGTACCTTAGTACGTACTTAGTAACTTAGTGATATTTAGAAATGGCCTTGATTATAAACATTATTTCTCCTTTAGTAATATTTATAGGCACTTAAGTTGGCATCGAGTAGGTACAAAGAGTTTTCTACATCTGCCTACCCATCAACTAAGTAGCAAGAAGAATATACAGACAGATAAGTATAGGTCAGCTTTAGGCAGCTAGGTTTTCTCATAACGTCAATCAGACAAGTTTTTACTTTACGTTTACGCAAATTACGGAACTAAGCTCGATCGTCGACTCTCCTTTTTTAACTACCGTCAGCCGTCGTATATCGGCTCACTCTACCTGGCCGAAAGGCGCGCTCCGATATGCTTGCCCAGTCGCGGTCTCCATTCTTAAGGTCAGGTCTTCGGCATACATAGATATAGGTAGGTATTTAGACCCTCACAGCTCATTATCAATTCGGTTTGGTAATCCTCGATTTCTTAGATTCTCCGTAGTATAAAATTGAAAATAAGTAGGTATGTTTCCCATTTTATAATTCAGAGAGAGTCCAAGCAAGTGCTGAAAGTCTTAACGAACAAGACGCCCCGGTGTAAGTGTTAATAATAGCTCAATGGGGAAACCAACAGACAGCAATGCAGAGGGTCTCGGGTTCGAACCCACGTCGCGCACCTCTGACTTTCGGAAGTTATATGACTTTTCGGAATAATATGCGTATTGATTGACAATTATCGCCTGCTCCGTGCCTCGGAGAGCACGTTAAGCCGTCGGTCCCGGCTGCCATGAACATCTATGGCAGTCGTTATTGGGAAAGTCAGTACCTACCCTCCAATATCCTGACACTGGTCTAGCCTTAGGGTATCGTTAGCCTTCGGGTTGCGGAGGTCAGGTGGCAGCCGCTCCGTGTAAAAACTGATATCCAGTCAAATCCAGTTAGAATAAAAAAGCCGATTCCAAGTGACTTGGAAAAAATAAAGGCTAAAAGAGAAGAGAGAAGAAGAATATACTATCTATCTATATCCTCATTATGGTTGAAATTTCAGTAGGTTGGTACTTAGTGGGTTTACACAAAAAAAAAAGCTGTGATGTAGTATGCCCTAACCTTTGTCACATTGACAAGAGATTCGTGTCCAGCAGTGGGACAGTTTATATTCAGGAGTGATATTATATTACGGTATATCATCTAAAATGCTATAGGTACTTACCTATCTACCGTACCTACAGTTGGCGCAAGGCCTTACAGAACCATATCGTTACGAACCACGTCATCTCATATGCAGATCCTTATTCAGATAGGTACACCGATTATAATCATCGAATAGTTACATAATGTAAATTAGTTGGTACACGTAGGTACAATAGCTCGAAGCATGCCTACAGCGCTCTATAGCTAGACAGCTCTCCTCCAGAGGTAGTTAATTTCCCGGTTAGTTAACTTTACTACCCAACACTGATTGGATATTGATTAGAACCCACCGTTTCACTAGTTTAAATGGCGATTCTTTTCTTCAAATAACATCATGCCACCACAAATTTACACTCACTACGCGATTGTAATTACCTCAGTGAAGTTTATTACCTCTCTTGATTAAATAAAACATACCATAAAATGGTTTTTTTAAATCGAATGAAACGAGGGAACTGTGTATCGATATTTTATTATATAGCTGTCTCACTATATTATGATTAATTTAAAAATAGCTTTATGTTATAGTTATCTGCTAGATGTTGAGCTATCATTAGGAAGGTATCTATAGTAATAGGTACCTACTATTATTAGAAAGAAACTGAAGATACCTAATTACGTAGCATTAATACCTACTTACTTACAAAAAAAAAATCAAATTAAAGTAATTATGAGCATAGAGTAACTATAATTGGTGACGTTCATAAGTCTTCTTATCTTATGTGGGGGCCAGTCAGTGCAGACCGGCAACACTTCGACCCAAAGGGATCTTTTGTGTCGATACTCTCCCAATAACGACTGCCATAGATGTTCATGGCAGCCGGGGCCGACGGTTTAACGTGCTCTCCGAGACACGGAGCAGGCGATAATTGTCAATCAATACGCACATAATTTCGAAAAGTCATATAACTTCCGAAAGTTAGAGGTGCGCGACGTGGGTTGGAACCCGATACCCTCTGCATTGCAGTCTGTTGGTCTCCCCACTGAGCTATCGCCGCTCTTCATAAGTCTTACTTTGTGACCTATATGAACAAACATTAGGCTAGCTTACACAGATAGATTTTATATAGGTAAGTACTTAGGACCATTTTGACCTTTATAAAATACCTAATATGGCGAATGAATTGTCTGCAAAAAGGATTAGATACCTACTGACATTATTATTTGATCAAATCTGAGCTCTGGCTTAATACGTATTCATAAAAAATTTACGTATGATAGAAACCCTACTCTGCGCTCTATAACACGCGTACCTACCTAACTGACGTAGGCAGGTGCTAATTTAGCCAGGCTGAAGTGGGACTGGGCCGGACACGTCTGCCGCATGCACCCAAAGAGGTGGGCACAAATTGGGTGCCAAAAGACATTCGACGGCGACGTGGCAGGCCTAAACGGAGATGGCGAGATGACTTGGACATCATCGAAAGGGACTGGCAGGGAATGTCTTCGGATAGAGAGGTTGTTGTTGGGGAAAAACTTGATAGTGACATATCTGTATTAATGAATAGAGCATACAACGCATAAAATGCCAAGTCAAACGCTGGACTTTGTACCTGATTATTTACGTTTTTGTAGATGTAAAAGTATCTACTTATACCTACCATAAAATTTAATTTATGTACCTAACTAGGTATACTTATAATTTTGACAATTTCATAGGTAAAGACTTAGGTACCTATACCTATTTAGAGATATTGTTTCGAAAGAACAACAAAAATCATTAGGTACCTACCTATAGGTTTTTAAAATATAAAGATAAGATACGATTCTGAAGATATAAAAAGCAAAAAGATTAATTCTAAAGTCAAAAGCTTATGGATAAAAACCTAATTAGGTGGGTAGGTACCTACTTACTTAAGAAAATCTTTGCAAAATTAATTTCACGGAGTTTATGGAAATCAAGGTATCGACTCACAGGGCATTGTTAAGTACCTATATCTACTACAGGTAGATACCTATTGGTTACCAGTAAATACCTAATTGCTTACCTGCATTAAATAAAACTTAGGCATCATATTAGTTTATGCAGACAGATAGGTAGGTACTTAAATAATTTACACATTCATATTTCTAATAACAATTAACTACTCTTGAAGATTAGGTAAATCACCTATCAAAGGTTATTTACTACTGAGCATATTGAATAATCTATCCATAATCATTTGATATCAAAATTATAAGCACAAGATATGAACATCATTTATAATTACAAAATCCATATATTAATCAAAGAAATGAAACAGCCAATGAAAAAAAACGATGCTCATCTAAAGTGTGTAGCATTCAAATATAAAAGTGTAACAATAATAACAAATCGTAAAAGCTGCCCGTACCTACGACGCTTATTGACCTCCGTCTTCAAAATTACTTTATGGACATCAAAATGGCTATACGGACACCAATGTTGCGCAACAGCACGGATTTCTCGTTCTAATCCACTACTTGGGTGTCTAGTTTTATGTCGAACAGCATAAAGTGTAATAAACTCATGTCTCGAAGATTTTTTCCTAGTCTTTTGTTCTAATATAGCTCTTATGAATATAAAAATAGAGTCGAGTTAACGGTTTGATGGTGCATCAGAATAGTGGAAGCACGTGGGTGAATCAACGTGAGGCCATTATTCGTTTACGGCTGGTGTCATTCATTTAGCGAATCGTTCGTGATGGATGATGTTAGTAATTTACATCACAGTATCCAAATAGACCGTTTAGGTTTATTTATATTGTCACGCATAAATTGACGGACTTTGTAGGTAAGTGTAATCAATTCGATAACCCAGTTTGTAATTTTGTATGTATTTAGGTATTTTATGGAGCCTATCTAGTTACATTCCAACGTCATTTAGGTATTTTTTCTGTTAGGTACGTACTTAATGTTTTATGTGACTTCGAGTACCTATATATGCCGATGCTATCGAAACTAAGCAGGTAAATGATTTGTATACCTAATTGATATAAAATATAATGACTTTTGTACACAATGCCTTTTTATTTGTAGGTATAGGTACAATTAATATTAGTTGTAGGTAACTACCTACTTAAAAAATAATTTCATTTGGTTTTAATAAACTTAGTCTACAAAGAGATACGATCACGTATATGTTCCTTATTTCATTAATGCAGGTAGATATGTCTATGACTGGAAGACTTTGGTTAGTAGGTAGGTAGGTACCTTGACTATTTGGATTTATTCTAATAAGAAGTCTCGCTTCTCCATGCAAGAGCGGATTCCAATTCCTCTCCATTGAATTGGTTGATTCCATTAAATTTGTATTTACCTAGTTACCTATTTTATTGCGTTGTTAGATTATTTTACAATGCATACCTACTATCTTAGGTAGGTAGATTTACCTAGTATCTATAGACAGGCAACATAAAAGAATTCATGGGGTGATCAAAACATATCTGGGTAATATAAAAAAAAATACATTTCAACATAGGTACTAAAATGTCCTTTTTTTTCAAACATGTTGTGATACTTCAGTTATATTGAGCCGATAATATATAATTTTACAGCATAATTAGACGGAAACTTTAAAAAATGATCGTTTTTATTGCAGGATAGGTACCTACCTACTATTTTTTTCGCATAGAAAAAATTATGTCCTCGAATACTGCTCCGTTACAAAAATATATAAACCTAATATTTTACGAAATTACTATTTCGTCAATTCTATTCAAAAATTAACTTAAGACTACCGATATACTGTACCTATTATTTTAAAAAATAATAAATATATAAACAATAAACTAGTGTCAAAATAATGCGTCTATAATTTATTTCATTTTTGTTATTCTATTTTGTGATGCCAATACGTAGTAGGTTTTAGGAGGTTTAATTGGCAATACTACATTTGTTGCTAACAACTAATGAGATAGCTGTAAATTGTGACAGTTGGCCATTTTGCATCGTGCGTTTTGTTGAGTGTGGTGTGCTGTCTTACAAAGAAAATATTTACAACATTTAAATTTTCCTTTTGTGTGCCGATCTGCACACTAAGTGATAAGTTGTTTTTTTGCTATTTAAATGTTGAAGTAGTCTCGCCCGAATAGAAAGCAAACAACAATTTCAAATAACGAGCTGTTACTGATTAATATTTCGACTGAAGCTACATTCAACACGCGTGTTTTATTCCTTTTTGTTACAATTAGTTATAATGTTTTGTTACGTAACAAAAATGAGTTAACAAAAAGGAATTAAGGGTGATTTTATAGGTACAATAGCATTAAGTGGCGCTAGCGACCGTATGGCTTGGTCGTACTTTAACGGAACGCTAAGGGTCGCGAGTTTGATTCTCGCACAAATAAGTCATTTGTACACACGTGTGTTACTTACTTATTTGTGCGAGAATCACAGTTATGAACATCGATGCCTATTTCAATGTATAAATACGTACCTACTACTGGGCCTCCGGTGCTCTCACTCACCGAAGAAACGAACAGTCTAAATAAAATCGGTTCTCGTCGATATTCTGTGAGAGAGTAGTGGGTACTTCTCCGGTCAAACCGGCCCATTCATACTGAAACTAATCCTACTTCATAATATGTTTACTGACCACTAGCCCTACATCTGTGTTTAATTAAAGTCGACATTTTTTTATGAGATAATGCAAACGCGGCAAGCGTCCTGCGGCCCGCCTGATGGTTAGCGGCTAACCGTAACCCATAGGCGCTAGTGAGTAGCCAACGAGGCATCACTCACGCGTTGCCAGCCCTAGGAAAAGGGAGAAGGGACAAAGCTTTCTTGGACATCTTCCCCTCCTCATTATCTCTCCTCCTTCCGTATAGAAAAGGAAGAGAGGATGAGAAGGATGGTCTGAGTTTCGATATTCTCACTCACCGAACGAAACGCAACAGCAAGAATACTGTTACTTTACGTCGATCTTCTGTGAGAGGGTGGTACTTCCCCGGTCGAGCCGGCCCATTCATGCTGTAACAGCGTGGCTTACTACTCGACATGTTAGAGGCACATTGTATAGTAAAGGGAATAAAGATTAATTAAAGCTCGGACTTCGGTAAAATTAGCTGAAAGTTTGAGTTTTGTATGGGCCTTCTATTTCTTTTATTGCCTTTATCAGTGGCAGACTAGCCAGCGGCTCACCTGATGGTAAGCGGTAACCGTGGATCATATACATGGCTGTGGTTTCTTAGCCTTGAATAATGGATAGGACCGTCTGCTACTACAGACGACTTTTGTAGCGGCACACGTATCGACTGGGACTTTTGCGATTTTGTTTAGAACTATAAACAGAAGGTTTATGCAAAAACCCAGTTTTCCTCAATTTTCTACAAAGTGAAATATTTTGATTTCCGATTCTGCAACACTATTAATCCAATCATCTCAATAACCGTTTGTGCTTCCAAGAAAGTATTAGATACTATGTTTATAGTCATATTATATAATTTTTGTTTGCTTATTGATAATAAAGGTACATTTAATTAAAGCTTTTGACTTTAATTTAAAGATACAAATACAAATGAAAACTTAGAGTGCTATTTTATGTAATATTCTGGGATTTAATAACTAGATAATTGGCTGAAGCAAAATTTTGTAAAATATCGGTCGAATACCTATATGAATATTACTAGGTATAGGTAAGTACTTACCTAATATTACTAGAATAATAGAATAATCGGGCCATTTCTTGTAATACTTTGTGTAGTTTGAGTCCGTGTATTTACTTATAGTAAGTTTATATAAAAATATAATTTGTTTTTAGAAAAATGCCCACGACACCTGCAGAACGACAACGCAAATATAGAGAACGACTAAAGCAAAACGATACCGAAAAGTATGAAGAAATACATCTAAGAAACCTGCAAGGAATTATATGTTAAAATATCTTAATTATCCGAAAGCCAAAAAAATAAAAGAAGAAGGGAATGGAGAAGACAATAATCAGAAAAATACCTAATAACGAAGAAGAAGGGAAGAAAGTTTTATGATCCAATTTTAAAAGAGACTGATTAAATTTATAATAATTAATAATTAAAAATATAAGAGACTGATTTAATTTTTGATGTTTTTGTAATTAGGTAGGTAGGTATATAGAATAAGAAAATATATATTATTATAGGTATATAATACTAATCTGTGTTGTGCCATTTTAAAACTTTAAGCACATAAGTTGTCAACAATTATAATTTCCATTGATTATAATTCTTAAAACTACAACCGTTTTTTTTCACAATATGAAGTAGCCCTATTATATCACTTTTGTTTCCTATTTGTAACATTTTTCATTTTTGTTACACAGTTCATTTTTGTTTCTTTTTGGTGACGGTAATTTTTTTTAAATATTAACCACCTATCATTTAAAACATTATTTAATTAAATTCAAAGAAGTAACTATACCTAAGTAGTTCTCGATCTTACTTTAATTTTTATTTAACCCTAGATAGCTAACCTTCCTAAACTACCATGATAAGCTAACCATTAATTTTTTTCGATAATTTTCACAACGTGTATTTTATTAAAAATATCGTGTATTTAATCAAGTTTATTGTGTTTATAGTAAATTTGGGATATAAATTAAAGATAATTATTACAAAAACATAGTATTTCTTAGTTTATTAAGTATTCAATCACAATTACTAAATGGCACATGTTTTTTTGAGATCTATAAGGCACTTACACTTAAATTAACTAAATCAGGACCTATTATTCAGATAGTCTTAGATAAGATAAAATTATTATAAAGGAAAATCAACGAATATCTAATGCGCAAATGTTTTTAGCGCAAGTTCGGCTAACCTCAACTGTATGTTCACCACAAATCGGAACTTTGCAACTATTGCAGTAGTTAGGTATCTCAAATACAAAATTATTTACCGGCTTAACACAACCACTATGCGACGCAGTCTAGCGGATAATTAGTTGGCGCGGAACAGCGATTGTATAAGTAAAACCATTAGAAAAAGGGAGAGGGCAATATTTATTGCATGCTCATCATTTTGACGAACCAAACGTTATTTTTCTAGGGTTTCTAAATTTTGTCATTTGTAATTTTTCATTAACAAAATTTTGGATTGTATGGATTCGAGCCGCTCACGTCATATCCTAAATATAATCTTATGGGATAATTATTTGTCTTTAGAACCACTGAATCGACACCATGTGTAGCTTACAAATGATTTATTCCATAGGGTTCCTACCAATTAATGGATACAATCTATAATATATAAATAGATAGGTAAGGATTTTATAATCTCTACCTATAGAGCATGGAACCAAGTCATTTGCGCTTCCTTCTACTAAACGGCGCTAAAAGATACGAGACACGCAATTTCTATGCTCTGTGGCTGTACACAAAGTCTACCCTACCTAACACTATAGATACCTATAGCTTACTTCAAAAGTAAGCTAGATGATTAACCTCTTGTATGCCGGAATACCAGACATAATAGAAAAAGCATTGTGTCTCGCGTAGATCCACGTTCCGGCATACCACAGGTTAACTAATGCCCGCTACACCTCAGGTCATGATCGTTGCATCTAAAATGGCATGCTCAACACGTCTGTATTCTAACGAAGTATAGCTAATAGAAATTTTCATTTATTAAATTCTCAGTAGAAACACGCAGTACAAGTATGTGCCCAATACCTATACTTACTTATACAACATAGTCCATCCTCTTTAACGCAGGACTACTAAACATTACTAGTCAAATATGAGTGTGAAACACTTTTACCTTCTCTTTTGGGATTACCTACACAAGCATGACTACTATATAGGTATACTAAGCGTCCATTAATTTGTTTCATAGAATATGCCTGATCATGCCTAATTTCATTTATTTTTTTGTATTATGTGTATAAATATTGTTCCTATATTAATTATGTTATTTTATTTTATGTATAAACATTCAAACACAATTTAAATTGTTAATGAATAAATGAAATGAAATATGACATTATACCTACCTAAAAACCATATTTCAACAACACATAGACTACCTAATAGTAATAATAAAATAAAAGACTAAGAAAATTACAATAATGGAAGGTTTTCCATTGGGTTAGATTTTCTGAACTGAAAACTCAAGCTTAGGTATATACTGCACATTGCTTAGTTACGACGAGACCGGGTATCGTCTGCGGTAATTTATATTGCAAGAACCGGGACGTACCTAACGGGCTCTGAAGCATTATGTAGTCTTTTCTAGGTCGCTGCCTTGACGTTGGATATCACTATCTTATACGTCCCACTTTTTTACATTATAAGATATTCTAAAATAAAATTAGAATATGTAATATCAGGAGATGATACAAGGGTGACAAGTGAAGGATGACAAGTGTTTTAAGCTCAACGCTTTTAATAAAGAAAGAGGATAATTGAATATTTTATGCACGATATATATACCTACTGTCTATAATTGTGCAATGGTTATTAGTTGTTTATACTAATAAACAACCAATTATATATATATATAAAGATTTTTACGTTTCTCCATTCCTGGAAAATTAGGGCGGACATATTTGGCAAATGGTAATCTTCACAGTGCCAAGACAGCGGACGATGAGGCAGAAATGCGATTACGAAGCCATGGATTTCCAAAACCAAGAATCTAGGCCTCTTTGGCAAAATCTATCTGTCCGTCGTTAACTTTCAACTTAAGAACTAGGTACCAGCGACAGAGAGCCAAAATTTTTCATAGGTACCTACATTTACCTTTTTTGATTTCATATTTTAATACCCGTCGTATTAAGTCTGTAGGTGATCGAGGTCCAAAGTTGCGGCCTCCTAATGCTGAATGGACTTCATACAAAATGCATGAACCGATGTAAGAGAGAGCCGATGTAATTCCAAAACATAAATCTGTAGAATGTAACGCATTCTCCGCCAGTATACCTACATCGACAATGGCTGCGCGTTTATATTTCTGTTGCAAAGAAATAATTATAAAGTTAATTGCTGTATAAACCTATAGACACGTAAAAATGTATCAATAATACGGCATAAAGAGAGGTTTAATGCATGTGTGATATTTACGTGTCGTTTGTAAAACTTTTCGTATTAAACTGGATACGGAAGCATGAGACCACGTGGTGGAGCAAATTAGAAGACTGCCATGGGCTGTTTGATTGATTGTCATATATCACAACCAATATATCTTACAGTAAGGTCATGATAGTACTGAATATAATATAAAAAATTAAAATCTGAATTATAAATATAGATATAGATTATACTCATATTAAAAATTGTACACTATCGTCATCTATCTAATTTGTGAGCATTGGTAGACTGATGACTGATGACAGTCTCTGTCGTGCGATCAAAATACGGTCAGAGTAGATCTACGGTGAGAGTACGATTTAAATCTTCGACTGATATAACAAGCTTTAAAAGAATAAAGACAATATATTCTATTAAAGCTTAAAAAATCGTTTAGGTATTGAATGGACTTTGTGAATGGAAAATAAATAGATCCATAACCAATGAGGATAATAAGACAAAAGTCATTTGAGTTCAATTAACCGTAATGTTAAATCAATATGGACATGCTCTAGCGATGTTTGTAGACGCAGATATAATACTTACATGCATTAATTACAAGAATTATGAAAAATATCATGTATTCTAGCATATTAGGTACCTATATGATTTTGTTCTATCATTAGTTTTCTTGTTGAATTATTTTTCTTTTAGGTACCTCCTATAGCAACTGAGGAACGGATTGAAATGACTTTTTACTTAGTGATGATTTATAGGTTATCTTTGAACCTAGAAGATAGGTACTACCTACGCTTTACGGTAATTATTTTCATAGAAGATTTTGTAATACAGTTAAATAATGGACAGCATAGTGGTCTAAGGAGTCACCACGCCACCGCCAGTGCGAGTCGTGGATCGATCCCCACGTCAAAAATGTGATCAACAAATATGTAGGTGTTTGAATGTTTGTAAAGGTGCCCGCGATACAAGCATTAATCCTAGCGCGGGAGTTGTCTTTTAAATATAACAGCACTACACTAACTAAGCTGGTTAGAGCAAGTTACTTAGTTATACCTAAACATAAATAATCCTATATATAATGTACATATAATTTAGGAAAATTAAAATACAAGTGTTAAATGTAAAATTACTCTAGCTAAACTAAACATTGTTCGTAAAATTGGCAACGTTCAAGCGACGGCGACTCTTTGACGACTTTGTTTATTCAATAATACATGCAAAGTTAATCAGACAATCTTCTAGTTCTAACAATACTAAGGCCACTCCCACGCAACGAAATATTCATAAATATTTACATTCTACCTAATACTAAGAGACTCATGTTTCATTATATATCTGGAGAAGGCATCTGTATTAACGAGGTATATGCTAAAGTCATAACTTGAATTGTTAATTCTACAATATCTTCCTCTCTTTTACCAACATTTCGAGGTCTCGATCTCAAATGTGCGATTCGCATTTATGCTGTTTCGAAGTTAGATGTGTATTAAATATATAGTTATTACTGTGGCGGTAAAGATAAGATCACAAGGAAACCTCCACATATAAAAGTGGATTGCATTGTTCTAAGAGATATGTGAAGTCTGTCAACTTGCACTAGGCAAGCGTGGTGGATTATAGCTTAAACCTTCTTATATCTACTTACTGAGATGAGACCCGTGAGTAGCAATAGGATAGTTTACAAACAAAACTAATATTAATAAAAATAATCCTAATTCTTCAAACACCATGTTTGTAGTATTATCTAGTCTATATACCTACTAAATTTCTGAATTATGTTCGTATTCATAAGTATTGGTAACAGTTTCATAAGTTCTAATTTCATATAGTTAAGACGACAATGTTGTAGACTGTATACCTAAATATTAAATAGGTACTTAAAATAAACAATCTATGTATCGTGCCCTACATCTTGTATAGATTTTTATTTAAAATGCTTATGACTTCAAAACCATAGAGCATATTTGAGTGCACTGTGCATTGGGAAAGTGAGCGCCCGCCAAATTCCAATAGTCGTTTTTCGAGATCAATCTTACGCATTTTCAATTCAGGTTATGGTTTAAGTGGGGTTATTATTTAAATATAATAAAAGGTATATGTTTGTCGTGTAACGATTAAACAATTTTTATTGGAATCTTTGGAATCGTAAGTAAATAGTGACTAAACCAATACCTTTCTAAAATTACCTAAAGCTAAGCATGTTAGCTTATTTTTAATATTGTAAATTTTACCAGTGGTGAATAACGATCAAATTAAATTTTGTTATATTTATCCATCAATCAATCAACTAGATTACGTCCATGATTTTGCTCGCATACTTAATATACCATTAAGTTTATACCTATAATTCAGAGACAGCGCTGCTTTCTGCTAGTCAAATAAATGTTAGAATCGGTTGAGGTCGCCCAGATTAGAAATTCTACCTCACAAACAAATTTTAGCACATTAAGACTTCAGATAGATGTTGCTCTTCATCCGTATTAAAGTAACCCTTCCAGTTTGTATCTATCCGTACCTATAGATAGATACAAACTGGTTTAATACCTACCAAGTATAGAAAATGTTTGTAAAACATACAAACATATAGATCCAGAATTATCTCTTGAACCATCATCATTCCTATTATTAAACCATGCGCCATTATAGATGTAGCGGGATAGCTACCTAAATCACGGCAACCTTAAGAGTTATCTTTAGGTTCTAGAGGTTTTAGGATGAACCATTACATAATATGAAATACATACCTACAATATAATACATTATACGTATAATAACATATACCTATTATGATAATACACCTGCAAACTTAGTAGAGCATATAATAAAGATAAATAGGTATAGATATTATTACCTACAATCATTCTGCAGTATTCGGTGATCGTTAATATATAACTAATATATCGGATACCTCTCATGATCGAAAAATAAAAGGAAGCTGCCATTTATTATTTACAAAGATAATTCATTAAACTGATAGATTACAGATTCTTAAAACCTTGGCATTTTAGCGATTTTAAATATTTGAAAAGATCTCAAATGAATGTATATAAAACCTCTTTAATGAAAGGTTTTTATATGTCATTTTATTGCACTTGTTATACCTATGTAGGTTTCAAAGCAATGCAAGTAAATCAACACATTTGTACATAAATAATTGTTCATTTTTATACCTCTAAGACCTTACGGTGGACAATAGACTAATTGACCCCTTCTAATAGGAAACAATATTTCATTGTGTTGTTACTTAAATACAAATAGTGAACATATTAATATCATTTTAATTTATATCTGGTGTTATATTTTGGAGTTAATAACTAAGCAATGTGTTTAAATTGAATTCGAATGTATAAAGTTATAAACTCATTAGAAAATCTTGTAACCTATTCTTATTCAAATAAAGGCTGCATTTTATTGTATCGAACCAGGACTTAACAAATCAAACATATTTATCCGTAATTTATAACATAATTAAATATTTAAATTGCTATAGGTATGTAATACCTACAAGGATATTAAAATGTAAATACCTACATTTAGTATCGAGCACAATTATAAAGACGGAAGCATATCAATACTGATAATTCAGTATGACGCTTTAAACAAGAAGTAAGCACATAGTCAAAACGAGCGACTACTAACTAGTCAAGCGAGCCCTCCAACCACAAAGGTTATATCCACAAAACAAAGACACGTTGACTCATAACCAGAAATTGTTAACGGTCCGAACATTCAACGAAAAGTGTCGAATTGTGACAGACCAACAAGAACCCGACACCCAAAGGGTTCCCGACGGTTTGTTTTGTCGCACGACGGTGTGTTTGCGCGACACACAGCGCGGCTACGACTGAGCAATTATCACTTACCTGTGACACGATCACAGCACTGCACAGATTTATAGTCAATAAACTTGTATCATCACTTTTACTAGTGTTGTAAATTAATTATGTGCACTATTTATGGTGTGTTACGTACGCACGTACGCGGTTGTGGACGCGGCCTTTCGCGTCGACGGCGAGCGACGTAGTGTGGTGCGCTGGGCGGGCGGGGCTTGCCGCCAGTCGCCTCCGAACGGCTGGGAAGCGCGCGCCGATACATCCCTTGTCTTGCCTCTTGCCTCTTGCCGTATCTACAGCTCTACATTAGGTAATCGGAGACCGGAATACATATCGACCCCTAACCAATTTCGAGTTTCGAGATTTAGTACCCACTTGCACAGGGAGCAGGTTCCAAATTTGAATATTTCTTTTTTTTATTTATAAGATACGCAGTCATGATGGAAGTATTCTTTATACCTATAATAATAACTATTAAAGGTAATTTCAAAACCATATTTTACTGGTCGCTATCTTACTACCCTACAATAAATACTCCCCACCATTTGACGACAAGCTTAGTAAAATCAAAAGTCGAATAAATTGTAACCCACAATACCAATACTAAAAAATATTATAATATGTAGGTACTATGATTTTGACCAAACACTAAACAGCCTGGAAGCCCAAACGTAGTCTTTAAATGACGTCATACAGCCTTGAACACGTTCTTTATCAAAGGGTTTCAAAGACGCATTCGTCAAAATGGGACCAGTAATTTAAATGTACGAGATAAAAAATAAACAAACATACGTATCTATAGTTAGTGGGATTCTTTATCCTTCCTCTTGTCAATGGCGTAATGGAATAAAAATGCACTCTAAACCATAGAGCATAAGGGTCATATACAGTCATAAAGCCTCAACAAAACATTTTTCCTATAATAAATCAACGGACTTCACTACATTTATCTGTAATTATACAATAACACTCGATCGTTTTAATATATTTGCATTCATCATTATCCAGTGAACTACCAAATTTAATTGGCCCAATTAATATAGGTAGATGCAAAACGTCAAATTGCAAAAGGTAATTCAGTCAAATAAAATCAGTTCCGCTGCTCTTGCCGACATGAGAATCATTAACAGTGCATTCGCGATGCCGTTATATAAATAAAAGCTTACACATACTTAACGCATTCGTAATTATTCATATTAATTTTATATGTGATATAAATTTAAGGGTGTATGTATTTTACTTCCAGCCAGTGTTGAATTGGTACGAGGCTTTTTTATTTGCCACGTTCTTTTGTTATAAAATGGCGGGATGCATTATTTGTTGCTATAGTAACCTTACCCGATGGAATCTAACGGCGCTGTCGCCATGTAAAAGCTGTGCATAGTGCATAATTGAATTGATGAAATAGATGCGATTTTTTTTTTTCAAAAGCGTTTCTTTTATAAGAAAATATACCTAATTAACCCATACTAATATAAAATGCAAAAGTATCTCTGCTCTGCTTGTTAGAAATGTTTTCACAGGTAAATCGCAATATCGATTTTGACGGCAACTGTTATCGAGATGAACTGATTTAATATCGACATAGGCTAATTAAGACACGACCTGCATCGCGTGTATTATCTAATTATAATAAATAGATTTAGTGGATTTAGGTTAGGTTAGGATATAGCTAAATATCTGCACTGTATTCTGTATTATAGACACAATTTACAGTTCATTCTACGTTGAATACGATTTCTTGAACACTTGTTTCTTTAGTTTCCATGAATTGATTGCTGTGTAAGCTGCCTGACAGGGCACTAGCGATCTTTGTCTATTGCTTGCTGCGCATCTATTCCTTTTTTGAATAACAGGCAATGCAATGCGTGAATAATGCAAATATCCATACGTTACAGTAACTGGTTTACTAGCAGATATTAAAAACTGGTGTTGTTTCATTGCTTGTTTACCATTTTATCCATATAAAACGCGCAGTTTTAAGTCTTCGACTTTATATCGTTGCTTTATAATTAAAATTGATAGAATGGTATTATATTACCTTTCATAATCATACATACGATTTACATTGACGACTCGATGGCGTAGTGGTTAGTGTAACCGACTGCCACGCCTGAGGTCGCGGGTTCGATTCCCGCACAAGTCAAACATTTGTGTGCATGAACATGAATGTTTGTCTTGGTCTGGGTATTTCTATGTATAATATGTATATATTTACAAAAAAAAAGTATATATGTATGTATCCATTGTCTAGTACCCATAGTACAAGCTCTGCTTAGTTTGGGCTAGATGGTGTTGTGTGTATGTGATAGAATATTATATTATATACATAAATACATAGGCTATGACGCATTACCATTTGAAGACATAACATTACCTGAAAATCTCAAAGAGACCGATTTACTTACTAACGAATTAATACGAAATATCTCATATACCAAGAGGGATTGGCAAATAACTAATAGCCTTTGACTCAAAACTCTATGAAATTAAATTAGGTCCATACTAAAACATACAGATATTTTATTAAATATAATCTATGTAATATAAACTTTCTTTTTATATTTTTATTTTTATACGATTAAGGTGGCAAACATGCATACGGCCCCCACCTGATGGTAAGTGGTCACCGTAGCCTATGGACGCCTGCAACACCAGAGGCATCACTTGCGCGTTGCCGACCCTTTAGGAAAGGAAGTGGGAAGGAGAAGGAGCGGGAAGGGGGAAAGAAGGTGATTGGGCCTCTGACACTCTTACTCACCGAACGAAACACAACAGTAGGAATACTGCTATTTCACGTCGATATACTGTTAGAGGGTAGTCCTTCCCCGGTCAAGCCGGCCCATTCATGCTGAAATCAACGAGGCTCTACTACTCATAAATATCTATAAATCATATCATAATCATAGTATATATTATAAAATAGAGAATTTTACAATAAAATTATTTTTTTATACTAGATTAGCTATATACCTACGTTGAGGCGGTATTTGCCAATCTTCTTACACAGACTACCTACAACTATAATCCTCACACATCCAACGAATACTAACAATAAAATTTGAATAAAACATACGCATCTGCGGTAGGCAGGTAAGTAAGTACTAATGGTAGCGACTATCAAAGTTTACGATACAAACGCATAACATCGAGAGTCACGGCGTACTACGGTTATGAATGTTGTTATGACAACACGTAATGGATGTGGGTTACTGTGACTTTAACAGTCTACACCGCTCCATACAGTAAAAGATTTTGATTCCGCTTTACATGCCTTTTAATGGTGATTCATATAGGATAGTTTAATATTCAAGTCGAGTATGCTTTAAAGCTTGAATATGGATTTATGTCCCAGAAATCAATGGTAATCCAATGGCTAGTGCATTGAACATTTGACTCTACTAACATAGGACTATTGATGTAAAATCACTTCTGACATAAACATTTAGATTAAAGTCTTGCCGTGACCGTAGCTGCTAGAAAGCATCAGAAATATCTGAGAAATTCAAGTATTAACTAGAAATATGAATACCTTAAAACTTGTGTACAAAATAAACTGCGATGGGATCCGTTTATAAAAGATTATTTTAACAAGAACTTAGCTTAGCTGGACAAGTTAACAAAAAAATCAAAGCTAAATTGTTAGTAAACATTAATAATAGATACCTTTAACTAAAATATGTTTCGTGTAGCAAGTTTGATTCTAACTGGATGCGTAACATATCCGAAATGGAGTGTATCCCGGAGTGGGATATTCGTGTCTATATTTATGAGGTCCTCCATGATAAGTGATATTTATAATATAATTATCTTATTGGATTTTTATGTTTGTTATAGGTATTCTTATGAAAAAAAGAATGAGACACCTATTTTTACTAAATTTTGTAATCCTAAAATATACAGCCTTACACAATTACCTAATTTATCCTTGGACTGCTCAGAAATATATTAAATAATAGTCTTACACTCTCTCAACTAAAAAATAACACAATCCCGTAATCCTATAATAGGTATTCCGTACTTTACGAGACCGTAGCTTTAATACGATAATATAATTTCAGGGAAACAGAGTTAGACAATACATTTTCGAGCATAATTTTGCTACGATACTATTGGTCTAAATGGAATGTATTTAATGTCGCCCGACTTTACAACAAAACCGTCAATACCGGTTGTTTAAAGAACGGCAACAGCCGATATTAAAATAAGAACGCTGTTTAATGTTAAATTATGCTTTGACATGCCCCTTCCTCACGGCTACAACTGCCGACCTACCTAGGACAAGTATAGAAAACCTCGCCGACAAAGTCAAATTGGAACCTAGAATGTCGGCTCTTATGAAGGCGTTCACCGAATACATGATTTTGCGTAGGTACGTGTTTTTCATGACGTGAGGTGAAATCGTCTAAGCTTTAATACGACGACGCTTATACTTACTTAAGTAACCCCGTAGTAGGTTACTGCAAATTAAGTACCAAAGTACGTTGTGAAATAAATTCAATTGTCTCTACAATCAGCGAAAACGGAACTAAAACAGAGATTTTTTTGTTTCGAGCACATCGTACGTAATTTTATTATGTGTAATTGAGGTCCAAATTAAAATAAGATTGTTATCGCGGCGGCGAATCTTCTTAGATGGTGTTTACTCACTTTTAATTGTGAACTTTTGTTATAATGGCTTAATGATGGAGCCACCGTTCGGTTAATTATTTTATAGTTGTGTTGCAAGGTAACAAAATTGCTTTAGTGGTGGTCCATAATGCGGTGCCACTACGGCCTTTATAGTAAGCGGGCAATACTGTTTGTTTTATAAAGTGCCGCTAATAAAGCCACGAGCACACGAACCCACATATTTTAGCCCTTTAATAAAACTAGCAGTGTTGGTTTTATTATTTTAATTGCCTAAATGAATATATTAAGTTGGTATAATAATATGTTATGGGAAGGCTTGCGGTAAAAGTATTTTGGGAGGTACCTAATCTTGATTTTCAGAGGTACCTTTATACGTACCTATATGAAATATTTTAAACGTAAAATGTGTTATGCCGAGTGGCACATAAAAAAGACGATTTTTTTTCGATAATTTACCATTATTTTAATAGGCTTCAATGTGGAAATGTGCTTATTCTGACGCCTAATTAGATGTACACACACTTAGCGTAAGGAACGCGCGCCTAGGTTTGGTCTTTGATCTCTACATACTAGTCTGGACCTTGGCCTCAACCATTATTTTCTTTTAGGATTGTATGCTTTAATCGTCCTGAGAAATCCTAACATTGTAATGTTTTCTTTTTATATGTATTATTTAGGTATTAAAGTTATTAAAACATCATAAAATGTTCGGCAGCAACGATTATTAGAAACCCAAACAAATTAATGGTGATAAAAATAATTATGACTCAAAGTGCATAACATGATATTCACACCTACAGTAATAAACATGTTTCGTATATTTAAATTTAAGTAATTAATTGGTTCGGTGCACTACAGAATCTACTCTGTCAAGGAGCTTTATAATTATCTATTAGGTACTAATTGTTGTTTAAAAGACAAAGAGGGCGTAGTTTTCGGTAATAGGTATAAATCCTACCTAATATTATAAATGCGAATGTGAGTGTCTTTGTATGTTTGTTACGCTTTCATATCTTAACTAATCGACTGATCATCATGAAATTTTGCATACACATTGTCAGGGATTTAGAATAGAACACAGGGTACTTTCTCTAGGGTACTTTGCTACTTTCATCCAGAAAAACAGTACTGTTCCCTCAGTAAATCTATGTTAACGCAAGGCAATGCAAGGCAAAGGAAAAATCTATTATACTATAATGATAAACATGCAGGTAGGGTAGGGCGAGACAGGTTGAGCAATTTTTCACTTGAGCGGTCATTACTACTCAACGATAAATCTTAATGTCTTGTTATGCATACTGATGGGCTAGTAGTTTATCTATCCCTTTCCAAAAGTGTCCATAGTAATTTTTTTCTAACAAATTGCATTTCAGAGCTACTGCCATTTAAGTAAAGAAAGTCAGAGATGCTCAATGTACCCCATAGGTAAGGTAAGTTGAGCAAGGGTGTGGGGTTAATTGAGCAATTAGAAATTCTAGCCAAACCATGGATTCAATGTTTACTAGACATAAAATGAAACTTTTATTTTACAATCAACTTTTTATTTATAGTATTTTAGTGATATAACTGTGAAACTAAAAATAATCTTAAACGAAAAATGGAATCAACATAATTATTTTAACCTTAACTTTTGGATTGGAACTTAGTTACTTCTTCTTTAAATAGCGATAGCTCGATGGGGAGACCAACAGACTGCAATGCAGAGGGTGTCGGATTCGAACCCACGTTGCGCACCTATGACTTTCGGAAGGTATATGACTTTTCGAAATTATGTGCGTATTGATTGACAATTATCGCCTGCTCCGTGCCTCAGAGAGCACGTTAAGCCGTCGGTCCCGGCTGCCATGAACATCTATTAAAGTAAGTAGAAGTAGTTTTTTAAAGATACTTTTCGCTTGGGCGAAGATACTTGCTTCGGTATTACATAACCCAATGATGCAACACCACCTTCAGAGCCTAATTTCTTCAATAATCATGTCTGAGTAACCTGTTTAATACCAAATTCTTTAGCAGGGGCTTTCATACTTTTTGTTCATCATTGACACTTTTAACCGAGAACCTTTGCAGCATCTTTTGAGTCTAGGAGAGTGTAAAAACCTGTTGTAGTCTTCCATTTATCAGTCTGCGTCTTAAAGTAAAATAAAAAACATACATTACTTTCGTTCTAAATGGAGGGATTAAGTAAGCAATTATTACTCAACTAACCCCAACCCAAAAGTTTAAAACAAAACTGAAGTTATGATAAACCCTTCAGAATGATATCCATATCCTTTATACATACCGAAAATATAGGTACCTACTAAATTTATAAAAATTTAACACTTACCTGACTGGAAACGGATAATATTTGACTCATTCAGAAGAAATATTCCCAAGTACAATTTTTTACTTTTTGGTTGCTAAATTAACAAAGCGTGCTTATTCTTCACTCGATCGCCAAGTCGTCACTGGCACATCTTTCAGCAATTTAAAGTGTTAGGGTGCGATGTATAGTTTCTGAGATATTTCGATTGCCCAACTTACCCGTATGCTCAACCTGCCCCACCCTACCCTACCTATAAACTATATAAAATGTATAACTAGTTTTGCAATCATGAGAATACCTAAATAGCATGCCCTTAGGCTAAATGGACAAAACATTAACGTAATCAAAATTTGATGTAGATACAAGCCGATTCGAACAAACGAGTCAGCCGTTATAAGTAGGTATAGTTCTTACATCATTTACCTATTTTTATACATTTAATACTAACTTATAAATAATTTAATATAACAGGTATATAATTTGCAACTAAAAAACAAAATTATGAATCGCATAAGCTACATTACATCAATTTAACAAAATTACTTATCTAAAAATCTCTCAACTTTATTATTTTAAACTGCCAAATCGTAAATTGTAGGTATAAATGTAGGCACAATTATATACCTACGATTGCAAAAAAAGGCTATGAATAAACATACGTTTATGTTAATGTTTGTAATTAAACATAATTAAATGTTTGAGCACTAATCCGAATACCTAATAAAATGCTTCTATTAGTCATCGTAGCTGCCGTATTCACACGGGCGATCTAATTAATGTGTGGAAATAATCGTAACTGTTTAATTCCACCTCCGATACGATGAAAGAGCTTCTGAGAAGGACACGTGTCTGTTATTAATGGTCTATTAACAATATTACCCAATTAGTTTTCTTAAAACTGGGTTATGCAATAGATAGTTCTGATATTATTCTGGTTAAAAGCACCAAGTAAATACGAAGTAAAATTAGAATAGGCTAAGCGGTAGCGTAGTATAAGAATCGTCGTTCAGACTTCTAGCTACCTATACTAAGTATAAATAAAACGCGAAGAAAATTAGGTGTAACTAAAGAAAGCACTTCACACTATGACCATTTACCTATGAGATAACGGCTTCATTTAACCTTTCAAGAAGGTAAACGTGCAAAGTCAAAAGACTTGCTAGTCAAATTGTATAATTTCTACCTGAAATGTTATAATATTTTATATGCTGCGGAAGAATTTGGTTTATTTTGTGTTGTCTATAATAACCCAAATACTAAACAACCTCCCTTGCCTGCAACATTGCGTTGAACCATCACTTTCAAGTTTCAAGAATGATGTTACTTTAATATAGGTACATGTTTGGTTAGACTTTATACAAAGCATAGTAGGTATATATAATACATAAGTACATAGATACCTACTGCTCTCGATATGCAAACAACATAAAAAATCATAATATGCCCATCACAGGAGCACTAGGTACTGCAACCCACAGGGCAGTAATGAAATTCGTTTCTAATCTCTCCCATCGCCAGTAATTAGCCATCAAGCAGCCCACCGAGGTCAATGTATTAAACTGTCTCCATAACAACATTCAACGGACTTCGACATTATGATTTTATTATTATCGCTTTGTTAGAAGCCTGCATGGCTTGGCAGCCTTGCAATATTTAAACACAAGATGTATTTGTAGGCATGCGTGCGGGTCGTCAGTGAGGCGAACGCGTGCCACATTCCTGGGTGTATTGACTCGGCCCGACACAAAGTAACTAACACACTTGCACACATACAGACAGAATATATCCATCACTTATTTTATGTATATTCCATTTTTTATAATCGTGTCGAAATATAAGAAAAAAGGAGCAATGATTATAAATATAATCGTTCACTCAAATTATATACGGTTAGAAAAACAATCTTTTTGATACGAGATTAATAAAACTGCAAGCGAAAATGAAATATTACCGAAACCTACGGAATTGCAAAACAAGATCTAAATAATTCGCTTTTATTAGAAATAATGCGCTAAAAGCCAAGGAAAGATAGTATCAGTGAACATATAACTAATCACATATTTCGGAAACACGATTTTAATATGTATTTTATTGGATATAGAAATATTTTTACACTGATGTTCCCGCGAACAACTATAAATATGTACTAGGCTATTCTGGTACAGAATTATATATTATAATAGCATTTAGTATAGGTTTGTCGTCTGCCGTTTTTTTTAAATGGCAACTTAACTTTATTTGCAGTAAAGCTACCTTGCTTAATGGTATACCAAATAATCATTTGGATCCTAAAATCTTTATCACAGTCAATATCATATCTATCATTATAATGACAAAGACAAGTCAAGCATCTACGAAATTATTGACTCCTCATCGTGCCATCCTGCTAGCTTTAGCTTTCAATAATAATAATTTCAAATATATTTCCAGATAAAATTATATATAATAACTAAAGCTTTTTTATGTGTAGTCGGTACGTGTGGATGTGAGTATGGTTTGCGCGGCTGTTTGCAAAGTGCGCCGCTAATTGCTGACCAGACGTCGCACCTCACAGCTGATTTATATTGTATAGATATATGAGTACGGCTACGAAACAACCAGGAAGGCGCCGTATATAGTGCTGCGAGACTCGGAAATTGGTGAAATTGTATGTAAATGGGTAAGGTTTGCTATTAACCCTATACAACATGCCGTAGGTATATGAGCGCTCTCATGTAATTATTTATCAAACGCAAAGGTAAGTCTGCATTGCCATGTGCATTTGCGTGCCGCCTAAATTTGTAGTTTTACCTATATTTCTTTTAAGAAATACTGAGTTGGTTAGTGTGCAAGGATGCCGCATCGGTTTAACTGGTCACTTCCCAATTGCCGATGCGCGAAGTGTTATGGATAAGATCCCTACACGTACAAAAGTCTATGTGTTCCTCGTCTCCGTAGTGTCAAAGTTTGTAAAGTCTTCTGTGATAAATAATTCATAGTGAGTTGTCGTTAAAAATAATACAGAAAAGACAAGTCTAGTCATCATCCATCATCTATAACTACGTATTTGAAACCACTTACTCCATGCCAACTCACACTTAACATCTACAGATAAAAAGCTCATAACGCGCTAGTTCTAGAGCTAGTTTCCAAGTCTTATGAATTAATTTTTTCTACCAAGTAACACAGAGCATGATGTATGTTTAAGAAACTGTTGACGTATAATTCAGCCTTTAGATGCGCATCTATTTTACGTCTTATAATAATAAACCGCGTAGATAGAATAAGACAGAACAAAGAAATAACAAACTTTTTTAATATTAAACGTGATGCAGAATCGCAGGCGTTCCCTATCTGAAGTAATTTCGGAGCGAAGTGGATTGTTTTTCTTGGGTCCCCGATTGGATTTATCTCGAGTTTTATGACGTCTCGCATCCCCGTCGTAAACTTTAATACCGGTTGGCTACCGCACTCTACAACAATACCTATATGACTCTTATGATAATATCCTCAATCTTCCCGTCTATCACAATCTTGGTTGGTACTTATAAATGTATGTTTGCTTGACAATGCTATAGAAGCCTATATTGAACTGAGTAGCAGATTAAAACTAAAATTATTTACTCGAATTATGATGTGCATATTTTATGTCAAAGGAATTTATATTTAATCTGTCATTGTCAGAAATATAATGGGTATATGTATATGTAGTTGATAATATAAACTATCAGGCCTGAACATTTTCTAAAATAAGATCAGTTTGCCATTTAAGAAATAACAATATACCTTTTCAAGAATAATAATATACTAATTTTAATTTGTTGTTCTTTCGTGTGCTACTGAGCTGATCTGAATAAAAAATATAACTGTATTGAATAATTTATTATTTGGAATAAGATTCAAACTGAAAGTTCATATTTTATCGTCGTGCTCAAAACAAAGATATCCTTTAAATTTAGAATATAGGTACTGTCAAATTATAAAATCAATAACCAAACTTAAACTGCTAAAGCTTTAAATATACCTATCTAATTGCAATTTGTTAAGAAGAACTGTTTTTCACTTAATAAGATTGTACACTTAAAATATGGCTTAAATAAGAAAACCATTCCAGCATGCTTAATATATTGTTATGAGACACCTTTTAACTACGGTGATCAGCAGTGACAGCAATGGCAATAGGGAGCCAGAGCCAACGCATGATAATATCGAGACTAACAAAATTATTTTATCGCATCGTCACTCTCTATAAACATGTCAAGCTACTTTATAAGATTACGATAATAGGATTTAAACTGTTTTGTAAACAAACGCGATATTTTATTTATTTATTAAACATCTCCATTAATACATAAATATTGCATATATGGCCCAACTAGGTACAGTCGAAGAAACTGCACATTATTAGCGGTTCTATTAATTACCATAGTAGACGGTAGCTAAGAGCTTGTTATAACTAATGCTGGTAGAGAGGCTTGTAAATCATCGGTGGAGAGCTCGCAACTGGTTTGCACCTAATACCCTCCATATAATTGTTTATTATCTATAAGAATTTGCAGCGCTGTGCTGTTGGAAATATTTGAACTAGCGGTCATAATCTTAAACGGTGCTCAAAATTCTTGACAAATCATACACCTATATATCAAAAACAAGAAAATAAATTAAAATACTAGATTCATTCATGTCGTTTGTCCATAATGTGTGTGTCAATATTTGTCTTTTTTTATGGACGACGCAGTAGACTTCATCCTGTGTCGCGAGGCTTTACAAACATTGAAACAACGGTCACAAAAACATCCAGATTCAACACGAGTATCTATAAATCGCACACATTTTTTAACCAATTGCAATCAGCACATTGGCAGTCGCAATGTGACAACTTCAACCCATATGTACCATACATGCAGTGCATTAAAATTGCAATATGGATATTCTTGCGTATTTCACTATAGAATTGTATAGACAGAAGCATCTTCTTGCCTTCCTACTCCCGAGGTAGATACCTACCTGCATTATTGTGTATAATATATACTGTAGCATCACATTCATCATCATTCATCTTATTCTACCAAGTAGTTCGCAGTCTACATTTAAAGCAAGTTTATTATTTTACGCTCTTAACACTTGATATGGCATAGGCAACAAATATAACATCCTTGTCAATAGACAGCAACAAACACAACCCGCCGAAAGCTGCCAAAAGGGTTGTTGTTATAACAAAGACAATTCAGTAGCAACGTTTGTAAAAACTTCTTTTGCATGCCGTAACGTAAATATTTATAGGAACAATGCTCGATGGAAGCGTGACTGCGTCAACAATATGCTCCCAGTTGGCTTTCACTTTCGATTTTTAGGAAACCCTTTATACATCGGCTACTGCCGATTCTCATTTGCATAACACTGGACAAAACAATAAAACACCCGTTTATTTGAACGCGAAAAGTGAAAACAAGGTTCAAGGTGAGTCCGTTCAGTTGTGGCCAGTTGATGGTTCGGTTTCTTCTGCACTGCACGTCACATGTCCAACTTGTACAGTGTCTATTGTGTTAGCTTAAGCCAAGAGTTTAACATGTGTATTACTGTTTTGTGAATACTCTGGAAGACATCAGAGAAAATAATTTATACCAAACCAACTCTCTCTATTCACCCATCAAATGGTTCAATATGGTTCATCGTATTAACGATTCAAGGTCCGGTTCAAGTTTATTAGGTATGTATATTTCTAATTCCCTTTCGATACTACCATATTAACAGCAATCAGCTGATAGACCGTTAGTCATGTCACTCTCGCTTTATGATACCTTTATAACTTCACAAATTAGTCAAACGTTAACTCGGCTCGAATAGCTTTTGGGTGCAATAAACGCTGACCGGCTGATCAGAATGCAATTTAAAAAAATGATTAACAATATATAGCTTTATTAGATTCAGATAAGGTCTACTTTTCCTCAAAATAAAAATGTTCATTTCAGTCGTTTCTGTATTGAGGAGAGTGCAGTGAAGATCTGTTAATAAGTCGGATACACACAGTGTGTTTGCACGTTTTGTTACATCACTTTGAGCCGGCTTAACGCTCTGCGTTCTAATGTCTAGTGTATATGAGACTTTAGGGTCGATATTTGATATTAAATATTAGTTGAATGTTCACATTTTTGTTGAAGTGCGGTGACATTTAAGCGGCTTATAATGACAAAGTGTGAAATAAGAACTGACGGTAACTGTTAGATTTACGCGTTCGAAATTTAAAAAGAGAATCGTTTAACTTAGAAATCGAGGCGCTATGGCCTATGCTACGACCAAAGTAATAATATTGGCAATACCGTATATTAGCGCACCCACCTATGTAACGTTATAGTTGGTCGATAGCGGAGATAATATAAATAATATACTTCGCAATTACAAGGTTTTTAATTAAAATTTACCAAACTCGGCACAGTAAACAGTAAATTTACACGATAAATATTAACTACACGTTAACAAGAGAAACAGGGCGTGGTTCTAGAAGTAAGGCTTGTTACATGGTCTTTGATAGAAAGACCACTGTACTGAGTGGGCAGCTCGGCAGGTAGCAGGCTCGCATCAGGGCGTCTTGATCTTTCATATCGGCTACCGCCGCGCGCCGGCAGGAGGGAGAGAGGTGGCGCCACCACTCCAGCGCGAACGCGGCCGCTGAGCATGACCGGTCCGCATAACACACCCCCCTCGTTAGGGGAGAATTTTTCCTCGGGAAAATTCGGTCTCCCGAGGACTCCTTGCTCCTCCGGCAGCAGCTTCCGACTGATACCCTGAAACATGTAGTCGAAGTGGTGTCAGTTTTACGGATTAAAATAATTAGAATCTAATTATCCTATTATAATAGTAAGGTTGACACTGAGCTTGCACGATAGAAGTAAATAAAGCAATTAGCAGTTATTCATTAATGACGGCATAGGCATGATGAGTCATACCTATTACACCTTAATTAGTTTGTTATGGAGTTATAGGAAACGACAACCATAATTATTATTGTTAGATCACAGAATATAGAATAGCGATTAGAACGCCATACAAGACAGACATGCATAGCCATATGCCTGTAAAAGGAAACATCAAAAGACAAGAATCGAACCCGTAGACCGACTTGGCACTGACCTTTTAATCACTGAACCATAGGGTAAAAAAATTATAGGTATATTTAGATTTCAATTAGATATTTAGAGGGCAATAATTGGCATAATTTTTGTGCAAGTATTTAAGCCACAATGTGTAGTTTAAGACAATGTTTTTGTTACAAAAATTTGAATTTTTAGAACATTGCAATGAACTCCATATAGAAGTATATACTTTCTAGTCGTACTCTAGGAAGTGTTATTCATTATAGTTAATTAATATTAATATGTCTTTAATATGCCGTTCACCGAGAGGTTTGCCAGACATATCGGACAGTATATATACTAGTGGAGACTTCTTGGAAACAATTTTACATTAAATGCATTTAGGAGCAAATTTTTTACTAAAATATTTATCTTTATCGCTTAGGTAAAACGTCCTTCGCCAAACAATGTCACCAACGTTGAACTGAACCGGTTTACGACGTAAATTACAGGATTTACAATTATATTGGTGTGCGATGTAAGAATCGCACGAGTTTACGAAGTTTTTGACGTCAGAGCCCATGCCCGGCCGTAGCTGAGTGCGAGGCGTTTGTAAGTTTTAAAAATACCAAGATGGCCAGCTGTGGGCGAAGAATGGTTTTCAGTTAGACCGTTGCTCAGACGGAACAACCTCTTTCCATTGAAAGTCTCTAGTGAGAGGATTAAGACGTTTTTAAAACTATATAATTTGTCGTTTATTACTTAATAGTCGACAAACGACGACGGAGAATTAACACACCCGTTATAGATATTTAGCCCGTTATTTATATTTATTTACCAGGAATCATTAGTACCTAACTGGGAAATTTAAAGAACAATTAATATGTTCATTAATGACATTAGTAGTAGTAGAAATAGATATTGGGTGGGAAAGACCACCAAGATCACCTGTATCAATAGTACGTGAAATAAGTTTTGTGTAACCGAGACCCTGCTTCTGAGAAGAAATAGCTCTCTGAACTCTCTGGCTTTTAGAAGACCATAAGAAACAAGATGGTTACCGCCATTCGTCTGTTCAGCGACGTGCGCGTCAGACTTATTTAGTAGCAGTATCAATTCCAAGTGTTTAGAAAACAAGCCAAATCTTCTCCAAAAATCTATACCAAGAATTAAAGAAGTTTTTAAATCGGGAACAGTATGAACGACCAAGTTGAATCAATTTATTTTGATACTTAATCGGAATAGAAACTGATTCCAATGTATATAATTTTTCTCCACTTGCGGTAATCAATTTTAATTATTTATAAGAATTGTCAAGTTTATGGCTATTGCCTAAAAAGTGTTTATGAGAATTATTTTCAAGAATTGTCACAGAAGAAGCCGTATCTAGAAGGCCAACAGCATTTTTGCCATTTACGGTAAGAGAAATATAAGGGATGTCTTCGCTATTAGAATCGCGGACTGAGGATGAGCGATTACAGTTAAAGAATTCAGAAATATGTATAAGTTAACCAATTAGACCGGCAGGAGGGAGAGAGGAGGCGCCACCACTCCAGCGCGAACGTGGTCGCTGAGCACGACCGGTCCGCGTGACACATATACTAAAATACATATATACCTAGGTATATCTTTTTCGTTCAAATTTTTGCGCATGCAGTCTCGTGTTCGAATCCTAAGTCGAAAAAAGAGTTATTGGGTTCTTCTTCCAAAAAATCACTATAGGTACCTAATTCCTTAGTACGGAATCTGAAACCTGGTAGACGTCAATAAGCTCGCCTCGCATTACGTTAGACTATAAAACATAGCTGGCGAGATGTTGGTCTAATAGGTATATCTTGGCAGTCCTTCCGAGATAAATTCGTAACACAATGTTTCATAAAACCTACTGTATCTAGCCTTCGGTGTGCCGCTGCGACTCAATAGATAGTAAGATAGTAGTAAGACAGATAATAGACGGCCTAATAGAATTAGTTCAGATTTTATCTATTTTCTACCACGTCTTTGCACTCCAGTATTAAGCGTTGAAATAACTCTCACTTTTCCGATACCCAGCGAAGATAATGAAACCGTAATTAAAATGTTAAGCTTATAGAAATTTAGGTCAGGGGATAGGCAGGCATCATAAAGCTTGTTTAAAATTCCACGTCAGCTGTCAGTGTATACGAATAATAGATGCGGTTTGGTTTATTGACGGGTCATATAACTCGCCCGACTCCAACGTTCTGTTAGTCCAATTTGAAACACAACGGAGACTAGACACTGTTATACGTTAAATATATTTAAATATTTTAGTTTTGAGTGCTTCAGTGATCGTGGAATTGAACTTGTAAGTGAACTTCTCTTATTGCGGATATGAGTAGGCGTAGGCGAATCTTGTAACGTCTTCATTCACTTGAATAAAGGACGTATTGCATGCATTATAAAATATATCCGAGGCCAAAATAAGTAAATGTTGTGCTTCTTACGTATTTAGTTTAAGCCAATATGCCTATATATATACCTATGTACATATATACCCAGTATACTAACTTGTGACCTGCAGTGTCACCCGCGTAAATGACCTTGTCTTTGAAACTTCGCTCCTTTTAAGAACTTAATAGATAATAATCTCTATTTGTATTTTTACAACAGAAATTATACTAAAGAAATACAATGTTATTGTGAGATATCACAAATTGTGTGTCGTTGCCACCTTTCTCATGAAAACTACATACGTATTAGAGGTCACCGTTGGTTCGAAGCATAATGTTATAGAGCCATCATCTACAAATCCTACTAATATAATATATTAATTAACTTTGCTGTATAGTAATTAAACACTATTCATTGAATCTGGCTCGATTGTAATCACGTAGGTCAGTGGTCGGCAACCCGCGGCTCGCGAGCCGCATGCGGCTCTTTGTCTCCTCGGCTGCGGCTCTTCCACAAATGTTCAGTGCAGGCACGGAATATTATTTATTATCTCTGGCTTTATAAGTATGATACTAAATTTTATTTTATTTACTGTTAGTTAAACTAAGACTTATTTGAGAATGGTAAGCTCGAGAGTGTTCTTTTAATCCTAATTATTTCAATAATTATGTATTCTGCTAAAGCAAAGGTTAAGTTAAAAAAGGCTCTTTGAATATATTTCAATTGTGTATTATCTATATTTGGCTCTTTTGGACGACAAGGTTGCCGACCACTGACGTAGGTACCTAATATAATAGAATAGTTATAGAATATTGTCCCTGGCAAAAATAGGATATTTGTTGAGTTATACGAACATGTCATTATTTACCTCGTTTGCAGGCATTCGCACGATCTGTATTGATGAATCTAAGTGCTACCACTAAGATGCACCTAAAACCATCCATCTAAATTGTTAACTTTTTATTTTTGTCAAGACATTTGCCGCACTTGGTGTAATTCTTGTGTCACGGGGAATTAATAAACATGAAAACAACGCTCATAGCGACCCGAAACAACTATATCTGGATCATACAAATGTTTACCCCTAGTGGGGCTTGAACCCACAACATTCAGAGCAGTGGCAGTCACGAGGTGACCATTTAAACCATTAGCTACGTCTTCTGTGCAGTCAGTCAATATGTATTGATAGATTCAGTTGGATTTTCGATAAAGAATACTTGAAAGAAACGCCCACGCGTGTATCATACGCCTATGTTTAAACCAGTACTCACACTGGTCTAAGACCACTCAACAAAAAGAAAAACGGTAGTGCGCCATGTCGTGATCATTCCACAGATAAGTTATTATATTTTATATCTCTCTTCAATCAGTTCTTGATTACTCAGAACACAAAATTAAACGAAGAAAAACAGATCTTCATTGACTCTCGGGGCTCTGTGAAGGTTTATTTTAAAGTTGATTTTAGTTTATTGGTAATAACTTGAACAATTGCAGGTCCTGAGATAGGTAATAATGGTTTAGAATGTGGTTAAAAACTAAACTACATCTAATCTCGCTTCTTACTTTTCTTATACCGCGAACAGAAAAGGACATAATTTGTACCTATATAATATTATTACGTACATACGTACGTAACATAACAAAGACGCCTGTAGATATTCCCGAAAGGGGTAGATACAGTTGTGAGTATTACGGCTATGTTTTGAGGTCCCACGTTACTGAGGACGAGTCTTCTACAGTCTAGAAATTGCATTTTCAGACTTCGTGCTGCTATAAAAAATTACCCAACATATCAAACTAATAAGAATTAGCTCGACCAAGAACCTCACAATCGCACAAAATAAGAACTGTGAAATTCATCCGCTTGTTTTTCTGTCAATAATGAATAAAGTGACGTATTTTAAATAGGTTATCGCCATAGTTATACACGACCTTTGTCCATCATATTTGCAAAAGATAAAATTATTGAAACAAACGCCATTTCAAAATCGTTTATAATTGAAATACCTAGGTATTATACAATTATGTTTCAATCCCATAATCAAATATAGGGTCGCTATATCCAGATTTGAGTTTGAAATTTTAACTAGTTTAGTGAGTTTAATACAGAATTGATAGAATTACCTTCAAAGATATTGTATAAGAACCAGTTACCTTAGACACCTATGTATGTTTTGATTATGATAAAACTAGCTCATTATCAATACCTATGTTAGTGAAGCTTACGAAAAGTTAATTATATAAGTAGGTACACAAGTACTGGTATAACGTTTATTACATTAGGTAGAAACTATGAAAGTAACAGGAATTTCAAATTAATGTTATAATTTTAGTATATTATATCGTTACACTTAATAGAATTACTTATATTATAGCAGCGATAGATCAGTGGGGAGACCAATAGACTGCAATGCAGAGGGTCTCGGGTTTGAACCCACGTCGCGCACCTCTGACTTTCGGAAGTTATATGACTTTTCGGAATTATGTGCGTATTGATTGACAATTATCGCCTGCTCCGTGCCTCGGAGAGCACGTTAAGCCGTCGGTCCCGGCTGCCATGAACGTCTATGGCAGTCGTTATTGGGAGAGTGTCGACACAAAAGATCCCACTGGGTCGAAGTGTCGCCGTTCTGCACTGACTGGCCCCACATAAGATACATACATGTATATTATGAAAAAGATACATAGGTATTAAATATATCATTGGCGGCGGTGCTGAATGGATAATGATTGAATTTGGGATCGAGAGGTCGTAGGTTCGCATCTAACCATTACACTATCAACGTGAATTTACTTGTAACATAAATTTATTAAGCTTAGTTGGACAGATCAGCAAGAATGCTAGCAATCAGTAACCTTTTTATAAAAATAATCTCTTCGGAGTGAATGCAGCCTCTACATAAGGGACTGTCTAAGCCACTTATGTGAATACTGCAGCTTGGTTTGGGAACAGTACTTTTTCTGAAAGAAAGGTACCGTAACGCCTTTTCTGTATCGTAAAGAAAGGTATCGTAATCGATCGCATACTACAGTATATACAAACAAACTCACATTCGCATTCATATAATAGGTACCTAATATTTGTTACAATTACTAGTTTTTGCCCGCACTTTAATCCTATGAGCCTATAACGAAATATGTATGTGTAGTTAGACAAATAGAAAATATATGTTAAAAATATTATGTTATCATATTAACAACATGTTTGTTTTTAGTTTCAGACTCATGGATAAACCTGTCATTAAATTCATTCATCTCGATATTACAAGCGAGCACTTCCGTGCTATTTACAATATAGGTAGTATATACTATATATTTTTTTAGCGTATAAATAATCAAGGAAGTTTATAATAACAAAAAGCAGACTATATTTGAAACCGAATATCGATAATATTAACATATCACTCTATGTTATTTATTATAATATATTAAATCCATTTGCAGTTTAGTACCTTTTGTACCTACTATAATTAGATGGTAGTTTGATGTTACACCGCACCTTTATGCTGCCATTCAAATGTCTACTTTTCAATGAAAACTATCTTACTACTGATCAACTAGGAAATGAGCATTAAATCGAGATGAAATACGTACCTCATTTTCATTTTCTGCTATATATCTCTAGAGATATAAGCATGAGTGTATGCAACTTGCAATAGTTTAGGGCCTGGTCCGATTGCCGAAAGTGGACGAAAATTACAATAAAAATAAAAACAAGAGGAATAAAACAGTAATAGGTAGGTACACTGCTTACGGTTATAACGAGTGACAAAGAAGTAGTAAATTGAAAAAAAAAAATCTTGAAAGCTATACCTTAATACAAGAAGCAGCGATATCCTAATAGAAATCTTTTGGACTGCCATGCAGAGGTCTCGAGATCTTAAGGCTCCTACCACCTATCAAAGTTATGTTTGTATTAAATAATTAATTAAATATTGCGCGCTTTAACGATGAAGAAAAACATCGTGATGTAACCTGCATATCTGAGAGTTCTACATAATGTTTTCGAAGACGTATGAAGTCTGCCAAACCGCACTAAGCCAGCATGCTAAACTATGGGCTAACCTGGCCTGTGCCCAGCAGTGGGACGACTTATAAACGGGGCAAATATAATTATTATATTTTGTATAAATACCTACATTTTCAAGAACATATCATACTCTCAACTAATAGAGTAGCTGCAAAAATAAGTAACTTCGAGTGAAATTTTGATTTATACAGGCTTTTACGCTAGTAGGTAGTACCTAAGTATAATTATGAAGTTGTGAATAAATAATGTTATTGTAGAGTTGTAATTCAATTACTCACTTAATGCACTTATATGTTTATAAACTTAATTGCTTTTAATTATATTAGCATTATATCCTTTTAGCACAATCTGCCGAATTATAGCGGTGTCGTCATTTTATTGTTTTTGAAGACCATATAACCATTATCATATCCTAACATTTACATATTATGATGATTAATAATTATATTTAGCAATCTTTTTAACTGCAGTATGTGACCGACACCTTTAGAATTATAATTAGTACCTACTTTAATATTTTGAATGCATCCATCCGTGTTTCTGATACAATTTATTTTAGAGCAAATTGGAGATATTTCGGCGCTCTCGGTCTAGTGCTATAAGAATTCTTAATCACAAACAATCAAGGTTTCATGTTACCTTTGTATTGCTAGGTACAAACATCAATAAGATATTAAATAAAAACGTATGCAGATATGATAATAATATCAGCCCTTTGCATAAATTGTCCCACTGCTAGGCACAAGTCTTATCTTAATATGCGATGTAGAAGGCCATATAATCCACCACGCTGACCCAGTCCGATTTGCAGACTTCACATATCTCCAAGATACCTATGTGAACTCTCAGGTTACCTCACGATGTTTATAATTTCTGGCAGTATTATAAGTATTGTCATGCCCAGTTTTATACACCGAGACCAGAGTCTGAGTGCATCTACTACTGTTCTTAGGCTCCCCTAAGAACAAATCTTGTAGTTTCATAAAATATAATAATTTATATACCGTTACTTATTAGAGGTTATCCAACGTACCTAAATACTAGTACCCATATTAGGCGATATTGCCTAGATGTTATATGAGATTACTGTACAGGAAAAGAAACTATTATCTTCATCCCATCTGTGTATAAACGTATAGGCTTCTTTATATGGCAGTCGCTTTCACAAACAGTTACTGCGAGTTGCACTTTCCAATCGCAATCTACCTTCAGAAACTTGTTAGTGTTTATCCACTGATAAAAAGATTTCTCTTGCATTTATATTTTCATACGTACATACTTAATATATTTGTGTGCAGCCTTATAGAATGTAGAGAAAAAGTAAATATAGTAATTTTCGACGCGAGTTAACTGGCTTTCCTTATTAAACAGAAGATCACATTTGCGAGCATACTTTCCTGCATTGCAGCTCACGAGCTCATAATATGTTTAAATATTTATTTCAAAATCTCTTACCCTTATATGTCTATGTGTTTGCCTGATATGTTATCTTTCAATTTTGTTTGTTTATGATGCAGATACACATGTCATAAAAAATATTTAAACTATACATTAATTTTAGGTCTATATAGTATGGCTATTATACACTCTAAACTTGTAATCCTATCGCAACCATTGTTTATTATTCTGTATATTACTATACCTAGTGCTTTTTTTATATCCTAGTATAATATTATATCGTCTCGGAAGGCTATACTGCTATGTCATCAGAGTTACGTTTTGCTTTGTAACTGGTCGTTCTTTTTGGGAACTTCGTATACTACTTTTTACTATTTATTTCAAAGTTCATATATCTATCTAGTAATTGTTGACAAACATCTAACGATATAAGTGAAGGTATCATGCCATCTGTATGGAAACACGCTAATATCACACCTGTATACAAAAGCGGATATAAAATCAATGTTATGCACTATCGTCCTATCTCTATTCTGTCCACTTTGTCAAAGCGTTTTGAAAGACTCGTGCATAACGAAATATACACTATTTTGCCCAATATTATTATTATGCAACAACATGGTTTTGTGAAACGACGATCAACGAATACAAATTTATTGATATTTTCGAGTTATTTATTTGATAATATCGATAATCGCATTGAGGTAGACACAGTTTATACAGATATTCAAAAAGCTTTCGACAAGGTGGATCACGAACTGCTCTTGAACCGCATAGCTTTTAACGGAATTCGTGGTAACCTATTGCGTTGGTTCATCTCCTATATTACTAATCGCAGCCAAAATATTGTTATTAATGGGTTCCAATCTGACACCACTCACGTCACCTCTGGCGTTCCGCAAGGCTCTATCTTAGGTCCTCTTTTGTTTGTTGTTTATTAATGATATAGGCAAATGTTTTCACCACTCTAAGTTCTTACTATATACAGATGGCCTTAAAGTGTATAAAGCTATAAAGAATATACAAGATTGTTATCTTCTTACACGGGCCTGCGTTCACCAATCTGTCTAATGGCTAACACATACAATGATACTTTTGAACATATTGACATATTTGTATACTCTGCGATAAGTTTTCGTAAACTTACATATATATGAGACACTGAACTCATAACTGAGGCTACTTTTTCGGCCATTCAGTTTTTTTAAATTATTTATCTTTTCTTCGTAATGTTATATATTTTTGTATGTTGTTTTATTTTTCTGTTTGTATTTTTTTGGATTGTCATATATGTATACATGCTCGCTTTCCTAGCGTCTTATAGTTTTAATCGAATAGAAACCTGTGGACATTGCCGTGGGGTACATTACTACCTAGTTTTAAGTTGATTATGTTGTTTTTATTACGTAATGTGGCTGTTTGATGTTCCTTTCTTAATAAAATAAATAAAGCGTAATATATATAATATATATACATTAAATAAAGAACAAAATAATCAAAATATGAATTCAACAAACTTATAGTACCTATTCCAGAATTATTTACAAAATAGTATTTTATTCATCCGCAAACAAATTATTCGAGCTTAGCGTCTAAGACAGCTTAAGCTAATGCATCAATGCACCGCAAGCGTTCTATGCCTTTCGTAAATATGCTTTAATTAATGACCGTGTATGACCATCTAACTAGTGAGTGAACCTAGGAAAAGAGGTTATTAAGCCTATTATAACGACCAAACAATTTCTTATAAATAAGCGATACCTATAGCAACCCTGCGTTCATTCGTAAATATTTTCCTCTTTCTTTTCTTTATTTCTGATACACTTGGGTTCAATATGACATAGTATGAAAATAAAATTATCATATTTCTACCGCTATAAAGAGATTATCCATAGGTAAATTGTTGGATTTTACTATTTTACTAATGTCAATGTCTTTATCAATGCACGAAAATACAAATTTAGTGTAGGTACCTATTTGTAAAGCTAAGATGGACGAAGAATATACTCGAAACATTCAGAGTTTTAAATTTATAACATATATAATACTTATTTTACTTTATCTTATCTTATACGTTACCTTTAAAGATAGAGCCATTTACTATTATTGAAAACATTCTAAAACCGGTTCGGTAGAAAATATTTTACTTCTTTACTTAGAAATGATTATGTTGGGAATATACAAACAAACAAATTTTACTTCTTCAAATACAAACTTACATACCTATATGTAATAATAGGATACATTAGTCAAGACACAGCCTCTTTAGTTTGATGCTATTTTCCTACTTATTCGATATTTGTCTGTGAGCGAAGTGTCGATCGGTGTCATTTTTCACACAATTTTACATATATATATATATATATTGTTTCGTAAGTGCTACAATTTACACGGAAGGCGCCAGTAGACATACTTACTTTTCCTTTGGATCTCTTTGTCTACGGCAGAGAGTCAACTTTGACAAAGTAACTTTATAGGTATGTATAGAGTCTCTGTCTTCTCATGCCTGCAGGAATATGCGCCAAAATAAATGAAGTCGCTTACTTTTAATAAATAATCAACCAACTGTACCTATTCTTTTTACAGCCGCACCCATACTTAGACAACTCTTCGAAAATTATAAAAACCTAGCTGACCCGCGCAACTTCCTCTGCTTCATATAGGTACCTAAGATAAGAGAATTTTCCCCGTTTTTGCAACATTTTTCAATGCTGCTCCGCTCCTATCGGTCGTAGCGTAATGTCATATAGCCTATAGCCTTCCTCGATAAATGGGCTATCCAACACTAAAATAATTTTTCAATTCGAATCAGTATTTCCTGAGATTAGAGCGTTCAACCAAACAAACAAACTCTTCAGCTTTATAATATTAGTATAGATGTGGTGTTTCATAAATTTACAAATTGTCAAATGTCTTTAGATAGGTAAGTAAGTAATACTCTCAGTGTGACGTTTGTTTTGTACTCCTTGAGCATATTTATGCCTAATCATATTAAATTCCATTTAAACAAAAAATATAATATAGAAATGTTCACTTTGTGGATTACTAGGTACCTATTGGATTTGGTCATGCATACATTACAAAATAGAAACTAACTAACTTAACCCCAGAATATATCGGGTTGCCAACATAGTTGGGTCGTTAAACAGGATTAAATTAATGAAACAGCTCAAAATAATGCATCATAATGATAATTTCAGCCTAACAGCGTCACAATGATAATCTCATGTGTGACGCATCAATCCTATAGATTGTCGCATACCTACCTATATGTATATTATATATGCCTATGTCTGTTATATGATCAATTCAAATGTACTATAACTTCAAAATAAAGTAAATGGTAATCCAACAGGTACTAAATTCATGTAATACTAGATGTGCCCGCGGTTTTACTCGCGTTTATAGTTATTACGCCGCCCCGTGGCTCGTAGCGTGATGTTTTCCTTCCTCGATAATTGGCTATCCAACACTAAATTATTTTTTCAATTCGAACCAGTAGTTCCTGAGATTAACGCGTTCAAACAAACAAACAAACTCTTCAGCTTTATAATATTAGTATAGATTGCAGTGTATAATTATATCAAGCGACTAAATTAATTATATATGTATGTATGTAGGTATGTGCGATGGCAGGAACCTACCTGGTCGCTATCTTTTTTATATGTTTTAATATGAATTACTTTTTTCAATTCAAGCAATTCTAACGTGCCAACTGTTAAAAACACCATGCATTTTAAAAAAGGAAACGAAATGTCACTGTAACTAAAGCAAAAAAAAACGCACATAATTTACCAAGTCCATAAACGGTAGTTTTTATATGAGACTTATACTAAAAATAATATTTTATCAAGTGGTAGCCGGCGGGTCGGATATACGGCGGTATGGCGGTATCTCATTTTAATCTGGGTGGGTATTTTTAAGTCGATAAATTTAGGCTGTCACTCCACATGTGTGTTGGTTGCGAGATAAGACTCGGTCGGTCCTCCCCGCCTCTCGCCTCGATGCATAAGCCATCGTAAAATATTATCCTGACCGAGACATTTATGGCCGGCCTGAGATAGGTACCGTGGAATCATTTTTAAATGTGCGTATATTATGTAGACTCTCTACAGATATTTATATATATTGTGCCTATGAGTTGACTCTACATTGAATAATCTAACTAAGTAGCTACGCTAAACGCAATATGTACTATAAATCTAACTATAAATTATAAATACTTATTACCGATATCTGATGGTGGTGTCTGATATATAATCTTGGTATTTTATTCTCAATACTCGACACTCGTACATGTTAAAAATGAATGATTGCGTAGTAAAAATATTTTAATTACTGTATATTGTTAATTAATTACATAGGTAGGTACTAAACGGGTTATACACTTACTATTTGACTTTCATAAACGAATAAACAATTCTCACTTTAAAGTTTCAATTATTTTCTTTATGTATTTGTTTGAAGAACTACCTACTGGTCCCGACAGAAATAGTTATGTAATAAATAAAGATCTTTATTTGAAATATAGACAAAATTAATGTATATACTAAGTAATAACTTATGTTTTGTTCAAAATAAATTTAGTGAAATAAAGCGACGCACTGATTACTCATTAGTATGAAACAACGAATAAAACCCGTATAAGGAAAGAATCATACGTTCTACTAATTATTTAATTAAACACATTAGTAGCTACAGTTACAACATATTTCTTATTTTATGATGATTAATCTATCAACTTTCCTTATTCGAAATTTCCACTTGTACTTTAACACATCATTATTTCCTTCAAAATACAAGCGTCTACTGCGTTACATAATTATTACGTAGGTATATAACTTCATCCGATTCGGTCATTAAATTTCTTTATTTGTTAGCAACACTGTTACAATCGCTAGAAAAATGCCATAATTTTGATAAATTGCAACAAAACAAGTCGGCCGTCATCAAATCTCCGGGTGCATTCATCACGGCGGCCATCATGGAGTCATAAAACGTCACTAATGTCCCGTAATACATCGCTGCTCTATATCTTTATTAACAATTCACTCGCGATAGATTCTTTCCATTCAAAAGCTTTATGTCCGAAGTTACGACGTCCTTACAAATTTCCTTTTATCCCCAACTATTTTCTGAAAACAGTGTTTTCTTTATGCGATTTAGTACGCCATATTTTTGTTAAGTGACTCCGTAGGTACCTATGTAACAAAGTTGCAATAATACAGGGGATAAAAAACTAAGTGCGCGCATAATTCTCACTCAAAAGGCGGTTGATATAAATCAAACATGTTTCAGCCTTTTTGCTTCGCTTCAAAATGGTTTTTCTGTTCATATTTTATTATCAGATTTTATTAATAAAGGCGCGAGTTTAAGAATATGCTTATGAGTAAGAAGGTTACTTTGTAGATCCGATTATGTGTACCTACCTAAGTAAAAAGACAAGGTGGCTGCATGTGCTGCTATTGGAACGCTTTATATGCTTGCTTGGGTTAAAAATCGATCAAATGCAGATATTTAATCAAGTTTTTTTTTGCCTAAAAAACGATAAATGTTATTTATTTGTTGTATTCGTGTGAAACAAATATCTTTATATAGGTATGCAACATACCTACGTTATAAGTGTCTGGAAATACTAAACAGTTGGACACTTTCAGTTTTAGATACATTCTGTCATGTCAGCTATAACCAGTGTATGTATCTATTGGAAAGCAAAATTAATAATATAAAACCATGAATTACCTTTGTTTCAAATAGTTTCAGTTCAGTTTCAAAGATAAAATTGTTCTTTTCTTTCCTCTGATTAAAAAAGGAAACCTCGCATTACTTTTTAACCAAGGTTAAGTAAAATACTACTTAATTATATATGTACCTACAAACCTTACGTACCTACGAGCAAGAAGGTTATGTTTTTGTTTCATTTTTTTCATTAAATTGTTAATATCCACGCTACATCTGTTTAGCTGTAAAAATATTACAAATAGACAGAGTAACGTTCGCCTTTACAGTATCTGTTATTTAAGAATGTATGTATAAGTTGATACATACATACATTATATTAAGTTTACAATAATAATATCTAATGATTATTATTAATTGTCACCCACTAAAACCTTAATACAATTCAAAATAGGTACCGGCCACATGGCCAAGCTAGGTATTAAAAAAGAACTTACTATTTCATTCCTAATATAATTTTACTAATTCTAAACTATTTTAAACGTCGATTTATTTCGTGTTCTCAAATAGGTACCTAGTTATAAAAAGTATGTATATAGGGTCTGTAGTCGCACACACATGTAGGTAGATCCAAAGGCGTCCATTTTAATGGATCGAAGCCGAGGGCGGGGTGAGCCGAAGATTTATCTTTTCCAATACACTGTGGGAATGCGAAGGTCCCGAGGTTGCAAGCTCATTTACTGACGCACAAGCTTCAAGTGGCTTTTATTTATGAAGACACGCTTTAATCTGTTGAAGTACAAGGGAAAAAATTAATGAACTCAACCTTTGTATCACAGTCATGCTTTGAGATTTCTAATTTATTTTTTATAGAATATATAAATATAACTAGTATATCTTGTTATACAAGTATTTAATTGCTATAGTTATGTAATAGTTAATAAAACCGGTAAAAGAGTTAATCTACACTGTCGTCATTTTAAAATCGATGTACAGTATACAGTTGGATACTAGTAGGTATTTCCATAAAATCATGTAGGAATTCTTCAATTTATTTTAAATAGTTATTTATAGATAATATGGGTGTCTGTTTGCGGTGATAGTATGTAGATTATACTAATAGAACAAACGGACGCCCTTACCTACTTACTTCTAACTTTTATAGCTCGATCACTATGATTTTAGCCAAGTATACATAGATACTTGTATGATCCCGATACAGTTTTAATACCACGAGACATAGCTATAATTAAAACCAAGTAAATCTTAACTTATATTAAAAATGCGAATATGAGTTTGTTTGTTAGTTACGCTTTCACACCTAACCTACTCGACCGATCATCATGAAATTTCGCTTACCTTTCATTCAGAAAAAGTACTGGCCCCGAGAAATAGAAAATATTCATAACATTACCTACATTTACGAGAGCCAGGCCACGTGTAAAGCTAATAATAAATAAAACTCATCATTTACTACCAAACACGGAAAAATACACCATTAATGATGAAACAATCAGTGTTACGTAATATCAAACCTAAATTAGACCACGAGCGCTATTACCAGTGACCTTAAACCCCAAATCGTTCAATCCGTCGACCGTTATACTCCACTCATTGCCGCCATAAACTCATTAAGCCACATAACCGACCAATCGAGCTTTCCAATCATGAAATTAAAATTACGTCCCCTTTATTGCCAGCCGTTACGAGCTGCGAAAAAAGGGGGCATAAATAAAAAAAGGGGGGTATAAATAACACACCTTCGGAGCTCACGCGAAGCGAACTCGAGAATGTTGTCGTAAATTATCCGCTTATAGCCCCACAGTCCGATCAATACCATTCATTAACGAAAAATGTATCGTTTCGATGTTTCTTGTATCGGTCGTTTGCGGTTTTAAAATGCTTTTTGGCGTAATGTCGAAGGATACTCTGTCGTAAATAATGACTAAGCAGGCATTATCTTTATGGCCGCCTTTCTTCTTGGTTTCATTATTGTGGACTAAAATCAGTGAGTAGCTATAGGTAAGTATGGCTAAATATAACTATCATAACATCTATTAGGTATTCATTCGAACTTACTACTATAAATTTTAAATATCGAATAGACTTGACAGCCCTTTGAAGAGATTATTTCTGCAGTTGATAAAATTTAAAAACATCACTTATGACGTAACGTACTCATAAACATTCTTGTGTTCTCAGATAAAACCACATGATACTGAGAAACACATTGACTTTGTCTTAAAGCAAAATGGAAGGGCAGATGGCGGACGACGGTTCCCTCAAGGGTGGCCCGGGCCGATCGATGCAGCTACCCGGTTCCTCCGCATAATAACTCACTTCTACATAAAATAGAAGGTTTTCTTTTCATTAGAGGTAGGTACTCATTTATTATCGCGTAATGTAAATAACTCTTTGAAATAAAAACTAAGTATATAAAGTCAATTTGGATTATAATCTTTATAATTAGGTTATTCATTGTGTTATTATATTAATTGGCTTTTCGGTTTCGTTTCATTCGACACACAAAGTATAATACATTTAGCTTTATTCAGTCTCGAAATGAATCTGTTTCGTAGCTTAACTTGGAAGTTATTCTCACACTGTGCGTTTAGCATAACCACATGTGATGTTGAACCAACTGGCATAAACACGAAGATAAAAATCATTTTTCTATTCAATATAGGTACGTGTTACTAAATAAAGAGTCTTATTATGAATTGTAAGGTGTAGCGTAAGTGTCCTTTTGACAATAGGTAAACTTAATGTTCACTACCTCGTTCAATACAAGCACCTATTTAACGTAGGTACGGCCGAGGAGGTAGGCAAGAAAATTTTATCTTTATCTTGATGTTAATGTCGACTTTATGTGTCACTTAAGTATTAGCTAACGGCTTAGTTTCGAAAGGGGTGTTACAGAAATACTAGGGGAGATAAACGGGGATTTTATCGTTCAGCTTGTAGATAGACAACGACTACCATCACTACAACGCACCTACAGGAATAACATTAGGTATAAGTGGCGGCATAAAAAGACATACAACAAAACCTTAATTTGAATTTTAGGTATCATATTGTCGCATAAATAAAAGAGTATCACTCAAGACAAAGGTCGTTGCCATCGAGACGTTGGGAGCTTTTTCAATGCAATTGTACCAATTAAGTTGAGCGGACGAAAGTGAAACTCACAAAACCGGGCGGCATCGGCACTCGGCAGCGTTTTTTCTCGGTAGATTTACATATTTATTGGGGCACATTTTATGGAGGCAGCAGAAAAAAATCCTTCGCTCGTTTAATGGACAAAAAGGGTGGCTCCATGTATATTTATTTTGTCGCATCCTTTTTTACGTGCGAAAGGACGTGGCGGTGTATTTTTTCGGCACCGACGTGGCACATTTGGCGACGCACTTTGCATAAAAATATTGGATCGTAAACTCTATGCCGTTCCACGGAATCGGGGCGCATGTGTCGCAAGAAAAATATTGAAATCATGCTGAAATGAGATTTTATGAAGACAGATACGACGTGAAGATTGAGATATGAATGCTTTATGAAATGGTGTTTGCTATTAATAATATGATTTGTGCACACCTGCCATATTGGGAAACCGATGTAGGTATAGGTACCGTACAAGTTTTATGAGTTCCAGTTAAACTTACATAGACGTATATACGTACTTACATAGAGAAGAATAGCAATGCAAATAGCTTTTTATACAGAGAAGCACCGGGATTGCGTCCTTACACATATGCACGTAATTCAAACACAAACTAGTTTAATGGAATGGAATATTCGTGGAAGTTGGTACGTCGGTTAGTCGCGTCGCAGCGGTACGCGCGCATTAATGCTGCTGGTTCATAAATTATCCACTCACATTAAGATCAGCGCCTTAATCTGTAAGATTGGGAATCCTGAGACCAACTGTAGGCAGTCGTTAATGTGTTTTGTTTTAGTCTTTGTTATTAAAATTATATACTCGTATTTTATGATAGCCGAGGGAACGTATCGTTTTCATCACTAATTTATGCCTTACACTCGACGTGATATGGTTCTCTTTTTATTATTTTTGGTCATGGGTGGCCCGAAACTGTGCAAAGCGTATATGGGACCGGTTTATGTTACTGTTTATAAATATTTGGTTGATAATAATCTAGCCCAAACTAAGCAGAGCTTGTACTATGGGTACTAGACAATGGATAAACATACATAACATATACTTTTTTTGTAAATTCATACATATTAAACATGATGTGAATTATTCGGAGATTTATCTGTTCCATTTGTACCTATTCTTGGACAATGCTAATTTATAAGTGAGTTGAGTTTGTAGGAACATGTATTTCTTTCTTTAAGCTGAATCGGCAGCATCAGCTATATACTTTATACCATACACAATCTAAGATTACAAATGAATTCATTGAAATTACATAAACCACGAAAATAATGTTACAAAAGGTGATGAGATCACACCTAATATATTCTCGAGTACGTTATACAAATTTCCCGAGCCCTGCACTATCTACAGACAAGAGAGCGACTTAGTAGCACTATGTGATCGTTCAGCGCTAATCTCAAACATTTACACCGGCAATATACCCGCAAACGGACGATGGCACTCCAGGAATGCACCCAGTAAATCATCAGGAGAGCAGTAAACCAGTTCTTTAGTGCTCCGTCTCCTTAGGGCTGACAGGTATACAGTTTTTAAATTTAAATTTTTATACACTCTTTTGAACAAGTAAGTTAAATACTAATCTAGAATTTATGTCTTAGAATGAAACTAATTAATATTATGTAGTTTTAACCAACTCATAGTTATTTTAGCTTTTGAATTTTACTACACCGCGGTACTACTGTTTGCAATATATGACGCCTAGAGCATAACGTTAAAACAAATTACAAGCAAAAGTAGTACACGGCCAACCCTATGCCGACATGAGTGCTGTATTCGACGATATTGTTAGTCGTAAACTTGTAATTTTGTTGTAACTAAATCCACAGGCCTATCCAACACGCCGTTTTATCTAAAATGCTTTTAAAGTGCTAAGATGTCTCCTATCTACGACATTAGGGTTTGGTCGCGTGAGTGCGTACGATAGGGTTGTCTAAACAAATATATTACTGTGATTTGTATACTATCTGTTGTCATAAAAGTGACTCGCGTTTGTATGTTCGATTTATTGTTGTTATGCTTTAGATAAGATAAGAAATCGTCTCTTAAATTAACAAATATAAGTACAGGCGAAAATGTTTAATTTTTATCGCTTACATAGTTCATTGTTTTAAAATGATTGCTGTATAATCAGAAGAATTATATATTAGGATATAATAGAAAACATTTTAATTGTCTTTACATAATAAAAATAAACATATTTGTGTAAAATAACCTTTTTAAAATTATCGTTAGGCATAGAATGTATATATGCACATAAATACATGGTGGACACTTTTCAAGCGCTGGCTCCTTATATCTATCTACTGTTAGTCTTACCAAAACAATCAGCTTAACGAACTAGGTAACTAAAACAAAGTCAATAATTTTCATTACACTTTAGGTATAGTATGTAGCTCAGTTTAATGATCAGCATTAGCTAACGAAAGATATACCTATAGGTAGGGAACGTTGCCTTATTTATTTAAATTTAGAAATTTTCATAATTGCAATAAAATATTACAATGTCGTAGATCGTAATCAACCAATATACCTAATCGGACAAAGATAATGAATAGGTACTTATTCTTCGTTTTTACCAACCTTAATACGTATATTTATAGATATCTAATTTAATTTATGTTCATATAATTGCCAAATTTACTTATAATTCGATTATTAACATTTTATTATCTTGGTTAATTCAATTAAGTTAAACAACGTTATCAAAAGTACTCTGACAGATTAAAAAAATCGAAGAAAATTCCATTGTGTTCATTAATCAGTGGATTAGATACTCGGATTATTTACGACCAAATCTAAAACGTACGGAATTTAATTTCATTAGGGGATTTTAGTGGCACCGTGTCACCCGCTGCGCCGGGGCAGGCTCGGGCGGCGTATTTCATCCAGCTGTCACGCGCCGACCAATCGCAAGCGAGAACCCAACACACGTTCCAACTTTAAAAATGGTGGAGATAATTTTCATTGTATATTATTTGTGACAGGTCGTTATTTTGAGTTTTTATCGGTTTGTGCTTTCAATATTTCTTAAAGATATCTCCGCTCGATGCCTATGGTTTGAGTTTTAAATTATTATTTTTTTATATCTTTTTTACCTACCTACTTTACGTCAGCGTTCATATTCACGTATATATCTAAGTATGCGTAGCTAGACATAAAGATTGCCGTTCTATATATTATTTTCTCCCGGGCAAAGTCAACTACTAAAAACTTCCATAAAACAACAATTTCAAACGGGCCATTTCGCCCGGGAAAAACAGCATCCCGGCTGGTTGGGGGTGGCGGAGTATCGAGGGGGAGAAACAGGGTCCAAAGTGAAGCCTGCTGCTTTATGTCGCAGAATTACGACTTAGACGTTTCAAACAATAACTCCCTCCATAAATACGGGCCGATTCCTTCACGCGTCATAGCGCAGATTGTTTTTCTTTGGCCCGAAAATTGTTGCTGGTAGGTGTGGCGGAAAATATCAATTTTGCAGAACTTATCTGTATTGTATTATAGAAAACTACATAAGACTATATAAACAACTATTCCTTATCTTTGTTGGACAAGACACTTGAATATCCATTAGGCTGAAACCTGAAACAGAGCCTAATACGTGTAAATATGGGATATTGTTACTGCCATAGACTTAGAATATTTTCGCTACGCTGTTGCCTTATGATATTGACACTTTTCTAGCCCACAGAATATAATAATTACTTCTTACTATCTAGTATCTATTTCCCAGAGAAATATAAACACAAAACTAGCCACAATCGCCTTAAAGGATACTTCACTACCTATAGTGAAGTATCCTTTAAGGCGATTGTGGCTACTGCTATAAAAAATATGATCTAAATATTCCACAGCCTATGCACAGCCGTATGGTATGACATCATATACAGGACTGTGTCCGCATTATTCCCGCATCGGCAATACGGGCACGCGTTGGCCGATCTCAGGAATTTCCTATTTTCACCCGCGCTGACCTCCGAGGGCCGGCTCGCTCCTAATCTAGCAAACGTAATAAAACACCCCGTAATAAAAGCGCGCGTTTTCACGTAGCCCGTAAAAATATGATAACGTTCACGTACGATAGCTTTACGTTCACATTCGCCTACCCACCTAAACAAAAAGCTGCGATTTTTGTAATAAATTTCTTTCACACATTCCGGCTTTGGATAACGAATTCGTTTGCACTAATTAGGCGCTTTCAAACAAATAATTTAATGTGTGCACTAATAAAATTCTCTTTTTTTCTTACCTACGCAATGCCACGTAGGTTGTTAGTATAGCGGTTGTTCGTTTTAAAACACTGCCTACGTAGGCCCGTGCTAATTACAGATACCAATTTCTATGTTGAAATTGGAATAAATCACCATAATTAAAATGTATAAACAAACAAAAACAAATTAAACCTTATATTGGTTAATTTTATTTAACCAGCTAACTCTAAAAAGTCTCGGAAACTATACGATTTTTTTTAATAATGCGTATTCTAGCACATAGACTTTTAGAGCCTTTGTTCCAGTTTACTAATTATAAAAAAATATTTGGTTTTTAATTAATTATAATGTTAACTACAAATGAAACAAGCAGACAAGTGGCTATGTATAGATTCACTTGATGGAAATAGGCATATAATATAGGTTCATTATATAAGTACTATACGAATATAGGTACATTATAGGATAAATTGATTGCCTCGGTGAGTAGCCGTAGCGAATGCAACTGCCGTGCATGAATTCGGAAACAGTGTGATGGGGTTTACCAGTCAAAAAGCTCTCAGAAATGTACAAGATGACTTGCGCGCCCATTGGCACCTCACTCCATATCTGTGAAATGTGGTTATACTACTCCTCTACTTTCAACTTTAGGTGTATAGGTGTAAGGCTAGACATAGGTATATAAAGTAGCTATAAAAGAGAGTTAGGTACCTATATAATATTTCGTAAAACTTCTGAAACTGTCGTACATTTGTAGCTATATCTATACATAATATTCTATCGTTGAAAACTACCAGACAACGTCGTTGTCACGGCTCAGGGCAAACATAAACCCAAGTTCAGGTCTCCAGGTAACTAATGGAATTGCGGATTATACTACCGCAACCATGCTTACGATTAGAATAAGGATATGACCGAGCGAAGACACTTTGACACCAACAAAACAAGCATTTTACTGCGCTGCGCGGTGTTAGCTGGCTGCCTACAGGAATTTGTCATCAATAGTGCAGACGTACAGCTTTTTAGAACTACTAACAGACAACATCTTTGGAAATTTGAAGCCTCTTCTGACTAAACAATGCATGTTGAGGATAGCACAAACTATTATTGTAATAATAGTTAGGTAATTATTTTGTCATTAATTTTTTATCTACACAAATGTTCGTGTGAAAACTTCGTAATCTACTAACATTAAAATATTGTGTTGATTTTTATTTATAATTAATTTATTTTATTCACTCACTCTTTCATAATTAACTATAAGCTTGAAAAAGGCATATTGATAAATACAGGCTCTTGTTAACGTTTGAAATTAATAAGATTGACGATTGTAAGTGCGATTGTATATCTATTACTAACTTGAAAGTACATGATGTATACAGTTATAATGCGGTTTTGCTTTCCATCGTCAGCAGGCGCCTAGACGCCCCTCCATAAAGGTGGATTAATACAGCCGAAAGCCCAACTTACTTAATAAATATAAAAGCCTTCTCCGCCCGCGATCGTAAACCGCCCACTGTGCTCCTCCAAGATTACTTATATCAAGACCAGGGAAATTAGATCCCCCGTTTTCATTACGTGCCCCAATCTATGTTTGTGTAGGACGCCGGTTGAAAGGTCTCGCATCAGTAGTCTTGCCATTATCAGCGCTATGTAGATTGCGCGTCGCTTGCCCGCCTTGCTTTCACCGAGATAAGGTTTTATGGACGCCTCGAAGAAAGGATAATGTTCTCCTTTGATGTAAGAATGGAATTGTAGGCCGCGTTCTGCTGTCGCTGTAAAGATAGATACAGTTTCCGTTTTATTTCCCTAGACGTTATTTACTTTACGTCGTTATTTTCCATGTTACGCTTAATTTCTGTATACTTAAGTTGCATTACGAATTAATATAGTAAGGCAAAAATAAAATTTTCGAGCCTTCTCCATGACCAATATTATTAAAGGACAGTTAAGATAATCGGCATTCAAAAAAAATTACATAACGGGTCACTATCAAGGAACACTGATCTCATGATGAGTTCAGAAAGCCTCTTTAATGAAAATAACTTTAGATGGGCACCGCCATAGCAGCATTACGATACTCTGTCTAATGTAGCACATCTGAATAACTGATATCCTGAATTACAGTCAACTTTTAAACTTATCCTTTCGCTCTTGACGTAGCTGTCTTAGTCAGACTAAGGTATTGTTATCAGTACCCGATGTAACACCTCACAATACCAAAAACCTTCGATATCTAGCTTCTAGGACAAAGCTATTTCTAATCCCATTCACACATTTAGTGAGATAGTCTCTACGACGTCAAACAACCTACAAATAAAAAGACCAAAGTTCACAAGCCACGTGCTGCCGCATTACCGCGACTAGTCTCTAACCCGAAGCTGTAAAATTAGTCATATTAACGCACCAGTGCGACCGATTAGCAGCCAAGCTTTAATTGATAGCCAATCCGTTATATATCACGTACAAATTAACCATAAATCGTGTAGGTGTACACTATTATTCACACATGCATTTTTTATAACACATCTGTTAATAAACTTCCAGAAAACATGTGGGTGATAGTAGAAAGAACGGTTAGTGATGTCCAATGTAACGTTCATACCTCCGAGCTCCGGTTTCTGAAAGCGTCGTCAACGATGTGTCAAAATCAAACTCATGACAAGTGATTTGATTGGCTGTTGCTAATACATTAGGCCAATCACAGCTGCTGTCACGCGGTAAAACCATCTTTTAGCTAATTTTTGTGTTGATGCTCCCAAAAACTGGGAGATAGAGTCGCGTCTCTTAATTTTAGAAGCAGTTGGCAAAGGTATACACCTTGTAACAAAGGTAGCGTAATATTAGTATAATACTACACCAATATTACAATATCTTTGTTACATCTCATACGTCTAAGATGTAATCGGAGGACTAAACAATTGGTAGAATTTCAGAATCCGTGCTAGCACTAAGCAATGCCATACTCTACGGCCATACAGAATGCCTATGTATGTACGTATCACAAATAGTACCAGGGTGTTACGTATTCTCAAAAGACAGGCACAGCAGTAGGTAAATAGGTTGACAAAATTCTGCAAAATATCATAATATTTTGATCAGTTTATTTGTATCAAACACGCTAAAAGATCAGGAACAAGGCAAGAAGCTTTATTATTAATACCGATTGTTAAATGGTACCTATTGTGATTATTATTAATTATGTGAAGCATTCACGTCTTCTTAAATTTTCATAGTCCATCATACTAACCATTTTGCATTTTCATCCATTTGCAAATTGCACACATTTTCTTCCTGCTAACAATGATACAAATGCAATCTGATACGAAGCACTAATATAAAAAAAATTGCCCCAATATGATTACGATAAATACACGAACGAAACGAGTGCTATCTCCGAAGCTTGTCGATTTAAAAGCATTTCCATGTAACAACGAGACCAAATTAATATTCTCTTACAAGTCCCGTGTATCTAAGCCAATAAAATTTATTTTTCAGTACACCGACGCTCGACGCTTGGGCGGTAAGGCCCGGCGCACACGGTACAAAGTTGCGAGTAATTTATGGTGGGCTGCTTTATGGGCTATGGGCAAAGTTCGCACATGCACCGCGCCGACGCAACTTGTATAGAAGTCATAAATATCCGCTAACCCCTTCCATGAGGTCAGGTACGTAACTATATATACGCGTAGAATATACGATCTGTTTTGCTCCTTGCCGACTTGTTACTGACATGTTGTTAAAATATCTAATTCCTTTTATCACAGTATCTAAGAATCAATCGTAAATGTATATTTCTCCATCGATCACACAAAACAGAACTATCAAAACAGTATCTATTCACAATCATTAAAATTTATTATACAACGATTATTTCAATTAATAAAACGCTTTACGCCTACTTAAAGCAACTTAGTAGTAGTAGAGAAATCACCATAAAAATAACACTTAATTTCAGCTTGCAATTACGAGGCCGTTAAAGGGCGGCTGCCTGAGGCCCGACACAGCCATTACATTACCTCCACACTTACCATACATACTAACTAGCCTATACGTTCTACACTTAGAAGCCGACGGGATCGTAAAAATAAAGAATAGGCGCATTTACACTCGCAAAAGTGAAAAAAATAAAACGTTTTCCTTGCGGCATTTAAAGCGGTCTGCTCATTTCAGTGACCGGCAATTCTTACTTGAAAATACTCTTGCTTGGAAAATTAGATCTGTGGCTAGCTTTCACTTTGGAAATGTAATCGTTTAACGTTGTTTAAAGACGGTTTGAGTTCGAAATACAAACTATTAACTAAGATTGTTGAGCTAGAGGCAATAAAGACGTTTTTATTTTTATGGTTATGTTAGCTTATGTTTAATTTAGATGTTCCTAATATTGCTATTCTGCTTCAGTTAATAAAGCTTAAAAAATATCAGTGATTACCTACAAGATTGATTACTAGTCTTTAGTCTTAGTCATGGGTTGTAAATTTTAGTTTACCTTTCGAGCAGCCCAACTGCTATATATTATCTTCACCCTACAGATAATAGCACCTCAAATATTTTTGTGCTTTGTTTCAGCAGAGAGGTTATCTTATGGTTACCACTCAACAGAAACAAAGAACAAAAATATTAGTCCTCTAAGACGTGCTTCACTTTCAGAAGGAGAAACAAGTTTTAAGTAAAGATTGTCTACGCGTCGCGTTGGCAGCGCAGTAACATTTTTTTGGCAGTTTGTCAACATGGTTTTGCTGCCTCTAGTATTAGAAGAGAAGATTCTATACGCTATGATAATCGCCTATCATAAGAAGGCTGTACACTTTGTGAACTTTGCAGACCAAAAAATAATAACTTTCAAATCGAGTTAAACTCATTAAATATGCACAAGTTTTTATTTACGCTTATTTCACATACCTATGTCTAGTCGTTATAATTAAACATAATCAACCCGATAATTCTGGGTACATTACTAGAATTGCACCCAATATAATGCGCGACAATATCATGCTCAGGTTAAGAAACATATTATAATGTAAGCTTAAGGCTAGCCTTAAGCTTAAAATATAAGCAAAGAGAAGAGATAAGGAGACTCATGTTCTACCTCGCCGATTTCTACCCCTTCATCCCATTTTTTATTTATTTTCGTAGGTCAACAATATAGAGGCATTTTCCTTGGCTACGGTAACCGCTTACTATCAGGCGATACATATTTTTATTTGGCATCACTAGGTACCTACTCTATAGAAAGCATGCAAGCTCTGAAAACCATAATTAATCTAAGTCCTATCTATAATTCACATTTAGGCGACGAAAGTTTGAAATTAGATTGTACAACTAATAACATATTCGGACCATTAAAACCCTCACACACACATATAAAAGTAGGTACCTATACTAATCCAAAATAAACATAGATGTAGGTATACACAATAAATAGGTACAACAAGCCCGCATAAGCTTTATAGCCAAAACTCATTGTTAAGATAATAGTCACCTATAGTTACCCCATGTTTAATCACAAGTAATTAAACGCACGTGTCCCTTTTATTAATGATTAATTAATTCCACTATTAACTCACTAAGATTATATTGCGTCTATTTAAACAACGACTTGTGAGGTATTTCCCTTCTCGTATCTATACATGATTTATATTCTGTCCAAAGACCTTGACTAGATGGCCGTGTAGATAAAACCTTTTTCGTTTTGATAGAATAAGCTGCATTACCGGCTTTAAACCAGGCATTGCTTTTTATGGAAATTTGTTTTTACTTACTCGGCTGAATATAAATCTAGAATATCTGTTTATTATATTTAGATTTTCTATTGACAGATCATAATTACTCTAATTCGCCTGATATATAGGCACCAGTGTATAAATTCTAAAAGTAAAGTTCACCATTCCAATCGCTACCATTGTAAATGAGTCTTAGCAGTGACGATCTGAGATAATATTTATTTAAGTTCGTCGTATAGAGAACACAAGTGAAGTAAGAAATAAAATATATTATTGTTACCAAAACACTGAGGCGCTCATAGCCAGTTGCACTCACTGATCGGTAAACGATTAGCGAGGTTAAGCAACGTTGGGGGCTGTCAGTCAATAGATGGGTGACCGCTTAGTGGTATTTCATCTGAGCGTCTCCGTGCTTCGGAGGGCACGTAAAAAGTCGGTCCCGGTTGTTGTCAAATTGACAGCAGTCGTTAAGCCATGTCAGAGGCCTACGTCCTACTAAGAGGCTTGAACAACTCTTGGCAACAGGTTGGCCACTAACCTCACGAAAAGAAAGAAGAAGACCAAAACACTGTTGAATAATATTTGATCGCAAGTTTTCGTATTACTCCAAAGTCAAAGATTGCTTAGGAATTCTACTGATTTACTGATTTTAGAAAATTTGTGTTATTTTTTGTTTATAGGTAAAACCTTCATTAGCTTATTTTCACAAAATTATATATTGTATATTTACTAACTAGTTTCATATTTAATTTTAGCTATTAGTTTGTGCCTAACAAAGGATTGCAGCTTATGTACCTACCTATAGCATATTCATAGCAAAGTTAATAATTGAAAAGTTACAGATAGCTTCCTTGGCAATATGCAATAACAAAAAAATATATATTACCAAAGACTATTAGATCATAGAAACTTATAAAGAACATATTAAACCGAGAAAAGAAAAAGAGAAATATAAATTAAACATTTTTAGTCTTAATAACTAAACTCCTAACTTAATGCACGAAAGTAATCAGTAATCGTCGGCTCAATATTAGTAATTATGTTTCTATGCTTAGGTATTTTAGTTTATATCTATGATAAATCAGTTTAGTGTATATTGTCACACACACACACACATTCGCGTTAGATAATAATAATGATGTCGCAACCGATTGATGCTGAATTTCCTGTTATAATATATTATGTTTATTTATAGTTTATATATCGATTGAGTTACAATTTCAATATAATTAATTTAACTAATTAACGTTGTATATTATAATTAGATATAATTACGAACTCCATAAAAGAGTCATAAAACGTTTGGAGCTCGATTTGAATGATTCACAGTTTATGGTTTAACACTGAATTTGTATCCAAATGATTGTAGCCTATAGGTAATAACATTACATTACATTTTTATATTATTAACTTAAAAAAGAGTTAAGATAAAATATATCACGCTAATAATAATATATTGCTCAATAGCTATGAAGAGTTATATTTGTATCACACCTACCTACATTTTAACACCTAAGTATTTTTAGATCACACGCAGCAGCGCAGTCGACACGATATGTAGGTAATCATGCTGGCCCTTATTAATAAGCCACTGGATTTAATTGGCAGGAATGGAATAACTTTACAATTATTACAGACTGTATTGTAGCATTGCGAGTCAAAAGCCTTCCTATCTTATTCTTCTCATTATCTTCTTCGCTAGGCAGTACCTGCTATCACCTTCTTCAGACTGTGGCAATGGCTTTGTATATTTTCTTACTAAACATTTATGAGGTAGAACAGACAACTGTACGAATGTTTTATGCCTTCTCATCGACACAGCGACTGCGTTAAGTTTTGCGATTCAATCTTTACCTACAGCCAAAAATGTTTTGAACTAAAAAGTGATGCTTCGTTCTGAATGTACTTTGTATTCATTGTTTAAAGTTTCTAACACCTTTTGACTTTAAAATGATCTAAGTACTGTAAGAATGTAGTCAGAAAAAAAGTCGAGTGCTTTTTGATGCCGTCGGTAGAAATAACAAATGGCGAGTTTATACATCACACCCACTGCATCTAAGGAAATTGATTAAAATCGTGCCGACGCATTTTAATGAAAAGCAAATGCTTTTGGGGTGTTACCCTCCTTATTTAATTTCTTATTCGTAATAGATTCGCACCGCTCGATTTTCCCGTTTTAAAGGGCGTCTACCTACTTATGTAAATTGTTCGTAAGAATAGGGTAGGGAGGTTTCTGTTCAATTTCAAGTTAACATTTGCGAGTAGGTATTCTTAAGGATCTGTTTTATGACTTTGTTTTATGTGCAGTGGGTACCTAAGTGAATTAAAACCAGTTTTATTGGCATTCGCTAAAATATTTGCGATGATGTCAGATAATATTTTTAAATTAGATAAGCGTACTTTGAAGTTGAGGTCAATATCCTAAATAACATTGTAAATCTGAAAGTGATATTGTTTCTTTGTTCTTTCTTAACCTTAAAACGGCGCCACTGATTTATTTAAAGAAACCTTTAACTATGAATGTAAGATATAATATAGGAATGCAGAGTAATGACTACTGCAGGTTCATTTTTATTTCGAGATAATATCTAGTCAGATACATACTTATACTTAACATATTTTTACAATACTTTTTTGGACTAAAATATGGTTTTATGCGTTGTAAGTAGGTAAAAAATGTTGAGAGAAACTAACTTCACAGATATATGCGTACCTACCGATATTTACCTACTGACTTCTAACTGAATTCGTTGAAGCTTTACCTGTGTCTTCACGAGTGTGTTAATATTAATAGTGAAGTAATACTTATTGTCTTACATTTACGTGAATGTAATAAGTACATTGAAAATATGTAGGTAACCACTTTACCTATACAGATTTTATCCCATTGTATATTATAAAATCGCTAGTGTATTAAATTAAATAATGAAAAATAAAACACTATTAAATTCCTACTGTTATTCTTTACTACTATTGAAGCTATTTAAATGATTAAACTATTTAGATTTAGGTTTACACCATCCCCGACGTTTCGGTTGCTTATCAGCAGCCGTAACGTAGCAGTAGTTAATTTCAATATACTAATTAAGATCGATTTTAACTACCTCCGTGGCGCAGCGGTAGAAAATGCGACTGCTGCATGAGGTCTCGGGTTCGAATCCCGGGTCGAGCCAAGAAAATTTATTGGATTTTTCTGTTAAGAAATCTCAATAGCAGCCCGGAGTTAGGAAGGTGTTGGTGTTAGACACCCCCGTGCCTCAGAAAGTACGTAAAGTCGTTGGTCCTACGCCTGATCTCTCTCCAGTCGTGTTGGATTACCGTCCCATCGGATCATGAGAGTTGAGGAACAGAGAATGCAATTGTGTTTGCGCACTATAATATCTCCTGCGCAGATGGCCAGTCTCCGTTAAGACTGGCCGCCGTGACCGAAATTCGGTCTGGAGGACATTAATGAAGATCCAGGGATAGTGTAACGTGATGCTTTTCGATAATCACCACTGCTAAATATGCCTACCTATAGGTACTTATAGATGTTTTGTGTGGGTAGGATAAGTCTTAAAAAATCTTGAGAGCTATCGTTATTACCTACATTGCATACATACAGAGCCACGTAACAAGACCTATAGATATATGTACGAGTATGTTAGTATTGATATAGGTATAGTATGTGTATTAGTGTCTCGGTGGCGCAGACGAAGTATCAGGTAGGATTCCCGGGTAGAGCGAAGTGTGATTGGGTTTCCATCAGGACATTTTCAGTAACTACACGGACTCGAAAATGGTGCCTGATAACCGGCAAAGGGCTGACGCCTAGTTACAGTGCAAAGTTTACATTATCCACTAAGTCACAGTCACAGCCAATAATCCCGAAAGATATTTAATCTATCCACATACAACACCAATAGGTAGGTAGGTACTTACTTAACCTAAGTAGTTCACGTATATACCTACCTACACCTCCGTCAATCCAGTAGGGGTGCATGCACCCTCTAATGCGATCAAATAACGAAAAGTAACGATCTCGATAACGAGGGCAATAAACTTTTGTGTCAACTCGGCTAGCTGGCATTACTGAATGTTTTCACTTGAGTGATCTCGCCCCGCCGCGCGTCGCACCGCACCGCGCCGCATCGCCGCGCGCCGTCATGCGTCATCGTGGGACGTCAAATCATTATGATTACGGATCGTATGATAGATTTATATAAGTACCAATCTTATATTGTTAGTGAGGTAGCTAGACAGATAATATTTCAGTGAGTTACTGGCCTCATATAACTAGCTAATGGTTTAGAATAATGACAGTACCTATGTAAGTACAGAATAACAAACATTGGCGATATAATGAAAGGTAAAAAGTGTGATGCAATTTAAGTGGCGAACTTAACACCTACCACCCAATTACGAATACATTTTTTGATGAACTTGTAGCCTAGCCGTCTTCTCGTCGCATAGAAATTTAGGTGCTATACCGATAGGAATTACAGGAAATTTTTTTGCAGATTTTACACATTTTTGTTTCGTTTATATATCAAACCCGCAACACTTGGCGCGCTGACAGTGGTCCGGCGACCACATATAATACTGCGTCACCCGTACAGTAATTTTATTACGATCGGTTTAGCGAATACAAAAATTTGCCCGTAGGTACCTACTTAAAGACAGAAATTTTAAATAGATATGATTGTTAATAACTTTGCACAGTTCAAATAATTAGGTAGTTAGGTACCTACTCAGCGTACCTAATTATTATTTTTATATATAGATACATATATAAAAAGGTACCAACTAATGGCTGCCTCTTTGGTCAAGTGTTAGATATAAGTTATGAATACCCATGTTTGCTGCCTATCGTAAGGTGCCGGCAAATATTCCGCGTCGAGCAAATAGTTGTTAGGTTTTTCTATTAGAAAACGTAGGTACGATACTGTCTTGTAACTCGGTGGAGACCAACTGGCCATCTTTTAAGTGGGACCAAAAAACACAGCTAACGAGATATTGGTATAGTAAACCGCTGCCTTTGCGTCCGGCGATATACCTACATGTATAAATAAATAAAAATATATTATGTTCTTAGATCCTACGCAACAAATAGAGGGCGACGCGAAACTCTTGTTACCAGAATATATTAAACATTTTCTTATAGAAAAACTTAACAGCTATTTGCTCGAATCTGGGCTTCAATACCGAAACCTTACTATTATAGGCCGCAAACATAACGCACTCTTAATAAAACAGCGACTTAACTCGAAATTTGAAAGTTATGCAATTTGAACTCTAATTGCATATGTTAAATACTAATATTATATTTGTGTTAAATCTTTGCAATACAGTTCAAATTTGTTTAATCCAAAATACTGAGATAAGTCTCTGTTTTATTAAGGGTGCGAATTATCTTATCACCACAGGATCAAAGAGGCATCCGTAAATATTTTTATTTTTGTTTCTGTTGTCACAATCTTTGTAGAACCCCAGTGACAGACATTTAGTGTAAGTTATCTTACTAATCATACTATAGGTACCCACTAGGTAATCTCTTTATAGGTAGGTACCTAGTTACTATAGTGATTTATTTTGTTTAAACATAAAAGTTACCACTGTTTACACTTCGTGTATGCAATAAATACACAGTTGAAGTGTATACACGATCTTCAAAAATGAAATCATTCAACACCTAATTCGTATTTTCAGGTCTACACCATTGAAGCGAAACAAAGGAGCGACTGTTTAAAAGATTTCACTGCGGAAGATAAATCGCCCTTCGCTTTTGTCCTTGTTATACATTCAGCCCAACTCATGTCTAATTCCTTTTGCACCCCAAATATTACCTCTCTTTCCCACTCACCAGTTGTTCTCTCTCCGTCTCTTTATTGTCATAAAATGGCGGATGCTGCGGGGTTGCAAGGGGGTTTGTTTCCGGAGGGTGAGTAGGGGAGCTTGCAAAGTTCCTGTGAAATGGATCGGATTTTAGGGCAGAGAAGCAATCAATATGGGAGTAAATACTGGATTGTTTCGCGTAAAAGTTTAGTTATTAAATGCAGTTGATACTTCCAAGCCAGGTATTTAAATATGGACCTACCTTAAAGATATTAAAGCGATTATTTAAGCTCTAAATAGTAGGTATATACCTACTTTAGTATTTTTACATACCTTAATTAGGTAGGTTTTTTGTTATAAGATAATTATTTATGTATAAAGACATTATGCTATGTTATTGTAGAATAGGAAATGAGAAAGAAAATAGGTATAGGTAGTTTTTAATTATTTATGTTTTTTTTATTTGACAAATTTATGTCAACCCTATCGTTACATAATAGAAACATATACATGTTATCTATATATTAATACGTGAAGCCAAAGTTTTGTACCTTCCCCTTTTTACGAAAATTGCGCGGACGGAGGAGTATGAAATTTGGCACAGTTAAAGTTTATATGGAGAAGGAGGGGCGAATCCTAATATTTTTATAAAATATGCATTAGAAATACATTAAAGTAACGGAAGAACACTACACGCACACAACCATGCATTTGACACACGCAGTCGAATCGCGTTCGTAGTATTTCGACATTGTTCGTCTGATGTCGTACAATTCTTTGTAACTATGGGTACCTATACCTTAGTTATACCTAATAGAGAAAAACAGAAAACAAAGTATCAAGCTTAGGAATTTCGGTCGAATGTTGACCAGTAGGCTAACAGTATTATATAAAAATTACTTGTTTGGTTGTTTCATGTACCTACTGGTTTTTAAATGTATTACATAGATACTCACATTTCGCCTGCTATGGTTTCAGGACCCACGTAATTGAAGGCCTTTTGCCATCTACCAGACACAATAGCAAACTACGTGCTGCTACTGAGAAGAAGTTTTGTCAGAGAATCACAAAAGCATTGCTCGAACTAGAAATCGAGCCCACAACCTCATGGACGGCTGTAGAATTGACAGTGTTACGAGGCAATACGGATATGGTATCTAGTACTCTTTTTAAGAAGTAGGTACTTACCTAATTCAGTTGTATAATATTATGATAAACCCGATTATCGACTTAAAACATATAATTCAAGATACAATAAATGTTATTAACAGAATAATTATAATTAATAGCCATGTCAAAAGATTTGTTGATTTACCAGTGAAAACCTTGTCAATAAATTTATTGTGACATTTATATTAGGTACTTAATTTGTATTTTATAATATGAAAAATTATTTATTGATTTTGTAACAAATATACCTACACACCTAAATATATGAAATAGGTACGAAATATAGGTACCTACAACATCCTTGACTCAAACGCAACCCATGTCTTAATCTATTGAGTAGCAGCACACCGGTGGGCAGACACAATAGGTTTTCAATTATAATAGGTATGATAATAATAATAATATTCTATCACATACACACAACACCATCTAGCCCAGACTAAGCAGTGCTTGTACTATGGGTAGGTACTAGACAATGGATAAACATACATACTTATATACTTTTTTTATACCTAAATACGTAGGTACATATTATACATAGAAACACCCAGACTAGGACAATCATCCATTTTCATGCACACAAATGTTTGACTTGTGCGGGAATCGAACCCGCGACCTCAGGCGTGGCAGTCAGTTACACTAACCACTACGCCGTCGAGGCCTTCTAATTATGTCTGATATTCCAACACTTGACAGGTTAAAAAAATAAAGACGAATGTGTGAACATTAGCGGTCGCCAAGTGGTCGAAATTCGACCATAATTGATTTAAATTTGAAGTTTGGTCGTTATTAAGGTTTTATTGTCTATAGCTATACCCTTATAATCACATTTCATTTAGTCACCTCCTCCACATACATACATAGTATGTTACCATAGTTACGAAGAATTCATTAAAAACTAAAAAAAAGTAACAAAGTAAAAAGTAAAAAAAGTAAGTTTGTGCTTCACGTATTAATATAGGTATAGATTTCCATATATACTATTCCGGCCCTTTTTTATCGTGGGGAAATGCTCCTCATGCTCATCCCTTCGCCACAAGGGGAGGCGAGTGGGTTATATCAGGCTCTCCCATAATTCGGGCCTACCGACTAAAACCACCATGGTGTGCCAACTCGCTGCTTTGTATGGTGGGTGGGTCGCTGGAACACCTATTCATGCCTACTGTAACATAAACATTATACCTATGTACTTTTCCAGTATATCTACTTATAAAAAATTAGACATACTTACATAGGTATATACAGCTACGATAGCCTACTGGGAAACCATTGGACTGCCACGCAGATGTCTCGAGTTCGATTCCTAGGCGCGCATCTCTGACTTTTCGAAGTTATATGCGTATTAAATAATTAATTAATTTGCTTTAACGGTGAAGGAAAACATTGTGAAGAAACCTGCATGTCTAAAAGTTCTCAATAATGTTCTCAAAGATATGTGAAGTCTGCCAACCCGCACTGGGCCAGTATGGTAGACTAGGTATGGCCTAACCCTTCTCACACTGAGAGGTCCGTACCCAGCAGTGCACAGTGGGACAGTTTAATACAGGGCTGATATTATTTATAGTTATATCCCGCTAATATCTAGGAAAGGGTGAAGCGGTATGTAAGTACACCCTTATTTCGCCATCTACTTACCTATGGATTTCAGTATCAGTTAAAAGGTGGCGAGCCTATCATCGTCAACCAGGCGCTGTTCCAAACACAGTGATGTTACTGAGAATTTTAGGACAGATACCTCTACCTAAAAACACTTTCTAAGCCAGGGTACAAACCCGAACCTCATGCACTGTAGTCACCTTCAATACTAGTGCGTCGCAAATGTGTAATATGTGTAGAGAATATTTTGACATTTACGTAGGTACGTAAATACCAAAATATACTGCCCAAATATACCTACAAATTTATATATAAATGCCTACCAAGGTAGGTACTCGTGTAATATTCTGTAGTTATTACTTTTGTTTAAAATTGATAAGTATCTATTACATATATATACAAAAACATCAGTATGTTGTCATAGGCGGTGTAGTACCAATTCCGGAACTGCAGTAAGCTTGCACATCTTTTTAAATAAACTGTACCTATAATATATTATTAAGTTATTTAACAGGATTTTATTGCATTTGTAGTAGGATGTCGAAGTCGAAACTTTTTATCCGTCCTTCCAAAGCCTTTCCCTTGTCGTTAAAACAAGTTATAAGTATTTTCCACAGTATCTTCAATTTATTCAAAAGAGTGTCTTTGGTTCAATATTAGAACACCGGCCAACCAATATTGTTCCACTAGCCTATCATCAGGTCATTGTTTCTATGGACGCAAGCTTTATGATAGAAGTGGCCTCCATTACCTACATTTCTCCTATAAATAGATAACTAGGGAAGGCATAGGTAGGAGAGTTTTCACCAGAGCACGCTAAACCTCCCCGACCCGCATTTTCTCGCCCATTAATCCGTTGATTAGCGTGCAGTAGAGGGGATTTAACGATTGCTTTCAGTTGTGTAATTATACCTCTCCAATACCTCCTGTACAGTTATGGACTCCTAGTAGTGAGCCGGTAATGGAAGTAGAAACTTGGGATAACATTGTTTGTCCTATGTAGTTTGACGATGCTCTTAGATATTTATGGATGTCTAAGGTTATCGAGTTAATCCGCTGCTTAGCTTGGGTGATATGTCATTAAAACATAATAAAGCTTAGGTATGTTATTTAGGGATAGTGTAGTCCCATTAGTGATAGAATTTTAGAATCGGTCCAGTAGTTTCAAAGTCATCTCTCTCACTCTCTCTCTCGATAATAATAGGTATAATAGTATCTATAGTTGAGAACCTACGTAGGTATTACTGGTAAAAATCATCCACAATATATTGTCTACTTTTTGGCACATGCAGAACTGAAGGTATGAACTTATCTTCAAGAAGGATAATAGATATGATAGATATGGCTGCCTTGGAATTTCGATCGGGAGAGAGGTCGTATGTTGGTATCCTATATTATTGGTATGGTCACGGGGAGACTAGACCATGGCTGCTGAAAAGCAACCGAAACGTTGGGGAAAGTGTAAAAGTAAAATTAAATTAAATCTAAATAGTTTTAATAATAATTCAATAAGCTTAAAAATTAGTAAAGTTTTAGTAGTAGTAGTGTAACAGTTTTTCAAAATTATGTAATAAAGTGTCAAATAAACAACGCGATAAAATCCGTATATAGTAGTTTAATTTCAATGAATAATATTCGCGTAAACAGAAGACATTATATAAAATAATTCAAATCAAAAATCTTTATTACCATAAAAATGCCCGAACACTATTTAAACACGACTGAACAAGAACGGAGTGCTTCTCCATTCCCTAAACAGTAAGTATCTGACCAAGAAATGTATCGTAAGTCAGTAAATGAGGGTATGAAAATTCATGCCACCTAATATATTATTTAAATTGAATGGACCGCTATAACTGTGAGCCAAACAAAGCCAGTTCCCTCGCCCTTACAACATTGTCCATTCAACTGAGACCTCTGTTTCTCCTCTATGATTAAATTAGGGAGGGTCAACAGTCAACGGAGTTGGCTAATGCCGACAGTGAGTCGAAAATCACGCACCCTCTTGATTTACTCTGATACTTCGCAAACACCGCCGTAATGGAATATAAAGGGACGGGTTCAATGACCCGCATCCCTTAAGGTTCTATTAATATCGAATTCTAAGCTCCTTCTACATGTACCTATACCTATACATAGTATACTTAGATCTATGGAAGTATTAGGGACGGGTGCTGGGTTTTAATGTTGATACCTACATAAAGTTTCTCATTTCGAATACCTAGGTATACCTAGGTACCTACTATTAGGTATGTGAAGGCTTTATCTACGCACAATTTCTTTTATAAGTAACTTCGATCAAGTGCACATTTCCTATTTTCGATGTGTATAAATAATCATTTATACCTATTTAAAATACTTTTAAATTTTCAACTGCTACTTATAAGTAAGTAGGTAGGTACCTAGATCGTATTTCATCATCAAGTTGACAATTTAATTTCAATAAACGTTATGAAATAAGTAAAAGAATTTTAGGCAATTATTAGGTAAATATACAATTATTTTGTCTTAGATAACACATGGGTGGGTCAAACTATAAGCAGGTAGGTGGGTACCTCCTGTTAAACTATTCAAATATTGAAGCATTAGATATGGTATACCTAATGTGCTCTCCGTAAAAGGTGTAACAATAAGAAGTGGTCATATTTTACAGAGATCATATTTAAAAGAGTCGATGAAAAATGTGTAGGTTAACCTACCTACTTAGGTATATGATGCTACTTTTTTATTCGATCACTTAGTTGCGATCGGACAGATCGTAAAGATATTGTATAAGAACCATACAATACCTGTACTTATTTTCCCAAATGATACACAGTTCTAAACACGGCTTATTATGTTTACTTACCTACTTGTCAATACCTACTAGTTATTAAGCATTTTATTTATTTCCTTGGGCTCCTTAGAACATATTCGGCAATACCATCACAAACCTGGAGAGTCATTTTGTGACGCGGACCGCGCGACCGCGACGGTTGCGCGTGAGTCGGAGTGGTGGCTGGCGCCCCCCTTCTCCCCCCTGCCCGGCGGCAGCGCCATATATAAGCCGATCGCGTCCTGGACGAGGACCTTGCGGCTCGGCTCCACATCTCGAGTTAAGTGCTCCTGACTACAAGGACACGCAGCAAGCCTTCTAACGAACCACGCCCTGACTATAATTGTATACTAAATATATTAAAAGTGTAATTGTTATACCTTCTCTCATTGTACTTCCTAAATATATCTACATTTCTCCTAAAATAAACCCTAAAGGTTACAATTTCCAATAATAATATAGGTATATGTAGGTATTATTATTAATTATTTAATATTAATCTTTCACAGCACTCATAATTCAGTGATAAATGGCGTGAAAATTTAACAGTGCGACCATCAAGAAAAATCCTTTTAATCACACTGGTGTGACAATCCGGTTTGACCACGAGTCCACTATGGAATCAGCTTATCTATCTAATGAGAAAATCGCTTGATTAACATTTTTGTAGGTACTCATAGGTAGGTAGGTACTAGACAATGTATACAATCTTAAGTTTGACTTTAATGACTGGATCCAAATATAGGTACCTAGACATAATTGTTATTCAATGCATAGTGCGTACCTTACGCTTTCCCTAGAAATGTTTCCCCGTGATACGAAGTACGCCTAACCAGTTCATATTATACAAGTAGGTAGGTACTTAGTTAATGAACCTACTTAGTTAGGTTGGGTACTTGACTGCAGTACAGTAGGTACCTACCTACGTACCTACTTGATACATTTTATAATAGTATACCTATTATAAAATGTCGTATACGTCGGTCCCGGCTGCCATGAACATCTATGGCAGTCGTTATTGGAAGAGTGTCGACACAAAGATCCCACTGGGTCGAAGTGTCGCCGGTCTGCCCTGACTGGCCCCCCATATAAGATACATAACTATTTTAAGAACATTCTAATGTTATATAAGTAAATAATTTGTGAGTTTATTTTAATTTATGATAACTACACATGTGTTATGTTTATGCAGAATAAACGAAACTTTTTTAAATTGTCCGACTCTACTATCAAATCTGTACGACAAAATGTAGAACATATCTTATTAAATTTACTGCCATCTAGTGACATTATTTGTAGTTCATTAAAAAATGTTTTAATAGCGCCATCTATTTGAACAATATACAACTACTTTAAGATGGTTAACCTCACCTTATAAAGCTATTTACAGTGACATCTAGCGTGAAATCTTTGAACTAATTAAACACATCAGGGCTTAGCAAGCAACATGCATCTCATACAACTTTGGTAGAAGGTGATTTTGGAAAACGACTCTTGACTAAATATAATTTTTCATTTTTCAAGCGATGTTAGTTTAAAATTTCAATTGAAACGCTTTATCAAGGCATTAAAAGTTGTACGCGAGACTATATAATTTAATATAATTTTCGGTTTTAACAACAAACTACATAGCTAGTTAGGTACTGGAACAAATATTAAGGTTGCCAACAAATGTGACGAAATCCGTAGGATCAAGCTGTAATATAAAAAGTGGTACATCAAAAGGTCTAAAACAGACCACAACCACCTGACCTATATACAGGGTGTCCCAAAAATCAACGTCAAGCCGAAAACGGATGACGGGCCAAGGGATGGTGGTTCTCAAAAAAATATGAAAAAAAAATTTTTTGCTGCACTCTAAAAATTATAGCCATTTAATAAAAAATGAGAAAATTAACACCTTGTTATGATTTTTCAAGTACTATGACTACAAAATGTTTACTTAGCTTAATTATTTTAGTGAGGATTTGTTACTGAATAATGCTAGTATACATTACAATTCAAAATTTGAACACAACTATCTTCATTTCAGAGGAAATATCCCTAATATGCCCAAACATGTACTCAAAATTATTACATTATTCAACTTTAAATGGCCGTGCTGAAAAAAAAATGTACTACACCATTTCAGCACGTGGCATCAAAAGATGGCGCATTTAATGGGCTTTCTAAAATGCTATAACACTTACTACATTTTATCCTAATTATGGATTTTTTTTCTAAAACAACTCGGGTCTAACCTTTTTTGTTTTACTCAAAAATGTTGGTAATGACATCTAGTTTCCCTCTAAGAAACAAATTAGTGTTATACATAACCCTCTTTTATGGCAGTCAGGTAAAAACTACTAGTGACACTGTTTTGCGAAGCTACTGTGAATAGGGCAAATACCTAATTTATTGATAAACCATATTAGATTCCTTTGGTCATTGTGAATCATTATGTGTTCAATTTGAAATAAAAATTCAACCATTCAAATCAACAGTTCATTTTATTTTGTTACAATAAATATTCAAATTGTTTGCCTTCAGCTTCAATGCATGCCCTACATCTCTTTAAAAACGAACGCATTATTTTACGAGCAAAGCTTCTTGAATTGATGTATTCAGCGGCCCCCGCAATTCTTTGGCGCAGTTCCTCTACGTTTGCGATAGGCTTAGAGTAAACTAGATCCTTCACTGCTCCCCAGTAAAAGAAATCAATGGGGTTTAAGTCTGGTGATCGGGCCGGCCACGAGATCGTACCAGACCGACCGATCCACCTATCCGGATATACTTGGTTAAGAAATTCCCTTACTGAGCGAGCATAGTGCGCAGGGCAGCCATCTTGTTGGAGCCACATACCTACGTAAATGTTGAGTGGCACGTCTTCCAATAAATCTGGTAGATGATTTTGTAAAAAGTCTAAGTAAGCCTCACTGGTTAAGGTGTCTGGGAGTTCGAAAGGTCCAATAATTCTACCGTTCAGAATACCGGTCCACATGTTTACTTTGAAGCGATATTGTGACCGATCTTCTCGCATTAAATGTGGGTTTTCCACGTGCCACTCATGCACATTATGTAGATTTAAGTAGCCATCTTTCTTAAAAGTTGACTCATCCGTCCAGAGTACTTTATCCAGGAAGTGGGGGTCTTCTCGGTGTCTTTGTAACATCGTTTCACAAAACGCAACCCTTGCAGGATAATCTTGAGGTGATAAAGATTGAACTCGTTGCACATGATACGGGTGGAGCTGGTTTTGCTGCAAAATCCGGTGTGCTGTACTCTTCGGCACTCCTATGCTTGTCTCAAGTCCACGTACTGAGACACTCGTGTCTTCTGCGACTGCTGCTAAAACTTCTTCCTCGTATGGAATGCTGGATCTTCCTGTACTGAACATTTGATTAGGAAATCGGCCTTCTGAGAGTGATCGGTGCAGATTAATAAATACTCTATGATCCGGATGACGCTCAGAATTGGGGTATCTCTCACGATAGAGTCGAGCTGCAGCATTAGCGTTGCACCTGCACTCTCCATAAATGAGATGCATGTTTGCATACTCCTGTGCTGTGTATCGAAGCGGCATGGTGGCGATCATAGAATACACACAATTACACGGTCAGCGATGACGATAGTCCAAAAGAAAGCCAAGTTAGTCACAAACGGTCAAATCACAAATCAAATCCAAGTAGCACGTAATCAAGTCCAATAAGCAAAGCCAAAGTTAGTAAGTACGAAAACGACTCGAAGGAATACAGAACGATGCGCAGTAAACGAAATAACGTAACGTACTGAAGTATTGCAGTTCGTGCGCAGATGATCCGGTCTTGCTATCTTTTTCACTCGTGGCGTCTCTATCCGTCTCATTCTAACTCATGCCGTAGATGATGCTAAGGCTTGCTATCTCTTTCACTCACACTCTCACTAACACGTTGAAGTGGCGTCTCTCTCCGTTTCACTCTAACTCGTGCTGTTGATGATGCTCAGGCTTGCTATCTCTTTCACTCTCACACGTTGAAGTGGCGTCCTAATCTGTTTCACCCAAACTTGTACTGTCTTACTTTAATTTAAGTAAGCTTTAAATAAAATATGCATCGCATTAGAAGCATAAATCCAAGTTGTTTTAGAAAAAAAATCCATAATTAGGATAAAATGTAGTAAGTGTTATAGCATTTTAGAAAGCCCATTAAATGCGCCATCTTTTGATGCCACGTGCTGAAATGGCGTAGTACATTTTTTTTTCAGCACGGCCATTTAAAGTTGAATAATGTAATAATTTTGAGTACATGTTTGGGCATATTAGGGATATTTCCTCTGAAATGAAGATAGTTGTGTTCAAATTTTGAATTGTAATGTATACTAGCATTATTCAGTAACAAATCCTCACTAAAATAATTAAGCTAAGTAAACATTTTGTAGTCATAGTACTTGAAAAATCATAACAAGGTGTTAATTTTCTCATTTTTTTTTAAATGGCTATAATTTTTAGAGTGCAGCAAAAAATTTTTTTTTCATATTTTTTTGAGAACCACCATCCCTTGGCCCGTCATCCGTTTTCGGCTTGACGTTGATTTTTGGGACACCCTGTATATATATATATATATATATATATATATATATATATATATATATATATATATATATATATACATATACATACATACTACGAGGCCATGTTAATTTGTCACCAAATTCTAAATTATAAAGTATTAAAAAATGTTATCTCAATTTTCTTTTATTTACTTGACAATAAATAAAAGTATGTTTACATTCGTAACTTGTTAGTAGTTTTTCTATTTTCCTTTTAGTTAATGTGTTCATTAACTAAAAACAAAATTGAAAGAAACTTCATCCAATGCTGACATTGGTTTCATGAGATTTTACGACACAGACCTTAAATAATAGTGATTTCAACACTTTGTGGATATGAGTTGTAAATTACTGAAATTGGCGACTTAAGAGTATAGGCTATAATTTTCTGTCATGTTTCTTCACATAGACTCAACGCTTTGCCTAAACCTAGCAACTAACCTAAATGTATCTTCAGTAACACAGTAAACTCACTTACTTATTGATTTTGACATTCATAAGTGTTACTTTGTAACGTTACTGAATAAATTACTTTTGAATTTGACTTTCAGTTCATAAAATAAGTTACAGTATTACTTTCTGCTATGCTCATCAGTCAAATTTCACCACGATTCGCATTTCGGAATACTCAGTAAAAATAAAATAATTTAAGTGACTTTTGAGCACGTTATGAGCAAACTATTTACTAAATAGCAACACTAGCTTGCGGTTGTGAATGCAAAATATAAATTTATTTTTGTGACGTCATCAGGCATCATGGTCGAAGCCTGCACACACCTCATTTCGATTGCAATGTATTGATTGTATTGGTTTACATACTTATTAATTTGTGACGTTATAAAACACTTAGTTTATTTAAACCAGTCAGAGTAAATCAGGAGCCAATAACAAAATTTTATAGTACCTTTAAAAAAAAAGGCTAAAAAGGTCTTTTTTTATAAAACTTAACGTCCCTAATATACTTACAAAAAAAAATCTTTACATAAATGCGTATTGCTTCCTACATATAGTTTAAAAGACTTACTGCTTATATTTTATTAAGTACTATACATATTAGGTCCTCGTTTTGTTTTTTTATTAATAAGAGCATTTTTGAAAACATTATGGAGTGCGCTGTGTGATTTTTTAACACATTATAAGTCAAAATAGTAAAAACAGTTATAGTTAAGTGACATTTTACCTATATGCAACATGTCGCTCTCTGAATAACACAAAGATCTTAGTAATTTGAAATAAATATATTTAAAATCTGTTGCAATTACTTAACACAAATATAGTATTGGCATTTATAGCCACACAATTAGAGTTCAATTTGCCTTATTTCTAAATTTCGATATAAGTTGCTGTTTTATTAAGAGAGTGATATAACTCATTTATCTAAATATGTTAGGTACAGATGGAAGATATTCACCTTCACTGATATAATGAAGTCACGGACAAAACCAATTTAATATAACAACAAGTGCAGATCCGATCACAAGTATTGATCTGATCATCGTATCATGAAAGTAGTATCATTCAAACCCTCATGGCCTTTATGATACTACTATCATGATACGATGATTAGATCAATACTAGGTATCATTACACTAATAATCATTTGCCAAAATATAGAAATTCAATTCAACACTAAGCTATGTAGATCAAGAAAAAGCATTGATGTATGTGTTTATACACATTCAATTTTATAATTTATTCTAGTGCAGCAGATTTTTTAATGAGAAAAGAAAAAAGCCATGTACGTTTGTGTCATGTTCAGAATTATGTATCAAAATTTCCTAAATATACAAACTCCTAAATATAATATAACCTATGTTTTATCTGCAGATAAGAGATGATAAAACCATCAAGTCGATATTATAATATTTCTCAACAAAGATCAAAAATGGTACATATGATAAATTGAGACTTATGTTGGCAACACTGAACGTACACAAACGGCGGGCTGCGTCATAATCATAATATTGTGCTGTGAGCGAGTAAGATGGCGGCGAGCTACTAAATAATTAGAGAGAGACAGAGGATATGTAGGAGGAGTAATTTTTTTCTACAGAGACATCCGACGCACATCTGATAAGGGTGAGCGTAGCGCATTTTTTACTGGCAAATCATTTTGGACTTTACCTACGTTGCAATAAAATCGAAAATGGACCATCTCAGTTAGTCTCTGAGAACATCGAAGTGAATAGAGAAAGGTAGCACGCTGTCGTTTATAAATAAAATATGCATTGCGCTATTCGATCGACAGTATTATGATAACTTATACGTTTTCTTTGTTACGTACGTTCATGTATATACAACATAAGCTTTTTATTCAACTTATCTAACTACATATACTGTAAATAATTAAAGCAGCTTAAATTATAAGTAAAATTATTGACATTCAATTTGAAACCCTGTACCGTTGTCATAAGAATGATATTATTTTAATTATAAGACATCTGCGCGACCATTGAGTCAAAGAGGTAGCAGACTAAAAGGCCCAGCTGTATAAAACAAAAAATATTATACGTAACAAAATAGGTCCTACCAAAGGTAAGTTGTAAACTTTATTTGGGTCATATATTTGAGCAACAATACGAGTGATTATCGTTCGCTTTGTTGTCACTAAACGTGACCATAAACAGTCATCAATGTTCTGTTCAAAAGGGTTAACAAAACGTGCACCAGGGCCGTATTATGAATGTTGTAAAAATAATATATTTGAATGTTAAATTAAAACTAAGTAAGTAGGAACATAACTAGATTATGGTCTTAATATTAAACTTGTGTTTCAAATTTACTTTTAGACATGAAGCTAATTGGAGCTACTGGGATCTGGTAAAATTTTACTGAGACACTTTAATCCTAAATAATATTACCTATAATTTTAGATTATTATGCAACCTACACTCCTTTTTCTAAACTAATCTAAAGATGTAGATGTAGGTATGTAGGTGCCTATTGGAATAACACATACCTACATGTACATCTTACTCTTTAGCTAATTAAAAGAAGTAAGTAGGTATTCATATTAGGTAAGTATTATTGCATCTGATTTATTACAAATTCTTGTACCAAAATAGGTGTATAATCGTAGCTATACGTTTAAATCTTATTAGGTAATAAAATAAAATCAGAGATAGGCACTATAAATTAAGAAATTGTGATTTACTATGCTTTAAAAACTGTAATTTGAATCCACTCCGCGGACTATCTTCATATTACTATGAATAAAAATATGGCCATCCTTTTTTAACATATGAACACGTCCCTGTCTATCAATGTGGAAACATCGTGCGGAGTATACCAGCTTTTTTTAGCAACCTAATGCAGCCCTGTGATTTCCTGCCTAAACAAACGGCTGTAATAAAATAAAACTTTAGCTTAGTTAAATTGTGATTTTATTGCAACACATAGGTAAGTACCAGCTAAGGTGTTATATTTACAAAATGGATTCGCTATGGCTTGCTCAGTATTTCAAAACATCAGACATTTGGCAGTCACATAATGCTGTGTGCTCCGTTACAAAAATATTTAAAAATACTTACGTAGAATATTAAGAAAATACTAAGTATTTAGCAACAGATGCGTAGTGATTCTATTGTTATGGTGTAGTGAAGTGAAGTCAAAATAACTATCAGTATCTACCTACCTTCTTACGATTTTGAATAAATATTTTGTTGAGCAGATATAGGTAAGTGGCATGTTATAATAAATTTATATGTAGGTAGGTTTTATACCTACCTACAGGTACTTTACCTACAGATTTTATAAACTCATCGTCACTACGCACACGAACAACTGACAGACCATTCATAAAAATATCTAGGTAGTATTTGATCACAACACAAAAATAATAAATCAACATTACGAAAAATCAAACCAATCTAGTACCAAATATGTCTCGTAAGTGATTGTGTGCTTATAATATCTACCAATGGACATCATCCCACAACATGGCATCATTTCGAAATGATAAGAAATGCGGCGGCCATATTGTATGGGAGCTTTAGAAAGCGCATGTGCGTAGAAAGCGCGGGACGATCAGCGAATGGGATGCGACCTTCGCGCCCGCCATTGCAGTAAAGGCGGGCACACATGTCACGTCGCGCATTTCAATGAAATTAATGATCGAACGTGTAAGGGATTCACCCGTTATTTTGGTTTATAAAATATGGCTGCTTTTGGTTTGGTTACCAAAAAATTTGTACCTACCTAGGTAGGTACTGTACCTACCTTCTGCTTAACCATGATTAAGTAAGTAGGTATATATTATATATTATCTTATAAAAGATGTCCCTCTTTTTATTATAAGTATTCATAAAGATTGAAAAGTTGTAGGTACCTACTTAGGTAATACTTCCTTATAACTTTTTAAAAACTAGACTAAGTACTAGACGAATACATAGGTAGGTACTGCTCGCCTACCATTCTACTATAGAAACACCAGTATAGTCAGGCTCAACAGTGTAAAAAAGTATTACCTAAGTAGGTACCTACAGTACCTACTTAGGTAATACTTCCTTATAACTTTTTAAAAACTAGACTAAGTACTAGACGAATACATAGGTAGGTACTGCTCGCCTACCATTCTACTATAGAAACACCAGTATAGTCAGGCTCAACAGTGTAAAAAAGTATTACCTAAGTAGGTACCTACAGTACCTACTTAGGTAATACTTCCTTATAACTTTTTAAAAACTAGACTAAGTACTAGACGAATACATAGGTAGGTACTGCTCGCCTACCATTCTACTATAGAAACACCAGTATAGTCAGGCTCAACAGTGTAAAAAAGTATTACCTAAGTAGGTACCTACAGTACCTACTTAGGTAATACTTCCTTATAACTTTTTAAAGTGTAGGTATTTACCTGATACTTGCTTTCTACTAACTTATTTCTTGTCTAATAGAGTTAGGGTAAAACCGGAATAGATGTCCTAATTTTTGGAGTCATAATAATTTTAAAACGAATTATTTATCATGAATGATTCCTATAAATATAACTAGCTTGATCCCTTAAATATAATATGTACCTAATTGTGAGGACAACAAAAACAAGTGATTATGATTGCATAATCATGTTTTTGTTGTTCTAACAATTACCTAAGTACCTACTTAGGTACTATATTTTGCAGAAATAGAGATTTCGCGGACAAATTTTTTGAGGATACCTACCTAGGTACCTAGATCTATGCGTATTTATATGGATAGGTAGGTATGTAGATACCTACCCCACCGTCAAAATGCTGTGAAGGATAGATGTGTCTAGTGTAGGCTAGATGTCTTATAGAATAAAATAAGTGAAATACCTACACAGTTTCACAATATTATATTTATATTTACACCTTTTAATAAGTATAACTGGTAAGAAAATTACAGATTAGGTAAGTAACTACCTACGTTGCAATTGCAGCCATTATCAATGACGACGTTTGCACCTTTTTTGCTAGAACTTTTCTGAGCTTATTATCTAGGGTTGCCTCGGTCATGACTTTGACCAAAAGTTCGTAGAAAATATTTATTCTCTACTTACCTAGTTCTTTAGCTCTGGCCACAGATAAACCTCAAGCTTGGTTGACAGACTCTGAATTTTGTTCAATAAAACTTTTACTTAAACCATGCACTACAAGCCATTTGGATATCATGGACAAAATTGTGTTTTAGGATTTTGTAAAATGGTAGACTAATATACCTACATAGGTATGGCTCGACTATTTGGGGTTAATCCTGCGTCTCCTAGCTCCAAATGTGACTTACTAAACTTTTTTTATTTTCTAAGCCTAAACTAAGATGGTCTCATTAAACAAAACAAAAGCGCGTAAACTGCATATCGCCTTCGTAATGTCCGGGATGAAATCCCAAAATGTCGCGATATTTTGTTGATTAGTTTTTATCAATTTCGTTGGAAGCTGATTTATATTTCTTTTGTAGTCCACGAGCATATACTTGAGGTCGTTCTTCTTCTTTTCTTTTGTACTCTCGTGGCATGGTTCATCTACAATAAGTAGTTGGTACCGAATGGTATCTACTAGGTACTTATAAAGATATGTACCTACTGAATAGTAAATAAGTAGGTCCTATACTTGTGCCAATTTTAAAGTCTCTAGAAATACTTAAAATATGTAAAACATACCTAATAGGTATTATAAGTTATAACCATTTAAGTATAACAACAAAACATGTGTAAGCAATGGTTTGAGCTGGCCGCTAATGTTTGTAGTTAGACAGTAAGTAAGTCAAACTTTAACTTCTCTTGTAGGTATACCTAGTCTTGCCATAAATATAGTAACAAGATTTTTTTCTTTATTTTGCTTTAAACTTTGATTACTGTAATGTGTGTAAGTTAATACATTAATAAGTATAATAACATTAAAATATAATAATATGAAGCTCATTCAAAATGATCTCCATTGGCTTTAATACAGTCCTTTAAACATTGGGGCCAGTTATCAGTAGAAACGCACTCGCTCCATGGGAAAATTCTTCACTGCCAATCTTATGGATCTTAGGGACTCTTTAGAGCATGTCATACTCTCTAAAACTGACCATAAATTATAATCCAGCGGATTAAGATCCTAGATGACGGCCACGCACGCTTGGGTGGATCGAGCAATATGACCCGGTGCTGAGTCTTGCTGAAAGAACCATTCTTGGTTATGGAACATGGTGCTGTTAAAAGGCTTAAACACCTTCTGAAGAATCGTATCTTGATACACTTGTGCTGATGTTTTGACACCATTTTTACAAAAATATGGCTGTCACTCCTTGATAGCTAGACCCCACCAAACCATCACTGAAGTTAGATAATGTCCACGTTGTCCTCTGCTGGCTAATTGGAAAGCTTCTATAGAGCTTTGAGCATAAACTTGGTCATTCTGCTTCTTAAAACATTATTCAATAGTAAAAATTCGCTCATCAGTAAATAACATTTTCTATGACTTCCCTTTGCGTCCCGCTTAAAAAGTTGTTTTGATTTTACCATATTATTCATTTTTAAATTATCTGTTAAATAATGACCAGTGCGTCTCTTATAGTCCTAAGTCATCTTTTAAAATACGCGACATGGTTCTAGCTGCTATATTCATTTTTCGAGATAAAATCTTTTGCTTTCGGACAGGATTCTTTGAATTCTTTCCTTCACTACTTTGATCGCCTTTTTCGTACAAATACTAAGTACATGGACGGCAAGTCCTTTTTGTCACAAACAGAGAAAGTTTCATTGTATCTATCAATAGCCCGGTACACAAACAGTCGGCTAATACCAAGCGGATGGAGAGTTTCAAAAATTGCATTTGGCACCATACCTACTTTGTGTAGCTATCACAGCAATTCGGTACCTACTCTTTATCACCCACTCCATTTTAATATTATAAATACATTTAAACTGATTGGCGCGAAAATGAGAAAACAATGAATATTCATATAAGAATGACAGATTCCAAATTGAAATGTAATAGGTATTATTTTTTTTTTTATTGTAACAGTCGGTATTTATGGCTAGACTAAGTAGGCATACGGTCTTATTGATTTCAATTTGACATCGTTTGATATAGGTAGGTACGTGACATAAGTACTTAGTCAAAATAGATTAGGTATACTTAGCCACAATCTGGAAAACTAGACTACTAGACGAATACATAGGTAGGTACTGCTCGTCTACCATTCTACTATAGAAACACCAGTATAGTCAGGCTCAGCAGTGTAAAACACATGAAAACATAGTAAAAACCTGTCTTTAAAGGAGTCTGCCCACTATACCGTCTCATACCATAACCGTGCCAGGAACGTATCAGACACGAAAAACAACACGATACGCCCTGCTATAGGAGTCTGCCCACTACACCGTCTCATCCCATGGCCGTGCAAGGAACGTATCAGACACGAAAAGCAACACGATCACATTCTGTGCCCGTATACATCCCGTATGCAACCCGTTGTTGTTGCCCGTATGTAATCTGGGATGCCAAATCCACAAAAATCGATAGGAAGGGTTAATAAAGGCGTTTGCAACGCCTCTACAATGGTCATCATAAGCGCTTATAACCCGTATGCTCACCGTTTCGCCGCATACGCACATCGGTTCGACACGAAGGATATTTATACAAATACTTATCTAAGACTAAAGCTACATAGGTAGGTAACAGATTTTTCAATAAGAGGATTGTTAAATGTATAAATGTAACGACGATTATTCCAAATCGTGTGAAAGGTTGGAATATGTAATTATTAGGTATACTTGAATAACTAAATGTTCATTGATTTTGTTTGTTTATTTTCCAAAAACAAGTAGGTAACTAATACTTTAAAAAGAGTTAGTTTATTAATGTGTTATTAGAGCACTTATACTAAACGTTAAAGAAAACAAAAATTAAATCCTAGACATCAATTCAGCAACTAGAACTGCGCGCCTACAGTGTTTCAGGCGTAGGTAATAAGTAAGTAGGTACCTACCTATGTTTTGAATTGCATTTATGATTATGTTTTCTTAAAAAGTTATATTTGTATTATGTATCTATTATAGTGCCTTATTTGTTTTTTGGCATTAATCAGTTTTCCAGATATGTCTTTTCTATTTTAAATAGATTTTATGCTGATCAAAACTTTTAGTGATAAAATTATATGATTTAATTAATAAGTAGGTACATCGATGGCGTAGTGGTTAGTGTAACCGACTGCCACGCCTGAGGTCGCGGGTTCGATTCCCGCACAAGTCAAACATTTGTGTGCATGAACGGATGTTTGTCTTGGTCTGGGTGTTTCTATGTATAATATGTATGTATTTACAAAAAAAAAGTATATAAGTATGTTTATCCATTGTCTAGTACCCATAGTACAAGCTCTGCTTAGTTTGGGCTAGACGGTGTTGTGTGTATGTGGTAGAATATTATTATTATTATTATTATATTATAGATTTTACACTTATAAAGATAAAAAGATCATCATATAAATCTACATAATTTATTACATTTGCCTACAATTTACAACCCCGCTTGATGTTTTACCATTTAACACGAGTAGGTACCTACGCAGAATGTACCCACTTCCTTCTAGTTGGTTGATTCATTATGCTTAGGCGTATCGTAAGCTTAATTTATTTATTAAAAAGCACTACTTATTATAGAAGTAACGTTAGGTACTTACACAACATTCTTAATAAGTTCTAGTAAATAAGACACCCCGACATACAGTTTTATGTGGGGATGTTTTTATCGTGGCCGTCGATATAGCTTTTTTATTATTATGGCAGACGTGTCCCGTCCGCTACCGTCTACTTTAATTATTTATATGCTCTATAAAAAGCGTACACCCAATAGAATACTTTATATAGCACGGTTTTTCATAGACTAACACTATCTTAAAGAAATTGTTGCTAATATTGTCAGCCAATCTTAGTAGTTAACATAGGTACATTTCACCGCCTGTGATCTATGTTTTTATCTTGATCTGCCTTTCAGAAACAAGGTGTACCTAAGTTGTGTTCTGCAATACTGTAGTCTAAACCCGTATCTATTATATATTATGTATGTATTTTTTTCCTGTATAATAATACATAAATCCATAGTGTATATTTTAAAGGGATAGCTAGAGGCACCTAACTACCGACACTCATTTTTCGAAAGCTCTGATTTAAATTCCTTCACGATAGTCCGAGCCTATTACCATATTTCGGACACAGTTCCAGAATTTGTGCTGTTATTGATAATTTCTGAACAGAAAAATTCAATAACACCTTGCCTGACCGATTAATTAATCTGAGACCTCATGCAAAGCGGTCGCATAGATAGGTACCTACACTATCGTTGCGCCACCGAGGCAGTCAATATGATTAGTCTACTTCGAATATATCTTTTAGCATATGAACCTAACCATTCCATAATATTACTAGATAATACAACTGCAGCACAAATACCAGATATTCGTATAGAAATCTAGATCTAGTTTTTGCAGTTTTTACGGTAACTGCTCTACACGTGTTCGGTTGCCGAGATGGCAGTAACAAAGAAGCCAGCGCCTAAAAAAGGCCAACTGAACCAGAAGACTGGTAAGAAGGGAGTCAAAGGTGGCAAAATCCGCGGTAAAGGCATCAAGCGGAAGATCAATCTTAAGTTCACGATCGACTGCACACACCCTACTGAAGACAGCATCCTTGATGTAGGAAACTTCGAAAAATACCTGAACGAACATGTCAAAGTTGAGGGTAAAACAAATAACCTCGGCAATCACGTTGTCATCGCGAGGGACAAGACGAAGATCACCATCAACGCAGACATTCCCTTCTCAAAGAGGTATCTGAAGTACCTGACAAAGCGTTACCTCAAGAAGAACAACCGCCGTGACTGGCTGCGAGTGGTGGCATCCGCCCATGAGTCGTACGAGCTACGTTACTTCAACATCAACGCTGACAGCGACAATGAAGATAATGAGGATTAAGCTGTTGCCACAATAAAATAGTTTTACAATAAAAAAGAAATAGTTTTATACTATACGTCTTAACGAATAAGCGCTGTTTTGCACTTCGTTAAGCTAGTTCTTACGTACCAAACAATCGAATTATCCTTATTAATTAAATTATTATCTACACTTATATAATCAATATTTGAAAAAGTAACGACTGATCAGATTCTATTCTTATCAAACCACCACCGTATGCCCTTCTCTCATAAAATAGCTTGAAATCTGAAGAACAACTAGCTTAAAAAACTAAGTCTAGGCGTGTTATTGCTTGTAAAACATAAGAAACAAATTAATCGAACAGGTTAAATTAAATGTCTTACTCTAATATTGATCTGCATTCCAATCAAGTATGTTTTAGACTATATAAATCAATACATGCATAGCTTGCCGCGTCTTCTGCCTGAACTATTTGAATTCGATACAAAATAAACAATGTTGTACCTACAGCTACCTAATGAATCCAACATGTGTTTGCCAAACAAAGGAAATATCTAGAATGACAAGTATAAAAATTCGTGTAAAATAAAATACTTATAGATGAATAGTAAAAGCCCTTAGAGTTCGATAAAAATAGTTAAAAGCTAAGTACCCGCTCGTACTCAGGTTAGCACCTCTACAGCACCAGCTCTCTTCAGGTCCTTATAAACAACTATGACAGTCGATATTGGAAAATCAAAAATATCGTAATGTCATCACTAAATTATTCTAAGTAGATCAATGCGTTCGGGACTTTGTAAGAACTCTCTGTCTAGATATAGGTACCCTAGTTAATATTATCGGACTCCGCTTGAGTTCTACCTGTAAAGACTGTAATACATGTGTGATGTATCTACTAATGCGTATATGTACTATAGCAACTTTCACATTCCTACCTACTTATCCATTTATATAGATCCCATCTTATTTTGGTACATCTGCTTTTATGTCCCCTTCAATTTGCTCTTTGTCATTTATGATAATGCAGTTAGGTGCTTCAAATTTAACTGCATCCTCCGCATTATGTCCCCTTGGTAAGGAATTACATAAAATACATAGATAGATTGGTACCTACATAAAGTTGCAAGGGAGAGTTTGGTGTGATGGGAATACATCGAACTAGTGAACTGATTAGTTCTGGCTTACGCGATATGTCGTAAAAGATCCGTAAACCACTAATTTGAGATTTACGGTGCCGTAAATAATGTTTGTTTGGCTCTGTTGTGGTAGGTAATACGTCACTGTCATATTATATTGTAATGGCCATAAATTAGACATTTTGATATACCTACTTACACAATACATTTGTTCAGCTGAACTAAGATGATGATATGAAAAGGAAACTTATATTTTATGATGAAATTGGGTCCAAAACTTTTTGCGGCAAAAGAGCACACAAGGATTACGATACTCGGCTTCGTCACTTCTCCTCAGTGACTGCATCTAACGCCAACGGTAGAAGCAGTATTACGTGGTTAGAAGCTCAAGTTTTCTTAGTAAAAAAGAATCCAACAATTAAGTACGTTAAATGTCGTATAATTAAGCGTCGAAAATGTCGCCGTGAATCGATAATGAAGTAGGTACCTTCCCAGAAACCTATCGGTAACCTTCTAAGTGAAAATATGTATTATATTAATATACTTACAAACAATTAAATAAGGTATAATTATAAAATATATGTAGTATGCTTCTTCTGTTAATTATTTTCTTGGGCATGCAATAAATTAATTACATGCCAAGTCGGTTTTTAGAAATAATAATTACGTTCAATTCTTGACTTGGTACCTACTTGAAATAAAAAGAGACAATTGTAGTAAGTAGATAGGTACCTATACCTATATAATTTAATTGACTATGATCTACATAAATTAAGTAGATATCTACCTTAACGTTCATTATATAGGATGACGCTTACAATATTTGGGAAAATCCAGAGCGAACAGATATACCTAAGACAAATAAGGATAAATATTCTGGGCTACGAAGCTCAGAATCTTAGAAATGTAGGTATAGTGAATTAGAGATATCGTTTTGTAATCATGATACCTATTCATTAATGTAGTAAATCAGGATTTGCCTCAGATATTACGCAATAAGTAATATGTTGAATTCATTGGCTCCTATAACTGTCAAACTATGAAAGAAACGGGCTTATTTATAGATTGCAACGTTCTCAACAGATTTTGATTATTCTTTCTTTAATTTAATGCACCGACTCCACGTTAGTTAGACTCGATCGGGATACCTAAGTTAATACAAAACATAACTTTTGTTTTACACTCTTCAGTGTTTTAAAGTTGGAATAGATACCTATGTTTTAAACAAGACTCTAATTTTTTATTCAATTACGTAGATAATAATTATACTTCTTTATTTATACTTACGTCACGTTAATTCACAAGTCTGAAAGTAGATAGATAGTATTTTCCTTTTTGTAAACACATGATATTCGAAAAGCGATTAGGTAGCACTAAAATTTATAGTGTTTGCGATATTAGGTTTAACCCAAACATTGTTATTTAAGTAGATTGTGTTGTTTTTGTTTTTAAATACAATTACCGCAGAAAGGGTAATCCGTGTGTTGAGAAAGACTTAATGAATATTAAAGCAAAAAGGCACAAAATGAATCTGGCTGCACCTTTTGTTCTTTGTTTATAAATTAAAAAAGGCGTAAAATAACACAAATGTTTGTCTATGTGGGATCGCGTCAACAACACTTAGCTAGCTCATTGGCATTGTCAACATAGCGACGTAGGGCATTTGAAGCAGTAGCTCCATCCACTGCCAGTCAAACAAACCTTTTATTTTACACATTTCGAACATTAGGTATCTACTGCCAACACTTAAGTTGGATGTAAAGATGTTATTTTTTGTGTAAGTATAAAGTATTATAATAAGTCAGATACTTAGACACCTACTTACGTAATACTTTTCGCACAAAGTAAAAATAAACATATTTGTCTTTTAACTGACTTGACTGACTGACTGACTGACTATTAAAACTGCACTTTAATTTGATTCGCATGTCCTTTTTAACATTGTTATCATATCGCCGACATTGGTGTAGACAACAAACGGCATAGAAATAATGCGACCCATGCCGTATAAAATATCACACAATTTCATGGCTAACTTCTAATTACCCAACCGATTTTAATTCCAATTAGTAACTTTTTGATCACATATCAATTTAGCCAAGATTCTTTTGAATGCATCTTGCTATTGCATATAAAATAGCATACAAAATTATTGCCAACTGACACGTTTTCAAGCAATTTAGATAAATATAGGTAGGTATATCGAATTTTATAATATCTTATTTAGTGGTTCAAGAACTGAAGATGAGAGAGGGCTTCGAAAAGAGTTTCCACTCGATTATACAAAGTTATATCGAGGGTTTACCTACTGCGAAAACCTGCTAACCTAAATTTTTGGCAAAATTTATTTGATTACGCCAAAATTCTTCTTTTCTTAGCTCTTTATACTAGTAAAACCGGCTAAGCGCTACTTTAAATACTATAGAAGATAGGTCATGATAAAAACAGTTAAATACATCAAAGTGCTCAATACTCGATTGCAAAAATATCATAAACGCCGTTGCTAATAATTACTGCAATAAAGTTACAAGTAAAAAATAATGACGGTTCTTATCATCTTTTTATTTTCCAATAATATTAACAAATGTTCTTGTACAACTTCAGTAAATAAAATCTAAAAGAACTTAGTCGTATTTAGCTGCAGCACTCTTTTTATTTCGCGATCGTACCTAATTATACCTACCGCTAAAATCTGATAAGTTACTATTATCACATTTTACATGTATCAAATTATTACAATTTAAACAATATCGTTGAAGTGCAAAAGCGAATAAACGACGAAAACGAGTTTAAGAGATAGGTACATAGTTATCTGGCAAAACGTGGGTGTTATATATCTCTCCCTCCCCCTTAGAGGGGAAAAGTCGTCATGATATTATTTATTAGATTAGTTCACAGTTAACATATAATTTATTATAATTCTATGCATACACGTGTGATCATATCGCCCACTTGCGATGATAGTGTGATATTTCAAAATATTAAATTTTTCCTTTAATAGAAATTCGGAATCGCCATATCGAGATCCATTAGCTACAAAAGCGCGATATTTTTTACATTAAAAATGACGGCGCAATGAGAGAGAGTGATGCAATATACGATATATTACAATTTACAGTGTAGCATTATCTTACTTAGCGGTGTAGTTGACTTCGACAAAGTGACAGCTCAGTGTTGTTGCTCATGTGAAATGCTCTCAGTTTTCGGGAATAACGTTATATTTTAATTTATCACGTTTTTGGAAAAGGTAAGTGTGATTTCGATTGATTTATTTTTTTCGACAGTGATATGTATCCTTATATGACAGTGTACTTGTAAAATTTGGAAAAAGAAGAATTTGGTAGGTTTGTAATATTACATTTTTCTTATTAAAAATATTAATTTAAATGTGATAACTTGAAAAATAACGTTGAAGACGATGAATCATTTGCTTGGTAGCATGATGTGACTCGGTTTATCTGTTGATGTTTATTGTTCTGGAAAAATTTTAAATTCTGTTGTATATTTATATCCACTTATAACGTTGTAGATGCTGAACCATGTAACGAGATTAGTATTATATTAGCAGAAGGGTTCGAGATTTAAATTAATTTTAGAATTAGTAACAAATAAAATGACGATGGTTTTTGGAATTCTGACCACAGTGACATATTGTGTCAATGTGGTCAGAATACCAAAAACCAATCCATCCATGGATTCTATAAAATATTATGGTAATGAGAATGAGATAATTATGAATCCAGAGACAACTCAGTCCAATCGCCGCCGAAGGGATCTACAAGTTCATCATCTAGTAGCTCTACTAGTAGGTACTTCGTCGCCTTCATCGTTCCATGAAGATAGCGACAACTCAGTAAAAGATCCAGATTACCAAATGTATATAAAAGAAAAAGATAATATTTACACTAGACCAACTCAGCGGCAACACGACGACAATGGAGGCTGATTTCCAATTAACTAGTCGAAGTGAAGTAACATCAGCCGTGGACAAACCTGTTGATGTTGTTTTTTATTTTGGCAACTGTGCTGGACAGCAGACGAGTTCATGGTGGCTGGCTTCATGATAATCTTTATGTAGTGCTGAATTACCTAAATATTAAGCGCATTATTTTATTTATTTGATCACCTACAGTTTTTAAATTGTGTTTGATTTTGTACATTGGCTACATGATAGAATAATATAGTACAATTAAATAATTCAATTAAAATAAAAACAAAGCAAAAAAAAAAAATTATACACACAAATTGCAATATGAAAAATAATTAAATCAATATTAAAAGTGACTAATTGTCAGTACTAGGATATTGTATTCATTTAATAACATGAACAATAATCACATACTATCAATTTTAATCATGTAAATAAAATAAATCTAGTATGTCAGGTATAAGACTAAATACAAAATTATTAATTTACTAACTACATGTCAATTAAAATTAAAATATGACATATAAATTTGAAACACAAAAATTAATTAATGAATTAGACTAAAATTACCAACTACAAGTCAATTCAATAAAAAGTCATTCACAGAATAGAAACACCTCTCTATCAGAAAATGCTTTAATTCAGTTTGGAATACACTTTTATATAGGAGCAGTTTAAGCTCGACTGGCAATTTATTATAAAGTTTAACCGACATGTGGGAGGTTCCATGTTTAGTGATATTTAGATGTGGAATAGTATTTGTGTGGAAGTCTGTTCTTCTTGTACTCTCCCTATCAAATCCGCAAAACCATAAAGAGCTATTGCCAAAAATAAGATGTCTCAGTTCACTCCCAAATAGAACGACAGGTATCTATATCCCTGAAGGAAAGAAGTTGCCTGCTAGAAAGAAATCCGCACCAATTCATGTCAACGAGATTTGCTATAGTGACATTTGTGAAAGCTGCTACTAATCAAATTAATTTTGTGGAACAGAAAGATGCAGACAAAATGACTATTAAATTATCTGAGATAAAAGTGTTTAAGGTCTAGAAAGATAAGCCTGGAGCATTGTACTTCAAAACTTTTTACACAGAAGAGTTTAAGTGTTGTTAGATTAAAAATAAGATTGATTTTAGTTATAGCCTCAAGAAAGCTTTCGATAAAAAACTTGGTTTAGTCGATAATAAGAAATAGGAATCACTGATTACTATTCAATAATGAAAATCGATCCCAGGAATGTAATTACTACTTATCGTGATAATAATGTCCTCCAGAAGGAATTTCGGTCACGGCGACCAATCTTAACGGAGACTGGCCAACTGCGCAGGATATATTATAGTGCACAAGTGTGTGAAACTCAATAACTTTTTGTTGGCTCGACTCGGGATTCGAACCCGAGACCTCTTACACAGCAGTCGCATTCACTACCGCTGCGCTACGGAGCATTGTAATATTTAGATATTCAAAACAGTTATTCCTAAGCCTAGGTTGTTATGTTATTAATGTATATTATATAGCGTAGCTATATAGTTTACGTAGCAGATGATTCTCTTAAGTACTTAAATAGTAATTCTTATATATAATAGAAATAAAACCTACAAAATTGTTGATCTTATTATAAAGACTTACTTTAAGTAGAAATTGTTTCTAGGTGCCACTATTTTTATTACTCATTCAAACCTTTTATAAAGGAATATTTTCATAAACAATATTTTATTATCACATACCTCAGTGCTAAGTTAATAATTTCATCGTCTTCAACGTGATATTTTATAGTAACACGCCGTAAATTTTGCATATTTCGAGAACAACGTGATAGTTTGGCGTTTGTTTTAAACTTAATATATTTCTATATTCCGTTTGAAAATTTACATTACATTTACATAAATCATTTCAGGATTAGTTGATCTAAAACACACTGTCACAGTGTTACTTAGCGCAATACTTACAAAGTTAGCAGCGATCAAGTTTGAAAATCGTTTACTGTAAAATCGAGGTTTTTGAGATGTCACATTATCGTCGCAAGGGGACGATATGTGCCTCTCTAATATTTTACAATTTATATAAATCTACAATTTTATATAAATTGTTACTACATATGATCATCATATGATAAATATGTTTGTAAAGTTACCTCTTTATATAACATTACATGACAATTCATGTTTTTGTATTTTATAAGTAACAACTAGAATTACAGGATCAATCTTAAAAAAAAAACTTTACTAATATACAATGATTTATCTACTGTCCCCTATAAGCTATGTTTACACAATACCTAAATACTTTAACCCTTTCGCTGTCCCGTAATAGATAGAATAAAACATCTATTGTTATGCTCATATGTGATAGATACATCGGACAGGGAACTTGTTAAGCTATACCTATTTGAATGCCTTAACACATGAGCTAGTGGGTGCATGAGCTAGTCCTAAAGTAAATGCTGTATTTATTATTAAGTATCTATATTATACTTTAAAGTTCAACTCACATCAATTATCTATTATTTGTTACACTATCTTTCTAATTGCATCCCTGAAAATGTCAAAGAAATAAGCTTATTTCCAGACACATGTGGCGGCCAAAACCGCAATCAATCTGTATATGTAGCCAGCTGCTTTCCTTCTTTGGGCAGTTAAAAAAATGTACCATCTTAAAGTCATAGAACAAAATTTTTGAATCGGGACATTCGCAAATGGAAGCAGATTCTATGCATAGTAGCATAGAATCTGCTGAGAAAAATAACTCTGTTTTTCTATGATGGATTGGATTTCTATTTTCAAGCGTGGTAGACGCAAGCAAACTGTTAAAGTCGACGGGAATCAAATAACAAGAGAAGCGTACCGAGTAAAAGAATTTAAATATGATGAGTTCTTCGACCTAAAGCACCTTGCTAATACTGTTATGAAAAATCGAACGAAGGATGAAAAAGGAAAACAGTTTCAGTGGCTGAAGATAAAGCGTATAAGGTACATAAAAGGAGAAGACGGAAAAATATTTTTCAACTAGGTATGACATGAGCGACTATTTTAATATTTTACAGCTTCGAGAAGATTCATCGCCTGTATCAAGAACAGCTCGAAATAAGCGAGGCCAAAAAGAAAGATCTAATTACTCTCTGTAATAAACTATTAATACCTGAGGAGCTTCACGGTTGGTATAAGAACTTAAAAACAGACAACCAGGTCATTGACAAATTACCTGAACCAGCTATTGATGAGGTTGAAAGTAGTAAAACATACAATGGGCATATAATTCTTTCTACTTTTGGTTATATTTCTTGAAAGCCAATAAATGTTTACAAGTAAAACCAGCAAACTTTTTTCATGGCTACTGGTGATAGAAAATGGAACTTTAACTGCAGAAAGATATGTCACATTGAAATTCTGAATGACTACGTTGGTCTATTTTTACTGGACATGGGCGAGAATGCCGTTTTTATGCAAGACAATGCCCGCTTGCATACAGCTCAGATAGTGTTTGCCTATTTTCAAGAAGTCGGTTTCACACACATGGAGTTGCCAGCACGCAGCCCCGACTTAAACCCCATTGAGCATGCATGGGACAAACTGGGACGACGTGTACGTCAGCCGCATCCGCCGCCAATCACGCTACGTGATATGAAAGAAGCTCTAATAGAGGAATGGCAGAATATTTCGCAGCATCGCCTCAAAAACCTAGTACAAAGTATGCTAAATCGCATAACAGCAGTATTGCGAGCTCGCGGAGGCAACATAAAGTACAAAAATGCGTGAAAACGGCACATCTGTTACCAATCTACATTTACGAAAATACTGGAAAAACTATGCATTTTATTTATTTTACATTAATTAAAATAAAAAGCATGACGTCATTTTTTTTAGTTTAATTTAAGCATATTAAAATATTCTTTAATTTTGTCTTTATTTCATAAAGCTAGGTCAGGTACTTGTGAAAATATTGATGATTTTTTAGCCGACCCGTTTTCTTTGCGGTCCCGTGTAGTTATAGACAATAAAACCTTAATAACAACCAAACTTAAAATTTAAATCAATTATGGTCGAATTTTGACAGGATTGTCTAATGTTATAGGCGCATCCTTGTACAATTTTGCTGTGCATAGTTTTCTCTAGAGAAAAACATGTTTTACAAAAAAGAAGTAGGTATTACAATAATAATAATAACCATTTATTTCGCGTGGCATAGACGCATAGATAATTTACCTTATGGTATTTAGTATAAGGTATAAGTTATCTTAGTGATGCTAGTGCCCATAAGCTGCAGCAATTCCATACTATTACGTGAGCCGTTGCTATAGGTATAAGCATAGGTACGTACTTACGGATACCAGTTAGCACCTTAGGGATAAAAAAGGTTAGGTATTTAGTCAATCAATTCGTTCAGTATTGTTGAAGAAAACAGATTTTATTTTATTTAATATTCATCCGTCGCATTCTTAAAACATGCTAGAGTCTAATAACTAGTGATCGGATAATCAGGCGCTTATATATCTAAACTTCTTCCCACGAAAGAATAATATGGAATCTGAATAAATAAGTAATCCCGGGTTCCGTTGAACAATTGTGTAAAAACAACTATAACAAACTTAATGAAATTATAGCAGTGGTTATTTTGATTTAGTATCTTTATTTTATTCAAAACAAATGGAATATCAATAAAAAAATGATAATATGCACAATGTGGTCAAGTAGTGGAAATTGATTTATCTATCTAAAAGATTAGTGATCGAATCGACTAATTTATTGTATTTTATACGAACAGAAGACTAAAAAATATTACATGTCCGTATTATTCTTTCGTGGGAATAAAAGTGAGGTTTAGGTATATTAGCGCCCGATTATCCGATCACTGCTAATAACGTTGTTACTTGTTACCTATACAATAATATCTAGATACCTTAAAATATTCTTCATAAAAAAGTTTACTTTCGTGATCTACTAATGCTGTACATAATAAAGGTTTACAGAATGTTATTGAATAATGATTTTTTACAATACGTTGATTAGATTTCTTGAGTATTTTAACTTTTCAACGTATTAAGTAAGGCCTTTAGTATTTTTTTAGTAAGAATGTATATTTTTTACTCCAAAACAATACAATACAAATCAGTCGTAGTACCTACCGACCTAATCATACCTATATCTAGATACTATACAAAATATTGAGTAGGTACACACGGCTACACATCAAGTTAGACACCCTATATACGTACGCATAACTACGCTACATACAAAATAGAGAATTGTCGGAAAGGGACAATGCATAGTGGTGTCGATGTAATGGTAAGGATAGAGCATAACAAAAATATAACGGACTCTCTCGCACGATTCGCAGCGTTCAACTTCTAATAGTTCAAAGTCCAAACAGTCTAAGTTGATGTATGTGTGTACATAAGTAGCATCTCCTATATAATTAAGTGGATACCGGGATACAGATATCCCTCAGTTTGAATGCATGTAGAGGCTTGCTCTCCGAGACTGGGTTGCAAACTGTGATATCTGTAGTATGCAGGATACACGAAACATTTTGATAGAGTGTTCCTAGAACCAAGGCGAAATAGAGGCACTACAAGGAATATTAACTAGGCCCCTGATAGGTACCTACCTATATCTATAGTATCCGCTATACTTATTTATTTATGTGCTTAGCACGGACAATTTTGTCTTCTCCAACTTTAGACAAGTACAGCAAAAAAATTGTTGTTACACAACTAACTGTTTGAAAAATCCCAAGTTAAAAATGTTTAGGTACTTCGTGAATGATGTGATTTCAATATGAAAATCGTATCTACTCGTACGTTATTGGCTCTTTAGTTAACCGATCCCGCTCTAAGCTGGACCCGCGGGATGTGTTGACTAGTTCATGATCACTCATGTGTGGAAACTAATTATTCTAAAATCTTTTGCTTTTGCTCTTTGTACTAAAATTTATCAAAGAATATTTATGATTAGGTATACAATATACATACATAGATTTAAACAAATTTATTACAATATCTTCTTCTTCTTAAAGCTTAGAGGCGCTTATAGCCAGTTGCACTCACTGATCGGTTAAGCAACGTTGGGTGCGGTCAGTCTATAGATGGGTAACCGCTTAGTGGTATTTCATCTGAGCGTCTCCGTGCTTCGGAGGGCACGTAAAAAGTCGGTCCCGTTTGTTGTCAAATTGACAGCAGTCGTTAAGCCATGTCGGATGCCGACGGGCGGCTGAACAACTCTTGACAACAGGTTGGCCACTAACCACACGAAAAGAAGAAGACAATATCTATCTTATAGGTACAAAATAAGTAGGAGAATTGTCTTTGGTCGTTCTTGGTGAATTATTTTTTACGTCTCTGGATTGTAAAAGCTGGAAAAAAATGTAAGTAATCCTATTATTTATTATAAATAAGTATAAAAGTAACTTAAAATATTTTAATATTTGTTAAGTAATTTGACGTAAACCGTTAAACGGCTTTGGATGAAATTTGACCCGTGCTAAGTTTCGTCCTAAGGGACATAAACAGCCAAAATAATACAACACAGCATAGGATATTTTTTATTTCGATATCTATTACTATTTATGCGTTCCCGTGAGATGCACACATCTTTACCTAGTCAGCATAAGTAGGTATCTACTATTATCTATATTTATTTAACCTGAGCCTCATACCTTACATTTTACTGATCTGATATGAGTGCGTAAAATTATGGTAAACTAAACACAGTCTTATTACTCCTTATTGGTATGGTAATTTCTTCGCGGCGCTCAAATGTCAGAACTCCGAGTAAACGGTTAGGTATTCAGCCATAGGTATCTTGTTAGATTAAAAGCCGTCGCCGATGGTAGCGAGCCTATGTATTATCGAATATCGCGTATAATTGCAGACCGTGCTGCAATTATACGCGATATTTGATAGATGAGTTTCCATATGGAAAATCTATAACACGCTGACAACAAGGCAACGGATTCGATCGGGAGTTGCGTATAGGTAGGTACGTTTACGTAGCCGTACATATTTAGAAGATCAAAATATAAGGCAAAGGTTTCTATAATATATTATGCCTAAAGCGAATTTAATCGAAGTCTTTTTTAATCATAGAAACGTTATCATTGAGATTAATACCCCAAATAGAAAACACAAAACAGATTTTAACAGTGGACCACAGTGCTGTTTTATATACCCTATCTATGTAAATAAATTAAATTTGTTATTTGTTGAATACAATAAGTATATGGTGGACATTCTTACGTTTATAGTAGGGTATGCGCCTATTGTTATAGTCATAAATAATTCCGGACAAACAATCTCGAAATCCAATTTTGTTTCGTATAAAATTTACGAGCAAGGCGCACCATAGGCACGAAGCATTATGCAAGTCATGCAATTTTCTTCCCAAACTTTATTCTCTTTTTTATAGGCGTCTACTTGAGTAATGAAAAACTATTAAAGTGGTCGTGTGGGGATAAACCGAGGGTCGTTGGGACCTTCCAGTTTTATTATGGCTCGGCGAATGGCGTAGCGCTATTTTTACAACCTTGCCAATTTCATGAGCCCCGCTAAAAGATGGCAACCCACGTTTACGCGTTCAAGTAAATATGTGTAGATACCTATACACCTATAAATATAGGTATCTTCTTACTTGAGTCTTACGAATATTGTAGCAGAATGCCTACAAATGAAAATTGTCGTGCAATTGCCACAAATTTATCAGATAGGTAGGTGTGAACTTTATTTAGATAAATAATTAAAAATGCACTACCTAATGCATATTTGACACAGCATTCGTTTTGGTGTTAACATTAAAACGTTTATTCCATGTGTGCGTATCGAAGCGTCTACTGCGCCGTCCGCGTCGGTGTAGTCGAATTCATACTTAGATTGAGAAGAAATGCGGGCAACGTTAATTACCTACATAGGTACAAAGGTATTCTTCTGTTTTCTCACTGAGTAATAAAACCAAATCAAAAAGAGAAAGCAGGTACTAATATAAGATCATGACTTCATAGATAAAAGCCTAATTATTTCTTTCGCACATATAGGAGGATCTAAGACCAAATTGATAGTTTTTAGAATGTTTGTCAGTCTGTCTTCATATTAAGCGCATTAAACAAGTGAGAAACGTCAATGAATTGCCGTAAATCTTTGAGTTCGAAAAAATTGGTTCAAGTTATATGCAAAGGTCACGTGATACCACGCGACCTTGAGGTCAGAGGTTAAAGGTCATAGTCAGTTTGGGGGTATATCGACTATGCTGAATCGAATGGCGTTGACCGCGAGTCTCTAGCTCTTACAGTTCTTGAGTTGAAAGTTGTATAACAGACGGACGGACGGACGGACAAAGCTGGAACTCTAAAAAACTAAAACGTAGATATCACTCAACAGGTTTCGAGGCGATTTTCGCAGTTTGATATTCGACTTTAAATTATGCCACGTTTCATGTAATTATTTATTTAAGTATTTAGGTTTTGGAAACTTACAGCTATTGACGATATGTGAGAATAGTATTACTAAGGCAAAGCTTTACTATGGTAGCACTTTTATATTATGGTAGAAGCATAATATGAAAACAAGCCATGTGTACGCTTTCAAAGTACTACTATGGTAACAAAATGCTAAATGATAACATATCACTATAGAAAATAAAAAATGTAGGTACATAAAAATATTATTAAGCATGCACCTAGTATCAAGAATGATGTAGCAGATCCAGAGATAAGATGCATCTTAGTGTACACAGCACATAAAACGTAACGTGCTTGAGAGGCACGGAGGGCGTTAGTTGTAGCCTCGTCACCCGTGTGGGATTTGAACTCACAGCACCCAAAGTAGTGGCATGTTGGATGCTGTGAGTTCGAATCCCACACGGGACAAAAAAATCAGTGATCCACTAATGGTTGTCTTTGAGTCTGGGTATTCTATTTGTCTGTTGTTTGATCGTTTTTTATAGTCGCCCTTTATAGCGGCATTATCCCGTGTGCGGGAGTTTCTTTATAAGCAAAATATGGAAATAATGTGGCAGGCAAACCAGTTAACTAAGGCGGACGAAGTCGAAGGAAAAGATTACTGATCTACGAGTACATACTCAGATAAGTTAGTACCTACAGAGACTAATTAACAGTAAACATTCGTGTAGGTATGTCATTAGTAGATAGATTACAAAGCCTATCTGTTCCATTACTCCATCGATTCTCAGCGTCCTAGTCCTCTGGGAAAACAATGGCAAGGGTAATTTCAGAATCCAAGTGTCCATGGGATGAAGTGCCCCTTAAATGCTTGGTATACTGCTTTTGGATCTAAACAGTGATGGTAAACCCTGGAAAAAAATTAAGATATCTCAAACAATTCACGAATCACAGGCACCCATCTCTCCAGTTTCTAAAATGCAGATCAACATTAAAATTAAATTACGGGCGGTCTAACGAAAGTAAGGTGCTGTCGTTCGCTGAGTAAATTAGTAACAGTTAAATAAATCTCGAGTTTTATTTTGACAGGTAGGTACTTAGTTGATCGATCTTTCAGAAATTCTTAGATTCGGCCGCTGATTTAAAGAAGTATGTAGGTACAATTATAACAAACTAGCTTCTATCCACAGTAGTGTTTCCGTGGGTATAACTGAACCGTGCGTTTTTATTTGTTGAGGTAAACAAACAATGGTTTTCAATAATATGTAGCATATAAGTATACCATAATAATTGTATCACCAGTGATATTTACTATATACCTATTAAAACATATTTTCACGGGATAAAAGTCCTATGTCTGTACCTATACCTACCTATACAAAATGTCATGTCATACCATTTTTAGTATGTAAAAGAAAGCCAAACACTTTGGCATTGATCTTACTACCATTATGAAGCTGAAGAAATTGTTTGATTGTCAGTTTGAGGCATTTTTAATTTACTTTATTGCATTTTGGTGCCAATTTGTTGAGAATGGTTAAGTCTATCTAATATCACGTTGCGACTCAACTCAGGCATTATTCTTAGTACCTAGTGTCCTGTCTTTAAAACTTCACGCGTAGAACGTTGACAAAAACACAGGACACGGACGAAGCTGCGGCTAGGAGCTAGATAATATGGTAAACGGTAACAGTTGTTCATGGATATTGCTATGTTACCGCTTAAATAAAATACACAGATTGGCGCCTGTTTATCTTCGAAGGAATAGGTTGAAGTGTATTATACCCACACTAAGGCCCCACGTAATAAATGTCTATTTAGCCTAATCTATAAGTACTTAATATTATAAAGCTGAAGAGTTTGTTTGTTTGGTTGGTTGAACGCGCTAGTCTCAGGAACAACTGGTTAAAATTAAAAATGTATTATAGTGTTGGATAGCCTATTCATCGAGGCAGGCTGTAGGCTATATAAAATCACACGTCACGAGCAGCAGGAGCGGAGTATCAATTAAAATCTTGCAAAAACGGGGAGAATTCTCTTATGTTAAGCAGACGAAGTTGCGCGACTCAATTAGTTATTTATAAAACGTACAACCATTAATACACATACTTATGCAATATTAAATTATCGTTGTTTATATATATCTGATATTTACCTATGACTAAATAGGGACCTTATGTAGGTACCTACTAACTCTGCTGTAGGTATCTATACTCCATTTGTTTAGGTATACTTAAGTACCTTAGTACACTTAAGTAAGTAAAGGTGGCACTTAAGTAAAGGTAAAAAATCTTGACTCTTTAAGGTTTACAGAATTTATTCTCAAAAAAGACTCATAAGCCACTTACATGAGAACTTATTTTAGCTTAAAGATAATAGAATTTTCATACAATGGTCGTCTGAAACATTTATGTAAATATTTAATGAAATTACAATTAATATATTTTAAGTGAGAAACGAGCGGTTGTTTATAATATATTGAGATAATGTGTCTTTACACAAACACATTAAACAAATAAACTAGGCACTGCTTAAACTAACGGTTCAATTGATTTAGTAATCGTTATTGTTGTATTTACATTGATCTTAAGCAGTATTTTTATTTTAAATTGAGCTTTTAGATAAAAAGACACATCAAGATTGTTTACCTTTAATTAAGTACCTAAACAAATGGAGTATAGGTTCCAAATTACAGAGCTTTCAATTTAATGGGCAATAACAATATTTACCACATTAAAAGGTGCAGAATCTTCCTATTGTCGTCTCTAGGAACGCGTATTAATAGGTAGGTACTCCATTCCGTTACTAATACCTAATTAAAATTTTTCAATAACACATCGCCCGACCTATGTACCTACCTATGTATAAATTATTGAAGATATGTATGTTTGCAATTTAAGATTGCAAACATACATATCCCATAGGACCAACGAGTGAAACCGGTGGCTCTAATCCCAGCCATCACACTTGTATGTAGCTTGGATCTGACACGATCTTTGCTTTTAAAACTGATTGTGTGTCGTATATGAATGGATGCAGAACGCCGGCTGGCGCCAATTGTATGCCTCGGTAATCCTATCGGTTCTATTGGATCACAATCTGTTTAAGCACAAAGGATAAGTTTGTGCCTAAATACCTAGATTAGAACCTTGGTTGTATTCCTATGCAGGCCGGGAGAAGTGTTAGCGGGATTTGTGTTGTTTAATTCTTAGTACCTACCGGTATAGAGGAATGAAATATATGTGGAAGACGACAATAGGTCCTGCACAATGATATTTTAAGCTACGGTACGGCCAACACAAAAATACTAACATACATTACAGTGTCTATAAAGAGTAGACAAAAAATGAGGACGCCACTGTCGTTCACCTGGCATCCCCAATACTATGTAATAACTGGTTTTGATACTTGCTAATTACTGTAATATTGGCATAAATTTTTGTGATGATACTAAGGTAACTTAGTACTTCACATAACTACATTACAGCTTCTGGTTCAATAGAATAAAAAAAAATAGTTTCAGTGAAATATTTATTTTCTAAAATTAGTCATCCAATATGTCAAAATCTAAATATTCGACATCAGACATGTTGTCGTCTATCTCCTCAGCAGAATCTTGGCGAGAACTATTTGGCAGGCAGGAATCTTCTGATTCTGTCTCAGACTCACTGCTGCTATCGTCAACAACTCTTATAATTAATTCCTCTATATTTTGATATAGCTTGGGGCCGCTTTCATAGTACTCCTTTTCAATCTTTTTGACATGGTCACAACATTATTTCCAATCTGATGGAGTTATGGAAGCAGAAGCTTCTTCGGTTAATTGTTTTATATCTCTGGACCCAACATTTTGTGCTGCCACTTTTCTTTTTGCCAAATACCATATTAGTTCAATTGGGTTCAGGTCGCAGTGATAAGGTGGCAGCCTTACGACTATATGCCCGTGCTTGCTTAGTAACTCGTCAATTTCATAAACTGGTTCTGATTTTTTTTCACCAAATCTAATAGCATTGGTTTTCGTAGGTTTGGTTCAAAATAATATTGTTCTCTTCCAGCCATCATTTGATTGTATGATATGTTGTGGGAGCCAAATTTTTTACAATAGAATGATACGGCGCGTTATCCATTACAATTATGGAAGGATATTCCAGATTTGGGTTGAGCTTTTCTGTTACCCACTTCGTAAATTTGGTTCTGTTCATTTCAGAATGATAGTCTTCCTGTTTGTTAGTACCAGTGAAAATGAGAAGAGAGTTCGGCACAAACCCTTTTTTACTTCCTGCGTTGATAAGAATCCATCTTTTCCCTTTAGATATGTATATCTTGAATTACTCCCTCGGTATCAATTGATTGCCAACATTTTTTAAATTTATATGATGAGTGAATGTAACTATCATCTAGATATATGATATCTTTTTGCAATTCTTCAGATAAGTTACAATTGTCCATAATAACTTCTAAATATTTTTTCCTTTTGATACAAATATTAGTGTTTTCCATCAAAGCTTTTCTGTTTGATTTACATTTTATGTATTTAAAACCAATAGATTTTAAAATTTTGTGTAAGTGCGCTCGACTTCCATTGAAACCAAGGTCTTCCCTTACCATGTCAAGTATTTTGTTAAGTATAGGGACTTCTTTTTTTACACTATAGAAGTAATACACTTTTTGTCAGAGTGCACACTGATCAAAATCGTCTAACTCTTTTCTTGGGCGTCCTTTCTTATGTTTAGCAGGATTACTAAATTTTCCTTTATTTTTGGATCCTTCTAAAACTATTTGTCGCACCGTACTCTCGGATTTACCTGTAAATAATAATTATAATGTCATAAGTATCAAAACCAGTCACACACACTATAAATATTTGTTGTATGTTTATAACTTCAACGGTATGTATGAAAGTAAATATTTCGTGATAAAACCATTTTTGGATAAGATATTACTATTTAAAAGAGTGTAAAGTGACATATTATAAGTATTACATAAATCAAAACTAACTAGTCAGATCCGCTGTTCGTTTATAAACGTCTTCCATCTCCATGAGTAATCTGCCGGCTTGGAATTCGGCTAAACATCGCATGAAGACTTTATATACATATATGACTTCGCGAGTGCCGCTGCGTATTGTCATATTCATTGTGAACATGTATGTATGAAGCTTTTGGATAATTTCAAGAAAACTTTAGAGAAATAGCGAACAATACATTTGTTTACATTGCAGTAACAAGCTTGACATTTAATGTAGTGTTGTCAGGCTAGCCACAGAATAAAGTTAGTTCCGCAAAAAATAATTCCTACATACTCTTTATAGACAGACTATAATATATCTTTCGACTCGTTGGCCTTACTATAATATGTAGATATGTTACTTTCATAGTAATGGTGGCCAAAAATGTTGTGGTGATAGACTATTTTGTGAATGCATTTGTGTTGATAATGTTAAATTATACCTAGGTAGCGCACTAGTTATGGCAAGAGCTTAGAAGAAATATACAATTAGATATAGGTATATATATATAAATATACAATACTATAAATTGCGCTTTAAATGTACCTATTGCTATGGAATTAGTTGAGTTGAACCGATTTTGTTTAAACGCCTTCTACACGGTCGGGTCAGCGGCCCAACTCAACTAGGGTCACGTCAAATTTGGTTGAGTTGACTCCAAAATATACCGTTTGGTCGTTGGTTGGTCAACCAAATTGAGTTGACATCCAAACGACCTTAATTGCCAGCGCTGCGCTCGCAACGAAGGGCGAATAGAGGGCGTTGTGTTGACAAACCAAACGTGTGGATGCTTGTTGCCCGACTGCCCATATTCATTTTGATCAAGACGTCGCGCAAAGTGGACGTGTAATTGCGAGCGAGCGTGCAACATTGTCGGAGTTTTTAGAACTATACAGAGATCTTCCCTGTTTGTGGGACTTAAGTTCTCATGATTATAAATAATATCAGCCCTGTATTATCCTGCCTGCCTCCTGCCTCTTCTCACTGTAAGAAGAGTTAGGCTATAGTCCACCACGCTGGTCTAGTGCGGGTTGGCAGACTTCACATATCGTCGAGAACATTATGGAGAACTCTTAGACATGCAGGTTTATTCACGATCTTTTCCTTCACCCTTAGAGCAAGCGATAATTAACTATTAAATACACATAATAATATAACTTCGAAAAGTCAGTGATGCGCGCCTTGGGTTCGAACTCGAGACCTCTGCGTGGTAGTCCAACAATTTATCACTAGGCTATAAATAAATCTACCTGTATACTACCTTACAATACTACAAACAAATATTAAATCAAAGGAATTAATAAAGCGGAATTTGAAAATAATAGTTAGAAATTATTAAGCGCTTGGCAAATTGGCAATAGCAAGCGTTAGATTTCTGCTTGTCTCTTCACTAATTGCTATTATCAATTTGCCAGGCGCTTAATAATTTCTAACTATTATTTTCAAATGCCGCTTTATTAATTCCTTAAATTTAATATTTGTTTGTAGTATTGTAAGGTAGTATATAGGTAGATTTATATGGAAATTAATCCATACTTAAACAATTGGTATTTCTTTCAGAAACAGAAATACACCCACGGAAACTATATAATAATATTAATTAAAATTAATATTATGATATAGTACCTACATAATAGATTATATTAGTAGGTATTTATTAAATGAAGGTTTTATAGACTATCTTTTTATTAGGTAGGTAGACAGTATGGGTAGGTACTGTTTTGCGTATTTGAAAGAGGTGCTACCGACATGCGTACTGCTCGCCACTCACGTCAGAACTCTAAAGTTGTTACCAACCACGCGATAGTGTAGAACCGCCGAGCAGTTTGGAAGGTCACGGTGGTTGGGTGTTTCACCCGACCGTGTAGAAGAGGTTTTAGAGACCAATAATAAAATGTTCTGACGTTCTGGTATATAATTGGTCTCGATACAAAATCAGCAGTTAAGTAAAACATTTTTAAACATTTAGGTACATAGCGTACCTACACTAGGATCGGCTTCTTTTCTGTAGGTATTTATCTAATATCGTTATTCCTGCACCTTAATTATTTATGTTAATTAGTTAAGAATTGATAATGATAATGATAATGATTTATTTCTGTAAGTAGGTTTGTACAAACACTTTTACATGTCAATCATATTTTAAAAACTAGATGAGGCCGGAGTGTCGTATTTGACTACTCTGAGAAGAAAGGCCGAAACAAACTCAAAGGTCACTGTCTCTTTTAAAGTCCAGACATAATCTTGGTCAGATCAATTAATTTTCTTTACTGCATATTTAATTTGCGATCATCGCTGGCAGACCAATAAAAGTCTACCCGTCCCTGAAATCGAAACGAAATAAACCGGCTAAATCGTCTCATGAATTAGCCGATTCCTATCTTTTCTGATTTTAGGGTAGGAATTATTCTGTTATTTGAAACCGAGATACCTACATATTTATTTTTGGGATGACTTAATGTATAAGATCCATCATTGGTCATACAAAACACAAATTCCACGCGGACGTAGTCGTGGCCGTCGCGGGTAACAGCTAGTCCGATACAATAACCAACGATAATTTAATATTGCTTAGGTAAGTATAATATGGTTGTACCTACCTACTTTTAGATAAATAGGCTTTACACTTATTACGTGGGACCTAAGCTGATTGGGTATAATACATATCTGCCTACCCCTTCAAGAATATACAAGCGTCAATCTGTGTATTTTATTTAAGCGGTAACTTAGCCAAATCCATGAGTGGCTGTTACCATTTACTATTGAAGTGACTAGCTTCTGCCCGCGACTTCGTCTTCGTATGTAGGTATGTAGCTAAATCCCATGGCAATCCCTTCTTGATAAGGTGTCACGCGTGAATAAATAACATACATCTACACAAAAAGTAGTAAGTACTACCTACCTTCATTATAGTTATGCACCATTCATCATCTGAGAAGGCGACAACTTTTGTTTAAAATAAGACAAGTCTTAGAGTTTTAAGCTAAGTTGAAAATACAACGGCAATCACAATTATTATTAAAAATTGAATTTTGTCGTATCTATTGCTGGAATACTCGATATTATGTCTAATTAAGAAAAACAAAAAACAAGTGTGTCTGTAAATCTGGACCAAACTGACGCAGCTCAAAACGAATTTAATCCGGTTTCTGAAAGTCAATGCCCATAAAACTATTAAGTATGTGACTGATTTTAAAGTACATCACAGATCAATAACAATCTAAGTGAAAAATTAAATAGTTAGGTACGAAAGTAGGTAAGTACACTGAAATTGTTGAATGTGTGGTGAGTAGGTATCGTTTTCCTGAAGCTGAGGAACATTGTGGATGTCTATAGTGCGCAGCTTGCACATATACGTTGTTATGTACTCTGTACATTCTCATTATTGGCGAATTTAGACCTATACCTACCTATTGATTTTTCTGTAGGTAAGTGTCTAAGTAACTATATTTCATTTATAGGGACCGTAGGTTGATTTTCTTGGTAGGTATACCTACACCAAAGACATAAAAATTATGAATCTCCGTGTCAGACTCAAGTCACGTCTTACAGATCCGTTAAAATTGTATTGTTGTAGGTATTAGATCATAGGAGGCAGCGATCGCGTAGTGTTTGCATAAATCTTTACATTTATGTACCTATAGGTACGTAACTAGTTTCTGCCTGGAACATCGTCCGCGTGAATCCCGGGAATGCATGCAAGGATACAAAGTATCCTGTGTTCATTCAGGAAATAATCTTTCTTTGTAGGTACCTATTTTCATTCAAATCCGTTCAAGTGTTTACGCCTGATATACGATGACATTTAAAATTTACAAACTTCACAAATAGAAAGATAATGGTAGCGTTATGTCGATTCCTCTAACTTCGTCTAACAATGGGTTTTTAGACGAAGATAGGGAAATAGGTAGATAGGTCTTAGTACTACGACTACAAAAAAAGTCACAGTTTTCTTTTTGTGTAACTTTGACATTCATAAGTGTTACCTTGTAACCTAATCTGAATAAATTTATATTGAATTTGAATTTGAATTTGTTAAAAATTAAGTTTATGGGCTCGTTTGTCACCCAAAGTTGTAATTTTCTTTTTATTATAATATAGTAAGTAGGTATAATATTATGTCATCTGTCGTCTACATCGTCATCGTCTTTTGATGATAATACCAAACCTAAAGACGAAGAAAAATCATAATAAATTTAAATTTTCTTTAAAATATCATTGCATTTTTATTGATTAGCATTAAGATTTGTTAACTCATGTACTTTGTTCATGGATTTTGATCGTGGGAACTGAATGTAACAAGCATTTCGCGATAATATTTCAAAATGCCCGCGCTTGATTGTGTATTTCTCAAAGATTCTGAGAATCTGATCTGAGCTGTATTTATTGTCTATGGTGGGTACGCCATTTTGTTTAAGTGTTGGGATTACATTAATATTTGTATGGAGTTTAATAAACTTATTTTTAATAAATAGGTTCGATCAAAATTAAACTAATATCATTTGTTCTTCCTACCCATTTTAACAATAGCGATAATATTTTAATAATTCAGATAAATGTCTATGGTCAGTTGCCCGTTTTCCGTGATCCTATTGGTAGTTGGAAACACTTCTTGTTTAGCCAATATGGCGTCTTTTGTGTTATGAGATGACAACATCGCAGTTTGTGTCCAATTTGTCATTTATTCATGTTGAAATTATCATTAAAGATCTACCTCAAATGTTCAAAGAGAATCGGTAATTATAATGAAAATTGGAAAAACGTACTATTCAACTTAACAATTGATTACGCATATAAGTAAGTGCATCTGAGGGAAAAGTACTTGGCTCCCGTAAAAATGGCGGGTGTGTTATCTTTATGGGTTGTGTTTTCATTTCATTTGGAGAAAGTCAAGTAACGATTCAAGCGTGTTATTAGTGGATTTTTAAAGTGTTGCTAAAGTTCAACTAGTGTTTTGAAACAGCATGTGTTATTCGTTTTGACATTTGCTGAGGCGATTGATTAGACGGGAATCGGTGCAGGTGTCAACGTTTTTGATGAAATTATCAGCATGTCGCGCTGGGGCAGAGGCCGAGGCGGTAGCGTGGCCGTACCACTGGATAGTGCTCTGTTTAGAGAGAACAGTAATTGCCCGACAGCTGCTCGCTCGGCGGGCACAGTCGGCAAGTGGGGAATCACTAGCTTCACTTCGATTAGAAGCGCACCTTACGGTAAGCACGTTCACTGACATTCGTCATATATAAACAACCTTGAGTTTACGTACTTTAAGTTACATATATCTTTGTTATTAATAACAAGTTCCCAATAAATAATAATGTAGATATTAGACTATATAACTGGTGAAAGTTAGATTTACCTAGTTTATAATTTCAAGTTTGTGTTACATATTTACTCTACGAGTTTCTAAGATAAGTTTATAACATTCCAGGAATGTTACTATACTCCATTTGGTTAGGTACTTGACTAAAGGTAAACAATCTTGATGTGTCTTTTTATCTAAAAACTCAGTTTAAAAATAATATGCTGCTAAAGATCAATGTAAATACAACAATAACATTTACTAAATCAATTGAACTTAGTTTAAGCAGTAGTTTATTTGTTTAATATGTGTTTGTGTATAAAGTAAGTACCTATCCAAATGGAGTATAGTTTACTTGTAATGTGTTTTGCATGATCTAACTTAATTAAATAATTAAAACTTAAATAATTATAGCACAAGTATGTATAATTTGACATTATGTTTCAGCATATTCAAACAATATTCTTAAGAAGCCTGTGCAAGACCAAAACAGTCCACTGACAGTACCAGCAGTTGAAACTGAGCAACCACCTCCAAAGCCTAAGAAATTTTTCAAATCTCGCAACGCTGAGGTTTTCCCACCAGTCCCACAAATCACCTATGCTCCTCCTGTACCTGCTGCGCCTTTATCGCCAGAACATCCTTCACATAGTAAGGAAAAGAAGCCAACCAAAAGAAGTAGAGCTTATAATAGAGATTCATCATCTCCAGAATTACCTAGACGCAACTCTGAAAAATCAAAAGCTAAGAAAAGTACAGTGGCCACCAAGGCCTCTCGAAAGGAAGATGTGTCCTCTGACAATACTCAACCACCAAATAAACGTTACCTTGTTCGTAACCGTGATAAAGTGATAAACTATGCTGAAGATGGTAGCAATAGTCCTATTCCAGAATTTACCCGTTATGAATCCACTCAATCCAAATTAACGCCAGTAGCCTCTCCTAAAATCCCATCACCCAAAGCCAGTCCTCTAGTTTCAAGTCCATCTATTGGGAAAACACAGGAGAAAATTGAAGTCACTAGTCCATCAACCAGCAAAGATGCTAGTGAGGAACGTAAGCCACCTCCTATAGTTCTTAGGATATCTAAAGGAACATCAAGAATTGTTAGTACTGATTCAAATGAAGGTTTTACATCACCAGGTTCCGATAGGCATTCCTCTTTGGATACTCATTCAGATGTTGGCTCTGATCACAAGAAGAGTCCAACTGTTGAAACAATATGTTCTCCTAAACATGAAGGACTTAAAATAACAATTAAGTGTGCTGGTCTATCACAAGAAACCAAAAAGGAAAAGAAAAAGGATAAAAAAGAGCATAAATCTCACAAACGTCATCACAAAAATTCTGATGATGAGCCTCTGAAGAAACCTAATAGTTCACCACTGCCTGGTACAGATGCTTATGACCTTTACAAAACACTAGCATCTCCATCTCATCAAGGTGAGAAAGATTCCAAAAACAAAGTATCATCAGCTGATGATATAGAGAGCCAGTTAGCCAAGCTGGAGTCTACTGGCTCAGTAATAAAGTCTCCAAGGTTAGAAGTTCAACCCAATGAACTGCCTCCAGAACCAAAACCTCCAGAGAGCTCTGGAAGATCTCGAAGGAACAGGCCCAATATAAATTACAGTGAAAATGATGATTATTTGGATGTTATTACGGCTGGATATTCTAACAAACAAACAACAAAAACTGTTAGTGATATAAAGAAAGAAGGCAGAAAGACAAGAAAAAAGCATGATGCGTTAGTAGTGGTTGATGCAACTCCTTCAATTACCTCACCTGAACCTGAACTAGGAATTGAGAAAAGTGAAATTCCTGTAGAGAAGAATGATTTGATTGATATTCTTTCTGGTAGTGACAGTGGGAAGAGTGATACCCTCAAGGTAAAGCTTCATAGAAAACACAAACATAAGCATAATAAAAACTCAAGTCCTGAACATGATTTAATAGAACCTGTGCCTCAAGAAAACAACATTGTAGAACCAAGTGCAGCTAATGAAGAAGTGAGTCATGAAGAAGAAACACCTGAGGTTGCTCAAGAACATATAAATGACACACCAAACTATGCACAGGCTAATACACAATCTTCTGATTCCGCCTATAATAGCTGTCCTAATGAGAATTATGAAGAAGAGGCTTCGAAGAATTCACAGGATGATGTGTTCAAATCACCTAGAGGTGTATGTGATACTGAAGATCATATACAGAGTGAAGATAAGCCTAGTGTTAAGTTAGTTATAACTAAAAAGAAAGGGTCAATATTTAAAAGCAAGTCACTTGTCAATGATAACCCATCACCATTGCCAGCAAGAAAGAGGCGGCATTTGTATAGGCATGAATGGGCTAATGATGTAAGTATTATATGTTATGATAAAAGCTTAGCGTAACTTATAAGAATTCTAGACAATGTCTGTACATGAATTGATCTCATTTATTAGAATTTAAAAGAACTAAGTATCTTATTCTAGATATGTTTAAAATTACATAAGTGGCTAGTTGCATAAGTGGCTATATATAATATTCATTAAACATCTCCGAGTGTCACAATGGATGAAATTAGCAGAAGTCAATGAGAAGCTAACATAAATAATAAATTGAAGCAAAATGATTATTTATGGGCATGCAACAAGGTATCATAGGGTTTCCCCTGAGAAGAGGCCAGTGCCCAGCAGTGAGACAGTTTATTACAGGGTTGATATTATAATATACCACGTCAATTAAAATTGTTTAACCTAAATGCGTACTAACTACATATATCTGAAAGAAATGTCTGCTATATTTTAACCTATCAAGTTGCAGCGGCATACTGGTGGCCAGACTCAATACGTTTTTATTTATGTCTGGCATTCCAAGCAATCCAAGCAGGTTAATAATAAATTGGTATGGATGAATATTGAAATTTAGGAAAAGAATGACTGGCTGTTTAATAAAAAGCAGCCATGGAACAGAAAGATCGTCTAAACTGTTATCCATACCATTACTGTAACTTCTTCAACATGAGTTAAACAATTAACTAATTTAGGTCACTCATGTGAATTCATAAGTATTTGCATCTTCTACTTTAACTTTACATCTAATAATAGGTCTATTACTTACATAATCTTATTATCAGAGATCGGATATTCGGATGCATATTTACCTTATGTCAATTTTCGGCTAACGTATTATGTGGCTACACAGCATATTTTTATTAAAACAATAGCCTGGGATTCCAGGATTGCTTAGCTAGTCAGATGTATGAATATAAGTACATCCAATTAGCTAGAAAGTGAATACTTTACATAAAACTTTAACTCTCCATTCAAGTATGTAGGGTGTGAAGGAAAGCGTGGTGTGGTAAATAAAAAAACAATGAATAGGTAGCCATCGAAAGTGCTTAATAAAAACAGGTGCAAGCGATTTTCGACCTTATTAACAATTCATGACAGACTTTTTTTTGTATTTTCTTGCTCTCTGCACATTAATATGTTAATAAAATAATAAATCCTGACTAATGTCAATATGGTCAAAAATCGCATGCACCTGTTTTTTGTAAGCAGTATCGATGGCTGATCACTTTCTAATAGTCATTTGTTTTGTAGACATTCATTTGTTTTGTAGACACGTTCATTTGTTTTACACCATTTTGCTTACTTATTTTAGGTACCTACCCCGTGGTACAACTAGTTGGACATAATTCCACTGTTGTACTACGGGTCATAATAATAAATAGCAAAAAAAAAAATGTTACAACAGTTGAACCATGGGTAAAACTTATTCACTGTATTCAAGAAATCTACAATTGTTATTATTATTTTGCGTAATGCATATAGCCTTGAATTACTTACCCAAGTAGGCAATAAAAAGTAATGGTATCTTAGTAATTGTATCATATTTATAACTTTATGTTATCATTTTGTTTCCCAGAAAGGAAATGAGACTCCCAGACCTGAGCCAACAGAGACTCCAGAACCCAGAAACCAAGCAGGTCAGGTATCTGAAGAACTAACCAGGGTGACAAGATACAGACCTCCTGATCCTATTGTAGATGATCCTGAATCTACAGAAGCTGTTAGGCCATATATTAGTGTGAGATGTGCTAAGGAAGCTAAAGAGGTATGTGAATAATAAAACATCTTGCTATCAAATATGTATTTGGGATTTGTAAATTGGGGAAATATAGGCTTTATCTTATTTAAGCTTCTGCTAAAATGGCTAAGCAACATGTAATGACTTAATTGCAAGTTATGGTATTAAGTAATATATTATTCAATAGTAATAAGATGTTTAAATATATATCAAATACTTAATTGCCCTCAATACTAGCCAATTCTTACCTTGAGGGAGATAGACAAATACATATATGCCTGGTCCAAATCCAAATGAACATATTCCATGGAGGTGGCCAGTATTTAATAGTGGATGGAGGCTAAGCTGAAATAAAAAATTTGCGTTTTATAGAAGTCTCTGGAATGTTAACAGATTAATTAATTCAATTGTGAAACCAGCCAACACTTCATTATGTGAACTAGTCAAGTATGCTAGTAACATAAGTTACCTATCTAGAGTTGTACTAGTGATGAGAGACATCCAAGTATTACTTTAAACTTAGGCAATGTGAATATGAATTTATGTAAACCAATGTTTATTTATAGTTCTACACAGTCGTCAGAAATGTTAAGAAAGCACATCAGATACAAGAGATTGGTGAATTCCAAGAATTTAATGATGATGTGGAATATCTGCTAGACTCATTACAGGTAAATATTAAACTCTTTTGGTATTTACTATACTAAGAGTTATTCTATAGGCATTTCTTATGCTAAAATAATTTGTTAAGTATAAAATATAAAAAGACAATCCATGAAACAGGATGCAAACTTGTGCTTGAGGGGAAAAAAGAAAATTTTTTACTTACTTGTCTTCGAAAAAGAGAGCTAAAGAAAATCAACATCTGTCTATTTTTTTGTAATTTTAATATAAGTGAATTGGGAAAGATTGCATTACAAAATTTAAAAAGTTTATTTACATGTACTACTACATGTTCTTTTTATAACACAATATATAAAGACATATTTCTATTCGCTATATATAACATGACACTATTTAAAATAATATAATGATTTGTATGCAGAATAACAACCCTATATCGACGCGGTGTTTATCGGCGATCACGCTGGCGAGCAAATGCACTGCGCCTGCGTTCCGTATGCACCTGCGGGCGCATGGCACCGTGCAGAAGTTCTTCAGCGCATTACATGACGCCACCAATGATCAGGTAACTATTTCTCCGTAATCTTAACAGCTAGGTATAATGTATATTTTAATATATGTAGTCAAATATGTGGACGGTGGTGTGGCATGATGTATTACTAGATCCACTTTTTAGTTTATAAATAGAGCAACCTGCTACTCAAAGCTTTTTGAACACATAATATTGCATAATAATGTGTGGTAATTATTACCGCTTGGACATTCCGCTAAAACCACAAAAGACATAATTATGACAATTGACCTCACTAAATCGTGACGCACGCATTTCTATAACACGTAGGGCTTCGCTGTTATCTCAAGTACATTAAAATTTTAGAAAGTGGCTGTCTACCTACTTACTTTGCTGGAATGTGTAGGATGCTGACCTGAGTGAAACATACTGTGTCACTGTAGCTGTTTTGCTATGGACATATTATCACGAGTATTATTTGGCACTATAAATTGTATTCATACAGATATATTTACTTGATATATCTAAGATGTGCTAGACAGTAGTGTTTCAATATTTATTTATAATTTATGATCAGTCAAATCATTGTAAAAAATGTAATTCTTCAATATCGGTTTTATAACCCTTGTTATCAGTTACCACAAATCAATTGAAATAGAATTATTGCATAACCATTATAGCAAATGTGAAATTATAGTTTAATATGAAATCATATTGCTGGTAATAATCATAAGTATACATAATCCAATTTAAGAATTTTATTGTATGTAGAACCTTAGTTAGTTAGTTACTATGTAGAACCTACACTGTTAACCTAAAAATATAACATTTCATTTTTCAGAGTTTGGGTTTGTGCACAGCAACGGTGATGTTTGTGTTGTCCCAAGATCGTCTCAATATGGATCTGGATCGGGAATCACTGGAACTTATGCTAAACTTACTTGAATCTGATGCATCACACAAGTTAGTAATTTTTATTCTAATTTGTACTCATTTATTGAAATTAGTAAAGTTTAATAGTAGTACTTAGTAGTGTAAAAATTTCCAAAATTTTGTAATAAAGTGTCAAATAAACAACGCGATAAAATCCGTATATAGCAGTTTAATTTCAATGAATAATATTCGCGTAAATAGAAGACAATATTATTGTACTCATTTATCAACTAAAAATATAATGTACCATGGAATTGTTATGTCATACCTTTGTTGTTCTCTTATATAGAAGAAATGATAATCGATATTACATTGACCTCGATCTGCATTGCCGCGCTCGCGTTTCATTTTCGATTATAAATGATTTAACAAATAAATATATACAAAAGTATCTTTTGCCCACGGCTTTGCTCTGTTGGAAACAATACTTTTTCCTGGATGAAAGGTACTCTATGTCCTTTTCTGTTCCGTTGACAATGTGTATGCGAAATTTCATAATGATCGGTCGAGTATTTAAGGCGTGAAAACATAACAAACAAACTCATATTCGTATTTATAATATTAGTTAGGATTAAACCACAATTATGCTACTGGTACTGAATTATGTATGCTATTCACGTCTTATTTTTTTGTGTATATTAGTATACTAGCAGTGACCTGGTGCTATGCACGTTCTTAAAATCGTCAGTATATGTCTACAGATTGTTCTTCCCTAGGGCTCATGCATCTTCTCACAAAATTTCATCAAATCCGTGACATAAATCAACAGAGTTATATTTGTATTTGTCATGTCACTATTGATGATACATTGCCCTGCATTGTTCGGATTATTATTGATTTGTCTTCAGGCCTACCTACAATTATTAATTAGAATATTTTTATTAAATATTTTTCTCTTTTTACACTCACTTATTATTTTTAACGACATAGCCTTGATTAGTTATGATACTGAATACAGCAAGCATTGTTTCCTTATCTATACTCCATTTGGTTAGGTACTAAACTAAAGGTAAACAATCTTGATGTGTCTTTTTTTGTCTAAAAACTCAGTTTATAAAATATAGTACTGCTAAAGGTCAATGTAAATACAACAATAACGATTACTAAATCAATTGAACCGTTAGTTTAAGCAGTAGTTTATTTGTTTAATATGTGTTTGTGTAAAAAGTCACATCAAGATTGTTTAGCTTCGGTTTAACGAAATTTATTTCTCATAAGAACATAATAGTCCTCTTATAATGAGATATACACATAGTTAAAAACAATAGTACAACAAAATTAAAATTACCTCTAGAGATTTGGAAGCTATAATGTAAATACATATTTCTTAAGTCTATTTTTAAATTTTCTTTGAAATGAATTAAAATTAGTTATCGTTGCTGAACCCCATATCTCAATGAAGTATTCTAAATGTGATTTAATTAGCGAGTTATAGATAAGAGTGCGCACTTTACTTGGAATACAGTTACTTACTTTCCGTAATGCTCCTAATAATTATGTTAATTTGTTTCTGAGGTGGTTGATGTGCAATTTCCAAGTTAGTATTTCGTCTACCCTTGACCCAAGATATTTTTCGTCACTTGATCGTTTTATTATTTCGTTATTTATTTTAAGAGGCGCGAAGTCTGGTACTTATTTATTTTTAGTAGTAAAAATCATAAATTTTGTTTTTGACATGTTTATTGTCAGAAGGTTGGATTTAAATCACTCGTTGAGTAGATCGAGGTCACGTTGAGCGTCCTTTATGATGTTGTGAAACGATTTATCGAAATAAAAGAGTACAATGTCGTCTGCGTACAATTGTAGGTGTCCTGTTAGCCCTATCCTATTAATATAGTTAATATAAATTTAAAAAAGTAACGGACTTATAATGGAAGCTTGAGGACAGCCGTAAAGTATATTTTGGACGGACGGTCTCCCATTCTAACAACTTGACTTCTATTATCTAAATACGATGTGAACATGTTATGAGTCGTGCCTGTAATACCTATGTTGTGTAGCTTTTGTAGCAGTTTTTGATGACTCACGGTATCAAACGCTTTTTTTAAATCGATAAAGATTCCTAAAGCGTAATCCTTTTGATCTATACAAGTTTAATTTTGGTGATTAGGTCAATTGCAGCTGTGAGAGTACTTGATTTAGGGCGAAAGCCATATTATATTGTTCATCTAAAAGACATTTTTTGTGTGTCAGATAGTTGATTAGGCGACTGTGTAATATGCGTTCGTATATTTTGGACATTACGGGTAGCACTGACACTGGTCTGTAATTGCTTGGATCGGTTTTACTCCCAGATCTGTAAATAGGACTAACTTTAGCCATCTTGAGCGTATCGGGAAAAGTACCATGCAGTAAACAGTGATTAATACAGTTAGCGGCTCAGCAATTACATTTTTAGACATTTTATTGTCTTAGTACTGATACCATCCAGTCCAGTGCTAGTGTTACTATCGAGTTTGTCAATGATTTTTATCGTCTGTAGTGCAGGGCGTTAGCTCATTTAGTGTTATGTCATGTTTGTAGTAATAGGTCTTCTTATGTGTGTTTGTTAACATTTTCACTATCTGTTGTTCTTTCTGGAATTTCTTTCGTATATCATTGTTCTCTGGGTCGAACTTAGTTTGTTGCCATAAATTGTTTCGTAAATTGATTGAGTTTATAATGTCTTGATTAATCCAGTCTTTTTGGGGAGGGTTCAGAAATTTTACCTTAACTATTTTGTTCTTTTCTATCTGTTGTGAAATAAATGTCTCCAGGTGGTAGTACTCGTGGTCGTCATTGTTGTGTTTTGCTTCTAGTGTACTGTTGTACAATTTCTCATAGTCCAGTGCCTTATACTGTTTCTTTTTGTTAAGTTGAGGCGGCAGTTGTCCTATTTGGAGATAGATTTGCTTATGATGAGAGAAACTTGATTCAATTATCGAGAGGCTGAGAGAATGGTTGTTTATGTTAGTACAGACATGGTCTAATATTGTGCTTGTAGTGGCCGTATCGCGTGTGCTATATGCCTTATCGATTCTATTTACAATTATATAGCCAACTCATTGAATTTCTTGTTGGTATTTTGATACGTTACTGTTTGCACTAAGTAAATCTATATTGAAGTCACCAAAAACTACTGATCTTTTTCGTCGCTCCAATTGGGGTGAAATGTTGGTATCTCCAGGTTTATAATTCGCTCCAATATTTAATGATACTTTATTTATATACATCCATAGACAATGGTTACCGTTTTCACACACTTCTTCTGTAATTGTCATATTTAATACTATCGTGCACGTAAATAGAAACACCTCCGCCTTTACAGTTATGTCTATAGTGGTAAATATGATTATAGTTTGGTAGTTGATATGATTGCGCATCGGTCTCTGAGTTTATCCACGAGACCTATTGGTCTTTACTGACTAGTCATTTTATGGCTTTCAGAATGTATTTTATTTCGTCAAACTTCCCAGCTTTGCGAATACTGCGTAGGTTCGCGTAAAAAAATCTAAGTGAAGACGGATGCAATGGAATGTCCTCATATTTATTTATTACTCGATGACGTAATCTGCTAGTACAATCTGTCGATATCGTATTTTGTAATGGGGTATTTACTGCTTTTTAGAGTTCGCAAAAACTCTTATACAACAGCTTTGTCCGTCCGTCTGTCTGTCTGTTATACAAAGACTCGCAGTCAACGCCATTTGACTCAGCATAGTCGATATACCCCCGAAATGACTATGACCTCTGAACTCTAAGATTTACGAAAATTCATGGCCGTTTCTCACTTGTTTTGATTTACGACAACTATTTTAGGTGTTGCTTTCACATATTTAATAGTAAGGTATTTTTCGCCATCCTGTAAACGTTTATTAAGCTCTTCTTTCAGAGATTCTAGACATTGTTTTTGTTTCGGGATTTGATAAAATAAAAGTGTATTTTCAGGCAGTTTTGGTCTATTTTTAACAAGTATTTTGTAGTCTGAATTCTCGAAATGAACTTTTATGTGCCAGCTCTTATTTTGCACATATTTTCCTAGTCTACTGCATTTAATCGGCTCAGGGCAGTCCTCAAAAAGCATTGTAATTACCTTCAGAACTTCTTGATTATCATGCTGTTGTCTCTATTTCCAATTTTTGTCGTTTATTGCCGATATACCCACAATTACAATATTCTTTTCGCGGTCGCAGTGGTCTTTGAGTTCCAGGATCAGGTTTTCGTGACACTCGATGGGCGATTTCAATGTCGCACATTGTGCATTTTGTTGATTTTTAATCTGGAATATTTTGGTATCTATATCTTTTATTTTGACCTCTGTGGCAGTTGTTTTGGTTTTGATATTTTCGATATCTGTACTCGCGCGTTCTAGTTGCTTTGAGAATTTTTTTTGTTTTTATTTCGTTCTTAATATCCACTAATTGTTCTTTGCTTTAGTTCAGGTTTTCGGTTTGAGTTTTGCCAAAATTGTTTAGAAAGCTCATCATTTCTATACGGAAGTCAATGAAATCTTTTTATAATCATATTCTTTGGTGCGCTGTTTCCGCTTTCTTGAATTAATGTTAGCGTATAAGTCCTCGTCGCTGAGAGTGGATAAGTCTGGGACAGATCCGCTACCGCTCTCGCTGGCGCTTGCCAAAGTAGGCGGCGTTCTTTGCACACTCATGTCGTTGTCCCGAATGCGTGCGAAGAGGCGAAAAAATATCGGACGCTCACTTTTCCCCGCGGGGGTGAGGAGTGCTGCGCGCGCGTCGGCGTAGATTTGCGTGAGAAACGGTCTTTAGTGAATACTATATTATTAATTAATATTAAAAATATAAAATTAATATTAATATTAACTATAATGTTAATTCAACTAAGAAACTGCACAATAAAGATGACATTAGTTTACCTAAACTTTTATTAAAATCGTAATATTTGTAGTACACGTCTGCTTCTAACGAGCTCCATAGGCTTACTATATACTTACCTTTAGTTAAGTACCTAACCAAATTGAGTATATGTACATATTTATGCTGGCAGGCAGTAAAATTGAAAACATGAATAATATTCAGAATTAAAAACGTCTGTAGGGGTTTCCAGTTTGCTACATGTTATATTTATGGAAACTTTGTCACCAGAAACTTATTTTTAATTTGATCAGATCATAAATTTGCCTCTAGTACTTTAGAACATATATCATGAGCGATCGATATTGATTTCGAGTAATAGCTAGATGAAAATAAATAATTAATTCTTCTAATAACGTAACACAGAATCACGCTGTTCTCCAAAGCGAAGAATCATAACCTACATTATGCCAGTTATGTTTAAGTCCGACGTAATAAACACAGTTTAAGACTTTGTAATGCTCCTCTACATTACCTCCGAAAGAAAATTCTATTAATACTTCGCCTGATAGGGTCCTAACTCAGAATCTATTTATCAACAGTAGCATGTTTTACTATTATGCAACAATGCCAGCTGGTTTAAACCAATGACCCTGTCATGTATATGAATTCTTTATATTGTATTATGCCTCTTTTAGAAACGCACTCGATGACTGCGGCTTAACGTCGGCCCAGCTGACGAAAACGCAAGAAAGGGTACGGGAGCTATGTGCCGAAATAAAGAGTCAAGGAAAAGCTCAACATTTAGATTTGGAAAATATTACTGTGAGTAATGTTCATATACTTCAGAATGACTCAGCATGTAATTATTTAAAAAAAATTTATTTAATGACAATTAAAATGGCAGGTCTATGCATTTAGCTGTGATGCTAATACTGATGTGTAGTTTACATTACGCTGAGATACTAATGTATAATTGCGCGTTGTGAACTGGTGTGTCAAGAATGATTTGAATTAATGATATTCCTGATGTGATATACTTAAGTTATATTTTTATGAACAATTTCAATATTGTGTTAATGCCATTATTGTTTTGTTTAGGTGGGTCATCTAGCAATGGAGACTTTATTATCTTTGACATCAAAACGCGCGGGTGAGTGGTTCAAGGAGGAGTTGCGCGTACTGGGCGGCGTGGATCACATCGTGCGCACAATACAGGACTGTGCCACGAAACTTGACTCGCCCGTAGAAAGTTGGACCACCACTGACGTTGAAGTGTTAAGAAAAGCTGACAGATGTCTTCGGGTTCTGGAAAATGTAAGTTTAACTACTTATTATTCGTAACATAAATATATCATATTAATGTTAATTGAAGTTAGCTAATTATATTTATGTTTTAACACCATGATGAAGTCCGTTTTAAATAATGGAATTTCAATATAGAATATGTATGTTAGTTAAATACTGTTAATTTCCAGAAGACGAAAGACACAATATTTGCTCAAACGTAATATTATACTATAGCGGGTGTAAAGAGTGGCGTATCGAGAAATTGCAACGTATAAGAATTTCGAGATTCGAAGAAAATATTAATTCATGATAAAAACGTAAGATTAAGACTGTACGAGGAATGACCTTTACGCGTTGCGCTAGTGTACAGCTGATTTTGTGAATTGTTTACTAAGATAAAGTTACATTGTTGGTTTTTAGTACATTATGTTGTATTTTGTATTTATTTGATAACATAGCTGTTTACGAATAATTTATAATACAACATTGGAAAATTTTAATTATTTATTTACCTTATGGAAAACTTACAGCTACAGACAACGTATAACAATGACATGATAGGTAATGGTAAGCCAATTACAAGTTTCCAATTATAGAACTATAATAGAAAATAAATAAACCACAGTGTACATTTACCAACTGCTTACATGGTATCAAAATAATATTAAATACTAAAATAACTCTAAACTAATATAATAAAATTAAACAATATTATTTGAAAACTTATTTAGTTAAGCACTTCCTTACACGTGACATGCTACTAGAAAATATTAATAAATAAAAAAATGAAAATTTATATAGGTACTTTGCTTGTAGAAGATTAAAATGATTTTTATCAGAGTAAGGGTCTATTATTTCAGTATTCATTACGTTGTTCTTACATTCAATATAAATTATATTATAAATGAGTGTTTTAGTATTTATTTACACTAGCATATAGAAATTTAAGTATGTTTATTGAGTTTTGAAACTATAGCGGGTTGATATAAATGTGAGCAAACTTGCGATTATGGTGTATTATATGTCGATTGTTTTTAAGAGGTAATTCTAATGTAATTATATAAAATCGTACCTTTTAAAGGTTAGCCAAATTTGTTTTTCATAACATTGATATAATGATTGTTTCTAGATAGTCTTCAAAGAGTAGGTTAGGTTGAGGTATAGCTATCAAGTCTCAGGGAAACCAATGATTTATATTTTATTTTGTACTAAACTAAAAATATATACGTGTCGATTATAAAGGGTATTTTTGTAGAGTACTTTATTTATTTTTTGTGGAAGACTGACAGCTAATGTAACATACATATGGCAATAGATGTAGTAATTTGACAGCTAATTACAAGTCTTCACTTCTAGTTATCACAGTAAAAAAATATAAGAGTATGTGAACAACATGCACATTTTACACATGTGAAGTTAATACAAAATTTAACTATACATAAAACAATTGAATTTAGCTGAGTAGGTACTGACTATTAGCTATCCGTAAAGAAGTCAAGGCTTAATGTTGGTACACTAGAATCCGTTTGTAAGTTAGTGTGTGCGTGTGCAGGTGACGCAACAGAACGAAGACAACCAGATGTACCTGTGCGGCGGGGCCGGTGGTGGGTCGGGTGACGGCGCGGCGGCGCGTACGGTGTGCTGCGTGCTGCGCGCGTGGTGCGGCGCGGCGCGCGCCCACGCCACGCTCCGCTCCGCACTGCTGGACGCCGCGCTACCCGCGCTTAAAGTGCTGCTCAACCTGTCGCACTCCTTCAACAATACCAGTAAGTACCCACAACTACCTGTAGTGCGTGCTGCGCGCGTGGTGCGGCGCGGCGCGCGCCCACGCCACGCTCCGCTCCGCACTGCTGGACGCCGCGCTACCCGCGCTTAAAGTGCTGCTCAACCTGTCGCACTCCTTCAACAATACCAGTAAGTACCCACAACTACCTGTAGTGCGTGCTGCGCGCGTGGTGCGGCGCGGCGCGCGCCCACGCCACGCTCCGCTCCGCACTGCTGGACGCCGCGCTACCCGCGCTTAAAGTGCTGCTCAACCTGTCGCACTCCTTCAACAATACCAGTAAGTACCCACAACTACCTGTAGTGCGTGCTGCGCGCGTGGTGCGGCGCGGCGCGCGCCCACGCCACGCTCCGCTCCGCACTGCTGGACGCCGCGCTACCCGCGCTTAAAGTGCTGCTCAACCTGTCGCACTCCTTCAACAATACCAGTAAGTACCCACAACTACCTGTAGTGCGTGCTGCGCGCGTGGTGCGGCGCGGCGCGCGCCCACGCCACGCTCCGCTCCGCACTGCTGGACGCCGCGCTACCCGCGCTTAAAGTGCTGCTCAACCTGTCGCACTCCTTCAACAATACCAGTAAGTACCCACAACTACCTGTAGTGCGTGCTGCGCGCGTGGTGCGGCGCGGCGCGCGCCCACGCCACGCTCCGCTCCGCACTGCTGGACGCCGCGCTACCCGCGCTTAAAGTGCTGCTCAACCTGTCGCACTCCTTCAACAATACCAGTAAGTACCCACAACTACCTGTAGTGCGTGCTGCGCGCGTGGTGCGGCGCGGCGCGCGCCCACGCCACGCTCCGCTCCGCACTGCTGGACGCCGCGCTACCCGCGCTTAAAGTGCTGCTCAACCTGTCGCACTCCTTCAACAATACCAGTAAGTACCCACAACTACCTGTAGTGCGTGCTGCGCGCGTGGTGCGGCGCGGCGCGCGCCCACGCCACGCTCCGCTCCGCACTGCTGGACGCCGCGCTACCCGCGCTTAAAGTGCTGCTCAACCTGTCGCACTCCTTCAACAATACCAGTAAGTACCCACAACTACCTGTAGTGCGTGCTGCGCGCGTGGTGCGGCGCGGCGCGCGCCCACGCCACGCTCCGCTCCGCACTGCTGGACGCCGCGCTACCCGCGCTTAAAGTGCTGCTCAACCTGTCGCACTCCTTCAACAATACCAGTAAGTACCCACAACTACCTGTAGTGCGTGCTGCGCGCGTGGTGCGGCGCGGCGCGCGCCCACGCCACGCTCCGCTCCGCACTGCTGGACGCCGCGCTACCCGCGCTTAAAGTGCTGCTCAACCTGTCGCACTCCTTCAACAATACCAGTAAGTACCCACAACTACCTGTAGTGCGTGCTGCGCGCGTGGTGCGGCGCGGCGCGCGCCCACGCCACGCTCCGCTCCGCACTGCTGGACGCCGCGCTACCCGCGCTTAAAGTGCTGCTCAACCTGTCGCACTCCTTCAACAATACCAGTAAGTACCCACAACTACCTGTAGTGCGTGCTGCGCGCGTGGTGCGGCGCGGCGCGCGCCCACGCCACGCTCCGCTCCGCACTGCTGGACGCCGCGCTACCCGCGCTTAAAGTGCTGCTCAACCTGTCGCACTCCTTCAACAATACCAGTAAGTACCCACAACTACCTGTAGTGCGTGCTGCGCGCGTGGTGCGGCGCGGCGCGCGCCCACGCCACGCTCCGCTCCGCACTGCTGGACGCCGCGCTACCCGCGCTTAAAGTGCTGCTCAACCTGTCGCACTCCTTCAACAATACCAGTAAGTACCCACAACTACCTGTAGTGCGTGCTGCGCGCGTGGTGCGGCGCGGCGCGCGCCCACGCCACGCTCCGCTCCGCACTGCTGGACGCCGCGCTACCCGCGCTTAAAGTGCTGCTCAACCTGTCGCACTCCTTCAACAATACCAGTAAGTACCCACAACTACCTGTAGTGCGTGCTGCGCGCGTGGTGCGGCGCGGCGCGCGCCCACGCCACGCTCCGCTCCGCACTGCTGGACGCCGCGCTACCCGCGCTTAAAGTGCTGCTCAACCTGTCGCACTCCTTCAACAATACCAGTAAGTACCCACAACTACCTGTAGTGCGTGCTGCGCGCGTGGTGCGGCGCGGCGCGCGCCCACGCCACGCTCCGCTCCGCACTGCTGGACGCCGCGCTACCCGCGCTTAAAGTGCTGCTCAACCTGTCGCACTCCTTCAACAATACCAGTAAGTACCCACAACTACCTGTAGTGCGTGCTGCGCGCGTGGTGCGGCGCGGCGCGCGCCCACGCCACGCTCCGCTCCGCACTGCTGGACGCCGCGCTACCCGCGCTTAAAGTGCTGCTCAACCTGTCGCACTCCTTCAACAATACCAGTAAGTACCCACAACTACCTGTAGTGCGTGCTGCGCGCGTGGTGCGGCGCGGCGCGCGCCCACGCCACGCTCCGCTCCGCACTGCTGGACGCCGCGCTACCCGCGCTTAAAGTGCTGCTCAACCTGTCGCACTCCTTCAACAATACCAGTAAGTACCCACAACTACCTGTAGTGCGTGCTGCGCGCGTGGTGCGGCGCGGCGCGCGCCCACGCCACGCTCCGCTCCGCACTGCTGGACGCCGCGCTACCCGCGCTTAAAGTGCTGCTCAACCTGTCGCACTCCTTCAACAATACCAGTAAGTACCCACAACTACCTGTAGTGCGTGCTGCGCGCGTGGTGCGGCGCGGCGCGCGCCCACGCCACGCTCCGCTCCGCACTGCTGGACGCCGCGCTACCCGCGCTTAAAGTGCTGCTCAACCTGTCGCACTCCTTCAACAATACCAGTAAGTACCCACAACTACCTGTAGTGCGTGCTGCGCGCGTGGTGCGGCGCGGCGCGCGCCCACGCCACGCTCCGCTCCGCACTGCTGGACGCCGCGCTACCCGCGCTTAAAGTGCTGCTCAACCTGTCGCACTCCTTCAACAATACCAGTAAGTACCCACAACTACCTGTAGTGCGTGCTGCGCGCGTGGTGCGGCGCGGCGCGCGCCCACGCCACGCTCCGCTCCGCACTGCTGGACGCCGCGCTACCCGCGCTTAAAGTGCTGCTCAACCTGTCGCACTCCTTCAACAATACCAGTAAGTACCCACAACTACCTGTAGTGCGTGCTGCGCGCGTGGTGCGGCGCGGCGCGCGCCCACGCCACGCTCCGCTCCGCACTGCTGGACGCCGCGCTACCCGCGCTTAAAGTGCTGCTCAACCTGTCGCACTCCTTCAACAATACCAGTAAGTACCCACAACTACCTGTAGTGCGTGCTGCGCGCGTGGTGCGGCGCGGCGCGCGCCCACGCCACGCTCCGCTCCGCACTGCTGGACGCCGCGCTACCCGCGCTTAAAGTGCTGCTCAACCTGTCGCACTCCGTCAACAATACCAGTAAGTACCCACAACTACCTGTAGTGCGTGCTGCGCGCGTGGTGCGGCGCGGCGCGCGCCCACGCCACGCTCCGCTCCGCACTGCTGGACGCCGCGCTACCCGCGCTTAAAGTGCTGCTCAACCTGTCGCACTCCTTCAACAATACCAGTAGACTATTTGTAGCCTGTTTATTACGGATCGCACCCTTGCTCGCGACCCACAGCCCACGGAACTGAACCTCTGCCCTTGCTACAAATTCTATACAACTTAACAGTGCCACCAATTGACATAAATATAATTACAAACAGGCTGATAAAGAACAATATTCTTTTAATTGTAATTTAATATAACGAGTTTATATCATAATTCATAATTGTAGTTACTAAACTATAAAAACCGTAATTTGTAATCATCTTTTAATGAATTTAAGCATAACGTCAACCCAAACACAGCAAGAAATTTTTTAAGCAACTATTTCAAAACCCACTAATTAATCCCAAAAGAAAAAGTAATCTAACAGAAATTATGATTAATATCTTAATGATTAAACATAAGCAGGCATGCAAAGAAAAATAATATAAATTAAATGATTTATCAATTACCATTATATCACTCAAATTCGTTTTACTATAATAATAATGTTTTGCATTGCGTGAAAAAATTTCTAGGACTTAAAGTTAGCACAATACTTACTAACACTGATTCCCAAACTAGACTATAGCCTGTATTTTGGCAGACAGCGCTCAGCCAAAACAAGGCAACAATGGACATTAAAGAGAGTTATACATACTTAATTTAAAAAATGGTTTATTACTACAAAAATATATGGTGGTGGAACAATATAATAGGAAAACACAAATACCTATAATAGTGCTTGTGCCACTGAATACATATTAATACTATTATAATATACATAAGCACCAATATGTACTCTATGTACTGCATACATTTTGCTGAGACCCTAATTTCAAAACTTAAGTCTCCTTTGGCTTCCTCACTAGGCAAGCCTGTATCGAGGAAACCTTGCATTCCATGGATATAACTTTATTTATGAGCTTAGTTAAAACCATGAAATACAATAAATACAATAAAACATTTTCTTAACAACAAATTAAAGCAAATGATTGGTACAACACTGTAGAGTCATAACTTAGAGATTTTAACCAGTTCTTTATAATATTTTTAGCTTCCGCTATAGTTTTATTTCTGATATCACAATATCTGGTGACCATGTTGTATACCAATCTATCCCCTTTTCTCTTTTTCCCCCTTTTCTGTTGTAGAGCAAACTGCACGCCACGTGCGTCTGTGAAAAATTAGGGCGGTGTCGTCAGGGTAACACAGCATATCAGCATTATTAATTGGAACGTCGCGAATATCGTTAATATACAGTAAAAACAGTGTCGGGCCAAGTATACTTCCTTGGGAGACACCGAAACGAATCATTTGAAGACTGCTTATTACAGGGCCAATTTTAATACACTGTCTCCGTCCTGACAAATAACTCTTAAACCGGTCTAAAGTGACTCCTCTGGTTGCCATCGCCTCTAACTTCTTCATGAGTGTAAGGACAGAGACAGTGTCGAATGCCTTCGCGAAGTCTAGGAATATACCGACTCAACACTTCCTCCTGTCCAGGTTTGAAGACACCAACGTTGTCAGTTGCTTTATAGTATCTTCAGTACTCATATTCTTGCGAAAACCGTATTGTTTAGAGGAAATCAATTTCCGAGCGTCAAGAAAATTTATGAGGCGCTTATTAACTAGTATTTCCAGTGGAAAAGACTCCTAAAAAGGAAATTGGTCTGTAATAGTTAAGGATGTCTTTTGGTTCATTTTTGTGTATGGGGTAAATTAATGCTGTCTTCCACATCTGGGAAGACGCCGTGAGAAAGGCTATGGTTAAAAATGTATGTAAGCGAAATTATTACTTTGTTCTTAATATGCTTAATGAGGGAATATTAAATTATTGGCAGATTTCTGTGACTACTTCCAACAGGCCTACCTGTAAACAATACACTTGCCTAGGCCAAAATTCTGGCTCGGTAAGTTCAATTTAGAAAAATAGATCATCGACGACATATCAGGAAAATGATCGATATGTCATCAAATCTGATTTGATTATTCGTTCATCACTCGAATAGCAACCATACATCATAAACAATTTCAAGGTCTTACAACAGCCTTTCCTATGAAAAGGGCTACGTCGGTAGATTATGCATGTTATAAACCAGAACGAAAATACCAAATGACAGTGTAAATGGTTCTTATACCGCAACTACGGATAAGCAAACGCAGCGTTGTACAACCCTGGTAGATGGAAAGACGAACAATTTAATGGATAGGTGGAGAAACCAACACAGCATAGACTGTTGTCTAAGTGCTTCTGTAATCTTAAGGATGCTTATGTTCAGCATGTCAATCCTTGAAATGACTGAAATATTAACTTTAACAGGCGGACAATGTTTATCTTATGAGCATCAATAGTGATTGGTCATTACTTGTCTTTATTATACTGCATGTATGGCCCAGAGGTTGTGAATTCCACGAACATAAGGAACGCTTTGGATATTGTTTAAATATTTGTGGTAGCAGGAACTATTTCTACTGCGGTCTTTCATCGAAAAATTATTTATTTATTTATTTTATTTATTATTTATTTATTTATTTATTTATTTATTTATTATAAGGAAACTCAACAGCTTGTTTATAAGGAAACTTACAATTAATGCTAATACAACCAGCTTTGACTGGTTGTTTACAAACTCTTAAGCCAGTAACAGAGTTCCACGACAATTTTTAAGAGGTAAACGATTTACAAAAATTGTTTATACATATAAAAGCAATCGTAAATACTTATCTTGAGTTGCAGATTAATCTAAACGTAGATCTTATCCCAATCAACAATAACTTAATATAATATTACACAATATAAGATTCGGAAATATTTGAATATGTAGGTTTACATCTAAGAAAGCAAATTCCAATATAATCTTTGAATTTAAAAATAAAGATAACAACTGTTGACAATACAAGACATATTAATTAATTAACATTTTTAGAACATTGGACCTAAATTGGTTCTTAGACAGTAAGAATAGGTCCAATGTCTCAAATTTACTATTATATATATACACGGGGTAAACGTGCCATAACTGAATTACGAGCGTAATTTGTGCGATGATGAGTCACTGAGAATAGTGCAGTGTGTCTAGTTCGTGTTTTGGGTGTATTGAATTGGAGACTGGACAATAAATAAGGGCTGCTTAGGGTACCTCGTACAATATCATGCAAGAGCAACATATCTAGCATCTTGCGTCTATCAACGAGAGGCATTAAGTTGTAGTGCTTACAGTCCTCGCTATAGTTGCCGTGTCGTTTGTGGGTCTTGTAGTTTAGATGCCTTACAATACGTTTTTGAATACGCTCTAGTTTGTCGACATAAATTGAGTACTGAGGAGACCAGGCCGGACTATTGTACTCTAAAATGCTACGGACGTAGGCGTTGTAAACAACCTTTAGTGTATCGGGCTTTTTGAATGGTGCACATGTGCGGGTAACAAATCCCAAAATACTATATGCTTTACTTGCAACCATATCAATATGTTGTGAAAGTAGCATCTTAGAGTCCAACATGATCCCCAAATCTCTGATTGTTTCTACTCTCTCGATGAGAATGCCACCAAAATTGTAACCATACTTAAAGGGCCTTGCTTTGCGACTGAAGCTGATAGTTTGACATTTACTGATATTAACAGTTATATTATTTCGTTTATAGTACTCGTATAAAGCATTCAAGTCTCGCTGAACTTTTTCACAGTCTAACCTTGAGCGGATGTTCAAATAAATTTTTGTGTCGTCGGCATACAAAAGATGGTGGGCGTACTTAAAGCAGTTGTTAATATCATGTAAGTACGCACAATAAAAGAGGGGACCGAGATGCGATCCCTGCGGAACACCGGAAGAAATATCTATAAAGTCAGACTTAAAACCACCCATAACTACAGCCTGAGAACGATTCGACAGATAAGACTGAATCCACCTCAGCAAGTTGCCTCTAATACCAAGCCTTTGCAATTTTGCCAGTAAAATTACATGATCAACACGGTCAAATGCTTTTTCAAAGTCAGTGTATATTGCGTCAACTTGTCCTGAGTTCTCCATCTCGTAGAGTATGTAATTAGTAAAAGTTGTCAAATTTGAGGTAGTCGATCGACCTTTCATAAAACCGTGTTGATCAAGAGGAATGCCGCGCGATATAATTGGATATATAGTGTCGTAAACAAGTTTCTCGAAAAGTTTACTTATTGTGTTAAGGATGGATATCGGACGATAATTTTCAATCGCAGATTTAGATTTATTTTATTTTCAGCTTCTCTTGGGGCGCAAGTGATCGGCGAGCAACCATCCGTGATGGAAACATGTCTCATCATTCTCAACAACCAAGGCAACTTCATTCCAGACGACAGAAATTTTGAATTTAGTGTTTGTGTAAGTATAATATATACTTTAATTATTTACATACTGAAATTTATAAGGTACATATTAGTAATCATATATATTTCCTTCTACAGGTCCTCTTGTTGCTAATAAACCTGGTGCAAAACAACGAGACTAATACACAGAGGTTGCTGAACGTGCGCATACGCATCGATAATGAGGATGACATTATATCTAGGAGCGTCAGCGCGCTGGATCTGATTGTTGATCTATTTTACAAGCGGGAGGATTTGGCCAGGTATGAATGAATTTTGATACTGTTAGTTTTATTTCAGTAATTACATTATCTTTTACATAGATGTAGGGATATCTATGTTTTTATATAAAAGCTTATTATATTAAAACAGTGACTGGTCATTTTATAAGTCTTATTTATTTTACAGGCGAGCTGAGGAGAATACTGATGCGTTATTAGATGGAAAACCTGACGAAAATGAAAAGAAGTCACAGGATGATATTGACGAAACTGTCGCAAAACGTAAGTCAACTTTTATAGTTAAAGTGAAACGTATTTTCATCGTTGGATGACTGGTATAGTAGGCTCTAGTCAAATGATTTCGTAAGTGTTAGATGTACTTTTTTGCTCGTTCGTTGCGCGCTTTCTTTGAATATGTACATATTGACATGTCAAAACTGCCAAGATATAGCTCGTGCCCGTAAATTGAACATGCGTATTGTAACAAACACGTGTCACACCAATGTGTGCGGCACGTTATGTGGACTCGCTATAAATACGACAGTAGGTGGTAAGCAGTGAGATTGCTGTTGATATGTAACGTGTACTTGCAGTGCTGGCGCGCGCGGGCGCGCACATGGAGCACAGCATGGTGGGCGCGTACGTGGCGCTGCTGCTGGGCCACGCGGGCCGCGCGCGCGCCGCCGCCGTGCGCGCGCGCGTGCCGCGCTACGCGCCGCTGCTGCCCACGCTCAAGAAGTACTACGCCTTCCTCGCGCTCACCGCTAGCGTAAGTGCCCGCGCCGTGCTCTGCGCGTACACGTCAGCCCAGACTAAGCGGACCTTGTAGTGCTGTACTATGGCTCTAGACAATAGATAAACATACATATATGGTGGGCGCGTACGTGGCGCTGCTGCTGGGCCACGCGGGCCGCGCGCGCGCCGCCGCCGTGCGCGCGCGCGTGCCGCGCTACGCGCCGCTGCTGCCCACGCTCAAGAAGTACTACGCCTTCCTCGCGCTCACCGCTAGCGTAAGTGCCCGCGCCGTGCTCTGCGCGTACACGTCAGCCCAGACTAAGCGGACCTTGTAGTGCTTGTACTATGGCTCTAGACAATAGATAAACATACATATATGGTGGGCGCGTACGTGGCGCTGCTGCTGGGCCACGCGGGCCGCGCGCGCGCCGCCGCCGTGCGCGCGCGCGTGCCGCGCTACGCGCCGCTGCTGCCCACGCTCAAGAAGTACTACGCCTTCCTCGCGCTCACCGCTAGCGTAAGTGCCCGCGCCGTGCTCTGCGCGTACACGTCAGCCCAGACTAAGCGGACCTTGTAGTGCTTGTACTATGGCTCTAGACAATAGATAAACATACATATATGGTGGGCGCGTACGTGGCGCTGCTGCTGGGCCACGCGGGCCGCGCGCGCGCCGCCGCCGTGCGCGCGCGCGTGCCGCGCTACGCGCCGCTGCTGCCCACGCTCAAGAAGTACTACGCCTTCCTCGCGCTCACCGCTAGCGTAAGTGCCCGCGCCGTGCTCTGCGCGTACACGTCAGCCCAGACTAAGCGGACCTTGTAGTGCTTGTACTATGGCTCTAGACAATAGATAAACATACATATATGGTGGGCGCGTACGTGGCGCTGCTGCTGGGCCACGCGGGCCGCGCGCGCGCCGCCGCCGTGCGCGCGCGCGTGCCGCGCTACGCGCCGCTGCTGCCCACGCTCAAGAAGTACTACGCCTTCCTCGCGCTCACCGCTAGCGTAAGTGCCCGCGCCGTGCTCTGCGCGTACACGTCAGCCCAGACTAAGCGGACCTTGTAGTGCTTGTACTATGGCTCTAGACAATAGATAAACATACATATATGGTGGGCGCGTACGTGGCGCTGCTGCTGGGCCACGCGGGCCGCGCGCGCGCCGCCGCCGTGCGCGCGCGCGTGCCGCGCTACGCGCCGCTGCTGCCCACGCTCAAGAAGTACTACGCCTTCCTCGCGCTCACCGCTAGCGTAAGTGCCCGCGCCGTGCTCTGCGCGTACACGTCAGCCCAGACTAAGCGGACCTTGTAGTGCTTGTACTATGGCTCTAGACAATAGATAAACATACATATATGGTGGGCGCGTACGTGGCGCTGCTGCTGGGCCACGCGGGCCGCGCGCGCGCCGCCGCCGTGCGCGCGCGCGTGCCGCGCTACGCGCCGCTGCTGCCCACGCTCAAGAAGTACTACGCCTTCCTCGCGCTCACCGCTAGCGTAAGTGCCCGCGCCGTGCTCTGCGCGTACACGTCAGCCCAGACTAAGCGGACCTTGTAGTGCTTGTACTATGGCTCTAGACAATAGATAAACATACATATATGGTGGGCGCGTACGTGGCGCTGCTGCTGGGCCACGCGGGCCGCGCGCGCGCCGCCGCCGTGCGCGCGCGCGTGCCGCGCTACGCGCCGCTGCTGCCCACGCTCAAGAAGTACTACGCCTTCCTCGCGCTCACCGCTAGCGTAAGTGCCCGCGCCGTGCTCTGCGCGTACACGTCAGCCCAGACTAAGCGGACCTTGTAGTGCTTGTACTATGGCTCTAGACAATAGATAAACATACATATATGGTGGGCGCGTACGTGGCGCTGCTGCTGGGCCACGCGGGCCGCGCGCGCGCCGCCGCCGTGCGCGCGCGCGTGCCGCGCTACGCGCCGCTGCTGCCCACGCTCAAGAAGTACTACGCCTTCCTCGCGCTCACCGCTAGCGTAAGTGCCCGCGCCGTGCTCTGCGCGTACACGTCAGCCCAGACTAAGCGGACCTTGTAGTGCTTGTACTATGGCTCTAGACAATAGATAAACATACATATATGGTGGGCGCGTACGTGGCGCTGCTGCTGGGCCACGCGGGCCGCGCGCGCGCCGCCGCCGTGCGCGCGCGCGTGCCGCGCTACGCGCCGCTGCTGCCCACGCTCAAGAAGTACTACGCCTTCCTCGCGCTCACCGCTAGCGTAAGTGCCCGCGCCGTGCTCTGCGCGTACACGTCAGCCCAGACTAAGCGGACCTTGTAGTGCTTGTACTATGGCTCTAGACAATAGATAAACATACATATATGGTGGGCGCGTACGTGGCGCTGCTGCTGGGCCACGCGGGCCGCGCGCGCGCCGCCGCCGTGCGCGCGCGCGTGCCGCGCTACGCGCCGCTGCTGCCCACGCTCAAGAAGTACTACGCCTTCCTCGCGCTCACCGCTAGCGTAAGTGCCCGCGCCGTGCTCTGCGCGTACACGTCAGCCCAGACTAAGCGGACCTTGTAGTGCTTGTACTATGGCTCTAGACAATAGATAAACATACATATATGGTGGGCGCGTACGTGGCGCTGCTGCTGGGCCACGCGGGCCGCGCGCGCGCCGCCGCCGTGCGCGCGCGCGTGCCGCGCTACGCGCCGCTGCTGCCCACGCTCAAGAAGTACTACGCCTTCCTCGCGCTCACCGCTAGCGTAAGTGCCCGCGCCGTGCTCTGCGCGTACACGTCAGCCCAGACTAAGCGGACCTTGTAGTGCTTGTACTATGGCTCTAGACAATAGATAAACATACATATATGGTGGGCGCGTACGTGGCGCTGCTGCTGGGCCACGCGGGCCGCGCGCGCGCCGCCGCCGTGCGCGCGCGCGTGCCGCGCTACGCGCCGCTGCTGCCCACGCTCAAGAAGTACTACGCCTTCCTCGCGCTCACCGCTAGCGTAAGTGCCCGCGCCGTGCTCTGCGCGTACACGTCAGCCCAGACTAAGCGGACCTTGTAGTGCTTGTACTATGGCTCTAGACAATAGATAAACATACATATATGGTGGGCGCGTACGTGGCGCTGCTGCTGGGCCACGCGGGCCGCGCGCGCGCCGCCGCCGTGCGCGCGCGCGTGCCGCGCTACGCGCCGCTGCTGCCCACGCTCAAGAAGTACTACGCCTTCCTCGCGCTCACCGCTAGCGTAAGTGCCCGCGCCGTGCTCTGCGCGTACACGTCAGCCCAGACTAAGCGGACCTTGTAGTGCTTGTACTATGGCTCTAGACAATAGATAAACATACATATATGGTGGGCGCGTACGTGGCGCTGCTGCTGGGCCACGCGGGCCTACCTTGTTAGGTTCAGAACAGAGAATTTAAAAAAATAATTTTATCTCGTAGCGTTGTGATCAAATACAAATACGAATGCCAAGGAATATGGTAGAAATGTCGCTGCAGGGGTTCCAGCGGAAACTGCTAAATTTTGAAAGTCACTTACTCTGCTCTGGGCTATATAATAATGACTTAACTGTTGAACTTTTCTGATATAAAACCCACACTTTTCATAACAGTCATATATTTTAGATCTTTCGTAATTTGGCAACTTTTAATGTCAATTATTGGCATGCGAGACATACCTAATTGAAACCCCATTGAGTATGGCCATCGGTGTGCCACTGCGACTTTAGGTCCAAACGCGATTGAAATTACGCTGTATATGAGAGAAATAAAGTACGAGAATTATCAGGACATGCATTAAAGGAATTAGTGTTTGTATATTGCAGGCGGAAGCGGCGATAGTGGCCCACGTGAAGGCGACGCAGCGCATCATCGAGTTCATGGAGGCGAGCGACGCCGAGCAGGCGCCCGACGACCTGCCGCGCGACATGTCGCTGCACAGCCTCGCGCACGGCTACTCGCACTACGCCGGCCGCCCCGACCTCGCGCCCTACTGAGCCGCGCCGCCCGGGCTCGAGCCGACCGCCGCCCCACGCGCCTCAACGCTACTTGACGGGGTCCGACTGATACTTACCCTGATAATTATACGTTCATTATCATGATATCTATCGAGTTGCTACTGTGATCGCTGATAATCAAGCACTTCATAGACTTATTTAAGATAATCATAATTATCTGAGTGCTTGGTACCATTGATCGACAGAAATGCTGAGGTTACTGTTTAGTGACTTGGCACCCCGAGTTGAAGTAGCCGGACGCCGGAAGGATGGACTACAAAAGTGACGGGAGTGTTTAAAACTGAGATTTGTTATTGTTCTGTTGGCCGATGAAGTTTATGTAGAGTATTGGTTAGTGTTGAGAAGCGTTGATTCCGACGTGCCCCTCTGCAGGCTGTCGGCTGTCGCCAGTCGGCAGGCGGGGGCGACACGTGGTTCTGTTAGTGCATGCATATGTGTCTTAACATAAATCTAAGCGTTTAGTAATTCTGGGAGCCTTCAGGTCAACTTTGTTATAAGACTTGTAAATACGTACCAAAACATCAAAGAAATCCTTGTATATTGTGAACACCGCATAGCAATAGTGTATGCCATTCGTAATAAAACTTTAAGATAGGTGGTGGACGTTCGTTTGCACGCGGCTATTATAGATATCTCTTCTCTTTGTATCAATATTTCTTCCTTCTCTATGATATTGTAAATATAAATCACAGACTGTTAAGGTGATAGTTATGTTGACGACATAGATATGGGTTATGAAGTCTTAATTAAATTGAGATATTCCGAGTTTAAGCCACTGAACTGGCAATATAAAGTGCAAAAATAGACGAGTAAGTGTATAATAGATATGTATTCTTTTATGTGAATATTGTGTCTGCACTTTTTTGTATTATATTACTCCGAGAGAGTTACAAATTATTAGAGTATTGTTTATCGAGGCACAATCCTTTATTGTAAATAAATTTTAGCTAGTACCAATAGTTCGGTCTTTGTTGAATAAATTAGAGTAGTTACTGTTGATGATGTCCGAATATAATTGAGTTGTAACGCGCGTCAATCACACTAACTACACGACGCGACTCGGAACGCTGTCTCTTCAGACAGTGCTAAATGTACAAACACTAAGTTCGGTAATTGCTCGCCAGAGAGAGAATGACCTATGCTTAGATATAAAAAATAGGACAATTTATGATGTGGGAATTTAAGCAGTAGCACTAGACGATGTTTGGATGATTATTTCTTTATTGAGTTACTCGTTTTGCAAGACTCCTCGTTCACAACTCGACTGATGTCCATTTGACAAAAATTATGTTTATTTTTGAAATGTAGGAGTAATAAATATTTAAGGCACTTAAATTACTTAATTTTATATAGTATCGCAGTTTTCGAGAATTTCTAAATCGATAAAGTGACTATGTTTATAAATTTAATAAGTTTTATATAACTCACCCGGGCGTGACACTAAGGACAGACTAAAACCCGTAAAGCTACTTTAGTTTTTACGAACACATTGTTTGGCTTATAAGAAATGTTGTCTTTCACAAACTACACTTTGTTGATATTTGTAACAATTGGGCTCTTTGAGACACTAAATCACAAATATGCGTTCTTCTCAGTCGTAACAGAACTTCATTCCTATCTACCTATTTTATGTGAAATTAATTATGTTAATCGTGTTTTGACGCATTTTTGAATAGTGAAAAAAGATTGTCGAATAATAAAAAGTTGGACTAGTTTCAATAAAATAATGTTTTGTTTACTAGTTGACATGTTTGGCACGGTTTGCATCACAATACACGTAACTGTGGTCATAATAACAGCTTCGGAGATACACTGAGTGGCTCATCTGCTCTTCGTTACCGCATGACGACAATTTCTGACAGCTTTACTTAATTTATAAGACATTTTTAATTTTAAATGGGTATGTAACTAAACTTATACACTACAGAAATTATGTTTAACTTACTTTCGGCGTTTTCTGTTTAAAAGACAGAGGTTTCCTTATCTTTTATTACTGTACAGCTATGATTTTATTGCCTAAATTATATTTACGTAATTTATTGACCTGTATGTATGAACTAAGTGTAGCTCTTAAAGTGCATTTCGTTATGAAAATTCACCTTTATAACCTGTGTTTTGAATAATATGTTGTTTTAAACTATTATCACGAGAGTTTGATATCTTGAGAAATTATTATTGTATATGTAATGTGTAATTATGTTATAAAGTATTACGTGTAATTATTAAAAGAAGACAATTTAAATAATTTCCTTGTTTTATTTATGTAAATATAAAGTAACTACTTATAAAGTTTTAAATGTATGCTAAGAAACTTTATTCTATCACGTCAAGGTCCTCTCGGCAGAGGCGGTCGCCTCGCGCGGGGTGGTGTTGGCGGTGTCCCTGGATATCGCCAACGCGTTCAACACCCTGCCGTGGGCGACTATCAGGGAGGCGATCCGATTTCATGGAGTCCCTATCTGCGCCGAATAGTCGGGGACTACCTGCACCAGAGGAGTGTATTTTGTGTGGAGCGGAACGGAGAGACGTTCCGAAGGGAGGTGTCGTGCGGTGTTCCACAGGGTTTGGTTCTCGGACCGATCCTGTGGAACATCGGCTACGACTGGGTGCTGCGGGGCGCCCGGCCCCCGGGAGTCGGCGTAACTTGTTACACCGACGACACGCTGGTTACGGCCCGGGGAGAGGATTACGGGGCAGCTGCCACGGCTAGAGTTGCACTGGTTGTCGGCAGGATTAAGATGTTGGGACTGGAGGTGGCGCTGGAAAAGTCCGAGGCTCTATTATTTCACGGGCCTCAGCGGGCGCCGCCACCACATCATCGTTGGTGGGGTCCGCATCGGGGTGGAGCCGAGTATGAAATACTTGGGGCTCCATCTCGATGGCCGCTGGAACTTTCGCGTCCATTTTAGCCGTCTGGCCCCCCCGGCTGATGTCGGCGGCGGGAGCGCTTAGCTTTCTGTTGCCGAATAACGGGGGGCCGAGTGTCGTCTGCCGCCGCCTCTATTTGGGGGTGGTGCGGTCGATGACCCTTTACGGAGCGCCCATTTGGGCTGACGCCCTCGATCGCCAAAACGTCGCTCTCCTTAGGAGACTGCAAAGGGCGATGGCGATCAGGGTGTCGCGGGCGTACCGAACCGTCTCCTTTGAGGCGGCGTGCGTTTTGGCGGCATCGCCGCCTCGGGATTTGGCGGCGGAGGTCCAAGCGTCGGTGTATTACTGGCGCGCGGACCTTCGGCTCCATGGCGAGGAACCCTCGCACTGTGCGGTGGAGATGCGAAGGTCCCAGACTCGACTGGTCCTTGAGGCGAAGTGGGAAGGCAGACTGGCCCAGCCCCGCTACGGGGTGAGGAACGTCGAGGCTGTCTGTCCGGTACTAAGGCAGTGGACGGACAGACGGCTGTTTCGGAGAGTACCTCTGCAAGATAGCCGGTAGGGAGCCGATAACCAGGTGTAACCATTGTGAGGAGTGTGACCGGGACACGGCGCAGCACACACTGGAGGAGTGTCCGGCGTGGGCCGCGGAGCGCTGCGTCCTGGTCACCGTGATTGGCCCCGACCTCTCGTTGCCAACCGTCGTATCCAGGATGGTCTGCGACGACAGGTGCTGGGGCGCAATGAGGTCCTTCTGCGAAACTGTCATCTCGCGAGTGAGATGAGGTCCTTCTGCGAAACTGTCATCTGAGGAAGATCCTTACGCCCCGGAAGTCCGCCGCCGGAGGAGAGGTCGCAGGAGACGCGCTTTTGTCGCTCTCCTGCCCCTCACCTAAGGGTTTCCGGTGGCAAGGCCTCATGGGACCCTGCCACCCGTAAATTAAGAACCCCGAGAGGGCGCGTTTCAGTCGGCTTCACGTGTTTCTTATTTCTTGCGGCTAATAGGTACGGATATGTCGGCACCCGTGTCGACTAGAAACTTCTCTCTGTTGTTAAGATCGATAACGCAGAGGTGGTAGCTTGATTTGCTAACATTGACGCTCGCCATAGTCGATGTATTTTCTAGTTCTCCTGCTTCTTTTTTGCGCACGGTTATTCGCTTGGCTTCATCTCCATAGCGCAGGTGGTAATAGCACAGCCAGTCGGGATCGCCGGGTTTGCGGTTTGAGCGGGAACGGTATTTCGAGTTCGATCGCGATAGGTTGTTGCTATGCGGACGAGTGGCGCCATAGTGATATGACGCACGTTGTTAATTGGTTCGAATCTTGGCGATTTCCAGCGTAAGCTTTTCTAATTGTTTGTATAATAGGTCGAACTGTAGATTTTCTGTAGTTGTGTCAGTTGGGCAATGTAGACACGACGGGCTTGATGTGTGCCGGCGTAAAGGTTGTAGTGTGGACTGCGACGACTTTTGCGGGTTCGAAATGTTTAACCATTTTGTCGCCCATCACGGCTAAACATTCTAGCGACGATTCGGTGTTCACAGAGAGTATGGCGCGAATTTGTGTGGACAATTGATTGAGCCACATAACTGTTAGAGCTTTGTCGGTTAGAATACGTTCTAGATTTGGCTGAAAACCAACCGAGGTTGGGTTTTGGTTCAGTGAACCGATATTACTACAGCGCTAGAACGACGAGGGGTCACTAATTTAACGAATTATCAGCCTGCAGGCATAAACCAGGTCCGTAGCTGGTAACCGTTAGGGTTATAGTGAAATACGTAGACTGATTCAACTGAGAATATATTTACAATTGTTAAGTCTTCTTATATTTAATTTATTGTTCTTACAAGTAGCGCTCGCACTAATGTTCACAATATTCTTGAAGACTTGCTACTCTAATGCTCAAATTGAGCAGACGTGCCTACCTAGCAATACTTACAAATGTACAAATATTTTTATTTAATTCATTGACCTAGTTAACGCGTTAGTCAACTTACGCAATTTCTACGTAAAACGGTGAGACATAAGTAATATGCAAGATATTAACTAAGTGTTACTATGGCTAACTTTGAAAGTAGCCCTTTCAATCTGAGTACCATGACAACTCGTAGCCCACCCAGCACGCCACAACCATCTCAGCATGAACCCGAAGAGCCCTTGGAAACCTTGAGCACCAATGAAATCAAATATTGGATTACCTCCATTGAGCGATCGTTAAGTGAGGTGTGTAGCATTGTAACGGAAGGCAAACTCAACTCTGAATAGAAGTTGAAAATAAACTCTTTGGCCCGTAAAGTTGGAAATGGTGTCTCTCAAATGGCGGTTTTTTACCAGTCCTTGAAGCAAAAGGCCTTATTGATGAATAGCTCTCTTGAGGCCATGACGGAAAAGCAGGATCTTGCTAAGTGCCTGAATGCCTTCGAAAAGTCGATTAAGTTGACCATTGAAGAAAAATGCGTTGCACAAAATCCAGCCATTGATAAAGTGTCTTTTGCGGACATGGTCAAGACCACAAAAAATGTTACGACCTAAAAATGTGAGCGCCATTGCAATTTATTCGAATGATAAATTGAAAACTAGTGACGAAACAAAGTCGCTAGTTCAGAAAATAATTTGCCCTGAACAAATAAAGTTGCACGTAAGAGGACTAAGGAAGACCAGAAACGGAGGTGTAATAATTAGCACTGATAGCAAGGACGACATTGAGAAGCTAAGGCAGTCAACCCAGTTATCTAGCTCTGGCTTAAAGGTTGAGGATCCGCATAAAAGAAGACCAAGAATGATAGTAATCGGAGTACCAGCTGCCCTTAGTGACCAAGAAGTATATGATTGCATATACGAGCAGAATGTTGCCGAAAAACTCCCCAACGTAACCCGTGATCAATTTCTGACCCCGATAAAACTGAGCCATAAGTCGGGTAAGAAAGACGCACAAACTTGCAACTTCATCATTGAAGTGCCTGCCAGTATCAGAAAGGCCCTTATCAACCAGGATCGAGTCTTCATCAACTGGACTTCCTGCCCCGTACGTGACTTCACACTCGTAACCAGGTGTTTCAGATGCCAACAATATGGACATGCCGCTAAGACTTGCCGCGAGACTATCTCCACCTGCGTACATTGTGGTGCATTAATTAGGTCATCAGACTAATGAATGTACAAAGAAAGACGAAACACCAAAATGTGCAACATGTTTGCGTTTTAAGAAACCAAGTAACCATAAGACAGGTGATCTCGAATGTCCAGCGAAGAAATTGGCTGAAACAAGGTACATTAATTCTATAGATTATCATGAAGACGCCTAAGAGCGCTGCCTTACTCAGTTTCTTATAGACCCTTTTTATTTTTGTTTGAATTTCCTTTAATTTTAAAAGTATTTATGGGTGATCAATTAATTAATGATTAATATAATAATTATATATATATTTCGCAAATGTGTGACACTGAGAGCTGCAATCTTTATCTTTCCCAATATAGTAAACCGCTAACAATACTAACCCAAAACATTCGTGGCATATGTAAGAACATAGATAGTTTGGATGTCTTTTTACACAGGCTTAATATTGAGTGTGACGTAATTATTCTAACAGAATGTTGGCTCTCAAACAGACGTAACAATATACCAACTTTGCAGGGATACAAAAATTATAATAGTACAACATCTCTCAACCAGAACGATGGCTTGGTAATATATGTGAAACGTTCTTTGCTCGTCTCCTTCGAAGAGCTAACGGTCCAGGACTGCAACTGTCTTGTTATAAAAATAGGCACTGATATCGCGATCATTGCTGTATATAGACCTCCTTCTTACAGAAACTTAGAGACGTTTACGAACAATTTAAATCACATTTTACAAAGATTATCAAATTTAAAAAATATTATTTTAACAGGAGATATAAATATAAATATAAATTGTAAGAACCATGACGCATCTACCCAAGATTACCTAAATCTCTGTGCGTACCATGGCATTTTGCCTAGCCACACTTTTCCCACACATGAAAGTGGGTCATGCTTAGACCACGTGATGCTCAAAACTAGGCTTCCGTGTTTAACACTTGTTACTAACTCGTCAATAACTGACCACTCTGCTGTTTTACTAATACTTGAATTAACGCAAACTAAGAATATTATTCGCCCGCAACAAAGGTCATTTATAAACATGATTCACCTAGAGCGTGATTTGTGCAACATTGACTTTACACCAGTTTATCAAACTGCCGACGTTAACATTTCTATGCCATTTGTTATTAATAAAGTACAAGAGGCTATCTTGCACAATACAAAAATAATAAACTTCAGTAGAAAATATTGTTATATTAAGCCATGGATAACTCCCGGCTTAGTACGATGTATTAGACACCGCGATAAACTACACAAGAAAGCTAAGCAATGCCCCGAAAATTCTACTCTAAATTTATCATATAAAAGGTATCGGAATTTTTGCAATAAACTTTGAAGAATTTAAAAATAGAGTAGGACAGGTCACAATTATAAGGAGCTAAAAAAGACACAAAGCAACTTTGGAAAATTGTGGAAAAAGTCACGTTTACTTCAAAACATCATAAATCTGATAGAAGTTTATTGCAAACACATTCCTCTCCGCTTTCCTCTGTCAACAACGTCAATAGGTTTTTTGTAAATATTGGCACAACTCTGGCAAAAAAAAATAGAAAGTCAATGCAGCACAAATAACAGTTCTCCTCCGGTTTCAACATATCTTAAAAGCGGAAAATCTTATGTTATGTTGGATCCGGATGAAAAAGAAATAGAGCGGGCTATTCTCTCGTTAAAAAATAATTGTGCACCTGGGTGGGACAATATAAGCTGTAACACATTAAAGACCTTTAAGCATATCCTGTTGCCTCCATAAACCCACATTTTCCGAATTTGTCTTTCTATAGGAGTCTTCCCTCTATGCCTTAAAAAAGCAATAGTGATTCCGATTCATAAGTCTGGTACGAAAGACCTTGTAACAAATTATAGACCAATCTCGCTATTGCCTACTTTCTCAAAAGTGCTAGAAAAAATAATTAATAATAAATTAGTATCATTTCTTGAACAAAATTCCCTATTTTCCCACATGCAATTCGGTTTCAGACCTAAGTTGTCAACAGCAGATGCAGTACACAACTTGACAGCTTTTATCGCAGAGGAACTTGCGAAAAGAAAACAAGTAATTGGAATCTTTCTCGACCTCGCAAAAGCATTTGACACTGTATCTGTTCCTATCCTATTAAATAAATTAGACGCTTTAGGAATACGAGGCACACAGCTTAAGCTACTAACAGACTATCTACAAAATAGGTATCAGTGCGTCAAAATAGATAACATCATCAGTGCTGACTTACAAGTGCCACAATTCGGTATTCCCCAAGGGAGTGTCCTTGGAAGTACTCTATTTTTGGTATAAATTAACGATCTTTGTAACTTAAGTTTACCTAGCGGCAAAATAGTTTCATACGCAGATGACACCGCTCTTCTCTTCTCCGCCGACACAAATGAGGCAGTCCTTAAAAATGCTCAGCGTGGGTTCGATGTGGTTAATAAATGGCTTAGAAATAACTTACTTACATTAAATACTGATAAAACCAAATTCATTAAGTTTAACATGCGCAATCAACAAGATCATTTAAGTAATATTCGACTATATGCACACCATTGTAACAACACAATTAATGATGATTGCACATGTTCTGCAATCCATAATGCAACTAACATTAAATATCTGGGGGTTATAATAGATCACACTCTTTCATTTAAACAACACGTAGCCGCTTTATTAAGCAGACTTCGTAAATTAATATTCGTTTTTAAAAAACTGCGTTATATCGCAGACAATAATCTTATTATACAGATCTATGTATAAGGCACTGTGCCAATCCATTATTCAATACTGTATTACCTCATGGGGAGGCATCGCAAAATCGGTTATTCTTCCAATTGAAAGAGCACAAAGAGCACTCCTAAAAGTAGCTACACATCGACCTTTTCGCTACCACACATGCCTTTTGTATCAAAATTCTAAAGTACTAACAGTCCGGCAGCTTTTTATAATGCACACTGTACTCAAACAACATACTACTCTTGATTATACCCCGGAACTTACTTACACTAAACGACGGAAAGATATCGTTTGTACTACTCAGTCTCAATCTAAGTATATTTTTACCAATAGGTTTTTCGCATTTTTAGGTTCTTTTCTTTATAATAATATAAAGAAAATAACTGCGATTTATGACAAAAATTATGCTAACACTAAGCAATTAGTTCAACAATATTTACAAACCTTGAACTACGATCAAACAGAAAATTTGATGACTGTTGTTCAATAAGTGTTACGCAATAAAATAACTCTAAGTCGTCATAGTTTTCACTTAGTTTATAATATAATTCGTAAGTTTTTATATACAAAGAATAATGTTTTATAAGTATTGTTTTAGAATTTATATCTATATTAGATAGTATGTGCCCTTAATGCCTGTGGCACAGGTTTACCCTAGTACAGGCACCCCTTATATATTACCTTTACAATGTAACCTAAGTTCTGTATCAATTTGTACCAATATAAGTTGAATAAATGATTATTATTATTATTCTCTTTATTACTAATTTTCTTCTAATTATTACATTTTTAAATATAAATATAAAAACATACATATTTAAAAATATAAAAACTGAAATGACCCACCGACATCGGGAACAGGGTCCAAGCTGCCGGTGGTTAGGGCCCCAGAGAGAGGAATCTCCTCACAATACGCGCCGTGTCGAGTAGTACTGCCTTTTGCATCAAGGACTTGATCCAGCCATCTAACGCGAGCCTCTGCAGGTGGTGGTCGAGGCTCTTAGGTATTAAACCATTGACTGTAATGACTATCGGCACAATGATCGCCGAGTCCACACGCCACATGTCGACAATCTCGTGAGCTAGGTCTAAGTATTTCAACTCTTTTTCTTTTTCAGCTTTCACAAGATTCTCGTCATGCGGAATGGTAACATCGATGATCATTGCTCGGCGCTCCAATCGGTCCATCAGCACAATATCTGGCTTGTTCGCCACAATTGTCCTATCAGTGATGATAGACCGATCCCAGTACAAAGTAGCACGACCATTTTCGAGAACTGGATCGGGTACATACCTGTAATACGGCACTTCAGATTCCACAAGGTCATACTTTAAGGCAAGTTGCTGATGGACAATCCTGGCTACTTGGTTGTGTCTATGCAAATACTCTCCATTGGCAAGACGAGAACAACCGGAGATAATATGTCTGAGAGATTCTCCGGGCTGGTGACATGCCCGACATATGTCAACCGTCCCATCCTTCAGGATATATCTCCAGTAGTTGTTCGTCATAACAACTTCGTCCATTATTGCACATACAAAACCTTCGGTCTCAGCGAAGAGATCGCCGAAACGTAGCCAGGACACCGATGACTGAAAATCTATGTCGGGCCCATTCAGGGCCCGAATTTATTATTATTATTATTATTCATTTGCACCACTCAGCGGCAAGTAAACAAAATTCTAAAATCTACGAGGGAATTCTTGGAAATCCCTGACTGTGTGTGCGTGCGGCGCGGCGGCGTATAAATAATGCGGCGTATAAAAACAGGTGGCACCTTCGCGCGTCGGTCAGTTCGTAAGATGTTTTCGGCGCGGCTAGACGTATAATGCTCCGTTCGATTCCAGGTTCCTCATAAACTCATATGTTGTTGTGAGAGTGTCTGTCTTATGTACATACGCCACATGCATATTATTATGTAGGTATCCTGAATAGGGAGGAATCAATGAAAGATCTGCACATAAAATTACAGACAATATATTTTTGTGGATAAATATCTAAATAACAATCCTCTAAATCTATTTGATATGATTCGATTGAAACAAATTAAATACGATGCTAATATAACAAAATAACGCAATTAGGTATGTAAATATTATGATTAGATTTTTGCAACAATATTGGTAACATGATTAATTAGAAAACATAATAATATCATAAAACGAAATTGTTTTAGCTCTTGTCGACAAAGCTTTTATAACCTTACTAAGGTAATAATAGGAATGCCATCGGGCACAAAGAATACAGTAAAACATATTTTATATAATAAGAAATAACAACAATAATTATGATTAACAAACACTCACTCAAATATCTAAAATACTAAACAGGTTCCACAGCATCGACGCGGGCGACGGCAGGCGCTCGGACGCCCTGCCAGTCACCAGTCTCTGTGTATCGTTTATTAACCGCCATTAGCTGGTGGAAGTTGGCTTTTGCAAGTTTATGTTTGTTAGCAATTTTCTGAACTAATTCTTCATCATATACTTCTTCAGGAACGTCTAGTTTTAAATGAGCCTTCATTTCCTGCACAGTTACCAAAAAACAATTCCACGGTGACCAATCTTCGTTCACGTGCCACCTGCATAACCTCAATTCAGTAATGTCATTACACTCACTGATTGCCGAATGTGAATGCCACAGTTTCTCTACTATAAAGAAGATATCCTTCTCCTGTAGCACGAAGGCTAATGATCCCCAACATTTGCGTCGCCGTTCATCACGTTGCACAGCTCTCAGAATAAATCTGAACGGAGTCATATCTACCCACAAGCGTTCGTGCACGTCTTTCCACGAGCAGGACTTACAAATGAGGAAACCAGTCATTCTTGTATTAAGAGGGAAGTCACCGTATGCTTTCACTTGATGACATAATTCACAGAAGTGCAATCTACTGTTTTCCATTTTATGATAATCTCTTTCCTCCTTAACCTTGGTCACGCCTGAATTGAGTTCAGACGTTTCAATTAGTCGGAAAATACTACCGGCCACTCTGCGTCTAAGAAATTCTAGTTGATGGGCGTTACACCTTCTGACAAGGAGGTCGCATTCTTGATCCAACAGTGTTATAATTTCCTCGGCTAAAGGATGACGAAATTCTTGTAAAGCAAATTTCATATCGACCAGAAGCTCCATACGTTCCTTCACATTCATATCATTACGTAAAAACGAGTTATAAAGTTCTTTCAGTTTTCTAGCTTTCTGTATTTCAATCGTTTCCATTGTTATTAATTTGCCGCTACGTCCGTACCAAGCTACTGGTTTGGATATTTCTTCTAAAAATCGTTGTTGTTTTTGTTTCCGACTATCTTCTTTTACTTTTACTCTGTAGTCTTCAATGCATCGCAGAAGTTCCACTTCTTTGTCTAAAAGCAACGTAAATTCGGCTATTTTTGGACCTTTTGCATGTAATTGAGATATTCGTGCTATTTCAGCGTGTTTCCAACGATCAACCTGTGTAAGTTAAAAATAATATTATAATACTTACTTAGTGACCTATAGGTAGTTTATGGTTCATGGCTACAAAGGTTATTGGGAATATCTAGGTAGAGCTACTAAGTGAGGTAAAGTAGGTTACTGTTGTTACGGTTGGTGGCAACTTATTGTTGACACTACTCTCACAGGCAGGTAAAACAAAATCTACCCAAAATAAAATTTGTTTCACATAATGTTGGTTTTGCTTTATTCAATAAACAAAAAATATCACCAGCTTCGCCAATGCATACTTCCTTATACGCTATTTAAATACACAGTTTACACGTATTTTGTATTGTTGTGATATCGTAGTCATACAAAAGACAGGTATACGTCTATTGTATAACTACTATATTTATTAAAATAGACAAACCTTACTATGTATATATATAAGCACACATTTCGTCTTCGTTGTTGACAGTGCATTGTCACCAATGATCACACGCAGCTCAGTACAGTAAAACTTTAAGCAGATACTAGTTACTTAACCATACATTCGATAATTTTGTTGAATACGAATATTCAGTAAAGTTGCCGAATATGAACCGAGTCCTAGCTTAAATCGATTGACATATAAGTATGTAGGTATATAAAATGTTAGATACGCGTAACTTACATTTTATTATATATTCTACTAGGTACAGAACGAGGAAGAAAACTCATAATAAATTGGATTGGCAAAGAAGTAAAGGAAAGCGGTTTTCATACCATTGCATACAGCTGATCGAAGTCTTCACGCGTTTTGGGGAAAGTTCTAGTTATAAGATCTCGCCGTAGACGTCTTTCCATCGCTTCTCGTTCCAATCTGTCCTCCTCCTTCATCCTTGCAATTCTTTCCCTGCCATAAACACACTTCATTAGGTATTAATCATCTCACAACAAGTTTTTTTTAAGTCTTCTTTACTTGCAATAATTACCTACTGCGTCGCGGGGAATTTTACAAATATTTAAACAACGGACACAAAAATTATTGTGTTCAATGGTTGTAATCCTAATTCCCATCCCATTTGACGTCGGATAACATGTACCGACGTAAGATATAGGTACATAGATCTTTTAAAATAAGTTTACCCTTGTCACTTAATTTTTGACGTAAGTCGTGGGACATCTACGACGCTCGACAGATGTACATAGGTAGTTAATGTGTCATTTTTGCAGGATTGGCGTCTCGATGAATCTTATACCTACCTATTGGTTTATAGGTAGGTAAACTATTTTACTTTTAGACTTGTGTTAGAAGTGAGTTTAGGTCCGTAGTGGTTAGGGATCGAATACGATTGTCAATCGCAAATCCTGTATCTTAGCTATTAAGGCTACCGCCGCTAAACAGATATTTATGTATGTAGATACTTTTATGCCGTACTGAGGCCTTAGTATCTAATAAGGCCTTACATACTTAAGATTGTGGATCGCCACCTCGCCATACTTCACTCTTAGTGAAGTAGTAAAGACCATCGGGTCTTTACTACTTCACTAAGAACTTATCAAGATAACTGACGCCTGACGCCTCTCTCTCCAAAGGGGCAGGCAGACGTGAATTACGCCATATATCACCAAATATAATTTTATATCCATAGTAGGGGAACCTATTGATATCTATCAAGCACAGTTTCAGGCGTCGTTCTACTAAGAAGTTATTTACAGAAAAATCTAATAACACATTTCCCGACCCAGGAATCTATTACAATTTCTTTACCGTTACACCCAATAACACTGACCCCATCCGGGAATCAAAAACTTCATCCACAGCAGTTGCATTCCTTACCGCTGCGCCACCGAGGCAAATGATTTTAACAAGGTATTAATACTTACATGCATTCTTTCAACCATCTTGTCACTTTTTGTCGGAACTGATGGTGTCTAAATGCCCGTTGTATGATGGTCGCGTAGTGCACATGGTTCAGTCGAGCGATCATCTCATCATACGTCTCATAAGGCCGAGGTTCAAGTATCCGGTCGGACACGCTCGGGATGTAAGCGTGTACGCAGTTCATTTGAGTCGCACGACTGTAGTTTGTATCCTGAAACGATATTAAAGACCTTGACTTACCAATTTGGATAAATTTACACATATATATTCTTTTACGAGTATAAAGTTTACATAAATTAAATATATACATATATTATGGTAATATTCGCTTGTAAGATACATAGATACTATAAACTGTTATACTTGTTACTTAGACTTATGCCTCATTTGCGAAAGGTAGGCAAAGGCGGAGTGTAATGCCTGGATTTTAAAAAGATAATCTGTAGGTGTGCCATGTTTACGCTTATTACATATTTTATCAATACTTTCCGGCCTAGGGCACCTACTCTTTCTGCTTTTCTTAAACTGTCCAATCTCTACAATAGCTTTGACTTAGTGTTACAATGTTAACCTAGTCTGCTCTTGCCGATTATCCCATTCATATTTCCCTTTTATTCTTATATGGTTAAGGTTAGTATTAAACTGTTCCTCAATTTTTTGCTTTGTTCCACCAAAAATACTAATTGCACAGCAAAATAAGCTTACTAAAATTTTTTAACGAGGTCAAACTAAGTCGACGAACCTCCGCTTCGCGGGGCTCCTTTTTTGTGTGGGTTTAAGAAGGAACCTAAAATAACCTAACCCTTCCGAGACGGAATGCAGTGATTTGAGGCGATAATATATGAGGCGAGTTATGATATATTTTAGTAAGTATATTTTGCTGTGCAATTAGTATTTTTGATGGTCATTATATTTAATCCCTTTGGTTAAACTTCTCCTGTTCATTCTTTATACATATCCAAATCACTAAGAATGCACAAATAATTAAATTTTATAATTCCATGTAAGATTCGAACCAAAACACTTAAAAGTTGTAGGTATTAAAATTACACATTTCTTATTTAATTTGTTAAATTCTTTCCTAACATGTTGCTCATTTTGATAACTAATTCTTTTTTGTTATTGTTGTGCTTGTATTTGTGTCCTATAACTGAAGGGATACACTATGCAAAACGTTTGTTTATTTGTTTGTGCAATTTTGTATAGGTGTAATATTCTTTGTAGGAGATTCCTAATAAATAAATTAATAAACTGGCGATGCGCTTGCCCGCTGCGCTGTCCCTGCAGCCTGCAGTCGTTTTGTGCAAACAGGAAACGTGATACAAAATTTATTTTTAATTCATTTTATTTATTTTTTAATTTTATCTTACAAGCTAACATGTGTGACTTCCAAAAAGCTGACAAGATTTATTTTCTAACTATTAAATTATAACTTGATATTATATTATATATGTACACAGCTCGTCACTTAGTACAATAGATTTTTATAACAATAATAATAATAAATCATAATGTCCTCCAGACAGAATTTTTGGTCACGGCGGCTAATCTTAACGGAGACTGGCTATCTGAGGAGATACTGTAGTGCACAAGTGTTTGCGCAAACACAAATGCACTCTCTGTTCCCTAATGCTCAAGATCCGATGGGACGGTAATCAGACACGGCCGGAGAGAGATCAGGCGCAGGACCAACGGCTTTACGTGCATTCCGAGGCACGGGGGTGACTAATACCACCAACTTTCTAACTCCGGGCTGCTATTGAGATTTCTTAACAGAAAAACCCAATAACTTTTTGTTGGCTCGACCCGGGATTCGAACCCGAGACCTCATGCACAGCACGCTGCGCCACGCAGGCAGTTAAATAACAATATATATACAATAACTTACTATTCAGAAATCAACCCAGGGATATGACGGGCCACCGTCTGCTTTGCTTAGGTGTCACTGGACCACTAATTAAATGGTGTACCTATTCAATATATTAGGTATATTATCATTTATATTTTATATAAATTTACATATTAGTAATTTCCGTGCTTCCGAAACTTTGACACAAAAACCTATCAAACGTGTTAATATTGTTACGCCCAGTGACATCTCTCGGCATTGGGGGAAAGACTCGGCAGTTCCGTCTAATAATTTACACCGCCATCTATTGACATCTTACGGAACTACGTAGTACGGTACGAGAATCTTAGAGAGAATGCTGGTACTTTCTCGAATCATCGTACTGTTTACACGCCGAGTACGGCGTTGCTGGAAAGCTCTAGAAGCGCTTTAGCCGCGTATAAATAGGGCGCACGCGCACCGCCAAGGAGTTTACAATCGTAAGCGGTCAAGTGTTCATCGAAGCGAACGGAAGCGGAAATACTACGGAGTTTGAAGCAGTACAGTGAAAAAGTGTGGTATAGTGTTTTAAATTTAATTGTGTTTTTGAATAAAACGTGTTTTAGTCGGTAATATTGTTTATATTCTTATCCGTCGAACCCAGCACGTAACAATTGGTGTCAGAAGTAAGATAAGAATATGCCAGTACTACCGAAGGAGGGAGTGGAAGGGGTGCGTACCAGGAATCAGCGCCAGCAAGATGTGGACCAGAGGCGCTTTGGAGACACCCCCTCGCCGACGTCAGGTGAATCACGTGACTCCGCGGCTGTAGCGGAACCATTTAGTGCAGCTCACTCGCCGGTGAACCCCGACCTCGCGACTCTGATGGCGTTTATGCAGGAGCAGGCACGCCGCCAGGAGGAGCAGGCACGCCGCCTCGAGGAACAGCTGCAACGCGATAAGGAAGAGGGCATCCGCCGCCAGGAGGAGCAGGCACGCCGCCTCGAGGAACAGCTGCAACGCGATAAGGAAGAGGGCATGCGCCGCCAGGAGGAGCAGGCGCGCCGCCTTGAGGAACAGCTGCAACGCGATAAGGAGGAGGGTATGCGCCGCCAGGAGGAGCAGCTGATGATGTTAAAAGACCTCAGCGCAACGGTTGGAAAGGAGTTGAAAGAGCAAGTCCAACGCCACGAAAGTCGCATCGCCGAGTTGGAGAAAATGATACGTGGGCTCAAGGCTGGAGATGGGATCGTGGCACCTGCAATTGTGGCGCCCTCACTACGAGGCTTTAAAGTTCCACCATTCGACGGATCATCGTCATGGTCAGCCTATAAGATCCAGTTCGAGGCCGTCATGAAATTGAACGGGTGGACGCAAGAACAGGCTCTGACCGCTCTCACCTTGGGGCTTCGTGACCAGGCCTTGACCGTGTTAGAGGCGCTTGGTCAAGACATCACGTACGAGAAGCTGTTGGAGGCATTAGAGGCAAGATATGGCGACGCACACCTGGAACACGTGTTTCGCGCCCAGCTGAAAAACCGATCGCAACGTGTTGGTGAAACCCTGCAGCAGTGGGCCCTGGAGGTGGAGAAGCTGGTTCGAAAGGCGTACCAGTCCTCACCTGCGCTCATCGACGGAAACCTCGTTCAAGCTTTCACCGACGGGATCCGAGACCTGGAGGTTAGGGCCGCAGTGAGACTCAGACATTTCAAAAACCTGAAGGATGCCCTAGCCCACGCTCTGGAAGTGGAAGCAGTACGACGGGACTATCGAGCTCACCGTATCAGGGAAGTGTCGACTTCGCCCCGATGCTACAGCTGTGGCGAGAGAGGTCACATCAGGTTGAGCTGCCCGAAGCGAAGGAAACCACGTAACAGAAACCAGTCGCCGGTAGGAGGAACACCTGATGTGCGTGCCAGGCAACAACTACAGGACTTCGTGATACGGCATCGCAGTGGCAAGTCACATGGTAATGCGGATGCCCTGTCACGAAGACCGTGTCCCGATCAGTTTAAGCACCACTGTGCCAGGAAAGAGGCCAAGCAGGAAGTACTGGTGAGGATGTTGAGGACGGATTTTAGCGAAGACTGGAAGGAAATTATGCAGAGAACACAAGGAGAGGACAAAGACATAAGACCCATCCTCGAATGGAAGAAAACAGGTGCATCGAGACCTCACTGGAGTGAAGTTATGGCAATGAGCTCTACCACCAAGAGTTATTGGGCACAGTGGGAAAGCTTGGTTATCCAGGATGGAGTTCTGTGCCGGAAATGGGAGAATGCCCGAGGTGACAAGTGTCACCTGCAAATGGTCGTGCCAAAGCTCAAGGTACCGGAAGTTTAACAACTCTGTCATAATGGGAGTTCAGGAGGCCACATGGGAGTTAAAAGAACTCTGATTAAGATCCGGGAACGATTTTATTGGATCCGTTGTCGAAAAGACGTTGAGGAATGGTGCCGTAAATGCACGAGTTGTTCTGCCATGAAGGGACCACGCACTGGCAACAGGATGAATGACGTATACGAGCACATCAGACAGACCGGTCAGCAGATGTCTGAGAGGATGAAGACCCGTTACGACCGGAAGGCGAACAATAAAGGCTTCGAGGAAGGATCGCTGGTGTGGTTACATAATCCGGTACGCAGCAAAGGAAAATCTCCTAAGTTGCAGGCAAAATGGGATGGACCCTATCGCATAGTCACTAAGATGAATGACGTCACCTACCGGATCCAGAAAGGACCACGAGGTACACCAAAGATCGTTCATGTGGATCGATTGGCACGCTACTACGGATCCAACAATGTTCGGGACGAACATGTCTAAGAGGGGGGCAGTGTTACGCCCAGTGACATCTCTCGGCATTGGGGGAAAGACTCGGCAGTTCCGTCTAATAATTTACACCGCCATCTATTGACATCTTACGGAACTACGTAGTACGGTACGAGAATCTTAGAGAGAATGCTGGTACTTTCTCGAATCATCGTACTGTTTACACGCCGAGTACGGCGTTGCTGGAAAGCTCTAGAAGCGCTTTAGCCGCGTATAAATAGGGCGCACGCGCACCGCCAAGGAGTTTACAATCGTAAGCGGTCAAGTGTTCATCGAAGCGAACGGAAGCGGAAATACTACGGAGTTTGAAGCAGTACAGTGAAAAAGTGTGGTATAGTGTTTTAAATTTAATTGTGTTTTTGAATAAAACGTGTTTTAGTCGGTAATATTGTTTATATTCTTATCCGTCGAACCCAGCACGTAACAATATAATAAACTCATGCCAGACAGTATCAATGTTAAAAAAATACTTTGTTTTTATAACTATAACTCTTAATGCTTCCTACATAAAACATAATTTCCATTACCAATAAAATGAACGATTTTCATCTTTGAAATATCTTTTGTCATTTGAAAATACACCTTATTGCAAGACGACATGACCTACATTTGTATAACAGTCAATAATGTGGTTTCACTAACTGCCCATCACTGTAGTAAGTACTTACGTATATCGTCTCTTTTTCCTCGGCTGTCTGTGTATCTCGACAGTTCTTCTTTTCTGGGGGCAATTTCTCTGGTTTCTGGGGTGTTTGTGTATAAGCATGGTGGTAGATAGCACCTGTAAATCAGAGTCACAGTTTACTTACATAACACGCCTAGAAGTATATCGTCGAATAGCCAGCTAGTCAGCTGCGATATCTCAGTGTTAATGAATGCGACTGCTGTGCGTGAGGTATCGGATTAGATTCCCGGACAGAGGGTTATTAGGTGTTTCTGTCTAGAAATTCTCAGCAGCATAAGGAACTGTGTCCGTTACACGTCGTATGTAGATAGCCAGTGATATATCTCTTCAAACCAAATTTCTCTAATTGCCCAATAGAACGTAATTTTCTTGCCTTTTGCAGTGTACCCGACACCTTTATAGAAGCCGTTTCTCTAACAAAAATTACCCATAAGAAAACACAATAACTTAGAAGTAATTATTGTATCCAACCCGAGATTTGACGTTCGGTTATACGCGTAAGCGAAAACGTATCAAATTGAAAGAAGCATGTGTTAGTAGCAAATTTTGTTTTGATATGCATAAAAAACAAAAGGTGATCAAATGTTTAAAGTTTTAAGAGGCTTTTGTAGTCATCGATCACTGACAATACACTGAGTGTTGCGGTTTCGATACCTGTACGCGATTGATAAAAACGTGATCAATATTTTTAAGTTGTGTTGTTTGTGTACGTTGTTACATTTCATGTAAATAATAATAATTATCATTTGTTTCGGGCTGCATAGGCCCATAGATAAATACGACATGAGGGACTATACAAACATTTGAAGAACGGACACATAGAATACCCTGACTTCGAGCAACTTGTTACAAATCGCACAAATTTTTACTTCGTGTGTAGATCGAACCCACACCATACTCGTGGCAAGTGAGGTAAACATAAACCACAACGCCATCCGTGCAGTCAAAATACTTATCTGCAAACATTCTAAAAGTAAACTTTTTACTGATGCCCTAGAGAGCTTTTACCTTTACGATTAGTATTATACCTGTATGAACATTCCTGTATCCTCCTAAAAACGGTTTCTTCATAGGCTTGGAAAATATTTCCACATTGATTTGTTTCATTACGGTCCCAAAAGGAACCATGACACTTAAAACGTCATTGTATGGAATTTCTTTATACAACTTGTCTAAATTCAATATCTCATGATTTTTTGTAATTAATTCAACCTCAGCTATACCGTACTTGTCATAATCAAGGTCCATTAAAGCCATGCGATCTTTTAAAGGTTTCTCTCCTCTCAACAAAACTATATTATCAGGCTCGATTCCGAAAACACCACCCAAGTTTTGCTTTATCTCGAGTACTTTCATTATAGAGTGGTACGATCGAGTGAAAGTTGCACCTTGGTTCTTAACCTTAAACTTGATTGCTATAAAAGGCATAGCTTTCTTCTTCGGTAGAACTGCATGGAGCAACTCATGTACATAAGATTCCTTCGGTATGGCTGATAGAAAAAAGTCATCTGAATTCTTTGTAAAGACATCGATAGTGAGATTTCCAAGTGCATCAGGCTTCAGCTCTGATAGAACACTAGTATCTTTGAGAACGTTTCTATTTTTAGTAAGTAGAAGGTTATTATTTGACACACTTAATAATTTTGCTAGTTTACGTTTGACAAACTTAATAGGCGTTGTCGCGGGGAAGACTTTGTTGAACACTTCGTTTGGATGAAGGGGTGCTTTGAAGGTGATTAGGATGTGACTGACGGGGCATTTGTACTGATCCGTGTCTCTTACGACTGGTGCTGTTGGGTAACGTGACTTGTTCTCGTCTCCCGACGGCGTGGTACGTTTGTAAGGTGGGGCAGTGAGAAGTTTCTCCCGACCTAATTCACACTGACACGCAATCGTTTCTCTTGCACTGTCCGGTCTTGGGGCTATACCCATCATTCTTTGTATATCCATCTTTTAGAATACGCTATTCACAACTCACAAATTCCGGGAAAATATATTTATTAAATACAATTTTATAAAAACTTTATACAAGACAGTGGACATAACAAATACTGACGATTCACTTTGTTTGTTGCTATGTTACTTCAGACAATGGTTGCTGGGCGACGAGTAACTCTTTAAAGAGGTGGTAAAATTATATCTATGACAATATTTCTGGTAAACTTGTATCCGTGATTCGGGCACAAAGCCGCTAACTGTAAAGCCTGCAATACATGTTGACGAAGCGTAGGCCAACGCGAGCGAAGGCAAACTGATACAAGGCAAGTACTACCGACTAGACTAGACGTTCGGCAAGTTTGAAGAAAACTAATGCAAACGGCCAATGTAGACGAGCTTTGTGGAGTTGTCCACACGTTGGGCGTTTTCAGTCTTTATTGAGCATAGAAACAATATGGACATTGTAAAAGTTATTGCAGCTGCTGGTATTTATTTAATTATCCAACGACTTATTCACTATAAATGAGCGCATATAATTTTTATATCAGTGTATACCGTAGTAGACTTGTAAAAATAATACATTTTGTACGTATAACAGCGAAGTTCGCCAAGCGCGAAATGGCAGCCGGACCAACATGTAGACGCTGTTGGCCGAGCGCAGACAAACGCTTTGATTTGTGTAGAAAAAGGGACAACGCTCCGAAGTGAGACAAGTGGTCGCGAGCGACTGCGAGTTGTTAAATGCTACGCAAATTAAGGTCTGTACACGTTGGCACTTGCCTTCACTTGGCCAGCTAGGCGAGTGATACTAAGCATTGGCAAGGTAAAGCAAATCCTCGATGGCGTAGTGGTTAGTGTAACCGACTGCCACGCCTGAGGTCGCGGGTTCGATTCCCGCACAAGTCAAACATTTGTGTGCATGAACATGGATGTTTGTCTTGATCTGGGTGTTTCTATGTATTTTATGTATGTATTTACAAAAAAAAAAGTATATATGTATGTTTATACATTGTCTAGTACCCATAGTACAAGCTCTGCTTAGTTTGGGCTAGATGGTGTTGTGTGTATGTCATAGAATCGGGCACGCCACGATCATGGCGGTAAGTCCCGTGTTTGAGGAGTGGCTGGAGAGGCGCCATAGCGCCCTCACCTTCCGGCTGACACAGGTAATGACTGGCCACGGTTGTTTTGGCCAGTTCCTGTGTCGTATACGCCGGCAAGAGACGCCCGGTTGCCACCACTGCGGCGACTGCCGCGACGTAGTTGAGGACACGGCGCTGCACACTTTGGCGGTTTGCCCCGCCTGGGCATCGCAGCGCCGTGAATTGATCGCGGCAGTCGGATTGGTTGCCCTCTCGCTCCCGGCCGTAGTTCAGTCTATGGTCTGGAGTGAGAGGTCGTGGAACGCCGTCGCCTCCTTTTGTGAGGAAGTCATTTCCATCAAGGAGGCGGCGGAGCGGGAGAGGGAGCGTTTGAACCCTCTCCCCAACCGCTGAGCCGGGCGCCGGAGGGCGCGGGACGACCTCCAGCCACCCTGAGGTTTGACCTGGGGGTGGCGGGCTTTGTGGGCCTGCCCGCCATCCGTTCAGCACCAGGTCCGAGAGGCGGCGTGCGTGTTCCCACGCGCGCCTCTGTGTTGAGTCCGTCTCCCCTCTAGGGGGGACAGTAGGGAGTGGTAGAAGTGCCTTTAGGGTAGGTCTTACGTGTAGTGGCCTGCCGTTTCATACGGCGGGCTGAAATCTCGGCGGGGTCGCGACCGCATGCGAAAGTGATTCGCGCGGCCCCGTCGATAGTGGTTTTGTCGAGGAACACCGTGGTAGGTTTAGTCGGTATTCCGGGAGGTACTTTATCATCTTAACATCTTATTTTACCCCGGCGAGTCCGACATAACCCCTCCGCCCGCCCCCGCGGAGGGGTATGCGTCATGCATTCCCCCACCTAAAAAAAAAAAAAAAATATGTGATAGAATATTATTATTATTATTATTATTATTATTGACTGTCACTCGGCAACGTTGGGCCAACATGTATTGCCGGCTTTTGACGTGTACTATGCAGACGAAACCTGTAGAAATCGAATTATTACAACTGGATTATGTCTTCTTCCTAGCCTTTATTATTCCCAAGTCACTTGGGGTAGGCTTTTCTAGTCTAACCGGATTTGTCTGGATATCAGTTTTTACACGTAGCGGCTGCCACCTGACGTCCGCAACCCGAAGGCTAACGATACCCTAAGGCTAGACTAGTGTCAGGATATTAGAGGGTACTGACTTTCCCAATAACAACTGCCGTAGATGTTCATGGCAGCCGGGACCGACGGCTTAACGTGCTCTCCGAGGCACGGAGCACGCGATAATTGTCAATCAATATGCACATAACTTCGAAAAGTCATATAACTTCCGAAAGTCAGAGGTGCGCGACGTGGATTCGAATCCGAGATCCTCTGCATTGCAGTCTGTTGGTCTCCCCACTGAGCTGTCGCTGCTACAACTAGATTATGTAATTATATGAAACTACCTTAAAGTAAGAATATTCTAGAACTTTATTTTCCATGTATATAAAAGGGATTGAAATGTTTTATTTATTCCTTGAAAGTCGTAAAATATAACAGATTTATTTTATTACAAAATTATTTCGGTAGCACAGCGGCAGTTAACGCTACTCTTGTGTGAGAGGTCTCGGGTTCGATTCGTGGCTTAGTCGAAGTGTTATTGGGTTTTTGAAACCTAAATTGAGTAGATGTGAAAGGCGTGGGTCTCTAAAATTAGTGCTGATGACATGTTGGGTGAAATAGGCCTTTGTTGCCAACAAAAGTTTGCTCTCTTGAAAATACACAATCGTAAACACAGGCTTCTTATTATATTTGCAAAGAAAATCATATAATTATTTTCTAAATTTGTTTCACTCGTAAGTTCCCCGGACAGTTCGGAGTCGGACATGCTGACAAGATTTAATGAGAAACTCAAATTCTTAGCCTTTTTTAGGGACTAAATTTATCATTTACACAAAATACTTTTCTGTTTTTATAAATTATTATTCATATTTCATTTTGAAAGGTTAAAGTTAGACTTGAGTTCCTATACGACCTTAAAGTAACTCAGTGTACGCTGTACATATGTAACATACTTATCATATTTATACTTCTAGTTAATAGTTATTTTGTATGTAGACAAAGTTAAAGTACTAGCTTTTTCAACAGGCATCATAAAGATAATATTATACAGGGCGTACTGTTGTTCGTTTCTATAAAGAGAGAATTAACCGCTAAGCTTTAAAAACAAAACTCCTTTGAAGAATTTTATAAAAGATGCGAGTGTGCATTTAACGTTTAGAAATAACTAATTTTCTGGTTTGAAACTCCTTTCTTTGTAAGTTTATAACTTAGCCAATTAGTTTTCCAGTTCAGATTTATTTATGTGTAATAAAACCGTTCGGAGCAACATGATATACTCTCTATATATTAACGGAAGTAAAATATTATCGATCAAGTATAAGAGACCTAAGTAGGTGGTTGATAGTTAATAAAAATTGAGAAAACAATAAAATTACAGCGCAATAAAAGAGCGAATGTGCCGAGCATAGCTCGCGTGATATTAAATTCCTCCGAAAACATAAAAATGATTTTCGATCGTAAAACTATAATTTACAGACGTAAAAATGCGCTGAGTTATATGTTACTGCAAGTCTGAGATGTGGTGTAGCCAAATTGCATATTATTTGTGTGTGACGTTCAACTGCGCCTTCCTTTTATAATAAACCGTCTTAGACAATCACATCGTTTGGTTTGATAATGACATTTCTAAACGGGAATTATGTTTACTGCAATGTGTGATTGCAGAACACTGGCTGGCAGTAATAGCCGTATTACAGTAGGTACACCTAAATATTTTGAATACAGGCTAATCAAAGAATTGTTTTCTCTGATTGTATAAAATGTTTTTGTTCTGGCCGGGCTATATACCTCAAAAGATTGCAGCAAAATATTGCCCGTTTAACTATGGTGATTTTATAATTTGATACATACAGTGTAGTGGATAAATTGGTCGCCTCGCCACTGGCGCCACGCCGAGTTTTGTCGGTTTGATGTTCGATTCCACACGAGATAAAAAATTATGTGGTCTACAAATATTTGTTACGAGTCTTGGTTAGTTCAAAAGCGGGAGATATCTTTATCAAATAAAAAATTACAATACATATTTATGACAGGGATATTTATTTTTATTATAATAATATGATCCTCATTTAGAAAATTGAAGAGAGAAAGTAAATTGGTAAAAAGACATGGTCGTGCCTTTCTTGCAAGCGCTCTCAGTATCAAAGTTAATTCTTGCTCTCCTTGAATCTAGAAATTCTAAATGTAGCTTTGTAGATATAATTTTGAACTGTTTTGTACTGCGAACAGTTCAGTTCAAGCTAAAGAGACTGAGAACTGCTTTTGATTTAGTTTGTGATATAAATTAATATGTGAGCTCAATTATTGATTTCAATATAAAATGACTTTCTCGTACATTAATAATTCGGCAACCAGAGAAAAAACATTGTGTCTGTACGCCAGGGACCTTGCGTTGGTTATGAGATTAGTGATTGCTGTTCATTATTGTTCTTAGGTTTTTGACCACAGTTTGAACCAATCTCCTTATAAATTATTTTCCTCCAGCTAATCTAAACTGCGAGTATTTGATGCAAAGGATAGAATTTGAACTCGCGACCTCTTGTTATCTGATCTAATCGTCATCGTCATAGGTTTATAGAGCATGCTTTATCTACCCAAATGAATTACCCTGTTTCTGATGCAGTATACAGCAGCTGTCACCCTAATAATAATCAATCATTAAGTATTCTTACGCCCGATATGAAGCAGCAGGGAGGCAAGCAAGCAACGTATGTTATACCTACATTTCTTAGGCTATATAAAGGCTGCCTGTCGATTTAAGCGGAGCGAGGCTGCAGATCGAAGAAATGGAGAATTATTAACCAATAGGACTGCATAAAATCTCCGCTCGGCTCCAGTATGAAATCCTATTGGTAAATATTTCTCCATTTCTTCGCTCTGCGTCTCGCTCCGCTTCAATGGACAGGCAGCCTAAAGGTCCTACGCGACACTCTAACTCACTTTTTATTTCATGCATACTTCGGGGAAATACAGGTGAATGCGATGCACAAATATTTAGCTAGTATTATGTACTAACTATATACCATATTCCTAACATTTCTGAACTTTTCTACGACACACTTTACCTTTTGTATGAATGTACATTTAACAAGCCATTTATAAGTACGCTAACTTTTCGGTCTAATTTTTTCCTGGTCTGTATCACAAATGATGTGGCTAAACATCGTCAGCTCCCAATCTGTAGTAGAAGTTCTAAATAAATGTATATCTCGCTCTAGCACAGTTCGTATTGCAGTGAGTTCGCATTTATCAGTGCATATCAAATGTCTAAACATCTCTTCAGCTGAGCAGAGGGCTAGTACCGGCCTCGCTGGTATTATTGCGTTTGTTCGGGCTCGTGTGCGTTCTGTAAACACGTGTTTTAATCAAGCCTGTTGCTTCGCATCCGTTTGCTGCGGCCACTCGGCGCTCAGCAAAGAAAAACTTTGCATGTGTTTTATTACGACGGATGCGGACCAGCCTCAGGGCTTAATTTCGATGTCGACCTGTCTCGCTTTAATTGTTTTATTCTACGACAGCAAATATTAAACAAGAACTTAGTTCTGGCTAAAATAACTACGAGCTAGTTCGGGGTGTTATGTTTCATAAATATTTATATCTCTGTATGAGTACTTAACATTTATTAAAATGCGAAGACTCAATGAAAATATATCGTTTCCTCATCAAGTACCTAATGGTTCAAAGGAGTAGTCGGTATGGTTGATATCGGGTAAGACAGTTTTTTAAAAAGAGACTTTTCTACAGGGTACATATTGCGTAGGTACTTACGTTATTCTATCATAAACTTTGTTATAACAGAACAGAATCTTCGATATCACCCAAACTAGAGCAGCCCGGCTGTGGGAAAACGTCTACCTCTCTATTACCGAATACTAATGTTCTGTTCCTGTGGTAAGTAGGGTATCTAGTATATGAGAAAAGGCTGTGAGAAGGGTACCAATAGTCTTTGTTCCTTGCGTAACGCGATGTTGCAAGGGTATTGTAATCCCTTGTTAGGGACCCCTTATAATTAAATGTCCCAAACAAAATAAGAACAAAAGTTAACGTATTTTTTAATCTTATTGTGTTTGGAAGCTTTTAGCCACACACGGCCTTGTCAGCTCTTATAAAGTGTTGTATACTTATTTGACACGTATATTGAATGAAAAATCTCAAGAATGGTGTTCTTTAAGTGCACACCCCAAAGTCGAATGTTACCTCAACAGTGTTTGTAGTATAGTTAGCATCTATTGTTTCTAAGATTTCTATAGAAACTCCAAATTCACTGAAACCTCAAAACTGTGTTTGATATTGAGATTTAATATAATTTCAATAGCTATTTTGCAATAAAGAATAATCTATCTATTTATAAAATCAGGTAACAATTTGCTATGAAGTGATTTATGGTAACTGTAACGCCACATAAACATAATTTATGAGCTCAGCTACAAAGTATCTCGGCAAGGAGGAGTGGTTGACTACTGAGTTACTTTTTAACCACAACGTAGTACTCGACCACTCCTACAGTTTACAATGTAACATGCATGTGTCATGGTGACAGATGGTTTATTAAGGAAATAATTTATTGGCCTATTTTGCAGTACTATACTCATATTATAATACATATATAGGTACAGCAGTGTTAGTCTAGCAGGCAGACACTTGAAATACCATGCATAGGTCTCAAGTTCGACCCCGAAGTAAGCACTAGTGTTCTCCACAATGATCTCAAAGATGTGTAAAGACTGACAATCCATACTCGTCTAGCGTTAACTACGGCTTAATTCTTTTCATACTGAAAAGAGGTCTGTTCCTAGCAGGAATCAGGATACCAGCTTATAAATAGGGCTGCTCATACTAAGAAGAAGCATGTGTCCAGCAGTAGGACAGATATAATGAGGGGTAATTTTGTTATGGTGGGATAATGATTTTAGACATAACAATAGCTAGGATAATATTTTCGATGTCAGTCGAAAACAATGGAATACTAAAAGTTTAACGGTTACGTCTGTCGGTCTGTGTGGCTTAGTACTTCTTAAACAAATGATTCGGTTACAATTTGTAAATATTGTGATCATCTGACAAAAATTATGCACTCATGTTAAGTTTTTGTATATATATATAGTAAACAATTGTAAGTAAATCAATAAAATTAAGTATTTTAATTTAAAATTAGCTAGTTTAATCGGTATGGGTACTTAGATGTATTTGATTGTAAATCCGCCCTGGTTGCTTTTTGGTTAAGAGTTAGTGTGAATGAGTAAATTGGTTTGAGAGTTTCATAAACATATAAAAGAAATAGAATTTGCGTACGCTCGCACTGTGAACTCACACGCAAATGCGAAATTGTGTAATTTCCAAGGTTTTATTTTATGACTACACTATAACTTCGCCGGTCCTACTAAAAGGATTCAATTTAGATTGGCCTAGATTTTAAGTTAGATGTTCGGTGCATTGCAACGAACAGATCAGCAGTTTTGTCGTTGCACAATTTTATAAATGCATCGGCATTAAGTTATTAAAGTAAGTACACGATCAGCTGTCGAATCAGTACCTACGCGCGTAACTCAAACCATTTACCAAACCTATCAATGTCAGATTATTCTAGTTTAGCTAACCATTTATATTTAAACCATTAGTTTATTTTAGTAACCATTTATACTTACTTGTTATTTTGTTAATACATTATTAATTTAATTTTTTGTTGGCCCGACCCGCGATTCGAACACGAGTCCTCATGCACAGCAGTCGCATTCACTACCGCTGCGCCACGGAGCCAGTTTATAGCTGAATAACAAAACGAACTATAAGAGTTATTGTTACTTTTATTTGATTCTAAAAAGACGACTCTCGCTCTAAGTATAAATCCAGTGTAGCGGGGGACTTTACTAACATTCAAACAAAGAACACTGAGAATAGAAACAATATTATTTGTTGGTAACACTCATTTTTATCCTGAATGGAGATCAAACCCACACTCAGCGCAGTGGGCACTTAAACCACTACGACTTAAAAAAGGGGCCTTTGATCATTGATTGCGTATTTTATACAGCCAATGTGGCAAACACGCATGCTGCCTGCTGCAAGCGGTTACCGCAGCTAATGATAGCTTGCAGTACTAAGGGTATCTCTCACGCGTTGCCAACCCCAGGGAAAGGACTTATAGATACTCATATCAATGAAAGGCTTTTCCTTAACTTTGAATAGGAGAGGTACCTACTTCCATAGTGAGAACCCGGAACTCATACTAGCTGGGTGAAAGTCAATTACAGGATTCCCTTTGTTAGTTACTTAGACGTGTGCTTTCCGCACTTAACCTCACAATTGGGCCATTGTGCGTAAGTGACAGACATGAAGAAAATACTACTCTTATTACTTTTAATTTGTTTGTTGCAGGTAGTACCTAGGTACCTACCTGTGCGAGTCGGCTTATATGTGCCGTCAAAGGTATACACAATATAGGTAGGTATGTTTAATTAAATAGTTTAAAATGGCCCTTAACTTTTTTGTTTAATCGACATAGTTTAGTGTCACATATAGAACAGACGGACAGGTAGTTGAGGTATGAAGGTTCTGTAGTGGCTGCTTCGCATCTAAAGACGCAGCAGAGGTGGTGGGAAACAATTCGATGATCATTTAATAGCTCCACATCGGGCTGTGTGGAAACCCTTGATGTCTTATGTCTAGCAGTCGATGTCTTTCGACTGAGATGATGAATCTATCTTATAGTTTACGAACCTTATGTAATCGTTAAATTGGTTAAGTACCTACTCATTCATCAATTCGTCAACCTTGTTTTTTGCAAATGAAAATAATAATAGTTTCTATGAGTATGTTGCTTCCTAAGTAGGTATTTCTCTTTACAGATGGTTATGGTATTGTTGTATTTAAATCTAAAGAGTACCAGACCAAATCTGCTCAAGAACTATAAGTAACATGTTTTATTGAAGTACCTACTGACTCATAGTTACTAACACAGACCTTTGGCACTGGTATGCGAAGTTAAACGCATCATTCATATGTTTACAGGGTGTCGCCGCCCAAACGCGCAATCTTGCAATTGCTGGCGATAATCGAGATGAACAATTTTATTGCGCTCGCGGGCAGGGGGTGCGGGTTGAGGGGGTTGAGCTGCGGGCGGCGCTCGGCGGTTCATTCGATTAAAGCTCGCTGTACACGGAAATTATCAAACGAAACGCACCAACAACTCAACGGGCCGTGAGAGCCTCTACATTAATAGTTTTTGTTCCCCGACTCGCTCGTTTCGTCGCAGAAAGGTAAAGTTTGGTCCGGTTTTTTCTTTTCTGAAACGTTTGTTTTCAAACACCTCTCATTTTGCAACACTCTTGGGTCCCGTATTCAATATTGAGCTCGTTGCATCTACATAATGCGTTCCTACATGAGTGTATCTTTTGTCATTTGAAAAGGTTGAACCTTCAAAGAATGAGTTTAGTTGAACAGGCGCTTTAAAGTCAAGTGGACACAAATATACGACGTCTGATTACTGCATTTTATTTTGCTTTTCAGTAATCAGTGTCCATGCTGATATTCTAAAGTTATATTTTAGCATTGTAAGTGTCTTTTGTTAGCTTAGAAATGTACAATTGAAGAGTATTTAGTTAGTGCTGTCAAACTAAATAACTAGTTAGTATTCAAAAACAATGTCTACAAACAATACCATTTATTGATGACACAAAAAATTTACAAACATACGAAGCACCTACATGTCTGCGTACGTCAAAATTCAAATTCAGTTTGTATTCAATGTTTGTTCAGATTTTCCAATCGCACCTCGCGTTAATTTGTTTGTACAAATTTTACCGCACCCGCAAACGATTCGATTAAAATTTAGCTCTATATTCAATCTAACTAACGGACGTTTTGTTAATACGGTCATGTAAAGTAAACACGCAACACACAGCCGGTAAGCCGGACCATTCAAAGTTAATAGGGAAGCATTAGTCCATTGTCCATCACTTTAGACGCGGCGAGAGGCACTTCGTGGCTTCTCTTTATTTATTGAAAATATAATTGTACGTAGCAAACACGAATAATTTGTAACACTGAAACTGAAACATCAATATGCTTAATGAGAGTTGATTAGCATCGAGTACGTGCAAATTATGTAGTCGCACAACGCGCTGTTACAAATTGTGTATACGATATACCTACTAGTATAATGTTGTTAAACTAGTCAACACACGCTATTGACTCGCATGGAGGAATCACAGTTACACTAACATGCTTAATTATTAATTAGTAAAACACAATATACCCAAGATGTTTATTGCGAGAAAATTAAGAGCTTTTCCCAAATACAACGTGATAGTAAAATATTTTCCACCGACCTATTATGAGCAGTGAAAGCCTTAAATGCATCATACAGTTCCAATTTTAATATTAGTAATTGATATTTTTGCGTAACTACCCTCACACGAGGGCAATTGAAAGCATCAATCGGACTATCATTAGCAGGTATTTAGCCTTTCCCCGACTGCGGTTATCAGTCAATTTGCCGAGTGCATTTCCATCTGTGTCCACTCACCGATCCAAATATGGGCTATTAATTATTTATGAAATTAATATGATTGGCAAAAACAACATGGCTGTGTAGCGCGACGTTGGCGGCGGCGGGACTGCTGTGATGGGCGCACATGCATGTCTTTTATTCGATTACTGGACCAGTGATTAGCGTCGAGCTAGCTAAGTGCGTAATAATTTATTCTAAACTGGTTTTGATGTTATAATCATGAGAACGGAAATGATAGGGCTCCACTTGTTGTTTTAAAAATAGTTTTGCGATTAAGTTCCAATATTTTATAAGATTTTATCGATGCTTATAATCTCTGTGAATAGTGCGCTATATCAAGGAAGCTAGTAAAAATGGTTACGAGTTTAACTAAAACGGGTTTTTAAATCTATTCAAGGCGTATACGAAGAATTAACTAATGATAATAATAATAATGTTTGCAAAGAAATAATATAATAAGTTAGATTTGAGATATGACTACACTAGTAGTTTTTGGTATTATTATTTCATGTGAAGTCAATTATTATTCATAGCAAATTAATTTTGCAGATACTTAGGTAGTTGGCTTCATAATGGTTTTAATAATACGCGGAATTTGGGTAGATCATATTATTAGTCTTCCAAAAGTCAGGATTTTATCAAACTTATATAAACAAATATACTTACTAAGAATAATTATCTACCTATTAGTCTAAGCAAAGTATAGTTTGATAGTACATGTTACGTGATTAAATATGATGATATGATGGAAGTGAGTGTAACGATACTTGATTTAAGTATAGCCAAAAAAATATGTTTCGTTTTTATATTGCTATGTCGCGATTAACAACTTAAACTATGTGTATGAAAACGATATAAGTAATTGAATAAAAAATATTGATTCCATAAATCTTATGAACTTTGTTGAATAAGTTGGCTAATTCTATATTTGTCCTAGTATTAAATTACTAGCTTTTGTAAAAGTATTTATTTCGACTGATTTAATTTCTTCGTGACGGACACAACAAATATTTTATAGTGAATTTCATTAACTTAAACATATAATGGATGCGTTTCAGTAAAGAAGTTGCTAAATAATTTAAAATAGTATTAGCGTATCTTATTTGTTAAAAAATAGCTTACTATAATAGGTACACAACAATTGCTGTCATTTCATATAAGAAATATTTTCAAAAATTTGGTTAATAAAAAAGGTAATTAATATTTAAGGTTACTTCATTATTTTTATTCACACAATTGTGCCATGAGTAGAATATTTCGAAAATGTAAATGTGTCCTGCCCAACAATGTGTGCGTATTGGCCTTTTTATAATACATCGGTTGTTTAGTCATCTTGCTAGATAACAAACTGTATTTATATATTGAAATTAAACTGCTATATACGGATTTTATCGCGTTGTTTATTTGACAATTTATTACAAAATTTTGAAAATTGTTACACTACTACTACTATTAAATTTTACTAATTTTTAAGCTAATTAAATTATTATTAAACTATTTAGATTTCATTTATTCTCCTCATTTATCTCCCCGTGACCATGGCTGCTGAAAAGCAACCGAAACGTCGGGGAAAGTGTAAAAATAAATGAAATCTAAATAGTTTAATAATAATTTAATTAGCTTAAAAATTAGTAAAGTTTAATAGTAGTAGTAGTGTAACAATTTTCAAAATTTTGTAATAACGTGTCAAATAAACAACGCGATAAAATCCGTATATAGCAGTTTAATTTCAATGAATAATAATCGCGTAAATAGAAGACAATATTATGTATTTATATAGTTGCATTGCTATGTAACCATATGAGTTTAAACGAACACTTCGAAGAAACGAAAAGCAGCTGGAGAGTAGTATAAAGCATCCATAGGTACACCATGCGAGTGAAGCCATTGACTGTACCGATGACGCAATGGATATCTGGTCACTACACCGCGAACAAAAAAAGCCTCCAGTGGCAACAGAATAATTTGTAACTAAAGATGTTACTGTTTTTGTGTATGTGAGCTATCAACTCTCACCGATAGATGGCATTAGCATCTTTTATTTAGACATTCAGGTCAACGTAAAAAGGTAAGAAATGTGATTAGTTTGTTTTAGTGGCATGCTTCGATACCGAATAAGGCAACCCTAATACTTTATAGTATTTTTAATAGTAAATGAAGTGAAATCAATCTTTTTTTTATTTTTACTTGTATGTCGTGCATGATCTCACCAAAGCATATTGAATGACTTAAATGTGCGACGATGCTTCATAGTTCAGACTGGCGATGTGGCGCATCGATGTTGAATGCGATTGTGCACGAGGGCTCGGTTCGACGTCCGGGTCGGGCAATTTTCAATCGTTATTGGGCTTTACGGTTAAGTAACTCTCACGAAGTCAGAACTTACGCAACATGTTTTTATGCTGTCTAAGAGTGATAATAGAAAGAAAGAAAGAAATGTAATATTAAAATATACTATTTACTATGTATGGCTTTAGAAACTTAGAATGCTTACCTTAAGATAGTATTCGAGACCGCTGCGAGGCAGTCCAGCGGTTTCTCTACAAAGCTTTCATTGCTTCTATCTATCTGTGTGTAGTAACTACTTCATTTACCACACGGATAGTTCATAAAAATCGAGTTAAATTCATATTTTACGTGTTGAGGTATTAAATTATACTTACTTTCGCATATGTCTGATTCACCCGACTTTAGTGTAGTCATATCTCGTGCGAGTTCATCACATATGCATATTATGACATAAGTAGACGGTTTTATTGCAATACGGACAGACGTGGCCAAGGATTGGGCGGCACACGTCTGCAATATTATACGCCTAAGCAAGTACTTTAATATAACCACCTTTATGACACAGCCGTACGTCGACATCGAGCAGTTAATTTTGCATTTAGACGCAAATAAAAGTAGAAAATATGTTTGAGTGTCTGTTCGTGTGTTTATGGAACCTTATGTAATATATGTTTTAGTATTGTTGAGGAAAAATGTTAATATGTCGCAATTAAATAATTTATTACAGATTTGTCGATTTAACTTAAGTACTAGTTTTTCTATATCCTTTCTGTAGCCCTAACAACGTGTACCTATGCGAAATTTCATGATGATCAACCGACTAGTTAAGGTGTTAAAGCGTAACAAACAAAGAAATTCACATTCGCATTTATAATATTTGTTAGGATTAGTTTCTGAACGATTTATTTTTAATACTTGCTTTTATGTTTCAAATACTTTTCAGCAGACATGCTCATGGGAAGAGAAAGGTGGTGTGTATCTCAATCTTAAAGTGTGAAGTTATTTTATTGTACCCAAACATTATTTAATTATTGATGTTCTTATTTACGCAGAATAAGGGAAATGTATCATTAAGTCATGCTGTGTTTTGCCTGTTGCATGAACATAATCAGAAGGCCAATTCTCTTAATAAATGATGCTCAAAATAGAGTGCCGATCTAGTCTAATTAACGACAAAGATGAACTGAAATGCAATTTATTTCTATACTAAATTTTGCCCGCGGCTTCGCTCGCATAAATGTAGGTTAGGTTAGTAACAGTAGATACTTTTTTTTGGATGAAAGGTACCCTATAACCGTCGTTTTCTGTTACCTTGACAACGGGTTTGCGAAATTTTATGATGATCGGTGGAGTAGTTAAGGCTTGAAAGCGTAACAAACAAACAAACTCACATTCGCATTTATAACATTAGTTTGGCTAGCTAGGATTCACATTTGACATTTATTTCTATGTATAAAATGAAAGTATTTACAAAAAAAAGTATATATGTACCTATGTTTATCTATTGTAGTACCCATAGAACAAGCTCTGCTTAGTTTGGGCTAGATGGTGTTGTGTGTATGGAATATATGTGTATGTTATTATATTATTATAATATTTTAATTTGAGAGAATACCATTTGTGGTATTTGTGATACTAAAGATTAAGTATTTGTAAGACTAGATCGGAACTCTATTTTGAACATTTTTCGTTACGAGAATTGTCTTTAAGATAAGCATTTGTTTCAATATGCACCAACTTCTAGGCGTCGCGGTCATATAAAGCGAACTTTAGTCGTTGTTTAGTACAATATTATTTCTGACAAAAAGCGTCGGTAGTCCAGCAAGGATTAATATATATATTTAGTTCTTGCTTCATGGTTATGGGTTCGATTCTGAACTGTAACACTAAATCTCTAACATACGCGTTCTACCTGGAGAGGTAAACAAAATTAACCCAAACCCAAATTAAATGAGACACAATAAGTCTTCAACTATGTTTGACATTCCAGCAATGAACAGATTAAATATTTGGCAAACCATAGTTGTCGGCTATCCTAACGGGTAATCAAAATGTATTTAAATATAATTATGTTGCAAGCCTTGCCGTAGTTAAAACAATAACTGACTATACACTGTACAGTTTACGTATAGGTAGATGGTCAGCAGTTTTAGTAGCGCTGCTAACAACTCAGTCCGAAAATCGATTCTGTACCGACTAATCGAGTGTTACGAATCCAAATCTGGGTGTTCTTTACATTAGCTATTCTATCCGTTCGATCAGATTTTCATACATGTATGTTTATCACTTAAGCGTTGGGCAGTAATGTAATGCATTCATATAGTGAGCAATGTTTTATGTGCCTCGTAACATAGTGCAGCCGTAATGTCATATATAGGATCATTACCAGACTTCACACTGCTAATGCGAACTTTTTTAAGGCAATAACACTATATTCATCTCTAGAGCCGAACTAAGGTTCTCGCAAATGGCGTCATCGGCGGCTAATACAAACACAAACATCCTATGTCAGAGGATTAGAGAAGCAGTAGTTTTTACTAAGACCATTACTAGACAGTATAATACGATAACTAATTGCACCAAAACGACCTTTTAAAAAATAAATTAACATAGATTATGACATCACAATGAGAAGCGCGCAACACATTAAGCATTGAGATAGCAACTACCTGAATTAGCAATTTATATATCAATTCAATCAACTATGCAATACGGACAAGGAAAGAGAAAACGTACATATTTATTTTTGAAATACTTACGTATAATAAGTTTTTGGAATAGACAATTTTGGATTTTAAACCTTTGGACTGTCGTCGGGAGATTACCCTAGATTCACCCCATTTATTATACGCATACTTGTACAGTTATTTCACCCTTTTAACAACGAAAGCTGGTATTGTACTGATATGAGTCCCTTCTACACTAAATGAAAATAAAATTTTGCATATTACTAAAACACGTCTAAATCAGATTAGTGATAAAAACTGTTTTAACATAGCAAATTAATATAAGTAACCAGATCACTATATTACAACTTTGTGTCAGCTAATAACTACGATATTTATACAACAGCTAATAACGATATTTATACAACAAAAACGTTAAAGGATGTGGATTTAAATGTGCAGAATGTAGACACGCATGTGCTATAAATAATTCTGGTTACTTAAAATCTTTGCTGCCGTTTTTATTATGCAAAATCGAGATTAAAAACCGGTATGAATGTGTACCCTCACGTCAGGATACAAACTTGTGTCGTTCCGATTCCGTAACCTTTTTTTTCCCATTCACAAAAGAAATTTCTGACAAAGAGAATCGATTAAAAATTTGACGCAATGAGCGTGTTGGTTGGTCGTGGAACAAGAAATTAGCTGCCAATTGCATCGAACACACTATTATAAGTTGGGCCATTGTTTTACTGTTTTTAGAACTTGTTTGAAATTATATTAACTTGCATATATTTACGGTTCCGTTAGTCCCGTACAGTTGTGGAACATTCACCGTAAGGATCGACACAAAAACGGCTTATGCGAACATTTCGAAAAGTTTGTTCATAAGTCCAGTTTATGGTGATATGTGGAAAATAACAGAGATGTTTTGACAAACAATTTGTTGGATACACAAATGAATGCACGAAACGTGATTATTTAAAACAGTAAATTAAAACTGGAGTATCGGTGAACCACAATAACAACGACCTTTGTCTGTTTACAGAGGCAGACGGGACTCACAAACATATTAGTATACGTGGGTAATGCCTCGTCAAACTGTCCCAGGGCCGTGCGTGATTGTGCGGGCGTCCTCGGGATCTGCCCTGTCCACTGCGCAGCGTCATCGCACCGTTGCATAACCATGGACACTATAAAAACTTCCATAATTGTATTTATTTATACCCATCCACAACTGTTATCCTTTTTGTAATGCTTTTTGTTTATTTGCGGAGGATTGTAGCTTTAAATCATTATTATGAGCGTACAGTGCCTTTATAAAAGCATTGACGTTTTATTATAATACGTTCATGGATATTAGCAAGTTGGGCTTAAAAAAAAGAATATGACGCAGATCGAAAGATTTTAATGCCTACCAACTATTTTTCACATTTGCACGTATTCGTGTACGTCATGGCAATAATTACAAGCTCTCGGCACTTATTCTATTTTTAGTAAACTTTTTCTATACGAATAAATCTAAATAGTTAAACTTTTATCACGATCAGGTGAGGTATTTTATAGATATATGCATCTTAGTGTATAATAAAATTTAGAAAATAACTCAGTTGAACTATTATTGGGTTATTGATCTCGTTTTCGTACAGGCAAGGTGCCACGACACACTTCTACATAACTTGATGAATTTATATTGACACTAGTACTGCATTAGAATATTTAATTTCCGGTAGTAATCTGTTATACTGACAGTATTTTTTACATTAATTATATGTATTATAAATAGTGAACCGTAACATGTAGGATATAATACTTATTTCTAATGTATACGCTGTTTATAGCTACCTATTAACTGTATTGATAATTGGATAATGTATTAATTTATTAGATTTTTTATGATGATTACCATTTATTTTCTGTGTTAAGTACCTATAGTGGTATATATAATAATATAGTAAAGTTTATGGAAGTGAGATTTCACAAAGAAATTTGGCTTAGAACCCGCTGGTCCCCTAATTTTCGTCTCCCGGAATTATTGAGCAATCTTTTCAATGTCTCTTCCAATGATATATGTTTTGCGTTTGATTATAATTTAGATACATTGAAAAATTATCGCCGAGCTTATTATTTAAATCGACACGAATATGGCACAATCAAATAATGTTTGTAATTTATGTCATATTTAAAAGTCCACTGTATTTTTTATAATATGTAGGTACCTACCTATTACAACATACATACAAGATCTTACGTCTATATACCCGAAAGATTAAGCGGAGATGTTTTATAAGCGAGTACGTATTAACTGTAATAAGCGAGTTTGTTGTTTGGCTGTTACCTACGTTTTAAGTCTTTGTGCTGCTTTTCTGAACTATTACACTCTACCCAATCTGAGAATCAAACCTGTAACCTCATTAGGTGACAAAATAGCAAACGGTTCGTCTGGTCGAATCGCCAATGGAACCTTGCAAGACCAAACCAGACGAGTCTTGCCAGTCTTGTGCAAGAGGCTGTGTTCTCTCTAAAGCCGTGCTGGCAGCACAAAGACTCATTAAGGGCACTTCACCCTACGTAATTTATTGTTACTTCGATATATTCAACAACTTATATGAAAACCATTGATACAGTGCTTACTATATCAAATGGTTATTAGATAGAAGGTTATTTTTATAAAGGAAAGATATCAGAATATATCAAATAGTGACTAGGGTGTATAAGACTGTTGTAGCTGCTAAAACTGCATTTCAGATCATATTTACGTTTGTAAAACTAGATACATATTCAATTTTTAAAATATTACGAATAGTGATTCTCTTAATGTGTAATGTAAAATGATTAGTGCTGCGTAAAAAGAATACGTGTAACGTCTAAAAGAAAATTTCAACTTTGGCGAAATCCAGCTAAGTAGGTAATCGACAAAAGTGGTTCTATATGCGAATCTATGAATGGCGGTAACTGCGAACGAACATAAAAATGCACGTGTTTACCGACCCCGCAGGCCAATATCCAACGGACTGATTGCTTCTTTACTGTTACACGATAAAAATTTTATTAGATGCTCATAAAATGTACTCTGACGACTCGCGGGACCCAGTAGCCAATATATTTGAAACTACCCTGTAACCGACCTTTATAAAACTTAAGACTTTAAATATGTGCGCTTTGAACAACAATTGTGTTTGCCGGTTGCCGGTATCGACAGTAAACTTTAACAAGGAATCCCGATGATTGATTTCGAAATAAGAAATATTGATTCAGAAGGCGTTAACTTCTGACATACATGTCTGTCTAGTAAGGGAGTAAGCTAGGGGCGCTTATGATTTCAATGCAATATTTTTATCATTATCAAATTATTATTTTTTGCCGCATTCTGAACGCTAGATTTAGAGATAAGACTGAACATGAAAACTACAGACAACCAGCATGCAGTTTATTAGTTTAGCCAATCGATTAAAAGCTGTAAAATACAGTGAATGATCAGTTACATTATTATTACAGTAGCTGTAATCACCACTAATACATACATAATTATTCTTATAAATTATCGACAAATAAACTGCAGGTACACTATCATATCATTACAATTCATGATTCATTACGTTAGCCTTCGACTAGGTACAAAAAAATAATAAAAATATGGAAAAAAGTCACAGCCGGCTGGGCGAACCGTCCAGCCGTTCAAATCGTTTAGTAAACACCGAATAGGTGGTGTACAAGAGTGGTACAACGATTTTAATCGAATGGAAACGGAACAAAGTGAAAATGTACACCTCAATTATTCCAACAGTCGCTTGTGGACAAATATCCATAGGACCACGTGGTCAACTGCACAATATGAACACGGTTTTGATACAATCGGTAATATACCTGTAAATTAGTTTGCAATTTATTATTTTGTGCTGTGTACCTTTTTCAGTAGACCGCACATAATAACTATTAGTATGTAAGTTTATTAAAGAAATAATTGGATTTTATTTAAAAATGGTCATATCTTTTTTGTTTTTTTGGTTAAGTTGCTAATTTCTAGGTGTATTGAACTATTAAATTGGAATGACTACATTGCTAATCGAATGACTAGTCATAAAATCAAATTATTTGAATTTGGTCTCTAATAAGGTATAAGATATTTTTAGGTAAGTACATATTATTCAAAAGAGTACAGGATTTAGTTTATAAGCTGCATATATTTTATATGACATAAAAATGTCGCTAAACAAAATGGATTTTAAAACTAAATTAAAACATGATATATTTAAAGTAGAAATTATAGTTTTATATAAATTGTTATTATATATAGAATCATAATAAATTATTGGTAACCAAACTGTTAAATGGCAAATAGTGATGTGCTAAAATTATGTACTGTAATTAACATTGTTCTAATTCATATACTTTCAACACAACGAGAAAATTGTTATGAAATAAATAAAAAAATTTAAAATAAATAAATATTTATATCTAAAAAACTTGAATAAGCAGATATCTAATAAAAATGGACCGTGTAAAAAAAATATGTCATATGACTATGGAGGCCGCACTGTCGTACCACCTGTGTAATTAATTCCAAATTCTTATTTAAACTTTTTTTTATGTCGAACAGGTATTAGCTGTATTTAACTAATCGAATTTTTCTAATTTCAATAATTTTTATCGCGTCCCAAACCTGTTATTGTAATTAGTCAGCTGATCGAGATGTCGACGTAGTAATAGACCTCATACTTGTATGACGCCGACATCGGCACCGACACCGGCTTAGATATATTGTATGACTAGATTACGATAAAGAATTCATTTACAAACGATGACAAGGCATACTAATATCTATCTGCACAGTGTTTTTAGACTAATAAGTTTTGTTGTCAGATTTGCTACTTATGTTTTTATTTATAACACAGAATTAAAAGTCGAATACTTAACACGTCTTTAATAAATAGTGTCGTCATAGGCTACGTATAGTGTTCAATTTCATTCAAATATAGACCGCGGCAATGGTATTAAATATACCTAAGTCTAAAATTAGTTTTTATAATTTATACATTATTAAAACGGGTCAGTAATAAATATATAATTCGCTTGATATAAATAATTCAGAAGTATTGCAGCCATCCTTTAGAAAAGAATCGCTATGGCCTCATCGTTGAGGTAGTTCTCTGGTTCAATGGTGCATTGCATTTCTTCTTTTTAAGGAGCTTTGAATACCGTTCCGTGGAAACACACGACAAATACCTATACGTGACTAAGTGATCGTCGTAATTCTTGATGTATGTAAATTTCTGAAGATATTTCCCAAAAAGTAAACTAATATACCGTTCTATGTACTAAATCGTTTCAAATCGATTGCTTCCTTACGCCTCTTTCGCGTGTATAATAAACATAGTAGGTATATACGAATATACTTTTTTACAGCCTTTTAACAGTAAAGAATGGTTCGACTATTGTAAGTTACAGCAAGAAATGGTTGCAATTAAATTAGACGGCCGTTGGAATTGAAAAAGTTAATGGATTTCTAATAGAATTTTTTATACCTCCATCATCCTCTCGGGCCAAGAATAATATGCCTTTAGGCTAGTTTTATTTAACGCGATTAAGTTTCTGGCATATTAGCGGTTTACTTTTTGCGCATTGAATGACACAAAGAAATGTTATTATATCGGCTGCCATTAATATAGTATTGTACTATAAAAGAGCCCATGAAATAAGTAGATCCCTGAAAACATATTATGAAAATTATGGCTATTAAAACTCGTACAACATTTTTCTTTCTATAAGGTAATTTCGCAATTAGATCTAGTCCTGCGTTGCAGTGGACTTTACAAAATTATAACGAATAGAGAGTACACCTATATTCAAAACATTCATTTGTGAATCACGTATTCCATGTGGAATCCGAACGCAATACTTAGCGCGGCAGTTGCGAGGCGATTGCTTGCTATCCGTGCAGTTAATTTATGTTTATATTTCGGTGGATAGTTTAGATGAATGATCGAGATAGTGAGAAAGAAAACTCTATAGTTACTAACTACAACACCTATGCGGAATGAGGTACCTACTATAATCTAAAAATATCAGAGTGATTTTATGAACTGTGCTCTGGGTAGCGTCACCCTGGCCGTTTAACCTATTCATGGACAATTGTTTGCAAGATTTAAAAGATTGTGAATGGGGTTAAGAATATATGAGTTACTTGTCGAATGTCTTCTTTATGCCGAATAAGTAATACTTGCGTCATCGACGGAAGAGTTGCAGGTGATGGTAACTATTATACATGGTGCTTCAGAGAGTAAAGAAATGAAAATTAATGTAAGCAAGACGAAAGTAATGGTATTTGAAAAGGAGGAGTGCATGACGATGTGTAATATTATGATTGATGGAGAACAAGTGGAGCAAGTGAAAGAGTTTGTATATTTGGGTACTTTGTTTACAAGGGCTGGTACACATGAGGGAGATATTGAAAGGAGAACGATTGCTGGCAATAATTGAATGGCGCTCTACGCGCTTTTATGAACAGTCGAAATGTATCCGAAAAGGCACGTTTGGCTGTTCAGAGAGGACTATTATTGTCTACACTTATGCATGGAAGTGAAAGTTGGGTATGGCAAAAGAAGCATGAGAACAGAATAAATGCTGTAGAAATGAGAGCGCTGAGAAACATAAGAATAAGGAAAAGTGTGATTAAAGGGATATGCGGCCTGAAAGTGGATATAGTGACGAGAATAGAAAATGGTATGTTAAGCTGGTTTGGGCATGTAGAAAGAATGGAAGAGAAAATACTGCCTAAGAAAATTTATAAGGCTGGTGTGAATATAACAGTCGCAATGGGAAGACCTAGAGGAACGTTTCTTGATCAGATCGGAGACGTTCTGGATATAGGCCAGGTTAAGAGCACCTTAAACCGGCGAACGTGTATGAGGAATGTTATGTGAAAGTGAATGAAGCCAGAGAAGTGTGTCAGGATCGTAGCAAATGGAAATCCTTAGTCACTGGCCCTCTGGGAAACAGGCGTAAATTTATGTATGTATGTATGTATACTGTATAATTTATACGGTTCATCGATATTTATAATTTTTTAGTAATGAATAAAACATGTTTATGTTCAAAAAAGATTTAAGTATTTCTTTTCTAGGTGTGCCAATGACATTTCACATAAGTATCGTATTTTAGATTTCTTAATAAATTTGGTCATAATGGAAGGTATCTTAATAGCTGAACGTACACTTGCGCACATCGAATCTTATGATCTGTTAAAATGGTTGCACATTATTCTGCATATGTCATATGGCTAAATCAAGGTTAATATTTGTCGTCTAATCTCGATTACAAGAGGAAGGTCTGTATAATAATACAGGAAGTAAACAAATAGCAATGCTTTGACCCGTTGTCCTCGTATCACATACATATTTACATCATTGCAACGCACTGATGACGCAAGGTATCTTTTAATCCTGATCTTAATTTTATTGAGTTTTAAGATGACGCATGATAATTGTACGGATGACACAGTGATGTATGTAGTATAAGGTCGCTTCCAATGCAACGGGTATTGAAGTTTCTATTTTGGTATAGGCATTGAGAATAAGTGACAAAAAGTTGTTTGATTCACAAATACTTAGTTGTTTTTAACCTGGCTGTTATTTGAGACCGTTGTTTCGCTGTTGATAAATACTTTCTAAATTAAGGTTATATCTTGTGCGGTCAGTGTTAAAACATACTTCTATGGTAAATATTTGTCATTATTTAACGTTGATAAGAATTATGCAAATAATGCGAAATTCCCACGTTTTGTTTAGTCCTTGTGGCGGATTCAAATATGCGTTAACCTTAATATTGACGTACGGAATTACCTATTAGCATTATCTGCATCTAATGAGAATACATGAGTCTATAGAACATAAATAAGTTGTTATTGAATTCAGTCTGTGCCATAAAAATAAAATTGTATATTATTTCTTGTTGACTTATTAATATATACTAATATTATAATGAGGAAATATTTGATTTTTCATTTGTTTGTTAGTAACGATTTAAATCAAAAACGAAACAAGCGATTTAAATAAATTCTTTTATCATTAGAAAGCTATATCATGACCAAATAATATAGGCTATATTTTATTATTTAGAAAAGTACTGTTCTAACATAACCTGACCTATTTTTCCGCGAGCGAAGCCGCGGGCAAAATCTAGTCATACGTAAACCAGAACAGTTTCCTCCGTACAACTATTAAGAATTTATTGACAGAAAATACTAATAAAAAAATTGGTTAGCATGTTTTTTTTACTTAGTACAGAGTCGATGTAATTAGCCTCATGGAGTGCACAAGGTCTCGAATCAGAACCCAAGGCACGTCCGTACATCTGATTATTCCTAATAACGCGCGTATTATCAATCGTTTTAGCGGTGACAGTGCCAAGGAAAACATCACGAAAAGTCTGCATTCATAATGTTATACAAGTGGTTTAAGGTCTGCAATGCCACATTTACATCTATTTACCATTTAGCTTTTGATTGTAGAATTTATTTCTATAATTGGATATATATAAAAAGGATGCAATAGGCATGATGATAGGGATAAAAATAAGTGATTAATTAGTCCATCTTTAAGATTAGCAAAAAATATTGGACACGTATTTTTTGATTTAACAATTCAACAAGAATTGATTTTAAAGTAAAATTTGTACCTATAAGTATCGTACCACAAAATTTTAACGCGTTGTATCTTCGTTGTTATTAGTTTGTGGGACAAAAGAAAAATACGTGTCCAATATTTTTTTCTAATCTAAAAGACGAACTAAATATTTTTTTAATCATCATTACTATTGATTTCAATTTATTTAATTGGACCGACACTAGAAGTGAATATATATCGGTTAAAAACATTAAATTATATTAGCATTTCATTTAAAAAGACATTGCCGTTCTTGGAATAATTCTTGAGTCGCGCGACACTTTACAAACATTCAAACAACGAAATATACAAAGAAACAATTGTGTGTGGATCACACAATTTTTTGGCATCAAACCTAGAACACTTGGCGCAGTGGGAATGACGGAGCGATTACTGAACTATCTACACAGTCAAAACCGCTCTATTCGAAATATTTCGATTCTATTTTAGATAAGCTGATATCCAGCATGCTCACCTGTATATGGTGTTCCTCAAGGTAGCGTGCTTGGACCGCTATTATTTATCCTGTATATCAATGACGTGCCCAAAACTATTACTCACCATATGACACTCTTCACAGACGATAGCACAGTGACAATTTCTTGTAATAATAAAAACTTGTATGAATTTGGCATTAATCAAACATTGACATCAATAACCGGCTATACCGAAACAATCTCAAAATAAACTTAAATAAGACTACTATAGTGCACTTTAGCCAGTGAGCGAAGGCGCCAGGCGTTCAAGTTTTATATAATGACACAGTTATTAATGAAGTTGAATCCACAAAATTTCTTGGTGGTATGATAGATTCAAAATTAAATTGGAAATCGCATATTGAATACCTGAGTAAAAGGCTAAGTACATCTGCATATGCATTATACAAAATTGCTCGAGAACTAAACCCAGATTCTTTATTAAATGCATATCATGGATTAGTAGAATCGGTGCTGCGCTATGGTATTATATTTTGGAAAAACTCGACTGACAAAGATACAGCTTTAGAAAAGATGTATACGGGCTTATGTTTAATTTGAAATTGACATCTTGATTAAAAAATATTTCAACAATCAAATGTTATTGCAATAAGAGTGACTTGACTGAAAATGCCATGACATACCTTTTTAGATAACATTTATAATTAATATTAAGTAAAGCAAATTTCATTATTATTATAAAATATGCCATTATCTGAATATAAAAATTTAACATGTGTTTTTCTAGACATTATTAATCAATTTGTCATAAATACTCAATAATTTCAATACTAATAATCTAATAATTATATTTATTAGATATCGAATGCTATTGTGACTTGTTTATTTTAATTTGTACGCTTTGATAGGTAAAACATGTACGGCCTGTAAATCTACTCCATCTTGCATGCTTAACGTTGTATGTAAACACATGTATTTTGACAAATAAATTATCTCTATCTTTATCCATAATTATGTTGTTGCTTGCCTCGTAAAATATACTATAACGTCACTATTATGTGACTTTGAATAAACAACATAAATAAATATATTTGTTTCATTGAAATATTTAAACGAGCTCATTAGTATTATCATATCCATTTTGAATCTTACGAATTAATGAAGTGAATTCTTTATCTTTGTTAAGGAAGGTCCGATTGCACAAAGACATGAATTTAAAAAAAAAGTTTTTTGTTTTAATGATTAAAAACATTGAAATATTTTGAAATCAGTGTCCAAACTTTAAATTTGGAGAACTCTAAAGAAAACAACTAATAATAATAACCGGTCAAGTCTGATGTGTGCCATATTCAAACTCTCCGTCCGACTCGCGTCCAGTCAGCTTTTTTATTTTCCAACATCTTTATTTTCTACCTATTTGCCAGGAAGATTAAAAATTTCGTTTAGTTTTGTAAATGTCTGAATTTACCGTTATAACTTATTTTGCATTTTTTTGTAAGACCTTGTTTTGGCCTTCTGCAATACTGCTTTCCTCAACAGTGTGCTTAATACAATTTCGCAGCTTGAGGCCTATTTACACGATAACACTTTCTTAATGCAAGTGTATTGCTATATTCCTACTAGGCAAATAAACGTATATATCAAGACACTTGCGTCGCGTGGGTGTTTATTGGTTATTGTAATTAAGTACCAACGTATCTAGATTGCTTCTTCTATCTAGTTAAAAACTCAATACACAACTGCATTCGTTTAGTATCACGAGAGAAACAATAAAACATAAAGCTGTGGTTCGTGGTGTTTGGCCTCCGTGGCTCCGTTGGAATCGTCTCCAATAAAATACAAATAGTCTCGATTGAAATGCAGGACGAACTGGGCTGTTTACTTGCCAATGCCGATGTTGTACAAGGCCACGATAACTAAGATTGCTTTTTGCAGTTTTCAAAAGCTTGTAAACTGTCATTGGGAAAATTAAAATTTCCGTTATTGTTTAAGTGTGCTTTTGTATTCGTTTGATTGCGTATATATATATGCGTCGTTTTTATTGAAGTAATCTCAATGTTTATTAAATTTAAATTTTCATGAAGCGCATGGCGTATTTTTTTATATATTATGGTCTCGCGTATGGAATAAATGTGTATGATTTATAGAGATACTAGCGTTTGTCCGCGGCGTCGCTCGGGTATAGCTTTTTCTGAATGAAAGGTACCCTGTCCTTTTTAGTACCCCAGATAATGTGTATGTTGAATTTCATGTTGATTTGTCGAGTAGTTAAGGCATGAAAGCGTAACAAACAAATAAATAAATTCACACTCTTATTTATTATATTAGTTAGTATTATTACTGTGGTAATTAAATTTTTTATACATATATGAATAAAACATAATTTATCTTAAATATCTCTTATGTGTTATCGACCAGCTACAATTTTATTATATGTATAGCCTATATATAAATGTGTATGTGCCGATGTATCATTAGTGATTTATAAAATATGTTAATATAAATTTTGCTACAAAACAGATTTAACGCATTCTATTTTTAATAATTTGACGTCATTATTTTACCGAAACGTACGATATCTTATGCTTGTCAAGCCACATTAAAGCAGTAGTTTTAATCTAAATAACTGTAATATTATGTAGTTTTATAGTCAGTATGTAACGTGTATGATCGAATATCATCGACGCGGTATGATTGAATTGACAATAAAAAGTTACTGTTTTATTATTTTTCTTCTAAAAATAATACATAGGTACATATAGATTCGCTGTCTTATGACTATGGCTACACAGAGAGTCTTTTTATTAGCTCAGACTACGTCCTGCTGCAACTGTAATTTTTTGGCAAAAATATCTATCACCTACAGATTAGATAGGTAGATTTTGTCAGTAAATTTCTATCCGTTGGGAACAGTACTTTTTCTGGATTCGAAATTTCATGATGATCAGACAAGTAGTTAAGGCGTGAAAGCGTAACAAACAAACTGACATTCGCATTTATATTATTAGTTAGGATTACTTTGCTTAGCCTTGAAATTGATAAAGGCGTGGCCATCGTCGTCTTCAAGAATCAAATAACTGGTTATAGAGTTTTCCATTGGAAAACCAAAAACCGTTTTGCCTGACTCGGACATCGAATCTAGGAACACACGGTCAAAATGCAAGCTACTGGATGAACGTGGCAGTCATATTTACAAAATAGTAGTTTGGTTATTGGCTGGACTGATAAATAAATTATATTATGGCGAGTCATTTCATGCAGAGATGCACATGTTTGAGTGTGAAACATAATTAGATTCGCACACAACACAATGACATGTATTTATGTAAAAGTATCAATATTTTTAATATCGTATTTTATAGGTAAAGGTAAACCAATTTTATGTCAATGATTTGAAACGCGTAATTTAGCATGGACTTGCTACTAAAGTACCGCAATTGAAAGCAATCAAAATATTTGAGAATAGTTTAACAATAGAAAGAATAATATTTTAAAATTATATGTATGTTCAATGGCGCGGTGGTGAACTGATTGCTTTGCATGAGATCTCGGTCTCAGGTTCAATGCTCGGGATGGACAGAGTAGAACTCGGTTTTACTGTCAATACATTTTTAGTAGCAGGGAGTAAAGATAATATAAATATATTTCTATTATATACACACAACACCATCTAGCCCAAACTAAGCAGAGCTTGTACTATGGGTACTAGGCAATGGATAAACATACATATATACTTTTTTTTTAAATACGTACTTGTTATACATATAATCACCCAGACCAAGACATACATACATCCATGTCCATCCATACAAATGATTGACTTGTGCGGGAATCGAAGCCGCGACCTCAGGCGTGGCAGTCGGATTCGTTAATATTGGTCCACTGTATATCTACAACAATTTTATTGTCTCCCTATCAACATTAGAATGACATATATCAGCTTTTTACTTCCGTCTATTGGTCAGATGTAGACTGGCTTTATGATCTCTGATGTTATTAGGTTTATTTGTTATGAAATTGTCAAAAACAATACGGAGCTTGGCAGACAGTCGGTAGACAGTCATAACATAAAATATACCCAGATGTAAAACACCTCTACATACATTTACTGGTACATGTTATATCACTAATGTTATGGGTTTCAATACCACACGGGACAAAGCTTTGTGTAGTCCACAAATAGTTGTAGCGAGTGTGTGTGTTTCTTATGTCCGTTCTTTCAATTTTAGTAATGTCCCCCGAGACACAGGCATTGTTGCTAGTGCAGGTATTAGGTCTACTAAAATAGCAGGTGTCATTTGAAATCGTTTAATCATACATAATTATACATCTCTATAAAATAGCCGTCTCTATAAATTTAAATTCGACGGTGGTCTTATAAAAACAAAAATAATGTCAAAAGGGGCTATAACATGAATATTAGCCCCCAGCTTTTATTTTGATTTTGGTCTTTGGCAATAAACTTTAGGCAACACTAGTTTCCATACACATGAAGTACAATGCCGTATTAATTAAATCTCACTTTTCCATGAAATATATCCAACCGTGCAATTTCTACATACGACAAATATAAACAAACATATACCTCAGAACTTCTTCCTACACGTCGTGGTTATTCTCCCAAAACCAATCGCTTAGTTACGATTCGTGAAACCGTATGTCGATACCGTTTCTATTTATTATAAACGCATGGTTCACATTTATCAATATTATTATCACGCGCGCCAAATACCTACAAAGTTATTGTATTTTTAGCGTCATCCTATTGATAGATTGATGTAAGGGTGATTGAAGAATAGGCATGATATGCATTGACTGCATGATTGGTTTGATTGTTTGTTTTTAGTGGTCACCGCCACAGCCAGTGTACTTTGTGGGTTCGATTCACAAACGAAAAAATTTGTGCGTATCATTAGGAATTTTGATTATCTATGTCTTTTTTTCTATCCACCAGAACCAGAAAAACGCATCAGCAAGAATTTTCGAACAACATAATCTTCCACTACTTCGTCGCACCCAGAATTTAATTTTGGACCTCAGAATTGCCACATTTACACTGACACTTATCTGTATCGGATCATTGCTGCTATTAACTATATTCTTGATTAGGTTAGATTAATAAACTCGCGTTCTAATTATACATTATAACATTTATAATCAGTAGATACTGATAATTGATAAGATAACTTATCAATTATCAGTATCTACTGATTATAAATTTTAAGCACTAAAGTGCGTAAGAGGTACATATGTACGTTGCTATATAGAGAAGGCACACTAAAGTATGCCTTCTCTATAGCAACGTCTTCAAATGAAGTTTATTAGACGGAGAAATAATAAATTATTTATAAATACTATATTAATAATAAATTATTAATATAGTATTTAACATTCAATATGACTAAAGTAACATAACATAATTATGTTACAAAAGCATATTGCACCTCTATAGTAATAAATTAAAAGAGTAGAAGATAATACTTTTAATAATAATAGCCCTGTTTATAAATTTGCTTTACAAGATCTTGCTCGAAATAATGCCACATTAGAATAGGCAATATGAGTGAATTAAAATGTGAGTTTTGGAATTTAAATATAAAATATACGATGTGTATTATTATGCACATCACTTACTGTCACTCAGTTTTTTATCACTGCTCATAATATGAGAAATAAAAACTAACCTAAAGTTACAAGCTCAAACTATAATAATGTCCTCTAATCTTTAAATAATATTATTTAGAATCTAGAGCAGTACGTTTTCTCATGTGAACGGCTTAGCGCAAAGTAGTGAAACCTTCACGCTACTCAATTATCACTCCATCATGGCTGTGAAGATGTATAACGCGATAACACTTAATTAATAAACAAGGAGGTATTAAACCAACATTCCGTTCAGTGCTAATCCGGCCGGTCGACGATTAACATGGGAATCATGCTGTGTAAGGCTGCGCTATTGCAATCCCCTATTGTTTATTTTTTAACGGCATGTTATTTAAATCCCACCAAAAACTGAAATATTGTGTTGATATGCCAATTCTACAATATATAATCAGTATTATCAATAGATAATTCATTTTTACATGTAGTATATCCAAATTATTTACTAATTGTTTCTTTCAGTGCTTCTCGTATTTGTTGTAGTAAGAATACGCATAACAGCGCAACAGCAAACCAACGTCGAAGACATCAACAATATACTGGATAAGTTAATAAATAAGGCTAATGAAACTGGTGCAAAAGCTTATGGTGAGAGTCCGGACATTCCGGAACCTTATTATCCTATTCCTAATGAGATGGAGGCAGGTAACGATTCAAATATATATTACTTCAAGACTTATATGGCTCCTCGCATCAAATTTAAAAGTAGCAGTGAAACGTTACGTGTTGTACACCGATCAAACAAAACTACGCGAAACATTGGTAGGACGTATGAAGCATTGTCTGAAGATGAATTAATTCCAGGTACACCAAAAAATGGATCCATCGATACTGAGGAACAGAGACAATTACGTAACAGTCCGAGTAGTGAAAAAGAAACGTATAAAGTTAGTGAGAATGACAAAAATTTCAACATGTTACAAGATTTATATCAAAAAGAAATGCGAAAAAAATCCACTACAGAAAAATCGCCTTATGCACATATTCCAGGTAAACCTCTCAGCTTAATACATGACTATCCTGAGCTTGTTATTGATCACATAAGTTATAATAATGATGATAACGACGATGTTGGACCCAAAAATGTAGGAAAAAAAGTAAGAGGAGCTCAAGCTATCCCTGAGGGAGAACCAACAACCCCAAGTGGGGTTACAACAATCTATGAAGAAGCTCCAGTAACACAATGGATTACGCAGGAAAATACTGCATCAAAAACTGGGTACGAAGAAGTAAAGGACATTGTTGAAACAGTTGTAGAAGACAAAGATGATGTTATGCAAAACGAATCTAAAAAACAAAGTATATTGCTTGAAAAGATTTTAGAAAAATTGCAGGATAAACAGCCAGAGCCTAGCAGCCCAGATAGTGACTCAAGATCGGCTCTCCCTCTTCCACCTCCTTTAAACACTTTACCTCCAGCCGAAATAGATGGCATTTCATTGATGTCGAGTTACTTACAGAACTTACAACAGAATGTTGTAAGTGGACTTTCAACATCATATATAAGTCCTATATTGACGCCGAGACGTGTGCCAATAGTGCCGTATTTGCCTGGTGCCCTGATAGCTCCACCAAGAAAACGTCTAGTAACAACTTTTGTACGTAGTCCAATGGCGAGATATATTTACCGACCTGCTTTACCTGTATTTTACGGTTTATTCTAACAATAAAATATTTGTATATTTGTGTATGTAATACTCATTTCCGTACCTAAATCTCGGTTGTTTAAAATCAGTCACCAACAGCTAGTTAGCAAAGTTGCGACTCGGTAACACAAAGAAACTATCCGCAATTCGCAGTCTAACTAGTGAGCAGGGAGCAAACACGATCAAACCGAAGTCCAAACTGCGCTCAAAGATCTAGTTAGCTGCGGGGATGACTCCACGGTTCATTGCCATGTTTGCTATTTGCCGACGTGGTTAAGAACCGTATAGCTCTGCCGATGAGTTCACAACACTGCCGCTGAAGGAGGTGTAAATCTATTTAATACGAAGCTCGTGTTGCGGGCGAATTAATTAAAACCAAATCTTTGAGGAATCGCATGTGGTGCAGTGGCATGGCCGCGACTATAGTGCGAGTTACGAACCGTGCAATATTGTGTCACAACAGCACGCTCGCACAAGGAATATTTGTTGAGTTATATTAAATTGTATTATATTTTATGACATATGGCAATATATTTATTCATTTTAAGCGGTATGCGTAAATTCATTTCATTTTATCTGATAAGCGAAATTCTAAATGAAAATGCATTTTACGCAATGTTTTCATTTTATTTCATTCAATCAAAAGGAATGGGATCAGTGGTAGTATCTGGTTTTGTCTACCTGGTTTTGTTTGTGACTTCGCTTGAGTTCAGTAGGGACTTTCCCTTTAATTGTGTTTTTGAATCACGAATTACGATAGTGACTTTATAAGGAAGAGAAAGAAACATTACCGTATGAATAGAAATCTATTGAAGTAAATGAACCTCCTAGAATACGACACACTCAATACTTAGGTAAAAGTGAAAAGATGTCGAGATTATCGCTTTGAAATGTTGACTCAAACATTTTCAGTTCACCGGTTCCGAGTGGTCCGCCGCGCTGGTCGGTTTCTGTCGCTAATAAAAACATAATTACAAGCCGCAGGCTCGAGTGCCCAATGAAATATCAAAGTTTTAGATCGCTTTCTATACGAGCTTAGTATTTTATAAAATATATATATAATCAATAAAACTTGCGTAGGTAATTTGTATCATATTTCGTGGTCGATAATTGAGTATTTCTTTCTGAAAACGCGGATTTGTTTATCACAGGCGATGTTCTTAGAGACTCTCACATTCATGTTTACGTAGTTTTGAGGATTAAAATATGAGAGAGAAATTATTTTGAGATGCTGTCGATTGTCAATAAAATTTAAAGTCAAGAATAAGGTAATAAATATAACAAAAATATTTGTTTATGTATCTACCTAACAACAACTAATATTACGGAATGCTTATTGAGACAACTTACACTTGACCGTTTTCTTATTCATCGTATTTTGCGCGCATATGATAAATGGCGGGCTACGGGCGAGGGGTGCGGGGCGAAGGGGTGGTTTAATTTTTCACTGTTGGCTGTTAGCGGCGCATTATAACAAGACAACTTCACACTCGCAGTGGGGGTAATCCTTGAACGCGTATTTCGACGGCGCGTGTTAATCTCCGTGAGGAGCTTTCAATAGCGTTTCGCATATAGAAAAGTTTTGTTGAAAATGTTTGAAACTTCTCACCGGCACTCGTCGGGTGAAGTTGCAATGTTAATGTATTTCCGCTTTGTATCAGAACTGTCTGCTTGTTATACATATAAACCTAAGTGTTTAATATGTTTCACTTTAAATAACGTCCCTTGTTATTATAGACATCTCGCTGTTTCTCGTTGAATAAATACTTAAGTAAAATTCTAAAGTGACTAACCATGTTCTTTTCAATAATTTTACTATGCTTATACACATTCCCTATATTATTTTGATAATTACATTCTGAACAAATGTTCAGACAAAGACACTACTTTTTGTATTATTTGAATTGTAGGTACTTACAAGTATCAAATATGTTTACTTTATTATTATACTTAACCAATAAATTTAAAATCAGTGAAAAAATAAGTTAGGTCACGTAGCTAATTTCCTTTTTGAAACGCACATAGCTAGGTAAAACCTATAATAGTCTTAAATCTATTGTACGTATAGTCTCAGAAAATAACCCACAACTAAACTTTATAAATAATAAAGTTTAAAAAATATAGCGCGCCATCACAAACGCGGCACCAGCTTTCCTGTTTAAGTTAGAATTATAATGAACTGCAATAATCCTAGAACAAAGTAAATATTTCCTCGTGTGTGTAGCTTTTAAGAAACTTATACAAATCCAATTTATTTTCCATTTCCCCACTTCATGAAAACTTAAATATGTTCGCAAGGTAAACCCATTTGAAAGCAATCCTTTGATCCTGCTTATCTGTTTATGCAAAATTCTATCAAATTTTGATGTCTCAAATACTTCAACTTTACTTTATGTGATACATGGCAACATACTACAATAAAACAATGTATTTAGGGTAGGTGATATGAAATAGGAAACCCAAACATGTAGCCAAAAACAATGGTATTTACAAATAGAACAAGCGGTAGATACAATCATAATACACCTCCGTAATCAAATTAATTAGATACAATCCGACCTCGTAACTTAATAATTATGCATTTGTGAAAATAGACAATAAGTTCCAGATAAAACAAATTGTTTTGGCTTATCTTTTCCATAAGAAATGCTAAAATAGAGTTCGGTACAGGCGGGTTTAATAAGAATTCAAACGACAGAGCAGGTTACACAGGCGCTCAGCTTAAACCGGATAAGCGAACTGAATCGGGAAGGCATCATTTCATTACCCACTATCGCATCCGTTTAAACAAAAAGCATATTCCGTATAATGCAGTAGGTATGCACTGATTCAGCGTACCTACGCTCGCTTTTATACTTTGCACCTTGCTGTTATTCTGGAAATCTTTTGAATCGAGTTGTATCAACACGATCGAGGTATAAAAGCAGCGAGGGTAACTTGGATGTCAGAGAGAAATGGTGACGCGACCGGTTCAGACTTATTAGCCTGAATTTTGTTAATTAAGTATTCCCACTTGGCCAGCGTGGTGGACTATGTCCTAAGCCTTCTAAAAAGAAGCCCGTGCTTAGCAGTGGGACAATTTAATACAGGGCTGATACTATTTTATTATTAAGTATTAAGTTATTCATGGCTCTCTATGGCCAATGTATCGAATGTTGCGGTTGTAATTCCCATACGGGCCAATTTTGCATGATCCTCAGATTTCGAGATTAATATGTTGTGGTGTGGTAATCAGATTAATTAGCCATTTCAATAATATGAACATAAATGCAAACAAAATGTCAACGCAGATATTTTATGAGATAAACGGTTAGAGGAACTTCATACTTGTATCATGCCATAACTCGTGTTTTAGTATATTTAATTGATAAGACTGCCTGGAAAACGGTGGTGAATGCGATCGCTGTGTACGAGGTTTAGAGTTCGATTTCCAGGTCGGACTATATGTTGCGGTTTACTATCAAGTAAATTTTAGTAGTAGTACGGAGTCTGGGACTATGCCCGGTAGACGGCAATATGGCTGCATCTACTAGTGGGCCTTAAAAGCCATAACTGGCACAAAGTAGGTATACGACACCTCTGCCTAACCTTTCAGGGATAGAAGCGTGAGATTTATGTGTGTTTAATTGGTCAAGCCAAAAAAAGTTGCCCTGCTTGCTGAAATTAGTGTAGCAGTTTAGAATGTCAGAGGTTTGAGGATTTATCTCATATATATATACCTACATGGTCAATGGTTGTTTTTGGGATAAAAGTAGTATATTGAAATTAAACTACTATATACGGATTTTATCGCGTTGTTTATTTGATACTTTATTACATAATTTTGAAAAACTGTTACACTACTACTACTATTAAACTTTACTAATTTTTAAGCTAATTGAATTATTATTAAAACTATTTAAACTATTTAGATTTAATTTAATTTTACACTTTCCCCGACGTTTCGGTTGCTTTTCAGCAGCCATGGTCACGGGGAGACTAAGATGGTAGTTGTCTCAATGTTCCAGTGTAGTTATTTCAAAGTACCCGAACATAATTTAATCATTGGTGTTTCTATTTACGTAGAATGAGCTCAAAGTATCATGAAGTCTAGCTGTGGTTTGCTTCTTCTTGGGTTTGACTATTTGTATTACTGGATCCCAAGCTGATGGTACATTCCAACGATCTTCTCTATTAAAATTAGGATGTTTTTTGATTTCAATAGCCTCGCGAAGCATCCTTGGTAGGAATCGGTGTTCTTTAGCGAGAATCTGTGGTTTGTCAAATCTCAGGTAGTGGTTGGTCCCCTGTTGCACATGTTCACACACAGTTATTTGAGATAGAGTAATGTGGTACAAGATAATTATTATGTACTCAAATAAAACACAGTAAAATTTCGAATGTAAGCACTAGAATCTTCTGAATTGTAATCCCAAATTCAGCTCTAAACTTTTGTTTTATTACTAGTAAAATCTTGATACTTCGCATAGTATTTCCCCCGAGTTCACTGATTGTCTTTGTGCAGTTTAGATATCTTCCTAGCAATGGGGTACGCTCCAATAATTGAAATAGAAGGAAACAATGTAACCTCATCAAAATAAAGCGCGATTTGTATAATATCCGTACCTAAAGTGTCCGGTAGAGCGTGCATACGAACGTTGAGCACAGGACGATATCTTTGCAAACGGACTTTAGGATTTAGCAGTGGTATTATTGTGAGTACGATAGTGTATCTTCACTTTTAAGTGTATTTATAGAAACAGTTATAAAATAGAAAAACCAAGGTACGTACAAATAAAAGAAAGTAAAGATGTTGTAATTAGAATAGACAGAAGAAATAAAAGACAGAATTGACAGACCTTTGTTATACAGGTAAAGTGAATAGGTAGCCTATTTATTACCTTTATAACTAACAGCATATATAACAATAATAATATAAGAAACGCAATAATACACTTATATTTTGTCACCAATTCAATTGACAATCAATGAACCCATAGTAATTAGTCACTAACACTTAAATCAGCGGGCTAATAAGTATTAGCGCGCTATTTTTTGTACTAGATAAAATAAAACAAAATCAGAGTCCTCGGTATCAAGATTGTTCAAATAGCATCTCCTTAATCTAAATACACTTAAAATGTGAAATTAAATTATAGTAAACATGTTACGTTTATAAGACTAGATCACAATTCTATTTGATTTTTTTTATTACACGATTGGTCTTTCACCTTTCATAGCCAGTCCCTTCTAGACAATTTATGCAGGTTATCGACTTATATAGCGAAACTTACTTACAACGAACTCATTAAGGTTTAATTATCAGAATATAACATATCTTGCCTTTGCGCGATATCGTTAAATGCTTCAATTCAACAACATAAACGAGCGCACAGTGTACATCAAACTGGCGATATTTACGAAACGTGGGTGGCGGCTTTTGCGGGACGATTGGGGCATGAGTTGTTCAAATGCTTATATGATCATTCGTTACTTATAACAATAATGTTGCATTTGCTGAATTAGTCCATTTTTTAATTGGTGAACTCAATTAATTTTTATTTGGTACTAATATAAAAAAATTCTACCAAGTAAAAGGAGATTGTTGAATAAGCAATGTTTAAATCACAATAACAGAATAGCAATATAAATAAAAATATAATAGTGGTTTCTTGAACACTTGAAACACTTGAATTTGTTTTGGTATCTATTAATTAAATATATTACGAAATAATAATCCTAATATATTAACAGTGAAACCTTCTTATAGTGATATGGGCAATTTAAGTAAAATAATCTCACAAAATATATCTGATTTTAAAGTTATAGAGTCAGTCTATATTAAGGTTTGATCATTCATTAGTTTTACTTATTATATTCATTACAAAATAATCAACACATATTCTGAAATAAAATTATAAAGACAATAACTCAGTAGGTAAATTCGTGCAGATGCAGATATATTTTTTGATTCACGAGGCGTCGGCGTCTCTCGCGAGGTAGCACTCCAAAGTTTATGGATTGTGCATGAGACATGAATTAACTTAGAAAAGTAGTTCGACATACCGTCATACACACAGGCTCGCGCTCAGCTTGAATCACAAAGAGCACAACATTAACACGAGCTAGTTACTTATCTGAAAAGCTATTCCGAAGTTTCCAACACTTTTGTATTTCCGAACGAGTTCATAATGTCAACTAGACGATGCATATTTTTCCTCTGTACGTTTATTGTTGCTCTTCATTTGTGTGTTCATACACATACATTACTTTATGTTTATATATACATACTTATATTAGTAAAACAAAATGCATATGACATCAGATTTTTCTACTTTTAAAGACAGCTATGTAGTGTAGCTTACAAAGGCTAGTCGCGTTTGATTTTGGAGCTTTAAACTCAAATACAACATTCTACACCCGACTTCAAATATACCCAATAAATATTCATATGGTATATGAAATTCTCACACCAATTCAAAGTATAAATACTTTAATTATTACGTTGTTGCAATGATTTCTCGGAGAGGTGCGGGTGGGGGTGCGGGTGTTTTCTTGTCACGATATGTATTTGCCCGATCGATTAATCCCGTGTAGGTACCAGCATGATGACACGTGGGCTTGTACGCGTGACAAAAATGTCAGTGTGGATGTCTCCCGCACACCGAGACAGTACCGGACGTCCTTTGAAAAAGACCGACTTTGGATGGATCAGCTCGTGACCCGTGTCATTTGACCGTGACAAAACCAAAACACCGTCCACATTTGTGACTGGCAGTACGAACAATGTTCAGGCGTACTTTTTTATTGAAATATTTTGTATGGGTGTATGAGACGGATAAATGATCGTAACATTTGTATGCGTAACAAATTCCGTCCAAACTATCGGTACAGACACTCGACTTTGTCACAGTTACGCTGTTCGGTTCGGCGAAATGTCACTAATGTGGACCCACCTTAAGTCGAACACGGCGCGTGTTCGAATTACAATTGGTATTTTTTTCTAAAGGTGTTATACGGGGCGGTACCAAATAACATTAGCCTAATATTGTTTATCGTATACGCGAATGTTATACGTACATATAAACTGCTTTATACGGATTTTGTCAACAACGCAACAAAATCCATATAAAGTAGTTCAATTTCAACATTAGGCGTAATTATTTTTAGAGGTTACTCTTCTTCTTCTCTTTTAGCCTTTATTATTCCCAAGTCACTTGGGGTCGGCTTTTCTGGTCTAACCGGATTTGACTGGATATCAGTTTTTACACGGAGCGGCTGCCACCTGACCTCCGAAAGCCGAAGGCTAACGATACCCTAAGGCTAGACCAGTGTCAGGATATTAGAGGGTACTGACTTGCCCAATAACGACTGCCATAGATGTTCATGGCAGCCGGGACCGACGGCTTAACGTGCTCCCCGAGGCACGGAGCAGGCGATAATTGTCAATCAATACGTACATAATTTCGAAAAGTCATATAACTTCCGAAAGTCTGAGGTGCGCGACGTGGGTTCGAAACCGAGACCCTCTGCATTGCAGTCTGTTGGTCTCCCCACTGAGCTATCGCTGCTTTAGAGGTTACTCTATGCTCACTTTGTATACCTATACAATATATATTGTTACCATTATTGCGAGAGCAAAAACAAAAAAAGATATCAAGCTTTTTGTACTAGGATCTCTGTATTTTTTTAGTTTATTTAAGATATTTGTCAAAATAACTTATGTGAAAATTGTAACCAGGTAGGTAGGACAATAAAAAGATTGCGTCAGCTCATCGACCAGTTGAAAAGCATTAGATACGGAGCCCTAAATATAAGAAAATGAAAATACTTACAACTATCGAGAAATAGTTTCAAACTACAAATATCTATAGAATTACTTTATTTTATTTAAACGTAATGATTGATTTTGTGTTCCATCTCCGATACGACATTTTCAATTCAACAACTTGTTGAATAAAATATGAGTTTGCTCTTTTAAAAATTATGATGACACCTGTTAGCTTGGAAAGCTTTGGTTTTTGACATTGCAGACGTAGAAGTAACGTTGTTATACTAGCTTTTTATCCGTCTCCTCTTGCGTTGTAGGTATTCGATAATATATCTACAGTTCTCTATATAACTAATTTTTTTATTCCGCTAATTTGGCCAACGAGTATGCAGCCCGTCTGTTTCTCTGACCACAGGGCTATCACTCGCGCATTGCCAACCATTTCATGCACACATACATTACCGCAATGAAAACATAGAAGAAGTTAACTCAACAAAATTTCTTGGTCTCCAGATTGATAAAAACCTTAACTGGAAAACACATATTGAAATGTTAGGTAAAAAACTTAGTATATCTGCATACGCTTTACACACACTTTCATTCACATTATATACGGATGCTCTACTCACAGCGTACTACGGTTTGGTAGAAACTCATCTACGCTATGGGCTAATATTTTGGGGTAACTCGACGGAAAAAGAATCAGCATTCAAATCTCAAAAATGATGTTTACGGGCGATGTTTAGACTTGAGAAGACCGATAGCTGCGTGCCCTATTTCAAAAATTACACAATGTTAACTTTGCCATGTACATATTAGAAGTAGCTGTGTTTGTTAAGTCGATCCCGCATTACTATAAGCGTCGAGCCGACGAATTCCCACGCAATAGACGCGACAATAGTCAACTTTGTCTCCAATCCGCTAAGACGACCCTAATGCGCAAAAGTGTGTACTGCATGGCACCAATTATTTATAACAAAGTACCAAAAAGTTGGAAGGAACTGCCTCAATCTATGTTTAAAAATAAATTTCGTACTCTTTTGACCGCCAGAGCATATTATAGCGTGACTGAGTTCCTTTATGAAAAAGAATTTGTATTGACATAATTAAATTTATTTAGACCTGTATAATAATGCTGATTAATCTTATAATATAAATATAAATTAATTAAATTTAAATAATTTAGACAAGAAAATAATATATTGTTACATGTATCTTTTTTTTTAATAATTTTGTGATCTAATTCTTTTGCACGTCATACTGTGACAAACATGTCTGCACTTAATTTATTTTGTCATATTGTATGTATGCACTTTTTTTGTTTGTACACACACATGTTTATGCAAATAAAGCTTATCTTATCTTATCAAATACACATGCATAATCTACCCCTTTCAGACCGAAGATTATTTTTTTGGCTTTTTATGCGTTTTTCGGTTTCAGTCGACTAAATAGACGCCAGAAGACCAACGAAAAATAAAATAAAAAATCTAGGTATTCTAGGTTTTTCGCAATTGTACCCGCACGACCGTGCGCTCTCGGCATAAGTACTCAATACGCACGCTTGTGCATCCTGAAATAAACAAGACAAAAATGAAAGTAAAACATATATTTTCTCATAAACTTTAATCACAAACATAAAAAAACAATCAGTCTTAGCCTCTTCGACACAGTTATTATTGATTAGTACTTAAAACTTAAATGAGATCAATTTGCTTCTGCTTTTAATCAAATTATTAATCTTAGGTATAACTTATTAGGAACAATGATCACTTTTGACTCACACTGTGATAATCAGCAAAGCAGTTTTTGCCTCTGGAAAGGCATAAGTACACGTTGCACTTGGTGCACTTTATCTTCGACCTACTAGAGCAGGTCTCCAGTTTACATACTCTTGGAGATGTGATGTCGTCATCAAAAACAGGAAAGTGATTGTAACCATCATTGCGTTTAGATGTTGAGGGAGTAGGTTGCTTAAACTTTTTGTGTGGTGGTGGTGACGACATTTCATACCCTGAATTACTATCTTCAGTTTCTACATTTCTTTTAGTAGGAGTTTGAGTTAAACCATCAGCTACTTCTAAACGAAAATGCAATAAGTCCATGATTTTATTTTGGGGTACATTATTTGCTATACAATCATTACGATAAAGTCGCCAAGAGTTGACTACAGCTAGATCAATAAAATGAATTATGACCTTCAAGGTCCATTTTCTAGTTTTAATAAAAGACCTATAATATTCAATTTGTTGATCCAATACATCTACTCCTCCCATAAACTTATTATAATGGGATATAACATTTGGACATGACACATCAACATACACTTTTCTGGTTTTATCCCATCTTTTAACCAATGTCGTATGATCAGCTCCAGTGCAGTTCGAAATCATTATCACAGACTTATTGTCTTTCCATTTAACAAGCACCAGATCGTCACATACAAATTGCTGCGATTCTCCTCGATTCATTTTATTATCATTTTTAAATGCTAAGTTTTTACGTTCGCTAATTCGATTGAACATGATTGTACCTGTGCCGTGTAAACTTTGTTAACCTTTCTAAAAGAGGAACACTGGTAAAAAATCTGTCAAAATATAAACAACTTCCAGGAGGCGCAGCTTTAGCTAAGTGCAAAATCACTGATGCACCCACACCCAGCTCCCGCTCAGTAAATGCTGTCCTAGCCCCCAGATAGATGTCAAAGTCTATCATTAATCCTTCGCTGGTGGTAATTACAAAATTTTTTAGCCTGACAGGTCTCGGTTTATTCATAACTACTTGACGTAGGTTGCACCTTCCAGTAAATGGTATCATCTGTTCATCAATCGAGTAGTTGCCTGGCACTCTCTCTAACATGCGGCAGGTTTCTTTAACTCGATTTATAACAGGCTGCACTTTCCATAGCGGATTAAGCTACCCTCAGCAGAACTGGGTTGATCTTCAGGTACAAAATGTAGAGAGCTTCTTAAAGTTACAAAACGATCACGTGTCATGATGTCAGATATGACCGCCAACCTTGTGCTTTGTCGCCAGTACAGATACATTCGAGGAAAACCGAAAACTCCCATGTAAATATGTATCCCAAATAGATTTTTTATTTCATCTGCAGTAGCATTCAACACATGCCCCGTTTTTCTCATATGGTAGTTATTAGTACAGTCCGCACCGAGCTGATAGAAAGCAGTATTGTAGTAGTCTTCAAAGTATTCCATTGGTGTCCTAACATTGTGGAGTGATAGGGGTGGGAAGTCATGTGCTTTGTCAGGATATGCTGTTTGTCTCCAGATTCTGCCTCTGTCTTGGCCTCTTCGAGATGGTGTAATAAGTGGCGTACTTACTTGTGAAACTGTTGATGTACTGGTGACACTTGGCCCTGGTTCAGGTTCACTAAGCTGCTGATGGTCGCTTAAATCGTCTCTATCCAAACCTTCAATTAAATCGTCTTCAATAAAATGTTCGTCGATAATATCCTCAATGTCAGAGTCGTTCCCATCTCCTAACATGGATAGTATAACGTCGTCCGGTAGATGTACTCCTGTAATGTAAAAATAACGATATTGTATTGTACTTAGGTACAAAATTATCATTAAAAGTAAGAAACAATAACATGCACAAGCGTGCATTTTTGTGTATTAAAACATGCCTAAAAACCGAACTGCTACGGTCGTGCGTATTGTTTTTAACTCCTCAAAATCAAGTAAATACCATTCTTGAATCAAATACTTGTTAAGTAATCACTTCAATTATAATATAAACTTTTTAATATTAGTGATAAAACAACAATAATAATAAATAAACAACGTTTATCATTACGTACCTGTCGAGTCGCGAGCGCCAAAAAACGCAGCCATCTTTCCCGTCGCCGCCGGCGCAACTGACCGATCGTACGATGCCTACACATTTTTTATTACAACGCACACAACCCGCACGAGCGTTCGATATAGGTTTCGTCTCGCAAAACAGAAGTTTAGTACCTAAAATATTTTTTTTTGCGCATGCGCACGCTTGTTGAAGTTAGGTTTGAAAGGGCTACTAACATGCATTTTACCAATATCATTACCAATGTGTGCCCACTCCTAGCACAAGCAATTTTGCTTAGCTGGAAGGGCTACCAAAAAAAATAATTTTGATAATTATCTTCAGGAAAAGATATTGCTTAATTATAAATTAACTTATTTAAAAATAAATAAATCCAGGAACGGAAAATTGCATAATATATGTATATATACATACGTGTTTCAAACATCGGTTGAGATTTTTTATGTTTGCTATACTACCCTCGTCATAGTAGTAGCGTGTACAACTTGCTCCGGTTTTAGGACCCAGCAAACCGATACGGTAAATTGTAAAGCTTATAATATTACTTACCCTCTAAAGTCTAAAGAGTAATTAAAACTGTCAATATATCAAGATTGAAGTAATTTTTAATTATGAGATGGCAGTAGTTTAAGCTTTTTTTATGACTAAACCATGATTGATATTTGGACTCAAGAGTGTGATCGCAGAGTTCAAGTTTGAACGGCAACTATTTAAAAATGTACCTCAAATATGTTAACATTTCTAAATAGTTTATTCTATAATGTCTTATACTTCAAAGCGATTAAGCACTTAGTTATTTTCAAACAGTTTAAATAACAGATAAGTTGACTTGTAAAGAGAACTCGCGAGTCGCCGGCTAGGCAATTACGTGAGGAGCGCTGTTATTAAATGGCGCCAATTCGGTACACTTTGACACTGATTACTGTGGGTATGTAATCCTCCACGTCACCTCCCTCACGTGACTCACTTGTAATGTGAGAATGTCGAAATCTCTTACGGAATTTTAGAACATTGTTTCTCAAAATTTTATCACGGTAGTCGTGAATACGTAGTTACTGTCGCAATTATAATAGGGTAAATGCCGGATAGTTGCCTCGGTTTTGAATACACTATGTTAGATATATTTTTTTTATATAATTTCTATTGTTTTTTTTTATAGCTTGTTGATTCAGTTAATTTTTTTTTCTTTGCATACGATTACGATTTGTCACTAGCGTTTAAATTACACTATTTATTACGTTTTATTGTTGAATAGTTTTTATTTATTTCTAAAATAGAAAGAGCAAGTAGCTGTACCAAAAAGGATAGTCGCCCTATTTATTTTTGCGGTTAATCGCCCTAGGGGCAACTATCCGCAACTATAAATTGTTTTAGATTTTTCCTTTTGGTGTTTTCCAACATATAGTGACTATAATTTGTTTTAAATAAAGTAAATACATACTTAGTGGCCTCGCAAGTGTAAGGGAAAGCCCCCTGCTTTCTTTCGCTGGTGCCGCGCCTCATCAGCTGGACAGAAGACAGTTAACGAACAAAGTAATGGAAGAAGAACACACGACAATACCAGCTAGTAGTAAAAAAACCTTGTGAAGAGAAGAGGCGAACCACAAAAAAACAAAAGATCAAGAAATATTACCAGGAGTGAAATTAAATTCGATAAAACATTTGCCGGTTTTAATAAACTGATTAAAGGAAGCTTGAAGAAAGAAAATAATACAAATTTACAGTCTTGACAGTGAAAATAAAGAAAATGTAAGAAGTTCAAAAATAAATAATGTAAAAGCCACTGAATTAGTACCAATCAAAGGAAAAAAGAACAAAACAAAACGCAAATATAGAAAATACGAATGAAAAAGTTTTAGTAGATGATTTTAGAGAATTATAATTTTATTAAATATAAATCAGATTGGATCCAATGTGAGATGTGTTGAATGTGGTTGCATGAAACTTGTACAATATTTAACAACCATTGCAAGAGATGTGGAATATTGAGAACCCTGGCTTCTGGTAATAATTGATGCTAATGCCAAAGACAATTGCCCTATTCTTCTATCTTTAAATAAATAATAATATTTAATTAATAAGTTACATAATTTAAAGTTTGGAGTATATTTACGTTGTAATTTTATAGTTTGAAACGTTAAAACATTATACTGTTTTGCAATATTAATTAATATTTGGATTAGTACTGAATGAAGGATCTTAGTAAATAATAAAGATTGATTATTAGAATTAATATTAATTTGTTTCTATTTGACAAAATCATAGAAAGGCGTCTATTCCTACGTCAGGCAAGTATCCCCAAAAGTAGTTTTAACGTTAGGCTACTATCCGCCACGGCAACTATCTCATTTTTGAGAGGTCAAATAAAACAGGATTTACTCAAAACCAATATTAATTTTGTTCATAAAATGAGCTTCTATAAAAGATCAAAGACTTATGTTTTGATATACCTACATGTTAATTTATTCTTATAAAGTACATGTCCTAATTTTAATTGAAAAGACTTAAATCTTTACCCGAATATTTTAATATTCCTTGCAAATATAACAATTTAATTTTTGTAAAAGTACTATTGTTGCTATTGAAAATAGAAATTAGACATCAGTCCAGGCATTACCAATGATGCGTTTATCAACGAACGACATTCATATTTATTAATATTGGTATGCTTATATTATCTTCAATCAAAGTAATCTTACAAGTATATGTATAAAAATAATGTTTGAATTTCTATCTTTTATCGCATTGTTCACACAATTGAGTTGAGCGCTTGACAAAAGTTAGCAACTATTATTATATCGTGGCTAACTTCTGCGTGAAAATGTTATTTGAAATCTATAATTAGTAAGTATAAACATATACAAAAATTATCTTTTGGCAAAATAAAACACAGTACATGTCCTAATAACACAGAAGAAGCTTAATTAAAAGAAAACTAGCCAAAAAAAGTAATCCCGCAAATCTGACGTTTTTACTCCGCCATGAGTATAAAGCGGGAAACGGTGTTCAGAGACTTTTATTTTTTCAAGAGGGCATACACTTAGGTACTGTGGGTGAGCGCAAGTTACGCTTGTTTTACAACACTTTAAAACAAGGCACTAACGTCTTGTAGAGGCGAGCGCGAACAGCTAAAGAAAAAGAATGCATACCGGTTTATGTTTGCGGTCTCCCGGACTATTTTCAACCGAAATAATTAAAAGTTTTTACGATCGCGTCTCTAGTATCGTGTAAAGGATCCGACGACGACCGAGGTAACCGTGTGAATACGAAGTTAGCACTAAAGTCGGGTTATTGAGGGCGCGCAAGACTCAAAACTTCAATGGTTCTGCTTCACTTGGCTGTAAACCTATATGGACACATTAAAAAAAGATATTATATCTTTCGTAAACTAGCCACTACACACACACTTACACTTGTAGTAGACTCTAGCGAAAACCTATCTATGGATAGTAAATTTATCTACATATATTTGACTGCACGGATAGCAAAAAACTGTTTGATCTGCAAATAGTTGTTCCGAGTTTGACTGTTCTTTGTGTCCGTAGTTTGAATGTCCGTAAATGCGCGACATAGAAATTATTCCTACGGAAGAGGAAATCGCGAATACCATTTATGAATGATTACACTCATGTCAGCTGTCTCTATAGGTAAGTGAACTATCGCCCGACTACCCGTTACAAGTCCGTGCCCTAAAACACACTTTTTATACAGTTAGACCTGGCAAACAAGCATGCCGCTCCACTTGCCTTAGTCTGTGACCAATGCATAGAGCACGCGTTGTCGATCCTAGTGAAAATAAATTAAAGATACGACGAAAGGTATGAAGAAGTTAGGTATGTGAGCCTTAGGATCTCTTACTTATCTGACAAAAAGCAGTAACAGAGTTATTACTGCTACGCTGGCAGGTACTTGCAAGACGATGGCACCTCTTCGGGCATGTCGGCTAATTCGTACCGTCACGAAATATTAATGATAATGGAAAACGGCGGGCTCATCCACTCACAACACAGTCAAAGTATGTCAGTTTTCAGTACGAAGGCGATTAGGACAAGTTAGCTAAGTACAAGTTGATCAAACTTTATACAGCTTCAAGAAATATGGACAATTACCGAACCAAATTTCAGTCACGGTGACCAATATAAACAGATATAGACCCATAGCGCAAAAAAAATTTAGTGCCTTGTGCACTAGGGAGCTACTAGTGTGTGCATAAATTCAAATGCACTTTCTATTCACTAACTTAAACAGTCTGATGGGAAGACAATCCGACATGACAGGAGGGATATCAGGCGTAGGCCTACTTACATTCGAGGTGCGAGTAATTTTTCTAACTCCGGGTTGCTATTGAGAATTACTAAACAAAAACCCTTTTTGTTGGTCTAACCCGGTGGTTCTAACCCGAGACCTTATGCACACCAGTCGAATTCACTACTACTGCACCACCGAGGCAGTAAAAATACAAAGAAAATCGAAGACGTCATCACTTACCGTCAACGTTTATTTTTTAAGGCCTTCTAACTAATCCTATCCCTATATAAACTGTAAATATACTAAACCCTGCGAATATAACAATAAACAGACTACATAATAATATGTACGTAGTAAATATGATATCGCAGTAAAGTGAAATCGTTTAAAGCAACGCTAGCCACAGGGAGGTCCGTTGTTTAAAAACACCGTAAATGTGGTCCCATGCAAATGCGAATCGATCAATTTTTAATAGTTCGCGTAAATATGCATAGAGAGCCAATTTACGTTTGTGAACATGAGTTGATATCAATTTCGGCGTTGGTTTTTGCAAAAGAGCCACTCAACAAGGTTAATATGGCAGGTTATTTCATCGGCACAGTACCGTCATGATGGCACCGCTTAGTAAAAGGATTTTCAGATTCATAATACTGATATTAAAATGCAGTTTTATTTTTTCTGAAGCAACAGCGAGCGAAGGAATGACGATATCGTGTTATTTTTGTGTTTAAAGCTCCGATAGGTTACTTTGAGTTTCATTTTGTTAAAGTTTATTACTATTACGATTGAGCTATTTAATGATAGTTTACGATGTATATGTTAGTTCTGTTACTTTTATAACAGGGGTTGATTAATTTAGAAATAGTCAGATTATAATGGTGCCGATATAAATAAGAAAAATAAACTGATAAATTTCATTTTTATCAATGTAGAGTAAAAATTACAATGTAATGTAACATTTTTGTCCTATATTAACTATACTAATTATATAACGAAGGACAAGGTTTTGGGTAAGGTTGAGCACCTTGCGTCGATTTTATAATTATTATATACTCGAATCCTTCAACTAACTTATCAAATTGGCCGCTTTTTGATATTATTAGCGTTAGAAGAAGAATTTCCTGAAGACCAATTCTGATAATATACTATGTTCAAAATAGAGTTCCAATCTAATCTAATAAAAGTCAAATGTATACCGAAATGCAATCAAAATTCATATTTGACGTTTATTTAATACCATCTGTAATATTTATGTCACTGAGACTAGATCGGAACTCTATTTGGAACATATTTTATTACGAAAATTATCCTTTTCAGTATGAAAATATTTGTAGGGGCCTCTAAAACAAAGATACACGCCACTTCACACGTTTGTGTTCTCAATAAAACAAATACCAACAAGATCTTTAAGGTACTATTGTATTACCTCAATCACTAGGTTGCATATTTTGCTGTCGCGTCGTCGTCTCGTCCGACGCACGCAGCCTCTTGGGCGATATGTCTTATACTTTACGACATTAAGTGACGTGCTTGTGCGCTTTCCATATAATTTTCCTTGCCGCTTTACAGCGTCGTTTTCGCCCATCGTAAAGACTTTTAATTATATCTGACGAGGCAAAATTTGACCTGACGTTTAAACCTTATGCATTCTTTGCGCTGCTGTTTTAAGGGGACCATTTCATCTTAATGGTTTTTGTTTTAAAACTGCTATGCGTCAAGTTGTCTTGTCTGTCTTATTTATATAAGTTATTGTCTGTTGGGTACTTGATATAGTATAGAACAGTTATGTATGGTCATATCGAGGCATCGTGTAGGGCGTAGATACCTGACAGTGTACAGGTGTATAGATCATATATTTGTTGTTAAAATATAGCGTACTAGAAGCTAGAAACAATACCTGTGTACGAGTGTTATGTTATGTGTAATGTGTCTAGTGTCTAAATGTCACTCTTATAACTTAGCGTAAAGGAATGATAAATAAAAGATGGTATTGCACAGTAGGTACATATATTTACCTACGTGCACCTACGGTTCGATGTTACAAACGACTGACTGTCTGGCTGTACTAACTAACGTACTCGACACAATAATACACAGTCAGCTTTGATATTGTGTCCCTACACCTGCATATAACTTGAAAACATATGTATGCTATGTTTTACAAGGTTCACAAATCAAGTTAAAAACTTATATGATTTTACAGTTAATATTTTTGGCAGTATATTAGGTACAAATTAGTAGGGTCATTTATTCCTAATTGCCTTGACGGTTTTGTGTATTTGAATGTGTCTGTGGTCTGGGTTCGTTTTCGTGTCGGGTAAAGAGTTATTGGGTTTTATGATTTCGTTGAATAGTTTCAAATAAAATATATTAAATACTGTGTTTAAAATTCAATAATATACCTGTCAATTCCTTTGGCGATATATGTATTTATTCCTACATCATACGTAAACACCTCATTATCACAATTCCTCTCTGTTACACGAAGAGAAAGGTCAAATTTAAATTAAGAAATAGTAACAAACCTCATAACATTGATTCGTTCAGGACCACTTGCAGTAACAAATTTAAATTTGGATTAGTTTAAATCTACATTTGTCTTGACATATACAATAGTTTAGTCAAAGATTAACACAAATTCTACATTTAAATTCCCGTGGGTCTAAATGAACATTTACATCTACTCGAGTTTTAATTTTATTGGTGCGAGTCTTTAGTCTGAATAAATATATACGAATTCGTGTTGTTGCTCAAAGCTGGCTTCAAACACAGACAATTTAGTGTGTTGGCGGTGAATAAATATGTGAAATCGAAATTGTTTTTGGTATAACTAAGCTGATTAAAAAGTTGAATATAGAATCACAACGAACGCGCAAAAAGTTTTGTTTGACAATGTTTTGTATAAATGTCAACCTCGTTGTTTAACAGCGGGCGTTTTAGCGCAAGCGCACCTACCGATTATTATTAGGTCATAAGTTTAATATACTCCATCCTGACAAATTGCTAATAGGGTTTAGGCAACTCTTTTGATCCAATCAAGCGTTCTCAAAGTATGTTACTTAAATCTCAAAAATATACAGATTTTGACTCATCGCCATACACAATTCACATTGGCTGAGTACACCGCATTTCTTGTATTTTTCAAATACACACTATCGTCAGCAATAGAAGCGGCACAGATAAATTACACGTGTTTAATTAGCAAGTGTCTTCAAGTTACAATTAGTAAAGTAACGAGTGTCCTTCGACAAATGAACTCGTATAAAAACATGTTTGATCCAATTAGGAGCGTGTTTACATAAACGTGTCGTTTACAGATCCGTTCTACCGATGACTCCATCTGCTATAAACTTTTAATTGCGCGTCTCCACCGTAGCGCTACGCGGACTACGCGCGTAGACTCGGACGTAGACGCTACAACAGATTTTCGTAGACGTATTGTGCTGTCTATAAAGTGGTATTTATTTATTTATTTATTTATTGATATAGAACAATATAAACTTACAGTTACAAACCAAATCGCTTATATGTTAAGTGAAGCTATACAATTCTAAAACTATCTTAGAAAATACAAAATAGAATTTGAACATTTAAAACAGATTACAAATTATACAGGACATTACACAATTATATTAATTATTAATTATTTAGATGTCATGTTTAGGAATAGAAATATTGAATTGGATAATTCACCTAATTTATCATAAAATATGTCAGCATTAGGAACAGCTTGTAAAAACTTATTAATTAATTGAATTGCTCTAGCCGTTGGACTATTACTACACAAATTTAATCGCCATGATGGTGGGCAAGTAAGTAGTGGATGTTGTCTCCATCCAGCACCACGTATCCTATCGGGTACGTAAAAGTGCAAAGATTCCCGTACCGAGGGATTGTCAACCCTATTTACCAGCAGTAAACAATAGTGCAAAATATGCATGTAGTCACATCTCAGCTGCAAGGTATCAAGACCAACCATCCCTGACACAAACATGGAAGGATACAAAAATGGATAGTATCCATAAGTCCTTTTGTATAAAAACCGTGCAAATTTGCGCTGGACTCTTTCTACCATAAGAGTATAAAGCTTTTCGTGTGGGTTCCATATGGCAGCATTATACTCCAATTTACTTCGAACGTACGCGTTATACAACATTTTGATGACTGCGATGTTACTAAATTCATACGAGGTTCTTATTACGAATCCTAGAGATTTATTAGCGCTTTTAGATACGTGCATGATGTGCTCATGAAATGTCATTTGGCTATCAAATATTAGTCCAAGATCTTTTATTGTGGTCACATGCTCGAGTGAGGATCCTCCAAGTTTGTAGGTACTATTAGTTGGAGTTCGAGCCCTGGTAAAGGTTATAGTTTTACACTTAGAGTTATTGAAGCACAGTTTATTTCTTTCACTCCACTCAAAAACTGCATCAATGTCACGCTGCAATAATACACAATCTTCAGGTTCAGATATAGAAAGAAATAACTTAAGGTCGTCAGCGAACATTAAACACTCAGCCTTACAAAGAACACTAGGTAGATCATTGATCATGATAAGAAACTGAGTAGGCCCGAGGGTACTACCTTGGCTTACACCGGAACGCGTGTAATATTCCTGAGATCTATACCTTCCAACCTTGACATACTGTTTGCGATCTCTGAGATAATCAGCCATAAATTTCAAAAGGAGAGGAGAAAAGCCTAGAGCTGAAAATTTTACGAGAAGGATGTCATTGTCAACAAGATCAAATGCCTTGCTAAAGTCGAAGTAAGCTGCATCTACTTGGCCTCCCTTAGTTATATTAGAGCTTATATAATCAGTAAATCTTAAGTGGTTGGTTAAAGTTGAGCGCCCAGGCCGAAATCCATGCTGAGAGTTATCAAGACGGTTATAAATTTCACGAATTAAGCAGGTATTGAGAAAAGATTCATACATCTTAGCAAATACTGATAAGACTGCTATGGGTCTAAAATTAGTAACGTCAGTAGATGAACTTATTTTAGGGACTGGCGTTACTCTAGAGACCTTCCATTTACCGGGATTGACACCCTGACGAAGGGACAGGTTATAAAGGTAAAGAAGTGGTTTTTCTAGAACAGATAGACAGTCTTTCACGAGGAATGCTGGAATATTGTCAGGCCCGTACGCTGCTGTTGACTTTAAGCGAGATACTGCTTTCTTCAATTCTTTGTTGGTAATATGCGTTATGTTTATCTGAGGTACATAGTTTATTTCACACGAAATCACCTCTGGATTCAAGATGGGGGCACTCTTATGGAAAACTGAACTGAAGTAATCAGCAAATGCATCGACAGCTTCTTGGCCTTCCACTAACTTATCTTTGTACATAAACTCTTTACTCTGCTGCCTAGTACTACGTTTATCTTTTACGTATTGCCAGAATGTTGATGGGTCACGAGTGATTTTATTTTCTATGTTTGTTATGTATTTATTGCGTGCTATACTAATGAGTTCTTTAGCTTTAGTTCTGTAGTAAAGAAATAACTTCTTGTTAAATAGCAAGCCCCACTTTTTGAACATTTTCAAATTATAATATTTCAATTTAATGTAATGTATTATTTCAGCATTAAACCATGTAGGATATTTATATTTATTATTATTGTGTCTTTTTTAAAGGTACATGATTATTTATTGTATAATTCAATTTATTATATATCTACCGCTAGATTAACATGTATGATTGTTGATGCTTATAAGTTTAGTTATGAATTGTATAATATAGCTTATTTATATTTCTCTCTATCTCTCTTAGCTGTGGAATAACATAAACAGATTGATGCATGCACAATATTGCAAAGAATTAAGAATCACATACGTCACTAGCATAGTTTCAAGTTTGATATATTTTATGTGAATATGAGACCTCAGACTTTATGATCCACAGAAAGTTATATCAAGACTGGATCTTTTGTATCCTTTACTTCTATGTGCGAGCAAACTGCCGCCATTACGATTATATCCAATACAAAAGGTGTTCGTTTGTAATATGTCTGATTTATATATTATTTATATAGACTTCCTCATTAGATCCGTGGCATAAGTTAGTGGTTATGCTTGCAGCCGATCGTGAAGGTCTGAGTTTGATTTCTGATTGATGTGTTATTGACGCAGTGGTATAACTGGTCGCCTCGCCACTGCCACCGCGCCGAGTATTGTGGGATCGATCACACAACACGGACAACATTTGAGTGATCCATAAATGGTTGTTCAGAGTCTGGGTGTACTTTGTGTCCGTTGTTTGAATGTTTATAAAGTCCGCCGCGACACAGGAATTATTCCAAAAGCGAGAGATGTATTTAAAAAAAATTAAGACCATATTAATTAAATTAATAATATTCTATCACATACACATAACTCCATCTAGCCCAAACTAAGCAGAGCTTGTACTATGGGACAATGAATAAACATACATATGTACTTTTACTTTGTAAATACTTACATATTATACATAGAAACACCCAGACTAAGACAAACATCCATGTCCTTGCACATAAATGTTTGACTTGTGCGGGAATCAAAACCGCGACCTCGGGCGTGGCAGTCGGTTACACTAACTAATACGCCATCGAGGCGCCGAATTAGGAAAATTAAGGATTTTATTGTTAAGCTAATTTTCTGCAGCAACAGAATACTATGGTCTGTATACGACAATAAACTCTCCTCTATACCATAAAGCATAGTTGACGATATGTAGGTGCACCGCTGCTTACCCCATACAGTTGTGAGCATATGTTCATACGTATTTATTTGTTTGTAATATAAATAGATACTAAATTATAAATAATACCGGTAATACACAATCCATACAATACGAACAGAAATAATTTAGTTTAAAACAATTATTTGTTGCATTTGGTAATAGCTGATGCAGTGGGTCACATGATTGTAAGAACGACCACTGATGAATAAGGCTGAATAAACAAGCTGTTGCATACCGTAGAGTCAGGTAAAAGAACTATTATGACTACGACGCTATGACTTCCCACCCCTTCGGTTGCCACGTATGCTTCGTGAAAATAGATAAAATAGCATTAAATCAGTATTCATGATAAGTCATGATAAACGTTTTTCAGGAATGGGTAGATAGTGCAGGATACTTGATAGTGTATCTAACCTACAACCTATCTATCCATTGTCATCTCAATACATATAATTGAGACACAATCACATGATAGCATTCCTACTAAATTATTCCTATAAATAAAGAGCCGTCAGCACAAACATCGAATTTCATTTACTTAGCCACTGCGCGCCGCGAAGAGTCTATGATGATGTATGGAATCACGAAGTTCCGAATGAACACTTGTAAGTCATAAATCACAAACCTGTCAGTCACGTAATATATATAGCGGTTTTTAAAAACAATTCTGTAATAGCTTTAGTATAGAAGTATTTGATTGTGAAGGTTCAAAATTGTATTAAAATCACTTATTTCTATTGAGCGAAGCTTTGTTAATCATGTTTTGGAAACTGTATACGAATAAAGTATATGCTTTTTATAATAATAATAGATTTTTCTCGCGGCTTTGCATAAAAATAGGTTAGGTTAGGTAAAACAATAACTTTTAAAAATAAAATATGGCCTATGTTACTTGGTGATAATATAAAGTTCTAATGGTGAAAGAATTTTTAAAATCGGTTGTGTAGTTGTTGAGTTAAATCATAACAAACAATCAAATCTTTCCTCTTAATAATATTAGTATAGATAGGACGACATAACACATGGATCAAGACTTGAATCTGTGACCTCATTAAACAGTGTCGCCACTGATTAGTTAGTAAATAAACTATTCATGTTCTTACGTCAGGTTGAAATTTTTCAATGTGTTTTTTTTTATCTTAGGTGATGTTTACCGAATGTAACAATGGCTGTTAAATATGTTTATTTTATAAGCATTTCCTATGCCAAAGGAATTTTTTAAGTTAGGTTCGAATTTGAAGACTATATAATTAATCTTGGAGAAGATATTCTTTCCTCCAACTCCACCTACATACATAAATATTCGTAGAGGGTTCCAAGACAGTCTAGGTTTCCCTGGATTTCACAAGTGTCAAAACTCAGCATGTTTTATTGTCACCACTGTTGAACCTGGTTACATTGGTGTTACGGCTAAGATTAGTCCCCAAAAAAGATAAAATGTTTTCGTCATTCGGCCGGATATATTACGCACCTGCGTACAACGGGCTCCGATCAAGTCGCCTTATATTCGAGCGAATGTAGCCCAACTAGATTTGAAATTGTTATGTCCACGCAGTTGTTATATTTAATTCTATCTGTATATTCAATACTAGCTTTTGCCCGCGGCTTCGCTCGTGTAAAATTAGGTTAGGTTAGGTTATGTTAGTAACTTTTCTTTAATAAAATATGGCCTATGTTACTCAGTGATAATATAGCTTTCTAATCGTGAAAGAATTTTCAAAATCGGTTCAGTAGATTTTGTCTTAAATCCGTACATACAAACAAACGAACAAAATATCAAATCTTTCCTCTTGATAATATTAGTATAGTTATAGAAAAGCAGACATACAAACACTCAATTCTGTATATCCAGGAGGTAAGGCAGGGTTATATTATAGTCACAATTAACCAAGTATAGTTTTGGCATCATATATTAGGAGGCAGGCTTATTACCATTTATCGGACACATTACCAAACTGTGCTGCTACTGATAGTTTACTAATAGACAAATCCAAAAACATAATATTGTCTTCCGTTGACGCGAGTGACATACATTTAAACTATGTAATAATAGTGTTTTAAAATAAACAACGTGATAAAATCCGTACTAAGTACTTTAATTTCAAATTCAAATTCAATTGACCCACCTATTAATCGAACTCTGGCCCTCGTGTTTGACCACAAATATAAACGAAAGCATTGAGTGTGTCTCGGGCATATCTTATCTTATCTTAGGTGGGGTCAGTCAGTGCAGACCGGCGACACTTCGACCCAGTGAGATCTTTTGTGTCGACACTCTCCCAATAACGACTGCCATAGATGTTCATGGCAGCCGGGACCGACGGCTTAACGTGTGCTCCGAGGCACGGAGCAGCCGATAATTGTCAACGCACATAATTTCGAAAAGTCATATAACTTCCAAAAGTCAGAGGTGCGCGACGTGGGTTCGAATCTGTTGGTCTCCCCACTGAGCTACCGCTGCTCTGTCTTGGGCATAACTTTCAGTTTGAATCGGTCCTTAAACCACACACACAAGTTTTAAACAAATTTGGCCATAATCACCACTCTATTTGAGTGTAAGTATAGCCAATTTAGTTTTAATTCCCGAGTACATAGAGAGTGGGGTCTATAACAGTGATTGTGGCAGGGAAGTCATTAGCAACACTTCACACTAGTGGTAAATAATCAAATTTTCTCATCTAATTTGAAAGAGCATTTTAAATGCTGCACAAATCTAATAAAGTCAAATTAGAATCCAATGTAGCACCGACTGAGGGCGGGGTCTCAGTGGTCGCTGTGTGTACGAAAATATTATACAAAAGAATAATTTTAAGTAATTTACTATTATATTTAAGTATCAATGAACACAAATGTATTATGTAATATATAATTTTACATCTCTGAATTTTTCTAGAAAATGTTATATTCCCAACAATTTTGTGGCGAGAGATTGCTATCTACCGTAACATGACTACACTTTATTACAACTAACAAAACATAAAATAGGTTTACCCGACTCAGAAAGCTCTGAAATATTTACAATTATATTTTTAAATATTTATTTTACATTTATACAATTAAATGTTTACGTAGTTAGTTTAGCTACCTTGACTATTAAGGGAATAAACATGTGCGTTACTTATTATTCAGCTACAGTTTTAAGAAAATCTAGGTCTTCATTTGTGAATTTTTAAGGGACCAAATTTGTGGTATTACATTATTTGCATAGTTGACAAACTAATAAAGTAGTCTTATACACTTAAAATCTTCTAGGTGGCTTTTAAGAAGTAACTTTTTCTATCATAAACGGTTTTCCTAGCTACTAAATAACTCCCTATGGAAAGCTCACCTAGTATATTATCCGCGTACCCGCCAATACTCGGACCACTGACGCTCTCCCACCAGACAGTCCGCTTCATCCGAATTAGACTGGGACGTGTATAATTCATCGGAATCGGACGAAAGTTTTCAGTTAATTATTATAACTCCTATTACGATTGATGGAAGCATAGGAATAATCACAATTGATAGGTTTAGAAAATCAATGGTGTATTTCTAAATTTGTAAAGACGGATTCTGTCTAGACGGCTTTATGACGTCAATTATTTCTCTTATATGGCAATTTTTGTACCTATATTTAGTACTAAGCCTACTGTTACATATATTCAAGGAGATGGTGAGATTCTGAGTTAGCTTGAGAATATTTATAGTAACACTAACATACTAACTAAACACCCATGTAGGACTTGGCAGCTGTTGCCGACAGTTTAACGTGTTCTGCTCTTAAAAAGTTATTAACTAGTGGTCGTCTAGTGACCAAAAGTCGACCGTAATATACTAATATAAAAAGCAACATAATAATATTAATCATTAATATATTCATGTATTAATATACAGATAGATAATTATGGGTGATTTGAGACTGACATTTTAGTAGCGGTCTAAGAATTCTACATATCACATGTATGTTACTGGACTCTAGTACTAATAAAAAAAAAAAGTCTGATTAAATGAGGCTATCAAAAATGTAATTGTACCTAAGGACTCACATTTACCAGCCAAGTAATAGAGAGCTATCAAAGTTTAAAATAAAATAGTTCGAAACTTCAAGCCGTGTCTGTGAAGCCAATCTGAATGGTTCAATACTCCTTACGAATAGAGGAGGGTAACTCAAGATTACAAGAAATTAAACATTACAAAAAAACAAAAGGTGAAAAGCCAAAACATAAAACATAAAAAGATATTCTTTCTGTGTTTATTCCTGTATCGCTGGGCAGTTCACAAACATTCAAACCGTGGTTTAAATGTTTTTAAACTTCACAAGTGTGTGCGATTCGAATACACTACACTCGGCGCAGTGGCAGTGGCGAGGCGAACACTTAAGCCACTACGCCACTCTTGCAATAATTATAGTAATAATATATATCCACAACAGCAGTTGGCCCATTATACCGTTAGAATTATATATCTACAATTTAAACTCTATGACCCTGGTGTTGTGCAATGTTCTTGAAATAATCCAGATCATTACGTGGCTTCCTTTTATCTCTATCTTTGTATCTTATCTTTAAAAAGACAACTCCCGCACTAGAAATAATTCCTGTACCGCGGAGGACTTTACAAACATTCAAAGAACAGACACAAGGAACATCCGAGTCGGAACAACCACTTGTGGAGCACACAAATTTTTGTCTCGTGTGGGTTTAGAACCCATGACACTTGTCACAATCGCAGTGGCGAAGCAAACACTTAAACGACTACGCCATCCATGCAGACATTATAAATATAGCATGTATCGTTATTAGTTGTACATAATACCGTTACAATTATATATCTGCAATTTTAACTCTATGACCTTTGTCTTATTCAATGATCTTAAATAATTCAGATCATTACGTGGCTTCCTTTTGACGAGAAGAAACGCCAAAGTATATTTTTTATAGTCTAAGATAAAGGCATATAGTAAAGATACGTAATAGAATCCACGTAACCTATAAATATATACCATAACAAATTATATGTGGTTCGTATCATAACTAATAATCAATCTACCCTCAAGGATTGCGTCTACGATGTAATTATAGTAATCATTTTGTCCTAGATCTATTTATATTAAATAAGTACATTACGATTACAAAATGGGGAAAAGTACAATTTTAAGATACTATACTATAATTAGAGTTAATTATATATATAATATCAATTTAAATAATTCTTTAAAACTTATATCTAAAATATGATAAGACCGAAATAAAAAAGGAAATCCTAAAACTAAAACCCTCTAATACGCGTCATTGAAATCTTCCGCATCACAGTCGACTGGTAGTGTGCTCTCAGAAGACCGATAGATACTATAACAGTTTAGTATCTACCAGTCTAGTAGAGTTTAGGTATAGCAGTGATCTCGATCTCGAGTCTCGAGTTCGATCCGACTGACCGATCTGAGTTCAAAACGCACTCTAACTTTTAGAAGTTACTTTAATGCTTAGGAAAAAGATAAGGAGAAAAATATGTTATAATGTTCTCAAAAACGTGTGTAGTCTGCTGATCCAGTGTAGTGTACTATGGTTGACCTGCGTTTAATGGTAAATTCGCCGTCTGTCTGTGCAACAGTCGGTGCTTTGCGGTGGGATTGTTTAAAAACAATGCTGATATTATTATGTTATTATTATTTATACCAATATTATATTGATACTGGTTCTGTATTTAAGCATTATTTTATTAATTTTCTGGTTGTTTTATTTTTTGATGATTGTAACTTTGACCTGTATCGCAAGTAGTTATCAAATAGGTCATCTTGCCACTAATAACGCAACAAGTATTACAAGTTCAACACCGCACACTAGAATATTTATACAATCTACAGACAGTTTTTTTGAGTCTGGGGGTAATTGCCACGCGGTAAACATTTTCATCTCATATACCCGAAAATATCTATGTCGAATAAAAATGGCGGTTGTTGCTTTCTATTGGTCATCATTTTATTTCGAAGTAGATCTAGGGGACAAAAACGTGTATTTCGCGAGAATTTTCCTTGTTGTTTCCCTTAGATAGAAGATTATGACAACAATGCCAATAATATTTCAAATCTGATAAGCCACCGCCCGCTTCATTAGGGTAGTATGTCATTAAAACATTGCCTCTATCTCTAAGGAACTGAACGACAAAGGCTATGTTAAGGTTAATAAAAACGAAATGTGTAATTGGTGCACAGATTGCCACTGCATATAAACAAACAATTAAATATTACATACATACATAAAATTGAATTTAATCCATTCGCTGTCCCGTGATAGACACAATTGAAAATCTATTGTTATGTATCATATGTGATTCATCGGACAGAAAACCTGTTAAGATCGTTTTCTTGACAGTTTAACTGTCTCAGAATACCACAGTACCTTGAGTATCATTTCCCTAATACATATTGGCTAAATACTGAGTTAATTACAATCAACGCGTTAATAGTAACACTTATGCTAATTATGTCTAATAGTGGTTAGCTGAACAAACAACATCTATGTATATGTGACAATCACATAAATTAATTCATAGCATTCTAATTCATACCATAACTAGGTTTTGCGGGATTACTGTGGTTATAGAGAAAAACTAATATAAACGCACTCTCTATACATAAATTAGCATAATAAACTCACGCTTGCATACACACCAAAGGTGGTAAGTGGTGTAATACTCTCAAAATGCGCCTATGTTTTTGTTGCTACTTAGAATTTCCAAACAGAAAAACCAATAACTTTTCCTACTTCAGGTATCAAACCTGGTACCTCACGGTCAAATACGACGAAACGCAATATATAGGTAAAAGCTTATAATGGTATAAACCAAAGGGATGTCAAAGGAGTCTCGTTAGATTAATTTTGATATGTGTATCGTATGTGTATAAGTATATAATATAAGAAGAAAGATATGCCTTGGTTGTGCAACGGTAGTGATTGCGATGGCTTTATATGAGGTTTCGAGTTTAATAGCAGCATAAGGCCAGAGTTGTTGGAGGAGGTGGTGGCCGCTCTGTTTCCCTCACAGGCGGAGCACACTCCTCCGCCGATGGTTCCGCCTTTCATGGCGTCCAGCGCGGTCTTCGACGACGTCGTGGTTCCCCAGGTAGAGTTGTGAGCGGCGTAGTCGAGATTTCGCTCGAAAATCATAAACCCAAAACCTGACGGCATTCCAGGTCTTGCATTGGCTCTGGCCCTAGAAGAGCTCGCGCTTCGACTCAGCGGGGTCCTCAATGAGTGCTTAGTGCAGTGCCAGTTTCCGCCAGGTGGAAGGTAGGAAAACTGGTACTGATCAAGAAGGAAGGACGCCCGGCGGACTCTTTGTCCGCATACCATCATGTTGCTGGACGAGGTGGCTAAATTATTCAAATTTATTATCGCGGAGCGCCTCGTCTAGCGTCTGTCTTCAGTGGGTCCGGATCTGGCGAAGAATCAGTATGGTTTCTGCCGCGGGCGCTCCACTATTGACGCTGTCCTGCGTGCGAGGAGCCTGGCGGAGGATGCGGTGTCCCGGGGCGATGTCGTCTTTGCGGTGTCTTTGGACATCGCGAATGCCTTCAAAACCATGCCCTGGAGTGGTATTTGGGAGGCACTCATTTTTCATCGAGTGCCGACCTACCTCAGCCGCATTGTCGAGGCATATTTGTCTGAGAGGGTAGTAGTCTACCCGGGTCACGACGCGACGGTTGGAGTCGGGAAAAATATTATTGTATCTTTGTCAAGTAATTCTCAGTAGCAGTATAGGGTCTAGCTTTATGTCTGTTAGGCAATAAGCTCGCCTTCCGTTATGTAGAACTTAAAGCCATAGTTAAGAAATGTAGGTATAACACAACTCTATCTACCCTGTCGGTGATATAGCCGTGAAACTATGAGCGTAATATTAAATCGAAGTAACCATAATAAGTGATCAAACAAAGGTAATAATTAAATAGACATGTAATATCAAATAAATTAAAAACAAATAATTACTAACTTACAAATCATATACACTGGACCGCGAAGAAAAAGGGTCGGTTAGAAAATCTTCAATATCTTCAAAAGTACCTTACCTAGCTTTATGAAATAAAGACTAAATTAAAGGATATTTTAATGTACTTAAATGAAAATAAAGGAATTAATTCAAGCTTTTTATTTTTAATATATGTTAAATAAATAAAAATGCGTAGTTTTCCAGTATTTTCGTAAATGTAGATTGGTTACAGATGTGCCGTTTCACGCATTTTAGTACTTTGTGTTGCCTCCGCGAGCTTGTAATACTACTGTTATGCGATTTGGCATACTTTCTACAAGGTTTTTGAGGCGACGCTGCGGAATATTCTGCCATTCCTCTATTAGAGCTTCTTTCATTTCACGTAGCTTGATTGGCGGCGGATTCCGCTGACGTACACGTCGTCTCAGTTCGTCCCATGCATACTCAATGGGGTTTAAGTCGGGGCTGCGTGCTGGCCGTTCCATGTGTGTGATACCGACTTCTTAAAAATAGGCACGAGACAATTGCCGCCCACATACAGCTCGGATAGTGTTATCTGAGCTGTATGTGGGTGGGAATTGTCTTGCATAAAAACGGCATTCTCACCCATGTCCACTAAAAATGGACCAACGTAGTCATTTACAATTTCAGTGACATATCTTTTTGCAGTTAAAGATCCATTTTCTATCACCACTAGCTCAATGTGGCTTTCGGAAGAAATCCCAGCCCACACGTGAACAGAGTTTCCGCTGTATGGTACTTTTCTTCTATACAGGCTTGGTTATAGCGCTCTCCCGGTCTTCTGTACACTCTTTTTCTCCCGTCGTGCTTGTATAAACAAAATTTAGACTCGTCTGAACACATAACTCTTGACCAGTCATTCAGAGTCCAATTCTCGTGTTCTCTACCATAACTTAACCTAGAGTTTCTTTGGTGTTTTTCTAGTTTTGGGCCATTTGCAGGTCTTAATGGCTTTAAATTTGCTTCAGCCAGACGCTGCCTTACTGTATCCGTACTCAGATTGTTTCCTCCAGCTCGTAAATGATGATTCTTTACTTCAACAGCCGTAAGAAAGCGATTTCTTATAATTGTTAACACCAACACATATAGCGATCCTCTCGCACCGTCGTGCACCTTATTCGGCCTGTTCCTGGTCTTCGAAGATCCAGTTTCATGCAAACGCTGGAGTACTCGCTGAACTGTAGAAAGAGTCACACCAACAGTTCTCGCTGTATTTCGCTGACTGTGCCCATTTTCAAGCATTGTCAGGATCCTGGTACATTCTTCAGGGGTTAACGACATGATGACTTCAGAATAATAAAATTTATAAGGCAAAGACACCATATTTATAACTTTTTATTGCAAAACTAAAACAAACGCGAAACAAATGATTTGAGCTTTTTGGTACTAAATTCAAAAACGACCATTATTTTACTTTTCAGTTTTTTATACAATTCTCAAAATTAAATAATAAGGTTTTATATATATTATTTTATGTGGCATTAAATATTCTTTAATTTAGTCTTTATTTCATAACACTAGGTCAGGTACTTTTGAATATATTGAAGATTTTCTAACCGACCCTTTTTCTTTGCGGTCCAGTGTATATTATGTCAGCAAATAATTGGTGAACAAATAATTAATATGTTTATTCCAGACAAATGTAGTTTGGATAACATACGTGATATTTATTATAAGAACATTTATATATGTTTCAATCAAAATAACATATTTACTAAAGGAGACAACTTAACCACATTATTTGTAACACGCATAATAGTGCGTGTTCTTTAACTTGCTTAGTCTGAGCCATGCACTTATTGCAAAAACACGTTTGAGTGCCAAATTATTAACCTGTCAGCTTAAACAACCATATTGAGACATAATGATAAATAAAACCAGTATCTGAAACCTGGCATCTGGGCGATAGTTAATAAGTTAAGCAGTACCGTAATACACATGAAGGCATATTTCTAATATTAACGTTCTGCACAAAAACATGTCCTTGCAGTAAGAGCATGGCTCAGACTAAGTAAGTTAGAGAGCATGCACCCTAACGCATGTTACAAACAATTGAGTTGAGATGTCTCCTCTAGTACGTGAAGCGTATTACCTTAATAACATAGGCTTACTTTTGTTTATGCTTGGATAGGTGAGCGGAGTTGTATCCATATTTTGCTACTTTTACAATCAGCGTATTAAAGGCGAACATAGTAGTTTATCGGGCAATTGGTCTGACCATGCAGACTGAGAATTTTCTATCAGGTATAATTATATTCAACAACTCTTTATCCGTCATGGGAATCCGAAACCGTAACCCATGGAACTATTGAGGCAGTCAATTATTATTATATTAATCATATAATGAACAAAGGAATAAATTTGATTTAATAGGTATATCGTTTTATTGTAATGTAAAACACAAAAGCTTTTAAAATAACCGCTTTCATTCGGGACAGCCGACAATGTCACTGTAACAGCATTACTTATTTTATACGTTTACAATTTAATACAACTTGTTTTTGGAAACGTTTAACAAGACATTTTAAGAACGTTTTGATTTAACTGCAATTTTTTAATTTCTTCATTGATATCAGCACTGCTAGGCACTATCTTAGGACTAAAATGGGTTAGAAAGTACTAAATCTCTTTTATTTTGGAATTTCGATAACGCCGAAAAGTCAACGACGTTCAGTAACTATCTGTCCCTGAGTTCAGTGTATCAAAATTACATAATGCTTTATCGCTTACTTGAATAGTGAAGGTATTCATCGTGAGATATATGAAATGGTTCTCGAATATCATAATATTATCAAAGATGTGCGGCGGATACTAAATTTCACTTGGCCAACGCATTCGGTTAACTAACGCGTTTTAATTCATTTATATATGATAATAAAATATATAAATCTTTGAAAGATTATTCAGATATTTTCAGGGCTCACGTACAACAGGGCTTGCTTAACGCCCTCTGCGGATACAGATCAAGATACCGTAAGGCCACGGAAATGATCCGACGGAAAAACTAAAAAGTATTTTATCTGAACCAGTTATAGAACCTAAGACCAATAAACGACCACAAACGTAACCGTTAACTTACGCCAGAATACCAAAAGGAGTCAACATCTTTCTTTATTTTATTTTGCAGTAAACATCACAGCTGTGTATTAATTATTAACTAAATGGGCATATGTTTAGTTTAGAATTCATAACATTTCTCACAACATTGTAATAATGATTAACAGTGCAACCAGCAACGTCTGACATTAACAAATCTCTCCATTTCGGGATGAAATGTAATCATATGAACTGTACACAAGATTTAATCACATTCAGGTAAATGGAATAAACATACTCTAAATCTGCATGTTAAAAGCTAGACCAACACAAATCAGGCGGTAATACAGCTCACTGTGATTACAACACACGTTATGCATTGCTGTGTGTGTACACAAAAACAATTCATCTCATCAAATTGCATGCACACGAATACGCGTTCGTGTATTACATGACCCGAGTACATCGCAACGAGTTCGTAACAGCCACCTGAATCAGAAGCGAGTAATCATCGAAATAGGATTGTCGCTTTCCAATTAGCGGCGTGTCGGTAGTCGGTCCCTCGATGACAGGCCTGCCCGGTGACAGCTCGCGCCTCGGGGAAGGAAAAGTTTAGCGATTCTTGCGATTACATCTTAGTACGAATAATTAATCGATACTAATATAATGAAGCTGAACAGATTGTTTGTATTTTCGTTTTCACGTCTATCCATCAGATTTGAAAACTCTATTTGCAATTGATAATCCAATTCTTAAGTAATATATGTATAACATGTTTTTCTTCATCCTTACATCGAGAAGTAATTAATTCAATATTTACATACATACATACGTACATACATACATAGTCTGATGCCAGACAGATATGAGGAGGTATACTCCAACCTTTTTGCCATGGCTTTTTTCCACGCTGTAGGGGTGGCTTCTGTTAATTTCTTGACAGAGTATTTCAATAACACTTTGCCCAAACCGAGCAATACACTGTCGGTCTTCATCTAACGTGTGCAACCCGTAGCTCGACCCGGGATTCAAACCCGAGAACCCATGATCGCACGCCACCGGGAAAAATCTTTGAAATTTACTCCTCGGTCAAGATAACTGACAATTGAAAACCGGCTACTAATTTACTAACCCACTACCAGTCACTTGTACCTGGATATCGCAATACCGATTATTGGTAATACAAATTGAAATGATTTCGCTAATACATCAGACCGTAATAGGTAGCATTTCGCTAACGAGTTATCTTTAAGCTGCTTTGTTATAAACCTATAGAATAATGGAACTATAAACGTTGTGATCACAATTCGCTCATAACACTGACCTGTCCGTCGTAAAGGAGTTGACTCACTAACATACACCTAATCTCAATGTTTTAGGTATGATTATTTTAAATGTTATGAGCGCGCAAGTAGTTGTGCTTAACCGATACCCCGCAGAGTTGTAGTTGACCCCTGTTTGTTCAAATCCCGCACAGGCAATTATTTTTGTGATTCACAAATTATTTTAGATATTCGCGATTTCTACACATAATGCAATATTAGAACAAAATCGATGCAAGGCGGTCGGAAGATCGGGAAATAAATAGGTATTTAATATACCTATAAATTCTTACCAAGGCAATTAGGACCTGATGTCTAATATTGTAACACAATTTTTTGTTCTGAGTCTGGGTGTGCTTTATATCCGTTAATTGTGTGTGTTGTAAAGTCCCTCGTAGCACAGAGATTGAAAGGCGGGCAGAGTCGTCTTTAAAAAAAATCGATGACTTGAAGGTTTTTAATGGCTAGTAATGTGACTACAGGTTAGTTAAGAGATTTTGGGTGCTTCATATTACTACGACAAACTTCAAAAGTAATAAAAATATTCATAAAGTCGGTCAGCGTTGAGCGCGGGTAGCACCGTCAAGTCGACAACATATGTAAGTAACTATATTAAGTATCACCTGTATTGATACGCTTATATTATCTAGGATATGCCAATCGCACGTCTCTAATGGGAATCTAGCGCCTTTCATGCTCTATATGTCTTTTAGTGTTGGTTATTCTTGTAACGCTACCGCGACTGATTTTCCTAATAATAGGGGTTAAAGTATGACGTTGCCGTTGTATAGTAATAGATATTTTGAATTGACATAAAACCTTCATGGTGTGAGATTTTCGATTGAAACTTGAAACTTTTTTCACATGATACCTATAAGATTCTACTTTTAAAAAATGAGCAACATTTGATTTTAGACTTTCAATTGTTTTTTTATTCAGCTTAGACGGGAAAGATGGATACTTCGAAATCCGAGTCATTTTTTGCTCCATGATAATCCAAGACCTCGCACTGCACGAAAATCCATTGTAACTATATAGGAGCTGCAGTTAGAAACCATACGTCATCCTCCGTACTCGCCAGACCTTGCTCCAACGAACTACAATTTTTTCGTGACTTGAACAATTTTCTACGTGATAAAAAATGTTCTTCCCAGGAGGCAGTACAAAATCCTTTCACACAGTTTGTCGAATCTAGATCCCCGGAGTTCTATCGTAAAGGCACAAATGAACTTCCGTTTAGATGAAAGCCATGTATAGATAATGAGGGTAAATATTTCGATTAAATTAATATGGTACATCTTAGGAAAAAACGAGTTTAAATTTTTCAGTACCAATCGTCAATTCCATACTTGAACCCCTAATATATTAAAAACATCTTTTCATCACGCATATTTATGCGTGATTAAGGCCTGCTAATAAGTGCCTTATATGTGTACCTATATTGGCTTTAATCTTTATATATGTATTCTATAACGTTAAAACTTATCAAAATACATATAAAGATGAAATCGATTAGCTATGATACTAATATTGTCTTACGTTTACACGAGTGTTACACAGTGAAATCAAACTACTTTGATGAATTAATTTAATCGCGGTTCATCTATATCTATACTAATATCATAAAGAGGAAAGATTTGTTTTTTTGTTTGTTTGTAAAACAAACAAAAAAAGTATAAAAAGTAGGTTAAATAATTTATTTCTTTTGTATTCTTGGTTATACTCTTAACTACCAACGTTTTCTTTATAACGTCTCGATTCTGGTCAAATACTTAATATTTGCCCTATATAGGTACTGTCACATATACTTTACGAACTTACGATATCAATATTAGTTTGCTTTTCTTTCGATATACCTAATCTATTTTCTATCACACCACACTATAAAAACTACTACTGTATTAGCTAACAAAATTTATAAACGTGTACAGCAAGACAAAAAAGAATTTTACAGGTCGCACAAGAGTAGGGAGTGTGAATGGCCCTCTGTACTGAGGCGCCGCGGGCGTCGATCAGCCGCCTAATTTCAGCCAGTAATAACCGGTCTCGGTACGGACATCACATCCAGAATCTTTGTGGGAACCGTGCGTCGCGTCACGCATCAGTCGAGCGGCGTGAGGGGTGCCACACCGTACATTATTAACATATTCGAACATAGAACATTTTAATTTCTTTTTAAAGAGGCACAATTGTACAGATGTTCTCAATTCGTGTTCTACTTTCAAAGGTAGCTTTTTAAAATCAGATGCTGTATGCATGTAATAACTTTTTATGAAACATGTTCTTGGTGTAATAAAAACTGCGTCGAGGTTTTCTTTAGAAATTCATGTTCTATTTTTGTTAACCACAATGTTGTGACGGTACTTTTAATTTACGATAGAGTATATTTTACCTTATTTATCAAGCTTTTGCAAGCAACGTACATATTTAATTTTGAAATACTAAAAAATAACTTGCTTTAGTCATTCAAACGGTGCTGTTAAATAAGTACAACGTCGTTAAAGGCTAATATAGAGCGCGACAATAAATGCCTATCTTAACCTGATAGATCACTTTTAATGCGATTTTTTGCATTGGATGTTGATACATTTATATTTATTTATATATTTCATTAAAATATATTCTGGTTTCTAACTAAACATAAAAATCTTGATTTACTAGTATACTTTAGTTCATAGAATGTAGTATTCTCAGTCACAGTCGCACAAAAACACAAATAGTTTATTGTTAATCTTAAAGCTTAAGCCAACCCTACAGGCCTTTGAATAGAAGGATGTTAGTTATTGTAGTGCGAAACTGAAATCACTGACGTCGCATCGGCGTTGACGAGAAATTGCTAGTTAAGGTTCAATTTGTTTTAGAGATCCCTCTATGGACAGCTATGGCTATTTAAGATTTGGGTATTGCCAGTGATGATCAGAGCACGCGTACTACGCAAACTGCCTATGTTGTTGATGTAGATACGAACTATTGACGTCATATCAAGTTTCAATTTATCAACCAAGATCAATTAATGTCTTCATTTATGCTGATATAGTGACGTTACATTAACACTAGTTATATTGTCACGTAACAAATACGCTGCATGCAGAATATTTGGTTTCTTTTGACTAAAATATTTATGTGCCAGTTGACTGTCAGTAATTCCCGGCGTCGATGTTTGTTTTTATTTAATATGTTATGTATTGTTTTTTACATTCAGTGATGGTACCAATATCTGTAAAGAACATGTTTTTCTATACCTTTTACAAGACGGATTCTGGAGCGATCCATAATTTTGTGTCTGTTATGATAAGAAAGAGATTATTCCCTAGTACGATAGTTAAATATAACCCTCATACATTATAAAAAGTTATAAATTGACACATGGTCTTACTTGGTCAATTATAAAAAATATTATGGATTAAACATAATAATCATTCGTAGTGATACGTTTTTAAGGCTTATTATAATTTCTCTACTCCATAGATATATTAATACGTGATGAGAAAACGTTGTACATTTTAACCATGCCTATTGCGTACACAAAATAGTATTTGGCATGTTTAAGGAGAAGCAGTGCAGACATCTTCATATGTATATTTTTATTTGATGTAATGAATTTCGGTCGTATTTAGGTCACTTGGCCACCACTAATTAAACATTAATTCTAAACACATAAAGCCACTATTAACGAAGTAAAGTCAATAATGAACTACGAATAATGAATCAGGGACATTTGCCATTCACGTTCCAATCCCTTCTAAAGCTATAAGTATAGAGGTCTATTAATATAGGGGTGGCAAGCGTCCAGAAGCGCTGGCCTTTTAGCATCGATGATAAGTGCGAAGCGACGTTCAGGGCACCAAAGATGTAACGTTATTATCTAAGTTGTAAGTGACAGTTTCATGCTTCGTGCATGAAATGTAACTTACATAAAAAGTTGTTTGAAAACCGCTATAACTTAATGAAGCACATTATATTTTGTCTCTTTTTTTCAGCATATTACATTTGTGGTCATTTTATATATCTCTTTATATGAATATGATCATCTGTGATGCGTCTAAGCAACTCTCTATGTGTATATAATGGGCGAAGCTTCTGAGCAATCCAGACACAATGAAGGAAGTACTGCGCAATACCGGTCCTCTACTATCTTTATGTACGGAGCTGAGGTGGTATGAGTGACCGAACAACTCTTTGCGTCGGTCACTTACGCACAATGCCCCAACGTTGAAGTTAAGTGCGGATAACACACGTCCATCTTACTGTGTATATAATCAGTGTAGCGTTATTGAGTTATTTAATTCACATCAAATCTCGGACTAATAAAAAAAATTTGAAAAGAAATATACTTTTCATCACAATATTTTTTTAGTATAGAAATGTTATAGTTTCAATCTTAGATTCTGCCAATTCATTTGTTAGAAATCTTAAGAGCCTAATGTTCAATTTGGACTGAAATACGGACGCTTGTAGTTTTTATTCTGTGTACACTTGAGTAGATGCTCCTATTCTACCAAAAAATATTATAAGAGGCTAGCTGTAAAATATTACGTATTAATTGCGTGGTAAGTGGTGTGGCAGTTGCAGACCATTGACGTTCTGATTCGTAAAATTAAATATATTGTGATCTTAAAAAGAGTGGTTTTTGGCCTGTTGTTTTCATAGATTCAATGCCCTTGGCCCAGACCACGGCAACAGTTAATGTAGATTCACATAAATAAGTGTAACTTTGACGTTCATGTGTGTTACTTTGTGACCTATATGAACAAATATATGTGTAATATATTTTGATACCAAAAGTAGATTTTTTTTGTAATGAAACTTTTACCATTGGAAACAACATTGCATTAATTGTATTCAAATTTACGCAGCATGCGCGTAGCAAGTTGCTTAGGTATGCCTGAATAAAGCGCAAGTTGCAGCGTATCTCATATTCCATCTATCTTCTCTAATCAAATTAGGATATTTATCAGTTTAAATAACATCTTCTTATTATTTGAAGAAACATTTCCATAATGTTTAACTACATTATATTATTATGTATTTTCATTATTACTGTGTCGGTAAAGGCGCAAGCGACATTACAATAGACAGGTTTAAAAAAAAATGTCCCTTGCGGCGATTGAAGCCGCATCGGCCCGGCGTAGTGGTGACATAAATACTTTAATTATTGCGCCATCCAAAAAGGTTTTAAACTTAATGCTCCAGTTTACAAATTCATTTCAGTTTATATCGCATTAGTTTAGTCGCGTCTGCCTATCGCGAGATATCAATTGTAATGATCAGTCATAGTGCCATCCCAATTAATATTAAAAATGCGAATGTGAGTTTGTTCGTTTGTTTGTTACGCCTTCACGCCTAAACTCGACTAAACATCACGAAATTTCGCAAATACCTTGTCAGGACTCAGAAGTACTTACAAGTAAGTTTCGTAAAAGTTTTATTAACAAAATCTACATTAACGTGAAAAAGTTTAAATCTAGTTATTTCATAAGTCGAACAATTCTCAGTCGATCAGTGTCTAGAACCAGCAGATGGCTAAAGACTCACTGCAGTATACGCAGAACATGAATACGATCGTCAAGACAAAGTTATGCTTACCTATGCTTAACAGTTAGACTGTAACCCATCGAATACAGGCGTGATATTTAGTTTCGTAAACGTAATCCACTTTGAATGCGATCCAGAGTGTAAATCTATGGGAGCTTTCCTTATTACGTTCTATTCATTATTATATGCTATTATCTTTTTAATAAGTTTCATCTGAGGAATATGTTTGACGTTTTGACAACTTTTGTATAGAAAATATGTTATATCTTCATATTTTTGCCTAAGATCAAAGTTATCTGACGATTGAAAAATCTGCTCTTAGTAAGTCAGCAAAAACACACACCTATAAAATTTCGTTCGTATATTTATTTTGAAGCTCCAATAGATAGTCATATGTGAATATATTGCAGTTCCAATAATATTATATACATACTAATATAATTGATAACCTCCTTTTTTGAAGCCGGTTAAAAACTAGCTTATGGATACTTGTAATACCTTAATTAAAGAATTGACAAAGTGAAAATGTTTCTGACCGTCAATTCTTCAAAAAATAAAAATATTTATGGTCCTCTTGTATAATATCTAAAATTAAAAACATGGAAACATAAAATAAATTTTCATGTAACATATGTATTATTATATGAATATATTTTACAAAGTTCACCCTATGCTATCATATCAGTAGTTCATTGTGTTACGATGCTACGAGCAGGTACAAGTGCTACGACTGTGAAATCGCTACAAATAGCTACGAAGTAACTAAATTACATTCGTATAATCAAACAAGCACACGGCCTGACAACATTCGGGTTATTATTTGTGTGTTATCGATCCGGTTATTTATAAATTCAGACGTATGTTTAAGATCACGCTACACCATCGGTTTTATGAAAAAAATATTTTAAATTTAGCTAAGAATGATGCCGATTAAAGCAGCCAATCTGCGCTGAGAAATAACAACGCTATAAGACAGATATACAAACTATGCTAATCGCAGGTACACATACTACTAGTCTTCTGATTCACAAGGCAACTCTATTCACCACAAGAATATATCAGAAGAAGCTATGGACATTCTAAAAGGATATTTTTAAATACAATAATGGTAGCTAACTAGCATATCCCTAACAGTAAGCGGTAACCGTAGCTCATGATCGCTTCCAATATCAGAAGTATCATTCACGCGATGCCATCCCTACACAAAGATGGAATGATAGAAAAAATATGAGGGGCTGATATGTTAGCCTTTCGAAATACACACTGGCTAAAACGAAATAACAGAAGTACTACTCTTTCTCATGGTTGCCTGTAAGTTAGTGGTACTTTTCCAGACGAGACGGCTTATTCTCACTATCATCCCATGATATGCCTTCCGGCCCTACCATTAGTAAGTAATAATATAATCGCCAAATCAACAAACGAACGTCACACGTGAATGTTGTGCAAAAATAACTTTTCTTGGTAAGGAACAATATACCAACTATTGATCAACATAATCTGTTATTTACTACATAATGATCTGGCAGCTCTGTGTAGCCTGCGGTTCACGGGCCGTCGGTTTTATGGTAATGAAGAGCTTACGACGTAAGTATTACCAGCCTTTCATATCAGGTAAGATGAAATCATTCATCTTTTGATACTAAATTATCCTTAGCGGTAGGAGTCAAGAGGTTAAACACATTAATTTGTACTGAAGATTATCTTGTAATGTTGATAAACAGTTTGTTAAACCGGATTCCAATATCTAGGTTGGATTTCAATATCTCTGATACGAGTGACAAATCGATAAGCATTGAAGTAAAATGTCTATAAAGTGGTCCGACAACGCGGCGACGTTCGAATAAAAAAATTGAATGTTGCTCTAAAGCCAACCGTGCCAAATGACAATTTTATTGATAGGTATCTTCGCTGTAAGCATGTAAATTGTGAGAAGACTGAAAATGATTGTACAAGTTATTTATTTCGTAGTATTATGCGTAAGTCCATATCGTTTGTATAGTACATCTAGGAATTATTACGCTATTAATATTAGGTGTATATAATTGGCTCGTTGATCTTGTGGCATAACATTGTGCAGATTTTAGCTGCCGGCCGTGAGATTCCAGGTTTGATATGCGATTCGGCGGAAATGTTTTACTGACAATTTTGTAAAGAAATTCATGGTAGTGCCCGTTGAAGTGTGCTTGATTGACGGTAATTGAGCAATAAGGCTCTAATATTAAATCGAGACATGGCTGGCTAAATGTGGATTTTAGACACCTACATCTAACCTAACCTAACGTCGGGATATACACGCAATCGTCGTATAATAATAATTTTTTGTTGGGTTGGAGTGTAGCAAAGCGTGTGCAACTGTAAGGGAAAGAAATTTTTTCATAAAAATTAAAATTCTCTTAGATCATTGTTTTCTTTATTCTATCATATAAAAGACTAAAAATAAGACGAACATCATTTTGGCACTTTTTGTCTATGATGAGTGGTTCTGTAGATAATTGCCGCTTTTGGTGCGCCAGGAGGATTTCCTTAGAAGGTGGGAAAACATCACGACTCGGAGCACACCGACTCTGTTAGGTTAGGTTAGAAGGAAGAAGCGGGAGCTACGCTCCCGCCTCCGCCTTCGATGGTTATTTTTTTTGTCAACCAACCAGAAAAAGGAGCCCCGCGGTGCGGGTCTCCGTCGACTCAATCTCTTTGAATTGCACCCGTGCGAAGAGAATTTTAATTTTTATAATAAATTTTCTACGTCCTGTGAGCCGTTCATATAGTACAAAAAGACAAACATTTTTCTCAGTGACTCGAAAATTTGGTAAATTTAATTATTTGTGTTTTCTGTCGTATAGATCGTTGAAAAATAACTATCTTTCTCCCTTGTAATTTTTTCACTATCTCTAATAGCTTCACGGCAAAGGTGATTCAAAGTTTTATCGTCTTATTAAAAACGCCGATTATCTCATAAACCACTCATCTTAGGCAAAAGTTCCAAGATGACGTTCGTCTTATTTTTAGTCGTTTTATAGAATAACATTAAAAAAACAACGATTTAAGAGAAATTAGATTTTTACGAAACGTCCCAGAAAATGCACACCGTTTGCTACACTCTGACCGTTTGTTGTAAACTAGTTTTTACCTGTAGCTTCGCTTTCATCTTTAGGAGTTAAAAAATATGCATGTTTTTATGACCTTCGAATCCATAAGTCCTATGTAAGAAGTCACATCAAACCGTTGCACCATTTGATGCTTGAAAAAAGAAGAAATCAATGCACTATCAAACATACTTTCGCATTTATATTATTAGTCAGGATAATGATAATAAATCTTAACCACATAGCTGTAAACATGTACAACAACAAAAAAAAAGCTATACTTATATATAATCACGTCAACGCGAAAGAGACGAAACACAAAAAATACAATTAGAGGAAAAATTTAGGGTGTCTTTTTATCCCCTGATTCTCAGAAAGAGGTTTCAATCCAGCGGTTGCCTAAAAGCCTTCATAAGATTGTCAAACTAATATGACGTCATGATTAGAAGCTGTACTAGCATAATCTAGTAATGTCGTAGGAGGTATTATAGAGCACAAGTATGTGCGCAAACACAAGTGCACTCTCTATTCCCTAACTCTCATTATCCGATGGGACGGCCGACACAACTGGAGAGAGATCGGGCGCAGGACAAACGGCTGTACATACTTTCCAAGGTACGGAGATGCCTAACACAGCCACTTCCTAACTCCGGACTGGTATTAGGATTCCTTAACAGAAAAACCCAATTTTGGCTCTATCCGGGATTCGAATCCGAGACCACAGCAGTCGCATTTACCATCGCTTTGCTAAGGAGGCAGTACTTACACTTTAGAATAAATTATTTTATACATTAATATGTAGGATAGTTATGAGGAAGTACTTTTTACTTATAAGCGCGTGCGTTAGCAAACTTGGCGAGTGAACTTACAGGTTATTGGTTTCTGCACTCAAGTCCAAATAAATATAACAATACAGTACTTTCTTACATTTGAACTTTGTTCCAACTTCTAGCAAACGCGTACCTGTCGGCTTTATTTAATCTTATGCCAGGCCATATTATCTTATACACACGTAAGTAAAGATTTTAAAACTCACCTTGCACAAAGACTTCGAATAAATGCTTAAAAGCTTTACCTCATTTGGATATCTATATGTAAGCTCTAGAAGATTCCATTAATGTTTGATGTTATTTTTAAAGGAATTCGGAGTATCGATTATGTCAGTATATCTATCTCTATCTTATTTTACCTCACTACAGTTACTGTTAATATATAAATTGTTACAATTGCAAAAATATATGTAAGTATATGTGATCTACTAATACTTGTCCAGGTCTAAGATTTTGTGACCCTAGAGACCCATATATGATATCTTACCGAATGTATTAAGTTGGCGTAGTGGTTTAAAAGTCGCCTCTCCACTGCTACGGTGCCGAGTGTTGTGGGTTCGAATCCCACACGGAGCAAAAATTTGTGTGATCTACAAATGGTTATACCGAGTCTGGATGTTCTATGTGTCCATTGTTTGAATTTTTGTAAAGTCGCCCGTGTCACAGGAATTACACCTAGTGCGTGAGTTGTCTTTTATGAAGAAAAGACATTTGTGTGTTTGTAAATTAAGCGACGTGTAAAAGTCGACAACTAAGCAACCTCTGCAAATCTTGTCGTAGCAGTACGCCTGATCTGCCCCGCGAGTAGAACTTTCCAAGTGGTAATATCGCGGACTGTTAATTAAACTGTCTCTTTAAGAGGCTGACGGACTGTAGTGTTATGATTGACTGATTGACATATGGCCCAAAATGGCTTAATACACGATCTGGAAATAACCAGGTAGGTTTGTATAAACCTCCTTGATTATATGCAGAAAATACGAAAATAATCATGGTATCAAATAACTAAAATATATACTATATTCTATCATGATTTTATACATACATATGTTTTAACTTTAAAGTAACAAAATTTCATATTCATATTTGTTATATAAAAGAATACCTTATCGCCATACATATGGCACAAGGGACAAACATTATAACACGGGAATTGTATCATTGAAACAAAGAATACCCGGTACAACTATGAATATATCAAACATATTTTCTTCGTGTGCACATTAAAACCGTACCTAGTACATTAATTAGCGAAACGACAACTTATACTACTCTAACCGTAAATTCCTAATAACTAGATCATTTATTTACTCTAATCACGATCTAAATTACACTTTTGATAGGACATTTACTAACAATAAACTTTCAGCAACAATAAAACTTTGTAAACAAAATATCCAAAGAAATACACAAAAAATATCTGGAATCTTCAGTGCAATAACACGTAGGTACTGTACGTGTTGTGTGCAGTTTGTTGTTGAGTGCTATGGATAATCTCCAAGTACATTTTCAGGTTCTAATCGATGGCTACTTAAGCAGCTGTAGACGGTAATCTTCAGTATAATGGCCCAATTACGTAACATGTGCCGTTTGTCGCTAAGGAGTTCCTTTGAGTATCATCGACGTCAACGGTCGATTAAAATCTGTTTACTTCATTTGTTTTTATTGGAAGTATGATGTAATATCATGTTTAACTGATTAAATGCAAAAAGTGATGTTGGATGTTTTGATTACAATTAGGTTTAGACAAACACGACCTCTCAATAAAAAAATAATATATTTTATTAATTCTGATATTTTATTCCCGATGAATTTAAATGTTTTGTTTATTGAAATAGTTTCTTTCTTTGATCTGCAATGTAAAATATACTTGAGCGTATTTTTTTGTATAGGAGATCAAAGAAATTAATCATTTTAAAAAGCAAGCCCCTTATTTTTTATATTTCTGTTTGCAATCTAACCTAATCATAAGTCTACGTTCGCACCCAAAGTACACTTGCAACGCTTGAGTAGCGACCAAGCAAAACGTGCGTTGCTACGTTTAACACGCAAAATACTTCAAGGCAATAGAAAGCTTATCCTGCTCACGGTATATCCTAAAAGAGATAAGACATCGATGGCTGCGATTTCCCAAACCGTAGCAATTATACCCCATATCTAGTTACTTTATAGGCTATAATGCAAATTCACTGTAGGCATACCTCTCATTATACAAAATATACAGCAAGCAAATTGTCAACAAGCTCCTTTTGAAGTCGATGAAAACAAAACGTTGTTGACGGTAATACACAAGACTTTCTTAAAGGCAAACCATAATTCCTAGATTAAAGGCCTAACGCATTATCAAAGTGTGGGAAAACTTGTAGCATTAACACATTACACGGGCGCATTACGATAGACCGTCGATAATGAGCTCTTTCTATGATTGTCATATCAATTTGAAGCCCTGAACATTCTTTATAATCGATCAGGACATTACCTGGATATGAACAATAATGATCATGTGCAATTGTACATGTGTATTATCTACTATATTATTTATAGTGATCAATTGAATGTGCTGGTCATGTTGTACATAGTTTCCTTTTTTTTGCTTCATTGACTCATGCTATATGGATGCGTGCGCGGCAATACTGTAATAAAGTTTATATTTCCTAGTTTTATCGTAGTTTGAAACAAGTGTTACATATCGAATTGTACTAGTTTAACAAATTACATTGCGGTTTATTATCACGCATTGAAAATGCTACACTAATAGTCTCTCCCTAGTTTTTGTTACGAAACTCGCAGTAGCAGTACGGGGTTTGAAAATGTGCATGGGCAGTGAAAGGCATGAACTCTATCAGTTGGGACCTAAAAACAAAGTTAACGAGATGTAGGCCTAACACTTCAGGCTAAATGCTTGAGACTAACGTGCATTCATAAATTGCAGTGAAACTATAAAAGTAAGCTAGTAACTTTAAACAGGACAATTGGTTATTTAAACATGATCTTAATGCACTGGTTTATTATATTTTCCAAATGCATCGTTAGGCCATTGTCACGACAATTGACCTAGCACGCAGATGTCTCGATCCCACAGCATGCACCTCTGACTTATTTGGGTTATATGCGTGTTGAATAGTTAATTATTACTTGCTTGAACAGTGTAAATAAAGCATCGTTTCACAAACCTGCATGATGACAACTCGCACTTAGACCTATGAAAGGAAAATTTATAAACGGAACTCTGTTCATAATATGTCCGATATATATTTCTTTCAGTGTATTTTATAGCGACACTCTCTTTATCTGTATTTTATTTCTATATTTTCATAGGTACAGAATATAAAAATAAGTCATTACAGATAATAAGATTAATAAAACAATAATCTTACAAATCATAAATTAGTCCATACTAAGTTAATAAATCTGTAACATTTTGCTACAAAGCTTAACTAATTAATGAAAATTGGTACGAAAGTTAGCAGAGGATGTATTTAAAAGGTACTTTAAAAAGTGAACGAACTCAGAGGTAACAGTTAGTATTATATACACAGAAATATAAAAAAATAATAAGCGTTATAAACATAGATATGGCTTATTATTGCGATCACTCGACGTTTCAATTAGATTGCAATAATCGCAGATTCTTGCAGTTAGTGACTGCGGTAAATTAATGTATAATTGCATTAGATTATGCCCATGTCATATAATATTCATAATTTAATGCGAATTTGTAAAAATTATTGTCATAAAACTTCAGTTGTATCAAATTTCTATCCCTTAGGGCCAATTCTTATAACCATAACTGTTCAAAAATAGAGTGCCAGTTCAAGAACAATTCCCAGTATCATAAATACAACAAATGATATTCATCTTAATTAAGATAAAAGTTCAAAAGTGAACATAAATTACATAATATTGTCTTCTATTTACGCGAGTATTATTCATTGAAATTAAACTGCTATATACGGATTTTATCGCGTTGTTTATTTGACACTTTATTACAAAATTTTGAAAATTGTTACACTACTACTACACACTTTACTAATTTTTAAGCTAATTAAATTAGTTATTAAAACTATTTAGATTTAATTTATTTTTACACTTTCCCCGACGTTTCGGTTGCTTTTCAGCAGCCATGGTCACGGGGAGACTAAGATGGCAGTTGTCTCAATGTTCCAGTGTAGTTATTTCAAAGTACCCGAACATAATTTAATCATTGGTGTTTCTATTTACGCAGAATGAGCTCAAAGTATCATGAAGTCTAGCTGTGGTTTGCTTCTTCTTAAATTACATTTCAGTTCACTTTTGACGTTTATTAGACTAGATCGCAACTCTATTTTGAACCGTTTTTATTACGAGAATGGGCCCTCTGACCACCTACATATGAGACGAGACGAAATTACTAGGAAAAGGTATAAATATATGTAACTAGAAACAAAAACATATTGGGCCAATGAAAGATCATGTTACCATAAATGTCAGATCGTAATAGATTTATTTTTAGCTTGTTTGCTCATCAATGATACTGAAGCAAAATTATAGTAAGCTAGACAACGGGACACGTGGGGAGCGCGGCGGCGACGGGCGGTCACCATAGGCGACCGGCGCGTAGGCGGGCCCGCCCCAGCTTGTACCACCGCCGATAATCGTGTAAGCGAAAACAGTCTAGAACAAATTTTTACTTCAGATAACGTCTTCATATAACTTACAACAGAGCTCTGCAAAAGTCTTGCGCCAATCTATACATAGGCTTGAACTCAACGAAACTGTAAAAGTAACTTAAACAAAATTACTTTTTCACGTATTTCGTACCTGTATCTGTAGATAATTTAAACTTAATCTATCGAACAATTCAATCAAGCGTGTAATTGCGTTTTGCAGTTAAGTGTTGTAAGTTTTCTAAGTTAACAGGAATAGTAGGGCGGGAAAGCGAGGCACGAGGCAAATGGGCGGGCGTTGCAGTCTCGCTTGCACAAAATGCACCACCCCCAGCGGATTGCGATGCGATTGCAGTCAGCGCCGCCGAGCCGTCGCAACTGCTCGCCCGCTGCGCCCGGTCAAACTCGCTTCGACGTTACGCGACCTGTAACGAGTTACCAGGCTACCAGGACTACTGAGGAGGTAAGCTTTTACATTTATATTATCACCCGCTCGCACCTACAGTGCAGCGTTATCCCTGTCCTTCTCAAGCTGAAAGATAAAACGGTTTTCCCTTTTATCGTTGGAATGTGGGAAAGCGGGTTTCGGTGTCCGAACTCTCTCTTTCAGTTTGTAAATGTTTACAAGGTAGCGCGTGATGTTTCAAACACCGTCGCGATTGTACGATTTATTGGGTAGATTGAATACACGCGTTTACTTTCGCAAGATATCATATGCGCGATGTAAACAAAAGCTTTTAAAAATAGAAACTTGTTTTTTAGAAAAAGTTTTTCAACACGAAACTTTTTGTTATTAGGCTGGCAAATGTAATTAATGAGATTTTTACTCTTAATTTCCAAGTTTTCAATAATAATAATATTCTATCACATACACACAACACCATTTAGCCCAAACTAAGCAGAGGTTGTGCTATGGGTACTAGACACTGGATAAACATACATATATATTGTATTTTTTTTAAATACATACTTATGTTATCGTATACTTTTATATATTATTATTGCATTTAAATTTAGTCTTAAACTTGGAAAGTTTTATTTAGCTAAGTATCCGTATTTTAAAACTTTTATTATACTACATACGTTTTTCTCAATATTTTATCTTTCACGGAACTAATAACCAAGAGTCGATTTTAATTCAGTATATTATTTTTATAAGCTTAAATCAGCGTACAAATTGTGATTATTCACAGAGGATTATTTTCATATTCAATAACACGTATGTGCTTCATTAAAATTAAGTAAATAGTATTTTAATTATTCTAACATTTAAGAATTAATTTGACATCATAAAGGGTCGATGCAGACAAAAATCTCCACATATATATAAGTATACACCTTGAAATAAAACTTAACTAATAGACAATAATTATGTTCTATATTTTTAAAGATTTATTCGTATTAAAAAGTTTGTACCTATCTTGATTATTTAAATAGAAAACATACTTCTTTTATTTATAAATTGCTATTACTTTAAATAAACATCAGCAGTATCATTTAATAAAATATGAACCGTGTCATTTATAATATAATATTTATATTTTCTTAGTTTAAATAAAATATATATAGAAACTTATTAAAACTTAATTATTAGATGATTTAAATTTCGCGGAACCAGTTTATGTTTCCCATTCGGAGCGCATCCATTTTCTTTAGCTGACAATTAAAATTTCGGTAAAAAGAACATTCATTACTTTTGTGTACTGAAATCCAAATTAATTAATTCGTTAATATAATTATAGCAATTTCTGTGCATAAAATGTATTTATTTTGTGCGCAAAATTAAATACTCTGTTTAAATGAACGACAATTTATGTAACCTGCAAAACCAATTTAAAAACATGGCAAATACTTCAATTAAATGTCAGCGATGCAACGTAACCACAAATTGGCAGTAACGACACCCTCACCGCATAAATAGCTTATAAGCCAGCTTCTTTGCAGCTGTAAGTGGGGTATATTTTTTAAACTAGCTTCTAATCTTATATAACACGTATTAAGGAAGGTTTCAGACTCAACTGCTTTCTGTAACGAGTACAATACTCATATTTCTTCAGAGGTACCTGATATTCCAGCTACTCAATGTTATAATAACGATATGAAGGAGAATTTCTTTAAAACTTATTCAAACTTGAACTCATATTAGCTTTTATCCGAAATAGGAACATTCTCGTACTTACCTTAAGTACTTACGCATAAAATCATACTCTGGCTTCATAACATTTTATAGGCTGCGTGATAAATTTGTAAGCCTTCTTAATAAGGATTTGCAGCTTTTGTGTTTTCTGAATGATTTGTTCACAGACAATCAACTAACTAATAGAGATTAAACTTGCGAAACGATCTTCAAGCCACACATCATTTGCTCTAAATACTATCAAGTTTTAAATAACCGCGTCTTCCTAAAAAGAAGCAATAATAAATAACTAATCCGGCTCATGATTATGTTGGCTGGTTATATAGGTACAAGTTCATGGTATCTATTTTTAAATTCGTCTGCCGCATAAAATCAACAACACTTATTTTGTTGAGCATCAGTCACCTCGTGGGAATTGGGCAACAAATCGTCGGATCGTCTCCCCTAAGTCAATGCCAAATAGTACCAGGCGCACAGATATAACAAGAAGGTTCGGTTACAGTGGCGCGAGGCGGGCGGCGGCGGCGGCCCACGCACCCACTCTCCTGACCGCGAGCCCGCGCCGCACACAGTCCCCAATGAAAATCAGTTTTTCTCGCACCCGTCGATAGTTTAAAATTAAACGTCATTCTGGCTGCGGTTAACACTTAATTTGTACAATGCATAATGTTATTACTTTGCAATTCAATTTATTATATCCCTGATGCGATTGTTGTGATAATAATCGTAGCTCTTAATGAAATTAATATCCGATGATATTGGGAAAAATGAAAGACATTTATGGTTTAATGGATTTCATATTTTTGATGGTTATTTAGAGTACTTGCTTTTTTAAATTGAATCAATTCAAAACAATATTTAAAGGTTCGGATATTGTTTGTCTTCCTGGCCAACGTACTAAGAATAAACCACATAAAGGATTTAAGAAAATTATGCTCCTTAGAGTAAGTAGAAGTAGGATCATTTTCATTTATAAAACAAATGTAAGTACTTAGGATAGTTGTCTCCGCATGTGCTGGACGATTTGGCTCCGATTCAAACCGGTAACACGAAAATATATTGTTATCGAAATTTAAGAATAAGTAAGTAAAATAACTCAGTCCCTATATACAGTAAACAATTAAAAAAATATGAATTTGTTAATATTTTTTGGCGCTAGACGTCTGTGTTATAGTATTTTGGTTTATTATTACAATAGACATTACTACGTATAACATAAAATGTGAGCATATTTTAAGGTAGGATAAATTATGGTTATCACGTGAGAACTCAAGGATTTTGTTTAAAATATATTTTTCCAATTAATAAGATCCATATAAAGTGTTGCCGATTCAAAACATCTTTGCAAAATCATCAACTGACTTAAGTAATAATAAAAGTTTGAAGAATGTTTTTATTCGTCAGACGAGCTCAGTCAATAAACTGCACCGCATTAGAATTTGTTTATCTTCACATACAGTGAATATTTTCTTAATATCGTTTAAGTTTTCGGAAATACAAGCGCCTTTGCCTTTGATTGGACATACCTACTATTTGACTAATAAAACGATTTTTCTAGCCTGACATGCCGATTGAACTTGTAATTGACGGTTGTAAATCGTTTTCATTAAAGTAAAATAAATAAAAAACTAATGTGGCGGACTAATGTACCTGGATATACGTTACCTAGTTAAAAAAAACTTCTTTGCACTAAAATCACAAAATGCACCATATAACCTGATCAGAAAAATAACAAGCATAGCTACACTGCGACATATTTATTACAGCTATTTTTGATGTCGTCGCGCGTCTAAAGCATTTTTTTTATTTTTGTGGCTAGGTTGTAGTGGTTGTGCTTTTTTTCAGTAATCACTTTGTTTTAAACAATATTGTTCAATGTGTCCGTTAAATTATAACGTTACAAAGCAACTTAAAAGTTGAACGAAGTCTCGAGCAGGGCAGTCTTTACAATGTTGTGCGGCGGTTACAAAAATGCAAGATGTTTATAATAAAATCAGAGTGTAAGACTCGCTTAAGCTAGACAAAAGAAAAATGAGCCAGTCTTTAGAAAAGTGTACAGCAATTGAGGACTCTTAGAACGAATTATCAGCAAATAATAGTTTCACAAGCTAGTTGCTAGTCATGATAATGAGCACATGTAATATAAAAAGAACCATCTAATGAGACTGGTACTTAGGTAAATAGTTTTATAAAGTTTACATGAAAAGAAAATCGGTCTCTGATATTGTAATTCATGATATTTATGCTACTGTGTCGTGAAATATACATATCAATTTTAAACCAGTAAATAATCGAATGTTTATTGTGAATGGACATAAGTAATCATAAGGTTCCTTAGTGATTGAACTTTCGACCAAATAACTGCTAGAAAACAACGTAATTACGTCGCTATTAGTCTGGTTTTTGTGCCATTAGAAAATTGTATATTCGTAGGACCCGTGCCTCGGCGGACACATAAAGCCGTCGGCCCGTAGCGATGCACAAGGTCTATCTATTACAATTGATTGGATGATAACAGATTTATCGGGGGTCAGCCAGCCCTGTATTTTAAGTCAGTGCGTAAAGTCTGGATTATGGGTGGCTAACAAAACTCATACAAGCCTTTTTCACTTGGACAATAGGCAAGGGCTACTAGAACACTTTTGATGTGGTCTTTCGACGGAATGTCTCTGATCTAGACGGAGAGCGTTAGCTTAGGTATTTTTCTTTTATTCTTTCACATTCTAATATGATATAGAATCAGATATTAACCATAGAAGAATAAAAGACGATGGAAATTACCAAAATAAATAGGCTGATAGATATCATTAAACAATGCCAATGGCTAGACCGGCTTGCTCATGATAGGGTATTCATTGGGGTAACTTTCAGCAGTATTGTGAACTTTGGAATAGATATGTATGTACTTTTTTATGTCATTTGAATTGTTACTCGGACTGCTTGCTTCTTCCTTTTTATACATTATTAGCAACAATTCGGCCTTTAGTCACACTTTGAAAATAGCCTCTAACTTTACCCTGGGATTAAGTTATATTCAAACCAATTTTTATCAAGTTTGTTTCAGTGGCCTAGCCATAAAAACAATCAGCCAGAGCTACTTACTCCTTCATAATATTAATATAAGTGTATGCTACAATGTGATACAAAGGTGTTTAAATTTAGATTTATTATGCTTATGGTATGCTAATATGGTTTTGTAATGGCCAGCCTAACCGCAGATACGACTAAATTATGTAACATGTGATAAGCCCTGCACGTTGAATACTGCTAATGTAAATAACTATTTGACTTTGGCGCAATGGCTTAAGTGGTCACATAACTGTTGTTCTTTTGAGTTTGGAAGTTAGTTACATTCGTTCTTAAGAAGTCCTACCACTTAGGCATTTCCCGATTTTTTTTTATAGACGTCGCCGCGGCCCGTCTTATCAGGCTTATACCGCTTTTATAACTCGTGGGAACTCGTGGAACTCTAGGGAAAATGTATTCATGAAGCCATGAAAGGATAGAATTGAATGTGAGTTTCCTGTACTCTTACTTACCGGGTGAAACGTAGTAACACTGTTACTGTACTCTTACGCTGCGCCGGCGACCTGTAAGAAGGTAGAACTTCCCCGGACGAGTGCGTCATTTAATTTTGTACCATCGTTAAATATTTGGCACCGACAACGGACTTTTACATTTAAAGGTTGTATAAGACCTGTCTTTTAAAAGAAATAAAAACGGTTTCTTTTTGTTTTGTTTATCCATTGATTGTATTCTAACTTTAATATTACCATGCCGTCGTTCAATGAAGCCATGTGCATACCCTAATGCAAATAGTTTTTGCACAGGTTTAATTATTTAATGAGAATATCCTGACGACCATTGGAGAGAAAAAGTGTGATAAAACTAGTTTAATGAAAGTATCCACACACAGTTTATTGGTGAATAATCTATAAAAAGTTAAAGAAGGATTAAACATCCTAAACTCTAATTTTTTAATTATGTAATTTTTTTCCTGTTATAATCCGGTATCACACAGTCTTTGCTATGGATACGCATCAAATCCATCGTACCCTACAAATTTTAGTAATCAAAGAATCAGACTACATATTTACGTTACATAAATACATCATTTTTAAAAAGTCGTCATGATAACGGTAGTTATTAGATGTAAGCAAACAACAAAAATACAATCGAGCAGGTAGGTACAACACGTCAGGAAAAATTATTCGCTCGTATATTTTCCACCGTTTTTCGTCCAAAATCTGCAACCAGATATCTGGATGAAACAAACGCAAGTCCTATTCCTACGTATCGCTATAAATTCGCCAATTGTGTTTCAAAAGCTTTGCGAGCTTTTTAATTTTGTTTAGCCTCATTCAGTATCCATATTTTATCATCATCTTACTGTCCTTTTTCCACGTAGCTTAACTTTAAAGATAAGTAAAATAAACGATCGACTAAAGCTTCTTTAAATTCGATAGCTTGTGGAATTAAAACTCTGGTGACATCATTCTCAGAGGAAAAGATCTTTATCAACTGTCACTTTAAATTATTACAACTAAGTACTTGTACCTCAGCAAATATTTTATCTGAAAAGAAATAATAGTAGCTAGTTTTTCGAGTACAGTTATTATGTACCAGTTATCCTGATCCATACTCACCGATTCATACATTCCGATATTATTAATGCGATTCAATCAATCAATTTATTTGGATGAATACTGTTTGCTGGTATGTCCTTCTAACGTAGCGACGGAGCATCGGATAGACAAGATCTTTTGGGAGCGAAATTTCGATCTACGGGAGCGAATCCCCGATTAAAAGCTAGTTACTTAGATTTACAAAAAATAAGAAATCAATACGAACGTGGTTAGACTAGAAACGACCTGCGGTTATATATATTTAATTAAATCGTAGTCCCGTGGATGGTATCCACCGCTAGTGTATTGTCGTCTCCAAGATTTCCAAATATAAGGTAAATTCTGTTTGATATATCTATTAATCGGGTCTTTGATTATTGAATTTATGTTTGTATAATAATAAACACTAGCGGTCGCCAAGTGTTCGAAATTAAACCATAATTATTTAAAATTTTAGGTTTTGTTGTTATTAAGTTTTTATTGTCTATAACTATACCCTTATAATCACATTTCATTTAGAATTTGCCAAGGCTATACAGGTTAATTTACCTATCTTCTTCAAACAAATTATTATTTATACTATTTTATTGACGATATTCCTAAGCTTGCTACTTTGTTTTCCTTTTTTCTTTATTACATATAAATAAGGAAAAAAGAAATTTACGAAAAATTTTACGAAATTAGCTGAACAATGCCGAACTACTACGAACGCGATTCGACTACATGTCTAATTCGTTCGTTTTTTTAATTAATTTAATGTGTTTTTGTATTTCTAATGCATATTTTATAAATGGGGAGACCAGCAGACTGCAATGCAGAGGGTCTCGGGTTCGAATCCACGTCGCGCACCTCTGACTTTCGAAACTTATATGATTTTTCGAAATTATGTGCGTATTGATTGACAATTATCGCCTGCTACGTGCCTTGGAGAGCACGTTAAGCCGTCGGTCCTGGCGGCCATGAACATCTTTGGCAGTTGTTATTGGAAAGTCAGTGCCCTATAATATCCTGCCACTGGTCTATCCTTAGGGTATCGTTAGCCTTCGGGTTACGGAGGTAGGTGGCAGCCGCTCCGTGTTAAAATTGATATCCTGTCAAATCCGGTTGGACCAGAAAAGCCGATCTCAAGTGACTTGGGAATAATAAAGGCTAGAGAGAAGAGATTAGGATTCGCCCCTCCTTCTCCATATAAACTTTAACTGCCAAATTTCATAATCCCCCGTCCGCGCAATTTTCGTAAAAAGGGGTACAAAGTTTTTGCTTCACGTATTAATATATAGACTATCAATGTCTTAAATATATAAAATTCTAATCTATACTAACGTAGTATCCTAATACGAGACACGAATATAATAGTTAAAATATATAACAGGCAATATTATAAATGGCAATTTGCCAATTATTTATAGGTCTTTACAATAGGAAAGGTAAGTTCAATGTTTGTTTCACTCAAAGCAATCAAACTACCGATTGAAATGAATAAAGTAAATTGCTTTATTTTCAATTTACCTGAATTAATTTACTTTAATAACAACTGAGTACCAGGTTCATTAATAACAATACACGTACATAAATAATTTGTAAAGCACTGTACACTTATAATAAAAATACATCATTACAAAAATATGTATTCACGATATTCAGAAGTTTGTTTGTGAAGTGAACTTACATTTAAGAATTCTGAAAAGCTGTCGTACAATCAATCGTGTCTGTTACAAGGCTTGTACCCAGATCTGCATATTAGATTGTTCCGTGAATTTTGTTAACGGAATCGTTGCCGGCGGCTACACAAAACGCGCGACGGCCGGGCCGCCGGCCTGCCGGTAGCTGGGCCCGTCGGCTCATCGGATCGGCCGCAAACGATCGCGAATCAAAGTTTTACAACCACTATCTAGTCCAACTACTCCCGTTTAGACTTTGCCTCAATTAGATCGATCGTCCTTCGAGGACAGCTAACAACAACTGCGTTTTTTTAAGCGTGTATTATAAATATTACCCTCTGACCTTGAAGTCGCACGACGTTGATTCTTACTGAGAAATAACCGTCTGTGATATTTTCTACATCTTTTTAGAACCTATTTTCCGTTAATCAATCATTATACCTATAAATTGAATGTACTCTCAAAGTTTATTGAGTAAGAATCATAAAAACTCCTTTGCATCTTCAACAACTTGTACATTGATAATATTAAAATTAAAAATAAATAATTGATATGTATGTAGAAACAGATAAAGGTAAAATTCTACCTACTAAAGATAAACTTTACTACGTATGCCTCATCCACTATAATATGGTCAGAATGTTTTGCAACACAATACTAGTTTACCTGTACTGAGACAAAATACATTGAGGAAGGAACGTAGTCTGTTTGTAATCGGCTTTCCTCACCTCTCGCCTCCCGTGGTCACCTCTAGACAGTGCTGTTTACGCTATTCTCAAAACATCTCGAGAAAATATATTTCTTTGTGTTTTATACAGTTCTTATCAGCTTATAACTTATTCTTACTGAAGTATATTGCGTCGCATCAAATAAATTGAGCTCAATTTACTTATTGACTTAAAGTTAATTGAATAGTTAAAACTACAGTAAATATATGTTACACAAAATAAAAGGAGTTAAGGCGAGGTAATTAAATTTTTAGGCTTTTAAAATATAAGAAACAAAGTGCCTTTATTGTCTCTGTACTCTATATTTTCTTAATATCATAGAATTTTATTACAACGATATAATACTTAACAAGCTTTTATTTTATAAATATTACTAAACTATACAATTCAATTTAATCCTCTTAAATGTATAATGTGAGACTACGGCCAAAATACATTAGTGGCCCCGAATAAGTCACAGTAAACATGACACATGTTTTTTAAACCGAGAGCTAGTTTGTTTGTATTTGGTTTTCGCTTCGACGAAGTCGGACGCGCGTCGCTTACAGCGCTTACAGAGTTCGTGTCGGGTACTAGGCGAGCATAGGCAGCAAGGCGGTCGGGCGGTTGCTAGGGCCGGGGCAGGCTATCTTACACGCGCCACCGACATATACATCTGCACGCAGTTGCATAGTTACATTGCACCGGTGAAGGCTGCACTCGTTTACACCACGCGGCCCATGTATATGCGCGCGTACGTAATGGTTAGGAGTCAGAAGCTTTGAGGCTTTACGTAATTTGTGGGTGAATTGGATTGAGGCTCCGCCGCTTTCAGCCTCAGTTTTTGGTTTACGAAATTAATTTTATTTCATTTGGTGAGATTTTCACACTTTTAACAACTCTATTAATGTATTACAGATTTTGTTGGAGTAATTTTGTTTTGTTCTTATTTATTGCAAAGAGTTTGTCAGCTCTTGCTACAGTACTGTGATTTTTATGTTTTTCAAAGCGTTACATAACTGTATGCATTATCGTTTGACATTTTTATTCTATAATAATATGCTACAGATCGATTTTATCGGCTATCCTGTGATTGATATGTTACTTCTAGAACGCAACCTGTTGTCAAACGAAATTTAAAAAAATACTGCATTTCGAAAAGATAAACCTTAACCAATTTACACTTAGATATAGGTATGACATAAAAATAAAACTACCATGCGTTACCAATATAGATTTATTTAATACAACCCACTCGGAAATAAGACGGTTGTCTCTTTTTACACGTGTCGTAACATCTGTACGAGTGAAATAACAACACGCGTGATTTGAATCTTGCCAACCCGCTTACCGATTGTTACCTTGAACAGTGTTAAATGTACATACATATATTTAAATCAATTTAGACTGGAGAGTACTGAAATTATTGAACATAGACTTACGCTTCCTTTTTGGAAATGTAGGCTGAGTTTCACATACTACGATCCTGACATATAATATAATTTAAATTTCATTTCGTCTTCATATATTATCATTTTAATTTAGTTTCGTCGTAGTCTTAGTCGATGTAGAGCACATTTGACCTTGACCTTACTTTAAAATCTCACTGGTCTGGACTGAAGCTACACCACTAAGCCGAGTGTTATGAAACAAACATTAGTGTGATCCACAAATAGTTGTTTCGAGTTCGGGTATTCTTCTCCGTTATTGAATGTTTGTAAAGTAATCTGCGATACATGCTTTACTACTAGCGTGCGAGCTGTCTTTAGAAAATAATAAGATATCCAGATTGCAGCGATTCTCCCACGCGTGTATCAAAATCCACACGTGGGTTAATGTGTCTGCACGTCAATTCTATCCATATAGATAACCTAATCAATGTGGCGTTAATAATAGAGTTAGAACCAGAATCTCTTTTTTTATTATCAAATTTACTGCTCAGCTGTATTGCACGAGTAACGCTTCAATAGTTTAGTGGGGAGACAAACAGACTGGAATGCAGAGGGTCTTGGGTTCGAACCCACGTCGCGCACCTCTGACTTTTGGAAGGTATATATCTTTTCAAAATTATGTGCGACACTTCGACCCAGTGGGATCTTTTGTGTCGACACTCTTCCAATAACAACTGCCATAGATGTTCATGGCAGCGGGGACCGACGGCTTAACGTGCTCTCCGAGGCACAGAGCAGGCGATAATTGTCAATCAATACGCACATAATTTCGAAAAGTCGTAACATAACATAACAATATATATAATATCCGATAGTCAGAGGTGCGCAACGCGGGTTCGAACCCAAGACCCTCTGCATTGCAGTCTGTTGGTTTCCCCACTGAGCTATCGCTGCTCTTTTGGCCCCCATATAAGAGACATAAGATACAACGCTTCAAGGTGTTTCATCGCGTCAATTGGGATCTTTTTAGCGGACATACTTCTTTAACCGCCGATTCTTCGGCCATGTAAACTTAGATCTGATCAATGTTTACTTGAACTTTACCTATAGTTAGGATTTTTTTCCACGCTTGGCACATTGGAGCATTGTATAAATTATTCAAAAAAGTTATAATAATTTATTTTCTAGGCTGTTTGCGTGAGATCAGAATATTTCTAAATTTCAGAAAGACAGGTCTTAAAAAAGTAAATCCTTTTTAAATAAGCTTTGTTATCTTTTTCATATACCCACAGACATACACATAAAATCAAACTAAAATGGAGACAAGTAATACGCTGTTCAAGTTAATACGAGCCAAATTAAAACACAAAAGTCAGATAAGTAATCATCTCACCTTTGGCCATATAAATATACCGTAAGCGATCCGATATTAACTAGTGTATTAGCAACATGTAACACATCTTTAGCAGATGTTGACAAAGCTTTTTAATACTATCTCCAGCTATGTACTAGTACATAAACTAGTGCCAGACATGCCATATTACTCACGCAATTTAACTGCACGGATGGCATAGTGGCTTACGTGGTCGCCTCGCCACAGCCGCCGCGCCGAGTGTTGTTCGCCGAGGGTTCGATCCCCACACGGGATGAAAATTTAAATATAATAATAAAGTCCCCCGCGACACAAGAATTATTCCAAGTGCGGCACTAGTCCTTTTGAGAAATTTAAATTATCTTTTAATCATTAAATGTATGCTTTAACTCTGACTAACTTGATCTCTGATTGCACGGAGTGCACAATCGTTTAAGTAATACCTGAACATTTTCGCGACGCGTATAGGTTCGATTTCCACACAGAAAAATGCGTGTTTTGCATTTCGATGTTCTTTGTGTCTATCTTCTAAATGTTTGCTATGTCTTCCGATACAGACATTAATAACAAAAACAGAAGATTAAAAAAATAAAAATAATGAATCTCATTGTAAAATACCATGTTAGCCTCATGTAACTAGTTTAAGTAGAGCTCCTAGTACTCTAACTATATAGGTTGATGAAAGGTCAATCTAATTGGCAACGTACACAAAGAGACACCGATATCAGTTGTTTACATGAAATAGGAACAACAAGTTGGCAGCCCTTGGTTAATACAAGTACAAAGGATGTTGAACCTTTCCCTTTCTCGAGCATTTCATTTAATGTGCCATCTGCTCTGCTAGATTTTTTTTGAGAGAACTGACATAATAGCCTTAATTTAAAAGCAATTTAAATAGTTTGCTGTGAGTTTCTTGGGGTATCTTCTCATAGGCTCAACTTTTTGCATGAACTTTACAACTGACACAAATGTAAATTCAGTAAATGTTATGAACTCATTAACACCTTTGACGTTCATAAGTGTTACTTTGTAACCTAAATGAATAAATGGTTTTTGACTTTAACTTTGAATGACATGGTTTAGCTATAGGTCCGTTTGAATTATGAAAACATCAAAGATGGCGTAGTGGTTTAAATAGACGCCTCGCCACTACCGCCGCTGTGTTGTGGATTCGATTCCCACACAGATCAGAAATTTGGGTAATCCTCAAATAGTTGTTCCGAGGCTGGTTGTTTTTTGTGTCTGTTGTTTGAATATTTGTAAAGTCCCTCGCGACACATGAATAATTCCTAATGCGGTAGTTGTCTATAAAGAGAGAAAAAGAATATGTAAGAATGTCTGGGTGTTATTTGTCTGTTGTTGGATTGTTTTAATGTCCTACGCGATACAGCAAATATTACTAGAGTAGACATATTTCCAAGCTACTTTCTTTTCGTGCGTTGTCTAGCAGTGTGTGTGTGGCTAGTAGACATTCGGAATATTTAAATTCGTTTTTAATAAACCGTTAATCTTCTCGATTGTCAAATTATTTATGGACCGTCGACCGTGGATTTTATAACCAGTTGTTTAGATGGGAATTCTTTGTGTCCAGTGTTAAAACTTCTGGAACTGCGCTTAACATACATTCTAAGGTACGCTCTCTACTACAAGTGACACCGACATAACTGGCGAAATATGGATATGACGCTTAGTTTTTCTTAAGAGATATATGTATTACCATCATCATAGAATCACACTTGTGTCATTGACACTATATGTTCGAAAGCTTAAGCAGAGAGGTGTACCTCATGTAATAGAGAGCGAGTCTATTGTCGTCTACCGGGCACATTTAGACGCCATGCTGCTGACAATATCATAACGGCAAATATGAATAAGACTATGCCTGACTCGGGATTCAAACTTGGGGACCCACAATCGCACGGAATCTTATGACTCGAGATCTACGAGGCAATTATACAATAGTATACAAACATGTTACTCTATAACGTTAAAACGGACGGTGCGTTCATGTCTAAGTCTTGAATATATCTGAAGTTTGTATGTTGCAATGTTATTATTCTGTGAAGCCGATCATACATATCCCATCCAACGATTACGACGGTTAATCATCACCGGTATTCTTATCCGACGTCGTATATAACTCGTCAAAAGGAACAAAAATGTTAATTGGAATAAAGCGAAGGGCGACCAAGCAGGAACATTGATACACCCACGCTTGTGACTGAATTGCAGAATTAAATGAGGTCGCTTAAAAACATTCAAGATGATTAATTGTATCAATTTAATTCACGTGTTTTTCTTTTACATTATTAGCGTTCAAACATTCCTTCATTACATGAAAATACTTTGAAAGTTTAAGTAAATATTTCAAAGGGATCCTTTTACATGTATGCGTGTGTTACTTGGTGTAATTATTTAGGGGCTCAGCTTATCACTACCATGTGTAACAGGTTAGATCACTGTGTGGTTCATAATATCCTAATCATTTTTGACCACACTGATAGCCTATAGTTATAATATTTAAAAGCTTATCATATACTTGTTTTTTATATGTAGGTAACTGTTTACATTCTTATTGTCATACTATATACTGATTAAATAGACATGGTAAAAGCTTAAAAGATTGTCTCTTGATTTATAATAACATGATCAAATGCTCGCCAGTTCATGCCCTAATAAAGAGCGACATGATATAAACTGTAGTTCCAATTTGTTTTGTAAGTTTAATGGAACATTTATCCAATATTTCTGAGGCAAATTGATATAAACGTTTTGTGAAGCGGAGAGGGAAAACTTTCTTGAGTTTATAAAGTTACAGTAGAAAGTTTCGTAGGCGCCATCCGTGGATACCTGGTACACAAGTACCATTTAATTACGAACTGCGCGTGTCAATATCTGATCTACATTTTTATATATTACAAAAATTATTTTACTACCGCTGTGGGCTACTGATATATGTTAACCTATCTGACTAAGCTAAGCTTTTGCTAGGAACGGGTTCCCATAAGTAGTGTTAGATTTCAGGCTGAGTTTTAGAATCCGCTAAAGGGGTTATAGTTTCACTACTATTTGTGTCTGCAATAATAAGTATATTAAACAATACATGCCAATATTGTGTATATTTCTATACAAAAAATATAATGGAATTTGCCCCATGCATTAAAATGTATTTTAAATGGACTGGCTATAGTTGGCAATATTGCAGTACAAACATTGCGCGTTTAAGAGGCCCTTTACACAAATGATAATATTATAAATGTTATAAAAACATGCTTACTATGTTTATGCCAGAAAGCCAACTATAGAAAAAAACTGTTAAAATAAACGCCAGTTCGTTGGATTCAAAGAACCTACGGCATCAGAACAACGCGGCGATGGTACCCGCCACACTCAAGAAGGGGACGAAATGTATGTTTGACACACCAGTGCCTAACATATGGAGAATAATGAAAACAAATTATGCGCAAATGAGACTATGTTATGTAAATGCACCTGTATGGTACAAAAACAACAGTAAATTACAGTATCGTACTGAAATTATAACTACCCAATCAACTCGATTGCCTGTACTAAAAGGCAACGTGCATTTAACGAAGGGTAGTTTTTCTATTGAGCACTCTTGTAAGTATTTTATTACAGCACGCGAATTACCCGATAACGCTTTGTGATTATTTCGCCTGTTTTCATATAAACGTAGCTATAACATATTCAGTTACTTCAAATTACCGACGAAGCAGGAAAATAGTAATCGGTTTCACGTGTTAACTGCGAATGGGACCAATAATATAATTACATAGTGACGCGGTGATATGGCGAACACATTGCTGTTTTGAGGGTTCCGTATCCGATCCGAAGGGTATCTGCGATAATCTATTTCTATGTTTACGACGACTACCTTTACAAGGGTTTATTGTTCAAAATTTCGCCTATTGGTAACTTATTTAAAAATTCATAGAATATTGTTATTCCAAGCACTATAAAGGCGATTTTATTCATTTTTATTATTTGATGAATAATTTATAACAAATATGATGGAAAGTCACAAGACCAAGAAACCTGATATTTACATAGTGGTTTTCTTTGTTAAATCTTAAACTATTGGCAATAGTTAACCGGGTTAAAATATAAAAAAAATATAGATATTATTCTTTCTCGTGATTTTATTAAATCCAAAGTTGAAAAGATTATTGGAAAGTTAGGTGGAGTGATTATAGTGTAAATAATAAATTAAAACAACAGGTATAAAAAATTGGCGAAGAGTGAGTCGGGCTCGCGCTATTGTACTATTGTACGTTGGAATCCTCGATGAGCGACGACTTCGACTATTATCTACTTGTTTATTTAATAATCATTCACTAGGGATAGTAGACACAGTACATTCATGTGTAGTTGATGTGACGCGGGCATCTTTACAAGTATTGAAATAAATGAAGCCGTGACGACTCTCTGTCTTAGAACTTTTAAGTACAGGCTGATTTATGTTATAGTATAGTTAACAAGTATAGTGGAAGTCTTTCGGCTGAGATAATGATGATAGTTAACAAGTATGTACATGTTCAAACAAGCTGTACCCCGATGTGAATATAAATCATACGCGTAGCCTATAATTTACGTATATGTTCTTATATGCCATTTAACAAACACTTCATGCTAATCTGCTTCAGAAGCGCAGCGGCAGTAAATACAACAGCTGTACATGAAGTCTTGGGTTCGTTTTACAGATCAAGCAGGTGTCATTGGATTTTTCTCAATATAGTCTCAGTAACAACACAGAGTCAGAACAGTGTACTATGCCAAAACGAAAGCCAAATAATCAAATATAAATTGATCGACTACTATAAGTCGAACATTCATAATATCGAATGAATAATAAATCGAACATTTCATATATCGTACACTCAATACATCGAATGATTGATGAACATGAATTGATATTCGATTATTTGGCTTTCGATTTGGCATAGTACAACCCCTGTAGACGGCAATAGGCACGCGGTATTGTGTGGAAGCAGCCATAAAGCAGCTATAAAGATGGCGAAAAGTAGGTGTAATACAACTCTTCGGGGATATCCCTAGAGGGGCTGACAGAGGTGTATACGTGTTTATATGGATGTTTGCATTTTAAACCAAACTGATTATGTCAACACGTCATCGAAACCCACATTTCATTTAATTCAGTCATTGTGGTTATAATGTGCACACACGCACAGACAAAAACCTGTTTACGATATTATTATTATGTTTATAGAATTGCTTTATAACTGCGATATATTTATAAGTAAAAAGTTGTGTGGTCAAAAAATCAATAGTTGTTTTTTGGAAAGAGTAGTTTGAACAAGCGACAAATATTTTTCAAAAATTCTTTCCTTTTAAAAAGGTTGCTATCAATTGCCGTAACAAATTACTAGCATTCTTGTGAACTCCTCCATCTGAGCTAGAATGCTTGTCATAGGAGTAAGTTCAGGGACAAAAATTTGTTTGAACCACAAATGTTGTGTTTTGAATCTTTGTCAAGTCCCCCGCTAAACAGGTATAACACATAGTGAAAAAAAAATGGTGGGATTTGAATCCACGATCTCTCAATTGCAAGTCCAATGCCATATCAATTGGGTGACGGCTGCTTATAAGTTAATAATGTTATCCCGTTTGCGTATCATACTTCTTTTCTGCCATAGAAGCAGCGTTAAGATCTGCTACATAAGTCGATACACAATTATGAGATTTTCATTAGGCCTATCGTACGTTATGGCAAATATTCAGTTTATATAGCAGTAATACTTAAAAGGTAGTTAATTTAATCACAGTTAATCAATACAAAGTATAAATTAGGATTTTAATTCATAAAATACTATTTCAAATTAATTCAATTGTCGCCTGACTGGTTGTTAACTGTACAGTCAGAATTAGAACGTTAACAAAATCTCATTATAGACAAATTTAAATAACATTAACTGCTAACTACTTAATTATTTGTCATTGAACGAATGTCAGACAGGACAGTGTCTCATTAATTCCCGTTTATTTATGGCGGACGCACGGCAAGTACCAACAAACAATTTTTCGAACTTGTCGATCGAGTTAATTAAAGCGTCGGTACTGATGTTGTTTGAACTGCGATTTGATTTAGATTTTATTACAGCCGCGTATCAGTTGACCTCGTAAATAACTTTATAATGTATAATTGAGCACTGCTAAAGCTTCCTAAATCTAGGGCCTCTGTAGATGGCCAATAAATAACGACAGGCTTGTGTGCTGCTAAACTGGCGCCAAAATTTTACTCTCTGCGCTCATAGTAATACAAAAGGCGAGGCTAAAATATTACGTACTAGCTATTGCCCGTGGCTTCACTCGGGAATAGTACTTTTGTTCTGGATGAAAGGTACTTTACGTCCTTTTCTGTACCCCTGACAACGTGTATGCGAAATTTCATTATGATCAGTTGAATAGTTAAGACGTGAAAGCGCTACAAACACACAAATAAACTCACATTCGCATTCGCATCATATTAGTTAGGATTGAGACAAATAAAACTAAAAAAGGCTGAGGATCCAGTTATTTAATGACATCGTTATTGCTTTAAAACAACTGAATTCTCTGTTTTTAGTTGCTAAGCAAAATAAATTAGTGTTAGAATTTAACGGTTACCGCTAGACATTTAGCGGTTTGACAGCCAAAGAGCGACGACGAATATTTTGGACACTTATTTTCTAATTTTATGTAAAATACTACTTCTGCTCTAGCCACTACTCCTTCCATTCAACCACATAACAAGATCATCCTTGGAAGACGGTATCAGCATCTTCATATGCTATTGGAAATGGACTGCTCTGAGAGAGATGGCGAGCAGATATATCTAAGCGTGTAATAGCAAAAACTAATAACACTTTCCACGACCTGGAAATCATACTTAAGGTCTTACAAGTGCTATCGCCGCATTGGTTATCCACATTTACTAATTAAGTTATAAAAATACGTCAATTATTATTCAAATAAATCCTATAATTAAATCTTTATGTCTCATTAAAGTATTAGCCTTATCGCAAAACTCGAGTCTCGAAGAATTTAACCGCTAATCGGATATTTAAGTTACTTTATAAGTTTAACCTGTTTCTATAAACAACGCGATCCGATCACTGGTGCAGAGAGATGGCTAAGAAGATTCGAGATAGAATGCCGTTTTAAAATCAAGTTTAAAACATCTATAGATTAAGGAAAAAGTGCATGTCATGTTGAGTCGTACGAATATATTAACATACAATTTTGACTAACTATATTATTATTTTTCTGCTATATTCGAAATTATTTGAGGGGGGCATTGTATGTTCTTTTCTTCTATTCATCTCCATTGACTACCATTAGTGGTTTATTTTTCTTTGTAATCATATCACCTTGATATATCAGCCCATTTTAGGTGTCCTTTTTTCGCTTCGGCTTTACATTCATAGTTAATAGTCTCCTAATTACTTCTCAACCTATTTATCATTATATGTTCAACAGTCATTAATAAAAGTCGATAAATTTGTATACTACCTAGGTAACGAACATACAATTAGTCTGATGGTCAAGGTTTACCTTAAGGTGCTGACAGATTCGAGCATTCACTTGTAGCAGAATATCGAACATTCGCCGTTTTTAAATTGTCGAACTGAATAACGAACTAATCATTCTGGCGAAAGATGTAGCCAAGGCTCGTCAAAAAAAATTTCTTCACTAAGATGTCAGACTTGACGGTCGCGAAACAAAGGCTCGGCTCGGCATAAAGCTCGAAGCAAATTTACTGTCACTAGAATGCTCGCTAAAACGCGCCCGTATATTTTCCTGTAATGTTACATGCGCTAGAATGCTCATTACAAGTGAATACTCAAGTCTATCAGCACCTTCAGCCTATAATCTCTTGTGATATCAAGGAATTCACTCCCACGCTGCCGATCCTTGATAAGTTTTAAATATATGCATGTCAGCCTCCTCCTCCTCCAGGATGAAACGCAGTAATATTATTACCACTCTTACGCTGTTAAGTAAGAGACTGTTACTCCCCTGGCCGACTTAATTCCACACAGAATTGCCAATTGGAAATCAGAGTATTCTTCTACTCTATATAAAATTGTATTATTGCAATAAAGTAGCTAGCTAAGGTTGGTACGAAGTGAGATAGGTAAGAATACGATGTAATACCTAACCATTTAAGTAGTAACCTAAGCGTGCTACTAGTATGCCGCACGATCCTCGGGTGTACAAATATTTGTATGATCTACAGATAGTTGTCCAAATTCTGGGCTTGCCTGCCTGTATCTGTGATTTATGATAGCAAAGCCTATTGCAACACCGCTACTGTGGAAATACCGAAAATAGCATTTCTTCAAAATATTGAAGGTTATACATCAGACTTACGATTGGAAAATTCAAGTTGGGAATTTGTAACATTGCAGGATTGATTTGTCACATGCGTTTTCATTACTACCATTTTTTTTACCTCAGCACGTCAACTTTGTACAATACAATTATTGCAATGTAGAATCAATACTAAGGTAAACAGCTATACTACTGACTACTCTAAAGTCAGAGGCAACAGGAATGTCTATACTGCCTTTCAGTAAGAAAGTAACTCTGCTTGATGACTAAAATTACTTCTTCTCCAATTGGCGCCACTACAGTAACCTGCCTTGTGCAAGATTTGAGTAGGATAATCCCAATTAATAAAACCGAATGACCTTGGCGTTGTAGTACTGCCAGTCGTACTGCTACGTAATACACGTAAGTAGGTAAGTGCCAGTTCCTTATGTACAAATTCCACCAAGGTCATATCCCAGAGTCACTTGTATTAAAAGCTGTAAGTATATAAACCGATTAGGCTAAACCTCTCACTGTGATTTAAATGATTAATTATTATGTCATTTCGACTACTGAGCAACGATCACAGACTGAGTTTTGCATATTAGCTTGAAAAGATACTCTTACTTTTATTCATCAAAAAATTGACGATCATTGAAATCGTAAAAAGTTGTACGCCTAGGGTCAAAACAATCATTTGTGGATCCAAAATCTACATAAATATGATATGACGTCATTGCTACTCCTCAGCGCACAGCTTTTAGTTTAGCTAATATTACAAAATTACCTGTCATATTTACAGTTGGTTTCTTATATTACGGAAGAACGGACACAGCACGACGTCGAATAGAGATAGCTCCATTGTATTTCGTTTAAATAGCAGATAACGGTGCCATATAAGTTTTAAACATTCTACGTATAACATAGTTTACATCTTTTTTTACAAAATGGACCATTTAATTTTTTGTTGTAGATGGTAAAAGAACCGTTAGGTAAGATTTGCGTATGTGGTAGTAATCAGACTGTTAGGTGTCGAATTTCATGGCTTTAATTATAGCACTATAAACATTCAGGGCTCCTACTAATATTACGTAAAGGTGTTTTACTGGCCGTTCCTCAATCACGCTTAAATTCAATAAAGGATTTGGATGCAACTTGACACAAAGATAAACCATTTATTTCATTGCCTCATTGGTTCCTTCTCATACCAGAATGCTTCACCATAGGTTTCGCGCAGGAGAATTCGAGGGTTTAAGCTGACACAAATACGAAGAGTTTACGGACTAACACATTTCGTAGAATCTTGACGTTATGAAAATACTAGCTCGCTAACGTTTATTAGGCGCAGGCCAGAGAAGCCAATAATACCAATATTTCTTTAATACAAGCCTTTCTGAACATATATTCATAAGGACTTGATTAAACTAGACATTTTCTATAGTTGCTATCAGGACAGGAAAACGCATTTACTTATAATTTATTTTCACTTGACTGATCGTTAGATTGTACTAATTACTACGAGTAAATTGAACGATTAATACGTATGTTTATGAACTACGAAGATGAACATTACTTATGAAGCTATATTAGCTGCCATTCGCAGTTTATCTACGCGATATATAGGAAAATATGTCCATTAAATAGTACATTTGTAATTGCCTCTCTGATTTGGAGTAACAAGATTGAGAAAGTCTCTTCACGTAAAAAAATATCTGTTATGTTTTGTGGCTGCCAGTGAGCTGGTTTTCCAAAGAGCTTCTTTAAGAGATGTGCTGTAAGCTGATATACTGAGTGGTAGTGTACTTATTGCTTGACAGAGCCTGTAAGGCACTCGTATACAAAGGATCGCAACGCTTGAAAGCTATTATCAGAAAAATAAGCGACTTACTACTGTTAACCTGATTGGTTTTTTAATCAAAGTAACATACATATTTGTGTGTTAGTCAAAAATCTAAATAATACTTTGCTTGTCCCGGATATCAAAATCAGGATAATCGGGATCGTACGATCGGCTGCAAACATAAACCCAACGGGAACGCTACGGAAACAACAAGACAGCAAATAAGATTTTGTATGTAATGCCATGGTACTACTGGACACTACAGCAGGGTTCAACCTTTTGCGCCTGGATACCTTTCCTTCTAGCAAGGTGTGGTTGGTCGTTTTGTCCACATGCGAGCAGGTTCTGGAATAAACTGTTTGCCGCGGTGTTCTCCAAAACGTTTATGACTTGTCCTTCTTCAAACGAAGTTTAAAGAGACAAATACGGTCTCCATATGCAGCAGCTAAGATGTCTAGACTTCTGACATTACAAGTCCATGATTGATATGCCTTATCGATACTACCCATTTCGTAGTACGTGAGTAGAAACCGCCGCCCATGCCCGTTGGCCCGGCTACCACAAGAAGCAACAAACATAAAATGTTATATCTGTTTCGTAAGTTGAAATACTGTATCCTTATGTTATCAGTGTTATCACAGAGGTACAATGTATCATAAAGGGGCATTCATCAGACTGCAAAGGAGCAGTCTAATAACTACTCCTTGATGATACAAGAACAAAAAAGCGTATTCATTAATCTTATTACTGAAGATGGCTAAGTCCATTTATGCATCATGACAACATGTATGATTATATTATTACTTAAGATAGCAAAGATGGCACATTCTAGTCAGCATTGTTGTCGAACAGTTTACCAATATTTGTCTCGCAAATGTAAGACATACTCTCTGTACACAAGTTTGGAGATCGGACGGTAAGCCGTACGCGACCCTCGCCACGATTGTTTCAATTTTCGCGGCGCATACTTCACACCAAGTAAGTAAACTTTCGCCGACATCCACATGTTAAGGACAGCGTTAATAATCACACATTCCATACACATGTACTTTTAGAACGTACTCCAACAGCAAACTTGGAATACTTACAGTTTGTCTACGTATATTGGTATTTGCTTATTATCATGCGAACACATTGCGATCAAACCTTAGTGGATATAGACAGACTTCTATGAATTAATTGTCAGATTTCACATAATACACCTATTTGTCCTTCAAGGGAAGAGATTCTCTGATCTCAAAACAGAGAAATTCACAGATTTCACAATGGCGTCTATTGCCGCCCACTAGGTACAGATTAACACTTCCTGCTCCAAATTATTGTTAACTAGCGACCCGCCCGGGCTTCACACGGGTAGTACAAAACCTTCACAAACTATACACCTAAACCTGCCTATTAAATCACTCTGTCTATTCGTGAAAACCGCATGAAAATCCGTTTAGTAGTTTTCGAGTTTACCGCGAACAGACAGACAGACGCGACGGGGGACTTTGTTTTATAATATGTAATGATGATATTTTGTACATATGGTCATATGTACAAAATGGTATATGGTCTATGGGATAACTCGAAGATATTCAGGCGAACGCAGTGGGCATAAAATTTTTTTTATTGAAAGTATATATTTTACCATTTCATAATTAACAAATAAACAGAGTTTTAGTTAAATAGAGCCAATATTATTTTAATATTCTAAAACTTATAAACTAAACTATCTGTATCTACATACTAAACTCATTACAATTTTACTCCTTAACAACATTATTACATACTTACATCATGATTCTATTCTTTAATAAAATAAATAATATTTATATACCGACGTTTGCTTCTACGAATTCCACCTTATTACAGAACTAACGAAGCTATTATTCTCAAGATTATCACGTGATACGTTACTATTGGATATTCAATACGCAGACTCCTTGCTTGGTTGGTAACCCGGTCGCTACAAGGAACTAATTTTACATCCAAACGAGATTATTTCACATAAACGTAAAATAATAGACTGTACGAGAGTGGAATACAGATAAACAACCTAAGTTCTATACAATAATATGCATTAACTTTTTAAATGTGTGATAAGGTAGCTTTTAGGAATGCCATTTAAGAATGAGATCGCATCTTCAGATTATTATAATATATAGAAATCGTTTTTTTTTTCTTAATTTCTTGTGAGTTTAGTTTTTATATTATGTTTATGTTGGCGACTTACGTTCACGGATACGATATTTTTGTTATTTTTATAGTAATGTTAATGTTTTTGAACCGTAAATACTATGCCGCCATAAATTATAATATATTTATATAAGTCGGCTTTGTTTCTTGAGGCGTCAGTTTGACTTTAAGACTCTTTTTCTTGAGGTATTTAAATCCACTATGGGTTATGCTTGTTGTACAGTCATAGAACTGTCGCTGTTATACACTTCTGAATTATCAATCACGTTTTACGAAACCTTCAAGAGAAAATAACAAAGAGCAAGTAGAATAAGTCCCTTATCTGAGAATGAAACGGAATGTCTTCTTTAGGAACTCTGGCATTGCAAATTACTGAAGAAAAATCATGACATTTTCTGTAATTTTCTGTAGAAGTAAATGTACTTTTAGTTGAACAAGGCACATTTATTGATAAAGTTGCACATTTAAATTAATTTTAAATTATATTATTATAGGTATAATAGCAGCGATAGCGAAGACTGTTGGACTGTCACGCAGAGATCTCGAATTCGATCCCAAAGCGCGCATCTCTGACTTTTCGAATATTATGTGCATATTAAATAGTTAAATATCGCTTACTTTAACGGTAAAGGCACAGATCGTGAGAAAACTTGCATGTCTGAGAGTTATCCATAATGATCTCGAAGATATGTAAAGTCTGCCAACCCGCACTGGACAGCTTGGTGGACAATGGTCTAGCCCTTCTCACACTGTGAATGACCCGTGCCCAGCAGTGAGACAGTTTAATACAGGGCTGATATTTTTAGTTATTATTTTATAGTTACGAGGCTATATATAGCTGTTTATTTAGTCTGACATCACGCAGATACCTATGCACGGTTTTTGATTCGGTTCTCACAGATCAGTTATATTCAACTTAAAACTAAAATTTCGTTAAGTTGGACCGTAGATAAGGTGTATTATGCTATCCAATTATATGGCGGCTGCTAGTTTATTATAAAACTTTATATCCAGTATTGATACGCAATAAAGAATTAATGTTTTTTTCTATATATATATATTGGCCTTTGCGTCTATTTCAGACGATTTATGGCGTTATATCTGAGAGACATCGTCTCTGGTGGCTAAATAAACCGATGCGAGAACGACATTCTCTACCACAGGTCTGGCATGAGAAGTTTGTGGTGGTTGGTGCCGAGCGACCTTGATGGCGTTTCTGTCTTTTGTCAGCAAGAGCTCCGAACCAGGCCTCATCGCAAAATTTGCGACCCTCCAAAACACGTTTTCGCCAATCCGTCCGCTTTTCAGCGAGCTTCTCCCAATCGCGGTGGTCAATTTTAAAAGCGGCCATGTCTCGCTTGGCGCAGTCCTTAAAGCGAAGCAACGGTCTCCCAACGTCTCTTTTTGCATTCGCTACTGCACCGAGCATAACACGTCGTGGTAGTCGGGAGGGTTCCATCCTGTGCACGTGCCCTAACCAACGCAGTCGCCTCTGTTTGAGAAGCGCGGTCAAGCTAGGCAGCTGTGCGATTTCTAGGACCCTCTCGTTGGTGACCCTGTCTTGCCATGACATATCTAAAATCTTGCGGAGGCAACGCATATAGAAGGAATTGATACGACGTTCTTGTTTTGCATACGACGTCCAGGTCTCAGCTCCGTACAAGAGTATACTTAAGATGGAAGCCTGAAAGACGATCATCTTGGTCTTTCTTGTCAATTTATTATTATACCATACTCTTGCACTAAGCTTCCCGAACATGGTCGCCGCTCTGCCGATACGAACGTCGATCTCTGCGTTAAGCGAGAGATTATTCGACACGGTCGACCCTAGGTAGCAAAACCTGTCAACTACCTCCAACAGCGTGCCATTTAGAGTTATTGATGGAGCCACAGTTGTGCCTTGTGCCAGCACAACTGTCTTTTTTGTATTAATAGACATGGCAAACAGAGAACATGCCTGAGAAAATTTGTCCACCATTGATTGAAGCTCTATTGCGGAATTAGCTACAAAGGCTGCGTCATCGGCAAAAAGGAGACTGTCGACGAAAAGGTCCTCTCGGTTTCTCTTAGATTTGAGGAGGGAGATGTTGAATAACTTTCCGTCTGTCCTCGTATATAAGTGAATACCCTGTTTGGCGTTACCAAAAGCTGTGCGCAGTATAAGAGAGAAGAATATTCCAAACAGGGTAGGAGCCAAAACGCAACCTTGGCGTACTCCTCTGCAAACGTCAAACGGCTCAGATGTGCTACCGTTGTACACTACCGCACCTTTCATATCCTCGTGAAATGATTTGACGAGGCTCAGGACTTTAGGAGGGCATCCAATGCTCTCCAGTGCCGAGTACAGACCCTCCCCGCTGACCGTGTCGAAGGCTTTGTTAAGGTCAACAAACGCCACAAGCAGAGGAGTCTTTTGCTCTCTACACTTCTCTTGTAACTGACGAAGCGTAAAAATCATATCCACTGTGGACCGCTGGGAACGGAATCCACACTGTGCCTCAGGATATACGCGATCTGCAAGTTTTTGGAGTCTAGACAGAACGACTCGGCCGAAAAGCTTGCCAACTATACTCAAAAGAGAAATGCCACGGTAACAGTTACAATCGCCGCGATCTCCTTTCCCTTTGTATAATGTGACGATGTTAGCATCACGCATGTCCTGTGGCACTTCTCCCGCTTCCCAGCACTTACAAAGTAGATTATGCAGTATCGGTCTCATGCACTGGAGCTTTATTATTTCGGCTTGGGTGCCATCACCGCCGGGACTCTTGCCGCGTTTAAGCTGTTTAACAGCCTTGATGAATTCCTCTACAGTCGGTGGGTCATCTAGCTCACTCAATACATCCAGTTTGGGCGTGCATTGAGCAGCCTCTGCTTGTAGGTATATAGGACGTGAGTAGAGACCTGTGTAGTGCTCGACCCAACGATCGAGCTGTTTTTGGCTATCTGTGATGATAGCACCGTTTGCGTCCTTTAGAGGGGCCGTCTTCTTAATAACAGGTCCTAGAGCCCGTTTGATACCCTCGTAAACACCACTAATGTCTCCTCTGTCTGCACACATTTGAATTGCATTACCGAGACTCGACCAGTATAAGTTCGCAAAATATCGGGTTGTCGGTCTCTAGACAGGGAGAGATGCGGTGCCTTAGAGCAGCATTACGCTTTGAGTCCAGCAAGGGTTGTAGGTGTTCAGCATTTTCTGCGAACCAGTCCTGTGACTTTGTTTTCAGTTGACCGAAAACATCACTGGCGCAATCAGTCAGTAGTTTTTTGACGTTGTTCCATTCGACGCTTATATATGTATTAGCGTCCCAGGCATCAAGTTCTGCGGTAGCCATACGCTCAAATTTTCGGACTTTCTCGTCGTTCCTGATATTAGAAAGGTTTATCTTTCTTCTACCTGGCATTTTGGACGAATAAATCTTCTTGTGAGTGATAGCCACGCGCGCTGCCACAAGAGAGTGGTCGGTGTCGCAATCGGCGCTATGGAAGGTACGTGTATGGAGAATTTCACGAAGATCCTTAGTTCTGGAAAGTACTACATCTAGCTGATGCCAATGGCCGGATCGCGGGTGTTTCCAGGAAACTTTACGGGTCATTTTGCCCTTGAAATATGTATTGGTTACACATAACCCGTGCTCCGAGCAAAACTCTAGTAAGCGTTGGCCGTTGTCGTTCATGTTGCCAACTCCATGGTAACCAATACAACTTGGCCAAGCGGAATGATCCCGACCGACACGAGCGTTGAAGTCACCTAAAATATAGAGGTGATCGCCACTGCTGACATTTTTAACTGTCTCGGCTAGTTGAATGTAAAAACGATCTTTAGACTCGTCCGAAGATGTTAGAGTCGGAACGTAGGCAGAGATAAGGGTAACAAACCCACAACTGCTATTGAGCCTTAAGACCATTATGCGCTCCGAAATCCCGCGAGGGCTCTCAATGGCGGATAAAATGTCGTTTCGGACCGCAAAACCAACTCCATGCTCGCGAACATCAGTAGAGTCTTTTCCTTTCCAGAAAAATGTGTATAGGGACTCGCGCAGTGAACCTTCGTCGGGTAGTCTGGTTTCTTGCAAGGCACAAACCGAGATGTTTAATTTATTTAATTCTACACCGATTACAGCAGTTTTGCGCAGGTCTTGCGAGCTGCATACTTGTGAGCCTCCACAGGTATTCGGGAGGCCTGTCCTCATAGTACGGACATTCCATGTTGCAATGCGCATGGATTGGAGGCGCGAAGTTTTGCACTGCTTTCTTTTATCAGTAGGTGTTATAAATAACGGTACCAGCCATCTAGCCAAAAGCTAGTGCTCCCTACACCCTAAAGGAGCAGACCAGCGCCGGGACGGAACGATACCTTACTGACCGAGGGCTGCCCGGCTTGAAGCGGGCGGTAACCGAACATTGGACCTTCGATGGGCCCTCCCACTGTCGAAAGTGACCCCTAGCGTCCACACTTACGCCCATATGTGTAGACTTATAACTGGTAACTGCCACTTTCCGTGTTGTTGACCACGCAGCAGAACTTACATGGGTGGAGTGACCTCTCCACAGACATAACACCGCCTGGGACGGGGTTAAGGAAACGCAGTGTTGCCCAGGACCTGCATTACCCTCTCGGCCTTGCTGGCTGATCCCACAGGAAAGGCAAGCCAATACATGTGGAGCCAGGTTGGCTGCAGGGGTCTGCCGCTAATTTCGAGTTGTGCTCTACTTGCGCCTATCGGAGACTCCATTCCGGGTTGAATTTCGGAGTTTTCCTTCTCCTAGATGGGTTGCAAACCGATGCTTAGAGGCCCATCTCCCCTGTAAGAGCGTAAGGTCGAAAATTTACGCCCATGGACTTCAGTCGACTCTTACGACACCTCTGTCCTTTGGTAGGGGGTGGTGCTATTCTAACGCCGGACACCACACGGCGATGTTGATGTTTTCTATAACCTATATACAAACAAACAACGAAAAGTGACAATAAAAATGTCAGCAAATGTAAATTCATACGTTTTCCTCAATTTTTAATATTTATTTATTTGATTTTGGTTATGGGCAAGCACTAGTTAATTGGACTAGGCGTTATTTGGCAAACATCCGTAGTGATATATTATTCATTGGAAAAGTAACCGCCAATGTTTCTCAAGTTGCCAAGGATTGTACCTAATAGAAATAGGTTGACAATACTGGTCATGTTTGATGTAAGACAGAGAGAAGTCCGAGTGTGAGTTTATAGCTCCTGTATACGACTCGGGTAACTTGCATAATATGTTAAAGTACTTGCGCGGGTTGTACGCATCATGCTATATCGATGCGAGCCACCCGCTTAGGTAGCCTGTATGATTAACATGCGCATGTAGTCCGCTGTAAACTACTAGTATCTATAGTAGCTGGCGCATGTAGCCCGCATCAACAATATCATCAGCTTTAAAAACAATAAACTAAAGGATATATGTTATTCTAGGGATAACAAGCAAGTATATGTTCAAATAACGGTTTCGCACCATTGCGACATATTTAATAAACAGTATTTCGACACAGTTCTGACCTCTTGAAGTAAACTGGTTATCTAGCGGTACAAATGACGCATCGGCCTTTACCAACTGATACGTTTTACACATTTTAGTGTCATATTAGCCAATTAAGTTAGTGTTGAACTAAATTAAAATACTAGATGCATACTACAAGTATGCGTTGAATGATGAATCTTGATAAAGTCTGATTTAAATTTAGTGTTAATAGTACAACTACATAATTATGTTAAATATTTTAATTTATACAGTGCTAATAGGCTGGTTGATAGTACGGCAAATTAATTTACTTTTATTGTCTAATCTAGACGAATTAGTGGTGAGTTCGCTACCACTAACATGCTGAACGATTTGTGTTTGGTTCCGGATTTTTTTAATTAATGCCGTTTTAGGTAACATTGTGTTTATTATTAAAATTAATGCTCTTAATGATCTAAAAGAATATTGTTTTGTATTCTTTAATAACGGTATTTCTTGTCTAGTGGGTAATGTAATTAAAAGAATAAGTCGAATGGTCATAAAAATCTATATTGATCTTACTTTGAAGAATACACGCTTGATCTAGTATTTCGGTACCTTTTTCCAGTAATATGGTTAAAAGAATAGGATCCGCGTTTTTCTATGTGATTCTCATAGCCTTGAAGAAGCTCGTAACACTAGAGCTTAGCTTGTAGACTGTCACAGGCTTAGGTGCATTTGAAAACACTATAATTAATGTAAGAAGATATTATACCTATATTAGGTGCTTTGTATAAAACCTATATGCCAACAGTGCTATGCGACAGCGCGAATCTGATTAATTATTTTGTCGGTGTAGTATTAAAAACCTATTAACAATTAACGGAGTATTTCCAAAAAATATTCACAGTTAGTAAACCACTTAATAGCAGAATTATTGTCATAATATTGTCTTCTATTTACGCGAATATTATTCATTGAAATCAAACTGCCATATACGGATTTTATCGCGTTGTTTATTTGACACTTTATTACAAAATTTTGGAAATTTTTACACTACTAAGTACTACTATTAAACTTTACTAATTTTTAAGCTAATTAAATTATTATTAAACTATTTAGATTTAATTTATTTTTACACTTTCCCCGACGTTTCGGTTGCTTTTCAGCAGCCATGGTCACGGGGAGACTAAGAAAATCCGTATATGGCAGTTTGATTTCAAAGAATTATTGTCGATAGATTAAATGTTACGTAAATAAGGTGCGAACTACTTTTCATAAAGGCAAAATATTTTAATGGTATAAAATAAGAAATATATATATTAAGTGCCTAAAATCGTAAGTATATGCACAGTAGTGCAGGCATGAGGGCATTACAACTACCGATTGTGAGATTTCGGGACAAGCAGAGTATTATTGGGATTTTCTTTCATGAAAGTCTTAGCAGATTGCTGAATTTTTGAAGTCTGGCCGATGGAAGGTAAGGTCTAAACTCTTAAGCCTAACCTTTATTTATGGAACTAATATATTCCTTAGATAGGAATATACCGGTCCCATAAATAAATTGATCCGTTCCGATATCCCGTTTTGTAAGTAATGTCACATATCAAGATTGCCATTTACAACTTTTGATCTTCAAGATATATCCAAAAGTTGGATCGTACAAAGCTCTGTATTTGATGCTCTCAACGCATAAGTACACTTTGCCGATATGTTTATTCGCCATTCGGAGCTATTCCAATGCTTGTTATACATGAAAATAGCGATACCATAAATAGGGCTAAAATACAACAATATGTAATGTCTTCTTTTATTAAATAAAACGCGTGTATTTTAAGGATATTTGTAAAGGTACTTTCATGTTTATTTTTAATAGGAATTAGCTTTTGCTCACGGCTTCGCTCGCGTAAAAGAAGCCTAGATTATGTTAGTAACACTGTTTTTTTTTAAATAATGTATTGCTTATGTTACTCGGTGATAATATAGCTTTCTAATAGTAAAATAATTTTAGAAACGGTTAAGTAGTTTTTATTTAAATCGTCACAAACAAACAAAAATTAAATATTTCCTCTTTATAATATCAGTATAGATAGTATAGTTCAAAGGGATTTATTACAGTGAGATTTTGGATTATGTTGTACATGTTCTGGAGAAAAGTTAGGGGTTTGTTATTGCCACTGGCAGAAGGGTTAGTTAATGTTAATTGGTAAGTTTTGTTTATGAACTTTGACAATGCTAACGATATACACAGCTAAGCCACTACTAACTACCTACTGCTATAGCATTGTACATTAATAGACAACTTAATAATGAATTTATTATTGTTCAGTAAGTAACATGTGAAGATATAGAGAGAGAGAGCGAAATATAACAGAGGTCAAGCTTTGCATAAATCACAGGGTTTGCCACCATATGTGGCTAACGTTGTGAACCACTGACCCTGAAACAGGTTAATGTCATTGTAAGAGCATCGTGAAAATTTCTCAACTAGCAGATAAATAAATTAAATCTTTTTATAAAGCAAAATTTTAATCTTTACATAATTATTTACTCACAGTACATATAGATCAGATTTCCTCAAAAACCCTCAATTTATTTTTTATCTAAAGTTTATTCGGTGACGTAAGCCATAAAAGCTATTGATGTGACTTATGAGTCGTCAAACTAATTCTCTCTTAAACCGAATATTTCACGTGCACATAGGCTAGTACTAGCGCTGTAGGGCTTTATTAAATGACATTCAAATCTGTGATCGTTTTTGGCCAGCCTGGTCGTTAAGCATGCAATTACACGTAGTTTCCTAGTTTGTATAAGTTTACTTTATAAAATCTGTTTTATAGAGTTGAGTTGGATTTTATATTACAAGCAAAAGACCAGAAAGTGGTTTATTATTAGTGTCAGTTTATTTCTATAGAAAAATATTTATTTAATCCTATTAAACTATTTATATAAATTTATACTATCTTAACTATAGTCCGTTTCAAATACGAAGTCCTATTTGACAGATGATCGTTGAACAGCAATAGTGAAGAAACCGTTTCAGTCAACACATCACGAAATTGATTACCGATTAACTTTCGAAACAAAATGTAATCATCCGTTTAAAATCTAACAAGAAATTATAGAAACAGAAAAACAAAAAAGGAGTTAATTCAAGATTGACCGAAAGAATAGTTACATCAAAGTTATATATATAACTTGTAAAAAAGATCTGGGCTTATCCTTGATTGATTTCTAGTATGACGTACTTACTCCATATTTAGTATAAGGGTGAAATAAATGTGATATATCAGATATTGATTGGCAGGACGGCTACCCTTTAAAAACAAAGGGATATTTAAATCATACGTCCAATATCGCATCTTCAAATCCATTTTTTGATAAAGAAAATATATTAAGGCTTTGCATAATGGGACGTACGTTACGTTGCAACCTAGTAATAAATAATACCTAATACAAATTTACAAAAGTATTTCTCAGACACTTGTTTTTACCTCGAATTATTTAGATTTTATCCGATTCAAACTGTTGCGTCACTATGACTAAAAGTGAAAACCAATTTCTAGTGCGTAACCATGGTATTGTACTAAAAAGTTAATTCATTTTGAAGTTTAAATTATTTAAGACTAATGTAAATAGAAATTATTAGTTGATTATGTTTGTGAAACAATTACATCAGCTTTTGTATGGAATCTAATTATTTTTAAATAGTCTTTAGTACCATAAGTAATCATTGTTTATTTTAGCAATTTATATGAAATGCGCAGAGCTACGTGCTATGAAGTGTCAAAAGGGACTTCGTATTTGAAACAGGCTATACATAATATATACATAATATAACGACTTTATCTCCGCAAAGGTAGGCAAAGGTCAGAGAGATAGCTGGCGAAACGTAGACATATGATAAAATATTCACGTTTCACCAACTTTGGTTTAAATTCCCACATAATAGAGGCGACCCTATTGGTGTTTGTCGAGCACAGATCCAGTATCAGTACTACTACTAAGAACTTCTTGACAGAAACCCAATAACTTATTGTCTGACCATATATGGTGTAACTTCATCTTTCACTAAGCGTTCATCATAACCATCGAGCGTTTTTATAAAAGGCTTCTCTTTGGCCATAATCCTTTTTGGCACCGCATATAATGATACCTTCAGCTTTTCTTATTCGTCGTACACGTTAATGGTGACTCGGACACCGGAGGCCGATCTTCAGATTCTTGACATGTAGACACGGACACGACATCAGACATATCGTATCCAGTTTCAATCGATTATATCGTTGATCTCGTGAAACCAAACATTCATATTAGCATTTCGGTGTCGTGAAGCTATTGGGTATGCATTACTTGATTCAATAGACATTAATTCAAAATCTTCTGTTGTATTATCAAACAAGATAGTCCGGTATACATTGTTCTGGGCGATAAGTGGCGCACAAAGGTGCCACTGATGTGCGCCAGCATTGCTTGCTATTGTTATGTAATACCTTTTTACGCAAATATAATAATACTAGATTTAGCACACGGCTTTGCTCGCGTTAATGTAGATTTGGAAATATATATCTATCCATAATGATCGGTCGTGAAACTGTAGCAAACAAACTCACATTCACATTTATGATATTAGTAAGGATTATATATTTTTTAATAATAGCTTATATATATTTCTTATGTTTTATATTTCTTAACTTATATTATTGTCAATTAATATGCGAAAACAGTGCGAATATCGAACGCGAAACCATGCTTTTTTGTGGACGACTTTCAATTAATTCTGGTACCTATTTAGATACGCGTTAGCGCTTAATATTTAATACTTATAAAATGGGCCAAATTAAGGTTGTTATCGTCTGAGACTCGTTTTATATCACCCGTATCAAACAAGTTTACAATTCACAGTAAGCCGGATTAACTTAATTTCAATGCATGTTTTTGTAGAACAGGCTTTCCAAATTAACTAATTTGAAAAATTTTGCGAATATGTGGTATATTTGCAAAATTTTATCACTAATAATCAATGGCAACGCAAAGAACGTACATCTTGGTTCGATACAAATTACTATATATCAATCAAAATATATTATTTTGTAAGAAGCAAACGGCGATCAATGACATTCAGTTACTGAGAGCTTTCTCAATAATATTATGTAACATTATCCTGTGCCTTAAACGTAAACTTTTTGCAGTATTTCCACTTGGCAACCAGCAGCGACCCAGTAATTAGTTCATATTACATCTATTAGGAAGTTAGTACGCACAGAAGCATAGCGAGCCGGGCGACTCGTGTAGATATCTACCAAGTTACATAAGTTGGTAGGCACTATTACGGCCCTGCAATAAAATATCCATTGAAACTATACCTCGGTTCCCATTTTGTAATTTAAAGTGCAATTATAATGAAACAAATTAATTGGAACATTTATTTTAATATTCTATCACATATTCATTTTTAAAAATACTTTTCATTGCTGTGTAATTATAATAAAACGATTACAATTATGACTCATCTTTTAATGTATTTTGTACAATATTATTTTATCGACAACGCTGTACTTACATTTAATACACTTTTAGCATAATAAATGTATTGTATAGATAGCAGGTTTTAATGAAATTATAATGTACCTTTGATTACTGGCGCAGTAAGTGACGTCATGAAATGCTTGTGAGATCGGTCTTCAGAGCAGTCGTCAGCAGGCTTTGTGCATCTCATACAAAAGTCACGCGTTAGTTAGTGAGGAAAGAGTGAGTCGTGTATAACAGTGTGCCATAGTAACTTGCCCCACACCGAGAACATGTTGATCAAAAGCTCAATACAAACTTGTGCCGGCGATACGACTCTGTAAAGTTCCCGGATCATGCGTATGAGCACGAACCTCTATTTATTTATTGTAAAACCACCGTGCTCGGTCTTTCATTTACCGCAGCGTACCCTTTGCCGTCGTTCACTTACAGAAGGCACAACTTTGCTATTTAGTCCACAGGTTCTATTAATTACGACTGCTTATACGATATACGTGTTTACCTCATAAGCATACCCAGTATTTCATTTGATTTTTGCTTATACGGAACACTTCTTTAATTGATTTTCAAAGGAATCACATATGTACATATAGGAGCATAAACAAATCTATGTAAAGTGTTTGTTATATTTGTACGTCATGGTAGGTGCCGCTAGAAACTTTGCCTGAGTGGTATATGTGCATGAATATGAGTTAGAAAAGCCTTTTCTATAACTTTTGTAAGTTTTGTAGATATACAGATATACACATTAAAGAATTTATTATCTTTACCTCTGTTTTGTAAACCTATTGATAGTCTAAAGTTAAAAGTAATTACCGGCGCGTGGCTGTACTGAATATATGGCAAGGAATAGGAGGTGTAGATGTGTAAGTCTCCAAAACTCTATTAAGATGTCATCAGAATCCAAACATGGTCAAGTTCTGGGTGCTATCCCAAGGTCAAAAGTAATAGATATTAATTATTCTTTGCCCCTTCATCTATCTCCGTACAAGAACTACGTAATTTGACCGCTCCTTGCCAACCTGAAGAAAGAACAATCATAGTTTCGCATTTAATATCAAGATTTTCAACTAAATAGGTACCAAACATGTGAGATAATTGTCGTGTCCCTCAATATCAAAGTAGTTATGTATACCTATGTCATATAATCAATCATCATCTACCGTCTAATTGGATACGTGTTACAAGCGACGAAGCATAGTATCGGTCGTGATACAGCGGACTGTGTAACAAGCTTTGATTGAAGAGCATGACGCTTGCGTCATGCCCTCCAAAACTTAGCTTACAACTTTATATAAGGCTGAACTCCAGCACTTAAAAGGAATCCCGTTTATTTCTGTTGACTTCGTTTCCCGCCAAAGTGAATTTAGGAAAGTATCGCTAAACGCTGGTAAACATTCAGAGTTTGAACATTTGTTTGTGAGGTAAATCCCGGCCGCTCCACTGAATGTATGGTTTGTAACAGTGTTTAAATAAGCAGGCTTATCTATTCGTTAGTTTTATCTTTGTATGTTCCGCATGACTTTGGAGGGAAGTTTACAATTTTATTTATGTTATGATGTTTTAGGAAGAATGACTGGTTTGGGTTTTTGGATTACAAGGACAGTGCATCAGTTCCAGTCTTGTAGCTTTGATCTCCAAATGGGGCAAAAAAATTGTGATCGGGTGTACTTGCATGTTTTATTACTTTTGAAGGCGTTTTTGGACTTTGGCGAAACAAAAATTATTTCTAATGCTCGTAATCTTAGGCAAGTGTCTACGTGCATGTATTGCAATTAAGGGGAATACTGCTGTTCGATAAGATTCGCCTGAAAAACTGACTAGTGTATGTAACCACCTATTTTTATCTGTATTTGACATTAAATAAATATACATTATTATGCTAATTTTAACGCCGTCATGCGTTGGTATGTTTATGTAAAGCCACGAATGACGTAACTTACGATATTTTATGAACTAACCACATGTTAATAACGTCAACGCAGTCAAGTGTCGAACGGAATTAACATTACGTATTCGAATGAAAGCACCTAAAGTGTGCCAAACGCATAGACTTAGAATATACAAGACAAACAATGTCATATGAAATGTGTAACAAAAAATAAATACACATGTGTGAGGGCAATAGTGTTGTCACAAATCAGTATAATCATTACGTCGATAAACTAGTGTTTCTGACGGTTTCACTTGCATGAATTTCGATTAAATAATCATCTATAGGGCTTAAAAGTAATAAATAAATGTTATTAATCATAACATGATATTGTATTAATGTACTAAAATAGCCATTGCCGTTAATATCGAATATCGATACTTATGACATATATATATTCCTAAAACTAACTAACTTATTTACTAACTACTAAATAAGTAATAAAATATAATATATAATGCCTAAATTAAAACATTTAATGTATAATTTAAATATAATGGCAATCACTTTTAAATGTAAATTTTAATATGTGTCATTAGTGTCATTACATATACAAGAAAAAAGTAAAAGACATTAACAATTCTATAAATAGTTTATTGCTATTCTCTAATAAAAATTATTAAACAAAGAAGCTTAAAAATATTAGGCTAAACTAAACAAGATTATTCTCAATTTAAGGCAACATTTAAACTTTAAACACAATTATACATATATCGATGCCATTGTTGGATCATGAATTCCATATAGAATTCATGATCCAATTGTATTCTTGTTCTAATGTGTTAAACACATTAGAACAAGAATAATAATATTGTTAAAAAGGAAACAGTTTAAACATCAAGCGAATCCTATAGTTTCGCATATGAATTGACAACTATCAAAATGGAAAGTGGAATTATCTATATAAATAAATTGGAAACATTAATTTATTATTTACTGTCCCCTGAATATTATAGTCTTATTTAGGTAGTAGCCTGTAGTATTATACAGTTCCTTAACGACTGCATTGAAATCAAACAGAAGTTTATTTAATCTTTTTGTTTAAGCTTTTCAATTTTTTATCAGTTTATTTTTGATGACATTTTATCCTGTAGCTTGCAATACTTTGTTATGAGCTTCTTTTTCCTCGGAATCAGTGCTTGATTTGAAGGACCACCGACGGTGGTAAGATATCTCTGTATACGTAAGAATAGGGTTTTTGATTTCAATTGGACCTGTACGAAACCTAATTTAATTTGTAATACCAGTGTCTAGTGGTAATAACCACCATATACTCGGCATCATACTTACGGGTACAAATTCAGTAGCCACTGAGTCTTTCACACACGTCAAAGACACGACACGTCCGTGACAGAGACACGTCCTTGTTTCCCTTGTATAAAGCAATTTAAATCAAAGTGTTTACTACATATGGTAGAATTTTTATGTGGAAAATTTACCCCTATCCAGTGTCCGTAACCATTTTTCACGCAATAAAGGATTCTTAGGTATTTTGATATAACATCAATATGTAATCAAATACAATCCACATAATATTGTATTGATTAAGTATCCTAACACTATGCAACAAAACAATATATTTTAAACATATTAAATGTCAAGACATCTTGGTAAAATAAACAAACATATGACTATCCCTAAAATTATCTGGATTATAAATATATAATTTCTTAAGTTATTGGAAAGCAGCTAAAAAAAGCGGGTGTAGAATATATGTGAAGTATATGAAAAGTGTAAAATTAAATAATTTCATGGTTTCAATATTAACTAAAATTAGCGTATTTAAATAAATCGCGGTAAAATTAGTAAAAAGTAGTTTAATTTCGATTTGCACTTGCGTAAATGTAGGACAATATTTTTCTTCTTGTACTTCACTTTGTATTCATGTCACCAAAAATAGCTGATGACGTTATCAAATATCGATACTCATGACGTCAAGCTTTGTCAAGCCCTATCGTAAAAAAATATTTATAAAATGTACTCGAATTCTCCTCTTAATCTTTATTCTACACTGAATTATAGTAATACGTGTGAAGCAAATAATTAGATCTATAATTTAAATTGATATATTTGTCAATTTATAATATAAAATCACCAAAATATAAATATCAACAATGCAATGAAAATTTTCATAATTCACCTGTAAAACTTGGATTTACAGGGGTTAGTTATCACGTCCTGTCACGTCACATTCACGTACTGAACGAGATACCATATTAGCAAATCTAATTGATAATATTTTATTGTATTTTATACTATTAATGCGAAAATTTATTTCACCGTACAAATGACCGTTATGCAATGGGCGCTTGCTCGCAAAAATTATGTCATATGGATATTTATTTGACTATCTCTTTTCCACCCCAGTAATTTATACTTAATCTGGACTTCTCGCTCTAACATTTCGTTGGTCTTTGAGTGTAGCGAAAATATTCTAAATCTATGACCAAACGTGTAATAATGAGTTATATGTAGAAGACGCTCGGATATTTTATAGAGTTATGTCAACTTATACGGCAATGTAGACAGACAATACGCATGGTATAAAAATCTCAATAACTGGGTTTAAGTTATACTCATAAAATTTATATTAATCAATAACATCAATAACTATTTTTGTATGCCTTTAAAATTGCTATAAGGAGAATGATCATTGAAGTAGGCAGATGTATAAGATACTTACATTATAATAGGTACGTACCTACCTATCACTTAGCGTTCATTTCTAAATAAAGAAATCTGCGAAGTGCACTACCGATAATCGATCTCACGAACATTTTCTAAATTCAATAGTGTAAAACTGAAAACGTATAGGTACGGAAGAACTTGGAAAAGATTACCAGAATAATTTATAAAAACATTTTAACTCTTTCTTTGCATCGATATTTCTTTAAAGGTGAGGTCTTAAAGGTTCAGTGTTTAAAAATAAATTGCTTGCTAGCACTTAAAAGTTTCTTCGATTTAATTTGATAACGGTGATATAGTATCTACATTTAATATTCAGATTTATCTGAACTCAAAATACTGGTACCACATCCTGAGCAACTCCCAACTCCGTTATCATTAGAATTGAGTACATAAGATTTGACAGTTATACAATAAAAATACTTATGTATATGCTAACTAAGATAGCTCAAGAAGCATTAAAAACATAAAAATCATGTATGCAAAGTTGTAGTAGTTTTCTAACTCGGTTCAAGTATTTATAGATCACTCTTTTTCTTTACGGGATCGATAGTACGCCGTACTAATTGTCGGTAGGCAACACAACTCGCATCAAACGCTTCTAACAAACACTATTGTGCAGTTTGAAAGAATTTCATACAATTATCCGCTGTATAAGATAAATGGATTGTTTGTCCGTGCGCGTTTCCGCACGCGCGCACGTGCTCGTTAGCTCGCCACCTAATTGTCGGCGCACGCGCTTGTATTATCACGTCCACAAAACTAGCTTACCTTCAACCACTACTGGCAACACATTCATTTCTTTAACTCTCTTTGCTACGTAGGGATTTTCCACCTGTCTATATTCTGTCAATATTTATTTTCATTTTAAAGTTTTGTTCTGCTATTGTTTGTTGGCAGTTGAAACAAAGGCGAAGACTGTGTACATTTACCTATTAACGAACCAATTACTATATGTGATATGAGCATTAGTCCACAATATAAGTGAGTGGGAGTAAATCCCTTGATGCCAAGACAAAACTTCACGCAGTATGAGGCAGAAGGCCATATGAATTCCATTGACGCACTGATGCCACCTACATGCAAAATATTAACTATGAGTTTCTATCGCTAAGCAGCTTTACTGATTTCAATTAAATAGCATAGAAAAGGGAAAGACATAAGCTACTTTTTATAAACGCGAAAAAAGTCTAAGGTAACAGTTTACTAACATTCACATGACACTCCGTTAGCGTGAAAGTAAGTAGTAAAGATCATATTTAAAAGTTTAGAAATTAAGTAAGGACCAATACCTATATTTAATAGCAGGATAACAGTGACAAGCTGTAATACAAGCTAATTTGATTGCAACGTCGTAATATACCTAATACCTGCTAGTGAATATGGACTCTTCGTTTATAGGAAAAATTACAAATTTATTTGGTATTTTCAAAACATATCTATATGTATATCAATCAATAATACGAAATATTTTTGTACTTAACTAAATATTTTAGAAACACTGCAACTTGTACTTCTTTGTAGGTAGGCTTATGGTGCATGTAGATTTACATCAATAATTCTACGAACGGACTCGGAAACATTTTGTCCACTAGTAAAAGTTAAGTATTTTATTTAGCACTTATTAGCATTATTTATTATAAAGCCTGCATCGCGGACATATTCACATAATAGAAACAAATAATACCCAAAATAGAAATAACTTGTTTTTATAACTTTTGTCCTGTAGGGATATTTAAAGGATCGGATCCACAAAGCTCGGCTTAATGGCAGTGACGAGATGATCGCTTAAATTACTGCACCGTCTATGCAATAGTTACCAATTAGAGGTATCATTGCGTTGAAATGCTAAAATCCCAAACGCATAACTCTCTGGTAAAGAATAAAAACACTAAAGAAAATATTACGTAAATACAATACAGGCCTCTTCGAAAATCCTGTGCTGTTTACCACAGCTGTTCTGTAATTGTACAGCACATAGAAGCAAAGTTTTTACAGTTACTACTTGCGGCACAATTTTGGCCACGATAAAAGAAACAGTGAAAAGATACGTAAGTTTGAACTTAACAAATTGCAAGTAGCTTTGTAAACAGTAGTTGGAGCCAAATCAAACCTTAGCGAACCAGCTAATGCTTAAAGGGAGCCGAACGTAAATGAAGTTAGCCCTGTCGTTAATCGAGGATCATTGCGGAAGCTCTGGTTGTAAAATCGAATGAATAGAAAGAATCGATTGAGTGATTTAAATTTTTTAATAGTAAATTTGTACCGGTATACTAAACTTTATTTTTTACTATAGCATACATACTATTAGGTATACTGTGATTCAGTTTTATACATGAGCTCTTGTCTATTCTCCAACGAGGTGTTTTGGACCCATCTCTTTTGGTAGGTTGTTGTTGGAATGAGCAGAAATCAATGATCAGAAGATAAGAGCAATGTTAAACTGCAGGCAGCACAAACAAATTATTAATTTTAATTTATTGAAATAGATTTTATAGCACGGGTTGCAGCATTTTATGGCTGTGTTTTAGAGTTACGGGTACAATCGCCACTGGATAAATAAATTTGTAATCCACGTTTAGTTGTCTGGGTGTTCTATATATAAATAATTACCAACAGCCCATGTTTAAAAAAAACTATTCTAATTAGACTTATTCACAAAAAAAGAGAAGCTATCTTTGTTTGTTTGTTTCCTGTAGAGTGCATCTTTTTTAATAATTTTTATTGTCTACCATTTACATAAATGAAAATCCGCAATAAAGTGATCCAACTGGCTAGTTCAAGGTCGCATCTGAAATGCATCGACTGAATACACTCAATACGGTCGTCCGATAGAGAGCGATGAATGTTCCTAAATTATGTGAACACTAAGAATACAAAGTCCCTACATCGCGGCACCTATGAAATAATATCATTAAAATCCTAACTAATAATAATATATATGCGAATGTGAGTTTTTTGTTTATTTGTTTGTTACGCTTTCACACTTTAACGACTCAACCGATCATCATAAAATTGCACATACACGTTGTTAGGTGAACAGGAAACAAAAAAATACATACCATTCATAAAAAAAGGTACTGTTACTAACTTTTTTTTTTTTTTTTTTTTTTTTTACGTGGGGGAATGCTTTGACGCATACCTCTCCGCGGGGCGACGGAGAGGTTATGTCGGGCTCACCGGGGAAAAGATACCCCGGTAATACCGACTAAACCTACCACGGTGTTCCTCGACATAACCATAGACGGCGAGGCCGCGCGAATCGCTTTCACATGCAATCGCGACCCCGCCGTGGTTTCGGCCCGCCGTGTGAAACGGCAGGCCACTGCGCGAAGTATACTGTTACTAACCTAACCTAACCTACATTTACGTAAGCGAAGTTGCAGGCAACATCTAGTCTGCCTGTAAATAAGGCAAGTATTAATACTGTAGGAGATTAGAACGATAGTACTCACCAAGAAACAGAACTCACCGCGATAGCAGTGGGGCAATTATCATCGAGATGCTCTACGCGTTATAACTTAGTGTATATAATATATATATATATATATATATATATATATATATATATGTATTATTATATTAATCAGTGCGTGATGGATGGTAGTGTACACATAATAAGTAAAATGTCGTTGTGCCGAATACAAATAAACATTGAGATTATATGAAAGTGTTTTTTATTTGTACGAGTTCATATACTGTGACACATACTAGTTATCTTAGTCACTCATCCCTCCCGAAACCGACCGCACTTAAGATAGCTTAACCTTACTTACGAACTTTATGTTGATATTGTTAGTATCGTTAGCTTATAATTGATATTGTTACAACCGTCGAGAATATCAAGCAATAATGACATAGATGACTATAATAAAATTCAGCAATCACGACCTAAGTGGGTTTGTTGACGGCAATATCCACAGTATGTAATAGTCACAGTAGAACTACACTAGAATATTACTAAAACCAATGCATTTTCTCATGCTCATGATCTCAAGAAATATTAGAAGTCAAGTAGAAAGTACATTAGATCTTCCTTTTAACAGCGAAGTAAAACATAGTTTATTTACAATTTTAATATGGACAATGGGGCCCATACAACGGAGACCCAGACTCCGAACAAGTGCCTATTTGCTATTTACACAAATTTGTGCTAGATACAAGATAGGATTGGCGCGGAAAGGACGTCATCGGTGCGGTCAAATTGGGTCTTAAATATGTGTGTGAATCTATAAAGCTATTATGGTGTTGAAAATTGGCCAAAAATCGGTTGATGATAATATCATTTTAACTGAAATATAGGCTAGAACATCACTACAATGTACATATTTGGTACTACGTGACCCGGAATAATATTGAGATGATTGTATTCCCTTTTTATTTTGCATTGAACAATAAAAGCCTAAATGTAAAAACGTGACTGATACAAAGTTAAATGTCAATACAATATGTGTATGTACAATATGTGGTACGTACAAATTTCATTGTGTACAGATTTGGCTAAACAATATTTATTAATTATGTGCAATATTACTACGTGTCTTGCCTTTGATACTTTCTTATTTAAAACGCATTTTACTAGAATAAAACTTGAGAATATTTAACAACCAGATGGTTGTTAAATATTCTCAAGTTTTATATTTTATATTTTAGTCGAGAATGCATAAAATTTTTTACAATAATTAATTTTTAAACCACGGTCATACATAGAACTAAAACGATGATGCACGCGCCTCCATGTTGTCCCGTCGCGAGTAAATTAATCTTAATAAGGCTCTCAGTCGCTTCATTCTAAACGTGATGGTGCAAAGCGATGCACAGTCACCTTTAGAATTGAACCACCGACCCTCATCAGGATCTTATAAACGTCCAAGATAAACACATTCAGAGTATTAGAATGGTGACAATGACTGTTTAAACGGTGATAGCTCAATGGTTAAAGAATTAGAGTAACGATCAAGAGGTCGCGACTTCCAATCCCAGCCATTGCACTACCGACGTGAACCCACTCTAACACACAAGCATTCTAGCTTAGCTGGAGATGCTAACATTAGTCTTTTAAAAAAACCTGATACATTCGACTAAATACTTATATATTGCAATACTATGTTATAATTTGTTTGAAGCTACTGAGATGATAATAGATTTTGTACCTACCTACTCGTATCTGACAATAATTGCTTCTTATCGTGATAAATCTTGTACGAGTTACACATTCACATACATTCCAGATGCCAACATTATAAAGATAGACGTTTACATTTACAAGGAAGCAATGCCAAGTTCTGAACTTTTACACTTAAACGTGTTAGATGTAGACCGGATAGTGGCGATTGCTCAAATAATGGCCGCAGCTGCATTATCTGAACGATAACTGTAAATCTGTAGGGACGCCATATCAGCACGCTGAGATTATTTATGATTACCGCCATGAATTGTGTTGCTTGTTTTACTTTCAGTAATAAGTTTATCTTGATTTTTGTACAAATTGTTGTATAAATGTGATAGTAGTTTCGGTAATGTGTTGCGTAATCCTAGGGCAAATAATTTTGTAAACCTTAGTTATTTCGTTTTTATTGCCTCTGGTGGCGCCCACCTGATACTAAGTGAATAGTCACTTCGCCATGGGCCGAGGATAAAAAAGATCCTTAGCTTTGTGGAACTAGTTATAGGCAAATAGAGGAGGTGCCGTAAAGGAAAGAGAAATAGCGTCAACAGTTCTTTTACAGAATGATGATATCAACCGACTTAAGACTGGCAGTGGGAAATACCAATGTAATTTATATAAAGACATCATTACAATGGACAGCACAGGGTGTGCGGCATTGATGGATCAATAAGCCGATGGTCTCGCGAGTCACCTGTATCACAACCGAGCAAGTTACAATCAACCCGCTGACTATAAAACCGTGTGTCTTACATTAATAAAGACTAACGATCACAATATTCTAATGAACAACATACAGTTTTAATGAGCCTCGTTTGTTGATGAACCCACAATAAACAACTTAATAACAGACTACTAATACAGACTAACAGTTGAACTTTTGATTCCAGAATTTCAGCCTCGAATGGCAAACGAAAAATGGTACAACTTTAGATCGAATTATTGTGTAAAAGTTTACGTATGCGGCACAGTGTAAAAGCACCTTGCGTATGCCAGACAAACGTAAAAACTAGTTAGCAGAGTTTACACAAACATCGGGCTTGTTAACTGTAACTTAACTTGTTAATTTTGTTGCGGTGCTCTGTTAACGTTTGTCACAATAGCTACTTCACTCGGCTACGTGAGCAACAAACAGCAAATTCAGTGGCTATCCTCTAACGTAAAAGATGACACAAAATGAACTAAATTGCCACCCGGTAGCATCGGCACAATGTGCGAATGAGCTTCGTTAGGAAAATTATTCTTACATATAAAGTCTAAACAAGGCAATACAAACAATGCTCTAGTATATACCTGCGAGTTATTTTATATGTAACGTACATTACCATAAATAATAATCAACTTGTGAGTTCGAGCTGCATATCGAGAAGAAGTGGAGAGGTTTCGTTTGAGACGGACAATAAAGTCCGATAAACGAGTAGTTATATTCTACAGGATTTCGTGAAATATGGAGCTTGTAACTCTGAATTTGTCGTTGCCGTTCACGTATTAATTTCAAACACTCACACACTTATCCGAAATAGATGCATCATAGATTGTATTGAAATGCATGCGTAAGTAACTGGAATATTACCAAAACTAATTTATATTCTTATTTTATCTCTCAGGAAAGTTACAACGCTGACAAAACTATGTACTTGGCAATAGCCCAGTTACAATGATATTTACACATTGCGTGCCAGTGCCAGGAGTGTGACGTGTCTAGACTGCGCGGCAACTCAAAAGTTGTTATGTAAAAACAATGATATCAAATTTCGAAAATAATTGAGATATATATGTCCCCATGTGCATAAAATTGTGCCTATTAACGATAATATATGATCAAATCTTTCGTGATATGCAGTGTATTCCAAAAATAATAGTACATTTATTATACAAATGTAAATACATATATTAGATTGGAAGCGAGGAATTGTTACAACAACGGAGACGATGGCTTGTGAATATTGCAGGATGGCTGCCTGCTTACATACTAAACATTATGTATACCATTATAATTGTTGTACATAGGTAAGCGGTCCGTTAAACGCAACAACAGCTTACTTACCCTTTGACTGCCAAGACAGAGGTCTTGAGTTCAGATCCGCGATAGGCTCCTCAGGCTTTTCAAAGTTACATAAATATTAAATATTATGTAATTAACGCTGATTTAGCGATGAAGGAAATAATGGCAAGTAATACTCTTGAGGATGTCTATCGTCAACCAACTTGCATTTTAACATGGCTGTCTAAATGTAATGTTTTGTTTCGATGTTTGTAAAATCTCCGAAAGAGAAAGAGGACTTAATAGACAACCTCCGCTTTGGGTATTATTCCTAGTGCGAATGTAGTACTGTAAAGAAAAATGGTTTGCCTAATTTTGGAACTTGACCAGTAGTGATATACACTATGGGCAAGCCTCTATTCATTGCTGGGACACGTGACGAAGTGCCAGGTCAAACAGACCGCAAAATCACTATTAAATTTGACTATTCTGTAATATTATTTGACAAATTTGTTTAGAATTTTATGTAGGAATAGGTAATTAGGTATAATAAAATTATTCATTTTGCCATCTTTACTAATGTGTTTATAAATATTAACAATGTAATCCGTAATAAATAAAAGCAGCATTTGTTCGTTTGTACAAGTACGGCGTACACATTTTGTACTAGAGGATTAAGTTTGAAACCACTGAATAGATTTGTTCTACTTATAGCTAGCTATACTATGCCTCATGAATTTAATAATTATATAACGCGTTAGTAAAACAGCTGGCTGATAGATTAACATAAAAATAAAATGTAACACCTACATACATTACATTGAATAAGGACATAGTTCTACGTAAGTGTTTATGAATTCCATATAACGCTATCTGTAAAATAGCATTTTCGAATTTTTAATGTGCGTGGCTATATATTATTTATTGATATTACGTAATCATTCAGAAAATTTAGTGTCACTGAAAGGGAATTATTATAATAATCATAATAATAATAATCATTTATTCAACTTAAATTGGTACAAATTGATACAGAGCTTAGGTTACATTGTAAAGGTAATATATAAGGGGTGCCTGTACTAGGGTAAACCTGTGCCACAGGCATTAAGGGCACATACTATCTAATATAGACATAAATTCTAAAACAATACTATAATACTAACATTATTCTTTGTATATAAAAACTTACGAATTATATTATAAACTAAGTGAGAACTATGACGACTTAAAGAATTATTTTATTGCGTAACACTTATTGAACAACAGTCATCAAATTTTCTGTTTGATCGTAGTTCAAGGTTTGTAAATATTGTTGAACTAATTGCTTAGTGTTAGCATAATTTTTGTCATAAATCGCAATTATTTTGTTTATATTATTATAAAAAAAAGAACCTAAAAATGCGAAAAACCTATTGGTAAAAATATACTTAGATTGAGACTGAGTAGTACAAACGATATCTTTTCGTCGTTTAGTGTTAGTAAGTTCCGGGACGGGTTTTAATTGAAGTTGGTTTCTATATGGATTAAACTTTATTTAAAATATAAATAGCAAGAACTTAGATACGGTTAAGAAACTTTTTTACTTAACTGTTTATCATTTTAATATTTTAGGTATTACTTACAACTCCCTCTACTTGTTCCAAGAACGGTGTAATATAATATATTTTCTTCTACACCAAGAAAGTAACTTGATTGTGCTAGAACAGATAACTCTCATTAAGAAGACTAGACGCACTTATAACAAGTATTGTCATATATCTCTTATGCAATTGACAAACAGCAAATAGCATTAAAATGACAATCGAATGAGTTTTGTTTTGAGACTAATGCACTTACTTTAGTATGATAAACTTTACATGTTATAGTAATTTAAAGTTTGTTGTAACTATTGTTTAATTTATAAGCCAAAGATACACTGTATGATGCTGTCCGAGCTAACAATGAATGTAAAATAATTTAGTGGCGTCAGGTACCCACCCACAGGACAGGCTTGCCTGGCGTGGAGCCACAAGATATTGCTCTTAACATTGTTAATATTTTTTCGTAATAAACAATGACTTTTGTAAAAAAGGGCTTCATTACGCATTTTACGATAAACTGCCGTCCACTTACTAACCACTAATATAGAACTAATCCAGATTCTTGTTCATAAATAATTCTATGATTAGAACAGTCAGTAAAATCTATTTACGAGTATATTAAGAATCAAATTGTCAATAGCCCGAACGGGCATCGGGAGGGTGAACTTGAAATATTCTTGTTACAGAGGGAGAGCCGCGAGGGGTGGAATAAAACTGAAAGTTCTAGGGCAGGGGCGCAATTAGATAGTCCGCTTCGCCTTCAACAGTATCGCGTCCGGCCATTAGTCAAACCTTCAACAACTCGAACGAACAATAATTTTTCTTTATTGAAACTCATTTTGCGTAATTATTCGCACTGAATGGTATTCACATATATTTGTTGATGTAATTAAGCACAATTGTGAATAACAGATAATATGTAGTTTTATCACTAAATATATCAATATAAATAATTTAAGGCACCGATGATTGATGTCGTACTCAGAGCGTTACGTAACCTTTAAAACTATAACAAAATGCGGCGCACTACATTATTCAGTTATACTTTATCATAATTGGCCCCAATACTGTATTTATAAAATCACAACCCCAACAAAAAATACTTAATTGCGTTTCTATTTATTTTCACAAAATATTAGCTTTCGAGCCATTAAACGAATAAAATATGTTATATGAAATAAAATTTAAGTTCGCTGGGAAATCACAGGTGGGAAGGAAATGTGTGCAATGAGTAAATTGAAAACTCGTACAGAAAATTTCAAATCAAATTACTAATTGAGTGTCACGTCCCGCTCTTTCTGCTTACATTACTTAATAAATCCAGAAACGCAGCTCGAAAGTCGTTAACTGCGCCTTGACTTTAAAAAGAAAGTCAAGATCTCTACTTGCAGGTTTTCGTTTCAGTTCAAGTCTGGGGTGGTGCTTTTGTCGTATTCAAGTCCTCGGTGGCTTTACAGGTTGCCCCACTGGCAAAGAAAACATTACTCCATCTCAATAATAAGCCTTTTCATGTTTGACGTAAACTAGTTTCTGCGAAGAGTCAAAATTAGCCAAATAGTATTTTGATTTCCTTAAATGGTCTGACATTATTTTATATTATAGTAATGTATCGATCTGTCACATCTTTGTCGGCTAAATGCGTTTTCCAGTCTACTACGTTTGTAAATTGTTCGTGTACATTGAATACAGTGTACGAGTATGTGTGCGTGCAGATAGCGGGGTGCGTGAGTGAGTGCGCCACGTGTAACAGAGCCTCCTCGAGACACTGTTCTCCTGGTAGCGCGCTCTCTGCGCTGTAAACGATCTAGTTTGCGTGAACTTTGAAGCGGAAAATTTATCTGACAGTTAAGCGAAGTGTATACACAACACATAAATTTGCTTCTGGTACGCGATTGAAGTACATTGGTTATCTCTAACTTGACAATACAAGTGGTCAAGGTCTTTAGCATCAAGCAGATAGAAAAATGTCGATCAAAATTACTATTCCAAATAAATCACAAAGAAAAGATTAGAATAGTGAGTTGTCTTTTTATAAATATTCACTGGCTTACGCAACATGGTAAAATTTTAACTTTTCATGTTTAAACCCTAGTATATTTTTGGTACGTATATTTATTTTTTATTTATTTAGTTTTATAGACTGTTTTATAACTGATATGTTGTATCTCATTTCTATAATATTGACTATTGTATAAATTTATTACTGTAAATATCCCTATTAACTCATAACCAATACGTAATGAATGAATAATAAAAATCATCTCTTATTATTTCGTAATTATCCAATCAATGAAAATACATTTTCACAGAGGACGATTAAGCAGTTACTTAAAATACACGAGGGATAAAAATTTAATTAAAATGTACATTGATTACTCGTGATTAATCCGTGTAAGTAAGCTGTGCACGTCGGCGGACAGACATAATTAAACATAGTACCTACTTCTACGATCTTTAAAATAATTTATTTACCTTCAAAGTGGCGAGTTGGAAAATATGACCTTTGATTATTTGGATTACATGTTCACTTAACAAATGATATACATAATTTTGGTATTGAGTCCTAATTAATTGCATACCTAATTAAAAATCTAAAACATAACATAATGTTACGCTAAAGTTTTGATGCAGGTTATTCACGGTCAAAATACGCTATATGTTTTGATACTATGTAATTGGGCGAGCCTATTACTGTATACTGGGCACTTGCAGGTACATAAATTTGACCCGGCATATCCGCTAAAATTTCGTTGACAATTGGTAGCTGTGCATTTATTTACGCCTATACTACCAGAGTTAATCAAGGTTTTGATAGGTTACACCTTTTTAATAAAAATCTGAATAAAAATCGGATTTGCTTGTGGTATACATGCACGATGAAGTTCAACATGCGCGCATTGGCAAACCATTAAAAAAAGGAGTACTTAGCTGTACCGCCAGAGCACAGTATACCGGTCCCCGCCTGACGGTAAGGGACCTTCTGAATTTGACTGACGAACCTAAAAATTTAAGGAAAATAGGCTGTTTAATAAGTAATGTAAGTTAAGTATATAACAGTAAGTTTGGTTGGCTGGTCCAGCCTTTCCTCTATTTCTTTACTGAAATTTATAAATATTATAATATCTGTATCATGGTTAAAATTAATCGATCGTTGTTTTCACACGCCAATTAACTGTAACATAACGATATCGTCACACAAGCTATAGATAGACTAAACAGTGTTTGTTCACGACGTAATTCGCATGTGTGTAAGTTAGCGCGGGCTGCAATCAAGGCTCTTCACTGATGACCGTGAACCGCGGTTACACCGAGCTACGATAAAGCAAGCCAAACTAGCGGTACCGCTACGCCTCTACGACCGACGCGACGCTCGTAGAACAGATACATACATAACCTTCCATTTAAAGCAAATTACGCTCGTATTATGTTGTGATAAGCTCCAATATTGATTAAACGACGTGCTGTAGACTCTAGGTGAGTTACAGATATAATTGACAAGCTTGATTGGCATTTCGATTGACGATATACGGAATCCTGTTATTGGAATATTCTTTTAGCACCAAGATGAGTTGATAGCACTACAGATTTAATTACATGACCATCAATCGACTAAAATAGGCAGATAAATAGATCAAACCTAGGTGCAATAATATTGCCAGACTTGGCCTACTTTTACATAACAACTATTTTCGGTTGCGGTTGCAAGTCAATTTAACTTTTATAGACAGTGGCCACACGATTAAATATGTACGAATGTTTCTTTTAATTATATTACTAGTGTTAGGTTTTCGTATCTCCTAAAATATGCTGATTTGTTGGTGCAGAGGCATAAATATCTTATTAGTTTTTCGTCAGTAAACGCGGAGAGACTGGAACTATGTCCATAGTGGAATATACTTGATCTTATTAGGTGGGAGCTACACGAACGTAGCTGACAAAATTTTACTAATATACGCTTCTGCCTTTTTGATGACGTGTAAACATAAGTTAATTAATGTACCTATGTATTTTTACCATGGGACGTGATGATAAACTTGTAATCCGGAAGCGTGACTCGCATTCACTTAAAAGGTTTAAAACTGTAACATAGTCAATGCAGATAGGCAAATCATACCGAAATAAATCGCATAGTGCCATAAATATGTTCAGATTTTAAATAAATATTTTGTATATTTCAATCATAGTGACAAGCAAGCATTTGGCTTACTTGATGGCAATCGGCTACCTAAGTAAACAGACGCTGCCGATCTTTTAGCAAAGGACACGCTGTGTTAAAATCGCAAAGTATATAGGTGAATTATTGGCGGACCAGCTCACAGTATAGCGCCTCTTTAAGGACCCTAGTAACCCTACTAGCCACAGGGACACGACAGTTAAGTTATTTAGCTATACCTTCGTAGAATGGATGTGTTTGTAGCTGGATTGCTCTATATTCAGCGAGATTCCAGGCTTAAGTGAAGGCCTCATTGTGCCCTACCTTTCTAAAAAGGCTTACATCTTTCACGCTACGTACAAAATATTGCTGCCATAAAAATCCCCACGATAAGTCAAACCACGCAAAACATCTAATTAAACTGCTTGAAAACATAAGACACAAATACAGCATCCGTTGTATATTCACAATGGAATACACAGAATATGAAACACCTACATTTCACCAGCTATATTTAGGTACAGTAGGCGAACCTACACAATAGCAATGCTAAATAGCAGCGATAGCTCAGTGGGGAGACCAACAGACTGCAATGCAGAGGGTCTCGGGTTCGAACCCACGTCGCGCACCTCTGACTTTCGGAAGTTATATGACTTTTCGAAATTATGTGCGTATTGATTGACAATTATCGCCTGCTCCGTGCCTCGGAGAGCACGTTAAGCCGTTGGTCCCGGCTGCCATGAACATCTATGCTATATACTATACATATATACTATATTCATAAGTTTGTTTGTAATAATTTGTAATTAATGTTTTCACTTGTTGTATCGTGGTGGAGGTGTAATATATTGTAAGTAGTGGGTACTACGACAACGGTACGTAGCTATAAGTACGCCCTAATATTGTAACAAGTCAGTCGGCCAATATACGTTGTACAGCGAAGTTGTGTATCATTCCTAAACCTCAAGAGTGTATTCTTCAAATACATCACACATACAAAAATGGCGCATTTCACTACTGCACATAATTATGTTCCTCTTTATTTTTCAATTTGTATCAATTATTGTATAATTGATACAGATTGTAGACCGACAAATCAAATTCGACAAATTGACAAAATAATTGTTTTATTTTTTATAATAAGGGTTTGCGTTCGCTTCCCACGTACAAGTTCTGTTAACTATTTGTAAAGCAGGGCGTCCGACGGCGATCGCTCCGTAAGGAATATTACCAGCTGTTTTATGTGATAAATAATTCAATTGAAAGCTAGATTACGATGTCTTATTTGCATGGAACTATTATGCGAACAATACCAAGCTTATTTGCCACATTATTAGTATACAAAAGCTATCCGTGTCTAAATACGATCCTACTAATATTTTAAACATAAAGCTTTGTAAAAATGATTGGACGTTTGTTACGTCCATCACGTCTAAATCATTAAATGGATTCAAATGAACCTTGGCACTCAGATAAACCATGTAGGTACTAAATAATACTTAGGACACTTTCCATCCCGGTATGCGTTTCAATACCAATTCAATGTCAACTATATGAGTCTCAACTCATACAGTTGAAACCGCAAGCAGAAGATAGTAACTAAATAAAAATAGACTGTGTGGGTTGCGTTGAGAATTATTTTAATTTTTGTGTCGCAAACATACTCATTTGAGCCTAAACTAGAAAGCTTTTTTATGATTATATAAAATTATACCGTAATCTACATCCGACCTTTGATAAACAGTTTATAATCTACCTATATATTAATATGTGAAGCAAAAACTTTGTACCCCTTTTCACAAAAATTGCGCGGACGGAGGAGTATGAAATTTGGCACAGTTAAATTTATATAGAGAAGGAGTGGCGAATCCGAATATTCAAAAAAATGCATTAGACATACATAAAATTAATGAAAAAACACCACAACCATGCATATGACACACGCAGTCGAATCGTGTTCGTAGTATTTCGGCATGTTTCGCTTGATGTCGTACAATTCTTCGTAACTATGGTTACATACCTTATGTATGTGGGGCCAGTCAGTGCAGACCAGCGACACTTCGACCCAGTGGGATCTTTTGTGTCGACACTCTCCCAATAACGACTGCCATAGATATTCATGGCAGCCGGGACCGACGGCTTAACGTGCTCTCCGAGGCACGGTGCAGGCGATAATTGTCAATCAATACGCACATAATTTCGAAAAGTCATATAACTTCCGATAATCAGAGGTGCGCGACCTGGGTTCGAACCCGAGACCCTCTGCATTGCAGTCTATTGGTCTCCCCACTGAGTTATCGCTGCTCAGTACATAAGTAGCATAAGTACCTATTGCAATTACGCGGTATATATGTACATATAATAACGATCAAACCTAAATTTAAATCAATTATGGTCCGCTAGTACAATAATTAGTTAAGCAATCTTAACCGACAACGTTAGAAATCTGTCAATTGTTGAAATGTCAGACATAATAGAAGACCTATTTTCTCTGGCCGGTGTAACTGCGAACCGCTGTCCCTCAAAAGGCTAAGATTTATTTTGAGATGGGTATTGGAATCATTTACAATAACTGTGTGTTTATTTATTACCTATTGGATGCACATACTTCGTAGATATATGTTAAAGGTTAGTTTCAAAGGTACTAAATAGTTTTTAGGCCGATTAGAGAATAAAAATCATATCGCATGTTTTTGACATGAATATTATTAGGTTGTGTGCATAAAATTTAATTTTCTTGAAAACAGGACAGTTTCATCCCTATTGCTGATTTCTTGAATCGATGCCAAAGTGGCGAGTTGTGTGACTTCACATTTACAATACGTGCGTTGAGTAAAGGATAAGGCTTTTCGTCCGCAATTTTACACTGTCTAGTACGATGAGAATAACTTGATGAATAATATTTATGAAAACCGCATACTTAACTACGTGGGCATACTACCTAAGCGCAATTGTGCTTGTTACACCATTCTAAATTTTACACTTAAGTTTTCCCACGTCGCCTTTTTACCCGATTACGGCGAAGCCAAAAGGAAGGATAATGACTTTGGCAGTCTGGGTATATATGTTTGTATGTTCCACCGTAGCGCCTAAACTATTGAACCGATTTTAATGAATGAGGTGCCAATAGATTTGTAATAATGGCCCAGGTAACATAAGCTATATAAATTTTAAATTCGTCCTTTTTAGACCCCTTTTTTTACGTAGTCGGGTTATAGTACAAGCTCTGCTTAGTTTGGGCTACATGGTGTTGTGTGTATGTGGTAGAATATTATATTATTATTATTATTATAGTTTTTATACTTTTTGGCAGTCTGTTTTACGTAGTCGGGTTATAGCTTTTATAACTTTATTTTTTATTTAGTCCATACGATAACAAGAAACGGAAGCTTGTAGCCTTTGTTTAGTTATTTAACACAAGATTCTGCTCGCAGCTTCGTTTGCGTTAGTGTATATTTTTTCAATATATTTAGGATATAAACAGTGTTTTTTCTAGATGTAAGGAACCCTATGTACTTATCTGTACCCCTGACAAAGTGTATTATATCATGATCGGTCGAGTAATTAAGGCGTGAAAGCGTAACAAACAAACTCAGATTCGCATTTATAATATTAGTTAGGATTGGAATTATTTTTTTATTATTTTATCATACATCAGTACAGTAAAACACAGTTTACAAAACTTATTCTACGAATATAGTGCAATGAGCGCCTCTGACAAAAGAAGATTATTTTAAAAAATATCATGTAATACCGACCGCAATTAACTGTGTAACAGAAAGATGTCAAATTAAGAGCCGCGGAGCTGCGGAGTTGAGCCAAAGAAAAAGTGAAATAATCACATTATGACTTATAGAAATAAACGGGAATATTTATATGCACTTCAATTTTGCAAAATGTAGCACATCGCCGTCATACACAATCCATCGATGATGTAGTCTATGGCTATGGCTTGTCAATCAAATCTTCTATGTACGTGTAAATTGTAATGACAAAAATAATTATCGAACAAATCCTTTTTCTTCACCATTAAAGCGAGCGATAATTAGCGACGGACATTTTGTCTATAACTCTATTCAAATAGGCTTGAGACAAAAGGTAAACAAAGAAAGCAATGTTTCTCAATCAAATGTGCACTCTCGTATCAACAAGTTGACAGGGAATGAAAATGACGGCTATAACCCGACTTATAACAAAATGATACATTCACTACAGAGCATTTGTACTGGCCGTACTTTTTGATTTAGCGGTACTATAATGCGTTCTAACTTTGAGAATCATTACATTTTTAGGTTTTTTATTATGTCACTTTTTTAAACTAGGGTATTTAAAATACTTGTAAAATAATTAAAAGAATTTAATACATTAAAATGTTATTTATTTTAAAACTACTTTGAATTTTAGTATATATGCTGCTTTTAAATGCGACACAATATATTTATAAATATTATATTTAAGCTAGTTTATTGATTTTTGTCTAATTTTATAATATTCACAGTCAAACGTGACGTATTAAAAAACCTTTTTTATTGTTTGTTTAAATTTTGTCTCAAGACGAAATGAATAGAGTATAGTTTAGATTAGTTTAGAGACGCTTTCGTGTGTGCGATGCGCGGGCGCGTCCCGGCTACACACATCTCCGCTCCGCCGTGCCGCTTGCTCGCTCGCGGCACAAAATTCTAGAAAAATAGAAAATGAGTTATCTCCTCTCCTCTTGATCCATTTCCACCGAAGCTAAGCGGAGAGGAGATGTGGAAATAACGAAATCTGATTGGTTCATTTAAAACACATCTCCGCTCGTCTCCTCTCCTCTCTGCTTTGGTCGGTATCCACCAAAGCAGGCCTTAGTGTTGAGGTGCGCAATGTGTAATAGTGCTATATCTATAGTTTACAAGCTTTTGCCCGCGCTTTGCTCGAGTACTTACTTACTCGAACAGTACTTTTTTCTGAGTGAAAGGTACCCTTTTCTATAGGTACCCCTGACAACGTTTATGTGGAATTTCAAGATGATCAGACGAGTATATAAGACGTGAAAGCGTAACAAACAAAACAAAACTCACATTCGCATTTATAATATTAATTATGATTATGATATTAAATTTAGTAGATAGTTGTGTAAAAAGGTTCCTAATTATTAAATAAGAATTATTCTTGTGGTTTTATAATATTAGTTCGTATTTCGTGATAACTGCGTTTCCGTAAAAGCGATTATGTTGCAGTTTGTATCTCAAAATAACCAACAAGTCTGCACAATGGCTGTCGTGGCCAAGATTTATATATAATGGGTTACAAGAAATTAGTAGTAGAAGGTTGCCAAATATCTTTTACAAGAATAGCGCGAAACCTTCTTACAAGCTTTTATTCTCAGTTAACTTGCTTCACTGCGTTAGGGGTTATTAAAACCTTTTTTAACCGTCTGAGAGAATCCGGCAGTATTCTTATCACAATATCTATACGTTTATAATATCTATGCTAATAGGTATTATAAAGAGGAAAGATCGGATTTTTGTTTGTTTGTAAGGATTTTAAAAATTCTGTCATCATTAGTAAGCTGTATTATCACCGAGTAACATAGCATATACTGTTTTAAAATGCTCTTACGAACATAACCTTATCTACTTTTACGTGAGCAAAGCCGCGGGCCAAAGCTAGTCTTAAATAATCATGACACGACACATGACGTAAACAATCCTAGATCAATAAAATAATACGATTCAGACCGCATTTCGGCCACGCTGGTCAATCTTAAGAAAGTTATCTGTCTGCATTTTATTAATATTTGTATGTCTGTATTAGACCCAACATGTTGAAACTATGCCTTTTATAACACCATTAATGTACACATGATTGACAAATAAACTTATCTTTATCTTTATCTTTATCTTTATCTTTATCTAACTTTTGTGTAGGATTATGGTGTTCACTTTTTCTGCAAACATAAATGCACTCTATTTACTAACCCCATAGCTCGATGGGATGGTAATCCGACTGGAGCGGCGAGCTATCAGAAGCAGCACCAACAGCTATACGTGCATTTTGAGGCACGCAGCTGAGCAACAACGACTGATTTCTAGCTGGCTGCTATTAAGAAATTCTTGACAGAAAAGCAATAAACAATAAGTATTTGTTAGCATAACGCGAGAATCGAACGCATAGCGATCTCATTTACTACCGACGTAGATCGAGCCAGTTAACAATTTACTGTCAATTAAATAACTGGCATAATGAAGCAGTTTATAGGTATTATCATAAAGATTTAATATTTAAAATTAACCAACTACTCATAGCGTTACATAATTAAAGTCTGTATGTACATAATTCCTGAACATACAATTTTTATATGCTCAACAAGACATGTTCGGTGTAGTTTTACCATATGAGCCAGCTCAACTCGACAAGTTCCACCCTCTCACAGGAATCAGGCAAAGACTAGCAACGGCTAGCAACGGCATGGCATGGCATTACTGGGTTTCGTCCTATGCGTAAGAGATGCGGCGGCTCACATAGATAGCTCCTAAATCCCATATTTAATGTCATTTCCTAGAATAAGAATAGAAAATATAGAAATAATAAAATAAATATATTTATTCGCTTGAGACATGGTATACAAACAACGTGTTACAAGTTTTAAAGGTTCAAACACATCTCCCCTTCAATAGACATGTGTAACATTTTAAATTTATATAAGTAATACTTTTACTAAATAACATCATTATTTACTATACTTATTTCTACACATTATAAAACTTAAAATATCAATAACTTTATATATTTTTTCTTTTTTAGCTAATAAATTCTTTTATATTGTAAAAACTATTTTATAGAAGCCATGAGTTAAGTCTACTTTTAAATTTATGTAAAGGGAGTTCTCTTAAGTAAGTAACGGGCTTGTGAAATCCCTTTTGTTGTAAAAGAGATATGACTAGAGCGTTTATCCATTTGCTACATATGAGCCTTACCATCATGCGGGCAGTATATTTAGTTGCCTTCTTAGTTGTATAAAAAAAGAAAGATAATAATGTGATGAGTTACTAATCGCGCTGCTCTCTAAGGCAAAAGGTCGCTACTTCATCATATTAATCCTTCGCGATTTTAAAGGTTTTTATTTTATTATATATTTTTAAGGACTCAAATAACTTTCTGAGATTGAAAAAAGACATTCAGCTCCGTGTTAAAATTCAACTTTATTTTAAATATACATGCAGAATTCTATCTATTGGTAGATAGATATACATAGATTTATTAAATATACGCGATAATAGAATCCTAAGCTTTCTTTGATTTCTGTTAATATAATTGTACCGCGGCTGGTTGTGTACTGACAAACCGGATTCATGATTGTGGCCATTGTTTCGTCGGTCGGTGCGCCGGTCAATTTGCTCCATTGTTACAAATATATACGCATTGTAAATTGTCAGCGAATGCAACACTGAAATTTATATCCATCGATAAGTTCATAAGGGGAAGGTCTTATACACCGCAGTGGGAACACCAATCAGATGATCTGGATTTTGAAAATGTTTACTTTTAAAATTTAGACCATTTAGATTTCTTCTGTTCTTGAGCTTAGACATAGCATAAAAATGTCTGTACTAAACTTCGGGCCGAACAACAAAAACGTACAGTCGTTTCTTCGGATTTCTTTCTGTCAATATGACATTACTCCGTTGTTGGGATTGTTTCGTAAAAGGGTTTAGGATAAGAAAGAGGTTACAAAATAAATTTAGGATATATTTACTAATTTTATCTTGGTGTTATTATTGACAGTTATTTAAATTTTAATTATCATTTAGACGTATAATGTATATCTTTAAGAATCTACTTCAAATTGCAGATAAATGACGATTAAAATGGTTTACTTGACATTATGCCAACCAATATTGTCATACAGTATCTCTGTATGGGGTGGTGTCTGCAAAACAGGTTTGATAAAGGTGGAAAGAGCTCAAAAGGCGGTACGTAAGGTTAGTCTTTCATTACCATTCCTATACCCTACCAGGAATCTTTACAAAATGGCAGATGTACTGACGGTACGTCAGCTCTATAGCCAGAACCTTATTTTAAAACAGCATTCGTTACCCTCTTATCTGCCAGATTTTAGTAACAAAAGATAAAGTATATAGTCTGTTCCTCAATTGAAAATCAATGGTCCACATCTTTCTCTGGCAAGTTTTTGGGCTTTTTAGGACGATATATATATAACAAAATTAATGAGAAATTGCATATATGTACATTGACAAGATATAGATGTAAAATGGTACTCACCCCATGACTGAAATCGCTTAATTATGAGGAAACTGAACATCTGCTCCATGTTCCCTTCTAAGTTATTAATGCACGACTTTCATCAGTATATCACACACACGCACGCACGCACGCACGCACGCACGCACGCACGCACGCACGCACGCCCGCACGCACGCACGCACGCACGCACGCACGCACGCACGCACGCACGCACGCACGCACGCACGCACGCACGCACACACACACACACACACACACACACACACACACACACACTCATTCAAGTCATTACACTCGTATGTATTTTTATAACCTCACATAGTAATTGCTCACTAACATAACCTAATTTGACTGCACACAACCCACTTATCTGGAGTCAGGAGAGACTGGTAATCTGTAACACAGGTCTACCTAGTATAGATACCGTCTGTCATACAGATTCAACTCACATCTTTACTTTTATAACTACTCATAGATTAAGTATTGAACTTTTGTAAACCATATGTGTGAGAAAAAAAAAATATTATTTTTATTATTATTCCCTTAAAATATATTTTTTAATCTCTGTGTAATTTGTAATTTAAAGAAATGCAAAGATTTGATTTAAATAAAAATAAATAAGTTTATTCATTTCGTCATAAATCTGTTTCACGGTACGAACAGGCGGCCTGAAAGTTCAGCATTTACGTTTGATGGTTAGATGAAGGCCTACAGATTTACTTCTGATAAACTAGGCGTTACTTAGCAGAACGCTATGGCAAAGTAATCGCTGAAAAGAAAAATACTCTCTCTTAGATTTCAACTTACTTACCTAACAAAAACGTAACGACAAAATGAGCTCCATATTATGCTTCTGTCATGATTTTAATATTCGTATAAAGCTTAATATAAGACTATTGTTATCCTTGGTGTAACCTTAACAAAACAAAATCATATTTAAATATGTAAATGATATGTCGAATTGATATGACTAAAAACATAATATTATTATATGATGAATAGTATTTTAATAGTTGCAATGACGTCCCAAATAAGTGTTCTGTAAAGCATGTTAGCATGCAGGATTCGGTGATTTCGTTTGCTGCCGAGCACAGGTAAATAACTAGAGCACAACAACTTTATAATATATATATACCTACATATAATAAAATTGTAACCGGTTGAGACGGTATGAGACATTTAAGAAAAAGTATGTCAAAAGTAATATTTTTAAATGTTTGTCTGTCCGTATATGTTTGTATGCGAATCTCCTATAAACTACTGTACAAAATTTATTGCGGCCTTCACAGTTGTATTATTAAGATCTAACTTAAAATCTAGCTCATGTTTCATATGCAGCCTAGAAGTCGAGTATTAATAATAAGGGTTTAGATATATTATATTATTAATAAGTATATTAATAGTAAACTAGCGGTCGCCTAGTGGTCAAAATTTTACCAAAATTCCTAAGCTTGGTACTTTGTTTTCTGTTTTTCTCTATTACATATAAATAAGGTATATAGGTAACCATAGTTACAAAGAATTGTACGAAATCAGACGAACAATGTTGAAATACTACGAACGCGATTCGACTGCATGTGTCAAATGCATGGTTGTGTGCGTGTAGTGTTTTTTCATTAATTTAATGTATTTCTAATGCATATTTTATAAAAATATTAGGATTCCTTTTCCATATAAACTTTAACTGAGCCAAATTTCATACTCCTGCGTCCGCGCAATTTTTGTAAAAAGGGGTACAAAGTTTTTGCTTCACGTATTAATATATACATATATTTATTTATAGACTATCCATGTGTGTAGATCAGGTTCTTCCTAAATGCTAGAAAAATATAGATAGTACTTTTACTTCCTAGTTCCCCGCGTACGCAGGCATAAACTAGTAGAATATAAAATAAGTACCGATGCCAATCTTAACAAGTGAACATTGATTGCTCTTTGTCTTGAGCATAAACGACCACTAAAATATTACAGAACGAGATGAGAATATTGATATTTATTTGACATAACATTAAGTGGCAATGCTCCAAAGTATTGTCAGGGTATCACATTCAGTTTCACCTCTTATCCGCCGGTAGAATTAAAAGCACTGTGTCCCGTGTGGATCTACTTTCTGTCATGTGACGGTAGTCAGCAATGTTTATCTATGTTGTGTTAACTTGTTCTGTAGATGGCAATATGTTCATCTCCTTTTACGTATAAGGTGATCTCTATTAGCACACAGTATAGTAAGTAGACCCAGAATATGGAATGCTGCTTCTGCCTAGTAGATGACGTATGTAGATACGTGTTGTTTGTGTAAGATCGTAAGGGCACGGGTTTGATTTGAGTTAGTCAATGATTGAGATTCTTTGTTAGGCAATCTTAATGGAGAATTAAAAACTTTTCTGATAGACGGGAATAGGCTTGGTCGCTATTACGTGAGAACTAAACATATGTCTGTACTGGAACGTAACGTAGACATAATACGTTTCTGTTTGCCTGTTTGCCATTTTGAAGTGTGACTTTATACTCATATGTGTATCATGCTACTAAGAGTTTTAGCAATATCCATCAGCTTTTAGCCCAATCCGCAATTGAACTTGACTTCGCTTACACCGTTACCACCTCTCAAGGACTCGAAATAAGCTCGACCTTGAAGCCATAAGTAAAATTAATCAGTTTTCTTTTGGTATATTAGCTTATTTGTATTAACTTTTATGGAAATATAAAAGATCTTGGTTGTTCAATAAATAATTATTACTAGATTTTGTCCGCGGCTTTGCGCGTTATATAATACGTTTATATTACATGGCACTAATGATATATTATTCTGATAATACTAACAAATAATCACTTTCAACACAGATGATAATGACTAAAATATTCTATTGATAACAAAATCTTAGAACATATGATGATGTCCTCCTCGACGTATCCGTCAACAGCGACACCCTGGCTATCTTCTGTCATGTGCTCTGATGTGACTGGCGAATCCAAACTTAGTCTTAAAGCAGCGGTTGCAGTCTACACAGTATAGCTGCCCCGCAGCGTCGTAAGTATAATTGTAAGTTTGCTTGGTCTGGGTTTTTCTAAGTTGGCGTTTTGCGTCCAGATTTTCACGACGCAAATTCTCGAAATGGTTCACCCCGTTATTCACGCTTCTGCGCCACTCTGTCCGATTTAATGAGAGTTGCTCCCATTCCTTTGACGAGATGCCACAGGCAATTAGGCTTCTCTTCAGGACATCTTTAAAGCGTAGGTATTGTCCTCCGATTCTGCGCTTACCATGTTGTAATTCTGCGTAAAACACAGATTTAGGTAATCGGGTGTTATCCATTCGCACAAGGTGCCCACACCATCGGAGTTGACCTTTCATTATCAGAGATTCGATGCCCTGCATACCCGTCCTTCTCAGCACCTCGGTGTTTGGAATACGATCTTGCCACGTTTTGCGCAGAATTGCACGAAGACATTTCAAGCAAGATCGTTGCTTTGTATACAGAAACTTTGGTGTTCAGTTTCAAATCATGTGAGCTCCAAACTCTCTCATTTAAATTCCCAAAAGCAGCAGCAGCCCTTGCAATTCTCGTGGAAATCTCAGTCTCCAATCTGTTACATACATCCACGGTATTGAAAGGTATTTACTTCTTTTAGACTTTTTCCAGCCAGACTTAAAGTATCGGCGCTCGCAGATGTACCTCTAGCAGGTTGTTTCATGATTTGGGTCTTCGACACGTTTATCATTAGACCGAATCTCCGACATGATATATCGAGCTGATTTAGGAAGCACTGCAGACTTTGCATATTATCAGCCATAAGACAAACGTCATCGGCATAGAGAACCTCTAGTATTAAGAGATGATGAATACTGCGTTTTGCTCGGAAGCGCGAGGATCAAAGACACTCTTGTCTGATCTTACATGTAGAGACATTCTGTCATCGCAATTCTGAAGAGCGTCATTCATTACTGCAGCAAAATATATCGCAAATAGCGTGGGAGCCATAACACATCCTTGTTTAACGCCACTGGTTACTGAAAATTGGTCGGATAAGCAGCTGTCGTGTTGAACTTGTGCAGTCATATTGACGTGGAATTGTTTTATTAACTCGACAAACTTGGCAGGACAACCAATTTTTTCCAGGACAATCCAGAGTGCGGCCCTGGGTACGCGGTCAAATGCCTTCTCTAAGTCAACAAAACACATGTAAAGATCACGGTGCTGTTCAAAACTCTTTTCCTGAAGCTGTTTTACAACAAAAATAGCGTTGACCGTGCCTCTATTAGCCCTGAATCCACACTGAGTTTCCGGCAGGATTTGCTCTGCGAGGTGACTAAGTCTACCGTTGATAATATGTGAAAGGACTTTTCCAGCTGCACACAGTATATGTGATATGCCTCTATAAGAGCTACAATCAGAGCGATCACCCTTTCCTTTATAGAGTACGCATAGAGAGGCATCCTTCCAGTCCTGAGGTATAATATTTGATCCCCAAGCTCACAATATGAGTTCATACAGTTTGCTCTTTATATTTGGTCCACCATATTTAAACATTTCGCCAGGTAGACTGTCTGATCCAGGAGTTTTGCCATGTTTTAGTTTTATTACGGCGCGATGAAATTCATCGAAGCATGGGGGCTCCTGTAACTTAGATATTGAAGGGCCACGGTCAAGTGAAAGTAAGTACATGATATCAGCTCCGTCAGTGTGCGGGTTTAGGACTTCCTTAAAATGTTCTAACCATCTTTCTAACACTTCTTTGGGATCTGTTAATCTTCGCAATCGGTCTTGCGAAAACAATGTGGTGGTATTCTTATAAGTGGGTCCAAACACGGTACGAAGACTTTCGTAGAAAGCACCCACTTGATGCGTATTTGCAAGATGCTGCAATTCATTAGCTTTCATGGCCCACCAATGATCTTTGAGGTGACGCGTTTTTGACTTTAGCTCTCGATTTATACGCTTGCGGGTATCTATATTGGTCGTCTGTCTCAGTAATTTTCTCGCTTCATCAAAAAGTTTTCGCAGTTCCTCGTCTGAATCGTCCAACCAGTCCTTACTTTTCTTTGGTGTTCTGCCTATGACACTTTGAGCGACTTTTTGCAGTAACTTGGCGTAATCGCGCCACTCGTCGTCAATTGAGGTGTTTCCCTGGTAAGGTGTCAACGATCCGAAACATAAGTCAAGCTCCTCTCTGGTATTTTTGTTGCTAACGATTTTATTAACTGCCAATTTCGGTGGAATTTTATGGTTTGCTCTACGCTGTGGTTTCAATACTAGTCTCATTTTAGATCTAATGAAACGATGGTCAGTCCAGCCCTCGGCACCACGCATGGCCCGTGTTATTAAGACATCCTTAAGATCCTTTCGACGGACTATGATGTAATCAAGTAGATGCCAATGTTTGGAGCGAGGGTGCACCCAAGATGTTTTGTATTTAACAGGTAGCCGGAAAAATGGGTTGGTAATACTTAAGTTAAACTCTGCACAGACAGTGAGAAGTGCGTTTCCATTAGTGTTGCATTTTCCGATTCCATGTCGACCCAGGACGTCATTCCAGGCTTCAAATTCCGTTCCAACACGCGCGTTAAAGTCGCCGAGCAAAACCAATTTATCTCTAGATGGTATTGTTAGAAGAACAGTGCGAAGAGCATCATAAAACCGCAATTTATCTTCATCTGAGGAGGTGAGGGTCGGAGCGTAGACGCTGACAAGATGAAGATATTTACCATGGGCAGTTGGTACACGCAGTGTTATCAGGCGATCATTGATTCCCTTTAGCGGGTCTAATAGCGATCTAGCAAGTGAGTTTCTTATTGCAAAGGCTACACCACTAGATGCTCTTTCAGTTGATGGTTTACCAAACCAGTAATATGTGTAGCCACCAAGATTCTCACAAAGTTGTCCGTTCTCCGCTAGGTGAGTTTCACTTATTGCCGCAATGTCAACATTATAACGGGCTAGTTCACGCGCAATTACTGCGGTCTTCCTCTCTGGGCATTGGTTGTTGTCATTATCTAGTAAGGTTCTTACATTCCAAGTTCCTATAGTTAAATGTTGTGTTTTACATCTCTTTTGATTCTTTCGACCGCGAGGTATTGGTGCCCAAGTGACCGCGGTTAGCCAGTGGGTTATGGTGAGATGGACTATTTTTAGGCCACCTTTTCTAGGCCCCAGCAAGCAAGCAAGCAGCAAGCAGCAAGCAGAGCGATCCTAAAAAGGGCTGCTTTGTCACTAGACGTGCTGCCGAACCCGTCCTCCCATCTCAATCGAATTCAGGAGCGACCACTCTCGTCCAGCCGCCTACGTGCAGAGAATCAGCTAGTAACAAGACTCACTGTGTCCCGTTACTCCCACCAACGCTCCATCGCCGCAGGGCTTTTATTCGGTGTCCAGAAATTATGCCAGGGTGCCATCAGCACGTGAATATAATTATTTAAGTGGATGAGCAATTGCGCAGTTATAAATCCACTCTCTCGTCTCGTACCTTCTCGGGCTAGTGGATCGGAGACCGATACGACTAACCAAAGGTAAAAGATGCAGCGACCAGCCACATGTCATTATACAGATCCCGACATGCGCCCTTATTGGTATGGCGCAGATACCATGCTATATCGCCATAAAAGCCGGTGACGTTGCCATATCTACGGTGTTCGCCTCCTATACCGATCTAGTCTTCGTGTACTAACAAGGGAATCTCCTGCCGTAACTACGTCCGCCATACAGCGTGCGTAGCCCCCTTCACCAGGTTTTGCCCTCGGGTCAGCGCGGAACAGAACATATATAGTCTATCCTAATTGAATTTGAGAAAAAGGTAAACAACTTTTAGTGACTTTTACCATAAAATATTTTTCTGTGAAATAAATTTATCGATATTTATCAAAAGGAGGACTTTCATGCGGCTTATTGTATTCATTAACTACTTTTCAAAGAGAGTTTCAATTTTCTAAATGACTTTATATTTAATTAGGCATGAAACGATTGTTTACATAAAATATTAATTCTATTGGGATAGACTATACAACAATCAAAGTGAAAGCTGTCATTTATGATAATGATTCCAAAGCAAGACGTTTCGTTCTCTGTATCACATGCGTGTGTTTAACCCTTTTTAATGACTTTCTGAACTGAGAAATTCAAATTGTTTTGACTTGATATTGATTATTATTGATATTTAGAAAAACTTGACCCCTTTTTTACTAGCGTTTAAATTGTAATGTCAAACACAATGGCATACCATAGATTAAAACGGAACGTATTAGTTGCATTCAAAATATACGTGAAACCAAAGATTTTTATTTTTACGTTAACTTATTTTGTCGGCCTTAATAAAAAGAAAAATACCGTAATTAAATGTTAACTTAAGGTACTATTTTTTGACGCATCACTTATTAGTGGTCGTTACAACATAGCCCAGGTCAAATTTGGCCATTGTTCTTTCATGATGATGGGTCGTGTAGTTAAGGCATGAAAGCGTAAAAAACAAACAAAGTCATATTCGCATTTATAATATTAGTTAGGACTACATAAAGCACGAGGCAGTCTTTTACCTTTATAAATTAAAAATTACCAGAAGATTTGGTAATGACCTGGTAAAAAACAAGTAACGTTAAAAGAGCAAGCGACCATTAACTGCGTGTAATATATATTGACGCACATAAATTTTATTTAAAGGGAATTCTGGAAAGTGCCATAGCTCATTCTTGTGTCGTTGCCAACAACAGAATTTATTGTTTGTGAAGACAATCAACCACACCAGTGGTTATTTAAATTTCTAGTTTTTAGAACAACAGATAATGGCCTAAAAGACTAACGCATCAATTGATTAATTTCGGAGACGTTCGAATGATTGTAAGTGAGAATTAAAATCTTATTTCAAGTATCACTATTTATTTGCGTATTTCTTTCTTTCCTCAATCATTGTTTTTGCAATCGTGAAAAATATTTCCTTAGACTGTCAAAGTGAGAAATGCTATACGCCATGTCAGTTTCGTAAACCAGTAATCATAATGACGGACTTTAGGTTATAAAGGGCATCATCCCGAATCTAAAGAGTGCTAAAGGCCGTCGAAGTGACGACCACCGCTAAAACATATTTCCCGACATAACACTCTCGCCTTCCCTTGTCGCGAGGGGGACTGCATCAGAAGCATTACCCCACGTAAAAAAGGCTATGTTAGTAATAGTACTTTTATCAAATAAAATATTTTCTATGTTATTTGGTGATAAATGGTGAAAAAAAATTTAAATCGATCGATTAGTTTTTTAGTTATATCCTTACAAACAAACAAAAAAAAAATCTTTTCTTTTTATAATATTAGTATAGATAGGCTTACGTTTGACGCTCCCAATCCTACCAGATGTAGCCGAAGATAAAGAATCCTCGCTCAAATTGCACCTAGATTGTACTCGTCAGAAAAGATAGCCAAAGGAAACAGGCACACTTACGCGCAATATTACTAAATACAAACACAAGTATGAGTGATAGTGAGGGTGTAAAGTGTAATGAATCACGGCTCGTTACCCGCGGTGGGCGGACACTGACTATATTATTGCCACACGTGATGAAAATAACAATTTTACATTACCGAGTCAGTCCGCGGTTTTAATTGACAATATAGCTACATCGCCGACATTCATCAACGCAATTGCAAATAAAAGTGTTTTATTCAGTGTAATTAACAAATTTGCTCACAATTTTTGTGTGTACGTTTTTAATCAACCTATATTTATTTTTTTAAATAGGTATGCAGCTTTGGTATTTATTTTATGATTATTATATTTTATGACACGCATCCATTTTGTTTTTAATTTATTTTATATATTCATTTAGGTAACAATTTAACGCAACGGCTACAGCGGCATTTTTAAAATTGTATTTTTAAAATTGTACGTGTGGTTAAACAATGGAAAAGTTTTGAAGATTTCATTTTGTCCTTTTACTTACCCATTTAGTTTATCAAAAATATTTCTATGCGATGTCTAATCGCAAAAGGATAGCTTTGTTTGTCTGTCAACGTGTTTGTTCATGCCTGCATAATGCATAAACCTAACTATTACATATACAATATGTAACAAATACCCTGTTGTTCCTTTCAGGTGGGTTATCAGTATCATTGTTGAAATTTAATTCAGTCATTTATATTGTAAAACGCGAATACAACTTGTTTTTTTTTTTTAAATTGTAAAACTGAAAAGTTTAGAAGTTGTGTACCTCTGTAAAAATCGATGACGCGTAACGCGTAGACCGCGCGCCCTCTGCACGTTGCGCTCGGTCATTCAAACATCTTTTCTATTTTTCATTATTATAATTTATTTGAAATTTATTTTATTGTTTTTATGGTCGCTTTTTTCAAAATAAATGACTGAATTATATTTCACCAATGATACTGATAACCCACCTGAAAGGAACAACAGGGTTTTTGTTACATATTGTATAACCCCCAGATATTAGGAATAAAAGATATTATCTTAAAGGATATAATATATTCATTAAAAAAAACTGTTTATAATCCTAACTTATATTATGAATGCGAAAGTGAAATTGTTTGTTTGTTACGCTTTCAGACCTTAACAATTTGACTGATCGTCATGAAATTTCGCATATACGTTGTCGGGGAGCTTTTATCCAAAAAATATGGACTGTTCCCGAGGGATAGGAATTGATTGACAAAATTAACGCGAGCAAAGCTGCGGGCGAAACATAGTGAAATATAAATAATAGCTGCGTGTCGTTGTAACCTATATATACTGAACACAAAATTTAAGAGAAACCTAGGAAGAATGGTTCTTTTTCCGGTGGAAATACAAAAACAAATAGTACAATATTACGAGTGAGAGTTACAGAACCTCTATGAAAAGCTCACGCATACACATATTCAATCCGTATATTATACGATCCATATACATACTACAAAGAGAGTTGTAAAGAAGTACAGAGAGGTCATGTGAAACGATACAATGAAATGTGAGTGTATTCGTTAATTTTCGTTTGTTGACTCCGTGGCGCTACTGAAGATTTTCTAACAGAAAATCCCTATAATATGTACATATAAATGTAAAATAGTCGGTCTGTAAAATTAAGACATCCGAGGATGTTAATCCGGACCGGTGGCCATTACATCGAACTTTTCTGACATGAGGTTTGGCAACGTACCATCTGCCAACTTGCTGTGTTTTGAACATTCTTACACAACATGTACTGAACCGTGTATGTGACGTAACAATCTTGAGCCTTGAAGTGAGAAAAATATCTAGCAAATAAAAACAATGTATATTTTAAATGAACTACTTTATTATGGTTTTTTGTAAAACCACAACTTTTCAAAAATTACACTTTTCCTGACGTTTCGCCTGCTTTAAGCAGTCATGGCAGTTGGTCGCAATTTTGACATGTAAAGTTCTATTTAAAAGCCTGAAAGCTGTCTAATTATTGGAGATTTATACTTATGTGTATTAATTTGCTTTTTAGAAGTGGAGGGTTAGTCTTAGTCTGGCTTTTCTCCAAAATGTTGCCGATATAGTCAAGCAACGCTCACCTATTTATTTACATTAAGTATATACTTATTTGGTTAATATTTTTTCGTCCTTCATTTCACAAGCTTTTGTTACTTACACCGTTTTCCGTTCTAGTAACTATATTTTCTTTTACTCTAGAGCGCTCACTTAATTATCACACTATTTGACATTAATGCACCTACATAAAAGTATATCTAGACCATATAGCAAACCGTCCTTATATTAAAATTACACATATAAACAATACACTAATGATTACGCCCGGCGGAATAACATATTGCATTATATTCGAAAACAATTTAAATAAAATTATTATGTTACATGAATTTTTATATATTTATCTAAAATGTAATAAAAACAAAACTAGCCATGTAAGAAAAATAAATAACATATACAGTTTTAGATGGCAGGCTAAAGTGTATTACAAAATAACCATGTTTTGACGTAAAGTAATTCGGCACTGCTGCTGCTAATTTCCCTAAAAAAAACCGGTAGTCCAGGAGGGAATCTAGTTAAGTTCATTTAATAGGTATACCCATATTAACTTATAAAGCGTTATCACTACAACATGCCAATACCTTAATGGTTAAATCAATTCAGAATTTTGTCATTCAGACATTATTAATTAAAACAAATCCAATATTACACAAACACACGGCCTACGGTGCAGACAGATCTTTGTTATGCAAATGCGTGTATGTGTCCCCCTCGGCTGATGGTCGAGCTCTGTCCGTCGTACCGCTGAAGGCTATGGCTCCGTTACCTGTAACCGGCTACAAGCTAAATGGTCAATTATGTGACTAAAGCGACCACAGCCATTTGGATACAAAGGCTCGTATAAACTCACTCCCAAACCATTGTTCAACTTATTTACCTCTACGATTATTAGAATTAGGGTATAAACAATTTAACCATGCGCTTATGAGAAGAATAACGTATTTGCTAACTATGATATTACAGTTTCTATACACGACCGACTCTACGAAGTGAGGATATCTCTTTTAAACTGGATCATGTCCAAAAAATTGTAACGTCGCGTCCTTTTAAATAAAGTAGAAGAAACTTCCATTTATATTGAATTTTTAAAAGTCATCTTTATCCTTGAGACGGGGCTTAACTTCTCTTTATATCTGTCATAAAGAATTTATAAGCTCGCGTGTCATGTAGATATATGTTCATTTAATTAAGAGACGTCAAAAAGAGACCTACGTACGTACGTAGACTGCTAATGAAATCATCCGTATTTATGAGGGAATATTTCATTTACCTGTATGCTTATTCACTTACACGATAAATATCCCGTTTTAATAGCTACTTATTTTAATATAAATCGCTTTAATGCTTTGTCGTGAATGATGGCCTTGATATAATTATGTACAACATTAATAAATCAATCTAAATCCAACTATAATGGGCCTTTGTGTGAATTGATTTATTCAAATAATCAATTATTCGGATATAATACAGACAATCACAAGAGTATGTTAATATTGGGAAAATTAATTTATCCAGGTATATTGGTGCACAATACAATCTATTACGTAATACAACGGCATTTGCCCCGGGTAGCATGCGTCCTGTGACATGCAAATCTTGGTGATAGTATTAAATCGGATAGACGGAAGTGTGCGGGCGACTCGATACTGTTAAATTGATGTAACTAGCGAGGGTACGTGGGGTGAATGGTGATACCATCCTACATACACAACTGGTCATCAGAGCTTTGTTAATTCTATTGTGAATTCCTTTGTTGCGCGACTTCGATTGCGGCGCACGAACGAAGTGGGCGGCACTTAGTAACACAAGATATTTTATTAGATACACAGCTTTGTTTACCAACAAATGTTACTGTACTAGTTGTATATGACTAAATGTATTCGAATTAGTTATTTTGACGTCTACTATCAAAAAGATTTGCTTTGATTTGCTTTGACGTAATAAGCAAGGGAAAATTTTATCCCGCCGCGTTTTAAAAAGCAGTTATTTATGACGCAACACAGTTTTACAAAATCTTGTTAGCAACTACTCTTTGTGAGCCGCTTGCAATAATTTATACATATTTTGTTTTCTCATTTTCTCTAGCAATTATTTTTCAATGTTAAAGCAAATTGAGTTATTTATTTCGATGTATATTGAGATACGTTACATAATATTTTTAAAAGTATATGGTGACATTACATGTTTAAAATTTAGCAGTAATTAAAGTTAAACAAGAAACTCTTTACATTTAATGTTTTGGATTATTTTCCTTTTGGTTATTGTATAGTCGGCGAAAAGTGTGGTCTACCACCGTACGGTTGAGGTTTATTTGAAAACGTCATGTAACAACAAGGTCGATTTCCTCTTGCAATAATATTATGACAGTGACCATTGCTCTCTTTGTGATGCGATTTGTATTTAAAAAATCAACCTAAGCTATAATTAGATCTCACTAAAACTTTTGCCAAAATTGCTAGTCAACTTTCTTGGGCGACTGTACATTATATTTATTTATACAAACATTTTGGTGAAATGGAAAAAATACAATAACTTGGGTGAAATGGAAAAAATACAATAACATCTCAGACTATGAAAAGTTTTCACAATTTAGGGCCCAGTTCAAGGATATGTGTGGTAAATGCTTTAGTAGGTACATTAGATCAATAGAGGATAGTTTACATAAAAATATTAAGGACTTCTGGGTGTATATTTCTAATCGTAAGGATAAACCCGGAATACCAGCTAGAGTGCAATACCTTAACGCCATATCAAATGACCCTCAGTCAACATGCAATATGTTTTCCAATTTCTTTTCTTCCGTGTATGAACCAGCTTCACCTACGCTATCGCAATGGAAGCCTTCTGCTGACACTGCATCTAATGACATCACTTTAACTGATATACATTTTAATGAAGGAAAGGTAATGAAGGGGCTAAAATCTCTTGTTTTAAATAAGGGCCCAGGACCCGACGGCCTCACACCGTTTTTCTTAAAAAAGACTGCTTTAACAATTTGCACACCATTGACTATTATTTATAATAAATGTATAAGTGAAGGTATCATGCCATCTGTATGGAAACACGCTAACATCACACCTGTACACAAAAGCGGATCAAAAATCAATGTTATGCACTATCGCCCTATCTCTATTCTGTCCACCTTGTCAAAGCTTTTCGAAAGACTCGTGCATAACGAAATATACCCTATCTTGCACAATATTATTGTTAAGCAACAGCATGGTTTTGTGAAACGACGATCAACGACTACTAATTTATTGATATTTTCGAGTTATTTATTTGATAATATCGATAATCGCGTGCAGGTAGATGCAGTTTATACAGATTTTCAGAAAGCTTTCGACAAGGTGGATCACGAACTGCTGTTGAATCGCATAGCTTTTAACGGAATTCGTGGTAACCTATTGCGTTGGTTTACCTCCTATATTACTAATCGCAGCCAAAAGATTGTTATTAATGGGTTCCAATCTGACACCACTCACGTCACCTCTGGTGTTCCGCAAGGCTCTATTTTAGGTCCTCTTTTGTTTGTTATGTTTATTAATGATATAGGCACATGTTTTCACCACTCTAAGTTTTTACTATATGCAGATGACCTTAAAGTGTATAAAACTATAAAGAATATACAAGATTGTTATTTTCTGCAAGAGGATCTTGACAGACTAACGGATTATTGTAACACTAATAAACTTCATTTAAGTATATCTAAGTGCCACTATCTGAATTTTACTAAAAATAAGAATATTTTTAGCTTTGCTTATACTCTTTGTAGTAACAAATTAACCAAAGTGAGCTCTGTACGTGACCTCGGTGTACAGCTTGATTCAAAACTCTGCCTGGATTTGCACGTTGAACATGTTGTAAATAAAGCATATCAGATGTACGGATTTATAATGCGATCAACTACCGATTTCAAGCGGACCTCTTCCTACCTCTGTTTGTACAAAGCTTTAGTGCGTTCTCAGCTGGAGTACGCAGTTTCCATCTGGAACCCGTACTATGGCAAATACATTGACATGTTAGAAAACGTCCAGCGTAAATTTCTTCGTGCGATGCACTATAGATGTCATGGATGCTATTTGTCATATGGCCAGTTGCTAAGTAAATACGGTATTCTGGCTCTCAGTTCTAGACGTTCTCAGTTGGAGGCAGTAACATTGTATAATATAGTACATAATTATTTTGACTGTATTGATTTAAATAATGTTTTGTGCTATGCAGTACCCAGAACTATTCACAGACGGCTGGTGCGTTCAGGAAAACTCTTTGCAGTAGGTACTTGTCGAACTAACACGGGCCTGCGTTCACCAATACGTCGAATGGCCAATACATACAATGACACTTTTGAACATATTGACATATTTGTATGCTCTGCGATAAGTTTTCGTAAACTTGTTTATGAGACACTAAACTCATAACTGTACCTACTTTTTTGAAACGACACAGTTTTCTTTTCTTTTTATTCTTTTTTTCATAATGTTATATATTTTTGATTATTGTTTTACTATGTTTCTATTTTTAGATTGTCATATGTACATGTATGCTCGCTTTCCTAGCGTCTTATAGTTTTAATCGAATGGTAATCTGTGGACATCGCCGTGGGCTACATTACTACCTATTTTTAAGTTGATTCTGTTGTTTTTATTATGTTATGTTGCTGTTTGATGTTCCTTTTTAATAAAATAAAATAAAATAAAATAAAATTTTAATAACGTCATGTCCGTGAACAGTTTTTAGGTGAAGAGTCAGTAGTCAGATTACATTGATTGGAAGTACAAGGCTTCAAACCTTAGTTCACCCAAGGAAGCTTAGTCTTAGGGGATGACATACTAGGCAATAATAAACCTGGAAGATCTATATGTGCGATATGTTGCAATGAGTGTTGTTTCGATACCAAATGCATGATAAGTACATAATTGTGTGTAAATGCATAAGTGTGTGCATAAAAGTGAACGGGTTACTGTAATTGAATCATAACGCAACAATTATAATAGAAGTCCTACGACAGATATATTTAGTCCCTGAATAAAAATAATAATATATGAGATACTATACTATACAATTTTGTAGCGAATCATTTTCAACGCTCCTATCCCGGTCAGGCCGAGGCCGCACTGGTCCGGCTAAAGCGACGCAACGGCGACTATGAGAAGACAAACTCATATAAACATAAAGCAGTGGCCGCACCAGCGTAGGATAATATGAATAATGTCTTTCTGTCACGTCGCCCTCATCGTATTAGTATAGACAGGGCCTAACCATAGTACTAATCGGCCCCGCGACACAAAAATCCATCAGATCACGGGTAATGTCTTAAAAAAAGGATATATATTAGTAACTAGATTTTGCCTATATTTCTGGCTATACCAGCTTAATTACCACTGGAACGTATAACGGTAATAAGAAATAAAATCCATCTTTTAATCCAACATAGAGTCTATTTGTGGGCCTAGTTTCATCCTACTCCGTTTAATGCTTAATGTGTGATTGTGTACCAAATCCCAAATCCAATTCCAAACGTCTTAAGTAAGAACCAGCATAAAAAGGGCAACAGGCTCAATACAAATAATACCTACTTTAAAAACGCACAAGAAAATGAATCGACGGGAATCGTATGAAAATTAAATCTTCTTATTCGTCACAATGGACAACTGTTTATCAGACCTTCGAAATAAACATATAAAAGTTTAAAATATGGATGTATACACCAGCTTTCTGTAATACAAGGCAAATTGTTCCCAGAATATATTATGAAACGAAATTGAAATTCGGATTTACACCAGTTTGTGATAATCCGTTTATTCTCACTGAACTTCACATATAACCGTTTTATTTCGTGAAATTAAATAACAAAAAATTGTAAGTGATTCTGTGTATATTTTACGACTAAGCTCAATTATTTTACGTGGTAAAACTGCAAATATTTAAATAATAGTTGTATTTGTTTCTATAGCAGAGTAGAGTTAAATTACACTTGTTTTGAGAGCTTGCCCATACCCAGCAATGGGACAGTTTATAAAGAAAACAAATATCGTTTCCCTATAACCATATGTCACAATGCTAATTACAAATAAATTTCTAATCCTATGTAGATATTATTTTTATTGGCTCTACTATTTAGTTAGAAATACGAACAAACTAATTCACGAATTAATTCTCTAATTCGCCAACCGTAAGAAAATAACTAATAAGCAGATCTTTATAAGCAATATCTGGAATTTATTATCGAAATATTGATTTAATTATTAAACTTAAGTTATTAAAATGGTAAGATCGTATACTTCTCAATTAGACTCATACTTACACATACTTGACAATGTCCCATGTTCACTTTATGTAATCTACTTTTAGTACGTTAATGTCTCCTCTGATAAAATCTGGCAAAACGTGTAATGATAATATAATGCCTATTTTTAGACATCTTGATTCTGAATTAAAACTAGATCCTTTTATAACACTTAAATTAATATCGCAGTTTAAGCAATTGGTATGTATAACATATGTTTTTAATAGCCGAACTTTTATTTAATTATTTATTTAAACACATTAATAATACATGATATCCTAAAACGATATCATAAGCTAAATATTAATAATATAATAACTTGTATGAGACAAACTATGAAATCGATTTCTACACATTTTAGGCTCTCGTCGCATTGACACACAAAGGTACGCATATAAGAATATAGGAAAAGCTATAGATACACAGTTTCACTGCAGCTCTTACAATCGATTCTCGATAACACAACGTGTTCAAACAACAACCTTATAATAGGTTAAACTTATAAATACTTTAAGTCAAGTTGAATGCCACCTACGCACTACTTAGAACCCATTGTGCGATATGACAATCTTTCACGCGACTGCTACATCCACAATGTCTTATCGAGACTTAAAAAGCAACACAAAAGCTCTTTTGTATCTATTGTTTTTTACATTTATTTACCTTCTAAGTGACTTTCAAACACTTTATAAACTTGATACTGTTTGATAAATAGAACGACAACAAAAGCTAAACTTGTAAAGAAAATAAAGCGACCACCTGTTCGTGTCGCCGCGGAATGTAAACTTAGAAAATAGTTTACTTGGTTACACGTGTTACAGGATCTCTCGCGTCCAACAGGTTTACTATTAAATATGCTTCATTACGATCGATAGAACAAGTATATTTTTATTTGGAATATAAGCAATTTAATTGGAAGCCTAATACAGTTTTTGTTTGTTTCAGATAACCTACGTGGAAATCTTCATCGCAAACGTACGGAACGTACATATATAACTTGCAACTAACATTCAAACACAGTACTAATACACTATCAACCAGATTTTGTTAGCTTAACAAAACCATACTGAAGCACACAAAACTACTTTTCATTCAAACTACGCAGAAACATCGCAAACAAATGTAGACTTCAACTAAAAGCGCGGACGTTACGTCACTGAAGGAAAACTCCAACACGTAAGCCCACCCATACAGCGGCAACCGCACTGTCTTACTGCTTACATCAACATGGCACCCTACATGCGCTGACCTTACGAAATACTTATTCACACAGCGATTCCGTTTTATACAAGTGTGAGTTAAACGATAGCTCTTTAGGCGCCATGTTCGCCTGGTACTCGTTGTAACGAAGAGGTGGCACAATTGCCCTAAGAGGCACTTGTATCTGTTACGTTGAACGCAACCACACACACCCATGCACACACACCCATGCACACACACACTAACATAGAAGCTAATTCATGGCACTTGAATAAGTACTTCGCAAATTCACAGGGTAATTAGCCGCATACCAAAATTAATAAGCCCGCAGCCAACGTAAATCGGTGCTGATTGGTTGCGAACGCTGAAGAGGGACGGATGAATTTAACTACAAAGGGTAAGTATAGCTATCACACTTAACTTTAATAATCTTTTGCGAATGTTTTACAGTAAAAAACATGAAACGACCAAACGAAAAAGAAAATAAAAAGCCAAGTTTTAAAAGTTTATACACATATGTATAAAATAAAGTAATCAATTGCAAAAATAATTAAATAATAGTATATAAATTAAAAAGTAATATCTAGATTAAAATTATGTTAAAATTAAAAACAAATTGTGCTAATATTTATTGCCTTTAACCTAAAACATTGTAATAAAATCCTATTAAAATATAAGTACCTTATGTGCAATCAATACGAATTCAACCAATTTCTTTTAAGCAATATCAACTACAACTGGGTAATATTTTCTTTCGAAGGAGAAAAGTAAGAAGATTCTAGGAGACGCCCGCCAAAAAAATTTTAATGGTATTAATAAACAGACTTATGATCGAGACAACCTGTATGCCTATATATAGTCATTTGCAACCCATTGTATTGTCATCTTATTTATAATATTAATATTAAGTTTTTATTGTTATTATCTTTTCAATATTAGTTTTTTATAGTCAGTAGTATATGGCATGATAACTGCAACACCTTGTTAATCTGAGTTGTAAAATACTGAAATTATATTTAATTGGCGATTTAAAAGAGTGGCTGTGAGTTTCTTGCAGGTTTGAACTTTGACCCTTTGCCTGAACCTAGCAACTAACCTAAATGTAGCTTCAGTAACTTAGGAAACTCACTAACCTATATATTTTGACGTTCATAATTGTTACTTTGTGACCTAAATGAATAAATGATTTGATTTGACTTTGACTTTGATCTTAAAAGAAAATATTTGAAGTTTTTTAGACACCGTCTAGCTATTTTTCGTTGTCGAATATCTATATATATTATCATGTAATTTGCGGTTCACTTGTTAATGTCAAGCAGTCAAATTTTAGGACGTATTCTATAAATATCTATGCATAAATAATTTTATACGTATAAATATATTATAATATTTAGGTTCTATTTTTTCCTTAGTCATCCAAAAAGTATTACTTCGTTTTATTTTTAAATCTTCTGTCTCAGTGTTGGGTAGAAGTCTCGCCCAAGTTTTCAACTAATCCTTTTTCCTTGCTTTGTTCTCGCCAACGTTCTTTCGATCTTTGATTATCTACTTATTTTATTTTCAATATGTTGTGCTAGAGAGCTGTGGCTATATTTTTACAAAAGTTGTAGTCTATTTTAGTATGGATAGGTTTAACTTAAGCCTGCTAAATCTAGTTCAATGTTTTCACTCACAGTTAGATATTTATAAAAAAATCATATGCTATCCTGTTTTTTATTGGTTATGGCAATTAAACTAAAAGCCTATTCACATTGATAGTATCTATTTAAAGTATAGTATAGCAAAAATTAACCAATTTGAATTTGTCCTAATGTATATTTTCAATAAATTTATTAGGTAAGTTATTCTGTATCAAAGTAAAAAATAAATAGGTACTATAAGGCAAGCATTTAAATTAATACCTACAATTGTACTACAACATGCATCATATAAAATTGCAAGTGTAATACTTGCGCGTGACACTCTCAACTGAACGAATTTAACGTGCATTATACGTCAATAAACAATTAAAGTATTTAAAGGGGTGTACTGAAGGCCTGATAGCAAGTGGAGACCGGACCAGCGGTCTGTAAGCGTACGTTACAAGATTTGTTACGGTCGGACGAGCATCACAAACTGTGGCAGTATTCCCCCTTTACACCTACAACATTATTGTATATAATTAATCAACAGTTTCCAGGATTTTAAACAAGGAAAAATTAAAACAGACTGTCAGTGAATCTTTATTTCACATTATTTTGGCAAAATGCCAAGAGTGTTTAGAGACTTAACGCAATTAACGCTTATCGTGGAATAATAGATTTAACTTGTAAAGTAATAAAATTAATTATCGTATCAGTTATGAAATTTATGCCTAAAAATAAAAGGTCAGCAAATCAGGTTGCAAATTACTAGCATTCTTCCTTTACCTGCAGGAAAATGGTTTGTATTAAGAGCCGACTCTGTTATGTGAGTTGTGAAATATGGAGCAAGGACATCCAATACATCTATTCACACACACACACCCCTGTCACGGATAGTTTCCAAGGGATTTTAACAGGTTATTTTTAGTAGCTACACGCGATTTAAAAATGTAACGTTCGTCTTCCCATGACATAGTTATATAGTAAGTATGTGATTCACACTCTCAATTGGAATGCCAATAGACCTAAACCAAGAATGTCGTATATTCTTTTTCATTCTTCATTCACTTCATTTATTATTATACTTAAGTCGTTTAGGCTGCATAAAGTGCCAAAAATATAAACACTAGAAACATTACCCATTAATGAGCAAGGGTACATTAACACATAAACAAGCTTTAAAAGGTGTTACAGGCATAAAAAATGTTAACAAATACGCTTGTGATTGCGCTGAGTGTCGTGGATTCAATCCTCACATAAAACAAATGTTTGTATGATATATTATCAAATCTGAATGTCCTTTGTTTACGCTGTTTAAAAATGTGTATAGCGACACTGGCAAAGGCACTAGTGCGAGCTATGTCTTTTAAAATAAAATGAATAATATAAAGCGGTACATTTTTATTACAATCCTTAAACAAAATAAAAGTCCTCGTTTTAGATATGTTCAATACACTGACCTAGTTTCTAGGCTTAGTGCTCGGTATGCCGCTTCAAGATGCCATAGCGTTGGTTACAAGGTCATGATGCCGACAGCTAATTAAAAAATATATATGATTTAAACTTCCACTATTAGGTAAGTAAAAATGAATACCGAGGGAGTTTGTTTTAGATAGAATAAACGCGTAAATTGTATCTCATCTTTCGAGAGGACGATCTCACCGCCAGACTCGCCAATATTTGATGTGAAAAGACACAGGGTAGCTTTTGTTTGTAAAAGCTAGAAAAGGGCGTAAGTATAGAAATAAATTTTTCCTTTCCCCAAGTGAGCAAGAGTGTCGGGGCTGCTTACATACTTCTCCCCTATTTCTATTTCTGATCCATCTCTTTGATTACACGGATAGCGTACTGGTTTAAGTGGTTGCCTCGTCCCTTCCGCCGCGCCGAGTGTTATGAGTTCGTTCCCCACACGGGACAAAAATTTGTGTGTCCCTGAAATGGTTGTTCGGAGTCCGGATGTTTTTTTAGAATTTCCCCGCACTAGGAATAATTTCTGTATCGCGGGAGACTTTACAAACATTCAAACAACTGACACAAATAACATCATATCAACAAATAAGATGTTAGTGCACAATTTTAGCTGTAGGCAATAGGATTAAATAGGTTAAAATATACTATTTTCTAGATCTATAATGGTGCGAGGCATAACCGTGGCTTAGCAAGCCTACATAGTATACAGTAACGCACCATCAGATCAAATAATACTGACGTAATGATGGAATAAGAGATTTATCGCAATAGGTACAAATTATATATAGCGAGACGCTTAACAAAGCAAGTTTATATGTAGGTGACCGCAAATTTTAGCCTTTTTTTAAGCTTTATTGAAGCTAACTTCAACACTAGGAATAATTCCTGTTTTGTGGGGGACTTTACAAACATTCAAACAACGGACATAAGGTACACCCAGATTCGGTACAACTATTTGTGGATCAAATAAATTTTCGTTACGTGTGGAGATCGAACCCACAGTACTCAGCGAAGTAGCTACGCTACGCTATCCAATCAGTCATAATAAGTATTTTCTACTTATACCTTAAAAACTTTATACTTTATGATAAGCACAACGAAGCATTAAATATGAACGCTTGGGCCTACGCATAGAAGTATTCACGCATTACTAAAACGTGTTTATAATATTACCTTCACCTTGTGATATAAACAAAAATGTATCACCAGGTTAAATAAAAGCACACAAACCGCAGGCACCTTGTAGCGAGCTGAATGTGAGTGGCGACACTGCGGTCCTGAATGCCTCAGAGAGTCGGTTAGGGCCTCAGCCCCGGCTTGACGCTCCGGGTCTCCGTTGACAAGAGACCCGTGATGGTGAAACCGGCGCCGCACCGCTCGACACCCCTAGCCGCTCGCACCGTTGTTGCCCTCTGTTGCTGGCTTGTATGCCTATGGTGGCTATTCAGGGGTCCCATCTAGTGAGTTGGCGAGTCACCGTCTGCCCATCCGATTGATACTACTAGAGTATTCAGGCCAGACGCCGTTTTTCATCCACAGTTACCAACATACCGGTCCATCAAACACACATCCCCGTAGACCAGACGTATTAGAGTACATAATTATGTAGCAATAGTCTGACGCCTGCTACGGCTAGTGCCACTGTAGGTATTCCATCCCTCTTTAGATTAAAACTGTCGAAGGGTCTCTCCACGTTGGACCCATGTCTCCGTGTAAGCGTCCCAAAGGGCCAGATATTTTTCTAATATGTTAGAAAAATATCTGTGATATGAGAAACATAATAAAAATATTCTATTACATACACACAACACCATCTAGCCCATAGACTTAGAATATTTTCGCCTAGCCCAAATTAAACAAAGCTTGTACTAAGGGTACGTACTAGACAATGGATAAACATACTTATATACTTTTTTTTGTAAATACTTACTTATTATACATAGAAACACCGAAGCCAAGACAAACATCCATGTTCATGCACACAAATGTTGGACTTGTGCGGGAATCGAACCCGTGACTTCAGGCGTGGCAGTCGGTTACACTAACCACTATGCCATCGAGGCCGCCGTTTAAAGCGGTTGGCACACTGTGAGCGGTGTAGCGGCGGGTAAACGTCACCTATAGAACGCCGCGTCGTCTTTTGTATTACTGTTGTCGCTTCAATGGGTTATTTGCAGACTCTCAGCAAGGCCCTAGACGACAGTAAATATGCTACTTGTAGCATCGGCAATTGATCGTTTTATAACAGCTTGTTGATTTAAAATTATATACTACTTATCTCGGTGGCACGGTGGTAGTGTATGCGTCTGTATGAGGTTTTAAATTCGATTCCCAGAATGAAAAGTGTTATTGGATATTGACTGTTATATATGTTATATAGTTATATATGTTATATATGTTATATGTTATATAGCATCAAGGACTTCGCCTGTTAAATGGCAATATACATGTCCGCTAATAAGTGTAATAAAGCATTTTAGTTGGCGAAATATGAGTGTACCTAATACACCATTCCCTATCCCTCGGTGATATAGGCGTTAGACTATATCAATCTCTTAAAAAAGCAACATATCTCGAAATTTAAAACTTATGCAATTTGAACCTTAAGTGTGTGATTATAAGTAGGTAATTAAGTAATTGGAACAAAGTTTAAAGATATATTTATTTACTTCAAACATGTATAGTTTACAGGAAATTCATCCTATAACAGTTCAATAGGTAACTTGTGTATCAACATAGTTTGCCACAGACAGCGTACAAATATAATTGATTTGAAATTACATGTTAACGATAGACGAACAGTTAATATTTCGAATAACAAAATTAAAATCATGAATAAAATGGAAGCAACAAAAATTGAAGAAGGAAAAACTTGTATTAAATTTATTAAATCCAAAATATTCAGATAAGTCTTTGTTTTATTAAGAGTGCAATATATGTATATAATTATCAGGCAATTTATTCAGTCTACAAACCTCTTGTGTTAAACGCTTGGCTTCAAAACAAAGTGAATGTCACTACAAGGAGTATATCGGTGAGCCAATATAGAGTGTATTGGGGTTCCATCTGGATCATGTAATATATAACCCTATGTTCTAGTTGAATCTTTTGAGTCCGCAATATGCATTTAAAATGGATGACAATTTTGTTTTGAGTTTAGTTTGACTAATTTTTCTGTACAGTTTAAAAGTAAATAATATGTAATTATGAAAACGTATCATGTGCCTTATATAACTATGTTCTATATATTGCATGAAACTGCATTATATTATAAATAATAGCACGTTATAAATTAAAATAAATGCCGTTCGTCACAGCAGGTATCCGTCAGTTATACCTAAAATGTTTTCACCACGTTTAATTTCTTTCAGTGATCATTCCTTAAACATATGTGTAGGCTCTATCTTAAACGAAGTTCGCGGTGATCCCTGAATGCTTTGACGTGTTTAAAAAAGGAATGCATAATGGTTGGAAGCGGCTTGGATGTGGTTATCCTAACATTGCTGTAGTCCAAGAGGTACAGATACCATTAACAATCGCTTGCTCGTCTGTCACTAAAAGCGATAACAAATTGCAACTTAAGCTATTAAGAAGTTTAATAGAATTGACTAAATAGTAAGATGGTTAGGCGTGTGATTGCCATTTAGCCTCATAATTGGATCATTGTGCATAGGTGACCGACGCGACAATTGTCGGTTACTCATACCACCTCAGCTCTATAAAGAAGAATAGTAGAGAACCGATGTAGCACAGTACTTCCTTCATCGTTTCTGAATAGAACCAGCTGTAAATAGTAACATGTTTATCCCCATTCTGAGTTAAGCTATTAAGGGACATATTTGACTGAACACATTTATTACGTGTTTGTTGCCGCTGTTTAGTCATACCAAAGAAAAATAGTACGCTATAAAAGTAGCTCAGTACTTTCTTTATCGTTCCTGAATAGTTTAGGAGCCCAGCCCGCTCTTAATAGTGATATATTTATTTCTATTCTGATATAAGTTATTAGAAAATATATTTTACGAAACACATTTTATTACGGGTTGGTTGTCGCTATTTATGTAATTCCAGAGTAATAAATTAAATGCAAAATCGCTTTAAGTCGTCCTATTAAACTCGAACATTTTGTGTAACTTCTGTTCCGTATTTCCATATGATACAACACTCTTGTATCGCCAAGGAGTCCGACACGCCCCGTTCTCAATATGTCTACGCCAGAATAAGCGCATACGACGGACGCCAAAGACCCATCGCCTTTTGGGCCGGACCGCTATGTGTCGATAGCTTAATACACGCTACTAACGTGAAGTGGTGTAACTAATAAGAGTATTAAGCTGTTATGCTGTAGAATGTGTAGCCTTACCAACGCTTTTTAAGCGCTTTTCATTACAACGCCCGTAAATAAATTGTCAGACTGTTGGAAATTGGAATATTAACTGTAGTCACTTATTTATAAAAAGCTTTAAGTACACCATAACAACGACTGCTTAAAATATAACGTTCTTTTTTCTTTATGTAAATAAAAACATAATTGAAAGTATGACTGAGTGGCGTAGATATGGTGAATGCAACTACTGTGCTTTAAGTCGCGGGTTTGATGCCAGGATTGCGCAAATCGTCGGTTTATTTTTTTTATAACCCGGCAATTCCCGCTCTAGGAATAAATCATGTGTCTTGGGGGATTTTGCAAACATTCATATCATCATATTCATATAACATAAAGAACACCCAGAACTCGGAACGGTGGTGATCGGATTCACACAACACTCGACGCAGTGGTAATGGCATAGCGACCTCTTAAACCACTACGCCTTCGTACAGTTAATCAATTCTCTGTAGCAGCCTAGTGTCCCGAACCAGCAAAAGGCTCAACCCTTAATCCGTGGGAACTGAAAATCATAACTGGCAAAATGTAGATCTGCCTACCCATTCGAATTTGTAGACATGAGACTATGTACAAACATAGTCTCATGTCTACAAATTCGAATGTGTAGGTTATTTAACTTTACATACATATGTAAAGTTAAATATAAGTTTATTTAAGGAAAAGTGAATTTCTTTTTCTCGCTTTAATAAGTAATAATATGAGATTGGTAAATGATTGAATATAGTGTATATTATATTTAATCATTTACCATTTATGATAATATAAAATTAAGGCAAATAAAATATTTGTTTATATAAGCGTATACATTATAAAGAATACTCTATTATTGTTGAATCTAACTGAACTAAGAGAGCTGCACGCCCGAACGGAGCAGTACACATCGCTAATTTGTTACTGCGTTTGTTTTGAATAATCGCACCGATGCCGCAGGACATTTCGACAATGTCCACTCAACTAAAACTTTGGTTCGGTTCTATTGGCATATACATATATTGCCGTATAAGTTTTAATACCATCAACTAATACGACTAATAAGTGGAATAGGTCCCTCCATATTCAATACCTATGTTGATTAAATTTTATCAGAATCTATTTCATGGCAGAATTACGTTAGCGATCAATGAAATTCTATATTTGTAATTTGAAAATCCTTTATTCTTCTTAAACCGAGTTATGTGAATAGCGTAGCAGTTTACATGGTTTCCATTCCACTGCCTCTTTGTCAAGTGTAGTGGATTCTAATCACACACGTTACAACAATATTTATGATCCACAAATGGTTGTTTCGAGTCTGGGTGTTCTTTGTGTCCATGCGTGTATTCTTTAAATGTTTGTTAACACCCCTGCGATACAGGAATTATGCTAGGAATTATGTTGTAATATTAGATAGATGTCTTAATCTATACTAATATTATAAAGCTAATGAGTTTGTTTGTTTGGTTGAATGCAATAATCTCAGAAACTACAGGTTCGAATTGAAAAATTATTTTAGTGTTGGATAGTCCATTTATCGAGGAAAGCTATAGGCTATAAAACATCACGCTACGATCAATAGGAGCGGCGCAACAATGTAAAATGTCACACAAATGGGGAATATTTTCTTATGTGAAGTAGACAAAGTTGCGCCGGTCAGCAGCGCGTCTAGTCCGATGCATACGGCACCGCGACAAACTACATAAGAGAGCCAAGCTGTGTCCCGATAACTCTATCCTACAAATTTCTTATGAGAGATATAGACATTTCTGTAATAATCTCCTAAAAAAATAAAATTAGAATTTAAGAAATCACAATCACATCAAGCTTCACATAACAGCAAACAACTGTGGAAATACGTTAAAAAGGTTACTTTCACATCTAACCAAAATAAAACAAATACGAGCTTATTGAAAACATATAATATAATAATAATAATATAATATTCTACCACATACACATATGGCTCTCCGTTGTCTTCTATTAACACAAAAAACCTATTTACATAGGTTTTTTGTAAACATTAGCAAAACATTAGCTGAAAAAGTTCAATATCGATGCGGTAGAAACACAAGCGATACTTTCTCACGACCACCCGTCGTCACCGTCGTATTATACCCATCTTAAAAGTGGCAAATCCTTTGTTATGTTATAGCCAGATGAAACTGAGGTAGAACAGCCAATATTAAATTTGAAAATAATTGTGCAGAAGGATGGGATAACATCTCCACTAATATTCTCAAAGCTTGTAAGCACATCCTGGTGCGTCCATTAACGCATATTTTTCGAAAATGCCTCTTTGATGACATCTTACCCAAATGCCTTAAGAAGGCAATAGTAATACCAATACATAAATCCGGTAATAAAAATCTCGTGCCAAACACCCATACTACAGGCCCATCTCACTATTACCTACTTTCTCCAAAATACTGGAAAAATTATTAATAAAAGCCTAGTATCATATCTTGAAAAGAACTCCCTCTTCTCCGACATGCAATTCGGTTTTAGACCTAAGTTATCGACAGCAGACGCAATACATCATTTAACCAGCTATATCTCAGAGGAACTTGGGAAGAGTAAGCAGGTAATTAGCATATTCCTTGACCTGGCGAAGGCATTTGAGACCGTGACTGCTCCTATGCTTCTAAGAAAATTGGAAGCACTTGGAATCAGGGGCACACAGTTACAGCTTCTCACAGACTATCTACAAGATAGGTAGCAATGTATCAAGATAGATAACGTCGTCAGTGCCGATTTGAAATTACCCCAATTCGGTATTCCTGAAGAAAGCGTCCTCGGAGGTACCCTCTATCTGGTGTACGTTATCTCTGTAATCTAAGTCTACATCATGGCAAAATTATTTTATACGCAGATGATACTGCGCTCGTTTTTCCGTTGACACCATTGTGGAAGTATATGAATATGCACAGTGCGAGTTTAATATAGTAAACAAATGGCTTCAATATAACCTGCTCACCTTAAATATTGAAAAAGCTATTTTTTTAATATTTAGTATGCGTAGACACCAACCTTTTTTTTACGTTTCTTTGACGCATACCTCTCCGTGGGGCGACGGAGAGGTTATGTCGGACTCACCGGGGAAAAGATACCCCGATAAAACCGATAAAAGTATGGTTAATTGTATATAACTTAGTTCCTAGTAGTATATTGTATGTGCCCTTAACGCCTGTGGCACAGGTTTACCCTAGTACAGGCACCCATATTATGTTACTTATATTCATAACTTTATGGACTGTATTCATGTTTTACCACTGTAATCAATAAATAAATTATTATTATGTTTCTCTTATCAGAGGTATTTGCTAACATATTATATTAAAAAATACCTGGCCCTTTGGGAGGCTTACACGAAGACATGGGTCCAACTTGAAGAGGCCCATCAAGAGTTTTAATTAAAGGTGGGATGGAATATCTAGAGTGGCTCTAGCCGCAGCAGGCGTAGGACTATTGCTACGTATAGATTTTAAAATATGGGCTATGGGTATGGGTGTTTGGTGGACCGGTATATTGGTAACTATGGATGAAAAACGGCTTCTGCCCTAAATACTCTAATAGCATTACATTCACTTCAGTCCCACCGTACCCCTGGCCATACCCCTGGTGGTACTGTGGGTCTCTTAAAGTTAAACGATACCACTGACTAATAGTGATGAAATCAATGCAATGGGCAGACGGTGACTCGCCAACTCACTAGATGGGCCCCCTGAATAGCCACCATAGGCATACAAGCCAGCAGCAGAGGGCAACACCGGTGCGAGCGGTTATTAATATTATTATTATTAATCGTATATAAATACCACACTGTGATTTAGACTTTAATATTAGGTAGGTACCTAAAATCAAAGTCTAAAGCACTCAGTAACTAATTCATATCACATTAATATCACAATCTCACTAATTCATACAGTCTAGTAATGATCGCACTTAAACCATCGTGCGAAGTTTTGCGTATATGGTACCGGATAGCCAATTAAATGGCCGGTACATATATAGATACCGGGACATACCTAGGTACCGGTATAATCAGTGTAACTAGTTAAACGAGTGGTTTATTTAAAGGATATATGATCAATCTTACTTTTGTGTAATCAATAGAAATATTAATATTTCTAATGAAATTTAGGTGCATATTAAATATTAAGTTACCACTCACTAGAATAAAATCGTTAGGAATTCTGCATATCTGAGAGTTCTCTATAATGTTCTCGAGGATATGTAGAGTCTACCAAACCGCAATAGATCAGCGTGTTAGACTATGGCCTAACCTGTCTTACTCTGAGAAGAAGGCCTCAGAGATATAGTTTATATAAAAAGTTGATATTATTATATTTAAAAGGAGGATAGATTACGCAAGACCCTCGACATGTCTCTCTTTTGACCAGTCATATTGTATACCCAATGTTATCATTCTATATATCGAACGTTGGCAGACTTTATAGATTACCAATAATTGTATGGTTTAGCATACGTAAGCTAGACGGTGCTAATAAAAAATTATAAAGTAAATCTGAGGATTTACTTTATAATTACTTTATAAATTTAACAACATTAACTATAAATAATTTCTAAGACAAAGAAGCCTAGCTTCAGACATTTAAAATAATTGGCTAAAAGATAAATTATCTCTTATGGCATTTCTTATCATTTGCTGATAAGACCTTAATCTAAAAGTGACAACGGATAATAAACTGAAACTACTTTTACTGCTGCAAAGATAAATTCAACAAATATTGACAATTGAAATTAATCATCCCACTAACAACAGTCGAACAATCAAAATCAGGTTAAAGGCATAAATTTAAATGTAAACAAACATTTAGTTGCGTTAAAATATAATATATACTAACATAATTATGTTTTGTTTTACAGGATGACGCTAGCGAATCAACGAACTGCGACGCGAATGCCCTACTTACATCTGCTAACACAAATCATTATACCGAAGTTTACACACAGCACTATATATACAATTATACATATACTGGCATTTAGTTTCCCACAGAACTCATGACTTTATATAACACAGATAAAATAGATATCTACTATCTAGTATATTGTGACCGACAGACTATTTTGTTATTAGTAAATCTAGGCGTAATTTTGTTTTGCCCTTACCGTTTACATTATACACATTGGAGCTTCACTAAGAAGTTGCAAAATGAGGTGACTTTTTAATTTAGGCCCCCAATAGCATAAAGTAAATATAGAGTGTTTCAGAATTACCCCAGTTTGTCCATCGACTATTGTACGCTTAACACAGGAATCGTTTCTGTGTCCTCTAAAAGAAATAAGATGAAATAAGTTTTTACTGAATTGTAAACCACTCGACATTGGTTCATTGAGTTTTGCATCTTAACGAACAAACAGACAGATAGACAAAATATGTATTATTAAAAAATATTGTGTTAAATTTAAACCTCTGTAAAAATTTATCCTAATTCATTTATTTTCAAATATCTTTGTATTTTACAGTCTATAAATAGTAAAGATATTGTTAGTGGATTTATATAATTATTTACCTAGTATTCGTAATTTAAAGTTAGTATTAAGTAAAATATAAAATCTGCCCGGGGTTTTAATTGCCATTTTATGATCGCTACAATATTTGTAACATATTTAGTTTATAAAAATCCCATATAACGTGTATGATAATGATGTTTCTATTCCAAGGGTAAAGTAAATTCTTAATATAATTAGGTTCCTTATAGGGGACATCGGCAAAATGTACAGGTTTATGGAAAGACACCATAAACATAACATAGTTTTTTATGGTTATAGAATCCGTTTGTTGTCCGTCTGTCCGTCTGTCTGTCTGTCAAGACCCTTTATCTCGGCAACGCGTGGATGTATCGAGTTGAAATTTAAACGATATACTCAGGTCTACAGTTTCTTGAAGCTGTGAAAACATAAAATTTCTAAGTTAACGTAAAAACAAGATACGGCCGTTTATGCCGCAAAATACATATATTTCGACACTCTCAAGGGAATAAAAATTTATAGAGTATTTTCCGTTGACCTAGAACTATGAAATTTGGCAAGTAATACCGTATTATACTTCAAGTATAGGGAGAATCTAAAAGCTATACATTTCTAATTAAATCATAAAAAAAACAGGATCTTTATGCAAGAACAATTTTTTTAAAATATATTTCTATCTACAAATTTGTACGGAACCGACCGTCCGACTCGCACTTGTCCGTTTTTTATTAATGTAAATGCCATCCAAATGGTTAATAATCACTGAAGGATCAATCATCACTCTATACAATAATAAGCATACTTCTAATCAAACCCATACAATTACAAAATTACGAGATATTTGTTGTCATGTTGTCTAGAGACACCTACCATCTTAGTCTCCCCGTGACCATGGCTGCTGAAAAGCAACCGAAACGTCGGGGAAAGTGTAAACTTAAATATAAATAGTTTAATAAGCTTAAAAATTAGTAAAGTTTAATAGTACCTAGTAGTAGTGTAACAGTTTCTAAATTATGTAATAGTGTAAAATAAACAACGCATAAAGTAGATTAATTTCAATTTTTATAAATATTATATTATGTATGTATATATGTCTTTTCTATTCAAGCCGTCAAATAAAAATACTTGGAGCGACAAGTTATAGCAATAGGCCATCATAAAATACTCAATTTAATAGTTTCATCACAGAATAATCAATTATTGTCGTCTAATGGACTAGCCAGGCGACGCTCTGTAGTCCAATTAGATAGACCATCGACGATTCGACCAGATAATAGACCGCACATTTGTTGATTAAATCCATTTCTATATTCATGTTCGACATATTTTTCCTTCTCTTGGCCGAACCAGATTCAATCTTGTTAAATTGTATAATATTAAATGTATTATGATAAAATCTAAATAATCCTCACATACGTGATTCGAGTAAACCCAACAAACTTGAACTCTAACTTGAGTTTTAGCTATGATCACGGCGTCCTAGTACGATGGCGTGAGGTCGCGAACTCCACAAATAGTTACCCAATGGTGGTACGGCAGTGTTTGTTGAATAGTTGATATCGAAACCACAGTGCGTGTGGTGCAGCATCAGTGGAGTCATCTTCGTAATATAAGGTGTAAATTGCTGTTACATACTGTTCCAACCGTGTCGCTGCTCAGGCTGTGTCATAATTAACACGATTTTACGGCACTAACGATACATTTTCATTCATTCAGCTGACAAGTGACGAAAGTACGGACTAATCAAGCCGTAAGATGGTACATTCCTCGCTTGATTTGTCCCAAAATCCCTTACAGGATTGCTTATTACAATCGGTAGCTGTAACTAGACTATGTCAACATCTAATAATTAGTCTATTAAGAACTTTCACACATAGACAGACTCGTACACACACATACATAAAAAGGCTGGCGAATTTCTTTAAATTTTAAATTAAACAGCAGCTGGAACTGGGAAGATATGAAAAATCGGAATGATAAATTGTTCTCTGGAAAATCTACGTATCCGCTGAGCGTCCCATGCTGTTGCGAATTACACTCATTATCCTTTGCAATGGACAGGTAAAGTTTTAGTCATAAGTAATTAAAGCAAAATTCTCATGGTGCTACAAAATCTGGTAAATCCATTAACATACAAAATATGTAAATTTGATAGTAATTAAGGAGATAAAAAGTTATTTTTGTCAAAAGTGTCTAACAACCTGTAGTGGATTTACTACGACTTGCAAACACCTTAACCTCATAATAAATAGGACATAAACTATTATTTAGTGTGCAAATACCGGTTACAAACGAGCTGGAACTGGAATCCCTTAAAACACCGTCCTCCAAAGTAGGTAGTTTGATTGGCTGTGATATAAAAATGTGTCGCGCCGAGTCGTCGCCTCGGTGCCACGTGCCCGTTCTGATGAACGCAAGTCGGTGTTATTTGCCGCATAATTTACATAGAGATAGATCAGCGTCCCGCGGGTCGTGCACCCGTTGAATTTCTATTGTTTAGATTGGAAAACTAAGTGCGCCAATGGTCGACTTTCCACTCACGTCATTATTAGATCGCAGGTGTTGACGTGACAAATACTGCTCTCTACTAACACTGCCGAGGAATAATAATGTCGCCATGTATAACTAGATCAAACACCAATCTGCTGTTGTCATTAAAACACCAAATATTTAAGAAAATAAACTGTTTAATTAGGTAGTAATTGTAAAGGAACTCGGTTCAAATAGGTGTACACAATCAAATAAAGATGGTTGAGTCTAGATGGCGATAGGGTTGAGAACGAATCGATTACCTAATGGCACTGTGACCACCCGGCCCCGTGGAGATTGACTCATTTGCACTGCATTACATTACCGAGTGACACGGACAGCCACTCTCATCATCGCGGTAATGAACAGATTGCTGTTCACAACACTCGAGCGCAAAATTCTATTTCAATTGCTAGATACGTTTCTATTGGCTCTTACAGGTCTGTACTCACACGTGCCCATTATATGGGAAGACAAGGTTTAATGTGTGATTGCGTGCGTTTATGAATCGTTAAAAAACGTTAAAGACTTGCAGACATTGTCCTCTAACCTTGAAACCTCATGATTTAATAATCTTTACCACGAATTTTAATTTTGCACATCTACTCGACTTTTAGGCAGCGATAGTTCAGTGGGGAGACCAACAGATCGCTATGCAGAGGGTCTCGGGTTCAAACCCACGTCGCGCACTTGTGACTTTCGGAAGTTATATGACTTTTCGAAATTATGTGCGTATTGATTGACAATTATCGCATGCTCCGTACCTCGGAGAGCACGATAAGCCGTCGGTCCCGGCTGCCATGAACATATATGGCAGTCGTTATTGGGAAGTCAGTGCCCTCTAAAATCCTGACACTGGTCTAGCGTAGTGTATCTTTAGCCTTCGGGTTGCGGAGGTCAGACGGCAGTCGCTCCGTATAAAAACTGAAATCCTGTCAAATCCGGTTAGACTAGAAAGCCGACAGAAACCCCAAATGACTTGGGAATAATAAAGGCTAGGGAGAAGACTCAACATTTAGGTTCTCTTAGACCGATAAAGATAATGTTATTATTCAGCGGACAGCTGACTGTGTCACAGAACAGTATCCATTAACTAACTTTAAGTCATTTATGGTTTAAGTTATTTTAAGGTGAGAAAATTAAAAACAAAATTCGCTGTACCAGGTATTGTCCGAGAAACAACTATAAATTAATAATGGCATAATATGAGTTCAGTATATCCTAACGAAACAATTTAATTTCTAATAACGAAACAAATGTTGTATATCATTGTTCTGGATATTATTATAAATCCAAGGACCCTAGAACTATCGTATTCTCCAAATTAAAGTATCTAATAAATACATTTAAACTATGCTACCATAACTCATTTTTATATTTACCACCTGGGACTCATAGCATGTTTTCCATAATTCTACTCTACTACTTAAAAAGAAGCCAATATTTACGAGGAGAGGACACACTTTCTTTTACCAATATTTGCAGCTCTGATTTCAACAATGTAGATTTTAGTATGCTTTACAGATATTTGTTCCAAGGTGTTAGATAGGTGTGCTAGGTATTCAGTGGCAGTTGAGCGATGAAGAAAGCGCAGAAAAGTTGATTAAATGTAAACAATTTTAAGACAAAGGCTATAAATGCCAAAAAACGTTTGAAGTTGGTGTATTATACGTAGTTATAAGAGATATTGAGCGCGACTTAAGTTGGAGAGCAAAATACCCATTTTGAGCGTTAAAAGATTGAAACGTCGTAGTTTTGATAGCGGTCAGTTCGAAGACAGCGGATGTGTCAGGCTCTGTTTCATGGGACCCTCCTTACGTGCACGTGTATACACCTATGGCATGCGTATTACGGTGGAACCTTTCATCTTTCCCGTCACGCAGTGCTCGAGATGCTGGAAGTACCATACCTACAAAACCTGCTCTCATCGGGATAACATTTGTCCTAAATGCGGTAAGACACATGCTAATTGTGACGTCACATCCTTTAGATGCGTCAACTGTAAGGGCAAAAATATGGCACTATCCAAGACTTGCCCCATATATATAAAAGAAAAAGAATCCGCGAGTATTACGGTACATGTTCCTCCTTCTCCACCGACTGAAATATTATGAAGTTACTAATTTTACCCAGGAAGTTTCGGCTTATTTAGATAGTGGTTCAACATCAGAAGTATTAAAAACGTCAAGACAGGGACATAAAGAACATACGAGTAGCATGACCCCTAAATCAGACACACGAATGTCAATACAGAAACCTAAGAAGAAATTAAAAAAACCGGAAAAAGAGACCCGAAAATAACCAATCTGAAAATGGTTTAATAGATGTGGATTATAAAGATAGTGCAGTGTCTACGGAGACGGATGAGGCGGACAAAACAAGTTTAGATTTGGGACAACTGAAACAGAAAATTAAAGATATTATATTCATAAGAAATATGAGTTTCTCGGCAAAGATGACGTTATGCGGTTGGCTAGTATACGATTGGGTAATTAGTTTAATTGGAAGCTGTTTATCGGAGTGGCCTATTTTGCAACTATTTCTTCAAAATGAAATATGAAACCTATCACATAGTTAATTTAATACAATGGAACTGTCAGAGTATAATTCCAAAATTAACCTAATTAGAACAAATGATGTCTCAAGAAAAAATCATATTGCTATACTGAGTGAGACCTGGCTTGATCAAGATTGTGGAATATTGCATACTGCACCAGGATCGGGATGACGGCTAGTGCGGCGTAGCAATCCTTGTTCACTCGACTATAAGATACCAATTCTGTCAAGTTCATAATGTTAATCCTGGTATTCAGATTCTCCACATAAACATTTTAAACTGCTCCAATATAGACAATATAATATCAATATGCCCTTCATCTATTCAAACGACTTGTAAAGATTGGGATACTATATGTAGTTTATGTCAAAGCAGATCCATAATGGCTGGTGATCTCAATGGGCACCATCCTAGTTGGTCTTATAAGACTGATGCCATAGGAAGACAGATATTCGATGGCCTTTTGGATAGGCATTATGTCTCGTTAAATGATTGATCTTCTACAAGAATAAAACTAGTAGACGGCAGGGTGCAAAAGTATTCTCCTGATCTCACTTTAGCTTCTAACGATATAGCATTGAGCTTAAAGTGGCAAATGACAAACGAGAGCTTCGGGAGCGATCACTTAATCATTAAGATTGCTACACATAAGTCTCCATTAATATCAAACTTTAAAAGGCGCAACTATAAAAAAGCCCAGTGGTATGAATATACTGCATCTCTTCATGATACATTTTCAGCGATGTCATTAGCTGATGACCCTCAGGAAGCATATGATCAATTTATCAACGCGATAAACTCTGCGGTAGATGTTCATATTCCTATGGTTAAGATATGTCAAGATCCGTTACGACTGCGAAAAATTTCCCCTATGCCTTATTGGAACACGGATATTTCACGCGCTGTTGAAAACGAAGACTCGCGTTAGCTACTTTTAGAAGGAATCCGACACCACAAGATTTAATATTTCTTCAAACAAAAATATCGTTAGCCCAAAGAAATATTCGCGTGACGCTTGGCGACAGTTTCGCCGTGGCATTGACGGAACAACTTCGTGTAACGAGATGTGGCGCAGAATGAAGTGGCTAAAAGGATATCATGTCTCAAGGAATCCGGTAGAGGTAGATACAGGAAATGAGTTGCTACGCAGTTTAATGCCAGATTTTGTTTCACCAAAGACCCCAACCTTTAACTCCGTTAATAAAACACTGGCCAGTTATTTCACAATTCACGAATTTAACAGGGCTATTAAAGAAAAAGACACCGCGCCGGGGGATGACGCCATCTCGTATTCAATGATGAAGCATTTACCTATTTCCGGTAAAAAGTTAATTACAGCAATATTTAATAAGTTCCTTTCTGTGGGCTTTGCTCCAGAGCAATGGAGAAGAACATGAATTATTCCTATACCAAAATCAAGTAGTGATCCTCAATCAATAAGTTCTCATATTCGACCAATAGCTCTCATGTCCTGCTTTTGCAAAATCTTGCATCAAATTTTAAAATTTAGGATTTTATTTATGTCGAGGATGCTTCTCAGAGAATACAGTTGGCTTCAGAAGGGCGCGCTCATGTCTGGACAGTATAGTGCGTCTAGTCTCACAATTACAAGTAGGTCGTTGTAAAAAAATTATTACTGTAGGCATTTTTGTAGACATAAACAGTGCTTATAATAATGTGAATATCTCAGTTCTGTTGAATGCTTTGGATGGTCTGGGAATCGAACCAAAGATTTGCAAATATCTATTTTTAAGATCGAGAGAACTAAGTGTAACATACTTAGACCATATATCAACCTGTCTAGAAGTACAGGGCGCGGTTTAGCTCAAGGTGACCCTTTATCTCCCAAACTATTGTAGTTACAAGACATATTTGCCACAACATTGTTAATGTATGTATGTATTCTCGGTATGTGGATGATTTCCTATTATATGGTACGTACAAAACTATTGGGGAGGGCGTTTCTAGTTTACAAACCGGTTTAGATATGCTATAATAATAATAATAATATTCTATCACATACACATAACACCATCTAGCCCAAACTAAGCAGAGCTTGTACTATGGATAAACATACATACCTATGTAAATTAATTGAGAATCTTGGTCTAGAGGTATCGGAGAGAAAAACCAAAGTTTGTTTATTTAGGAAAGGTTTTATAGATAAATAGTTAATATTGTTCTTAATGGTAAGCGTTTGCAGTGTTTAGACTCTGTGAAATATTTAGGTATATGGTTTGATCGATCTCTCAAATGGGGCAAACACATAAACGAAGTTGAATGCAAGGCATCTAAATTTGTATATATCCTTAAAGTTTTAGCAGGCTCAAATTGGGGGTTACATTCAAAATTCTTAAGAATATTGTATGGTTCCATTATAAAAAGTCGTTTAGACTATGGGAGCTTCTTATATGATTCAAGTGTCAAAAGTCATTTGTACAAACTTGACAAGATACAAAACCAATGTATGCGCGTCATTGGGAGATTTATAAAAAGCACCCTGATACACGTAATGTAAAATGAATTATGCTTACATCCGCTTCATCTTCGAAGGTATTATCTTGGTGGAAGGTTTTGGACAAGAAGCTGCTCATTACACAACAGTATTACTATAAAGTTAATAAAAGATTTATCTCGTCAATGTCGCACACCGGGCTCTTGGATTCGGCAGAAAATCCTCTCCTTGTTGTCATATGTGACTTGTTTGATTCTACGCCTATTCATTGTATACCAAAATTGGAGATGTTCACTTTAGATACTTGGATTCAAAGTATTAATTTGGAAGATAATATAATTTGTTATTTAGAGGGTGTTACTGGTTCTAAAAAGGATTTGGGAGTGGGAGCTTCATACTTCAAACAAAAATGACAAGAATTAATAAACTCTAAATATTGCGACTTATCAAATGTTTACGGATAGCTAAGGATAAAAATGGCATAGGGGCGACTGTGTTTGATCAGCAGTCACAAATTAAAATGATGTTTAAAATTGACTCAAGTGTTTCTATTATGCACGCGGAACTAATTGCATTGTTGGAAGCTCTTTCTTATATAACAAGTTTAAATAATAACAATTGTGTAATTATAACGGATGCTAGAAGTGCACTTCAACACGTGGCTCGATGCACCTCGACTTTTCGAGGACTACCGATTGCCTACACTATATTGAAGACCATTCAACAGCTTGCAACATCCAATAAGAACGTGATAATGCAGTGGGTCCCGTCGCATGTAGATCTGTATGGCAACGAGGAGGCGGATCGCTTTGCAAAAATGGCGGTATCAGATGGAATTCCTTACAATATTATTCCGTTTTACACAGACGTCATACCTTTCTTGAAAGATACAATTTTTAAGCTGTGGGTAGAATTTATAATGCTCTCCGGCGGTGTGGTGAATGACATCATCGATATTTTGTACCGAGCAATTTATGCGCTCTACGAAAGAAAGATGGTGGCATTCGTCCCATTGCCGTGGGTGTACCTATCGTCGTTTGGCAACCAAGCTATGTTGTAAATACTACAGTGCCCCCCTCGCAGAGAAATTTCAACTAGTCTAGCTTGGTTTTGGTTCGAAGGGGGGCTGTGAGGCTGCCATCCACGCTCTCTCCACGTACCTTGGCTGTGGCGAAGCTGAGGTCATCTTAAAGGTTAACTTGAAGAACGCCTTCAATTCTGTGAACAGGGACACCTTGCTGACGCAACCTAAATTGGAAACCACCAAAATTTTCAATTTTTGCGGCAGTTTTATAGACACCCATCAAAATTAATTTGTAAAGACAACCATTTAGAATCTGCAGTTGGATGTCAACAAGGTGACCCTCTTGGACCAGTCATTTTTAGTCTAACCATTCACCCAATTTTTAAACAATTAAATTCAAAATTTAACATCTGGTACCTGGATGATGGGACCCTAGGAGGTGATATAGAAACGGTTTTATAAGATTTAAAACTATTGAAAAATAAATTTAATTCAACTGGTTTAGAACTAAACTCAAACAAATGTGAAATTTTTATTAACGATAAAATTGATAAATCTTTGGCTTTATCAAAATTCAATTCTTTGGCTCCTTACATCAAAATTATTGAAAAAAATTATTTTCAGCTTCTTGGGTCTCTCGTATTGGAGGAGGCATTCGAGTCGTTTATAGATGAGAAGATCCAAAATTTTTGTGAAGTTTCTGACCGACTGCTCATAATTAATATTCGTTCTGCTTATACAATCATTCGTTATTGCTTCTTCGTTCCTAAATTCACACATGCCCTCCGATCCTCTAAATTCTGAAAGCATTTAATACTTTTGGGAAAAATCGACGATACTATACTATTCGGCATACACTAAGCAAAATTTTAAATTTGGCCCTGAATAACCGAGTGTGGCTCTAGGTAACCAGTTTGCTTGGGTGGCCTCGGCGATCGCAAAATTAGTGAGGTCAGTTTACCGGCGTTCCTGTCTTCGGTCCACTGCACTGAAGAATTGACCAGGAAAATTTTAGCTCCTACACTGGTTAATTCTGAAGTTTCGTGCAAATCCGACGCAGTGAACGCTTGGAAAATGATCTGTCCAAGTTCTGATTTGCCATCCGATCAATTCTCTCAGAGTCGGTGGGACGAGCCGCTGCAACATGGTGAGAAAATATCTCATGAACACATCTTCTAATGTTGCTGAGTGTGCCCGGCTTATTGGCTGTGGTGGAGTGGGAATTGGGTTTTTGGCTCCAAGTACTCCCATCGTCCAACCTAGGCACTATGTTGTGGCGCCGGCGCCGCCGGCGTGTCAGCTCATCTTGAACCTACACGTTTGGCACGTGACGATGGGAAGAGACCGGATGGTATGTCATTGATGCCTTGGAAGATGGGTAGGCACTTGGTGTGGGACGCAACGTGTGTCGACACCCTTGCGCCATCACATCTTTCCAGCACGGTGGGTTGTGCTGGCGCTGCTGCTGCATTCGTGGAGACTCTCAAACGGCGCAAATACAAAAACCTGGTAGGGGGTTATGTTTTTGAGCAGTTTTGGGTCGAAACGCTAGGGTCATGGGGACCCAGTGCTGGTGCTCTTTATAGAGACAGCAAAAAGGTTAATCGACGCTTCCCGTCACCAGAGGGCTGGCCTTAATTTTGCGAAAAGAATAAACATTGCCATTCAACGTGGCAATGCTGCCAGTCTTCTGGGCACACTACCAGTCGACTGCGATGTGGAGGAATTTTATGACGCCTATTAGAGGGTTTTAGTTTTCTCTTTCTTTGTGTTTTATAATATTTTAGACATAAGTTAGTTTTAAAGAATTGTGTTTATATGTACATACTCAATAATTTACATCTTATTAGATTAAGAATTGTGTACAAGTTAGGTCTCTCACAATAAATGTAGTATGTACTAATATTGCATAATAGTGTATATGACATAGTTAGTAAGCATAAATATAATAGTTCTAAGTAGATTTACGAGGACGACATGGTCGCTCTTTTTTGTGAACCAAGTAATTTTATAAAAATAAAGTCCAAAAGAAATTGGTATTGAGAGTGCTGTGATGATTTTTATATTCAATGTGACACACAATATTGATATAGTTGACTTTATCTGCAATCAATTATTCATCATAAGACTAGACTATCAAAATATGCCAAATCCAGAACGCCTTCTTGCCTTAAACTTCACCAAGGTTTGTGAATAAACTGTCAGTTATCACCATGAGTTGCCATAATAAGTTGTTCTATGTTAGTGGTTTTATGGCCACTGTAACGATTTTTCCTGCTTGCATTATAAGACTTGTAGTGCTAGCTCGAAAAATCCTCAAGTGTCAACCCAAGATATTGGACACACGTTAGACAAAGGAGCGTCTAGCTTAAGCACAAGTAATTTCAGGGTTCATGGTGGCATAAAAGTACTATTTGGAAAACTGGAATCTTATTTTATATATGTAAAATGACCATCTCGCTTGCTTCCTTTTTATCACTATCCCAGACAAGTTTTATCCTGGCAGACCGGGTGTTAACTATGAGTGAAGGAATATATCTTTATTTAACACACGTAAGGGCCGGTTCCCAGTGAAGCGAAATGAGAGGACAGCGGAACAATATGGTGTCTTTATAATTTGTTTTAACATCTAAATAGGGTGTACTTATTAAAAGTACCTACATAGTTAACTACTAAGTACAACTCAAAACAGTAAATCAGTAATTTGTACCTATATAAATTAATAACTTCTTATATCTATCATATACCTATATCACTTGACTCAGTTAAGAGTTCATAAGAGTGATCACGCTTGGCCACGCAATGGTTAATGACGAGTCACGCAATATTCAATGGCAACTTGATAGTTTTTGCTTCAATGCATTTAGCCATTTTTAAGACTTTTGAACGTTCGTCCAAAATTCTAAGCCTTAGCTAAGGTTTTTATTATAGATTGAATAACAACAAAATTGAAGTAGGGTTAATTGAATATACTATAGTATCCTTTTACTTGTGTCTTATTTATTTTTTATACACACATTTTACACTTTTCTTTTATTTACACTTTTCATAATTCATTATTTTAAATGTGCTGGATCCACATTAAAATATTTCTATAATCTAAAAGGATGTTTCTTAGTCTTTATACGCTATTTTCCGTAAACTTGACTATTAGGCAGCATTCCTCTTCTCTTTCACTTTCCAGCTTTTGACAACTTACTGGCGAACAGCGAATTTTAATATTTTCTGCCTTGCCGAAGCGAGTAGGTAGATACATACGTGCGTCTTTGAGGTGTGGCGTACCTCAATGCGACAATTAAATAAAACCATTGTTTACGTGTTTAGGGATTTAGCTGAAACTCTAGAATACTTACAGTACTTACGGCAGCTAAAGCGCCGATCAATGGCATAAATAGTAACTGAAGTAGATAATACAACAGATGCAATATCGTCATAATTGTCATCACCAATTTTAAATATTTTATGTATTTAAAAATAAGAAGAAGCTCGATGTGTTTGTTTCAATTTCTGCGGCATTTGAATAGAATTGAATTTGAACCAATACTCTATTTAGTTGGTAGATATAATTTAGAGCTGGTATATTATATAGCGAGAGGTGTACCGACTTATACCTACCTGCATAAAGCGCACTGAAAATAGGTGTGTATTTGCCAATGATCTGTTTACTAAAGCAAAATCATATACGGCATGTAGTTAACATATTTATAGCGTTTATCCACTGAATTAGTTTCTTTTGTAGCCGCAGTATGGATTATTTGAAGTAAAAGATTTAAATTTTACATTACTAGTTAACATAAATTTAAAATAAAATGTATAGCCTGTCTTTACACGGTTAAGAATAAGAAGTATTTTGCATGTTATAATCAACACAATATTTTTTATACAGATTTCAATCTACATACTGTCGTAAATTAATTACTTGACAAATACACATAACAAACATAGCATCAGAAGCATACAGCTTTTAAAACCTAGGAGACGTCGTATGACACCAGATGGCATCGACACATTTTTTATTCATATTTTGTCATCCGTAGACTCGTCTCCTTACTTGTACTACATTAACATCGATTTTTATAATGACTAGAAGTGCCCTCAATAGTTAGAGCTCAAGTGCCAGGTCAGATATCTACTCTGTCTCAATATTACGTCGTCCACATCATTGGGTAGTGTAACGCTCCTTAGAGACAGCCGGAATAGAACACTTGAATTCACTGTAGTCACGTTGCAGATCACAAATAGGTAACAGCATAGCTTATTGACACGAAACGCTCAAATAGGTACTCATGTGTATTGAGATAACTACCTTCCATGATTGATATATTATACTGTCATCACGTAGATCAATAATGCGTAAGTAGGTACTAAAATAAATGTAGGTATATGGTCGATTATTTCATAATTAAAGTAACAAATTATTGTAACCAAAAGTTATTAATTTAATATAAAAACTTCAAGATCATTAGAAGGTAATGCGATAGCAAAAGAATGAAACAAGAGCTGTGACAAAGTATTAAACCGATAAATAAAATTATTATAAGTTTAGTTCAACTTTTGTCTTAGATCAAAGTTGCAATAACTATAAATAGTTAGACGTTATGCCTACCTATTTGGTGTCAGTACTCGGTCATGAAAATAATTATTGATGTTTAAGGCTGATAAAATGTTATGATAGGACTGATGGATGTGTCCTTAATAAAGAATGCTTGTATCTTAGTGGCTTCTGTAGCTAGTTTGAATAATAGCTATATAGGCATATTTAATATGCAATCAAATTAAGCATAAATTAAAATTTGGAACCTTATTAAAAACCTTAAGGGACTACACTTTATGCCCTAAGTCGCTAAAAGAGACACTGTTGGATGTCTATTACCTAACAATGTATTTCAACTTTTATACAAAAAGTCACGAATGACATTAGTTACAAAAAGACTTGAACTAATATGAAAGACCTTACTTATATTTTAATAATAATATTGGTTTATTTAATTTAGGCATCAATATATGTACAGTCCTTACGCAAAATATCAAGCAGAAGCAAAACCGTAATTATTCTTCAATTCCATTTCATAAGACATTTAATTGTTTTAAATATAACACTGCAATTAGTTAATAATATTATTACCCGCTACTGCTTTACAAAATAAATAATAAGTAGTTACCTACAAAATACAATTAAAAAAATGGATAGCATGAACAAGATTTCAATTGTAATTTGCACAAACTGAACTCGGTAGTGATTTAAATCGTCTAAAGTTTAGATGGCTATAAGATTAATTTGTCAATTCGAGATATGCCAGACTTGATTGAAAACACATTGTGTTTAGCCGCCGCTGGTGTGCCACTGCGACTCAATAGGTTAAGTTGTAACAAAGTATCGTGTGTTCGTGTACGGATCCTCTTAAATCTAAGGTTGACTGCCCAGCCGCAACTGGGCAATTTTTACAGATAGGTACACGACCTCACGCGAGAATTAACTGTACAACATTTAACGATTCACTTTAGAAGTCATTAAGATTTTTTCATCATTGTTAATAAAACAGATTGCCGTCGTGTAGTAGATCGTGACTAAGAAAGAAAGTTATTTAATAAAGCCGAAATATTAAAACCTTTATATTATTATGATCAATAAAAAATATTAGCTGTAGGTATGTGTAACCAGCTTATTATAATGTGTATTAAGGTAGTATTGCAATAAAACATTAAGTATTGAGTGATTATAACTTGGGTGTATTGTAAAATGCCTTTTCATGCCAGATTACCAAAGAAAATTATACCTATATAATAATATATAAGAGTTTACGTAACATAGTAATATTAAGAAGATAGTTTCTGTAAATGCCAGGCAATATTATAGTTAGTGTAAAAGTGTATTTTCCATGTTTGTATATAAACTATAGATTTTAAGATCTCATGAATTAGATCTGTATTGAAAATTAGAGGTCTTAAAATGACACATTGGTTATCAAGTAGGTACAAGTAACAACAGCCTAGAGAAGTGTAATTGATTATCTCAAAAACGTTTCAACTAATTTAAAGCTAAAGCGCAAAAAATATTCAAAATATGGCAGAGCACCCAAGTCCTTAGCATTAACTCCTTTTTTTATGTTATCGTTGTTTCACCAAATGTACAACTTTTTTATCCCCACTTGCAGTAGACAACAAACTTTACATAAAGAGTTGTCTGGTTTTATATACTAGTACTTACCTAATTGAAAATATTCACTAGAGAAAGATATCGAAGTTAGTATTGTTTTAAACATTATAATCATACAAATACTTTTAAGAACATACCTAAGTAGGTATCTAAAAAGAACACCTTCACGTTCACCTACGGCTTTTTTATTCGGTGAAAACATTGTATTAATATATTGTATATAACATGAAAAGTTTAAAATATAGGTAGTTACTTAGATAATATGTACCTACAGACGGACTACCACCTTTTAATTCCCATGAACCTCAAAAGATCTTACTTACTAACAATAGGTAGTACCTTTTACAAAGCCTTATATAAAAGGCCTTGCATTATCAAATTCCAATCATTATAATCCAGATTTAAAACAGCCTTTAAAATCAAATACTAACAAAGTCAGTTTATTCAAATGCGCAATACAGTATCTAATAATAGAATCAAAACTGGTCAAGTCTATATCCGGTCACACAAAGTAGATTCATAAAATAAACCTTGAGTGACCGAAACCCTGCTGCTTCTGCTTTAGTTGAAATTAAATCAAACGTCAGAATATAAAATTTTAAGTTCAGTTATGCAACAAAAGTAAAAGCTTTCTCTCGATACCGGTACTAATGTCTTTTTCCCTATAGTAGTACATATTCATATTTTAGCTTATTGTATAAATTTGGTATGTTAGTATAATATATGCACTTACACGTCAAATTAAACAATTCAAATTTAACAGTAAAATAATTAAAATCGTAAATTAACTTACCTAACTTACCTTTAAATACAATGATAGGTAGGTGTATACCTATCTAATAGATAGAATCAATACACATCTGCTTGAATAATAATATCATTTAATAAAATATTAAGTAGTAATTTCAAGGCAGTTTATTACACACCATACCTACCCTAATTGGTATAAGTAAGTTAGTATCAAAATTATACTAATTTACCTATTTAAATATCATCTTACTTAAATCCAGCACGCAATGTAGTAAAAACTGATAATCAATACAATAACACTATGAATTAAAAATCCAATATAGAGCCTATTTTATAGTAGAGTAGCGGTCAAAAATAGGCTAATTTAATAAACACTCGACCTAAAACTAAAACTTCGTCTCTGAGTTACGAAATGATAAAACCTACCTATCGATAATGTTTGTAACTACCAAATAACTTTTTTCGATTTGATATTGAGGCTATATTGTCTCATAAACAAGTAACTATATTACATTTATTATAAACGTGCACCACACCCATTAACCAAAGTAACGGTTACTTTTACCGAAAGCTGAGACATGCTATACAGTTCATCTTAATACCTTACAACTAACTACTTGATACCGTAGAAATTACAAAGGTCCGTATTTATTGGATCTATCGGTCGACCGGTTTTAATGTACCTATCTATAATTACTAGTTTTATAGAATGAACAATCACAAATTACATTATTTATCTATATTTAAAATTATTTATGTGTATGTTACTACACAGTCATAAAAGAGTTAAGTGCATAATTTGACTAACAGCGTTGTCGTAAATACTGCAAGTTCTTATCTAATTGAAAAACTCATATACTTAGTAATACTACAATAAAAATAATTTACTGGAGCTTAACTCTGGAATTGGGCACCAACGCGCTAACTTCAATATAAGAATTTACGAGTAGGTTCGTATTCAATACGCCATGATATCACAGATTATAGAATGTAAAGATCATATGCACTCCTACCAGTTTTATCATAGCTTATCAGAACCTAATCTCACGCGACATACAACATTATCAAGGTTTGATAACTTTATAATTATAATTAGATACTACTGCCTGCCAAATCACCGTCCCTAAGAAATAAATGACATCTTTAATATTTTTAAAGGTTGAGTTTTAAGTCATCAGTAATCTTAATAATTATTTTTTATAAAGTAACCATAATTTCATATCCATAAAAGACTGGTAATTTTAGAATAAAGAGACCTATATTAACGCCGCGACCGCGGCTTCAGTTCGATAACTTAAAAACTCATGAAAATCTATAGAGAAGATACGTATCTTCATGTATTTGTGTATAGACGTTAGTATTATCTACAGCTGCAATATGATTTGTCCTAATTGCCATCAACGCGGCAACGCCAACTCTACGAGTAGAAGGCCAAATTCACAGAGTTATTGTCAAGGTTATTGACCCGTACTACTCGTGATTGGAACACATTTCATTCTATTTGAAAAAAAGACTTGTCTAAATTGTCTGGCACTAGCTACCGTAAACTTAACGCACATGTTTATCTGTAAGTGTATTATATTTATGTGTATTCACATATTGTATAGGCATGCCTTCCTAAACATAGCAGCATTTCTTTCTAAACGAATGCACGGTGCATTCAGATGAAAATGCCGTTATGAATGAATGCATAGCGCCAAATTTAGGTCTCTCATAATAAAAAACCGTATTGCTAAATATTATCGTGTTATCTAGGTATCTGTAATTCTGTACTTATAACCTCTTCTGGCTGATACATAACTAGATCAATTTCAGTAAAAATTTATGATCTCAAAATAGCTTTAATTAAAAAGAAGTCAAATTTTCTCTATGTCAGTGCGCATATTTATATACGAACAACTTTATTTATGGCGCTGACTGTACGTGTATCGCGGGATCATTGAACTATTGATAGGTAGGTAAATAGCTATAAAACCTATTTCTAAAAGAATAAGTAGCGCCATCTTTTCAAACCATGGAACAACAAGGAAATTCAAAATAGTTCCCTTATCTGTACCAGAGATTACTGTAGATGGCGCTAGATAGTCGGATGTGCATGTGCAAAAATTGTGATAATAATGTCAAGGCCAATGTTAAAATTAATACATTTGTTAGTACATCTTGTTAATTTCAGAATATCAGTACAACATATACCTCTGATAAAGTTGTAAACGATATCAACCTAGATAATTAAATTGTTTGCTCTATTTTTTCAAATACTAGTGTTGCTTCCGCGTCATAACCTCTTTGCAAATAATATCTATGGATCTGGGAGATATGGTAAATATACCATGATTTCAGAGCGAAATCAACTTTTATATTGCCTTTTTCCTTTCTCTAATTAAACATATTCATAAAAGGTTCATTGGAATTAAACAATATTGCAAAAATAAGCGTATTCTTTTAAAATTCACATTGCGAAATTTGAATTTGCCGCCATAAAGTGAGAAACGCATGAAGTTCGCGTTGCGAATCTGGCCGATTGATGTGAAAGATATTCCGAAGGCCGTGAGTGAACACGGAAATCGAGATGTGTGTGTGGTCAAAAAGACAGTGCAAGGTAGGGGTCGGGTGGCGTTTGTGATGGCAAAAATTTTGCAAATGGTGAGTTAGGAATTATTGACTTGTCGTGTCTCGGATTTCGTTTTGTTTTGTGCTAGTGAAATAATTGTGTGATTATAGAAATATTTGGTGTTTATTGATATTATAATTCTTAGATTCTGTGATACGGGATCGGCAAATGGCGCTACGAATAGCCAAAGTTGACACAACTACGCGTTTAGAAATCCCATATATCTTCGGTTGCCAATTTTTAGGCACGCGGAATGACCTGTGATAAACTACAAGTAGTGGTGCATCCTAAAATTCTTCATATCAGGCGTATGGACCTAGCAACTGGGACATCCAGCTTGGCGATTATAACGGTGTCAGCATGTTGCGATTTTTTTGGCGAGCGGTACTACTTTTTTAAACTCGTTTATAGAGGCGGCTAGAGGTTTCCGCGTCCCGTAGGGTCGGTGGCCCCGCGATCTGGCTTCTGGAGCTAAATTACATAATGTATAGGTGTTGTTTGGAGCATGCAACAAGTAGATATGTGTCGGCGGGCTAACTGTCAATGTGGAGTACAGTAAGCTCGCTGCCCGCGGGCCGCGGCCCCCATTAATTCGAGCCGCTGATGTCACTTATCTCTCCGCTCTCCTATCTAGGCCCTATGGCCGCCAATTTTTTTGCACATAGTAGGTATCATAATGTAAATTTGATAACCGGCGCACGTCTCTAATTACCACTTGTTTAAATACTAAGTGATGCAAATCTAGGTTCGTTACAGTACACAGAACTGTTTATGAATTTAAATTTTAGTCCTTATATTGATATAACCTTGTAATTTTTATGCTTTTGAATTTGTAAATTTTGTATATGTGTAAAAGTGATGAGGTTCAATCATAGTATAGTGATATGGTTATTATTTGCAGCACGGTCACTGACATTAGCACCAACGATGGACCAGCAATTCTGCTTGCGCTGGAACAACCACCCGAACAACCTGACTGATGTGCTTGCGAGCCTTCTACAAAGAGAGGCTCTGTGTGATGTCACACTTGCCTGCGATGGGGAAACTGTAAAGGTATACCTACCTTTTACATTTTATGAAATTATTAGTCTTACAATACTCAGTCATATAATATTTTACTAAATTAGGTAAAGTGAGTAAGGTAACTATTTAAGTTTTAATAGCTGTTTATGTACAACAATTAGATTTATTGTGTCTAAATTTCAGTCTTTGCCTTGGATTCATACATATCCATTAAATCATTGTGTGATATGTTATAGAAAAATTATTTAGTCACATGATTGAGTTGTTTCCAAGTTAACCCATTTTCAATAGCATAACATGTTAGTAATGTTATGTCACTAGGAAGTGTATGTAAATATTGATATACTGTTTGTTGCGCTGACATGCAACAGTTTATTATTATGCCACAACAAAATGCATTAAATAGTAAACAAACATGAGTAATACACTCATGTGTTGTTACCTATTGTTGACAATGCTTCTTGAATGTTTTTCTTGTTTCAGTAATTGTTTATCATTTAATCATATATTTAAGAATTTATTTTCTTAGCCATTTACAAACTTTTAATATGTTATAATTCCGGCAATAATATGATTTTAAGTAACAAACCATTAGATAATGATAGATTTTTAAAAATTGCTTTTAATTTACTAAGAAATAATGCCTATTATTTTCTTAAAATAATATTTAAGGTACATAAACATTTTCATACATAAAATATTTATATAAAGATATAGTTGGTATTATTTGAAATAATTGCAAATGATTAATTAATTCCAAGGACAACAATAAAAATGTCTAATGATATGTGCCTACATGGCAGCTAGATAGAGGAAGATAAGACACAAAATCTTGATTGTCATTACCGTCAAATTGCTACCTTAGGCCATCAAGTCAAGGCAGTCTTCGTTGTAGATATTTAAATATTTGCTAATTTTACAAGGTTATTCTTACCTAAATTGGTTTTTTTAAGCTATATATATACATCTACGTGTTACAATATAATTGGACATGTTTCTAACTTATTTAGTTATTCAGATGTATAGTAATTATTAAAATCTACTGAAATATATTCTTTGCAGTGGACTAGTCTTTAAGTTATTCACATGGTTCTACAATGAAGTTCTTAATATAGTTGTATTCATATAACTGTTCACTATTATGAACACCCTTTAATTTTAATGTGAGAATGTTATGTTCACATTTTAGTTATATTTTGACGAATCTAAAGGTCAATAACACATATAGACTAACAGCTTGCTTTATATGCCATTTAAATTTAAATTCAACAATTAACTATGAAAGCTAAAGTTTTATGCTAATAAAATGCAATTTGTTTGGTAGGTTGAAAGGAGTTTTGCAGAAGATATGCATGTTTTAACTTTCTAATTTTTTCTAGTTGTTGTTAAGCAAGTTTTAGGGTCTAGATTTAAACACAAATATTAATGGTTTATCTGACAAACTAGTTCTAGCTTTACATTTATTTGATATCAGCAGAGAAAGTTTGCCACTGGCAAAAAAATAATTTGACACATTACATATATGTAACATTGTACAAAATGACTTATATTTTGAATTTCATATTACATTGAAAGTGCTATATTTATATTAACAAACTCAGCAACAAGTAATAAGTACATACATAGTGTGTATACTTTACCTACAGTTAAATCTAATCTACATATGACATCGTGCATTAGGTACGGTTTGGTAGCAGAGTCGTTAGAACTTACATTTCGTGTATTTGCATCCTTCTGTGCGTTTTTTCCGTCACGTGTAGTTGCCAAATTTTTACACGAATTGGCGTAAATTTACGTGGAATGAGTGTAATGTTAAATCACTACCTTTTCCGACGGCACTTATTTTAAAGTCGTATCATCATATTTTTATTTATAAAATCTTGTTCTAGTGAAATCTGATGCCATCAAATTTCCATGGCAAACATTACCAAAACAGTAACAAAGTTTAAAGTTGTAGTAAAATAAAATCCAATATAGAGAAAGATGCTTTATAATATATTATAAATAATATGTTTTATTGAAAATTTCAAGAAGCATATAACGTTCTCGTAAAAAAATATGTATTTCGTGCGAAATAGCGGATAAAAGTCAATTAAGTGTAACGTTAAAGTCTGTGGGAGACAGGACTAGTAAACCTGCTACCTACTCAGTTTAGATACCGCTATCGGCTTTACCACATTCTTAAAGTGAATGTGTTACAGTTCGTAATGTTCGTATATATGTATGAGTCGAACATTTCTTTCATATAATAATGTACGTTTTTGTGAAAATCATGTGCATAGAAATAGAGCATAGTTATGAAATAGATCTCAGTTAGATATCGTGTTATCTAGGACGATTTTAGTAAGCCACGGACATAAATAAAGCTTAGAGTGAAAGTTCGTTTTTATATAGCTTAATAGTACTGCAAAACGAAAGTTTGATACCAATCAATTCTAAAAACATCAAGGTATTTTATTTTAGTATTCTATATTTAATATCTTTGTATCTGCCTACTATGTGGTAACTGTTTGTTTTTTTATTACAAAAGACTACCAAACCAAAATATTGGTTATTGCTTGGTATTATGTAGGTTGGTATAGGTCATAATTATCTATTGTTTCATGTTAATATTATAGGATTAGGCGTCGCACTGATCATTAATCAAATAAAACCGACCGAATTTACGTGCTCTAGATGAAAATTATCTTCTATTTATCGATTTAATCGATCGAATTACAAAGTTCGAGTACACTACTTGCATATTTTATCGTATTCACGTTACATTTTATAAAAAATGTGAGAAGTGTAGTAAAGCCGAATGTTACCTACGATGTAAATAATCAATCATTGACCTAAATAACTAGTTCACTTGATGAATACAAGTTTAACATTAAATAATTAAATATAAAACGAAACCTCGTGACAAAGGCCCCCAAATAAATATTAAATAGCAACTTAAGTCTGAAAAACCTAGTCCATGAAATAAACATTTACTACCTAATTGTAATAACAATAAGTCTGCCAAAATGGTAGTTATTCACTGTTTCTGTATAATGCTAGCAGAAACGTAAAGACCTTCACATAACTCTGCATCATTTCTTTTGTTTAAACTATACATGCTATTAGTAAAACAAGTTTTGTAAAATAATTATTTCTCCTTAATTTGTTTCAGGCTCACCAGACGATACTGTCCGCGTGTTCCCCATATTTTGAAAGCATATTCCTCCAGAACTCACATCCACATCCTATAATATTCCTCAAAGATGTAAGATTCTCAGAAATGAAATCTCTTTTGGATTTCATGTACAAGGTACTTGTTAACATTATCATGTACTACTATGCTATTCTAGGTCAAGATGCAATATAATAACATGAATTGTACTTTTTTATTTTAGGGTGAAGTGAATGTTGGCCAAAATATGCTACCAATGTTCCTAAAAACTGCAGAAAGTTTACAAGTTAGAGGTTTGACAGAAAATAATACATTGAATCCTAAGGTAAGTTGTTTATTATAAATCAAATATACACTATACTACCCGGTTAACACTTTCATTCATAATTTATTGATTAGTATTCAATTTAAAGGCAGGCTATTGTACGTCGAACATGTGGATATTAAATTGTTTATTTAGTCTATACCTATACTGATCATTCGATTAAATAACATAAGTCTATAGTATAAAATAATGTTTATTAATATATAAAGTTTTATAAATTTAAATGTCAATGCTTTTATTAAAATTACTACGCACTTGTTAGAATCGTCCTAAACAGATATAGATGGAACGCAAAATAACATGCAAGTTAAGCGCGATTCGATATTTTAAATACCGTTTTAATATTATACGTTCTAGTCTAGCCGAAGTCTGCCTATACTTAGCTAACGTGGTGAATAATGGTTTTCTCACTTCGATAGAAAGCCAGTGCCTAGCAGTAGATCGGTTTATAAATAGGCCTGTATAATTATTCGAACTAGCCTAGGATCGCAAATAGTCTAATCTAGTAGTAGACTATTTCCGATGACCTTCTATTTGATACTCGAAATCATTAAATAGTCTAGGTTTTCATGCAATTTGATATAATGATGCTGCTTCCTGTACTATCGAAAATTTTTCATATTTGATCTATACATTAATGTCTCTCTTTCAATACCTACTAGTGCCTAGAAACAACTAAATTAATTTGTTGTCTACATTTTTTCATTTAAACTATTTTAAACTGAATATGCTGCAAATTTTATGAAAGCAAACTACGCGATTCGTCTTTAAAAACGTAACAAACAAACAGAGACATACTTACCATTGCATGAAATTTTATAATACTAGTGTGGAGGTATAAATTGTATTTTCAATTATAATGAAATAGGTATATTAACAAAGTTATAAAATTAGCCCGTTAATAGTCTGTAGTTTCATAATTAATTCACTCTGCTTAGCTTGAAAAGTAGCACGCATTTCTTAAGTTTTACTACAGCTTATTAGGTATCGCTAGTTAGCCTTGAATTTTTTTTATACGTTCCTTGTCTTTATAGACCTCAGAATTAAAACTTGTAATGTTAGCGCTTTTAGAAACTAATATGATAAAGAGCTAACGTATTCTAGATAACCTAAAATTTAAAACGTGTAGTGTGTGTTATGCGTCGTTTATATACCTGTGCCTAGATAATATCCACCTAATTCAGAATTAAAGCGATGACGCCACAATACCGTTACTCTATACGGCGAGATAAAAAGATATGCATCCATAAACGCATCAACTCAATAAAAACCGTTGGAATATGAAATGTGTATTTATTAGTTGGTAGACTTCAATAAACAGGAAATATAGTCTGATATAGGCCTAGTTTAACATGCGAAATACATTGTTAATTAATAAATATAAGTACTAAAATATTTAGGTAGTAACTGCAAAAATATAGTAACAATTTTCCTCAAATGAATCTAGATATACAAAATACGGATTATGTAAAATAAATTAAGAATTATTTTAGAAAGCTTTGCTAGTTTAAAGTGCTATTAGTGTTTAGTATTAAATATAAAGTGTTTTCTAAAACACGTGAAACCACTACGTTTGTGGAACAGAACACAACCTAGTATGTTTAACGAACGTAAAATTTTATCTTATCTGTATTACTCACTATTTTATATCTATGAATGTTAGAGGTGGTCATTAAAGAGTAATTGAAGATTACTTTTCTTGTCTTATTTTGTATACTGTGATCTGTCGAAAGCATATAATTTATATTTGATATGGTGTTTCGATATGTCAATGGCGTCACTGTATTACTTAGGTGATTAGTTTTTATAGTACATCAATTGACGCCAAAAAGAGAAAATCTATAGGTGTAACGCAGTCAGTTTTTTTAAACAAATATATTACCAAAAATTTATGCATACTGTTTGAGCTAATGGTAAGGTTACGTAGACAGGTTATTATAATACCGCACGTTGGTAATTTTATGAAAGGTTTTTATACTGTACTGTTAGTTTCGATATAGATCAAAAAGAAATTCGAAATTAGAACGCTATTTTACCTTATCCATGCAAGGTTATTTGGGTACAATGGAAGTAGAAATTTTTCTAGTCGGGGTATTTTAATTAGAGTGACCTCTCTTACAATCACTCTTTATGCAAAAATTTGATAAGGCATATATTTGCCCTAGAACAGATGTAATTATTGGTGTCGTGCATTCGTTCGCAGTCGGAAGATAGATCAACGCCTTCAGTGAGCGCAGAGAACCTGTCCCGCACGGAGTCGTTCGCGACCCCGCCTGCGGCGCACTGCGCCCCACCCGCGCCGCACACGCCGCTGGCGGGCGCGCCCCCCGCGCACCCCGCGCACCCCTCGCACCCGCCGCACGCGCTACCGCCGGAGAAGCGTCGCAGAAAGAACTCCACCGTGCCCAGGGACGATGTCGACCTATCCTACCGCCACTACGAGGTAACATGCTGATTAGTTCTTTAATGCGTCATGTAGTATCCATTTGGAGAAGTGTAGGTGTGTATCAGACAGGTAGTAGCCCCGTCCAACCGCAGTATGTGTGTGTGTGCAGACGCACGTGAAGGCGAAGAGCGGCTCGACGGGCTCGGGCTCGGAGCCGTCGACGCCGCCGCCGGCGCACGGGGCGCGCGCGGCGCGCTCGCCCGCGCACACGCCGGCGCTCGTGAAGCAGGAGCCGGACGCGCCCTACGCGCACGCGCCGCACGCGCCGCACGCGCTGCACCCGCCGCACCCGCCGCCGCCCTTCGACCAGACGCATCTACAGGTCAGCATCTCTACTCCTCCCTCTGTTGCTATTTACTTACATTAGCATTGTGTCGTTTATTCTTTTTCAATGTATCCGCTCGTAGCTTAGGTTCTACTGGATGAATTTCGGTGGGCAATTATAGGGTATGATAATATCCTGGTAGCGTTTTGTGAAACATTTCGAAAGTTAAAAATTTATAAAAATACTCCTTTTGTTAGTAAATTCTCTCTTTTTATCTGTATAAGGATGATCTTTTTCTTCTGTTTATTTCGAAAGCATATTATTCACCTACGCTCTGCGTAACTGTCGACAGGAAGGAAAGGATCTGCCTGATTAAAAATATTGCGAAGCAAGGTTTTAAAGCAGAGCCTTTCCTTCTTTGTTGGCAGAGTACAGGCTGGGTTCATGCGGCCGGTGTGGAGGAATCTAACCGCCCGTTATTGGATCTCAGCCCTAACCGACCCTGTAGCAACATACTCGCCGCGATCCTCGCACTTCCACCCCAACAGATCAACCCGCCTTTAAAAACGAGCAGACGGTCACCCATAAGTTCTAAAAAGAGCGGCAAATTTCGCTTAAACTGGCTAACGCTCTACCCGTGGTTAAAATACGACAAGACTCAAAACATTATGTATTGCACTTATTGCAGAAAATGGTCACACGAGTTGTCAGTCAATAGAACGTCTTTTGTAGAAGGCAATGCTAACTTTAGATTAGAAATAGTAAATCATCACGATAAATGCAAAGCGCATAAATTTTGTAAAGATCGTGAAAATTCTAGTAATGCATTAACGAATGAGGAGACGCCACTTCCTGGCGAATATTCAAATGCTTGTTCATAAGATAAACTTTACATTCATAAAACCTCTAGTTAAGATTTTCTAATATAGGTGAACTTTATTCATGAACTAGATAGATATTATAGAAAAAGTTATTTGTTCTCAAAGCAATTCGATTCATCGGTTGCAAAAATAATGTGAGCAATTTATATAGATTCTATATAATTAATTTCTATGTTATACAACATAGCTACAGAAGATTTTTGAACAAATTATTTTATCAATTAGTATTCTATCTGCTAGTTAAAAACTAGTCTGTTAATACATTATACTGTGCCCTTGAAATGGCTGTGATAGCTAACGACCTTCCAATAAATTTTTTACTTATATAAATATGTATAGGTATATTCTCATAATTTACGAAAAATTTAAGTACTTTATTCTAAAAAAAATATTCGTACAAATAACGCAAGCATTTTACATGTATTAGGTCGAGCTTAGTATGGTCACAGAGTAACGACGAAGTGAACTAAAATAGCCAGTTAGGCAGTAGTCGTAGTGTAAATAAATTTGAGGACTGCATTATACTAAAACTCTACTGTTGAACTATATGCAATGTCTGAGTTACTCAGTCCAGTGTACTTACTAGACTGTATATCCTAGAGCGCCATTAATATCACGTCTTATTAAAATAATCCGTCCAAAGTTAATGACGTATCTATACTAAATTTAGAAATGATTTTTGCATACTGTATACGTTATTGAAAATACATGTGTTTCCAATGAATATTAAAGTGACTTACTACGAATTCGTTTATTTATTTAGTTGCACCCATATTTAAAACCAAAACTTTATTGACATTTTAATACTATATAGTATATACATGTTGTTATGACGATAGTGGTAGATATTTTGCAAATGGTTAGACTGGTTTAACTTTATATTATTACTAACTATACAAAATATGCCACTTTGTATGTGTTCGACCATTATGTTTGTTCAGGGACTGGGGTCATACCTCATCTCAGAAATATAATGTTTCAATGGATCACACTGTTTACAGTAAAATTTAGAACCACTTGGTCTATAAAAAAATGTCTAGCTCAATAGTACTAGATATATGATTCTAGATCAGAACTAATTTAAAAATAATCACGGATGTACTGTTTTAATAAATTATACAATTGTGTCTGTAAGTAACATAAGTAACCCACAAATATAAAGAAAGAAAGAAACATTAATTGCTCCAGACAGTAAGACACAATAGATAAATATCACAAAAAAAGTATACAACAAGGACTCGTCAACTAAACTAAGCTTAACTAATTAAAAAAAGGAAACAATTAAATTAAAATAAGAACATTTATCTCAATAGGATAGGTACGCTAAATGTGTATAGATTTTTTCCATCGTCTACCCCATCGGATATATATATGTATGTATGTATTAAACATTAAATAAAATGTTACATAAAGTATACGCTGATATTTCAGGGTATGGGAGTGACTGATATGGCGTCAATGTTGACCCAACAGAGTCTTAGTAATGACTGCAACGATAGCGAGCCGATTTTGCAACCACACCCGGACCAGACAGACACCATAGATGGTGAGTTTTTTTATTCTATATGATATAACGACGACCAACTTTATGCCGCCATTTAGTCTTGTACTAGGTGGTTACCAAATAATTATATTTTATTTTGAAATTTCTTATAAAATTGTTCGTCGTTAAGGTTAACGTGTGAAGTTATTAATCTTTGTCAGATTCCATTTCGCATCTTGTGAACCTTATTGTAAAACATTTCTAAAGACCAAATATAAAAAAGTGATATTTATATTTCAATAACTGACAAAGATTTTTAATATTGGAAAGGCATCGTTTGAAGCTTCTTAGTTTTAACCAATGATTTTGCTTCTCGTGATATAAAATCTAGAAATTTTAAAATGCCGTTAGTATTTTTAGACGATTTAAAATTTCTAGAGAGAGCATCATTAAAAGACGCATGTTGGTAACACCCGCAGCATGTCATACATCATTGCTTATTCATTCCATTATTAATTTGCACTTACCATTACCGCTTTTAGTATTTTTTTCTTAATATTATATGCTTTTAGATATGGTCTATTTACTTGTTACGAAGAAATCGGTGTCATAAGATTTCTTTCTGATGATTTGGCGCCCCCCGAGGGTCATAGGTCCTGCAAACGAATTTGATTTAGAACAAAGTTAAGTTACGGAACTATAGTTACATGCATATATATACTATTACCTTAATATTAAGTAAAACATATAATAGGATTATTTCTTAACAAAAGAGTTAAATTACATGAGTGACATAGCATAGTATAGTCTTAGAGCTGCATGTAAGAAAAGGTGATGGAATGATTCTAAAAAAGTTAAGTGAAGAATGTTTGTTGCAATGATATGAACATTTTGTTATTGTGAAAGTAGCATGACGAAAATTATATACCTTGTAACAGCAGTGAAGACATTACGTATCTTACAGGTGAAAACTATGGCGTTGACGAAAATAAAAAACCATGGGCACCCTTCTCCAATAAACTAGCGAATGTTGAAAATATTGTTAAATCATTCGCCTTGACACTAAACAACCGAGCTTACAATGTTCCGGAGCCTTGTAACATATGCGGTAAACTAGTGAATAATTTAAAAAAACATATGAAATCTCACAATCCCGAGCAGCACAAATGCCCAATGTGTCCTATCATTCTCACACGCGCCGATAACTTAAAGAGACATCTTCGCATGAAGCATTGTTCTGTTTTAAATTCTAATATGTCAAATATACAAAAGAAATGCGAGCTAAGCTAGTCTTACCATTTTGGTTAGGAATTTATGAATCTCATTGCCAACCTATTTCGTTTTGTTATTAACCGGTCGTATACCGCCGGCTCGCATACCAGCCGGCAGATTTGTACCCGTCGTACGCCGTACGTCGAACGCCGCGCGCCGCCTTCGCTTAAGCGAAGGCGGCGCGCGGCGTTTTGGCGCCAATTTGGTGGCTCGCATGCGAGCCACCGGCCTACGACGGGTACAAATCTGCCGGCTGGTATGCGAGCCGGCGGTATACGACCGGTTAATTATGTATTGCAAACTGACACGCGGCTAGACATAACGATTTGTGATTTTTTATTAGGCTCATTACGCAATTAACTTTTAATTGTTATCATTACGAAATTTGACCAATCATATTACTTTTAAATTTAAATTAAATACATTATTGCTCTAACTACATGCGCTACTCAGTGGATCTAACAAATGCAATTTTGTAATTAGTATTAAGGTGTGGTGTGACTAATTTTATTTGGTTTATTGTGTTATCATTCTCATTGGACGAAATCGAAATTTCATTCTAGTAATATAAATATTTATACGAAATTGTATTGCTTAACAACATCTCTAAATTCTAAAATACGTGTCTACGCCTTTGCTTGACGTTCAACATTTAAAATAATTGTCTATGGATTATGTTGAGTGTCATAACGACGCATTTTAAATAGTAGATTATTTTTATTTTACACGTGTGTTGAACGTCCAGCAGGCAAAAGTCTTCTCAGTACTATGAACACAAAGCTGACGCAGTAACATTTTAGCTTCTAAGTAATACCTCATTTTCTTTGCTCATTAATTGACCTGATTTTCGTTAATTGTGATAAAGTATCAAGTGCTCATACAATATGTATTAACAATGTATGTAATTATTTATTGTAGTTTTTGTATAAAACCTAGAACCGAAATTTTGCTGTGAAGTTTAAAATTGTGTGTAATAACAATCAGCTCAACTGATCAGCGTCTAATACAAAAACAAGTATTTTACTGTAACTGGTAGTAAAATGAGTTTTACATAACATGTATTCTTATTTCAACCGTTTATTCACACAATTGTGAATACATCTAGACTAATGAGTTTCCCAATAAGATAAAACATAGTCGCGAATATTCAATGTTCAATATTTAGTCATTCTATTCATCTAGAAGACTGCCGATCAATTGAGGTGCCTTATAAATCAATTCCGACCAAAAACTTTGTACAAACTTATGATCTCTTATTATTGTTCCTTGTAGTGTAATGAAATGATATCGGTTATAACCACTGATGTCTAGACTGACTTTGTGATTTAGGAACATACCTCTTAATTTTAATTTATTTCCCATTTAATTCAATGAATTCGTATATAAGTCTATCGTTATTGTGTGTTTGTTGCAAATATATTCCTTTATTTATACCACTTTTCTTTTCATTTCATCCTCTATCCATGCTTCTTTCTTTATATATAGCAGACCTATTTCTCTCTATAAATTGCCTTCTGCATTACAGGCTTGGTGAAAGTAATTAACAAAATTTCATGCAAACTTAACACTGACAAATAACAAACACCATTTCTTCAGTATCATTGATTCATTTCTGCATGAATCTCCATTGAATATTACTATTTTGTTACAAATAAATAATTTCCGAAGTTTTATTTAAAATTTTATTAAATATTAATGCTTTTATAATATATAATAGTTCTAGGAAAGGCATAGTACAGCGATAACAGTTAATATAAGGCTTAAATAGTGCTAAAATACTATGACAACTTGTGTTTGCAACATATTTTGAAGTGGTATATAATTGAAGGTGAAGCTCGTAGTCCTAACTCGCATCACGTAGCACATGCCCCAGTAGCGCCGTCGGTCCGTCGGTCGGTCGCACTGCGGCATGCGCGCGCAGGTAGTGGCGATGTGTGACGGCTGGCTGGTTGCAGGCTCGAAGGGCTGGCACATGCGGCTGACGTTCGAGCGCGTGGCGGGCGCGCTGAACCTGCACCGCTGCAAGCTGTGCGGCAAGGTGGTGACGCACATCCGCAACCACTACCACGTGCACTTCCCGGGGCGGTTCGAGTGTCCGCTGTGCCGCGCCACGTACACGCGCTCCGACAACCTGCGCACGCACTGCAAGTTCAAACACCCCGCGTACAACCCCGACACGCGCAAGTTCGAGCCGCCGCCGCCGCCCGCGCCCGCGCCCGGCCCGCTGTTCGCCAACCCGCTGGACGCGGGCTTCGACTGATTGTCCATGTACTGGCTCGGCCTCGACGCTCTGTGAGCGCCCGAGTCCCGGCCAGCAGACTCTATCGTTGTTGATGTGTCAAAATTTTAACGGACCGTCTCGCGTCGAAACCGCTTCCTATTTAGGATTAAGCTGAAGTGCTATTACTTAAACGGGCCTTTCTTGGCGTAGCCCGCACGACGGGCGACTCGTTTTAGTATCGGTTGTGCGTTTGACTTGCCCCAGTGTGATCTTGTATAAGATTCCTCGTCTGGAATGTACCTATGTCGATGTTACTGAAATAATGACTCGAAGCGTATATAGTGGTAAGCAAATTTTTTTCTATACCAATCGCTATACGGGAACGGGCAAAAGCAATAATATGATGTTAATTTTACTATTACCATATTATTTTTTATATTGTATCGATAGGAACCTTAAGATATTAAGAATATACATTATATCGAGTAGCGGTGCGACCGCGAAGTGATGCTGGCTATTAGCAGTGGCCCGGATACGGGCTCACACTTTCTTGTTATATTTATTCATTAGATAGGAAATTATGAGTTTCCTGTAGCTAATTGTATTTATGTTATTATTGAATCCTGTGGGTGGTATGGAACGACATCAGAAGGATATTTGGGGATTGGCAAGAGATTGTGATTTGTCGTTGGTCAACGACATATAAATATTGACTGAATCTCAGTGTAGATGCATTTGTAACTCTATGAGGCCTTTGCAAGATGGATAATTATTAAGGATTTGTGATGTATTAAAAGGATAGCGCCTAAGGAAACATACGAAAAGATTTTTATACTAGACTAGTTGATCTATTTACGGAGATTGTTTTTTATACTTAGATATATTCTATTGTCTGATTTAATATACTTTTATATTTATATAACTGCATATATAATATGATTTATTAGTGTTGTTTGTTTTTAATCGATTCATCGTAATTAGTAACATTGATTTCGTTTATATTGAGTTGTCGGTTAAAAGTATCGAGTTGAGATGTTAACATTTTATTATTTTATCGTTGGTAGGTGTTTAGTTGTGTACCGGCGCCGCGGCGCCCGCTCGGTGATCGTGTGATCGGTGCTTGGGGTCAAAGACCTCTGTCAATCAATTAATATAAGTTAGGATGGAACGTTTGGAGGTTGCGCATTTAGTAACTAATATTGGCATTCTACGATTGGGACTAACCTAGCGTTTATGTATGTATTTTTCAATTAAGGTTTAAGATTGTTACATTTTTAGCTAAACACTTAGAGTGGTACGGTAACTGAAATGTGATAAAATGGAATGGTGCTAGAACCAAGAGTGTTAACACGCTACGATTCGACTCCTATTATAATATTATTAATGTTTTAATGATTAGTTACTTTGCATTAAATGTAAGGCATCTAGCATCCAGTTGAGGTCGCATCAGTCTGGTCAACGGGTAAACAATGCATGGATCGTTACACGCCTAGAGATTACAGTATCACTCGAGATTTTACCTTAATTTTCAAGAGATCTTCAAGTTTACTAGTACATAAATATATAATGATAAGACACATTTACATAATATATGAATCTGATCCTTGCCTACCAAATATAAAACGTTCAATGATGGTGTAAGAATTATCACATCCAAATATGAATCCGTGATCGTTTCCCATAACTTAAGTTGTGGTGTTAGTGCTGTTTAGTAGCTGTGAACATGCAATTCCACTTGTGCAATTTTTTGAAAATAGTCATAACTTTTAGCTAGATTATACAATTGACTATTGAATGTAGGGGCCCACTCGAATGTAAGCACGAAGCTCATGCGTCCCTGTATATATTATTAATATGAAGTCACCAAACATTTCTTCCATAAAGATTTTATATTTACTTTAAGGATATCAAAGATTTTTATACCTACTGTTCATTGTAATGTGGGCGCTTATTATTTGATAGCATTTCATACTCAGTGCAATATTACTAGTTATTTAATTACGTAACCAAACTAAATGATATTTTAAAAGTATATAATTAATATCATTGAAAGAGAGTAACTACCTATTTGTATTTACATAAGTGAACTACTCCTAATTTCTATTTCTACTTAGTGAAACGCAGTTTGGGTTACGGCGATGTACAGGTTTTATAGCTGGTAATATTAAGAATTAGCTTGTTTACCTCTGCCAATCGTAATAGTTATGTACTATTTAATAATTTATTGTCGCGCAAGTTGTCGTCTATTGTTGAAATAGATCATAGCTATCCGTTACGGGTCCCATTGGCCGCGAGTCGGCGCCGGGCTGACGGGCCGATCGTGCGACAATCGACCGATCGCCCACGATGCCCACTCTGCCCACGCGTTAAACGCTTCATCTAATCGTGAATGCATTTTTATAATACTATCACTCGAGACCAATTTTTAATATTGAATTTGCTATAGCAAATTGATTGATTAGTAACATAGAATATTATTTTAGATATTTTAGGTTAGGATACTATGATAGTGTCTGGCCAGAATATTTTGGAGTATCACACCGTTTGGCTCAGAAAATATCTACCTTTGATCTCTTTTCAGCTTTCAAAAAGTATGCAACTTAATAATTGTAATGGTGACCACATTCGGACTTAATGAAAGCTAACTTTATGCCATATGGAATTTATACATAAGGTTAACGAATTACTAAATTAGTCTTATGAAATTGAGGTCTTGTAGACCTAGTCACTTATTTGGCCAATCTATTGAATATTCCAATTTATTGTATATTAAAATTTACATTGTATCACAAGGATGTGATCTTATCATTTGAATCAATGGAGTGCAGGACGAGCTCTAAGGTTATTTCAGGATAGCCATGGTCTAGTTATGTTTATTTTGTTTCTTCTTTATAACATTAGCAAATTTGTTATAGTGTCGTATATCACAATAGTGTAATACTAATAGGGAGGGGGTGTCAAATCGTGTACCTCACGCTCACGAGTCTTGTTATATTATTACATGAAATTTTATGAACGATTTGTTGTTTATGAATATTTTGTTTGATGTCTTGGTTTGATGCCTCCGTTAAAAGTTTAATTTAAATAATTTTGTTTTATGCAAGCAGTTAATGCAAATTTTTTTTTCACATTGTTTGATGTTATGTAATGCAATTTTAACATGTTGCAAACTCCTGCATTTATCTGTTGTATTTATTACTAATTTTTACATTAAATTGTGGTATGTTACAAATCCGTGTAGTTTCAGTTGTGCGTATTTCATGCTCCACACCCACCCGCAAACTTTAGCGATCATAAACCCTAGCGCCTTGCGCCTAGCGCCCAGCGCCGAGCGGTGCGAGTGGCGAGTGCCTCGTGTCGAGCGGTAAGGTCGCGTGTGTTGCAGAGCGGCACGCGGCGGCGCCGCAGTACTCGTACCACAGCATGTTCGTGGCCGTGGCCGAGAGCGCGGCGCTGTGGCGCTGCAAGTCGTGCGGCAAGGAGGTGTCCAACCGCTGGCACCACTTCCACTCGCACACGGCGCAGCGCTCGCCCTGCCCCTACTGCCCGGCCACGTACAGCCGCATCGACACGCTGCGCGCGCACTTGCGCCTCAAGCACGCGGCGCTGCTGCTCAAGCACTAGGCGCCGCGCGCCGCCCGCCGCCGCCGCCGCCGCCGCCGCACCGCCACACCGCCACCCGACCCCGCCGAGCGCCAACTACATCCGCGCGACAACTCTTTGTTTCAATTTCTTGTTGGATGTGTGTAGTCTTTCGTTGTATTGACGTTCGTCACTCTCGCTTCGATGAGCACTAGTGACGTACGTTTTATCGCACGTATTCGTGCGCTATATTTATATTATTCTCTATCAGTAAGATATTGAATTTTGTTACGACTAATTTTAACTAACAGGGTAAATTTAACGGTAAGCTACTCGAGAGCTTTTTACTACAGATTTTAGGAAATTTAGTTAGTCGCATTTTGTTCAATAGGGTATCTCAACTTGTTTAGTTATTATGTGCTTAAAGTGAGTTTATAATTTTCGTAATATAAAGTAGGTAGTATGCAAAGAAATGCAGTAAAGCAAGTTTGTGTTATATCTTTGTGTGTAACTGATAATCGACACTTCGATGTTAACAATGTTCGTATTTTTAGTGTGTAGGTAAGTGTATAAGGTTATACATTTGTTTGAACGATTATACCAAATTTAAAGGAATGTGAAGACTGAAACGGCAACAACTTGTGATTGAATTTGTTATGGAGACGAGGTCTGATGTAAATAATTTGTAAATTAGTAATCATTATTGAAATTTTAGGTAGAATGAAAAATCTTGGAACTTAAATTCGTGTTCAAAATTTGAAGAAATTTGCATACAGACACGATCTTATAGTAGTCTTGTGTATTATAAATTATATTTTTGTATAAATATTGTCTGCGTTTATCGCATAGTGTTAAGGGATTTAGGAGGTCTTATCTCGACGTGGGTAAGTTGTATATCAACATTCCGTAATGATGTAGCTATATACGTGCTAAACTATAATGCAGCTGCGGACAGTCAGATTACGACAGTTTTATAATGTAATGATGATATTGAACGTGCAGTCCCAGCTAGTATACCTATATGTCTGTCACGCAGATTGTGACCTTCTGAATGCATGTCGCATTCATTATAAATGCGTATGTTGCAAATCGATGGCTACTGTAAATTATTTATTTATACCTATATAAATAAGTGTCATATACTTTGAGACAGATGTGTGAATTTTAATAGTTGATTGTCTACGTAAATATCTAGCTTTTAAAGGTCCAATACATATTAATACTCGTATATTGTATGTCTGATGTAGGTACTTACAGATAAACGTTTCATTGAACTTCATCAAGTCAGTCATTCATTTTTCAGTATTATATCATCATAGGTAGTAATTAATTGATGTTATAAGTCCCAATCTAAGAATGTAGGTTATTAAGAGTATGTAGTATTGTGAAGTCATTCGTTAAGTGCTTGCCTAGTCACACCCATCTCTCTAGTTCATATTTTAATTGTTGATATATGTTGTTGCTTTATATTGTTTTGTATCATAATTTTATAAATATCTCGCTCCGATTGTGCAGTTTAGTTTCAGGTGCGGTAATCATAAAATGTTTAAGATTCTACAAGTAAAATATATATTATATTTAAAATTTATTCACTAATTTAATGATCTAAATAAATACACGACTACATCACTTCAAACTAGTGTTTCTTTTGAACGGACATTAAATAAATAATATAATGCATATGGAAGTAACATACATTTATTGCACATTTTAATTATCATTTTCTAATGGCAAAGTATACAAATGCGTGTAAATAATAACACATTGCACAAGTATCACTATGAGTATTCAATTATAAATACTAGAATTATCATTAAATTATATCCGACTCTACGTCTGACACACACACATTCAAACTGAATTAAACATGGCAATATATGGCAAGTTTAATTCTCTAACACTAACATAATTTATAAAAAGAATAAGGTAAGTATAGCAAAAATGGCAATACAATGTACCCTAGGTACAAAAATTATAAATAACTGGCAACACAGTCAGTCACGCTAGCTTTTTATTTATAAGGAAGCAGTCACTCGGGTATAAGCAAGAAATTTCAACTATCACAGTTTAACATAATTATGTTTACAGAGTTAACATGCAGATACATGTTTTATTTAAGCTAAGGCATATTTTCACAAGCATTGCCCAAAAACATTCAAATACAACAGTACTGTTTTAAAAGACTGCATAACTTAGACTCATTTAATTTCTAAAACTGGATAAGTTAAGATTGGCTGAATTATCCTAACTCGAAATCTGTCAATTTATCACTTGAAATATTGTCAATGATCCTATTTCGTTTACAAATGCAAGACGTCAATTTATAGTATGATAAAACCGTATGGATGTACGGTGCACTTATTTTTTAATAACAAATGACAAGGGTTTTCATTCTTGTAGCCTCTCGACGTTGCCGCTGGTCCCAGGCGACTCTACAATTACGCTCGGCGCATTAACTGGGGTCTCACCATCGGTATGTTTATCCGTATCGTCGGTGTCTTCATTGGAACTAGAGCTGTCTTTCTCTGTAGATTCCCCACTAGATTCCTCTGATGCATCTTCATCAGAGTCTATCTTCTCGGAGGCTGACTGTTTGTTTTTATTCTTCTTGAATTGCTCCTCCATCTCTTTGAATTTCAGAGTTAAGTATCTGAAAATTAAAATTATTCTATTATCTTACAATCTCATTAAACTATAAATTTTTGGCTTGCCAGACATAATTGAAAACCTATTGTGTCTGGTCGCCGGTGTACCGTTAGGTACCACTAGATAGTTTAATTAATATATTAAAATTAAAATATTTTAACGCCAATCCCAGAAACTAAGGTCTTTGACCTCTTCTATCATGATGGTGTCTGATAAAGACGTTAATAATTATTTTAATTATATACCTAATAACAGAGATGCTAAAGCGATCCGAATACTATTTATACCTACTTAAAGCACAACTATTATATATTCAATTATATCAACTGCCGCACATATCTGCGTATATACATACTTAACTACACTTATACATGCTACGTAAGTATATCTTGTTAGATGTGAAGTAAGTATCTTCCTGCGAAAAAGATAGGCTGATACTTATGTACCACAAATTTAATTAGGTGTATCTAACTTAGTTTGGATAAGCATTAGCGCGAAGCTCATTGACAATGAGAGGCAATGACTGCATGTTTGGCGTACCTAGTGGTTTAAGTGGTTGCTTCGCCACTGCCTCTGCTCCGAGTGTTATGGGTTCGAACCCCACACGAAACAAAATTTTGTGTGATTTACAAATATTTGAACCAGGTGTTCTTTATGTCCGTTGTAAGTCTGGAGTTGACTTTCAAAAATAATTAAAGTAGTAGGAAGGTAAGTATGGATATCCACAATAAAAACTAGAGTAGGTACTTACTTATCGACTAAAGGTCCGCTGTAGTCCTCGGGGAATTTAGGTGAATGTGGCAGAATATATTTGTAGAGGCTCTCATTTAGCACGTAGAGCTGCGTGGTAGTGGCGCAGCGGACATTGAACCACCAGTCACACGTCAGACCCGCTTGAGAGAAGATCGTCCCGTTCGGGCAGAGGAAAGACGCCTGACCACCATTAAGATCGCAGTAATGCCATACCTGCAACAATATTTCGTAGGTATTTTATTTGTAATGAGAATTTAGAATGCGTTCACCTGACTGCGCGACACTCAAGGATTATTTAAACAGCTGTGGCTGCACACGCTAATAAAATCGAGATCATGCGTTTTTATTTAACCTGATTTCGCAAAAGCTGGAATAATTAAGATTAGATCAAGATAACTTGGCATCATATTACAATAGATAGGCTTTACTTACATCTGGAAGTTTTACGAAAGTATATGAGTGTTTATATCGAAAATAAAAATGGGTTTACCTAACTTTATCACAGTCTATATACCTAAGGTAATATGAGGTCGCAACAACATTTAATTAATTAAGAATTTATGTACCTATTTAAATATAGGTACCCATTTAATGGATAATAATAGATCTAACTTATATATAGTTACCATGGCATAGACACGATTGATCAGACATCTAGGATGAATTACTTGTGACTAGCTATTCACTATAAATAACACGATAAGATCTCCATACTTTACATGTTTGCTAGCAATTTATTTTACGGTAGTATCAGATTAAAAAGTCTATAGAAAAACTAGTACTATCGCGGCAAACCATTTTAGGAGACATCCTTTGTAGGGTTAGTAATCAATTACCACAAATGCAATATGTATAGATAGTCAGTCACCGACTGCTAGCGACCTACTTTCCCTTTGAAAGACTGTTTTTATAAACAGTCTTGAATGTTGCAAATTACCTGACAACGGGTATCGGGATCAGCGAAGAAGCCTTTGTACCGTTGTGTCTTGCAGTCAAAACTGGTTGGTGGTATGACAGTCAGAATAGGATAGTCGACTCCCGGTCGGCCCGGTGTACCGCCTTCGTCATCCGAAGTTACCGGCAAGGGGAAGTGTTGGGTAGTTCCACCGTCAGACGAAATATCTGCAAATATAATTTTGTAAAACTCTGTCATAAAAGCGATGGATACCTACCTAATAGGTTTGGGTTAAGCGGTGATTAAACCTATGGTGCGTACTTACGCAGCTGGATACTTATCCAGCCGACAAAATTCGTATGCGTTCTTGAAAGGCTTTTCTCACCGTGTCATGCCCAATGTCACAATATTTTAACCTTTAGTCACACTACTTTAAATTCGGTAACATTAATAACGAGGTCGAGAATGAAAATTATAGTGTCGCGTAAGAATAATATTATTAATTTATTTATATGATGGTATGTACCTATAGCTGCTCTAGGGATTCTAGCAATTAACAATCTGTCAGAATTATATAACACGTAGGTACCGATTGCAACTAAATGAAGGATGATACCTAAAACGATAATATCCTCCGGATAGAGTAAATTAAACATAAAGTTATTCATAAGAAATAATACGACGCATGATCTAGACTTGTCCTATAAAATATAAACCTATATGAAGAAACATAAGTACCTACGCCAGTACTTAAGACTGCGCCGAGCGAAATGTGTCAAAACAGGCGGTCACAGTTAAGTGAATAAAATCAAAACTTTATGTTTAACATAAATATAAAATAAGTACCTATACATTTACCATAACAATGAATGTGTTTACAATTACTCCGTGTCATCATCATCATCATTTCAGCCTATTGCAGTCCACTGCTGGACATAAGCCTCCCCCAGGGTGCGCCACAACACCCGATCTCCAGTTTTCGCCATCCAGTAACCTCCAGCCACCTTTTTCAGGTCATCGGTCCATCTGGCCGGAGGGCGTCCTACACTACGCTTGCCGAGTCTTGGTCTCCACTCGAGAACCCGTCTGCTCCAACGATCATCGGTTCCGCGACAGATGTGACCAGCCCACTGCCACTTCAGCCTGCTACACTTCTGAACTACGTCGGTGACTTTGGTTTTTTGTCGGATAATCTCGTTCCGGACTTTGTCCCTTAACGAGATTCCGAGCATACACCTTTCCATAGATCGCTGAGTGACATGCAATCGGTGGGCTAGTTTCACTGTCAGGTTCCAGGTCTCGGCTCCGCATGTCATGACCGGCAGGACGCATTGATTGAATACCTTGGTCTTCAGGCATTGTGGCAAGGGTGACTCGAAGATGTGACGCAACTTTCCAAACGCAGCCCAGCCAAGCTGAACCCTTCTGGTGATTTCACCCTCAAAGTTGTCTCTACCCAGCTGTAACTTTTGTCCTAGGTAGACGTACTCCTGGACAACTTCAAGGGCTACACCTTCGACGGGAACGGGCTCAGGGACGATGTGCTCGTTGAACATGACCTTAGTCTTGTCCAAGTTCATCCCGAGCCCAACGCGTCTCGAGGCAGCATTAAGACCGGACAGCATTTTCTGCAGGTCTTGCAGCGATTCTGCCATTATAACTATGTCGTCAGCAAAGCAGAGGTGTGTGAGATATTCACCATTGACATTGATGCCCAGTCCATTCCACCGCAGGGTCTTGAAGACATCCTCCAGAGCATTGGTGAAGAGATTCGGGGAAATAACGTCACCCTGTCTTACACCTCTGAGCAACTGGGTGGGTCTTGTTTGGTGGTTCTGCACTTGGACGGACATCGTCGCCATTTGGTAGAGACTTCTCAGCACCTCCACATACCGCCAGTCGACTTGGCATCGCTGCAAAGACTCCAGAACAGCCCAGGTTTCGATGGAGTTGAAGGTCTTCTCGTAGTCCACAAATGCCAGACACAGCGGTTGGTTATACTCTTCGGACTTCTGTATAACCTGCCGAACAGATTTGATTTGATGCCAGACGATTCGTGACGACTCTCGAGTACAGCTTATAGACGTGGCTCAGAAGCGTGATCTGCCTATAGTTTTTAAGGAGCGTTTTGTTTCCTTTCTTGAAAAACAATGCCACTACACCTCTGCTCCACGCCTTCGGGATAGTCCCATTGGTTATTACAGAGTTGAAGAGCCTCTTCAACTCCCCAAGAACAGGTTTACCCCCAGCCTTGAGGAGCTCAGAGGCTACTCCATCTTCACCGGGAGCCTTCCCATTACTAAGCTGTTTGAGAGCCGCCTCAATTTCGTCGACATCTACGTCTGAGAGATCGTCAGTGAAGTGGCGGGTAAGTGGGGCTCTAGGGTCTCTCGCGTCAGGTGGAGGCTTCGGTGCGAGCGAGGCATACAGATGTCCGTAGAAGTCCTCAATTTCAGCGAGTATCCCCGGGACTGATGTGACGGTTTCACCATGCGAGGTAACTAACTTTGTCAGATGACTCCTCCCCAGTGTCTTGGTGAAGACCTTCGACCCCCGATTTCGCTCGATCGCCTCATATACTAGGCGAGTGTTCCAGCTGCGAAGGTCGCGTCTTATCAAGTTCCTAATTTTCTTGTGGAGTGACTGGGGATCTGACAAAGATTCCTCTGGTGTCTCACGTCTAAATCAGATCCAGGGTCTCGTTAGAAAGTTTGCACTTCTTATCGTCTATTTCGCAATTCCAATTGGAACGCATCATGGCCAGCTTGGGGCACATTTGGACGAAGAACAGACGTCACCATGCGACTACGTTCGAGCTTAAAATTGATATTTAGGGTGCCTCGTACAAGCCGGTGATCACTACCGGTATTAAACCTGCTGATAACTGAGACATCCCTAAATATGTTCTTCTTGTCGTCTATGATGAAATCAATCTCGTTCTTCGTCACACCGTCGGGGCTCTTCCAGGTCCACTTCCGTTGGGGCTTTTTCTGATTAAAAGGTGTTCTAAGGTAGTTGACCAGCATTTGGCCCCTATGGTTTCTGCGTCCATAGCTATGCTGTCCCAAACAAGATTCACCGCATTCTTTTCCCACATTGGCGTTGAAGTCCCCCATGACAACTGTATAATGGGTCTTGGTGGTACGCTGCATGGCCTTTGACACATCGTCGTAAACGGCCTCCACCTCTTCATCTGAGCTGCTCGATGTCGGCGCATATACCTGTATGACCTTGAGAGAGTATCTCTCGGTCAGTTTCAGTACAAGGTACGCTACCCGGGTCGAGACGCTGCAGATCTCTACCACGTTGTCACGGAGGGCTTTGTTGACGAGAAATCCCACGCCACCCTGGGATTTTTGGCTCCCTTACCTGAAGTAGAATAGATGGCCTGACTCAAGGGTTACCGTGTCCTCTCTCTCTCTACGAACTTCCGATAACCCCAGAACATGCCATCGTATCTTCTCTATTTCTACTTCAAGGATCTGGAGGCTTTCGTCCAGCCGTAGACTGCGTCCATTAAATGTAGCCAGGATCAATTGTTGTCCGTCCGTAGCCCGGGGATTCCTAGCACCCCCTACCCTACCGTAACCAAGGCCGCTGCCATGACCTGGAATAGTAGGGCGGCCGGGAACTGGGAGCCGTTTCTTTTTGGGACTCATCATGGGGGGTTTTGCCCGTAGTCACCACGCTGGGCAGGCGGGTTGGTGACTACAGTGTATTGATATGGACTGTGTTGTCTACGCAAGAGGCGCTGCTGCCCACCTCTTGGATAGTCCCTTAATCGCCTTCTACGATACCCACAGGAAGAAATGGGGTGGTGCTATTCTACTCTGCCGGCACCACTCGGCTGAACGACTCCGTGTAAAAAACTTAAAATAAATAATATTTTCGTCTACAAAATTACGTAAATTTGCACGAAAAATGCAAAAACGTAAGCTCGTGTTATGTGATTTTTAGATTATAACAGTAGAAATCTATCCTATTTTACAGCTTAAACGAAACATAAATAGTTATATTACAAATTTTCCGTCCCAAATATTTAAGTTATTGGTTGACAATAAAGATATATATTTATCAAAAAAGCACTTCAAATCCTCCATACAATTTTACTTTGGCGGCCGCGCGCTGATTTGAATATGCGCCGCACGAGCTCTGTCATTAATCATTATCTGTCTTACGCTCGGCGCAGTCTTAAGACTTCTTATACAGCTACATATATATATTTATACTTCATATTGGCTGTATAATCAATTTATCGACTATACTCCACCCAACGATCCGGGACCAGTAAGGACCGGTAAGGGTTGGCATATAACTTAAATTGTTAAGAATTCTTAGACATGCAGGTCCTTACAATTTTTCCTAAATTGAATAATAAACAACTAATAAATAGGTTAAACTTTGAAAAGTAGAGACCGTGAGATCGAACTCAAGACCTCTACGAGGCAATACAACTTTAACTATAGGAGTGTTGAGTCGTACGAAACTACTATAAGTCGCTTATACTTAAGTAGGGAAGTACCTATACTGCAGAGGGAGGCATAGTCTGAGTCTAGCAGTAGGTACCTATATTGTATAGTTATAGGTATGTTCAACGTAATAAACTGTATCGTAAAGAGTGAATAAGTAAGTCTGGAGTAAGCATAGCTACCTCTAGAAAGAAAATCTTATAAGGTTAGATATTATTTTTATATCAAACGTTAGCTTAACGTCTTGAAATGGCACCAACTGATGATGATTTTACTAATTATACCTATTTAAGGTATTTCATAAAGTATTATATTTAGTAGTTATGTAATACTGTTATACAAGCCAGAAAAATTGTATTCTGTGATACAGTTCTATATAAATATAAAACAAATCAGTACATCGATAAAATACTTTTTAGGTACCTAAATGAAATTAAATCAGCATATCTATGTTTCTACTCTGATATGATGTGACGTTAATTCACTTGAGATTTATGGATTTCCCTATTAGGTATTATGATAAAATAGGTTACCAAATAATAAGTAGGCATAAACAACTTTGTATATTACTCAAGTGTTATAAATATGATGTTATACCTTATACGGCATCCTCTATTAGTAATCATAATTTTACTCTACAGATAGGTGGTGACTCACCGTCTAAGTGTTGAGATGGAACATTCACGTGAGCAAGATACGCTTCTTCAGGCAAGTCTTCATCAGCCACCGACTGAGGTGGTGCAGTGGCTGGTTGGACGTCAATAACTGGTTTAACAGTGGCTTCAGGCGCCACAAATGGTTTCGGCGAACTTAACACAGGGGGCTCCACATTATTCTGTTGGGGCACTGCCTTCAGAGCATTTAACACTTGCAGTAGAGTTCTTATGGATGAACCAACATTTTCTTTTGTTATTGGCTTAGGGATCGATTTGTTCAATTGAAGCGAATTTAATAGTGATACAAGTGGAATTGAGTTTGAAGTTGTCACTCGTGGAGGCGTGGGTGTTGTCTGCTCAACAACGTACTGATAATACTTGGGTCTCAAATCATCAATAGTGATTACCGGCCTTGAAGGTACACGATGTTTTTGAGGTCTGACATCGGCAATAACCGTTTCTGGTATAGCAGTGGTATAAACGATTTCTTCTTTTGTATATTGAGGTGAATGTAGTATAGGTTTGAAGCCACTATGTACTATGGGCTGGGCCAAAATACTCGGTTGATAAAGAGACGGCCGTTGTTTCTCATAGTAGCTTTCCGAAACGATCACGGGTTGTTTCCTAATAGTCGTGATACTCGGTTGTTGAGTGTTAACTTCTTCATAAACATAATGAGGTCGAGCCGGTCTTGGCTTTAGATAAATTTGCTCTTTTGGTATTAACCCAGATACGGGTACAGGTACTGGTTGTTTTGTTATGTCATAAATGTGCTCGTTTTCTGGCACTTTAACTGGCGGTGTTTGTTCGTAAGGTACGAGTTTATATTTCGGTGACTGTTCCTTTTCTGATAAATAGTACCTTATATTTGGTGTGTCATCGTTATAAAAATTTAAGAAAGGCTTCCTAGTCGATGACAAAAATGCAAAATTAGGAGTTTTAGACAAAGGCTTGTGGATAACTCGGCCATGCTCGTAATCATTGTGTATTAAAACATTATATTCTTGAAGTAATGGATTATAATTAGGAGTTATTTTGCTTGGGGTCTTATACACTGGCACTCCACCTTTGTAGAATACTTTTGTTGGATTTGCCGAAGCAATATTGTGTTGTGTCAATCGATTTCCTTGATATCTGGGTATATTTCTATTTGAGTAAATAATTTTCTTTGGCTCTCGTTGACGGTCGTGACCTATCTCTGCAGCTTCTATTATTTCTGCCTTTTCGACCTCGACTTCCTTCACATTGTCAGTTGTCGGTGTTGCTAAATCATTAGCATAGTAAAACGTCATATACGGAATCAGTCTTCTATATCTTTCATTAATCGAAAGTTGTGTAGAATTAGTACTTAATTTTTTGCTTTTAACTTTTGTCGTTCTTGCAGTACTCTCTTCAAATTTAGGTGTGATCGGCACAAATCCATTTTGCATATCCACCATCATGCCACCCTTTATCTTGATTTCAGGACTGTTCCCATTTGATGATATTGAAATTGTTGTTACTAAGGCAGGTATAACTGAAACAATAAAAAAAAACATATTAGACTCCTAGTGCTACACACTTATTAACATTCTAAGATATATGTAAATTAGTAGGTTGTTGGAGCTGTACAACAATTTCCCAAGTACAAAAAGACAATGGCTACTTCAAGGTCAAAGTGGATTTTCAACTTGACATTGTACCGAATATTGTGATTCAGTCAACGTGTGTGCTGCAAGATAGCAAGAACCTATTATCAATCATACGACTTTCACTAATATAATTTAGTGCATCATTACAATACATTCTTTATGAAGATAATTAAATAATCGTGACGTCGGATATAGCCTCGTGTAAGTTGTGTGCCGATGTAAGAAATCAATAATTTATCGAATTAGATTAACAATGCAGATTATAGCGTAGCATGTCATTATCTAATATGACCTTATATTTTCGCCTTATACTAAACTTAGCAATCATCAAAATCAACGTAGAACGTGGGTATACATTAATAAACAATTGACCTTTATTAACAGATTTTATTAGTTAACTGATTATTCTACAGAAATTAGCAATTATATACAGGTTACGTCGAAACTCAAGTAGGTAGATAGAGTGAAGCAGTGGTCAAAGTAACCACCTACTTTTATAGCTTATTTGTAGAATAAGTTTTATCATAGCTAGTCGCCCGACAAACACCACGATTTGAACGGCAATTATTTCATATTCGTAATAGCTTCACTACATTCACTCGGCGCACCCATCTACCGTTTCTTTCATATAAGAAATATATATTAGACTCATCGCTTTCATACATCTACTTAATATTATTATGAAACAATTACTTCATTGCGTCTGACCATCATATAATTAATCACTATTAAGTTCGGCCAATTTGACTATCGAGGTCTTTATTGGGTAAGCTGACTAAATGCAAATAGCCTATTGAAACAGACTTTACTTTCACGATCTAGATTCCTGTTGCGTCGGTACCTAAGTGTTTAATAAATCTGCAGTACTTAGATACCTATATAGGGTTTGCGTACTCGTTTTAGTCGGCACTATGTTCACGTTATGAAATGTGCTCCAGATTTAACAATTGTGTTTTGATTCAGTTACCAATCTACATACTTATCATTCATCTGCGTTATCCAGTTCTTTGTGGAGGCTTATTATTTATAACGAGATTCACCTGTATCGAAAGAAATATTTTTTCATTATACTGACACATCTCAACGGGATCTAATGTTGATAAATATCTTTTATTGGCCTTACTGCATGTAATTAAGTTGTTGTTTATATAGGTAATCGTATGGCCCTTAATCATATTTGTCCTTTGTAAGATAATTCTCCACGCTTGATGAACATCATGGCTGTTTGTAGACGACGGATTCAATAACGGTGATTGTATAATCCAAGTTTTTAACGATTAGATGCAAAAGAAGAAACTGTAGATATGCGATAAATCACTCCAGGTTGGCATTTAGGTGTTTAACAATATGGTGCCCTTCTCGCTTCATAAATTAATATCGCTAATTGCGCAATCATGTTTTAACCATAGTACTTAATTGTAACTTTCACATAGTTTCGTATTGACCCTTATTTCATAATATCAATCAGATTATAATAGTTGATGTTACAATCGTTCTTTAATTAATAACTACGATTACGCTCCAATATGTGTAATCAATTATTGCTCTTATAAAATTGATGAACGTATTTCATCACAATCAAAATCGAGCGTAAATATAAGGCTATATAAATGCAGGAAGGATGAAACTCCAGCAATAGAGTTTAATGTTCCCAGCGGCGTTGTAGAAGTGTGACTAATGAACTATCTAGTCACCGATGCAACTAATGAAATCGATTAGTTTTATGTTGTCACACTCAATATAATTACTTTTTCAAAACTAGTTAATATAATATATGCCTTACAACCAAGCTACAAAATACTATAATTGAAATAGATTGAGACGTCCGTGACGTTGAAGTCCAGTCTAACAGACATAAAGCTTTCAGTTACGATTGCTATAAACATACTTTATGATCCTCATTGTTAATATTCACAGGAGTAAGTAGAAGGTTGAAGACCGAGCTTTGAAGGGCAAATTGGAAGTGGCCTATGCTTTGTAGTGCTGAATCCTTAAATCTGAGAATAGGTATGCAGTAAATATCCGTGTTATGCAGATGTTCTTTTTTTAAGGTACCTATGTATGTATATCACCAAATCTAGTCATGATCCGAGAAGATTTATACTAACGGAGAATAGGTGACGTATTTGAGTATACAAATAGGTCCTCAGCGAAGATAATGATGTAGTTATTGAGCGTTGATGTACTCGTATAAATATATAAATATCCATTCTAACAATAAACGAGCCGTCTCTCATAGGTATATTTCATTACACCCGAAACGAATTGTGTGCAAAGCGACAGCGGAATAAATGGTAGGTAAGCATTTTAGAAAGGCAGGATCATTCGTGTGTCAAATACGGGTAGAGCCTTGGAGAAGTGACTGGCTGTGCACACGGAGCGGAGATCCGTATCCTTACTACGACCAGCCGGGCCTCACTTACACTGATCTATCGATAGCGCTAATTAAGCTAATTTATTCACCGAAACGTATTTAAACTGTACCTATAGCTGGTACATTCACTTTTGTGTATTAGGTATACTTACTACTTACAGTAAATACGTAAAAATATACCTGTTAGTTATTCATTCCATATTTCCTGAACTGCTAGTTCCTGTTAACCAAAAAATAAACAAAACGGAAAGTTCATCTTGACAACTAATCAACAACCTACTTAATCGTTTTCAATCAATTTAAACTGGAGCCTGAGAAGTCATAACTTGAACCAATACACTCACTGCACACCTTGACCTGTAGATAATGATAACGTCCTTCTGACTTTTAAACCATTCATGCCAATAACGTATAATAATAGTACCTCTGTCTAACTGTTAGAGCAGCGGTACCGCCTAGTTGCACGAAAATGGCCTTTACCGATATCCAGTCTGAAATATCAAATAGGGTTTTAATATTTATGTTTACTTGCGTCGGAGTAGTCCTTACCGCTAAGGAAAATCACGAAACAAGTACTTAGTCCATCCATGCCAGTACTGCAACGGTGCGAGCTAATCAAATTTGAGTATTTAGTAACTAAACAGGATATTAATTTCAAGACAGATAATAAACATACTGTTTACAATAATAGTTACTGGAGATTGATTGTCATCAGTACGACTATGGTTCCAACCTACAAGAGCGTGAGATCCGATTGCAAGATCAACACGATAATATCTGCCGAGTCATAACTACGTGTCTTGTACGTCGGTTCGCGACTAATGCATAAAAGTAATTGTCATTTTTATCTCGTGAATGGCGGAATCAAGACCACAAGTTAGTTAGTATTGTCAGTCAAGGTCTTTATTATTATTCTATAAAAATAATTCATATGATCCGATTCACATTGCTCAAATTACTTGGCACACTTTTCCTACATATAAAGCCACAAGGACGTAGCTAAATACTTTACGTGTTGACACCCAGTGTCTACAAATAATATTTATAGTTGTAGCGTCTGAATTTGCTTACAATTTTCACAAGTTACGAGGTAAACTAAATCGTGGTTCATTTGTGGATTTATGTACTCCATAATAAACAATTACTGTTTCAATCAGTCACGATTCCATGACCCATCGACTCCATCATTTCGCATTGTAGTGTGTGAACGAAACTTTGCTTTGTTCTATGTATCCCTCGATTTGTTATAGTACCTAGAAGTATATTTACTTAACAAGCATGAAGCTTATTCTCGAGAATAGGTAGACATTAAAACTGAAATCGAGACAAAGGCAAACTGACTTGTTTGATTTCCTTGTTCGAGGTTATCCACTGTTGATATATTAGACTTTTCTTTTTCTTGCCCTTGTATTGATTTACCGGTAAGTGGCGCTGGGTTAACTTACCAATAAGCTGTATAAATATGTGTAGAGTATAGGTAAAAGCAGAAATTTCGACCTCAGCTCAGATAGTAGCAGTTTTACTATGGATACTGACTGCCGTATCCGACAAAGAAAATTCATTTCAATAATATTTATGTACCTACTAAATATCCTGTATCTTAGAGTCTGAGCGATAAGGCCCGCATTTAATATTTTCCTCAGAATTATGCAGATAGTAATTAGGTTTTCTTTAAGATAATACTGAATAATAGTGCTACACGGATTGCGTTAAGTGGTCGCCTCGCCACTGCCACCTTGCCGAGTGTTGTGGGTACGATCTCCACACGGGGCAAAACACACATCTCATCTCAAATTTGCAAGTTATTGCAACCATTATAACAGTACCTATTTTATACAGAACGATCCTCGAAATTTTGACCGCTATAGTCATGACAAACCAAAATGTGTCCAGCATGCCACGGTCACAACTACATGACAAATTAAAGGATGAAAGCTTAGCCCCGACACCACGCTTTTGTTTTTTTGACGTGGCGGTCAAAGCGTTAATACTGTACATACATATCACATGATCCACGCGATCTTTACTGTTTGTTGTATAAAAAAACTTGTCAGCTCAAGGTAGGTAGTTAGGCCCTCGGTTACGGTGCGCGGGCGCACGCACTACAGACCGCAATGCGCACGTCTTTCAAATTATAAGCTTAACTACGGAGACATCTTGGATAAAACTGTGAAGATACAACGATCTAAATGCTTGCAGTCACAGATTAATGTTCATTCTCTAATGATCGTGTTATATAAAATACGGTAACTGTAACACTAGGTCGTCGTCTGATGTCTATCTATACTTAGATCACTTACTAATAACTTTTACTAAGTAAGTAGGTACTTACTTCATTTATTTGCACAGTACAATGGTTTTAGTTGCAATAGAACCGTGAATGATCTAAACATATATGTATTGCTTTCTTTTCCTAGCCCTCTGAGGGTTTATGTATTAATGAGTAGATACATAAGTATACAGTTTTATTATTATGTCGATCTCCCGAACGGACTTTGCAATAAATCGTGTGTTTACAGGACGTGTAATGCATAATAAAATATCAGCAGTGGATTAATCAACTGATTTGAATCAATTAATCCTAACTAACATTATAAATGCGAATGCGAGTTTGTTTGTTAGTTACGCTTTCACGCCTTAACTACTCAACCGATCATCATGAAATATCGCATGCACGTTGTCAGGTTTACAGAAAGGGACATTTGGTACCTTTTATCCAGAGAAAGTACTGTTCTCAAGGGATAGAAAATTAACATAATCTAAATTTACGTGCGAACCTGTGGGCAAATGTCTAGTACAAAGTTTCGAGGAACGACAGTTAATTGATATAAAGTTGTCCTAGTTACTTTCCGGTAAACAATTTGACAAACATTTGTTAACGTATCTTGTTTTATAAGTTAGTATGTAGTGTACACTTCAACGTGAACATGAAAAAGTATAAAGACAGCTTTTCTTATGATTAATTCTATGCGATGAAAGATGAATGGTTTGGTGTATTAAATAACTCTATACACACACGTGCATTATGTTGATGATCTGTCTCTCTTAAACCAGGAGTCATAATCTCGTTGTTACAAATGTTGTGTTAATGAAAATGTGGCCCTGTGGAATGGAAGTATTCATAATATTATTGCGATGATACATTATAGTGTTTAGTTAATGTATAAGTATAATAGTTAGTAGTATTTTTATTGAATAATGATTGACACATCTATGATTCATGACATAATTAGGATGTTACTAAAGCTCTTATTGTGAATTTATTTTCTAAAGCTTGCTATATGATAGGTACTTTGAATTTTTAGAGTTCGAAGAAGCTCTTATGCAACAGCTTTGTCCGTCCGTCCGTCCGACCGTCTTTCGGATATACAACTTTCAACTCAAGAACCGTAAGAGCTAGAGACTCGCGGTCAACGCCATTCGACTTAGCATAGTCGATATACTTACCTCAAAATGACTATGACCTTTGACTTCTGACCATCTGGTGACCTCTGGTCACGTGATACCATTTTTTCTAACTCTGAGATTTACGGCAATTCATTGCCGTTTCTCACTTGTTTTAGATAATAATGGTCGTAAATAAATTCACGAACATAGATTTGAGAGCATTATTTTATTCTGGGATGGCGAAAAGGCGTATGCAGGTATAAACAAAACACGTCAATGGTATGTATTTGCGGCCAAACCACGTATGTGGTAGGTAGGTCTAATGTTGTTAACAATCTTAAACATGCCGGATGCCTACATGGCTTGTGCCACTAGTTACAACATCTGCTTCTAGCAAAAAACCGAAAACCATCCGGTAGAACACTAGCAGCATCCGTTCCAAATTACTTTTTACTTCTGGCTCTCCCTCTAGACATTTGTCAGTTCATTCATCGCGTGACCCATAATTTATGCCTGTCGCCTAAAGCACGTGAACATATGAAGAGAACACTTCCTCTGTTCCTTACTATTGCCTTTGTGAACAAAGTATTCTAACACTATTACTTATAGCACATCTACCTACTTATTTAACTTCAATAATGAATTCAGGTCATATGGCAACAAAATTTATATAACATGGGAATATAATCAAACAGTGAGAACCTTTGCATTGAACCTGTTTGTTGTTGGTGTCTGTTTGAAACTGGTTCCCTGTTTAAGTACCATTACCTAAACACGGAAATGTCACTTCCGAAACAACGCAGTATCATGCATATAAGTAATTTTTTAACTGTAATACTTTCTCTCCACGCCGAGTTTAGACAACATATTGTATCGATTTCCATCCGTTTGTCATCAACCGCAGAACCACACCACAATGATATAACGTGGATCGTTAATAGCATCCGAGAAACTGAATGCCTGGTCAGGCGCTTTCTCTCAATTCATAAAAAAGTTTTTAGATAACATCCTCAAAGTATTCTTAATATTTAAATGCCTACGAAGTCTTGTAACGTTTCTTTATTTCACCTGCACAGTGAACAATGAAGATCCGGTCGTTAACTATAAATTTTTATAGTTATACAAGATGCTCTTGAGTCAAAATTGGCGTGATCCGAAGTCATCCTCGTGTCACATTATTTATCATAAAAAATCTCCCCTAAAGTTCGAGAAAGTATGTTATTAAAGTGAAAGCGAAACTCGACCACAGTGCACGGGACAGACGCCAAAAGTTATTACATAAATCGTGTCTTGTTTACCGATTAGTTGAGATTGTGTGGCAAACGCATCGACCCGCAAGCCGCAAATGCCCGTGTGAGTTTACAAGATTAACATAACGCAGGCACGTCGCGTACGAACCGTTGCAATACTTAAATATGACAATGACAATGAAGATTTCTCCCGTTCTGATTATAACCTCTTAGGTAATCTTAAGTGCGTGAATGATACTCTTCCGATGTGTTAGAAATCCTAAAGTCGTAAAGAGGTCACATTACTTTATCAGCCGTCTTAAATTCCTAATGATGGATGAAAATACACTCGGCGTCACAAAAATCGCACCTTTTTAAAATTCAATATTAAAGTACTTTTTCTCAAACTTTGTCAATAGTGAGAATATGATTGTAGGATATCATTGGAAAGGTTATTAAATTGCCTTTTAGAAATTATAAAGCGCGAATGTTTATTTTTATGTTTTAATAATAAAAAAATCAGAAACTCAGAAAATAATAAAATTAATAAAAAAACAAATTTAAAAAAATACAATTTCGTCCTTAAAATCTAGTGTTTCCGCCCCTAGCCTTGATGACAGCTTCCATCCTATCCTTCATGGACCTCATGAGAGTTACTACTCTCTCTTGAGGTATGTTATCCCATTCTTCGATCACGGCATCCTGGAGCTCTTGGAGAGTTGTGGGAGCAGGATTTCGTGCTCGTACATGCCTCTTTACATCATCCCAGAGGTGCTCGATAGGGTTAAGGTCCGGGCTTCGTGCTGGCCACTGCATAACAGAAATCTCGACTTCTTCCAAGTAATCACGCACACTGGCCGCGGTGTGGCAACGGGCGTTATCATGCATTAGTATGAACCCATCGCCAACAAAACCAGCATACGGGACCACATGGTCTTGCAAGATCTCCGTTATGTACCGAGCAGCATTCAGCGAACCTTGCCCTCGACCACCGCCAGTCCGAGAGACGCACACAAGTTCCGTTTTCCCGTCCACGGATATCCCACCCCAGAACATACAGGAACCACCCCCGTATTCTGTTGTTTCTTCGATGCAAGCTTGAGCAAAGCGCTCTCCTTTTCTTCTGTAAACTCTTCTGCGTCTGTCATTACAGAAAAGACAAACTCTTGTCTCATCGGTAAACAGAACGGCTCTCCAATGGTCAAGCGTCCAAGTGACGTGCTCCTGAGCAAATTGTAGACGGTCTCTTCTGTGCTGCGTGGTCAATTTGGGACCTTTCGCAGGTCTGTGGGCAGTGATTTTCTTTTCTTTAAGTCTTCTTCTAATCGTAGAGACACTCACAGCCGTTCTACGAGCTGATCGGAGCTGCTGTTGCACCTTAACAGCATTACTGAAGCGGTTGCGCAACGATGTGGAGACAATGAAGCGGTCGTCTCTCTCTGATGTACAGCGTTTTCTTCCTGATCCACGTCTTCGGATAAAGCCACCAGTCTCTTGGAACCGTTGATACACTCGTCGAACAGAGAAACGACTCAGATTTAATTGTCGAGCAACATAAACCTGACGTACTCCTTCTTGCAATAGTGCAATGACTTGAGCGGCTTCTTCAGAGGTGGTATCCATCTTCAGGTATTTTTTTCTTGAGTATGCTGTTCCGATGTGTACACTTTAAAGTCTGAGCAATGATTGACCCATTTTTTACCTGGACATGACCTTTTATACCCTATTCAGGTAGCTCAACTAGCGCTCTAATGGATGCGCATTTTTTTACCATTATGTTAAATGTTCCCTAATAATAAATTTTATTTTGGTTTTTAATTCTACCGACCAATAATGTAAAGGTATTGAAATGCTCTTAAAAATGATATATTTTTTTATCCAGTAGAATCAATGCGCTAAATTTTGGGAGGTGTTTATTGAAAAAAACAAAAAGGTGCGATTTTTGTGACGCCGAGTGTATAAGGTTATAAATCATCAAAATTGTATTTTGGTATATGATTTTTGAGTACACCAGCTACTTAACTAATTAATTATTTATTTATACACGTACCTCCTGCGAAACATTTTTATACTTATATATTTTTATACTTATACTTATGTATTTATACATTAATTTCATAATTTTGAAATGTATATAAGTATTTCTTTTATTTTAATTTATATAAAAAATAATTAGATAGGTTTAACTTTCTAGTTAATTTAAATATTAGAAAATTATTATGAGGCTCTCTTTGTTTTCTTATAATTATTAATAACGGCGTATTTAATTACTCGCTTCTTTAAAACCTGTTCCGTAAATGTCCATATGAAAATACAAAACAATAAAATTTTACGAGTGTAAGCCATCAGTGCCATCTGTTTTACCTAAATTAAACATTGAATGTTTTTTATTAATTTCATGGTTTTTTGGTCGTTGGAAGTATTCAAAGAGGAATACTAACTCAATATATTTTTTGGACACGTACACGTGCGAACAATGCGATTAAAATACAGTCAAAACCGGATATAATGACATTGAAGGGACCATATAACTACGGACGTTATGTCCGATAGTTGTTATAAGCAATATACACAAGTATGTAGTCATATTGCTTCTCATATGTATGTTTGGAATTTTTAAATATGTACAATTATGTAGTATGGGCATAGGTTATGCTTAAGAACTTGATTTCAAATAAAATGTTGAAAAAAGAAATAAAAATGTTATTCTAAAAAAACTTATATACAATATACTAAGTGTAGTCTATAAGCTATAAGCATCTTAAAATATTCTTTCATAGATTGAAATAAGTTATTTTTTTTATAATTAAAATGATTTTTTTTTTGTATTGCTGGAACAATTAAATCGGTTGGTCGCTAAAGCCAATGAATATCGATAAAGTTTCGTCGTTTTAAGCGATATGTCGCTGTATCAGATGAGATTATAGGCGGTATGATTACTTAATTGTTCATAATATAGGGATTCGGCTGGGACCTTGCCATTTGCTCGTAATAACCGATTCGTCGTTATAAACGATGTCGTTATATTCGGTTTCGACTTACTTAAAATGTGACATTTAATAGGCTGTAGTGAACAGTAGTAGTAGGCTGTATAGTATAATGCACTGCACTAAAGACTACGAGATATTTACCTATAATATAGTAAAATGTAATTTTAATCAATATATAATGTACATTTTCTTCAGAATAAATAAGAATAGCGGCGACAAAAGATTATTAAGCGCTTACTTTTAAAACCTCGGTCATCGAGTTTTGGCCCATTACCGTTTACCGCAAAGCCTACAAGGTTATCGCCACTTTATTTTAAACTACTTCCTCGTATATTGTTTTAATTTTCTCGACATTTGAAACCTTGAATTCTTACGATAACTGAAGAATTTATCCCGTAACTAACATGCAATCGTCTTTTATAAGACTTTATGATTAATCAGCATAAAATATTTGTGTAGGAATTTTATTGTAATTAACGATTTATTGTTTTAAAATCTACCGAGTCATTTCCTGGCTCTTGTATCAAACGCATTCCTAAACTCTAGAAACTTAAATTCGATTTGAACAGACTGGTACCTGCGCGCTAGAAACGTCGCAACGCGGCGCCTTTCCCATGGAAAAAGTTCATGGAGCATTGCAACGCATACTAAACAGTGGCATCTATTAACATAATTAAGAGCAAGTTGATGTGTTCAAAAGATATGCCAAACAAATGGGCACATGATAAGCATACGTGGTGACATAAATAATTACTTGGTATATGAATAAATACACGGATGGCGCCTTGTTTTTACTACTAATTTCACCACTGCCAATATGCCAAGTGTGTCTCAATATCTTTACATATAATCTACAGATAGTTGTCCTAAGCTCTGGCCCTACATCAATGTTTGTAAAACCTCCCACAGCACAGAGACTAACCTTGGAGCTACCTTTTCAAAAACAAAATCTATTAAAAGATTTGATTAAACAATTATGCCCACATATTAATTTATTTCAAACCAACGCCACCACATTCTAATCCAATTTTTCATACGTTACCGTATTGTGCGTAAAAACTGGGTCAAGATCTTAATATCTTCTCCGAATGGTTAGCGCATCCAACACCGTCTGCCATATCATGGCCAAAGTTATACATCATTAATAGTTCCATTATACGACGCGACGCCGACGGTGAGAATGTTGACTAGTGCGTGAGACGACTTTATGCAGCGGCTTTTTTCATAATTCAAGGCGTCTACGTATTCTTTTAATGATGTTTAATTGATAGGTGCAAGTGCTCCAACAATGTGTGGTCTACTGTTTCTTCATCGCTCCCCTATCCATTCCATTGTTTGTTGGTCGCATGATGTAACACTACTATTCTTTTAGCGGACGTCTTTAAGGTGACCTACAGCTTCCTTAACAATATTGAGGCAATTAACTAACAACTATCGCAATAACCTCATTGCAATACTAGATTTTTCTCGCGACTTAGCTTACATTTCTTTCCCTTAGGAACAGTAGGTAGGTCCTTTTTCCTGCGTGAAAGGGGTACCTTTGGAATTTCTTTTTCTGTATCCTAACAACGTGTATGCAAAATTTTAACAAGATAGATAGTTTAGTTAAGTCGTGAAAGCGTAACAAACACACTCACATTAGCATTTTTAATATTAGTTAGGATAAGGATGTAATTTATTATGTACTACTATTGATTTTTATTAGAAAATTTAAATGGACAAATTTATTTGAAAAGTGTCTGGCCATATAGAACAATCGTAAATTAGACAACAAATTAATCCTTGTATAGATACAGAGTAAATAAGAACTTTATAAAAGTAGTCATATTATAAAATCGAGTTCAATGAGTACTAATCACAGAAAGGCATACATTCAGTGCATCACAGAAAAATGTATCACGTGTAGAAACAAAAATTGCTGCGTATGATATTTTGGTAGGCGATTATTCTATTTATATTTCTCCAATATACGTCCAATCAAACATTGTCTAAATACACTACGGAGCTAGACCGGCTAGTGAGTGGCCAACTAGTCTTTTGAAATACGTTGACATATTCGAAGTAGGCCAACATTATGCCCTTTTACTGTACCAATAATAATGTATTATATATTTTATAAGCAAATCATCATTTAAATCCAAATCCAAATAATTATCCCAGTTCACAAAGGGGGACCTAGAGACCGTGTCGACAACTATAGACCTATATCGATACATCCGTCGATGTCTAAAATCTTGAAAAAGGCATGAATACGCGACTCATTAAATATTTAGAAACAAATAAGCTATTATTTTCTTGCCAGTACGGTTTCCGCACTGGAAAATCCACCGCAGATGCAGTTCATGCTCTTACCGAATATGTTTTTAGTAGTCTCGAGGGGAACATGAAATGCATAGCCATCTTTCTTGACTTGGCCAAAGCGTTTGACACGGTCTCAATCCCAATACTGAAGCAGAAGCTGGCGCATATTAGTGTTAGAGAGAAGCAGCTGAAACTGTTTTGTGACTATTTGTGCAATAGAACTCAAAGTACAAAAATTGGTGACTTCGTCAGTGAGGACCTTTCTGTTCAATGTGGGGTTCCGCTGGGTAGCACACTGGCTTCTACCCTGTTTCTTATATATATAAATAAGCTCTGTAATCTCCAACTCACCAACGAAAAAATTGCTACATTTACAGATGACACTGTATTAATGTTTAAAGCCCCAACATGGGAAGAAGTTTTCATCCACGCTCAAACTGGCTTTAACACTGTCACGGAATGGCTTCACGACACACGACATTAAATATAGGTAAAACCAAATTCATGACTTTTACAAAACGAGGTAATACACCAAACCTTCCGCGGAGTATTGTGACTCATTACTGCGCAAACCCTCGTATCTTAAACTGCAAGTGCGCTTGTCCAAAGTTGCAGAGTGTAAATAGTATAAAGTATCTTGGCGTACTTATCGATCACAACCTAAGTTTTAACGGGCATATTGAACTTCTTTCTTCATGAATGCGTAAACTTATGTATGTTTTTAAGAGCCTGCGGGGAATAGCTGACAGTGCTACTATTAAAATGGTGTATATGGCGCTTTACCAATCACTGCTGATATACTGTATCACAGTCTGGGGCGGTACCTATAATACTGCTCTCATAAAGTTGAGCACAAAGAGCTGAAAACTGCATTCTCTCTTCCATTTCGTTTTCCCACAGTGGAACTATACAGAAAATGCTCCGTGCTTTCAGTTCGTCAGCTATTCATACTATTCGCGTCTCTTAGGCAGCACGTCGAGTTATATTTCGATCCTTCCGTGTTTGCCAAACGACGGAAGTATAGTGTATGCACGACCACAACTAGTTCCTCTTTCTCCCATAGATCCTTTTCCTTTATAGGTGGATAACTATATAATAAATTAAACAAAAACTTAAATATATATCCTAAAACTAAAATAAGTGCAAAATAAGTTGTGTCAAAATTCTACTTGCCTTAGGTTATGAACAAACCAAAAACTTGCTAAAAGTACAACATTAATAAATATCATAATTAATATAATAATATGTATGTGTTCATAGACATACACACACAAAAACACGCATGCACATCACACACACGTGCGCGCGCACACACGCGCGCACACGCACACACACACACACACACCCACACACACATACACACGCACACGCACACGCACACGCAAACACACACCTTTATTCTCTTGTATGTTTTCTTTTGTTTTATTTAGTTAACTTTATTTTCATTCTCTGTAACTGTACATTTTGCAACATCAATGTAAATTTGAAATGAGGCCTGGTTATCCATCATACAGGTTTTTAACCTAGTTTGGAAACCAGTCTCTCACTGCTATGTCATCAAAACAGTATATACTAATTTTTGTCAACTGGTATAAAAATAAATAAAAAATATTATTATTATTATTAATATAGCAGAAATCTACATTTCATTATATGTAGAAATCCCGTTAGATTCTAGCTTTGAATTCTAAATTGTTTGTTTTGTATCCACAAGAATATCATGACGTTTGATACATTTACAAACAAATAGAGAACAAATAATTGTTCTAAGGCCGAGTGTACTTTGAGTCCCGCGACATAGAGCTTGATGCCTATGCGATAGTTGCCTGTTGTAAAAAAAAAAGAAGGAGAATATTTATGATTAGATAAGGATATGAGTAAACGGAGTATCTTTTAAATGTCACTTCTATTCCTAGTTTTTCATTAGAGAATTGCTGATAATAGAACAATGACCACGGGAAAATACAGTTTCGCCTAACGAAATGGTAGAACACAGTATTTTTTACCCTTGGGTCGAACTGCTAACATTATGAACCATATTGGTAGACCTATACTACTGCCATTTGTGAAGTCAATATTATAGTAAAGTTTAAATCACGACGTAGCTTTTAAGAAGCTACAAAATGACAAGGCTAAAGCGTCGGTAACTTCATTTAGCGTTCTAAATAAGGATCTGGCACAATGTAATGTTGTTATTGCGATCAAATACGGGGACATGACATTCATTGCGTTACGAAAGGAATAACTACTATATTTGGTTAGAAACGCGAAAATTGTATGTATTTATAATACGCGGTATTTCCTATATGAAGTAAAGTTTTTTGTATGGGTATCAGTTCTAAAATGTATTAAATACTATAATTAAATATATGGTGCAGCAATTTTCATGAGGTAGTTGGACTGTCGTATTCAAAAATGTATTTAAGCTTACAGTGCGTATTGAGAGCGTCCAAATATTCTACCATGATATACCATATACCTACTGTGTAATACACCTAAGCTTGACTCTTAAAAGTGTTCTAGATATAATGATATGTCCTAGTAATATATAATCATAACTAAACACATGTATTTGTCATAAGGTTCATGCATACTATTTTTAAATCCACGTATTACAGACTTTAAAAATTTAAATCCAGTATTATAAAAGCCAAATTAGTGACCTTTCCTTGGCTGTCATTGACAGGTAAACTTAATTATAATTTACGTAACTTGGGCATCGAACCTAGAACCTTAAGACAAGCGATAAAACGAGCGACCACTGGACCAAAGATGTAACATAATTAAAAATAAAATATCAGCAACAGCCCGTATCTTCATCATATTTCGCGGCTATTTTATGGACGATCAGTCTACTTTATTAGTCAAATAAATCATAGCTGTTAATTATCATAATACTTAAATTACTATGGATGCCTATATCAGGCAATAGGCAATTACTTCTTGTTTATTTATTACTTATTTAGACCTAAATAAGTAATAATAATATTTCATTAGTTACTTCGATATTTCTTTCAACTGTTCAAATATGTACTTTAGATTTTTTAGTTATCACGCACGACACAGATACATTTTTACATTTCCAATGTTAAACGCTGACTGTCTCGTTGATCCAGAAACGGCATCGGTAAAACCGATCGTGATATCCTGGATTAAGTTTCCGGGTCTGGGAAATTGTTGCTGGGTTTTGTTGTCAGGAAATGCTCAATAGTACCAGTCTGGTCGTTGTGTAGATAAGTCTCCTGTACTTAGATGTACTCATTGAATAGTATAGTTACATACAATTCAGTTTTCTCATTAACCTTCGTTCGGACGCCGACATCCAAACACAATAGGTAATTGTACCAGTATAACTCGATATTGAATTTAATCAAAACGTACTTAAAGGTTTTTAATACAATCGTGCTCGCAAATGATAAACGATTTGTGAACTATCACTAGACAACGGACGTCAAGTCTATCGAACTGTAGGTTATATGGTTGCGATTTTCTGAAGGTAAAGTTACTTTCATACCGGGCTACTTCAGTTTGAGTTAATCCCAAGTTTTATAATACTCACAGGTTAGTAGACATAAAAAATTGTTGTTCACAAAACAACTACTACAATACGCTGTAAATTACCACAATGAGCACCTACCTATTTTATTCAGAGACTTGATCTATCGCACGACAACAACTGTTCTCAACAATCACAGCGGATGTGCATTGTAAGTTTGCCGTGTTCCATTAATACAATTTTGCACATAGACAGACTAATTAGTGTAATTAATTGCGATGTAACAAAATACCGTGTCGCGTGCCTAGCTCACCAGTTCAAGGCAATGTTTGTTTACGTAAACTCGACAATGTAGAACGTTGTCGATGCGATTTCAAATTCGCGCAACACTTTGATGTCTTTGGAACTAATATTGTAATAGCTTGCTATTTTACGGTTTTCACATAAGAGATTACCTCAGCTTTTTTGTTTTTTCTCTTTCGTAATGCTTTTGTCGTCTGTCGTTTTAATGCTTCACATAACATGCTAAAATTTACATTGCACTTACATATGTGTATCTGATGTAGTGCACAGTGTAATAAGTGAGAGCGTTTGCTCGCCTACTGATTGTGAGTTCCGTGATACGTTTTTGGATAAAGCAGAGCTGCTGAATTTCTCAATAGGAGACCGAAACTAGAATAAGACTTCTCTTATTTTAGTTTCGGGCTCCGATTGTAAAATCCAAACTCAAGACTTTAAAGGAGAAATAAGTCGTGAATCTTAAGTCAGACATTTTGCAGTTATGGCATTTCAGCAGTTGACAGATTAAGTCTGGTCTGTCAATAGAATTATAATATTGCAATTAACATAAAGATTCAGTAACCATTGACTATAATTGTTTGTTATGCTTTGTTTAAAGTTTTCTTTTATGTGAATCTATTAGTATGTTTTCGTATAAACAAATGTTGCTTATTTTAAAATTAATAAATATAATTTAGACTCATTTAGAATTTTGAATAACTTTATCACCAGACTAGCTATAATATATACACGACTTTGCAATCATCTTTTTGTTTGTTTGGCCGAATATCTAGATTCTAATAATAATGCCAAACTATTTCGTAATGTTAATATGAGGGGATAACCCACAAACCTCACATTTAAATAATCTGATTATGTTAAAGAGCACTGTATTTGATGCATAAATAATTTGGTAACAGATGCATGTAACACTTAGATACATCGGAATACTAGCTGTACGCAATCCTTGGATAATCGCAATAAGAAAGCAGTGTATAAATTTAGTTACTTAACATAGCTGTCCTTACATAGGACTACGTTAAATCATAGACACACGTTGTATAACCCGCGCAGCTTCGCTACAATTTATTGTGATTTAGAACATCCGTATCGCAACGGTCTATTGACGTCGGATTATATGATTGTTCAGTATTTAAAACCCCATTTTAAGTCGGTAAAAGTATCACTTTCGACTTTCAACTTCACATTGCTCGACACACTGATTATAATTATCTGTTTTATTGAGTGCAGTTTCATCGTTTTTTGTCAGTCTAAACTATAATTATGATAGATTTCTAAAGGATTCTTTATGTGTCTGGCGAAAACTTTTAAATTTGGTAATAAATATAAATACCTGTTATTTTAACACTTTTAATAATAAAACGTACCTACTTATTTATAATATATCATTAGAAAGAATCATATTAATAAATGAATGGTTATAATAATAAGCTATATAGGTATGAATGCATTTATCTCATCAACAGCTCTGAGTTGTTAGACTAAGACTGTAATTTAAATCTGTTGACATGATTTCTCTTTAAAGAAGAAACTCATTAAACGGCTGTTTAAGCTTCACTTCATCTTACTTTAATATTTCTGAGAAGATATAAAGCTGGTCAGTAAAGACATATACATAAATTAACACTTTCTTATAAAATACAATTACCAATATGCTTATATACATCCCGCAGGGGTAACCAGAGAAGCTTTTAGGTTTTACGTGAAAAAGGGGATTATGTTGCCATCCACTACACACATTTTCAAACACCGTCCTATTCCAAGAAAATCCCACTAACGCATTGTCAGTATTGGTATTCAAACCCGAGACCTCATACAGCAATCATTCACCATGCCAATGAGGCAGAGAATGGGTAGGTAGTCTGCAAAACAATTTATATTGAGAATGAAACGTCTCTATAGACCATTATAACAGAGTGCTAATTTATAATGTTGCTAGAATGGACATTGACGCATAAATTGGCCGGTAGAATCAATTGGTGTCGCAAGGACTAATATTGCAATGTTTATTAGCTATAATGTTCATAAACAACGGGTATTTTAGTAAGAGCTACGTACATTTTACGTACGTACGTATATTTTAATAGCCAAAGAATTTATATGAGTTAGTTATATTGTTAGTTGGTGAAAATGCCAAACAGCTGACCAGTATACTGGTTGCTCTGCAATTTAGCAGCGAGACGCGGAAGTAACAGCTTGCATGCGAAATCGTAATCGATTGTAAGTTTCGATTCGTGACTCATTCGACAATAATTGTATTATAAACAACGACGCTTACCTATCATGGCCGCTTTATTCCAACATTTAGAGAAATCAATAACGAATATATATTATTGACTGGCTCAGTGGCGCAGCGGTATTGACACTAGTCAACTGTGCATGAGATTTCATGTTCGGTTCCGTGTCGGGCAAGGTGTCACTTCTCAGTACTTTTCATGACGATCGGTAACAAACAAACTCACATGCGCATTTATAATATTAGTTAGGCTCTGGACGTAATACACCCCTCCCTACCCCATAGGGAATAGTGGCACCAGACTATATATTAATACTGATATATATTACATATTATGATGTAATATATATCAGTAATAATGTGACTTTCGGAAGTTATATAACTTTTCGAAATTATGTGCGTATTAATTGACAATTATCGCCTGCTCCGTGCCTCGGAGAGTACGTTAAGCCGTTGGTCCCGGCTGCCATGAAAATCTATGGCAGTCGTTATTGGGAAAGTCAGTACCCTCTAATATCCTGACACTGGTCTAGCCTTAGGGTATCGTTAGCCTTCGGGTTGCGGAGATCAGGTGGCAGCCGCTCCGTGTAAAAACTGATATTCAGTCAAATCCGGTTAGACCAGAAAAGCCGACCCCAAGTGACTTGGGAATAATAAAGAAGAAATTATGATGTGTGTTGTTCTAAACACGTGACGGCAGCGGTCACAACGTAGGCCGCGAGGGTCAGCCGCACAAGACCGGACTTAGTGAAAGCGAACCATCCGCGACTAACAGTATGCCATACACTGTAATCTGTTACGACCATACGCAAGGTTTCCAATCGATGTTAAAAGTACGCGGAACCAGTTATCTCATTAATCGAGTGCGTCAACCAGTGCACGTTTATAACTTCATGTTACGTATAAGCGAACTTCATATGAAAAAACCGACCAGCCAACGTATAAAATAGTAGGCAATTTTATGTTTTAAACAGATAAAAAGCAGATATGTTATTAGTGCACGCAAAGCGAAGACTCGAAAATACCCAATTAGGACGTTTTTCTAAAATACTTAGCAAAACATTAACCTAAAGCGGATTGTTCGAGTGATAGCTAAATGAATATAGATATTTCTTTAACATGCGCTCTTTCCAATTCTATTGCGCTACTTCTTAGTTTAAACTTTAAATTATGAAAACAAATGCAGTTATTAAAAGTATGGGCTTCAGATTTTCGTCGTGCATTACTATGAAAGTAACATAATATATATTCTATTGTATAGTATCATTGATAGATGGTATTAGGATGACTGCCCGTATTCGTTGATTCAAATTTATTGATGGTTGATGTTTTGGTTAATTTAAGACAAATATAGCCAGCCTAATACAAGCAATTCGTAGTCTATGTTTTTTTAAATATACGGTGGGTATTTAAAAAAACGTAGATTTCGAATTGGCTATACAAAAAAATATAAATGAAATAATTATGTAGTATGAAAACCACAACGTTACCGAATTTCTACATACAAAGCGGCAAAATCAAATTTAAACCCCTATTATATTTATGTAGTGTAACATAACTACTCTAAAGGGTTATTTTTACTACCTTGTTGGTCTCGTGGCATAACTTTGTGGACTGTTCTGAGGTCTCAATTCCCAGAACGAAGAAAATGGTATTGAGATTTTCTGATAGGAAATGCTTACTAGCAGCGATGAATCTAGAAATGTGCCCGCTGGACAACAATAGGCCCGTAAAATGTAGCATACAAATGAAAAGCTGGCGAAGTTGAGATTTGATAAGTCTCTGCCTCCCCTATTACGAATATACATGCTTATATACATATGTATTATTTTAAAACAAAAGTTTAAAATTAAATAAACAGCCTGTTGTGATCGATACATTCTACACTTTTTTGCATATACACTCAAAAGGTCACAAAAAAGTAGCAGGATATAATGTTTTATGCTTCCTGTATATATAGCCTATACCGGCTACTTATTTAATATTTTTTGCCAGTTAAAACCACGGAAGTGTCTACCTATATTTGGGTGGCATGTGGTGCAGGTGGCAAGTTAATTTAATCCTTTTAATATGAACGTTTTACCGTAGCCCGGTATGTTTCTGTATACTGTTGGCTTAGCATCTCATTTCGGTTCTTCTATAATGTGATATGATTTTATCTTATAGCATAGTGATATCGACTGAGACAAATGAGTCTTTTTAAATTTTGAATGCTGCATCTCCTGCACTAGGTCTAATTCCTGCGTCACGAGAAACTTTACAAACATTGAAACAACGGACACGAAGAACACCTAGACTGGTACAACTATTTGTGAATCACACAAGTATTTGTTTCGCGCTGCCAGGTAGCCGAATGTTGTGGATTGGACACAACATTCAGCCACTTGGCTAAGCGAGTTGCAGAATCCACTACTACAATGTATTGCTAAGTTAGGTAACATCTGGCTGTGACCAACTGAAGGCTTGTTCAAAATCTCGTCACCAACAATAGTAGACAACTACGCCGATTTTCCACAGATCATTTATTGTCATGATATCATAGTACAGAAAGCTTACATAGTTCAGGATACATAAATTTAGAATCGAGTTGTATATGAACAGCAAATCCAGTCAACCGGACCTAGAATCTTAAAATTTTGGGCATATTTAGTTTGCTTTACGAAAATCTTTGAAAACCCTAATGTATGTTGTATTGCATGTATCTATTTATTTATTTATTAAGGTTTACTCACAGCACATTATACATACATTACATTCAAATATTTTACACACATACATTTTATATTAAAATATTTTAGAATAGGTACGTATATTCTTATACATATGCCTATTATGAGTTAACACAAATGAACATATATAATATTTGGGATAGCCATATTACTGTTTTAAATAAATGCAGCATTAAGAGACTGAAATAAGGATCAAAAGTAATACATATAGTCAAAATGTTCACAGCTCTATTAGATTACTATAACAAACAGTTAAAGGGATGTAGGTAAAGGTAAATAATAATTAATTTACTTTAATTCCGGGTAATCCACACACAGACTAAGCTGCGTGAGTAAGCTAGTTTCTTATGAGTCAATAAATTTCATTCGTAACATCAAAGTTGTTGTAGAAATAAAATGCTTCCTTATTGTGTTGAGAGTTAAATCTAGAACAATCGTTTGGTAAATACTAAGTATATATAATTATATTTGTTATTGTTATTATTTCTACTCTGATTTCTTTTGGTGACGTCACCATCGAGGTAGTTACTAGTGGCTCGCATAGTGTCAGAAAGCTAAATTGGTAGCATATCATGTCAACATTCACGTATGATATACTCGTAATATACATAAGTAAATGAGTCTTCTATAGAGATTTAAAAATCGAACCAGTTTTACTCAGGAAACCGTAAAACTCAATAAATGCTGCTCAAGGTGTAGCTGTCCTTTTCGTTTAGGTAAGCTATACTGAAACGAAGACATCGTAAAAAAACAACAGCTTTACACCAGCAAGATACTTATTTTATAAATAGCTCTCTCACAATTACTTTACATTCTTGGACAGTCCACGTTTATAACAATTCCGACACCGTTGCATTACCATTGCAAGACGGTTACATCACAAAAGGCCTATGTGCATTACTGTATCAGAATGAAGAGTATAAGCGCTCTACTTCATATACTTAAATCGTAAAAACGATGTATATACATAGGTGATAAAATATAACATAGGCCTAAATCCTAACTAATATTATAAATGTGAATGTTAGTTTGTTTGTTACGCTTTCATGCCTTAACTACTTGGCCTATCATCATGAAATTTCGTCTAGGTATTCGTTGTCAGACACCTTTTATCCAGAAAAAAGTACTGATTCGGAGCGATCGAAGCCGCGAGTATATGCTAGTACAATAAAATTTTATGTATTGTTCGTCAATAATAAATACTGAATACTTCTATAGTAAATCGAGATGAAATAACTACAGCCAATGCGTGATTAGAATAGCAGACCTATTAAGCTTAACTTGATCAGATAACCACAATATAAGTCTTTACGGTGGTTAGCAACTTTACTTATTATTTACAAAGCCTACCAGAGGCAAAAGACGGTATCCTCAAACGGCACAGTAGGTACACTAATTAAAGAGTTAATTGTATTGTTAAACCTATTTAAAATAGGAAATGATGTGTCTTGCCGATAACATTATCGTTTCATAATTCGATGTTTTTACGATCATTTACGACTTACCTAACCTGTCTTAGGTATTGTAATTCAAATAGTTAGATAATTTATAACACCTTTATACTCACACATAAATGTTTTAAGCTTTCACCTCAATCTAGGAAAATAAACATATGAATATCAAATTAAAATTATATAGTAGGTAATAGGTAACTTCCTCTTAGAACTCGTTTCGACTCGCGGTCAATTATAGACTAGTAATCATTAAACGCACTTATAAAATACACTTTTAATTGAACAAATTGCATTCCTACAGGCGCGTCCATAGCAACGAAGCGAAATGTTTGGTTTATGTGATTTAGCGTCGAGATGCATTATAGTGTAATCGTCATTCGGATACTATAATCGTTATTGATTTTGTGTTATGTATGTATAATTAATCTGCAACAGTTGAATATCGACCCAGAAACCATTAACTAAATATTTCTAAAAGATTTACGTTTGCGAGCACTACAGCATATTTTATTTATATAATCATACAAATATAAATAATAAAGCTTTCAAAAATTGGTATTAACCCATTCGCTGTTCCGTGATAGACACAATAGAAAATCTATTGTTATGTATCATATGTGATTCATCGGACAGGGAGCCTGTTAATCAAAAATAAATAACACAAATTTAATTCATAAATGACATATAAAAATACATAAATAAACTCTTCGAGAATTTTAGTCATTGTCAACTTTCAAAACTGCTAGGTTTGTGTAACACAATATTGATTTCACTTACAAAGCTTAATAATTATCATACTTCGTATGCGGAAAATAGCTTAGAGTAGAAAGGTGTTCATTTAACATCGTTATGCAACAATGTCTTTATTTAAGACGACACCTACGACACACTAGTTTGTATTAGAGACAGTCTTCGGCAGATTACCTCGACTTAACAATATTGCACAGACAGGTTAGTCTGTTGAAAAACAGTCACATGACTCCATTCTGCCAATAGCGATATCTTTTATGTCGAGATGTGACAGCTCACTTGTCAACCTAGTTAGACAAGATTGTCTTTAATTAAGGAGGCAGTTCAAAAACTATACCGTGTTACGATTACTGAAAATACTTAAAGAGAATGAGCACAATATTATGATAGATTGCATGGAAGGTCATTACTCTGTTCTGCCATTAGCGACTACTTATCTATCAAGATTTGACAGTTTAGCTGATCAAATAATGTGTCAGTTGAATGTAGGCTGGCCGCTATTAATACTGATCATTTATTAGGATGTGAGAGCCTACATATACATATTTCGTTAACAAGTCCCGGCTTATTAATATGTGAGTCGGATATAACTGACCAATTTGACAGTTATATCCGACCTAAGCATGCATTGTAGAGCTATGCGTGTCGAAATACAGTATATAGTAATTATTAGTTGGTATGTTGTAAAATAAAGTGTCGTACACAAGCACATTTACACCCGGATTCTCATCAAAACAATAAATTCTAATATTGGCGGACGGCATTAGAAACATTTAATCAAATCACTTGACATAAGTTTAATTTTGACATGTTATTGATCAGCTGTACAGAAACCGGGTGCTAGTGACACACAATTGGAGCACATATCGCACTCTTCATAAAACAGCAATTTTACAGAAAATTAGGCAGTTAGGCAATTTTAACTCTAATTGTGTGACTATAAATTCTAATAACATATTTGTTTTAAGTAATTGGAATAGAGTTCAAAGAACATCGGTCACGGTCCATACATCCTCTGACCTGAGAATAAAATATCGCGTACATATGTAACTTATGGCTTAATCGGTTTCTCTACTTACAACCATCTCACATAATTAATTTAAAATGTTATACATGTGAACTTGGTCAACTGTCATTGTTTTGGTGTTTTCGCCTCATTATACATTTATATTACATGGCACTAATGGTATATTATTCAGATAATACTAACAAATAATCATTTTCAACACAGATGATAAATACTTATAAAATATTCTATTAATAACAAAATCTTGGTACTTATACAACAATCAAAGTGAAAGCTGTCATTTATGATAATGATTCTAAAGCAAGACGTTTCGTTTTACGTATCACGTGAGTGTATTTAACCCTTTTCAACAATTATTTTCATTTATTTAGGTATTGAATAAATATATTATTACGTTATAAAACCAGAATAAAAAATCTCCTTATAAAATATTCGATACTTAGAAAAATGTGAACACTTTTTTACTAGCGTTTAAATTGTAACGTCAAACACATATCTACCATAAATTAAAACCGAACGTATAAGTTGCATTCAAAATAACGTAAAACCTAGGATTTTTTACGTTAACTTATTTTATAGGCCTTAATAAAAATAAAAAATACCGTTAATAAATGTTAAGTTAAGGTACTATTTTTTAACGCATCGCTTATTATTGGTCGTTACAACATAGCCCAGGTATTTGGCCATTGTGAGGCGGCGTGCGTGTTCCCACGCGCGCCTCTGTGTTGAGTCCGTCTCCCCTCTAGGGGGGACAGTAGGGAGTGGTAGAAGTGCCTTTAGGGTAGGTCTTTCGTGTAGTGGCCTGCCGTTTCATACGGCGGGCCGAAACCTCGGCGGGGTCGCGACCGCATGCGAAAGTGATTCGCGCGGCCCCGTCGATAGTGGTTTTATCGAGGAACACCGTGGTAGGTTTAGTCGGTATTCCGGGAGGTACTTTATCATCTTAACATCTTATTTTACCCCGGCGAGTCCGACATAACCCCTCCGCCCGCCCCCGCGGAGGGGTATGCGGCATGCATTCCCCCACGTAAAAAAAAAAAAAAAAAAAAAAAAAGATATTTGGCCATTGTTCTTTGTAAAATCCAAAATACACAGATAAGTCTCTGTTTTATTAAGCCTCATAATTAGCAAATTAAACAGAAAACATACCTCCTTACTTTAATATAGATAACGCAAGTACGTACTATCAATCCCGTTTAATATGCAACATTGTATGAGGAACTAAGGTAATTGGTCGAGCATTACTGAGCAATTATACTGGCTTTACGTTACCTCGCATAATACAAGAACAAACAGCGAAGAACGTAATTATGATATAATGTTATGAACAGTACTTCAAGTACACCTCATATTAATGGCGATGCGTTTCGGTTGTCTAATTATTCTATTACCATTAAGTTTACGCTAAACAATTTTAATTATGATGAATGACATTTTTCATTTTCTAATTTGTATTTTTAGAGATCAGTTGTTTATTTTTTTGAAGAAACAATCTAGTAAGGTGATTAGTAAATGGCTAAAAGGTCACCTCCATTACTTAGAATCTAAAGCAAAGGAGGCGAATTATTGGTGGAAATCGCCTCTGCCATATACAGACAAGAATCTATGTTTGCATATTAATATTATTTATAAATTATACACATAATAATACTGTCTGCCTGTGATACAATTGCTAGTAAAGAAGACAGGTGATTTTTACACAAACTTTCAGTATCCTTAGTCTTAAGTTTTATTTATGCAACTATATATAAGGTTGAAATATTAGGAACTGTATTTAGTGCAATAAAATAATTATAAGCAAAAAATAAGGCCTTGAAATATTTCATGTAACATTATTAAAGTTACTTTTTGGCGTTCTCAACGATTAGAAATATAGGTAAACTTGTTATCTATTAATTATAATTGTAATTTCAGTATATATATATATATATATATATATATATACTAACTTCTACCTACGGTTTCGCTCGCGTGTATACTACGGGAACGCATAATGGAGTAATAAAGTATCCTATGTGTTAACCCATTCCTTAAACTATCAGTGCCAAGTTTTATCCAAATCCGTTCATCGGTTTACGTGTTATTAAGTAACAAACAGACAGATATCTTTAAAACTTTCACATTCATAATATTAGTAGGAAGTAGAATAACGATAATAGCGGATCAATGTTCTTATTAACAAAATAAATTCGTGATATAATAAAAATAAAATTAATTAACACAAAAATCAGTAAACAGAAGATTAAACGTATATCAACTACTAGGATTGGCTGACTAAATTAGCCAATCAATTTACTTGACACGAGTATTCAATTTTGACACGAGCTAAATTATTATTATTTCAGAAACCGTATAAAAGTCAAGATCTTCAATGTAATTTAGGAGTGGTTTAAATAAATACGGCGTTTAAAAAAATATAGGCGCTATTAAATATGATTAAAAATATTAATTTAATACCTTACACAAATTTTCATAAAAGTATATCAGTTCAGGTTCCTTAAGAGTTTAATAAGAAATAAGTACTTATTTACAAGTTCTTGCAGGTAAACGAGTTTCAGATCCACGTCAAAAATCCGTCGTCGATACACTGAACCGCTGTGATGCAATATTTAAAAGCCTTTATCACTAAAGTATAAATAATAATAATAGATATCGGCCCTGTATTAAACTGTCCCACTGCTGGGCACGGGCCTCTTCTAACTGTTACAGTTACTGTTTTAATCATTGATTTATATTGTTTACCTCAATGGTTTTAATACAGAAAAGGGTTAGGCCATAGTCCTCCACGCCTAGATTTTCGTTTCTGCATTAGATTTTCTTGAAAATCTAATGCAGAACCATAGCGCACCAATGTAGTTTCTATGCAGAATTTTTAAAACATATTCATTATTAAAACATTTTGTGATACTAATTGGCTTCGTTACGAAATATGTAAGTGGAATATATCCGAAAAGCATAGCTGAATTACAAACAGATGCGTGAAATATGATGTTACATCATAGTCTATTAAGTCAACCTGACAAGATCTCAGAAAAATGGCTAAATATTACCAATACAATCACTGACATCAATACGTCTAACCCACTATTAAAACATAAATACCGATTAAAGAAATACACTAAACAAAATCCTTTCATCCCTCGTAGCGGAAGAATGGCTGGTTCAATGTTTACGTCATCCAATTTAGCCGACCATGACATTAAATACAAACCTCGATGAAAGAAACGCGTATTGATATAACAGGTCTGAAACCCGCAATAATATCGTTATCTAAGTTTTAGCAAGACTATACAAATTAGTCACAGGTCATGACTTACTTAATACTGTTGCAGTCTCATCAATAGTCAATGTTACGCGAACAGTCAAGTGGAAAATACCGTTTTTTGTGCTTGTTTACAAAATATCTTCAGTGCTCTGCGACAGTAATGGACTTTTCTTAGTAATCTATGTATTTAATTGCGGAAATAAAAAGGAACGTTTGGTTATAGAAAGCCTTTATGCTAGAGGCGGACAAAACAAAAAACATTTCCTTGTTTTAGAAACGTCTGTGAAGTAACTAATGTCCGTCGATTAAATAGAGTATTTTACTGCAGGGTACGAAAATGCAGACAGTACTTATCTATCATCATTATCTTAGCACCTTTGTTTTCTAATGTACTAGACACTAGGCATACGAATCAAATTACTTGACACATTGTATTCTGGGCGTCTTTTAGTGTATTTTGGCCTAAAACTGCCAACGTTTGCAATCGTTCTGCAATTATCTTAATAGCAATACACGTGAAAAGTGCAAGGCCGGTGTACTAACTTCGTACAAAGTTCCCAAAGTCAGTGATAACTGTATAAGAAAACAAGTTACCTCAGAGCAAGACAATTTATTAACATCGACATCAGCTTATATACTCGGCCGTGGAACGAAACCATATCGCGATCTATTTCGACGCCGACGCCATCTAGGGAGGTTAAGTGTAAACTTTTAATTAAATATTGATTTATGGCGTGAACGTCGAAACAGACATTGAACATTCCGCCCACCAAAAGGATAATTTTCCTTTTAGCACCGCCCACCATGCATTAACTTAGATTAAACTATATAAACAAAACTAGAGAAATGGACTGTATACATTTAAACTTCAATTTGGTGAACGATGACTTGCAATTCTCAGGGCAAATATGGTTTCATGACTAAAAGTAATAATAAAATATAAAACATACAAGCAACGAGTTTTAACAAAAATAATAATGTAATTGCTTTATTACAAAAATGTATGTATAAACCCAAGGCATTTTTAAATCAGAGCTTATCATTACTTTTATAAACAAGCACTAAATTACAGATTAATCAAAGAGGCAATTTTAGTAACAAAGAAAAGATAAATAAACTTTCAAACTTCATTCCGTCACGGGCAATAAACATAATTTTGAAATTGGACGTATAAATGTGGTGCCTTTACAGCGAAGAGTAACAACACGAGTTATATTATCCTTCCCCGGGTGCAATTCAAGGATTCTCCCATACAACCATTTACCAGGAGGTAAGTTATCCTCTTTTACTAACACTATGTCATCTACTTTAAGGTTAGGAATTTGAGTAACCCACTTTTGCCTTTGGAAGAAATTAGTTAAATATTCTTGCCTCCATTTTCGCCAAAAGCCTTGCACCATGCGCTGTACTAGTTGCCATCGACGTAATGTGCTCAACGTAACACACTCATAATTATAGTCCGGTGCTACAACTAGCGGACCACCCACCAAAAAATGACCAGGTGTTAACGGTGCGGGGTCTTCTGGATCATCGCTACCTTGTGATAAGGGCCTTGAGTTGAGGCATGCCTCGATTTGAGACAAGACTGTTGTCATTTCCTCAAATGTTAGCGTGGAGTCGCCGACAACACGCTTCAAATGGTGTTTTACGCTTTTTATACCTGCCTCCCACAGTCCGCCGAAATTCGGAGCATGAGGAGGTATAAAGTGCCATTCAGTGTTCACGTTTGCAAGAGCAGCTGCAATATCGTTTGTGGCTGAGTTCCCTTGGGCAAATAATAGACGAAGTTCCCGGGAAGCGCCCACGAAATTGGTGCCATTGTCGCTCCAAATGTGGCGACAATGACCACGCCTGGCAACAAACCTTTTAAAAGCTGCTAAGAAACCTTCTGTTGTCATGTCCGAAACTGCTTCGATATGTACCGCGCGAGTAACCATGCAAATAAACAATGCTATATATCCTTTATGCGATCGCTGTCCGCGGCCCTTGGATACTCTCATATTTATTGGGCCAGCGTAGTCTACTCCAGAATTTAAAAAGGGCTTGCAAGGTGTTACTCGGCAAGCTGGAAGATCGCCCATCATCTGATGTCTTGTCGTAGCTGCATATCTCACACATGGTACACAACTGTGTATGTAAGCACGAACTATATTTTTTATTCTACTTATCCAATACCTTGACCTAATGAAATTTATAACTAGCTGTTGTCCTCCATGGAAAGTTCTCTCGTGACCATCTGCTACTATCAATTTAGCCAATTTTGAATTGGGATGTATTATTGTTGGATGCTTTGTATTATCAGGTAATTGGGAATGTCTGATTCTACCTCCTATTCTTAATAATTCATTCTCATCTAAGAAAGGATTCAATTTAAATAATGAGCTTTTTATATGTACTGAATGCTTCTTTTTTACAGCGATAATTTCCGCACTGAACCATTGCTGCTGACTTCTCCGAATGCAAATATTCAGAGCTTCTTGGATCTCCACAACAGACAGGTAAGGTGTATTTACAATGTTCTCTTTCCGTCGTTTTAAAGACAAAATAAATCTTCTGCAGTAAGCAATGCCCCTCACTAACTTTCTTAGTGACGAGTATCTCATCGCAAGGTCGTCATCACAATCAGAAACTTTAGCTATATGTACCTTGGCTTGCTTTTTCTCTTCATTGGTACTAATAGACATAGGCCTTGTGTATTCTATGTAGTCACTCTTTAACCACCATGGCCCGAATTTCCAAAGATTGCTTTCAAGAAGAATTGACGGTGGTACACCTCGAGATGCGATGTCTGCAGGATTGTCCTTGGAAATGACGTGAGCCCATTGCGAGTTATCCATTAAGCTGAGGATTTCCGATGTACGATTAGCGATATAAGTTTTCCATCGGCTTGGATGATCATTTAACCAAGCTAATACCACCGATGAATCTGTCCATGCATGTAGGTTTTTCTTTGATATATCCATCACCTTAGCCACCTCACATAATAACTTTGCTGTTAAAACCGCACCACAGAGCTCTAAACGTGGTATGGAAATTTGGTTAATTGGCGCCACCTTTGTTTTCGCTGTCAAAAGATTGCAATGTATATTACCATCTGAGTCTATTATACGACAGTATACTGCAGCCGCATAAGCTATACTTGACGCATCGCCAAACCCATGCAACTCAATGGTGATATTGTCTTCTCTTCTGCCAATCCATCGTGGAATATGAAAGTTAACCAACTTTTCTAATTCATCTCTATAACCTTGCCATTCTTCCAATAGTTTCGGAGGTAGTTCTTCATCCCACCCTATGCCAGAAATCCACAATTTTTGTATAAAAACTTTAGAGGTGATAATACATGGCGCTATCCATCCCAATGGATCATACAAACGTGATATCTCTGATATGACTTTTCTTTTTGTTTCAGGTGCTGTTGGAGGTGACATCTTTACGGAATAATCAAACATATCAGTATTACGGTTCCAGGTAAGGCCTAATACTTTTTGTATTTTATCTTTCACTATTTCTAAATCCTCACCCGATCCTTCCTGTAACTCTTCTAGTAACGAAGCTTTATTGCTTGACCATTTTTGTAGCTTAAATCCCCCTTTCTCTAATAATTTGTTCATTTGTTCATATATTTGTAAAGCTTCTGTTTCAGATTGGCAACCGGTCATTAAATCATCCATATAAAAATCAGACGTCACCCTTTCTGCTGCCAAAGGATACAACTTGCCTTCATCAGCCGCCACTTGGTGCAAGGCTTTCACTGCCAAGTAAGGCGCACAGGAGGTGCCGAACGTAACTGTCAGGAGCCTAAAATGCTGTACATCCTTAGTAGGATCCTCTCTCCAGACAATTCTCTGATAATTTACGTCTTCCTTTGACACTTTAATCTGGCGATACATCTTTACGATGTCTGCTACTAAACAAATGGGATGTTGACGCCATCTAAATATAATATGGCGTAGATCTGCCTGGAGAGTGGGTCCTACCATCAGGTTATCGTTTAAAGAAACGCCATTCGTTCCTTTGCACGATGCATCAAATACCACTCGCACTTTGGTGGTCAGTTTGTCACGTCTGATCACTGCATGATGAGGCAGATATACAACATCGTTGCGGTTCTTTTCTGATTCGTCTGTAATCTGCTCTAAATGACCCAGAAATAAATATTCTTTGATTACATCCGAATATTGGTCTTTTAATTCCAGATCCTTGTCTAGTTTCCTTTCCAAACCTAACAATCTTTTTACAGCTATGCTTTTAGAATTTCCTTGCTTACATGGTGGATCTGCACATTGAAATGGGAGCTTCACAATATAGCGACCACTATCATCTCGATGCGTTGTAGCTGCAAAATGGTCTTCACAAGCCTGTTCTTCAGGCGTTAGGAGCTTCTTAGAAAGTGAAGGCTCCGAATCAAGTTCCCACAATCTCTTTAACATATCATTTTCATCTACTTGCGCATACATATTGATAATGATGTTGTGCTGATTATGTGAATTTTCTTGAAAATCTACCCTACCAGACACAATCCACCCTAAGTACGTGTCTTGTGCGATTGGTGAGCCTTTGGGACTCCTGATTAATCCTTCCTTCAAAATATCGCTGTACATTTCCGCTCCTAAAAGAATATCAATTTTGTTAGGCCAATTAAATTTAGGATCCGCCAGTTGAATTTTATGTATTTCTGGCCAATCTTCGATTTTGAATTTCGTATCAGGCATAACAGAAGTTAGTGAACTTAAGACATGCGCGGTTACTACTCTGGTAAAGGATGGTTCATGCAGTGACTGTATTTTAATTTTTACAACATGTCTAGAGACTATGCCACCATGACTGCCTCCTAAACCCGCTATCGTAGTTTTAGTGGCTACTTTTCTCAAACGAAGTAACTGCGCAGCTGATTCCGATATGAATGAGGCCTGCGAACCTTGATCCAATAATGCTCTCAACATCTGAAATGACCCATCTCTTGCCTCTGCTCTTACGAGAGCCGTTGCTAACAGGACTTGTCCCTGTGCCTTTCCACTAACGAGATGAGTTGCTATATTTGCATTTATGCTTTGATCTACTATCTCTGAAGTACCTTCATGTGAGGTTGAAGCTTTCGATGAAGTAACAACCGCACCAGTTACACTTTGACCTTTAGGGTGCAATAATGTGTGGTGCTTGCGATGGCAAATTCGGCATTTGACAAAAACACGGCAAACTTTGGCATTATGATTAATTCCTAAACAATTAAAGCATACTCCTAACGATTGCGCAATATCACGACGTTTATCAACATCTTCGTTAGAAAACTTTTTGCAATTAAATAGTCTATGATCCTCTGAACAATGTGGACATGATAATGTGGTAGTTGCATGCATGACCTTAGTATGGGATGTGCTATTATTATTACTGTTGATGCCTTTGGGTCTTAAACCCTTGGGCTCAACAAATTCTAAGGCACGAAAACGTGTTTCTAGAAACTCGCGAAATTGTTTGAAAGACGGCAGATCCTCGGATGATTGGCTTACATGCAGTTCCCACTGCTTCCGCGATTCTCCGTCCAATTTCAAACTTATTATATAAATAACTATAACATCCCATGACGTCACATCAATACCAAGATTGGTTAGCTCGTGTAAACAATCGCTAGTTACATCTAACAGTTCCTTTAAGGCATTTGAAGATTCAACTACCATATTGCGTTGACCAAACAATCGCTTCAATATGCAAGTGGACATGAATTTTTTATTATTATATCTATGTTCTAGCATCTCCCAACATTTCAAATAATTATTACCAGTTATAGGAACGTGTCGTATTAACTGCTCTGCCTCACCTGTTACTTGTGTTTTTAAATAATGAAGTCGCTGCACATCATCTAACCTTTTATTTTTATGAACCAAAGACATGAATAAGTCACGAAAAGACGACCACTCGGTATACTTTCCACTGAAGGTGGGTATCATAATTTTTGGTAATTTGACTATGTCCGGTGAGGCATCGCATTCAGTACCATCTGAGCTATGTTTTATCATTGACATAGAATCTTTAAGCACTACCTTATAGTTAAGATAAGACTCGTATACACTGTCGTAAATATCGCCCTTAAAATAGTCAATTAACTCTTCGCTACCGTAATCCCCTACTATCTTTTCATGTTTCAGAGAAAAGTTCTTGAATTGCTTTTCTAAGGTTTCCAGCCGTGCATCTATGTAATTTTGTGTAATGCGTGCCTTCGGAGATTTATTGAAGTTAATCAGACCTTTCTCTATTTGGCCTTTTACTTCTTCTAATACTCTCAATTCTTTCTCCATTGTGAACCGTAGTAACAGTAGAACAGCAGCAGATATATTTCAATCAAATGTAAAACAAGATTTCTTCAAGAATTTTTCTAAGTCCCGATTAGCTTGATATTTTCTAAGTGCTTTTGTAGCGAATTTTTCTAAGTGTTTGAAGATGTAAAAATCGCTAAGAAATCGGGCATAGGTTCCCCGTCTTGTCGTTTTTCGACAAACTATTCTAAGTCCTAGCCAACTCTTGAAATTTTTACAAGTTAATTTTAATTTATTTTACTATCTTCTTGACACTTAGCACGATTATTATAAATTTAAATGTACTCACAGTTTGTTTACTTTGCACTTCGTACTCACTGTCACTTAATATTGGTCCGTGTATAGCAGCCTTTTATCCGTCCAGTACAGGTCCGTGAACAGCAGCCTTTATCTCATCCATCCAATGTATATCCGTAAACAGCAGCCTTTATTGTCCTTCCACTTGCCATTAGATATTTTTGTTCCAACTTCCAATCGTTGCATTTACCGCCACCTTGTGTCGCTTAGTGGAACTAACTATTATTTCCTATCTATCTGGTGTTTTGCCAAAAATGCCCTTCGGCTCTAAGGACCATGTACTAACTTCGTACAAAGTTCCCAAAGTCAGTGATAACTGTATAAGAAAACAAGTTACCTCAGAGCAAGACAATTTATTAACATCGACATCAGCTTATATACTCGGCCGTGGAACGAAACCATATCGCGATCTATTTCGACGCCGACGCCATCTAGGGAGGTTAAGTGTAAACTTTTAATTAAATATTGATTTATGGCGTGAACGTCGAAACAGACATTGAACACCGGTTTATATTCGGTTTTCTGGAACCTTCGTTTTAAAGAAATTATTTATCACCTTCTTCAGAACAAGATGTGACGTCATAAGATTTATACACGTTAAATAAGGAATAAATGCAACGTTTTGACACTTTATGTAAGAAATTTTATATGAAACTGTATTTCATTTTATTCTCCTAGTAAACTATCTGATTATAAAAATCGACCTTCAAAGTTATCAACTTCCCTAAAACATTAATTTTATTCTTAGACAAAACTTAGACCACGAAGCTTAGACAATGCTTTTTGTCGTTGTTTTTGGTGTCTGGCTAATTGATGAATTAATTAGACATATGGCGCACGCCAAACTTTGGTCATCGGTACTATTTTGCCACTCCAATCAAGTGTATGAGTAAAACAGAAAAGTTACACAGCGTTTGTACAATATAACATAGGCGCACCTGCGTATCAGCTCATAGCCTTTCTTACATGGAGTGAAAACAGTGAGCAATGTGACATTCGGCATGTATAACTGAATATACTGCATACGTATTAACCCCCCAAATTGAGTTCAGTAATAATAGTCGCAATCCAAAATTACCCTTGCGCTTTATCCTAAAATGCCTATAGGTATTAAAATGGCAAAACAAACGTCAACAGACAATATTAACTTCTCAACCTTCGCGTTGCAATGTACTAAGGCGGAAATACATATATCCGGAGCATGACATCGCCGAACCAGTCAGCTTGTGACCACGGCCGATATAACCTGATTGAAACGTCAAGTCAAGCACCAAAAGCTATATGTATGATCGCGTTAATTGACGTTACGAATTATATATAAAACTAGGCTTCACCCACGGCTTCGCTCGCATTAATCTAGATGTTGTCAATAAATTTTTATCTCTCAATAACATTATTATTTCCTGGTTCAAAATTACCCTATATCCATTTCTGTACCCCTGACAACGTGTATCTGAAATTTCACGATGATCGGTTGAGTAGTTAAGGCGTCAAAGTACAACAAATAAACTCACATTCATATTTATAATATTCATAAAGATGTCAATAGACAACCTAAAAAATATTCACGATTAATCAAAAACTATAAACAATTATTACTTCGACTAAGAATAGATAGTTATTAATTATTCAATACAAATCTCATGTGTCGTAAGAGTGACTAAAGAATTAAAACCTACTTATCTTACTAGTTCATTATGCTGCGGTTCGAGAGTAGTACGCGATGATTATGTTAATGTGATATTTATTCATATTTATTTAAAACGATATTAATTTTATATAAATAGTTGATGTCCATTTTAATCGTACACCAAGTATACGTACATTAATCGTTACGAGCTCATGATTGATTGGTAGACACTTGACAGCTATATTATACAAGAAAGTTTTGTATCCGAGGCAAAATGATGCTATTAATGCAAAATGATTATGAGTGAATTCAATAGGTGTTTCGTACATCTAAATCTATAATAGATCAACTTTAATGTGTGTTCATACCTTACCTGAACACCTTATAATTATTTTTAGTAGTTTGCTTCACTTTTAAACAAATAAAACTAAAATTTCCTATATTCGTTTATTAATAATAGGTATATTAATACTGGCATTATTATGATCTGGTCAGCTGTTCGTTATGAAAATAAAGTGTCGTAATCGTATCATGCGTTGTTGTATTGACAAAATCTTAATCCATCTCCTTATTAAAACACTTTCTATGTTTTAAACCCACATATTTTTTAGAGAGTTCCCTAATTTTTTAACATTGCATTTCCTGTCCCTATTTATTTCAACAAGGGAATTTGCCCTGTCCACGGAGAACTTTACAAACATTCAAACAACGAACACAAAGAATACCCAGGCTCGGAACAACTATTGAATCTACTACTTATGGATACGCAATTTTCTGCGGGAGATCTAACCTACAACACTTGGTGTGGTGGCCACGCGACCACTTAATCGACGACGCCATTCGTGCAATTTGCTTCTATAGCTATACTTTCCTGTTCCATGTTATAAATGGGATGCCTGTCGGACATTTAAAAGAGACTAAGCCCCGGATGTTATTACACCATGTTTTATACCAAAGTAATAATATGTTTTGTATAAAACTGTCTGTGTTACTTACTATACAATTATTTTCCAATCATTCTTACAACCCTAAATAAGTACTCACACTAATAAGTATTCATTTGTATAAAATGAATGTTTAATAAATCATAGCATAACATCGCAACTGTGTTTACATAAGGGCTTAGAGCTATGTTACCTACTTCTATTACATAGCTAGATTTAAGTCCCAATTAACAGAGGACTTTAAATATTTTAGTCTGTCAGGCTAAGTGAGACTCAGGACTGCAAAACGATTCTTTTATTAACCGACATCAAGGAAGAGGTTCTCAATTCGTCAAAATCTCTTTCTTCTTTTGTTTTTAATTTAGAATTGGTTACTCCCTGCACGAGAAACACAGCACCGGGTACAAAAAACACCCAGACTAAGAAGAACTATTTGTGGATCACACAATCACACAAAAAAACTTTGAAAAGGTCCTACAAAACTTTGTCCGACCAGTTCATCGAAGCCAAGATGTAAGCTTGACAGCTGCGCCAATTGACGCTTACAACACAGCAGTCGACAAGTCAAATAATTCAAATTCGTGATTTTGTTCAATTTCATCACAATGACAGCAGAAATTATATTCACAACGTATTGTTTTACATTTTAGAGATACGAAACCACATAACGTATGATGTCGACAGTTCAGTAAAAAAAAACACTAGCGTCGAAATTGCGGTACATTTAAGACACCCACTGCTTCCATTTTATCTTCGTACTACAGATTGCGACAGTACAAGCCAGTATATTATGTAAAATGAATCGTATCGTGCCCTAATTACTACTGGTTAAAGTTACACTTTAAGCTCTGCAGTGAACGTCTTAAAACTTGCTTAAGCCATAAACTAACATTTTGTTTGTATTTGTTTGCACATATTACTAGCGCCGCGTTAGTCCATTCGTGTGCAAGCTCGCGTATGTCACGCTATTGGACCGTCTGACTGTGCTCGTATCCAGCAATGTTTTAAGGACAACAATTACGTAGTTAAAAACTGTAGCCCGCTATGCTTTGGATACAAAGAAGCCTAATTTTGTGTTATCCTAAATATTATTATAAATGCAATAGTTTGTTTGTTCGTCATTAAATTCAGCACATATCTTGTCAGGCGTAGGTACAGAAAAAATGTCATCGAGAAATATGCAAGCGAAGCCACGGGCAAAAGCTAATGTATATGTGCCAAAAAGTATTAGCAGACGATAAATTATTTATCTCTTCTTTGATTCTATTTGTTTGACAAAGTTATATAATTTAAATTCGATTATTTATGTGTGACCGCAATTTCATCAGCGCCGGCGCATTTTAATAAAGACCCTTTTTCTCAAACACCACCAATAAACTATACTTGCAAACCACTCTCAGATATTTAAGAGATAGCTAAGTTTTAAGTAACGGCTAAGCAGAAAAACTTTTACCCACATATAAGCGTTACTCAGTGTTGAGTGACATTTAAATAGATCAGCGACGGCGACGGGCCGTTGCTTGATATTTAATCATTTATTAAAGACTTAAGAGCTATTCGGGTGAGAGTTAGCTAAGTTATAATAAGTAAAGTTATTATTAGTAAGTGTTAAAGCAGGAAACAATACATTGCATACAACGCGTTTAGCGTGTACAGACAACGCTCAGACAAAAACCTTTCACGCCTTCAATATAATTATTATGTATATATTCCTGTTTTCTTTTACTGCTTGTGGCGCTGCAGTAGTGAATGCTACAATTCTGCATAAGGTCTCGGGTTTCATTCTTGGGTTGGGTAAAAAGTTATTGGGTTTTTCTTTCATGAAATCCGCAATAGTAGCTCAAAGGCTAGGTAGGGGGCAATAGGCTTGTTTTGGAAAACTAACCCAGCGAATTGTGTGTCTCTGCCTATCTCTTCGAAGTATAGGCGTAGGTATGTAAACTTTAGAGAGCCTATTCAAGTAATAAAATCTTCAAAATAGAGTGCGGATCCAGACACACTGTCATAAAAACCACCAATCACCAATTTATGCTATCAAATTAAAATTAACGTCAAATGTGAACATAAATTGTATTTCAGGTCACATTAGACGTTTAAAAAACAGACGTTATATCGATAATTGGCGCGCTATTGCTCTCTTGCCCGATACGTCGAATTATAAAAGTAGGTATTGGTAACATTTGCTTTGAAAAATATATTTTTTATTTGCTGAGATATTATTATTTCCATTCCCTATAAAATAAAGTGACAAAATCAAATAAACCGTCTATGCGTAATTCCTGCTCTTCTAAATATTCGTCTGTGAGGGGTCAGCACAAAATGTTGTTAAGTTCCCATAATATAATAATATTATTATTCTCTGAAATTAAACTACTATGTACGGATTTTATCGCGTTGTTTATTTGACACTTTATTACATAATTTTGAAATCCATATATAGTAGTTTTCAATGAATAATATTCGCGTAAACAGAAGACAATATTATTATTATTCTCTTTATTATTTCATTTTACAATAATAGATACATGTTAATTATATAATGCCGATGCCAGAACAGGGCCCAAGTTACCGGCGATTACGGCTTCATAAAGAGGAACCTCCTCACAATGCGTGCCGTGTCAAGCAATATTATTATTCTTATTACAACTGTGCAGTACACGCACAAAAGGCGTCCGTTCATGTGATGTATTGCTATCACATCTCTTTTTAACCTTCTACCAGCATTGCACCTACTTAACAATTATTTCATTGTGTTGTGTTTTTAATTAGCTAGATTAAACAAGAGAAAACTGGCTTTAAATAAAACGTTAAACTTAAGTATATAAGCAACATCTACTAGTAAATAACTCATCTCATTAATAGTCGCAAATTAGCCGCAATGAAATAAGCATTGTCTGTATTCCGGACTCTATTAATTAAATAGTTATAAACTAAAAGATAATGGAATTAATGACTGTGTAGTGAAGGGATCCCGCTATGCAATATATGATAACAGTTTTACATCACAATATAGGTATCTATCCCCATACTTCCGCCTATAGATAGCCGGGCACAAGATTTCGTCCTCTACTAAATCATTTGCCATCTACCATGCTCATTTTCAGACCCTGTGCTGCTATTAAGAATTACCACACGTCAAACCCTAAAATATATATTGGCAACCCGCGCCTCACACCCAAGACACAGTAAGCCAAGTAACATACGTTTGAGATACATTTGCACTAAACATATGCCCTAAGACCAACAAGGCAGTCTGAAAACTGCCATTCTAATTAATGTTTTACACTTGCATAGCTATTTAAGACAAGGTTATTACTGACAGATTACAAGCATGCAAAGTATTTATAAAAATATTAATACGAGGAAAATAAATCATAACAATTTATTATACACAATTATGAAAAGTGAGCATTGAGTTTGTAATGCAACAAAATTATCGAAGTTTTCAACACGTAATAGAGTAGCGTCAATACACAACACTTTTTTTGTGGTCATTGACAATGAGAACAGTCCAAACAACCTTAGTTTTTGTTGTGCGGTTATATTGTGCAATGGCGGCCGGTACAGGAGAACCGCGTCAATTAACTTAAACGCAACAAAGCAAAATAACTGAAGTCCTTAAAGCGTGATTCCGCATTTCTACGTTTTCAGGCAATGTCTCATAAATTATGTGCAGCAATATCTCTTCAATTAGGTATTCATGCCTTTATATTAGATAAACGTTATTTATTTATGGTATAAAATGTTTTCCTTTTTTATAGTCTTTATTGTATCCCAAAGCCGGGAAAAGAGCTCTACCATTGAATTAATTTTATAATTATATATCCTCATATTTATTGTGATTTCTAGCTATTTACTATTGGAGACGTCTGGGTCTCCCTCTGAACTCATAAAATGTTAATTCATAAATATTTCTTAACTTTTAATAAAGAGCGAAGAGCTATACGGGTATTTATAAAAATAGTATTTAGATGCTCTTATTTACTTTGAGCTTAAATATTTTACTTACGCTATTTATTTAACATAAAATTATAATAACTAAACACAAGAAAAACAATTGTGGCCAACAACAAAAGCATTATCTAACATTAGGTTTGCTGGTAGTAAACTAATTTAGGTAATGTGTATAATAAATAAAAATAGAAATATAGACTCGAGTACCCATAAATAAGTTTAATATTTGTATATAGCGGTAATAAAAAAACTATAAAACGGATTATCATTTCTGTTACGATTTTATAATATTAGGCTCTCTAATTAAAATATATTTAATTACCATTACCATCCCAAATGCCATTTGTTTACTTACCGCATAAAATAAGCACAGATATCTCCATTTTGTAATCCATAGTTATTGTTAAATTGTGTAAAGCCAGTCATTCATACAGTGTTATTTAAAAAAGCACGTAAACAGACGTAATATTTTCCCGCGTAAAAACTTAACGGCCAAACTCGCGCGTGTCTCCGGCGCGCTTCACGATACGAATGACCGCATGAGCCAAGGAACGCTCACACCGCCACTTTTTCGAGGGCATAAAACCTCTTTCTTACGTATCCACACATATAACTTGCGTACATAATAGGGATTTTAATATTTAAACGGCATATTGTATACTAAAATAATATTTGCTTCTAGCCATCAAGAAACGAGAATTCATATACAAACATAGTTAAAGATTTATTCGTATTTCCTTTACGCTTAGCCTTTCAACTTGCCTTATACATAATTTGTATAGGGATGGCGAACCAATGACACGCGTGCTGGCACGCGACAAAATAATTCGAGCACGCCAGTAATTGACGAATCTCTGTCTAACTTAATTGGAAAACGAAACATTTATTTTGTTTCTTTGATGGCACATTTAAATAAAGATATTATTAAAAAAACAAAATTTGGCAAGTTAACCAATAAAGGTTTCGCCATCCCTGGTGTAGTATATTTTATGCATTTCATTTATTTCATAATAAAGAAGAAAAACACAACTCATGAATCAGGATGATCCCCAACATCATGTCATAGCTTTTAGCTAAACTATTCATGCATTGCTTGCCTTCAGTTCCATCGTTAACTTTTGAACTTGCTGTTTACCTGTCAAAGCCATTTTGAAGCACAATATGTATAATGTACAAAAACATACTTATCGTAAATTATGTTAAGTTTTAACAAAAAAACTCATACAGCCCAACAAACGGCTGGGCCGATAAAAATCAATTGCTGTTCGTTTGTCTCGCTAAAACTCGAGAATGGCTGGGCCGATTTAGCTGATTTTGGTTTTGAAATGTTTGTCGTAGTCCAGGGAAGGTTTAAACTGTCAGAAAATATGAAAAATTGCGAGGAAGATAGTAAAAACATAAACGGAATATTACAAATGATGATAATGATTGATGTCTTTATTTAGCGAATGGCGGAAATTTAATAGCGTGATACGAAGTACACCGGGTCATCTAGTAATAAATAAAAGTTTATTTAACATATGCGATCCGTTTAAATAGATTTTGGTAATCATTCGCAACTAGGCCTGTTTAAACATAAAGTTATATGTTGTGCCGACATAAATAAATTCTAGGACATATGCGCTAAAGTAGATATTAGAAATATTGATTTATTAACTTAAGATTTCCGTTGCAAAGTAAATATATAAAATAATCTTCATATTCAATGTATATTATCTGTTTTGTAATGTAACAATCAAAACTGAAACACCCATACCAATGAAATTTTTTTTATGCCGTACGTACTTATTACATTTAAATCACTATTATTTTCTACATTTAGTTACTGAACACTGTTTAGAAACTATATAAGATGCTCTGTATCGAAGTTCAGTATTAACAAGCCATCAACAGCCTTGATCATTATACACCATCACGCAGTAGAACTGCAGGTGGTATATATCACGCCTCAGTACACATAAAAAGCAGAATTTCAACTTAGCTATTTTTTGTTATTTAACTGTCCTCGCATCCTATTACCTAGTTCGCGTTAGGGCTATCACTTAACAGATAATAAACAAGTATCAATTATATTATATATATGTTTTCATTTATTATTATACATAATACAACACCATAAATTGTTAATTGAAATGTGTTTCCATCCTTTTCTCTTTTTTTACGTGGGAGAATGCTTAAACGCATACCTCTCCGCGGGGCGACTGAGAGGTTATGTCAGGCTCACCAGGGAAAAGATACCCCGGTAATACCGACTAAACCTACCATGGTGTTCCTCGACATAACAATAGACGGCGAGGCCGCGCGAATCGCTTTCACATGCAATCGCGACCCGCCGTGGTTTCGGCCCGCTGTGCAAAACGGCAGGCCACTACACAAAAATACTTCCTCCACCGTCTGGGAGAGACAAAGACACGATACAGAGGCGCACGTGGTAACACGCACGCCGCCACTCGGACCTGGTGCTGATCGGGTGGTGAGCAGGCCCATGCAGCCCACCACCCCCAGGTCAAACCTCAGGGTGGCTGGAGGGCATCTCGTGTCCTCCGGCGCCCAGTTCTGCGGTTGGAAGAGGGTTTAAGCGGTCCCTCGCCCGCTCCGCCGCCTCTTTGATGGAAATTACTTTCTCACAAAAGGAGGCGACGCCGTTCCACGATCTCTCACTCCGGACCAAAGACTGAACCACGGCTGGGAGTGAGAGGGCAACCAGTCCGACTGCCGCGATCAACTCACGGCGCTGCGATGCCCAGGCGGAGCATTCCGCCAAAGTATGCAGTGCCTATTTTTAACTGTCTCAAATGATTACATATCACTTAAATAAATAAATCTAAACTCGTCTGCTAATAGACGCAACCGCGTTGTTATCTCAGGCTTCATTGCATACAGCTTGTCAACTGCAACAGTTCGCAATAACGTTAGGTAGGTTACGTACTCAAATCGTTAAGTATCTGTTTGAATAATCATTTGCTTTGAATCAGGTTCTGAGCTGCCAAGGCGTTTTTGGGCTGAAGCGACTGCACGATGACGTACGTCGTCAAGATAAACATCAGCATTTTTTTTTAAATATATTTGGTTACCATTAAATATGGCCATGTCATGATAAAGAATATAGGTTTAATTTAAAAAAAATTAAGAAGAATATTTTGGCCATAATGCAGTCACTACATATAGTGTCATACTACACTCTCTTATAAGCTTTGGCACGCGGCTGAGTAAGTGCGCCGATTCGAATATTTAGATTACTCAGAAAAAATTTGCTTACAGTATACACCAAATCGCTTATATCTATGCTAGTAATACTACAATATATTACGTACAATGTAAACAAAAACTTAGACTAACAAAAGAAATAAGATTAATTTATATGCAGTTGGTTTACTGTTTTGCACCGTGATCACGACATGCCGAGTGACTTCAATGTCCATCAGATCGTGCTCTTGTCGCCTCATTAGTTCGAACTCAACATGTAGTTATTAACAATTTGTTTATATCCGTTAATTAAATTAATAAATAGGTATTGCTACTAACGAAGTAGGTAGAAAATTTATAACAAAACAATGTATTTATACTTACTTTTAGGTATATTGCCAATAAACTGGTAGGCTAGGGTGGCACTTCAAAAGAACCCGCAACATTCTTAGCTCTGACTTGCCTTGGTCATCAGAGTTGTAATCATATTTTCGAAGGCATAATTGTCTTTGTTTTCATGAGACCCGTGCTGGTAGACACCAGTGTTGATCTTTGCTACCTTTAGGCCTCCCGGAGCTTATCTAGTGATTCGCCGATCACCATCTGCCCATCCGACTCGATGCTATTCCAGTATTATGGCAGACACCGTGTTCTGTCCATTGATATCATTATACCAATCCATCAAATACCAACACATCTCCAAATACCTGATTTATTAGTTACCATATATAGCAATATTTCTGTAGTGCAATTCCCTAGACGTCACAGTAAAGATGTTGTCAACGACGAGCTCACGGATGTTTCATTCTAAGCGTCGCCTTTGAAAACAACGTTGACAAAATCGGTATTTGTTAAGCTTAATAAGTTTGTCGACGACATCTCGGATGCGCGAAAGCAGCGATGTTTTCTAGGATGTTTGAAGTGCACTTACCGCAGCTACAGCCTCTGTACTTATCCCATCGCACTTAAAATTTAAATATATAAAGAATAGAAGCTAAAACTGAATGTTATATATGTATAAAGAAGATTGTTCTTAAACCTATGTTATTATGTATCGCTGAAGGATTAAGCAGCAGACGAGCCTATCATTGTTCACTACTGTCTACAGTCACATACTCAGTGCTGTTACAGACAATGTTCTGTCAGAAAATCCCAATTCTTAGTCCCGTTTTAAACATTCACGATTGGCAGTAAACGTAGCCACGAACTTATGCCAATAGAATTAGTGTATCAACGTTCAACGTACAAACACAACTACATAAATTTAAGTAATATTTTATTATAATATCTACTAGACATACGACTACTCATTAGCATTGTTACCCTACGAAACAGCGAAAAACTGCAGCGTGACCAAGAAAGATTTCCCACGGCTGCCACATTTAACAAGTTGGCAATTCATATCGACGACCCTTGCCTATGAATCGACATTGTATGGAACAATGCTAGTAATTATTATGTTCTTATGACAATACAACTTTACAGACGTGTATGTGTGTGATAGTTACTTCTCGTTTAAAAACTTGTGGTCAAGGATTTTTGTATGAACAGTTACAAAGCAATTAATTCGATACTTGATACCTCTTTGGCGCTTATAGCCATTTGTAAAAATACAGTGCAAAGTTTCATTTTGTAAAAATACAGTGTAAAGTCACTCTTGTGTCTAAGTCAAAATTTGAATAACGAAAGTAATTCCGTTTAAAAGGCTTAAAATAATTTTATTTGTATGTAGCATTAAGCATTATCTTACAATATTATACTTTGTTAAACTTCGCCCTTAGGCCCGTTGCTCACTCCTGAGGACGGCAGCACAAGAGATTTTTAGCTAACGAACATATGGTGTATTTTTATGTGGTAACGGTAAATACTTTTTTGCATCAATTAATTTTGTGAAAATTATCTCAGCTACCTATTAAATACGATAAGTTTCGATTCTTGGGTTTGGAATTAATAGTTCTACATTCATAGTGTAACTTTGCACAGTGTGGCTCGAAGACATTGCATCCGAAAGCTTGGGCGCGTAATTTCATCTTTTTGTTTTCTATAGATATAAATATTTGTTAACTATATTTCTTATTACTCCACCAATATAATAATATAAACAGGTCTGATATTACATAATAATATTAGCACGGGTTATAATCTGTTCTACTGCTGAGCACGGACCTCTTCTCTGTTAGAAAAGGCCATAATCAGATTTCCTAACGATGTTTTCCGTCACCGTTAAACACACGTTACGTATTTTAAATACACGCAGGTAAATTCTAAAACTCATAGATGTGTGCGCTGGACATAAATTCGAGATACTTGCGTATATGTTCAAGAGAAGGTGCCAAGGGAAACACGAGGTTATTGTTCCTTCTACAAGATTAAAATCGTTGTTAACTTTCCGACTTTACGAATAACAAATCTACATAGAAGTCGGTTACATAGATGTTACAGCGGTGTGATTAGCAGTGATCGGAATAGGTAGCGCTTATGTACCTTAAATTCAAAGAACAGTGACAAAAATTGAAGACTCCCTTACGACTAAAAATATTATATTTTTAAACAATTTTAGCTTTTTGTTGTAAACTTATATATTATGTTTTTTATATCTAAACAAAGCTAAACCGTATTCTTAGTATAATTAGTAATAATACTAAGAATACTGTTTAATTTAGGGCAGTACTAAGTACAGATATTGCATTGTAATTATTAATTACAATGCAATATCTGTTTTTAATACTGCCCTAAATATGATTACTAATCAATCTAAAATTGTTTAAAATATAACATTTTTAGTCGTAAGGAAGTCTCCACTTTTGTCTCTGTTCTCTGAACTTTACTTTTACTCTATCTATTCCGATCACTGGTGATTAGTCACATAAAACGAAACTTTATCAATGCAAAAACATTATTCAGAAACGTATTGCACCACAAAGAGCATCTTGAAAACAAATTATAACATACTTAACTAGCATACAGGCGCTCACTTTTTTTCAAGATTAGTTTTAACCATCTTAACGCGTTCAATTTCATGTCAGTCGTAGTATCATGAATATCATTAAATGTAGGCCACACGCTTATTTAAAACTACATTACTTCATCTTTACGCATATATAAATAGGCAGCCTGTGTATTTTTTTCTGGCCTTCATACCGACAACAACGAAATACGCAAATTAACACTTCATTATGAAGTAACAAGTCATTCATGCACGGAGACGATCTGATACAGACTGGCGAAACATATTCATACGAATTGAGGATCTATGCGTGATTGCACTCAATTAGGTTTCTTCATCCCAATCTTTTTACTCCTAATTATGTTGGGATTAACTGTCTTGTCTAACGAGCAATGAAATTCCAAAATACGACACTGCAGCCACGGATTTTGGATACCAATGATAGCTACTCCATTATCGACCCATTTGATTTAATGTGACACTAAATACAACATTATTAGTACAGAAAAATAATCGATTGTCAATTCGATGTATTAAGTAGGCATGTCATCGATGACGAGCTTTTTTTTATAATATTAAATAGTATAAAGACAAAGACGAAAGGTAAAAATTTTCCAAAATTAATTACACTTAATCAATAACTATATGAACATGCTGAAGACCAATAACAACTGCATGGATATTAACGTACAAAAAATCAAAACCTATAGAAATAGCTCGAAAAGCTACCTAAAATTATACGAGAATAGTTTTCTATCTTATCGCAGGATAAACTATCTGAAAGATAGTCTAAATTGTGGTCAAGTCAATAATAGTGAATGTGCACAAGCGCATCATTGTCGCGTGGCCAGGTAACGTATAATTTTACTTTCGTCAACTTTTGGTTGGTTTCACTATTATCAACTAATTAGAGATTTCTGTATGTTATTTGGTGTTAAAGTGTATATTCTATTTATGACGTCGTGTAATAGTTTTCGAGATTACTAAGCTGATTAAATAGCTATCTTGATAAATATTAATAACTATACCTTGGGGTTAGTTGTAACAAAAACTTGGGGTTTGTTGTAACATGTTACAACTTACCCCCATATTGTTGTATGTTACTTTTATTATTTATAATGTAATTTACCTAATTTGTTTAATATTAGAATGAGAGAGTATAAATGTGCCGTGCAACTTGGTGCTAAAAATATTCACCCTTATGCTGGTATAATACATCGAATTTGCGAACACACCAACTTCTTGTTGCTCTGGTTTACAAAATCAATTTTCCCCATCGAAGATTGATTTTGTACCATTGGCGAACCACCATCGCGGAAAACAAATACAATTAGCAGACGCAAAAGGAAATCTACTGTTTTGACGGACACGCCTCAAAAAGAAGCTTTGAGAATGCAATATAAAGAAAAATTAAGAAAAAGATGATAAAGATAAGGTAAAAGGACAAGGGAAAGACAAACGCAAGCGTAAAACAGAGTTTAAAAGGGATTTTATGTTCAGATTCAGAATTTGAAGAAGTTAGAATATAATCAAATTTGCAGCGAAACGTATAGTCATTCTAAAGGTGATGTAGGATATGTCACAGGAGATACTATTTCTTAAATTAATTAATAATGAAATTATTGAAAGGCTGATTATTGTAAGATGTAAGGATGAAGTAAGAGATAATTACAAGACATAATTTGCAGGTTTATAATTTAACTTAGGTACTGTAATTTTAAAGTGCCATGTTCATATGTTATTAAGAGTACACATTAATTAAAAACTAAAATCTTTAATTTTTTGATTATATAAGAGGTATGTTTAAATTTATTAAATGATAAAAAATACATATAGAAACACCTAATTATTTTTGTTGAAAACAAAGTAAAGTGATTTTTAAGGTGTGAAAAAAAATGATGTGTATCGTTTTTTATTAATATGATACAACTAACCCCAATAGATGTTACAACTAACCTCAAGCACGGGGTAAGATGTAACACCGCCCTTTTTTAAATAAAAATCTAATTTGAAAAAGTTACCTGTAGATTTTATAATTTTTCATTTTGACTTATTAGAAGAATGGTTAGAGTAGCAATCAATGTTTAGTTATTGGTATTTTAACTAACACATTTAAAGAAATACGGTATTTTAAAAAAAATGTTACAACAAGCCCCTCCTTCCCCTACAATTTAATTAGTTAACAATATTTTAAACTTAGACCAGATGATAGATTATCTAAAGGCACTGACTCTCCACTTAAAACAGCTGAAATTCTCTGCAACAATCCAGACAAGATAGCATAACTAACTTTACCGACTTCATTTCACTCGTATAAAGGACCACTGCTAAATATAGAACTTTCTTATAAATTCTGTACAGACGACGCGCCGCGCATTTCAGTTCATATTTACCGCTCCAGAAAGGATAAGCATTCTTTGTTGTAATGACTATTAATACTCACATTGATCGTATACAAACTCGTATTCTGCAGTGTTAATTAAACTCCGTTATTTTTGACTGGACTGTAGATACAGTCCTACGTATATATTTATTTTAGCTATCAGAGCACATGCCTGGTGTTAGTATTAAAAAAGGACGTAAGAATAACATTTTATTTGTTTTAAATATGTTATTCTCACAAATGTAGTAAAATTCTTGCCATCTATCTATATATAATATAGATAGATAGCAAGAATTTAACTTTTTTTTTAATTTGGTACTTAATTAAAGATTCAAAACATTTAAAGACCCAGATCCTTTACTATAGGTTAACTACCCGATCGTTATCTATAGTATATCTATATTTTTGATATTAATGTACCATATCTCCGCAAATGGTTAGATAGAGGCGTTCCAATATTTCGCGAACTATGTATGTTAATGCCCCTATATACGTAAAGCCGATCACGCTAATAATAAAAGATATTGGCGTCTATTAGGCATAGCTGAAGACTACTTATAGGATGGTTCTAAATAACGAAATATATCCTTGCCAAAAATATGGAATTTTATCAATTTAAAATATATAAACTTTTATCTTTTATGTACTGTCTTAATTATATAATGTCGGGCAGCGATCTAACCATGTAGTCAATAAGTTGTAAGAACCGTATTTTATAAAAAAAGTTGCATATCTGTAGGTTTTTATGCCATCTTAAGATTATTTATTTATATACTTTACAATATATTTACAGGACATCCCAAAATGATATTAGAAACCATATCTGATATGTAACCAAGACATAATTATAATTTTACGGAAAATTACAGCTTTGCAATATATTTTCATTCGGAGTTTTAATAAAATTAGGCCACGCATTCCTCTCTTCAATAAAATGGAGTTATATCAGTCTGTTTATGCTATTGTCAGTTTCTTGATACAACTACGGGTCTAATGTCTGTGGTCTGTAATTCTAGTGAGTTGATTACCGTCTCGTCTGACTGACTGCCTCTTTAAAAATAAGATTTAAGATAGTTAGATATATTACATATATATGTAACAGATAATAGTGTCAAGCTATCCTGTCAAAATCAGAATTCACATATCATGAATCTAGAAGAGTTATATGAAACTGGAACGAGAAATGTCACCAAAATACTACTTCACCAACAACCAAAAAACCAAAAAAGTTGCAATATAAATAGTATAGTCTGTTTGAGTTAAACACGTTTTGGCGATATCTACAAGTGCATGAAGATGACTTGCATTATATTTTTCTGCATCGTCAGGTCGTTGATAGATGCACCTCGCGTCAAAAGAGATATTATGCTTAGGTATAGAACCTACAGCAAAAGTGTAAAGTCATTCATTAATGAAAAACCAAGTTTGAGTTTTGTGTTACCGTATGTACTTATTTACCAATCATAATCAAACTTATTATACCTACGTAACAAAAAGAACTGGTACCAACAGTTTCATTAGTAGGTATTATTATCTCTAAGCTGCTTTTTTGCGTTCATTGCAACGTAGCATTTTTAAGAGCAACACTTAAATGTTTTATTACGGTCTAATTAATCCATTGCATTGCTGTAGTGTTGACCTACACGAGTTTAACAAATAACTAAATTATTCAGTAATTTTATTTATTTATTTCTATTTCTTTTCTGTATTCTTATTAATTTAAGTAATGCAACTGTATTTTCATTTTATATCTCAGATACTCGACGTTTATTAATAAGATACATTTTACATTACATACTGACTAAATTATGTTCATTAACAGTACATAGATTTGTCTAAGCTAAGTCCGTGGGCGAAAATTGCCCTAAAACCGACGTTGCATGGTCAATCGATATCATGTCGTACTAGTATGCCGATGGTAACCGGTACAATTATTACATACGATTAAAACAAGTGAGAATCGGCAATGATTTGCCGTAAATCTTCGAGTTCGAAAAAATGGTTCAAGTAATATGCAAAGGTCACGTGATACCACGTGACCAAGGTGAGGTCAGAGGTCATAGGTCATAGTCATTTCGGGGGTATACTTATCGACTATGCTGAGTCGAATGGCGTTGACCGCGAGTCTCTAGCTCTTACGGTTCTTGAGTTGAAATTTGTATAACAGACAGACGGACGGACGGACAAAGCTGTCGTATAAGAGTTTTTCGAACTCTAAAAAGTGATTGTAAGTATCATCTCAAACGATGCCAGATAGCATAACTCTTTATAAAAGCATTCAACACATATAAGGGTGCAAAATCTCTCTTAAAATCCATAGGAAGGTTTAATGCTGCTAATGAGCGATTGTCGACTATTCTCAACGGACGTCTTTCTACCTTAGTATCTATAACAGCTGGATGATTCTATATGTTTATGAACGTATATATCTTACAAAGTTTATAATTAGAACATCATAAGCTAGTATTCAGCTTAGTTTTAATATTTTAGTTATACCTAATAGAATGTCTATACATTACATTAATAAAGATATGCAATTAAAATCCTGTGTTCCTGTTTTATTTCTTTAATGTTACTAAAGTACAAATATATTTACATAATCATGTAGAAAATGAAGAACTATTTGTTAGTTTACTTTGAAAGCATAATTATATTAGTATACATAATATAACAGGACGCATTGTCACAGTGAGATGTATTTAGGAGCATTTGAATTCGTACACAAGATTGTAGTATATCTATCTCATATCTAAATGTTATACTTTACATACACAAAAAGATAAATAAAAAGACTTGGAAAACAACAATGGGTGCGAGATGAGTTTTATAGCAGAATATCGCAGCAGGAATCCTAATTCTGCATTCATTTTGCATTTCCCTATTTTAATGATTTAATATGTACAATCCCGTATAATGTACGATTTAAATATGCATATGTTACCTATGTAAGTAAAGTTCTGTTCCTAATATATCTATATATATTTTAATTAACAATAATAATTATTGCTATTGCTTCTGCTTTTTTATAAATAAATAAAATTAAAATAAGGTCTTGACAGCTAACAAGAATAAACGGTTTCTATCATAGTAATTGGTTCTAGTTAATGATAATTGTAACGCGTACCTATATCTAGTACAGGAATACCCTTCAAAGGGTAGGCAGTGGTTTGTAATTACAAGTTAAGAGTTGCCAGATGTATGTGAACTATAAAATTAACACAATTTTTAATTATTATAATGTAATCTACCAAATCACTTAGTTGTTTTTTTAATGGACTTGAGCCACCATGTGTCATATTTATATTTTGTTGCAGTTCCTTATTTTATGAACGCATTATTGCACTATTCCATTGCAGTGGGTAAGATTCACACCAGGTGGCGCTACTGGCACCTAAGTTATACATAAATATTATTCATTGAAATAAAAAGCTTTCTGAAGTTCTATTCATAATTAGATTTTTTGTTTTTAATTATGTGCAAATACCTTATTATTTTTGTAATGTGATAGTTTCCATAATTGTAAAACTGTTAAAACTTATGTGTTGGTTAAAATTAAACAATGAACTAAATTAGTTTTCAAGGTGCTCAAAAACAAGATTAAGATTTTCACAACAAAACTTAATCGTTTGCAGTTTACATAATAATCTGAAAATGATTAAGTGTCGCAATAGAATCTAGTAACTTTTACATACAATATCTGGCAACGTATAAATTACTACTATCAACTTTTATATACCACGCAAAAAAAATATTATAAAAAGTAGACGCAGGATTATGTCACTTACACGAGACGACTCTGTAATAAATTCAGGCCTCTAATATTACTAGCCGATTAAAAATTTTAAAGTAAACCTTTGTTTAATGCCCTTTGGCCAGACACAATAGGTTTTTAATTATATCTGGCATTCCAACTTGACAGTTAAAATTTTTAGTTTTGTTTGGCTTACAAAATAATGTAAAATTTCTGCACGGAATGTAAAACTTAATATAAGTTAAATTATTATTTATAAAAATATTTCATCAACAAGTTTTTTGTCTATCAGCCTGTGAGGCTTTGGTCTGTTCTGCTTCCTCCGCCGACGGTACAGTCGAGCATTTAGTGGGTAGAGTGCGGGGGAAAGAGCACATCGGACGTTGAACCACCAGTCACACGATGCTACTCCTTGAGAGAACACCGTACCGTTGGGGCACAGGAACGATGCTTGACGGCCGTCAATGTCACAGTAGTGCCATGCTGGAAAAGAAAATAAAAGCAACATAAATGGATTGTTCTAAATAAATGGTCACCTCGCATTGCCACTGCTTGTTGTTTAGAGTCTGGGTGTGTTTGTGTCCACTGTTTGAATGTTTAGTAAGTCACAAAGGCACAGCGTTTATTTCTAGTGAGGTAGTTATTATATCTAATTTAATATATAAATATATTTTGAAGACATATCGATTCATAAACTGTACTATTGGTTATATTAATATATTTAGGTTTCGTTTTAGGATATATTTGGTTAATAAGAAATAAGAAAAAAGCCTACTTGTAGCAATGGAAATATTTTATAAAGATAACTGTTACAGACGCGTCGCTGCTTATTATAATTAGGTATTCTGATGCCAACACCCGTAAGATGGCTATACTTATGCTACGAATAAAAGGCCGAAATCTTTCTGAGAAAATTTCCTTGTTATGTGGTAGTGACAAATTAACTTATTGTACTGATATAATACCTTGCTCTACTGATTTTTTATTGTTGTGCTCTGTTATGGACGCTATTGTTAACTACTGGACTATTGTATTTTTTATTTATAAATAAAATAAATTCAGTTTTTATTTTAAATTTTTTCATAGAGACGACTTTTAACATTGGCAGTTGAATTTAAATTGTTTTCCAACACCGTTGCGCGTTCTAAGACAGTCTAGCTTTCCCCGGGAGTTCAGGAGTGTCAAAACTCGGCGCTTTCTGTGGTCACGACTGCTGAACTTAGTTAAACGCGTGTTAGACTGGTAGGAATGAAACGTCACTGTCCAATTCATAAATCAGTTAAACAATTTAAATCAAGCACTTCTTGATTTGAAGACTTATAATGCAGATTGTAAAATTAACTTTAAATAATTATTAATAAACTACACATATGTTTGCCTTATTTATTTTGACATTTTAGATCGGGAAGTGATTCGAACTATATTAGGCAAATTAATAGAGTTACAAATGATATACATACATATTGTCTCATTAAACATTAATTAACTAGCGGATACCGACAGCCATTTTGTTTTTCGTTCGTTAATATATACTTGCCGTCATTACGTGTTCAGTCATGTATGATTCACACAATTTAAACCGGCAGCAGAGAAAGCCAACATTTAGTGATTTTTCTTTTTAGTGTAATCGATCATTATATTATCAACTTCTTTCTAGAGGAAACGAAGGGGTGTGTCAGACTTCTACTGACTATAACCACACCCAAGGCAAGAGAAGGAAGACCTTCTCTTGCCCTTTCCTTTTCGGGACCGCGAGATGCCTTTCGGCGAATCCTACCTTTATTATTTTATTGCTATGTTAAATGTTTTTTTCGCTGTCACACAACGCAGTGATTTACTGAGAGTATATTCTAAGTAAAAATACGTATTCTGAAACTCAACTTGTATATCGTGTATAGTCCTGGATACCATGCACTCCTGTCCTATTATATACAAGATTTGTAATAATATAATTTATCTATGCAAGAGACAATAAGCCTAATCCTTTAAGAATACAGTTAGATAATAATATGGGATTTTTGTATTAAAGCATAATACAGTATACTGTACAATTTTATTTTTAAATTAACGTCGCAAGATATATCTTGCGACGGTAATTTAAAAAAAAAATGTTATATATTCTATCACATACACACAACACCATCTAGCCCAAACTAAGCAGAGCTTGTACTATGGGTACTAGACAATGGATAAACATACATATATACTTTTTTATTTCTTGTAAATACATACATATTATACATAGAAACACCCAGACCAAGACAAACATCCATGTTTATGCACACATATGTTTGACTTGTGCGGGAATCGAACCCGCGACCTCGGGTGTGGCAGTCGGTTACTCTGACCACTACGCCATCGAGGCCGACAATTAATTAACTTTATGGCTTAATTACTGTCTCGGTATATTAATGAATAATAATGTTAAACGGTATCCTTCGTAATTCGTTAATGCTCCTAAATACTATTAAGGAAGCTATCATAATTAATTATCTTATCTGATTTGATATTATGCGTATGATATATTCGTATATGGGCATGTAACACATTATTGAGTAGCTAAATACAAAGGTATTAAAACTGAAATAAATCCTGTCTCATAAATCGTATTATATTTCATACAGTTTTAATTTATTGCTCAAGTTTGTTAAGTAATTGTAAAATACGCAACAATGTTTATTTTACGATGAATTGCGAGGACGTGCGTTACATACCAGGTCAGTCTGATCTTCGTTTAATTTTTGTATTAGTTTTGCTTGAAGCAACTTGATTTTTATAAAACATAACTACCGCACTAGTAATAATTCCTATGTCGCGGGGGACTTGACAAACATTCAAACAACGGACACAAAGAACACCCAGACTCGGAACAACCATTTGTGTATCACACAATTTTTGTCCTGTATAAGATTCGAACCCTTAACACTCAGCGAAGAGGCAGCGACGAGGCGACTACTTAAACCACTGCGCCATCCATGCAGTCTAATTACAAACGTAACACATTCAACTCAACGATCCTTTATCGGGATCCCTTCCAAACCGTCTAAAAGAGCTTCTAGGATACAAAAGCGACTCAATAAGCGTGTGCTTCTTCTTTTTTAGTTTTGTTTGTTTTATTATTTTAAAGAGGCATGTTGCTACATGTGCCGTTTATAAAAGAAAAGCATGTAGTCGCGGACACAGCAGTCATTAACAGTCAGAATTATCTATAGAATATAATTATCCCTTTGAATCGCGGAGGTCAGTTAGTTACAACAGACACTTACGTATTGTCCTAAGTGTTGCGTAAATATTAAATATTTGATGTACCCATAAGTAACTGGCATTGCCATATACTATGTATAAGATATTGATGTTTTTTTTTAGGTTAAACTCATGGTCGTCGCCAGGGTTCAGAAAAGGGATAGGACCCTATAGGGGATACCTGAACGGAAATATAAAAATGTAACTGTATACGGATTTACTTAACAGGAGGGGTTAAAGTATGAAGTTGCCGTTGTATAGTAATAGATACTTTGAATTGTCATAAAACCTTCATGGTGTGAGGTTTTCGAGTGAAACTTTTTCACATGATACCTATAAGATACTTCTTATAAAAAATCGATTTCCGATTTTCCACTTTCAATTGTGTTTTTTATTCAGCTTAGGCGGGAAATATGGATACGTCGAAAATCCGAGTCATTTTTTAATACGACTTCCGACGCGGAACTAACGCGTCAGAAACGGCTCGCAATATCAACGCTGCGTTTGAAGAGGAGACTGCTAATAAACGCACCGTGCGTTTTTTGTTTAAACGCTTTCGTAATGGAAACCACCAATCATCACCAAAAATAACCAATCCAAACAGCACAAAATAAAATAGTAAAAATTCTATATCATTATGACTTTTTAACGCCATCTGAAACTATATACAAAGAAACTAAAATAAAAAATATCCGGCAATTATATATGTATAACACTTGCATACTTATATATAAATTAATTAATAAACTCATTCATTCACACATTACTTTCACAACAAAAGGAGAAATACAAAAATATTCATCTCGGCGCGCGAACCACCTAGTTTTACCAAGCATTAGAACGAACTACGGTAAAAACAGCTTAACGTTTGCAGGAGTACAACTATATAATGCACTTCCAAATGATGTGAAAGAGGCGACTTCGCTTAACATCTTTAAAAAAAAGCTAAACGATCATATAACAAATAAAATTTAAAAACTATAGCTTGTAACTTGGACCGCTCGATTTGCAATCTGACTTTTATTACCTATATGCAGTGAACTCGTCAACCACACGCCCGGACTTTTTATTTTTAAGTACCTACATCGGGTTTTTATAAATTTTCATTAATGTAAACTAACTTTTCTCATGTAAGTGACATGTATGTGTTTTTTTGAGAAATAAAGATCTTTAAACCGAAACTTCGACTTGATGAACGAACCACGTGGAAGATCGCCCACACAGGTGAATAACACTGAATTGAAGGAGATGGTGGAAGCCGATCCGAGTCAAACTACCCAGGAATTAGCGCCATGGTTTAATATTACCCTACCTACAATATTGGCTCTCTTGCATCAATACAATAAGATGTAAAAATATGAATAATATGTGCCTCAAGATTTGACTAATCTGCAGAAAGAATGCGTGTTGAAACTTGTCCTGCCTTGTTGAATCGGTAAAGAAATGAAGGAATATTGGAAGGAATTGTGACATGTGACGAAAAGTGGATTCTTTACGATAACCGTAAGTGAAAAATGCAATGGCTGACCCCAGGTCAATCGCCGCAACTGTGCCCTAAAGCAAAGTTTACCAATACAAAGATAATGGTAACTGTTTGGTGGTGTCTTCATGGTGTTATTCACTATAGCTTTCTCAGGTCTGGTCAAGTCAGATATTTACTGTGCCGAACTTCGAACAATGATGGCGAAATTGGCAGTGAAACAGTCAACAATCGATCTTCACCATTATTGCTCCATGATAACGCAAGACCACACAATGCACGAGAAACCGTTATAACTCTACAGGAGCTGCAGTTGGAAACCATACGTTATCCTCAGTACTCGCCAGACCTTGCTCCAACGGACTACCATATTTTTCGTGATTTAGACAATTTTCTGCGTGATAAAAAAATTTCTTCCCAGGAGGCCGTACAAAATGATTTCACACAGTTTGTCGAATCTAGATCCCCGGAGTTCTATCGTAAAGGCATAAATGAACTTCCGTTTAGATGGCAGCAATGTATAGATAATGAGAGTAAATATTTCAATTAAATAAATATGGTACATCTTAGAAAACGAGTTTCAATTTTTCAGTACAAATCGTAAATTTCATACCGTAACCCCTAATATATACCAGTTAGTTATAATTATATGCTCTGGACTAGGGCCTGTTGTACCACTGTGGGCAAAATGTTTGCTCTAACAATACGTCACTATGTGAGAGCGGTTATCAAATAAAAGAAAGAAAAGAACTAAACGAACAATTTTCAAGTTACCTTTCTTCAATCTTTTATTTTCCCATTGACTATGTGATGATTACGTCCGCGATAAAACACGGCCTGTCGCGTGTAAAGGTGGTTTCTCACGGTGCGTAATTTTATAGACCACGATGCATGAGCTCACATCGCGCAGCGTACTACTACTGGTAAATATCCTAATATGACACACTTGTATCGCGTCACTTAGCGTATAAAGTTAAAACCGGGCCATAATAAGTTTTATAATTAGTTATAGTACTCTGCAGATACGCCTCTGAATAATAAAACTAGATTTCGTCTCATCAAGATAAAATATTACGCCTATTCAATAAATTTGATGCTAACCAGACTAGAACTGATTAATAATAAACCTAAATAATTCAAAGACGGACCTCACGACTATGACCCAACGTCTCGCATCAAAGCATCTTCCGGGTCACTTGGTAATAATTATATGATCTCAGAGTAGCATAAGGTCAGTAGTAAATCATTATAGCACGGCCAAGGTCCCAAACAAAATAGCAAAAGCGTTCATCAACAATAGAATCAAGATGAACACCCACCTATATAATTAATTTGGTTTTGTCTATTTAGTTTTTGTTTAATAAATGATGGAAGATTCTACGAAAGCACCGCCTACATAATTCTCTGATTTATTATACAATAAACATAATGTATTTCAATAGGTATCAAACATAAATCAATATACAATAGAATGCCATAATGTGTTATGAAAACTTATTTGACACATTACAAAATATAGCTTTAACAAGTTTTATGTAGCCTCAGGCAAGATTATGTCACAGAACAAATCTTAGTATGTATAGTGCAACTTAAGACCAACAAGTGAGAAACGGCAATGAATTGCCGTAAATCTTAAAGTTCGAAAAAATGGTTCAAGTAATATGCAAAGGTCACGTGATACCACGTGAGGCTGACCTCAAAGGTCATAGTCATTTCGGGGGTATATCGACTATGCTGAGTCGAATAGCGTTGACTGCTAGTCTCTAACTCTTACGGTTCTTGAGTTGAAAATTGTATAACAGACGGACGGATAAAGCTGTTGTATAAGAGTTTCTTTTTGAGCAGCGATAGCTCAGTGTGGACGCCAACAGACTGCAATGCAGAGGGTCTTGTGTTCGAACCCACGTCGCGCACCTCTGACTTTCGGAAGTTATATTACTTTTCGAAATTATGTGCGTATTGATTGACAATTATCGCCTGCTCCGTGCCTCGGAGAGCACGTTAAGCCGTCGGTCCTGGCTGCCATGAACATCTATGGCAGTCGTTATTGGGAGAGTGTCGACACAAAAGATCCCACTGGGTCGAAGTGTCGCCGGTCTGCACTGACTGGCCCCCACATAAGATAAGATAAGATAAGAGTTTTTCCGAACTCTAAAAACGGAGCATGATTCTTAATGCAAATGTGGTACTATCTGTTACACAGACATAGAGTAACAATTATTTTAAGTAACTCGCCTCATGTACATAAATGGAAGTATAGTCATACACAAATCATGTTTCGGGTTTTGTAGTGGATTATTTCGATGACACAACACAGCCCAGCTAGTAATGATGGTGTATAAAATTATAATTTAACATTTATAATCTTTTTAAGGATTCTTTACAATTTCAATTGCACATAACTTGTCTTTAACTTTGAATCAAGAGCAATTACACAAATAAATTTATTTAATTAGTTATTATTTCAACTATCCTATACATGCTCCAATGTTAAAATACTCAAAAATAGATAAAAATTGTTTACCGATAATGTACAAGAATTGGTTATGTCTCAATAAATATACATGTGTGCGAAGCAACGGATGCTTTAAACAAAAAGCATTACAAAGTACTTATAGTTTGATTACAAACGTGTACGTTCAACATCTCTCAAACATCTCAACACCAATTCATCCTATCGGTTACAATCATCAAAACCAGATAGCTCAATTAGGAGAGCCGGATCTATTAGCATAATAGATGGTTACCTTGACAGCGCGTCTCCATGTCCGCGAAGAAACCAGGATACGCCTGTTCGTCGCAGTAGAAGTTGGTATATGGCACTGCTCCTAACACTGGATAGTCTGTACCCGGTTTTCCTGAAAATAAATAAGATATTTTTTTATATTCCTTTTAATTTTACATCTCTTGCACTAGATATAATTCCTGTATCGCAGCTAACTTTACAAAGAGTTAAACAATGGACACAAAGAACATTCAGACTCGGAACAATTACCTATAATTTGTGGATCACACAGATTTTTGTCCCGTGTGGGGATCGAACATGCAACACTCGGCGCAGTGGCAATAGGAAGCGACCACTAAGAATGCGTGCAGTCAATATGTTAACATGAAAATCAAATGTAAAGCGTATTTGCTTGAAATTTAACTCGATATGCAATAAGAACATTATTTTACTGAAATGTACTAGTTTCAGTAGGATGGTATTCTTGCATATCAAATTTGATTACCCAGACCAAGTAGTAATTTACATGGTGACCTCGTCTTGCTCGTTCCCAGCACGCACCAACAATTTGTATAAACCAAACGATAGTGAATGCGACGCAACGGCAATGAATGTGACTGCTACGCATGAAGTCTCGGGTGCGATTCTTGGGTAGGGCAGTGTTATAGAGGTTTTTTGTTCTCAAATTCTCAAGCAGCATGGAGTCTAGAAGACGGCAATAGTGTGTGGGACCTATAACCATACTTGGCGAAATGGGATTATAACCCCTGACTACGTCTTAATATAATACTAGCTATTGCCCGCGGCTAAGCTTGCAAAATACGTTAGGCTATGTTAGTAGCAGTACTTTCTTTTTAAAATAAAGTGTAGCCTATAATACTCGGTGATAATATAGCTTTCTAATAGTGAATTTTTTAAATCAGTTCACTTGTTATTGAGTTAAATTCTTACAAACAAACAAAAATCAAATCTTTGTAATATTAGTATAGATAGGCGTAAGGCACCGATAGCCTAGTGGGATACCGTTGGACTGCCACGCAAACGTCTCGAGTTCGATCCCAAGGCGCGCATCTCTGACTTTTCGAGGTTAAATGCGTATTTAATAGTTAATTATCGCTTGCTTTAACGGTAAAGGAAAACATCGTGAGTAAATCTCATCATATCTGAGAAATCTCCATAATGTTTTCGAAGATATGTGAAGACTGCCAACCCGCACTGGGCCAGCGTGGTGGACTATAGCCTAACCCTTCTCACACTGAGAAGAGGCCCGTGCCCAGCAGTGGGACAATTTAATACAGGGCTGATATTATTATATATAGGTGGGCGTAAGACTATATGTATCACTAATTTGACAAGAGAGTCCTTTGTGCCTATAATATAGCCGTGCGTAAACTATACCATGGCATAGTTATAAAAGTAAATAATCAGGAACACGACATGACATAATATGTGATATAATACTATGGATGTGTTTACTGTGTGAATCTATTGTTCTACATAGAAAGTGTTATTGTGGATCAAACTCAACATTTCTTCCTCGTTCGATCTCAGTCAATAGATCATAAGTACGTCGTTAGTCCCATGGCGTAAGATTCCGTGCGACCGTGAGGTTATAAGTTCAATTTACGGGTCAGGCAAAATGTAATTGGATGTTCCGTTGGAAAATTCAAAATAGCATCATGGAGATAGAAAGATGCTCAAAAACAGCAATTACCTTCGCCCTTTGTTTTGTAGTATTAAAAATATAGGTGGCGAAATGACTATAATACACTTCAAGCTACCCTTTAAGTAAAATACGGGTTTGAATCTATATATGGATGTATTTCGACTGCACGGATGGCGTAGTGGTTGAAGCGGTCGCTTCACTACTGCTACTGCGCCGAGTGTTGTGGGTTCGAATCCCACACGGGACAAAACTTTACGTGATTCACAAATGGTTGTTACGAGTCTGGGTGTGCTTTGTGTCCGTTGATTGAATGTTTGTAATGTCCTCCGCAACCCAAGATTTGTTCCTAAAGCGAGAGTTGCTTTTTTAAAAACAAACAAATTAATCATATGAAGTAAATGAGTATTAACGCGATTATTCTGTGTAATGTTTTAACCAGGTTGCACTGGCAGTGGTCACAAGGAGAGTGTGCTTGTATAAATCGTATAAAGTAAAAGTAAAGTAAATTAAAAAGTAAAACATGATTTATTACTGCAAAAAGATACAGAGGTGGATCATTATGAAAGGAAAATATAAATACTTATAATAGTGCTTATGCCACAGAATACATATTAATACTACAATATACATCAGTACCAATATACCCTATTAGTGTATACATTTTGCGCAGAGATTAATTTCATAACCTAAGTCTCCCTTGGAATATACCATAGTTTGTAAATAGCGAGCATAACCGCGATAATACCCGTTTTTAGTTATATAAAGGACATCAGGCATTCCGATTTAAAAAATAAAAATGCGATCCCAGACCTAGGAATATTTCTTATGGCTAGGTCACATACACCTTAAACTACTACTATGGATTTAACCCTGTAACTAAGATTTCTGAATAGTAAAAAAATTAAAAATGAAGGGATTATGAGCCCTTTCTCAGTACAACCCCGTTCTTAGTACGACACCATTCCCAGCACGACCACATTTCCAGTCTGACCTCATTCCCAGTACGACCCTATTCCCAACACGACCCCATTCCCTGTACGACCCCATTCCCAGTACGACCCCATAGTTTTCGTACTCGTATTAGTTTTTTTAAACGCATTAAGACATTTTATAAATATATATTTTTCTATACTGAATAACTACTCAGAAAATGCAGTTACAGGGTTAAGTTCATATATTTTTTTGTAGGTCTTAATATGAACTAGCTATTGGAAATAATCCTAGGTCTGCCCGCGCAATTTTTTTTAGACCAACTTTGTATGGAGATAATGGAATAAATGGCTATACTAGATAACAAAAAGCTGACTTTAATTATTAATGGGTTTATATACCTCGAATACCTCGGTGGCGGAACGATAGTGAAAGTAACTACTGTGCTATAAGGTCTCAGATTCAATACCCGAGTCGAGTGAAGTGCGTGGTTTTCCTGAAAAAGAATTCTTAGTAGCAGAATTTGGTCTGGAACTGTGCCTAGGTGACAAGAGGCTCGCTCTCTATTACCTGAGACCTAAAACTAAAGCTGCCAAAATGAGGTGTTAATAACTCTTTACTTACTCCTTCGGGGATATTACATCTATACTAAATCTATATAATGTATGAATTTTTATATAAATAAATCTAGTTACAATAACAACACATAATTTTCCGACGGCGTTGATGTCTTTTATTTGACGCAGTATTTTATTTATATATAATGACATATATTTGTATAAACTTGTGATTCAATCTTGTTTAATTAACAGATTCACATTGATCTCCGTCGGTTAATTCATTATCAAAAGGTCATGTTAATTAGTTAGTGGGATTTTGAAATAAGCTTCCGCCTGCGGGTTTGTTAGCTTCGAACATATTATGTGATTGATACTTGACGGAAGGCGTAGTGATTTAGGGCGTCACTTCGCTACTACGACTGTGACATGTGTTGTGGGATCGATGCCGACACGGAACAAGAAAATTGTGACATTCGCAAATAGTTGTTCTGATTTCCGTCCGTGTTATTTTGTAGAATCTGCAGGAAAAGGAAATACAGGAATAATTTCAAGTACGTACATATATTCAAAAAGTTTTGAGTAGTAGAGCCTCGCTTATTTCAGCATGAATGGGCCGGCTCGACCGGGGAAGTGAAATAGCAGTATTCTTACTGTTGGATTTCTTTTTGTGAGTGAGAGTGCCGGAGGCCCAATCAAACCCCTTGCCGCTCTTTCTCCTTCCCACTTCCTTTCCTAAAGGGTCGGCAACGCGCAATTGATGTCTCTGGTGTTGCAGGCGTCCATAGGCTACGGTGACCACTTACCATCAGGCGGACCGTATATGCTTGTATGCCACCTTAGTTGTATAAAAAAAATTATATAAGTACTTAAGTCCCTTGTAATAGCCATCCGAGTATATTGTAGACTACCTAGTGATGCTCAGTGCTGTTTTCAATAACACTTTGCTTGACCAGAGAATTCAAGCCGGCACCTCACGGTCGAAAGTTGTTATCTTGCTTACCCTTGCGCTACTGAACTAACTAGGAAGTCATTTAAAATTAAATATAGCTCAAATTGCTTTATTCAGCCATTTACTTCCAATCTCATTATTAAATAAGTATGATCAATTAAGTGCCTCTATTTATTTTTCAGACCCTTGAAACTGACCTTATAATTATTGTTCAAGAACTTATTCGACAAATATTGAACCCTTTACGATAACCTTATCAATACTGGTTTACCTATACAAGAGCGCTAACTTTAAACAACAAGTTTTAGAGGTTAAAGATACATATATAAGTAAGTCCGGTTACCTAGTTCTCACACGCGGTAACACACCCATACACAACGAATAAGTACTTACAAACCGACATAAGTTGATTACCGAAAGAGCAAAAGAGCATCTTTTCATAGTACGAACTAACATATTATATACATAGTTTCACGTCTATATGCACGAGGGGCAGGCAGATATGTATGCGCATATTGGCACTCAAATAGAAAATATGCTAGATAAAAAAGGATCGTTTTTATTTCGGTATGCGTACCTGTGGAATTCACGCAAGTAAAAGCGCGGGGAAAACTAGTTTTAAATATGGTATTGTAAAATATGGAGATTCGAAAATAGTAATAGTAACTTGCCAGCGGCCGGCGCGGCGCCGAGGTTGCCAAGATTTTAGTAATAATCTTAACTATTAAAACAATGTTTAAAATATATTTAATAACATGAATTTATCAGGAAGGAGCGTTCATTCTGATAGATGTAGAAGAACGCAGATTGCTGACAAAGGAATTTGTCATGAAATTAAAAGTATGATTGAAGTCGTGTAATGCATCCCAAATATAAACAGATTAAGCTTTCATTCTGATAGATGTTGAAGAACGCAGATTGCTGACAAAGGAATTTGTCATGAAATTAAAAGTATTATTGAAGTCGTGTTATGCATCCCAATTATATACAGATTAAATCAAATAACAATTTACTTTATCGTAAAAATCTTACGTCAATTATAGTCAACATTTACAAAAACATAAATATTAATAGAAGTATACAATTTCAGCCAGTTATAAACATATAAATTTCATAATATCTAACAACTGAGCTACAATATTGATTGTCCAATAACAAAAATTACATAAAAGCCATTTTCTGATCAGTCTAGACTATCAAATCGTGAGAAAATGATCTTCCTCTTCGATCACGACGCTAGGTATATTAGGCCATTCCCGGTAGTTATACGGCTAACGAAAGTTTGCTTGCAGTGACCACTTTCACTCCGATCAGCCAGTACTATCAGTTCTCGATAGTGCAAATCGACGTCAATTACTTAATGCTACAATTAGATTTATGTTCGTCTTGTGCCGTAAGTATGACGCATACACAAATGATGATCGTGTAGGTTCGGGCTCGAATATTTCTGATAACAACCTAAGAACATTTTAAATTTACTCATTATGACTTAAACTCAAAAGATTTATTATTTACTCCAAAGACTGATTTGAAGTGATCACTTCGCTAATATTAATGCATGTTGTGAGTTAGTTCTCACACAGATTTAGGTTGCGAAGCAATTATGAATGATAGTAACTAGATAACTAGTAACTTAAATCATATTCCATTTACATTATTCAAGTTCCAGCAAAGCAAGGGGTTTTCCTAAAAGAAGATTATTCTCACTAATACAATTATGGATAATGTAGTTTTAGATAAAGTAATGTACTTTATGTTAGACTATAAAACTAAGGTTGTAAACACTGATATGAGAGCCGATTCCCGTTTTTTAAACTATTCAAAAAATAATTCTGGTCTAGTCAGTAAACGTTAAGTGTGAACTGAAAAGCAATTTATGTTCACATTTGACGTTTATTTTAATTTAGGATAATACCAATTTACCAATACCATTTAATTGTCATATTTATGATACTGAGATTAGATCAGGACTTTATTTTAAACAGATTTCATTACGAGAATTGTCCCTTTTAATAAAATATGGCAGTCATAATATATCACGAAACTAAATATAATCATCATTATAATAAAATATATACTTCGTTTAAAAACACAATCAAGTATGTGTTTTTGAATACAGGCTTTTGTATTTACCGACAAAAATGATTAAGAAACGATTAAAATGAGTAGAACTTTAGTTCAGTATAATGTGCCGCTAGCAATGCAGTCACCTTTACCCCTCATTAAATCGTACTCGCATACAATACGCAATTATATAGCGCGCGTACAATATAATAGTAGAGACCTTAAACCGCAAACCTTACACAATTGAATTTAGATTTCCTCTTGAAACTTGATTCAAGGGGTAATCCCTTGGTGACCAATTGGATTCCTCGATCAAGACTTTCTACAAATTTAATCGTGGCTTATTTTCTTTGCGTCTTAGATAAACCCACTGTAATATATATAAATTGTACCTAATTTAAAGTTTGCGGTAATAGAATTATTATTTGTAATTTCTTTTTATTGCCCTTGGTAGTAGACGAGCATGTGGCTCACCTGATGGAAAGTGGTAACCGCTGCTCATAGACTTCAGCAAATGTCAGGACACAGCAAAGCCGCTGTCTACCGTGAAAGAACTCTCGTTAAACCTCGTTTAAAGAAGGACATATCATAGCGCTTGGGAAACACCGAAGCAGGCAGTTCATTCCAGAGCTTGCTCGTACGTAGGAAAAATAATCGCTGAAAGCGTACCGTCTTGGATTTGAACGGTTCCAGGTGATATGGATAAACCCTGCTTTGTTGTCGAGTGGAACGGTGATAGAAAGGGGCCGCTGGTACCAAATCAAACAGTTCTTCAGAGCACTCCTCGTGAAAGAGTCGGTAGAACACCCAGAGAGACCCAAAGTCTCTCCGTTGCTCCAACGACTCCAATCTATGCGTGAGATTGGGATCATCGACGATTCAAACTGCCCGTCTTTTTAGGGAGTCAAGTGGGTCGAGCTGGTATTTGAGGGCCCCTGCCCTGAGATGTGAGCAGTACTCCACGTGCGGCCGGACCTGTGCTTTGTAAAACACAAAATGTTGGCCTGGTGTGAAGTACCGCCTCGCCTTGTTTAGTACACCCACATTTCTGCTCACTAATTTAGCTTTGTCCTCCAAGTGACTCCCAAACTGGACTTTTTTCGAGATTTCCACGCCGAGGATCCCAATACTCTCAGAGATACGGAGAGTAACTCCTTGGAACTGTGGCGCCATGATAAAAGGGTCCTTCTTGGCAGTAAATGCGCACACTTGTGTCTTCGAGGGGTAGAACTGAACTAAGTTTTTTCTTCTTCTTTATTCTATTGTACTTATTGTGTATCGGATATACATCTTGAAGCTCTCTAGCTTTTGATTATCCAATCATGGATGAGGCGACATTTATTTTAAAATATATTACTACTGCATGTTTGCAAAGAATTTGTTAGCTAATATTATTATGGATGTTATAAATGTTCTTTTTCGATATTAGTCATCATCGTTATCTATTAACTGTTCTACTTCTGATCTCGCAAAAACGTGCTATGAATGCGATCTTTCTTTACATAATTACCACTAACTACTTATAATAATTATAATTTCAGCCACAGGGCTGAATACAGATATATACTATCCCACTGCTGAGAACAAGCCATTTTTCAGTGTGAGAAGTACTAGGCCGTAGTCCACCGTGCTGCCCCAGTGCGAATTGGTAGACTACACATATCTTCGAAATCATTATGGAGAACTCTAGGGGACGTTTCAAGAGTAATAATAAAACTTGTCTGTGTAATTTTGATTTCAGGGCTTATTTTAGATAAAAAAGATTGTAATGTATCCTTCAGATATTTAAAATATGTTGCGTTATTTAATAAGTAGGAGCAATTACAGGCTTATGATTATGAGACGCAAAGCTTGACGGTCTAAACGTATATTTATCTTATTAAGTGCGACATCGAAAAGGTAGCTTCAAGTTGTCGACGGACATTTAACATAAGATATATCTCGTCACTGATGAGTCATTACGCGCACCTGTACCATACTTATATTAATATTCCAGGTCATATATCGGATGTGGTGCCGTTCCATGAAATTATAATTATTTATTAACCTAATAAACATTATCAGAATTCTATATTTGCTAGTAAGTATTTAGACATTTTAAAACTTCGCTATGATATGGTATATTATTTTAATATATATCTTAAAATCGCTACACATATAATCTGATGCAATTGGTCGGCCAGTGTCAGCAAACTGCAATGCATGTTCCAAATAATAGTCTTGTACAAACGCTAAGCATAAATAAATCATTCAAACAACATCTTTAATTTGATAAAATCATGATTTATTTTATATACGATAGGACATTATTATACGAACTTTTGTGAGAACTACGAGTAATTGTATGGTCTGGCATATAAATTTAAATCTTCAGATCTAAACAATTGTTTTCAAAGAAAACTGGCATTTTTATTCATAAGCACTGTGTTTCGATGCGTTAGAGTTAGGCTTTGTACCGAACTCCTCTATTGCTTCATTACGTTAGTACATTGCTTGAAATATTAACTATATTATTAGATACATATATAGGTAGTGTGGTGTTTAAACTAAATACCCATCGTACTCTATCCTACATAAAGAACGTTAAGTGTTTACTTTTCCAGTAATTATGTACCACGTGAATGACGAATGTATGACGGAAAAGAACTATTAGAGCTGAGCCACATTTCGTGGTTTAATTTCTAATCCATGTCCACTGGTATTAAATAGGTGTAACTATTAACTAACCGTTTTAAAACTATGACATGTTGGTCGATGTTTTGATAATAATACTTAACTATTCAAGCTCTGAATGTGCCTCGCTCACTTACCGTTATAATGTGAATGCAATACCTTCACAAATTAATAAATGGAACCTCTGCAGGTTTATGCAACTTTTACAAGCTTACGCAAGTCTAGGAACTCTTGCTTTGTATATAGACTTCACATAAATACAAATGTAGAGAACGGAAAGCAAGTAAAAGGTCGAAGGGCAGGCCGTATCTCAATTTGATCAGTTTCATTACAACTTACAAACACTACCGGCCTGTAAGTTTTGCTTTGAGCGCTCTCATGAGTTACGTGACGCCCGCGCCTTTCATTGAAATGAGCACTGCGCAATATTTTAATGTTTTATAGGATAACTGAATTTGATTCCGTATGTAAGACATCAATATACTTAAAAAAAATACTTTGTAAATATCATCAACAGAATATTTTATACAACGTAAAGCAGAAAAATGAATTTAGAGCAAAACGCGTAGTCTACTGCTGATCTATGCTACAAAAAGATTTGTAGTCTTATGAATGTAAACTGAACCCTCTATACATTTATAGAACTACGTGTCCTTTTGCTGATAGTTGATACGAATTACGACCAGCAAATTTATAACTTTCGAAATCTATTTAGATGATATGCCTCGATGACATTATAATAAATTTCTATGTAAGGTCTTATTATAAGGAATTAGTTTTATACAAATACAGACAATAGTACAGAATAAAAAATTTGGTAGCATTATTTTATATGACAAAATTTAGTAATTCATACCATTATTAACATTCATTTTCTTAAAATTATATAACTACTTCGTCACTGTGTAATCGCATAAACATATTTAAATAAAATATTCATATCGTACATTAGTTGATTATGCTTAAGTAACAATATTTATGTATGGAAATTAATACACATATTTACGGAAACTGACCTTATTTTGTTCTCATCAACACAGATGGAACTCATCACTGTTATGAATCTATTACATGTATTTAAAGATGTCGCTGAGCCGGATTTTAAGGCTCGGAGGCCCTGGGCAACGTAGAACTAGAAAACTGAAAATGTTTTACCAGACAAACAAAATATAAGTCCTACCTCAGCTGCAAAGTAATTTCAGTGAACACCAATGTGTTGCCCTTCTTAGTGAAAGCGCGAGACTAAAAAGCTTCTCTGTAGTACCTACCTAGCCTAAATCCAGACCTGGGATATTTAATATTGTCTTCTGTTTACGCGAATATTATTAATTGGAATTAAACTACTATATACGGATTTTATCGCGTTGTTTATTTGTATACTATATTACTGGGATATACTGGGATATTTATTAAATAATTTCACTTTTCTGTTGTAATTCTGTACTTTTACGTCAATATAAAATAGATTATACTTATTAGTCTAAAGCACACGTAAGAACGTAATCTTTTTAAAAAAAAAACAAAATATATTTACAATCGGACAATAAAATAATTCTCAAACAACTGCTGGAACGCTAATAAACAAAATAATTTGTATTGTATTGTATTGTAAACATTAATTCACGCTTTATTGCTTTGGTTTTTTAAACTTGTTTTAGTGTTTAAAATGAAAAACTAAAACGTGGTCGAATAAAAATAATAACATGCACTAATAATCAGTTTTTCATACACCGTTTAAATTATTGAAATATAACTAGCAGTAATTCTAGTCATACGTTTACGCATATTTTACTCCTTAAAGGTAAACTACTGAGAACAGACTGTATTGAAACATATACTACTTTCATTTTTGTGTTGTTTGTTATTACACTTTCCTTGACGTTTCGATGTCTTATCAATAGCACTCCTTCAAATCTATATATTTGAAGCAAAAACGATGTAGACCTTTTTACGAAAATTGTGCGGACGGAGGAGTATGAAATTTGGCACAGCTAAAGTTTATATGGAGAAGGAGGGACGAAGCCTAATATTTTTATAAAGTATGCATTAGAAATACATTAAATTAATGAAAAAACACTACACGCACACAACCATGCATTTGACACACGCAGTCGAATCGCGTTCGTAGTATTTCGGCATTGTTCGTCTGACGTCGTACAATTCTTTGTGACTATGGTTACCTATACTTTATTTATATGTAATAAAGAAAAAGGAAAACAAAGTAGCAAGCTTAGGAAATTTGGTCGAATTCTGACCACTAGGCGACCGCTAGTAATAATAAATAATTCAAAAACTTGTCTAACAACGATAAGATCTGATTTTAGCAGTTTAATTTTGATGAAATATAGCTGTCAAACAGGCACACAGTAGTTATTACGACGTTTGACATATTCACTTACTAGATTTTTCCTTTAGCTTTGCTCGCATAAATATAGGTTAGGTTATTATCAGTATCTACTTTTTACCGGATTATAGGTACCTGTCCTTTTCTGTTCACCTGACAACGTGTATGCGAAATTTCATAATGATTGGTCGAGTAGTTAAGGCGTGAAAGCGTAACAAACAAACTCACATTCGCATTTATAATATTAGTTAATAAGTAATGTAGGCAATATTATATTCGTCAGCTTACTTTAAAATACCTGAACACATAACAATTGAGTAAGTATAGTTTGTGAGCTGTTTTCATCATCAAACTAATTTATATTTCAGGGGCGGGCCAATAAGCAATGCTGACAACTAACTTGTTACCAATAGATAATTATTAAAATGTAGCCCTATTAATTTAACAATGAAATCAGTTATAAAAGAAACATTAAATCATAGATTAAATCGTACAATTAATATTATTCTGCAATCAAACATCAACGCGTGCGTGAATACGAATGTAAATGAATACATATGAAATGCACTATTAACAAATCGGTGTTATGTCATGTTGCTTCGATGGATCCATCACTAGTACAGTCCAACTCACGACTATATACGTACAAGGTCTTCAACGCATCACTAACCCTTCATATTCGTATGCAGTTCTTTACTCAATACCAGATAGGCCGTCATGTCAGCTCGTTTGCGTTCTACGTTATATAAAAATAAATGATGTTCTAATATTACGTGACCAAACAAGAATTCACCAACCGACGCATAAAAGATCGTCTGACAAATGATGTAGACGTATAATCTAACATTTAGTAAATGGTTTAAATCTGCAACGATATCCATATGCTTCTCGTAACGCAAGCTTATATTATGGTTGTGACTATGATGATGTATTATTGGCTTGTGACGTAATAGAGATATAAAAGATTTTGTTACGCAGTACGCTCTTATATGAAGTGTACTCTAGTATTGACATCTGACCTGTAAATACTTATACGGCGACCTCATGAATCAATCTACCTAAATGAACGCATAATAGAACGATCTGTATGGTAGTTTCATTAATTCAGAGCTGATTAATTAATTACTTTTAACAACTAAAGGATACGCAAATGGGTTTATTGGTAAATAAAGTTTAAATAATTACACATTGAAGTCACCGAAACCAATGAATACACAAGGCTATATCATCAAATCAAATGTTTTACGGCTTCCTATTGATAGCCATATAAGGTAAGTGTTTCGTTAAGGAGGTATATATGGTTATTATTTGGGAAATAATATGTAGGTGTTAAGGCCCCAGTTGCGACGTAATCGAGGTGCGAATTGAATTGACCCTACCGAACTTACTAGATCCGAAGGCAAGCGGAAACAAGGCCAGCAGAGCTTACATAATATTTGAGATGAACCACAACAAGGCGATGACAAAAACTGATTTTTAACATTGACAATGAAAATCTATTCACGAATCGTTTCATAACACACAACATAAATAATAATATACTTAAATGTTATGCAACATGTGCAATCGATTTAGAGTTTCATTTTACATATGGTCGATTTCATTACATTTCAGCTATATCATACAAATAGCATGTGTAACATGATTTATTGGCTCATTATATCTCTTTTAATAGGCATCTAATGTAATATGGAACACGTAAGATTTAAGCTAGTGGTACAACAAATCCATCAAGTGTATCATGCGCTTGTTAAATATTGCTCATTTGACTACACCACTGACATTTAAACATTGACCAAAAATATTCTTATGTTGAAGTGTGAACAATATTTGTGTGTGTTGTTCATCTTCATACGAAACCGGTTCAACAAGAATCGTTAATGTTTATACTCGTAAGAAGTATATTTAGAAATGACTTTGTTTTGCCAATACGTTTTCTAATTACAATATTTTGAAATGTCACTATGACTAAATGTTTCGATATGTAATCGTCTACTAAGACAAGCACGCTTATTTGAAAAATGATATATGTAATAGTATATTTATAGTTTAATAAGATCTGTCATATTGTCACGAGTTGGACAGAAGCGCGTGCAGTGCGTTAGCATTATCTTTATCGTTAATAATAGCTACGTATGACCCGTGTGTGGCGCAACGCAGTCATACCGCGATGTCGCAAGCGCACCGCGCCAGTGACGGCGACGCTAAGTAGAAGAACCGATGTATTCAAACACAATCGTATTTTGTATTCTATTCACATATAAAAAGGGCTTCTTTAGAAGGTCACAAACAAAAAGCTCATAAACTCTTAACATCAATAACTTTTATTATCAATGAAAACATTACTAAATCTAATGATCATAAATAGCTTCTGTAATAAGGTTTTCACTTTCCAATTTACGTCAGTAAAAAATGGTACTTGTGCTATTAATTAATTAAACGGAATTGCAGCTTGTCATGTAAAGTATATGCATTGTTTTCATATAATATATGTAAGTAAGAACATATAAAAACTACACGCAATTTCGACGGGTCAAACACATCTATATCTGTATCTGCATGTGATCTTACACCTATTGTTGGGGGGGGTTTGTATATATGCTTTAATAGTTGCACTGCCTAGCTTGCTTTTTCTGCTCTTTAGCTTCACTGGATCAGCTGCTTGTTTAGTATAGATGCAAACCTGCTTTACTCGACTCTTCAAGACGGGTAAAGTGCTAATGGTCTTAGGGGAGAGCGCAACAGTCGTGTAGATCCCTAAGGCAAGTCTGGTGAGGAAGCCTTCACGTGGTTGCCCCCTGTTATTGGTCTAGTTCCCTCTGAAATAGACGTAACTAAAACCACCAGACGACCACTGCCTGGGATGGAGAGGTCATGTTCCGGCGGGTTCATCGTCGAACGACAGACGATGGATAGTAATGATCTCCCGCGTGTTTGTGCCGTGCGCGGGGACCCGTACGGAGGGATGAAGGAGTCCTGGGGGTTGAGTGGTGATGTGGCGATAGTGGTGCCGCTGATCTGCAACACGCCCCTTTGGTCCGGATTTCCTCTCACACGGGAGGTCGTAGTCTAACCAGCTGCGATCAATCGGCTGCGGTGTCCGCTCATGCGGCCGCCAGGTGAGTGTCCTTGGGTGAAGAGGTCTCCAGCCGGCAGTGCTCGTTTCCCACCTCAGTGGTTTGGGGTGGAGCAACTAGTGCTGTACGTCTCGGGGACAGCTCACTTGGGGGCGCTATACCTAGCTGGTAGCCCTGGTGCCTGAACAAGGCACCCCCAACGTTGAGGGCTCCATGGTGGGTGGGGAGCCAGCAGGTGAATAACTTGATAGACCAAAAATGGATTCTTTCACAAACATAACCAAGGGCTTGACCGATAAGGGCGAGCAACATAGGACCTCTGGACCCTTAGGGGGAGAGGTTATTGTTAGTGTAGGAGCTGCACGTGGGAGCACCTACATACCCAAGCTGCATGGCCGTGATGGCCCTAGTGGCCGTCCGAGCGTGAGCCAGGGGAGTGGTGCTCACACGGGTTCTAAGGGATGGAGAGGGGGTAACCCTGGAAAGGGCTACCAATACAGAGGGCGTGGCAGCCACAGAGGGGGTCAGATTCGCAGGGAATACCCAAAAGGGGATCCCAGCGCGACAACCTCGGGGAGTGGGTGTCAACCCTCCAAGATCGGGGAGGCAAGTAAGGAGCAGTCGAGCGAGGCACACCCCAAGGGGGAGCCAAACTCTGCTGCACACTCTGCAGACCATACCCGGGGCAGGAAGAGGCGCAGCGGGTGTGCCAACCGTAAGCGGCGTGAGCTGCAGCGGCAGGTGGCACTGGCACCCGATGCAGCCAATTCTAAAAGGGTCAGGGAAGCCAGCGACGATACCGTTGCTCAGGCAGGTGCAACCAAACGAGCCAAGACCCAAGGCGACTCCTACAGGGAGGCGCTGACGGGGGTGAAAATGGCCGTTGTTGCCGACAGCTTCCCTGACGTTCTGCTTGATGCAAAACAGGTGGAACTTGTAAGGGTGGCCATTTGGGACGAGCTAGAGGCCACGCCGGATCCTCTACCGGCCATTAGTGTTGGTGCACTGCTTGGAGGAGCTCTGCACCTGACTTGTGAGGGTGAGAGAGCCGCAGAGTGGCTTCGCGGCCTCAACGGCAAAACCGTTGGAAACATGAAGCTCAGAGTGGTCAGCGCCAAGGAGCTTCCAAGGCCAATAAAGATGGCCTGGAAGACCAGGAATACCTGGTGCCTAGATGCCTCCAGGGTGCTAACCATGCTGCAGCGCCTCAATCCCTCTCTGAGGACCTGCGAGTGGAAGGTGCTGGGCACGCAGGTTGAAGAGACGCACACCAGGCGCATCGTCCTGGTGGACAGAGTGTCGGCTGCGGTGATCAAGGCAGGCGGCTTCTGTCTCCATGCTGGCATGGACAAAAGCACGTTCAAAATCCTTGAGGACTTGAACGTGCAGAAGGTGTCAGCGGATGCCGGCGTGGGGGAGGGGGCCCCAGCTGCGACACAAGAGCCACAGGTGGGGGACGGGGAGGAGCCCGTGAACCCAGTGGTGCATGAACCAGATACGGCTCTCTACTCATCGTCGCCATGCACGTCTCCGAAGACCGACGACATAATCGGACACATTGACTGTCTTGATTTGTCGTCGCCGGAGGCTGCGGAGGCGCTGATGGAGGAAGGGAGTGAGGGAGAGCGGCCAGTAGTGCCTGCCACAATTGACGACACCATGTAGGCAGACCAAATGGCAGGACTAAGGTGCGTACAGATAAACCTTCATCACTGCATCGGGGCGATGGCCGTTTTGGCTCGCCACCTGCGGATGAAGGAATATGATATTGCCCTGATCCAGGAACCTTATGTTAAAGAGGGAAGGATTAGAGGTTTGGGTGGGACGGGAGGTGTTATTTTTCACAACTGTTCCACTAATGATATAAGGACATGTGTGTATGTCAGAAATGGCATAAATGCAATGCCTTTATACAATTTCTGTTCTAGGGATCTTACGACAGTTAAGATCGATGTGCGAGGGAGCGGAGGGCGGGATACTGTAATCCTGACCTCTGCATACCTCGACTATACGGACAAGGACGACTATCTAGACAGATAAAGGACCTTGTTGAATATGACAGCCGGGAGAACCTGGACATGATCCTGGGGTGCGATGCCAACGCACACCACACAGTCTGGGGGAGCACGGATGTGAATGTAAGAGGGGAGAAGCTACTGGAATATGTGGTAAGTACCTCTTTACAAATTCTAAATAAGGGAAACAGGCCAACGTTCGTTAACTGTAGGCGAGCGGAGGTAATTGACATCACGTTAGCTACCAACAGGGCTAGCACTAAGATTGTCGAGTGGCATGTGTCTGACGAGATAACCTTGTCAGATCATAATTACATATGCTTTAAGTACAGGACGCTGGTTCCAGCTCCTACAGCACGTAGAAGGAATCCTAGGAACACTGACTGGAACTCCTTTAGGAGTGACCTCAGAATAGATCTGGAGGATTCTAAGGGTAAGCTTAATTCTATACTAGATATAGAGTTTACAGCCGACAAATTGGTCCAGACAGTGAATACGGCCTGGACTAGTAACTGTCCTGAAAAGGAACTTAGGCCCAAGAGGGTACCGTGGTGGACGCCAGAGTTGGTCAAGCTGAGGTCAGAAGCCAGGCGAGCGTTCAACAATGCTAGGACCAGCAGGGACTATAGTGGTTACGCTCGCTGCTTGACCAACTACAACAAAGCTGTGCGAAAAGCCAAACGGAAGGCTTGGAGAGCCCACTGTGAAAACATTAGTACTATTCCTGAAGGAATGAGACTCTCCAAAGCAATCTCGACTGTCAGAGCACACCCATTGACATCCATTAAAGATAACAATGGGCAGCGAACCGGGTCTGGTAAGGAGACACTAGCAATTATGCTAAACACACACTTTCCAGACTGTAAGATAATAGAAAAGGAGCAGGAGGACCCGATCAGCCTGGTTGAACTAAGCTACCGTACAACCAAAGCAGATTGGGACACTGCAAGGAAGGTAGTGGATGAAGGGAAGATCGGATGGGCTTTAAATGGTTTTCAACCATTCAAGTCACCTGGTCCAGACATGGTTTACCCCATTATCCTACAACAGGGAGCTGCACTCTTGGTTCCGCATTTGTGCAGAATATACAGTGCCTGCATAGCTTTTGGATATATTCCAAAGATATGGAGGCGAGTTAAAGTCATCTACATACCGAAACCAGGCAAAGCTGACTACGAGGAAGCCAAGGCATACCGACCTATCAGTCTTGAGTCGTTCTTCCTGAAAGCCCTGGAGAAGTTAGTAGATAGACATGTCAGGGAGGGAGCATTAGGGAAATTCCCCCTCCACGGGCTACAATGTGCTTACCAGTCGGGCAAATCCACTGAGACGGCACTGCATTTTGTGGTAAACAAGGCAGAACATGCATTAGATAACCGGGAATTATGCATTGCTGCATTCCTGGATATTGAGGGAGCTTTCGATCGGACCACCTTTGATGCCATTAGTGTGGCATCGGCAAATCACGGCATAGAGCCAACCATTTGCAAGTGGATCGATTGTATGCTCAGGGGAAGAATTATTAGGTCTGAGTTGTTAGGGGATGAAATGATTGCAACGACCACCAAAGGCTGCCCTCAGGGTGGAGTACTCTCACCACTCTTATGATGCTTGGTGGTTAATTCACTCTTAGAACAACTCAACAAAGGTCCGTACTTAACGGTCGGATATGCGGATGACTTGGTGATACTCGTCAATGGAAAATTTCCGAGCACAGTATCCAGTCTCATGCAGAGGGCCCTGACTATGGTAGAAAAATGGTGCAGTAGCAACCATTTATCGATCAACCCAGGGAAAACTACTGTTGTGCCGTTTACTAGGAAGAGGGATCTGACAGGGTTGGAAACTCTATCCATGTATGGTACACAGCTAAAATGGTCCACGGAGGTGAAGTATCTAGGCATGACCCTGGATAGCACGCTAATGTGGAAACCTCATGTAGACAAAGCCATAGTGAAGGCCCAGCGGGTCTTCGCCATGATTCGTTCTACTTATGGGAAGACCTGGGGCCTGAAGCCCAAGGTCATCAAGTGGCTATACACGATAATGATAAGACCCATACTCACATATGGAAGCATTGTCTGGTGGCCAAGAACTAAACTAGCAACATGCAGGAAAGCGCTGTCTAAGGTGCAGCGATTGGCCTGCATGGCTATAACAGGGGCGTTCCCGTCTACGCCAACGGCTGCGTTAGAGATCCTGCTGGACCTAACGCCGCTACACATTGTTGTGGAGTTGGAGGCGTTGAAGGCGCTACATAGACTGTCTGTGCATGGGCTGTGGAGCGTCAACATGCCGGTAACTCGACACACAAAACTGGAGATTTCAAAGGATCTCAAAGTGATTATGAGCATGGGATGCGACAAAATGCAACCAATGCACATATTCAAAAAGAATTTTACAATAAAGGTCCCCACAAGGGAGGAATGGAGACAAGGTCTACAATCGCCTAACAAGGGTTGTCTCATCTGGTACACCGATGGTTCCAAAATGGAATCAGGATCAGTCGCTGGTATTTATGCCAACGACTGTAAGGTGAGCCAAAGCATGGGCAAATATACAACGGTCTTCCAGGCGGAAACCTATGCTATAATTGCCTGCGCGCAGGAGAATATCAACAAAAATGTCACTGACAAGACTGTTTATATTCTCAGTGACAGTCAAGCTGCTCTTAAGGCTCTGAACTCCTGTAGGGTGGATTCCGGACTAGTCCTGAACTGTGTTAAAGCCCTTAACAAACTTGGCAGGAAAAACACAGTCAGGCTTGTGTGGGTTCCGGGGCATGCAGGTGTGCAGGGTAATGAGGAGGCTGACGAATTGGCCAGGAAGGGCTCGGAGCAACTATTTGTTGGCCCCGAGCCATTTGTAGGACTCTCTGAGAGTACCGTCAAGGCAGCTATGAATGCACATGGCAATGATAAACACAGGCGGGAGTGGATGGCCCTTAGGGGTCTGGAACACTCCAAGAAATTCATTGCAAACAGAGCCACGGGCTTCACCCGGAAGTTCTGCGGGTACAACAAGGGCCAAATACGCCTGCTCACAGGAGCGTTTACTGGTCACTTTGGCACCAATGACTTCCTGTGCAGATTGAGTTTGACAAACAATTTGATCTGCAGAGCCTGTGGTGAGCGGGACGAGTCCATATTACACCTACTGTGTGAATGTGATGCGTTGGCTGAACTAAGGATGGGTCTGATGGGGTTGGCATATCCGAGCCCTGAGGACTTCAGGCTTCTCCCTCTGAAGTGTACGCTGCGATTGATGCAGTACATTCATAGGGAGATAGCTAAGGTATAGATCTCGGGGCCGACACAAAAGATCCCACTGGGTCGAAGTGTCGCCGGTCTGCACTGACTGGCCCCCGTAACAAGATAAGATAAGATACACCTATTGTTCGCCCACGTCTGATCGGGCTACGCCTTGCCAATTATGCTTCGATAGCTAAAGCATTGTTTTAGAGTCACTTAAAAATCACGTGAGCTCAGGAAATAATTACTATTGTCACAGTACTCATAGTAAATGTCAACAATGCTGGTGGTCGAACTCGACTAACTAACCTTGCTTAAATGACAACGGGATTCGTTAAATTTCGCAATCTTTGAACAATAGTCGTGAGCTTAGTCTTGAAAAATAGACATTGGAACGATACGAACAAATTAAAAACTAATTATAATTTTTTTATTAAATTTTTTAATTTTTTAATTCACGAATTAGTACTAATATTTATCAGAACACTAAACTTGTTAGAATTTGATAAACTTGTAAATGTTTCCACAGAGAAATAAATTAGCTAGTGTCTGCCTATAATAAATCTATAATTATTACCTATATTATTCTAAAGTCGTGGTCTCGTTTAAAAGGCTATTTCAATGCCTTTATGTTTTTATTATATTCCATGTGGCTTGCCAATGTTATGGTAGGCTAGCTGGCACAAAACCCGTTTGATGGCTAATTTTAAACATTTTTATAAAACAGCGCGGTGAATCCAAATAAAACCACGAGACGTTTGATATATGATTAAAATATCCTTGGAAGACTAGAATAGTGCAACAATCGAGGCCTTTGAATGACAAAATTTAGACTGTTTACGATCTATGTACATACACCACTAAACCTGTGACTCTGTCTGCAAGATATTGGGCGTAAAGTAACAGAGTAAAATGAAAACATATATTTGGCATTATTAAGATTACTAATACTGTTTGTGCAGAATGCTGTAGCAAGCTACATGAGTAAGCTAGCTCGGGATTATATGCGCATTTTTATCAAGGCACGGGTTACTTGCGCCGGAGGCTTGCATCAGTCGTTTACAATCATTCAGCCCGCGCAAGATGTTTAAGAGCCTAGAGTTAAGGCGATTTGAAGTAACTTATGTCATAAAAAGAAGCCATTTTCGTATTAACGATTTTCAATTCGTTATATTACAGACAATTGATACTGCATTATACGTACGGGCTACGTACATTTTTACAAATGAGATTATAGTACAACGCGCTTGGATAAAGACGCCTGCTACAAGTGATTAAACTGAATGGACGCGTTGATAGATTACAGATTAGTGTTGTGCACACACATGACTACCTTCGTGCTGACCTCAGGCCTCGTACAGAATGTCAGGGCGATTTGCTCATACGGACACAATCTCAGTAATACGAGCTCACTTCATGTCAATCAGCGAATTTAACCAATTAAAACGTATCTTTTTTAAATATGACTGATGAATTATGCAAACTGGGTTGCAACGTAAATAATTCTTCAGATTTTACCTAGTACTGTCTGAAAGTTATGTAGATTATCTCTATTGTTTATTGATTGAAATCTTCTATGATAACTATAGCTACGTTCATACATAATATACCAATGACACGAACCGTATTCTCTCCGTCTTATTATAGTCTTTCTAAATGATTTACATACATACATAGATTCATGCCCGTTCCCCAGAGGGGTCAGTAGAGACAACGGATTTACATTTGCTACGCTCTGACACACTTCTCTGGCTCATTCACTTTCATCACATTCCTCATACACGCTCACCGGTTTAAGGTGCTCTTAACCTGGCCTTGGTCCAGAACGTCTCCGATCTGATCAAGAAACGTTCGCTTAGGTCTTCCCCTTGTGACTGTTCCATTCACACTAATCTTATAAACTTTCTTAGTCAGTCTTTTCTCGTCCATTCTTTCTATATGCCTAAACCAGCTTAATATACTTTTCTATTCTAGTCACTATATCCACTTTCATGCCGCATCTCTCTCTAACCACACGATTCCTTGTTCTATCTTTCAGTAGTCTACAAATAAAATTCGTAAAGGACCTTACGTCGCTTTTAATTAGTACTGGTAATTGCACGTAGCTTCGCGTGAATTTCAAAAAGAACGCAAGCCAGAATTATAGTATACTGTTTTATTCCAGGCTATGACTATAACCTGGATTGTCAGTTTAATTCAATTGATTTTCCTTACTAATTGGTATAATTAATTTTTGTACGTATGTATATCAATGTAGCATGTATGTAGCATAATGTAAAGAGCAACGATAGCTCAGTGGGGAGACCAACAGACTGCAATGCAGAGGGTCTCGGGTTCGAACCCACGTCGCGCACCTCTGACTTTCGGGAGTTATATGACTTTTCGAAATTATGTGCGTATTGATTGACAATTATCGCCTGCTCCGTGCCTCGGAGAGCACGTTAAGCCGTCGGTCCCGGCTGCCATGAACATCTATGGCAGTCGTTATTGGGAAAGTCAGTACCCTCTAATATTCTGACACTGGTCTAGCCTTAGGGTATCGTTAGCCTTCGGGTTGCGGAGGTCAGGTGGCAGCCGCTCCGTGTAAAAACTGATATCCAGTCAAATCCGGTTAGACCAGGAAAGCCGACCCCAAGTGACTTGGGAATAATAAAGGCTAAGAGAGAAGTATATCAATGTAAAAGTATGTGAAGATGTTTGCTGGATTGAATGTTTGTAACTCTATCACGTGTAATTGTTGAATAGATTTGCATGAAATTTAATATACAGATAGACTTATGAAATGAAATTAACTATACAGATAGACTTATCACAACAATTACACGTGATAGAGTTACAGCCATTCAATCCTGCAAACATCTTTACATACTTTTATATTGATGTACATACGTACAACAATTAATAATACAAATTAGTAAGGAAAATCAATTGAATTAAACTTACATTCGTGATACCCACTCTAATCACTTATTCATGCAAAATTTCGCGATTTACGTCCGACGAAAATCGCAGTTATTAAATAGATCATTAAGAAATGAACAAACGAATGAATGTCAATCAAAGAAAATAGACATGTTGTATCATTATGAAAAGTAGACCTACCAATAAATAAAGTATGTAAGTACAACAGAGCAATTATATTTAGCCAAACATACATACGAGTGAAAGAAATAAATAGTATAATAATTGTTATCATAATTAGATATACGCATTAACATTATATAGAATATATATATATATATATATATATATACATGTCGTGTCACGGTGTTTGTGGTCGCACTACTCCGAAACGGCTCGACTGTTTTTATTGAAATTGTTAATGTATATATGGTAGGTATGAGAATAAGTCGTAAAGTATATTTCATACAGCTTAGAAATAATTTATATGGCAGAACAACGTACGGTCAGCTAGTATTACTATAATATACCAGAATGACCAAAAAGTATTGTTTTATACTGACATTAGTTCGTAATACCCATGCGCATACAGCGTTTTGTACCAATCTTTAAAATGTATTATTATAATTTGTATTTCTAACATGTGTAGTAATAAAGAATTATCTATCTTTCAAAATTTGTCTCAAGGTTTCTATGTTTAATATAACCACAAAACTTAAGTATGAAGTTTTAAATATACACGATCCATAAACGCATGAAAATAAAGACTTTTAATAGTCACCCTGCAGATTAAAAATATAGGCGCATCAATCGAAAGTCATGTTTAATTGCGTAGTTCGCAACAGCAATTATACAAAGCGGGAAAAAGTATTGCATCACATACATTTCATACTTAAACGCTTATCTACTAGCCAAAGGTGTGTCTGGTTTATATGGTAATATGCAATACATAACTACGTAGCCAAAGTAAGCAAAAGAAAAGCGTGAGGCTGTTTTCATGTTTTATTTGTAACCGTACGGAATATTCAATCTTATGCGATATCTTCAAATTGAAGTTTATGTAACGATGCATCGTATTGTTAGATCTCTGAAGGGTTTTGAACTCAAACCAATCGGCCGTTGTGGGGGCGTATCACGCCCTCATTTCGACTTCGACAGATGTTCCTAGACTGCTCCCACGTAAATAGGAGATGAATTACTGCTACCCTAGGCATAGGTATGTATACACATAGTATGTATGCTGTAGATAGAGACAGTTACAGCAGTGGTCACAGATAGCTAACTCAACCTATAACGATGAAATATATTACTATAGAATTAGCATTATAATACGCTATGAAACCATCATAAAGTTGAAGTGCCTTTTGTATTTATGCAAAATAATATGTTGACAATAATTATTGTGAAACTCATCTTTATCTTATTTCAGTTTCTCGTGTATTATATGCTTATCTATTTATTTTAAGTTTTATTTTTTTAATGTAATACCAAAACTAGAAACTAAATTACATTTCTGTTTACATTTGACGTTTATTAGACTAACTCAGAACTCTTTTTTGAACAGTTTTAATTAATAGAATTGGATTTCCGATGTTAAGCGACTATGTGGTTGACGCTGAAGCACGCTTGCACTAGAAGGTTCCTAAGGCCACTATTAATGTTTCACGTGTGGCGAGTACATGTTTAAGATTATCACTTAGTTAAAAACAGGTTTTATTAATCGTATTATTATAAGGATATACATATAATTAAGTAATCAGTGCCTTTTTATTTTTGTTTATATTTAGAATATTATATGTCTTTATAAACAAAAAGGTGTTTTATAATTCCCATGTTATTTTATCGTTTACGATATCAAACATGGTCAATGTCAAACAATTGTCTCTAGTTGACATTTGGCATTGTTCAAACAAACTTTCACAATTCTGTGTAGTTTAATAGCTCTACGATTACATTTAAGCTAGTTAGACTTTGTGTACTAGACAAAGATAAAATTGAATAATATTATGTCAATGAAGATATTATATTTTTTTAGTTTTAACCATTACTGGTTAAACAAACGCACAAAGGCTAGCTTGTATATTAGCTGACCAAGTGCGAGTAGGCCTCGTATATTGCTAATTCTGTGCCTTAGATTAAACGTAAAGAAAGTTATCGCATTCAATTCGTGCCTCTTAAACACCGACCCAATACCTAAGTCGGCTTACAAACGATGTAAAATATTTTTTATTGCTGAAAAGCTACTCAGACTACTCATTAGAGACATTTTTTTTCTCAGCCTGCTTTTGCTTTCTTTTTTAGGCCTCCCCTCTCAATCTCCACTGCTCTCGCTCCTGAGCAACGTCTTACCACCTTTCCATAAACTTTTCTATGTCGTCCCGCCATCTCCTTCGTGGTCTGCCCCATTGCCTACGGCCACCATCCGGTATCCACTCGTATCCATTAGAGACATTATTTTATTTTTATTATAACCTTTACATAACTGTCAATTCCAAGCATTAAAATTTTAATGCTTGGTTAATTTCGCATATAAAGTATTTGGTAGTAAATTTATAGAAATTTTCTTTGTGCATTTTATTTGTAAAGTGTGATACAATAATCTTGTGATACAAGAATTATACAGCACGAGTAACAGTTTTTAAATTTACAAAATAATATTTCTAATTGATATTTACATATATTACGTAATAAAAACAGTAACCGATGTTTTCTATTGTCTCTACCAATGCATGATTGTAACACAGTAATCTGGGATCGATTCATTTATCATTTAGTGATCATCATTCGGATAATTGAACAGTACTCAGTCAATAACGTGGGCATGTGTGCAAACCGATTTCCTCATCGCGATGCACGCAAATGCAGTTGCACGATGAGTTCCAATTCTTCAAATGTAGACCTAGGCTTGTTTACTAAAACTACGTTTACTATATTGTTTTACAATTTCTTTCGACGCTTTCTACCACGCATGTGCCGCAGCCTATTAGTCATATGCTACTGGCATATATAAGAATTATAAATTTGTATATTTTAATGTAGATCAGTTGATGCCGTGTTATGTACATACCACTAACCGGACACTTCCGCGACCCGAAAATAAAACAGGGAACCTTACAATAGTCCTTAGGTATAAGCGCAAATAACCTATGTATGACATTTACCAAATCAGCCCATAACGACCAAAGCGTCAAAAATAATTTTGTTCAGATATGTATGTCAAAAAGTTACACTTGTGAACATCAAAGTTCAATAGATGGGTTAGGTAGGCATTTCAATAACACGGCACAGAGCAATTGACAAATGTAATCGTTCAATCACTTGAGATACAAAATTATAATCTCTTCTCTCTAAGCCTTTATTATTCCCAAGTCACTTGGGGTCGGCTTTTCTGGTCTAACCGGATTTGACTGGATATCAGTTTTTACACGGAGCGGCTGCCACCTGACCTCCGCAACCCGAAGGCTAACGATACCCTAAGGCTAGACCAGTGTCAGGATATTAGAGGGTACTGACTTTCCCAATAACGACTGCCATAGATGTTCATGGCAGCCGGGATCAACGGCTTAACGTGCTCTCCGAGGCACGGAGCAGGCGATAATTGTCAATCAATACGCACATAATTTCGAAAAGTCATATAACTTCCGAAAGTCAGAGGTGCGCGACGTGGGTTCGAACCCGAGAGCCTCTGCATTGCAGTCTGTTGGTCTCCCCACTGAGCTATCGCTGCTCAATAATAATACATAAATAATACAAAATTATAATAAACTATCATAATTGGTGTTATTAAACACAAGCTTTCATCGTCCCTCCATGAACCATGCAAATGAATTGCGTCAGTGCCCGACTTACAGCGGGTGCGTTGCCCAAACCCGTGCTCTACGATTACGACCTCGTTCATACGACTGTATATACGATTGTTAGCACAATTAAGAGCTAAGATGTAAGAGCCACAGCCTCCAGAGAGCAAGGCTGCGCGACGCACGGATCTATAAGACTAACCTTCACTCTATCAGACCAATTGCGATTAAACATAATTAAACTTTTGTTCTAAAACAGTTCAGTTGTAATCGTGCGTACGAACAAACCATTCGTATTATTGCATTAGTCATTTTGCAATGTCATTATTTAAAACTTGTTTATCGATTAGTAAACAAACAAGTTAATAAAGAGAACTACTAATGTTTCATACCGACACCTAATTACGTATTTAGGTAAGCACGCGGTTGGCGCGCGCCGCGACGATGCTGCAACATGAGGACTCGGTTGGATGTAAACCAATTTGCAGGCAATTCAACCATTTTACTCGGAAACAATCAAGAAACACTCTACACGCTGTGTGTCGATCATGCCCAGACGAGTTATATGGTCAGGCGATCATTACTTTATTTGATTTATTGTAGAACAAATCGTCTAAATCTATCTATTACAATATTGTCTTTATATAACGCTATTCATGGTAATTGACATTTTCAATCAGGTACTAATATAATACATACTACATACCTAGCGTATTTTTTAGTATTTTAAGCAAGCTATTCAAATATTGTTCAAACAGTAACAAACAGTCCAGTTCAGTAAGTTCACAGTTCAAAAACATTACCGACACTTTGTTCTGGGATAAATATCTATAGCGTAGGATGTCTAGATAAGAATCTATTTTACATTTATCATGAAAATTTAAACATATTTAATTTTAAAACTACAAGAAATTATATAATTATGCCAACTATATTACAATCCCTCTAAAGCATTAGTTTAACGTTTTTAATATTAAAACCAGGGACATAATGTCTACATTGTCTACATAAGCCCGAAACAATTATGTTCTTACAAATATTTGTCCACGTCACGTTGACTAAAATTACTGCATGGACAGTGCAATGATTTAAGTCGTCACATCGCCACTACGTCGAGCCAAAGATACGAGACACAAAGCAGACCGTCTATATTCGGCTTGAACGTGGACAATCGAATTATAAACAAAGTAAAATATTAAAACTTTTGTTTTAATACATAATAAATATTGGCTACTATCCAGTAGTATGAAATTGACGATATTACCTATATCAAAATAATACACACAGCCTAGAAGCAATAAGACAGTATTACTGCAACTGCATAGTCGGCCGAAGGACTGTTGGTTGCGTGCTCTCATAATGTCTGTAATATGGTACCTAAACTGGGCAAGATATGAAAATGTCCAGCCCAGTTTTTGGAAAATATTTTTATAACTTATGAAGGTGATGGTGACACTTCAAAATAAATATTTATTTTAAACAATGTGTTTTATTTTATATTTAACGAACTTGATACTAAACTTCATAGAATAACGTTTTTTACTTAGTTTAGGCTAATCAAAATTAATATTGTTATTACAATATAAAATTATTTACGCCCAAGCCAGGGTCCCATACAAGGTGGTCGATCTCCTTTGTATGATCAACAAATAGTTGTTACGAGTCCACACACTAATCCTTTGTTCTAAAACTCCCTGCGATAGTTCAATTATTACTAGTGCACATATTACCTCATATAAATTTCAAAAACATAAATGTTACACTCAGTGCTATAAAGATTTTCAAGAAATCAAATTCGCCTAAGATATCCGATCCTCTTTTCCATAAATGCTGACTTTCTAAAACATAATTTGAAGGTCACGTATTGTACACTCATGTGTAATGGTTGTAATCAATTATATTCAACAGCAATAGTCTATCGACTGGTTTACAGCAAAGGCTAATCCAACAAAGAACGTCTGAGTTTGACCTAAACAGCAACACTGGTTAACTTCCAATTCATTGTATAGTAATAAGTGGGTCAAAGACTATAACATTTTGTTCATGCTGCTGAATGGTATTTAGTATGAGTGTGTGATGGTACAGCGTTTAACATCCTACACATAACACTAAGGCTCTATCCCGTGACTGAGATAATACTATAAAGTACCTACATTGCACCATCTATAGTTTTGGTAGAACCTGTGGGTAGAACGCTATTGTATGCAACTCTTTTGCGCACGATGTTATAGAATTTATAGCTCCATGCTGCTACTAAGAATTTCGTGACAGAACAACCTGAACACTTCTTAACAAGAACAATTTATAACGAGGCAGTAGGAAGAAACAGATCCATACATAATTAGCATAAAATTTTAAAAGGATTATTTTTCTGCTTGTACATGCGGTTGTGCACGCTTCAATCTTTGCCAAAAAATGTCTAAGCCTAGACTACATCTAACTTGTTTAAGTTAGATGTAGTTTTCAGAGAAATATTGAGGTTTATTCAAATAAGTTGACATAAAATATGTACATAGCGATTTAACAGTGCGTTAAGGTAAACAAAGGTAAGCAAAGGTTCACAGGTACGAAATCGCAGGCACAGCAAATTTTTCTAGCTAGCTAATATTCACAGTCATTATTTTATTGCATTATTAATGGTTAATATAAAAAAAATGTTTAATGTGAAGACATATGCAGTATCCGCTAAACTTCAACTCGATATAATTAATTTGTAGTCTCTACGAAAGAGCCATTTGAGATAGGTAAAAGTTTTTTTATGTGATGTTCAAGGTAAAATTATTCATAGGAGCCATCATCATATAGCCTTGTTCATTTGAATACAAAATTGAACACAACTGCAGGGTTCATAAGCTATTGATAAGGCCATTTCAATCTAATCATTTCAATCTGACATTAATCAATTACAGGCAGAACGGTTCCGTCTACATATTATTTTTTATTTTGTCATATGTAATATCAGCCCTGTATATAAACTGTTCCATTGCTGGGCCTCTTCTCAGTGTTAGAAAGGTTAGGCCATAGTCCACCACGCTGGCCCAGTGCGGGTTAGTAGACTTCACATATCTTCGAGACAATTATAGACACGCGGTGTTTTTATACTTAACCAATTTAATACGCACATAACTTTGAAAAGTCAGAATTCTTGGGACCGAACTCGAAATCTTAGCGTGGCAGTCTAACGGTCTCTCACTAGGTTATGCTGCTATATAATATGATTTCACCATTGAAGACACCATATTTAAACATTACCGTAGCATTTTGTTACACTACAAACTAGAAAATAATATTAACCAAACAAAGTTCAGTCTGACTACACAGCACCGGCTCATTTACTATATTTTATCAAACAACAAAGGTGTGTCAAACAACAAAGGTTTATTAATAATTATATAATTATTATTACGTAATAAATCGCAAATTTTTATGATGAAACGTTGTACCGCTAATTCTTCATGGCATTTGACCTTTATAGAGAGTTAGTTAGTTAGTTATTTTAATTAGTTGTTAATTAAAATATAAATGTTAAGATTAAAAAAGCTATTGTATTTTTACCAACTCTCGTGTCAATAAATCTATATATTAATACATGAAGCAAAAACTTTGTATTCCTTTTTACGAAAATTTCGCGGACGGACGGAGGTGTATGAATGGGGAACGCCCATCTGACGCTACGAGTGGACAAGAGGCTAGCGAAAAAAATACTTTCTAGTTGATTATAAGTCTATTGAAAAAAACGATAAAATAAGTCAATTGAAAAACGAGAAGTTCTTGCACAATATTGCCAGCTTCAAAAAAACATATATTTTTAACAAAATGCAATTATGATACAATTGCAATAATATTATTGTAATTGTATAATACGAAAACGCACGGTAGGTTGTTGTGCACATATTATGACTGTGCTTTGGTATACAGGTTGGGCAAGATACGAGTCCAATATATGCCCTTTTGAGCCTATTCTAGATGATTTGTTAATAGTATATGACAATGAAGAGAATATAGACGTTTAAAATAACAAATGTGTTGTTTTTTCATACCCTATAAAGTATAACTGGATAAAAATATATTACAAACACACCTCCTATCATAATTAAATAATAGAGCATTGAGAAAAGAGATTTTGATGTCCATTTGTGGCCTGAGACACTAAGGAGAATAGGCATAGCCCTTTGGCACAGTTAAAGTTTATATGGAGAAGGAGTGGCGAATCGTAATATTTTATAAAATATGCTATAGAAATACATTAAATTAATGAAAAATCACTACACGCACACAACCATGCATTTGATACAAGCAGTCGAATCGCGTTCGTAGTATTTCGGCATTGTTCGGTTGATGTCGTAGAATTCTTCGTAACTATGGTTAGGTATGTATGTGGTGTAGGTGACTAAATGAAATGTGATTATAAGGGTATAGTTATACAGACAATAAAACCTTAATAACGATCAAATTTAAAATTTAATTCAATTATGGTCGAATTTCGACCATATGGCGACCGCTAGTAACTATAAATAGGTATACGAGATGCAACGTGTATCAACTTCAGCCTCTCAACTCTATTTCGTTTTTATTCATATAACCAATGTGTCATACAACCATACCCGCCTGATGGCAAGCAGTTATTACAGCTCATGATCGCCTGCAGCGTTATCACACACAGTTTGTCACCCTCAAGAAAAAGATAAAGATAAAGAAATGCGAGAGCTAAACATGTAAGGCTTTAGAACTCTTAATCATAGGCTATCATTATAGCTTTTACGCCGATTGTCTGTAAGAAGACAAAGCAGCTCATTCAAACTAGTTTATTGTTATTTTTTTTATGGATTAGGGGGCAAACGAGCAGACGGATTGCCTGATGGTAAGCGATTACCGCCACCCACGGACACCCGCAACACCAGTTGTTAGCGTGTGAGTTACAAGTGCGTTGACGGCCGTCTTTTAGAAAGGAGTACGCTCTTTTCTTGAAGTGTTGAAGGTCGTATTGGTCCAGAAATAGACGCAGGCGACAACTCATTCCACAGTTTTGTTGTGCGTGGCAGAAAATTCCTGGAAAAACGCACAGTTGTGGACTGCCAACCATCTAAATGAAGGGAATGAAAATTCTGTCGCGTAGGACGATGGCGAAAAGAGGCTGCAGGGATCAGTCCAAACAGTTCCACGGAGCAGTCCCCATAGTACAAGGGATAGAAGATGCATAGCGAGGCCACACCTCTACGCAGCGCCAAGGGGTCAAAACTAACGCGAGCCGTCACCAAATTATTAGCATAAACTGGCTCTTCCACTTGTTACGTTAGAGTAATTAATAAGAAGGAATTACTGTTAGCTATTAGCAAAAGTATAGCGGCGTGGGGTAATTATACCGCTCAAACTACTTGTAGGACCACTGAGATATGTTTACCAAGTCTCGTGTCAATTTATTGAAACAGTAAAGAACTGTCACAGTAAGGAAAGAAAGGAGAACTCGTAGGCTTGCATGGACTTCTGGCCTGGCTACTATTGTTGTAAAGTGTTATAAATGTATGAGCCATAAAATATCTATACATTTACCTAAGTTACGGCAGTCGGTACCTCGCCCTGAAATTAGCCTCTTGTTTCACTAACGTCCGTTTTCAATATCCTATCTATCTGTTACTAGCGATAGGTTTTGACATTAGCTCCATACAAGATACGTCAAAAGTCTATCTCCAGTAAACAAATCCACAGATGGATAGGATATTGAAAACGGTCGTAAGTAATTAATAAAAAGTAAATAAGAAATCTGTTAATTGACGCTAATATATGTAGTTGTTCATATTATTTGTATGCCTTGCCAGGGATCACTTGAACTTTAAAATTTATGAGGTTTATTCATCATTATTTTTTATCTTAAAAATAATAATAGATGCTTGAAGATCCGCAATCAGTCAATAAACCTTTTTAAATGTCGAGGCCGTAAATATTTCGTCTATTTAAATGTGTAGCATCATATAAGTACGAACACATTTTGAATTTATTGCTTGACCAGCTTGTTGTTGACTCGCATAAAATTTATTTTTATTGCTTTTAAATAGATCTTAGTGTCTCCTAATCTACATCTTACTTAATTTAGTTCTCTAAGTAGCATATACCTACTCCCATTAATAATAGATGAAATAAAAAATCACTTAGAAGAAAAGCGGCATTTTAAGCTAAAACCAAGGAGATAAATAGTAATATAATTATATATCAATGAGTAACTCTACATTACTATATTTGTATATTAGTACATCGATCGAGGACGGTTGAGTAACTTCACTCTATGAATTTGGCTTTTGTAACAATGACAGAATCAACACGATCCTTATAGGGAATACCTACTGAATATGGAAACATTTACTTCCAAGTACGTATCTAAATTATTATCGTTCACTCATCACTAAAGTATATAATAATATAATACCCAGTTACAAATATCAAGTTATCTTAAACTACTTTTTGCTGGCGGCTTCGCTCCCGTAAAAGTAAATTAGGGTAGGTTATGATAGTAAACGAAACCGAGACCGCCAGGGCTTATTTCTAAAATGAAAGGCGCGGCTGGAGGTGCCCTTAGCCGGATTCACATTCAGACCACACGTAACCTTATTCTCTTTATAAATTGTACTCACAGGAAATACTACCTTTTGCCCACAATGATTAGATGTCAATTCACTCAATATGGCCTTATTAAGAAATTGGCAGTCACAAAATACATTATCCAAGCAGGCAGCAGAATGTGAAGTGATCCTAATGGGTTAAAAAAATAAATGCTTTAAATTAAATTAATCAAATAAACTAATAAGTCTCAAAGAGAGAGCCGTCTTCTTCTCTCTTAGCCTTTATTATTCCCAAGTCACTTGGGGTGGGCTTTTTCTGGTCTAACCGGATTTGACTGGATATCAGTTTTTACACGGAGCGGCTGCCACCTGATCTCCGCAACCCGAAGGCTAACGATACCCTAAGGCTAGACCAGTGTCATAATATAAGAGGGTACACACTTTCCCAAAAACGACTGCCATAGATGTTCATGGCAGCCGGGACCAACGGCTTAACGTGCTCTCCGAGGCACGGAGCAGGCGATAATTGTCAATTAATACGCACATAATTTCGAAAAGTCATATAACTTCCGAAAGTCAGAGGTGTGCGACGTGGGTTCGAATCCGAGACCCTCTGCATTGCAGTCTGTTGGTCTCCCCACTGAGCTATCGCTGCTCATATGTCTGCTCAAGTAAATTAACATTAAAATCACCACACACTACTATATGCCTATTACTAACACTCAAGCGTTTTAAAATATCCTCTATTACAGTTTCAAATACACTAAAGTCACTCTGCGGTGGTCGGTACACACAAATTATGACATGTTGCTCTAATTCCACACAGGATAATTCAACAGTGCGCTCGATAGAAAGATTTACTATATCTTTACGTTCTTTACATTTTAGATTGTTACATACATATCTAGTATAGTCATATATAGTATAGCCACCATGTATAGATTTCTTTCTTACAAACGCACTTACAATTGAATTATATTTGTTATTCAATATTAATTAATTAGTTTTTAACCAATGTTCCGTTATGCAACATATTTGAATGTTAAGTTGTTTAAAAAATAAATCTAATTCTAACTCCTTGCCGGATAGACCCTGAATATTCTGATGAATTAATCTAATACTGTGTCTCTGCCTATCCTTTGTCTCATCTATCAGTAAACTACTAGAAGTGTCAATATGAAAATTTGTAGTAGTAATACTACTATGTCCTAAATCCTTTATTACCCTTCTGGTACCTGAGTCGCTACATATATTAATTGCTAATAATTTAGCAAGTTGCTTTTTATAATAAAAAGATAGATACATTGTAACTTTAGTTAATAAAAATTTACTAATAAACTTATTAGTGTCAAAGAATAAACTATAATTGTTGTAACATGTACTGTTATAAAAAAGTAAATTAAGTTATTCAATGTTCTATTTTGTTCGTTTGTTAGTACATAGGAATATGGCAATGCACAAAGAATAAAGTTACACCCTACTTTATAATGTAATGATTCTATTACTTCTATCAAATGGATTGCCTTTTTTTTTAGAGACAGATAAGCTGTCACCATAAAAAAATATGACTGTTGACTCTACATTTAATTTTGTAGTTCTTATCTTATCAATTAAAGAACTTAACCCAGCCCCGGTGATAAAAAGCTCTCGGTGATAGAAAGCTTTCTTGTGGTGAAATTCTTTTTAAATCGCTTAATTTGTTTTTCAGTTAAATCCTTACAAACAAACATACAAACAAACAAAAAATCAAATCAGTCCTCTTTATAAAATTAGTATAGATACCTTAGGTTGATTCTATTTCAATCATAACTAACATCCAATTTTGGTTTAAATTAAAATGTATTAAAATTTTACATAATAACAAGTTTCCCATGAACACATAATAGTTTAGCATTTATCACTAATTTGAGTTGTTTAATTTCGGTTTGTGGCAATTTTCCATTTTAATAACGATTAGGCATGGACCACAAAAAGATAGTTGAAAGACGGATTGGAATTCAAGTTTACTTGCATAATAGTAATCAAACGTCAGTTTAAACTTCGCGCAAAAAGCTTGCGTACCATTGTAGGCCTCTTATTAATTAAGCCATCCATCCATTTTAGGTATTGTTAGGTGTAGCAATACACAACATTCTTAATGGATAATACATTGACCAAGAAAGTACCTATATACGGTAAATACGAATAGCACAGTCGAAAAGAACTTGGCTGAATGTAGGTACTTTTACCACATCATAGGCGTACCTGACGCGTTAACAGATCGTGGGTAGGGAATAAAGCTATCCTATACGACAAGCGTGTACAAAAAGGAGTTTGTGTTAGCAGAAATGCGTAGGCTTTACCTTCCTCCAACCAACAGGTGTTAGTCTATGTACATACTACACAATATACATTCATATCTTATTTTTAGCAGTGTCTCATCAGTCATTGAAAACTAACGGTGATGGTGCATAGCGAGCACAGTTGCTTTGTATAAGAATCATTACTGCTATACATAATACGATGAATAAAAAAAACTTTACTACTTACACTACTTCATATTAATCTTTGCACAACATTGTATACAGTAATTGGATTCTCGTCAATATTTAATATAATTATATACCCAACAAGCATTATTTTACTTATTTACCGCACACAGCGACACCCGTAAGAAGACTATAACTAGCGACATTGCATAATTAAAATAAATATAGAATTAATCCGGCTGTAAATTAAATTACTTAAATATTACTAAACATAACTTGGCTACAGCATATTCTTCATTGAGTACAAACTACTGATCAGGAGTTTACCAAACCCACCAAATTTGAATTTATTAAGGAAATAATAACATTAGTCTGCCAAAATAAATATAACATTAACTTTTTTGTCGTCTGTAGATTAAGTCTTATGTGTCCATACGATTAGTAATTCTAATTGAATATAACTAAGTATACAGTTGCAAATTTGCAAAGCTTACAGATTGGTAAGAGATAGACCATTATTTTACTTACCAGGTATAGCCATTCCCAGTTCGAGATACTCCTTCACAGAAGGGCTGAGGAAGGATGTTGGCGCCGGAGCGACTGGGGGCTCGGGTTCGGGCGCATCGAGTGCTTGTGCGGGCTCCCGAGCAACGGCGGCACTTTCAGCGCGCACGCGCTTCACACGACCACCATCTTCAGAGCCGCCTGGTGACAATAACCCACATAGGATGATACATAACACAATTACTGAAACTCTACAATCTATAAATATAAGATAATATCCTCCTCTATCACCCAAACCTACTATTGGTCATAACTAGCAGACCACCTTTATAAAGATTGTCACGATATAACGAATAGACATGCAGTCTGTGTGTGATATATTTAAAAATTAAACGAAACAAATCATTACACCTCAGAACCTAATGTAGAAAGTATCTTCCGAATTTTTTCTATATGCACTCTAAGGAGTCCAACAAGACCTTGAAAAATATAACTGCAGTTAATGAGTTAGCTCTGTCGACCGTTCCATAAGCACTTTTAATTATTCACTACAACTTAGAAGTGTGTGATCGTCGTTAGATCAGAATATCGTTAGGTAGATTGTTCTTCGGTTCTTCATTGCGTCTTTAAGATCCTAAATGTTAAATATTTATCGAAGTGTCTGCAGACTTTTTAATGGACGGTAGAATAATAAGGGACATTAATAATTATTCTTAAGAGTGAGGCAACTCGTAAAGCACGCTAATTATAAAATGTTTTGTTGAGTAACATACCCAGTGAGTGAAAACAATAGTATTTCTACATCGCAGCTTATAAATCGTTAGTTTTCATCTGCATTTTAATGTCAATTTGAGCTGTGACCTGTGGTTTAAATCGATTTTCATAAGATATATAGATAAGTAATTTGCATTAATCATGTACCTTTAAGTACGTTTAATTATAAAATCACAGCAATCACCAAATAATAAACATATTAAAAAACAAGAACATGTAATAAATATATATTTTGAAGAATGTGTATAATCTAAGAAGTTTTAGTGTAATCATCATTACACCTAAACTTCTTAGATTAGTGTAATTGGTAATGTATATAACCGTTTTAATTGAATTAATAAAATTAAGGTTAGTAAGGTACCTAACGCCACTTCCATTTTTCATAAATTTAAGAGCGCTGTTGAAGTAAATAAAATAAACACGAATAAGTAAAATAAAAATATGATTCTTCTTTATACTTACCGGTAAACACCAGACACGACAACAACACCGAATAAAACAAAACAAAAACCATGTTCGCATACATTTTGAGTTTTATAGCAACCGTTTAATACAAGTTCAATCACCAAAACATATGTAAACGCATGTTTAACTCAGCTGTGTCACAATCGAAAAGGCTTCAGTCGGCATTGGAGTAGTTTGAAGGTCTCACAAAAGGATTGATTAATTTCGTAATTCTGCTTATGGCTTTACTCTTGGTTGATTAATAACCGCGCCGGACGCGACTTTAAGTGCGGCTTTATGTATTCTTCATAGCGGTACCACTCCGACGTGCGCTGTCGAAGGCAGCCGAGCGCGCAATGTTCATGCAACTCGCATAACACGAAGATTCTATACTAAAACCCGAAATTGACCTCTAAACTTCCTCAACGGCTGTATCACAATCATGCAATGAGGGTTACAAGAGCTTAAAGATCGTTTTGTTGACGTTTGAATATATAAATTTAATATCAATTAATATTGCTTGCAAAATACAAAAGAGTAACAAAAATTATGACTCATGACCCACTCTGAAACTGAAAACTCTACAACTATTTCAGCGACCAGGATAGCACGGGCATTATAAATTGCTTTAGATGCTTTAGACATCGGCTATCGATAGTATCAGATAATAGATTCTTAATAGATTCTACCAAATTCCATAAGTTGAAATTCCCACATTTCAAATATATTAATACACAAAGCTTTCAAATTAAGTTTCTTGATTTCGTCACTAAGTTATGACACTTATGACCTTAAAAATCAAGTGTTCGTTATCAGGAGAATGAAAACACAAATAGTATTCTGACTTGGAAGGTTTTATAAAAAAATATATGTACATAACACAAATTACATATTACATTACATAACCGTGCCTAGGACATTCAATTCTTATTAACGTTAATGTTGTTTTACTAGCCATATAGTCGAAAGATATTGCCTCTATACAAGCCTAGAGTATTTATACTGAATGGTCAGTTCAAGACGCACAACTAAATGGACCATTACCTACAATTGTTCCACGTTCGACTATTTTTTAGTCTGTGCTGGAGCATGGTAACTTTAAATACAAAACAAAGCAAGCAAGACTGGGATAACCACTTGGTAAAAGTGGACTGGGTACTCAATAATACTATCTAGCTGCAGTAGCTGCCCGCGGGCAGGACTCTGTCGTTGAGAAATAAAAACTATATCTTATAGAAAATATGATCAAGTAATACCTACGCGAAGATACATAATGAGGCTTTTTATAATAAAGCTGAAACAGAAACAAATGAACTATACTATGAAGTTAAAAGTAGAATTTGAAGAATACATACACACAGAAACACGATAGAAAGTACCTTCAGGTAGTAACCTATCATACTAATATTATGAACTTGACGAGTTACTGAACGGGATCTCATTAGATGTGCATAGCACTAGCCAACCGTGAGAATTGAAGAAGAACGGGAATACCAGCTTATAGTGTGGTTGACAATGATGAATAGTTTGTATGTAATTATGATAATCTTATGAACAACCAGTTGGCCAATTCTCGTAATAAAATCTGTTCAAAATAGAATGCCGATCTAGTCTCATAAATATAACGAAAGGTATTCCTAAATTAAAATAAATGTAGGTATATGTAATGTGAACATAATATGCATTTCAATTCACTTTTGACATGCGATCGTATCGAACTCTATTTTAAACCTATTTTATTATTATATGAGAATTGGCTTTATGTTCTCTTGTATGGCTCGGAAAATATTCATTTTGTGCTAGATAACTTGCTTATTAAAGAAGGTAGGCGCACAGTACCTACAGTAACCACAAACAGCATGAAACTGGTGACTGATGTTTCATTGCAAACAAATACAATCAATAAAAATAATAAGTTAAAGGGAACTGTCCATTATTGGCTTAGCGTGAATATAAAGAACTGAATTCATAAAAAAAAGTAATATTTTATGTGATGAACAGAAAGGCTTTCGACAACATAGGACAACTAATATGGCTATATATGACTTTTTATACAATGTTATTTACAATATTGATAAACGAAATCCAGTCTGTGGTATATTCTGTGACATGACCCAGGTATTTGACCACGTACACTATACTACATTATTAAAAAAGTTGGAAGCTTATGGTATAAGAGGCAATGTCCTTAATTTAATTGAATCATATTTAACACATAGGTATCAAATTACTGAAATTAGACAAGAAGAAAGAAGAGATTTATCGATCATCAGGTCGTGAAGTAGAATATGGGGTACCGCAGGGAAGCGTTTTAGGACCATTTCTCTTTATTTTATACATTAATGACTTGCCTAAATGCATTGAGGAACCAGTGACACTATTCGCGGACGACAGTACTTTGTCAACACCTTGTAAAAGTGTAGAGACGTATGAGATTGATAATAATAATAATAATAATAATAATTTATTTATTTGCATAAACACATGTGTACATACAATAAACAATCGCATGCAAGATATACAGTGGGATAAAGTTCTCGACATGTTTGCCATGTACAATGGCGTGCAAATATAAATCAATCCAAATGTGTATTCATTAATGTCAATCTATAAAGTAATGTTTACAAATGTCAAGGTAATAATAATATAAAATTGTATTAAAATAATTAATCAAATATAGTCGTATTCAATCTTAATATTATGTCAACTGATCATTATAATGTACCTAGTCAATTATGTCAAATCAAATGTATCATTTAAAAAGTCGTTGACATTATAATAGGCCTTTTCAACAAGAAATGATTTTAATTTTTGCTTAAATGCGTCAGTTCTTAAATCTTTCCAACTACTGGGCAACTTATTATAAATAACTGGAGCCATGCAAATAACACTTTTGCGCACAAGTGTAGTCTTAGATTTATGCAGACAAAGTTTATCTTTATTGCGTCGATTTCGGGGGAACATATCTGCCATACGCGGAAATAAATTTGGATTAGTTCTGACAAATAAAGCTGTTTCTAATATATAAAGTGACGGTAGTGTTAGAATTTTGTAGCGTATAAAATACGGCTTACAGGAATCTCTAATGTCCAGTCTAAACATTGACCTTAAGCATCGTTTTTGAGCTTTAAAGGCAATATCCTTGTCAGTCGAATTGCCCCAAAAAATCACTCCATATCTTAAAATAGATTCAGTTAGTCCATAATACGCCGTTAGCAGAGCATCTGTATTAAGGGTCCACGACAGCGTGTATAAGGCGAATGCACTGCTACTAATTTTTTTGCAAACTGTCTCAATATGAGCCTTCCAGTTTAAATTACGGTCAATTATTAAACCTAAAAACTTTGTCATATTAACCGGGTCTATCGAATTATTATTATATTTAATGTCAAATGTAGGAAATGTCAATGCACGTTGGCCAAAATGTATAATTACTGTTTTATTTATATTAATTTTTAAATTATTGTTGTCCAGCCATTTAATTGATTTATTTAAGGTATTATTTACATCTTCTTCATACAAATCTCGATGATGACAAGGTATAGTGATCGTACTGTCGTCTGCAAATAGTGTCATAGGATGATCAATAGATTTTGGAAAATCATTTATGTAAAGCGTAAACAGAGAAGGTCCTAGTACGCTTCCTTGCGGTACACCGTAGATGACAGTACGTTCTTCGGATAGGAATATTTCCTCTCGTTTTGTGTCACCATTTATCCTACCGATTTCCGTGATTTGTTTTCTACCGTGTAAGTAAGACTGTAAGAGTTTTAAGATATTGCCGCGAATTCCATACTTCTCAAGCTTTTCTAGAAGTATATCATGCTGTACATAATCGAATGCCTGCGACATATCACAAAAAATAGCGCACACTGGATTAGTTCGATCTAAATTACTCATAACTATGTATAAAAAATCGTAGATTGCCATATTTATGGTTTTGTGTTTTCTAAATCCCTTTTGTTCGTTACAAAGTATGCTATGTTTTTCTATGTACCTATTTAGTTCTTTATAAATATATGATTCAAATATTTTGGCAAATATTGAAATTAAAGAAATTGGTCTATAATTTTCTTTTGATTCTTTATCAGATTTTTTGTGTAATGGTTTTATTATATTAATAATGCTTTAAAATCAGCTATCCAATGGATGCAAGGAAATAATTTAAAAATAAACCTAAATAAAACGATGGCTATACATTTTACGCAACGGCTACCTAGAATGAACCTCAACATACATTACCGCAATGAAAACATAGAAGAAGTTAACTCAACAAAATTTCTTGGTCTCCAGATTGATAAAAACCTTAACTGGAAAACACATATTGAAATGTTAGGTAAAAAACTTAGTATATCTGCATACGCTTTACACACACTTTCATTCACATTATATATACGGATGCTCTACTTACAGCGTACTACGGTTTGGTAGAAACTCATCTACGCTATGGGCTAATATTTTGGGGTAACTCGACGGAAAAAGAATCAGCATTCAAATCTCAAAAAAGATGTTTACGGGCGATGTTTAGACTTGAGAGGACAGATAGCTGCGTGCCCTATTTCAAAATTATACAAAATGTTAACTTTACGATGCTTGTACATATTAGAAGTAGCTGTGATTGTTAAGTCGAACCCGCATTACTATAAGCGTCGAGCCGACGAATTTCCACGCAATAGACGCGACAATAGTCAACTTTGTCTCCAATCTGCTAAGACGACCCTGATGCGCAAAAGTGTGTACTGCATGGCACCAATTATTTATAACAAAGTACCAAAAAGTTGGAAGGGACTGCCTCAATCTATGTTTAAAAATAAACTTCGCACTTTTTTGACCGCCAAAGCATATTATAGCGTGACTGAGTTCCTAAATGAAAAATAATTTGTATTGACATAATTAAATTTACTTAGACCTGTATAATAATGCTGATTAATCTTATAATTTAAATATAAATTAATTAAATTTAAATAATTTGGACAAGAAAATAATATATTGTAACATGTATCTTTTATTATTTTTTATAATTTTATAATCTAATTATTTTGCACGTCATACTGTGACAAACATGTCTGCACTTAATTTATTTTGTCATCTTGTATGTATGCACTTTCTTTGTATGTACACACACATGTTTATGCAAATAAAGCTTATCTTATCTTATCTTATCTTACTGTCCATTCCAAGCCAAAATCCTCATACAAAGTGGACAGTTCCCTTTGTTGATATCAATCTACTGTACACACACGTTTATTTAAATCTTTATAACAACACTTGCGCTGCACGCTGTCTACTTATTTAACAAGGATGTTCATTGTAACGTTAGTTGCCTACCTGTCTGCTTATACCCAGCATTAGCGTAAGGGAGCCAATGACGCCTCTTCATGACGCCTCCACATTAAGCAAGATGTGTACCTTAACTTGTTGCACTCTCGGCGTTGAGTATGCACTGACTGAATTACAAAATTTCTGTTAATTACCTAGCTATTAATTTTTACAACGAAATTCTGATTTGTTATGCATTCTCTCCTTTTTTGTTTTGACCGATGTATTTAAGCTATACCTTTATTAGATTACTCTATTTGCATAAATTATATTTAATAATTTAAGCCCTGTATGTAAAACACCCACTGCTCAGCGCAGATACCACGCTGGCCCAGTGTGCATTATGAAGAACTCACAGACATGCTGATTTCCTCACGATGTTTTCCACCGTTAAAGCGAACGGTAATTAACTATTTAATACGAAAAGTCAGAGGCACCTTGGGTTTGAATTCAAAATCTCTGCGTGACAGTCCAACTGTCCAACTGCCCCGTACTAGGTTATCACTGTTGTAGAAATTAATTAAACATTTACATACAAGCCTACTGTATTTCTCCATAAGAAAATGGCTAGATGCCATTTATACGTGAACCATATAGTTAAATAAAATTGGCCAACCACATCGTGTAGGATACTGTAGCCACCGCACGTAAACCATACCTTGAACCACACACGCACGACACCACAAGACCAATGGTTTCCATTTGCGCGGGTAACGGCTCGCTCCGACGTTAGCGCCGCGCACGGAGTTAGTATAAACTAAACTCATTTCTGATTCGTCGAATGTAAAACTCGTTATTGGTTACATTTCTGTATAAATATTTTATATTTTTTTATTGGATGACGCTACATTTGGTGTACTATAAATATATATTCTGAAATCTGGAGTCTACGTGTTATTATACCCGTCACTATCCACAACCTCCATAATACTATTGAGCGACGTAATCTATTTGTGTTTTTGTAACAATACTTTAAACCTTAGTTAAAATATGTAAACCTTAGTTTACCCGTTACACTCAAATTTTTATGTGCGCAATACATCTAGGTTTTGTGTAATTTTAACTTGACCACATGGTCAAGTCATATGTCATTTATTTATTCTCAAAATACTGCACATAGTGCGAGGTCGTACATAGTTGTTACAATAATTAGTATAGGTGTTCTTTGCGTCCGTTGTTTGAACGTTTGTAAAATGCACCTTGACACAAGAATAAAGACTACTGCGGGCCTTGTCTATTTTTAAAAAGCGACAATACTTATGAACTTCCTTTTATTGTGAATTTATTAACAGGAACTGAATTTAGATTTATTTTAATTGCTAGGTTCTGGCAAATTGCTCCGAAGATACCTACAGAAATAGTGCAAAGCAGTAAGAAAATAAATTTCCCTTTATAAGAACGTTACAGAATTAATTATGTAAGTACATAAGTGTTGTGCCGTAAATGCACATTATCTTCCCAACAGAATTTAAATAGATTTTATAGAAACGTTTTGCCGCCTCAATATACCAACCATAGCATCGTTCTGAAAAGCGATTAAATCGCTAAAATTAATTACATCAAAATTTTAAAAAGCGACTGCTTACATGTACTTACTTTTGCTAGCCATATCGAGGTTAGAATGGCAACTAAAACGAGGGATGTACCCACAGAGTACATTATATATACAGGTAGATGTACCTTTCTATATAAAGCTGTATCAAAAATACGACATAGATTACAGAAAAGTGACTGGGTCGCTGACACCAATAGTATGCTTTTACTAGCTACCTACATTAAGGATCTCAAAAGTCATTAAAATCGTTGATACTTACTAACATTATGCTTTCACTTATAGTAGGTGAAACCATAATATCAAGGTTGCCAAAATAATAAATCATGGCGTGTATTTGTATAGAAATATCAAACTCACTTTTAGCTCAAAGGGCCATGAGTTATCATTGGCCTTGAATAAAACCTAAACTACATTTAAAGGGTGTTCCCGGACCAAAAACTATGTATTATCATAAACAAATGGATGTTCCACAATTACAGATTAGTGTTGCAAGAAACAAGCTGTATAATCAGCAAAAATATTGCGCGAGTCTTATTACTCGGACACTGCATAACCGGGCTGGCAACATTGCATCCGCTACCAAAGTGAAGCTAGTACGTTATGTTTGACAGAAACATTGGTTCGAATTTGTCGTTTGACCGCTTGTGGCGTTTGTTGACCGCGGCGCGGAAATACACATTTTCATAGCAATTTCGCCATTCGTAAACAACGTAATTGTTTAGTTATTATTATTTAAATCCTCCAATTCGATATATTTCATCTTATAATGATAATAAACATCTAACAAATAAATACGTTTGTTTTGATAACTTGAATCAGCCATCACAATGGTTGACAAAAACAAAAAATTCTGTCCAAATTGCAGTCAGCTTTATACCATTAATCGTAAGTACTTAAATCCTTTGCTTTACATATTAACTATAATGTTTATCCTTCATGTTTCATAATCGATGAATAATAACAAATTATTTCTTATGTCTACCTACATCATTACTTTATAATTGTTTTGTTAGAAGTTCTTTGGAGTACTGCAGTATAGTATGGCGTCCACATTTTTCTGTTCACAGTCTCCGAATAGAACGTATACAGAAACGTTTCATGTGGCATTTAATAAATACATCCAGAAATAAAAACGAAATAAAAACGCTTTCCTACTTTGAAAAACTAAAGTACTTTAAAATGGATTCACTTGAAAAACGTAGGAAAGTACTTGACTTGATATTTTTGTTTAAAGTTTTGAATCATCAAATAGACTGTCCGATGCTTCTCAGTAAAATCAAACTTCGTGTTCCATCGCGATATCCCAGATCCACAATTACACCTTTCCACCCACCATTGAGAAAAACCGTCTTAGGCGCAAATTCTCCAATCTGCCGTTTGATTAGGATGGCAAATGAATACAGCAGCTCGCTGGATATATTCAATATTTCTTTGTCACGATTTCGTCGAATTCTTAAAAAAAATATTAATAACTAGTTTAAATTAGTACTAATAAAAACTTATAAAATATTACCTGTCTAGTCCTTAATTTAGATGTCTATATAATTAAAATAATAAGTTAGTTCTGTCTTAGTTTTAGTTTAGTTTTTATGTATTGTAAAACAAATATAATTTGTAAAAGTTGTGTTTGCTTCAACGTGGTTGTGCATTAGCTTATAATCCTTATGTATGTCATTAGATTAAGTAATAATGTAATAACTGTAAGCAATCCTTAAATAAATAAAAAAAAAAAAAACTCGGTTCCTATGCCTTGATAATACTGGCTAATGATATGTAAGCAAAATTTAATAACGCAGTGATAATGAGTTTACAAATTTGTTATGTAGTTCACGAGTACTAAACAAATTCGTGAAGATCAAAAGCATATATTTATTTTACATTATGTTAAATTGCATCATCAGCATAATAACATTATAAATAAGTAGGCAATAATTATCATAATAATTTAACTATGTACTTGCAGATGCAGTGCTCTGATAGGAAGTTGCCCAAATTTTAAATGTGTTACTTTTAGAATTGGATATGTATAGGACCTTTAATTTTCAATTTTATTTGCTTTACTAATGTTGGCTGTCTGACCATTGAAATGTATGCCCTTAATCTGTCAAGTCTTAGAAAACCAGACATAAAGAGTATTATGTCTGGCCACCAATGTGTCGTCAATAGGTTAATAATTATTATACTATGATCAAATGACTAAAGCAAGGTTTATAGCAAACATTTGTTTAGCTGAAATTGCCTGGAGTTAATACTATTAAGTAGAATATTTAACTTTAAAGACATTTTGTTTTGTTTGGTTACTGCATAGTTATGACCAATTGAAAGATTCTTATTTTCTAAATCATCCTTTAATACATGTCTTGAAAATTATAGATGCATATCTAAGTAAACTAAAACATGACTACATTAATACATCAAAAATCAATATGAATATTCTGAAAGTAATTTGATTTCCACTGCAAATATTGCCGCCTATCTGTTTTTAATATTGTCATCTAAGCAGTCATAGTCTTAAACTCCCACATTTTCTGATTTAAAATTTGCTATGGACAGTAATTGTAACACACTACTCTTTTCAGTGCTGCAATCAAAGTTGAAGGCCAACTTACCGCTGTTCTTGCCATGTGGTCATTCCATGTGCGAAAATTGTATCCTAAACATAATAAAATGTATGGAGCCAATAGAGTGCAAAGTTTGCCAAAATGATGTTGACTTCAAGACCAGCGATGCTATGGCTGTGGTGCAAAATCCAACTAAACTGCAAGAATATTTTCCTGTTAACATGTACATGCTTGGTGAACTAACTATGGATCTGATGAAGGTATGCCACTTATCTGCAAATTAATAAGTCTTAAATACTTCTAAGGTATGTGTGCTTATTATGTTTTATGTACAAGTTTTGTCGCAAGAAAGATGTATAAATAAATAACCATAATTTTGCAAAATATATGTATATAACAATAATCTTATTTAATTTTAAACAACTGGGACTTTATCAGTTGTAATAATTAATCTAATGTTCCAATATACACAAATTAAGTTTAATTAAACTTGTCTCTCATCTAATGGAATAAGATATTACTATCATCAAATAAGTGATGATTTGGTCCAATGCAAGCTAAAGATAACTAATGATGACTGACATCTCAAGAAATCATGGGTAACTAGGCAGATTATTTTGAATGATCTTATATTAAAAATACCTATAATAAGTGATCTGATTTTTAATGGTATAACAAATTAATTATGGTGGTTTGCTAGAGTGGTTAACAAGAATATTAGTAATTTGTACACCAAAAAATAAACTTACATTGAAAATAGGAACCAAGTATGTAAGGGTATTTAAACAAGAATACTGGTCATTTGACCATGCTTTATAAAAATTATATCCATTTGATAAGTTTCTTTGGTTTAAAAATCAATGATTTTCTACTCTATTTAGATTATAATATATAGCCTAAGTGACAAGCAGGCTTGCCATTACCTTAGTGTCCAGAGAACCAAGAATTATGAAAATTTACCCATCACATTCAGTATGTGAGGAATTAGACTAACATAAATTATATTATGTAGAATTTCAAATTTTTAACAGGTATATTTGGATAAGACATTTCTTAACGGACTAACCTTCTTTCTTAAAAGATTATTTTCTAAATTTTATATCGATATTATGTTTTCCATCAACAACAAGTACATTTACAAATGATTTATATATATGTATATTTTTTTTTATTACAGAAGCCTTCAATAACCAATAAATCACTGGATCATTTCTCTGAACTTAAAGCAGTACTAAATAAGGAAATTGTTCAAGGTAAGCCTTAGAATTTAAGCTATAAACAAATAAATGGTATCATCGCAGTATATACACTTTGGCACTACTGGGCATGAGCCTGTTCTCGGTGTGAGAAGTATTAGGCTGCCATCCACCACTCTGGCCCAGTGCAGGTTGACAGACTTCACATTTCTTAAAGAACATAATGTAGACTGCTTAGACATGCAGGTTTTCAAAATGCTAATGAACCTTTATCATTAATGCAAACAATTATCTTATCTTGTGTGATATTCTTATCTTATCTTGTATGGGGGCCAGTCAGTACATACCCGCGACACTTCGACTCAATGGGATCTTTTGTGTCGGCCCAAGATTTATCCCATAGCTATCTCCTTATGAAAGTACTGCGTCAGCCGCAGCGTAAACTTGAGAGATACACTTGAGGAGAAGCCTGAAGTCTTCAGGGTTTGGATATGCCAATCCCATCAGACCCATCCTCAATTCAGCCAACGCGTCACATTCACAAAGTAGGTGCGATATGGACTCCTGTTCACCACAGGCTCTGCAAATCGAATTGTGTGCCAATCTCAATCTGCACAGGAAGTCGTTGGTGGCAAAATGGCCAGTGAACGCTCCTGTGAGCAGGCGTATTTGGCTATTGTTATACCCGCAGAACTTACGGGTGAAGCCTGTGGCTCTGTTTGCAATGAATTTCTTGGAGTGTTCCAGACCCCTAAGGGCCATCCAATCTAGATTAAAAAGAGTGACCATGAGATTCTTGCCTGTTCTTCTCATGAGCCCTACACCCTTGTTTTGCTGAACGTGACAGTAAATGTAAATTCGCAGAAAAAATTAGTGTGAAAAATTAAGACAAAAACATAAGGTTCCTGAATCAGGGCCATATCATATTCATTCATCCGCAGGTGGCGGGCCAGAATGGTCATTGCCCCGATGCAGTAACGAAGATTTATTTGTACGCACCTAAGGCCAGCCATACGGTCTGCATATATGGTAGCGCCTTCGGTAATAGCCGCCCCCCCGCTCTCCTCTTCCAACATCGCAGACAGATCTAGACCGTCAATATGTTCGATTATGTCGTCGGTCTTCGGTGATGCACAAGGTGATGAGGTGTAGAGAGCCGTACATGACTCCTCCACCACAGGATTCACGGGCTCCTCCCCGTCCTTTGCCCGTGATTCAATCACAGCAGGGGCACCCAAATGCAGCTCCTACACCCGCCTTACCCTCTCCCCCTAAGGGTCCAGAGGTCCGTAATTGCTCGCCCTTATCAGTCAAGCCTTTGGTTTTGGTTTTGACAGAGTCCATCTGGTCTATCATTGAGTTTACCTGCTGGCTCTCCACCCGCTACGATGTCCACAACGTTGGGGATGCCTTGTTCAGGCACCAGGGCTACCAGCAAGGTATAGCGCCCCCGAGTGAGCTGTCCCTGAGACGTACAGCACAAGTCGCTCCACCCCAAACCACTGCGGTGGAAAACGAGCATTGTCGGCTGGAGACCTCTTCACCCAAGGAAACTCGCCTAGCTGCCGCATGAGCAAACACCGCAGCCAATTGATCGCAGCTGGCTATACTGCAACCTCCCGAGTGAGAGGAAATCCAGACCAAAGGTGTTGCAGATCAGCGGCACCAGTATCGCCGCATCACCACTCAACCCCCAGGTCCCCTTCTTCCCTCCGTACCGGACCCCGCGCACAACACAAACCCGCGGGAGGTCATTACTACTTACATCGTCTGTCATTCGACGATGGATCCGCCGGAACATGACCTCTCCATCCCAGGCAGTGGTCGTCTGGTAGTTTTAGTTACGTCTATTTCAGAGGGAACTAGACCAATAACAGGAGGCATCCACGCGAAGGATTCCCCACCAGACATGCCTTAGGGATCTACAGACTGTTGCGCTCTCCCCTAAGACCATTGGCACCTTACTCGTCTTGAAGAGTCGATTAAAGTAGGTTTGCATCTATACTAAACAAGCAGCCAATCCAGTGAAGCTAGAAAGCAGTAAAAGCAAGCTAGGCATGCACTGCCTAGCTTGCTTTTTCTGCTTTCTATTAAATAATATAATATTTTATAATATATATATTTATAATCTATCAAAGCATAAATACAAACCCCTCCCAATGCAAACAATAAGTAACCATTTAATATGCATGTAACATCAACAAGTTAGAGGTGTAAGCCTTGGTCATCCCAAGACCTCTGTATGGCAGTCAAACAGTCTCCAGCTAGAGGGTTGCAGCTCTATAAACCAATATAATAATGTTGAATATTAATGTGTGAATATACACTAAGATAAATTTGTTTATTTCAGGCCATTGTTTAGAATGCCACGCTGTAACAACTAAGATGTGCCAACAATGTGCTACAGTTTTATGTGAAAATTGTTTCAACAAATCACATAAAAACTTCGTTATATTCAAGAACCATGAGCTGCAAGATATAGGTATGTTTATTAAAAACATTTCGTTGACAATTATTCCTATAATAATAAATTTCGAAGTAATTTACAATATATATATATATATAACAGAATCATTATCATATATCATTGACACAAGATTTTTTTGTAATTTACATCTATTTTAGACATTGCTATGCAGCCTAACTACTGTAAAATTCATAAAGAAAAAACATTGGACTATTATTGCCAAGATTGTTCAAAAGCCATTTGCATGGATTGTATGATGGTGGGTGGTGAGAAATCTTGCAAGAACCATAATGTTGTACCTGTACAAGAGATAGTAAGTATATCTCTAACATTTGTTGCATCACATCAAATCTATCAATACATTCTGGTAAATCTATTAAGTCTGTTGAAAAATAACATTGGTGTCCGTTACTCTGGTATCCTTATATATACCTATGACACTGATACTGCCATTTTAAGCAGAGCAAGAAATGTCTTGAATGTTTCAAAGTTTCCCATTATCTTATGATGATAGCAATAGAGATGGTAGCCTATAAATACTTCTGGAATTAACTATCTCTCTGTTGATTTCCATCAGTTGTTGTTTGCCATCAGTTTGAATGCAATCACTTCATATAATATAGACTTACAGATGTGTTGATATACAAATATCTTTATAGAATGACAGTCTCCATGAAGAATTGAATGCCATGAGCCCACAAGTAGATGAAATGTTCAGAAGACTTACCAAAACAGCTGTTGTAAGTATGTTTTTATTATTGTAAAATTATTATAAATGAATTATTTGGTTACATGTTACGGTGTTCTTCTTTTAGGACATAGGATACTTACTTCTAAACTATGAAAATGACACTGGCTCTGCTACAGAACTGATAAATATAATAGCCAACATTGACCAACACTTTTCAAAGCTTATTTCCATAATTCAAAAACATAAGGAGGAAATAATTGACATAATATTAAAACTAAAATGTTCTGAGAAAGACTCATTGCAAGAGGCTAAAGCTGATATTGTTAATGCCATTAAAAAAGCCAAAGATGTACTGAAATTGACGAAGGCTTACTCTGACCCTCAAAAGCGCAAGCAGGTATGGAATTGTACACATGCTAACACTCTGACATTGAAGTAAAGGTAAGAAAATAAAAATTAATAATAATGTAAACTTTTTACCTGCAGGCTAATTTAGCAACTGTTTTGGAGGATGCTAAACAAATAGTTAACATTCCATGGTATTTGAATAAAGATGACACTAATAAGGAAGGTCTCAAGTAAGTATGGTTAATGTTTAGGTATTTTATAAAACATTTCTGCAAGAAAGAATATACATTTTTTGGTGAAAATTTTAATCAGGATTCCTCTGTTCGAGTTCAAGACCCTAGTTTAAATGATCTATGTTATACATGATTTAGGGAGTTGGATCATCCTCCCACACTTGACACCCATGCAGCATGTATATTTTTTTTATTATATAACTTTTATTTCAGGATAACCGTTAACGAAGATTTGTGTTCGTTAATCAACGACTTCGTACATTTAGAAGGCAACGTGAAGTCAGTATACAAGCTGTACTCAACCTCAGACCTGGCCGATGACGTGGAAATACCATCGCCGCCAAATGCTCCTGTTTATCCGCCAGAACTTCCTAAAGGTATAACAACAGTTCGAAGTCAGTACACGTTAGTAGTAGCTAATCGCCCTCGTGTTTGCACATATCCATGTAATATTCACTAGGATCAATCGTGTCCCAATGTTTCCAACATTCGTAAACAGTTGGAAATTGTTCATGTAGATTGTGAACATTTCTCAACAAAACATTTAGTAACTCTTTGCTAGAAAACGAAACAAAACTGTTTGAAACTATTTCTAACTGTTGTAAACACCAGTGTGGTGTGGCACCTTTACATGACTTTGTAGATAGCAGGCGTGAAGGCGATTGCTTCGGCACTGCTGCCGTGCTGAGTGTTGTGGGTTTGAATCCCACACAGGTTAATGATGAGGAACCTACAAGACTGTCGAGCTTGGGTATATTTTACACTTTGTGTTTGTTGTATGTTTTAAAGTCACCCGAGTTAGGAACCCCAATACTCCCAAATTAATTTGAAATGTAAGAATAGGGATAAGTCAGCTCTTTAGTATCTAGGACATGCGTCACTTCCTAGCAATATTACATATAGTTGTATCTAGAATATTCCATTGTAAAATCAGCAGTTATATACAAGATGTACGTGATTAGAAGTGCCGCATTAGAATTAATTTAGTAAATAAAATCTGTACTTTGATAAATAATTAATTACCATTTTACTATATTGCTATCAAAATAATTTTATTCTTTAAACAAATTAGTTGTGTGCCATATTCTTAAAAAAATAGATTAACCACATTTATAACTTCTAAAACCGAATTATATCGCAGACGTTTCATACGCATTATACTACTTCTTTGCTATCATGTATGGAATAAATTATACAGGAGTGGCATTAGGCCGAGCCGCGGCGCAGGCACACAGAGGCATAGTGCCGCATCAACTCTTTTCTTTTTTTTTATAACATTTTTTCATACAAAATATTAGTTGTGAATTATTTCTATGCCAAGACACAGGGACGTCGCTTCGCTGCTTGCGCCACGTCTAAAATAAACATTTATTATTGTTTTAGATGTACGTGACTCATCCAAACCCATTGCAGAAAAAGAAGAGCAAAAGGGACCAGCTTTGTACAGAAAAGTACCACAATACCGAAGCAAGAGTGGATCTGTTTCGTCTATCAATTCTATAGGTAGCGAGGTTTCCAGTAAGGCTTACTTAACACAAAGTAAGTGTTAATCACTTCATATCCGAGTCCGTTGTTTTTTATGTTTCTTATATATTCTATTTATGTATTCTGTTCTTTCAACCATTCTTTGTAAATCAGTATCATAAGTTGCTGAAAATATAACAGTGCCAAAGACTTTTTTTAATTAAAATTTCAAATGAAATATTTTAAACTGTGGTCATCTATAGTTTAACTATTACTCCTACAAAAAACAAACATTTTTAATTTTGAAAGATAAATGTAGTCAAAATTTCGCTAGTCTTCGTTGACTTATTTTGCTGATATTGAAATATTGTAGCGACACTGCTGACGCTTTATTCTTATTTACGCTTATCGACGCTTTTTAATATAGTCAGGCGCAAGTATGCAATAGCGCCGCGCGGTAGTCGTCTCCCCACAATCACTGAGCTAGGTCGTAGTTCTATTATGTAACATGTATGTTTGTCTTGGTCTGGGTGTTTCTATGTATAATATGTATGTATTTACAAAAAAAAGCATATATGTATGTTTATGCATTGTCTGCACCCATAGTACAAGCTCTGCTTAGTTTGGGCTAGATGGTGTTGTGTGTATGTGATAGAATATTATATTATTATATATATATAACTGGTACCAGTGAATATATGTATATCCATATCTATAGTCCGTTTCAAATACGAAGTCCCATTTGACAGATGATCCTTGAACAGCAATAGTGAAGAGACCGTTTCAATCGAAATAGCCCGGAATCGATTACCGATTCACTTTACAAACAAACTGTAATCGTGGGTTTAGAATCGAAACATAAACAATATAATACAGAAAAACAAAAAAGGAGTCCAAGCCAAGTTTAGCATATCGAAATAATAGTTATATCAATGTAATTTACACCGTGTTTATTTGTAATAAAAATTCTGGCTTATCCTTGATTAATTCCAAGTATGACAAACTTACTTTATACTTAGTATAATAGTAAAATAAACATGGTATACCAAATATTGATTGGCAAGACGGCTTCTCTTTAAATACCATGGGATATTTAAACCATACGTCCAATATCGCATCTCCAAATCCATTTTTTTGATGAAGAATATATGTTAAGGGTTTGGGGAATGAGGTTTAAGGTACGTTGCAGCCTAATAATAATTAATACCAACTACAAATTTACAAAATTATTTCTCGGACAATTGTTTTACCTCGAATTAGTTCGATTTTATCCGATTCATACAGTTGCGTCACTATGACCGAAGGAAAAACAATACCCTAGCGCGTAACCATGGGATTGTAGTAAAATGTTATTTTATTTTGATGTTTAAATTATTTAAGACTAATATCAATAGACATTATTACTTGATTATGTTTGTCAAACAATTATATCATGTTTTGTATAGATTATAATTATTTTAAAATAGTCTTTAGTACTTACCATAAGTAATTATTGTTTATTAAGGGGACAACGCGAAAATTATCGTTTAGAATAGCTCCGCCCATATCCGCCCCAATGACACTCATTGTGTATCAATCCTTAAATAGCTGTCATAAGGTCTAAAATTGCGATGCGCCCGCAATGATCAAGAGCGCTCAGAAATTGTAAAAAAACTTAAAATGTTATTTAAAAATGGTTGGTTTTAGTTATGGAAATAATGAGCTAGAAAATCACTAATATTGATGTTACGAATATATTTGAGTAATTTCTAAGCATAATGATAGTGTAACTTCCTTGTAATTTCAAAAATAGCAATTTTTCAGGGGTGTTTTCGAAAATAATTATGATCAAGCCAAAATCACAATATCGTGTTTTTGAGCTAGGAAATTCTAGTTAAAGACATCAATTTACCTATATCAAAATTCTAGATTAATTGGTCTTCTCATAGTCCTATACTATTCGATGAAAGTTAGTGCATTTTTTCAGTGTGTCCTCTTAAGCAATTTATATGAAACTAGTAGTTATCCCGCGGTTTCACCCGCGTAAGTCCCGTTCCCGTGTGAATATCGGGTTTCACCCCTTTCACCCCCTTCAGGGTGGAATTTCCAAAAATCCTCTCTTTGTGCTCCCCTTCACTCTCCAAAGAACATAAATGCCAAATTTCAGCTTCTTGCGTTCAGTAGTTTTGGCTGTGCGTTGTCTGTCAGTCACTCAGTAACGGATGTTTTATATATATATAGATTTGTACACTTACGTGCTATTAAGTGTCAAAAGGGACTTCGTATTTCAAACAGACTATAGCAAGAATTATTTCATTTGGATACCCATACAAGAAAACATTAGAAAACCCGTATATTGGTGACCCCTGACATAAGTAGACGCAGCCTTCGATGACAAAGTGGTAGCGAAGCACGCACATATGACTTACTGACTATAGGTTCCGCATATACGACACTTGACAGCCGATCACGCGCACGGAGATTTGACGAAGCAAGAATTGGGAGACGACTCGTCTTGTTTGCGAAGATCAACAAGGCTTGGGCTACGACGATCTGCTTTATCCGGTAACAGTGAGAAACGGAACATTTGCCGAGAGGAGCGACCACTTAAAGAATTGAACACACTCATCGTGGCTGCATTGCTTAGCTGACTTTAAAAGGCAACCAATGCAGACCACCGCAGACAGACAGAAGAGGAGCGAAATGGGATTTCCGGGACGAGGCGTAAGACGATCCAAACTTGAGAAACTAAGAAGAGAAACACAGCATACCCAATGAACTAGGATATATGGCACAGTGCACGCGTCGTAATCGCGAATCACACCTGAGGGCGAGGCAAGATACCGCACCGATGTTAGATGGCACAACCTGTAATTTTCCATTGCTCAAATGTAATGTATTAGTGAAAGTCGCTGACAGTATGTGATTGTCGCAAAGTGATCGAACGTGTGTATTTTCGTGCGAACAGCTTCTAAGATAAGCTTCATAAAGAGTACTACATAATTAAAGTCTAAATCTCTTGTTACCTTTTAAGTATTGTGCATATTTTATTGATAAACTGGCTTTTGCCCGCAGCTTCGCTCGCGTAACTGTAGGTTAGGTTATGTAAGTAACATTAATTTTTCGGTTCGGTCTAATGAAGTGTCTGGTATTTCCAATCTTGTCTATGGTGCTAAGACTTAGACATTAAGGCTACAAGATCGCCGAAAAATCGATGCTCTGGAGATGTGGTGTGGGAGACGCATGTTAAAAATACCGTGGACAGCGTTTCGAACAAATAATTCCATCCTCAAAGAGCTTCGCATACAAGACAGGCTTTCGTCGATTGTGCAGTTACGAATACTGAAGTTCTTTGGGAAGATCTCTAGAAACGAGGACTCGATAGAGAGACTGGTGCAGGGCCGCATTGAAGGCAAGAGAGGCCGCGGTCGGTCTCCAACGCGCTGGATCAACCTTATCACCAAAGTTACGCAGTCAGCCGCAATACAGTCTGCTCGCAATGCCAGTAGCCGCCAGGGGTGGAGGGACATCGCTCGACGTGCGGCAAATGATGTCAGTGCGCCGCAAACCTGTCCATCAATTATAGCCACGACCACTCTGACAAGAGTGCCTAACTAAGAAGATGTTTCTCGATGATAATATAGCTTTCTAATGGTGAAAGAACTTTTAAAATACGTCGAGTAATTTCTAGTTTAAATCGTTACAAACAAAAATTCAAATCTTTCTTCTTTATAATATGCATACATAGATTCACGCCTGTTTTCCAGAGGGGTAGGCAGAGACTACGGGTTTTCCATTTGCTGCGATCCTGACACACTGGTCTGGCTTCATTCACTTTCATCACATTCCTCATACACGCTCCCGGGTTAAGGTGCCCTTAACCTGACCTTTGTCCAGGACGTATCCGATCTGATCGACAAACGCTCGCCTTGGTCTTTCTCTTGCGACTGTTCCATTCACACTAGCCTATAACATTAGCACTATAATATTAGTAGAGATTATACAGTGCAGTACTTTAATGTAGAGTAATGGAAAGTAATATAATGACGTGTACTGTAATAAGTATTTTCTATTCAGATTGATATATCATTGTATTGTTTTAAATGTTTACCCCAGTACGAATCATAGCGATATATTGAAATGATGATGTCATTGTTCAGATTCGCTCGAAAATGTAACTTGAGTTCATATCGCGCTTGCAGTATCATGTATCAAGTATGTTTTTGTAAAGAAATATGCAGTCTTATTAGCTTTAATCGTACAATAGTGCTGTGTGAATTAATATTAAGTTGAAATAATTCGTTGGGATTTGTTTTAACATTAACGAATTATTGGAAAAAAATGTTTTTTAAAGGTGAATATTGTAGCGACTTTGCTAACGCCTTATTTTTATATAGTCAGGTGCAAGTATCCAGTAGCGCCGCGCGGCAGTCCTCTCCCCGCAACCACTGAGTTAGCTCGTAGCTTTATATGTACATATATATATATAATTTGTAACTGGTACCAGTAAAAATATATTTATATCTAGCAAGAATTATTTCATTTAAACACCAATACAAAAACACATTAGAAAACCCCTACAATATCTATAATAATGTTTTGAAAATGTTTTAGATGATCATTATCAAGAGCCGTTAGTCCAACCGGTGTCGCCTTTTCGAGAGAGCAATATGCCGCAGCAACTTCGTGAAGGTAAATAACTAAATTTCTGCTATTTACTGCTTCTGCTGCTTCTCAAATATTTAAGAGCTCGGCTAAGTGTTAACAAGCTATTTATCCGCAAAAAACGCAATAATAAACATTACACAATATTGAGTATTAATTAAATAACAGATAAGTAGCAGCAGCGGGCCGTTAATCAAGGGTTAATCATTGATCAAGGCCTTGACAGTTATTCAGTTCAGAGATACCTGGGGGTGCCACCCGATCAGCACCAGGTATGAGAGGCGGCGTGAGTGTTCCCACGCGCGCCTTTGAGTCGTGTTTTTGTCTCGGGGACAATAGAGGAAGTGTCTTATGTAGTGGCCTGTTGTTTCACACGGCGGCGAGCCGAAACCTTGGTGGCGTCGCGATTACATGAGAAAGCGATTCGTGCGGCCCCGCCGTCTATGGTAATTACCGGGGTATCTTTCCCCCGGTGAGCCCGACATAACCTCTCCGTCAAAGGGAGAGGTGTGCGTAAAAAAAAAAGAGGTAGCTAAATATTCGCATGCTGTATTTTTCTCAATTAAATTTTTTGTTCTTATCAATATTTACACGAGGTTAACTAACGCCACTAATAGTATGTTTTTGAGTGAGTGCACATTTATAAAACGACACACCTTACCAAGTTTGTATAGCGAAAAAGGGCGCTCTCAGCTGGCATGCATAGAAGATATAAAGGGTACCTTCAAATATTTATCTTTGATCTAACGTCAAAATATTAGTATCCCTTTTATTTGGCCAAAAGATATACAACGCCGAACTTGATTAGGCTACCGAGTCGACCTAGTATAGTGATAATAGACCTAGACTAATCTGGAATGATAACAAAATAACTAAACTAAATTATTTTACTTCCAGGCTCACAGGAATTAATCTACATATCACACATTGTGAATCCACATAACTTTTTCGTGCAGAGGGCATGTCATCAAGCGCTCGTCAAAGAGATGTTACGTGAATTCCGTAACGCTGTTTCATTTACCAAACCGTCCACTAACCATATAACTTTGGGTAAGCATTTTCTATTTCGTTATTAAACATTCCATTCTAGTAGATAGGCCTACAAAAACAATTTAATTTCATCTATGGTACACTGTTACCTTTGTCTATAGAGTATATTAAAAACATCTTGAAAATAAAGACATAATACTAAAAATTAGTTACATGTAAAAACCGCAAAATATGATTTTTTGACTCTTAAGTAAATAATATTATTACAAATATTATCAGCAACATAAGTAGCTAAATATCGAACAGATTTGTTGTAATCTTGAAACAGATCAAGTCAAAATATCGCAAATGTGTATCGTCGAAATATTGCCGACTTTACATATAAATAAATATTTAACATTATATCATCTATTTTGACTTAATTTTTTTTTATATTAACATAAAGGGAATAGCTACTTTCGGCTTTGCGTGAACAAATTGCTCAGTAAAAAATCTATTTACCAATAATTATAATTAATTAATTAAAAAATATTAAACAATACCTCGTTGCAAGAAATATTTCGGTTAAAAAGGACGCATAAACAAATATTTAAACTGATAACAATCATAGGCACCGCCATTTTTCTTCTTTTGCGCTCCATTCTGGGTTACCATATAAATAAACGTGCATTTTTAATAAGATATTTGTTTTCTTAATAACGTTTACAAACAGAGATTCGGTTCAGATAATATACGAATTTAGCCGTCAGATCTAAAAAATCAAAGGCTTGTATAACAGTTTACACATTATTTATCGATTTGTATATTAAAATCCGTAAGTCACGTTTTTTTTTTAACTGACAACATTTACAATGTCTTCTGTCAACAATGACAACAAACATATTCGCTACACGCGCGCTTCTATCTCCTCCTTGCGTTGTGAATATTGTTTCGGTTGCTTTTTGAAACGTTTTAATCTGCTATAATGGACTCTGATACCGCTCCTCATGACGACCCGGCCCTGCTTTTGGACACCGAAACTGCTTCCAATGTTAACCCTGGCGCTGTTTTGGACATCGAATCTGCGTCTAACGTTGACCCTGGCGGTGTTTTGGACCGAATCTGCTTTAAACAACGACCTAGGCGTAAGCTTAGATGCTCTTGGTCCCTCAAGAGGGAATGAAGAAGAACAGCTATGTGTCAATTGCGCTACCGATATAAGGCATCGCAGAAGACGCAGGCTAGAGCTACTTGAAGTGCTATTCACTATCAGTGATTCGACAATGGACTGCCCCTCAAGTGGTAAGTCTATTTTCTAAGGCCTAACATGTTTCCTGCAAATACTATTTCACAAACTACTTTACGATATCATTAATGTGATATTAAGCTATTCTAGATCAATTTAGTATTTCCTAAGGGTTTAAAGTTTTGTACGATGGGTTACATTGTGTGTTAAGGTATATGTCTGAACTCTCCATATTAACAGTCCACATTCACTAAAAATCAGACCTGAATCTCCATTAAATCTATTTATTATGTAACTTAGTACTGTGTTAATGATAACTGTACAGAATACATAAAAATAAAAATGTTTGTCTTATTTACAGATAACAGCTCAGTGCTAAGTGTGTCATTCATGCTGGATGTCTACATTTAATTATTCATCGGCCCAAGAAAATGATCATAGTGGAAATAGTGGTCATCGTCGACAACTTTGTGTCAATTGTCAATGTTCCATACTGCGTGTTAAATCACATATTCGTAACACTAACAACGAAAGAGAAACACATATAAGAAATGTTATTAGCGAGTGGATAGCACCACGACAGGTGAGCATAGTGTTCACATTTTTATGTATTGTAAATATGTAGTACATATATTTATTTGAAACTAGCATGTCCATGGTTTCATTAATGTGAATTAAATTAATAAAGTAATAGTAAATAAATTAATAATATTCAAAATAATAGTTCTTTTATTTTATCCACAGACCTAATACCTAGTCTAGACCCCTATCATCCTCCGATTTCCTCCTGCCCTTATTCTTCTTTATTACATAAATAAGGTATCATGTTTATAATAAATATAGATGTTATTCAATCAATGAAATGCTCATTTTTATTCAATTATAAGTGACAATATTGCAATATTATGTAGGATCTAGAAAAGGCATATTTTAACAACTTTTGCTGCAGCTTTATTATCATATTTAGTTTGTTTTGAATATAAGATATTAAAAAAGCATTTATTACTATAATTATTGTCCACGCCAAGCCGAAGCACCCTAACAAACTGAGCAATTCCCTTTTTTGTTATTCTTAATTGTATAATTTTATTACTCTTTTGTCATAATTTTTGAATTTAATGATTTATGCAAATACAATTTGATTTGATTTGATACATAATTATTATTATAATAATGTCCTTCAGACCATATTTTAGTCTCCATTGAGATTGAATCTATGCTGATGATATTATAATATACAAATATGTAAGCAAACACAAGTGCACTCTCTGTTCCCTAACTCTCATAATCCGAAAGGACAGTAATCCGACACGACTGTGCTTTTCGAGGCACGGGGTGTGTAAGACCACCAACTTCCTAACTGCGGGCTACTACTGAAAATTTCATGGCAGAAAATCCTAAATTTTTAGCTCTACCTGATATTCGAACTCGAGCCTTCACGCACGTTGTATTCACTACCGCTGCGCTACTCAGGCAGTAAAAGCTCCTGTACCTACTATTTTATTAATTGTTTAAACTATTGTTTGCAGGTAAGACATACTTAGCTTTCAATAAGGCTGATAACATGTGGCAAAGATGCCGCATCATTGGCATCGATAAAAGCGCCAGCGAAAAACCGATAATACAAGTGTTTTGTTTTGATTTTGGAAGCATAGAAACAGTCTCTATTGACAGGTAAAATCAAAATCAAAATAAATTTATTCAGATTAGGTTACAAGGTAACACTTATGAATGTCAAATTTACACTATTTTTTTCTGCGAATTTACATTCACTGCCACGTTCAGCAAATCAAGGGTGTAGGGCTCATGAGAAGAACAGGCAAGAAACTCATGGTCACTCTTTTTAATCGTCAAGTTTTTGTTTACAAATCATAAGAGCTGTAAGGTGCTGCAACCATTTCTCCATGAACTATAACTGAACATACTCAAGCATTTAATAAAATTTTATGGTAGCCTCTAAAGCAGCAGTATGGTAAATAGGAGCATCCACTTACATGTACATTAATAATCAAGACAAGGTAGTTTAATCTAACTGTTTAAATAAAAATGTAGTAAGTAAATCATCGAATTCCGCGATACCAAGGTCGACCAGTCACCACAAGTAGCACCCGTTCACGAGTATGACGCATGAGCCAGCCATCGTCCCCTTCGCCATATTGAAGGGAAGGGATCGACCCGCCCCATGACGACACCACAAGCAATGACATTTGAGTGAGCATGACGGTCCTTGGCATGCGAACTCAGAATAAGACTCAAAAATAAAACTACGGAACTGTCCATGATCACGAGTTGCCTTCATTGCACATTATTCTTGATTAAAATAAGACTGAGTGTAACAACAATGCAAATTCTAGCTTAAACAAGGTGTAACATTACAAAATAATATATAATATATATTTTTAAAAAATAAGTGTTAGTATTTGTCATTTAACGTACTGTGATCTGATGCAAATATTAGTGCCATGGATGTTTGTCATTCAAATAATCATCTATATTATAATATGCTTTACAAATTAAGCAAGTTTTAATTTTCACTTTAAATGTATTATCTGGTAATTCTAGAATATTGATCGGAATTTTATTATAAAAACGTATACCAGGTATGAATCCGAACCAATATTATAAATGCGAATGTAAGTTTGTTTGTTACATTTTCATGCCTCTTAAGTACGGAACCCTAATAGATATCGTTGACCCAGCAATAAGCATCGAAATCAAAACAGACACGAGCCGCCGACACAGCCAATTTTTGTTTGTTAGTTCGTTAGTAGTTAGTTCTTTTATAATATTCTTGTCACTCCATATTCTCGTATCGAATAGGTTTCACCTCAAACTACTTGAATATTGATTTTTTTAAACCTCCGGCAGCAGTTTACTTTATTCGCTACTCAAACGATCATCATGCAATTTCGCATACACAGAACTCAGAAAAGGATATAGGAGTAGGGTACTTTTGACTTAGTAAAAAGTGCCCAAGGGATAGAAGTTTAATATTGTCTTCTGTTTACGCGAATGTTATTCATTGAAATTAAACTACTATATACGGATTTTATCGCGTTGTTTATTTGACACTTTTCACATAATTTTGAAACTACTACTATTAAACTTACTAATTTTTAAGCTAATTTAATTATTAACCGACGTTTCGGTTGCTTTTCAGCAGCCATGGTCACAGGGAGACCAAGATTGTAGTTGTCTCAATGTTCCAGTGTAGTTATTTCAAAGTACAGATACCGGCAAACATCTTGACAATTGTCATTAGCTGCGCAGAACTCAATTTTAGGTCTGTTTGGCGAAGCATGCGGGGCGCGACGAAGGCGGCGCGGTGAGGAAGCATCGGTCCGATCGCGTGATTGGTCAATCAGTCGACCTTTGCATCACGCACTGCGTTAACGTTCCGTTCGCTTCTGAATACACTCGAGTGCAGAAATATTGTCGTTTTTTTTGTTTGTTTTCGTTATTGCGTTAAGTTTCTTGTTTCGTTATTTTGTTGTTTTTGCTGTTTGTTATTGTTTTGTTTTTAATAATTTTATTAATAATAGTACTTACATAATTATGCCACGTAAAAGTAATATTGTTTTAAAAAGGCAAGCTAGAAAGATGTTATTTGACGTCTATTGTTTCATGAAACAAGAGGCAAAGACTGAAAAAGAAGCGGTAAAACGGACCGCAGAAGCCACTAAAACATCGGAAAGTCCCGTAAGACGTATTGTGAAGGAAAATAAAGACTCCGATTTGCTTACCGTGTTTAGAACACCAGGCAAAAAAAGATCTGGTAAGAAACCAATTACTGGGATCGATAGTTTCGATAAAAGTGTAATTAAAACATGTGTTCATAATTTCCACATCACCAATAAAGAACTGCCTACGGTGGAGAAGCTCCGAATAAAATTAAGAGAAGACATACAGTTTACGGGATCGGAACGCAGTCTACGTCGCATTCTAAAGGAATTAGGATTCCGGTGGAAAAAACAGAAAATAATAGAAAAGTCCTTATAGAAAAAAGGAATATTCGATTATTAAGGATCGAATACCTCGAAAAGTTACATAAGTATCGTGAAGATGGAAGACCCATCATATATACAGATGAGTCGTATGTCGATTCCTCCCATGCCTCTTCTAAATCATGGGCAGATGGATCTGTTAATGGGCTTAAAAAGCCAATTTCAAAAGGACAACGAGTCGTTATCGTGCATTCGGAGTCTGAAGCCGGATTTATTCCTAATGCACTTCTTTTGTTTAAAGCAGGCACGAAATCTGGGGACTACCATGACAATATGAATTTTGACAATTACAAGAAATGGCTGCGTTGTCAACTTATACCAAATCTGCCACCAAATTGCGTAGTAGTTGTGGATAACGCGTCATACCATAATAAGCAGTATGATCGAGCTCCAACTTCAAATGCCAATAAAGCCGCTATGCAAGAATGGTTGACTGAAAAGGGCATACAATACAGTGAAAGGATGTATAAGCCTCAGCTACATAAATTAATTAAACAGCATAAAGATTCGTATAAAAATTCAGTATTGACAAAATATTAGCTGAACATAATCACTCAGTGCATAGATTGCCTCCATATCATCCGGAACTAAATCCTATTGAGATGGCGTGGGCAGCCATAAAAGGGTATGTTGCTAGTAAAAACGTTAGCTGGAACACCAACAAAGTTATCGAACTTGTAAACGAGAAGGTGGCAACAATGGGCGCGAACGAATGGGGCAAATTATGCCAAAAAGTAAAAGGTATAGAAGCAGAATATGTAAAGAGCGACCATGTGGTAGATATGGTCACGGACCAATTTATTATTTTTGCTGATGATGACAGTGACTTGGACACTGACGAGGACGACGATGATTATGAAGATGAACCAACCCCTTGTACCAGTTCTGGTTCATATAGCAGTGAACTAATACCAGGGGTGTCATATTTACCAGAAGATGATAATGATGATGATGAGATGGTTACTTAGATTTTCGATGATTATATTTCATAAAAGAGAAAAGTATATCTGTTTGTTATTTACTACTAGCAGGCATATATATATTCCCTCCTTCCATTACACTAACTTTTTACTAGGTATATATATTCCCTTCTTCCATTACACCTCCTATTACACTAACTTTTAATCTTATAGATATAATAATTATTAAATATTAATAATTCAGTAAAATATGATGAATTGAGAATGACCAATATTTTTGCACGGAACTGTACGTGCGCGAACTTTCCCCCACCACGCCGACTAATGTTCAAGATGTTTGCCGGTATCTGTACCCGAACATAATTTCATCATTGGTGTTTCTATTTATGCAGAATGAGCTCAAAGTATCATGAAGTCTAGCTGTGGTTTGCTTCTTCTTGGGTTTGATTATTTGAATTACTGGATCCCAAGCTGGTGGTACATTTCAACCATCTCTATTAAAATTAGGATGTTTTTTGATTTCAATACCCTCGCGAAGCATCCTTGGTAGGAATCGGTGTTCTTTAGCGAGAGTCTGTGGTTTGTCAAATCTCAGGTAGTGGTTGGTCACCTGTTGCACATGTTTACACACAGCAGACTTCATCGAGCGTTGGTGTTTTACATCAACTATGTGTTCTTTTATGCGGGTGCCTATGCTTCTCTTGGTTTGACCAATGTATGAGAGTCCGCAGTCACAATCTATTTTATAGACCCTTGCATCTTGTAAAGATAGTTGGCACTTGACGGATGGTAAAAATTTACTTATCTTCGTTAGCAGCTTGAAGTATGTGTTGATTAAAGCTCGCTTCAAGATGTAATAATAATAATAATAATCTTTATTTGCTAGAAACACGGTTACAAGGATGTTTAAATAATAAAATAAGCACAGCATGTCTCACCGTATGAACGGTATGCAAAATTAATATTTATGATTAACAATATGTGAATACTAGAAAACATTAATATTGTATGAAAAAAAAAATGGTCCTTAATTAATTAGCATCGTGAATTTGTCATGAATTAAATTACATTGAATAAGGAATTATAAAATTGTATTAAATTATAATGATAACATATTTATAATAATCATTATTTACATTACATTATTAAGTCTATTATTTTTATACATTTGCACATTATAGTATACGTATTTATGTGTATTATTATGAGCACAGCTATACAAATAATAACATAACTAGATTAATTGGGATTTCAACAGTTTCTACATAAGTGTGAGTTTTTGACACTTACAAATACTTATTTATCTTTAAATAACATAAATTCAGCAAGTGTGTAAAAGCATTTATTTGTGAGCCTTTGTTTTAATTTATGTATGAATTGTGTCAGAGGCAATTCTCGTATGCTTTTTGGTATTTTGTTAAATACTTGTATGCTCATACAACTGCTATTTCTTTTGTGCAGAGTAGTTGATATCATGTTATACTGTAGTTTACTGGGGTCTCGTATAGAATATTTTTCATATTCACTTACTTTTTGAAAAATGTATGAATGCTTTTTAACAAATACTCCGATTTCAAATATGTATATCGAAGTTAATGTTAACAATTTTAGTCTCTTAAATAAAGGTTTGCATGAGTCTAGTGGGGCAGCACCCCAATTGCCCGATTGTAGCCAATCTTGTCAGTGACACCCCTTACATAAATAAGGCAGTATAGCAGGCTGGCGCTCGACTAGCTAACTGCTTAGGATGGTAGTGAGATTTACCGTTTAAGTACCTATTTGTATGGGTCTTTTTTCTATACACAGTGTGGCTCAAAGTATGATCAGGATTCCTGATGACAAGTACATTTAAGAAAGCTAATGAATTATTTGCCTCTAGTTCCATAGTAAATTAGACGTTGTTATTAATTAAATTAAGATGTTCTAGGAATACACTTACACTATCTGTTGGTAATATTGTAAAAGTATCATCTACAAACCTCTTATAAATCCTGGGTGTGATGGAGGCAGTCTGTAAAGCTCGAGCCTCGATGTCCTCCATATATATGTTGGCAACAACGGGCGATACTGGGGAGCCCATTGCGACGCCATCGACTTGTATATAGAATTTATTGTCCCACAACAACCGAGAGAAGCATAGGCACCCGCTTAAAAGAACATATAGCTGATGTAAAACACCAACGCTCGATGAAGTCTGCTGTGTGTGAATATGTGCAACAGGGGACCAACCACTACCTGAGATTTGACAAACCACAGACTCTCGCTAAAGAACACCGATTCCTACCAAGGATGCTTCGCGAGGCCATTGAAATCAAAAAACACCCTTATTTACTAGAGAAGATGGTTGGAATGTACCGTCAGCTTGGGATCCAGTAATTCAAATAGTCAAACCCAAGAAGAAGCAGACCACAGCTAGACTGATACTTTAAGCTCATTCTGTGTAAATAGAAACACCAATGATTTAATTATGTTCGGGTACTTTGAAATAACTACACTAGAACATTAAGACAACTACCATCTTAGTCTCCCCGTGACCATGGCTGCTGAAAAGCAACCGAAACGTCGGGGAAAGTGTAAACTTAAATATAAATAGTTTTAATAATTTAATTAGCTTAAAATTAGTAAAGTTTAATAGTTCCTAGTAGTAGTGTAACAGTTTCAAAATTTTGTATTAAAGTGTAAAATAAATAACGCGATAAAATCCGTATATAGTAGTTTAATTAACTTAAAAATTAGTAAAGTTCAATAGTGGTAGTTTCTAAATTATGTAAAAAAGTATCAAATAAACAACGCGATAAAATCCGTATAAAGTAGTTTAATTTCAATGGATAGAAGGTTGGTAACTAAATCGACATTAACGCAAGAGAAGCCGTGTGCAAAATCTAGTGTATACATACTTTTACACTAGCTTTGTCCGTGTAGACAGTCCTCTCTTGACGTCATTTAAATGGATCACACCATGCACCCTATCTCGATATGAAGTTTACGAAGCTGGTCATATAACCCACTTTGTAGCACGACTTACTTGTTCATAGGAATATGAACATTTGCTATTGTAAAATGCTTGATTTAAAGTTTTAATGTATATAAAATACCTAGTTTATGGCCACGGTTTCGCGTGACCGCCACTGGGAAAAGCATCCCATATGTAAGACATGCTTTGTGTGGTTCCCAAGTTAAATACAAATCCGTTTATTGGTTTTCTTGTGATTTTAAATAATAACCTTCCAACGATCTGTACATGAGTACAGATCGTACTCAGAGGAAATGATCTTTATATAAGTATGTACATTTTAGAATATATTACAAATATATTAGTCTGCAAATTTATTTCTTTTTCAGATTACGCCTTATACCTGCTTCGAGAATTCAATGCCCATATCCTCTCGCTCTCAATTGTTCATTGGCTAATTGTGAACCAAAAACAGGCGCGTGGACGAGTGATGACTCTATACTGATTCAAAATATTATAGACAAGTATGAACATTATTTTCATAAGATACGTTTAGATCTACGCTACACTTCCAATTCAAGCCATATCTTGTCTTGCTGACTTTGTTATCCGAGTCCCACTGCGGCGTCAGCGTATAAATAGAAAGTACCATGCAGTATAGATTCACCTCCACAATCAATATCCTCCAATGCCTAGACTTCTTTAATTTTATTTCGAGAAGACGACTTCTGCGCTATATAATATATAATTCGTGTATCGCGAGGGACTCTACAAACATTCATAAAGCGGACACAAAGAACACCCAGATTGAAAACAACCATTGATGGATTTACAAAACATTTGTCTCTTGTGGGATTCAAACCCACAACTCTCGGTATAGTGGCAATGGCGATACGACCATTAAAATAAAAACGCCTTCCGTGTAATGTTTTATTCCTGTAACACATAGAATACTATTGTTTTTTGCACGCCATATCAATATTCTTAATAAGCTATTTAATATCGTAAAATTTGCACTATAATTATTTTCTAATTTCAGTAAACAAGCTGTGATTCACATCCGCCGTATCATATCCATTTCCACGATAGATTTTAAGCTAGAGTGTGACGTCACCACTTTTGAGCACGGTGTCAGCGTTGCTCATGCGTTGGTGTTCCATGACCGAGCAAAAATGCCGAATCCTAAACAACGGGTAATTATGTTATATATAATATTCCTCTAATCCAGTTGATGTAAATTACATACATACATAGATTCACGCCTGTTTCCACGAGGGGTAGGTTTTCGGTTGCTATTCAGCAGCCATGGTTACGGGGAGACTAAGATGGTAGTAGTCTCAATGTTCTAGTGTAGTTATTTCAAAGTACTCGAACATAATTAAATCATTGGTGTTTCTATTTACACAGAATGAGCTCAAAGTATCATAAAGTCTAGCTGTGGTCTGCTTCTTCTTGGGTTTGACTATTTGAATTACTGGATCCCAAACTGACGATACATTCCAACCATCTTCTCTATTAAAATAAGGATGTTTTTTGATTTCAATAGCCTCGCGAAGCATCCTTGGTAGGAATCGGTGTTCTTTAGCGAGAGTCTGGTTTGTCAAATCTCAGGTAGTGGTTGGTCCCCTGTTGCACATGTTCACACACAGCAGACTTCATCGAGCGTTGGTGTTTTACATCAGCTATGTGTTCTTTTATGCGGGTGCCTATGCTTCTCTCGGTTGTTGTGGGACAATAAATTAAAAATGCATTAATAATTATTTCTATGACCTGAACTCGGGATCTAAACTTTATTCAGTGTAATAAAATTGTCATAAGCTTTACTACCCTAGCCGGTAGTAGCAGCTCGATGTGCAATTACTACGAAAATAGAAATTCGAATAATATTGATCAATTTGTAGTTCCAGATATTATAATGTGGTTCATAATTAATTATTCGTAACCTGAATTGATGACGACGCTATTGATAAAACATCGTGGTCGATCGGCAGTCAAGATCTTTTTTAAAGTCATCCGCAATGTTTGTGTCATCCTGCATGATATATTAAAATCATTTTTTTTTGTTCTACTTCCAAATATTTTCATGTCAAACTAAGTTTTTAGATAAAATACAAAAAAGACACATCAAGATTGTTTACCTTTAGTTAAGTACCTAACCAAATGAAGTATAGTACATTATAAATCAATAACAAAGATTCAAATAAAAGACTTGCTTAAAAAATTAAATATCTTGTATTTTATCTTTTGCTACTGCCGCCTATTACTTCTATATAACCATAATATAATGTGATTACTATAATTATTATCTTCGTTTATATAGTATTTATCTATTGTTAGTAAATATTTGTTAATATGATTTCTATGTTTCAGTATCCCATACTAACTGGCATGAAAGAGAAACCCAGACTGTATATGAGCAACAACGACTTCAAATGTGATACTGTTTACTTAACACATGTTATAAGTCCTGATAAGTTCTATGTGAGAAAAGTAAGTATGTTTAACAAATACCAATATCAGTAGTCGGGCGTTCAATACATAATAGTCATTAAGAATCCACATATCTATTGCTCATTTGCGACAAGAAATCTGTAGGTCTTCCATGATAATGTCTTCAGGCCGAACATAAAAGCTTACAATAAAGTGTCTCCGGATTTCTTATTTTCATATGTAATGAAATTTATACTCCGAAGTGAGTATTATTGTTTTATGAAATGACTTAGACAATCAATAGGTTACTTGTTTTAGGAATAAATATGTTTCACGGAACGAGCAGTCGGTCCGAAACTTCGTCATTTACGTTTTATGGTAGGCATTCTGGACTTTGTCTATCTTCCCTTAAAAAGTGAGTTTGTTTCCGGAAACTTTTATAACCATATAGCTGATCCGACAGACGTTATCTTTCCTGCCTGAACGAACCAATTGTAGCGCCACCTAATAGGTCAGATTGTGAGTCTAAACCATCCAGGGATCCATTCAAACACATAAACATTTGATCAAAATGAATCCAGCCGTTTAGGAGGAGATTCCAATGACATACACACGTACAGAAAAATTATAGCTATAAAGATAGGTCTACCACATATGTATCTTTGCAATAAGAACAACGCCCAGAATTATATATTTGAACTAATGATGGCAGAATTTAACCGGTCGTATACCGCCGGCTCGCATACCAGCCGGCAGATTTGTACCCGTCGTAGGCCGGTGGCTCGCATGCGAGCCACCAAATTGGCGCCAAATTGGCGTCGCTTAAGCGAAGGCGGCGCGCGGCGTTTTGGCGCCAATTTGGTGGCTCGCATGCGAGCCACCGGCCTACGACGGGTACGAATCTGCCGGCTGGTATGCGAGCCGGCGGTATACGACCGGTTAAGTAAATATCGATATTTTTTAGCATCACCTGCAACCAGTTTACGAAAAAATAAGTGAAGATTTAGACCAGGAATACAGTTTAGATTCTAATGTTGGGACTGTCTACTTGCCGGAAGTTGGTAAATACTTTCAATTTATTTAATTTCTTTTACAGGCCAGGTGCACTGACTTCATAAAATATATTTCATATAAAAGTCCTAATATAAAATATATTTTAAAAAACCATAATTTGCTATGGAATAGTAAACAAAACTAACTAATATATCCTATCTTAGTCCAGCAGATAATGTAATGGGCATAATGAATAAAAGTTCTTAGTCTTTTAGATCTTTTAGATCAGCAAAAAATATTAGACACGTATTTTCTTTTCTCCCACAAACTAATGACAAGGAAGATACAACGCGTTTAAAGGAGGGTGAGAACCCCTGGGCCCACCAGTTATCACATTGTAATTGATACCAAAAAATTCGTTATATGTTTAAGTACTTACCACCAAAATATGTTACAATATTTCTTCATAGACAGCGAGAAACTTATATTAAATTAAGTTAACCAATAATCGATTAATATGCAACTCTAATCATTTACTATCGAGTATTATTAAATCGGTATAATCTCAAAAATATGTGTTCTATAATCGAATGATAATAATAAAAACTCAATCGATAGAAAATCGTTTTTTGGTTATTAATTATCTGTGGTCACCGACTGACAAGTTTAAAGGCTAATGTCAAAATCAAGCTCAACACTCGTTCGGTTTGTTCCTTATGAGTGCGCACGTATTTTTCTTGTTTTGTTATTTTGTTTGCTTTACCCCACGACTTTGGCTTGCTAAAGGACTGTTCGACGGATCTTATGACTTAGAATTACCTGGCACTTCATATTGGTCAACTGATAACGCTTTTGAATTGGATATTGACGACATGGATCGCTGTGTGAACTAACTGTACCATTGCATTTTACATAACTTAATTCCTGGGAAGCGAAATATCAAAAAGTTTTTGGTGACGCCTTGTTATTATATTCTCTTTCAATTATGGCTACTTTGATTATGATAACAACTGGGCCCAGATATATATGGAGTGATTCCTTCGTCCTTTCGTGTTACGTCAGTTTTAGGTACAAATTTGCCCGTTTTTTCCCGAATTTTAATGCGTTATATCTTAGTAAATTCTATTGTTTTGTTAAAATAAACATATTTTTCCTTGTCCGATATTTTTTGCAACTCTAATAGATAGACTAATAATTAGAATTACTTACGTAGGACACTCAGAAAGTATTGCGAAAATAAAAAATGTTCTATAGGTAAATATTTTTTATATTAAATCTTTTCAAAGTACTCTCCATCAGCCTCTATACAAAGTTTCATGCGTCTGAACCAGTTTTCAAAACACTTTTTCCAGTCCGCCGCAGACATCTCGTTTACAGCCTGCTCGAACGCTGACAGCGCATCTTCCGGCGACGAAAATTGTATCCCTTTGAGCAGATTTTTATTTTCGGGAATATAAGTCACAGGAATGTGACCCAGGAGATCGACCGGCGTCCTGTCCAGTTAAATTAAAAAAACTAGTGAACAAAATTTTTCCCCCCGCTTCTAGATCGCTTCACTTTGGTAGTCGTTGATTCGTTTTGTAACACCCAAACCATCGACGACGATGACGCTTCGTTTCTGGATCGTATTAATAAATCCAGGACTCATCACCTGTAATGATGTCGTAAACACGCCGAGATGCGAGACGAGCCTGCTTCAAATTTGTTTATCATATCACGGCATAATTTCACCCGGGCCTGCTTCTGAGCATCGGTGAGGTTGTGCTGTTCCCGGAGAGCGCCCATCAGCCAGCATCAGGGAGGGCATCACGTAGGTCCGGTAAGGGTTGCCACGAAGACGAGGTCTCGCGGCAGGGCCATCCTGTACTACGGTCGCTGATGGTAGGGCGCAAGCTCCCGCAGATGGCGGGCGTGCGATCTGTCGGCGCACACGAACAGGTTGGTGCTCAGGCATCTCACAAAGTCGTCCAAGCTTTCCATGCACAGGTCCCTGGAGATCGTCCTGTTCCGCACGAAGCGAGGGCCGTCGGCGATAGTGCGGAGCGCAAGCGACTGCTGCGCCCGCAACCGGCGGCGGTTCGTCTCAGAGGTGAGAGTGAACCAAGCCGGGGCAGCGTAGGTGAGTCGGCTGCAGATGTACGCCTTGTACACGCCGAGCTTTGCACGGAGCGGCAGTCGGGACGATAACACGGGTCGCAAAAGAGCGCGCGCGGTGCGCGCTTAGACGACTAAGTTGTTGACATGGGGCTTCATGGAGAGGGCGCGGTCGATGGTCACGCCGAGGTATTTCGCCGTCGCGGACCACTCGATGTTCTCTTCCATGAGCTTCAACTGCGGCAGGGCTATGCTGCCTATGGAGATCGCCTAAGTCTTCGCCACGTTGACCGTTAGTCTCCAGTCCTTCAGCCAGCTGGGAAGTGCGTCTAGGGTGCGCTGCATCTTGGTCAGCGCGTGGACACCGTTTACCGATGTCGCGATGTAGGCGGCGTCGTCGGCGTATAGCGCGAGATTAACGCCGTCGGTGACGTGGATGTCTTCCGTGTACCAGAAGTAGCACACGGGAGATAGGCAACTTCCCTGGGGCACACCGGCGTGGATGGACCGCTCTGTAGACAGGGCGCTTTCAACTGCCACTTGGAAGCGTCTGTCTTGCAGGAAGGTGGCCACGATCCTAACTACTCGACGGGGAGTAGTGGATGTGGACAGCTTGTACAGCAAGCCGGTGTGCCATGCGCGATCGAACGCTTTCTCCATATCGAGAAATACTGCGACGACGCGCTCGCGTTTGTTGCGAGCAACCGCGATGTCGTGCAGTACCCTCGCGAACTGGTGAGTCGTGGAGTGTTCGGCGCGGAAGCCGAACTGTTTGTCGCGTGGCTGAAGGTGTGGCGTCATGTGTAGCAGTAGCAGCTTTTCGAAGAGCTTCGATGTCGTCGAGAGGAGCGTAATAGGGCGATAGCTTCCCGGCAGCAGGATGTTCTTCCCCGGCTTTGGTAGCATGATGACTCTGCCTAGTCGCCATGCGGAGGGAAAGTGTCCGGTACGGAGGATGCAATTAAAGAGGCGCGTCAGCGTCGCGATTGCTCGCGGAAGTAGGTGACGCAGAGCTTCGTTAGCTACCCGGTCAGGTCCGGGGGCTTTCCGTAGAGGCGTTCGGCGAATCACCCGCTGGACTTGGCCTGGGGAGACGACGATGGGTTCCTCTGTCGGGGCTATCGGCTGTTCGAAGTAAGACTTCAGCTTCCTCTCGACCTCTGCTACATGCTGCATGTTGATAGCCGAATTGGGCTGGAACTGCGCTTCCAGGGAGTCGGCGAATATCTCCGCTCGGTCCTGGGCACGGTAACGTGGGGTTCTGTCACCGGCCAGTAGGGGCCTAATCGGAGATGGCTTCCCGAAGAGTTGGCGGCACAGGCGGTGTATACCCGACCAGTCTTCGCTAACTTGCTCGATGGTGCGTTGCCAAAACTCCGCCGCGTTTGTTGCCAGCGCAGCAGAGATCTTCGCAGCCAGAGCGTTTAGCTGGAACTTCATGGTCAGACATCGCGAGCGTTGCCATTGCTGACGCAATTTCTTCTTCTTCTCGATCATCGCCAGGATGAGGGCAGGGAGCTGGACAGGCCTCCTTGCGGTCGCGGCGTCGAGATTCAACTCTCGAAGCGCGGATTGTAATACCGCGTTAAGATCTGTCACAAGCTTTTCGACGTCGGTGAGTGTCTCCACAGGGAAGGAAGGCGAGTGCTCAGCCATGTAGTCGGCGAAGACCCGCCAATCTTGGCGTGATCGAGGAGGTAGTTGGATCGGACACACCGGTTGGTGGTCTGAGATGAGGTGGTCGTCCAAGACGTCTAGATGTACAGCCGCGTCGATGCCGCGGATGACGGCTATATCTATGACGTCCGGTGTGTGGGCTGCACAGTACGGGTAGTGCGTCGGGACCTCTGGTCCTAATACCTCGTACCCGTGTCGATCTGCATCGTCATTGAGATCTGCTCACATATTGCCGACCGAGAACTGAATGAAACTATTGCTAAGCGCGCGCCGCGTTTTACAGCGCACAGCTCAGTCCGGGTCTTGGAGAGAGGGGTTTCGCTATAATATTAATTTATACAAATATGTTCAACACAAAATAAAGAAATAAATATAAGTACAGCGACATAAAGTGTTACCTAACTTGAACCGAAATTGTTGTACTTGGCTACATAGCCAAATATACAAATAAGCCAAGCCGTTATACATATAAGCACCTTTAAACTTTGGCATTGTATTATATACATATGTATATATAATACGTAACGGGTATTAACGCGATCATGCATAATGTTTACCTTTAATGCTTGACGTTTCGACCAGGTTACACAGGCTGTTGTCACAAGCTCACGGCCGGTGTACGTTAGATTTATATTGAGCTGACCATTTCTATCTTTCGTATTTATAGGACGTATGTGGTGTGCGTACTTTCCACGGCTTACTCATTACTCACGTGTGCAGGTATGGTGTGCGTGGTGAACGTGGAGAAATACCGGTCGCAGGCGGAAGAGGGCGCGGGAGTGGGCGGCGGCGCGTGGGCGCGCGGCGTTGTGACGGAGCTGCCGGGCCGAGGGCGCGTACGCGTGCTGCTGCCCGACTCGGGGCTGCTACTGCTCGTGCACTGGAGCATGCTGCGACACATTCACCACAAGTTCACCGCCATCAGGGCCATCGTATGTACACTCACCTGTAATATTTCATGGATACCGTAATGTTCAAAATCCTGTGAACACTCGAATTAGAAGGAATATGAATGAATTAGATGGCGTTGTTTTATAAATATTGCAACGCGTACTCATTTTAGCAAATAGGTGAAATTTACAACATCGAAAATACAACAAATTATAAACTCACACGAAAAGACACTCAACACAGGGACAGAATAATGTTTGCATACGAACAGAATAACTAGTCATCGAAAGTATCTATAAAATAAACAAACGACTATAAATTTATGAATTCATTTGTAATTTTTTGCTTCTTGTTTTAACCTGAAATGTGTTAAAAATAGTTTAAAGTAAATTTATCAAAACTGTGTCATTAAGAAATCTACTTTTTATTTTATAGTAGAGCACTATTACATTATAAATAAACTACTTAACAGTTCTTGTATCGATTTCCGTTAGATGGTGTCAATTACCGGCTTATGCCATTTTAGTTTTGACGTGGGTTCGTTTTTTTATGAGGTTCACGTATACCTACTTTTATAGGTGTCTATAGATTACTACTGTAGTCCGATCCTACCTAGTTTTGTAAGCATCTGTAGATTACTACTGTTACCGCTTTTCATCAGCCGGGTATTTATTATGATGCAAATACGTAACATGAACAGAACGTTAATTGCTCGGATGATACAATCGCCTACAAAATTAAGAGTTCCTAATTTGGAAGATCTTTATTCTCTTTCGAATTTTTCCAAAAATATACTGAATTCTCATACATACTAGCATGGGCATTCAATTCTTTTTACCATGAGTCTCAGATGCTGTATTTTATAAGTTATCTACTGACCTATTCAACCCTCAAGCTTTCCTTGAAATATAAAAAGCAATGAAGTTATTAATTCTCACACATAATTAAATTCTTAAATTCAATGTCCTTTTAGGCAGCGGAATGTCACCTAGCCGGCGTGACTCCATTAAACAAGACGTGGAGTCCAGGCTCAGTAGCTTTACTAAAGAAATACGAAGAAAGTCTGTTAGAACTACAAGTTGAAGACAATCGCAACTGGGCCAACCGCAACCGCGGCTCTATCGGTATCACGCTATATAACAAGATGGACCCTGACAACATTATCTGTATCAACGAAGAGATGATCAAATATAAATACGCAGTCACCTTTGGGTAAAGTAACACGCTTTTATTAGATTATTTTTATTTATTATATTATTTAATATATGTATATTAGATTCGATTTTTGCTTTCACGTCTTCAACTGCAGTAGTACTTCGCGGCCATAGGTACACATTTATTTTGTAAACTAGCGCATAATAGGAAAATGTGGAATATCGAGAGGAATGCCTTTGCCTTGCAGTGGGATATATACATATACAACCACATATACAGCCTGATATAAAAGAAATAACCAGTTTCCCATAATATCAAAATGATTATGTAGAACTCCAGACTCATATATTATGTCATTCTAATATTGTGGTGGGAAAAGAACCTACCTACATTTGCGAATTCAGGTTGTCCTAGACTTTAGCTAATTTTTAAGATTTTTGTATACACCATATTCAAATAAACAATATATTAATTTAATAGTATATTTAAGTTACAAAATTGATTATAATACGCAAACCAACTCTCATTGATATTAAGTTATCATAAAATCATTAACAAAAAATGTGTTAAATATTCATGTGTCACCTACATGTTTAAAACTTTCATGTCTCAGTAAGTTTGATATATAATAAATAGCTTTACTGTTTTAGGCTCTGTAAAAGTACTTTAAGTTATAAATACATTTTAGGACTATTTAATTTCATTTTGGACGTAAACTACCTCAAAATATTAAATTTACTGCTGTCCTAGGAATATGAGATAACCGGCATTCCGGCAATTGTCACAATACATTTTTCAATATTTCGACACATTATAACCTCAAAAAATAGCGGTTTTCTCATACTTGGCAACATTTATGTTGTCTACGGCATAGCCGCCATTATGAAGCTAGCTTCAGTGTCAACAAAATCTGTGACGAAAGTGGGTGCGTTACGGTGGTTCCGAATCGGAGTTCCAGATAGTTAGGTATAGGAATTAATGAGGTATGTAGCACTTTATTCAGTTATTAATACAATTATATTTTGTTTAATAATTTATTATAAAACAAGTAAAAAGTTGTCATAAAATTGATACTATAGCTTGAATTATTGTTTGAAGTTTTGTTGGTATGAATTCGTCACGTATTGTATAGCCGCAATCGATTTGTGACGCATCGGAGCTAATAAGCTGTGGTTACATTTGATAAAAGAGATTGGTCCAACACGATACATGCCAGGCCCGGATACTATTATAATGAAGTATATTGAGATGAAAGGCTTTTATCTGTAATAAAATTAAAAATTAAATGTATGGTACCTAATAAATAGTAGAATTTAAACAAATATTTTCAACAGCTTTATAATATTAGTACAGTACCCAGCGATAAACATTGCACATCGTCCTTTGGAAAGAGACAATCGGCTAATTTCGGCTTCGTAGAGATCTCTGTCGCACGAAATACAAACAGTCCTGTATCTATTAGCAGCTGTTAAAACAATTATGATTTGCTTCTTTTGATAAATTCTTTTTATTCTTTGTATAAAATACACCAAGTTTTCTATAAGTGATGGCTTTAGGTTGGGGTAAAATAAAATAAAAAAAACATGTTCACATTATGTTTACGTATTTAATTATTTTGGAAAATTACAGCTGTAGTGTACATAATAAACACTATTATACCTATTGTTAAAATGAGACATTGTAATATAAATAATAATAATTCTAATTCTCAATTACTTCCATTTCACTATCTGTGCTCTCAAAGAGGTCAATATCACTGTCACTGTCAGCCGTATTTATCACCAGTCTATCAGTGTAATTGTGACGGGGAGACTCCCCGTGACCATGGCTGCTGAAAAGCAACCGAAACGTCGGGGAAAGTGTAAAAATAAATTAAATCTAAATAGTTTAATAATAATTTAATTAGCTTAAAAATTAGTAAAGTTTAATAGTAGTACTGAGTAGTGTGAAAATTATCAAAAATTTTGTAATAAAGTGTCAAATAAACAACGCGATAAAATCCGTATATAGCAGTTTAATTTCAATGAATAATATTCGCGTAAATAGAAGACAATATTATGCCATAGTACAACTTTAAATTATTTAAATTTGGGGTGTTAACAACTCTAAATATATATTTTGAACTGGACGCGACCGCACTCTATCGCACTTGAACAACGACTGACAAAACGTCACATAGGTAGTGTGCGACAGAGATAACGCTCTACGAAGCCGAAATTAGCCGATTGTCTCTTTCCAAAGGTCGATGTGCAATGTTTATCGCCGGGTATTGTAGGATATGTGACTCGATGTTGGTATTCAGAATTTTTACAATATATCAAATATCGCAAAACAATATAACGGGTGACTGCTACTTTTCAGTGAACATAGCCCTCACGGCAGGCGAAAGAGCCGAGCGGTACAGAGAGAAACTAAACAAAATCCTAAAAAATTTGAGGAACAGCGGCAGAAGCAGTTACTACGACTGAAAAAGAGTCGAAAAAGAATAAATTATTTAACAGAAGAAGATAAAGAACGTAGAAAAAAACAATGGCGGGAAGAAAAGAAAAAGCAGAAAATAATATTATTAATTTAACTAAAAAAAAACGACCAAATGTAAACTTAGCTTAATTTTTTTCAGTTTGTTACTAAGAATTCCAGATCGTCACTGTCTCATATTTTTGCCGAGATGAAAACTAATATTATTTAAAAAATATCTAGTGATTAGATCATAATTTGTAGCAATAGTAATCTCTGAATTTGTTAGTATTATTTGTCATCTCTTACGTTCAATTGCCATATAAGTATTAGAAATATAATATTTTAATGGTCGAAGAGTTCCTATTCCGACTAGCTCAAAAAAAAGGGTGCTAAGTCATAATTATAGTAATTTACTTAAGTTTGAGTGTCTTAATATTGTAATTAATATTGTTATCAAAAGATTTAAATAATCTTCAGATCTTTTCATAACGTCAAAAGATTTGAAGATTATTTAATTATTAATATATTATAAAAACTTAAAGGGAATTATCCATTGTTGGCCTAGCGTGAACAGAATTAATACATAAAAACAATTAACGACGATCCTACGGTCGACGGACAGTAGGTTGCTGCGACCATATAATGCCAATTATTTGGTTTTTGAGTTGGGCAAGATATCAAAACAATTTAAATCCACCAGCCCAGTTCCTACATAACATTTTAGTAACATGAATCAGAATAATAATAAAAAATAACATGAAAACAATGATTTTTTATTTCAAATACCTTTATATAAACCACTACAACAAACGAATTAGGAACACCTGGACACATAACTTTGTTATTTTTCTAATTCCTACTGGTTAATGCTTCTAAATTAATATATAATTATTATTCTCAGTGACTGTCCATTCCCAGCCAAAAACCCCATACAAATTGGACAGTTCCCTTTTTCGTTTATTTACATGTTTCCTTTGTGACGAACCGGAGCATATTTCTGTGAACAGTCTGATAAAAATTAAGATTATCACGGAGTTTTTCATAAAACTGATCATATTTTTTATTATTTTAGTTATTTTAAGTATATAAAATTTCTATAACTCTAAACTCACTTCCAATTCGCTACGTGTACATTTGTTTTGAAAAACGCCCATGAGCGTATTTAAGAAGAAATGTACCTATATAAATATAAATAATTCGCAGCATATTCATCAAATGCGATATTTACGATTTAGTTTGAAAATATGAACTTTAACGTAAATTTTCAACACTTATTTTTATTCTTTGTGCAATATTTTGAAGGTGATGTAAAATGTTTAAAAATATTGTATTCTTCGTCGTCTTAATTATTATCGAACACATCTATTATTTTAAATCGTTAAAAAGTATCATTCATTATCTGTTTTAGGGTGTATGTGTTCAACAAAAATCAAGTAGAAGAACAAGTGGTAACCAATAAGTCGCCTCTCGCTGAACCTAAACCACCAAAGAAGAACAAGAAAATAACAATTTTGAAAAAACAAGAGAAATATATTATATCCGAAGCTGACTTACAAGCCAAAGACAAGGGACCTCTTAGGCTGGAAGTGAAAATTCTACACTATCAGTCGCCTTCACTCATTTACATATCGTTGGTTCACCAGCAAAAAACGTTTAATGAACTGTTTGAGAAAATACAAAAGTATTACTCCAGAATTAGAAATGCACCTGCAATCGCCTGGAAAGTCGGCGATAGATGTTGTACTATATGTAACCAATCCCAAACTTGGCGTCGTGCTGTAATAATGGAAATAGAAGATGAAAAAGCTAAAGTATTTTACAGTGACTTTGCCTGTGTCGAGACAGTGCCATTGTCTAGCTTAAGAGAACTAACTCCAGAGTTTGCGTCGTTCGGTGATGCCGCTATAATGTGCCATTTGTGTGGAATTACACCTGCCGTTGGTGACGAATGGCCGTCTCTCACTAAGGAATTCTTAAAAGAGCTTCTAGATGCTTACAAACGAGTGTTTATCACGAAATTAGGCAACTTTAAAGGTAAAAGTATGCCTGTCGAAATTTGGGTGTATCATACTATTCAGGGAGATGCTTTGGAACCCAACAAGTCTGAATGGCGTTGTCTGAATAATAAAATTATTGAACAAGGTCTTGGAGTGCCGGACAAAACGCCAAAGGTAAATTCTCTTTTATGGAATCTGTAATTAATTTTAGCAAAGCAGCGATAGCCTAAAGTTAAACCGTTGACTGCCACGCAGAAGTCTTGGGTTCGATCCCAGGGCGCGCATCTCTGACTTTTTCTCTTCATCTCTATTTTAATTAATTATTTATCGCTTGCTTTAACGGTGAAGGAAAACATGGCGAGGAAACCTGCATATCTAAGAGTTCTCCATAACGTTCTCGAAGATAGATATGTTAAGTCTGCCAATCCACACTGGACTAGCTTGGTGGACTATGGTCTAACCCTTTTCACACTAAGAAGAGGCCCGTGCCCAGCAGCGGTACGGTTTAATACGGAGCTAATATTATAATTAATGGGTTCCGTCTATCTGGCAGAATCTTGATGCTCCGAAACTTATCACAGTTGGCATAATCTTCTCTAAACAAATATTAGTAAGGCATAAAAATTATTTAATATTAACATTGTTTGGCCGAATGTTTATATATTCGAATTTACAATGGCATACTTTTAAGATGGCAGAATTAATATTCCGTATAATTTCGTTTAGCTTACCGTTCATTTAGATCGACCATTATATGGTATAATTTCACTTGGCATACTATGAAGATAACAGAATTTTATATGGAATAATTTTATTAGTCATATTTCTATAAAATAGCATTTTAACCTTAAATTAAAATTAAGGGCGTTTATTCCGACGGAGCCGATTTCGCGGGTTTTTATTGTTCTATTATGTTACAGATAAATAACAATGAATATAAAAGAAATTAAAAATCTGAAAGTTCAATTGTTTATTAAGGGAATGTTAAAGATATAATATATAATAAAAAAATATGAGCTTTCTTAATAAATATTTTAAAACGTATGAATTTTAATTGTGCATTTTCGTAAAATCTGTAGTTTAGGGCGAGTTAATTGCTCGCTAGAGCAATAAAAACGAGTCATTCTATAATGCCGTAAATGTGAACTATACAAGCATAAGTTGTACAAAAAAAATATGTATATTGTGTATAAAAAAAATGTGTACATTAATTCATTATTTTTAAGAAAACAGTATGTCAATACAGAGCTTTTTGCACAATAATAGCGCGCACACCTGTTCTTATTTCTAAAAAATCTACTGTGATTATAAAATAGATAAATACAAATTTAGGAACTTTAAGATTCATATTACGTCATACACAAAAATTGGAAACTAAACATTTTGTTTGTAATTGATTTGATTTTTTTAAAACGACCTTTAAATATAGAAGCGCGATGCCATCTCAGCCATACCGCACTAGGCGCTCTCATGGGGTGGACGTAACGCTCATCGCCGCGCCGGCCATATTAAGTAAATATAGGATTTCAGTAAGTTTATAGCGGGGCTGAGCCTACTTGATCCGTAAGATTTCTTTCACTACCTACTAATTTTTTTATAAATCTGAATAGTTGATGTAACTTGATTTACGTATTATGTATTCGACTGACGTGTTGATCTAGAGTCTAGCGAATGTATTGTGGCGCGGTTAAACACGGGCGAGGTGAGACGGCGACGGGACCAGACGGGATTTGTAATGTACCTACTATCTATATATCGCACCTTGAACGATACATAAAACACAAAAAATGTTCCCACATATGTCCGTTATACACTTTGATACCATCCAACCGACGTATTCCAAACCGGTTTCATTAGAAAGGCTATATATACTTAAAGCGATTATGGTTTTAGAAAAAAAAAAATCTTTTTGTAGCATAGTTGCACACACCGGATATCCGATTGTATAGAAAACGTTCGACGTATGTATCATATTCATCAAGTATATTTCTCGTAATTTTTGTGTGTTGAGTAGTTAGAGATGAATGATGTAGAGATGAATAATTTGTATGGGTTAAGGAATCTAAGTAAACATAAGTATATTTATCAGTGCTACTCAGAGACAGAGAGACATGAGTTCATGGATACGTGATGAGCAGTAATCACGAACTCATGTCTCTCATTAAATAAAATGCCTTGTTGTAAATATCAGATAGTAATATTATAAAGCTGAAGAGTTTGTTTGTTTGGTTGAATGCGATAATGTCTGGAAAGAGTCCGATTTCAAAAATTATTTTTGCTCTGTACATAAGTACAGTTGCTTTTGTTGAAGAAGGTTATAATAGGCTATAAAAGATTACTCTATGACCCACAGGGCCGGTGCAGTAACTGTAAACGTGAGTGAAACCGCGTGAACTAAAACGTAATTACGTGTTATTTTCAGATTACAAAAAATATGAAAGAACAAAGCCAAAACCTATGGGTACACTAAAAGAAAAATGAGTATTTTGGCGAATAATTTTAAACTGGCAAGAGAGGTTACAAAGTAAATTTTATTTAAATGTTTTGTTGGTATCTTTAAAAATACTCTCGAATTCAGCAAACTCAAAGGCACTAAATTGTACAGATGCGATTCTACAAAACCAAGTAATTTTTGATAATATTTTATTTATTTTATTTTGAATCTCCAATAAGAAACACACATTTATTACAAGGCACGGGCACACTAAAATAAGACATGTGTTTCCTCAATAACAGGAGATCACAGCATGCAATATAAAGAACATAATAATATATTATAATGACAATACAACAATGTCAATTATAATAATTACAATTAGTATACATCAATTAATAGAAAATTATATAAAACTTACAATACTGTAAAAGTCAATGAAACAAATAAATTATGAAAACAATGGATTAGAAAATTAAAATTACGTAGAAAATAGGATTATAATAAAATACATAAAAAATTTAAATAATTTATCAAAATATTGATATTTGACATTTAATATAATTTAAGCACAAAATTATATTAAATGTCAAATGTATACTTAATTAAGAAAGAATAATAATTAATAATTAAGGCGCATCAATAATTAAGGGATTTTCGAACCTTTTTGATATGCTTTTCTTTATATGCGTTTTTCACTTCGCGATTTTTAGTTGTAAATATTTGGTATTGTATTATACATATGTTACTGTAAAATCCCAAAGTGCAATAAATACCAAGATTTACCAACACGGATTGGTAACAGTCTGAAGTGGCAACATCATTTCATATGTCAGGTTAGATTTGTTAGGTTTCTTGTGATCATAGAGACAGAAATAGGAGATTGTAAGTGAGGCCCGGTGCAGATAAAAGGGATGGAGTGGAATTGAGTGGAAAAAGAAATGCTATTTGATAAAAAGAATGTAACTAAAATATAACAACAAAATTGAAAATACAATGACAATCGCAGAAGCCAAAAGAGCACGATTGCCGAGAATACCGCTGGATTTATATTTTCAAATATGTATTTCTAATTTTCTTGTTCTATTTTTCAGTTACATTCTTCTTTCATCAATTAGCATTTCCTTTTTGACTCCGTCCTTATTGTCTTTGTCACGCCTTAGTGTACTTTGATGTTCTGTTTAATTTGTTTGTGTCGGGTCATCCTCTTCCCTCTAATATGGCGAGCGGGTGATGGCTGACATATGCGTCTTACTTGTGAACGAGTGCTACTTGGGGTGATTGGTCGATCTCGGTTTTATGGACTTGCAATCATCCTTTTCTATCTACAACATCAAATTCCACAATGGTTCTGGGAGTGATCGCATGTTGCTTGCATCATAATATGTAAGTGGATGCTCCTGTTTCACTATATTTACTTTTGGAGGCTAATAACACTTCATCAAACAAGATTAATTGCTTGAGTATAATCATAGTAAAGTAAATAAAAGGTGTAATGGTTGCAGCTCCTTACAATGTTAAATGATATATGTATAATAAAATCAGGAATATTGTTAATTTTGGCGATTAAAAAGCCGTGAGTTTTGTTGCTCGTTCTTTCTCATGGTTCAATCTCTTGCTTTGCGAACTTGGCAGTAAATGTAAATGTAGATGTAGAATGTAGAAAATAAATTGATTTGATTTGATTTGATTTGATTTAGAATCAGTAAAATATAAATTCTGAACTAAATTGTGAAGAAATGAATAATTTTCTTTTATTACTTGAATAATTTTCTTTTACCTTCCTTTTTTGGTTTTGTATTTAGTGTGAATCGTAGGTTTTCATGTTTTTTACATAATAACACAGTATATGTATATTTGAAAAAGTGACAATTAATTAGATGAAAATTACAAATTAATTCTATCAGAAGTATCAGATAATAAAAACTGCGCCAAATAAATTATAAAAAATCTTTGTTATTCTGAGAAACATCCTCCTACTAAACAAGTAATAACAAGCTTCATTTGATACCGATAAATGCATTTGCATTGAAAATAAATAATTTTAATATTGTCATAATCAACGTATACGTAAATGAAGACTTTTCATGAATGGCAAAAAGGATCAAGATCATTATTCCACGCGACACCATCATAGTGCGCCTGGGTTTCGCACTGGCGGTGCGCGGTGTGCCGCGGTTCTACAAATACCTAAACTCGATCCGCCGTGGGAGGCGTATACGCTCTTAAAATACTGTCTTGAAAAATTGTATGTGCTGTGCTACAAAAGATAGTGACAGAAACGAATCGCTGCAAACCCGACTCTACGAAGTCTAGTTTGTTAGGACAAACTAGAGTACGTAGAACCCTAGAGTGTAATTTAGAATCGCGTAGGGGCGAGGCGGCCCGCGAGCTGAGGAGCAGGTGGTTGTTCTACGCTTGCCGTCGCGGCTGAAGCTGCAGCAAGCCGAAGCTGCGGTGGTGAGCGTTAAAACCATCTGCGACGATAAGCTCGCGTGGGACCGCCGGAGCCGTGACAGAAATCATGCCTACTGGATAGATCAGTTTCTCAATAAGGAAGTTTCCATTTGTTCAGTTTTATTTTTAAAGTCACTAAATCTGCTTTAAATCCTAGCGTTTTTTTTATTCAAATATCTTCACAAATAACGAAGTTATGAAAGATATCCCTTCCATTTTGAAATTTTATGCCTCGCGGCGGGCCGGGCAATATGTAACGTCACAAGTCTCGTTCGGCTCGGGGCCGAGACGCGGCTGCTAGACGACTGTTCGCCGCAGTTCGCAGTTAGCGCTTGTTAGCTCAACACAACAGCAGATATTATCATGGAAACTAACTCTAAAATACATTATAAATATTGCATCGTATCTAAGTGTACACACACAACTGTTATAACCCCCAATAAACACTTTTTTACGATGCCGAAGCAGAAAAAAATGAGAGCTAAGTGGTGCAAAATTATGAAAAGAAAGGAATCTTATTATTTATCAGGAAAATCAGTACGGTATTGCTGCAAAGACCATTTTGATGTAAGTATCTATGTCTATATCTACCTACATATCTACGCATATCCTACTTTTACTGGTTTCTAAGATAGTTTTCGAAATTCGAACACCAAATATTGCGCAGCACGTATGTGATATAGAGTGATGTGTAATACTTAATTTATTCGGGTATTGCATAATGCTATATTAAAAATGCTCGGGTGATATTATGCGTAATATTCACTGCTCGCCGCCCCGTGCGACAAGATCCCCAAACAACATCTATTTCAAAAGAACTACCACATACAACTTAATGAGGAACAGAGAGATCAATCGGGAATCAACGAAGTCCGAGTCTACACTGATGGCTCAAAAACCATACAGGAAACGGGCGCGGGAGTTTACTCCCAGGATCTCAATATTAACCTATCTATGACACTAGGCTCACACAGTTCTATATTCCAATGCGAATGTGTGGCCATCACGGAGGCCGCCACCGCGATCGACAGGAGACGGATTGAAGGCTACAGGATACGAATCCTCTTCAACAGCATAGCAATACTTAGAGCCCTAGAGAGCAATCGCTGCAACTCCAGGCTCGTTTACGAATGCCACCTTGCTCTTGAAAGATTATCCACAAAAAACGTAGTGACCTTGCAATGGATAAAGAGGCACAGTGAATCACTATATATAGTTGTATATATAGTTTTAATAATAATTTAATTAGCTTAAAAATTAGTAAAGTTTAATAGTAGTAGTAGTAGTGTAACAATTTTCAAAATTTTGTAATATAGTGTCAAATAAACAACGCGATAAAATCCGTATATAGCAGTTTAATTTCAATGAATAATATTCGCGTAAATAGAAGACAATATTACATTTATTGTTATGATAAATGTATATTTTATATTTGTATTAAACTAAAGGTGTTGATTTTATTCACTTAACTGTAACTGCCTGTTTTGGCACATTTCGCTCGGCGTAATTGTCGTCGTAATCGTACTCGAGTATATTGGTTAATGTAACTATAGGTAGTTATACACAATATTGTAGTTGGATTGTATTTTACATTTAGTAGGTACCTACCAAGTACTTATCGAAATACTAATAAAAATGATAATAAATAAGATGTATAATACGACAAGTAAAATATTAAGTAGGTAGGTAGGTAGGAAGTTACTTACGTTGAAAGCTTGACGCCTCTTATCTCTGCACTTGTATACAGGGGATTGTTAGTTAAAAAGGCTAAAACCATAGCCATATTGACTTTTGGCAAATTATTAGACTGTTCGCGCACAAATCTACACATTTTTATTATCTTTAAATGTATATAATTTGTGTTTTTATTTGAATGGAAACTTTCTTAATTATAAAAAGTATGCTAAAAGATGATTCTAACTGTAAACTTTCTGAGATATGACGGTTACACTTTTTAATTATTATGGATATGAAATTTATGCCTAAAGATGATTCTGATTTACAAAATTATGAGTTTTGAATGTATGATAAATGAGTGTATGCCAAACGATTTTCTACGAAATGAACGGATACCCGTTGTTATGCAAAACAATATTATGACATAAAAAGTTCTGCCATAAAAGGTGGACCCATAATTAATCTCTATTCATATCACTACTTATATTTTAATTTTGCTTTAGTTGCCAGCTGCGGAGAATACTGAAAATGACAGAGATGATGTCTTGTCTTTCTTGAATATAACCGGTTCAGTGAATGACTGGTTACAATTGGAGCCCGTATTGATGACGAAGAAAGAAGACACCCAACACACCAAGGTCACGCCAATCCCTTCGCTTGAAGAAGAAGACACAGCGTCAACTAAGTCTGAAACTGACGTGTCTAATGTTATGTATATCTCAGATTGGCTACCACCAGAACCACTTACATGCACAGAATTTACTGGATTGCCGACGTAAGTATTTTTATCTTTAAAATCCAAACTTAATATTATGAATGCGAATGTGAGTGTTTGTTTGTTTGTTTATTACGCTTTCACAAGGCGTGAAACTACTCGACTGATCATCATGAAATTTCGCATACACGTTGTTAGGGAAACAGAAAAGGACATAAAGTACCTTTCACCTAGAAAAAAAGTACTGTTACTAGTTTAATCTAGTAATCTAACCTAACCTACATTTACGCGAGCGAATGCCTGTTTTATACAAATAAACTATTTTCTTTTAGGTACATTGATAACGATGGTGTCATTTACTTACACGACGTGACACAACAAGATACGTTGGATCTCATTCGCAAAGCACTTGATGTTCGTTTCAAAGGCCCAGATCCAAAAGCGAAGTTCACAAAGTGGACTGTTGGCGAACCATGCGTTGCCCTGTTTTTCTTAGATAACAAATACTATAGAGGAAGAGTAACTGAAGTAAACACTGAAAATTCGACATGTCTTATTCATTACGTAGATTATGGTAATGAAGAATTATGCTCATTTGCTAATTTAAGAAAAAGTGTTCCTCTACATCAGATACCAATACAAGCGCGTAAATGTATTTTAGCTCGCATACGCCCTATCGGCAAGCAATGGGACCGACAAACATTAGACTACATCCATAAATCGGTTGTAGAAAAACAGTGTTACGTAAAAGTAACCGGAGAGCCACTTAATGGCATTATACCAATAGAGTTAAAGTATGACAAATTGTTGATAAATGATCACTTGGTTGATTTTGAAATGGCTGAATATACGGATGGGTCGAAAGCTCTCGTCAAAAAGTTTGCGCCTACCACGCTAGCAGAACAGTACCATGAAGAAACTGTAACGATTGCCTCAGATTCTGGACCGGATTATATAGTTGTTGACGACACTGAAACTGACACGGTGGAGCCGATGTCGCCATCTGATGACTCATTTGATATTGACTCCATGAGAGGAACAGACTGGAACAAGATTATAGCAGAAGATAGTATATCTGTTGATAGCAATTATATTACATATCCGAAACACACAGATGATGAATTCATGTGTAACATTACGATTATAAATAACGTACACACGCTAGAATTAAGTATTATATCCGACGACGACGCTATTAGAGCATATGAACAAATGTCCGAAGATATGCAGGCCGAATGCCAAAGTTTGCCTCAACTAAATGGTATATTTGAAAATAAAGCCTGCGTCGCCATATTTCCTGAAGACGGCCAGTGGTATCGAGCATCTATTTTACAATATAGTGAGGCGAAATATCAGATTAAAGTGAGATACATTGATTATGGTAACGTCGAAGTCATTCCTCTAGCCGACACTAGAGAAATAATTGAGGAGTGGACGAAACTACCGCCTGCTACTATCTCAGCCAAATTATTTGGAGTCCATGTAAACCCTGATTTAGATATTGATGTAGTTACAAAGGAATATGGAAAAGTGTTCCTTGACCAAGGGCCATTTCAGGCAAAAATTATTACCTATGCAGATTTATTTCCTTTAGTAGAATTAAGAAATGATGCGAATGAGTTAGTTTACGATAAACTCATTAAAAATAATGTTTTTCTTAAGCTAGAGTAAGTTAAGTTGATCTTAATTCAGGGATGTTGCGGATGCAGATTTTTTTGACATCCGCGGATGCAGATGCGGATACGGATATTAAAGGCTCACATCCGCAAATGCAGATGCAGATTCGGATGTCCAAATCGATGCGAAAGCTCTGCAATTGCGGATGCAGATGTTGATGAAAATTGTGCATCTTATTTAAAAAATATTCTAATATCACTTCTGCAGGTTTTGCAAAGGTTCATAAATGTAGCTATACCATTTTCTAGTATTTCGGGATTCTCATCTTCACTTGAAGAATCATCGCGCCATTCATAGGCCGACCTATTTTCTTTCTTGTCGCAACCTGTGCTATATCTGGATCCGTATTAACATCCGCGTTGATTATTGCGGATGCGGATGCAGATGTGCAAATCGATGCGGAAGCTCCGCAATTACGGATGCGCATGCGAATATTCGCAAAATCCCTGATCTTAATCTCTTTTTCATGTTCTTGATTATTGTTTTTTTATAGTCCAAGACTATTTCGTTTCTTTTATAGGTATTAGGATAAACTAAAAAGTAAATACAATTACTTTGAAACCATTGAAGTTTTATGTAAACTGATTAAATAAATAAAATAATATTAAAATTTATTTGTTTTATTCCAATAAGTACAGTTTGCGTCTAATCTATCTTATATGTGTCATACATTATCAAATAGAGCTACAATATTATCTAAGAAATTCTCTACATAAGTCACTTGAGGACTTAACACAAATATGTATATTATATAAACCTCAACGTATGGTTAGATTTGTAATAAATAACCTTTACATCGGTACTATTCCCCACATAATATATTAGCTTTCTTATAATTTTATACTTTTACGTCGTATAGTTTATCTAATAAGTAACGGACATTAACGCGATTATACCAAGTATTTATGTACCTTCGTGCAGACTGCAACTAAGATAAGAGCCAGACCAAAACTTGAAACATACCAAAATGGAACATAAATACTAAGCCTGATCACGTTAATTTCGTTTAAAACTACGCAGTTGTGCCAATACGCTATTACAAATATAAATTATAAATATAATAGATTCATTTTCTATATGATAGACGTAGTACAACGCTTAAATCAAAAATATATGACGTGCTTAAACATGTAAGCTCCTGTTGCGTTAGTCTCCGATAATGATTTAAGTTGTCTTCTGTTTGGGACAAATTGCTACAAGGCGTAGAGGTGCGCCGGTTCCCATTCCTATTTTCATAGGCAGCACTAAGGCAGTGCATTTAGATTCTGAAATAGAAAAGAGCAATTTGGTTTCATATCACATTTATATTAGCTAGCGGTTGCCTAGTAGGCAAAATTCGACCAAATTCCTAAGCTTGCTACTTTGTGTTCTGTTTTTCTCTATTCCATAATATTATAAATAAGGTATAGGTAACCATAGTTACAAAGAATTGTACGACGTCAGACGAATAATGTCGAAATACTACGAACGCGATTCGACTGCGTGTGTCAAATGCATGGTTGTGTGCGTGTGGTGCTATTTCATTAATTTAATGTATTTCTAATGCATATTTCATAAAAATATTAGGATTTACCCGTTTAAAGTTTATATGGAGAAGGAGGGCCTTCTCCATATAAACTTTAACTGTGCTAAATTTCATACTCCATTCGCGCAATTTTCGTAAAAAGGTTTTTAAAATTTTTGCTTCACGTATTAATTAATATACCTATAGATACCTACAATCTTATTAAAGAAATTGTACGTACCATTAATAGGTTTATGCAAATTAACATTTTCCATGTTGTACAATCCAGCTTTTGCTAAAATCTTGTGCACTGTGAAATCAGTATTTGCGCCTGTATCTACAGAGGAAGTATCCACTCCAACGCCCACGATATTCTTATAGGATGTAACCCATTCAGCCACTTCTGCACTCAAACCTAGAAAAAGAAATGAATTTCATGTCATGGTCACGTAACTTTGAGCCTGGAAGTGTGAACGACAATAAGCTCGCTCCCTATTATTACATGACATCTCATCTCGGCTAGGTTAGATCTAATATTTCATTATTTCGATAAATAATTTAAATAGTTGCATGTCCAGGTTCTAATCTCGATCTATTTGTAGGTCTATAATATCTTACTAAAAAAGGATACGAATGATTCTATATCATTATGCATAATAAAATCCGGTAGGTAGTTTTATTGTTCCTCAATGTACATACCATAGACAAAGAAAATAATAACTAGTTACCGACCTGGGAATCTCATTTCAGTGTTGTTCATGCCCAGGTACTTCTGGGGATCATTGAAATATTGACTCCAACCGAATTTAAATACAAGCACGCAGGGCTTTAAGAAATTGTTATGGAGCTGGTCATCCAAATCTTTTTTGTACAACACGTAGTCAGCGTCGCCGTTAACTTTTGAACTGATGTCAGCTATAATCACTGTGAACATAAAAGGAATATTAAATTACATATGTAGGTACTTACTATTATGTATACCTATAGTGCGGCAATCGCGTGCGCGACAGTCCCGCGGGGTGACAGACGGTGGCGGGGACGAGGTAGCGCGTCATTCTAGCACACGGCTACACACAAAGAGCAGTGTGCCAGGATAAATCTTGCGATAAGTTGTACTTACTTGTGACGTAATATAGAAGTAAATAAAAAGATAGAACTACTTTTATTGTTTATAATTTTTTATTATGCTTGAGGACAAATTATTAGGGAAACTAAAATTATGATAGATTGTTTTATTATAAATCAATTTCCATATCACTTTCATGTTCACTCTCTGTTTGATCTTCTTCATCACTTTCGTCGTCATCATCATCGTTGTTTTTATTCAGTTGAATTATGAATCTAAAAAGATAAAAATGTACTATAGAAATAACAAACAACTTCACATAAAATGACCTGATTCCGAGAATTATAGCTTGAGCACTGCCCAGTTAAAGCAATAATAATCGATTATGTTAATAAACAATAACGTACCTGTCCATTTCATCGTCGCATACTCTATCTGAATTATTATTCGTCCTCGTTTTTTATGACGTGATTATCACAATCGCGCCACTGTTCAACCGAATAATTAGAAAAAAGCAATTCTAAGGCTTTTAACTTTTTATCTAAGTTTGATTCAATGGAAGTCCTTGCGAGCTCGCCTTTTACGTACCCCCACACGAGTTCAATTGGATTTAAATCCGGATGGTATGGGGGTAAGCGAAGCACAATATGTCCAATTTTCCTTTAATATTTCATCAATTTTGTACTGTTTCTCCGTGTTTTGCTCATTAATTGTTTTCATTAGATCACATTTACGCATAGCGCTATCATACTGAACACCTCGCCATTCTAACCACTGCTGCATTTCGCTTTTCAGGGTACTCATTGTAGGTTTTTTATCGATCTAGAGTGCTATGGTAAGCGGCGTTGTCCATTACAATAACAGAATTCGGAGGAATGTTTGCTAACAGCTTTTCATCGATCCACTTTCGAAAATTTGTGGCATTCATGTCTCCATGATAATCACCGGTCTTGGAATGCGATTTGAACATCAATAAAGCATTAGGTACAAAGCCATTGCGACTACCAGCGTGTACAAGTACAATACGAGGTCCTTTACCGATGTTTTGCATAGCCCCGCGTTCTGTATTAGACTGCCAGCATTTTTGTGTCACGTGATATTTATTCACGTAGGTTTCACCTAGAAAAATTATTGACTGACCCTCTCGGCGGTATTTTTTAATGTCTTTGATGTAATGCCACCGCAGGCGCATTATGTCGTGACGTTCAATTAATAGTTTCCTCTTTGACTGGCATGTTAAATATTTGAAACCAAGCTTACGTATAGTATGTCTCAAGTATTCACGTGAGCAATGAAGAATATTGTCTTGTTTCAATTCCGCATTCAACTTTTTCAACGGGATACATTTTTTGACAGTATACCATTGTGTAATTTTTCTTCGTATGACACCTTCCGTAAAATTGGCGACTTCAATCCTTTTTTTAGGAAAACGGTTTTTCCGTCGTGATTTGAAAGTCGCTGTGCTGCCTTGTGCTTCCATGATTCTAGCTTCTTTTATAATTTTTTTAACGCTAGTTTTAGACAAACCTGGTGGCTTCAGCAACAGTTTTTGCTAAATTAATATCGTTTGCGTATTCGGCCGATGTTCGGTCATTTATTCGCCTTTCAAAAAATTGGTACACTTTATGTACAACTTCCTTAAGTTGTCTTGAGATAGCCTTATTCATCCTGAGATCTTAATCTCGTGTGCGTCGAACTCTAAGTAGTACGGAATATCAAGCACGTGTCGCCGCTTCGACTGCGCGGCCGAGACTGCCGTATTTGACGCGCAGATGCACGCGTTTCCCTTCCCCGCTACACCACCCGCTACCCGCTGACATCTTGGGTACCTCGTCCCCGCCACCGTCTGTCACCCCGCGGGACGGTCGCGCACGCGATTGCCGGGCTATAGTCAAATGTTTGGGTATCTACTTACTAATCCCTATTAATGCTGCATATTTTATTGATCACATTAATAAAATTATTTAAAGGCTTATCCATAGCCTGAACGGAAAAAAGTAAACAACACTAGTGACAATCGCTATTACGCCGGCTAGTTTAAGATACATACGTAAATAATTCCAGTGCTAACACAGACAATGGTTTAACTGGACTTAAACAGTGCCCTCATTTTTGTTAGTTTGATTCATAATGTTAAAAATATTTGATAATGTTAGTCACGTGTAGCGAGCAAATGTTTTGTGTTTAATTTAATGAAAGAACAAGGACTCGACGATAGTTTTTAAAATGAATGCTAAAGTCAGTCTGTGCTACATTCGTGTGCTTATATGGGATTTAATTCCTCGATAGGTTAATAAAGTATTTAGTATTAGCAACTTATAACCTAATACACGTTTACATATAAACAAACACTAAAAATGGCTTTAGCGTAGGTACATATACTTACACGGAACAATCAGCTTTTCCAAGGGCAGTTCTCCAACATATATTCCTGTCTGGTAGAAGTGATACGGCGCGTCGATATGCGTGCCCCCATGTTCTCCTGCCGCAAAATCATTTGACGCGTACCTAATTGCCATAACATGAAAATGGATTTAAGTTAATAGTAGTAATATAGGTAAGCCAGGCTGCCTCTGTGGCGCAGCGGTAGTGAATGCAACTGCTGTGTTCGTGCATCATCATTAGACCTCATGGTGATGCATTTCCTTTCCTGATGCATTGGGTTTTTCTGTGTAAAAAATCTCAGTAATGGCTCTGAGTCTCTAAGCGTGCCCAGTAAACGGCAATAGGGTCGCCCCCTATTAGGTAGGTACTGGAAAATATGGGTTTATTAAACCTCTGGGGACGTGGACATAGGCTTGAGAATAGTCTCAAGCCTATGCCTACATAGGTAGTATGTATTTATAAATATTATTTATACTCATGCTGTATTTATAACGACATTCATGTGCAAATAGCTTTATAGTAGATTATGAATAAGTATCCAGACGTCCGTAGCATCGGCGATTTCTGTACAGCTTTATGACAATGACTGCAATCAACATTAAAGACTTTTCTAGTTTTTGTATTAATTATCCAGACTCTCTGCGATCTACCAATCATTATTTTATCAAAACTTTACTTATAATTTATAATGTTTATTTTTAAATATTAAAACTATAGTAGGTACATGAAGTTCGAGCTAGATAAATGAGACGAATGTATGCTGTGATTTAATCCCTTCTGCGGCGATAGTATCTACTATTTTTACATAAGTAGTCAAGTATTTTTTAGGCCTTGTTAGGATAAATTGGTTGGCTGGCTGAAACTACCATCGTGACGTGACAAGCCTTCGAAAGCCACAATTGTCAGTTTTGAAGTCGTGAGGGTTTCTCGTCTATAAAAATACCCGGGCCGCGATTTGCTAGTGTACTACGCCCATGGCATACCCACCATTTAATTTATAGGCCATACGGCGTTAAAGATAATTGGTCTATCGTTAGATAAGTTTCATCGAAAACTAACCAAGGGATTACGCGTGATTGAGTAACAACCATCCTAACCACTTTAGAAATGTTCACTTAATCTAATAGTAGGAATGCACGGATGGCGTAGTGGCTTAGGTGGTCGCCTCGCCTCGCATCGCCTCGGGATTTGAACCCACAATACAAATCCCACAGAAATTTGTGTGATCCATAAATGGTTGTTCCGAGTCTGGGTATTCTTTGTGTCCGTTATTTGAATGTTTGTTAAGTCCCCCGCGACACAGGATTTATTCCTAGTGCAGAAGTTGCCTTTAAAAACAACAGTGCTACAACATTTTAAGACTTAAATAATAAACTATTACGACTACTTGGCACATTGTATCTACTCGAGGAAATGACAGTTTAAAGCGGTGTGCGGTTGTCGGTTGTCGGCTAAGGATAAGTACCTTATTCTATTTGAGCTTGTTATGTTAATCCTCTGAGACTAGTTTTGCCCTTTAGATCCTGAACAGCAATTTTTATTTATTCGAATGAGCACATAGCTAATTGGTTTATGACTAGAGATAACTAAGCAGTGCAAAACTAGTTAAGTAATATAATGGTTAGAACAGTAAATGCCCAGGTATTCCATTGTCCGCCTCGATGGCGTAGTGGTTAGGGTAACCGACTGCCACGCCTGAGGTCGCAGGTTCGATTCCCGCTTAAGTCAAACATATTTTGTGTGCATGAACATGGATATTGGTCTTTGTCTGGGTGTTTCTATGTATATTATGTAATTTACAAAAAAAAGTATACATATAAGTATGTTTATTCATTGTCTAGTACCTATAGTACAAGCTTTGCTTAGTTTGGGCTAGATGGTGTTGTGTGTACCTATGTGATAGGTAAAAGAATATTATAGAATATTATTATGTAGGCAGCTGAGAGTATGTTTATATTATGTCTAAAGATTAAACTACAAAACTGCACAAACGGCGCACTGATCTTTGGGGCTGCCACTGACAATTCGCCGTGTGCTGTCTGTTCGAATCCCGCACGGGCTAAAATAAAACATTATACACAAATATTTGTAACGAGTCTGGATGTTCTATATATTATGTCCGTTGTTTGAATATTTGTAAAAACACGTAAAACAAACTCAAGCTGAGAAGTCTCGTTTAAATTGAAATAAAATTAATTAAATATATACCTACTATAAGTAAGATAGAAGTAGGTAAGTAGGTACCTACAATATAAGAAGGAATTACCAACTTTTATAAAATGTTCTAAGATATATTTAATGTAAAATGTAACTCCATTTACTATCTAATGAAGTAATGACCTAAATATTTCGATTGAACTAAGTTTTATCCGCGAATTCATTTACATGAATCTCATTACGTTTTGCAGAACGGAATATGAAAACGGCTTGGATTAGGAAAACCGGATCAAAACCTATTAAATTAGTATTATATTATTTTGTGTGATGGCTGAACAAAAAGACGGACTGAAAATTTTAAATAGGTACTTATATTCAGTTTGCCGAAAATTATTTTTATATTCATACTAGACAGACATGAACGAGACAGAGATAACATCGTGTTTTAAAATAATAAAATATAAATGTATTTTACTTACCAATATGAATCCCCAGTAGCGGGTTGCTCAGTCTTCTTAGTAAATTTAAATTTTTGAGTGCCCGGCCAATATATGGTAGCGTTATTAAAAGTGTGACTCAAATCAATAAACTCATAGTTTCCATCAAAAAGCACTTCCTGCAGACTATCAGTGGAAGCAGATAACGGCGCGACTAAACATGCCACCGTTAGAAAAGAAGCGAGTGTTACGCTAGCCATCTTGAAATAGACTGTCGCAGGTCACAATCAGCGTTATCTATTATACCTCCATCATGTGTATCACCCACGATACAAGTTCACGAACAGTTTGCAGTACAATAGCTTTGTATATAAACGATAAGCGTTGCGTTCTATGATTAACGATAACATTGTGCGAATGTGCAAGTGGTGCAGCGAAACATTTTGCCTGCCGTTCAATTATTGGCAAAAGTAAACTATTACTCAATCGAATATCAAATGTGTTTATTTCGCAAGATTTGTTGTCGCTGCCTAGGATTAAAGTAGGTACGTTTAATATTAAAATTGCCATCTAGAGATTATACTTATCTAATGTGTAATGGTTATTTAGAATAGGTAAGTAGGTATATTCTTTATACCAATCTGTATTATCAACTAAGAAGGGCCATTATACTTATTCCGTTAATTTTAATATCAATAATAATTATTTAATGTTAAAACATTTGATAACCCCGTCGAGTATCAAATGTTATGTACGTACAAGTGTTGCTTTTGTTTTGAGTAACAGAAAATTTCGACATGCAATTTTTTTAAACCAGATTTGTAACTACCCGTTAATGTGTGGTAATATAAGTTTATGGTCAGGTTTGCCGCCGACCGTGAAGTCCTGAGTTTAATCCCTGGGTCAGACAAGGTATTATTAAGCTGTTATTTCATAGTGGACAAAGTATGGATGAAAGGGGCATGCCTGTATCAGACCCAGAGGTGCACAAGAAATTGGCAATACTAAAAAAAATATTAATATTTATCCAAGTTCTTCCTTGTATTTATTATTCTGTACAAGTCAGATATATTTTCACAAAATATTAAACAAGAAAACGACTAAGCAATGTAATAGAATAGTCTAGTCAACAAGTGACTTATTGATCAACTTTTTCCAGTAGTCTCGGCAAAATATATACGAGGTCCCATTCGATTCGGAATGGCATGCAGATGATTTCTGAAAAATTCAAGTTCCGTTTGCAAAAATGGCAAAAGTTATAAACAATTATTTAAAAAAATAGGGTTTACTTTTTTGCAAATATCTCAAAAACTAATAGAGGTAGTTCAAATCTAAAAAAAGATTCAAAGAGAGAAGGAAATGTCCTAAAAAAGGTCTCGACTTCCGGAATTGTAGGACCAATATTTATAATTTTCCCAGAAGGATGAAAACACGTCCGAAAACGGGTAGGTAGGTACTCTGGCTTGCGCAAGCCACACCTATTTCGGACACTTTATCAATAAAAATTATTTAAACATATTAAATATAAAATTTAAAAAATGAAAATATCAGCGGTTTACTGGATAGATAAATGAACAATAATCCAACGGAATTTTTTTATTACAGTTTTTCGATTAGTATGCAATAGTTAATTAATAATTTTTTGCTGCTTAAACATAAACATTGCAAGTGTGATTATCAAACTACAAATTTGTTTTTTTTAATTTCCTCGACCTATTCTTGAATTGCTTCAGAATAGATAACCGTTAGAAAATAAAAATTAAACACCTTTAAGTTTTATATTAACAATTTACGTAATTACAAAATCTAAAACTTAAATTACCTAATAATATTGTCTACTGTTTTTTTTTTAACGCGTTGACCTGTTCACATCACATTCCCCATCGCCGGTTTTGGGGCGGGCGATGGGGATATGTCGGGATCCAGTCCATAAGATGGAAATTTGAGCTGAACCGACTAAAACCACCGCGGTGTTCCTCACACCTTTATGTCGGGGTCGTGCGGATCGCTCTCGCTTTCAAATCGCGACCCCGTCAAAGGTTTGACCCGCCGATGGACGTGGCGGGTCCCACACAACCATCACACAAACTCACAAACACAACAAAAAACCCACACAATTGGGGGACCTGGTCCCTAACGACAAAGCGGGGACCTAGTCCCACTTCCGACATCAAGAGGCGTGCGCGGAACACGAACGCGCTTATACGCGCATATAATATAAATTGTATTGATGAGATATAAGAAGATTGATTGATAACTTTAAAATGCCAAGGTTTTTGTAAATCACTATGCTAATTAATTATTGGCATTGCTTACTATTTTTATCATTAACTTTTATAGGTGTGCACTGTGGGTCCGAATTACTATGGCGTCTTGGCATGCCCCTTTATCTACTGTTCTAGAAGTAAATATTGCAATATGATTTTAGCTCTGCCGCCTATACATATAATACAACTATGGTATGGACATGCTATAATTTCCGTCCGTTCAATTATTTCATAATATAATATAACTAATTATATTATATTAAGAAATAACTAATAATACGAAACATACACCGTGTAGCCAAGTATGGTCATATTTAAAAATCCTATAAGCGTAAGAGGTATCACATTAAAGTATAAAGATTTACTCATGAGGAGCACCTTTTACAAATAAATTAACGTACATTAAATGGGTACCTTAACATTTTAATACCCAGAACCATGATAACCCAAGGTCGCTTGGAAGTATAAATAAATTATTATAAAATATAATTCCTCCCAAGTTTTCATTCTTCTGTGTTATTATATTTATTTTCATCGTGTAAAATATAAATTCTTTAAAAACATAGGTAATTAGTTAAAGAGTTCAGGAAAAATATATATTCTTTTAAGATAATTGTTAAGTAAAAATACGCTGACTTATTCCACCCCGTCTCTTCAAGGAGCCTGGTAATCATACTCACAGTAGAAACAAACTGAAAGATAGCTTGGCTACGCTAATCTTCTTATCGAAACGGACATTGAGACCTAGGCCACCCGACTTGCGCAGTAGTTCTTTCTTTCTGCCCAAGTCGGGCAGGTCTGGGGCTAAGTGAAATTATTCCAGAGTTAAGTGGTGATTCAGTTATACTACTACTTTCATAAATAATGTCATAATCCTACCAAAATCTATATAAGCGTACTTTTAAATCAAAACTATCATTCACTTATCCAAAATAAATTAAATAAACATATATTTCAATTATATTAGGTAGATATAAGTTACAAGAAGTAGCGATGTCCTAGTGGGAGACCGTCATGCAAAATTCGATCCCAAGCTCGCACCTCTGACTTTTCGAAGTTATATGCATATTAAATAGTTAATTATCGCTCGCATTAACGGTGAAGGAAAACATCGTGTATACAGAGTAATTGGTAAAAGACTGGACATATTGAAAAACTCTACGTCAATATATCCAGTCTTCAGTACTCGATTCTGGATCCGAATACCTAAAAAAATAGCGGACACTTTTGCGAACGACGAGCCGATTGGCCGTGCGACCTTGGTAATTGCATGAAACGACTCGGTAGCCAAAACCTCCGCCCTCGCCCCTCGCCACCGCACCCCGCACTCCCGAATTTGCACCTGCGCCCGTCCTTTTCTTATGAAAGGTCATTAGCCTCGGTAGCGCGGCGCGCTCGACTGTGTGCGGCCTGCGCAGTGTCCACATGTTATGGATATTTCATGCAAATTTTCATAAAGGTTTTCTTTGCAGGTTACACAGATTTTATTTTATTTATTTTTTTATACGTTACGTCTGACCATAAATTATCATGTCCTTAAGTATGTACAATGTTTAACCTGTCACACTGTATAAGAATAACTGTATTCGTAGGTCATTTGAATAAAACTATGTACATCACTAATGAATACCATGTCTACATCACTATCTCTAAAAAGAGCTTTGACACTTGTGTGACATTAGTTTGGCAGATGACAAGTTTGGCATTTGATCCTCGAGGCTTTGTGTTGTTTGGTGACGACCATAGTTACGATAGTAAACGTTTCTTTATCTTGTTTTAGTTTAATACCATAAAAATCCAGCTTACAAACTGATGTCTTTAATGAAAAAGACTAGAAATGATGCTATTAAAGCTGCGGTCACTTCCTACTTAGAACGGCGAAACTATCCTGTGAGTATCACGCCGATATAAATATGAAAGATTCATACGAAATAATTTTCGCTCATCGTTCTATTTTATACTTTAGGATATTGACGTCTTCAGCAATAGTAATAATTTGAGCAGAAGTGCCGAACAAATGGCTGTAGCGACTATAGTCCAGTGTGAGGCGAGTCGCGCCAATTCTATTTTATTCTCTTGCATCAACAATGATGCAGGACAGTACGACGTGCAGTACACCAGGTACTTTATATTTGTATTTTTAATAAAAACTTTCATAGATCTTTACACAGTATCATTTATTTATTATTACTTTCAGACTGGTTACTTTTGTAAAAGAGATTAAAAACGATAAGGTAAAAAATGAGCTATTGGGCTTATTGTGTCCTTTACTCTGTCACTTATATTTAGAAATGTTGCGCGGTGGTCATGGAGGACCTGCTCAAATGTTTCTAAAAAGACATTCGGCAACATTACCACAAAAAGACCTGTCATATCATCAACCCATTGATGGTAATCTACCCTCAGCATTGTATAGACCAAATAGTTTGGAGCAATTATTCAATTCCTTGCAAAATGGAACAATAGATAATGAAACTCCAGAAAAGGATTACATGAATCAAATTCTAGATGATATTGGTTCAATTTATACACTACAAGAGGTTGAAACTAGGCCATCCATTGCTGCTTTCAGGTATGGTATTATTATGCAAAATGAACATTTGTCCATTTTACTTTATTTATTTTCAATACCAATTAGTTAATTGTAGTGTGTTCAATATCAAGTTTATTTCACGTAGAATATTTATCTTAGATTATTTTCAATAGTATATTAATAGTGATTCTCATAAACATGTTTACAGATCCTGTAAATATGATATCAATCTATCTCAAGATGCATTAAATATGTTGAAGGCATATTTGGCAAAACATGGTCATGTGCTTCTTATACAAGTGCTACAGACTTGGTTTCATATTGATATCAACAATGACAATAATAAGAAAAGTTCAGTAAGTAATAGATTTTGGTATTGCTGTTATTTTGTTTGCACATATTATTATGAAGAACAACTTACAGATCTAATAAATATTAATGTGACTGTGTACAGGAAGATGATGAAGAAGAAATGGAGGAGGAAATAAATCTGACACAAACTACCTCAGAAGAAAAAATTACAGACACACACGGTAAGAGATTATTTCTCTATAAAATATAAACATATTTTTATTGAATATACTTTAAGAATGGTCACATTAGTTTAAAATTTTAATTAATGCCATATTACACTCATCTATGGTATCATATACTGGTATTATGCAAATAAATACATTTAATATGACAAACCAGAAATGTATGCCCATCAATAATTTGTATTAGCATCTGCAACATTCCATAAAATCTGTATTTATAATTAGACTCTCAAGAATTATGTACCATTTGTGTGGTGACCCAGTACTTGAAAGTAATATTATGATTACAGATATATTTGCTGAATGCAATGGTCATGCAGAATATCAAAGTATTGATAAGGAATTAAAGGATCTCCAAGATGCAATAAAAAGTGTAAGGGATTCAACAACACCACTTAAATTGTATAAAATAGCAGCTCCTGATACTCAGTAAGAGATATTTCAGACATTATACCACATGTTAAGCTTACACCATAGATTTAATTAAATATTAAAATGTATTCCCTCAATGCTTGTTTTCGTTTTCAGTTTAATATGTGCAAAAACCGACCAGTATTGTAATATGCTATGTGGTGGCTTCAGTAATGCTGAAATAAGACTATGGGATCTTGGCCAAAATAATGTTAACAGAAGAGTAAACAGAAATATTTCTGAAATTGAACTAGCTTGTAATGTGCCTCATGATCTTTTACCCGATGATAACACCTTGTAAGTTTTCTTTTCCTTTTTTATAGGTCTTCATAATGTAAATAAAAATGTTAGTATGTGAATAATTAGTAATTACATTGAAAAGGTGTTAAAAATTTGCTTAGAGGTTTTGTTTGTATGTTTTCAGACAAATAGGCGCAGGACTACCATTAAGAGGACATTCTGGACCAATTCAAGCTGTTAGTGTTCTCCCTCGAGAAGAAATAGTTGTGTCTGCTTCGCATGACAATACTATGAGAGCGTGGAGACTGACAGACTATTCATGTGCTGCAATATACAGGTTCTATCATTTTCTATACTAACTATTATAGTATCTAAAATGTATTCATCTTTCTAATTTATGCATTGTCTATGGGTATGTTATAATAATGTAGGCAAGCACATGCCAACACTATTTAGAGTGGTATCTTTTCATTCTACATTGCCTTATCATAATGTTAGAATTCCAATATTTAAGTGGTCACTATAAGGCTCAATATTTAGCTGTCTATTTTAGCATTTAGCTTCATCCAGGCTATCTTCAACTTTCGACCAAATGGAATGGCTTATATTCTGATAGAACTTAAAAATTAGATCGAGCAAAATATTTAAAGCATTGGTCATTGATATCAAACACAAGTATGCCGAAAGTCGCTTTCTACCCCCTTTCATAACAAAAGATACTCTATTCTTGGTGGAAGAGGACATTTAAAACCTTTCTTGAACCTTGCTCCAAATACACACCTCCAATTTAAAATGTTTTTTTTTGGGTGCCTTTTTATTTATAATTATTGAAAGCTTACTCTTCTAGTGCTTTCAAAGCTAGAGGTATAAAGCTAGCTTAGAGAGAAAAAGATAAAAATGCTCTTATTTCTTGCACATGAGTAATGGCTTAAAAAGTTTATGTAGATAACATAACATAGTAAGTGATTTATTTCAGAGGACACAATTATCCAATATGGTGCATGGATGTATCCAAAAGTGGCCTCTTTGTTGTCACCGGTTCTCACGACAGAACAGCAAAACTATGGTCTTTAAGTAGAACTTTTCCAATTAGAGTATTTGTCGGTCACATGTCTGATGTCACAGTAAGTTAATATAAATATTATTTTATAAATTATCATTCCAGAACACTCATTCTTTATTCACAGAAGAATGTAAACATATCTAAGTATCAATATTTAATTAAGTTTGAATCCATTGAATGGTCTTGACATATCCTATTTTAATTTCAACAAATATTAAACGTCCATTGTTTAATTAACATAGTTGTTTTCATTTTTGTACTATAACTGAAGTAGAAACTTATATGTATAACAAAAACTTATATACTTTGTATCCTTTCAGTGTGTAAAGTTCCATCCAAATGAAGTATACATCGCGACAGGCGGCGCGGATCGCACCGTGCGCCTGTGGATGGTGTCAGATGCTCGTTTAGTTCGTGTTTTGGTTGGCCATCGCGGCGTTCTCAGGACTCTTGCCTTTTCACCTTCAGGCGCATACTTGGCTAGCGCTGGTAATTTATCTATATTCTACTAATGCTATTTTCATTATTACCTATAAGTTATAAAATATATTGATAATTATCGACTTATAGGCTATAACTCAATAAATATCAAATCATCTTTTACAAATGAAAATTCCTTTTCAGTTTTAAGTTTATTACAAAATGTTGTCATGAATTTGCTGTTTATGATTCATTTAGTTATTAAATGCCAGTGCCATTCATTTGTAAACGCGCATTTAAGAACCAAAAATTATTTACAATGCTAGGCATAGGCATATGGCTAGGCAGCCAGAATAACAAATCATACACGTGGGTAATTAGTACAATTTATATTATCTTCACCCAAATGGATCGTCACCAAGATCCTTAGTTCCTTAAAGTTTTTAATATGTTTTCTTAAATTTGTGTCTTTAATCGTGCTTCGTAGGGCACGTAAAAAGTCGGTCCCGGTTGTTGTCAAATTGAAAGCAGTCGTTAAGCCATGTCAGAGGCCTACAGGCGGCTTGAACAACTCTTGACAACTGGTTGGCCACAAACAACACGAAAAGAAGAAGAATTCTGAAAATTGAAAATTGCAGTTTTAAGACCTTAATAGCTAATCATAAGTCAACTTTTTTCGCAAGCAAAGTAAAATATTTCAAAGTGCAATTTTCTACAGGTGATGATAAGAAAATAAAAGTATGGGATCTAGCTGCATGTACTTGCATACACGAATCTAGAGGTCACCATGGAAAGGTTACTGCATTGGATTGGTCTGATATAGGCAAACCCAGCTTAACTAACAGAGTCCTGTCAGATCCAAGTGATTCATCTGTTGATAATTCTCTTCTATGCTCTGCTGGCATGGATGGAATTGTTAAAATTGTTTGGGATTGCAACTCTAAAACTAAGTAAGTTGAAATATTTTAAGTAATTTGATTATTTTTTTCTACCTCTGATGCAGAATAATTGCAAATATTGTCCCTATGATAGAGCAAAAAATATAAATCTATACTAATATTATAAAGCTAAAGAGTTTGTTTGTTTGGTTGAACGCACTAATATCAGGAAATACTGGTCAAAATACTACTGGTGAACATTTTTTTTAGTGTTGGGTTGTTCCTTTGTCGAAGAAGGCTATAGGGTACATAACATTACGCTACGACCCACGGGGGCGGCGCAGTAATCATAAACGCGGGTGAAACCGCGGGCACATCAAGTATATGATACAGTTTGGCATTGCTTAAACAACAAATGCAAAAAATGAAGTCCTAGCCCACTGATGCCATTTCAGGCATCATACTATAAAGCTTGTTTTAAAACATGAATACTGAACTTCCTTCTATAAATCCAGGCCCTATTAATAGACTTTAAATACTATACACAAATGACTAAAGTATACTAATATAGAAATTGGAGCAATATGACCTCCAATAAGAATGACACCAATCCTGCCAAATATAATCCTTCTCAGATTCCTTTACTTAATACTATTATTTTAATTAGTTCAAGAGTTTCTGTAACTTGAGCTCATCATGCTTTAATAGAAAATAATAATTCCCAAACAACTCAAGGTTTATTTATTACAATTATTTTAGGAATTTATTTTACTAGGTATATTGCAAGCTTAAGAATATTTTGAAGCTCTATTTACTATTGCTGATAGAATTTATGGTTCGACGTTTTTTATAGCTACTGGATTCCATAGATTACATGTTATTTTTGTAACTGTATTCCCATTAATTTGTTTAATTCAACACTTAAATAATAATTTTTCTAAAATTCATCACTTTGGATTTGAAGCAGTATCCTTACTTTATTTTTACTTGTCATAATGACACAAAATCATCTTATAATTTTATATGAATACACAGCATTAAGTTGGTAGTGTTAGGTTATGTGACAAAATGTTCTATGTAAATTTCTATTGTGTTGCATGTATGTTCATAAACATGTGACAAGATATTGATAGCGTATTAGTCAGTCTCCAGTAAACACTCAACTCAATTATACCTTGCAATGTATTATTTATACCCATATTGTGTCTAAAATGTAGTTTTCCTCATTTGCAGACAAATATCCAGCCAAGACATACAACAATCAACATACAATACGAAATGTTCCTATTTAGTGGATGTACAGGTTCATCCAGACTGGGTTGTGGCTATAGGCACTAAGAGATAAGCTCAAATAAATAATACATAAATAGTGTGCAAAAATATATTTTAAGAATGTATTGAAACAATAAATAAGAACATATAATGCTTGTTTTATTTCACAGAACATAATTTTAAACATTTTAATGCATTTATACTTTGTTATGCAAAAAACTAAACATAAATAGTAACTATACAAAACTTCCATGATAATATTAGACTTTTAAAATAATAATGAACTAGAAGGTTATTAGACTTTCTTGAAAAAGTTTGTTAAAGTCTGCTGCTTCCCTTTTTGAGGTGGAGACACTTTCTTTTTCTTAGTTTTACCATTTTCTTTGGGCGAAGTTACAGTTTTGACTTGTACCGCTTGTGCTATATTTTCTTTCTCTTGTTTAGCATTCTCCTTTTTTTCCTCTTCGTTATCTGAACAGCTCTCATATACTTCTTCTTTCTTAGTTAAAATGTAACCATCTTCATCAGTATATGTTTTATCTATGATTTTTCTCCTTTTCTTGGGATTAACTATACCCGATGTTATTTTGACAGTGTTAACAGATGGTGTGGGAGGTATTTCATCCTCTGATTCTTGATCTATCACCATCTTATTGTCATCATCAGCAAATGGATCATTTGTCTCATTCTCACTTTCGCTATCTGATACATGTAATACCCTCTTGCGTTTCTTATCCACCTTGGCATTCTGTTTTATTTGTTTGAGAGAACTGCTAGTAGTTTTGCTCTTTGATTTATTAATGGGTTCATCGGCTTCAGTAGTAGCAGGAACATTTTTTACAGTGTTAAGTTCTTCTTTAAATGTTAACTTCTTTTCAACATCTTTTTCTTTTTTAACAATTGCTTCAGTTTTATCTTTTTTAACAATTACTTCTGTTTTCTCTTCTTTTACAGTAGTATTTTTTGTTTTAATAGCATCATTTGTTTTGCTGAAAAATCCTGCAATACCTTTTGTTGCAGGCTTGTTCCCATTTTTTTTAGCACTTGTTTTATTGTTATTTGATGAACCATCTTTCTTGGGTGAAGGAGTTTTTGATTTAGTAACTGGCTCTGACTTGACTTCAAATACTTTTTTAACATCTTCGTGACCATTTCTCTTAGGGTCTTTTGGCTTTTCTGTTGAATTTTTCTTTATTGCGCTATTCGCATTGGTTTCAATAGATACATTATTCCTGCAAGTCTTCAAGGTGCTTAATTCATCATCTGACCTCTTAATGCATGAATTAGCTTTTATTAACCCCGTACACAAAGAGAAATCTTCAAACTTATGAACAGCGGTCAGGGCAACGCTATCAACAGCCTGCATACCACGACTGACGCAGTATACATGTTCGTAGAACATGATCTTCAATGTTTTCTTAAAAGCTTCAACATCTGTTTCATAACACACAGTCGTACACGCGCTGTTGTTATTTAATAATCCAGATACCATATAACAGACATAAATATCCGTTTTAGGCTGATTTTGTCTAATGTCTTGTACTAAACAATTCAATAAATTTTTTGCCTCGTTGACGTGTATACATAATTCTTTGCTCAATGAAATATACGTTACTAGCTTTTGCTCATCGAGAATTAATTCCTTCACTGATTTTAAATTATTTTTATACGTGTCGTTATCCATTTTCAACTAATATGATAAATTATTCGTATAGTCAGTTGGCGCACTTTTCTTGGACAATTGACACTGACAATAGGTGGAAAAGTAGTGTTGCACGTTAACGATTAGTATAATTATAATCTACTACGACTACGTCAAAGTCTATCGAATCGACATGAACTGTACACACGGCTACACATCAAGTTTAGACACCCTATATACGCATAACTACGCTACATACAAAATAGAAAATAGTCTGAAAGGGACAGTGCATAGTGGTGTCGATGTAATGGTATGGATAGAGCGTAATAAAAATATAACGCACTCTCTCGCACGATTCGCAGCGTTTAACTTCTAATAGTTCGAAGTCCAAACAGTCTAGGTTGATGTGTCGCTGTGTGTACAGCTCGGCAAAGAGCTAACAAATTCTAGATTTTAGATTTCTCAGATATAGATTTTGCATTTCAAAAATGCGAATGCAATTAATAAGCATCGTCCCTAAGAATAATAGTGTATATATTATTTCGTAAACTTGTACCGGGTGCGCCGCGCCGCTTGTATTGTGCGGTGTCACATTGATGATTGACATGACTAAAGTAGCTTCTGAGTTAGGCATTCCGCAGAAGACGAGCAGAGGCAGGAAAAACATTGTTTTTTAGAATGATAAACTACGGCATAATTTCTGTGGCACAGGGGACTTAAACGTTTAAATAACAGTCACAGAGAACACCCAGACTTGAAACAACTATATAGTTCAAGGGTTACACAAATTTTGTTTAGTATGTGGATGAACATTGCGCTGTGGCAGCGGTGAAGTGACCATTTAAACCATTGCCGTCACGAATGTGCACTTGGCACACGAAAGACATGAACTAAAATTTTATTTATCTGATGTTGACCGCCAGAGCAAGCCCTGACCACCCACCCGCCAGCTTCAGTGCCGTGGCGACCGTATCCGCGGGCTGCCCAGGACGCTAATGGAGAGCGCCTGACTTTTCTGTCCACTGGACAAATACCGTCGTCTGTAGAACGCCTAAGATCGTGGAAGGAAATTGATACTTTTGTATTATATGGTATCACTAAAATCATTTAGATATTCTCAATAAATTATTGCATTTTTGTGGCAGTGATATAGATTCTAGATATTAATCTAGAACATATAGAAACAAAAGCAACTTTTTCAGATATACTTTGAATTTAATCGTTATAAGGGACTTTTCTTAATAGGAATAAATAATAATTGTTGGGAGGATTACCTCCATAGTAGTTAAACTAACTAATGTCATTTCGACATAATTATGACAGATTCTACAAATACATAGGTAGTGCTTTTTCCGGCTTCTGTGTACCTATGAAGTCAATGAATTAAAAAAGTTGCTATTTTATAGTGATAAGTGATAATATTTATTCTGTTTTCATAAGTATCATCGACAAGATTAAAACAGTAAGTATTATTAAATTAAAATATGATTTTGTATAGATTCTATTTTGGACATTACATCATTCCTACATTGTACAAACGAAATTAGCTGTAACAGGAAATTACTATCTGAAGCTCCAAATGCACGGTTTGAGGCGTTTTAATTATCGATATTATTCTTCTTTTTGACAGAAAGTTGTATGAAGACACGTATTATTTATGTTAGTAAACACATGAAGTGAAAAATGCCAGGGTAAGCTACAGCTGTAATCGTGGGAGTGGTCTAACCTACTTGTATAGATTACTCATAGTCATAACAGGCACCTTCATATGCATTATAATTCAATATTATACATTCTATCAAAAGCATAAAGCAAAATTAATCAGCTTTTACATTAATATTAGCAATAAAATTATTAACCTGACCAAAGTGTTAGTTACAAATATGTTGATATTTTTTATTCAAGGTCAGAAATTCATCAATCGGTGGACACCTCAACTTTATTTATAACTCAAACATTTCTGTGACCTATATAGCAAACAATTAATCAGTGGACTAAAAACAAAAGATAGCTGCACTATTTACATGTCTCACAATAGTCATAATGCTTAATAACTGAATCATAACTAAATTAAATATTAGTCCAATTCATTAGCTAACTAAATGTGTAGACACTGCATAATAATTTAGTTGATTTAAGAAACAATTTGTCAGCTGATGTATTTTATAATTGTATTTAATCCAGATCTTAATAAAAAGTTCAGTTAATCAAACTGTAATATAATATTATATAAAAAATATAATTTAAAAAGGTGGTATCAGCTGATAAACCATTACTATTCAATATGGCACAAGCTATAGGAATTACATATTAGTACATTATTCAATCCCCAGCATTGAGTTGTAACATCTAGAGTAACTTGAACACACCAGAAAAGTATAATTACCTGTGACTTCATATTTTGCTCTAAGTGTTACTAACTGTTAAACATCTTTTATTCATCAATGATCCTTAAAAGATTGAGCTCATTATTAAGTAATTTTGAACTTTTTATATAATTATGTTATTCTCTTGAAGCAGGCATTAATATATACTACCTATACATATATACCATGTTTCAACAGGGTAAATTCTCTCAATATTATTACCAGGGGTCCAAATAGGTAGAATTTTTAAGTACCAAATGAGGTCAAATATGCTACTACGAAATTTTAATATGGATATGCCTTTTTTAATCCCGGGATTGATTTAGTATTTTAAATTTGTTTACCTTCTTTGGACACAAAACATTTATTTTCCATTCAAAAAAACATAATTAAGAAATAATTTATTTATGCAAATATATAAAAGTAATTGGTTCCTGCCCAGTAAGTCAGATAGCAGTTTTTGCTGCTCAACACAGAGTGTACGCCCTGTAGATATTATTTCTTTCTCTTTCTATATTACTACCACTACAAGGCGGAGAGCGGGGTGGACATTGCGGGGTGAGGGGATGATCGGTTCGGAGGGAGGGTGGGGTATGCATTTTGGCTCACTCGTCTGCTTCGGTGTGTGCATATATTTTCGCTGTTGGATTTTTATATAAATTGACCTTGGCTTACGTTTTTTGTATTGAATCTGTGTTACTTGACGATTCTGGCTATGTTTATTAGACTGTGACTTCTAAATTTTGATAGTTGTGTTGTGAATAATACAATATTTTGTACGAAGTGTGAAACTTTGGTAAAATATACAAAAAAAAACAATTTAGACTGGCATGTTAATGGAGCTACACATAAAGGAACTCGGAAATCACCAATGGAAGACTTCTATTTTGATTAATTGAATTTTAAATTTCGTATAACATACCTTGGTCTCACGTCAATAACACCGCTTTCAAAAAGATTTTTGCAAAATATTTATGTTGCAAATGCAGTGGCAGAACCTGACGAATCGTTATTGCGAAAAGTTTATTCAGAATAAATTTACAAAAACAGAATCAAGAAATCTATACTAAAATAGGAAATACCAAATTGTGAGTATCCTTAAACGTGACAACCGATATATTAGGTAGATTCATGGTGCATTTAATGGTCAGGACTTTAAATCCCTTAAAACCATACAAGCCACACTTGATAGCTTGTAGAGTATTAGAAAAAGTAAATGGCAATACAATTTCTCTATTTGTTATAGAAACTTTTTAAAATATGTGGGACAATTCTTTTGAATCTAGAGTAAATGATGTGTTGATAATTTGTACAGATAGTGTAGCATACATTAGCTGGGCGTATTTTAAAAAGTAAATTTCCAAAACTTGTTCTCATTACATGTTTAGCTCACGCATTGCACCGCCTCGCTGAACAAATAAGAGTTCAATACAAGAATGTTGATACTTTAATATCGAATGTAAAAAAAACATTTCTTAAGTCTCCAAGTAGAGTAAACATTTTGAAAGAAAAATACCCAGATTTACCTTTGCCTCCACAGCCTGTTATTACAAGATGGGGCACCTGGCTAGAGGCTTCATTTTACTATGCCAAGTATTTTGACAAAATACAAGACTTATTTACTATGTTAAACAACCAGGATGCACTTTGTATTAGAAAAGCAAAAAATGCAATGAACAATGAACATTTACAAACACAATTGATTTATATAGAGGAAAACTTTAAAATAATTCAATTAGCCCTGGCAAAGTTGCAAAAGCAAAACCTGTCTATTACGGAAGCTTTAAAAGTTTTTGACGAAGTGAGAGCAGTCATTAATTGGACGGGCAATGATGCACTACAAACAAAAGTTTAGCAAATTATGAGTCAAAATCCAGACTTAGATGTCGTTATAAATATTAGCGAAACAAGCCAAGAAACACGGCTTAAATTTGCTCCGCTCACATCGGTTGACGTTGAAAGATCATTTTCACCATATAAGTGGGTCTTGCACCTGTATCGAAACCGTTTAAAAGAAGAAAACATTGAAAAAATTATGATAATATATTTTAATTCTTTAGTAAATGATGTAGACGATGAACCTTTAGCTTCCACCAGTGTTTCTATCATAGTTGAAATAGATTCTGATTGAATTGTTGTTACTTCATTTAATTTCATTGATTTGTAGATACTGTTTAGTAAAAAAATATATAGGTACCGTAAAATGTTGCAACTTTGCCATAATATTAGAGAGATTCACATTCATTTTAAAAATTACAACTTTTCTTTTAGTTTATCTGGTTGGGAAATAAAGCTTATATTCATAGGCATTATGAGTGTCCTTACAACTAAGTCAAAACTGATTTATTTTTAAAATATTACATTTTTAAACAATAGGCAAAGTTGGACCAATAAACTGTAACAATGCCTGCCTTCATTTCGACAGTTTTTATTACTTAAATATTTATATCTTACACATACAGTTAAACCCTATTTCAAGTACTTTAGGATGCGAATTGCAAACCAGAAACAGCTCGCTTATATCACTGGAAACAGTGCTAGGCAATGTTATGAAAGACTATATTGTGAGTTTCATACATTAGTTGATATAGCATAGGGTTGGCACACACACTGCGCAAAAAAATATCTAGAATTTATAAGATATTTTTTAATATAGAAATTAGTCATACATAATAGGATTAATAGTAGTTTGTTTCATTTGGTAATTAGTATAATTAAGTACTTAAACATAATCAACATTCAACATAAATGTAAGACAAAAATCTCTTAAATCTTAAAATGATCTGTTTTTATCCCTAAATCACACGTGAGATAAAAATAGGTATTAATGCAAAGTTATAAAATAATTAAAGTCAATATGATCAACATCAGGTACACATAAGTATTTAGGTTTTTTAGAAAAAAATTTACATTCTTAATAATTAAGTAAGTACTATATCTATTCTAGTCATTTAATATCACATTCAATGATTTGGTTTCTTTATATTTCTTTTATTATTATTTATATTTATTATTTATTATTTATAATTCAAGATTCAACAGATACTAGACTTTGCAATTTTGCAGTCTATAATAAAATTTAATTCACCACGGCGACCAACTACGGGCATAGGTAATATTTTTTCTATATCGAGAGGTGTAATTACAGATATGTCATCAACAAGTGGCCAAAAGAAAGATCCCTTCGAATTTTTTCTCAAATACTTTGTGGTGAATTCGTTTTCCTTGCAATTAATTATTTTACCAACGTAGTATTTGGCATTTTTACCGCTTAAAAACTTAACTAAAACATAGTCTCCAATAGCTACTGTATCATCTGAAGACTTATCTTCTTTCATTAAATTATCTTCTTCCAAATCACTGTCATTAAAGCTCTCTGTGTCGCTATGAGAGTGTAAAAATGGAACATTGTCGGAATCATCATGTAAAGAATATGACGAAGTTAGTGAAGATCTGTTAGAATCATCATCATTTTGTTTATTTAATGAATTTAAAACGATACTGGAAAGTATTTTTATTTGCTTACTTTTCTGAGAAATGGTATTTTCTGTATCAGTGGGTGTTTGACGGAACAAAGAGCGGTCTTTTGAAATGTGTAAATTTTTGTCTACACAGGTGCTCGTACCAGGTAAAATATTAGAATTACCCTTGACTTCTGAATCTATTTTTGCATTTGTTGATTTATTGAAATCATCTGTAGAAACTGATTCGCCTGGTCTTGTACATATTTTTTTGTTACGCTGTTTTCTAATGTTACTAATAGATGGCGACCTGGAGTTCTTCAAAAAGTTTAACAGTGCCTCGTCGAAGATCGGTTGTGGTTCCGTATTTTCTTTATATTCTGGAAGTTTCCTTAGCACAGCTTCTGGTCGTAGGGGGTGTATACCTGTAGTATGTGTTCAATTTTATTGTATCAATTAATGTGCGTAGTAATTCTGGAAATATTTGTTTATTTAAAGAATTTGCTGATGGGTGTCTGACTTTCCAATCTAGAAGGATATTTTTCCAAGCCCTTTTCAATGGTCTAAAAAAAGAAACATCTAACGGTTGAGTATCATGTGTTGAGTTGGGAGGTAAAAGCACGAATCTTATATTGTTATCCTGGCATTTAGTTATAATGTGTATGTTTAAATGAGAAGATAAATTATCTCCTATTAACACCTTTGGCTCTGCATTTATTTTTGCCCACGGTATAATAATATTATCAAACCAGTCTTCGAAACAGTCGGCATCAAACCATCCAGACTTTGTTTTATTAAATCTAGTACCTGGTGGCCCACCGTCACACCAGTTGGCCCATAAATGAATAGATTTATATACCACATATGGTGGCAGGAGTTCTCCTGCTGCCGTGGCAGCAAACATAATTGATATCGCTGTTTTGGAATTATTTAAAATCTTGTTTGGGTATTTAGTTCCCCTTTTAAATATACATTTTTGAGACCCTGGATCATCTGACAAATTTGTTTCATCGTAGTTTATTATGTTATGTGGTGCAACATTAGCAAGACTTATTTTAAGATTTTCAAAATAGTCATCGTATTCACTTATTGTTTTAGCAGCACGTGAAATTTTTATGTTTTGTGTAGACCGTAATGTCAATTTCTCTTTATGGCGACTTAGAAAGTCTCGAACCCACCTTTCGCCTGGTAATTTGTCATTAAAAACCCAAGATTTATTAATTTTGACTAAATAATTATATACTATCATACGCAACTCAAGGCGAGTCAGTGGACAGCCATATTCTCCACAAAGTATTAGGGCATTCGCTATTCTATTCTCCTCTTCGTCACTCAATCTAACAGGTGAACCAATTTTTTTCATATGAAGTAATTTTACTTTATTAGCGATAGTTCGTCGGGGGATCCCAAATTGCTTTTCAGCCTGGTAACTTGATAAGTTCTTATTTTTGACGAGCTCTACAGCAATATTGAGAAGGCTGTCTTCATAATCTTTATATCGTCTGGACCCTGGCTTTCTCCTGTTTCTCATTTTGAATCTAAAAGAAAGAAATCACTACTAAAATATATGTATGCTATGGTCAACAAAGTAATTGCAAATTGAGAATTTAATTAGCACAACGTGACTGTAGGATAATAATTATTAGCCAATATAATACTAGATGGTGTTACAACTCTATCGATACAATATAATCTAACAATGTTAATTTTTGGTATATATATCAAGTCACAAATACATACAAGATCACTATAAAACATTATGCCACATAGGCATAATGTTTACTCTCTTTATTTTTTGGGGAGTAAGGTAGTTCACTTCAGTAGTGACAACCCTAGCACCGGCAAAGTTGGCTGTGCTTGAACGATATAATTGTGACAACTTTACCTAAGTAGCTATAATTTGTTTATTTGTCACGATAATTGCTTAAAAATTTTCAAAATTATGGAATACCTTATAGCTATCATATAACATTCAAAAGATTGTCGAAAGTTAAAGTAGTTTTAGACTTACTGATAAAGTTTGTCGAGCAGTGTCGAAGCCGGCTATCACAGGTTCTGTTTGACAAGCGACTGTTATGCGATGTCAACAAAAATAAACATGGCGTACGGTTTCCCGAGTTGCCAGATAAAGAATCAAATAATTACCAATAATTCGGTGTTTACACATGGAATATTTAAGAATATATTCGTAAATTTATGAAATAGGCAAAGTTGTATATGCGATGCAAAGTTGCAGAGTTTTACGGTACTTAGAGTCAAGTTTATTTCATTTTTCCATTTCTCTACTCTCTTTGCACATAAAATAAAAAATAATTAAACTTTATCAAGCCGCCAGGCGGCGAGTACTAAAATTCCGTCAAGCGCCATTTGCCGGCGTGTTACGTGTACCGCTACTTAGTTTGTGTTTAACACAGGAAACAAGAGTTTTATAAGACAATAATATAAATCCTGGAAGTTTGAGAAAACAATTTTTATTAATCCCCAATTCCGGGCTTAAAAGGCATATCTATGTTCAGATTTCGTAAGTAGTTTTACGTCATTTGGTACTTAAAAACTCTACCTATTCCAACCCCTGATTATAACTTAAACATAAAAGAGAAACAATATGTAAAATAATAAAAATACCTTAGGCAGACCCACTATTCTAATGTTTATTAAAAAGATAGCATTACTGAGCTGTGATGTCATAAGTCAGTAATGATAATATGTTTCAGTGATCTTAATTCTAATAAGTGATTTAATTCTTTTGACAAAGTAAAGTGTCCAAAACCCTCCTTAGCAAATCTGTAAACATCATAAATCTTTATTTAATCATTTAACTTAGCTACTATTACATATGGATAACATACATTTATATACTTGTCACCTAACATACAACTATGTTCCTGAGAGATAAAAGCATAATTATATAAACCAGTCCTCAGAATGGTTATCAAATTACCTATTATTTATGGTAAAAATAAGATCATCTTTGGTTTATTATGTAGTATAATTTTTGGCATTGCCATATCTTATTTGTGGCTTACTTTTTATCTCTCAGGTATTTTAGGTATAATATAAAACAACACTTGCTATATTATTTCAGAATAGCAACCATGTCCCTTGACAACATGTTCTGCACCCGTTGTGGTGATGGATTTGAAACCAACGAAAAGATTGTTAACTCCAATGGAGAACTGTGGCATACCAACTGCTTCGTGTAAGTATATGTATTTATGTAGATAAGAGTATATAAATGCTGTTTCTAGTATATAGTTTTATCTTGAAATTATTCCTTAAACTGATTTAATTGGTGCCACTGTCCACTTCACCAAGCAACAGAATGGTGTCCTGAAGGCTTGATAACCAGCCAGATGTGTTATTTAGGAATATAAATAATGTAAGTAGGATGTTTGAATGTCTCAGTAGCACCATGAAGTCTTGGACTGTGGACACAACTTTAAACATAGTTTGTGAAAACATCTACTTGACCTCCCTTAATCCTTTGGCTAATGGCCTTCTAACAATGTTAGAAACTAAAACTATTATGCTTATGAATCTCTCTAGTTAAGTCTCTCTAAGTTGTTTTATGAGATGATCCATATTAGTAATGCAATGGCTAGGGATTAAACACACGATTTTTTCATCATAGATTTTGTCATAAATCCGATGTGTTTACTGCATGGTTTACTGTCACTACTAAATAAATAATGACAATATGTATGATGTTTGTTACAGATGTGCCCAGTGCTTTCGTATATTCCCTGAAGGTATATTCTATGAATTCGAAGGGCGCAAGTACTGTGAACGTGATTTCCAAGTATTGTTCGCTCCGTGTTGCGGAAAATGCGGTATTTTCATTTTCAGTCTTATTTTTATATGATTTACCTCCTAATAATAATGCACAGAACAAACTCTTTTCCTGTCGCAAATAAGAACACAAATACCATGTATGGATAATCGGAGGATTCTTTGTCATCTACTTATGCGTCACTATGGTTTGTCCTGTCCTGTTGTTTTGTGTTTTATGCACACACAAGTTTAGCATATTCAGAAAATCTTGATTTTGAGTATTAATGTTTACTTACTTTTGCCCACAACGTCATATGCATAAAATTTTGAAATAGGGTACCTTGGCATTCTTTCTTTGAGTAAAGGAAGCAGCTGATCTCAACACATAAGACATACCTATAGTACTAGTATAGTATTATATTATGTGCCTATAGATAGGTAGACACATTGATATGAATGAAACCGTCGATATGGAGCTTACTATGACGGGTTACCTATGTAGTTATCGTTGACAAATCCTAGACTTACATGTTGTTCGATAGCATTAAATGTTTAAAGTTGGTAATCTAACCATTTCATAGTCAAAGGTTTTGTTGTGGGAATCGAATTTAGACATATTACATTTAAAGTACAGTAAAGATTCGACGTTTACACCAATACCTTATTCCTTAAACAGTTAGTCAAATATATGTATGTCTATTCTGCGGTGTTATGTAGCATTTTTATTCCAGGCGAATTCGTGATAGGCCGTGTGATAAAGGCGATGAATGCCAACTGGCACCCGGCCTGTTTCCGCTGTGAAGAGTGCAACGTTGAGCTTGCGGACGCGGGCTTCATCAGAAACGGTGGGCGCGCGCTCTGCCATACGTGCAACGCGCGCATTAAGGCCGATGGACTGCTTAACTACATGTGCCATAAATGCCAGTGAGTACCATCGACCATTTAGATCAAAATCAATGTGTTTGTTTGTTATTCTTCTCATAGGCTCAACAACCCTTTGCCTACAACTAGCTAACCTAAATGTAGCTTAGTAACTTAGTAAACTCACTAACCTATTTATTTTGATGTTCATAAGTGTTACTTTGTGAACTAAATGAAAAATAAATTTCGACTTTGACTTTATAAGACTAACACTAGACTAAACTTTTTAAACCATTTATCCGGGTGATAAAAGTTTGGTGAATTGACAACTGGCCAAATAAAGGATATAATATGCAGTTGCAGTATGCAGGTTTTCTCGCGATGTTTTCCTTCACAGTTAAAGCGAGCGCTAATTAACTATTTAATACGCACATATCTTCGAAAAGTCAGAGATCAGAGAGGGATCGAACTTTAGACCTTTTCGTGGCAATCCAACGGTGGCCCATACTTTAGTAGACAGGGATCCCCTGTGTCCTAAACTAGAGGACCACTGTGACTTAAGAGACATAGTTCTACTGAGACCTCAGTTGATTTAATATTTTTATCTGCTAGCGGTGTGATCGACGGCGAGCCGCTTCGTTACCGCGGCGAAGTGTACCACGGATATCACTTCACTTGCGCCACGTGTGGCGTGGAGCTGGACCACACTGCCAGGGAGGTCAAGCATCGCCCCGGATACGCCGCCAACGATGTGGTACGTACATATCATTTATTTTACTATTAGATTTTGCCCGCGGCTATGCTCGTGTAAATGTCCTATATCCTTTTCTGTTCTCCTGACAACATGTATGCAAAATTTCATGATGATCGGTCGAGTAGTTAAGGCGTGAATACACTTTCACGCCTTAACAAACTAACAAACAAACAATTCACATTCGCATTTATAATATTAGGATGTGATAATATAGGATGTATTGTTTTGACTGACTTGTTGATAACGTGGCCGGTCCTGCGTAGGATTGTAACTGTGCTTTCATAAAAAAATCACCTCGTCCTCTAGTCGCTTTGACAGTGCCAACTGCCACCCGGCAGTAATCTGCTTTACCATGATTACTGTAGAAAACTTAAACTGCCGAAGTGAGTTTTGTAGTGAGATTTATTTGTTATTGAGCCCTTCCTTTTAGCGAATTTTAGGCAGCATATCGGGTTATGGATGTGGCTGTTAGACGACAAAATATAATAGTGCAGCAATTTTAGAATAAATCTCTGCCTGCCTTTTCGGCGAACAATATTTTTTAATTTTATTATATTACTACTAATTTAGGTTACAGTTTACTAGTAAGCTCGTTAACCCCTCCAGCAATGCTAGAATGCTTGTGTTAGAAGTGGGCTTATGTCGGTAGTGGGTTTTGAACCTGCAACATTTCGATCGCAAATCCAGTGCCTTATTTATTAGGCTACTGCCGCTTATATTACACTAGATTTTACCCGCGGCTTCGCTCGCGTATACGTAGGTTAGTAACAGTACTTTTTATAGTTCGAAAATCTCTTACACAACAGCTTTGTCTGTCCGTCTGTCTGTTATACAACTTTCAACTCAAGAACCGTAAGAGCTAGAGACTCGCGGTCAACGCCATTCGACTCAGCGTAGTCGATATACCCCCGAAATGACTATGACCTTTGACCTCTGACATCACGTCAAGGTTACGTGGTATCACATGACCTTTGCATATATTGTTTTTCGAACTCTAAGATTTACGGCAATTCATTGCCGTTTGTCACTTGTTTCTGGATGAAAGGTACATATTAATTTATTTTACTACTAGATTTTGCCCACGGCTTCACTTGCGTAATTGTACTATGTCTGTTCTGTAACACTGACAACGTGTATGCAAAATTTCATGTTGATCGGTTGAGTATTTAAAGCGTGAAAGCGTAACAAACAAACAATCAAACAAACAAACTTACATTCGCATTTATAGTATTAGTAAGGATTTGTATATTGTAGTAATACAATACAGACAAATCCTCATCATCCAATTAGTAGTAATACTGATTCTGATGTTAATATGTTTACTCTGAAATTTCTTTAATATTGTTGATATTTTTTTGTTTTAGAATAACCTGTTCTGCCTCCGTTGCCATGACAAGATGGGCATCCCCATTTGCGGCGCATGCCGACGTCCTATCGAGGAGCGTATTGTAACCGCTCTTGGCAAACACTGGCATGTGGAGGTACGTAACAACATCAACTTAGTCTACTTGACTGAGCATGAGCTAGGTGCTGAGTGCGAGTTGTTTTGACGGCTTTAACGCTTATGACGTTCAGCGCTCCGATTGGCCCGCTCGAAGTTCTAAACCAGAGGTTCTCAGCCTTTTTTTCTCAAGCAGGTTCCCGTGGACCCCTGCAGCTACATTTCTACCATATTGTTTGATGAAATCTCAAGGGGCTGACCATTTCATTTAATTTTATTTTCCACTTTCTGTACCGAAAAATCGGTAGGTTCGAGACCACTGGTACTGAATATGGAATATGCATGTTTTTACAACAGTCTCTGAGCTTCTTAAATATTATCTGCCTACAATGATAGGTAAAGTCAAGCCAACACTTTAGTTCTTCACTATCGAAAGCAAATAAATTTTCGTGGACCTCCATTTTTTTGTCACGCCATCGTAGACCCCCGTCGAGACTCCCGTGGACCTCTGCGGTCCACTTTGAAAACTAATGCTCTAAACCAATCAGAGAGCCAAACACGGTAAACATTTCGATCGCGTTAACGTAAAAACAACTCGCACTCGGCACCCTGACGATATAAAAAGATTCACAGGCCAATTTGACTGCGCGGATGGCGTAATGGTTTAAGATCTCGCCTGGCCACTGCTACAGCACGGAGGGTTGCAGGTTAGTTCAACACAGGATAACAATTTGTGTGATCCACAAATAGTTGTTCCGAGCCTGGGTGACCTTTGTGTCCTTTTTTTAATGTTTGTAGTGTTCCCTGTGACACGAGAATTATGCCTAGAGCGGGACAAGTCTTTCCAAAAAATAAAAAAAGAGTGTAGTCAATTGCGATTGTTAACAGATGTATCGTTACAATAGTAACTACTTATTAAATCAGCCGAACGAAATTAAATCATGAAATATAATGTTACGAAGTGTTTTTTGCTCTATAATATAGCATGCTTCTCGCAGAAAATAATTTAGGCTTAGGTATATGGTAGATTTTCTCGGCCATTGATGATCATGTTAACGCTGAAATGGCACTAAGATCGTTTACACACGATGACATTTTGCAGCAATTCAGTCGCTAATTGTAAAAAACCCGTGCAACTTTAAACTTTTGACCGCCACAGTCATGTATACATGACAAAGCAAAATGTGTCCGGCACGCCACGGTCACGACTACATGACAAATTAAAGGATGAAATTGTAGCTGGGCGCCGAGAGCACGCTTTTGCTTTTTTGACTGGGCCGTGGTTAAACAGCGAAATAATCGCGATACAACCTTACGTATTAATTTATTTATACTAATATCTACAGTGATACAACGCGTGATTCAATCTATACAAACCCATATTAACATCTTTAAATTGTTACTATGGCGATGCAGTCGTGACTTTTACAACTGTCAATAGTTGCTGTGTGTTATCGCCTTAATAAAAGGGAACAAATTTCACTATCCTTAAAATTATTTATATAAATCCTAAAATTATTTAAAGGACATTGCAAAAACTACTAAGTCCAATAGATATTTTCTAATGATGTAAATTTTTCTTTTCAGCACTTTGTATGTGCGAAATGCGAGAAGCCATTCCATGGACATCGCCATTACGAGAAGAAAGGGCTGGCGTATTGCGAACAGCACTACCATCAACTGTTCGGCAACTTATGCTACGTGTGCAATCAAGTTATTGCCGGTGACGGTGAGTTACATTTATAACTATCATTTTATTTAATACATTACTACTAGCTGACCCGGCAAAAACGTTGTTCTGCCATATAAATTCATTCGATAGGGACAACCTAATCACCTAGCGGTATGAAATATACTTTGCGACCTATTCTCATACTTACCAAATATACATAAAAATCATAAAAATCGGTTGAGCCGTTTCGGAGGAGTGCAACCACAAACACGTGACACGAGATTTTTATATATTAGATTGTGTCGTCCACAAATTGTGATTATTATTATTGTTATAGAATTCATTCATTATGATCAAAGTAGTATGTAAGATCGCACAATTTAAAATTGTACGAACACAGATAACTTTGTAGTTTAAATCGCCTCGCTGCTGCCTTGCGTCTAGTTTTGTTGGTTCAATCCCTACACGGGACAAACATTTGTGCGATTCACAAATGGTTGTTCCAACAAACAATGAAGACAAAGAAAGTCTGACAATATTATATAATTGATATTATACGGATTTTGTTGGGTTGTTTATTTTAAAACGCTTTTATTACAATACTAGATTATGACCCGACAGTCATTATCCTGTTAATCTATACAAAAATACATTTCACGTAAGTAAATTCAATATAAAACATCAATAAATTCTTTTTCATATAAAAATACTAGGTACTTAAAATTTCGACATTTCCCGCAGATTTTATGCAAATTTTCGTTCATAGAAACCTTGTCTTGACAACTACAAATATAACAAAAATCAAACAGCTAATTCGGTCAAGCCGTTCTTAAGTGATGCTCCGTCATACATGTGGCAAATGATTTTATTTATATATATTTTGAACTATGATAATAGCATTCTGCCGCTATAACGAAAAAAGACGTACCTATTACCCTTTTTTTTCGAAATTGTGTTATATACATATCCGTAATCAGAAAAAAAAAGACGCGTATGCCAGTATTTTTATATTTGGAATAAACCAAACAATCCTATAAATCTTACTTTCAAATAAGACGTTTCTGTTTTATAATGCTATATTTACTAAATTAGAAAGACATTTCTGACGTGTACTACGTTGAAAAGACGCATTTAAGTAGAAGCTACTTATTCATTTACAAAATATGAACTTGATAATAAAATGAAAAGACATTACTGCATGATCATAAGAAGAGAAGACGGTTCTGCGTGGTTGTGCCTTTTCATCTTAGTATTATGAATAATAATCGGGCGCAAGTGCCAATAGCGTCTTTTCTATTTAGTATTGGTAATATGCGGGACGAACTCGGGGTCGCGGTTGGCAATACTTTACATTTAGTTGCGTCCCATTAGAAGTCACCGTACTCAATTGAGTACAGCCATATCAAGTGTAGATTTTATATTTTAAACAATTGATGGTAGGATTCTTGTTATTTTATTTCATTATGATACTCTTCAAATAGTATTATGTGAATAGTGTGATATTTTATAAGTAAAAATAATCAGATCATGAGTTTACTCTGCACGTAAGTGAATTATTTTGGATATATTATAATAATTTCTGTATAATAATTTGTTTTCACATTCAATTACTACACAATACATAACAAAGTAAGTTATAAACAACAATAAAATCAAATAGCTATCATTACAACAAAACTATAGTCATATATATATATATATATTCATGCTGTACTCGGTTGAGTACATTGACAACATGCATAAGTACAAAAACTTCGTACTTCTGAAGTCGGTGATAAGATAAATGCTATTCGTGAAGAAGTAAGGGACCGAAACTATACAAATATTTGAAAATCTTTTTGATGAAGGTGTTGTTAAGAGCTGCAACTGAGAAGGTGAAAAGACAATAGTGTATGTACAATGGCGACTAACTACGATACTCATGAACTACTAGGGACTGTCAAGTGATAGTATCCAGCAAACTAGAAAAAGACTTAACGTGGCGATACCACGTTTGTTCCAAAATTATATAAAGTAAATGGTTGGGGTTGATAAACTAGATCAATCCATCTCGCTTTATAGAATTGTTATTCGTAATATTGTCAAAAAAACATTTATTTGCTCGAAGTGCTCGTAGTTGTAAAATTGGTGATGGGTGTTTATTATATTTACATATATGTTAGACATGGTTATTGCTAATTTCTGGCGGTTACATCCAATGTGTCATGATGGATTAACTCATGTTCCGTTGTCATTGCGTACGATATTACCTACGCCAAGCTGAATGAAGAAAATCGTGCACGTCTGCATTAGTGGTTTCAGACAAGGCTCAAGATAAAATTGGACACTATCCTACCAAAATTGATACCCGGCTACAGTGTATCCTTTGGCATTCAGGAGTGCGCTGCCAATGTAAAAAGTGCGTGGAAACATTATTTTTGTGTCGAGAACGCATGTTCAGAAAATTTGCCTACTTAGAAGGTCAGTGTACTCATTTGAGTACAGGCCTGTAATTTGTTTAAAACTATATTTTCTTTGATTTTATGTGTCTTTAGTTTTATTTTAATACATAAATAAAGATGGTTCCAAAGAAGTACTTCTGCTTTGCATTTTACCTTTAATGGGTTAAAAATAATAAATCTGGAATACCGCCTCCAAAACCGAATAAACAACATAGAAACATTACTCAAGAGCGCAAGTCAACGATTATTCAAAAACTAACGCCCTTAATCAACGCACACCTACCACCCCTTAATCACGTGTCCTAAATCACTATTAACCGGTCGTATACCGCCGGCTCGCATACCAGCCGGCAGATTTGTACCCGTCGTAGGCCGGTGGCTCGCATGCAAGCCACCAAATTGGTTTTACGTTAGCTTAAGCTAAAGCGAAGGCGGCGCGCGGCGTTTTGGCGCCAATTTGGTGGCTCGCATGCGAGCCACCGGCCTACGACGGGTACAAATCTGCCGGCTGGTATGCGAGCCGGCGGTATACGACCGGTTAATCCACACTTTTGCAATACAAAGTTATTACTTTTTTTATTTACCTTCATACAGCAAAATTTTCTGTTAAAAAATAAAAACAATTCTCCGTTTCAACGTTTGGGTAGGGACGTCCTTTTTTCTTATGGGGGCAGTATTATTGAACTTGGTGTAAGTTCAAAATGGTGTATGTATCTAATAAAAATGTTTTGAAATAAACAACGCGACAAAAACCTTAATAATATTTTTATTGATGTATAACATTCGCATAAACGTAAGACAATTTTTATTGTAATACATTTTGGTTCGGCAGTATTCACGGCGCTGAACAAGGCGTGGTGCGTGCACCACTTCGCGTGTTCCGTGTGCGACGCGGCGCTGAGCACGCGCAGCAAGTTCTACGAGTACGACGAGCGCCCCGCGTGCCGCCGCTGCTACGAGAAGTTCCCCGCAGAACTCCGGCGCCGGCTGCGACGCGCGCATCACTATACTATCCGCCGCTAATTAATAATAATGTCCTCTACACCCAATTTCGGTCACGGCGGCCAATCTTAATAGAAACTGGCCACCTGCGCAGCAGATATTATAGTGCACAAGCGTGTGCGCAAACACAAGTGCACTCTCTTTCGTAACTCTCATGATCATTATTATTACTAACTGCCGTTAATCACTATTTTATCGACGTGTTACATGATCTGCCTATTCTTATTGACAATTTAATTATATCATATAAGTTCTAACACCGCCTGACTCGGAAAAATGGACGAAATTAAATTTATTAACATGGCTAATAAGAATTAACGCATGATTTTAGAAATAATCGTCACAGAAATCTAGAGAAAACAATATTGAATTTTGAAAACATTTTTCCATTGTTTTTGGAATCATCAAAAGATAATACGCCATAAATGTAACTTATTTGTCATAGACAATTATTTTTAACTTAATATGATAAGAATAAAAGCGACGGCCTTTATTTTAAAGGACATTTACTTGTTATTTTTTTAACCTATTATTTACTGAATTACTATAATATTGAGCGTAATGAATACAAAGTGCCCTTAATGTTAATTAAAATATGTGCCTAAAATATTAATTATATTTTAAGACTATTAATTTATAGTATACGTAAAAATGAGATTTATGTTATAAAAAAATATATACTTATTAATTATTATTAAAATATAAACTGTATTAAATTTTTGTGTAATGTCTAGCTTTACTAATGGTGCGTAGATTATAAAATAAAATAATTTCTACTATTACTTGTTTAATTTTTATCTGTCACATTGACTAGAAACATGTAAATAATGCTCATACTAAAATAAACCGCTTAAACCAGTTAACATACATCCACGTCCAATTTTTATTTATTAATCCTGTAGGGTTTACTGACGGATGATCAGTAAACCCTAGCGGGATGACAAGCGGGGATTTCGGGATCCACTCTAGCGCGGCAGAATAACATAAAGGGGGCAACCTTGCACCTTGTGAAGTAGTCCCACCATACCTGAGCCCTGTAGGTACATAGGGCAGCTAAACAGACTAGTAAAAAAAAATCGGTCGTTAGAAAATCTCGAGCGCGTCAGAATTAGGTAAGGTAAGTTATTTACATGCAGAAAAGTGTGCATTTCAATAATCTGACAATTTGAGAGTGACATAAGGAAAAGTTGCAAAAAAAAATGTCATTTGAAAATTCTCGAGCGCGGTTAAATATCTTTTTATATTGAATAAAATTAGTCACGGATCACGGAAATAATATAATCTGCCGATTTGCATAAGCCGAAGTAAGTAAGTTTGGTAGGTATATGTTACAACAATGAGTGACAATAGTTCGAATTGTGTATTTTGTGGCGGAAAACATTTGAAAAATAATAAAATTTACGTCGGAAACATTTAAAAAATGCAAGAAGGATCTGGAAAATGAAAAAATTTTTAGGAAATTTTTCCACCTAATTGTCAGATTATGGGTCAGTACGACAAGAATATCAAAATAAAGCGTCTGTAAATAATCTGACGCGCCCGAGTATTTCAAGGACACGATATTACTTTGCATTTTCAAAAATCGGCTATTACTTTCGGTGGCGTCCAAATCGTCAATTTTCTGAATAGGAGCTACTGGAGGATTCACTTAACATCTCTTATCAATGTCTGACGCGCTCGAATTTTTTTTTTCCCTCTTTTCTACCCCTTCGTACGGCCACCATGCAAACCGGCAGATTAATATTTTTCCTCTATCAGAGAGACGTGGGGTGCATACACTATTAATATCTGAAGCGCTCGAATATTTCTTTGTGACAGTCTTTTTACATTTTTGAAAACCTGTACACGCTCCCACTAGTGAAAGGGTATACTTCACATAAACCTTCACAATCCAACAGATCCCCACGACGCTCGAGTAAATCCTTATTTAACCTCTTGGGCCCTTCTATAAATTTCGATTAGATTATTGTGCAATGTTTTTAGGTAAATTAATTCTGTCGCATGAAGGACGGAAAACACGTGGCATACTGATACTGTAGCAACCACACCCATGCAGCCATGAACAGCAAGATCATCACTGTTTTATAGAAATTAGAATTATTATAGGCCTTAGAAGAACGATTTGACTTTATGTTTAATATAAAAACGGCAGATACTTCTAGAAAGAACCTTTTAACATAAAAAACAATATTTAGTTCTAAGAATAACTGTGCTAAGAAGAACTGCTTTATATCCACGATTCGACGTGACGTCTTCACACTGCGGCAGTCGCTGCGGTGTGAAGACGTGCACGCTACAATACAAAAAAAAAATTATAGGACAAAATTGGCAGGCATTCCCTCCGTAAATTTGAGTTATGTCAGGGGTCTCCCTAGCTCTGGAAGGACCTTTAAGGCCCTTTTGCGCTAATTCACTGCTTAGAATGTGCGAGTGTAAGAGCGACGAAGGTGGCATCGCATTAGCTTCCGATTTATACATTTTAAGACTGACGATTAGGATTGTATAGATGGTTGGTTTCCTTCATGAGTTCGACTCACCGACTGGTGTTGAAATTCTTTGTTAACCTATTGCAGCGGCACGCTGGCAGCCAGACACAATAGGTTTCTAATTATGTCTGGCATTCAGACAATTGACAGAAGACAACTTGTGTATGTAGCATTTTAAATACTGTGCCGGTTTTGTTCAGAAAGTAACCTAAAAATTGAAGAAAATCGATACGATATGAAAATGATAATCTGAACTAAATTTCACCTACTTATCTATTTATATTCTGTCTGTCTGGAACAACAACAACGGAGAATTGCCATAAGAGAAAAATCAATCACATTTTGCTCAACGCGGGAATGGGGACGAGATGGATTCCTGAATGCCTAGTGCGAGATTGTTTTACGTTAACGCGATCGACACGTTTATGACGTTCAGCGTTCCGCTTGGCACGCTTCAAGCTCTGGACCAATCAGATAGCCAAACGCGGTAAACATTTCGATCACGTTAACGTAAAAACAACTCACACTAGGCACCCTGATCATTGGCCGCAAACAACCATAAACTTTGACTGACTTAGACTATTCAACAGGATGATTGTTGCAGACTACCGAAGTCGTCTAACGACCTAATTGTCTAACCCCGAGGTTCAATTTGCAGCCGAGTTCGAGCAAATTCAAGGCTGTATAAGCAACGCTTCAACAAAGCCTTTTTCGATACGCAGAATTCAGCAGACGGCCAAGTGTTAATTAGCCACTATGGGATTTGTGGCGCGATATCAAAGAGGCAATTATAATAAAATAATGTGTATAAAAGATTGTTTGATTGATGTATTTATTTTCTAAATAAGACTAAAAATCATGTTCTGTCATTGTGTCTAGATTCTTGATCCTGTAGAATTAAAACCATATCACATAACCATCAATCACTAATAAGGTGTTAACTACTTGTGATCGATATCGACACGAATGTAAGCAAGACGAAAGTAATGCTATTAGAAAATGAGGAGAGCATGACGATGTGTAGTATTATGATTGATGGAGAACAAGTGGAGTAAGTGAAAGAATTTGTATATTTGGGTACTTTGTTATAGTGGATGGTACACATGAGAGAGATATTAAAAGGAGAACGATTGCTGGCAATAAAGTGAATGGCACTCTACGCGCTTTTATGAACAGTCGAAATGTATCCGAAAAGGCACGCTTGGCTGTTCATAGAGGATTATTAGTGTCTACACTTATGCATGGAAGTGAAAGTTGGATATGGCAAAAGAAGCATGAGAGCAGAATAAATAATAATAATAATATTCTATCACATACACAAAACATCATCTAGCCCAAACTAAGCAGAGCTTGTACTATGGCTACTAGACAATAGATAAACATACATATATACCAACTTTTTTTTTGTTGTAAATACGTACTTATTACCTGTACTTAGAAACACTCAGACCAAGACATTCATGTTCATGCACACAAATGTTTGACTTGTGCGGGAATCGAACCCGCGACCTTAGGCGTGGCAGTCGGTTACACTAACCACTACGCCATCGAGGTCGTCATGCTGTAGAAATGAGAGCGCTGAGAAACATATGTGGTGTGACTCTGAAAGATAGAATAAGGAATAGTGTGATTACAGAGAGATGCGGCATGAAAGTGGATATAGTGACGAGAATAGAAAGGGTATGTTAAGCTGGTCTGGGCATGTAGAAAAAATGGAGGAGAAAAGACTGACTAAGAAAGTTTATAAGGCTAGTGTGAATGGAACAGTCGCAAGGGAAAGACCTAGGCGAACGTTTCGTGATCAGATCGGAGACGTTCTGGATAAAGGCCAGGTTAAGAGCACCTTAAACCGGAGAGCGTGCATGATGTTATGAAAGTGAATGAAGCCAGGGAAGTGTGTCCGGATCGTAGCAAATGGAAATCCGTAGTCTCTGCCTACCCCTCTGGGAAACAGGCGTGAATATATGTATGTATGTATCATTTTCGTTCAAACGGTTGAAACTGCCACTCTAGTCCTCGGTCGTGGTATATATTTTGTCTGACCTGCAAAATCATAATAGTTTGTATCAGATATTAAAGCGCAGCATCGAAACCGCCACGCATGGCACCGCGTCGACCCGCTACCGCTGTCTGTATGGCTTTATACCTATAGCCTTATATACTAACATTCTTATCGCATTAATTAGGCCTGATAAGTGTTTTTTTTTACTGGTAACATTTCAATAGTTTTTATTCTGCAAGTATTAATATGTAGTAGCCACAAATTTCATTAAAGTAAAGCATCTTTAATTCATATGTTAAACTAGAGACTTGCCCGCTTCAATGTAGGTTAGGTTAGTTTCGAAACAGTGTTTTTCTGGATGCCCTAATGTTAAAAGGGCCAGCGACCTCTACCTACCAGCATGTCATTTAGACACTTTAACACTGGGTGTAAGGGCAGCATACCGAAAACTGAAATAGTAGATTCAGACCATTATATTGAGTTAAAAATCGTTGGGATTTTCTTCAGGGAAAATGACATCTTTTCTTCTGCAGTTTTTCAGTTTTCTGACTATAAATCATAAATTATAACGTAACGCATACCATAAATAAAAATAAAAAAACACAAAGAATACCATATTTAATAATAATGATCTTTTAAATCGCCTATAATTGCTTTATTTTTATAGAACCTATCATTATGATTATTCAGTAGTCACAGTCAATCAATCATAGACAGTAGTCTCAAAAGTATGAAGGAGAGTTCATTGAATTTATTTTGCCTATTACTTATTAGATACTTTACTTACATACTACTACACACTCCACAATTAAATTAGCGCATTTCAAGGTTATGTTCTCCACGGTTCCACGCTAGGTACTACATTCTGTGACGCTACTAGCGTTCCCCCGCGTAGCGCGCTATAACATATCATATCGTATAAAATGGCGCGCTAGAAAAATATAGTTTTGAGACCGTGTCGACCGTAGCGTGCTATCTTAATATAGCGGATTTGAACACTACTAATACAGACACGTATGTAGCCATCGAGGGTAGAGCTACGTTTGATAATAATCGATATCGCTTTAATACGTAATTGATCATAACCGACATTATATGATTATAAGATCGTAACAGTTTTTTTTTTCATTCCAAAAAGTACCTAATATGTATATATAAATACTAACAAAATTACTGACTAGGGAGTGATAGCAGTGACTAGGAGTGGTAGCACTTCCGTCATTAAGAGGTATAAATCCAGCTTCTAAAGTCGCGTCGTATATCTGTATACCTCTTACATCGGTTTTATAGGATCACAGTTTATGATAATAATAATTATTTATTTATTTTCTCACAACAATACATAGATGTTTTAAAAAACTCGGTATTAACTAGGTGACATAATAAATCAAGTATATATATTGTAGGAGACTGGTGCCTAAGCTAGGCTCGGAGCCTGTGTTTCAGGACACCGTGTTCCCACCCCATTTACACATTTTACATTTAGATTATGTACTAGAAAGCTGACAGTAAAATAACTAATAACTGTGATGAAATGAATATGTTGTGCAATTTGATTTTAATCTAGAGGTAAAAATAGTGTTTGTGTGTGTGTGTGTGTGTGTGTGCGTGTGTGCGTGTGCGCGTGTGCGCGTGTGCGCGTGTGCGCGTGTGCGCGTGTGCGCGTGTGCGCGTGTGCGCGTGTGTGCGTGTGCGTGTGCGTGTGCGTGTGCGTGTGTGTGTGTGTGCGTGTATGTGTGAGCGTGGTGTGGGGTAATATTTATTGGGATAAGGACAGGAACGGAAGTATGATTAAATTATATTGGTAAGCATATTTTCAGTATCGTCGTAGTTTAGTTTTAATAGCCAATCAGTCAGCCTCTTTTTGCACTTTTCCTTTGAGAGGTGAAAGATGTGTAATGTCTTGTTCGTCTTATTATATAGGTAACCACCTAGGTAACAAAAGAAACGTTGCGCAAAAGATGTTTTCTTATGATGGGTATGACGCACCACGGGGTTACAACGTCTTTTCCCACTGAACTGGGAAGGGTTATAGACTAGCTGAGTATGCTGTTTCATTAGAGTGTGCAATATGAACAGTTGGCGCACCGTCAGGATTTTACTCTCTTTGTATAACTGTTCAGTGGGATAGCGAAACGGTAGGAAAGACGACACTTTCAGTATGGCTCTTTGGGTTCTCTCTAGTTCTAAGAGCGTAGTTTTTGGAGCTCCACCCCAGGAGGTGATACAATAGCTTATAATGGACTGAGCGAGGGCATAGTACACTGAAATCATTTCATTTTTATCGACTACGTGTCTCAGGGTTTTAAATATATACATTAATTTACGCAATCTGTTACTAAGGGTATTTATGTGTTCTTGGAATCTGAGGTTGTTATCAATTATCACACCCAGGTACTTTACTTTCTCAGTCTTAGATAGTGGTACGCAGGTACAGTGGTGGTTAAGTTGTTCCGTACAAGAGTGAGCTATAATATTCTTAAGTGATGTTCCTGATTGGGTTGATGCATTATTTTTAAAGGAGAATGTCATGTAATTTGTTTTACCGGTATTTAAGGTCAATAGATTGTTTCGTAACCAGCAGGTTACCGTGTTAAAACCCGATTGTGCATGATTATAAACATCCTCCCATGTGCTCGCACTGAACAAGAGGGCAGTGTCATCAGCAAAACTAATGATTTTGCCTTTGGGAAGCGTGAGCGTACCCAGGTCGTTGATATAAATGAGGAATAGGGTAGGTCCAAGGACACTACCCTGGGGCGTGCCGTAGGTAAGTGTTTGTTCTTCACTGATGAATTCATCTATCTTTACTCTCTGGGTACGCTCATTCAGATAATCTTTAAATAGATCCAGTGGAAGTCCTCTGATTCCCAATCTTTCCATCTGATGACCGGTAAAGTCACCTGCGATAATAAATTTACTCTGAAATAACGAAAATATTTGCTCCCAATCAGTAAGGACAAGCCGTACTGACAAAGAGCAATATACCAACACTATATTTTTAATTTCATTGCAGTTCAAAAGCTTACTGGCAATTATTTCTATCCCAGAATTTCGTATAGGAATAAAATATTGTTGCAATTTAATCGATTTACGAATAACAATAGCGACATCTCCATACCCATCTAGCCTACCTTTTCTAAAAATATTATATCCACTTACGTTCATATGAGATTCAGGTTCCGATCAGGATTCCGATATTAAAGCAATGTGTATTTTTTCTTGTGCCGTCAACAATTCCAACTCACTACGCTTAGGTCATAAGCTTCGTGCATTCCACTGTACAATACGTAACTCGGTTATTCTTATAACAACATCAACCATTATTAAACATAGATATGAATGACGTACATAATATGTCATCTCTTTTCAGAAATGTAATGAAAAACTGTGTACAAATCTCCTTGACAAGCTTACCTAATAGTTGTAGTTTAGAATGCTAGGAGACATTTTATTTTATTTATTCTAATGACAGCGCGTTTGTTGTTATAATTTTTTTATGTTTAAAATATGTTAGGTAGAGTCAATGACGAGCCTCGATGGACTAGGGGTCTACGCAGCATGGCAAGTAGACAGACACACGCGGCGCGCGATCGGCGAGCCCTCCGGCGTGCGACAGGCGCATGCGTCGCCGTACCGGCCCACTGTGGGCTGAAAATCGACCTCCATAGACATAGAAATGAAAGTTGCTAGATGTTCGTTTTGTTGACAGATATGGCTTCTATTAGCTATTATACACATAACAATGTCGTCTGAGCTAACTCCGCACAGAAATGAATTTATTATAAGGTTTTTTCGAAAAAAATGTATGGAGCTAGCATGAAAAATCTGAATATCTCTGAACTTGCAAGGAAAACCGTAATATCCTCAGAGATGGTTATAGGACTAATTATTTGTGATTTTTTGACATACTTCATATAACGGTACCTGCTGCAGAATTTTTTTTAAAAATCATCTAATTTTTAATTATTTTTTTTTAACATTAAACGATTTGTTTTATTGTAAAAGTAAAGAAACAACACGTTATATGCATATAATACTAAATCTTCGCCAGTTATTTGTTAAAATATCAAGAAAATTATTTTTGCCTTACATAGTATATATGTTTTAAAACAGGTAATTGGATACCATTACTAAACTTTGCATACAGGTAAACTACTGAATAATAAATTAGCCTTCTAATGAGTTCTGAATAAGAGATTAAGTGATTTGCAATATCGCACAATGGTAACTACGGATTACACTAATTAAATTCTTACAGGTAAGTACATAAGTAAACTAATTAGTTAATTAGAAATGTTACGAGTTCTAAGAAATATTTTCGACAACTGTCTAATTATTTTATTATTATGTCTAAATGAAGGTATTTTTTAAATCATTAAATTCTACTAATGTCAAAGTAAAGATCAATCGATAAGTTAGTTATTTTATTAACGCTAATAATAGGCATTAAATAAAAAGAAAAATAAATTAAAAATGTATTTTTTAATAGTTGATAAAATTTATATAAAACAAAACATAGGTACAAAAGTATGCAAAAATATAAATAGGTACAAGAATAGTAATATAAAATATTTAAAAATAAATCAATTGCAAAACATAGTTACGTACCAAAGCTAAATAACGAAAGATCATGAAAAAATTACATTGAATAGAATTATAATTAAAAGCACAAAAAGTTTCTAGTTTTCCTTATCACTCTCGTCGATTTCTGAATCAGAATCTAGATTGCCTACAAACTCAAAGTCAGTTTCTTGAAACTGAATTAAATTGAGGGTTTCAGGAAATAAATCCTCCTTTTTCTTGGCATCTAACTTGGGCCTTTGTACATTTATAAAAGGATTCGAAGAAACAACTAACATATTAAGGATATCATGATTCGAATCTTGCCTGCTCTTTTTCTGCGAATGATGTTCCCGAAACCTCCTAAAATCTTTATTGCGAGACTCGGATGCTTCTTCCGAGAGACTTCCTATGGGTACAACATCATTCTTCTCGATTATGTCTGCCCCGTGTATAAGTAATTTGTGGACGGTTGATGACATATAGTACCAGTCATATAATTCCACGTACCTCTCTGCTGTTTTGAAGGCATAATCTTTAAATTTAATTATATCTACTTTTTCCCCGGAAGTTATTGCCTGTAAAATCACAGCAAATCTTCTTATTAGTTCTTCGTCCAACCCAGTAATGGCTGCAGTTTTATGGGGAAATTTGAAAAACTTTCTTGCAGTGTTGCCGTCATTAGTAGTTCCGGAACCTTGTTTAACAATGTCAATCAATAGATTTAATTCGTCTTTAAATTTGTCTTGAATAATCTTTTTTCTCTTACTTAGCATTTCTTTGTGCTCGTTACCTCTCGCAGCCCACTCTTTAAAATCTAGTCTATACGAAATATGTAGTAAACATTCCATACAATTTATACGGGCGTGTAGAGATGACAATCCAAACTCGTATATGTCAGAAGATACGGTCTTTGCTGTTACTACACCCAAACGGTTCATTTCTGTCGGTTTTGCCAAACACAAATAGCATGATGAACTTGATCTGGCTTGAGACAAATACGTGCAGACTTTACCATCGATCATTGTCATCATTAGGTGATGATTCACCCTGTTTCTATTATTGCACTCTGTAGGAATGAGCCTTAATTTCTTCATCCATTTGTCGTTTGTGTTCGATGACTACTGCTTCGCTTTCCTTCACAAAAGTAAATTGAACTGGACGACAATACATTGCTGAGCATGGTTTTGGGTTCATCCACAAAGTATTGTCTCTATCAGTCAGTTTTAGTGGCACCAAGGAAGTCATGAAAATACTTGAATCGTCTTGATCGCTATCCATTTTCTGCTTGTATCGGCTTTGGTTTGACGCACCATCGAAACCCCATTTAGATATCAATTTTAAATCCTTATTTTGCACATCATCGTTAGGAAAACTTTGGAGGATTCTTTTGACCGTAATGTCGAGTAAAGCTTGAAGGGTTATTCTTGCCGATGAATCGGTCACTAACACTGATTGCTTCGGAGGATAGCATGCCAGCTTGGTTTGTTGCACTTTATAGTAGGATGGATAAATATCCTTTCTACCTTCCCGAATAGCTGACTCTCGTAAAGTGATGTATTGCCACTTTGATAATTTTAATGAAAGGAGTAATCCAAGTGCTTTTTCTGGTGTAAATAAGATAGTTTTCACCGGTTGCTTAAGCGTTTCCTTAATTTTAGAGGCTGCTTCAGGATGTTTCAGCATATATTCGATTACAGATGCGATATCCTCACAACCTTCTTCCTTAAAACGCGCTGCTGCTGTATGTGCCAATTCACTGGGATTGTCAGTTTTATGCTCATCAGATCTTCTCTTCTTCTGTTTGCTTCCCAGATCTTCGAATGGTTTTCGTGACCTCTTTGTCATTGTACCAATAGAGTATGATGTTGAGGGTTCTGGAGAGATTGATCTTGATCCCTCAGCAACAGTTGGTTCTTGAGCGACTAAATTTATACAACTTGGCCAATCGATAGTTGCTTGCAGCCAAATTTCGTATTGTTTTCTAAAAGTATCAAGAATTCGGTGAGATTTTTGCCACCTTTGTGATGTAGCTCGTACAAATCTCCGCCAAAATTCTTTTAGAGTCACTTGATCTTCAACGGAAAGACAAACGTCTAGGCGGGATATAACTTCACTAAACAATACCTCATGATCAAATGAAGTACTCTTACATTTTAGAAGAACGAATAGGTCTAAATTGGTATTTAAACTTTCCATTATAAAATTTCACAGTGATATGTTAGGGGTAACAAAGCTTAGAATAAACTAAATTATGATGCAAAATGTTAACCCTTTTATATTTCAGTCCAACATTAGTTAACGACCTCATTAGACAGTTGTCGAAAATATTTCTTTATTACTTATACACCAAAACAAATCGTGTAATGTTAAAAAAAATTAATTAAAAATTCGATGATTTTTAAAAAAAAATCTGCAGCAGGTACCGTTATATGAAGTATGTCAAAAAATCACAAATAATTAGTCCTATAACCATCTGTGAGGATATTACGGTTTTCCTTGCAAGTTCAGAGATATTCAGATTTTTCATGCTAGCTCCATACATTTTTTTCGAAAAAACCTTATAATAAATTCATTTTTGTGCGGAGTTAGCTCAGATGACATTGTTATGTGTATAATAGCTAATAGAAGCCATATCCGTCAACAAAACGATCATCTAGCAACTTTCATTTCTATGTCTATGGAGGTCGATTTTCAGCCCACAGTGCGGCCCCGGGGCGCGAGCGATGCGTTGTATCAGTAGCAATCCATTGCGTACCGCCTAATAATGTAAATCAATATAAAATCTAAATCTTGCGTTTTTATGATTAATAGAAGTAGAGTTTGCGTCGAGATAAGGGGTTTTCCCCTGTCCTCCGATCGGAAATAGGTACCTATAGAAAGAAGTCTTGCTAAAGTTTTCGGTACGCCGCGCGCCGTCCCTTACACCCAGTATAATATACCTAGCTGTTTAACCGCTTGTTTTTAAATTCGCCTTATTTAAATATTCACATTTAATTAATATTAAGATTTTTTTTAAATTGTGTTGCATTGACTAGCTTCGTCTATCTTTAATGGCGTCATTTAAACAACACTTATGATTATATAATACCATTTATAATAGTAACTTAATTATGCGTTGCTTGTATTTATATATATTATTTAAATATTAATATTTAGTTAATTTTAAAAACCATTTGCTCTATTATAATATTAGAATATATTTTGTTTTTAATCTAATAATAATGGTATAAAGAGACATGATAATTTTTGCCAGGTTTTTTGATAGACTGGCGGTTGGTACTGTTACAACCAGTGCCATCTCTCGGCACTGTGGGAAAACGCCCGGCCTTCCTGACAATTTAGTACAGCGCTATCTATTGACTTCTTACAGAACTATGTAGGTTGTCAGTACGCGAAGAGTAGAGAGAGCGCTAGAACTTTCTCGAATCTTCGTACTACATACGGGGTATGGCGCCTCTAGAAAATTCCAGAAACGCTTGAATAGCGTATGTATATAAGTCGTCGCACGGGCACTGCCAAGTCAACGGGTTGGGAACCTTTTACGCTCACCCACAGTCCGTATAAAGTTGTGAAGGGCATCTGAGGTCAACAATTAAAAACAAAAAAAAACTGTCGTCAGTTTACAATCGTAAGCGGTCAAGTATTCATCGGAGCGAACGGAAGCGAAAATATCACAGAGTTTAAAGAGTGGGAAAGTGTATAAGTACCTAGTGTGTGTGATGTTTTAAATTTAATTGTGGTGTTACAATAAATCGTGTTTTAGTCGGGTAATATTGTTTACATTCTTATCCCTCAAACCCAGCACGTAACAGTACGAAACATACTTAGGTACTTTTAAAAAGTCTAGTTTCTTTATAATTAATACCTACACGTATTTCACTGTCTTTTACACTTCCCTGACAACGTGTATTCGAAATTTCATGACGATCGGTCGAGTAGTTAAGGCGTGAAAGCGTAACAATCAAACAAATTCACATTCGCATGTATAATATTAGTTAGGATTAGGTATGTACCTATTATATAATTCATCAAATATTTTTAATAATTTAACTGCATGAATGGTAGGTACAGTAGTGATCACCTCGCTTATGCCACTCTGTCTATCGAGGCTGAAGGGTATGTCGTGCTGAGCGTTGTGGGTTCAATTCTCACACGAGACAATAATTCGTATGATCCAGAAATAGTTGTTTTCGAGTTGGTCTATGTTTAAGTCGTTTATCAGGCGGTATCTTCAAAAGATGAAAAAGGATCTCGTTAGTCTAGCTAGTTCATTTATATATGTTAATTTGTTCTCGACTATACGCATCACGCAAATATAAGAGGTACTTAATTGCAATTAAAATAATCTTCATTTTTATTGTAATTAAGTAAAAAGTTTTAGCTTACTACTTAGTTATTACAGGAATATTAAATGTCGCCAAATGTAATAAATAATAGTCACTTACATTCTAGGTATTTCTCTGTATATTACTCGGCCTTCTAAATCTATCTCGAGTAGATTGGACAAAATCAATGCTTGAAAACTTTCTTCGTACGTTCCGTTCTTGTGTTCATTACTGACATTTTTTTTAAATGTCCATCCTAGAGGCGAGCCACAAATGTAACAAGTACATATGAACATTGTGTATCCAGGGAACCAAGAGTCTTTACTTTTGTATTCCATATTCACACAGTGTTCTTTTAATAATCACAACGTCATAAATAAAGGGGTAGGACTGTAAAGTTTGTACTGTAACGTTCATACCGAATATTGTTCTATTTTCAACTTTGATGGCTCGTGGACTTGGATTATTAAAAAGATATTTGCTCCGCGCCACGCTTCCACTACAGCTACGACACCAAAGCCATACCGGACCATCGTCAGGTACATTTAAACTATCAAAAAATATATAGAAGTAGGACGAAACGTACCAAAATAGAATAATGTGAGAAAACATGCCCAAAACTATGATGATTGGACATTTTGAATGAACTAGTAAACGCATATCTTAAGGATATGCAAAAAGCACGAGGACTGTATAAGTTGTAGGAGCTACAATAAAAACTTTCAATGATTCAATTTAGAAATACCTACATCTGATGAACACAATGTTTTAAGTACCTATTTCAAGCGCTATATTTGCTTAATTACATTTGTTAGAATAGCTATTTTACGATTCTTTGAAGTGCTTGTCAGAAATTAAATGCACTAAATCATGCATATTTTCAATTTATAGTTTTAAGTAGGTATTTTAGATTAGAATTTTCCTGCTGTATTAATATTGTTTGAGACTAATGAGTTAATGACGCTTTACTGATTTTATTCGATTTCCAGATCGAGAGAAGTCTTATTGGGTTTTCCTGAGAAGGAATTCTCAATGGATGGCATATTCAATTAAATGTCATGGTGACCGCCACTTTGAAACTAACATCCACCATAATTATTTTGTTTGTATAAAGTGAAGCCTATGTCACTCGGACTGTAATAACGAATTGATTGACCATTCAAAGAAACTGGAGTTAGTAGTTTAGCCGCTATGTCGATGTATACGTAACTACAAGCAAACATATAGATTGCTAAAAGCATAACACTTTCTTTTGGCTTTGATGAGGTCGAGTAAAAATCTGTCGAAGGTAACCTTAACCCATTCAATGCGGCAACAAATTTTGCTTTCACTAGCCAGATGCGGCTCATATTTAACGTAAACGCCGATCGGCGTGAACCGCACTTGGTGAAATAAAAAAAAACACGCCAATCGGCGTTTTCAGCATTTTCATTTATTAATTTATATAGGAGAATTTGAATTTATTAATTTCGAATCCATGAGAAATCTGCAGTAATGCGCCATAATTGTTGCATTAACGACGGTTTTTAGAGAGCAGAATAATTTATATAATTAATTTAGCCAGTAGTATATAAGATTCACAAAGATTTGTTGAAAGAAATTTGAGAAAAGGAATATCTGCGATTTTCTTTTTTCGATTATGGATATAAATGGTGAGTAATCTGTCTTTACTTGATAAATGTTTCTTTTGTGCTCTCTCATCTTATAAACATCCTTTTTAAAGCATAAAAATTGATATAGTTGATAACTCCGCATATTGCCAGGGGTTGTAAACCATTTTATGTTTTCAATTCATAAACATGTATATTATATATATTCTATCACATACACACAACACCATCTAGCCCAAACTAAGCAGAGCTTGTACTATGAATCGCAATAGTTAATAGATATCTATTGAATATTAATTATCTTCATAAATATTTTCTCCCGATCTTCTTGATTGGGAAAAATATATTCTTGGGTGTCGATGAATAGGAAATTTGATTACCTGTAGTGTAATTTATAAAATTTGATACATTGAATTTTACTATTTTCTCACACTTATATCAGAATATAAATCATATAATTTGATTACATTGTTTTTTCTTATTATTATGCAGTTCTTATTTTTCAGAGAGAAAACGTTCCTGGTCGCCTCATATTCTAGCTGATAGTCAAGGTTGGGATGACACTTACTTCTCTCAGTCGTTATTGGCATCACTACAGAAGATTCCAAAAAGTGAAAACTCTAATAAGATAAAAAAGAATTGAAATATCTGGAAGTATGTGATAATTGCAAGATTGTCACCGAAAATATTGACAAAAAGATAAACTGAATATTATTTGGGCAGCTAGTGGCAGTTGCAGTAAAGTTAGAAAAAAAAAATATAAACACATATAGTCGTATATTAATAAAAACAAGTATATACACATGCTTTAAAAAGCTTTTCACAGTTTGAAAAGTGCAATTAATTGTGAATAAAGATGAACAATGAATATAACAGTACATTGATAATAATAAAGAAAACATAACTAATGTTTATCACAGACTACTTATGGTAATATAACGACATTTTATAAATCAATAGATGTCAATCCCTGGAACACGCCGATTGGCGTCGGGCACGCCACGATCGTGGCGGTAAGTCCCCCTCACCTTCCGCCTGACACAGGTAATGACTGGCCACGGTTGTTTTGGCCAGTTCCTGTGTCGTATACGCCGGCAAGAGAAGCCCGGTTGTCACCACTGCGGCGACTGCCGCGACGTAGTTGAGGACACGGCGCTGCACACTTGGGCGGTTTGCCCCGCCTGGGCATCGCAGCGCCGTGAGTTGATCGCGGCAGTCGGATTGGTTGCCCTCTCGCTCCCGGCCGTAGTTCAGTCTATGGTCCGGAGCGAGAGGTCGTGGAACGCCGTCGCCTCCTTTTGTGAGGAAGTCATTTCCATCAAGGAGGCGGCGGAGAGGGAGAGGGAGCTTTTAAACCCTCTCCCCAACCGCAGAGCCGGGCGCCGGAGGGCGCGGGACGACCTTCAGCCACCCTGAGGTTTGACCTGGGGGTGGCAGGCTTTGTCGGCCTGCCCGCCATCCGTTCAGCACCAGGTCCGAGAGGCGGCGTGCGTGTTCCCACGCGCACACTCTGTGTCGAGTCCGTCTCCCCTCTAGGGGGGACAGTAGGGATAATTTGTGAAGAGTGCCTTTGGGTAGGTCTTTCGTGTAATGGCCTGCCGTTTCATACGGCGGGCCGGAACCTCGGCGGGGTCGCGACCGCATGCGTAAGAGATCCGCGCGGCCCCGTCGATAGTGGTTTTGTCGAGGAACACCGTGGTAGGTTTAGTCGGTATTCCGGGAGGGACGTTATCATCTTTACCATCTTTATTTTACCCCGGCGAGTCCGACATAACCCCTCCGCCCGCCCCCGCGGAGGGGTATGCGTCATGCATTCCCCCAAGTAAAAAATAAAAAAATACCACCAGAATAAGAAAACTCAACATTTCTTGAACCAAAATATCTAAAAACTACTCATATCAGGCATTACATTAGTAAATTCCAAGCACATTTGTTGTTTTATTAATATAATATCTTTAATTTTGGGTAAAATATAAAACAACTATACATTACGCCGATCGGCGTGCTCCGAATCTGAGTATGGAAAAATAATACGCCGATCGGCGTGCGCCGCATTGAACGGGTTAATATGTTTCTATCTAGACGAAATTGTTTCTATGACAAAGATAGAAGTCAATAGTTACACACAGGGACACAATATTAAAAGACTAATTAATTACTTAAAATAGTATATTTTTTCTTGAATCTACAATAACAATGCAGTATTTACTTTTCACAACATTATTCTACTACATATTATTATACTTAGATAAAATAATTTCGTGGACAGTATGTTATCGTGATAGCAACCATATGAGGAAGTAAGAAAACAATTTACAATGCAATATTGAGGTATCTACCTAAATAGTGCTGCCACCTTGATTCTTGGAAGGGAGCTAACGGGCTCCAAAAATGGGCCAGATTTTACAAATTCGGTCTTAAAAAGTGGGGCTGGAAAAGGGCTAAAATAATTAAAATCAGTGTTTAAAGATATTGCCAAAAGATTTTAAAGATGCTGCTAGCCTTCTGGGTACGATATCATCCTTTGACATTTACGCGGAGGAGTTTTACGATGCTGCATAAAGTTATGTAAATAGTTCTAAACAGCTTAGCTTTATTATTATCTTGTATTATATTTGTAACAAATATAGGTGAATAAAAAAACCAGTGTATGAAATAAAATTTTAATCATTAGTTAATAACTAGCAATTGAAAACTTATTTATGTATAAACCTTTGAAAAATCAACTGACAAATATATGAAATCAAAAGAAAATCTGTCAAAAATATTTATCCATGCACCATTCCAATGATTCGGGGTTTGAATACACGCATGAAGGACCTATAACGATTAAAAATCGGAATCTTCATCAGACTTCCAAGATTTCATCTGCCGAAGTAAAAGTTGATGGCTAATTAAAATCTACATTTCTGTTCAATTTAAATGTGTATTTGCTATTACTTTTAGTCTTTTTGATAATCTCTTTTAAGGCCCATCATATGTGTAATATTGAGGTTACAGTTTTCAAACCCATTTTATTTCTGGTTTTAGTCTTAATGATGTTCATAGAACTGAAAACGCTTTCAACATCTGCGTTAGAATGGGGCAAGGATAAAATAATCATCAATCTAACAACAGTGAATTCAAAAACTGCACTAAAATTAAAAATATGACTGGTCACTGAGAAGTGTTGTACCATAAGGAGAGCAAAAATATTTAATTAACTCATTAACTATGTTAAGAGATATTTTAGAAAGTAATAGTAGTACTAAGTAAGTAGATTGCCCTTTTAGGGCTAAGTAGTAAAATTTGGAAAATCGATCACAGAAAGAGCTAGATCCAGCCCCAAAAGAGCAATGGTGGCAACACTGCTACCTATAGTCTGTTTCAAATACCAAGTCCTATTTGACAGATGATCGTAGAACTGCAATAGTAAAGAGACCGTTTCAAATCGACACAGCACGATATCGATTACCAATTAACTTTACAAACAAACTATAATCGTACAATTTATAATCGAAACAGAAACGATAGTAAACAGAAAAACAAAAAAGGAGTCAAGCCACATTAAGTAAAGGATAACTTATAGTGGCATGGTCCGTCCTAATTGGTAAAAAATAGAGGCTCAATGGCCTCTGCAAATAACCTTAACAAATATACATTACCAGCAGCAAAATTAAGTTTAATTACCAATTTACTATGTGAACAAAATTTCACTTTATTTGTCAAATTTCCAAACCTCTCTCAATAATAAAATATCATACAAAGTAGGTAATAACATATACATAGCTATACAAATAAATAAAATTATCTGTTTGTAATTTCAAAATAACAGCGTTTACTAAACGCGTATGAAATTATATACGGTATTGACATAAACAAATGAAATCGGCAATGAATTGCCGTAAATCTTAGAGTTCGAAAAAATGGTTCAAGTAATATGCAAAGGTCATGTGATACCACGTGACCTTGAGGTCAGAGGTCAAAGATCATAGTCATTTCGGGGTATACCGACTATGCTGAGTCGAATGGCGTTGACCGCGTGTCTCTAGCTCTTACAGTTCTTGAGTTGAAAGTTGTATAACAGACGGACGGACGGACGGACGGACGGACGGACAAAGCTGTTGTATAAGAGTTCTATCCGAACTCTAAAAAATTTACTTTTTTGTTAAATGTCACGCGGACGAGGTCGCGGCTATAACACTATTGAAACTTCCTGTCCTAGAGTAACGCTACGATTTATAAGATGTATGATTTGACATTAAAAACCAAGGGCGAAGCCAAGGATGTTGTCAAAGCCAAGGATGTTTTGGCTTAGCGATTACCGATTCCTACACATTTGAAACTTTAAATTAGTTCTTGATAGCGCCGTTTACATCGTTGCAAGCCAATAATGTTTGACACCAAACACAAAACAAGAGTTTTTACTCGGACAATTTTGTTTAGCTCGGATTGGTTCGATTTTAACGCATTCATATTGTGGCGTGAGTATGACAAAAAGTAAAAAACATCATAGTGCATACTATTTAGCAATTTATATGCAATGTGCAGAGCTACGTACCTACTAAAGTGTCAAAGGTACTTCGTATTAGAAACAGACAATAGGTGGGTTAAAACGTGTTCTGTTCGAATGTCTTAGGATTCTACATAGAGAATGCAGTAATGTACTTAAAGTTCCTTTTTTATTCTGGGCATAGTCAGTCTATAGATGACTGTATCTCTGCCAGGGTCCATATCCATCGTACCATACACGATGGCCAACATAACGAAAATATATACTATGCCGAACCAAAGCAAAATGTTAAACACGATCGCGAAATCTTCGTCCTCAGCATCGCCAGTACCACGCGCGGTCTAAAGATTTGGTTAAGAATTAAAATAGTTATTTAAGGACTTACTTATTAAGGACGCGTTTACAAAACTAGTAGGTAAGTCAGAAATCACGTCACTACAATGATACGATTCTAAAACACACACATGCTCAAGATTGCTACGAAGAATGAATAATGTTGATCATTTGAAACAAAATGTGAAAATATTAACTTATATTTTAACTGTTTTGGGATATTTATAAAGGCGTATATCGTGCACTAATTTTATGATTTTATTTTGTTATTGCCTGTTACTTTGAAATGCATGTAATGATATAGCGATTTACTTCGGTGACTACGACCTAAAGGTGAGGTCGAGATTGGGTTCCTTTTGTTAATTACGAAGTGTCTATGTAAAGTATCTGTGTAAGTCTATGACTTGATAAAGTGACTTAAAAATCAACTTCGTGGACTGCTAAATGAATTAATAGACGAGTAGAGCAAGTTCTGTGTGTATGTGCCGAGTTTGGGCTCGTTCTGTTAGTAATGATAATATTTTACCACCGAACACCAAAAAGTCTATTTCCTTGACTGCCAATAGGTTTAATAGATAAGCTAGGTATGCCACCGTACATGATGGAGTCACCAGATTATCTTCGTTGAGTGCTTAATAAGTCTTATAGAGAAGTAGAGCTTGGTATATGAGATAGGATTTCTTTTGTTAGTTATGTTAAGGTCTTACTACCGAACTTGATGGAGTGACCTGATAGGTTCCTATCCTCGCTAGCACGTAAACTAGCTGGCTAATATTGTTATATTGTTAATTTTAGATGAGTAAGGCTAAGTGTGTGAAAAAGCAAAGAAATAATGTATAAATCATTAACTAAAAACTTAATTAGACTCGTATCTATGTTTTCTTTCTAAAATAGGGTAGTTGACTCACATATTTTTATTATTTAAGTCTAATAGTTACATTACCCAAACTCTAAAACACAAAGAATTCAGGAAATCTATTAAAAAAATAAGGTAATTTTCAAATGATAGAAAAAGGGTACACTACTCCAACTATGACGTAAACGTCAATTTTTTTACCCTTACTGAGACAACGCCCGCACTTGGAATGAATCCTGTGTCGCGGGGGACTTAACAAACATTTAAACAACTGACACAACGAACACCCAGACTCTGAACAACGATTTGTGGATTACACAAAGTTTTGTCCCGTGTGGTAGTCGAACCCACACTCGGCTCAGTGGCAGTGGTGAGGCGACCACTTAAACCATTAGTTACCAAAGTGGTCCAGGTGAATCCCAGGGGGTCCGCGGGAGACTCGACGGGGGTCTACGTTGGTGTGACAAATAAATGGGGTCCACAATTCGTAAGCGGGGGTCCACGAAGATTTATTTTTATATAAAAAATAATTGCATTGAGTTGTGCGATTCTAAAACCAACACTCATACCAGCCACAATTTCCTCGCTCACATCCATTTATTTTCTGAATCATTCAAAGATTAATGATTTTACCACAAAAATTATCTCACACAATCGACTACATGTAAAAGTTGAATCAAGTCCAAATTTACAAAATCCAAACAATTATATTACAATTGAATAAAAAATTATATCTGCCAATTTATTGAAGCTCTCTCATTAAATAACCTATTTTTATGACCCTCTTGCCTAAAATCGGGAACGGTTCTATCTCTTCGTAATTTGAGTTCCAATAGTCTTAGGAATAATACTCGTGTGACATAACAGAATAGTTATGAATAGTAACATAAACGGACATTTACAAATTGTCGGCATAAGAAGTCCTACAACTCGTTTCTGCATACCCACTCCAGCAGTACCACTCTTGATATTGCCGTGGTGAACGGTTCTAGTGGCAGTTTTTGCCTTTTGGAATTTCTAGGCCGTCTCCAAACTCGGACACTTCGATTATCAGAGTGCGTACTAATCCGTGTTTTGTCAACGAAAAGATAATTACGCCAAACATCTTTTGATGCTGCCTGGCCCACTGCAATCTGCGTCGCTTTCGTTCTAGTGTATTCAAAGGAGCTCGCCTCCTTAAGCGTAATCTAAAGTGGTGTAAACAATTACGAATGGTCTGAGTGCTAATATCCAGTCCAGTAGCAGCTCGCAGCTTTAATCTCATTTTGGTAACGTTATTTAATGGACACGGGCGGCAAGAAGTCTGATGTAGCACTTTTGATGTGGCCGGCCGGCCACTGCGAGGTCGATCAGCCAGGATGCCCATGCTCCAGTACCTCTGCAGGGTAGAAACGACGCAGGTTTGAAAAATGGAGACTCTGGCTACGATTTACCTTGTAGAATATCCTTCTTCACGCAATAACACTATTCTTGCTGGCAAGACTTCAGACAGTCCACCAGGCATTTTTCAAATGAAAAATTTTAGAGAAATTGATTAAAACAGCTTTCAGGCAAAAACAAGAATGAGGGCCATTTATTATTAAACAAAAGAAGATTTTATCTTTTCTTCATTTAAATGATGTATTCTTAGATAAAGAACACAAAAGTAATAATATATAATAAAATATTTTAAGCAATAAAAAAATATTTGCCCTTTTCCCGTGAACACGGACCTTTTTTTAATTGATATATAAAAATGTAGGCATTTTTTTTCTCTTAGCCTTTATTATTCCCAAGTCACTTGGGGTCGGCTTTTCTAGACTTTGACGGATTTGACTGGTTATCAGTTTTTACACGGAGCGGCTGCCACCTGACCTCCGCAACCCGAAGGCTAACGATATCCTAAGGCTAGACCAGTGTCAGGATATTAGAGGGTACTGACTTTCCCTAAAACGACTGCCATAGATGTTTATGGCAGCCGGGACCGACAACTTAACGTGCTCTCCGAGGCACGGAGCAGGCGATAATTGTCAATCAATACGCACATAATTTCGAAAAGTCGTAGAATTTCCGAAAGTCAGATGTGCGCAATGTGGGTTTGATCTCGAGACCCTCTGCATTGCAGTCTGTTGGTCTCCCCACTGAGGTATCGCTCAGTGTAGGTATGTGTACCTACACATACCGACACTGAACGATAGCTCACAAAAATTAATAATCTATGATAAAAAACATATCTATATTGTATACCTATACAGTATAGATATTTTTTTATCCTAAATTACCTCTACTCTTATGTAAGCCCTAGTGACAATCATTCAAAGTACGCTGAGAATCAGGCTAGTCCATCGTGTCAAGAGAGTGTTAAGATCTCATCTTAACGAACAATGAGCCCACAGCTGGCATACTTATTGTATGCTGCGTTTGGGCTCGTTTTATTAGTTATGAACAGATCTTACAACCGGATTTGATGAAGTGCCCTGTTGACTGCTAAGGTAAAATGCTCGTCTTTAATATCTATTGCCAGTCAACGAAGTACTCCTTCAGATCACTCCATTAACTTTAGAGATAAATTCTTACCATAACTAATAAAACGAGCCCAAACTAGGCATACCTAGATTTACTTGTTTTTAGTCCTATTAACAGTCAACGAAGTTGACCAACAGGTCATTCCATTAAGTTCGCAGGTGCGATCTGACCACTATTAACAAAACGAGCTTAAACTTGGCATACCTAGCTCTAATCGCCTTTTAGTTCTATTAGCAGTTAACGAAGTAAATCTTCAGGTCACTACATCAAGTTCGGCGCTAAGATTTTATCATGACTAACAGTATGAGCTCCAAAGTCTACATATCACTGTTTGTTTAGAAGCTCTACTCGGTCACCGAATGACGCCATTGGCCGGTATAGTAACATAATAAAATATTATTCCCTAATTACGTCAAACACAAAAATATAAGAAACAGATAATAAAATGTATGTTACCTTCATACTATTCGTAAAGTATCAAGATAGGTTTGTCAAATATTTTATACCAAATTTTACCCGCGGCTTCGCGTACTTAAATGTAGGTTAGTTTAGATTAGTAAAAATGTTTATTTTCTGGATGAAAGGTACTCTATATCTGTGTATTCGAAATTACATGATGATCGGTCGAGTAGTTAAGGCGTGAGAGCGTTACAAACCAACAAATAAACAAATAAACTCACATTCGCATTATAATATTAGTAAGGATACGTACATTTAGATCTTTTTCGACACTGGCTACAACTTACAAGCGACAAGGACCACACGGACCAGGACCCACGATAGCGTTCGAGCGTTAGAATAAAATTTTAAAATAAAAGTTTTATTTGAAAAAATCAAGAACGTGAAAAAAATCAAGAAATAATGTACCTTGTACCATAATGTACCTTTATGGCGATATATTAGGTGTATGTGTATATGCAAAATATGTGGTCTCAATTGTACCAGGCTATTCAGAAAGTATTGCGACAAAAAGTTTTATGGGTAGTTATAATCTATTTTGAAAATATATGATTATTTATAAGTAAAAATAAGTACGTTTCAATTTCAAAACTTCTCTCCACATTTTTTGCGAGCTGATTTAAATTATTGTGCCTCATTGAAAAATAGATCTGAACCGGAAACATTTTCGCGCTATAATTTGTTACGATTTCAAATCGCCTGAAACCGGACGACTCGTACGATAGACTTCAAATGGCATTCAAGGCCCTTCCAAGGTAACCGTCTACCTTTTGTTAGCGTAAGCCAAAAATCAAACACCAGTCGTGTATTATATCAGAGTATTTATTAATTTACCTTCCTTTGTACACACACTTCAACAGTCCGATAAGGAATCGCACGCGCGCTGGTTCGACCGTTATTAAATATGGCGACAGTGTCAACACCGTCGAGCCGAAGTGAAATCATTTTATATAAATTTAAATAGAATATTATCGTAATAAATTGGTGTAATGTTAGATGTTTACAATATTTTTATTAAGTTCATTATCTTTTAATATAAATGATTACAAATAAATACTTTTAAGTACATCGAAATGTCAAATCAGCAACATTTACATAATTATACAGTAATAAAGTAATTCTACCCAATACTTCATCTTATTATTACACATTATCTAAAAATAAATTATAATTGTGCGTATATTATACATAACCTGATTAATTCAGTTTATAATTGACCTTACACTCTGGTAAAACGAATTCAAGCGCGGTCGACTAACTTTGCGTGATAAAGAATGAAGTGGTCGCCCTTTGAAGGCTATTACGTAAGAAAACGTGCTAGCAGTGGAAAAAATCATCCATGACAATAGGCGTGTTACGTATCAGGAGATTCAGCACATACTGCAGATTGGATCGGGAAGCCTTCACGTGATTCTACACGTGCATTTTTGCGTGAGGAGGATAGTTTCACGCTGGGTGCCGCACAACCTCACCGATGCTCAGGAGCAGGCCCGGGTTGAATTATGTCGTTGAAAAATCAAATTTGAAGCAGGCCCGTCTCGGCGTGTTTACTACAACATTACAGGTGATGAGTCCTGGATTTATTAATACGATCCAGAAACGAAGCGTCAGTTGACCGTTTGTTTGTTTCAAAACGAATCAAAGCCTACCGAAGTGAAGCGATCTAGATTCAATTTGAATGACTACTTGGTGTCAATTCCTTTACGAAACCAAAGAAGCATCAACACCGAATGGTATACTATACATATGCTTGGCAGAAGTTGTGAGCAACAAGCGACCAAACACAGGGCTTCACGGGCTACTGCTCTACCACGACAACGCGCCCGCACACACCGCGCTCAAAACGAGGGTCTTTCTGGACGACAGCACGCCGGTCAAACTACTGGGTCACCCTCTCTGCAGCCCTGACCTAGCACCATGTGACTTTTTTTAATACACGAAAAATAAAAAATCGTCTCAAAGGGATACAATTTTCGTCGTCGGAAGATGCGCTGTCAGCGTTCGAGCAGGCTCTACACGAGGTTTCTGTGTACTGCGTGTAACGCATGACACTTTGTATAGAGGCTGATGGAGAGTAAGTACATTGAAAATATTTATTAAAAATATATTTAGCTATAAAACACTTTTTATTTTCGCAATACTTTCTGAGTGTCCCACGTATGTGTAATATATTGATATATTTCTTTAGTATAATTTTAAGATTAGTAGTTTTTAGGATACTAAATAATCTGTATAAAGGAAAAGCTACTAAAACTTTACACAATTTCACCAATTTTGTGTGAAGAGGTTGCAATGAACTGTTATTACAACCATAAAGAATGCTTTAATAAATAAATTATTAACGTTTCTATATAAAGAAGTAAAAATCTATCTATCGACATCATTAGTTTCAAGATTGGTCATTTTGTTGTCCTGCAAAATGTACCGGAAAAAGCCATATTTTTTACAGATTTGAAAACGCGTCCTTGAATAAGCAAATTACATTTTTACTACTACAATCTCATAATTTTATTGGTGTTTTGCATCGAATATCTTTTATAAAACTATACTTACTGGATCAATAGGCATTTCGGTGGTGGTAGTAGTAGTAGTAGTAGTAGTAGTAGTAAGGTCCTAAAATGTAAGAGAATGATTAGCAGAATTAATTTAAGCTTGTTACACCTATATACTTTTACAAAAAATAGCTTATGGTTACTGTATTTGATAAACACTTACGGGGTTCATCACCCACCTCATTCTGCCGAAGCTAAAAAAACAAAAATTAGTAGAAGATCTGCGGTCAGAACATTAAAAGAACTGTCTCGAATGTATATACCCACAAAGTGCTTAATCTGAGAGACTAAACCTTCGTGTAAGGCTCTTGAACTCGTGAGGAAAATGCTAAATATGTTGACATGAGTTTAAACAGTTCCCTTTACGCATGACGGATGTCTAGTAATTCGAGAGAGAATTTATATGTGTTGACCACAAAGCCCTACTCACGCGCTACTTCGAGGATATCCTGGATGAATTCAGAGTGAAATTCGAGCAACATCACAAAACAGTTCCTAATGATTCAGCTTAGGCCCGGTTCCCATATCAAGAAACGAGTCGTTTTATCTACGCACAAATGAGAGATATAGAGTATGTGTCAAATGTAATGTTTGTTTCATACTCTATAAAAATGTCTGAATTTAACTGTCCGTATCTAAAACTACTGGTTTCGTGATATAGGAATAAGTCTTAATCATATCGAGACATAATTATGAAATTATTGTGTCTAACAGCCGGATCCGGATGCCTAGAGACAAATGAATTTGCTTGAGAACCGTACTGTCTCTGTCTCCGCCCTGGTCGATAATCTCGCAGTACAGTAAACAATTAGATACTATTTAGTTTAAATCAGATATTTATATGCAACAGACTTTTTTTACACAAATAATACATTTTACACAAAAAACGCCAAACTGTGCACACAGTTTGTTGGCGTAAGAGGCGCTCTATTGGTTTACATTATTATTCTTATTTTTACTAATAAAATAATAGGTACATGATATAATTAGGTACGTACACCATTATGTGAAGCCAACCGACAAGACTGCCGGTTAGCATTTGTAATTTTGATGATATGATCCAACTGAATCAAATATTTAAAAAAGGATTACCTGTCACTCTCCGAAAAATAGGATAAGATCGTAATAGACTAGCCATATCTTTAAAAGGACCAATGGCCGTTAGAGCAAATGCGTCTTAGGCCCAGTTCGTTTATTTTATTCAGAAACGTAATTTTTCATACGTCATATTTCAAAAATTAAAACCCCGTAGGTAAAACGACTCGTTTCTGAATATAGAAACCGAGCCTTGAAGGAGCCTGTAAATTTGTAAAAGCGAGGTCATACCTTTCTTTTACTAAATTGCAGGCTCCTCTGCTTTGCCTGTGAAAAAAGTAGCTTACACGAGTAGGAAGTTGTACATAGAATGGGAGAGGCTCATATCTAGCAGTGGTTTGTAACAAGTTGATTGATTTTTTAGAATTAGAAGAAGAATATCTTATAGTCCAAGATCCCAGAGCCGTAAGACATAACATATTTTCAAAAAGATGAAGGCTTCTGTTCTGAGTTGTGTCTCATGTACTTTTAATACCTGTGTGTTTGTGGAGTTCGCTCTGTGACACGTGGGCAGGTACCAGGTGAGAAAGGTAACTAAAAATAAGAGTTACTACGCGCTCATACTCATGGTTGAATATTTTTTGTGTTTAGGGGATTACAATTTGTCTGATTGCTTAAATATAACTGTGTAATAGTTGTCTTAATAACATATTTAAAAATCAGACATTTTAAAATAAGTTAATTTACTTTTTGTGGAGCTTTAAAGCGTCTGACAAAAGTTCTGGTCCATGGAAAGCGTCTGACACGTTTGATATTACTTCAGAGTAATATTCTACAAAATATATATAAAAATCAGCCATACAAATTTAAGTTAAGTAACTTTTATTTTTAGTTACCTTTCTCACCTGGTACCTGCCCAGAGGTGGCACAGAGCGAACTCCACAAGCACGCAGGTATTAAAAGTACATGAGACACTAATCAGAACCGAAGACTTCATCTTTTTGAAAATAAGTTATATCTTACGGCTCTGGGATCTTACTCTATTACGATTAATCTAATGATTCTTATGACATTTCAGTTTTCACAACCTGATTATTGCTATTTATCATCGAGACTGATTTTAACTAAATGTAACTTACGTCTTTTTCGACTGACATCTCGGCGCCTGGCGAGATCTGTCACAGATTAAATTGAATTATGAACAGAGTTGGATTACAATGATATTAATACGTATAAAAAAATTAATGTCTTTAAATTCTGATTATATTTTATACAGGCTTTTGCTCGCGGCTCCGCTCGCGTAAAAGTAGGTCAGGTTACAAACAGTGCCTTTTTAAAAATAAAATAAGTATCTAGCATACCTACCCTAAGTCACTCGCTTATAATAGGTATAGCATTATAATGGTGAAAGAATTTTTAAATCGGTTAAGTAGATTCTGAGTTAAATCCTTACAAGCAACAAGTGAGAATCGGCAATGAATTGCCGTAAATCTTAGAGTTTTAAAAAATGGTTCAAGTAATAAGCAAAGGTCAGGGTTGAGATCAGAGGTCAAAGCTCAGGTTTGAGGTCAGGGGTCAAAGGTCATAGTAATTTCTGGGGTATATCAACTATGCTGAGTCGAATGGTGTTGAACGCGAGTCTCTAGCTCTTACGGTTCTTGAGTTGAAAGTTGTATAACAGACAGACGGAAGGATGGACGGACGGACAAAGTTGTTGTATAAGAGCTTTTTCGGACTCTAAAAAAACAAACTTTCCTCTTTATAATATTACTAGCTTTTGCTCGCGGCTTTGCTCGCGTAAAAGTAGGTTAGGTCATGTTAGTAATAGTGCCTCCTTTTTAATAAAATATAGTCTATGTTACTTGGTTATAATATAGCTTCCTAATGGTAGAAAATAGGTTGATTAGTTTTTCAGTTAAACTCTTACAAACAAAAAGTTTTTCCTCTTTATAATATTAGTATACATAAGTATAGATAAAAATACAATGAGTAAAGCCGCAAGTACTACCTTTGACTAAACATAAGTTCTTGTACAGGTAAGTAAATCCTGATTAAATTTACTTGTATTCTTTGTAATGATTGTGAAACAAAATTACATGTTCAAGAATTGCTTACTTCTGTATTATACTCAGGGGAGCGAACAGGCCGATGAGTCTGAGCGGTGTCAGCAATAATAGTGCTTACGAGTACAGAGCCATCGTAAGCCTTAACAAAAGCTTTGCTGAGTTCTCCAAGTGCTTTGTCTACAAATAAAGTTAAGTCATAAGAATAGATGGAGTGCGTAGAAACAGTTGCGGCAATAGCAAAAGCAGCATAAGACTAAGGAATACTATCGCGAACCAAAATGGTGTCAAGCCAGCCTCAATATCCGTGTTCTGCGATTCTATAGTCCGTTTCAAATACGAAGTCCCATTTGACAGATGATCGTCGAAGAGTAATAGTAAAGGTACCGTTTCAATCGACACAGCACGAAATCGATTACCGATTAACTTTCCAAACAAACTGTAATCGTGGGTTTAGAATCGAAACAGAAATTATAGAAAAAGTAAAACAAAAAAGGAGTCAAACCAAGTTTGACAAATCGAAAGAATAGTTACATCAAAGGTATATAACACATGTATACATGTAAAAAAATTTGGTCTTATGCTTGATTCCTTGTATGACATACTTACTCCATACTTAGTATAAGGGTGAAATAAATGTGGTATAACAGATTTTTATTGGCAAGACGGCTACTCTTTAAAAACTATGGGATATTTAAAACATACGTCCAATATCGCCTCTTTAAATCCATTTATTGATAAAAAAAATATATTAATGGTTTGCAGAGGGTTTAAGGTACGTTCCAACCTAAAAATAATTAATACCAAATACAAATTCACAAAAGTATTTCTCGGAAAATAATTTTTACCTCGAATTAGTCCGATTTTATCCGATTCATACTGTCGAGTCACTATGACTGAAAGTAAAAAAATACTCTAGTGCGTAACTAAGGTATTGTAGTAAGTATAGATTCCAATTATTTTGAAATAGTTTTTAGTACCATAAGTAATAATTGTTTATTGTAACGATTTATACGACATGTGCAGAGGTGCTATGAAGTGGCAAAAGAGACTTCGTATTTGAAACGGACTATAATTATAGTGGCAAGATTACCAGCCGCGAGACTGATTAGTACGATCACAACGACATTTGCGCGATAACTCGACGAATACGAGAAGCGAATACAACGGCGCTGCGAGACTATTAGACATAGTGATGTGCCGTTACCATTTTTCCATTACCAGTATATTACGATACGGAAATATTGCCAGTAAGTTTCTATTAATACCGGTAATATTCTTTAACCCAGCGTTAGAGAATAATATGTTTAATAAAGTCATGTTAATTTTTATATGTAATATTTGTTTAAAACGCGCACGCTCAGCTGTTACTAGCTCGTTTTTCGCACTTGACCAAGTTGTAGGTACATACCAGGGATGTTGCGGATGCAGATTTTTTGACATCCGGATGCGAATACGGATATTTGAAATCTCATATCCGCCGATGCAGATACGGATACGGATATCCAAATCGATGCGGAAGCTCCACAATTGCGGATGTGGATGTTGATGAAAATTGTTCATCTTATTTAATAAAAAGTATCTAATATCACCGCCTTCGCAGGTTCAAGCCTGTTTCGCAAAGATTCATAAATTAAACACGTACTACTGAACAACTCATTTCTTTTTTATCTTAACCTACGTTATATCTGGATCCACATTAACATCCGCGTTGATAATTGCGGATGCGGATGCGGATGCAGATGTCCAAATCGATGCGGCAACTCCGCAATTGCGGATGCGGATTAACATTTATATTCCCAGACAGAAACTTGTGAAGAAATTTACTAAGTAACTTATAGGAACAATGAGAAAATACCCAGAAAGTTACTGTTTGGGAAGTTACTCAGTAAGTTTCCCGAAAGTTACTCTGTAAGTTACTCGGAATATTGGGAAAATAAAATATAAAATTAAAATTTTGGTTGCATTTAGACTAGAAGTGGTAGAAGTCTCATCGGATCACTTATAATCACAAATGAAATTTAAGAAAAAGAAAATCTTCCTATGTTACCCTAAATTACTATATTTTTAGAATGTTACTGGGAACGATACTGGGAAAATACTCGACTGGAGTAAATTACTGGTTACGGCACATCACTAGCCATAGTAGAGATGGATATGGCAGGTCTGATCTCTTGACAATGGTAGGATAGAGGTTCCTTTAAACTGGCGGATATAAAGGCTATAAAGCAATCCTAGCAATCCTAGTTATAAATACAGTAGTGCGAATGCACTCAGACTTGTTCTGGATTGGATCACATAGCAAGCAGTTCGCACTAAAATATGACCTAGGAAGCCTAGAATAACATCACTTTAGTTTTACTTACGTAACAATTCTTTAGCCTCTTTAGTCTCAGTAGAATTAGGACCGTGAAGATCGGACAAGGCACGCAGACTGCCAAAACGGAAGTTATAGAAATCAACAATATTGTCAGGTACGATCGTACCAGACGCGACCTAAAAATAATGTAATACTTAAGATGGTATTAAATCTTATTTTAATCATTTTTATGTTTAAGTCAGCGGTCTTAGGTGTAGGTACAGGTACCTACTACTACTACTACCTAAGTGCGACTTTTACGGCCAGTCCCACAACTAACAAATAAAAGTTATCCGAAAGATAAATCACATGCTGTCTCACTCTTGTTAGGTTAAAGAAGAGATGCCGAGACTTTTTATCTTATAGATAAATGCTATTCGGAGGTGGTAGGACAAGCCCTTAGAGTTGAGTACTCAATCAGTAAACAAAGAGGCAGATTGTCAATAGTAGACAAAAAGCCTACACTTAATACATTAGCAGTTGCGATTCCGCCTCTATGCCTATAAATAAATTATGTAAATTCGTACCTTTGTAAAAATATGTAATATGTATATATGTAAATTAGCATTTAGTCGTAAAAAGTGATTGTCACATGCCGAGTTCGATGCCCAGATTCGGTACCTAAAGTTACAGTGGGTTTCTCTGCCAAAAAATTCTAATTAAGGGCACAACGTTTGTTGCCGGCCTAGATGGGGTAGTGGTTAGCGTAACCGACTGCCACGCCTGAGGTTGCGGGTTCGATTCCCGCACAAGTCAAACATTTATGTGCATGAACATGGATGTTTGTCTTGGTCTGGTTGTTTCTATGTATAATATGTTCGTTTTTACAAAAAACAAAGTATATATGTACTTATGTTTATCCATTGTGTAGTACCCATAGTACAAGCTCTGCTTATTGTAAGCTAGATGGTGTTGTGTGTATGTGATAGAATATTATTATATTATTGTTATAAATATGTCTGATATATCACAATAATAGTATGTTCGTATTTCGTGGGAGCTAAAACTATTGCGTGCAAAATGTAATGTACATATTCTCTGTCTATTACTGCGGTTATAGATGTGTAAGATAATGTACCTATGTTATACTTATGATTTGACAAAGTACCTATTCTCAATAAAATAATAATTCTTTCTTACCTTTGCGGTAATAGCTTTTAACGTTTCAAGTTCATTCAAAAACTGATAGTCCTCCTTAAGACTAAAGTTCAAGTGTACTAATGACTGCGTAGTCACATTAGGAACCTTGACATGACCAAACACACTAAGGAAGTTTGGAGACGTCAGCTGAAATTTGACAGTAATAAAAATATAGGTTAGGTAAAATTGGCTAAAGTAGAATAAAGGTATTGGGAACAACCTTTGAACCAAAATAATGTTCAAAAATAAGTCATGGGTTCTTTAGGGTTCTTTAGAATACTTTGGGTAGACGACACCGCCTCGATACAAAGACGATAACTCCGTACAAACACAAAACATAGACGGCACGAAAGGTTTAGTGGTTTAAGTGGGCGCCTCGCCATTGCCACTGCGCCGAGTGTTGTGGGTTCAATCCCAACACTGGACCAATATTTGTGTGATCCACAATTATTGTTTCGAGTCTGGGTGTTCTATATTCGTTGTTAAAATGTTTGTAACTTCATTCATCATTGTATTTAATTAACAACTAGCATGCTAGCATTGTGCTTTGGGTAGTACATGGTCTTTACAAGTGTCGTTCTTACTAAAATAATAAGAACTTAACATTAATTTACCTCTTTGGGATTGGATAGTTTGATATCCAAAAGTTTGTTACCACCGGTAGTATATCTCTGTTTAATTCTGCGCTGCACAGCTTCAAAAACATCTGGATCGTATTTATCGATGGTTAATGGAAATGTTGGATGACTGGTCTGAAAACATATTTAGAGTTTAGTCTCTGGTCTGAGGGTATGTATCTACTTAATTTAGTAAGTAAAATTGATGATGAATTACTTATACAGTATAATATAATAAATGCATTTTCATTTTTGTAAAACCGTTATTGATTGGGGTTTTCTTTATGATATGTATATCAAATGATCTGCTTCTAATGTTATTGACCCAAACGCCTATTCAAAGCAACTGTTCTGATCGTTGGCTTCTCTTCACTCTATGTAGACATAACAGCGGATTTAGCGAATGAGCGTACAGTATTTATATACCTATACAACACATTCGATCGCCTCCAGACGTTCTCGCATGGTTGATACACAACAGGATTAGGAATTGCGACAGCTGCCTCAATTCAATACGAGTAAGGCAACATTTGCCTTTGGGATTAGTACATCTCACACTAAAAGCACTACATGGTCTGTATATGTACTTTGTTTCAGCGAAATTCGTTCAAGAGCTTACGCGTGATTGTGTAACCAACATTCCGACATCTTCAGTCTTTCAAATTCATTATATTAACAAAAACTATGACTTTATTTGTAAGTAGGATGAGTACACTCACAAGAGTATCTGTGCACCACGTACTCTCAATTTCCATCGCATTTATTATGCGATACCTCTTTGGCCTACCACGGTGACGATTATGGACATGATTACAGCATTACCACGTTCCTGATATTGCACTTACGTATTTTAGGTCATAGACATACTAACCAAGTTACCAATATTAGTAACGCCTTCAAGAAACACTTCTACGACAGCCTCAGGTGTGTTAAACGGATTTGTCACATGCAACCCTTTCCATACCGTATTCTGTAATTATTACAAAAAAGTTTTAATTGACATATATCTACAACCAGATGATTAGTAATTAGTATCTATTATCCTAAAAATGGTTTTTCACAATAAGAATATATTATAGTTAGGTTTAGTCGTTCATATGGGTATAGTGTTGATTAGTTATGCATGGAAAACATTCCATGGTACGTCAAATTAAATATCGTCCAATATAAGTGAGTAGGTATAAGTATTGCCATCCAGCTTTAGAGCAAATACGCCAAGTACCTACCTATTTGCCTAAAGGCCATGGGAATGACCTGGGCAGGCCGCTAGAGGCACCTGTTCACTCATGCTCAAAATCCCCTAAAGATAGGTGCAGGGGTACGACATCGAATGCCTTTCTTAACTCATTGAATCGCAGCGGCACACTGGCGACATAATAGGGATTTAATTACAACTAGCATTCCAAGACTTCCGTAATTTTATGATAACAATATGTAACCATGCCTGCCATTATTTTTATATTATATAAAAATATTGCTATACATACCAAACATCTCATATTTTGCTACTTTTTGACTTGACACAGAAAATAAACGATAATTATATTTTAATGCTTGAAGCAGCTGGTACAAGAATCCTTACAAGAATACAAAAACTGTACGTAAGAAAGAAGTTATCTTAGTTAGGAGAATGAAAATATGTGTGATCCTTACTAATATTATAAATGTGAATGTGAGTTACGCTTAACTACTCGACCGGTCATAATGAAGTTTCGCATACACGTTATCAGGGGTACCTACAGAAAAGAACATAATAATAGCGAAGGACAGCTAGTATCTCATGTATATATATGTACCTATATATACAACATTATTTGTCTTGACTGATCGCCTATCGCCGAGCCAAAAACGCTAAAAGTGATATGAAATTATGATGATAGGCTTCTTTTATGACCTGTGCTTGCTAAAAAGAGATTATTTATAATTAATCCTCTATACGGGCGAAATGGGTAAACACAGTTGCTTGAAAATTATAAATTTTTAGATAAATTCAAGCAAATTAAAATTTAGGCGCAATTAATAATGTTTTATGTGTATAAGTATTGAGCAAAAACCATGCGTAAAAATACCTTTTAAATTGATCCATTTAAGTCTTTGTTATTATTAGGTTTTTTTTTTACGTAGCGGAATGCATTGACGCATATCCCTCTATGGGGGACGGGCGGTGGGGTTATGTCGGACTCACCTGGGTAAAAGAAAGATGGTAATGATGATAATGGAACTCCTGGTAATACCGACTAAACCTACCACGGTGTTCCTCGACAAAAACGAATCACTTTCACATGCGGTCGCAATCCCGCCGAGGTTTCGGCCCGCCGCGCCGTATGAAACGGCAGGCCACTACGCAAAGAGACCTACTCTTTAGGCACTTGTCACTTTTATAAATCCCTACTGTCCCCCCTTGAGGGGAGAAGGACACGATACAGAGGCGCGCGTGAGAGCACGCACGCTACACGATCGGATGGCGGGCAGGATCACGAAGCCCACCACCCCCAGGTCAAACCTCAGGGTGGCTGGAGTCAACTCGCGCTCTCTGGTGTTGGGGAGAGGATTTAAGAGCTCCCTCTCCCGCTCCGCCGCCTCCTTGATGGAAATTACTTCCTCGCAGAAGGAGGCGACGGCGTTCCACGACCTCTCACTCCGGACCTTGGACTGAACCACGGCCGGGAGCCACCACTGCCGCGATTAACTCACACGCCAAAGTGTGCAGAGCCGTGTCCTCAACAATGTTGCAGCAGTCACCGCAGTGGTGACACCCGGGCGTCTCTTGCCGGCCTATGCGACACAGAACTGGCCAAAGCAACCGTGGCCAGTCGTTAGCTGTGTCAGTCGGAAGTTGAGGGCGCCATACCGCCTCTCCAGCCACTCCTCAAAAACGGGTCTTACCGGCACGATTTTGGCGTGCCCGTTATTATTAAGTCGTCTATGAGCCATTGTTATATTAACCTATGAATGATTATTATATTGAAAACCACGCAAAGGAACCGCCGAGAATAACTAGTATGGATAAAAAATAAATCGTTTGAACAGCATAGCCATTTTACGAAACTGTATTATCGATGAGTATTATATCGACAAGTTTACGGATATCGCAATTATTTTTTGTTATATTTAATTGAAGTTGTTTATTCTTTCGCATGTCTATCTTGCATTATCAAAAGATTTATAAAATATTGTTCGATAAATTTACGAGCTTCTACTTTGTGTCCTTGCTCCACCATAGGTATGCTTATAATTTAACTGTGATCAACACTTCACCCCGAGATGCATCCAAAGACCTTAATAAGTCAAGACTGTGTTACTATGATTTTATATTAAGAGGATAGATAGTTGAACTAATATGTATCAACTACTCTAAATAGGAAAAAGGGCCGAGGTAAAATCGACAGACATAATACCTTCATAAAAGCTATTTATTTATTTATTTATAAAAGGTACAGTTACAGAATACAGACCAAGTAGTTATTAGGATTACTTTAACCCATTACCGCTCACCGTACACAAGCAGGTACACCGTTAAAAGTAATGTTTTCTTTTTTAATTTCCTTCTACCCGCAATTTTTTATTTTTTAATGTGACAATACAAGTATAAGCTACTAGTTTTGACAAAAAACGGTTATGTTGGTACCTCTGATTTATTTGAATTGACAGTTTTTTTCCAATGTTTTGCTGGACGTGCACACGGTAAGTTAATTTCTTGTTATTTTTAAATTATCGTTGATAATTTATTGTAAATTGATTGTAAAGTAATAGTACACATATTATATTAGCTAGTAAATTGACATAAACTAAAATAATACAACTAGGTTCGTTAAAAAATTCGTGTTTCACCTACTGTACCTGTGCAGGTACATTGGACAGATATATGATAAAAAAAATACCTTCTTCCGCAGATTTTATTATCAATAGAAAATGGATCGAAGACGTAGTTATTCGTTACAAAACCATTATTTACAATTAGAAGAAGCTGTAAATTCTATTATTGCTGAAGAAAGTGATGGCGAATATGATGTTGTGATCGTTCCACCTGAACCTAGTGCAGTAACCGATGAAGAGGAGGGTCCAGAAGATGATCTTGTGATACAAGCTTTGCCAAGAGATGTGCCAGGCACCGTTGAAGTAGTACAGCGTGGAAGATCACCCTCAGACGGAAATAGTAGTGACGATGAACCGCTATCGACTTATGCGTCATCGGCAAAACGATCTCGTGGGTCTGAACCTGCTCGTGTTAACCCTTCTTGGAGAAAAACACTACCAATTTACTCCACTACATATGAGATGTCTAGGGCTATAGAGGAACGATTGGATAATCTTTATAATGACATAAAAGACTGTACTCCAGTCATGCTATTTGAGAAGATTTTTGATGATAAAATGTGTGATTTGATAGTAGAACACAGTCTTTTATATGCACATCAAAACAATAGGCATGGCTTTCAATTCGACAAAGAGAACTTGAAAGGTTTTTTAGGAATACTATTGATATCAGGCTATCACCAATTGCCCACAGAACGTGCTTATTGGTCTCTAGATGAAGATCTAAGCGTGCCCCTCGTTGCAGGTTGTATGTCGAGGAATCGCTACTTAGAAATAAAACAAAACTTACATTTTGTTGATAATACATTAGCCGCCTCCTCTAATGATAGGATGTATAAGGTAAGGCCTTTATGTGATCTTTTACAGAAGAACTCTTGTCAATGGGGAGTATTTCACGAAAATTTGTCTATTGACGAATCTATGATCAAATACTACGGTCATCATCCAGCCAAACAGTTTATTATGGGAAAACCAGTGCGCTTCGGATACCGAAACTGGGCTGGGACTAGCTCTGATGGCTATTGTTACGCATTCGACATATACTGTGGAAAGTCAAACGAAACCTCTACAGACCCTTTGGGCTCTAGAGTGGTTAAGTCTCTTTTGAGGAAAATGCCCATACATCCAAAGGAGCACATTGTTTACTTCGACAACTTTTTCACAAGCTATAACTTGTTGTATGATTTAAGAATGGAAGGCTTCAGGGCTTCAGGGACTGTCAGAGAAAATAGAACTAAAAAATGCCCTCTTGAAACGGCAAAAGAAATGAAAAAGAAACCTCGAGCTACTCATGACTATCGCTTCGACAAAAATAATGAGATACTGTTTGTTCGATGGAAAGATAATAACGTCTGTACTATTGGCACTAACTTTGATGACATAGAACCATTTGCTAAAGCCAAACGTTGGTGTTCAGAAAAGAGAGAAAAGGTGGATTTCAATATGCCAAAAGTATTTCAGAATTATAATAGAGGAATGGGGGGTGTGGATCAAATGGATCAATCAATCAGTCTATACCGCGTGGCAATGAGAGGCAAAAAATGGTGGTGGGTAATTTTTACTTATCTTATAGATATGGCTGTATCAAATGCTTGGCGTCTACACGTAATTGCAAAGAAGAAAAATAATGCCGAATGTATGGACCAGTTGGTATTTCGGAGAAGCATCGCCCGGGCTTATTTGCGTCTTTCAAAACCCTCAAAGAACCGTCAGACTTCAAGTATAGTAGCCGACGTAAACCGTAACAATAACGGACACACTCCTGAAAGAATTACAAACCCATTAAGATGTGTTATTTGTCATAATAGAGTCCGTTGGCGTTGTCAAAAGTGCTCATCAACACTCTGTGTAGAGAAACCTTGTTTCGGACAATTTCATACTTGATCTGCCCATTGTACTCGCTAAGGTACACCTCTATAACTTAGCCATAAAAATGTTTTTTTCGTTATTGTCTATCTGAACTTTCTAATTTAGTGTTTTTTAGTAACTAATTAAAGTAAAATTCATAAATATGTAATTTGTTTCATTTTGGGCGTTAATGGGTTAAGATAAAAACATTTTTAAATCGGCACTCCAATTACTACTGTACACAGCATTCTGGATTTATACAGCATCAAATACGTAAGTGAAAGTTACAATAAATAATAAAAAAAGAAGTTACAAACAATATAGTTAAGACTAGGAGTGTAATATACATTAGGTTAAGGTGTTCTCTCTCCTTTTATCCAATCCAACCATGTTAAAGTAACGAAGTCGAGCTTCGTATTCAGGTATTTTTCGCCTTAAGCTGCATTTCATGCATAGAGCTCTGACAAATCGCCTCTGTATAGACTATACGGTCTACATGAATTTTATATATCGGAGCCCACACGGTTGCGCAGTACTCAATAATACTTCTAACTTAAGCATAGTATAAAGTTATTAATGAACTTGATTGCCTAAAGGGTTTCGAATATCGGAGTACAAAAGATAACATGCGGTTAGGCTTATTGCAAATCTGATCGTAATGTGGTCTGAAAGACAAAGTTGAATCGAAAATTACCCCCAAGTCGCAGATTTTACCCTGTCTATTACAATGCCCTTAATATTATAATTGTACTTGAGTAGTGTTTTTCTTTTTGTAAATGACTGACCTGGCACTTTTTTATGTTTAGCGACATAAGATTCTCGTCCCACCATTTGACAACAGTATTTATATCCGATTGGAGTGTCTCAGTCTCGGTGATCAGAGATACGTTTAAAATTTTAATATTGTCAGCGTAGGCTAAACATCCACTCTCAATTTTACTAAGTAAATCATTGACGAATAACAGTAACAAAAGGGCCCCAAATTTGAGCCTTGGGAGACCCCCGAAGTCGCCAAAAATGGGATAGATTCGTACCTACTAAGTGCAACAAGTTGAGTTCGGTTTGATAGATAGGATGTGAGCCACCTATACAGATTCCCATGTATTTCGACATGTTGGGCTTTCGAGAGCAAAGCAAAATGGTCCACACGATCAAATGCTTTGAAAAATCTGTATATATAGTGTCTACTTGGTGCTTGCAATTGAAAGAATCGCATATATAAGCAGAGTAACATAGTAGGTTCGAATTAGTTGCTCTACCCGTGATAAACCCATGTTAACGCGGACTCAATAAATGATTGAGATGATTATATATATATGTTTATAAACAAAGTCTTCGAATATTTTAGAAAACCAGTTCAGTATACAAATTGGTCTATAATTAGAAGCGTCGCTTTTATCACCAGATTTGTAGATTGGAGTGATCTTAGCAATTTTCCACAACTCAGGGAAAACACCCTCTTTAAGAGATTTGATAAAGTAACAAGACTAGTCGCGCATAATCGTATAAAGATAGGCGGTATACCATCAAAGCCAGCCAGCCATTTTTTGTCATGTCCACGTTTTTTAACTTTTGTAATATATTACTATCTGTTATATGCAAGTGACTAATGGCATAGCTTCAAGTTTGGAAGTTAGGACAGTAATTTGTGGTTGCACTGTAGTAATAAACTGATGAAAAATAACTTGCAAATAGGTTGACAATATCACTACCCTTGTTACAAACTCTATTCTGATAATATACGCGACTAGGAATGCTGTTAGTCACAGGTTTGCTTTTTTTGTAGCGCCAAAAAGCTTTTATATTGTTACGCCCAGTGACATCTCTCGGCATTGGGGGAAAGACTCGGCAGTTCCGTCTAATAATTTACACCGCCATCTATTGACATCTTACGGAACTACGTAGTACGGTACGAGAATCTTAGAGAGAATGCTGGTACTTTCTGGAATCATCGTACTGTTTGCATACCGTGAGCGGCGTTGCTAGAAAGCTCTAGAAACGCTTTAGCCGCGTATAAATAGGGCGCACGCGCACCGCCAAGTCAGTTCAGTTTACAATCGTAAGCGATCAAGTGTTCATCGAAGCGAACGGAACCGGAAATACTACGGAGTTTGAAGCAGTACAGTGAAAAAGTGTGGTATAGTGTTTGTTGTGTTTTAAATTTAATTGTGTGTCTGAATAAAACGTGTTTTTGTCGGTAATATTGTTTATATTCTTATCCGTCGAACCCAGCACGTAACAATTGGTGTCAGAAGTGGGATAAGAATATGCCAGTACTACCGAAGGAGGAAGTGGAAGGGGTGCGTACCAGGAACCAGCGCCAGCAAGATGTGGACCAGAGGCGCTTTGGAGACGCCCCCTCGCCGACGTCAGGTGAATCACGTGACTCCGCGGCTGCAGCGGAACCATCTAGTGCAGCTCACTCGCCGGTGAACCCCGACCTCGCGACTCTGATGGCGTTTATGCAGGAGCAGGCACGCCGCCTCGAGGAACAGCTGCAACGCGATAAGGAAGAGGGCATCCGCCGCCAGGAGGAGCAGGCACGCCGCCTCGAGGAACAGCTGCAACGCGATAAGGAAGAGGGCATGCGCCGCCAGGAGGAGCAGACACGCCACCTTGAGGAACAGCTGCAACGCGATAAGGAGGAGGGTATGCGCCGCCAGGAGGAGCAGCTGATGATGTTAAAAGACCTCAGCGCAACGGTTGGCAAGGAGGTGAAGGAGGTGAAAGAGCAAGTCCAATGCCACGAAAGTCGCATCGCCGAGGTGGAGAAAACGATACGTGGGCTCAAGGCTGGCGATGGGATCGTGGCACCTGCGGTTGTGGCGTCTTCACCACGAGGCTTTAAAGTCCCACCATTCGACGGATCATCGTCATGGTCAGCCTATAAGATCCAGTTCGAGGCCGTCATGAAATCGAACGGGTGGACGCAAGAACAGGCTCTGACCGCTCTCACCTTGGGGCTTCGTGACCAGGCCTTGACCGTGTTAGAGGCGCTTGGTCAAGACATCACGTACGAGAAGCTGTTGGAGGCATTAGAAGCGAGATATGGCGACGCACACCTGGAACACGTGTTTCGCGCCCAGCTGAAAGACCGATCGCAACGTGTTAGTGAAACCCTGCAGCAGTGGGCCCTGGAGGTGGAGAAGCTGGTTCGAAAGGCGTACCAGTCCTCACCTGCGCTCATCGACGGAAACCTCGTTCAAGCTTTCACCGACGGGATCCGAGACCTGGAGGTTAGGGCCGCAGTGAGACTCGGACATTTCAAAAACCTGAAGGACGCCCTAGCCCACGCTCTGGAAGTGGAAGCAGTACGACGGGATGATCGAGCTCACCGTATCAGGGAAGTGTCGACTTCGCCCCGGTGCTATAGCTGCGGTGAGAGAGGCCACATCAGGTTGAGCTGCCCGAAGCGAAGAAATCTAAGCAGCAAAAATTTAAAGGATGCCCCGGCCCACACTCTGGAGGTGGAAACAGTGCGACGGTACGATCGAGCTCACCGTACCAGGGAAGTGTTGACCTCACCCCGGTGCTATAGCTGCGGCGAGAGAGGCCACATCAGGTTGAGCTGCCCGAAGCGAAGGAAACCACGTAACAGAAACCAGTCGCCGGTAGGAGGAACACCTGATGTGCGTGCCAGGCAACAACTACAGGACTTCGTGATACAGCATCGTAGTGGCAAGTCACATGGTAATGCGGATGCCCTGTCACGTAGACCGTGTCCCGACCAGTGTAAGCACTGCGCCAGGCAAGAGGCTAAGCAGGAAGGACTATTGAGGATGTTGAGGACGGATCTTAGCGAAGACTGGATGGAAACTTTGCAAAGAACGCAACAAGAAGACAAAGACATAAGACCCATCCTCGAATGGAAGAAAACAGGTGTATCGAGACCTCACTGGAGTGAAGTTGCGGCAATGAGCCGTACCACCAAGAGTTATTGGGCACAGTGGGAAAGCTTGGTTATCCAGGATGGAGTTCTGTGCCGGAAATGGGAGAATGCTCGAGGTGACAAGTGTCACCTGCAAATGGTCGTGCCAAAGCTCAAGGTACCGAAAGTTTTACAACTCTATCATAATGGGAGTTCGGGAGGTCACATGGGAGTTAAGAGAACTCTGGTTAAGATCCGAGAACGATTTTATTGGATCCATTGTCGAGAAGACGTTGAGGAATGGTGCCGTAAATGCACGAGTTGTGCTGCCGTGAAGGGGCCACACACTCGCAGCAGGGGTGCATTGAAGGTGTACAATGTTGGAGCCCCGTGGGAACGTATAGCTTTAGATGTTGCCGGACCGTTTCCTGAAAGCCAAAGTGGGAACAAGTACTTCTTGGTGGTCATGGATTACTTCACAAAGTGGCCGGAAGTGTTTGCGATTCCCAATCAAGAGGCATCCACGGTCGCCGACAAGCTAGTCCACGAAGTCTTTTGTCGTTTCGGGGTGCCCTTAGAGATACACAGTGACCAAGGTCGGAACTTCGAGTCTGAAGTATTTAAGGAGACATGCCGGGTGATGGGTACCCACAAAACGAGAACGACCGCTTATCATCCGCAATCAGACGGCATGGTGGAACGATTTAACCAGTCTCTGGAAAGATATCTGGCAAAAGTTGTAGAAAGCAAACTAAGGGATTGGGACAAACACATTCAACCGTTTCTCCTGTCATACCGTAGTGCCGTTCACGAAAGCACATCAGTAACACCTGCTTTCGCTAACTTCGGAAGGGAACTACGATTACCTGCAGACTTGATCACCGGCATCCCACCTGAATCTCCACGCAGCATAACAGATTATGCGAATGATTTGCGCAACAGGATGAATGACGTATACGAGCACATCAGACAGACCGGTCAGCAGATGTCTGAGAGGATGAAGACCCGTTACGACCGGAAGGCGAACAATAAAGGCTTCGAGGAAGGATCGCTGGTGTGGTTACATAATCCGGCACGCAGCAAAGGAAAATCTCCTAAGTTGCAGGCAAAATGGGATGGACCCTATCGCATAGTCACTAAGATGAATGACGTCACCTACCGGATCCAGAAAGGACCACGAGGTACACCAAAGATCGTTCATGTGGATCGATTGGCACGCTACTACGGATCCAACAATGTTCGGGACGAACATGTCTAAGAGGGGGGCAGTGTTACGCCCAGTGACATCTCTCGGCATTGGGGGAAAGACTCGGCAGTTTCGTCTAATAATTTACACCGCCATCTATTGACATCTTACGGAACTACGTAGTACGGTACGAGAATCTTAGAGAGAATGCTGGTACTTTCTGGAATCATCGTACTGTTTGCATACCGTGAGCGGCGTTGCTAGAAAGCTCTAGAAACGCTTTAGCCGCGTATAAATAGGGCGCACGCGCACCGCCAAGTCAGTTCAGTTTACAATCGTAAGCGATCAAGTGTTCATCGAAGCGAACGGAACCGGAAATACTACGGAGTTTGAAGCAGTACAGTGAAAAAGTGTGGTATAGTGTTTGTTGTGTTTTAAATTTAATTGTGTGTCTGAATAAAACGTGTTTTTGTCGGTAATATTGTTTATATTCTTATCCGTCGAACCCAGCACGTAACAATATTGACCCTAACATCACCTTCAATTCGCTTAATATACGTTTTGAAGCATTGTTTTACAACGATCTTAACTCGAGCTCTAAGCATTGAAAACATATCGTAATCTCTGGGATTTCTATAACGCTTGAATTTAGTATGTACTTTGTTTTTGGATGCGAGTAACTTCAAAAACCAGGTGGGATACGTATTATTCGAAATTTTGTTGTGGGTGTATATTTTTCTATTATTAAGAAAATTTTATTATAAAAAAGTTGAACAAAATCGTTACATCCCAGTTCCGACGCGTGTTTCTCCCAATCAATACTTTCTAGGTCCCTATTACAGCTCTCATAATCTGTTTTACGGTAACATAATTTTTAAAGTGATGTGTTATGTATCAGTGTAGCAACGCCAGTTCTGAGTACAAGTTCAAAGGGCGGATGATGCAAGTCAATGCGGCTAAAGGGCAGTGCAGGTGTCACTCTCAGTAAATCAGGACAATCAGTAAATACTAAATCAAGTATCTGGTTATTATGGTTTTCTGCAAAATTGAGTTGCCGTATCGTTGTCGAGTGAAAGAGGTCATGTAATGATTTAGACTTTTCACAGTTATAGTTTAAAGGACATCCTGTTTCACTAAACCAAATGATATTTCTAAAATTATAATCACCCAGAATAATCTGGTGAATCACTGAATATGTTGTAGCATTGTGTGAAATGGTAACACACAACATCCGTAGGCAAATACTCAGGAAGATAAGCAACACACATTTATAATACGAGAGCCATTAATTTGTATCAATAGATCTTCCAGGTATTCAGAATACCATTTATTTTAATTGAAATTTTAAGTTGTTTTGAATACGCGACAAGTACACCCCTACCATGGCTCTTTCCATACCTAACGCGAAACGAAGCGTCTCGATCTCTACGTATTACACAATACCTATCATCAAACAATTCAGAAGACAATATCGTTTATTCTATATGTTATCTTTGTCTCAGAGGTGCATGCAACATGTATGTTGGTAGCTACCTACTACATTCGTCTAGTACATATCTCACAACCTAGAGTTACGTTAGCTTGTCAGCCAAAAAAGAAGTTACTAATGATATAAGGTATGTAACGATATTCCAACAAAAGTACCTACACTTTCAGGGAATAATTACCTCATCCACAGATAGTCCGAGGCAAGCGCAGATAATCTCTTCTAAAAGGCTCTCCAATGTTGAGGTTGACCCTAAGAATTTAAGAGAATCCGGGGAGTGCAGAACGTTGAACTTGTTCGCAGCATTATAGCCTAAAATAATTTCCAGATTCGGTATCAGACATTTTACATTTAATTATCTTATTATATAAATATGCAGATAAATAAACTGACCTGTGATTGATATTAGGAAAGATACCCAAAACAGAGCTACAGACTTAGCCATTTTGTTAAGGATTGTCTTCAATATGTACGATATTTTCGTTTTAGGCAAATATATAGCAATATCTTTGGTCTAAGGTTTACTATCCGTATATAATAGTACTCTGTGGTCTACAATATTAATTATAGTCTAGAATGGTCTAGAAGTTTTTGACAAGCATAGCTGAGAAGTTTACATATATTATCTATGATTTAACCGTTACCAAGTGTTAGCTCAAAGCTTTAGTTCATGTATGAAAATACCTAGGTACTCGTAAGTAGGGGAGACTAGCCCCAAACGGGTAAGCTAAGGCCAGATGAAAAAACAAATATTTTTATTATAATTTAACTTTTATTTTAATTATCACAATTCCCTACTCATAAAATTTTAACAAATAAGACTCAAACTCAAAAAGAAATCTACACTATAAACAAAAAATAACAAAAAACTAAAACATTGAAAATATCCGTTTTGCCCTGAGCAAACTTTTGGGAAAAGCGGGTAGTAATAACAATCATGAGATCGATCAACTTGAACAACTTAAATTAAGAGTTTTGGTTTGATGTGTTGGTGTTGGATGTGTTAGGCACATCAAAAGTTCGTCTTTCCTCAATTACGGCTGAAGCTTGGGTTGGTCCTGGCCGATCAGTCATAGTTGATGGCATGTAGTCAGAATCTTTAAAAGATTATGATGCGACCAACGTCTGACCTTTGAAAAACAGAAACCCCCTGCTCAAAATAGTTTATCAAGGGTTCGTAAACACACGTGTTAAGCGGCTGCATTCTATGCTTTGTATGTGGAGCAAGAGATGAATATCACAGGATTCTGCAATGCATAATTCCAACGCTTCGAGGTATTTGTGCGACTCATGATTGTCCATCACTAACAAGACTTTTTCTCTGCGGTTGGTCTTGTCATTTCCACAAAATAATGCAACCACTTTAAAAAAACCGGCACATTAATCTAGGATTATAACCTACTGAAGTAGCTCTTGTACCGGCTGGAGACCCATCTAGAAGCCTACCATTCGTTTGCGACCAAAGATCAAGAATGGTGTTATAAAAGAACCTGCAGCGTTACAGCACCACCGCTGTTAATTTGCCTCATTTGACACTGGATATAATGGCAACTTGACTTTTTTCTGACCTACTTAGAACTCTGGGTGGTTTGTTGCTAGTAGTCTGGACGCCAGTTTCGTCTATGTTATGAATCCGAGTAGCATCGATGTTGTGTTTGTTGATTACTTATTCAAGAACATTAAAGAATCTTTCCACTTGTGGTCTGTTAAAGCGTCCCGCGCGTGCAATTGATGTTGGTTCTGGCTTGCGCAGTGTGTAAAATAAAATATTTAGATGTCGTGCCCTGAAACCTATGTAACAACCTTTACCTGCAGCGTTGTCTTTAAATGGATGTTTTATTTTGTTTTCTCCAGCTTATTGGAAGACTAATTCCAAGAATTATATTTTAGTCTTACCAAAAAATAAATTATCTATATGAAAAATATACTCGACCACCTCTCTTGTGTTATAGTGGTTAAGAAAAAACCAGATTGTTAAGGTAACTAAGGGAACTGTGGAATATTTGAGTGATGCATTTTTAAATTTGCTAGTGGGTCAGCCACGGCTCAATCTATATTTAGTGACCTAGATAAAATATAAGAAAGAAGAAGCTTAGATACACAATTAGCACTGCGAAAACAATTGCTCAATTTGAAGTTACAATAATCTATTAATCTATTCCAACATTTTAATCATTTCGATAATAGAAATAAATAAAAAGAAAAAATATTTTTATTTGTATCTCCTTTACACAATACAATAAAATATAAATATATACAGAACAGTATATAGTATGGAGACCAAATTAGGTACCTGCGTCTGCTATTGTTGCAATTGAAACTGCAACGCTGATATTTTTGCAGGACCTGTACAGTACGCGAGAACAAAATGATGGATATTTCGGTAGACAAGTTCTAAAAAAAAAAGTATTAGTAGCAGGTAAAGTCCCGAGAATTAAAAAACAAACGTTTCAGCCCGTAGACATTTGATGCAGAATGCCAAGGACTATGGTAGAAATGTAATTGCAAGGGGTCCACCGGAATCTGCTGAATTTTGAAAGTGGTTTATGAGAAAATAGTCTGCGAACCTCTGTTTTAGAGCATAAGGTAAAATTAAAGACTGAGACGACAACTGAACTCAAAGTTTTAACATTACACACTATTACGAAGAGACCGCAAAATAGACCTGCATTTGATAAGAACAAGCCCCACTACAAGAAGCCTTATTCCGGAAACCCTTCATACAAGATATCGAAGTTGTATTATGATCATTGTGGCAGACGGAATCACGTCAAGAAGGATTGTCGTTTCATCAAAAAGTTTCTACAAAAAGATGGTGGTGGTACTAGCCACATGTCAACTGCACACACCGTGCAATCCTACAACAATGACAAGGACGGTTTCGTTTTTATGTTATCACAATGTAAGTCGTTTATTTCGCAACAAAATCTTTATACTTACCTAATATTTGTTTTCTTTTAGATTCTGGAGCGACTGATCATATGGCAAACACTCAGTATATTTTTATTAAAATACACAGAGCTTGCCGTTTCATTAAAAATTGGCGTTGCTAAAAGTGGTACTAGTATTATCGCTTTTGGAAAAGGACAAATTAATATTACCACCAATTTGGAGTTTCAAGGACACAACACGACAACATTTTATACTCACCCGAGGTTCCGTATAATTTATTATCTTATATTTACAAAAATGGTAAATGCTTGATGTTCGGTAATAATAATAATAATCTATTTAAATTGCTTTTACGTGTAAACCTATCTCAGCGTATTTTGAACGTAGCTCAAAACTCAAAATCCTTTGAATTATGGCCTTGGCTATTTATATAAACAAAAATGTATGATTCTCAAGGGGTTAATCGATGATGGCCATGTTATTAATGATATAGTTCCTAGCGGTGAGTTATGTGAATCGTGTGTACTTGGCAAACAATTACGTCTACCCTTTGCAAAATCAAAAATTAAGTAATAATAATCGACCATTTTTATTATACATTCGGATGTTTGTGGTCCTATTACCCCACTACTTTTAATGATAAAAAATATTTTGTTACATTTATTGACGATTATACTCACTATACAGTTACTGATTTACTGATTTAATGCACTCCGAGTCAGAGGTTATTAAACGTTTTAAAGATTTTGTTGCAGAGTGAGAATTTGTTGAATAATAAAGTTGTTAACTTATATTGCGATAACGGGCGTGAGTATCTTTCAAATGAGTTCAGGGACTTTTGTGTTGAAAAGGGAATCATGTACCATTTAACCGTACCATATACTCAAAATATCTTAACCCTTTGACCGCCATTGACGCTTTAAAGCGTTAATTACGATTTCACTTCAGACGCCGATGACTCTTTAAAGCGTCAGCTATTAGCCTTATGTTTGACATTAAAATACACAGTAATGAACACTACTTTGCATAGTTTTAGCAACACATCACGCTTAAGCATAGACTAGGCCTTTATTCTCAATGCATAAAAATCTACAAAAAAAACCTATTTTAATCAAAAAAATACATGAAAAACAAAAGACTACAATTTGAGTTTTAAAGCATTACACTGAACGCCATTGACGACTTAAATCGTCATGTAGTGATGTGGCCATTTGTACAAAAATAAAGATATAGGAGGTAGATCTAAAATAAAAATCCCCACCAAACAACTCGAATATTCTACCAGACCCGTAAATAATAAATAGAAGGTAAAGATCTCCATCTCATTTCTTGAATGTTTCCACAAGCAACTGTTAACTTCCTAATTGAATTGGTGCGTGTGTGCATTGTTAAATATGGAAAAAAATAGAGGTAAGTTGTTTTAATCATATTTTAGATATACCTAAGTACGTAATTGTCTAATAGATAAAAATAATAAGAACATTTTTTTACTTATGGAGCCGGTATCACCCAAGTGCAGTATTTTATCCCTTTGCACTTCTTTCTATCTTGAGTTAGAATGGGCCATTCTTTTGAAGAGATTCTTTTTTTTTCAGATTTGAAAAGACCGAGGGCATGGACGGCCTCGCCAAATATTCTTGAGGCCGATACTCAAGATCTTTATGAAGCATCTGTTGCAACTAAGCAGGCGGCAACAAAAAATTCTAAATGTAATGATTGTGAAACATACAATTCAAACGACAACCGGAATGAGCATTTTTCTCTATTATTACGTGAAGAATTTAGCTATATACAACCTTGCATACGTACCAGTTGTTTTATTAAAATTTTAATTTTTTTAAATGAAGCTAAACATAATCACTGTCATGAAATAGATATAAATACACAAAAATAATAGATTTTGTGTATTTGTTTGTCACGGTACAAAATAAAAAAACGAGTCAAATTTGTATGTTATTTTCTTTTAAGAACTACTTAACTTCCCAAATAAATAAATAAAATGAAACAAAAAACTAAACCAAATATATAATCACAAACCATAAACTTATTTACAAAACAAGTGTAGTAGGTATTTGAAATGTCATATTACTAGAATGTGGGTAAATGAAAATAAACATCGATATATCTACCGTACCTCACTATTTCATGCACACTTATCCATATCGCGAACGCCAAAGACGCTTTAAGTTGTCCGCCAGTGACGTCATAAACGCTTGCCTCGTTCTTATTAATGTGGCGACATGTCGGTAGATTAAAATAAAATCTACCTTCAAAGGAAATATTTAATATTTAGTTATTATTAATTTAAGGTAAATTTTATTCAAGTCTACCGACATGTCCGCTTTCCAACACAAGTTTCTTTTCGACGTACCAGTTGCTAATTGGCATCCGCACGATTTTTTTCACTATTTTATAATATAAAATGGACACTGAAGAACTTATTCGCATTTTGGAAGGCGTAGACGACAACGAGGTCGTGTACATAAATTCATCTGACTGCGAAACAGAAAGTGAGAGAGAGGTAACATATTTATTTCCTATTTAATAAAAAATGTGTAAAGGCTGAAATAATGGTAGACAAGCACCGTGACAGTTATTACTTTTTTGTATTTTAGGAGGAAGTTACAGAAGAAAGTCAGGGTAGTTCGAGCTCTGAAACTCAGTTCCAGTGGACGGGACTTCCGAACACAATGGATAATCAGGCATTTAACGACTTTAGTAGTGGTATTTTACCAACGTTACAATTGTCACCATCATCAAGCGAACTTGAATATTTTGAGAAATTCGTGGATGAATTATTAGTTTCTAAAATTGTTTATTATACAAATCGATATCATCGACACTTTGTTTTAAATACTGATTTAAGAAATCACTCAAGGTTACAGGCGTGGCAAGATGTTACGATATCAGATATTTATATATTTCTGGCTGTTACAATGTTAATGTCTAGGAATAGCCGTATAAGTATCGAAGAACATTGGTCGACTAATCCATTATTAAACTCACCTATTTTCACAACTCTTATGAGTAGAAATCGATACACTACTTTGTTGGGCATGCTACATTTTTCCGAACCAGGGCCACAGCAACCGAGGGATAGCATCTTACATAAAATAAAAGGCATAGTTGATGATGCGCGATGTAAATTTCAAGATTACTTTATACCGTATCAAAAATTATGTATTGACGAAAGCATGGTTCCATTCAAAGGAAGGTTATCAATTAAACAGTACCTTCCAAATAAAAGAAACCGTTTCGGAATAAAGCTTTTCGTTTTATGTGATGTCAGTACTAAAATTATTTTAGATTTTATAATTTACACGGGTAATGAGACTGAAATAGTGCGAAATACTGATTTAGGCATAAGTGGATCGGTTGTTACTACTTTAGTACAACGATACTACTTTACTAACAGAAACATCTATATGGATAACTGGTATAGCAGTCCTAAATTATTTAATTATTTGAAGTGTCACGGTATAGGTGCTTGTGGAACAGTGAGAAAAAATAGAAAAGCAATGCCAGTGTTTAAAAAATTGAAAAAAGGAGAAAAAGACGCAAAATATACTTCCAATATAATGGCTTTAAAATGGCATGATAAAAAAGATGTGCATATGTTGACTACATTCCATGAGGATAGATTAGGGCCAAGTGAAAAAATCGACAGGTCAACCAGTTTACCAGTAATGAAACCTGAATGCATTTTAGACTATAACAAAAATATGGGTATAGTCGACACGAACGATATGATGCTAAGTTCAATTAACTGCATGAGAAAAACAGTGAAGTGGTATAAAAAGCTTTTTTTCACATAATCGACATGCATTTGCTCAATTCCTTCTACTATTGCAAGGTGTTAAAAAATAACAGTTCATTATACTATCACAATTTTCAGTTATCAGTAATTAAACAGATCGTTGTCAAATACGCGGGTGGCAGGTCACTTCCCATGACTAACCGTGCATTTGAAAATCCGGCTCGTTTATTAGGTGACAATACCGCTAAACATATGCCAGCATATCTTCCACAGCAAAAAAAACTACGCTGCAAATTATGCGCTCATGTGTATCGTAAAAGGCGTGACTCGCGATTTTGGTGAGAAGAGTGCAAAATACCACTTTGCGTAACCTGCTTCCGCCCTTATCATGAAAATAAAAAATAATACAAGTTTTTAAGTCAGTTTTCGATATTTTTGAAGTTACCTTACAGTTACAATTTACCGTCATGTACCTATAACCTGTATCAATATAGTGATTATGTATAATCCTATTACTTATGAACATTGTTAAGTAAGTAATTCCATAAATTCATTAGCAAAATTGAAAGTTATTTTATTCCTACAACATAAAACATTATTATTAAATTATAATATCGATAACAGTTACGAACAACACTATTAATTTAATGAAAATGTGTTGAAACTACCATTTGGTGTCGCCGTTGACGTCTTAGGGCGTCGACTAGTTGCGTCAAATTTCTGAATTGTTTATTATATTTGATAAGCAAAAATTGATATTGTATTGTGTTCAGTCTTAATTTCATGGCACAATTAGCTGTCTGTTATATTGTTATACGTTTTTAATTCATCGATTTAACATAATGTATAGTATAATCATAAATAAACTCAATATATTACGTTTAGCAATAATTTTATCGTTAGAAGGGGTCACATCACTACAGTATCATGCGAGAAATTATAGCAAAAATAGGCATGGCGCTGGTGGTCAGGTTTTTAAGATTGAGCGTGGCGGTCAAAAGGTTAAAATTCAAATATCTGGGCAGCACTTCAACATCAAAGTGCCTCCTTGATAACAAAGTCAATATCAGAATTGGAGCACCGCTGCAGCCTTTGGCAAACTTCGTTTCAAGGTGTTCCGCTCACATGACATAAAGCCTCGTATCCACTAGGCAACATTTGACGTGCGACATGTTTCACAACATTGTTGCTCACGGCATCGCGAAACTTTGTTAAGCAATGTTGCCTGTCCACGCATGATCAGTTGTCGGCAACATGTCGCCAGAGGAACTAGTGTTGATTTTAGCGGCTTTTCCGTTTCCACTTGTCAACATTTGCTGCTCAACTGCATGTTGTCCGGAAACAAACAACAAGTCGCGCGTCATGTTGCGCGCCAGCTGGCAACGATGCGCGTTGTTGCGCAACGTTTCTGGTCTTGTTGAGCGTCACGTGTTGTGCGTCAATTGTTGCCTAGTGGATACAAGACTTAAAGCTCACCACGAAAAATGGATGTGTACATGGCAATCGTCCTGCTAAATTTTCTGAAACGTGGTGCGCATACCGCAAACATATCCGCACTTTAGGTAGATAGATTCCACCTTAAGGGCCTACGCGACATTATAAATATCCACTGGTCGAAGCGCATACGAAACAGAAGTTATACGACGAGCAAATGTGCGCGGAATAGAGGCATATCTAATGCAGCGGCAGCTGAGGTGGAGCGGCCATGTCTCCCAGATGTCTGACGACAGAGTGGCTAGGCGAAAACAAGGCGGAAAATTCCAGCGCTATAAAGATTTGCTCAAGCGTCACATGAAGCGCTGCGACCTTGACCCGTCGCAGTGGGAGGTAGTGGCGGCGAACAGGCCAGTGTAGAGGAGCATTGTGTGCACTAAGGTGTTCGAGTTCAAAAAGCGACGGAAAGAAGGGCTCGATGCCAAACGGGACGAGCTCAAGGCCCGACCACCTGCGGCCATACATTACAATTATGTTGCAGGGGTGCTGACTTGCAGTGATTGCGGACGCACGTTCACAGCAAAAATCAGGTATGTCAGGCACCTGAGAGCACACCAACAAAGCTCTCGATAATGAGTTCCAAGTCGCCGTGGCCGAATACAGTCAGGACGGTATTATTATTATTTCCCCATTTAGCAGCTATAATTTTAGAACTCACGTAATAGGTGGCGAGTCTATTGCCGTCTACGGGAAGCAGTTCAAGACTTCATGCTGTTACTGAAAAGATATTTCATTAACACTGCTCAATCCAGTAATCTAACCCAAACCCTCATGCACATTAATTGTACTCACTACTGCTGCGCCGTCGAGACATATGCGCCCTATTCACGTATAGGAGATATTTACAGGGATCGGTTTCTTGGCAATCCTACTATGCTGTTTCCGGCAAAGTCCTAGCGCGGCCAGTCCACGACACTTACTTTAGGTATTTATGTCAGATTATACTAAATATCAAAGGAGTATCGCTTCTATAGCTATTTATTATACTTATGCTGTATGCAAGTACCATAAAATCTAAATTCTGCAGGAATTTATTGCAACCATAAATAAATAAATTTTGATACATTTTATTTTTATCAATAGACCGGTAACTCACAACATTGTAATACTTGCAACACACAAGAAAGTAAATTTCATTGAATATCTTTAAATAATTTAATGTACTAACCAGCTTTTTATTAACACAAATAGCATAATAGAATATACATACATAGGGTACGAAGAGAACGTGATTTTCTTGTCGAGTACACAGGTAATGCATATCACACGAATCGCATTTGAAGCTTAGCCGCGGATCGATATATACTTTACTGATAGCCAATTCAGGTAACTATTGGCGTATTGCCAAATAAAATATTACAATGATAAGCAAATAAGGTAATTTGGTAAGATACATAATATATTTTGTGCAATAATAATTTATTTATGATTTAGGATCTGAAGTCTATATAGCCTTTTGCAATACTAACACAAATGACCTATAACTTTAACCAAAGCCAACTGTGCTAATATTATATTATATTGTAAACAAATAACGATAGTAATATATTTTAACACATGATTTACTTTTATGACTAAAATAACACTATTTTACATTACTCATGTTACACAGAATGACATCAACAACAAATTCTGTTCATCACAGTGTTTGTATATAAGGAACAATAATAATATGTCACTTCATCATGTTCCATCAAGATGTTCGTAAATAAAGAATTATAATACAATACTGTTATAAGAACTTATTCACACTCATTCAAGTTCTGAACAGAATTACAGACTTAATTGTCCTTCTTCATTCTAGTGCTGGTCATCCTGTAGATGATAGAATCCCTGCCAGGGTCCATATCCATGATGGCGTACACAATAGCTATAAGAGTGAATGTGAACACCACACCAAACCAAAGCAGGATGTTAAAGATGGCAGGGTAATCGGCATCGTAATTGTCATCCTCATTCTGAAAAATTAAATATATATTTTAATGTTATGTAATGTTATAAAATTTTTTTTTTTTTGTTTTGTTTTTATTATGTTCATGTGATTGTACTGTTAAAAAATGTTGGTTGAAGCAAATATGTATTTTGTTTATTACTTACCACGTCATCTTCTTGGGTGGTTGAAGGGGCATCATTCTCAGCAGCACGGATAACCCTACGTGTATGGACGACATCACTAACCACAACAGTTACAAGTACAGAGCCATCATATGCCTTTTCAAAATTATTGCTGAGTTCTTGAAGAGCCTCACCTACAAAATAACAAAATATGTTTAATATTGGCGCACTGATGGTTCAACTTAGAATAAAAATATTTGATGAAATCATAATTTTCTTAATTAATGTTTTCTCTCAATGAGAAGATGTATCTGTTAAAACAGTGTCTCTACTGAAAAGAGATAAAATATAATATATTATATTGCTAATTTTAAGGTTTATTATTATAGAAGTATTTGTTCTGAGTACACTCTCTATAATACATGTCTTACTGCTAATTGCACTGACTGGCCCCTAAATAAGATACATACTGCTAATAGCAGTCAACGGGCAAACAAAATTGATTTATCGTAATGCTATCACTAGTTTGGTTGCAATAGCCAGTTTAGTGAGTATTGTAGAGTTCAGTAAACAGCTGATGACATTTCATGATAACTGTACTTATATTTAAACAATTCTTTTTTCAGAGGATCATTACTATATAAACTTATTTAACCTTCATGCCATCAAATAGCCTATGTACATATTTCTAATGATTACTAAAAAGTGTATGTCTTACCTAGTAGTTTCTTAGCTTCTTTGGTTTGAAGTGACTTAGGACCATGCATATCAGACAATGCATGCAGACTGCGGAAACGGAAGTAGTAGAAATCAACAATGTTGTCCGGAGTAATAGATGGAACCTAAATATTGAAAAATATTTAAATTATTGGACATATTATAAGTAAAATAAACAACTACTGCCATAATAGTGAAAGGATTTAAGAGCGAGTTAATATAAAAAGCATTAAGTCTGGGCCCAGGGTCTGGTCAATGATCTATTAAAGATAGAACTAAATGCTTTTCTTACAACTGCAACACCTCTCTTAATATATGCAGTTGTGAAATGGAATTTATAATAGCACTCTTACATATATGACGTAAAGTTCAGAAATGTATAAGATGTTCAATCATAAAACCACCTGAAAATGTTCTCAGTCAGTCAGTAGATTGCATTATGAAATCTCATGACTGCCCTGATGTACCCATGGATATGTCTTTACTGTCAGTATTTCTGCCCCTTTTCAATTTAAATGTATTTGACATTTAAATTGGATAACCGGTATGGTTTGTCTCCACAAACGACTTTATTGAAATTAAATCTATAATAATAATTTAGTAACAAATTGCAAGATGTACATGAAAAAATTACCTGCTTAGTAATAGCTTTCAATATCTCGAGTTCATTCAGGAACTGGTAGTCCTCTTCAACACTGGACTTCAAGTGTGCAAGTGATTGCTTTGGAACCTTTGGTACTTTAACATTACCAAACACATCCACAAACTTTGGTGATTCTAACTGAAAATTAATGAACTTTAATAATATTTCTTTTTGTTTTACAATTATTTTATAGATATTGATCTTAAGCTTACCTCATTAGCATCAGACAGACTAATATTAACAATTTTGTTGCCACCTGAGGTGAATCGCTGTTCAATGCGGTGCTTCACCGACTGGAAGGTGTCTGGCTCATACTCATCCTCAACAAGTGGGAATGTTTTGAATTTCAGTGCAGCCTGAAATAAACCCTTTACTTTTATATGTATCATAAGTATAAACATTTTATTTATATATCTAAATTTAAAAGGATACTTACTGAGTTACCAAGACTGGACACACCATCCACATAAACTTCCACAGCAGCTTCGGGGGTGTTAAATGGGTCTGACACATACAATCCTTTCCATTCTGCATTCTATAATTTTATTAATAAAATAACAAATAGATAATGAGACTGCATATGTAAATGACTCAGTGACTAAAAAGGCAAAATTTTATAGTCTACATGGTGACAACCCCTTTATTGCTTCATTATTTTAACGTTTATCTACAAAAACATCTCCATAACGAAGAGTCTATCCCAAGTGTGGAAGATGTTCAATTTTATTCTTTTAGGTGCTAAAGATATGATATAATACGCTTGGAGCAATATAGAGAGATTTTAGATAGTAAATTATATGTTCAGAAACGTACCTCTCCAACAGAAAGTCCGAGGGAAGCAGAGACGACGTCTTTCAAGAGTGTTACTGCTGTTTCACTCGATCCCGAGAATTTGATGGAGTCTGGGCTATGAAGAATGCTGAACTCTCCAGCAGCATTAGATCCTAAAATATATGCCAATACATAAGCACTTGCGAAAAAAAAGGTATACTTAGAGATTCATACGAAATAAGACTTACCAATTACTGATAAAACAAGAGAAACCCAAAATAGAGCCATGGTCACAGCCATTTTGATCGGGAATAAGCAACTGACTGTCATATGATTAAAGTCTTGCTATAATGAAAAATACAAAATACCAACCTAACAAAAATAAACTATGATATTTATCAAAAGAAGTGGTAACATTGTTATTTCGTTATTTCTGTAAAATAGGACAAGAGGTGTTGTTCTAAATTTCGCCGTATGAGTAAAAAGCGTTGCCATATAGATAAATGTGGATAGTGTCCCATATACATAAATATTACTAACTATGCTTTGGTTATTGTTCTGAGATTTTTTGTTGTACATTTACATTTGTATCTGTCTAGTCTCTCTCAGACATTTAATAAGGAGCAGATCGAAAATTATATTATACCCTTACTATTTCCTTTTCTCTATTAAAGAGACACGTAGTACTTTTGCTGTTCTAATATCGCAATTTGTTGCAACACTAAGCCAGCAGCCAACAGTAAGCAACACAAAAATAAGCGCGTAGGTAGGTAATATGCCAATTGCCATATAACTACTAATATACTATCCTACATAATAATAATGTCCTCCAATAGTAATAGTTGCCCATTATTGTTCGGAAAATAATTATTTCCTTGTAACCAGAATGCAAAGAGTCGAAAAGTTAACGGGAATCCCCCTCCTGGCATAAGATTTTAAGGGATAATATTGTTGGGCAAATATATAACGTTTTCGCATTAGCATAATAATACTTTGGCATAATACAAAGGTTAGCATAACTATCATATGGTCTAATTTGTTTTGAGATAATTTGGAGTTGCAATGGCATACCTAATATTTATTCGTTTAATAATCATAAGCCATAAATATAACAATTCATAATTGGCCAAGGTGTATTTAGTCAATAATGTTATATTTAATGTTAGGTAGGGTTTATTATTTTTAGTCCTAAGAACATTATGTGTAAATATCATTAAGCGTTTATAACATTACGCTTTATAAAATTATGCTTCATTATTATTATGCCAATGATCATTATGGCAAAACATTTATGCCTTATAATGTTATGCGTAATAATCATTATGCTGAATTTAGTTATGCCAATATAAATTATGACAATATATTTTATGCTTATCATTAGTAAACATAAGCTAACCTTTCTGTCTGTCTAAACTCTCATATTGCTTCAAAAATGGGTAAAATTGTAGCTGCAACACGAGTAGTGCTGCGTATAACCAAGAAATATATATTTAATAAGGTTTTATCTATACTTACATACCTATTTATATTCTTCTTACTAAATACATTAATTTATTGCCATAGTTCATCGCAAATACCGTGAGTTGAACTGATGTACTAAACTGTATTTAATATATCTTTTTAGTAAAATACGTGATATTTATACTTTTTTTTGTTCGTCAGTCAAATCGGCAAGAAACAGCTATGGTGATGATGGTACCTATTGCTTTTATTTCAGCGGAAGTCCAAAGAGCAAGTGATATTAATACGGTCAATTGTAGAATCACACTGAAATACCCGTTCTTTACCCGTGACACCACCAAATGACACCCCCAGTGGTGTCAAGGGTAATTTTCATTACCTTTGACACCACCAGTGGTGTCATAGGTAATTACCTACTCCCTGTAACACCACTGAATGCTAGTGATGTGGCCAAGAACTTTGTGGGCTAGAACTGACTGTGACTGAAGATATCAATACTGTTCAAAAAACTGTTTCACGTTGGAAGCCGATAATTTATCATTTCCTTTAAAAAGCATTGGGACCTATATGCTCTGCTTTTCGAATATCGCAAATACAAACGAAAAATATGTACTTTAAATATGTAAATGGATTACATAATATACATATGTAATTTAATACGGTAAAGATTTTCTCTAGTTTATGAGAATGTACAGTAAGTCGTCCGCACAGTAGGAAGTTGTGCACATTGCTACTATTGCCAATGTGATACACATTTATGTATAGCACAAATACCAACCGCCTTTTTGGATGAAATCATAATTATAGTTTATAATGAATAAAAATAAACACCGTGCCTCAGAGAGCACGTTAAGCCGTCGGTCCCGGCTGCCATGAACATCTATGGCAGTCGTTATTGGGAAAGTCAGTACCCTCTAATATCCTGACACTACCACACCTGACAAGTCATCAAGATCATTTACACCGCAGTCGTGGAACCTGTGGTCCTGTATGCCTCGAGCGCGTGGGCGCCGGCCGCGAACAAGCTCGGAGTGCGAAAGCGCCTAAACGCGCTCCAGCGTAGCTTCGCACAGAAGCTCTGCCGAGCCTACCGAACGGTATCCCTGAACTCAGCACTGGTGCTGGCAGGGGTGCTCCCTCTTGACCTGCGCGTGCGCGAGATGGCCTCGCTGTACGTGGCCAAGAAGGGGGTGCACCTGCCGGCGCTGGGGGACAGGGATGTCGAGCGGGTGGTATCGGCACTGGAAAGACCTCATCCAGCGGAACAAGTGGGGATAGAGCTGGGAAGCCTGGTAGACGAGGAACAATACCTCGAACATCGGGGATACGAGGTGCGTATATTTACGGACGGGAGCAAGATTGCGGGCAAGGTCGGAGCCGCGCTATCCATATGGACGGGCGAGGCCGAGACCAAAACCCGCAAGCTTACTCTCTCGCCCTATTGCACCGTCTACCAGGCAGAGCTTTTGGCCCTCTGTGAAGCTGCGAATGAGGTCAGGCGGCGAAAAGAGAGCGCTTTCGCTATCATCAGCGACTCCATGGCGGCCCTTCAGACAGTGGCTGACCCTGGTTCCCTTCACGTCCTAGCGGTCCAGGCAAGGGGCGCTCTTAGTCACTGCAAAATGCAGGGTAAGAGCGTCTCCTTGTTCTGGATCAAGGCTCATGTGGGACTTGAAGGGAACGAGAGGGCGGATGCCCTGGCTAAGGAGGCCGCCCTGCAGTCGAAGAAGAAGCCCGACTACGACCGGTGTCCGGTTTCATTCGTAAAGCGAACCATCCGTAAGGACTCGCTCTGCGAATGGGACCGGAGGTACAGCGCCGAACAAACGGCGTCAGTTACTAAGCTGTACTTCCCAATCGCGTCCGAGGCATACAGAATCATTAGGATGGTCGAGATGACCAAGGAGGTAGCACAGGCCCTCACGGGGCATGGTGGGTTCTCGGAGTACTTGGCAAGGTTCAAGTGCAAGGAGAACCCAGCATGCACCTGTGACCCTGGCGTAGGTGAGTCGGCGGCACACGTCCTCTTAGAATGTCCGGTTTTTGGCCCAGCACGATTTGACTTGGAAGTCGAGCTGGGCCAAAAACTTGAGGTGCAGCAACTCCCGAATTTAATGGCGGAGAGTAGAACGAGGATCTTGTTTCTAAGGTATGCCGGAAAAATAATAAAAATAGTTAACAATAGAAATAAGTAGTAAGTAAGTTATAACTAAAAATATTTGTAAATATTTCCCTAGTTATAAGAAACATAGTATAAGAAATAGAATTAAGGAAATTGTTTTATTGTAAGAAAATTGTAAATTAATTAAGACAGAAATAAGAATTGAATAAAAACAGTCCCAAACCACCCGTCCCCCCCCCAACCATAGTTAATAGAATAGGAATGAAAGAATGAATGAGAAGGATAAAAGTACGAGAGGAATAAATGATAGAACTGGAATGACAAAGAGAACCGGAATGGAAGAGTTACTTTAGGAATTAAGGCCCCTTAAGGGCAGGAGTGCACAGAAGCATGCACAAAAACATAAACCTGCCTGTTTAGCCAAAGGCTCTGGCTTAGTCGTTGCCAGAGGGTACGCATAAAAAAAAAAAAAAAAAAAAAAAAAAAAAAAAAAAAAATATCCTGACACTGGTCTAGCCTTAGGGTATCGTTAGCCTTCGGGTTACGGAGGTCAGGTGGCAGCCGCTCCGTGTAAAAACTGATATCCAGTCAAATCCGGTTAGACTAGAAAAGCCGACCCCAAGTGACTTGGGAATAATAAAGGCTAAGAGAGAATAATCAATAAAAATAAACAAAATATGTATCATAAGGTCAACTGAAAAGCGCACAAATCGCAGTGCAGCCTACCTACCGCGGCTAGTTCATGGCTAAGCTTGTATAGTGCAGTTGTGGAGGATGTTCGATAGGTACCCCATACTACTTTAAATTAAAACTCTCAAAGGGCCACTGCATGTTAGACAATGTCCCCGTGTAAGCCTCCCAAAGGGCCGGGTATTTTTCTAACGTGAAATGTTAAGAAAACTACCTGTAAAAAAAGAAACAAATAAATAAAAGCTTTTTACTGTTATATTATACATTATTTTTTTATTTCAAACTACTCTCTCGTCTTGTGTGTATTATACGTACATATTTAACACGCTTTTATTAGCTTCACTTGTAACTAACTAACAATATAATCAAATCTTGGAAGTAAATTATAACCTACTTCTAATTATTATCGTATCGAAATGAAACTTTGTATGTACAGTCAGCATCAGATAGATTTGAGCTTTCTAAGTAGTCAAAATTATGTGAAAAGCATCAATTGAATTTTATGTTCGCAGACATGGCATTCAAATTGTTGTAAATATCCAGAGTGGTCTAAATATCTTAGCTGTCAGTTGTCAATATTGTGTTAGCTGTCAAAGTGTTCATATTAATATTTTCGAATAGGTCGTTCAATGGTATCTATACATTCATACCTACTAATCGAAAATATTTTCACAATTGAGAAAAGTCAACGTTAATATATATTGCTAATTTATTTGAAATATATTGTGTTTTTAAATAAGTGTGCCGCTAAGTTCCTTCAGAATTGCATTTAATGAGTGTCCTTATCTAAGGTAATTTAATACTTGGCCGACAGTAATATATCCCCATTATTTAACTACATTTGAATGTCCATTATAAAATCATCGTTTACAATGTCTTTTGGTTTCCTTTGAATGCTAGGGGTTCCAGTCCAATAAATTTATTCATAATATTAAGAGTCCGGTTCAAAGTTACTGTGGTCTTATTTACACTTTTTATTATTTTGAATGAAAGCCCTCAGATACGTTATCCGTACGATGTGTTCCAGCAAATATACTTATTATGTTAGGGGAATCAATTTTAAGCCAGTAATTTTGTAGGTTTAGTGAATCTACTCATATTGATATTATTTATTCTCCCAATTTGAGATTTGATATAGTTCCATCCTTCAATGATAAATTGTGATGGCAGAAGTGGTAGGACTGCCGTAAAAGCTATTATTCTTCTTTTCGGTTTAGTTTGAATGTTTTTAAACTCTTTAGCTTTTTCCAAATGGTTTTACTCCAGTGGTAATAACAGTCTTTTATTTTAGTCTCAGGTAATTCTTCTTTGATAGCACTCATTGCCGCATACTCGTAGTCACAGTGATTAACTAAAATAACTCTTTCAACACATTTACTGCAAGCCATATTCAGACTGGCTGGCTTTGAAATCGCTCTCACAAACTAAACTTTAACGATTTGGACAGCATTGAAGATCATGTTTTTTATTATTGGGTTGGCTTAACAAAAAGCAATTTCAAGAAATACTCAATGACGTTGTTACGTCAGCGCTGTTGCGCTGGCAAGCATTACAAGAGGTGTAACAGCTTTAGCAGCTTATTTGACAAAGCTCCGTACTGGAGATTCAGATCAAAGTTTGTCAAGTTAACTAAAAATACCTAGATCAACTTTGGAAAGATTAATTAAAAAGGCAAGACAAATACTTACAAACCAATATGTGCCTTATTATTTGGGGCTTAACCATATTAGCAGAGACTAGTTGTGCACAAGAACATTAGTTATTCCTCGTGGATTGTTTGGTAATCATAATGGAGAAAATAAGCCCGTTATAATTTGTGATGGGACATATAATATATAATTATGTACAGGAAAGTTCTAATTATTTGTACCAGAAAGATATATAGTCTGCACATATACAGGAATCTAGTAAAGCCATTTTTGCTTGTGTGTACTGACGGATATATAATAGATGTTTTGGGCCCCTATCCGGCTACAACATCTGATGCTGTTATAATGAAACAGGAGTTTAAAGATGGAATGGTAGTAAGAAATTACTCTGCAGCTAATGATGCTTTTGTACTGGATATTCAGGGACGCCTTGCCCTTGCTTAATATGTGTGGTTATCGTACATACATATGTCCCTGCATCATAAGAACAGGGTTAAACACAACTATCAACCAAAGAGGCAAAAAAAAACGAGGGCAGTCACTATTTGCCGCTGGGTCGTAGAAGTTATAAACGGTAGATTCAAAAGAGATTTTAACCTTGTATGGCAGGAATTTTTCAATCTTGCAACCATACATTTAATGGAAGATTTTAAAGTGGGTGCCTCCCTCACTAATGCATTTCACCCTGTTTTAACTGATCGGGATGATGTTGGGGAAATTCTAGTAATTATAAATAAAAATATGTATGTATTTGGAAAATACATTAGTAAATTATGTTATTGAAAATAACTTAAATAGAAGAAGAGCTAATTATATACCAGTAATTATAAATGATGATTTTGTAATAGATTTTCTCCAGCTTATATATAGTGAACTGATTTTAATTTTATTAGGACCGTACCATATATAACAGGCGCGTTCCTGTTATGGAGAACATGTAAGGGCAGATGGCTCCTATGTAATAGAAGTGTGCAGAGAGGTAGATAATGGCTTAATAAGAGAGCTGTCTACCTCCAATACTACATACCTATTTAGAGGCAAAATACATTCCAGACATATTAGTAAAAATATTTATTTCAATATACATTCTGGTAGACAGCTCTTTATCTGGAAGGCAAGCCATAATACAATATTATTGTATCTGCATTATTGGCAAACGTACAGAAGGCTGTTGTGCCCATGTAATGTCGATAACCTGGTTTTTGAGTTGGGCTAGGTATCAAGAAAATATTTCTCCTCCTGCACACTTTCTCGACGATATGTTAATAACCTATGAAGAAGAATAATATAGTTTTCTTTTATATCTTAATGAATTCCTGTACATGTGCTAAAGTTTGACCGAAACCGCTGTACCGCGCCGTAGGAAAGCGCGGTGAGGTGGGGGCCAAGGAAAAAGAGCATGAGTTCCCATAAGATCGATATTGTCGGACAGATCTTACGATATTGGTTTACAATATTTTAAAGCTTTAAGGTACGACTGGCGTGTAAACCCCGAAATTATTAAAAGTCCCTATATAATAATATCAGACTTTACACGCCATTAAATTATGAAACATGATAAGGAATTAATAAAATCAGTGTACCTAATATTTCATTTAATTAATTAACTATCTATAATATATTACAGTTACTTAATTAAATATAACCGAAAAATACCTATATTTAATGAAAACAACAAGTAATGAATAAAAACTAAATCTATAATTCAAATTCAAGAACATTGTTTAATTTCACAAATAAAGAATATATTTACTAAATTAACTAGATACAGTTATTCGGACATAGATTCTGCTTTAACTTTATCTTCCGTTTCGCCATCGGAACTTGAATCAGAGTCGTTCTGCAAATTTATTATTATTGGTTCGATAATATTATCAAATCTACTATCGCGATCCCAGTAATTGTTTTCATTTTTTTGGACATGATCATCACATTTCTGCAATTTTGCCGCTGTGAACTCCGAAAACAATTTATTCAATAAGTTTATCTTTTCATCTAGAGAAGAGTTAATACGGTTTTGGGCTATGTTGTTTTTAATATCAACCCAGACTAACTCTATGGGATTCAAATCTAGATGGTACGGCGGTAAACGTAGAACAGTGTGTCCATGGGCTTTCAGGAGTTCATAAATTCTGTACACGGGCTCTTTTTGTGTATTATCGATAAGAAGTTGCAGTTGAGCTTTTGTCATAGCTTCCGAATATTCAACATTGTGGCGCCGTAATCAGTTCTGCATTTCAGTTATGAGGCTTGCTATGGTTGGCTTCTTATCAACCTGAACGCTGTGGTAAGACGTGTTATCCATGACAACAACAGAATTCGTCAGCAACTTATCTTTTAACTTTTCATCTACCTCCCCACTTTTAAATAGTAGGCCCGTTCATGTCTCCATGATAGTCGCCGGTCTTAGCATCTGATTTGAATATGGTCAATGCACCATCAACCAAGCTATTTCAACATCCAGCGTGAAGAATTACCAAACGCCGTCCTTTTCCGATATTAGCGTGAATTCTAGATTCGGACGATGATTGCCAACATTTGCTGACTTGACTATTGGATTATGTTTCATCAAGGAAATATATGTTGCGGTTTTACGTTCTGTAATTTCTGATTTGTGTCAAGTATTTTCCGCCACACTGTAATATTAGGCTGAGAGATGGAGATGTCTCAACGATTTGCATTTTTGACAACGGTAACCCATTGTGTGTAAAAGGTTTCTTAGAAATTCTCATCCACAATTTAATATACCATGCTTGTTTCAAACTTGATAGTAATTTACGGACACTTGGCACTCTTTTTTCAAATTCGTAAAACTGATGAATTTTTCTTCTGATAACTCCTAAATCATAATCATCAACAACATGTTTTTTATTTACAACTTTTGGTTATTTTGGCGAATTAAATTTCAATCGGCCCAAATTTTCAGTTGATGAATTGCACGCTTTTAACACGTTTCTTACGCTTTTTCCACAGTACCCCGTAGCCTCTGCTACGATTTTGGCAATATTCGCATTTCTTTTATATTCAAAGATTTCTCTGTCTGCTTTTCTTTTCTTAAAATATTCGGCCACTTTAAAGATGACGGTCTTGATATCACGAGATAACGCACGACCCATCGTTGTATATTTATCTCATGTGCGTCTGACATAGACAGTCCGGTACAAACAACGCTAGCTATTGCCGTGAGCGTTGACGGCAGATTGATGGAACAGTGCGGCCGATACTCCCACTCGTCTCACCGCGCGCATACCTAAGGCGCGGTACAGCAGTTGTTTCGGTCAAACTTTAGATAAACAATTATATTGACAAAGTATGATTTTGTTCTTGTGCACGCATATCGGTATTCTGTTTTAGGTTGATCATGATAAAAAATAAAATAAATAAATAAAATAATGTGTTTTCATTTTAGACAACCTATTACCTGCACATAATCAATATTGTAACGAGGGTGGTGCCCTGACACAGGGCGCAGAAATAAACAGACCCCTGTTTTACAAGCATTTGATTGAAGCGCGTTTAATAATCGTAATAAAAAAAAATGCTAAATTGATATTGACGATAATGGAAGTGAACTGATCCATCCCTGTTCTATTCCAATATTGTAACAAAAGTTCTCTCAAAGGCTGTTCCACCAAAGTTTTACTTAACGAATGAAGTCCCTGTTCTGTCAACTTATAAGTACCTAAATCCAACAAAATATGAGATAAGTATTGGTGTTATTCGGTTCCTGTTTAATTTCTCATTACAAATCAGTTGAAAGAATAATTATTTTTAATGTACCGTGACTTGTAACCTTATCTATTTCCTAACCTAAACTAACCTAGTTACACATTGGAATAAAAAAACCTCATTATTAAAATTGCCAATTTTAATTAAATAAAGCAGAAGTACAATTTATGTATTTATCTAACAAATGCCACTAATTTTATGACTAACAAGTAGGCCCAAAGCTGTAGGAAAAATGGGGGATCTCCTTAGGGTCTATCTCACTAGTCCCAATGAGTTGTCCTTGATCCATCATGGGACAACTCGATGGGACTATTACCTAGTTAGGTACTTACGCAATTATAATAGGTAACGTGCACAACGAAGGTGCTGCCAACTAGTGCCACCAAACCGAATCTCATACTCTATCAATACTGGACATTGACATTTATAACAAGTAAACAGAATTAATTTTACTAGTGAAAATTATGAGAGTACCTAAAGGTTAAATATTAAATTGTACCTACTTACCAATAAAGTTAAAGTTTCTCGACACTTTTCCTTTCTGAATGCGGAGCACCTCCACAATGTCGATCCATTTTAATATGACTTGTGTTTGTGCAATTTATACTTTTGCCAAAGTAAAGCAGGCACGCCGTGGGTTTTAATAAATGTTATTTTATTCGAGTTTTCATTATTTTTTAACAAACAATAAATTATAATCAACGGCTTAAAATTATAATAAGAATAGATGCACTGACAATCTGATGACATATTAAATTTTAGAAACTATTATTATCGAATGCCAATATGCATGCAGTTTTATCATACATTAAAACTTATTGTAGTCGTTCAAGCATTCAGTAACCTCAGTTAATAGAAGAAAAACGAAACACTAATTCCAATGCTCATCATCAAAGTCAAACAATTTTTTGAGCAGTAGATATTGACTTGTTGTATTCAGTCATAGTCAGTTCAAGCCTACAAAACTCCTCGGGCACGCCACGATTGTGGCGGTAAGTCCCGTGTTTGAGGAGTGGCTGGAGAGGCGCCATGGCGCCCTCACCTTCCGGCTGACACAGGTAATGACTGGCCACGGTTGTTTTGGCCAGTTCCTGTGTCGTATACGCCGGCAAGAGACGCCCGGTTGTCACCACTGCGGCGACTGCCGCGACGTAGTTGAGGACACGGCGCTGCACACTTTGGCGGTTTGCCCCGCCTGGGCATCGCAGCGCCGTGAATTGATCGCGGCAGTCGGATTGGTTGCCCTCTCGCTCCCGGCCGTAGTTCAGTCTATGGTCCGGAGTGAGAGGTCCTGGAACGCCGTCGCCTCCTTTTGTGAGGAAGTCATTTCCATCAAGGAGGCGGCGGAGCGGGAGAGGGAGCGTTTGAACCCTCTCCCCAACCGCAGAGCCGGGCGCCGGAGGGCGCGAGACGACCTCCAGCCACCCTGAGGTTTGACCTGGGGGTGGCGGGCTTTGTGGGCCTGCCCGCCATCCGTTCAGCACCAGGTCCGAGAGGCGGTGTGCGTGTTCCCACGCGCGCCTCTGTGTCGAGTCCGTCTCCCCTCTAGGGGAGACAGTAGGGAGTGGTAGAAGTGCCTTTAGGGTAGGTCTTTCGTGTAGTGGCCTGCAGTTTCATACGGCGGGCCGAAACCTCGGCGGGGTCGCGATCGCATGCGAAAGTGATTCGCGCGGCCCCGTCGATAGTGGTTTTGTCGAGGAACACCGTGGTAGGTTTAGTCGGTATTCCGGGAGGTACTTCATCATTTCAACATCTTTCTTTTACCCCGGCGAGTCCGACATAACCCCTCCGCCCGCCCCCGCGGAGGGGTATGCGTCATGCATTCCCCCACGTAAAAAAAAAAAAAAATGCCTACAAAACTCCTGGCCATCACTAGCATTCAATGGTGTCACTGGGAATAGGTCACATCATAGGTACCTAATTAGTAATTACCTATGACACCATTGGTAGTGTTATAGGGAAAGAAAATTCCCCATGACACCACTGGTGGTGTCATTTGGTGGTGTCACGGGTAAAGAACGGAAATACCGCCTACTTGACAAACTATATCGTTTAAGTTTTGAATGCGAAGAAAGGAGGAAATATTCACTTATGCATTCGAGTCAATTCGTCAATTACAAACATCCAAACAACGAACACAATGGACATCTAGAGTCGGAACTATGGAGCACTGAAATAGCAGCGATAGCTCAGTGGGGAGACCAACAGACTGCAATGCAGAAGGTCTCGGGTTCGAACCGACGTCGAGCACCTCTGATTTTCGAAAGACTTTTCGAAATGATGTGCGTATTGATTGACAATTATCGTCTGCTCCGTGCCTCGGAGAGCACGTTAAGCCGTCGGACCCGGCTGCCATGAACATCTATGGCAGTCGTTATTGGGAGAGTGTCGACACAAAAGATCCCACTGGGTCGAAGTGTCGTCGGTCTGCACTGACTGGCCCCCACATAAGATAAGATAAGAAGATGGAGCACTAAATTCTCCCGTGAGTGATTCAAATTCGGTGTAGTGACAAGTCTATAATTTAGCCATAGTGAACCGCCGATTGTGCCGCCGCGCCGTAAATAGGCGTAGCATTTCTTATGTGGCTACATTATTTACAAGCCTTCAACAACAGCTGCTATCAAGTTGTGACGTAAGTATATAAGCACAAGCAACATATAAGTTTATAAGGAACCTAGAATCAAACGGAGCATCATACGTCTAGCCGCGCCGAACCCATCTCACGAACTGGCGACGCCGACGCGCCAAGTTACCATCTGTTTCTATAGTGGGACGCGTAAGGATTTCCGAGAATTGCCTCGTAAATGTTAGAATTTTGTTTACTTGTCGCTGATTGGTGTAAATGATTATTGTACACATTAGTGCTAGCGATACTTGTAATATAATAATAATAATAATAATAATATTTATTGTGTCAAATAATTTGTTACAAAAAGTTGTTTTCGGAACCTTATTTTAAGCAATTTATGCTTGTAGTAGAAAAATCCGCTCCTCCATATTTTACATTGCGTGATAATTAACACAATAATTTGAAATAATGAAATTAACTCTACACATTATTTTAAATTTACAATTCACAAAATTATACTTAAAAATTTGTGTTTGTACATATGGGTTTGTCTGTGTGTGCGTGTCGGCGTGTGTGAGTTTGTGAGTGTGTGCGTGTGCGTGTGTGTGTGTGCGTGTGCGTGCATGTGTGTGTGTGTGTCTATATGTACCTATACATATATATAGGTACATATAAGCTAATATATATATGTATATATACAAATATACCTACATGTACATGTAAATGTATATCATTCCGCGTGTTGTAGCAATGCTTCTATGTCCTCATACGTAAGTGGTTTTATCCACTTTACTAGTGCTTCTTTGCAATCATAATATTTTTTTGTGTGTATGTATATCTTTTTATTTATTCTATTATATAATTGAGCTGATCGTTTATTATATTGTATACATCCAAATTTGGTCTTTGTTGAAGGTATATCAGCTATATTATATTTCCTTCTTTTCGAATTTATACCCAAATTATAAGGCATGGACTTATACTTTTTCAACTGCAAACTTGCAACTTTCTGACAGAGAGTACATCACTAATCTGATAAAGGCTTACAGTAGAATAACTAAATTTTTTAAAATGCATAATCTTTAGGAGTGCGCGTTGTGCTCGTTCTAAATGTATGAATTTAGTCTTTGCTGTACCTCCCCAAACCGGAATACAGTATACGAGCACAGATTGTACTAGTGTAAGGTATATTTGTGTTAGTAGATTTCTAGGAGGAGTTTGATTATTAGCTTTAACTATTGGTGCTACATGTCTTAGGGTTTTGAACAACCAGCTTAGCTTCCTAATTCTGGCAGTAACTTGCTCCACGTGAGGGTACCAAGATAGTCTTTTATCTACTACTACACCCAAATATTTAATTTCGGTTACTTTACAGATACTCGGTCAGTTACAATTGTTGTCGTTATCACCCTTACATGTATGTATAACGATACTAAGATCATCAGTTGGTTCATTACGGTTGGAGATACTGAAGCATATAAAATTCGTTTTGGAGGTATTTAAAGTTAGGAGGTTGGCTTTTAGCCATTTAGCAACATGAGTCATACCTGCTTCAGCATAATGCTTGACATCAGGCCAAGAGCTCCCATAGAAGGCAACGGCTGTATCATCGGCGTATGAATAAACTTTAGCATTAGGTATCTTCATATCACAAAGGTCGTTTATATATATTAAAAACAGCGTTGGACCTAATACGCTTCCCTGAGGAACGCCGTAGAATACAGCCGCGTCATCACTGATATGCTGGCCAACTTGCACTCTTTGCTTCCTGTTTGAAAGGTAGTCCTTCAAAAGGTTAAGAGCTACCTCTCTAACGCCTATTTTCCAGTTTGTTTACAAGGATAGAGGTAGAGATGGTATCAAACGCCTTTTTGAGGTCTAAAAAGACAGTGAGGCATTTTTCTCCATTATCGAGATGTTTGATTATTAAAGAGGATAGAGCACTAACAGCATCCTCCGTGGAAATTCTTCTTCTGAAGCCGTATTGTGTGTCAGATAATATATTAAATTTATTCAAATAATTTAAAAGTCTAATGTTTATTAATTTTTTAATAATTTTTGATATAGAAGTTAAAACTGATATTGGTCTATAATTACTGATATCGTCTCTATCTCCACCCTTGTGCACTGGCGTGATAATGGCTTCTTTTAACGGGGCCGGGAAAATTCCTTTCCTAAAGCAAAGATTTGCAAGGTGTGTTATGATGGGGACAACTGCTATGATGGTATATTTTAAAAACTTTGTAGAGATGTTATCCCAACCAGAAGCGCTGTTGGACTTGAGATTCATTAGAGTTCTATGTACTTCATCACACTCGGTTTCGAGAAGTACAAAAGAATTAACTTGGGTTGAATTTGTTGAGCTAGCTCATAGCCTATATTAGCAAAATAAGTATTGATGAAGTTTACGGATTCAGAGGGGGATGACTTTAGATTTAGCAGTTCTGTATTTTGATTATTTGTTTTATTTAAGTATGTTATAGATTTGATATTTTTCCAGAGTAACTTTGAATTTTTGATTGAATTTGCTAGCAGTTCTTTTTCATAATTCCTTTTTAATTTTTTTAACAAATTGTTACAGTAATTCCTATATCGTGTGTAAGTTATTTTTAGTATTATATTATCCGAGTCATGACGAAGCTTTCTTTGAAGTTTATTGCGATTCTGTATGCAGCGCAAAATTCCTGTAGTGATCCATGGTTTGATAATGCGTTTGCTACTAGGAATATTTATTGTCATGGTGTTAGAGTTAATAGTGTCGGTAAGAAACTGCAATAAGAGTTTACATAAGTAATCCGTTTCATTACAAAATAGCAAATCACTTATTTTCTTTTCTTGTAAATGTTTTAGAGCCTGTTCGTAGTTAAGTAAAGTAGAAGTTTTAGGTATAACTTGTGTGTATTTTTGCTCAGACAATACTAAAAGTGTTGTGAAATGATCTGTGATGGTAGAATGTAGGATAGCAATGGTAGCGGAAATCTTTTTACTATTTATTTTCAGCATGAAGTGATCGAGGCAGGTTTTATCTCTAGTCGGTAACAAATGCCCAGGCAGGATACCATGAAGGGACAGCATATTGAGGTAGTTTGTTCTATTTTTATGTTCGTGAGACTGCTCGGTCGACTTCGTTATAATATTAATATTTATGTCACCCGTGATAACAATACTTTTGTTTGATGATATAGTGTCTAAATGGGGTACTGAGTGAGTTTATAAAATTGTCAGTGTTAGTGTTTGATGGAGATCAAACTTATAAGAACAATCAATGGGATATAAGGCTTAAAAATTGAAAATATATTCTCAGTTAAATTAGGCTACGCGTTTCAATATAACCCTAACGGTTACCAGCTACGGACCTGGCTTATGCCTGCCGGCTGATAATGCTTTAAAAAGTGTTATTGACAAAATCTAAATTTTTAGATATCGCTACTACACTAACTGCTACTTTCAACACTATCAAGTAAAAGTTATCCGTAAGATAAATCGCATGCTGTCTCATTCTTGTAAGTTTAAAGAAGAGAGATGGCGAGACTTTTATCTTATAGATAAATGGTATTTGTAGGTTGTGGAATAGACCATAAAAGTCCTGCCATCTCTCTTGTTTAACCTAACACGAGTGAGACAGCATGCGATTTATCGTTTGGATAACTTTTACTTGTTAGTTGTGGGACTGGCTATATAGATCTTAAACGGCTCGATGCTAACTCGCACACGTATATTAGTGAAGCGACCGGCTCGCAGGTCAAGGCAGTAGTGAGTGACGTATTTGTTTTATGTGACGCATACCTGTCGGACCCACTTACCTCTTGTAACTCAGGTAATATTTAATAATATTAGTTGTACAAAATGTGTTGTTGACAACGAGCAGGAGCGTAATATAAAGCAAATATATGGGGCTATAGGAATACTGACCAAATAAATGCATAGGCATTGTAAGTTATGTAGTGATAATTTTATTTAATGCGGAATAACAATTATTTTAATTTACATTGTGAAAATGAATTTTGTAAAAATGCTGAACACTTAGTTAATTGATTTTTTTTACTATGATATAATTATAATATTACAAACATCTGCAGCGCGTACATTTTCTTATAAATACCGTAAAAAACGTTCAGTAGTAGGTTCGAACTACGAGAGTACGAGAACGAGAATATTATGTACTGGCGAGACAGACATTTTTACAATGGGTTAATCATAGTAGGCTTTGCTCGGGTTTTCATTATGAGCAAATGTCGTTAGCGCGAAGAAACTTTAAAGCTGCCCCTAAATATGTACAAAATAATCAGGACAAAATTAAAATGGACATATTGGCTCGACATGAATCTTCTAAAAATTTTGTAAAGTTTTGGATAGAAGTAAAGAAACATAACAAAAACAATACTACCCAAATTAGTGTCGATGGGGAGACGCTACGCTGATGAGGTACTGGTACTGTAATCAGTTAAACAATGTCAGATGGTGCAGTGCTATGTCCAATGATTACAAACTATCTTGTGGTGTTAGACAGGGAGGGCTGACCTCTCCTGACCTGTTTAATCTTTATGTAAATGATTTGATCGAGAAGTTGAGCAGAGTACCGGTGGGGCTTCGGTTAGGTGACCGATATGTCAATAACTTGAGCTATGCCGATGATACGGTTTTACTGAGCCCCTCGATCAAAGGTTTAAGGAAATTAATATCTATCTGTGAACGGTATGCTAAAAAGCACGACTTAGTCTATAATTACAAGAAAACAGAAATTAAGATATTCAGGTCTGGAAGAGGGCCTCAGAATGTTCCTTCAGTGTAGATAGAGGGACAAAGTGTAAGACGAAGTGTAAAGGTTGTAGAGAGGTTCAAGTATCTTGGCCACATATTGACAACAGACTTGAAGGATGACGCCGATATAGATCGCCAACGTTGGGCACTCTCGGTGGTAGGAAATATGATGGCTAGGAGATTTTTTAAAGCCAGTATAGATACTAAATTACATCTGTTCAGAATATATTGCCAAAATTTCTACACGTGTCTTCTTCATCTTTGGACTGAGTAAGGTACATGCGCCGATGATGGCCCGCTTAATATTTTAAAGCATTTAAAAACATTCGGTTAAGGTAAATAATTAAAAACCATTGATAAAAGTGTAATGTATTTATTCGAGAACCAAAATAATATATAAAATATACGCCTCTTCTAGCATTATACATAAAAACTAACTACTTTAAAAAACTTTGCAAGTGGGCCATCTTAAGAAGTGGGTCTCTCATGAAGGCCCGTAAAATAACAAATAAAATATCTGGTTTAGTGATGTATGAAAACGATTATTTTCTTGTATTTATCATTAAATACAGTATTATATAAACTCCATAAAAAAAAAGTTGAAAACTAACTCAAAAATTGGCGTCGGGCCATCTTAAATCTATTAAAACATAAAATTGCTATAAAAGAAACAAAATCCTCTATATTATCAAAAATCACAATTCTAGAGATTAAGTGAAAGAATTTGTAACAAACTAAAAATAAATCAGTTCTTTTTTCTGCCATATCTTTCTTTACAATCTTATAGGTGGGCTTTCTTAGGGATACTGAAAAATAACATTAATTTTCTTATTTCGATTAGCAACTAAATCAGTCTTCTGCATTAATTATTTGTACGCATTTTTACACTAGTATTAAACATATATATTCTTATGAAATAATAACTATAAAGGTCAACAATCAACATTATAAAATTATTAATTTACTTAATCAAACTTCGTTTTATTGATGAGATCTTTAATTGCAATCTGGGCACATAAATAGTTCCCGGTCCTTTTTAGTTAAGCCAACGCAGTCCTCATGGTACCATTTAAGACATTCTTTACATTGACGCATGTCAGCAACTGTATCCAACTTGCACCCATGACAATACCAACTGTGGTCTATAGAATTTACTTTCTTCTTTTCTACATCTGTCTGTCGATTTTTCTTTGTTATATTTTTAACTATTTTTTCTTTCTTACTTTTATTTATGCTGTCTGGTTGTCTTTCATTCTTATTTGGTTTCTTGTTTGTTGTGTTTTTTATGATAACCTTCGATTTATTTTTATTCTTGTTAATTTTTAAATGATCAGTGTTATCTCGTATTTCTTCAGTTTTCGTACTTGTATTTGTTTTTTTGGTATTTTTCGTTAGTTTGTCCTTAGCAGCATCAAACAAATCTTTGGTAATTTTTTGGCCTATGTAATTTATAGCTTTTCGTCTCGGTTTATCCTTAATAACTGCAAAATTTGGTGTGGGGATTTGTTTATGAAAAGGCGATTTTTCAATGTCTTTTTTTAAATTCGATAGCGGCACATTATCTTCAAAATCGTCAGATTGAACATGACTTTGCTGTGAGATTAGTGAAAGTTTTCTGGAGTCCGGATCTAAGTTTTCTTCATCTGATTCCGAAGATGACGTATAAATATTTAAAAAATTGGTGGGATATATATTTCTTAAACAAATAGCAAAGTCTTTATCGGATAATTCAGGTGTAGAAGAATTAAAGCGCTGGCGATTGACGCCAGAGGTACTTGGAACCGGTGAACAAATATCATTTCTGTCCGAAAGAGGCAGCTTCTGTAGTTGTCTTTGGTTTTCCACATATTCTTCATTGGAACATTCAGAAGAGGAACTATACTCAACTAATTTAACTAAAGTTGGATATTCAAGATTTTCTGCTGTTTCGGTTTGGCTTAAAATTGATGGCGAACAATTTCTACTGTCTTCTTCGTAATTGTGTCTCCTTGGACTTGTTATGTCTGGAGTTGAATTTGACATTCTGGAGACACATGGAACATGCGGATCGGGCAGTTGCGTAAGTACTGAGGGCGCATATGCTTCATCAGGAATTACACTCGGATCATAAGGATAAAGACCGGTCGCTCTGAACCCACTAATTATGTTTTCTTTGGTCATACACTTAGACCAAACTTTTGTAAAAATCTTAGTAAATCGCGATTTTGTTAGTTTACGATCTGGGTGTTGATAAGAATACAGTAAGACTTCTTCATCCCAGAAATGTTCGTACGATTTATTGACGGATTTGTCGAGTGGCTGAAGCTCATGAGTCGTATTAGACGGTAAACAATATAGCAATATGTCATAGCCATCAGCTGCATCAACGATTCTGGCATCTAAATGAGAAGAAGCGCCGTCAAAAATCAATAAGCATTTTCCTGGACATTTATTCTGGCCCAGGTGGTGTATGAAATCCACAAACAGCTCAGTTGTCATACTGCCCTTTGGGGCCATCTTGACTAAGCTACCAGGCGGTAAGTTGTCACAAAATTCAGGCCTCAATCTCTTTCCTTTAAATAATATCATAGGAGGCACAGTATTGCCAGTTGCACTCACACACATAGCGATGGTAACATTCTCGGCATGTTCTTGACTGACAAAATGCACCCTTTTAGCCCCCTTAGCTGCAAACACCTTCTGTTGGTGGTGGAGTGTTAACCTACATCCCTTTTCATCCATGTTATAGAGTCGTTCTGGATGAGCAGAAATATTTAATTCATCATATATTACCTTTAGGGCTTCAAAATGTTTTTGTACGATGGGTTTATTGAGCTTTTGTGCCCTCGCTGGGTTTAAAATTTGAGCTCTTCGAAGAGATATGGCTGGATTACGTTTGATGTAATTTCTAAGCCATTTTTTTCCCGCAATACTCTTACTATCATTAAAAGGATTTGGTATACTATTGGCTTTGCAAAATTCATAAGCCTGTTTGCGTACAATTTTAGGTGTTAATGGCATACCTATTTGTGCAAGCCTCATTATCCTTTTACATAAATCACTTTCCTGCAATTTAGTTAGTACCGGCAGGCGACCAGTTATCTTTTGCGTCGATCCTGACTTGAGGTGGTTCCTCAAAGTGCGCCTTGGTACACTATATTTGATCGATGCTTGTCGTTGTGACATCTTTTGGCTCTTAATTGCTGCGAGAGCTGCCTGTAGTTGTGATTCAGTCCAATGTCCTCGTTTTTTTTTGTCTGGTGCCTCCATTTTGATGTCAAATACCTACGTTAACCAACATACCAAAATAAATAAGAATGACACAAAAATCTTATATATTAAAACAGTCAATAATACATAAAAGTGTAACAGTGTTGATGTATTTTATCGCCAAAACAATTCAATGAGTGTTTTAATGTTGAGAAATATATAATTCAATAGTCGTAAGAAGGCCCGGGCCATGTTAAGCTATTATGTAGTGGGCTATGATAGGATAATTATCTAAGTTCGGTGAAAACTAGTTAAATACAAAGAACATGTATAAAGTAATAAAACTTACCCGTAAATCAATGTAACATAAGTTTATTAAGAACTCTCACTATTAAAAACAAACGTATTTGCTCGAAATTCAACTATATTTTAAAAAGATTACTCGTTTGAGGTTATAACACTGCTGCAGTCTTGTCGGGATACTTTACGAGTGTGCCTCTTTTAAAAATGGCGTCGCGCTTACAATAAAAAACACGTGCACTTTTTTCTATGGTCAATGTTACATATACCCGCCAAATTTGAAATGTTTTGGATGAGGTTATCTGTCATTTTTAAAAAGTGGGCTATCTTGGGAAACGGGCCATCTTCGGGCACACTACCTTATACATACAATGAAGTCCTTGGATGGCATTCGAGTGCAATATAATAACATCTTTAGACACCTTATGGGTTAAAACGCTACTGTAGTGCCACTGGAATGTTCATTGAGGCAAGACTTTCAATTCCATACAACGGAGCCGAATTGCATCTTTCATGGCCTGAGTTGGCACGTGTAGAAACAAAATAATTGAAGAGTTTGCGGCCAGATTATATATCACTTCGATGTTTAAAAGATGGCTAGAAATAGCTGTGTAAAGATATTATTATTATTATATATTATTATGTAATTATTTGCTTTAACTATTTTTTGTTGTTGTTTAATATAAGTATAATTCTAATGCCTAACATTAGAATTATACTTATATTAAACTTTAAATTCTATTATTTAATTAATGTAATATATTTTCTAAGTTGGGTTATTAATACAAAATATTAAATTGTCATGTAATATTATATTAATATTGTAATTTTGTTTCTATTTATTTGTTATTTGTTGCAAATATAATTTAGATTTGTGTATGGACCATGTCTGACAATAAAGATTATTATTATTATAAGTATTTGGTCTCGTAACATTTAAAGAAACTGCTGCTATCAAAAAAGGAAAATATTAGAATATATGTATAGTAGTAGTAGAGCCTCGCTGATTTCAGCATGAATGGGACGGCTCGACCGGGGAAGGACTACCCTCTAACAGAATATCGACGTGAAATAGCACTATCCCTACTGTTGTGTTTCGTTCGGTGAGTGAGAGTACCGGAGGCCCAAACACCCTCTTTCCCCCTTCCCGCTCCTTCACCTTCCCACTTCCTTCCCTAAAGGGTCGGCAACGCGGAAGTGAAAAGCCTCTGGTGTTACAGGCGTCCATAGGCTACGGTGACCACTTACCATTAGGTGGGCCGTATGCTTGTTTGCCACCTCAGTAGTATAATAAAAAAATGAAAAATAAAGATACTTGAGAATTCACTTTGTTATAAGTGATATCTCACGAATAAAATCTTAATGGTACATTTTAGCACAACACATTATTTTCTAGTATATGAATTAGATTTTTAGTTTTATTTATTATTTTATGGTACGGGAGTGCGCGAGTTGTATTATAACGTCACGCATCATGCGCCAGGCAGGCGAAATGCGGCGCCGCGTACTCATTTGTAAAATTCCATATCTCAGAAACTAATCGATATATTGAAATAATTTTTAACACTGCTTTCTCTGTTGTCATGAAAATGTGCAATTATGTAATTATCGAAGATACAATATTTTTTTTTATTGAAGTTCTCCGGTACCTACTTACTTCTATTTTCTAGTTTATTGGCAGTTCTTATACTCTCTGTGCTTCGGAAAATGAGGGACAAGACCCCACTCAGAAGCCTTGGTTTAATACTAACAATCGTATGAAGCCCATGAAAACTTACCATTCTGCATATTATATACCTACTCAGTAACATTCTAACAACTGTTCTTACTGGTCTCTTAATATCAGTTTGCTGTGAAATATGGAAGCAATTCAATTCGGAATTAAGTATGTAGACTAACTAGAAATTTTATTTGTTTCTGTTTCATGGGTAATTTTACTAGTAGGTACGTCAGGATAATCCCGGCCCTTTGGAAGGCTTACACTGGGACATGGGTCCAACGTGCGGAGACCCTTGGAGAGTTTGGAGAGGTTCAATGTTGAATTAAGTATACTAATTACATTCTAATAAATTTAATTAAAGTACCTAATTTTACATACATTTTAACAATATAATAATATGATTAAAGACTACATAGATAGAGTCATAACAATAATATATTCCTTATTTTAAATACAGACTTAATATTAAACAATTTCTACATACTAATATAGCTAAAAGCTAATTTTCAAATTATACCCAACTAGGATTTGTAAAGTAGGTATCTTGTCGTTTATTGTCATCTCTTATTAATATAAACACTACTTAGAACTATAGAAATGTTATTTAGCTACTTATGTTTTGTCGATATTGTTAATGTGCCTTATAACAATGACGAAATAATATCTTTACTAAAAGTAATGAAATAATAAGTCAATATAAACATTAAAAAATTGTCTGGACACCAGCATCCGAAGGTCTACTTAGGAAATAAAGTATATACAGAGGTATTTTATCGGTATTAGCTTTTTATGTCAAAATAAAGTAAATAGGTAGGTAAGTACATGGTAGATCGTGGTAAATTAACATCTAAATATGTTAATGTCAAAACATCTTTTTTTTTAATGATTACTAGGAATTTAGAGTACAAATTATTAGTTTTCTTGTCAACTCCTCCAGTTAAGCTGGTATGATTGTGTTAGGAGTGGGTTTACGTTGGTAGCACAATGGGTGGAATTCGAACTCGCGAGCTCTCGATCACAAGTCAAAATGCCTTATTAATTAGGCTAACGCAGCTTGTCAATCAAAAAGCTCATTTAAAAACATTCTTCAACATTCTAAACGCTGCTATTGCAGCGTTTAGAATGTTATTCTGGAAGTGAAGTGTTACTAATAAGTGACACTTTACTTCCAAAATAAAGAAAATATTTAAAGCTATTGTAGAATACTTTAGCATAAAAAGTTTATTTAAATTTTTAACCCTTTATGCAACGCCCTACTACAGAGCGAAAACAGCGCTTCAAGCAGTAAGTTCCAGAGGACGCCTCAGTGTATTGTAGTAATAACTGAGGCGCTCACACTCCCCAGGCGTCTTGAAAAATAAATACATATTTTAATTCTAATGGTTACCATAGTCTTAACCTTTCCGTGGCTGATGCAGCTAATACGTCAAACAAAGCAGTTTTATTACACGTCCTTTAGCGCTTGTTTGTGTTTCTTTGCCAATTTTCTAGATGACCTCTCTAAATAATACGGGCACACAGGCGGCCTGCAACAGACCTTAAATGCAGCAGAGGGTCACTCCGGTGGGTGTCTAATGGTGCCGAGGCTGCATCAGTATTGTCACCATCGGTTTGCGAAAGTGGAAATTAGAACGTGGTTTCCTATAGTCTTGCCCTTGAAAACTACATTGATCTCCATGAGCCGAGATCTAGCGGCCTTTAGCCGGTCCACCAAAACAAGCCAAAAGAAAAATTAAGAGCCCTGCGGGCAGTGCAGGCACACTTGGGATTTCATCTCGTATAGCCAAGCCAAAGACAGTTCCATGAGCGACTGAGAGGCATTCTGGACCGCACTGTCGCCACTTACTTTCAACTTGGTACAAGCTACCCTGCGAGTTGTCTACTTTTCAACAACTCTTTAGATACATTGTTTTTATCACAAGCTGCAGGTAATTCTCCAAGATTACGTTACTGCCATGACGAGTTATAGACTGCCTTGTTGTGTTTATTATAATAATAACCCCTTTGAGCGGGTTATTATTATCATGTTTCTCACTAGTTTCAGGGAGCTTATCTAACATTTTGGGTTCGAAAAACACCCGGCGCTTTAGGAATCTTACACGAAGATGAACGTAAGGCAGCCCGCCAAAAGTTTTAATCTAAAGTGAGATGGGACTACCCAGGCGCTGGCCGTGACAGGTGTAGGACTATCGTTGAATATGAAACTTAATAAATCTATACTACGGCGTTGGTGGTCGTTAAAATAACAACATCGGATACAAAAGGGACTTAGCCAGGATACTGTCTTAGTATATAATCGGAATGGCACACAGTGGCTCGCCAACACACTAGACGGACCTTCTGAATAGCCGCTACCGCAGCAAAGGGCAACACCGATACAAGCGCCAAGGAGTGTCGATTTTAGTTTTGGCTTACGGGTTTATTGAAAACGGAGACCAGGAGTGGATTTCACCGCAATTACGATCTTAAAAATGAAACTTCCACCGCCGAGTATAAAATAGCTCTGGTGACATTGTTCTAGAGAGCCTATACACTGACCGATATTTTGGGACTACAGTATCGTAAATAACGTTTCACTTGCCACTTTTTTATATAGGTACCTACTGAGATACATTTTTGTTGTTGTTTTATTCCACAAGGTGAAGATGATGTTTAAAAAGTGATTTAGGTACTGTAATCTCTCGATATTGCGTTAGTGTCGTGTTAGGGTAACGAGTTTCCCATAGGAGAGACGTAGGATTAATATCATTTTGATACCTATTGCTACTATTAGGAGCCTGTAGCCATGCTGCACGTTCCAGGTTTGCACGAACAAGTGGCATACATAAGTACCGAGCAAGTGGAGCAACATATTTGGATCAAGGTCCACTTGCGTCGAGGCGGCACGTCTTTTTACCAATCTTAATAAAGTAAGATTAAATATAAGTAAATGTAAATTCATAAATCTGCTGTTAATTTATATATATAGATTATAAATCCAGGATAAAGATGTAAAGCTATAATAATTAACACTTTACGCCTAAATAAAATAGGACTTAAATATCACAGTCAACTTAAAAATCTCTCAATAATAACACTTGCCAGTATTAGATATACTATATTATTTGTACGTAGGATGTTATCTATCACTAAAAGAAAGCTAAACTATCTACATATATCAATAAAATAAATCTAAACTAAGCACTAGCATTATAATTATGCTAGGTTTTAATGCATGCCATACGAGCGAAGCTTTGGACAAAACCTAGTTTAAAATTAATTAAGTTTCAAATATATAAGAAAATGTATGAGCTGCTACTTATTATAAACCCTTTAAATGGAAATTAAGAGGTTTATAACAGCAAAAAATTAAAAGCTACCACTATCCATTTATGTTCACAATAAAATAAATTGTATATGCTAATTTTAATTTTTCTTGTAAAATACCAAGGTAATTATTTATGAATAATTTTTAGTAGCATTATATCAGGGCTTCTAAAGTTACAATGTTGTTCTTCTTCAGGAATCTCTTCCACACTAAAATGTTCATTTAGTTTAGTAAGAAATAACGCTATGCTTTCTTTTTGGCTTTGTCGTATTTCTTGAGTTAAATATATAACTGGCTTCGTTGTGTATTCTAAACTTATTCTGTTTAAAGTAGATAATAGTGGGTTGATGTCCTGAAATAAAATGTGTATAACTTCATATACATATGTTTCACAAATTGTTAAATAATACTGATAATAGTAAACGGCGGTGTTATATTACATCTGCATTGGAAATTCCATCAGCTACAAGAACCATGTCAAACTCTCCAATAGTAGCAAGGCGGTCACCCCAATTTAAAATATCAGCAGTTGCATATCCGCCCATACTGCTAATAGCTGCCTGATTTTCCAAAATGTTTGATTGCAACAACGGCAAAGTTTCAGGCAAATCTGTTAGGGTCACCTGAGCACTAAAAACAAAATTCGGTATTATTTTTGCATATTATACCTACGCCTTCGCCTACCTTTCCCCGCGCCATTTAATTTTCTATAACTACCGCACGCACGGTTCCATATTCTTCCGCACCAACTAAATCTCTAGATACTCTCTAATAAAAAGAGAGATAGAACTGGTTCTGAGCAAAGGTTAAATGGAAAGTTTCTTTTCTACAAAAAATAATGGGTAAATTTATGAAGATGGTTGGATTGAAGTTAAACTAGTATATACGAATTTTATCACGATTTATTATAAGGAACACAATGTTTAAATATTTTAAAAGCGATTTAATTTTATCCTCCTATCAATGTTTCGTTTGCTTTCAGCAGCAATGGTCATGGTAGACTTATGGTGGTGGTTTTCTCAATGGCATGAAGCATAGTTATTTCAAAGTAACCGAATATAATAAATATGTGTTTTGGTGTTCCTATTTACACAGATTTCATAATGCTTTGAGCTCAAAGGATTATGAAATCTTACTATTTTGCATAAATTATTGGATCGCAAGCTTTTAGTAATTGGACTATACTACTAGCTTAGGATCATAATAATGATTCATGTCTTTTCTCTTAGAATATACATAAGCATATATATTTAAAGGGAGTTTTTGTCACCATTTACCTACTAGCTAGAGCTAGTAGTTATTCATCATATCATCAACATTGACTATAATTAAATTCTAAAATATTCCTTGTTATAAATATATTGCTAAAATTTATTTATATTTATATTAAGTAGGTACTTATAATACACAAATTTAATAATAAATTAATAAAAGGGATTTAAAAAAATAGTTTTAATTTTTGGTACTGTTCAATTTTAGATAACAAATAATTGTTATAACATTACTTTTTTTAATAATTTGATCTTATAGTTTCTAAGGCTGTATTGGGGATCTCTTCAGAAAACAAACAGTGGAATGGTGTTATGATTGGAGATAAGAGATTATTCATTAATCATATTGCACATTATTTTTTCTTTTTTCTTCATCAACCCTCAAGAACTCTGTTGACACATATGCTAATACATCTTAGTATGGCAAGCTATTTTAGTTGGACTGCAAATGAATATGTCAGAAACAAACTTAGTTGGTAACAGGTTCATACATAAGGAAGGTGAATATGTTAATGAATATCACTATTGCATCTAATAGTTTCTTGCCAGGCAAGAGCAAAAGTGTGGTTTGCACTAAAAATCCTAGAAGAGCTACTGGCCTATGGAAAATCTTATGAAGGGTAAGCTTTCTATGTCCCATACAAGAAGGCTCATAGATGTGTACATTTATTCTATTATCACATATGGTTCTCAAATATGGTTATTGATAAAACAAGAGCGAGCCATGCTGGAAAATTACCAGAGAGCTACAGAATGTAGTATTCTTGGTATCCAACTTATAGACTAGTTTGCCTTGTTAGGAACAATGGATTGCTGTTCCTGAAAAGGAAACAGGTTTATCAAGTGACAAGTGATGTGATGACAAACTGTAAACTGAAAAGCTGTAAAGCTAAAATAGAAAGGCTGGAGATATCTTTTGTATATCAAGCAATCAATGGCCCAAACTAACAACAAAATGCCTTAACTTTCAGGCCTCAATATGGCAAGCAAGATTGTAGCAGTTCTAGATGGAGGTAATGGGTTGAGGTGGCCTTCTTTAATGAATTTGGTCCTTAGCAGCTAGATAGATAGGGTGGGGAGGCCTTTACTTTGCAGTTGGGATTTAATGGGATCATACTAAAAATAAATTAATAAAACATAGCTTCAGGGCGAACTTATATCAATTAAGTACAAACTATAAAGCCATTGATCATTGTTTATATTTACTAAATGCTGACAAATGTATTCCAGTGATTAGAACCCCTAATAAAATATGATGTAAAGCAATTTGAAGTAGGTATTATAGACTCATGTACTTATAACAAACCCCAAGATAGCTGCAGTCAAGCCAACAAGTCCTACACCTGCGCCCAATTCCAACACTTTAACTCCGCTAAGAAAATCAGACTTGCGTTCACACATTAGTTCAAGATATTTGGCCAGGACTAAAGACGCATCCCAGACAATTAAATTCACATCACTATCTACTCTTTGGTTTATTTTTAATGTTTTCAAACATATTTCAATGTCAATTACTCTAGGAAAAGGACTACATAATAATAATTGAGAACTTGACGAAATTGATGATTTATTGGTGAAACGTACATACGACATTTTATATATATATTTTTATATTGATTTTATGTACTATAAGTTAGTTTATTTTCAGAAAATAGTTTAATTCACAATTATAAGCTAATAAATAAATTTGTTTACTTCAAAACAAACACACCCAACGATAACCTCAGTAGCCTATATAAAAAGTACTTTCATACTCTGTGCTCAGTAGCAGTAGCAAGCAGTAGTACCGATTAGGCATGAACATTTCACTTTTAACAGTGAAAAATCATATGAAATGATTTTTCATCATTCACATTTGCTACTTCGCTTCACTTAGCCCGCTAAAAATCACTCACAGTATGAAATCACAAATTGCCAAAGTGGTTATCTATACTTGAGGAATACAGTTGAATCGAGTAAGCGCAACGCCTAGCGAACGATTACAGTGCATGGTAGAAAGAGACAAACATTATTTCGTCTACTAACGTGTAGACATAGAAATTATTGCTACACTTCATTCATTTTCATTCAATTAAATGACGAATTGTTTTCACAGTGATTTCGCAGGTGAAATTTCACAGTCAATAATTTTTCATTCTGAGTCGCAGTAACTTCACGTTTACTACAATTTTCTTCAGTATGAAATATTAATTATAGCATAAGACTACCTAATGAATTAAATATTATGAAAGCTTGTTTTACTTTCGTACCTTACAGTGCAATGCTCGTTTCTCTTAAGTAGTAGTTCCAAATCAATGCACTCATTGTTCTAATTTAAATAATATTTAAAGAATAATTATTACTACCTAACTTATATACACTTAATAAAATTTTAAACTAACATAAAGATTTATTTACACTAATAATAATCTCTTTTACGTACGAGTAACTAACAGTAATTCTAACTTCAATTAGAAAACCTAACGAACGTCGTGTTCAAGTACAACGTACAACACGTACTGTGAAATTTTATTTCTTATAGAATGATAATGTAAACAAACACTGCGAAATTGCGACCTGCTACTTTATACTGCAGAGAAAAGCGAGCCTTATAATGTTATGAGAGTAAGGACTATATTTGTATGTACTCTTGAACTAATCAAGGTCATAGTGCATCAATACTTCACCACGCGAGGCGATGCGATGAGCCGGTAATAGATACGAATTAACAAAATAATGTTTGTCTCTTTCTACCATGCACTGTAATCGTTCGCTAGGCGTCGCGCTTACTCGATGCAACTGTATTCCTCAAGTATAGGTAACCACTTTGGCAATTTGTGACTTCATACTGTGAGTGATTTTTAGCGGGCGTAGTGAAGCGAAGTAGCAAATGTGAATGATGAAAAATCATTTTATATGATTTTTCACTGTTAAAAGTGAAATGTTCCATGCCTACAGTGCACCGAGCATTGCCGAATAAGCACGAAGCTTTACGAAGTTGCCTAAAAGGGATGTCCAATACGCGTGCGCGAGGGTGTTGTTTAATCGAGTTTTATTCAAATCGATTGAAATTAAGTCATGAAAATATATTTATTTTTAATTTTATAAGGAAGTTTTAAATTTTGTCAAACAGTCGTTACTCAAGTAGCTGTTAATAGATAACTGATATTTAAGTAAATCATGTCTTTCAACCGAGAAAATTACATATTATTTTTTTTATTTACGTCGAGATCTCGTTTATTAACAATAAAATTCACTATATTTGTAAATCTATTTCGTTTAATATCTTATATAAACAAAAATCAATAAATTCTAAACAAAACTAATTGATTGTTATATTTGATTGAATAAAGGGTCAAGTGTGTTTACGTAAGGTCCATCTCTAGCTTAGACCACCGCCCTCCGCACGTCGCCTCATACCACCATTTGGTTACTAAAAAGAGCTATTGCGCAGCCTTCTGCACGAACTTCAGACTCGCCAAGATACGTCGGCCGTATTGTAGGTACAAATAAAATAAAAAAGTCATTGCATAATAGGCACTGATGACACAATATTATGCGCAGAGAAAGTGATCGACCTCAGCGTTGTTGACTGGCTAGGCTATTTGTGTTGTTTTGTTTGTTTTTGTTTTGATATTATTAGTGAGTCCATCTAATAGTGGAGAATTATTACTTAAGTGTAACATAATAAAATTATACAACATAAAGCAGTTATGTGAAATATAAATTTATGTGAAATGCGAAACAGCGTCCACGTGTGAGTTGTTAAAATAAACTATATAATATACCAACTGTATTTAAATAATAACAATGTAGAACAAAAAAAAAATAAAAAAAAATAAAATAAAAATGTTGAAAACATTATGTGAAAATAATATATAGATTGGATTAAATAATTGATAAGTTACATTTGACAGACTCATGGGTGTATTACAAAAAAAAAACTATATAAAATTCCGTGTCCTATGACTTTAAACCACTATTCTCCAGGCAAATACAGTTAAAGCTTAGTGTTTAATTTGTAAACGACAAAATAAGTTTGAAATTGATTATTAACATGTTCAAAAGTACGCAAATCTATCTATTTTACTTAAATTTAGGCATTATCAGGCAAAATAAAGATGACATTTGAAGTGTCCCACGCAGGTTTTGAAAAGTTACGAACGTAAAATATCAGTGTTATCTACCTTTTGTTCAACAACGCTATGTAATTTAGTAGGGTTATACGATGACAATTGCATAATAAACTTAATTCATAAGGTATTATAGTAAAAATATTTTTACCTCTGCATAAGCTCACCGAGGATAACATAACCTTCTGCTGGAATGAGAGCTGTGACGTCGCATTTTAGAAGTTTAAGGACCATCTGTGTAATGCACCGATTCTAGGCGATAGGATTCTGATTCTATCGACAGGTTATTCTGGCAGTCCTTCTAAGGGAAAAACACGTCTTACCTTGCCCCTTGAACTTTGGCATTGGTAGGCTGTTCATAGCATCTACGCATCCAAACTGCTCTTTCACAGGTGCCCAATATTGTATCCTTGCTCTTTGTCGCTTGGGCTTAGAGCGCATACCGATGTAATGTTGGTATCCTTCGCCAGAGTGCGTGCAATCTTCCATGAAGCATCGTTGTGCAACCCTTCTATAACTATACATCAATTTTCCTGATCAGAATTCCATGGTAGGCAATCCGGTATAATTGTTTCCGACCTCAGACGAAGTACTACTTTCTTCAGGCAGTACACTTTTCCCGATGATGCGCTCTCCATGAATACTTCTTGTGAGCCACACTTCAATACTCCTTGACTAACGTCGATCTCACAGTGATGCTTCCGCAAGAAGTCTAAAACCAGAATGCAATCGTCCACTATGTTAGCCACGCTGACGTTGTAGCGGTAATTTTGATTACCTAGTTTCGTGTCCACCGCCTTCTCACCTCGGACGGTTTTGTGCTGACCGGTAGCTGTTATAAGATGTACGCATTCATGGTACCCGTAGTGGTGCCCAAGAAACCGTCTTGCTAGTTGGAAACTAACGACCATCCGAGAAGCTCTAGTGTCCAATGTCAACTTGCACGGCGTTCTTTTAATTTCGCCTTCGATGATCAGGCTGTTCCCATCACACGAATGTGAGATCGAGATCCTTGGGTCTCTCCTATCACCAGCCAGCACCCGCCCCGTAGCCCTGGCGTCTAATCGTTACCCTGTTGTTGTTGCCCGGCAGGCACATCAGGTGTTTCTGCTACAGGCGACAGGTTTTTTACTGCGTGGATTCCTTCACTACGGGCTGCTCAACCTGATGTGGCCTCTCTCGCCGCAGCTATAGCACCAAAATGAAGTCAACACTTTGCTGATACGGTGAGCTCGATCGTCCCGTCGCACTACTTCCATCTCCAGAGAGTGGGCTAAGGCGTCCTTTAGGCTTTTAAAATGTCCAAGTCTCACTGCGACCCTAACCTCCAGGTCTTGGATCCTGTCGGTGAATGCTTGAACGAGGTTCCCGTCGATGAGCGCAGGTAAGAACTGGTACGCCTTTCGAACCAGCTTCTCCACCTTCAGGGCCCACTGCTGCAGGGTTTCACGTAACACGTTGCGATCACTCTTTCAGCTGGGCACGAAACACGTGTTCCAGGTGTGCGTCGCCATATCTCGCTTCCAATGCCTCCAACGGCTTCTCATACACGACGTATTTTATTTTTATTTTTTTTGGCCCCGGAAAATCATTTATGGTTACCCCCTCCCCCGGGGGGGGGGGAAGGGTAGTTATGTGAGACTTTCCGCCCCTGAAAGGGGTCGGTATACACACTAAAAACCTGGGGTGAGCAGTCCCTCCGCCGACGGAGTGGGGCGGGATGGGGTCGCGTTAGCAATCACCATCCCGCCCCGGCGGTTGGCCCGGCTGATGGTGACCGGGCCTCAGCACTTGTGGAGGGAAGGCCTTGCTCACCAAGGCCATCCCCCAGACGTGTGGGGCCGTGCAAGCCGGTAGAGAGTCCCCCGACTCTGTACCAGTGACCCCACTATACAGGAGCGAGAAGGCGGGAAAATCGCCTCTTTCTCGCTCCCGTCCGTCTGCGCCGGAGAGGGTCAGCGAGGTGGTTGTTTTCCCTGACCCTCTCCGCGGTCTCCTTCTGCGCCACGACCTGCTTCCCAGAAAGAGACCACTGCCTGCCACGACCTCTCGCCGCCGAGCATGGCGTTGATCACGCTCGGCAGGGAGAGATCTCCGCCTATTATGGCCGAAAGCGTGTGCCGCTGCGGCCCCCACGCGACACAGGCCTCCATCGTGTGGAGCGCTGTGTATACATGACGTCTTGACCAAGCGCCTCTAACACGGTCAAGGCCTGGGTCGCGAAGCCCCTAGGTGAGAGCAGTCAGAGCCTGTTCTTGCGTCCACCTGTCCAGCCGTTCGATTTCATGACACCCTCGAACTGGATCTTATAGGCTGACCATGACGATGAGCCACCGAATGGTGGGACTTTCAAGCCTTGTGGTGAAGGCGCCACAACCACAGATGTCACGATCCCATCTCCAGCCTTGAGCCCACCTGACGTTTTCTCCACCTCGGCGATGCGACTTTCGTGGCGTTGGACTTGCTCTTTCACCTCCTTTATCTCCTTGCCAACCGTTGCGCTGGGGTCTTTTAACATCATCAGCTGCTCATCCTGGCGGCGCATACCCTCCTCCTTATCGCGTCGCAGCTGTTCCTCGAGGCGGCGTGCGTGCTCCTCCAGGTGGCGTGCCTGCTCCTCCTGGCGGCATGCCTGCTCTTTTTGGCGGCGTACCTGCCCCTCCTGGCGGCGTGCCTGCTCCTGCATAAACACCATCAGTGTCGCGAGGTCAGGGTTAACCGGTGAGTGAGCTACATTAGATGGTTCCGCTGCAGCCGTGGAGTCACGTGGTTCACCTGACGTCAGCGAGGGCCTTCTCCAAAGCGCCTCTAGTCCAAATCTTGCTGGCGCTGGTTCCTGGGACGCACCCCTTCCACTTCCTCCTTCGGTAGTACTGGCATATTCTTATCTCACTTCTGACACCAATTTGTTACGTGCTGGGTTCGATGGATAGGGATGTAAACAATATTACCGACTAAAATATTTAAAAATAATATTTATAAAAGGTTGTCAAATAGAACCATCCAACTACAGACCCATAAGTTTGACCTGTGCGGTATGCAAAGTCATGGTAAAACTTATAGTCAAACATATTAGACAATTTTTATCTAAGCACCGAATTATCGGCGAACAGCAATAGCAAGCATGGTTTTTGCCCGCACCGCTCAACAGTATCTAATTTGCTGTCATGCCTATCATTATGGAGGGAGCACTTTAACAAAGTGAACCTATTGACGTCATCTATCTGGACTATGAAAAGGCTTTCGATAAAGTCCCTACAAAAAGACTCCTACAAAAATTGGAATTTGTAGTAATACGAGGCAAACTTCATGCCTGGATCGAAGCATTTTTGCGACAAAGAACCTTGCGAGTGAGAGTTGGTAAAACAATATCGGGGTACAGAGATGTGCATAGCGGCGTGCCGCAGGGCTCAGTCCTCGGCCCAATAATGTACATCATATACACCTTCGATCTTCCTCGTGGACTACGGAACAATATCAGCATCTTTGCTGATGACACAAAAATATTTGCGAATCCGTTAATTGTCTACGATCGTCTAAAAAAATCTAAGACGACCCTTGTATTTAGACTTATATATCTAAATACCTCTAAATGTACGATCTTACATATAGGCAATCGCAATCCTCATCTAACATACAATCTGAATGGTGACCAGCTTACGGAGGTCAAAATACAAACTGATCTAGGCATAAAAATAACAGATGACCTTAAGTGGGAGCAACACATTATATCAATCACTAAGAAAGCTAACAGACTTATTTACCTCATTAGGAAGGCCTTTGGGATATTAACACTAGAGATGATCATTCGGATTCACAAAACATTTAGGGTGCGTTCCACTAAGCGCTCACAACACTCACACTCACCCTGTTCCACTTGCTTCCGAGCGTCACAATTGTAAACTCAAGTGAAACGGATAATTAAGTGTTTTGAGCGTTGATGTAAATAATACAAATGATGAATTATAAAAAGAAAGCGAAAGCTTAAATAAGTTACAATTTGTAAGTCTGACCAATAAACTCTTACAGTTATTGGCTAACTGGATTGGTTCACCCTTGTTTGATCGAACAACGTTAGATATAATATTACTAAATCGAATTTTAGTTTCAATAAAGTCATTTCGAAGAATTATTCATTTGACCGATTAAGTCATTGGTAAATTTTTATTTAGCGTAATTATTTATTTGAAATAATTTCATTTGAACTAATTTTAAAAAAAAATACCACGAACGCTAAGGCGGGAGCTCAGCTCCGCTTCGCTCCCGCCTTCGCCTTCTAACCTAACCTATCCGAGTCGAGGTACTCTGAGTCGGGGTAATGAACATTATACCTTTTGATCATTAGCGCAAATGTTGTTATAGCAAATAAATATTCGATGAACTGAAAATTCTATCAAACGATATTATACAAAGTGATGATTTTCTTAAACGTTGTTCGTTTTAGTATTATTATATCTAACGTTGTTCGATCAAACAAGGGTGAACCACTGGATTTATATAAAAGAAATATATATATATATAATAACCTACTAATATTATACATGTGAAAGTTTGTGAGGATGGATGGATGTTTGTTACTCTTACGCAAAAACTACTGAACCAATATTGATGATGCTTTACAGTATTATTGTTTATTCATCGGAATAACATATAGGCTGCTAAAAATCAATTTTAACATAAACCTACATTAAGGCGAGCGAAGCCACGGGCAAAATCTAGTATTTCATAATTTATAATTTATTTATAAATAATTTTATAATTCATTTATTTCCAATAACAGATTACAGTTCATTACACAATAACAAAATTTGGATTAATTAATAATATAATACAAGAACTCGCTTTTATGTTTCCAAAAACCTCCCACACTAGGCTAAGCCTGTCCTGTGGAAAGTTTTTAAGTACAAATTACCAGTAGCTGTAATAGTGACGATATATAATTTAAACAATCTTCATAATTAGCATGCATTTTCATTAAAACAATAAAATAGATAAAACTTAAATAATACCAATTATTAAGTTTAATATCATAAAATATACATATTTATGCGATATTTTAATAACATTATACAATTAATTTGGCCCACACTGAATATAATACAAAAGTCTATCATAATATTTTACAACTAACGCCTTATTTTATTGTTGCCTTTTTAAAAAGTTTTCTGTATCATCATAAGTCCATGTTTACAAAAGTTTCTGTGTGTCTTTGCTTCACGGATCGTTACTTTTGACAGATTGAAGATTTAATTAATTCTGTTAAACACAAAATGTTTCATGTATGCACAAAAACGTTGTGCGAACGTTGAGTTTACAGTGGGCAGAGGAAGTTTGTAAACGCATTTCTTGACCATGTTTTTAAAGTAAGTAGAGGTTAATACTTCCCCATGGGCTAAAAGAGTAATTCTTAAGATGCCTTCTAACACTCAGTACTTGCATTTCATTAAAGAGTAGGGTGGTGGGAAAGCGGTAAGACTTATTAGCATAGTCTTAACCAATAAGGTGAGTAATTGCTGTGCCTACCCAGGCTGTAATGCAGTACAATAAGATTGACTGGCACAGGGAAACGTATACCGTCTTTAGCAAGCTCATCGGAGCGACATCACGTAGTGCACGTAACTCTCGCTGACGTCGCGACGATGTGCTCCCTAAACGTGAGTTTTTCGTCTATAATGGACCCCAGATATTTTACAGTTTTTGTTTTACTTATTTGTATGCATTTACAACCTGGAGGTGAAACAGAGCCCATTCCTGCTTTTATGCAAAATTGCCTATTATTCTTAGGTTTGCAGGTGGAGTGATAGCGGCAGTTTTATGAAAGCACACTCACACAATCTAGTATTGAATGCATTAAGTGACAGCAAATTACTATCCAGCCAATTGACCACATCATTAAATCCGATTTGGGCAATCCTAAACAAATGTTCCCATGACTTTCCATTAAAAATGATTACTATGTCATCAGCATAATTGACTATTTCTGAATTGGCTAGGTAAGGTAATGCTGACAGGTCATTCATATAAACAAGGAAGAGCGTGGGATCCAGAATACTACAGGTGCTGACAAATAAACCAGCCCTCAGATACTGTCTCCTGTTAGATAACTATGAAACAGATCTAAGCTAACTCCTCTGATTCCAATTCGTTCTAGTTTTCCAAGCAGGATCGGAATAGACACGGTGTCGAAGGATTTTTGCTAAATCGAGAAAAATATCCATACAAGCCCGCCCTTGATCGAGATGCTTTGTAGTAATATCGGTCAAACGAGACACGGCTTGTTCAGTTGACCTTCTTGTCAATTTTGTGGAGTATTTAATTAATTTACATTCAAATATAATCAAAATGTCTTTTACGGTGACAGTTGGATATTTGGTAGTGCGTCGCAATAATGCTTTAGAAAGTACTAGTTTATCCAGTTGAGATGAAGAGTGGAATAGCATTTTACAAAATCATGATTGTGAAAAACAGAAACTTAGACCCGTAAGATAATGTAAGTAATCGTTACTTTGATGAATAATTAGAAAGTAATTTCAGGTAAATGATTTTCTGTCACATATTAAATTGTAGATTATAAAATTTTTACTTATCTAAGTATTCTAAGTTTCATCAAAATCGCATCAAATAAAGTTTCAATTTTTCATTGTCGCCATCTTGGTAACCTTATATTTTAAAAATTGCGCCCAGTTTCTCAACGCTCACGACGACCCACCTCCTAGCATGGGTCGTCGTAAGCTTTGCGTGAGCGTGAGTAATGACGTCACAAGTGACGTTTTCGCCGCGACCACAACGATCGTAGTCGTCATGTGGAACGGCTAAACGAGCATATTAGGCGTTGGGAACGCTAAGTAGAACGCATTATTAGACCGCCTTATTAGACCCATCCTAGAATATGCATTCCGAGTTTTGAGCCCCTATTTTGTTAAGGACTTTGAGCTTCTGGAGAAAGTGCAGCGCAGCTTTACTAAAATTCCACGGGAATTAAAACGACTACCATATGAGGAAAGATTACCGGCTTTGAACCTCACAACCTTAAAGGAACGCAGGGACCGCGGAGACCTAATTAAAACTTATAAGATCTTAAATGGGCACTACCATCTTCACGAAATTAAAAACATTTTTACACGTAATACTAATCTATCCATCCTCGTGGTCACCACCTTAAATTATGCACCCGCTACTCAAATAATAATCCCCACAAACACTATCTAAGCAATCGGGTTGTAAGAGCGTGGTACAAACTGCCAGCAGATATAGTCTCAGCTCAAAATACCAACATATTTGAAAATAAACTCGACAAATACCTTCAACGACAAAATACTATTTAGTGGAAATTTGGCAGGATACAAGCACATATCAGTTGCTTCAACTACCTGCCTGTTTAAATTGTAATAATATTAAAACACGTTTTATTCTAACACACAATTAATTTAAAACACAACACACACTATACTAGAGTTTTCCACTATAACTGCTTTGAACTCTGTGGTATTTTCGCTTCCGTTCGCTCCGATGAATACTTGACTGTTTACGATTGTAAACTGAACTGGCGGTTTTTTTTGTGTTTTGCTGGCCTCAGATGGTCTCTACAACTTTACGCGGACTGTGGGTGAGCGCAGAACGCTCCCAACCCGTGACTTGGCGGTGCGCATGCGCTTTATTTATACGTGACTCAAGCGTTTCATTATAAATGTACGAGAAAATTCTAGCGCTCTCTCTACTCTTCGCGTACCAACAAGCTACGTAGTTCAGTAAGTCGCCAATAGATGGCGCTGTAATAAATTTTCCTTATTTTTGCCTATTTTCTCCATTTACATGAAGACATTAACTAGGTTAATTTTTCAAAATTTGCAAAAATTACAGAATATTTTAATTTTTACTTAATATAGGGATAATTTAATAACTTAAACATAGGAATTAAGTAACAAGCTAGTCTGGAAGACTAGATTTGGCAAATATTAATTTGATAGTGTTTTATACTTAAAAATGCACTTGATCCCTAGACACTATTGATGTGTGTACATCAAATTAAATGCTGTAGAATTAAATCTAATTTATTTACCCACCTACATAGTACCTTATATTAATCTAATTTTTTGCAAATATAACATGAAGAAAACCATAATTAAATCCTCTGTCATAATTGATTACTATACCTGCGCAGTATAAGCGATACTGTCCAAATACAAGCCATTATCGACACTGTAAAACTGTAGATAGTATCGAAACTAACGGTAGTATCGATACTATCGAATCTCAGAAAAACAATACTATCGATAATATCGATACGATCGATAGTATTATCTTTACGAGCATCCGGAAATACTTTGACGACAAGCCTAGACGCCAACTACTGACAGTTCGTGTAGTCATGTATACCTAGTGATGCAAGATTTTGAAATTTTTGTTCTCTGATAATTATCGTCTACTCTTTTATGTCGCACTATATTTATACTGCTATTTTGTTACCACGTTTGTTGTTGCTTTTAGCAACATCTAACGAATATTTTGATAAAATCTTTAGAATCTATGGCTATATTAAGGCAGATAAATAATTAAATTTGACGAAGCGTCCTTTTTTGTTTCTTGTAAAAGTCGACGTAGGTAAAATAAAGTATTTTGACTTACTTTATTGCTTTCATAAAGTATAAAGTACGTTTGTCCGAAATAACGTACAATACTTTATTATAAAGTACGGTTGGCAGCCTTATTTACGTTCTTCGTATCTTTCGTGTCTATATTACATTTACAATTATAGATGCGGGCTGACTCAGTAACTCGGAAGTTACATCACGATCTATCCTACACGCTGGGTAAGATTCATGAACTCGGATATCACGAGTCACCCGACTTGTCGTCCAACACGAACTCCGAAGGATCCTACACCGTACCTACATGCAGGCCGGACTCAATAACTCACAAATACGTCACGAGTCACCCGACTAGCCGGCCACCGAGAACATTTTTTTAATTTTTTATATTACAGTAGGCAAACGAGCAGACGGATCGCCTGATGGTAAGCGATTACCGCCACCCATAGACACCCGCAACACCAGAGAAGTTACAAGAGTGCTGACGGCCTTTTAAAGAAGAGTACGCTCTTTTCTTAAAGGTTTGTAGGTCATATTGGTCCGGAAACACCGCAGGCGACAATTCATTCCACAGTCTAGTTGTGCGAGGCAGAAAATTTCTAGAAAATCGCACAGTAGTGGACTGCCAACTATCTAAATGATGGGGATGGAAATTCTGTCGCGTAGGACGATGGCGAAAAGAGGCGGCAGGGATCATTCCGAACAATTCCTCGGAGCACTCCCCATAGGTAAAGCGATAGAAGATGCATAGCGAGACTACATCTCTACGCAGCGCCAAAGGGTCTAGCCGATTTGAAACAACCTGACAGTCGACGATTCGAGTCGCTCTCCGCTGAATGCGGTCCAGAGGGAGAAGCTGGTACTGGGGTGCCCCTGTCCAAAGATGAGAACAGTATTCCATGTGAGGCCGTACCTGCACCTTGTAAAGTAGTAGGCGGTGGGCCGGCGTGATTTACTGTCTCGATCTGTTGAGCACACCAAGCTTTTTCGAAGCTAATTTAGCCTTACCCTCTAAATGGCCGCGGAACTGGATTTCACTCGATATGTCGACACCAAGTATTCCAATATTGGCTAAGGCAGTAATGGTGTTGTGCTCAAAACAAGGAGATACGACTAACGGTAGTTTTTTGGAGTGAACGCGCAGTCTTATTTCTTTGTAGGGTTACATCGGACCAAATTAAAGTCTGTACCAAGTCTGCCCCAATCTGAGACTTTTTTTAAAGAGGTTTCAATTCCACACACAAGTTTATTTCGGCTCTCAATGAGGTTTTCCTGAGAGATATTAGCGCGGCCGGTATAGAGAGTATCGCTCGTGCTGTAGTCCGCATAACAATGAATGCAACATGTTATTGATATGGAGGAGGAACAGAGTAGGCGATAGCACACAGCCTTGCGGGATCACAGTCTTGTGTTGGATTCGTCGATTTAACTAAACTCGAATTACTGAGAACAAACAAGTAATACTTTAGGATACTATTTTACTTACACTAGATCCAAATACACGTAAAGCTAATTCCTAAAATGTACAAAACCGATATTTTAACACTAGAGAGACCGGCATTCGCATCTTATTTAAAAAGACCAACATCGTCAGTTTGACGCTAGGGTGTCTATTAACGTTGTTATGAAATTATTTTTAGGATTAGTTAATACGGAAAACCACGACTATTCTTTACTATTTTTTATTTATTTCAATCTGAAATACATTTACTGCAAATTATTGCTTTATTTTGTTTGTTTTATTTCATTTTTCCACAAACTGGGTTCTTACAACTATTAGAAAAGCAATACGTTTTATTTCTTTTACATATTGTATTTATTTGATAAGTTCATCTTTTATTTGACCTCGTCTTCACTACCATCACATTTATATTTTCGGCTCGCAAAGTGGACCAGCCAGGCCTGGACGACTTTTTGATGTTCTGCTCGTAACTCATAAACAAGTTAGGGGTATGAAATAATGTCGAGAAATATTTCTATTTTAGCGGTATGTAATGTAAACAAATATTTGTGAGTACAATAATTGAATGAAATTAAACTACTATATACGGATTTTATCGCGTTGTTTATTTGACAGTTCTTTTACATAATTTAGAAACTACTACTACTTATTATACTTTACTAATTTTTAAGCTAATTAAACTATTAAAACTATTTATATTTAAGTTTACACTTTTCCCCACGTTTCGGTTGCTTTTCAGCAGCCATGGTCACAGGGATCGTGACCGTGACCATAGTTTAATAGTAGTAGTTTCTAAATTATGTAAAATAGTGTCAAATAAACAACGCGATAAAATCCGTATATAGTAGTTTAATTTCAATTAATAACATTCGCGTAAACAGAAGACAATATTACGATAATTAACCTCTTTTCATTGCGTCTTTTTGACGACTGTGGTCTTTGTAGATTTGACTTATTGTATAGAGACTTAATTAAGATAATAACTTTATATGTAAATGTGGACTATAAAACTACAAAATATTAAAACTCAAGAAGTGTCCTATTTAAACAAGGCACGACTTTAAAAATATAACCATTTTACTTTGCGGAATCGTCAATTTGACGACTGTGGTCTTTCTAGTGTTATAGTTTTAGTTCCTGAGATACAGATTTTTTGTATTCATCATAAATCAAGCATTTTCTTGCGATACATCGACCCGTAAATTTCATTTTATTGAACCAAAGAAATTTCCAAAAAAGACATCTATGGGCAAATGCTATTAAATTCGGTTATTTTCACGGAATATAATTATAAGAGTAGTCTTCTTATAATGTTCTATGGCTATACGAGAATAGTAGACAAGATTCTGTACTATGTTGGTCGACTTGATCAGTACCAAATAGTAAATCAGTCAGCGTTGCCAGAAGGTTACATTTCTTAAATTTTTCGTAACTTTTGACCCCCTCGCGTAACATGTAAGTAATTTTTATATTTAAGGCAATTTTCGTAACTTTTGAGAACAACGAGATTTGTACCTAATACTAGATTTTTATTGCAAACAGTTTACGAACGCATCCAAATTGACCGCACCTAAAACTGGCGCGTCTAGAATATATTTCACTCCATATTATACTCAGAGATGGCTCTGAATGAAACGCGCCATGGCAAAATGATACATATTCTGCATTAATTAAAACTTGATTTTGCTTGAGCGTGTGCGCGTACGTTTCCTACTTTGCGAGTTCGCACGGTTTCGTAGGTTTCTCTTAAAGCCTGTGTTGACAGAACACTTGAACAACATGACGCTTTAAAGAAATATTTTCGAATGGAAGTTTTTGAGGATCCCAGCAAAACAACAGAAACCATTTTGGAAACCCTAAACAGCCAAGTAGTTAAAATTTATCTAGAATTTATGTCTTACACCTTGGAACTTCTTAACGACTTCAATAAATTATTTCAATCAGAAAAACCACTACTTCACTGTCTACAACCGGAAGTCGAAAAAATAATAAAAACAATAGGCTCCAATTATTTACAATTCAATTACATGAAAATCACACCTGCCTTCAAAATAGAACACGCTAATCCAAGAAATTTCTTGCCATTAGAAGCTATATATCTGGGAATCTCAGCACAGGCTTCTATAAAAGAATTAGAAGATGACAATCCTTCAACATCCACCAGAGCCGATATAGCAAATCTTAGAAAAAACTGTCTGGCGTTCTATATTGAAGTCATCAATCAAATTAAGCAAAGGTTTGATTTTAGTGATCCAATATTTGAAACGATATCCGTCTTACATCCTAAAGAGGCACAATCATTTAAAATTAAGGATTTGTCAAAAGTAATAAAGAGATATCCAGTTTTAAAAGAGTGTCTCAATGAACAAGATCTTCACACAGAATAGCGTCAACACGCTTTTCTGGAACACAAAGAACTGGATTTATCACCAAATTTAAATGCAGAAGATTATTGGAAAGCTGTGTTCCATTTAAAGAATGTCGGGCAGGAGCCTATGTTTCCAAATCTGCGAAAAGCTTCCTCCTTCTTCTTGTTCTTCCCTTCTCAAACGCTTGTGCGGAAAGAGTTTTTAGCCAGCTGAAACTCATTAAAACTGACCATCGCAACAGGCTAAATACAGACACAATAGCTGCTCTAATGACAGTCAAGCAAAATGTTAAAAGTGCTATTGATTATGCACCTCCTAAATCACTTTTAACAAGTCATATTAACTTATATTAACAACTTAACTTTCCAAATTATTTCTGTTGAGCTAAAGGTTTGTGGAACGCTGTATTTGCATTAAATTTGCTTTGCTACTAACATTTTATTTCGTTGACAAACTGCATGTCTAACTTTGCAGCTTAAACGAATAAAAATAAAAATATCCTAAGCATAAATATTTTATTGCAGGTGCATGCAAGTATAATTTCTGTAGAAAGTGTGGAAACAAATCAACGATTTTTAATTAATATGATTTAAACCTCTACGATTATAACATACTGAGATTATAAAAAACTAATGCTAGGTTGGTGGATTTGATGTTTTTTTTGTCTCCAATTCGCTATATATTTAAACAATATTTTGTTTAGTTTTCGTCTTAATATAATAAGACTGTCTAATTGTCATGTTTTGTAATTTAAAAAGAAAGAAAATTTTAAAAAGTATAGAATAACTTACACTTACTAGTACTCAATTTAATACTTAATAAAGAGAGATGACAAATCATCGTCGATGATGTAAGATTTTTTTGTATTTTTGCATTGGGGCGATTTGGCCCTTTATTAACAGCCCTCTTAAGAACATATGGTAAAAAAGTACGTTAAGAGGGTTCTATACATATCGAATATTAGTAGTTAGTTCAGTGTAAAACTAACAGATGCACCACCTCTCGTGGATTTGGTTCAAACTAATAGAATAAGTTAGGTGCTAGACTAGATAGTAACAACTGTGAAGATGGCGCTGCGAACAAATGAAACTAGAGTCTGTTTTATCATAAGATTAAATACACCATAGATTACTTTATATTCCGCCATTTTGCTGACATCGATTTGCCACAGACCTCAAAAACTCGAAATTAAAAAAAATAATAACTTTTGCAGCATAAATGTAACATTTCAGGAAATGAAACGTAACTTTTGACTTAAGGGCCCTGGCAACACTGAAATCAATACCTACTAGGCATGGAAATGATTGCTACATTTCATTAATTTTCATTCAATGAAATGACAAATCTTTTTCACAGTGATTTCACAGGTGAAATTTTACAGTCAATGATTTTTCATTCTGAGTCACAGTAACTTTGCATTTGTTACAATTTTCTTCAGTATGAAATATGAATTATAGCATAAGACTACCTAATGAATTAAATATAATGAAAGCTTGTTTTACTTTCGTACCTACCTTACAGTGCAATGCTCGATTCTCTTAAGTAGTAGTTCCAAATCAATGCACTCATTTTTCTAATTTAAATAATATTTGAAGAATAATTATTACTACCTAACTTATATACACTTAATACAATTTTAAACTAGCATGAAGATTTATTTACTCTTATAATAATCTCTTTTACGTACGAGTAACTAACAGTAATTCTAACTTCAATTAGAAAAGCTAACGAACGTCGTGTTCAAGTAACAGTAACACATACTGTGAAATTTAATTTCTTATAGAATCATAATGTAAACAAGCACTGCGAAATTGCGACCTGCTACTTTTTACTGCAGAGAAAAGCGAGCCTTATAATGTTATGAGAATAAGGACTATATTTGTATGTACTCTTGAACTAATCAAGGTCATCAATACGTCACTACGCGAGGCGATGCGATGAGCCGGTAATAGATACGAATTAACAAAATAATGTTAGTCTCGTTCTACCATGCACTGTAATTGTTCGCTAGGCATCGCGCTTACTCGATGCAACTGTATTCCTCAAATATAGGTAACCACTTTGGCAATCTGTGATTTCATATCGTGAGTGATTTTTAGCAGGCGTAATGAACCGAAGTAGCAAATGTGACTGATGAAAAATCATTTTATATGATTTTTCACTGTTAAAAGTGAAATGTTCCATGCCTAGTACCTACTACCTACCATACACTGTTGCACTGTACTTGCTTATGTTCTGTCAAAAAATACAAAGATGTTTTTCTCAAACTGTTAAAATTATTTAGTCTAACATCAAAGAGAACAATTAGGTTAATAAATATATTTTTCAATTAAATGGTAAACGTAAGGAGCAAAATGAGCGAAGAGAAAAGAAATAATACTAGACAAATAGTATCTTCTGTTGGAAACTCCTGGGTAGTGACCCAGTCCAAATCTCATCCAGGATATGTCTACTATTTCAACACTACTACCGGGGAAGCTGTATGGAACCTAGGTGATGTGGAGGTAAGATGTTATTTTTTAACTACTAAAATAGTAACTTTACGCACCATTGGAACTTAGTTGTTTGTGTATCCTTTCTACAAAATTATAAATGCGAATGTCTGTTTATTTATTACGCTTTCATGCTAACTACTTTACCGATTATCATGAAATTTCGCATACACGTTGTCAGGGGTACAGACAAGGACATAGAGTACTATCCTCCAGAAAACAAGTCGTGTGCCCGACCGTGCGAAACTGCCGGCAAAAGCTAGTGTAATAGTGTAAATAAACCATGTTGTAATTTTGCTTTACTGACATATATCATAATATTATGAATGCGAATGTGAGTTTGTTTGTTGCACTTTTAAACTGTAACTACTCAGTGGCGACACATAATACTGTGTATGATAATAATATTTGTAATTAATTGTCAGCTTCTATAGCATCATTGAGTTGAAATGTTATGTACTGTAACATGCTTGTCTATAATGTGGCTTTGTGGTATTTATCACAGCCCTAATATGCTGGCTTGGCACTCCTGTAGCTCCCTATTGCACAGCTTTGAAGTACTGTGTGTCTTATATATGTATGTATATTTGCAATGATATGCATAACAGTTGTTTAGCTATGACTAAGTGCTCATAGCTAATAGACTTTACCACTTTTGGGTGCAATGTAAGCTCTATAGGACCATGAATGGTGTAGCAAAGAGAGCTTTTTTATAGTTATTAGAATAGATTTAAGGAGTAACTGCGTTTAAACAGATACTACTAATGGTATGTTAAGAGATAATATTTATTCTAAAGTCAATACTGGTAAAAACACTTAACACTTAACAACTGGTTACTAAATGGTAAATTAATAGTAAAAATGGTAAACTTAATGGTTTAATGGTAGTTGAGCTTGGTCGCTACTCAATTGCGAACTGACTTAGAAAGTTAAACAATATTATAAACTACATTTGTACTGTTTGGATGCATAGCTTTGAACAAATAGTTCAGTTGGCAGAGTGACAAGTGTTTGTTAGGGTCTCAGGTTTAATTACAGCTTCATGGATTGTCCTTTTTCTCTGGTATAATTTACATTCCACCTTACTATGGGAAATACTTATGTGATAAATGTAAACCTTTCAAACTGCAGTAGCCTACCTAGTAACCTGTGACCATGCACAATATATTTCAAATTCTCTGGTATTCTAAGACTTGACCGACTACTATTCCAAATAATCACTTCATAAACTGCCCTTCATCAATCCTGTTAGATCTATCACAAAGAGGTTTGTAGTTAGACACTACATTATTGAATGTGGCGGCTCATATGCGAGGCGCTGTCAAAGGGCAAGTTAAGCACAGCTGCTATAGTATTATTACTGATAGTTTTCTGATTTAGTAATATAGTAACATCATCCAAAATTTGTTAATAATCATTGTATCTTTATATGTATTAGTGCAAATATTGGCTTGCCTTACAAAAATGCAGCATATGCAGGTTGTGAATAATAATAATATTGATTACACCAAATTATGTTATTTAAGTAAATATGTAAATACATTTTTACACAAGGCATTAATTATGAGCGTGTATAAGGAATGTGATAAAAGTGAATAAAGCCAGAGAAGTGTGTCAGGATCACAATAAATAGCAATCCGTAGTCTCTGCCTATCCCTCTGGGAAACAGGCGTGAATCTATGTACGTATGCAATTATGCCATAATGTGTACATAATAGCATAATTGCATAAATACATAGACAATCCATTCTGTTACATAAAAATATATCAACTACTACTATAAAACAAAAGTTTTATACAGATGTGATCAGCTGTACAATAGCATTGAGCATATAAATTACTAGATTTTGACTTTGATGGCTTCGCTCGTGTAAATGTAGGTTAGGTTAGGTTTGTAACAGTACTTTTTTCTGAAGGAAAGGTACTCTATGTCCTTTTCTGTAACCAAATGTATGTATGCAAAGGGAACTGTCCACTTTGTATGGGGGTTTTGGCTTGGAATGGACAGTCATTAAGAATAATAATTATATATTAATTTAGAAGCATTAATCAGTAGGAATTAGAAAAATAACAAAGTTTTGTATCCAGGTGTTCCTAATTCGTTTGTTGTGGTGGTTTATATAAAGGTATTTCAATAAAAATCATTGTTTTAATGTTAGTTTTTAGTATTATTCTGATTCATATGTTACTAAAATGTTATCTAGGAACTGGGCTGGTGGATTTAAATTGTTTTGATATCTTGCCCAACTCAAAAACCAAATAATTGTCATTATAGGGGCGCAGCAACCTACTGTCCGTCGACCGTAGGATCGTCGTTAGTTGTTTTTATGTATTAATTCTGTTCACGCCAAGCCAAAAATGGACAGTTCCCTTTTTATGTTGTTCGGTTGAGTAGTTAATTAGTGAAAGTGTAACAACTAACAAACAAACTCACATTTGCATTATACATTAAAGATTCCTTGTGTTATACTTTAAAGATTTCTTTTAAAGATTCCTTGTGACCTGAAGTTTATGTTGACAATCAAACTACAAAATAAGACATCTGGTCTTTTCTTTGGTACTTGATTCCTTATACTTTGTTTAGTAATAGTTTATAATATTTATAATTTAGTGCTTCAGCTGTTCTATAATATGTAAGTAAAACTGAAGTGTATATTATAAGCAAAACTATGCATAGACTTTGTTTACCTACTTTTTAAAAATTCGTTTTATTATTAGGCTTGCCTTATTCTGAAACCCTAGCACTACAATGGCGATTTAATATCCAGCATTATTGCCTTCTTTCTTTTTTTGCAATTCAGCTTTGGCTTAATAGTTAAGTTCCTCAGATAATAACTTGTCTCTGGTTAGATAGGTCCTGATTCAATGGAAGGTTATGCTTGGGGTAGATATATGTAGCCATTAGTACTGTATCATATAAGTGATATGTAACTTAGCATTGTTTACACAAAAGAATTACATTAAAATTTAACTACTTTCAATTATAGTTGTTTTTGTTTTCCGAATAGCCAGGGCTCTGGAATTGGTTTACACTTAAATTTAAAATAGTATATGTTCTTTACAAATTTTTAATCTATACTTATAACAAAATTGTAGAGAGTTAAATTCTGTACATTAAATATATCTTCAAAATAACTATTAGGGGGTGATTGGTAATATTGATTCTGATGCCAAAAATGCAATCAGATTTTTTTTGTCTGTCTTTCTGTCTGTGACACGCATGGATCAAAAGCCACTGAAGCGATTTTAATCAAACTTGGTACATTAATAGTCCTTATTCCTGGGTAGGTTATAGGATACTTTGCATACCAAAAAAAACATTGGAAACCGAGGTATTCGTGCAAAATGTAATAAAAATAAAAAAAACTTATGATACCTAGATGTATATTTATAATACTCTCATGGTCAAAAAGTAGACTTTAATCTAATATATATATAATCTAATAAAAAAGAATTGTAGAAATCGGTATAGAAACACAAGATATACATGAAATAAAATTTCAAGTCAACGTACAATACCGTATGCTATACGGTTGGTTTTTGTATAATGCACGACGCGGCCTCGGCGAAACATATAAAAATATTAAATGATGATGAATTTTAGAAAACACTTTATTACGAGGTTCTTTAGAACAAAGCATTCCCTCATCTGGTTAAGTAGGTAACTGAGTGGACATCTTTGTACAAGTTGTAAAGAGGCGTAGAAAAGGGTCATAAAGAAAAAAAACATGAGAAAGGATCTTAGCAGGTTAACATGCTCGAATTGAGCAAATTAGGTGACACTTAGTTTTTAACTCGGGAAGAGGAAGGTCGTCCGAGTGTGGTGTATAGTTTAGTGAAGGGACCAAGAATTTAGTGGTGATAATGGGTAAGTTAAAGGCAGTTAAGTTGTGCGGCGGTCCTACCGAATCCGGTGAGTGCTTAATATTCATATTATGTTCGCGGCGATACATGTGTATAATATGCCCAATATATATGCATTAATATCCTAGGCCGAGTAAAATATTATATTTATTAATATATCCAGCAGTAAATTCGTGCAACTTTTGTCGCGTACGCATTAGTATTGGTCCGGTACCTTAGTCCTTGAATGAAAGTATGTCCTGAGGATCGCGAATTAGGCGGTAGACCAGGTGCAGGTTTTGTAGGCTATATGCTGAAGCCATCCCAATAGCATAGTGGTCTATGCACCCGTCATACCCTCGTCGGTTTATCGGGGTGCGATTCCCCGTTGGGTGTGGCGTAAACTCTGCGACCCTGTAATCTATGCGCGGTGGCCCTATACGAAGAACGATGCTCGCGTTAGCAACATTTTTGACTGTCGATGCGAACAGACGTTCTGAGCGGTGGTTCTTATTGACATTAAGCAATTGTAAACAAACAGGGCTTATCAACGCGACTTCTATTTCTTAAATTATTATTCTTTTATATTTAGTATAGTTTATAGTACGTAGGTAGGTAATTTTTAAATATTAGTTTAAAGTTTTAGCTATATATAGGTATTATTACTTATTTTCGGTTTTATTTACTTCAAGTTTTATTAGGCTTAATTAAAGTATTAGATTAATTTAGGTATAAAAGTTCTAAGTTATTTTAGACTTATTTTTCGATTTTCTTTAGTTGTTTAGTTGTAGTTTTATAAGATATAAATTATTATTTATTATTTTAAGTAGGTATAATATAGATAGTGATTAGGGTGTTATTAGTTTATTTTGATTCCGTAGGTAATTTAGTTTTAGGTTATTCGATTAGCGTCGTTTTGAGATGGTAGATAAGGTGTTGCTTCTTAATATTTGAACGTAGGCCTGACTTATTTATTAACTATATACGATGCCGCCTAAAAAAAGATCATCGTTGGCCCGAAATTCGAGAAACGCTAAAAGAATGAGAGATGCATGTTCTCAAGAGTCGACAGAGGAAAGAGCGCATCGATTAAACCCTATGAGAGTTAATAACGCAACTGCACGAGCATAGGAAAGTTCTATAAAGAGAGAGATGCGATTAACTACTTATAGAGAAAGACGAGCTATATCACGGGCATCTGAAACCTCTTCTCAACGAGAGCTACGGCTTAGAGTTGACCGTGAACGGCATGTTTTATCCCGAGAGTCCGAAACATATACCGAACGAAGTTTACGGCTTACAGCTGACCGCGAACGACATGTTCTATCTCGAGAATCTGAAACTGCCACACTACGAGAATTACGGCTTACAGCTGACCGTGAAAGACATGTATTATCCCGAGAGTCCGAAACGTACACCGAACGAGATTTGCGGCTTACAGCTGATCGCGAACGGCATGTATTATCCCGTGAATCCTAAACGTATACCGAACGAAGTTTACGGCTTACAGCTGACCGCGAGCGGCACGTTCTGTCTCGACAATCTGAGACTTTTACTCAATATCACGACCGCTTGACAGTTGATAGAATACGCCATGCTATAACTCACTCTATTGAAGACGAACATGATCATGAACAACGATTGTAGTCAGGCCGCGAATATTACAATGCTTTGAGACAAGAACGCACAATAAGTTTGTCAAATGAAAGACATAGAATTGAAAATATTCGGTCGCTTAAAACAGACGAACAGCTTCAAGCCCGTCTTTCTGCAGATATATTTCGACATATTCTTGATGACTTAGATGTACATTCAGAGGATTTAGACGAATCTACAAATTTGCTGCCGTGGGTCAATAAATATAAAAGTTGGTTCGCTTATACCGTCACAATTGATTAAATGAAAATAGTCGATATAAACGTAGTATGTCCTTTTTGTACTGCTTTAAAGTGGAGTAAGAAGTCGGCTGGATTTTGTTGTTCTGGAGGTAAAATCAATTTGCCTACGTTCGAAGACCTACCAGAAACCCTTGAAATCACTACTTTTAGGAGAAAATTTGCATACAGAGCATTTTTTAGATAATATTCGCTCATTTAACAATGCATTTCAAATGACATCCTTTGGTGCTCAACAAACATCAGAAGGGCCATTCATATCTACTTTTAAAATACAAGGCCAAGTTTACCATTTAATAGGATCCCTATTGCCTGAAGACTAACCTAAGTTTCTACAAATATTTTTTGTATCCGACTACAACGAACAGTCAATTATACGAAAACGATATTATATATTTTATATATTTTACAACTTCAGCACATGTTGCAACAAGTTAATTCATATGTTTGTAATTTTAAATCGACATTAGAAGCTCTTCCCCAAGAACACGATAACAATTACAAGATTGTTATAAATGCCGATAGACGTTTGACTCATGAAAACCCTGGGCGGTACAATGCCCCATCAACAAATGAGGTTGCTCTAGTATTGGTCGACCAGAAATGTGACAGACGTGATATTGTTATCCGTTCCAGAGACAATAGTTTATAACGTATTATTGACACCCACAGGGCTTACGATAGTTTGCAATATCCTTTGATTTACTGTCGTGGGGAAGATGGTTATAATTTTGCGTTATATCAAACTGATTCGCGTACAGGGACATATAATTATAATAAAAAATGATCTTGCCTTCAATTTTATTGTTACCATCTACAAGTGAGACAGAGTAATTTTTTATATTTACATCGTTTTCGGGCCTTGTTCGATCAGTTTATTGTTGATATGTACGAAAAAATTTAAACTGAAAGATTAGTTTATATACGGTCTAATCAGAGGCAGTTGCGTGCTGAAGAATACGTGCACTTACACGACGCCATACAGCAAGACCGTTTAGTTATTTTACCCTCTTCTTTTACTGGTGGTCCACGCTATATGCACAAACGTACTCAAGATGCTTTTTGCTACGTTAGAAAATATGGACGTCCCGACGTATTTATTACATTAATAACCAATCCTAAGTGGGACGAACTCCCCATAAGCTTCTTAAAGGTCAAGCATCTTATGACCGTCATGACAGTATCGCAAGAGATTTTCATTTGAAATAAAAATTTATGATCGATTTACTTACGAAATATACATTTTTTGGAGAAATTTGTGTTCTATGTACAGTGTTGAGTGGCAAAAACGCAGCTTACCTCATGCACTCATTCTGCTTTGGTTGAAAGACAAGATACGGCCTAATGATAAAGATGGTTTAATCAGTGCTGAATTTCCAGATCCCACTGCAGATCGTGTATTATATGACATTATCAAAACTCATATGGTGCATGGCCCATGTGGTATTCATTCCTTGCATGCAAAACGGTCGTTGCACTAAAAGATATCCAAAAGCCATAGTAGACCAAACTGTGACAGGACATGATGGATACCCATTATATCGTCGCCGTTCAAGAGATATTAGTGGTTTTTCTGTAAAGAAAAGAGTGCTAGGTCAACACGTTTCTTTATTCGCCAATTCTATCCAGAACATTTCAAGCTCACATAAATGTTAAAATTTGTAGTATGGAATCTATAAAATATATTTGTAAGTATATAAACAAGGGCAGTGACCAAGCTACATTTGCGTTGAGAAATGAACACGATGAAATAACAAGATTTCAGTCAGGCAGATATATTAGCTCTTCAGAAGCTGCGTGGCGCATTATGTGTTTCAATATTCACGAAAGATATCCTGCGACTCACCTGGATGTTCATTTTGAAGGTGGTCAGCGAATATATTTTAATGCCGAAAATGTTACAGAACGATTAAAAAACCCCAGACAAACAACTTTACTGACATGCTTTCGACTTTGCCTAACTGATGATTTTGCAAAAACGAAGTCTCATCGTATTATACTTTCGATAAGCAAAGCGGTGTCTTTAATCGTAGACGCCGTGGCAGACCAGTAGATGGCGAGTCAGGAATTTTTAAAGAACATATTCTTGATAGAGTGTATATTATTATTACATACAGTACGAGGACCAAAATCATTTATAGATTTGAGAAAATAGACGGTATTTTATATCTTACTTATCATGCAGCTTGCCAAGCGTTTCTTTTGCTAGAAAATGATCAGCATTGGGATGATGCTTTAGCAGAATCCTGTATCAGTGATAAATGATAATCCACGACGCTTACGCCATTTATTTGTTACTTTAATGGCATTTTGTAATTTGTTCGATGCTGCGCAATTATGGAGAAAATATGAAGAAAAGACTGCAGAAGATTTGCTTCAGAATATATCCCATAATAATGAAGGCGCAAGAAATGACAATTTCTGTGAGTTTGCTTAACTCAGTGCTTTTTTTCTCTTCAAGAGGAGTTAACAACATTAGGCGGTAAATCTCTCAATGAATATGGTATGCCGACACCAACTTCAGTTGGACAGCATACCAATAGAGAATACTCTGCAGAGATTAGTTATAAGTTATAACTCAATGGAGCAGTTGGCCATTTTAGAAAACGGTGTCCCAATTATGACGGCAGAGCAAGACGTTCGATATATGATCGTGTCTGTGAGAGCTTTCAGAATAATTTGGGAACAATTTGGTTTTAGATGCACCCGGAGGAACCGGGAAACATTTTGGACCAAATTAATATTAGCCAATGTCCGAAATCAGCGTCAAATAGCTTTTGCCGTGGCTTCATCGGGGATAGCAGCAACATTGCTACCAGGAGGTAAAACTGCTCACACAATGTTCAAAATACCTATCGATTTAGATCTTACGGAAAGTACGTAGTATGTCTAGAAATAGCGACAAAGCTAAGGTTTTACGAGAATGTAATTTAATAATATGGGATGAATGTACGATGGCCCATCGAAAAGGAGTAGAAGCAGTTGACAGAACTTTAAGGAATATAAGACAAAATGATCGACCAATGGGCGGTGTCACAGTTTTATTTTGCGGTGATTTCAGACAAATTTTGCCTGTAATACCACGGGGAACCAGAGCCGACGAGATTAGAGCTTGCCTGAAAAGCTCTAATTTGTGGCAAGATATACAGTCGGTGCACTTAACAATAAACATGCGAGTGAGAACTGGAGATAATCCGGATGATCAACAACTTTCTGATACATTACTAAAAATTGGTATTATTTTGTCATCTACCTTATGTTGCATAGTGCAATCACAGCACGATCTTATATCTTCGGCATACGGCGACTTAACAGATATATTAAATAGGGACAATTCTTAGTTATGCGAAAGATCTATTTTAACCTATCGCAATGACCAGGGATCTGAGATTAATAATAATATATTGTCGAATATACAAGGAGAGAGCAAAGTATATTATTCTATAAACAGAATGGTCGATCAACACGAAACCAAAATAAATTAATTTTAAATTCTTTAAATATGAGTACTTATCTGTCACGAAATTTATTTAAAAATTGGCATTCCGATTATTCTACTCCGAAACAATGGAACTCGTCTAAAAATAATACATTTACAATAAAACAATTGAGGCTCAAGTTTTAACAGGTTGCGGTGCAGACGAAATTGTTTTTATTCCTATAATACCAAATAATTTTCCATTTCAGTTTAAAAGAACGCAATTCCCAGTATCGGCGTGTTATGCAATGACAATTATTAAAGCTCAGAGTCAGACTTTTCGCGTTGCTGAAGTAGATCTCAGTGTCAGTTGTTTTTCGCATGGTCAGTTGTACGTCGTTCTTTCCCAAGTAAGCAGCTCCAAAAATCTTTATGTCCACGTACCGGAAGGGTCAACTTTCAACATAGTTTATCCGGAAGCTTTATTTTGAAGTTATTTAATGTTTAGTATCTGCGGTGTCACCATTATACAACCCGTGATCCGTGTCATAAAATAACTTAATAATAAACAAGGAATTGCACGCAGACGAAGTCGCGGGCACACCTAGTTAGTTATATTTACACTATCTAATGAGTATTGTTGGTTGTTTTTACAATACATATAAGAAAGTGTAAACATAAATAATATAAAAATATCGTAAAGGATATATATATATTACTTTAAATTTAAGTGTAAATCTGATTTAAGTAGTTAACCTAATAATATACCGTTACACAATTTACTTAGTGGAGGTTTTCTCAGTGGAAACCATATTAGCTGAATATTAAAAACGGCTACCTACGTACACACGGCTACACATCAAGTTAGACACCCTATGCAGGGTGTCCAGTAATTAATGGATAGCCTTGAAATATCTTATAGTAGAATTGATGGCGGTTCAGAAAAAAAAATGAAAAAAAATCTGTCCTAGCTATTGACATCATCATCAGTCATCCTTTCTACTATAAGACATTTCAAAGTTATCCATTAATTACCGGACACCCTGTATACGCATAACTATGCAAAGTGTGTTATGAGAGCCGAGTTGCGGCCATCACCATTTTATATACTTTCTAGATAGATAATTTTCAAACAAAAGGCTTAATAAAACTTTCGTGACTATATCTACCATAGATAAGATACCATAGATAGATTTCGAGATATTTACAAAATCGAGAAAAGTCCATAGAAACCAAAAAAATGTTTTATATGATTTACTTTTATTTTTTTACTATAATCTGTTGCATGGTGTTATGGGTTTCCACGAAAAAAAAAACAATAAATACATAAATAATTGATTAATAAGGTTTTTACAAGAAGTTATAATTTTCTTTTCTGGCGATCTTTAACATGGTCACATTTTCTTTTACTGCAATTATGTTTATTACATTAATATGTATCTTCACACAAAAAACCAGACACCACAAAAGCTGGGTTCCAGAGATATCAATTTTTGAAAATACAAGTTAGGGTTGTCAACAAAGTAGGTAATTGCAAAATACAATACATAACTCACACAAAACGATTTTCATCGTGTCATGGTAGGCATTTAATGTTGATCTGCAAATTGAATTCTAGCTAGACATTCTAAGAAATACTACCACCTTTTTCTTAAGAAACGACTTCCGCACTGTGGCAAGCTAGGCTAGGCGAAGCTATAATCGGTGGAAGGTCAGCCGTTGGCATGTATATTTGGTGATGGTACGAATGAGCCGGCTCGCCCGGGAAAGTACCACCCTCTTACAGAAAACTGGCGCAGGAGTAGTAACAGTTACTGCGTTCCGTTCAGTGTGTGTGAGTGCAGCCGCTCACTTAACAACCCCTCCCATTCCTTTTCTTATGTTCAATCCCTAATCTTTTTTCTTAGGGTCGGCAAATCGCGAGCGGTACTTCCGGTATCACAAGCGATCATAAGCTATGGTAGCCGCTTACCATAACGCGAGCCGTACTGTGCTTTTTAACCACCTAGTGCTACCTAGTGCCACCTAGGGCACCTTTGTATCATTGTAAGTCAAAATACAGCCTACATTTTTTTCGAGGAAGGACATCGTGTGGTATTGGGATAATTATGCAAAAACCCCATATCAGTACTCGAGAGAGAGACTGGAGAAGCGGGGGTGGAGCGTCATGGAGCCGGTAAAATCATATAATAACAATAAGTACAACTATGTAATATCAACCATGTCCATTGGCAGCCGACAAAAATAAATCAAACGCTCTGTTCTGCCAGTATAATTGCTATTACTTTTAAAACCCTCAACGGAAAACGTCACTATCCATGACCGGTTACAGGAAATTTTGACTTTTTATTGCCATCAGAAGATATTTTAACTTTTTCTGATGACGATGACTGACTGACTGACTAAAAATAACTGACTTACAGAAATTTACCGAAGTTACTGAGTTTAAGTTATTAAATGTAAACTCAGTAACTTCAGTAAATTTTACTAACCACTTTGTTTATTTTTGACGATTATAAATGTTACTTTATGACCTAAGTGAATGAATGATTTTGAACAGAGAATAAGTCATTATTTATACTTTTTGAATATGAAAAGTTGATAACCCTATTTCCATAGAAATATTTAAAATACTTAGAAACGCTTTATCTCATTTGCCGCACAATTGTCGATTGTGATATTTTAGAATATAGTAAACAATATTAATGCGCCTATTTATGACAAAAAATAAAATTCTACAACGCTTACATATAATTAAAAACAAACAATGTGATAATCAGAAAATATATAATTATTCTTAAACTATCCAAGCTACAATCCTCTATTTTTTGATATAAACATATGATGACCTGTTACATTATACTTAATTCTAAAAAAATCCAAATGTTTACTATTTTCGGAATTATAATTATTGAATAAAGATTTTACTACGGTCATTCAAATCTCGCAAAAAAATATCTCTAAAGCTATAGTTATTTCTGGCACGTGTTTATCCTAACTAGTATCAAATAGATACATAAACCAGGCATGTCCGCAACTCGGCTCTCATAACACACTGTGCTACGCTACATACAAAATAGAGAATTGTCGGAAAAGAACAGTGCATAGTGGGGTCGATGTAATGGTAAGGATAGAGCGTAACACAAATATAACGCACTCTCTCGCACGATTCGCAGCGTTCAACTTGTCATAGTTCAAAGTACAAACAGTCTAGGTTGATGAGTCGTTGTGTGTACCTACCTACAAACATTTGAATATTTTCTTTATCTTAAATAAAGAATCCTCAGAATCGGTTCACCTAGAAAAAAGTTCTGAGGTAACACACATAAAAATAGAATAGGGAAATCCTCCTTTTGTTGAAGTTGGTTAAAAATTGCATGTCGTGCATTAAACTCATCTCAAGAAATTCATAATTATGCTACTTCAAGCAATGCCCATAGTTAGTTTGTGTGTTACCGGCACTTACCCTCACAATCCGGCCATTGTGTGTAAGTGACTGACGACGCAAAAAGATATTCAGTTACTCATTGGTATGAGTAACTGAATTTCTTTGAGTTGGAGAGAATATAGAATATAGAATTTTGGAGCTGAGGTGGTCCTCAGCTCCGTCCAGAAATATAGTAGAATACCGGTATGGCGTAGTATGTTGTTTCTGGATTGTTCTGAAGCTTTGTCCGTCAGTAGCGTAAGCAACCGCCGGACCGTATGGCAGCTGTTACAGCTTCTTGCTGTATGATGCGTTGGTTAAGTATAGCCACCAGCGCTGTCCTAGGGGTCGTTCTCATACACCCTGTTATTGCCAGGTAGGCAAGTCGTTGTAGGCTTTGTAGTTTATGGCTGTGCTTAGAAGAGTGCGTGCCAGCAATACACATATAACTTTTAATAAATCAGCCTGTATCTTTATATTCCTAATCCTAACATACATGAAACCATATAGTTTGAGTGAGTCGATTTCTTTGCTCTCGACTGTGTTTTGTTGCATTTTAGGTCTTAAATTCTTTAAGTTCTAGCCTTAAAAAAAATGAGCAATTACTGCAGTTTTATCCTTTAGACTACCTAACAATAGCTATGGATTGTAAAATGTAAAACTTTGTACTCGTTTACACCAGTACGTATTGCGCGACATTAGGACGTAGAAAAGGCCACCTACCCCTTGCACCAGTTGACCGTGAAACGTCAACAGGTACATATCTCCGCCCTAGTCAACGTCAAGTTGCTCGTACACTTCATATGAGCCAGTCAGCGGTTTCAAGGATTTAGCGAAGACACCAGGAGACTGGTGGCTACAATTAGAGAAGAGGCTCTGGCAGAAAACTATGCACTTCATAGAAGGACGATCGATTCATCGTCAGCACTAAGCTGAGAAATTGTTCCCTTACTGGAGTTCAAGTCCAACAGAAGCTCAAAGAAATGCGTGGAGTAGCTATCAGTTCTTGGATGGTGAGAAGACGACTTAAGGCAGAAAGCCTGACTCCAAAGAGACTAGCAACGGGCCCGAAATTGCCCCTGCCCATCGAGCAGCTCGACTTCGTTTTGCTAGAGAACGATTGGACTGAAGAACAATGGCGCTCTGTTCTCTTCTTCGATGAAAGCACAGTGTGTCTGCATGGCAATGACAGAAGAAGAAGATTGTCCAGAAGGCCAGGGAAGCAATACGCAAAATGCCGCATAGCAGGAACTGTTGTGTACGGGAGGTTTCCTGCATAGCGTGGGCTGGCATTTCAATGGCAGCCAAAACCGAACTGGTTTTCTTTGAAACTGGCCGTCAAATGGGAGGATTCACTGCGGGTCGGTACATTCAAGAAATTTATTTATATACTGGTTTCATCAGGGCAATCTTTATCCTAATGTTCGTCCACATAGTGCAGCAGTCGTACGGTACTTAAACGAAGTGGATATTTGGCTATCATGCAGTCCGGACTTGATTCCCATTGAGCATTGTAGGATGGCCTTAAGATCAGAGTCTGGGCTAGAGATCCTGCACCAGCTTCGAGAGCTGAACTTCAAGCGCTAACCGAAGAATGGAACGACATGCCACAAGAACTTACTTACTTTTTTTTTTTTTGACGCGAGACGTCAAGTAGCCAAAACAAGTACTATCTACTTCCGAGTTTAAAAATAAATACACAGTGATTCTTGTTATAATTTATTGAGGAAACGTAGAATACAGTGCCTAAAAATACATAAACTATTATACAGTTGTTCTGTGCAGTGATTCTTACAAAAAACTCAATATAAATAAAACACTACAGTGAACCTTTAAAACTACCTTAAGTCTAAAAATAATAAGTGAAAAAAGACAAAAACTAATAGTGAATAACGTGAACCATATATAAATGTGTAGCCTGTAGTGTCTGTATGAACAAAAGTGATCGGTAAAGCCTATACTAATTACGCCATAACCGTAAACACCATAAAACTCCGAACTGATTTTAGCGCCATCTATTACGTAGCGCAGGAACTAAATTGACATTTGTTTACAAATCTATTTACGGCCGCATTCTTATAAAATCACAACATCTTATGTAATACTGATACTATATTACACAACCAGTACTTAACGTTAATTGAAAATGCCCAGTGTAAAGTGTGGACACTGTAGTAAGTACATGTCATCTACAGATGGCTGTAGATGTGGTAAGTGTGGCGGGTCATATCATCGCTCTTGCGTGGCATTGCCGCAGTCTGGGGTCATATCAGCGACATGGCGTTGTTCGCAATGCAGCAAAAAACCGCTCAAAAACAACAGTGCAGAAAAGTCTACTCGAACCACTGCTATTAACTCTCCGCAAGAGTTTTCACCGGAGTCTGCACAAGGGACCGTTCTGGATATTAATACAGAACTAGGTCGGACCAGAGATGAGCTGCGCACAGTAAGGAGCGAGTTTCAGGCATTCCGTGAGGAGATTGCCGGTATGAGAATTCTTGGTGATCGCATGGATGCTTTAGAACAAAGAGTAGCCGCTCTGGAGGCAAGCAATAAAATCTGCCGGCCAAATACACCCCACACTGACATGGAAGAGGTAGTTGCGCAATTGAGACGGGATCTTAACGATCGGGATCAAGACTTGTTGGCAAATGATCTAGAGGTAACCAGACTGCCCGAGGTAAATGGAGAAAACCTTAATCACACCGTTCGTCTGATGGCTAGTAAACTCGGCGTGTCCATTACGGAAGGCGATATAGTAAGCGTCGATCGAATTGGTAGTCGTTACTTACATGCAACTGATCCCTCAGGCCCAACAGAGACCCGAATAAGGCCAGTGGTGATACGTCTAGCACGTCGAGATACTCGTGACGCAATTATACGAGCAGCCAGAGTAAAGCGTGGAATCACTTCCAAAGATCTCGATATAAATGGACCGGTGAAGCGGTTTTACATAAATGAGCGCCTCACCAAACGCAACCGACTGTTATTTCGGCAAGCAAGAGACGCGGGGCGGCTTTCTGGTTGGCAGTTTATTTGGTCACGCCGTGGAAGGATTCTTGCCAGGAATAAGCAGGGCGACAATGCCTGTCTCATTTCATGTGAGGCCGATATACAGCGCGTCTTTGGAACGGGACCTGAAGCAAGAAACAATCAGTAGCCTTAGCTTTAGTTTATTTGTTATTGTAACAGGCATTGCACGTCTCGATATTGCTGTTGGAAGCACCTGTCTTACATACTATTTTTATAGCTGTATTTATTTTGTTGGGGTGCCGCTATTCTACTATTTACACATCTTGTTATCGTTTAGTACACTAATTTACATGTTATCAATCATACCTCTACAGAGCACACGCACACTAGATAGATCACCATACCGCACACAACATACGACATTGTACTTGTATAGCATCGTACTTTTTAGAACGGCCTTTCTACAGAGATTACATAGGATAAATCATACTTATACACGACAAGTCTGGACACTATTAGTAAAAATCAGCGTATTTAATTTTTGTAAAATGAGTAATAAAAAAAAATATTACGTATACATAAATGTTAGGCGGTAAGTTTTTGAAGTTAGGTTTATTTAATGCGGGTTCTTTAGCTACTGGCCATGACGAGTTCCTATTAACTATGAATAAACATTCTGCTGATATAATAGCAATTAATGAAACATGGCTACGACCGGGTGAAGATGGGCGAGCCCCGTCTGTTCCAAATTATCGCCTTAAGCATGTTCCACGACCAGCAACTGTGCGCGGTGGGCGCGGCGGAGGAGTCGCATTCTATATTAGAACTGGTATAGCAGCAAGAATCAAGCCACATCCTGAATACCCTGACATCGAACAACTTTGGATGACTATGAACATAAGGAGCAAACGACTTCTCATAGGCACCGCGTACCGACCACCGTGGCTTGACTTGGACAGATTTTTAGATGCATTGACAGACAGCTTGAACGCTCTTGCCCCCTATGACTATGTGATATTATTAGGTGACTTTAACGTGAATCTATTGCATGAGAACGACTCTAAATCAAAACGACTGAAAGAGTTTCTGAATTGTTGTAGCCTGGACCAAGTTGTAAATGGACCAACACACTTTCTAAATGAAAGTTGCTCCTTGATTGATATTATTTGTACTGATGCCAGGTACAGAAATATATCTATTGATTGTAATAGCGAACTAGGACATCATTCATTCGTAACTTGTGAACTTATCTTTAGGAAGGATCGTCCAGCTAAGAGATTGGTAATATATCGTCCACTCAGGGATATAGCATTTGACAATTTTGAGAGCGATCTGCAGTCCATACCATGGGAATACATATGCAATGTGCAATGTGTGACCACAATGGTATCATTGTTGAGCAACTACCTGCTAGACTTGTTTAATGCGCACGCCCCAATAAAGCAGAGGTCGTTTAAATGCTTACCTACGCCTTGGATAACTGACGTCATAAAATTAATGTGTAGGATCCGCGACGAGGCAAGGGATAGATACCGTTGCTCCAAGTCACTAAGCCACAAAGAATACTACCTCCAGCTAAAGCACCAGGTGGTTACAGCACTGCACAATGAAAAGAAAGCATATTTTACTAAGCATATAAACGAAAATCTCAGCAACAGCAGGGCCTTATGGAAAAACCTAAAACAGCATGTATACCCAACAACTCTAGATAATATGCTTCCTCAACAACTGAGTGATCCCGATGTCATTAATAACGCCTTTTTGGATGTGCCTGGGGGCCGACCAGCAACTATATCAGAATTAACATACTTTGAGTTTCACAGACATGGGACTTCTACCTTCTCCCTAAAAGTAGTTGATCAAAATACTATCCTCAAAATCATTAAAAGTATTTCAACGAATGCCAGAGGGGTTGATGGTATAAATAAAGAAATGATTGACCTTACACTGCCTTGGTCCTTGGCGACTATAACTGCAATCGTTAACAGGTCTATCATCACCAACACTTTTCCTGAGCCTTGGCTGTGTGCGATTGTTAGACCATTGCCAAAGACCAGCAATCCTGAAAATTACAAAGATTTACGTCCAATCAGTATTCTTCCATATCTATCAAAAATCTTGGAGCGGGTGGTATATACACAAGTTTCTGATTACTTAGAGGCTAATAATATTCTGCCCGATCTCCAATCGGGATTCAGACATGGACGTGGAACTGCAACTGCTTTGGCGGATGTGGTCGGCAATATTTTGGAGGCTAGGGATCAGGGTGAAGGCACCATTGTTGCCTTGTTGGACTATTCGAGAGCTTTCGATGCCATAAACACAACATTGCTTCTGTCAAAGTTAGCCTACTACGGTTTTGACCCAAATTGTGTGAAATGGTTCAGTAGCTACCTCACTGGTAGATCGCAGTCTGTTGAGATACAGAAAGAAGATGGGTCTCTGACGTCTTCTGCTTCGCAATCCATCACAAGAGGTATTCCCCAGGGTTCTTTGTTGGGGCCTCTTTTATTCATTATTTACAGTGCAGATATTGTTGATTGCTTTAAATACTGCAAATATCACATGTACGCAGACGACATCCAACTATACATGTCCTTTAGCCCTGACGAAACCACGGCATCTGTACATAGGATGAATGAAGAGCTAGATAGAATCGTCTCGTGGTCGGAGAGCAACAGCCTAACGTTGAATCCTACAAAATCAAAGTTTATTGTTATGGGTAGCAAAACCCAAGTGCAAACTATCATCTCTGCTAAACCAGAGCTAAAGATTAAGGATAAAATTATTGATAGGGTGGAAACTGCCCGTAACCTAGGTCTAACAATTGATCCTGAACTCCGTTTTGAGGCGCACATTAGCAATGTGGTTAGAAGTTGTTTTTATAGGCTGAAGACATTGTATAGATTTAGGAGATACTTCAGTGTAATGATAAGAAAAAGATTAGTAGATAGTCTAATCTTTTCGAAATTTAACTACTGTGATATAGTATATGGCCCTTGTCTACTGTCAAGGACTGAACGTTTAATACAACGTGTACAAAATGCATGTGCCCGTTTTTGTTTTGACATCCCACGTCGTAGCCATGTTACACCTTTTTTAAATGACGCTAATATGTTGAAAATGTACAACAGGCGAAAGCTACACTTGGCTTCATTACTGTTTGGCATTGTTAAGACCTGCTCGCCTAAATACTTATATGAGAAGTTAAACTGGAGGCAGAATCACTTTGCATACCCCGCGCGTTCCATGACCAACCCGCTTTCAATACCACAGCATAGGACCACGGCATTTAGAGGTAGTTTTAAATTCGCAGCCACCAAATGCTGGAACTCATTACCACCTCCAGTAGCATCTAAAATAAGCAGGATGGGCTTTAAGAATTTATACAAGAGAATTCTATTGAATACACAAAAAAGTACACAATAAATCACTGTTCAGGCATTGCCTAGTTGATCTATATTGAACTTGCAAATGTCCCAAATATAAAATAATTTTATAATCCGGTTCAAGGTATTGGAGAGCTGTTTTAGAAATTCTTACACTGATGCTTATAACCCTGCCATAAGACACTTTTTCAGTTTTGACAACTTTTATGTTTACTTAACATACTAAGATGCCAAATAGTGTAAGTTTTATGTACCAGCTTGTGCTAATATATAACATAATTATAATTTTTGATATACTTACTGAATCTGCATAATTTTTCCTATGCAATGTTTCTGTTCACTGTGCTCTGGATACATTAATAATAATCTATTAAGCTATTATTGCAGTTCATATAGTTTTGTATTTATCTGTAAAAAATGTTTGAAATACTAATCAATGTCTGGCAGTCATAATGTATTGTACCTATTTATATTACTTGTGTTTAATGCTCAGAACAAGCAAACTAACAATTTAGGTACCTATTAGAATGTTATAAAGAACTAAGTACCTACTTGCCCATCTTAATATCAAATGAAACAGCGTTCTGTGGATGAGGATGAAACACTATTCTTTTTGTGCCTACGTATACACACATTTGTATTGTATTTTATTTGTTTTGTATTTTATTTATTTTGTGTACTTTATTGTTTCCGGTAATGGCAGCGATTGAGGCAATCGATGCTGTCCGATAATTGGTGATGTTTGTACCAATTGAGTCATGATTATGACATAGTATTCGGATTGAAATATTACAGATTACAAAATAATTACATAATATAAACTCTGATTGTTTGGCGTGCGGAAGGTAGTATATGTAATGTAACCGCTGTTGGCGTCTATGTACATCTCGCTCTAAGGCATTGTCGTTTGTCTCATTTCAACATTGTTAAGTATTGCTTTTCACAATTATTAACCACGGTGAAATTTATTTGGAGCGGGACTCTTACTTATTGTTATGAGCCGGACCCGAATACAGTGTCCCCACTTACCAGTATGCTTAATTGGTTGAAACATTTCTTCTTTGTGTTTATTATCCTAGATTGTTTACGATTATGCAACTTTATCATATATCGATTATGTAACGTGATCGTGCATCTGTCATTTTATGTAGCGTAAGTGTCATGTCATTAGTGTCAATGTCAGAAAGAAGGTGCGTTCATAAATGTAGCTTTGATATAAAAAGAAAAAATATATCTCTGGATATTCGGTTACTGTAATGTCTGTGTGTGAATGTTCAATGTTATAATGGTATAAGTATTGCTCTCAGGGTCTTGACGTCCGTGTCTATTAAGGAGCCAGTTGAAAACCAGCGTCGGGCACATATGCCTGGCAATATTGCTGAACTGGCCTCCTATTTTTGTACGGACGACGGGCGTGTACATTTATTATTAAGTAGTATAGTTTAATTATGTTTTTTCCTACATTGTTTATATCATGTCCTTCGTCTGTTATGAAATAAACGTCTTATTAGAAGACAGTATAAAAACCTCATTGAGTCAATGAAGAACCGGTTAGAGGCTGTTATTATCTAGGCGGCACTCATCTACATCATCGAGTGCCGACATATCTCCGCCGCATAGTTAGAGCCTACTTGAGTGAAAGATTCGTCGTTTATCCGAGTCAAGAGGTCGCTTTCTTACGGAGAGAGATGTCGTGCGGTGTTCTACAGGGATCTGTTCTGGGGCCGCTCCTGTGGAACATCGGCTACGATTGGGTCTTGCGCGGTGTGCTTCCCCGTGGCCTCGCTGTGATTTGCTACGCGGACGACACGCTAGTCACAGCGCGAGTCCAAAATGAAGTACCTTGGATTCGTCCTCGACAGACGATGGGACTTCGGAACCCATCTCCGAGGACTGGCCCCCAAACTCACGGGCGCAGCCGCTGCACTTTCACGGTTTCTACCTTACTTAAGTGGGCCAGACGCCTCCTGCCGGAGGTTCTATAGTGGGATCGTGCAGTTCATGGCGTTGTACGTCGCCCCTATTTTGGCGTCTTCCCTAATGGCCCGCAATGCGGCAATCTTACGTCCGCCGCCTGATTGAGCCGATCATCACGCCCGATGGCCGTCAGGAACATAAGAGGTTACCGCACGATCTCATTCGAGGCGGCGAGCGGCGCGGTGCGGACTCTGCCTCGTACATCGTAAAATTGGATTGCAACGGGGCGCGATCCATCAGATCCTTGTGGCGTAGCGGAAGACATATGCAACCAAGCGCAGGGCACGACGCGATAGCGGCAGTAAGACCCATTATAGAAGAGTGGCTGGAGAGGCGCTTCGGCGCTTTCCGGACGACGCAGGTACTTACGGGGTACGACTGCTTCAGGAAGTACCTGTGTCGCATCGGCCGGGAGGAGACATCCAAGCGTGAGCAGGCGCAGCATACAGTGGAGGAGTGCCCAGCCTGGGCAGAAGAGCGCCGTGACCACGTCACAGCAGTCGGGATGGAGCGTCTTTCGCTACTGGCCATGGTTGAGTCTATGGTTGCGAGCGAAAGCGCATGGGTACCCGCCTCCTATTGCGAAGTAGTAATGCTCGCTAAGGAGGTGGCGGAAAGGGAACGGGAGAAGATTACCAGTTTCCTGGCCCGCAGAAGACGCACTGGGCGCCGTAGGGCAGGCTGTTGCCTGTGCAGTACCAGGCCTGAGACGTCGGCGCGTCGTGTTCCGCGCGCGCCTTTCCAGAGGAAAACAAGTTGACTGAAAGAAGCCGCCACGATTCAGTGGTGGCCAAGATCTGCCGGGGCTGCAAGATGAATGCGCGACCGATCCCTGCGCTTCGGCCATAGACCGTGTGAAGGAACACCGTGGTAGGTTTAGTCGGTTGGACCCAGGACTTTCTATCTTTCTCCGGGTGAGCCCGACAAAGGTATGCGTCACAGCATGCCACGTAAAAAAAATGGGGCGTTAAAATCAAATATTTTAATAATTTTTCACGAATAAATTAAAGAAAAATGGATTTAAGATTGTTTTCTTTTCGAAATTTCCGTCCGTAATTTTTCAAATTTAGCACTGTAATAGTTTATCAGTATGTTTTTGCGGAAACGAGTACAAGCTAAAAGAAATTGTACTCATTTTGAAGCCAAGATTAGAAATTATGGAATTTAAGATCTAAAAAGAAATTGTTTCAGTTTTAGTGCTAGAGCCCTTTCAGTGGGAAAATATAGTGTGAGATATTTTTGCTCTCGACTTTAGATTATAAGGAAGCTAAATAATTTGATTTTACATTATTAATACTAATAAAGGTGTTTTTTAACAGAATGAAAAGGCAGCGTTGAAAAGACAGGAAAGCGAGCCAGGCTCTAAATTCTTTGCATGTCCGGAGCCTAAAGATAAACCACCGACACAGAGACCATTAAAAAACCCGTTTAATCAAAACAACAGACTTGATCAACAGCAAAACCCAACATTTACAATAATTCAACAGCAACAACAATCAGGCGAAATGTTTAGACAACATCCAGAAATGAATATAGTTCAAACACAGCAGCAGTCTACTTCTGTGTATCCAGATCTGCCAATGAATAACTTGACTTCGTTTGATTTGAATGCGCTGAGTAATCAAATAAATGCATATAATGTAATAAGTACTCCAAGTGTTTTTACTCCCAATAGTTGGCCCATTCCACGTACACAACAAATAATAATAACGCCAACCATACCTCTCGTAAATCAAGCACAATCGCATGCTTCATTAAACGTGGCTTACAATCAATTAAAAAATGATGATCACATAACATCCTCAAGATTTAACAATTTCCAAAGTAGTCCAGACAGGCGGAAAAGATTATTACAGCCAAGAAATAACTTTGTACGTGGGAACCAAAGAAACCAATCCTTATCATTTCTGAATGCTAATGATTTGCGACAGCAATTATATTTAAAAAGAAGGATGAATAATATTGCTTATCAGAGAAAATCAATTTTGGTTTCTGAAGAAATAGAAAATAATACAAATGAAAGTGGTAAGTGAAAGTAGTATGACATATATATTTATCAAAGCTAGCCCTTGCTTCACTTGGCATTCACTCAGAAACTAGATATTGCGATGCACAGGTATCATAGGCGCAAGTGCACTCTCTATGCTCTAATAATCTGATAGGACGGCAATCCGATAGACGCGGAGAGAACAGGCGCAGAGTCCAACGGCTTTACATAGTTACCGACACTCGGGGGTGTGAAACACGGCCATCTTATTTTCCCGAGTTGCTATTGAGAATTTCTTGAAAGGAAAACTATAACTTTTTGTCTGCCTGACCCGTGATTCGAACCGGAGACTATATGAAGCGTTTACTAAATCAAGTAACTAGCGAGATAAAAAAAGTGCATACATCGTGCATGATCGCCAGAGTTTGGTGTCGAGGCTTTTCCACTAATATCTAGTGTCTGGGACCATGGATTGGCTAGTTGAATTATCGACAGCTAACTAGATCACTTTACATAAGTGTAATTTTGTCGATTCAGCCTTCAGAAACCGGGGGCTATTCTTTATATGATATTCATTTTATATTAATACTTATATGTATTCCAGCATCTGCTATTACAAGTAATGCTAAAACACCTGCCGTTAGTTCTTATATTGAAAATATAATAGAAGAAGAATCCATATCCCATAAAAAAAAAGAAAAATTGGTAAGTTTTAGTATTACCTACTGTTTTTATTATTTTGAACCTTTTTTATAATTGTAACTTTTTCATTATAATGATTTATCATTTTGCAAATAGTTGTTTTTAAATTAGTTAGGATATTCTGAAAAAATATATAATTGATTTAAATTATATAAAATCTTGAGTCAAGTAAAAGCCTAATAAATTCTAAACTTCTATAACCGTGGTTAGTACAGGTAATCAGTAAAATGTAGAGATTTACTACGATAACATGACCCGCCCCTCCAAAATTCAAAACGTTTGAATGTATTTGTGAAAGTATTTACAACGCGCCACCACGCATGTGTACGTACTGATACGGCCGTCAAACAACTAGTCGAGTTAGCAAATCCAAGGATTTCTTGCTTTATTATTAGTATGACGCTGCACTAACGTACTCTATGAAAATGACACGTGCGTTGTCTTGCGCGGTCAACTAGTTATGGTAAGTTGACCAACAAATCTGATAACAAGTGAGATATTATGAGTACCTACTGATTGCACAAAAACTTTTTTTTTTTTAAATAGTTATATCCATTATTCAATAAATGGTACATGTTACATTTGTGTTTGATATTTTGTATTTGTTACAGGATATAAATATGACTGGTACTCCATTAAGGAAGGAAGGAAGTCCATCAAAGTTAGATCTGACTCCATTAAAGTCTCTGGCGCCTTCTACTGCTCGGCTAGATTCTTTATACATCGTCGTTGATTTGCGTGTACTGCTTGATGAATTCAATTTGTTAAATGCTATGGCAGATTCAGGTAAAGGAAAATCACTATTTATAGTTAGTGCTTAAGGGTCAAATAAGTGTATGCTTAGGACAATGTATTAGGAGTCCTTAGGAGGCAATGCGCTGAGGTAGGTAACGCGTTAGCGACACCTTGAGTGTATCGCTAACGCGTTGCCTACCTTGCTGCGTTTTATATACTAGCGAAGTTTGAAAAGTTCGCGGCCTCACATACAAATATATGATATTATTTTTCTTATATACCTTAATCCTAATCGGCTTTAAAAATGGGGAAGTTTACAATGTGCGATCGGGTTTAATCACTACTAAAACCCTGAAAAGCTTTGAAGCTTCGAGAATTAGGTAAAGAAATGCATAGAGCTTGATGGAGCTGACGTCGATGGGTAGAATAATTGTCTTTTTTTGTTTACTTGACTAAGCCGCAAACATTTCGATCTTTCCTCGTACCTTCGGTATAATGATAACATACGTGGTTGCTTTTAAGTATATATTCACTTATTTTGTTCTACAGATGAATGTTGTCAACTTGTGGTACCAGATAACGTGATGTCGGATTTGAAGGACTACATATCTTGTTCGAACAATATTCCGGCTCGATGCATTTTCCGTTCCCTCTCACAACTAATCCAAAATAGTTGCGCATTCGTAGGTAATAATTATTTATTATTATAAAACTTTAATTATGACATTTTATATTTAATGGCTATAGGTACCTATAACGCTACTTGTTTTAAATTATCATTACGATTTCAATTAGTATTAAGTAGAACAAGATTTTAAAAATAGTCGTATTAATCGTAATTTAGGTCATTCAAATGTTTTAATTATATAATATCAGCCCTGTATTACCCACTCCTGGGTACGGGCCTCTTCTCAGTGTGAGAACGGCTAGGCCATAGTCCACCAAGCTAGCTCAGCGGGGGTTGTCAGATTTCACATGTCTACGAGATCATTATGGAGAACGCTCAGATAATTTCTTTCGCCGTTAAAGCGAGCAACAATTAACTACACGCACATAACTTCGAAAAGAAAGAGATGTGCGCCTTGGGATCGATGGTTAATTGTATATAACTTAGTTCCTACTAGTATATTGTAAGTGCCCTTAACGCCTGTGGCACAGGTTTACCCTAATACAGACACCCATATTATATTACCTACATTAAGTATTTTATGGACTGTATTCATATTTCACCACTGTAATCAATAAATAAAATATCTTTCTCTTTCACGGGTATTTCCCTAATACTTTAGCAAAAAACCCGGCCCTTTGGGAGGCCTTACACGGGGATATGGGTCCAACATGCAAAGGCCCGGCTTAAACGGCTAGGCCATAGTCCACCAAGCTAGCTCAGCGGGGTTTGTCAGCATTCACATGTCTACGAGATCATTATGGAGAACGCTCAGATAATTTCTTTCGCCGTTAAAGCGAGCAACAATTAACTACACGCACATAACTTCGAAAAGAAAGAGATGTGCGCCTTGGGATCGAACTCGAGACTGCAGTCCAACGGTTTCCACTAGGTTATCGCTGCTGACTTTTAAAATTCACCGACATTAGTAAAATTACCAACTATCGCCATTAGCTAACTTTACTTGCGTGTTTTATAATCATAGCCGTTTCATTTGATATTTATTGTTTAGCTGGAAAGTGCAATCAAGATTATGGTCATACCATTACAAATCCGATACTGAAAACGTGCTTACAGCTATTCGAAGAAAATGTTCACGTGGTAAGTTTTAATTAATTGATTTTCAAGTAATGGTTCTTGTAGAAGTAGCTATTTGTATCCCCTAATATCTTTAGGTCTGCTTTACGAATTTTAAGTATTTTGGTTCAAGTGTAGGTGTTGAAACTGGTAACTCGAAGATAGGTTTTCGTTTTTGTCACTATTTTTGTAGTTGAATCTTGGATGATACTATTTATCGATTGAGCATTGAGCGACGTGTTATTAGTCTGTAAGCTAGATAAGAATCAAGTTTTTTTTTACATCTGCCGCACAAAGATCCTTCTTTTGTCTAGGTCTATAATTTGTTCAATCTCTCAAATAATTGTCCCCTACACTAAGCTCGGTGACAGCAATGAGTTCACTATGCCTGCTGCGCCATCCGTCCAGAGTTTTTACTTTAAGAACTAATTTATATTATGTTTGTTTTAGATACTCCTTGCGAAAGATAATGAACTCTTAAATTGTAAAAAGTTCATAAGGATAAATATATTCAACGTGGAAGAGGTTAAATCGCTTATAAACTGGGAGCCCCTTAAGTGTCCACCAAAAGTCCCATCAGTTTCGCATTTATCGAACATTCCAGCACCAAATACGAGTCCATTCAATGCTAAACCATTACAAAGGAAAATTACTGTAATTGAGGCTCCGATTGAAGATACTATGATTGAAGGAGATGATCCTGTCACAGTAATTAGTGATAAGGAAGAGACGAATGCTGTGACTGCTGTTTTGCCGGTTAAAAACACAAGCGATGCAGCAATTCAAACTGAAACGGTTACTGTTATCAGTTATGATACGAATACGGATTCACTAGATGGCCAAATACAAAACATTCCCGAAATCGCAAATAATACTAAGATATTAAAAGAATCATTGAATGAATCCAATAATACTGTTAGAACTTCGTTACCTAATAAGAAAAGAGAAATAAAACTTAAACGGAACATATCCAATCAACCTTTACAGTCAACCAGTACAGTTAAAAGTAATGAAAAGAAGCCGTTTAGGTGGCGCAGATATCGAAACTCAAACTTACTTGTTTCAACAACACATAACAACGATAAACCTTGTACCGTCACTCAAAACGATTTGACAGTTGCATCTGTACAAATAGACGCAACCATTGGTACAGAAAAGCAATCCGATGAAATACCTAACAATAAACACGAGATGGAGCAACAATCAACTGATATTGTTGAAAGTAGCGGATCAACTATCAATTGCGTAAATATAAGAAAAGAAAACATTACTATTGAGGAAACATCAACATCTGGTATAATATCGAACACTGAAAGTAATGTAGATGCTGATATTGAATATAGAACCTTTGATGACAATCGGCATGACAAATCGAAAGACATTCAGCCTAAAATGGTTAAATACGACATTGACAGTGAAAGTATGGAAGAATCATTAAAAACTAAATGTGAGGAATGGATTTCCAGATTTGTGCAAATTATGGAAGAAGTCCTGGCTGTAGTTTTGCACAAAGAAGCTGCATTTTCTAATATAGAGTTCCCACCTCCGTGGTCTTTACACGAAGCAGCACAATGCATTGGGAAGTACTGCAATAATGCATCCGTAAAGCATGTTACAGATAGATTGTCGCGTATCCTCTTTGATCTAAGTGATCATGCAGGTAATTCATATTCGTTATCTATACCAATATTTAAAAGAAGTAAAATTGTGTATAGATTAAATAACTAATCAAAAGCTATACGATTAATGGAACATAAGGTTGTTGAGTAAAATATATTATGGCTATATTGATGTTAAAATGAAACTATATTTTTAATTTCAGGTAAGATATGTGTAAATATGACACCGAGTCAATATATGGAAATGTACAGTTGCAGTGTGTCTTTGCTTAACGAAATTAAGGTTGGTATATTTATTATTTGTTATATTTATTTACTCATAGTAAATAAAGCTGTTGTGGAGTCCACTCTCGGCTTCTCTGAAATTGTACCGTCGTAGACTGTCGTCTGTCCATTCTAGTGAGGAATAATTGTTCCTATTATTTTTCAATTGACAAGGCACAAGGAAAGCCAATTATCTGGTATATTTTTAGCTGTTTTAGTAAGATGTCAATGTTTATAATTTCGGTTTTTTAACCTTATTGGAACGCGTATACGTATATATATTGTGCGTAGCATACACATATATACCATATTATTGTTATTATTCTGATTAGTTATTACACTGCAAAGTGCTTTTAACCCTTTTAGTTTACCAATTGCTGTATTAAAAGTGTTAATTGTTTCATAGAAACTTTGAAAACATTCACTCTATGGGTACAAAGGAATACCAAATCTTGAACGTTAGGTGTAATGTAAATTTAAAACAGTAACGTCGACCATCCTAACTATCCATGGACTTAACTGCGAGTTGTTTGATATTAATAATCGAGTAATTGGTAATGTTTTTTTATTAGGCTATCACAACATGTGAAGATATTGAAATTGCAGAAGAATCTTTGCAAAAGCTTTTAGCCGATATTAAGAATTCTTGCTATGATTGTACTGATTCCATAATTGATCTACAAGAAGATTCTCAAAACAAGCAAATTACTAGTAAGTAGTCTTCAATAGTCAATATAAAAAATAAACTAAGCTATAAATTAGGTATATTGCTCCTTTATGTTTAACAAATTTATTTTTGTAGACATTGACAGCGAACAAACTGATTTTGAATCTCCGAAACGCAATAATTCAAGCTATAATCTTAGATCTGGAAGATTAAAAAAGGTACGTAGTACATAATTATATATTTATAAAGAAAATAACACACATTCTTTGTAGTTTCTACTGAGACAATTTTGACCCTGTAGGTACTTTACAATTTTATGACACTCGGTTTGTGCGATAGTGATACGTAAACTTAATTTATTATAAATATATTATGATTATTTGAGTGATTCCCTAGTAATAAATTATTATGGAACTATTAATGCACACTTAAGTATTATACGCCTCTAACTGCAGCAGTAAATCAATTGCTTCGTTAAAGTCAGGGCATGATATGCATCAACGCTTACGAATGTACAATCATAGATATTTCTATCTCCCAAAGGGGTAGGCAGAGAGAGTGAGTTTTCACCAACAGTTTGGTTGCTAATGACTTCAAGTCCCACGTAACTGTAGGCGAGCTTATTGTCGTTTAGTCGTTCCAGACTGCGTGTTATTAGTGACAATTTATTGATAGAAAATCTGAATAAAGGACATCAACTCGGAAAGGGATCGTCACCGTATCGCCTTTCGCCTCGCCGTCAAACAGGCGTCAACTTAACGTAACCAAAGCAGATCAACAGCCGGTACGTCGAGTCGGCGAGGCGAGGCGAGGCGAGGCGAGGCGAGGCGAGGCGAGGCGAGGCCGCCGTGAGCCGTGAGAAGGCGCGCCCTTAGTGTTACACGAGCAGGCGCGCGTGAGCAGAACTCTCACGCATCTTCAAATGACGTTTTCTTTGTGATCAAATATATTTTTACTATAATTTTAATGTTATAATAAATAAAACGTCTTTATTTTATTAAAAGTAAATAAAAAAAATTCAGTCTTATGCGCAAACTAAAAACATATTCAACTTTGGTCTCAACATTTGGCTTTAAGTTACTAATTTAAAAAAACAAAATCGCATTAAAAATGAAATGATTTAATCTTCCATGAGATCTTGAGTTACGTGTCTTTCGTAACATGTATGGCACATAAACGTAACGTGCTCGGTGCACACTGATTTACTGCACAAAGTGCATGCTTTTTTTGAACGCCTATTTTTCTGCTATACTATACAAAATCCTCTTGGTCCAGGCTCAGTTCCCGCATTAGATACGGGCACAAATCGATTTATATTAAATTTCAAATTAAATGTCATGTTTTGCATACAAATTCGTCGCGCAATATGCGGTTTTACCAGCTCTAATGGTTCTTCTTCAGAATCGGGCTCTTCTAGCCACGCACAAATTTGAGGGGCTTGCCGATCAGCTATTGTAAAATTTGTATACTGAAAGAAACAAATAAAACATTTAAATAATATATCCACTAGATTAATCAATAACTATAAACAATGGCTAAGAAAAACAAAATAAATTTAGTTATTGAGAAAAAAATCTTACGCGAACGGGCGCGCGATGATCAAAATGCCGCGCTTCAGGATGCACCGCATTCAAACAACTCACCACGTAGTCGCAGCGGCACTAAGCAGCGCATGAGTTGCGTCAGGGGAAAGTGGGTAAAATTTTAGGAACGTACTGTAAGTAAAGCTCGTAGTGCCAGAGTACTGCTGAAGTCGAAATTTATAGAAATGAATTTATGCGTGAGCAAAATGCTCATAGCGCGCCTTCTCATGGGTTAAATCATATTAATATAGATATTTTCTCACTTCTTCAATGATCCGCTTTCATCGTTATTTTTGTTTGAAATCTAACCTACAAATTCAATAAAATACGCGCGCCACACGACTGTTAGTTATCTTGTGAATGACAGCACGTTCGGCAATAGTAGTGCGCGGAGAGACGTAAGCGCGGGGACGACGAGTCGTAAGCGCGGGGACGATAAGCCGTAAGTGTGAGGACTGCAAGCTTGTCCCAAGGCGAGGCGATTACTTTACGATTCCGATTAGTGTGCGTTGCAGTAGGGAGTTTCAGTCAAAGAATACTGCACGGCTCGAGTTGATACGGTGCCGATCCGTTTCAGAGTTGATATGTGTGCTATGACGTTAACACGCCTGATTTGAAGAATCGAATCAGACATATGTACACAGCACATCGCAGTCTACCAGCCACCCTCTATAATTTTACATTAAATTTAGAATGCTATCATGGTCCAACTTTAATATTTTTGAATAAAAGTTAGTTCACAAACTTTTACTCAAAAATATTGAAAGCTCTTATATATAAATCGGCACATTCATTAAATAGCTACCTACTTAGGTACACGAGAAATGTGTTACGTCAGTTGTAATTTATAAACCATATTACTATAGATTTAATTAATGTAATAGAAATTTCTTAAAATTCTTACATTTGCCTTTTTTAGGTACTAGATAAACCTGCTAAAGTTTGTCTAGACACAAAATCTGCGTTCTTTTCAAATTTAAGTCTAATAAAAGTCAAGAGTGCCAATACTACTGATAACGTAAACACGTCTTGTGGGTCTCCAGCGAATGAACGAACCGAGTTATCTTCTTCGAATGGCGAAGATAAAGATAATCAATTGAACAGAATAAACATTGTGAGAAACTTCACTAAATGTGCAGAGCTTGAGGAAAAGTTAAAGAATAAACTTAATACTAACACAATTGAGGATAATAAAGAATATTTAGATTATGAAAATGATTATAAATATACCTCAGCTGATTGTCGTTCAAACGAATGTAACATGTCTGATGAAGGTTCGGTGATCAGCAATCCAAATGTCACTCAAGCACATGATACTTCAGATGTTTCAGAGAATATTGTGGCTAATAGCGCAAATACGGTTGATCCGTCTTTGGCTAGTAATAGTAATAACACGTTTAAGTTAATGATTTGCCTGTTTCTGGATGAAGTTGGGAAAGCTATAAAAGAAGTTAAGGTTTTATGGTGAGTACTACCAACGTAACAAAATTGTTTTTATTATGCATAAGCATACGAACACGTCCTTTAAAAGGTTGAAGGGTATTAAAGAGGCTATTTGGAATTTACTCGCGTGCCCTAACAATCCTGCACTTGCTTGCTATTTGTGAATACATATTTGTATAATGTAATGCCCCATAATTGCTATTATCATAATTGCTTTTTATTCTAGCGACAAATGTTATGCTGAATTAAAACGACCGCAGCTACCTGCCAAGGAAAGAAATGAACTGGAAAATCAAGTTGAAAATGCTCATTGTAATATCGTCGGTATATGTTTTTCATTAGGCGGGTATGTATAATTTAAATTATAGTTATGGTTTCCCTCTTATACCGCTATAAAAACCGCGATCTTTCTCGTAATCGTGTTCCATTAGAACGACATTTGTATGTGTGCATGTGTGCGTGTGCGTGTGCGTGTGCGTGCGTGCGTGCGTGCGTGAATGCGTGCGTGAGTGCGTGCGTGCGTGCTTGTTATTGAGCCGGTCATCTGTATTTATCTTATTCGTGCCTTTGACCAGTAACGAGACACGCGTATGATAGATATCTTTCATTTCTTCTGTCCTCATTTTGCCGTGTTCATTTTACTGACACCCGTGTGAAATTCATGTCAAATGATTTGATTGGCTATTACTACTTTAGTCAGCCCATCGCGGCCTCCGACCACATGTTGAAATTTTTTTTGTAGATCTATCTATCTATCTATAATAGATGAGATTCAAGACATAATTTTAATTTTTTAGTTGGTCAAATGCCTATACAGATTATATTATTTTCTTTTCAGTATGTTGTCCCGTGACCCAAACGCACCCTACGATAATATACGTACTGCATTAATGAAAGCTGGCATCAATATATCACAGATAGATAGAAATCTAATCTTGGAATACTGGTAAATATTATAAATACATTAATTAACTTCCTTAGATTCTTGAACTTTCATTTCTTATATGAGTGATGATAAACTCTAAGAAAGAAAAAAATGTGGGTAGTTTACTATATTTTGTATACCTATGTTTTATTTGTGTGTGTGTATGTGTGTGTGTGTATGTGTGTGTGTGTGTGTAACAGATATCATTGTTACAACCGATTGATCTTAATTTATCATACAATATTTGTGAAGCATCTCAGAGATAATAGATCTACCCTTATATAGATGTTTTCTGTAAAATACTGGCTCTAAATCGTTTTTTTTTTCTTACAGGAAAACTATCGCTTCTTGCAAGAAAAACGTCGATGATATTTTAAATTCAATACACGAAATTATGACTGCTTTTAAGACATAACGACTAGTTGTAATGCTCTTTATAATTTATATGACATAAGCTAAGCATATCATTGGTAGTGGATGCAACTTTTAAATTATTGCCAAAAATTATTGAGTACCATTTTGTAAAGAAAACAGTTTCTGTTTGAACTGTGTGTGCTGAATTGAATAGTCTGAACTTTAAGCGAAGACGAATTTTATCTATGTTATTATTGCTATTCTTTTAAGATGCAATTCTATTATTTTTAAAGTTTTGATTGATTGAAATAGCACATGGTAAACTAAAATCAAATCTATATATATATTTAAATTATATATAATTAATAATTAATTACATGTAACTAGTCGATGTCTGTACTAGCGATGTTGCGAATATTCGCATCCGCATCCGTAATTGCGGATCTTCCGCATTGATTTGGACATCTGCATCCGCATCCGCAATAATCAACGCGGATGTTAAAACGGATCCAGATATAGCGCAGGTTGCAACAAGAAAGAAAATGTATGGTGGCCCATACATATTCTTTCTTGTTGCAACCTGCGCTATGAATGGCGCAATGATTCTTCATTTCAATTATTTTTAAATTTTGTTTGTTTATTTGGCGTTAGTACGCGCATTACGCAAAAACTATTAAACACTATACGCAAAACTGCGCGAATTTGAATGCGGTCTTGACAATTGTATTGTTGAAGATCTAACTTATAATCTGGTGCATGTTTCATTTTGATATATCGTCTAGAATGGAGTATTATGTGTACAAATCAGCTTGTTCTTACATGCAAAGAAAGAAAAAATATAGATAGGTACCTACTTCTTAATATGTCGCGTACGATGTCGTTGGCAAAGCTAGTTACAGCATAAATTCTAACATTAAGAACAAACGAAAGCATTTAGAAAAATGGAGTTGTAAAACTAAAATATATAATCTTAATAATCTTATGGACATATTATTATTTGACATACCTATAGGAAAATCGATCCTTTAGTATTGCATGTAGTAATATGTGAATTATTTGTATATTGTCGTTACTGCAGTAATTTTTCCGTTTCTTAATATATTTCTAATGTATTTTGTCATACACAATTTTACTAAATCATAGCATCATTATCTATGTTTATATTGCTCAAAAGAAAATCAAAGGAGTAATAAATCCCAAAGAATAATACCAAACCGAACATGTCTATGTTTAATTTTGATAACTTTATCGATACTGTTTTAGTGATGTTGTTGCATGTGATGCATTACTATCTTCATCGAAGCTTGATTTACAAAGTTCATCTAATTTTTATAATCAAAAGTTGATTTTATGTTTTATCTACAAATTTCGTTGAACATATTATTTTAACAGTATAATTAAAAGAGTTTGGTATACCTTATAAGTCTTCCGACTAAGTTACAATACCTTGTACCTATATAATTATTTGTTCATAATAATTTGTGCGCCCTGTGGCCGAAATTCAACGAAAATCATTATTAAAAAATCTAATTCCACATTTTTTTATTGATAGCACTACAGCTTTTCAATGAAAATTGGTTGACAAACTGGAGAAAAAGATACTGAAGTATTTTTACTTTGCCTATTTAATTTTACACACAATAAACTTTTTGTCTTAGCTGTAATAACAATATTCCTTTGTCGTACATGAGACTTCTTTCCAAATAAATTAAATATATAACTACGCAATTAAAAGCACGTGTACGTAAGCATGTATATCACGCGCCAAACTTTTAGTGCCCTCTGAATTTGCTTCAAGTAGCGTCGTAGAGACAAAAACAGGCGTTTGGGAGACTATAAGCTCTTCATAGCGAAATAGAAGTTTGACACAAGGAATACCATATAAATCGCCGAAACATACTTAACCAAGCTGCAGGATTTGAATTTCACCAACTGTGCTAATGCTTTATCATTTTTTGTTAATGCTCTCTTCTATTTTTATAGTTTGTGCTATGACTAATGCAGAAATTGCTAAGGTTTTAAACGTAATACATGTAAATGATATCTTATGCGTATTAACGCACTTAGAATGCCAGTTTTAAATTTTAAACTGAAGTGCCATTTTTATAGGCTAGGCCCAATTGTATTCGAATATTATTAATATATTGTATTCGAAAATAGCTGGGCAGAACAGGATGTCAAGGACACAGTGGACACGTTTATGTTGAATATTGTAAATACCTACTATTATAGACTGTATTACTTAGATTTTAGGATCCATTTTTATTTGGTGAAATTGCGTGTCGTCTTTGCTGTGTAACAGTAGTCGTATATTTTTGATAAATATATATTTAAGTTGCATAATACATTCGAGAGATGTAGTCTGATGATCATTAAGGAGATTTGATTAAGAATTAGACGCCGCAAGTTGCCTAAGATTGAGCTTGTTATTAAAAATATATTTTATAAATTTATTTACTGTCGAGCATTGCGTTAGTACGCAACAAAGAATTTCTATTCCGCACAAGTCGGTAAATTGTATCTTATCTTAATGTAATATACGTGTTAAGAAAATGTATAGGTATGTGTACTTTTAAGTGACGTGTCTTACTTTTAATGGCAGCGTTTGTAAATATATTTATTGTTTTATGTACTATGTGTATAGGGAACTTGATTTGAAGTTCAACATTTTCTTATACTTACCGTAGTTTTGATATTATATTGAAACAATTTTTTTAGGTTATTACGTTCACTGTCTAAGAAATTTGTGATAATAGATAGGAGCTAGGATGTTCTAACTTTGGATTAAGTAAATTTCTGTTAGGTATATATTTTAAATTTTTTGTGATTGTCTCATGGGTAATTGATTTAAGAGTTAAATTTGTTTGTCAGTAGAATGACTGAGATAATGCACTTTAAATAAGATTTTTATTGTGACCATCAGAATGGTGGGTCACTAGCCATATTTTACATCGAAATAATTATAGAAAGTTACCTAGTTGCTTCTAGTTGCTACTATTCGTCATATAACTGCTAACCCCGTTTTTTTAAAGTATACTACTTATAAAGGTGACGGGCCATTCTGACATCAGGATGGCAGGTCAGTGAGAACAAACTGCGCAAATTAATCGAGTTCATTTTTTGACCAATAATTGCTACTTGACTGCTACCTTTATATACATACATGGTTTTGGGAATCATAGCTTTTAAGGATTAAAAGTTATTATCAATTTACTATTTTGATGCCTAAACGCCTGTAGAATTAAAAGAGCATATTTGGAATCAAATACAAAACGGGTATTTTATAAGCAGGCGCTACCTCAAAGAATTTATTTTAAAGTTATTTATTATACATTTTGTAATTTATGTTTATAATATATTATTATACATTGCAAAGCAGCTTAAAACAAAAACAAAATATCGTTAATTTGTGAAATTAGTTGAGGTGATGTTATTTGAGTTTGTTTATAAAAAAAATCTGATCAGGGCTTTTTTACTTTTTACTTTAATTTTTACTCGATTATGCAGAACAGTCTACTTATCTTATTTCAGAAATTAACGATATTTTGTCAATGTTTTCAGCTGCTTTGCACGGTATAATAATCTATACTAATATTATAAAGCTGAAGAGTTTGTTTGTTTGGTTGAACGTGCTAATCTCAGGAACTACTGATTCGAATCCATAAATTATTTTAGTGTTGGATAGCCTATTTATCGGCTGTAGGGCTAAAGGCTGTAGGCTATATAACATTACGCTACGACCAATAGGAGCCGAGCATCAATAATAAATGTTGCATAAACGGGGAAAATTATCTCATGAAACGCAGACGAAGCTAGTATATTCCAAACATAAATTACAAAATGTATAACATATAATTTTAAAAATTAATTCTGTTAGGTAGCGCCTTCTCATAAAATACCCGTTATGTATTTAATTTCAAATTTGCCTTTTGTTTCTATAGGGGTTTAAGGCATCAAAATAGTAAATCGATAAAATAAATGTATCCTTAAAAGCTATGAGTCTCAAAACCACTCTAAAAGCAACTATTGGTTTAAAAAAAATTCGTTTCATTTGTGCTGTTTGTTCTCACTGGATAGGTGACCAGCCATTCTGATGTCAGAATGGCCCGTCACCTTTAAAAAAGTAGTATACTTTTAAAAAAACGGAGGTAGCAGTTATATAACGATTAGTAGCAACTAGGTAGCAACTTTCTATAATTATTACTAGGTAAAATATGGGTGATGAGAAAAGTGACCCGCCATTCTGGTGATCACTTTTTATTGGTTAAGGTACAAACGCAGTGCTTGGTACTGCACTGTAGTAGACCCGCAAACGATACGGCACAGACATAAATATTGTTTCTATGAAACCTTAGCTGCCCACTTTAGCAAACAACTTAAAAGGAAATGTGGGCATCTAAATATTTAAAGAAACTTTTCAGCAAGTCTTTTGCCGTTGCGCTAGGATCGAACAAAATATCAATGTGCAAAAAAGATAACTTAGACAGATTTTACCTCTGATATCAAAACCTCGTTTTCCCCTCTATCCTCTACCAAAATTAAACCTATTTTAATATGTTGTCATAAATCATATGAGAAGGATTTTAGCTATGTCTGTATCTGTTTATTTATTTGATTATGTTTCAGAAAACACAATTAAGAGAAAGATGAAAATATGGTATGGCAGTGTATCTAACACAGCCATACCATATTTTCATCTTTCTCTTTAAATTATAACTAAAATTTTATCGTTGCTCGTGTAGGTATTCAGGAAGAAAACAGGAAATTACGTTTGATTAAAATTACGTCGCCTGCATTTCCTCTTAAAATTGTGTCGTCATGCCGTTTCGCTTTGTCTATGATGAGGTGCAGTATTGTAACGTGCGGTTTTACCTTAAGACTGCGCCGAGCGAAATGTGCCAAAACAGGCGGTCACAATTAAGTGAATAAATTCAACACTATTTTTCTTTAATACAAATATAAAATATACATTTACCATAACAATGAATGTGTTTACAATAATTCCGTGTAAAATACTTAAAATAATTCATATTTTCGCCTACAAAATTACGTAAATTTGCACGAAAAATGCAAGTACGTAAGCTCGTGTTACGTGATATTTATAGATTATAATAGTAGAAATCTATCCTCTTTTACAGCTTAAACAAAACATAAATATATATATTACAATTTGTCCGTCCCAAATATTTAAGATGTTGACAATAAAGATACATATTTATTAAAAAAGCACTTCAAATCCTCCATACAATTTTACAAAGGCGGCCGCGCGCCGATTTGAATATGCGCCGCACGAGCTCTATCATTATCTGTCTTACGCTCGGCGCAGTCTTAACTATTCAAATCCATTTTTACTGTAGAAGCTTAGTAAGTTTTATTTCATGAATTTAGTTATAAGTACAATTTGTTTTTATTATTTTTATTTTATTCTGTCAATAAAATGTCTAAAATAAACGTTAGTGGTAGAGTCATACTTAGGTGTATTAAAACTACCTGAAAAATGCATAAGTGTATTTCATTGAAGGTATACGAAATAAAATAGAATTTCTAAGAGTCAAATATAAATAGTTTATTATTTTTTTATAAACATGTTTTTACAAACAACCTATTAATAGGTACTTTACACATTCGTACTTCATAGTTAAAGAGTTGATATACCCGTATTTTAAAACTGAAGAGCACCAAGGAAATAGCATGCTTTGTGGCCTATTTATACATAAATTTAATTGTCTTTCATAAAAAAATAACGTAACAGTAATTCTAAACAGTTTTCAGTGTATTTCGCCGAACAGTGCACTAAACTTGAAAACGAAATAGACTGCGTGTAATGAGGTGTACTGTATATAGGTGGGCCGTATACCAACACTGCGATACGAGTAACTTTTATCGCGACCATGAACACGTGCGATGTGCTAGTTTCAATTCTAGATTCGAATGATTCACCATTCTTATTCTAGAAACAAACTAGAGATAAAAGTACTTACTTGATTATTATTTATTTAATGTTATCACGAGTAACAAATATACTTAGAAGTATGTATGTAGATGTAGGTATGCGCTTCCTATTTACGAAGCTGCAATCGGGCAACTGCTAAGCGACAGCGCTTAGCGGCCCCACATAAAGAAGTGATGTACTCCACAAAAGAAAATATCTATACTTTGATTGCAAATTTGATTCGATTGATCGATAATTACATTTCTAATTGTTTCTTGCCATAACTCTAACTATGATACAAATTATGATGGCACGGTGTTCATATTCTCATAGCTTATATTAGGCTTATTAGTAAGTTTACGTTATATTGACTAGAATAGTATTTAATTGAATCCTCTTCCCTCCATCATCGCTTGTGCACAATATCTCGGGAACTGCACCACTTGCAGTAAGAAATCAGTTAGACCCTGTAACAAATTAAATCTTATTAGTCTGTGATTACAGTGTACCAATCTTATAGGTTATTTATACGCCATATTTCCTTATTTGCTTTATTTAGTAAACATATAATGTCATTATAAAATTCGGTTTCAGAATATATTCGTACCTACTTATAATTAAACAGAGATATGTACTTAACAAAAAAAAGAAAGACTAGTCATAGCTTTGGGTCTCTATGTGTTATTTCATTATTGTCTCTTATTTCTGTACACTATATTTGTTTATCTATACTAATATTAAAAAGCTGAAGAGTATGTTTGTTTGTTTGAACGCGCTAATCTCAGAAACGAATGGTTCGAATTGAAAAATGATTTTAGTGTTGGATAGCCTATTTATCGAGGAAGGCTATATAACACCACGCTACGACCCACGGGATCAGCGCAGTAACTATAAACGCGGGTGAAACCGCATGCACATCTAGTTATATATAAACAAGAAAGTAAAGGTATATCATAAGTACAAAACAAATAAAATATTCATAAGAAACGTTATCAAAGACTCGTCCTTCATTGTGATTGAGAGATTAGAAACATGAGTTGGACTTTTTGCGAACTAATTGTATGCATTTAGTATGTTGCTCAGACCTTCCACCGTATTTAAATGGCCAAGATATTGGCCACTAGGTAGGTACATCGAGAAAATTTTACTTTTGATATCTCTGCTAACACAGTTTAGGTGTATCACATATCGTATATATTAGACAAATGGCCTGGTTAGGTATATCAAAGTTTCTATTAAGAAAATAAGATAAAGAGCTATTATTTAGCGTTCAATAATAACAGCTAAAAGCCATAAAAAGGCGGTTAACCTATAATGACTGACAACGATAACTTATTATCGCAGCTATTAACTATTTTACATGTAATGTAGAATTTTCTGAGCCTCCAGTGGCTATTGCTAGGTACAGGTCTCTCACAAAGAAGAACTCTGACTGGCCTCTGCTATAATTTAGGTAATTCTCAACGAAAATATTTTTACAGCAGTAAGTATGCGACACAGAAGACGTAGCAGGGTTAGGTCGACCTGGTAAGGGCCGCGGAAAGCGGTTGGATGCGGATGGCTGAAGACCGGTCTGTGTGAAAAACCTTAGGCAAGGCCTATGGAAATCAATGGAAATCTTTCAGCTAAGATTATGAAGTATGTGGCTGCAATGTTTTCATTCATACAGCCACATAGTATGGCCATTCCAAACATGATACTTTGGATAACCAAATGCGAAATATGCGCCTAATATGTATTTTTGTTTTTGTTTTTGTCGCCCAGTATAATGCAGCTACAGTGCAGTAAACATAGGGCTCATTTAGAAACCTCATAACTTTATGTAATACGTAGGGTCATGTTCTTATCTGGAAGTCCACTTAGTAGTGGTACCAAGTTGTGTGAAATATACTATTTCGGGGGATGATCTATTAGGTATGGGTAAGTTTATTATCAAACGCCCAGCATTTAAGACACCACGGAATAGTGACAATGATAGAAGTGACATTTACATCTGCCAAGCCCACTGAAGTAGATTACATGATTATCAAACTTTTAAATCTTCAGATTAAGACCTACATGCAGATATTCTTCAGATATTACTGTCAGGGAGTGTAGATAGTATATTTGATATCAGTGTCTATGTCGAATTAATGTTTATATTTTAAACTAGCTGACCCGCGCAACTTTGTCTGCTTAACATAAGAGAATTTTCCCCGTCTTTGCAACATTTTTCATTGCTGCTCTGCTCCTATTGGTCGTAGCGTAATGTTATAGGTATAGCCTATACCTAGCCTTCCTCGATAAATGGGCTATCCAACACTAAAAAGATTTTTCAATTCGGACCAGTAGTTTCTGAGATTAGCGCGTTCAAGCAAACAAACAAACTCTTCAGCTTTATAATATTAGTATAGATTTAGTTTCTGTTTTAACATTCCTATGTATTTTTGCCGACAAGTCCTATATATGATGTACACTCAGCCAGATAAGTAGATAAATATTTAGGCGATTTTTAATTGCTTTATCATACACAACAATGGTGATTCCACATCACTGCAGTGATGGTTAAAGAAAAGTTTAAGTCACAATTTATTGCTAAATAACATTATGATACATACTGTTGCGAATTTGTTTAATGTTCAGCTACTTATGTTGCTGACTGTACTACGCCATCTCCACCCAATTAGTCTCACTGTTCAGTAGAAGAGATATAACTCGTTCTTGTTGTATACTTACCGCTAACGGCTCTATGCAAACTGTGAAGGGAAGAAGGATGATGTAGAAGCCCGCTGCGATGCCAGCGACCCAGAACGCCACAATAATTAAGATAATCAGCCAGATTATCGAAAAGATAATGTTGGCCATTTTCTGAAAATAATTTAAGTAATAATGAGAATAAGCTGTAGTATTCCCTTACGCTGTTGTTGTGTGGTTTCGTTACTTTTTTGGCGTATAGAAAGATATATCTTGTTTCTATTTTCTTCTTCCTTGCATTGGTTATAACAAAATCGTCAGATTATAACATTAATTAAGATACGGTCTTAGTCATTCAGTCATTACTACGTTGTTATACAGAAATGAATAGTGATTCATAATATTTAAGTCTGTACATATACCTAATAACATAGAGGTATGTATGTAGGTATGCTTACATTAGGTACCTAGTTGTTATCTACCTGCATCGATTATGTATTTTTTAATATAAGTACCTACATATGAGAAGATTGGTAGATAGGTACTTTATTTTTAGTCGAAACACATATACTTAGATTAATTATAATAAAAAGACGTAGGGGAACATGAGCGTCAGTGGATCACGGGGAACAGTGAACGTTTGTTAAAACTTTGTGCTCGTTGCTCTCACACATACTATGCGTTTCAAATAAGAATAGGCATGAACCCGCGCCATATTATGACGTCATAGCTGTCAAATCGAACAAAATAGGTAGGGTCAGTAAAACAGATATTTTTAAAATAATATTTATTTTTTAATATGAGTCTCATAGTTCTTCGATTCCGCTCATCCCACTGCTTGAGCAGTCATCATCTTCGCCGCCATCATCATACTCACTGCTGCTTTCCCCTTTAAAAAAATATTTAGGTCATAAAAATATTCTACTGACTGTTATTTAAAAGAAAAATATTAATTTTGTTACCTGTGTTTATAACGAAACTGAAATTATCATCGTCTTCTATTAATTCTCGTTTCCGGTATTCATTTTCGATACGCCTGACGTGGTTTATCTCCCTCTGCCAGTCGTCTCTTGTTATTGAGGCTATGGCTTCGAGCGTTAATCGTTCAATCTCGCTCTCTAACTGTCGCACATTTTTGTCTGCCACTCTACGTTTAATTAAATGCCATATATATTCTATCGGATTCAAGTCGCAATTGTAGGGTGGCAGCCTCAACACCTCGAAGCCATGAGACTTAAATAAATTGTCAATGACGTATGACTTTGGCGGTTTGTTTTGTTTTATCAACTCGTAGAGTTCTGATTTGTAGAAACATGGCTCAAATTGTATATTTCGTTCTTAGAGCCATGCTTGCATCACTGACTTTATACTGCTCATGTTTGGGGGCTTTGCGGTTTCCATGCTGTGATATGGAGCATTGTCCATCACAATTAAGGCATTTTGGGGCAAATTGGGTATCAACCTTTCATTTACCCATTTCGTGAAATTGGCACCATTCATCTCATCGTGATAATCCCCAGTTTTTAATTTAGATTTGAACATGAGAAGTGCACCATCCACGAAACCGTTTTCACCCCCAGCATGGGTAATTATCCACCGTCGACCTACGCTGTCATATTTTTTGACGCCTGTTGTCGCACTGGATTGCCAGCATTTTTTGACGGTGTAGTGTGAATGTATCCAAGTTTCATCCAAATAAATAATTGGTTTCTTATTAGTCCCCAGCGCGTCATTTTGCTGAAGACGGCGTAAATATTTTGCCCGCCAAGCCTTAATATTAGGCCTTTGTATCAGTGCCGACCTATTACTCTGACACTTCTTAAATTTAAATCCGAGAGAATCCGCCATTATCCTTCTTAGTGTCGCTTTGCTTCCAGAAAACTCCAAGTCCTCTTTTGCGACCGCAAATATTTTGTTTAAAGTTGGGATCTCGTTTCTGACCGTATAAATAGAGTTCACTATATTATTAAGAGCAGTGATTTCAAAATTATCACACACCACCTTTTTACCGCGACCTTTCTTTTTCGGTGTGGTCATTTAGCTGCCACTAGCTTCTGCATCTCTCGACTCACGTCGGATACGACTTAGGGTATTTTTGTTTATACCTGTGGCTAAATGGACTCGCTCGGACACTTTAGTGGCATTTTGAAGGTGTTGCAAAATGCTGGCATACGTATCGCGAGATATAGAAATGTTATCATTTCCCGAAAGAATAACTGCAGCCTTCAAGTCATTCATCAGTTGAACACTGAGCTGTCTCTCGCTCTCAAAGTATTTGTCTGCCTGGCAGACAATCTCTCGAGCTCTCCCATGCAAAACAATGCCTCGTTTATTCATGTTGGAGAAAAAACAAATAGGCAACAAAAACAGCTAACACTAAACACGTAACAAACAGAATTAACAAAAGTAACAATAACGAATAACAACAAATTTTACGGGAAACAAACGTCTAACAAACAAAATTAACACAATAAACAGTATCACTCCAGAAACACATGCACTCGCACAACGAAGCACATCAACAACGACAAGATGGCGTCCCGTATATCACCATAGAGTTATAATAACCTTTTTAGAGCAGGATCCACACGGCAGGATTTAAGAGAGTCACAGAGTTAATTTATTTAAAAAAAAAATCATATACCATATCAATTATTCATAGTTATTTTACCTCTGACAACACTCAAATTTTCAAGAAAATGATTTATGTGTTTATTGTTAATTAAAAAACGCATAATTACGCAAATTATTTTTGTTCACTAATAGAACGAAAAATAATATGATAATATTTACGCAAATTATTTTTTGTTGCTATCTGTACTTTTCTAGTGACAGTTGACAGGTCGAGGTCATTGACGCTCCTATTCTTATTTGAAACGCATAGTACACGCGTTGGCTTCGGTAATGCTCCCCCGTACCGCCGCGCCGCCGCACCGTGCCACCCAAGTCACCCAAATAGTTGCCGTGGTTGCCGTCACTAATTCACAACGGGAGGACGCGCGACAGAGCATCGGTCAGCAAGTAAGTACGAAAAAATAATTTACGTAATGTTTGAAGTTACATTGGTTCAAAGTTTTTTAGATACTTTTATTTTTATTTTTTTATGGATTTTTGGGCAAACGAGCATTGAAAAAACAATTGAAGTATTTGGATATTTTCCTTTAGTTGTGTGTCTAATTGTTTAAAATGTTATTAAGTTGTGTGATAAAAGCGATTTATATCTTGTTAAAAATATTATTGCAGTTATTAGCAGGGGAATAGGTAGACTTTTTAAGTACCAAATGACGCAAAACTGCCTATGAAATCTTAAGATGGATATGTCTTTCTGTTTGATTTTATATAATTTATTTTTCCGTGTTTAAATTTGCAAGATTGAAGTGCATATTTTATTGTATTGTTTATGTTATTACTCAGATTTTTAGAAGATTTACACATGTCTAAGAAGGTGTATTTTATGTTATACACCTAAACAATAGTGGTAGTAGAAGCCGATTATGTTATCTGTGTTTGTCTCATAATTTTTTTGTACTATTATTCTTAACAAGTATATTGTGATATTGCAACTATTACTGATTAATACAATGACTGACAAGTTTGATGAATATAATAAATTTTATTGTATTCTAAACGCTTATGATCAGTGATCGGATATTCGGGCGCTTATATACCTAAACTTCTTCGCACGAAAGAATAATATGGACGTTCCTTTCTGAATAAATAAGTAATCCCGGATTCCCGGGATTGAACAGTTTTGTAAAAACAACTATAACAAACTTAGTGAAATTATAGCAGTGGTTATTTTTGTTTAGTATCTTTATTTTACTCAAAACAAATGTAATATCAATAAAAAAATATAATGTGCACAATGTGGTCAAATAGTGGAAATTGATTTATCTATCTAACAGATTAAACGCCTTCTACGCGGTCGGGTCTGCCTCCCAACTCAACTAGGGTTACGTCAAACTTGGTTGAGTTGACGCCAAAATTGACCTTGTGGTCGTTGGTTGGTCAACCAAATTGAGTTGGCATCCAAACGATCTTAATTGCCAGCGCTGCGCTCGCAACAAAGGGCGAATAGAGGGCGTTGTGTTGACAAACCAAACGTGTAGAAGCTTGTTGCCCGACCGCGCATATTCATTTTGATCTAGGCGTCGCGCGAAGTGGACGTGTAATGGCGAGCGAGCGTGCAACATTGTCGGAGTTTTTAGAACTCTACAGAGATCTTGCCTGTTTGTGGGACTTAAGTTTTCATGATTATAAATAATATCAGCCCTGTATTAAACTGTCCTGCCTGCCTCCTGCCTCTTCTCACTGTAAGAAGAGTTAGGCCATAGTCCACCACGCTGGTCTAGTGCGGGTTGGCAGACTTCACATATCTTCAAGAACATTATGGAGAACTCTTAGACATGCAGGTTTCCTCACGATGTTTTCCTTCACCCTTAGAGCAAGCGATAATTAACTATTAAATACACATAATAATATAATTTCGAAAAGTCAGTGATGCGCGCCTTGGGTTCGAACTCGAGACCTCTGCGTGGCAGTCCAACAGTTTATCACTAGGCTATAAATAAATCTACCTTAATACTACTTTACAATACTACAAACAAATATTAAATCTAAGGAATTAATAAAGCGGACTTAGAAAATAATAGTTAGAAATTATTAAGCGCCTGGCAAATTGGCAATAGCAAACGTTAGATTTCTGCTTGTCTCTTCATTAATTGCTATAATCAATTTGCCAGGCACTAAAGAATTTCTAAATATTATATTCAAATTCCACTTTATTAATTCCTTAAATTTAATATTTGTTTGTAGTATTGTAAGGTAGTATACAGGTAGATTTATATGGAAATGAATCCATACTTAAACAATTGGTATTTCGTTCAGAAACAGAAATACACCCGCGAACCTGACGTCAGGTTGGCGCTTCACTTTCTTTTTGAGCTATCTCTGAACTCAAAGAGGTAGAATTGCTTTCTTTATAGGTAGATTCAAGGTAGATTTTATACATTCTTATTTTATGCTGATTCGTAACATTACACCCGCCATTCTGATGCACACAAAAAAACGCATAGAATATAAATGCATACCGCTTACAAAAGGAAAGCGAAGAAGGTAAGTAAAATTAATATTATTATATAGTAACTACATAATAGATTATGTAAGTAGGTATTTATTAAATGAAGGTTTTTATAGACAATCTTTTTATTAGGTAGATAAACAGTATGGGTAGGTACTGTTTTGCGTATTTGAAAGAGGTGCCACCGACGTGCGTACTACTCGCCGCTCACGTTAGAACTAAAGTTGTTTACCAACCACCCGATAGTGTAGAACCGCCGAGCAGTTTGGTTGACTTAAGTAAGGTCACGGTGGTTGGGCGTTTCACCCGACCGTGTAGAATAGGTTTTAGTGATTGAATCGACTAATTTATTGTATTTTATACGAACAGAAGACTAAAAAATATTACATGTCCGTATTATTCTATCGTGGGAATAAAAGTGATGTTTAGGTATATTAGCGCCCGATTATCCAATCACTGCTTATGATTCATAGTACCCCATTCGATCCACTGCACTGTAACTCAAATCGTGATTCACGGTGACCCATTCGTGGGTCACAATAGATCAATTCTCTGTACAAGAAAAACTATTTGTAAAGTAAACCAAATTGTAAAAAAGACATTTGAAAAATTATACTAAAGAATTGTCTATTCTTTAGTATAATTTTTCACATGTCTGCTTTCATATACAGGCTGATTGGTAAAAGACTGGACATATTGAAGGAGGGTATTCAGTACTCGGTTCTGGACCAGAATATCTAAAAAAAATAGGTACCTAAAAATGGACCTAGTTATCCAATAAAACTTAATGTGCGGACACTCTTGCGTATATACCAAAGCTAACCAAAACCTCCGCCCCAGCCCCCTGCTACCGCACCCCGCACTCTCTTGAATTTGCACCCCCGCCCGTCCTTCTCTTATCAAAGATCATTAGCCTCGGTAGCTCGGCGCGCACAGCTGTGTGCAACCCGCGCAGTGTCCACATTTTATGGATATTTCATACAAATTTTCATAAAGGTTTTCTTTGCAGGCAACACAATTAAAAAAAAAATGTTTTATACATTTTTTCTGGCCATATATTATCATGTCCTTAAGTATGTACAATGTTTAACCAGTCACACTGTATTGCATTAAAAACCTCGTTCAGTAAAGCAGAAATTCAACCCAAATTAGCTTTAGAAAAAAAAAAGATCCATTGAGCCCATCTCATCTTCCCCTACTTATTGCAAATAAATTATTCTTGAGGTCGCTACCTCGAGGTCAAAAGTCTTTCAACGTTTGCCTCACGTAAAGATGTGAAGCAAGCGTTGAAAGACTTTTGACTCGGTACATACTTTTTGTTGACTCAACACACTAATCAACACAAAATAATCTATCTTATCATTTATTTGTACACTGTTTTTGTTTTGTTAACCAGCTATCCAATTTATATACCTACCTTTAAAGAACTAAATATAATGAAGTCAACGACTCATTATATTGCATGTTACCTAAGGGTTCACAGGTCTTTAACAGGTTATCCAACCCAGCAATGGTATAGTCTATCAAAACGAAATATTTTATAGTCTAGAAAACATATTATAATTAATTAATGTGTCAAAGTACAGATGTCTAACTGCCTTCTATAACAATAAAGGTAGGTTTATTATAGTTATAGGTATGAATGAGGTTTGTAGGGTTGAGCCGAACTTGAAAGGTAGTTGACCTGAAATCCAAGTTCGAAGTAGTATCAGTTTAGTAAGTAAAATAAATAATTATGTAGGTAATTATTATACAAACTTATGTAGTACCCATATATTTATATTAACTTACTCAAGTACTTAATTATAATTTATAAAATATGTTATTAACCGTTTTGTTAAAACCCTTTGCCGTGCAACAAAATGCCACCAGTAAGGATATTAAGGCAGTAACATTTTACATAAAATTCTTTATGTCACCGTATAAGTAAATAGGTCTGCGGTACAGCGTTGGGTATTTATTAAAATCTGCTTAGGTACCTACCTAAAGTGGAATGGAATTCGTGCTCAACCCAGAATTGTCTGGTTTTGTTAGGTTTGGAAAAAACGATTTTAGGTTTCACCTCGAAATTCTATGTAGGCCATCGCCGTTTTGGCGCTAGGTACTTGAATGCAATGGTTTGAACGACGTAATAAATAGGTAGTAATTATCGGAAGATTTTACTCTACTCGAATTTTTGCGGTTACTCATGACATTTGCAAACAAAAACCAAGATATTGTTGACACACGCACAGCAAAGATGTAGATATGATTGATATGTCACGGAACTTCATGACGAAAATGTTTTGATAAGAGAAAGATAGAGTTTAGGTGCCAACGGAGTGACATTAAAATAATATAATTATGACTAGAACTCGAACAAAAGACTATTTATTAAGAATTGCCATGATCTCTGATAGAAGACGTTAATACGATGGACGTCGACAATCTTAATATGTGCAATAGTTTTTAGCTGACTATATGTATTATATTATATATAATACATATAGTATATATATATATATATATATATATATAGATATATATGTGTGTATTGATTTTAGAACTACAGATTAGGTAATAGTACTGTGTACTAGAACACATGCCTGGGGGACGCCTGTGCAATTTTCGTTTGTAGATCTTCTGGCAGACGCTCGGCCAAACAGTTTTATTTTTACTACTCGAGAATTAAACGTGGGCGGTTAAATGATTCTACTGTTCTTCCATCAAATAATTATTATTGTATTAAGTAAATTAAGATGAATGTCCTATCATATTAAGATAATTATGTGGAATATACCTACCTACTTACGAAAAATTAACTAATTGGTTTTATAATAAAGCAGTCATAGTTTAATAGATATTTAATCTATTCTTAACGTGTATAGTCGGTACACGAAGCACATACGGTGCGACAGAAATGGCTTTTATATTAAATTAGTCTCCTTATAATCAATAAATTATTTATAGTGTCATTTGAAAGTTTTTAAAAATAACCAAGTACCTAACTACTATTTTAATATTTACAAAATATTTAAGTACGCTAAACTCACGAGCATAGATAAGTAAGTACATCACAACTCTACGTTGATTTATCTTATCTAATCGTTTATTTAATCTCACTATACCGTACTAAACTGGTATCGTAAGAGTATTTACCAAGGAATTTCAAAATTTTGGCATTTTAAAACTAGCTAACTAACTAAAACTAAAATTTGCTGCTATCTAAGACTAAGTACATATTATTGTTGACACAAGTTACCAACTGAAAGACAAACAGGTATAACTGGCCTTATGACAGGTATTATCACGAGCGTGTGTAGGTATATGGTCCAAATCCAAACACGCAAACTTATCTAATAGAGATGCCATTGCACGTAACTGATTTTTCTTTTTGGATTGGCGGATTCAGCTAAATCTACATAAAATTTCGTAAAAATCGGTACTAGCTAGAAAAATAATAACTGCCTTTAGAGAGGCAGGTATCTATTATTTTGTCTCTCGATATTTTCAAGTTGCCAAGTGCCTCAAGTTGACTTGAACTTTGTTGCTAATGTTACGTTTACGCTTCTTATATTGTTCAGTCTTTTTTTATTATTAGGTAACTTACCAGAACTATGTGCAAACCGAACTCCTCGAACTTTCGATTTACACTATGCAAAATGTCTTTAAAATGATGTTGTGGCAGTGAAGCCAAGTTTTTATGAATTGTTTATAATATACTAAGTCCCTGGTAACAGTTATTTTACAACAACATTAGGATCAACTAGATAAGGAATGTCACTTGACGGAATATTAATGTAACAGCGGTATTTTATGGTGCTTGATTAGGTATCTGTAAATCACACTAATCCATGCCGGTCACAACCTTTAGGTAATTATGTGATCGACAGGAATGCCACGTACCTAACCTACTGTGTACGTTAGCATAGCCTAAACTACCATCTAGCTATTTAAACTAATGCGCTAACAGAGCATTCAACATTATTCTATAATCATCATGTGATATTATTAGAAATTAGTAATCCCTACTATATAGTATATTAATATTATAAATGCGAAAGTAACCCTGTCTGTCTGTCTGTTACGCTTTCACGCTTAAACCACTAAACCGATTTTGATCAAATTTGGTACAGAGATAGATTACACCTTAGGAAAGGACATAGGCTACCTTTTGTTGTAAAAAAGGACATGAAGGGGTTGAAATAAGGGATGAAAGTTTGTATGGGAATTCGTAATTATCGTACCTAACACACAACCGATTTTGATGAAAGTTGCTACAGAGACAAACTAAATCTTGAGAAAGGACACAGTTTAACTTTTGTTGTATAAAGGGCATGAGGGGTTGAAATAAGGGATGAAACTTTGTATGGGGGGGATTCGTCATTATCGCGCCTGAACCACAACCGATTTTGATGAAATATGTTACAGAGACAAACTAAACCTTGGGAAAGGAAACAGGTTGCCTTTTGTTGTAAAAAAACGCATGAGGCGGTTGAAATAAGGGATGTAAGTTTGTATGGGAATTCGTCATTATCGAAGATAAAACCATGAGACTTTGTATTTAGGCACTTGATAAGAAAGCAATAAGTAAACATATGTTACAGAGATTTTGAAATGGATTGGATACTTCGAAAATTTAAGTCATTTTTGAATACGTTCCAACGCGGAACTAACGCGGCAGAAACAGCTCGCATTATCAACGCTGCGTTTGGAGAGGAGACTGCTAATGAACGCACCGTGCGTTTTTGGTTTAAACGCTTTTGTAATGGAAACTTAGACTTGAAGAACGAACTACGTGGAAGACCAGGACCAAGACAGGTGAAAATGCTGAATTGAAGGAGATGGTGGAAGCCGATCCGAGTCAAACTAACCAGGAATTGGCAGTTTAACGTTACCTACCTACAATATTGGCTCAATTGCATCAAATCAATAAGATAAAAAATATGAAATAAGGGTGCCTCATGATTTGATTGATCTGCAGAAAGAAATACGTGTTGAAACTTGCAAAAAATAAATGCGTGTTGCATTGTTGAATCGGTACAGAAATGAAGGAATATTAGATCGAATTGTGACATGTGACGAAAAGTGGATTCTTTACGATAACCCTAAGCGAAAAATGCAATGGCTAACCCCAGGTCAAACGCCGCAACAGAGCCCTAAAGGAAAGCTTACCAATAAAAAGGTAATGGTAACTGTTTGGTGGTCTCTTCATGGTGTTATAGATTTTTACTATGCCGAACTTCGAACAATAATGGCGAAACTGGCAGTGAAACAGCCCCGACTCGTGAATCGATCTTCACCATTATTGCTCCATGATAACGCAAGACCCCACACTGCACGGGAAACCGTTGTAACTCTACAGGAGCTGCAGTTAGAAACCATACGTCATACTCCATACTCGCCAGACCTTGCTCCAGCGGATTATCATTTTTTTCGTGACATGGACAAATTTCTACGAGATAAAAAAAATTCTTCCCAGGAGGCAGTACAAAATGCTTTCACACAGTTTGTCGAATCTAGATCCCCGGAGTTCTATCATAAAGGCATAAATGAACTTCCGTTTAGATGGTAGCTAGGTAAATATTTCGATTAAATAAATATGGTACATCTTAGAAAAAAACTAATTTAAATTTTTCAGTACAAATCGGCAATTTCATACTTTAACCTCTAATATTACGCTTACCTACGTTTTTAGTACAATCGTATTTAGCTACACCTACCTACCTATTAAGCCATTAAGTTAAGTTTAATTAAGTTAAGCCGTCGGTCCCGGCTGCCATAAACATCTATGGCAGTCGTTATTGGGAGAGTGTCGACACAAAAGGTCCCACTGGGTCGAAGTGTCGCCGGTCTGCACTGACTGGCCCCCACATAAGATACAAGATACCTATTATATTAATAAGTACCTACATCTAATAATATCATAAGGTAGTTAGTTAGGTATCTAAAATTTGCATGGCGCATTATTCGGTTCATTACTTAAAATTGCTCGTTTTCGTAAGGATCTGTTTGTATCTAATAATTAATTTCGAGTAGATAGTTTTCTATTTGACATACTAACAATGACCTAATGCGAAATATGAAATTAGTACCAAGAGATCTTACTCGTGCAATAGAAAAAGACTATTTTTATATATAGCTACACTTTGCAGTTAATTTGTCAACTGCATCGTTATCTTGAGACTTGGCCTCGTTTCCTTCATGATGTAACGAAGCAGCGGTTTGGTCACTGAGCTAAGTAAAGAAACAATAAAATGGCAATGAGATCTTCATTTTGATTAGTCAACGCTATTTGCGAAGTCTTGGTAACTAGCTATAAGGACACTTTATAATCGTGCAAGGAATGAATTAGGAACTGTTACTTATATGAAATGTCGGGCTTTAGTAGATACCTACAGTTACAGTTTTATAGTACCGAGAACCTGCCTTCTGCACTCTGTCATCATAGCATAGTCATCATATATCAGTCAATCATAGTATGTGTACAATCGAGTGACAACAAAATTTATCGGTCCGTGTATTTTGCCTGTTATTATATGGTGCATTCATTAGGTACCTACTAATTATAGAAAATAAACAAATAATAAAATTGAAGTGTCTGTCTGTAATGTCAAAATAACAGCTTTTTACTAAATGCATTTGAAAGTATATAGGTATTCCAAAAATCAATATTCAAAATTTTTGTCTTTCTGTCTGTTCGTTCCAGTTCTAGTTCATTGGCAGATACCTAGCTGATGTTATAAGGAGCACTTAGGGCGACTTTTAATTTAGATTTTGTTTTGTTCAATTCCACGCGGACGAAGTCGCGGGTAACAGCTAGTTACCTATAGATTTAAGACGTAGATACAGTGATTGTCGCAAAGAATAAAATAAGGATATTGAGAATATAACTTTTTCGAGGTAGAAGCGATTGATCATCGAAGTGGTGATTTCATTCGTTAGGTACTTCATATGTATGGAACATACGATGAACCCTTGTTACCTGCATATTAGGTACTGTTTGGGCTTTGACTATTACTACGGCAACCTGTAGCTTGCGTGACATTAAAGGTACGCACGTAAATTCGTATTTTACCAAACAAGTAGTGTTATATTGGTAAATTAGATATATAGGTACCTACTAATGGCGTTGGGTCGACTTAACAAACAATAGTTTAAAAAATATGTCGTTTATGTTATTATAATCTATCATAACAGTAATTTTTTTTATAACTATAACTTAATAATATATATCGTTGTAGACGTAAAAAGTGATATAATAATAACGGTTGAAAATTTTTTACCTGCTTCAGAGTTGACAGATTTGGTTTAATTTAGTACTTACCGTCAAAAAGCCTCGTAGGCTATATTTGGCTGCAATGCCATCAATGTTATGACTTTGATTAGATCATACGTAATAAAAGATAATACAACAACAATGCATCAATCAAAACATCCTTGACGTCAAATGCAACATTAATTTCGACTTTTACATAATACTACTTGAATAGCTACTAACTTTAGTAGGTATATATGGGTAAGGCCGCCAAAACTGTAAATTTTTTGTGTGACATTTTTGTCGTTTGTTTTTTTGCCGTATCTTATGGTTAAAATATTCAATAAATTGTAAATTATATCTGAATTATATGTAAACCGTCGAAGAATTCGGTGATAGTCCCCTGCTATAATAATAATATTGTTGCGAAAATCCTTCAACTGATTTGTTTCATCGATGGTTTATAAAAAACAATGGCTTTTTATTTGTGTTACGATTTGTTTGTGTTACGATTTTTTACCACAAAGCTACTATTTAAATAGCCAATGTGCAAAACGCAGTATTAACATGGCAACATAGTTACCGAAAAAAAAAATGTTGCCATATTGTTAAGTTATTAATTGTGCGGAAAAAATTAATTTAATTTGATTTCTGAGGTAAGAAACAGATATTTTAATGTTATTGTATTATATTTGTTGGGGATGATATCAAAAGTATACTTAAAATGGTCCATTAGTGCCTAATTGTAATAAATAACCGAAATATAACCTAAAATTGTTGTTAAAATTTTGCTTTTGTGTTACATTTGTGTCACTTTTGTTTTACAGTTATGTTATTGTAACACAAAAGTATGTGTTAGGTACGTAATACAGTAGATCTATAAAGCCGCATGCATAATGGTATTTGAACAGATTTTTGAAAGAAACGTGGCTTAGTGTGATTTTGTATCTATGACAAACGCAGTATGTATTTTGTATCTATGACAAACGCAGTACTTATATATACCTACATTTTAATAGTGAAAACCTGCCAAGTGCAAGTTAAAATTGCTCGAAAGGCTCTTTAGCACCGAACTAATTAAGTATCTGTGTTTTAGTAATGTAAGCCAGCGGTCAATTGTTTTCTTCTATTGAAATATAATTTATTCATGTGCATATAGTAATTGTCCATTTTTGTTATAGACAATGCCGTTAACTGCCGTTGAACGACAGAAAAGATATCAAGAAAAGTTAAAAAGAACGAATCCTGAAGAATTTAAAGACCAAAAGAAAAAAAACAGTGAAAGAACATTACGTCAGTATAAAAATAAAACAGCCAATTATAACGACGAACAAAAAGAAGAATTAAGAAAAAAATGGAGAGAGGATCGAAAAAACAAAGAAAATGCGCCGTCAACATCTCAACAACACGACATGGAAAACCCCAATCAAAGTATTACGGATATTCAAATATTATATAAATTGCAACGCTGTGACGCGCAAAAATTTCAATAAGAAAATATAATTTTGAAAAGAAAAACAAGTTCTATGATGGTATGGTTTAACAATTTCCAAAGGAAAGTTCAAAGACAACAGAAATTAATTGAAAGTTTGAATGAAAAATACGAATATAATGATGGAGCTAGAAACTAATAAAACTAAAGAGACAAATAAGAAAGAGGAAGAGAGTGTAAAGTATTATATAAATACTAAGGAAACGGAGAAGACACCTAATAAAAGAGTAACTCAGTTTGTTAAATCAAACGATTTCAAAATCATCCTATATAGAACTCACGATTCAGTTTTTTTTTTTTAAGTCTGCTTTATGATAAATTTGTGATGTTTTTTTTTTCAATTTCGTTATTAAAGGTACGCAAGTACATCGTTTGAAAATCGTATTTAATTTCATTACTCCTATGGCCGTCCAATCTAAAAATGGTTATTTATTTTAACCATTATGAAACCATCTTTACCCAAAAGATGTGTTACTTTTGGGTTACGTTTGTGTAACAGTAACACAAAATCTGTTGTGTTACTTTTGTGGTGTATTTGACAATTTTGGCGGCCTTACCCATATAATAAATAATAAAATAAAAATAAAATAAAAATAAAAATATTTTATTCACAGGCTACCTAGGCCCACATTGTGTTAGTTCTACATTATCTTATAAACTATGTTAGTAAATATTAGGAACACAGAAAGAAAACAAATTATTATATTACGACCACATATATTTTCATCAAGCCCCATGTAATACATGAAGCTTGATGAACCTATCCATGGTAGGCCCATCCAGCCTTTCAGCAAACACCCTCAGGATACTGTTGGTGCTTCCTCCCACTCTGCTTGTCAACGACGCCACCTTCTTACGCATTATTGCGAAATAGTCGTCAGTGTGCGCATCGGCGAACATACCTGACGCACTACAATAGGGTGGAAGCCTCAACAGCACCCTAAAGGTATTATTGTATTGTACTCGCAGGGCATTGTTTGCCTTTTGGGTATGATTAGCCCAAAGGCTGCTGGTGTAAAATGTTTGGCAGTAAGCCTTGAAAAGTGTAATTTTTACTGGTACTGAGCAACCAGCAAACCTTCGAGCCACCATATTTCCCCGCACGGCCAATGCCCTGCGCTCCCTTTCCATATCTAGGTTGTCTTTTAGGTCTTCGGTAACAATGTGGCCCAGATATTTAAACTGGGTAACTCTCTTTAAAACTGAACCGCACAGCGCTACTGCAGGGATATGTGATGGACTTTTATTTGTACCTCTAAACACCAACAGTTCACTTTTCGTAGGGTTGTACTTTAGTCCATACTGCTGTGCATAACCCTCACAAACAGAAAGCAATTTTCTAATTCCACAGATAGATGGGCTCAGCAACACCATGTCGTCTGCGTAGCTTAAGTTATTGACACTAATTCCATCTATGTGGCATCCGACATGTGTGTTGCTGAGCTCAACCAGTAGTTCATTGACATAAATGTTAAAAAGTCGGGGGGAGGTCAAACCACCCTGTCTGACCCCACACTCTAGTTTGTACGGGTCAGAGAGCGCATTTGACCATTTTACAAAATTTCTCTGCTTATCATACCACATAGCACTTTGGGAATATTTAGATGAGTAGGCAATTGTATTCATTTTATTTTTATTGTTTATGTTCCAGCAGGACGTCTCTGAACTACAAACTTCAAAGCTTATATCTCTAGGCTATGTACCTAACAGTTGTGTTTGAACGCGCTATGGTCATTATACAGTCCTAACTGAAACAACAGGGAACTAAGCCAGAAAATCGACTAATGAAGGATATCTTTTTTAATAGACATTTCCCGTACTCAAAATAATTCCTGTGTCGCGGGGGATTTTACAAATATTCAAACAGTGGCCACAAAGACCATTCAGACTTGACACAACCATTTGTGGATCACACAAAGTTTTGTCCCGTGTGGTATAACAACAGTTAACAACACTCGGCGCAATGGCAGTGGCAAGGCGACTACTTAAGGGGATTGCATCGCTCAAACCTTAAAAACACGCTCGGTTTAAAGAAGTTTGTAGATGAATCCTTTTACCATGAATGCATTTACCATAAAAAAATATACAAGTAAACAAGATTATACGGGGAAAACATCGCGTTGATTAAAATTTTAATTAAGTTGTCCAAATGTTACCAAAATAATTAAGCAAATAGGTCGTTTTAAAACTAAATATTATATTTTCTATATAACGGCTGAGATATTCTATATGAACTTTATACTAAAAAACATGTAATACCCTATTAAACAATGTGTATTGTTTATTTTAAATTATTTGTTTTAAAATTTTGTAATAATCAACAATAACCCGAATCTTTACAGAGGTCTTTACAGCCCCGCTACGCTCGCCCGTGACTGCAAAGCCCAGATCTTCAAGGTCATTGGACCACTACGCCATCCGTGCCGTTATTGTCAGTTCGGTGTCTCTAAAGAGGGTTTGAAATTTGTTTTTGGATTAATGTCAAATCTGGTTTATAGATGTTTAGCGGTACCTACATCCGAGTTAACTTACGTATAGTTCTCATGGTGCGGCACCACGACTATCCTAATTTGTCGTCTCTAGGTCAGTGCCACAGATTACTAATCAGATATACCTACGTGACCGGATTTTTTAGTTTCTCTTTTTGTCCACTTTATTGATAGATACGGTGTGAATGCACTGTTTGTATATAAAACCCTGGCGTAGTAAAAATATTAATAGCGACATATCACGCTACTGAAAGGTGTCAAGACTTAAAAAGTAAGACTAACTGTTTATTCGGTACTGGATTCCAGAACAGCAGTGGTCCTGTATAATGCTTCTTTGATGTTACCAGACTGGCGCCATGAACAAAATGTTAGTGGTGCGAGGAGCGATCACGAATGCTCACGAGTTTTACCTTGCACTTGCGTTTACTTATAAACTCCACCTATAAGTAAAGTACTTAGCTTTAATGAAGGCAAGGATATACGTTTATATATTTACTTAGTATATACCTTAATACGTAGGTACACCCTTCCAAAATATATGTATATAGGTATGTAGACCATATGTGGACTGCTACACACCCTTCCAAACGAAAACAAAAACAATGTTCGTTACTAGGTATTATCACAGGTATTATGTATTAATCTGTAAGTATCGTTTTGTTGCATTAGATTGCTATACCTATCCGGTATACTAACCTACTTATTTACTTGCTACGTCCTTTTATCGCTACGTAAATAACGGTAAATATTGTCGACCTATTAATAAAGTAAAGAGCCATATGTAGAATTAACGCTGCTAATAATTCGCTGATTTTATATTATATACAAAACAATATTTCGTTTAGTAAGTAAAATAGAGTAAGCCTGCTATTAAATCAACAACACTAACATATCGCTGAGAGGGGTCAACGGAATCATTAATCCGTTGTTGTTGTTAAAATTGGTATGTATAGTTGGTTGCATAAAAATTAATAAATCTAACAAGTTTTACCTAATATTTCAACTTAATTCACTTATTATTATTACAATTGTGCTGCATAGTTTTATTTTTAGTCAACTATCTACTAACGGTTAATGTTATTATCTTCTTATCAAAGCATAATTGATTATTTATTGTTATGTTTATATTACCTGTTATCGTTTGCGTAACTATTTAGTCCAAAGTTATTTTAAAATACACTAAACATAATTAGAGCATATTTTATGAATGTGATGTATTTAAACAATATAATTATACGCAATATTCATATCCTATACTGCCAAGGCAAAGTTTTTGGGCTATAATCTACGCCACCTTGAACTGCCCAATTCGAGAACACAGCTTAAACTAGGATTCACCTGGATTCTGCCTAGATTTTACGTTACTATCCAAACCCCGAAACAAAACAAAATGTCTGTATCCAGACAAATCTAGTAGGACACGGGACACCATCTCCAGTGACAACAATTAAACTCATCATATCGCGACGTATAGCTACATACGTAATTTCTCCATATAAACCTTTTTTCCAGGAACCTACTGTCAAGGTATTTCGATCTGGCAACCCGCTTATAATTTAAATTTTTAGATGTAGGTATCTTGGGGTTACCTACAGTATGCTGTATATCATGAGTTCATGACATAGTGTGCGTATAAAACACTTATAATGTGCTCTCAGAAAAACCCAGTACTACAGCGCAGTTCGAGATTCGAACCCTACCTTAACACAAATGTATGTACAGAAAGATATTTACAAAACGAACGAATCAACGAAACAGTCGTGGTTAATTTTAACATGTTTATTTATGAGCGTTAATATAGGTACCTAATTATCGATTATCGGTAAAAGAAAATCGCGGGCAACCTACATGACTTTTACATAATTACATAAAATGTTTTCATCGACCAATACCAGCCTCTCAGTCTAAAAGTATGGGTCATACCAGCAATAGTAGGTACCTACAGTTTATACTATACATCAGTATGATTAGTTTCATTATAGTATACCCTGTATAAGTACACAACTAGTAGGTATACCTACCCACGTATACGTGACATTGAACGGCGTAGTACGATGTACACCGTAACAGAATTCATTTCAAAAAGCAGGTAAATATTACCTGTCTTGAAAATAAATGAGAAGTCTTATCTACTGAGTATGTACGAAAGCTACTCATTTATTCGACAAAAATGATAGTAGGTACGTGCATAAATAAACAAATACTATAAATAATACATGTTTTCCGAATGACATCATCAAAATAGTGTAGTAAAAACCTTGTGACGAGTACTCTAACAAGCCTAATGAATGTACTACGAATTCACCTTGATAGTAAGTAAGAAATATTTTGTAAATAGGACAAACACGAATAAGAAATCATCTTACCGGTTTTTCTAGTAGTCGCGTGCGTAACACAATATATTGAAGCTCGAATACCGCGGCCGGTCTCCTCGCTTTCCACTACAAGACTGACGATGTGAAACTTAGATTGAGTCATGGATTGAGTAATTCTTCGCGCGTAGGTGCCCTTATCTGGATGACGGAATGTTGATACTACTATGATGTTGTCGTCACCGATCACCGTGTAACTAACACTATGGCGATATTTCGTGCCGTTCATATAGTAAAGGGACAATAATATCAATTATTTTTATATAATTATGCCAAGAATACCTATCCTAACTATATCTTATCTTATATTATAAATGCGAATGTGAGTTTGCTTTTTGTTACGCTTTCCCGCCTTAACTACTCGACAGATCATCATGAAATTTTGCATACACGTTATCCGGGCAACAGAAAAGGACATAGGGTAACATTCATCCAGAAAATGCGAACGCGAGCGAAGCCGCGGGCAAAATCTATGTTAAAATAAAAATGAATATGTAGGAAAACACATTTACTCGTTTACTAAATTTATTTCCAAAGTTAAATAAATTGCGGTCAAGTGCGACACGGGCTAGCGCACGATGGGGTGCTGATGCCAACGCATATAAGAAGTAGGTATAGACAATTTTACGTTACCTTCGTCAATGTACGTCGCTTTAATACTGCATAACTAAATTTGTACATACATACATGCAAGTAATAAAAGTAAACATATTATACAATATATATAAGGAATTAGTAATTGTTATTGAGTATTCCGTAATAAAAATGTCAATATGGAATCTGTAACTGTGCCCGGTAGAGCAACAATAGTCTCTTCCTATTTAATACATATTACCGTGGATATAGGTGTATACTACGCCTTTATTAATTTTTTAGCTTAATCAGTATATATCAGTATTTGCAAACAAACATGCAAAATCTCTCCTCTCTTATCTCTTTAAAAAAACATCTCCCGCACTAGTAATAAATCCTGCGTCTTGGGGAAATTTACAAACATTCAAATAACGGACTCAAGGAACACCCAGACTCGGGACAACTATTTGTAGATCACACAATTTTCGTCCTGTGTGGGAATCGAACCTACAACACTCGGCGCGGTGGCTGTGGCAAGGCGACTAAATAAACCACTACGCCTTCCGAGCAGTCAAATGATGTGTATGCACTGACATTGACTAGGTGACCGTTCAACCACTGTGCTTTCCGTGTCCCTATCTTCAGGACCCGAGTAAATGGGGTTTCGGGGGGAGAACTACGAGCCTCCCTCTTAGGATCAGGGTACTGCGTGGTCAGGTTAGTCCACTGCGCCTCGGAAGACGTGTTCTATCAGCCACTGATTAGAGAGCGCGGTGCCTGACATTGAGGGTTGGCCTCGCAGTGGTTATGTGGTTAGATGCAGAGGACGGCTATGTTTGTTGCTCGGCAAGCATGTGGCGTTCGAGCGTCGGACTTATGCGCGGCTAGTGCGTACCTGTGGCGACGTTAAATCTGCCTCCACGCATCTCAGGTGGTTGCCTGCTCAGCAAGTACCATAGCTGGAGTGACACAGGCTTTACCCGGCTTGTAGGCTTATTTGGGGGTAGACGTATGGATGTACGTCGGGAAGTGACCGTGCCTTAAACAGCTCCGGCACCATATCGGAAATATAAGAGGCGGCTTCTCCGTCGGCTTCAGCGAGATTATCGTTAGCAACTCTAGGAGTTGCGAGTGGTGAGCGGCTTGATTGCTCCAGCACCTATTTGGACAATAGGTAGTGCCACATGGGCACGAGGTAGCTCGCTATAACGAGAACCGCATCACTGGATTTGGGGACAAGATCTGTCTATAACTGGTCCCTCGAGGTGCTCTCGGGCACTGGAAGCCATAGAAGATAGAGCGGCTGAAAGGTTTGGTGAGTGGGAGCGCTATATCATAAACATGAGTAATTGTAGAGAGAGTGGTTTATAGAATACTAGATTTTGCCCACGGCTTCGCTCGCGTAAATGTAGGTTATCTATTTTTACTTATATAATCATATTTTCAAAATAGATTATAACTAGCCAGTCTATCATACATAAAAACTTTTATTCGCAATACTTTCTAAGTGGCCTGGTACATATGTAATAATCATCGAAATTTTAGATCACCTAACAGTTTCATTAAATACTACTTTGTCTCTTTGTTCCTGTGTTGCAGGAGACCTAGTGCGGAGTTATCTTATCTTCTTCTCTCTTAGCCTTTATTATTCCCAAGTCACTTGGGGTCGGCTTTTCTGGTCTAACCGGATTTGACTGGATATCAGTTTTTACAAGGAGCGGCTGCCACCTGACCTCCGCAATCCGAAGGCTAACGATACCCTAAGGCTAGACCAGTGTCAGGATATTAGAGGGTACTGACTTTCCCAATAACGACTGCCATAGATGTTCATGGCAGCCAGGACCGACGGCTTAACATGCTCTCCGAGGCACGGAGCAGGCGATAATTGTCAATCAATACGCACATAATTTCGAAAAGTCATATAACTTCCGAAAGTCAGAGGTGCGCGACGTGGGTTCGAACCCGAGACCCTCTGCATTGCAGTCTGTTGGTCTCCCCACTGAGCTATTGCTGCTGTGGAGTTATCTTATAACACATTGAAATAAACAACCGTAGTAAGCTTTTTTATTACAATGTTTAATCTATCAATCGATATAAACACAGTCATACAGAATTACAACCAAACATAGGAACGTCATTGGGGATATACTTTATACTTTCTAAGTACTAGTAATGTATAATGATTAATGGTGATACCTAGTCTATATCTTAGTCGGAATGTTTTAGTCACCTTATTGTTACAGTTAAATGTAGTTTATTCAAAATTGTGCGAATATTTGCCAAAAGGACTACCTTTTTACTACATAATTATCTGTTTTGTTAACGTAGAATTTCGCGAGTGACTGCCATAAATTATATAATTTCTCGCTTTCTTTGCTATCCATTTACATAAGCAATAACTAATTTTTATTGTGATCTGAGATAATTCATGGCGGCTTATATAATTGTTATACAATGTTTCTGCCCCCGTGGCGCAGCGGTAAAGAATACGACTGCTGTGTATGGATTCGAACCCCGGGTCAAGTCAACAAAAGTTATTGGGTTTTTCTCAGCCCGGAGCTCAGAATTTGTTACACAACCCCGTGCTTCGGAAAGCTCGTAAAGCCGTTGGTGCTGCGCCTGATCTGCGCGTGTCGGATTAAGGGTGTTACCAGATCAATCGATTAATCGTCGATCGACGGCATCGATCGATGGTAGAATGGATTAGTCGACGTCGATCGATAGTTTCTACCAGACCAATCGATCGATCGTCGATCGACGGCATCGATTAATGGTAGAATGGATTAGTCGACGTCGATCGAGCTGCTTGATTAGCCGCGCCGCGCCGACCGCTCGTGACCATCAGAATGGCCGGTCACTACCCATATTTTACATCGAAATAATTATTGAAAGTTGCTACCTAATTGCTTCTAGTTGCTACTAATCGTCATATAACTGCTATCCCCGTTTTATTAAAGTATACTATTTTTAAAGGTGACGGGCCATTCTGACATCAGGATGGCTGGTCACCTATCCAGTGAGAACAAACTGCGCAAATGAACCAAGTTTTTTTTAACCAATAGTTGCTACTAGACTGCTACCTTTATATATTATAGCCGGGATTAATCAATCAAAGTCGTCCAATGCCATCGATCGGCAATCGATCGATTGGTTAGTCGAACGGTATCCGTCAATCAATTAAACCTACCAGACCAGTCGATCACCTTCGATCGACGTTGATCGATGCCGTTGATCGATGCCATCGATCGATTGGTTAGTCGAACGGTATCCGTCGATCAATTAAAGCTACCAGACCAGTCGATCAACGTCGATCGACGATTAATCGATTGGTCTGGTAACAACCTTAGGCAACAGAGAGTGCACTTGTGTTTGCGCACACACTTGTGCACTATAGATATATCGGGTCAGGACCCACTGGTGCCTTTAGGTTCCCTGATAGAAAACAAGCCATATTTTTACTTATAAAGTATTGATATAGTACAGTTATTAACAGTACTTTAACAAAATTTAAAAAATTATATTCGTTCGTTGAAAAAAAAAAGGCTACACTGCAATATATAGTATTTTATACACGACTAGTTTACATAGCTTATATACTTAATACGCAAAGTTAATATTTTTCGGAGCTACTTTTAATAATTATTATTTATTACATTTGTAAAAGCGAATTATGCAAGAGAGTCATGAGAAATTCTTCTCATTTCTTGTTATATAATATTCTTCTTTCTATCTTTATTATAAAAACAGTAGTTTGAATATCTATAGAGATAAATAAATAAATAATGTAGATAAATAGTTTTTATTGTTTATTGACTCAATCACGCCATAATCATAATCTTTATAGGTAAGTTTTAAAAAGTACTAAAGAAACGAATCGTTTGTTTTCTAGAAGACTGATTGTGACTAAAACTTACTTTTTAATCTAATTATCTGTTATTTGAAATAAATATGATATCTCTTTCTGTTTACTACATTGTTTTATTTTTACCTTTTGTACGCGACTGTACCACAACCACAGGCACTGAAAGAAAATATCTAAATAAATGATTTTTAAATAAATAATAAATCAGTGGACGAGTGGGAACCTCAAACATTTGAGGGGACGATTGGGCACAGAGTGCGAATTTCAGGGGACCAGTGGGTTCCGACCCGATATACCTCCTGCGCAGATAGCCGATAGAAGATTGGCCGCCGCGCGCCGCGACTAATATTCGGTCGAAAGGTCATTATATTATATAATTATATTAACAATACCGTGCCTCGGAAAGCACGTAAAGCCGTTGGTCCTGCGCCTGATCTCTCTCCGGTCGTGTCGGATTACCGTCCCATCGGATTAGGAGAGTTAGGGAACAGAGAGTGCACTTGTGTATGCGCACACACTTGTGCACTATAATATCTCCTGCGTAGCTGGCCAGTCTCGGTTAACACTGGCTGCGGTGGCTGAAATCGGTCTGGAGGATATTATTATTATATTATACAATGTAATTTAGTGATTATTTATATTTATTATAAATTCTATAATATTGCTACAAACATAATTATTGCGTAGTTAACAGGCCTCTTTTAGTTTTTATTTGATGAATGCTGATGATAACTAGGTCACCATGGAATCTCCTCTTATATTAGCCCGAGAATCTGTAATAGGGATGTTGCGAATATTCGCATCCGCATCCGTAACTGCGAAGCTTCCACATTGATTTGCATATCTGCATCCGCATCCGCAATAATCAAGGCGGATGTTAATGCGGATCCAGATATAGCGCAGGTTGCAACAAGAAAGATAATGGGTGGGCCGATGAATAGCGCGATGGTTCTTTAAGTGAAAATGAGAATCAAGAAACACCAGAAAATGATATGGCTAAATTTATGAACCTTTGCAAAACAGGCTTGACCTGAAAAGGTGATTTAAAATACTTTTTATTAAATAAGATGCACATTTTTAATCAACATCCAGAATTGAATTGTGAGCCTTTAAATATAGGTATCCGCATCCGCATCCGTGAATGTCAAAAAATCTGCATCCGTAATATCCCTGATCTGTAATATCTTTACCCTTCAGAAAATCGCAGTTACAAATCGCTATGTTGCTGTTCCTATGGTGAGTAGGGTAATCAATTCTTTTGGTGTTTGGTGCTGTGCTCTTACTAGGGCGACGAGATGTATTAAAGGCCCTTTTGTTGGCAGTACCTACAAGGCTCGGCAATATCTTCTTGTTATTGCGAGCATTCTGACCACTAGACAACGATAGTTATCGTTTGTCTTATTGCCATATTAACCTGTCAGTTCTTTGAACACTAGACATATTTGAAATCCTATTGTGCCTGGCTGATAATGTGCGGCTGCGACTCAATGGGTTGTATAAGGTAAAATTTAACTAATATTAAGTATACATGTGAATGTGAGTTTCTTTGTTTGTTACGCTTTCACACCGTAACTACTCGACGAATCATCATGCAACTTCGCATACACGTTATCAGGACCACAGAAAACGACATAAGGTACCTTTCATCTAGAAAATATACTGTTTCTGAGGAATTGATATTGATATACAAAAAACATTTTTTATACATTAACGGGGATTGAAAATTAAAATAATTTTCCTTAACATAACATTTAAGCGAGCGAAGCCGTGAGCAAAATCTAGTATATTATATGTTTTAAAATAGAATAGAGACTAGAAAGGTACTAGTCTCTTAAATATTTTAAATAGTCCCAAAAAGGCAAAACCTTGCTATTCCTGGAATCTCGCTCAATAGGCAACCGCTCAATTGGAGACTTCAACAGTTTCACCCTATAGAATATCGCAGCCAAACAATATTGTTCTGTGAACCTGCGATGAGTAATGTCCAAGCTCCATGCCTCCATATAGGTTTGGAAACTTTGTTGCCTGTAGTATCCTTACAAGCCCCGGTGGCACAACGATAGTGAATGTGCATGAGGTCTCGTGTTCTATACTTGAATCTGGTCAAAATTATGTTATTGGGTTTTCCTGTCAAGAAATTATCAACAGAAGCTCGTGAGTTAGGAAAGTTCTGAGCCTGATCTCTCCATGCGTGTCGTATTGCAGTCCCATTACGAGATTTACGGAATAGTGAATGCATTTCGTTTGCCCACACACTTGTGCATTATATTACACCCTTCGTCTTCTGCGAAGAATGTAATATAATGCAGTGCCAGAGCGAGATGCCAGTCTTCGTTAACATTTCGTCCTGACCAAAATTCAGCTAGGAGGATTTTAACTACAAGCTATCATACCATTTTTCGATATCATTAAATTATGAGGTAAACTATATTTCTAAATAAGACAAATTTATTTGGACGCATTCGCAAGTAACAAAACAATATTCACATGCATGGCGCCATTATCTGTTCTGAGCAATATTTTGGAAAATTTATCAGTCCTAAAAGGAAATCTGTTAAAACCTGAAACAAATAAAATAATGTTTAGTAACACACTTATTGGTGCCAATTCTGTTGTCACAAAATTCTCATAACTTAACATAAAAAATCACTAAAATTTAGTTTAGTCATGTAAAAGGACATTTCGTATTCTGAAAAAATTTTGACCTCATTTCTTTATTGTTTCTAATTACTTGTCCATGACGGATGGTACTGCAAATGTCGTTTAGTTGTTTGTACATAACTAAATATCTAAATGGTAGTTGTGAACTCGGATATTTATTTGTTTTTTAATGAATTATAAGTTGTTGAACGTATTCTATGCATTTTGTTGTTTTATTTCCAAAAACAAAAGTTTCACGGCAATGTGCCTTGTATAATGTGAAATACCTCGCAAGTGTTTCTAATTATATGTCCACCACTGTATATGTATATATATAATATATATATATATATATATATATATATATATATATATATATATATATATATATATATATATATATATATATATATATATATATATATATATATAATTATTAATTAATTAAATGAAATATTATTATTAATAATAATTAATAATAATATTAATATTAATTAATTGTAAATAATAATATGTATAATAAATTGTATTTTATAATATGTGTAAACAATTATTTTTATACACTTAACAAAGCTCAAAAATAGTATTTTATATTTATTTTTTTCGTTCACTCTTTGACATTCAATCTGTAGTATTAAATATTTTTAGTACCGGTATCACTCCCTCAGTTCAATTTAGGATTGTCATAATCGAATTTAGTGCTGTCTAAACGAAATCTAAATTAAATTCGATGGAATAGGAGAATGCCCTTCACGAAATCTCCCTAAAATTAGAGAACTTTTAACTTATTTTAGTTTAGTGAAAATTACAGCAGAATTGGCACCATTATATCTCACATTGAAGTTGTAATAATCTATTACGCCGCTAGAATGATCAAATGCAATTAGAAAAGGTAATTACTGTACTGTACTAGTACTGGTAATTATTAGATATCTAATTAAAGGTAAAAATGTAACTCAACAAAAACAAAGTAGTAATAGGCGCTAGCTAAAAAGCCTTTCAGCCACATGCGCATTTACTAAGCCGTAATCATTGCTGCTGAAAAGCAGTTGAAGCGTTGGGAAAATGTAAATATAAATAGTTTAATTTAATATCAAAATAATTTAACGTTTTAATTGAAATAAACTGCAACAAAATCCTTCCAGGTTCAACCGGATGCGGAAGCTGAAGACTTTAGACCAAAGACCGACGTAAAATAGGACAGACTATTGCTAGGCTTATGGCTAGTTGTGGAATACGATTGGCTGAATGATTGATAGACTATATAAACAAATAATATAGAAAAATATTTTATTACAAAAACATTTACAATCATCATAATGTTTTATTAAGTACCATAGCCAATATAATCTAAATAGGGGAACTTGTCTAGCAGTATACTAAAACTACGGTCAGCACTAGCAGATGCGCTAGTGCTACGGTGCATGCAGTGACAGTTTTACTTGCAAGAAAATTAATATACTAACCGATAACGGTGGTACACAAACAGTCAATGGTATAAGGATGATGTAAATAGCCGCTGCGATGCCAGCGATCCAAAATGCCACCAATATTAAAACAGCGAGCCATACTAACGATAAAATTATACTGCACATTTTCTGAAAAGAGTAGAAATTTCTATAAAATTAGCACTGACAGTACTATCGCCAAAGCACGGCTATTTGTAAGAGACTCCAGCGGACCGATTTTTTGTTATGACACTTATAGTTTCAGCCCAAGACCTAGAACTCTAGGTAAGATCTGATCTGTCAAGTAAATAATTTTATGATTAGCTAAGTAGTGTAAAAAATTTAAAATACTAAGGATTAAATGTGTCAACATAATAATATTACAATTAAATATAAGCTATTTTATTACATACATTTCATGGGATCTTAATTGCAAAAGTTATTGAAAAATGGAAGACAGTAGAGGATAGTTTTGTACTGCAATGAGACAGCCATTAGGCTTATAAATGTATAATAATAACTACTGCATCGGTGGCGATGAATGCGACTGCTGTGCATGCGGTTGTGGGTTCCAATCCCGGGTCGGACTAACAAAAAGAAATTAGGTTTATCTATCAAGAAATTCTCAATAACAGCCCAGAGTTAGGAAGTTGGTAGTGCGCACACCTGTGCCTCGCAAAGCTCATAAAGCCGTTGGCCCGTCGTCTGATCACTTTCCGGTCGTGTCGGTTTGCTGTCCCATTGATTTATAGAGATAAGGAACTTTGAACTTTGAAGGAGGGTGAACTTTTGTTTACGCACACACTGGTGCCCAATAATATCTCCTATGCGGATAGTTAATCTTCGTTAAGATTAGTCACCTTGACCGAAATTCTGTTTAGACGACATTATTAAAATAATAACTAGAATATCAAATTTTATTCCTTATATGTACCTAATCCAAATATGTTATACCAGGCCTTAACAGAAACGTACTCAAAAGATAAATTCCTCTAAAATATATGTAAGTACCTAGATTTAAAAATATTTGCATGTTTTTATGAGCTAAATTATATTAATGAAGATAAAATAATATGTTGGTATAGCGGCAAAACAAATCCAAGCATTTACCTACCAAAAATTTTATAATTCTTTGATAAAATCGTTTATTTTCTGTTTGTAAAAATTCTATTGAGTATCTACTAGTTAAATATGCAATTATATGTAGCTCTTAATTTATAGGAAATGAGAAGTCGGAAGATCCCTCGTATCCATTATATAAGCTGGCCATATTTATGGCCACTCCTACAACTAAAACGCCTTCTACACGGTCGGGTCAACCACCCAACTCAACTACGGTGACGACATGCTTATTTCATGCTGATTCGTAACATTACACCCGCCATTCTGATGCACACAAAAAAACGTATAGAACATAAATGCGTACCGCTTACAAAAGGAAAGCGAAGGTAGGTAAAATTAACATTATTATATAGTACCTACATAATTGATTATGTAAGTAGGTATTTATTAAATGAAGGTTTTTATTGACAATCTTTTTATTAGGTAGATAGACAGTATGGGTACTGTTTTGCGTATATCGACGTGCGTACTGCTCGCCGCTCACGTTAAAACTAAAGTTGTTTCCAACCACCTGTAGAACCGCCGTGCAATTTGGTAGACTCATGTACGGTGGTTGGGCAGTTGACCCGATCGTGTAAAATAGGTTTAACAAGTAAAACGCCAATTTGCCAGGCGCCTAATAATTTCTAACTATTATTTACAACACTTTATTAATTCCTTAGATTTAATATTTGTTTGTAGTATTGTAAGGTAGATTTATATGGAAGTGAATCCTTAAACAATTGATATTTCGTTCAGAAACAGAAATACACCCGCGGACCTGACGTCAGGTAGGCAGCTCACTTTCTTTTTGAGCTATCTCTGAATTCAAAGAGGTAGAATTGCTTTCTTTATAGGTAGATTTAGATAGATTCAAAGTAGATTTGATACAATACACGTTTTTTGCGTCTTTGAAATCTGCTGCAGGTTCAAGAATTTTTAACTTGTCTGCCAGCAATTTCCAAGCTTGAGTTTTGTTTTTATCCAAATTATCATCAGAACTTAAGCCCCGCAAACAGGGAAGATCTCTGTAGAGTTCTAAAAACTCCGACAATGTTGCACGCTCGCTCGCCATAACGCGTCCACTTTGCGCTTCGATCAAAATGAATACTTGCAGTCGAGCAACAAGCTTCCACACGTTTGGTTTGACAACTTAACGCCTTCTATTCGCCCTTTGTTGCGAGCGCAGCGCGCTGGCAATTAAGGTCGTTTGGATGTCAACTCAATTTAGTTGTCCGACCAACGACCAAATAATTAATTATGGCGTCAACTCAACCAAGTTTGACGTGACCGTAGTTGAGTTGAGCGGTTGAACCGACCGTCTAAAAGGCTTTAAATCGCATGCTGTCTCACTCATGCTAGGTTCAAGAGAGATGCGAGACTTTTATTTTATAGATAAATGCTATCTGGCGGTGGTAATAGCTACAAGCCCTTAGTATGATAAACTAAAAATACACAGAATTCTATGTTTAAATTGCAGCGATGGAAATGATGAAATGTTGAGGCATTGTCATGAATGTATTCAGTGCCTTTACCTCAGTACCAGTTTATATACTTTTTATGCCGCTGAATAGTGCTTTATATGCTGTAACTGCATCACTCCAAATTTTTCGGTATGTCTCTATTATGGACACTAAATTGTCATGAATCAACTAGTATACTCCATACGCGTCGAAGCAAAAAAAATCAATCACTGTCATTCATGATGATTTCATGGATTTCATTCATGACTTGACATTTTGACTATTATTGACAATTCACAATTGTCAAATTCAGCTGATTTACAGGTTGACATTTTTATGAAAGTATATACGAAAATAACTAAATAAATTCTTCAAATTAAGACTAACTAGGTAGAAATTTATTAGCATTAATTTTGTTACATTGCAAGCTAGGTGAGTATCGTTTTCAATAATAATTACCTTATGTATCGTAATACCGAACAATTGGTGAACTATAAATGGTTTTAATATTTTTAACTGTGTTATCAGTGATAATGGCTGGATACTTTGAAGAAATGGGATGGACAGAACTAGAGGACGGGGAGCAGCCCAACCATTTATTACACATGGCCAGATTTCTGGTTGATTTTGGGTTATATGAAGACAATTTTTCAGGAGAATGGCCAAGGTAACTAACATTAGATTTGTCAAGATTTGTTTTACCAAAATACAACATGATTATTGCATGATTTGATAATAATATTATTAAATATTGAGTAAACATAAACAGAATCCACATAACATTTCTTACTACAGAGTGTGTCTATAATTTAAACCAATTATTACAATAACAAACAAACTATGCAATTAACTATTGAATTTAAAATACTGTGTACTGTGACTTGTAAATAAATTTTAACACTATAACATGATTTTACTCACTAAAAATATGAATATTCACTAATGCACTTAGGTATTTAATAATCTATCTTTATATATATATAATTCTACTGTACGTGTGTATGTCACTGAACTCCTCCTAAACGGCTGGACAAATTTAGATCAAAAAATTTGTGTGTGTTCATGTGGATTCGAGGATGGTTTAGATTTGGGGATTTTTATTTTTTTCGTGTGTCGTGTGACAACGTCTGTCAGGACTGCTAGTTTAATATAGAAATCTACTTAGATCTGCGGTCTTGATTGAGAAAGAACTAGTATATTATCCTTATAGTTTAAAAAATGCAATACTTTAAAACTGTAGAGTGCACTTTGTTCTCAGGGTTCTTTAAAGCATGTTTTGGCCTAGTCTTTCCAACTTTGAATTTACCTTATGCAACTAAGGATGAACTATGCATAAGCTTATAAATATATATACCTATTAATAAATGAATGAAATATGTACATCTAAGTTCTATAAATTCAATACACTTTTAACTTTACCTGTTCTTAATCTGCTTACACCTGTCCAAAATTAATAGGATAAGTGATTTCTTCACTTACCCTTACTTAATAAACCTGTAAACACAAAAAGCTAATAAATCATCATACTAGGAGAAAAGAGTGTGCAAAATCATGCAGTGTCAGAATAACCAACTAAAATGCAGATAATACAAGCATTTGGTAATTGATTGGGTCACTTTAACACCGATTGGGTGGCGGATTAGATTATTGCACTACCTGAATAATTTGATTGGTAGCTTGAAACCGAAATGTGCTCATTAGGTTTGTAAAAATATCTGGATGGAGTTAATAATAATGTATGGTTTTATATAGTCAAATATGTTAATACCATTTGCACTACTATTTATATATTTTTTGATCAATGTGTATATATTTACATATTTCAGACTACCTCCACCAGCTTCGAAGGACGCTGTGAAGAATTTATTAGAAACTGCAATAGAGAGTGATAATAAAAGCTGTCCTATTTGTCTGAAGAAATTTAGCATTGGTGAGAAGGCAAAGGAAATGCCTTGTCATCATCAGTTTCATGCTAATTGCATATTGACATGGCTTGCCAGGGTAAATATTATTTGTTATTTTATGGTACAGGTGGACCTGAGGGACTTTACCTTGTATTAAAACTTTTAAAAATAATGTATTCCACTCTACCCCTCCAATTAAATTTAAGATGACTAGAATCTTTTACTGGTATGATGAGATTTGGTAAAAGTTTTTAGTAATAAACAATTTAAAGAGATTTAAATAGTAGTTTAATTTTTTTTTAATCTGTTGTCTTATATTATATGTGTATTTTATTGCCGCAGACAAATTCGTGTCCATTCTGTAGACATGAACTTCCAACTGACAATGAAGGCTATGAAGCATTCAAAAAAGAAAAGAAGCGAGCTGAGCAAAGAAAGGAAGACTTAGACACACTACATAATTCCATGTTCAGTTGATTTATTAGTGATTTATATAATAATACACAGATAAACAAAAAAAAAAGTTTAATGATTTTGATGCTGTTTATTTAAAATTAGTAATTGAGAAATACATTATAAAAGAAGACCGGTTGTCTAATAGGGTTTTGTCAATTAGTGTTCAAGGCTAAAAAATGCTATAAAGCTGCGCATGATATGTGCCTATAATGTCATACGAACTCAACAGAATTTGAGTAAGTTACAGTCGATATTTGATTAGAAACATGTATTATTAGGTATTTGACAAGATTATCAATTCAGGGAATTTATATTAATTATTTATATAGATTTTTAAATAGCTTGGGTAGCCTAAATCTTAGTTTTGGAGCCTTAATTACTATGTAAATATATCAGTGACTAATGAATTCTATAGAACATGTCTATTTATAAAGATTGTTGTTTTGGAACTTAGTGTGTTGGTTTATAAATGCAATCTGGATATATAATTCTATAAATCATACCTCTTTTTGTTTTAATATAATTTAGTATAAAAATTGTATCTTTTAAATGTGGCTGGTAGTTTTGGTAAAATAATTTTAGTTTATATTGTTTGTAAATCTGATGTTATTTATTATTTATTACATTCCATTTACATAATACAAGAAGGTTATGCCAGGATTGTAGCAAGTGGCAATCTGTAGTCTCTTCCTACCTCTCTTCAAATCAAATGTGAGTCCAAGTTTCTTTTTCGATTCCTGTGTTACGAAAATTAGTGAATATTTGGGTTATTGTTTTGTACAGATTGGTGACGGGGATTGGTTGCGTAATTAAAAATTATAAATAATATTGTGATTATAAAATTATTTAATTAAAAGTGCTTTCATTGATTTTTATTAGTTTTGATAGAATAAAAATATAGTAAGTAATAGAAGATACTTTACGAGTCTTGTAATCTATACAAGACTCGTAAAGTAGGTAAATGAAAGGAAAATGTAAGTACTCTTATTTTGTAGCCTTGCGAGAAATATAGACCGGTCAGTTGATGATTTAATACATGATGAAAACCTCCTTTTTAAACTCGTTATAGTCGATGGACGTAGTCGTATCATTCAAATGGTATCAAGTCCCACCGCGTGATTTCTACGTTAATGTGTTTATCAGTAAAAATATTTGCAAGGATCCTATAAACATATTAAATTTGAATACCTATATTTTTTTTTTAAACAATTCTGTTTACTAGCACTTTATAACCAGAAAAATGCTTTGATTTTTAATACGTATTTTATAAGTGTATTTTAAACCTATGACAATGACTATGCTATACAAGGTGATATTTAATACGTACATGATGTTGATTTAAAAATCATTTGACGTCGATCAAAATTAATCATTATTAATCAAACTTAATTTTTGCTGAAATAAGTTAATAATTCTTTCGCGCCTTGATGATTTTCCGACGAACATTCCGAAAGCTGTAACGTCATCGGCTATAAATTAAAATCGGTAAAATCTCTATGTAGCCGTCAGACGCATCTCTTCGGTGACCTAAGTATTATATCTCAATCTGTGATACAAAGTTTAGTTGTATGAAACCAATGACTCCATTACTTACTACTGTAGGTAAGGTATGTCTGATACGAAGTTTAACCGAACAGACCGCCCAGAAATTCGTATGGTATTTAATTTAAAAGCTCAAATTGTTTCAACGTGTATTTTGATTGATAAGTTCTAATACTGATAGAAAGGTATACAGTGTTTTTGCAGTTTCACCCAATAGATAAAAACTACTTGGTTTTATTTTCTTAAATTTCGAACATTTCTTGTGTCATGTCATTCAGAAACTTCAATCAAAATTAACTGTATTATTTGATACTTTTAAAATAAATTATTTATAAATCTAAAAATACATTAAATATTAATTAATAATGGGCAAAAAATGGCGGTAAGTGCAGTTATTTGTTAGGTTGATTGATAGGGCGCTTTCCCTTACGAATTGCAGTCTTGAGCAATACTCTTCTTATCTTAAAATAAGGTATAATCTTAAATTACCTTTATCACATGTCTTGTTGCAATGAAAAGAACAACATTTTATCAAATACTTGTTTAATTTATCTATACATCTTAATTTTGTGCTACACGCCGAATGGGTTGACGTTCTATAACGACAGGAAGGTAGTAAAATTCTTTTTTGGGACATACCATAGTACAGATAGTATACTGTTTCCAAATAGGTATGTTATTTTTTTACTTTTTTATGGTAATATATTATTTTTGTCTTTGTTGCTCATGGGTGATTATCCGTATAACCCGTGTCATATCATGACTATCGTATGTAATGTATGTATAGTACCTACTCATTAATTACAATTGATCACTTTGCCAACAAATGAAGTGAGATAAATCAACGATGCGTTAACGCATGATATAATATTGAATTTTGATCGGTCTGTATATACTTCTGATTTAAACTATAATTGCAACAACAGTGTCAACAAATTGATGGATACTTGACCTACCTTTTTACTGCAAAATATATTATATTAATGTATCTATATTTTTTACGTGTTATAAATTATAATATATATATTTAATATATTTTCAGAGTTTGCAAATGTGGGCCCAAAAGAACAAGACCATTCAAACCTCTGCAACCAAATGAACTAGACTGCAAGAATGTGGATGATATTATTACAGCTCTCACTATCGAAAATTTACTTCCACGTTAGTCAACTTTTTTATCCTAATATAAATGTGAAAATTTTAAAGACGTCGGTTTGTTTGTTATTCAATCACGCGTAAGCCTTTAAAAGGATTTGTATGGAATTTGACACAAGAGACATGCAGGGTATGAATACCTACCTACATTGGATACCTACTTTATGCCCGATAGGTATGCGTTGCCGTGTGATTCACCTAGATGTAGCAAATATAAAAAATAAAGCTTATCAGTAGGTACTTACCTTAAAATAAGTGTAGTGTGACCCTTTTATTTTGTTCAATTCCTGGGGGAAGCAGTGTTGGTTAGTTTTATCCCTTCTAATTAGGTTTCTTTATACATTGCTTATCAAAATGACCACACTCAGCTTGATGGTAAGCAGTCATGTGGTCTAAGAGCAGTGGCCTCCACACCGTCCTCATAGCAGCTAAGGCGATGTTAAGGTCTTTACTTTGACGGCCTAAGAAGGTGCATTTTCACGCCCCGCTTAAACGACCCAGGATTGAAGGAAGAAGTAAACACGTGCCTTGGTAGATAATTCCATGCCTTGATCGTATGTCAGAGGTATGAGGACCCAAACTTGTTGGTGCGCGCTCTAATCGACTCTACTGTGTAAGGATGGCATCTGAGCCCAGCACGAGTTGTTCTGGGTAGGAAAAGGGAGGACGGGATAAGGTGAAATAACTCTTCAGAGCACTCCCCGTGGTATATTCTGTAGAAACATGCCAATGAGGCAATGTACAATGAGGAGTTGCAGAAGTTCCAGTGAACTCGTGATCTCTGGATCTCCGATGATACGGACAGCCCGCCGCTGTAACCTGTCGAGGGCATCCAGCAAGTACTGCGCGGAGCTGCTGCTGATTGCTAACAGTTATTACAATATTTCTAGTTCTAATTTTCAACGGATTGTTTTTTTTATTCTTTAGTTCGTTTTTCTCCTTGTGTCTGTTTTATGACCCCTTCTATGCGTTATTTGATCCTTTTTCTAGTTTCCTTAACTTGGTACCTTAGCAAGAAATGAAAACAGCACCGGTGTTAGCTTGGGTAGGCGAATAGGCGTGTCGAGGTGCCTCAATATCTTCTTGCGATGTTCGGACTAAAAAGCCCTGGATACTTATATACGAGTTTTTATTTCAATGTTACTGTATTTGTTCCATTGTTTTTTACGTTTTCTTTGCGTCAGCGACGCGGGACGCGGGTGTCTACAACGCGGAAAAAAATATGTACGAGCAAAACTACGACGCACCTTAGCTTAAGACTGCGCCGAGCGAAACGTGCCAAAACAGGCGGTCACAGTTAAGTTAATAAAATTAAGTTAAGTTAATAAAATTAACACTTTTTGTTTAATACCTACAAATATAAAATATACATTTACCATAACAATGAATGTGTTTACAATGACTCTGTGTAAAAAACTTAAAAGATTATTATTTTCGCCTACAGAATTACGTAAATTTGCACGAAAGATGTAAATACGTAAGCTCCTGTTACAAGGTTTTTAGTTTATACCAGTAGAAATCTATCCTATTTTACAGCTTAAACGAAACATAAATAGTTATATTACAATTTGTCCGTCCCAAATATTTAAGTTATTGGTTGACAATAAAGATACATATTTATCAAAAAAGCACTTCAAATCCTTCATACAAATTTACTATGGCGGCCTCGCGCCGATTTGAATAAGCGCCGCACGAGCTCTGTCATTATCTGTCTTACGCTCGGCGCAGTCTTAATATGTAACTCACGCAAGTGAACTGCGTTTGTAGCTTATGCTAGCTACTTGCTAAGTGTATTAGTAGATACACTAAGCAAATAGCTAGCATAATCTACAAACGCAGCTTACTCGCGTGATCTACAAACGCCGGATAAGCATACGGCTTACTAACGAAGGTAGCTCGCCTTAATCGTTTCTACGATGCGTACAACTGGTACAAGTGCCTCATCTTGCCTCATCTCAAACGAATTACACGTAGGTACCTAAAGTGAATTACCTGATGATGTATGTTGATGAATGTGAGTGTGCACTGATGACGCAGCGGGCAAGCGGTCACCGCGCCGCCCTTAGTGTGGTTCGAATCCTACACTGGACAATTAGTTGTGTGATCTACAAAATATTGTTCTTAATTAACGAAAGTTGATTGACAATTACCGGACATAAAGGACGCCTAATACGCATATTTGATGTCCGTTCGTGATGCGTATAAATTCTTTCGAATGATATTCAAATACAGATGTGCAAGCAGGTATCTATATCTATAGTGTAGCCACTAGGCATTATATTCGAATATAATTCGAATGAGATAGCGCACATTGCTAATGACCGTTAATTGCTGGGAAGTTTCTCAAGTCCCTGACATGGGTCTTGATAGATAGGGTAGTATTCGTTTTCGACAAAAAATTGTATAAGTAGTATATATAGTAGTAAGTACTTATATAATTTTTGTTTTATATTTTTGATCTGAAGTAGGTACAAGATCGGACTCAGTGGCATACCTTAAACGAGTTCAATGTCCATCAGTAAAGTGCAGCGTCACAGGCTAATAATTATGAAGACGATGATAGATAAAATACATTTGCACGAATGATAAACAAACAGCTAACCCTTTTTGTTAAATTTATCTTTATTTTACAATCCCATTAAGTGCACTATACATCATAGCTTCGATACTGAAATGGTATTTTAATATTCTTATTTAGCAATTTTGTTTGATATTCACAGAATTAAGAAGAAAAGCTGTGTCGCAACCTAAATATTTCAAAATGAAACCGTTCAGACCACCACATTTCAGGGACACATGTGTGCCTATGGCACCATCTATGCATACTAGGTAACGGATTGCTATATAAATGTAACCACTAACCTCAATCCCTTATATCTCTCATAGGTTAGCGTACCTACATAGGTAGCGAAATTTAAGTACAGGATAAGTGTACTACACCCACATTTCGCAAACTATCTTTAGATCCCAAGTAATACAAACTAGCCTTCTTTGAATTTCTGTCGTATTAAAGGAGACCAAACTATTTATCGGTAATATCGAATACACATCACTCAAGCAGCCAAGGAAACAAGTATAATAAATTTAACGAAATCACTTGCGCGCAGTATCGTCGGTTCGACTTACATACCTACGGCACAAAAATTGGTGTGCACAAATAGTTGTTCCTACTCTGGGTGTCCTTTCAAGTTCTTTATTGGAATATTTATAAAATTGTCCGCGACACAGGGAAAACGACTTTTGTAAAATTTGGCTCAAAAAAGAAACGAAACCGTTAAGTACCTATTGTTTATCTATACTTAAATAGGTGATAATTATAAGCTACGGATATGATTATGCATAAATCACACAGAATATCTAATAAGTAATTATTACGTAAACAATAATAAATATATTTTCAGATTGAAATACATTGGCCATTGTCCTCTGGAACCGCCAACGGAAGACCAGAAATTGAGGTAAGTTGGTAGCTATTAGAATCCATTTTCTTATATTGCCCCTTGTGTAGCTAGGGTACGTAGGTGACTGCAACTCACAATCCGTTGCTATCATGGTCTGTACGCTTTTGCTCATTAAAGGTGTAGAAAAATTTCTGGTGGTGACCAGGGACAACAAATGACCTGTGGGCAAAGATTTTAGGTATTCATTGATGTTTTTTTATGACTCCTATGTTTTGTGGAAATTATTATGTTTTAAACATCGACACACGTACCTATTTCAAAATATAAAAGCTTTTTGAGTTACTGATACTAATGAGTTAGCGGTGTGGCAGTAGCCCAATGGTTAATTAGTTCTGTTAACATAAGCATTGAGCTTATCTTGAGAAGTTAACATAAATACCAGCAATTTGTAACCCAAAAAGCAGTAGATTTAAAAAATACACCTAAAATCTGTCTACAACTGCATTTTTTTCATCGACAGACGAACATTCGCAAAATATGACTTTGTCTCAACGTCAGATGAAGAAGAAGGCGGAGGCATTATCAAGAAGAGACATAAAAGTTTGTACAAGAAGAGAGTTCGATATTACGATCTTATGCCGGGAGATGTGCTATTGCCTACACCCGTACCGGTCATTAAGCACACGGCTTCTGATACATCTATCTTGAGGGTAGGTCACAGATTCGACTATAATTGACACTTATTACCTATTTAACAATGTGTGATTGCAAATAAGGAACATAATACGTTAGGTACCTATTTAGCAAAATCCCTGCTAATATTATAAATGCGAATATTATTCTGTTTTTCTGTCTGTTACGTTTTTATGCCTAGATTTCCAAACACCAAAGAACTTTCGCGGGCTGTTGCTGAAGTTATGTGGCAAATTCCAGTGCAGACGGTCTGCCATGAATCAAAGACGTCACGATAGAGGCATTATCAAAAAGTATAGATATACATGATCTGAGGGGCCGATGTGTGTCCAAAGTTTTAAAACTTATGCTAGACTATCTGAATACTGAAGTTATTATCGGTGCGTGAAGCAAAATCGTCGGTACCTATTGTATCTCCCGATTGCTGACGCCCTAGGCGGTTGCAGAAAACTACCCTACACTAATCAAGCTCTTGGCCATTACACGTCAATTTTAACACCAAGCTAGCCTCTATACTGCCCTGTTTTTATAAATATATTGGACTATTGATAAGAACCCACTCCTAACACACTCCTATAACTGAAAAGATAGAGATCGTATAGAGGAGTTATCAAAAAACTAGTAATATAACCCAAATAGCTATAAACTTTAAAAAAGAAATAATACTGTTTTTTTTAGGTGACGAGTCCTAAAACAAGTGGTGAAGTTATACAAGCTAGGCGAGCAAGCGTCAAGCCCGCTGAACTAAGGCCACCTTTACCGCCGAAAGCTGGCTATGAGTAAGGCAAATCGTATAAATTACGCTGAGACTGTGTCGGAGGGCGCTATGCTTATAGTACCTAGTCTCTTCACGACTTACTGCGTTGTGTGATCTGTATTAGAAACAACGGTTACGGTAATCTTTTCGAACATGAATATGTTTGTATCAATATTGTTTTAATGTCTGTGAAGGCGAATTTAAAAAAGTCTTGACTATACGTCCTGGAAATGAAACAGCAGAAGCAGAATTTTTAAAATGAGCATCTTATTTTCGGGATTATCACAATTCCATGATTTGCCCACTATACTTGCCTAACCAGGACTACTCAAAAATATAAATATTGAAGGTTCTACCTCCTATTAACACAATGTAAATTTCAGGTTATTCAAGCCGCACAGTGGGATTGTAATCAATGAAGGTCCTAACTACGTACCTAATATACATGTTATGAACATATCGGGAATGGATGGCGGGTAAGCGTTACCTACTAAGTCAAACGTGTTACATACGATAAATACGATAAAATCGTGATTAAATAATTCTCATGAATTGTTATTTTGAGGTTCTTCTTTACTTCACATAAGAGATTTTTCCCCGTTTTTGCAACTTTTTCATTGCTGCTCCGCTCCTATTGGTCGTAGCGTGATGTTATATTGCCTATCCAACACTAAAAGAATATTTCAATTCGGACCAGTAGTGCCTGAGATTAGCACGTTCAAACAAACAAACAAACAAACAAATAAACAAACAAACTCTTCAGCTTTATAATATTAGTATATCTAATCTAACTACTACTGCTAATCTTAGCATAGATTACAAACCAAGCGAACGGTGGAGTTATTTGAAAAGGATTACAGTAGGTAATCCAAAAATAAATATATAAACATTATTCAGGCGTGAAATACCTAATACTCATGACGACTTACTAAAATGATGTCATACCTAAATATCTAATTTAAACACTATATAGGCGTGTGTATTGCGAATTTGGATCGATAAGGTAGGTAGTCATTTGCATCTTAATATTATAGACTAGCTTTTGCCCGCGACTTCGTCCGCGTGGAATAGTTACTTTGGGCAGCATTTTTAATTGTTTTAAGAACCTTTTTGCAAATAATTCGCATATAAATGCAGTGGTTTACCGCAAATAGCATATTAACCTCTGAGTCTTCTTCAGAGATTATTGAAAACACTATGTGGCTCTGTGTGTTAGTGACAGATTGGTGTTAGTGACAAGGCATAACTCTGGAACCACTGGACCGATTGACTTGTAACTTGGTGTGCAGACACCTTGGGATCATACCTCGGTCGAGTTTGAATATGTGCCCTGTGGGACAAAAGACCCCCGAGATATAGGAGTCACAAGGTCACATGATGTACATTTAAGACGAAGAGGTTGAAACCTGGGCTTTTACACCCATCTCGTTTTAATACATTTGTATCTTTACTTTTTTATTTTTTCATCCTATGCTAAAACATTAAGGTTTTGCGGGTTTGATACTCGTGCGCACGCTACATAAAGATGCCCATGGAAAACAGTTTTGTTTATTATTATCGTAATTGCTGATTTTAGGGGAATCTGCACTCTTTTAAACTGAAATGGAAAATTGGTCACTCAATACATCACGCTGCGCCGCCGCCAGCGCATCGTTCCTTGTGTATGGCGCTTGGCGGGTCCCGCGCTCGTGCGACGTGTATATATATTAAGACGGTATTTTTACTAATTATAAATGTTTCTGATAAATATACGTATTGTAAAAATAGACAGATTTGTTTGGGCTTCCACACTAACTTTCGTCGCCTATTTCATCCCCATGTACATCAAAATTTCAAAATCGCTGAAACAAATGTTCACTTATTGCCATCTTATCGAGTGCCTAAATACAAAGTCTCATGGTTTCATCTTCGATAATGACGAATTCCCATACAAACTGTCAGCCCTTATTTCAACCCTTCCATGCCTTTTTTACAACAAAAGGTAGCTTATGTCCTTGCCCAAAGGTTAGTCCATCTCTGTACCAAATTTCATCAAAATCGGTTCAGTGGTTTATGCGTGAAAACGTAACAGACAGAGTTACTTTCGCATTTATAATATTAAGTAAGGATTATTGAAAACTGAAATTACTGCATTAAAATATCATTATAGCTTCTGATCGTAGATGTAGGTACACATTTTACGATTTTTTATTATGATAAAATGCGAAACAACAGCTTATTTGTAGGTGTATAATATGCGATCAACTCGTGGTCCAAATAAAAGCCAAACTGTTGCAGCGAAAGTGAATCATCAAAGCCCACTACTGAAAGTCAGGCCAGCACAAGTCATGACCGTTCACGAGTATGACGCTTATACCAGCCATCGCCACCCCGCTATATTAAAGGGATGGGGATGACCAGGTCCGTAATACATTTTTTGGCTAAAACATTTTCCAACCGACTCAATAAAAAATGTTTTATATTGTTATCACTGAATTTCTCGTAAGATACTGAAAGTGAAACAGCACGTTTTTCTTAACAAATAGCACGCGTGTATAGCTATAAGCCATTATGCTCAATTAATAAATGTTATAGTTATTATAGAATGATTTTTATAATTCGAATAAATCAAAGTATTTATTAGTACATATAAAATGTTATAAAGTATATTTTTTAAAAGCATTAACTTGTTTAATGTAATTGGGTTCGAGGTTCACTTTCACAGTACGATACTCTCTTTACGTTCGTTCTAGAAATATAACAAAACTGAGATATTATACTATTCGCAGATTATATCAAAGCACTTTAATAAACTTAGGTAGTCATTGTTACACCTACATGTTACTTAATGATACTTAGAGCATATGCATTTTAGTCTACTGTGACCTTAACTTTATAATAGTATACGCATTAAATGAAGCATTTCTTTCATTTCAGACATAAAAAAGAAAAACATGGGTAAGACAACTTTATTCTTGAAAGTCCGTTAACAAAATCATTGACAAAATGTACTGAGCCAGTCAAGCTTCAATATCGTAATGAAAAATTAATGATAGAATGAATTATGTTTTTTCAGGTTATGCACTATGAAGACTTGCACTAACAGACGATGCCGGTATGTTAAAACCTAACTAATTTATGGTATACATTTACTAGTTTACTAAATTATCTGTCAAAAATACAAAATAGGTACTAAATTGTGTGACAAAAATAAATATATTGTTTATTAAATTGTCAGTCAAATATAAAATTTATAACATAGGTACTAAACTGTATGACAAAAACATACTTTCTAGCATACAAAATTATGTAATGTCGATATTACAACTATTAAATTTATTGTGTTTATTGCAGGAAATATCGAGCCATGTTGAAGCGCAAGGCGAAGAAAAGAGCGTACGTATAAAGCAAAATTAAACTATTATTATGTGTATTACATTAATAACTATAAAGAACAAATAATATGTAATAATACATAATGCTGTATGTATGTAGACATATATGTAATATGTACATAGGATTCAAGCTTGTTTGTTTGTTCGCACATCACATTCTTGATTATTCTTGAATGATTCCTAGCTTCAATAGGAGGCTTGGATTTGTGATACACAAAAATGTCTCCAAGTAGGTACACGTAAATAACGAATGCATCGTCATCATCATATCAGGGAACCGGGATATCTGGGATGACTGTATGGAGAGCGTAACGGTTTAAATGGTCTTCTCACCACTGCCACTGCGGCGAGTGTAGTGGGTTCGATCCCCATACGTCCCGTATGAAAAATTGTGTGATCCACAAATATTTGTCCTAAATCTAGGTGTTCTTTGTTGTTGGAATGTGTGTAAGGTCCCCTGCGAGTCAAAAATGATTCCTTGTCTTTTTTAACCAATACCTATATTTTAGATTTTATACTAAAGTGCCGCATAAACGCGGCGTTACTGATGGCAAACCAAGAGCCAGGAGCGTATATAAGCAAAGACACGACGATGACTCTGCATGTGGTCTTGACGAAATACCAAAACCAGAACATGTAAGCTATGTTTAAATATTATTCTATACAATTTTACAGATATGCTTCACGTAAGTAGATGTTTTTGTACATTTCTTTTTGCCGCTACCGAGATGGCAAATAAGCATACGGCCCGCCAGATGGTAAACAATTGTCGTAGACGGTTTTTGCTTGCAATGACAATTATATGCATGCCTGCGAATAATACCTATATGTATAATGATATGTCAATGTCAATGAGGTGTACTATGCGCGCATCGTCGACTTTAAGGAAAGGGATTAAATCCTAACTAACATTATAAATGCGAATGTGAGTTTGTTTGTTACGCTTTCACGCCTAAACTACTTGACCGATCATCAGGGAAATCCGCCTACACGTTTTCAGGGGAACAGAAAAGTCAAAACATTCATTCACCTTCATCCTTTTCTGTTCCCCTGGTAACCTTACCTTTCCAGAAAAACTTAACCTACATTTACGCGAACAAAGCCGCGATTAAATCTGGTATATCATAAAGGAAAGTAATAGAAGAAGTACGTAGATATGTGACCATGTGATATTCTTACTCACCGGCCGAAACACAGGAACAGTGTACTACTATTTCGCGCATTGCCTGAACAGCGTGTGGTAGTTCCCAAAAGAAATCGGCTCATAAATAACTTCACTAAATAAATTAATCGTGATATATGAATTTACCTTAATCATCAATTCGTTTTCTGTTTATCTTTTCAATTTATAACATACTAGCTTTTGCCTGCGGCTTTCGCTCGCGTAAAAGTAGGATAGGTTAGGGTATGTTAGTAGATAACGGGCACATCACAATCGTGGCAGTAAGACCCGTACTTAGAGAGTGGCTGGAGAGGCGTCATGGCGCCATCACGTTTTAGGTTTTAGGTCTCAGGTTTTAGGACCCACGTATTAAGGGACAACCCTATTGCAGCTTACCGGGCACAGTCCCAGATGCCGAGCTACTACTACTAATAATTTCTTGACTGAAAAAACCAATAACACCTTCAGGGCTTCAAATTTAAGCCTGCCTGCCTCGATGGCGCAGAAACTGCTGTGCATATAGCACAGCAGTTTCTGCGCCATCGAGGCAGTCATCAGACAAAACATTATTAAGTCATTGGTTTATTCTGGTTTTAACCTGCTCGGTTGCAACGCTAGTGATTCGAGTAGGAATCTCCATATCCTCGAGCTTATTGGCACTCATTACCACTAAGATTACTGCATTCCTGGTATTCGAGTCCATAATACAAAGCACTAAAGCAAGAATTCTGCAACGAGCGGATGTAGTAAAAAAAGCGTGTAAGGCAATAATTATTACTAGACACTGGTCCACTACAAGCGTCCGAGAGGGTTGTTACTATACTATTCTGTTTATTTCAATTGTCAAGCAGGCTAGGCAAGCTGAAAGAATTTCCCTTGCCGATTGAAGAGCTTCGTCGTTTCCCCTTTCATTATGGCAGCGTTGGGTTTGCCTTTGCAATACATGTGTATAGACTATTATCTTATAGCCAAATGCTCCATGGCTGTGTAGCAGCGAGCCATTAAAGCGCTGCGGCTTTATGATTTTCGTATGATTAGTGATTATAGTATACTATTAGGTGAGTCTCTGGCTTGTCCACCTAGCGAGGGCAATAAAACAAATATAGTAAACTAAGGACAAGATAACATATTTGTCATAATCTATATAAAACTGATAGGTATTTTAATAAGGATCTCATGAGCAGCTATAGCCAACAGGCCTTTATTTATCGATATTATGACTGGTACTATTTTTCAGGTACAATTACCCTTGAATTTGAAAAGAGGAGCGCTAGAAACACATTCCCTCACTGTGCTCCCTTGCAATAAGCAGCAGAAATATGACATACATTATGGCATATTAACAGGAACCTTTAATATGTATGATGGCAAATTTAGTAAGTACCTACTAAATTTTTAATTGTCTCATTAACCATTTTGTTTTGTAAATCTTTTTGACCATCGGAAAAAGGATTTGCCGCCTTTAGCCTTTTAACCGCTACAGTCATGTATACATGACAAAGTAAAATGTGTCCAGCACGCCACGGTCACGACTATAGACTTTTAAACGCTAATAAATCTTATTAAAAGTATTGTTTTCTTATGTGCTTTGTTAATTATGTAGCTAGACTCATCCCAATTTATACTATATGAACTGCTTACTATATATTTCATCCATATTAGCATAAGATCACAAAAACGATGTAAGTATTAAAGGATGAAATCGTAGCTTGGCGCCGAAAGTACGTTATTGCTTTTTTGACGTGGCGGTCAAAGGGATAGTAACGACCGTTGTACTAAGAACTTTACTTAGAACTCTTCTGACAGGCAAATTTAATTAAGGGCAGCTGAAAAGCGAACTCAAAATTCTCGATTTGGAATTCTATAATTCTTCCTATTATGCTGCATAACTCAGTAACATGCTACATAGCATACATGCTCAGAAGAGTAAACTAAAAATTCGAAATACCTAATTTCGGATTCTGTATTTACTCTTCTGAAAAGCATGTTTAATTATCCCGACTAGCTCCTCAGCAGTGTAACTAAAGACATTTATAATTACACTTGCTCCTTACAAAAGTTAATAAAGAATCCCAAATAGCGAAATACGATTTGTTTGGATAAGATAAGTATGCATTAAAAAAAAATTGTTATATTCGCTATTTCAATTTTTTTATTTACACTACCTTGTTACTCAGGAGAGTTGTTAGAAAAAGTCAAACGGAGCAAGTTATGGTAAATAAATCATAACTTGTTCACCGTTCCAATCTGGACTTTGAAACGGCGAACGAAACATGATCTTGATTTTTAATAAATTTATTACGTTTAAGCGTTCAACGTTTTCAACTATATTTATGTTATAGGCGCAAAATCAAGAGGTCGGCAGGCTTTGGCAATGAGCGTGATGTCTTATTGTTTAGCATTTCATTACCATCCTAAGCAGTGGACTATGAAACTCGTCGACAACTTGGTGGACGCTGGCGATACCTGGTAAGTGTAGTCTTCTATTATTATAGGATATTTGATGCACGGATGGCGAAGTGGTTTAAGTGGTCGCCTCACCATTGGCACTGCGCCGAATTTTGTGAACTCAAATTCCATACGGAAAACTTTCTGCGATCCTCAAATGTTTGTTCTGAGTCTGGGTGCTCTTTGTGTTCGTTGTTTGAATGTTTTGCAAAGTATGCCGCGCAGGATTTATACCTAGTGCGGTAGATGTCTTTTTTATATTAAAATGTAAATAAATCGTCAATAAGCAGATTCTTTTAAATATCATTATTTCTAGCAAAGCAAAATTCTTTAATAGTAATATATCTTATATTTATTATATACGATATATTACTATTAAAGTTAAGGTAAAAGTTGAATATTGCAAAATTAAGGTATAGGTAATGCATGCACTTTTCTCCATTTCTACCACTATTATCACTTTTGCGAGTACAATGCACGTGGCAATTGTAATTAACTGATGATATTCAGGTTTGCCTTTAATTTTTGCTTAATTTCAAGTTCCTTAGGACATAGGCAGTTATAGTACAATCATTTGGTAGTTTTACCTGAAAAGATTTCCGGGAGTTTTGAAAATTGGTAGTTTAATAGATTTCGATGTGCTCTTTCCGAATGTCAATTTTGCCACCTCGTATCTTTGCCGCTCGCGCCGCCATATTAGAAAAATGGCGCCTGATAGCAGTTTTTTGACAACATCTTTTTTCCAACTCATTTTACGATAAAAACATCTTATACAAAATTAAACTAGAGAAAATTCCTACAATATATGTTATAACATTTTTTTTTGTAAAATCTATTGTTTTGGCGTACGAGCGCCGTAAACTTTTATTTATCTACACCAACAGGTGTTTTTTTGTATATTTACGGCGATCGTACGCCAAAACCACAGATTTAAAAAAAAAATGTTATGCCGTAAATTGTAGGAACTTTTCTCTAGTTTAATTTTGTATACGATTTTTTTATCGTAAAATGAGTTGGAAAGGAGAGATTTGTCAAAAAACTGCTATCAGGCGCCATTTTTCCAATGTGGTGGCGTGAGTGGCAAAGGTACGAGGTGGCAAAATTGACATTCGGAAAGAGCACATCGAAAACTATAAAACTACCAATTTTCAAAACTTCTGGCAAACTTTTCAGGTAACAGCTTTATTTCGGACCAAATGAATGTACTATTACTCTTTTGAAGGAACGAATAAAAGACCGCAACAGACTATAATAAAATTATTATACATTTACTACCTACCTGAAATGTTTAATATAATAAACCTTGTTTTTTTTAAAGGTATTTGCAATGTTTAGAGAAAGTCCACGATCACTCGTCTGTTCAAGGAATCTGCGAAGTGCTTCCTTTCGGCAAGAAACAAATATTGCTACTGAATGGGAAGAAAATGCAGGTGTTGCTTGGTGAGCCTGACATTGTTGGATACACCATGTCTACAGATCCGACAGTGTACAACCTGTGTAGAGGATTGAAAGCTTTCTTTAAAGAAAATCGAGCTGGAGTTATGATGTCGAAGTAAATATTCTTTAAACTTTCATGGTTATAAAATAATGAAAAATCTTTCATTTCAAAAGAATATGATAGATTTGGTACTGATATAAATATTTAATTTCAAAATTATTCATTTAAATGTAAAATATAAATATAATTATTTTTAGATAAAAGGATCTGAAAATATAAAACATTTTATAACATAAATGGTACTTCACCAGATTATAATTATTGTACCCATTGTATAAACTTAGAGTTTCTCCTCAATAGGGTCCTGAAAGTGATAATATGGAAAGATAGAGTGTGTTACTACATTTTTGACCCAGCTGGCAGAGATTCGAGGGGGTTTTCCAACTTCGCCACCGGTCGAGCCGCCCTGATGAACGTAAAGGATTTGGACTCTGTGGCTGAATTTCTTTTAGCACGCAGCATTTTAGAAGACCAGAAATTCGTTTTAGCCTCTGTCAAAGTTCTAAAAATGATTGATGAGAAGGCCGGTATAGACTTAGAATCAGATAAAGAGCTAACGCAAGCTGAGAAAGCCATGATGAGCTATAGAATACTGAATGAAAATTGTGCTATCGTCAATGCTAATATGCATTTGGGTGATCGATGCTTCGAGGACGCTAAGTTTAGACAAGCCATACCTATAGCGGTTGTGGCAATGACTTACGCTAAAATATCGCCACCCAATACGTGGTTTTCGAAGACATTGAACAAGATATTACGATTAGGCAATAAGTTATACGTACAATGCGCGCATCCTAAAGTGATGATCGATTTGACTATTGACAACATCCCTAATGAAATAATGATTGGTCCATATGCATGTGAAATTATTATATACAGGGAAAGAGTGAAAGGACAACTTTTTGCACCAAAGGATTGTTTCTTAAATATCAGAACTGGTTTACAAGAATTCTTTAGTCAGGGGTATAGTAGCGGTATACTGGAATTTAATAATTATGCACTTGCGATTTGGAAGCAAAAAGAAATGTACTACTTATTTGATCCGTATCCTCGTACGATCGATGGATTAAGAACTATAGCGACTGGCAAAGCGTGTTGCATTATGGGCTTGAACCCAGAAACATTGGCCAACTTTATTATTCAGAACTTCGACTATTTACCGCCTACTACACAGTTTTGCATACATGCGTTTAAAGTGTTGAAATTAAAGAAAAGACAACGAAAGGTAAATTTCACCTTCCATTTCATAGCAAACTTCATCTATATACAAATTTGGTAAATATGTAAGAAACTACATTTGTGTTTTATAAAAGTGTCATGAGTAGAGTACCTTTATAAAATTATAAATGTTTTTAATATAATCAATAATGCGTTGACATTTTAACATCAACGTCTATGGACACACAACGACACATTAACCTAGACTGTTTGGACTTTGAACTATTAGAAGTTGAACGCTGCGAATCGTGCGAGAGAGTGCGTTATATTTTTGTTATTTTCTCTCATTCACTCTGAACGGGTCGTGGCGTTCTATCCTTAGCGTACATGTATCATATCCTATATTATTTTCTGAACAACTTTAGCTCGGCGCGAATATTATATTTTACTAGTTTGGTTTTAGATTTGCGCTAGCGTCTGAGCGTTAATTAATACGTCCATTACCTATTATTAATTATTATTATTACTGGTGCAAATGGTATAAAATAATAAGAAGAGTCTCTTAAAGAGTAAAAATAAAAAGGTTTACATTTACTCATGACATTAATAAAAATGTAGAAGCATTAAGTTAAATAAGTAAGCTTTGGAGGTTGAGGATAGTGACGGGTATAATAACACGTAGCCTCCAGATTTCCGAATGTATATTATATTTGAGATTTGACACCTTAATTTATAGTACACCAAATATTGCGTTATCCAATAAAATCTTATAAAATATTTACACAGAAATTGTAACCAATAGCGAATCTCACATTCGATGAATCAGAAATGAGTTTATTTTACGCTAACTTCCGTGCGCGGCGCTAACGTCGGAGTGAGGCGTTTCCCGAGCAAATGGCGCTTGTGGTATCGTGCGTGTGCGGTTCAAGTCTGCATACGTGCGGTGGCTGCATAGCGATAAAAATGTATTTCATTATTTCCTTTCATAACTATGCACTGAAAATATCCCTGTCCTCCTTTCGATCTCCTTAATAGTGTATCTAGTTTTACGCAACACTATTATACGCTAGCGCTGTTGTGAAGATTTGTGACGCCATAATCAATAAATATATAAATCGCACTTTCACGTCGTCACAGTATCATCGGGCGAACGCTTAGGATTTGTTGGACTGGCGGCCGGCGAAAAACAACACAAACAACAATAGCAAAAATATGTGCGTCAGTGTGTATAAGCACAACGTCGCCGCACGCGCTAGTGCACCGTGATTGGTCGACACCACGATGCACACTCCCTTTTCCGACAATTCTCTATTTTTACCCGACTGCGTCAGAAGGAGGGTAATGTTTTTCGAGCGTATGTATGTATGTATGTGTATGTATGTCCATTTCTTTGGCACACCCTACAGCCCAAACGGCTGGACGGTTTTAGACACATGAGGTGTCGTTGAATTCATCAAAATTATAGTAGTGAGATAGCCGCAAATGAAAAAAAAAAAGGGTGTGGTTTGGTTTTTTTTACCTTGGCAATATGGGTATCAAATGAAAGATCGTGAAAGGATCATTTCAAAAATGTATGTATCATACCACGTTTATATTACTGTTTTAACACAAATTGTCAAAAAGCGTACCAATTATATATCGGGACGCCCGAAGTATAATTTTCTAGCAAGAATGTATTCAAGTCAGGAATGACATTGCCTGTACTAAGTTATATATTAAAATAAAACTATGTTTATATTGTGTTACATTATAATATTATATAAGTAACAACAGAATTTTGATGACTCTTCAATAAAAAGCAACCAACCAGGAGTAGGCGTGCGTATGAGTCCTGCACGATCGACTTTGATGTGCTTCGGGGACAAGAAAAAATAGAGCGCAGGATGTTGCCTATAATACTTTGTTGGGCCGTAACGGTTCGCAAGCTACAAGGAACCACTCTCGATCGAGCGGTTGTGGACCTCACCTCACATGTTTTTGCGAAGAGCCAAGCTTATGTAGCTCTCAATCTCTGGAGTTAAACCATTGGCTGGATTAGCTGTTAGTAAACGCGAACCCAAAAGTTATTAGATCGGCCACATGAACAAAATTCTTTGAAAGAGTTGCAAAGACTACGGGATTTGATTCTTATTTGAAGAACTTGTCGGTTCATAATAAAATAAATGAATTTTTTTTAAATTATAGAACCAAAATATTTTTTGGTTTTAGTAGTAATGAACTGAAAAGAGAAAAACAAGTACTTATCACTATATCTATATAACATTCGACTGACTAATGCATTGTTTTGTAAGCTTACTTTATCAAATAACGAAATAACTACATATGTATATTCAAATTAGTTAAACTTCTTTTTAGTTCATTACTTTTAAGCAGTCGGGTTTTTTGTTTTTATAGTAGTAATTTTATGTATGTAGCGTAGTTATGCGTATATAGGGTGTCTAACTCGATGTGTAGCCGTGTGGACTAGTAATACGCGATTTTCTGTGTCTCTTTTTATTTACAAGCACTATTGTTCTCTCGTGTCCACATTCTCTCTCTCTTTCTTATCATTAGTTTTATCTTTATGCCTTGATACGATTCACTGTTCATATTTCATGTAGCTAAAACTTCTAGCTGTTCAGCACCTAATCTATACATTTACTAGACTTTGTTCTCCATTTTAGGCGCAAATAGTTTGTACGCTGAGTGACGACGAGTTGAAAAGTAAGAAGGGAAAGCGCAAAGTTCTACCAGAGTCCCAGGCTCATGGCGACGGATCAGAAAAGACGGTCGAGATATTTAAACATGCAATGCCTGCGGACAGTGCAGTTGGTACTAAATCTAGGGCAAGTTCTTATACATTTTTCTATAATTAATCAAAGCTATAATATTCTGCTCTCCTCATTGAGTTTATATTGTACTTCGTACTAGAAGAAGTCTGTCTAACTTAGTTAGTCATGCTTTTATTGGAAAGAGAGCCATTCATAACCATTAACACAATTTAACAAAAATCAAATAAATTCTTTTTGAAAATATGAAGATATATTATTGAGTTAACATGTACGTACTTTACTACTTACTCTTAATTGTATAAATGATAAATGTCTAATTATTGTTCATTAGTAATATATTATTGTTTATCCATTGTCTAGAACCCATAGTACAAGCTCTGCTTAGTTTGGGCTAGATGGTGTTGTGTGTATGTGGTAGAATATTATTATTATTATATTATTATTATTCGGAATAAAATAACAAGAATTAAACTATTACTGTTTGTAAGTGATTAGGCAGTATCATATTGGTTAAAATCTTACAAGTGTTTATCGACTCACCTCGCTGACTGTACTACGTGCAGCAATACATAGTACCTAATTGTCCTATTAATCTTTCTTTTCGTCCTTACCTATTAAATCGGCCATCAAAAAATTATTATTTAATCATTATGCCACTATAAATCCGGAAATCCCTTCGGGATCAGGTACGCGTCCTGCCAACTGAGCCGACATGTTTGATTCATGTTTAAGACTGCGCCAAACGAAATGTGCCAAAACAGGCAGTCACAGTTAAGTGAATAAAATTAACACTTTTTGTTTAATACAAATATAAAATATACATTTACCATAACAATGAATGTGTTTACAATTACTCCGTGTAAAAAACTTAAAATAATAAATATTTTCGCCTACAAAATTACGTAAATTTGCACGAAAAATGGTGTTACGTGATTTTTAGATTATAACAGTAGTAATCTATCCTATTTTACAGCTTAAACGAAACATAAGTAGTTATATTACAATTTGTCTGTCCCAAATATTTAAGTTATTGGTTTACAATAAAGACACATATTTATCAAAAAAGCACTTCAAATCCTCCATACAATTTTACTATAGTGGCCGCGCGCCGATTTGAATATGCGCCGCACGAGCTCTGTCATTATGTGTCTTACGCTCGGCGCAGTCTTAAGGCGCAAGACACACGTGGCGTGGGCATTTTGCTATCCTTTTCTTATTTCAAACAAAACATATGTGAGTGATGTGAAATGGCATTCTATGGCGTATCCAAGTACTATACACCGCGCCAGTGCCAGACGCCATTTCTGAGTGGCTGGCGCCTAACATCGCAGGACCAACAAGGCAGTACATTTTTACCTTACATTTTCGCTGAGTAATATTTTTTATTGCATTACAGATAGACGATGAAGAAAAAATGGGCGACATAGTGTCATTAGTGGACAGTATTCAAGAGGATTATCTGCCACCGATACCTTTGAGATTTAAAGGTCAAGTTGATAAGGTTCAGCCTAAACTAGGCAAGTAGCTATATTGACAATACCTAACTTTGATGACAAAGCAAGTGCAGGTGGCGGTCAGTGGACTGTCAATACTACCGTGGTTTTAGAACATATCCGCATCGTATGCCACAGCGCAAATCAAGGACATAGTGACACCCCAAAAAGATATACTGGCAACACCCAAGACTAGTGGGTAGATCCTGTAATTTATTATAATCAAGAGACAAAGTCATCACATTTTATCCTGCTCTGATTTACCGTTGTGGTAACGTAACATAGGTTAACTTATCATCTTGATGATATTGGTACGTAATGATATAGTAATAATGTCCACCAGACCGAATTTTGGTCATGACGGCTAATCTTAACGGAGACTAGCCATATGCGCAGGTGATTTTAAAAGTAGTGCGCACACACAAGTGCACTCTCTGTTCCCTAACTCTCATGATCCGATGGAACGGTAATCCGACACGACCGGCGAGAGATCAGGCGCAGGGTCTGCAGGCTGCTACTGACATTTCTTAACAGAAAATCCCAATAACTTTGTTGGCCCGACCTGGGATTCCAACCCGAGACCATATACTACCGCTGCATACACTACCGCTGCGCCACGGAGGCAGTTACCAGTATAAGCATTGTGTCCGGACACTGCTGAATACTGGTGTACGAATTAATTTACTGATGGTGGCAATACATTCCGTGACAAAATTTATCCTACACAGTGGTTATGTTGCTATACATTTTGTTCGTGAAGCAATGCATTTACGCATGTCTCTTCGCAGTAAATAAGAAGCGGTGAGGTAATGTCGGGCTCACCCAGGGAAAGCCCCAGTTCCTTAAGACTTAACCTACTACGGTGTGCCAACTCTCTGCTTTGGGTGGATTGCTGGAACTGTTACTTCATAAGCGATGTTGCTGTAATTCTAACTCTAAGTACCTATAAATGCTTGCAGCGGACCTGGATTCGCCGACGGTGTCGGTAACACAAATAGTGCCGCCATGGCCGAAGCCGCGGGACAAAACTAACGAGCCGCCGGAGCCCGACCCGGACCCTGAACCTACTCCTCCGCCAACACCACCACCTGCACTGGTAAGAGATATTGTCTAAATACTACTTATAGCGTAGAAAACTGGCAAACGTATGTTTCATCAAAAATGTGTTTGCTGTAATAGACATATATGTATAACGTATAGATAGTCAACACATTAAATTACAAAGTCACGAGTCACGGGCCAAAATCATATACATATCGTACAAAACATAAACAATTAAATAAACAGGTAATCTTAACTATAATACAAGCGGATAAAAAAAAAGGATATGGTTTCACTTAATAGCAAGCCAGCCTGTTGCCGTTTTCCGGGCACAGTTTCAGCTGTGCGGCTATTGAGAATTTGTCAACCGTAAAACCAAGTAACACTGAGATCATAGCCAGCCAAATTACCACTACACCACCGTGGTAGATAAACAATAAAGTAAAATTTTACTCATATTATGCATTTTATGATTTCAGCCACCCGAAGGCGGCGTGGAAGAGGTAATCTTTATTATTATTGATTATTATCATAATTAAAATTTCTCTTATGCCATTGCATCTTAAGTATAAACTATAGTACAGGAACAGAGGTATATAAATTTGAGCGCAGGTTTTATTAAGTTTGAAAGGCGCACAAATTCGTTCAACGTCGATATTTCTAACAACATTATTTTGATGACCAATTAAAATAATGAAAAAAGCGCAACGTTCTGTTGGTACTAAAGGCATTTTATTTGTGCAAGAAGCTATGATTTTCTATATACGGTAGGAGCTCCCTCTAGTGGCAAATCTTACCGAGAAGGTTTATTCCCTATTATCAACAACAATTCTTGCACTTAAAATAGGAATTAGCAGTGTTTTAAATATCTCAGTTTCTTTTTTGTATCTTAACTTTATTCTCGCAAGCGATTAAGGCGGACTACGAACAGTTAATGTATGACACATATTCTGTGAAAATATGTCAAAATTTAACAGTCTGTAGCTAAAACGACTAGTTTCTTGAATATAGGAACCGTTCCTTAGCAGATATAAAACTCATAAACGTTAAAGGAAACAGGAGTACTTACACTAAATAGGTGAAATTTTACAAGCGCGGCAAAAGGTGGATCTTTGTTATTAATCATTCTAATATTCCATATTTTAGGAAGAGGCGGTTGAAGAGGAAGAAGACGAGGAGACAGCCAAAGCTAAGAAGGAGGAGAGAGATAGGAAAAAAGCGGAGGAAGAGGAGGCGCGGAGGAAAGCTGAAGAGTTACCCCCGCCCGTACCGCCGCCCCCGCCTTCTCCGCAACCAGAGCCTGAAGTGCCGGTACACGCACATCATTTACCTCTTTTTTTTAATGCTTACTTCTTCGCGGGTAAAAGAGTACCGACTAAACCTACCACGATGTGCCAACTCGCTGCCTTGAATGGTGGGTGGGTTGCTGGGACTAAAACTACATCAGCGGGCTACCCAGCAGTGTCCAACGCGGGCAGGAAATGCCTGCGGGCGATGCTCCGGCACGGCTAAGGGCGTCGCTTCTACTCATGGCTGGCGGACGGGATAACAGGCTCTCACTGCGAAGTTAAAAAAAAATTAGTTAGCATAAAATATATAATAATTCGTTTTCACTATATATTTTATTTTGTATAGGTTTATGTTTGAATTATGCTTCAAAATATATTTTTTGTATTCTTGTTGACTACTAAATATATTTATTTTTAAAATTATCATATGAATTGCAAAATATGTTATGTGAAGTAACTACATCTAGCAAATCTCATTATACTTATATTATTACAGTTATTGCCACCAATACAAATAGTCGAAGAAGAGATTGAAGCACCGCCGCCTATCAATGTGGATCGTCGCATACTACTCACGGAGGACGCACAGAAAAGATTCGAACTACGACAGATTCGGAAGAAAATGACCACTCCACTCGTCGAAGACCAATATGAAAAGCCATATGAAAAAGAGCTCGCCGAACCGCATAACTTTAAAGATTTGCCGGACTTCACGCAAATTATTAGAGGGAGTCAAACACTCTCAGAAGTGGGCGCCACGAATGCTTTAGACATCCTCCCCTTTGGTGCTATAATGGCAATAGTTACTTCGTACAAATACTCGATCAATACTTGGAATCCCAGTATCGTTAATTTTGTAGTAGATACTGCAAAAAAGCTTTATGAAAGTAAACAGCAGAAATTTCAGCTTGCCCCCGTCCATATTATACCAAAGATTGCCATTGGACATCAGGTGGACAACTTTTAATTTTATTATACAGAATTAATTAGTTTGACAAGTATCTCTTTAACAATTTAGGCAAATGTGCTCAAAAAAGCGTAGTGTCTGATCGTAAACGTTTCCTTAGCTTTTGGACAGCTGTGACATCATTCATCTATCATTAACATGTTGCCTGCTTTATAAACGAAGGCCATGTACTGGCAGCGTCAGAAGCAACAATTACACTGGTCATCTCCTGAGGCATAGCATAGAGTGGAAATTCTAGTCACCGCGTGACATTAACGCAAATTCAGTTGGCTGTGACCCTCTGTACGGTAAAGGTAGTCAGCTTAGTCAAGCTTGAGCAAATATTATGTTTTGAATGGAAAGCTAATAAATACAGTACACTTTACCTGTCTTGGATATCATCTAAGATTAAGAATCTGACGATTGCCAGTAAAGATCAATAGGAGAAAATGATGACTGACCAGTCATCGGGATTCAGATTAATATCTATTGAGTGTTATTCATTCGCAGGCTTTTCACGCTAACATTGATGTTGTTGGTGAGGGAGCTAGTTGGCAACTTGAAGATATTCTCGCCCAAAGGTTCTTTAACAGATACGACAGAGGCATGATTACTACTGCCACATACAGTTGTGCTATCTTCAGGAAAAATGGCTTATATTACTTGTTTGATGGCAGCCCTTGCAATGCCATGGGATTGCGAGATGAGAACAAAGGCAGTAAAGGCAAAGCATGCTTTTTGAGATTTCGTAAATTACATGATCTTGCAGCCAGGTAATTAAACTTAGTTATTTCTATTCGACTTAATCAGAAATTCTAGTAGTATCGCTCGCGTGTTTGCATCTTGTCAAAGATATGTCACTGCGATTTCAGAGTCAAAGATTAGCACTCTATATAGCACTGTCCTGTGACCTATGATTACAGCTGCTATGAAAGTAGACTTGTTACGGTTGCCGGCAAGAAAGGTAAAAATATCCATAAGGCGCGAGTCTTATTTTCAAGGCGTATTTATATTTAGAACAAATGTAATTGATATTAAACTGTTTCTCTATTTTTGCACTCTATTTTAAAGCTTTGCAAATTCTTTTATACGTTTGACTTTATTATTTTAGTATTTGGTTTTTATTACTTACAGTCACGTTACAACATCAAAATTATTTTTCACTCGTCCCCTTAATATAAAACTACACATCACTGTTACTAGTTGAAAATCCACCCATATTTTACCCGTTAATGTTAATTTTGCAGAATTGCATATAATAAGGATGGAAGAACAGAAGACCAGCAGTTCATTCTTAGTAGAATATTAGTTAGAAGGCTTCTAAAGGAGCCTCGGGTTAAATTGCCTGAAGATTACGACTATGCAGCTCGCAGACCTGAGTCGTTAAAGTCGAAGACAACTATTGTACCTGAAAAAGAAGTAAAAAAGGAGAGTTCGGTTATCGAAGACACGGTTGCGACTCCAGCAATGGTCGGCTACCAGCGAATTGATGGCTTATACAGAATAGAAGGGACAACTTCCTTGAACGATAGGAGACCAAAGTCAGAAATAAAACCATGCCATTTTGTCAGCCTTATGGCCATGTTAATGGCAACAATGCATCCTATCAGGACATGGAACCAAGTTATGATCGACACATGTATAGAAAAAGGCCTGGAAATATATGAGAAAGCAACCAATTTAAGCATTTGTGAAAAAAGAGTCATCAAGAATGTTATTTTAGAAGGGAAATTTATTAATATAAATATTAAAAAAATAATGGTCGTCAATGAAAATTCCGAGAAACATTTAGATCAATTTTTGAGAGCGGTATTAAGACGACTTCGATATGTTATTATTAGATTTCCTCAATGTAGTTTAGTAATATGTCAAACATCGGGATATTACCATGTGTTCGATCCGTATCCTCCACCATCCGAAAAACCACAAACCGACGACGAAGACAAACCTTCTAAAAAGGGTAGTCGTGTGGCAACATGGACGCTGTACCGATCGATAGACGCGCTCGTAAAACGAATACGGAAAACAGTACCAAGTACCAATTCAGAAAATCCAGAGTTTTATACTTTCGAACTTACTTCCGTAAAGACTGCCCCTCGACACTCTGCACTTAACTACAGACTTAGTCCACTATTTAAACCAGACGAGAACCCGAACGCACCATATTTGAAACGTAGAAAGATACGACCAACCGTCGATGAAAAGATGTACTGGTTGAATATACCAATGGTACCGTGGTCGCGGCTGTCGTTTACCAATGATCTAGGTTTTGAACGAAAAATCCCGAAAACGCTGTGGAAAAATTGGGATATTGAGTTTCCGGGTGATTTATATTCTTTATGGGGAACTATTCATCCAACAGACAAGAGCTTGGATGAAGCGCATCGCGGAAAACAATATATTGCAACATCTGTGCTTGCAATCGGCATGACACAAGCATGTGATCTTAGCGCCTGGACCAGTGGATTCCTCGATGGAATAGTTATAGGCGGTGATAATTACCACAAGATGTATATGGATAGATTTGGTGGTGAAAACAATCATGAAGTAGAAATTGAGAAGTTAGATACCAAGTTTGAGAACATGTATCCATATTCGTTTGAATTTAAGTTTGAAAAGGTTATATTCGGATTCGTGTACAATATATATGATGACAGATTTAATTTAAGCAAAGCACTTATTTACTTTTTTGAGAGACATAAACTTGGCGTACTTATTAGTCTAACTAAAAACTTGTCTTTTGGAAAGATTGGACCATCTTATTTTATGTTTGATTGCCAAAGTTACGGCGCACCGATATTTTCTCCTGGTCGGGGATCTGCGTATATTTTGAAATGTGAGAGCCTGAATAGACTTATTTACTGTATAACCGTAACGTTAAATATTAAAACACATGGTCAACAATTTGATTTGTACGGTGTGGAAGTAAAAGTTAATGAAAAATCTAAGTAAATTGAATTCGGAACCATATTAATTATTTTATTTCATACCTTGTATAATTATTTTATTGATTGAAATTAATTTAATTTTCTAAATTTATTTTATTGATTTTAATCGCGTTTATTTTAAACGACATTTCCCGCACTAGTAAAATAATTCCTATGTCGCGGGGGATTTTACAAATATTCAAACAACGGACACAAGGACTTGGAACAAATATTTGTTAATTACACAAATTTTTCGGCGCGGCGGCAGTGGTAAGACGACCACTTAAACCACTACGCCATCCGTGCAGTCATATCTTTAATAATATTTAGTTCTATTCATTCAGCGAAATTATGAATACTATATAAGGAATAAAAAACTAACTTAATAGTGTAGGTAGTAGGTACCCAACAATAATATCAAAAAGTATTCTATCTATCGATTTTGTTTTTTATTTATACTTATGTAGGGGAAAGTTGTACGAGATGATCCGCTGAGGTAAGATGATCCTTTTGAATATCAGCGAAACTAATAGTGTTTTCTATGGTAAAGTATAGCTCCTGATCCCGTCGCGTACCTGTCAATCCATAACGGCGACGTGAGTGACGCGTAAATTTTTGTGTGACGAAACGGGTATTAGTAGTAGCAGTAAGGTGTGCCTTTGAGATTGGATAAGTTTTTTTCCAAACAGTTGATAGCAAAGACTGTCGTGGTAGTCGCTTTGTATAATGCTCGGTTTTGCTTTTTTAATAGCATAGTAACAGTAAAAGAAGTTATAGGTTATGTTTTCGAGTAAAGTTTGACAAAGATGAAGTTGGGGTGAGATGATTATGTTGTCGTTGTACAAGATGATCCACGGATCATCTTGTACAAGACTGATTGTATATGCATAATTTGATCTCATATTTTTTTAGATGCTGTTTTGTATACCTAAGATAAGATAACTATAGATATTGTTTATTCTAAGTTTTTGCTTTTTTATTTAATTCTGCCAAAACCCAGATCGCACCGCATCTCCCCAAAATTGGGGTAAGATGATTCGGGGGATCATCTTGTTCATAGCCTAGGGGATCATCTTGGACACCGTGGTGTACAAGATGACAAGTAGAGTAGTTTAAAAAAATAAAAGGTGTTAATTAAATAAGAATAAATAATAGGTTTTGAGTATTACACCATATAGGTAGATAACTAAATCCGCTAACTTTAAACTCTTTTCCATTGGAATTAAGTTTCTTTGTTTTTATATTATGAGCATTTTTCTTAAGAGGATCAACTCGTACAACTTTCCTCTACTACAATCAATGGCAGGTGTAGCATCACTCGCAGGTAGATCGGCTTATGGTCCCCCATACAGGCGTCAGGTCGCAGGCGCGCTCGTGCGCCTCGCCCTCCTACTGGTTATGCACCAGGCGCCGACCCCACCAGTGTGCAGCAGGCCATCAGTGCCAGGATATGCGGCACAGACTGAGGTTTCCGTCGCCGCCTGGTGCGTAACCAGTCGGAGGGCGAGGCGCGCGAGCGCGCCCGTGACCCCACGCCGCGACGCCGCGCAGTTTACGGGGTCATCGGACTTGACGCCTGTATGGGGACCATAAGCCGATCTACCTACGAGTGATGCTACAGTATTCCCCTTCATCACGTCGTGGTCACCACTTTCGAGGTTGTGGATAGTGACGGATATAATAACATGTAGACTCCAGATTTTCATCAGTGGTTCTTCTCGTAGACCCCTACCGGATCTCGGGGAACCAGACCAGGCCGTGGGCCTGTCTTGGTGGTGATCGTCGCCGCCTGCTAATACAGGCGTGTCTCTGGTGTGAGCCCGTTGGTCAGTCCAGGTCTTCAGAGTCAGTGGGTAGCGCAGCTAGTGAGGTCCAGCTCGCAAGGGTGAGTCCCTGCGGGCGACCAGCGTGCCAGCAGCGCTCGGGTCGTGTCTGATGGGTCTCTCCTGCGCTTGGCGAGGTCGAGCTCCTCGGGCAGGGTTTCCCGGGAAGCGCCCGTCAGCCAGCATCAGAAGGGGCGTTGATGTGGGTCCGGTAGGGGTGCCACGGAGACGAGGTCTCGCGGCAGGGCCATCCCGCCCGGTGGTCACCGATTGTAGGGCGCAAGCTCCCGCAGATGGCGGGCGTGCAATCTGTCGGCACGCACGAACAGGTTAGTGCTCAGGAGTCTCACGAAGTCGTCTGAGCTCTTCATGCACAGGTCCCGTGAGATCGTTCTGTTCCGCACGAAGCGACGGGCGTCGGCGATAGTGCGAAGCACGAGCGACTGCTGCGCACGCAATCGGCGGCGGTTCGTCTCAGAGGTGAGAGCGAACTAAGCCGGGGCAGCGTAGGTGAGTCGGCTGCGGATGTACGTCTTGTACACGCCGACCTTTGCATGGAGCGGCAGTCGGGAAGATAGCTCGGGTCGCAGGAGGGCGCGCGCGGTGCGTGCTTGGACGACTACCTTGTTAACGTGGGGCTTTATGGAGAGGGTGCGATCGCTGGTCACGTTGAGGTATTTCACCGTCGTGGACCACTCGATGTTCTCTCCCATGAGCTTCAACCGCGGCAGGACTATGCTGCCCATGGAGATCGCCTGAGTCTTCGTCACGTTGAACGTCAGTCTCCAGTCCTTCAGCCAGCTGGGAACTGCGTCTAGTGTGCGCTGCATCTTGGTCACCGCGTGGACAGCGTTCATCGTTGTCACGATGATATATTTCATTTCTGACATCTTAATTTTTAGTAGACAAAATATTGCGTTAACCATTAAAATCTTATACATTATTTACACTAAAATGCAACCAATAGCAAGTCTTACATTCGACGAATCAGGAATGAGTTCAGTTTACGTTAATTTCCGTGCGCGGCGTCTAACGTCGAAGCGAGCTGTTTCCCGCGAAAATGGAAGCCTTAAAATCAAGTCACGCGCTATTGAAAGAAATCGAGCCGAGCCACTCGCGCGGCGCGAGTGCCTCGGCTCGGTTTCTTTCAACAGGCGGCCGCTGCGGTGCAAAGACGTTCGCGCACTCCGCGCGCTATGACAATCAAGAAATCGTCTTGACGTATTGCTGTTTCAATGTTGAAAACAAAAGTTATTTCCAGAACTAATCTTATTTCTATAAAACACAGTCATAGTCTTGTGGTGTCGTGAGTAGGCGATTCTAGGCTGCATACGTGCGGTGGCTACACAGGTATGGCGCAGTGATTTATAAGGGAACTCATTAGCCATACGGCAAGCGTTGAGTTTGATCTTTATACAAAAAATATACCTGTGTGTACACACATCAACAGAATCTAGGGATACCTTAATCCTAAATTATTTACGACTTTATATGTTAAAATCTTGTTAGTTCCCATATACAGATTAAAATCTATTATATCCTATTTTCAAAATTTAAAAATGTAAATAAAAGAATAAACAGAATACGGCGGCAGAATTGTTAGTAATTCGTTACGACAAGGAAAATTAAAATTGTTTTATTGATATTAATGAATGAAAAAGGATTAGATAGTTTTTCTTTTTTAATTTAACGTGCCGTGAGAGGTTTGAGATTCATGTCACGTTGTCATTTGAGTCGAGATGGAATGTTTCGTGGGCATGTTAGAAAACGGTGCTATTCAACACGTCGTTGCTGATGCCCTACACACCAGCCAAAACGTGGTATCCAGGTTGTGGTTACGTTATCGCAGTACTAGGGATGTGGCCGAAGGGCACACGGATAGATATCGTGTCACTACGCAGAGACAGGAACGATTTCTCTAAATGATTGCCAGGAGACAACCCAATATCACAGTGATGCAACTAGTACAAAAGCTCCAGGAGGACCACCAGCTGCTGGTAAGCGACCAAACCGTGCGAAGGAGGTTGCACGAAGTTGGTCTTCATACTCGAAGACCGCTACGTGTTCCAGCATTGCGACGTAGCAATCGCGGCCTGTGGTTTTCGTGGGCTCGGGAGCATAAATTACCATGGAGTGACAAACAATGGTCTTTGGTGCTGGTCACCGATGAGTCCCGGTTTGGGTTTCATCCGGATTCACGAAGAAAACGCGTTTGGAGAACTCCGGGGAGAGTTAGCCGTCTACGGCTCCCTCAGGAGGTCCACTCGTACCAAGGCGGGATGGATACGGATAGAATCCAAATGGGCCAGGAATTTCTACTCATGCACGATAATGCTTATATGCTATATATACGGCGCGGCTGGTGTCAGCCGCTTATCGAGACCACGATATTCAAGTTTTGGATTGACTTGCACAGTCTAAGTTAAGTTAAATCGACTTAAATCCTATCGAGCATGCCTACAACGAAAAGCTTTGAGATATTGTCCGCCAAAGGAGACTGGCGGTTTTCGGCCTAAACACCTACAGAAATTAAACTTTTACGAAAAAAATTAATATTTACTCTTAACTTTTTCTTCAGTACTATTTTCAGAAAACTTATATTCGTTTTTGTATACCTACTATCGACCAAATGCTCCATATAAAACGATGCCGTCGTTTCACAAACATTGAACAGTAAATTCCACACGGAAGAAGTGGGGGTAACAGCTAGTATGTACCGTAATATATGTATATTTATTAATATAGGTACCGAAATATGTCTTGCGATATCTGTTTACTTATTTTATTGACGTAACAGAAATATATATATTAAAACTTTCAAAATAATATTTAAATTATATCGTTATATGCCTAGCTATGATTTATATTGATATAATATGTATATTATAGCTCCGTCTGTGACCGTAATAAGTGAACAGAAATTTTGCCAATCCCGTCTTATCCTTACGTGAGCATTTCAATAATTTTCCAAAATTTCGGGAAATCCCCCAACATCCTTATAAACATAGACAAGTTCGCTTATGAACATAGACAAGTAGGGTTGCCATATATATACATACGTTCAATTCAAAGTTTATTGAACTTTTAGACCTTTCTAAAAGTATACAAAAAGTAAATGAATAAATATTGCTGACGTAATCGTCATTCAAACGCCCCGTCCCCCATGTCATCAAGAAAGCAAAGCAAAAACCCAACCAAAGAACCCATCCCCCATTGGTGCGTACGTAATACTTGAATGATCCGTGCCTGGCAAAATAATTTGGACCACATACAGTATTTTATGCCTGATATACCCTATCCTAACGCGCAATGGCCCAATTGTGTGGCTAAGTGCGGATAACACACGTCCAACTAACTAACTACCCTATTCTATCCTGGTAACGAACTCATGCACTGCTGCTACCGTAGGAACAGGCGTGTGTTTTTGTTGGAGGCAAATCACATATAACTGCCTTCTGGGGCGTGGAGCATAATAACTTGTCAATTTAATGAACAATGATATTAGGTACTGTAAGCTGTTTACCAACCCGATTTCCAAGACTAAGGGTACGGAAACAATACAAACAATCGAGATCAAAAATGGCTGAAACAGTGAATAGGTACCAATTTATTCTAAAACTTATGCTATATGATTTACAATCAAATTGGATAATAGGTAGATTAATTGCACATACGTAAGAATTTTTTTACTTGATAGTGCCCATTATTCTAGTATAGTTAACTAGAAGTCAGAACCCCTAGTTATATCAGAATAATAGGTAGGCTGTGCTATGATGCTCAGGCGTAGGCTTGAATTTGATGCCACAAAAGCAGACTTCATTTTAGGGTGCATGTTACCTACCTATTCTGCAGTCTGCTAACTAAAAGGACATTAAGCCATATGCGTTTTATATTATTAACCGTCATTTTGGTTAATGCACGGCAGTAGGTACTATAATACATTTACCTACATTACCTAAGTAATGTAAAGCTATTCATAATAACTTGTCACCGTTTTAGGAAAACTTCGGGAGCCTTCCGGAATTGCCAGAAATCTGGACGTGTGAACTTTGCCAATTGCTACTTGACTCGAATGATGAAGGATGCTTCAAATAATTATCTTTGTCGGCAGTAGAACAAGTGTATTTAAAGTGACCGAATAGTCAACATACCTACTAACTGATTTCGAATAATAATTAGATTTTTAAAACTTGGCAAATAACGTGTTGCTAAATAGCACGTTATTTGAAATGGATGACCAGACAAAAAAAAACAAATGTTGGTACTCTATGTTACAACAGGTTTTAAACCTGCTGGGCTTCTAAGTATTATAGGGAAAGTACCGTCGACATTGAGAGATAATAAAACAACTTCGGTTTTATTATATCTAGATAAAACGGTTAAGTATGGGTAGGACTCGCACCGACTAGGACATCGTATACCTTGTAAAGATGTACGGTGTACTAATATTATAAAGAGGAAAGATTTGAGTTTTTGTTTGTATAAGAGTTAAATTCAAAAACTACCTAACCGATTTTAAGAATTCTATCACCATTAGAAAGCTATATTATCAGCTAGTAACATAGGCTATATTTTATTTAAAAAAGTACTGTTACTAACATAACCTAACCTACTTTGCGAGTAAAAGCTAGTATGATATAATATAGTATAATTGGCCTGTACGAAAGAGTAAATTTACTCAGTACTAACTACTAAGATATGTATGCTGCCTATATGCCTACTATTCCTACTAGCCACGTGCAGTCTAAAATTTGAATATTTAAGTAAATTGAGTTATTCGAAACATTTAAATGATTATTTACTTACTTGACACACGCAAATAGGTACGAATGTAACCAGCTTACCGCCAGATCGTTCACGCGATACGAGAAGATACCCTAAAAATATAGGTCATACGTATTCAGTCGCTCAAGAGAACATTGTCATGTAGTATTAGAGCAAGGGCGAGGGTGAGAAATAAGTTTAGATATAGAATTATTAGGATGAAGACCTACAAAAAAGGTTATCACTGTCGTCCGCCGCGAACGAGAACATATTCGGCACGATGTAGCACGACTTATTTATAGGTACTAATATAGGTACTTATCAAATAAATTCTGGAAAATGCGAATGCGTTTCAATACCAGTGACAACAAATTGATATTTTTACATGAAGTAGGTAGTGTTCCAAACAACTTTATAGGTTAGAATACGTAGGTCTGGACTCTGGAACAAATTTCTCAAAGTTGTCATTAATAGTTTTAGCAGGTATATATAGGCAGGTATTAAGTAGGTATATGCTATTATCACTAAAAACGAAAATCGATCAAGCTGGCTGCTGAGTCAACATCGTAAACCTAAACATGCGAGTTGCCAGACTGACACTTAAGTTAATAATAAATATCAGACCTGTTTATAAATTGTCCCACTGCTAGGCAACGATTTACTACACTGATGCAGTGTGGGATAAAAGACTACACATACCTTTGAGAACTCTTAGACATGCAGGTTGCCTTAACAACCTACATGTCTAAGAGTTCTCAAAGGCTACGTGTAGTTTGCTACGTAAATAGCTGTGCCAAGATGAGCCATACTGCCTTTACCGCTAAAGCGAGATATAATAATTTACATATTTAATAGGCACGTAACTTCAAAAAGTCGGAGGTGCGTGCGGTGTGACCGAACTCAAGACCTTTGAATGGCAGGCCAAAGGTATCGTATTCCATTCTCAGGTCGGACAGCGTGTTATTAAGGTTTTTGACAAGTAATTCTCAGTAGCAGTACGGTGTCTGCAGCTATACCTGGTAGACGACACAAAGTCACATGCAGCTTTAAAAAATTGCTGGCAAGATGTGCGTGTACAACATCTCTGCCTACCTAAATATTTAAAGACGTCCTTACTTAATAATGATTACTGCGGACACAAAGAACACACAGGCCAGGAAAATCTATTTATAGGTACAAATTTTTGTCCCGTGTGTGGATCGAATCCACAACACTCAGCGCAGTGTCAGTGGCTAAGCAACCACTTAAATCACTACGCCAGTCGTGCAATCAATATGAATGCAATTACATAATATGCTGCCAGAGATGACACTGGCTAGGATTAAGGCTTCACATTATCTTAGAGAACAAAGAGATATTTCAAGCATACAGACATCCTCATAATTTTCTTTACCGATAAATTGAGCGATAATTAATAATTAAATAGATACCTACTCACAATAATCCGAAGTCATAGTTGTGAGGCGCAGAATCAAACTCGAGACCTCTGCGTGGTATTCCAACGGCCTCTATAACCATAGTAACCACCAGCGCGGGGGCGAAAGTATGGAATCAGTCGTCGATTGAACAAACATCCATTACTAACTGTATCTATGGAACTACTACACCACAGATAGATAACATAATACGCAATTTTTGATGTGAATGCTATTTGCAAAAGATACCACTACACCTTAGCCACTCTATAAGATTAAAATTATATGATACTTGAAATTTTATTATGGTAGGTATTGTAGGCAAGGTTATTACAATGCTTTGGACTGATCAATTGAATATCAAACATCAAGTTTATATATCATGTACTTAACAATTTAGCATACTTATTTGAATTACAAAAATTATATTGTAGGCTATAATAATATTGTTGTTTATCAATTGATTTATAGAATATGAGGCTATTCCTTTTTTGAAAACAGACCATGTGCCTGTAAAATATTATTTAAGTTATGTATTACGGTGTTACATTATAATATATTTAGGCACTATATTTTTCAACCATGGTTTATCACTTGAAACCACAATGCAGATACTTTATGACATCAGGCATTTTATAGATAAACAATATAAAATAAAATAATTTAAATTTTAAGATTCAGTTAAATGATTTCATTACAATTAAAATTATCTGTATAGGTCTACTAATATATAATACAGTAAATAATTATAGATTTTTAATTAGGATTAAATTCTTCAATCATTAGGGATCACAGTAAAAAACATCTTACTACTTAACTCTTCTTATATATATTTATATAATAGATCCTAGCTACAGATTGAAATTTACTAAGTTCGTTGGAAATAAAAATGCTTTGTGTAATACAGAGGCAAACATTCATGAAATGAATTTAACATAAATAATTTTATCAGTGGTTTTATTATAACTGTAAAAACCTTATACATAATGTACTTTCCATGCGTTAAACAAAATATTAAATGAGGTCTCATTCAAGATCAGGTAAATTTTCATCATCCGAGTCCGTTTCTAAGTCATCGAATGAGGGTTTCTCAGCCTTATCACCGGCGCCGCCGCCGCCACCCATCGATCGAAGTAGTTCTTCAAGGTCATAAGCATTATCACCACCATTCTCTTCCTCATCATCTTCATCTTTCCACTTATTAAAATCTACCTTGAGGTAGTGTGGTTTCTTTTTATCTTTTGTTAGTGATGGCCAATAAGGAGCGTCCTTCTTCTCTTTGCGGAGTACCATTTCTATGCATCTGCCTTTATTTATGTAGCCGCTAGATTCAGGAATCACTGCGTCATATAATGGTACGGTTACTTCATGTACTTTATTGTCTGATGCACTCACTCCTTTGAAATAAACGGAGTCTTTTTCTATTTTGATAGATGGATCTTTGGATTCGATGCTAAACGTGAGGAAGACGTCTAATTTGCGTTGAGCCCATAAAACGGGCGGAGGGACTGGAGTGTCGTTAGCCATGTTCTTCGTAATAATGTCAAAGACGTGCAATATTATATCGTATGGATATCTTGACGATAAATACGTACTTCTAGCTAGATTTACAATTCAACTTACGAAAATTGATGGTCTTTCTATGCCGCCGCCTCGCCGCACCGATTCATTTATGGAAAACGGGTGCACACTTGCACAGATTGAACAGAAGAATATAGGGCTGTGATATAGGGCCTCTTTGCGGTATGTCATTATTTCTAAAACATATAATCGACTAAATTGGTTATCGTGTGTTGGTATGGAATTTGCAGGTGACTTGAGCCCAACTAAACATTTTAGTAAAATCCTAGTCTTTTACCTAATATTTACTGTGCAATACTTATATGTAATTATATTATATACATACATACACTATAAATATAATTTTTAATGTTATTATTTACAAGATTTGAAACTTTTACTATATGACCTTCCCCTTACCCATGTGTTTCTCAGCTATTGTTTGAAATTAGCTAAATTTTGTAGGTGGTTGGTATCGTTACTCATCTAATTTTATTGATTGCAATAATGAGTTATATTTTAGTTTATTTCCTCGTAAATATGGTCAGATTGGTACACACAGCGACACTTCAACCTTGACTGTTTGGACTTTGAACTATTAGAAGTTGAGAGTGCGTTATATTTTTGTTACGCTCTATCCTTGTCATTACATCGACACCGCTATGCACTGTCCCTTTCCGACAATACTCTATTTTGTAATTTTGTATGTAGCGTGGTTATGCGTATGTAGTGCCTAACTTAGCATAGCATAGGGTGTCTAACTCGATGTGTAGCCGTGTGTACACCTCAAAAACTCCAATACGTATAGATAGCCAATTAATAGGCTATTAATAGTGTGTAGGGGCGCTATCATGATGTGAGGTGGAAGAAATGATGGTCACATTGAATATACTTTCTTTACTGATACCAGAAACTTATAATAGATATACAAAAATAATAATAATAATAATATTCTACCACATACACACAACACCATCTAGCCCAAACTAAGCAGAGCTTGTACTATGGGTACTAGACAATGGATAAACATCCATGTTCATGCACGCAAATGTTTGACTTGTTCGGGAATCGAACCCGCGACCTCAGGCGTGGCAGACGGTTACACTAACCACTACACCATCGAGGCCGACAAAATTACATGACTTAGCTGAGTGGCTGTGGGGAGACGACTGCTGCGCTGCGAACACACAATGGTGCGCCTTGTATATAAATTTGTAGCGTCCGAAGAAGCTACAATATTCACCCGCTTAAAAAAGAAAACATTATAATTTAACTAAATATCTAACAAACCAAAAGCACAAATGTTATAACATACATAATAGAACAACAAAACTGGCGCTCGTCTCATATCACACCTCCAAAACAAAAGTGGCGTTATCCAAAAAGTTTTTCAGTATGGACGTTTAAAGTTTTTAACTCGGCGTTGTGATTAATATCTATGCTAATAACTGAAATATAACACTGCAATTAATTTCAATCATCAGTTCGACTATCCTACTAGTTAGGTACTAAAAACATGCAAGTACATAATGTAGTTATTAAGAAAATAATATATTTAATAAAAGTGCCGCATAGTGCCACATTTGTTTTACGTAATCCAACCCTTTTGGAATAATTACTTAAAGTTGTCGTATTTTTTATTATAGGGGTTAAAAAAATGACCGAATTAAAATGAAATTATGGCATAGTATGAAAGAACATTACTTAATTGGCGAAAATAATTAAATTGCAATCAGAACAATCGCGAAACAAAGACTATAAAGTATTTCAAGGCGTGCATAGGGAAGCTACTTTAAAAGAAAGCAAGATACGTTTTTGGATTCAACGATTTCGTTTTGGAAATGTTGACCCACGGAACAAACCTACAAGACAGCCGGCGACCAGAGAGTTGACATTGAAGAATTAAAGGTGATCGTGAAAGCGAATCCATCGCAAACTACGTCAGAGTTAGCGGTAGGCTAAGGTGTGAGTGATAAAATAATTTTAAATCACTTGAAATAAATTGGCAAAGTGAAAAAGCTAATGGCTACCGCATGAATTAAATTAAGCACACCAACAAACACGCATCGAATGCTGCGTTACATTACTCATCCATCACAATAACGAGGCAATTTTGCATCAAATACTGTCCCAAGCGAAAGTTGACGCAGATAAAAGTACTGGTGTGTGTTTGGTGGATCAGTGCTGGTGACACTATAGCTACACTACAGCTTTCTAAGACCTTCCTAGACGATTACGGCAGATCTACATTGTCAACAATTGCAAACCATGACGAAAAAGCTAGCCGTTAATCAACCGAGACTGATCAATTGCTGTAGCCCACTGCTGCTTCAGGACAACGCTAGACCTTATAATTCACGACAAACGGTCACTAAATTAGAGGACCTGTGATTGGAATCTCTCCGACACCTACCATACTCCCCGGACCTTGCTCAAACAGATTATCACTTTTTAGACGATGCAATCAAGGTAGCTGCGTAATGGGCCACAACTATATAATATTGAGTTATGATTGACACCGAAACGCTAAGAAGAAGAAGGAAGAAAATTCAATTTCCATGAGGCAGTCCATTTTTCTATAATTGTAACATTCTTTTATTTTAATTTTATGGATCCATGTTGATAATCTAAAAAAGAAATAAAAATGTTTGATAATAAAATTGACAATGTCGATTGGAATTCACTACAGGAATGATTAGTTTTAATTAATCACAAAATTGATTTCGGTGTTACTTTAATTAAATAAGCGATACTAAGTGTAAAATGCCATTTATGTAGTTATTACTTCAGTAGGGTATTGGCGTGAATTACGTTTAAAACGACACAAAATACAAAATGACACTTACTTACCGCAGTGTGCGTTCCCTCCAAATGCATGACGTCAGTCTTGAACTGAGATAGTGTCACCTTATGAAAGGTAGTCTTTCATTCACTACTCAGCCGCATTTATTAAATGTATAAAATGACACTAGCTGCCTCTAGGAAAAAGTATCCAAACTATTAGAATGTCAGTCTTTGCATTATAAGCGCTTGCTATTAAGTATTATACAATCTAGATGTGGTTTTAACTCAGACTTCGTGTTTTTTGTATAAAGCCACTTTTGTTATCAAGGTGCGATATCAGCAGTATCATAGCATAAACAATCGCATCCTGTTACCGCGCGCTAGTTCTAATACCAATGAAAGCTATGCAGAAATAGTACCCTAATTCAATACTTGGAATTATTACGATTAACAGTGTGACGATATGAAATAAGTATACAAAGATACAACAGAAACATAAAAAAAACAATATATGTAAGACACAAGAATGACAATATGTCCGTCAAACGAACTTCTCTTGCTCTTTGACCTTCGTTCAGTTCGTTCGTAAGCCGCGCTTGTCGAGAGCTGGTCGTACAAAGAAGCAAATATGTTGTTAATCCTGCCAGCGACGTGTTGCTTGGGCCGTGTTTCAGATAAATGACCGGGTGCGCTATCTAACACTGATGCCTTCAAGTGTGATCAGCCGCCTCAACGCGTGCACTGTTCCATAGGATGCCACCGCCAGTCCCATGTCGTTAACTGTCTTCGGAGTACGTTGCGAATTGTCGTCCTGGTGCGGAATGCTGCCTCGCTCCCAAGGTCAACTTGCCTTATGCTTGCCTCGCCGTACGCACTGTTCTGCAGAGTGCCGCCGCCGTCGTATACCGTTCCGGAATCCCTCTGAAGGCTATGTTGCCGAGGTCGCTCTTGTCGACAGATTATCGCGTCCTGTGTTTGAATTTTGGCTGTACGTCTCTTGACTCCGGTATGCAGCGCAGTTAGGACCTAAGCCCTCTTGGTACAAGCGAAAAGGGCGAGTCGTTTCCCATGTGTTCGTATGCGTGTTCGGGTTACCTCCCGCTATGTACATCCGCTGTTGCCACGCTGCACATGCCATCCACATGCGCTTACGCTGACACATGGTCAGCGGAAGCGCACGAGTGTCGATGCCACATTTCCGAAGATTGCGTGTTCGATATCGGGGGTCACCAATGTAGGGGCGATATAATCATGTGAGGTGTGGGGAGACGACTGCTGTGCTGTGCACACACAATACTGCCGTGGTAATCGAGAGGGCAGTAAGTCAAAGATGACCATTTTTTTAAATAACTGGTTTGGAATGCTTCTCTAATGTAAATAACATATTTTTCCCTTTCTTTTGACATATAGAACATAAAAATGGAGTATACAGTTTTAGCATAAACGCTAAAATTGAAACAAAATCTTTGCGCGCTGTTTGCTAAAACTGCCCTTTTTGACTTACTGCCCTCTCGATTACTACGGCAGAATAGCGCGCCTTGTATATTTTGTAGCGTCAGCAGTTACAAGTGTAACCAAATAATGTAAATGCTTTCATTAGAATTTAAACGCAATAGGTATTACTTGTCTAATTATAGCATTTAGCAAGATTAAGATGTATGTACCGAAATTCTGCCGTGGTAATCGAGAAGGCAATAGGTAAGTCAGAAAAGCAATTGTAGAAAACAGCGCACAAAGATTTTGTTACAATTTTAGCGTTTGTGATAAAACTATATACTCGAGTTTTATGTTCTATATGTCAGAAGAAAGGAAAAATATGTTGTTTACAGTAGAGAAGCATTCCAAATCAATAATTTAAAAAAATTGGCCATCTTTTACTTACTGCCCTCTCGATTACTACTGCAAAATTAATCGCTGTATATACGCGAAGAGTAAGTCTAGATAGGGATACAATAGACTCCCATTTCGACAGATAAGTATTTATATAATATACTTATCTGTCGAAATGGCTTCCTTGTAATAGGCAACCTGTCGCTTATGGTGCTCCCACACCGCTGTTACAAAATGTTTACAAATATTAGTAAACATTTTTGGCAAATATTTGATCACAATGTAAAAAAATGTTTGCATGTTAGGTAATGTTAACTAAACATTTCCTAAACAAAATTGTTTGTTAAAAAATTGTAACAAATTAAAACATCTGTTATCATTTGTTGGTAAACATTTATTCAGACCACATGAGGGTATAATATACTTTTCTCTAGCTCTTAGCGTTTGGCGCATCCAGTTAGAGAGCTTTTCCCATTTTTAAACAAAAAATAAGAGCTAATCCAATAAGGCTTCGGGACGTAAATCTAAACTACGAACCGATATCATGTTTTAAAATGTTTGTAAACATTTTCCATCAGTGTAGGAGCAATCAAAACATCTAACAATTCCTAACAGAATGTAACAACTCCTAACATTTGTTAATAAATGTTTAGTGTTAAAAAATGTATGTAAACATTTTGTAACAGCCAGTATGGGAGCACTATTACCGAGCATGTCTGGGGGCACGGTAGTTGCCAAGACGAGCCAAGCGAATTGCTTTTGTCTTGGAAAGTCGACGATGAATTTATGACCTTAAGTGTAAGCCTCAAACTACAGAACATACATTTTACCACGGAATCAACGAGGCAAATGCGCAAACAGTTTGCAAACTCACAAAAAAATACAATATTGATATTTATTGTGTTCAATGCTTGACATCAGTTAAGGCTTTTTATAAGTAAGCACACGGAAGTCAAATGGCCAGAATTAGGTCCACAGATTCACCAACCTAAAATATCGGTAGCTCTAATCCTACCCAACTCACACTCCGTGTGTGTGGGCCAGCTGCCAGCAGTAGTACCTTTGTCGGCCTCGATGGCGTAGTGGTTAGTGTAACTGACTGCCACGCCTGAGGTCGCGGGTTCGATTCCCGCGCAAGTCAAACATTTGTGTGCATGAACATGGATGTTTGTCTTGGTCTGGGTGTTTCTATGTATAACATGTATGTATTTACAAAAATAAAAAAAAAGTATCTATGTATGTTTATCCATTGTCTAGAACCCATAGTACAAGCTCTGCTTAGTTTGGGCTAGATGGTGTTGTGTGTATGTGGTAGAATATTATTATTATTATTAGTACCTACAGCGCTCAGTATAGTGCGACTACGACAGACCGTTAGACTGTCGGGTGTGTACCAGGACCGGTATCCTCATAATTCTATATCTACACTTTTTTTTTGTGACTCTAGTCCTGGTTCACAGTACGCAGTGCCGGGCTGTGGCCCGTATGACGTGATTATAATAAGGGAGGTTAATGGGTCATGAAAATAATAACACAGATCGATGTTGATATAACTAACACGTAATATAATATTTAAAAGTTTCCATTCTTAAAGTGATTGACAATTTGATAATTAGTATGAATGCATGGACCGGAAATAAATTTCAATGAATTCATATACCTTAGTATTATGAATAAAATCACAGCTTCACTAATTATTTATGTGGGATTGATAGACAAACTTTATCATATACTACATTAATCGATCTAATACTTGGCATTAACTGACGAGCTTTTTTGATAATAATATGAGTTTTATATTTTATTTTGTTAAGTAACTTCTCTGAATCGTGATTGTTTATAATAATAAAGACATTTTAATGTAGCAACAGAATTAGTTAGCTAAATATTTCTTCTTTTAGTCAAGGCTCATACTCTCTTAAGTAATAGTACCTACATACTTATTACTTACTTCTACCTGGCAGTTATCCATGGACATTTTAGATTAACCATCCATTATAAGTAGATATAATAATATTAAAATTCATTATTCAGTTCTATACAGATTAATTCAAGTTCTACTAAAGATATAATAGTTACAATAAGAAGCAGTAAATTCGCAATTTATGGAAGGTGCGGCATCTTCGCAGGAATCTAATATTGAATAAGTCATTTATTATGAACCTACAAAATATAATTAATATATCGAGACTAAGGTTATTTAATTATACTTCCTCTAAGAATGTTTATTTATGTCATGATGACCTTACTTATGTAGAAGAAAACTCGCGAAAATTAATATTAGTGTAAATACAATAAAGCTTCGGTTTATTGAACGAACCACCATGGAAATAACAACGTTTTTCAAAAACATCTATGAACATCTAATGTTTTGATTAACATCATAACGAAAACATCACCATCACAGCAAAAATGTTTCTCAAATACAAAGACACGACTAGGTGAAATAAATTATTTTTACAATACGTAAATTAAGTAGGTACCTCCTGCAGTTCAAGGTTTCATATAAATTTAAGACGTTGATTACAATATTATGATGTACCCACTTAGGTAGGTATGTCTTGCAGAAGTAACCACAATAAGGAAATATTTTATACAACTTCAGGTTGAAAGACGACAAACTCTTTAACGAGCGTGTCGGACGATTGCCAGCAGCTTTGTGAGCAAGTGAATATAAGGACAGAGAGGAAATGCAGATGAGATAGAGAAGCATTGGTGGGCAGTAAGCGCAGAGTTTCAGCAAACTCCGGTACTAGTTGCAACTCGCAGGCCAGCCGGGAACCACAGCGTGTGCAGCTCGTGGGAGCGCTCGGCGACTCTGGTGTACTAGCAGTACTTGGTAATGGAGCGCCGAGAATAGGAGGTACTTCTCGCGAATACCTGTATATAAAAACTTAAGGTTAAGACATCGTATTCTATTCATATATGATAGGCGTATAATTGTCATATTAGTCTAGTCACAAGTGCTTTGTTGGTCAACTTTTTCAGCAGTCTCGGAAAAATATGAACGAGGTATCATTCGATTCGGCATGGCATGTAGATGATTTTTGGCAAAATCAAGTTCCGCTGGCAAAAATTGCAAAAGTTATAAACAATTAACTGAAGAAAAAAGGGGTATTTAGTTTTTTGCAAATACCTCAAAAACTAATTGAGATTTTTCAAATGTAAAGGAGGAATTTTCCTAAAAATATCTTGACCCACGTAATCGTAAGACCAATATTTATAATTTTCCCAGAGGGATGAAAATACGGCCGAAAACGGGTATTCTGGCTTGCGCAAGCCACGCCTACTTCGGACACTTAATCAATAAAAATTATTTAAACATACTAAATATAAAATTTAAAGAAATGAAAAAATTCAGGGGCCTATTGGATAGATAAATAAACAATAATTCGCTGGAAATTGTTTTTTATCACAATTTGTCAATTAGTTATCCAATAGTTAATTAATAATTTTTTGCTCCTTGATGCATGCATACATGAACATTGCAAGTGTGATAATTGTTCGGGCACGCCACGATCGTGGCGGTAAGCCTCGTTTTTGAGGAGTGGCTGGAAAGGCGGCATGGAGCCCTCGTCGGCTGACACAAGTAATGACTGGCCACGGTTGTTTTGGCCATTTCCTGTGTCGCATAGGCTGGCAGGAGACACTCGGATGTCATCGTTTATAACTTTTGCAATTTTTGCAAGAGGAACGGAATTTTTTCAAAAATCATATACTTGCCATTCCGAATCGAATGACACCTCGTTCATATTATTCCGAGACTGCTGAAAAAAGATGACCAAAAGAGCACTTGTATATAATATCATAGTAGAGTGGTTTCAATGGTTTCGGGTGCTAACTTACGCACTTCTAACTTTTTAAAAGGGATTTGCATATTGATTATTGCTGTCTTAAAAATGTAAAGGGAAGCAATATATGGTAACCTATGTATCTTTTAGTATGCCGTAATGTTTCTGAAGATGTATGAAATCAGGCAACACATTTTAATCAACATGGTGAACTATAAAATATTCTCATTGTTAAATAAGTCTCCATGGTCAGTTCGACAGTTTCCTTTATGGGCTGATAGAATAAATTAACATTGTCGTATGTTATTTATTGGTATCGATTTTTTGTTTTGTTGTTGATACAAATAAAGGGAAGAGTATATTTACAATTAAAAAATATCTTACATGCTGATCTTATGTTTCAGGTTTTCGTAAGACGCAGGCTAAGGGAGAAAAATTTTATTTTGACAAACCTCAAAACGAATTATAGTAATATATATTACATCTTATTATATTACCTAAGAATTTGGCCAGGGTTTTTCCTTAACCGAGTAAGAAAAGTATAGAACAATCTGTCTCCATGCAAGGGAACTGCTTCTTCATAAGGTTCATCGTCAGACCCGCCAGCGCCGCCTCCAACTCGGTCACCGCCGCAAGCTTCTATTTCTGTAATTTAAATATAATATGTCTATGAACAGTCTTTTAATGAACCTATTATTTATACACTCTCTTCTGTGAAAGCCTGATGTCTATTTTATCTGGAATTGCTCCCAATAGACGATAATGGGTTCGTCCTCAAATACTTAGGACCTAAACTAAATAACATTTTATAGCTGAATGAGGATGTAATACACTTTTATCTAGCCCTTCAGGAATATAGAGGTGAGATTATTTATGAATGTATAACATAATTTATTTGCGATGATTCATATTCTTGAGCAACTTCAAAAATGGTTCTCAAATTAACACAGAAGAGTAATCTCTGGCATTCCTTAACACATTCATCGCCTTGGACCCTTGTCGTGGGCTCACTATTGCTGCACTTGAGAGGTCGGGAACCCACGTCGAGGGCTCATGTTAAAAGTACATTTTTCTTTGCGATTACACAATAAAAAATTAAAATAAAATACTACAGTATATTTATTTAAGAGATCTTCCTAGTGGTGCTGTTGGTTTTTAGATTTCAACATATTTGTTTTATTTTATATTTTTACTTCTTTATAGATGCCAAGGACCCTCCGCGTAGGTTGTATGACAGGACTGGTAAACAATAATATTATGCAAACAACTTCAATGTTATTCACAAAATAAACTTAATTTAAGGACATTTTAATCAATTATTAAATAAAATTTATATTCATTTAAATGTAATATCGATGATTTGAAGTTATACGAATAATTTTTATTCAAACTGCTTAACCGATTCTGTGCGGATGCGGTGCAAAGGCGCCATGGATATTATTTGTGTATGGCGTGTGGCACCCAAGAGGAGCCAAAGTTTATAACCTTAAAACTCGGTTAATACATTGACTGCTTCTACAGTTTAGCTCCGTTTGCGGCGACTACACGCCAGATGTGATTGCGAAAAATCTATACAAACATGCGAATTCACCCACGCCTGGCGTGTTTTCGCCGACGCTATGCCGGTGCGTCCGAACACACAAGTGTGTTTGGTAAGGTATCCTGGCTGTCTGTTGATACCCTGGTTTTCTTTGGAAAAGTTTTATATTCTGTACACATATTCTGAGATTCGGAATTAATATTTTGTGTTTCGCTAATTAAGTTATTACCACGTTTGATAATCATGTGCTTATCTGAAAAAAGAATAAGTATATAAAGTATATAAAGAAATTAGTAAATAAAAGGGTGTGAAAAATGTAGGATCAGAAATACATAGAAAAATAAAAAAAATTTAAATGATCTTTCTAAAAAGGTTGACGATTTATGTCTCATGATGACAACGAATATAAAAAAAAAACTTTACTTACCCATATCTTAGTGTACCTATGTACATTCTAACTAGAACACAGCACTAGAAAACTTCCAGCAATCTTATATCTAGAAGAACTATGATTATATTCCTTATAACAAGAGCGTTTTGTGTAAGAGTAATTGCTATATACCACAGATCTACGTCGTGGGCTCACCCCAGCGCATCTGTATTACCGAGGACTCCGCTAGCGGGTTCACTAGTAAAATGTATGGCGCTTGAAGCGTTTAAAAGTTAGTTTGGATGAATCTGTTTTTATTTAAAAGCTTATCCAAAGGTTGAAGAACTTCTCAACAGTTGACAGCAAATTAATGATAAGCGATATTTAATGTGTCAAGTAATTAAATTATCTTTATTAACAGTTTGTTTGGCACCAACTGCAAAGTAGCTTTAATGCGATTGCGACCATAATAAAGACTAAACCGATTTTTATTTTTAATTTAATATATATTTTAATTTTAATATTAATTTTGTTTCTTGTTTATAATTAATACTTAAGTATAAGTCATTTGTTTTAAATAATTTATATAAATACCCAGCATCAAGTTTTGAGCACATACATAAGATTGACTTACCATTTTCTCTCTTATATTTATTGAGCAACTCAGTAACTCTATCATCACTTCCAGAGGACTTCTGCCATTCTTCTTCAACATAAATAAATTTCGGCACAAATTGTAATGGTCCACACATCAATCGACTTCTCAAATCATGTGGCAGTTCTGCAGTCTAAAATTAAAGGTTTGATATTAACGAGAACATGTTAATATTTTTCCTTTCTTTAATTAAAAGAGAACACCCATGCTATTACTAATTCCTGTATTACTGGCGAAATTTACATGCATTACAACTACAGCCTCAATGAATATATGGATTACACATATGTATGTCCCATTTGGGGATTGAACCCACAACACTTGGAGCAGTGGTGAGGCTACAAAAAAGCACTATGCCATCCATGCAGATATTCTTTTACAGAGCAGTGCACAGCAAATCTTCTTTAGTGTCTGCAATGGCAAGTTAAATCTGTGGTGCTGTTGGCATTCATAAATAAAAGATAGTCATACTTGATGCAGTAATGCTTCAACATCATTGGTAGGTGCAGTGGGTGTGTCTACTGTGACCAGTCCGGGCTCATCTCCACCTTCCAACTCAGCTGCAGCTACAGGGCCACCAATGGCCCCTACTGCCCCTACAATTTAATGTATAATTATCAATATTGTATAATTTTAAAATTTTAAAGTTTATTTGTTTTATTAGCAGTTAACAAGCATTAATTTTGAAGTTTACTTAATTTATCCTGACAATTCATGGTATACTAGACATAAATGAAAACCGATTGTGTCTGGCCACCAGTGTGCTGCTGCAACTCAATAGGTTAAATGTGGTTTTTCTTAAGAAGGAAACTGATCACTAAATAATTCAGTTGTTGAAACAAGTGTTAGCATAGATATTGTCAGTAAGCTATTGTAAATTATTTCATGGGTTGGTGTTGTTAAGACTCTATCCAAAATTATTAGAAACAATATGGACATTTTGTTCATTTGTTATATTTTCATGGCTAAACCAATGAGCACATTATTTTATCTACAGTTTAGTATATACTTTTACTCCAACTAATCATTTCTAAAAGCTTATACTGTAGGAATAGATATAAAGTTAGACCTACTATAAATTTATCACAATTGTGTTAATTGTATGTTACAACATATGAAAAATACCTTGTATTGGAGACATGTTAGCATTATGAGCATCAAATACTTGAAGGTTACCAAGCGCTTGTTCTACAGTTTCTAATTCAAATGAAATACTTTCCTCATCTTCATCAGAATTCCTGTGGGTTAGAAAGTGATAGTTGATTATTTGTCGAGTTACTAATTGTTATTTTTATTATTCATTTAAATATATTGGCAATAAAATTGGAATTAAACGAAAAATCAAGCCACAACAAATAAAACAATGTACTTAAAAATTCATAAAGTAAATGCCATGTGCAGCTTATGTTTTATAGGGATTCAAGATGCAGGGAGGGATGTGTGGGGGGAGTATGACTGGAAGTTATTTTATTAAATAAATATTTCATTAATTTCTTCATTGTTATTTTCTCATTTCAGTTCAGATAAGGTCTGAACACTCTCAATATCTGTCCGAAATTCAGTACATCATCAGAAAGATATAATATATAAGTTACAAATAATTACCTTTGGACAGCATTGTTCGGGCTAGGAACATTATCAACATTCATAAAATTTCCATTTGCTGTATCATTATCATTTTCATCCCATTCATCTGCCCCATTGCACCATGACAGCTTAGCTTCATCAGGAATAGCAACAATGGCACTTGATTCATTTGTAGAATTTTCTTGGCACTGACTTCGAATACATAACCAACTGAAAACAAATAACCATGTTGTTTAGATTCTATAATTTATACAAGTAACAAACAAAGAAAACATACTAGAGTTGTGATTCTTTTCGTAAGGTTTAGTTACAAAACTCAATTATATTACCTTTCTGATTGGATCCAACAGTTTGGATTAATGCAAGCAAAAACGTATAAAGTGCGATGATACACGGAATTCTCAAGAGGCGCATAACATTGTATAATAAGAAGTCTGTGTAATCCACACAAAGGGCACTTGGGAGAAAACTGTAGATTCTCAATAGGCGGCCAATCCTGCAAAATAATTTGAATGATTAAATAATGTAACTCGGTCGATAACATTATCTTTACTATAACACAACAAAATAATATTAACTTACGGGCAATCCTCCAATTTTATTACTGGTGTAGTTTAACAAAGTTTGATTTTTATCACCGATTGTTTCATCTTCATACCCTAAATATATTTTACCCGGTTGTTTTGCCATTATATTATTTTATTCACAATACATACATGAAGATCAATGAAATATGAACCAATTGGTATCTGAGCGGAATGTCAAATCTAACTTTTTCATAACAGTTGTACAAAGAATTTATTTCAGGCAAAAGCATACTACGATACAGCCTTATAACATATCTATTTACAAATATGTGAGTTAAATAATAAATAATTTGGTTTTATTTAAATATGCCTTAAAGTTATTTTTATATGCTTTTAATATATAGCTTTATATAATTTTCACCTAATATTATACAAAGTAATATAAACTAAATTTACGTATCGAAAAGTATACAAAAGTTTAGTTAAGGTACCGGCTTTGTTGTTGATACAGACATATAAGTAGGTTAGAGTAATCTATCTTAGCGAAAATGCCAGGAAATAACCGTAAAATTAAGGAATTTGAGATAGTTTCGCAACACAAAAATTCTAGTTTGTTTCGGACGATTGGAAAGTTGAACTTTAATTAGCTAACTTAAGAATCGATTTATAATTATATGTTAAATTTTTATTTTTGTTGGTCATACTAATCAGCATCAGCGCCATGATGTAAGCGATTTATACTTAAATTACTACTAGTATGGTTGAGTAAATCTGTCTTTTCTCAACGTCTATAAATGATGGTTTAAATATTAGGGTGTTAGAAAACATTAATGTTTTTTATTTATTTTAAATTGACTACGTATAGTAAAATACTAAAGTAATGGTCTTATTTAATACTTACTTGCTCCTTCTCTAGAAGTTTAGACCATATTCTGTCCTTCTAGACCAGAGATTCCCAGACATTTTTCTCAAAGACCACTTTCAAAATTTAGTAGGTTCCAGTGGACCACCTGCAGCTACATTTCTACCATATTCCTTGGCATTCGTATTTATATTGGTGAAGAATTACGTTTTATTTTTAAATTCTCAGGACTGAACCTTCCGCGGTAGGCAGGCTGTCATATTTTTTAGAAATTCTTTACTCAAAAATCGGTAGGTTTGAGACCACTGCTACTGAGTATGGAATATGTAAGTTTTTACAAGTAATAGTCGCTGAGTAACTTAAAATATTATCTGCCTACAGTGATAGGTGAAGTCAAGCCAACATTATAGTTCTTCATTATCGAAAGCAAATAAATTTTCGTGGTTCCCCGCTTACCAATTGTGGATCTTAATTATTTGTCACGCCAACGTAGACCCCCGTCGAGTCTCCTGTGGACCCCTGGGGTTCTAATGTTCTAGACAATTGGCTTGCCCACCCCTAGTTACTCTAGCCAGGGACATAGATATAACAGACAGAAATAACAGTTAACTCCCAGATCCATTTTATTACGAGAATTGGCCCTCTGAGTGTTGAGTGAGCGCCATTCGAACTCGTCACTTTTCCCAGCAGATTATTATGTCTTTGAAGACGTAATATTCATAGTGTTAATGTCACTAGGACTGCTTTAAAGACAGGCAAAGGCATTCTTTAGTTTGTTGTCTACCTGAGATTTATAAGGCTGAACGCGATGTCACGTTTTCTAAAACCTTTATAGCTTTCATGCACGCCAGCACGTTTGATCGTCAACAGGTCCTTTGATACACACACTAGAATCTGGATATACCTATTATATTTTAAAAACGTTTTTTTTTATAGTAAACTTACTGTAGGTACTGTACTTGACATTAGTGACTCTGCGCCTGATTTTAAATTAGTATTTAGTTGCTACAATGAGTGGAACTTAGACCTTTGACTCACCGGTCGTCTAAGCTTTGGTTGCACGGATGGAGTAGTAGTTAAGTACTCGCCTCACCATTGCCACTGCGCCGAGTGTTGTGGGTTTGATCTCCACGCGGGTCAATAGCTTGTGAGATCGACAAATTTGATCCTAGTCTGTTTTTATTGTGACCATTGTTTGAATGTTTGTTAAGTTCCGCGCGATATAGGAATCAATAAAAAAACAATACAGCTCTTTTTTTAAATATCATTGACTATGTATATTTTGACATTTAAAAGCGTTACATATCCGTTACAGAACCTTGCATATTGTTCGTTTGATATTTCACATTTTACCTTACTCTTTCTAAATAAATACTGATCACCGTATTAATAGCAAGCTCGGTTACATATTGTTTATCAATATTGAGTCTATGTATGGACGAAGGATGACTCTACTAATCGAAATAGGTTAAAGAGGTGCTTTTTTTGCATAATTTATATTATTAATTATGTCTTAAAGGTAATTGTCCTTGAAAATCTGAAATTGTTAGAATTTTATGGCTAGAGGTGACAAAGATAGAGTCACATACTGCATTCAACCCACGTGATTGCAAAATCGTTTATCAAAATGAACACACGGCTCTTGGGAATCACGTCTTACCTAATAATTAAATGTCTGTAGCACTTTAAAAGGATTTGATATTTCGTAAAAAGTAGTGTTCTGTGAACTTACGCAACTATGCATTTTGCCTTAAATATGATATACCTACTTAATGCAATTTGTTTTAGGTATATGTCACATTTAAGTATCTACTCGTCCTTTAAGATTCCATTTACAAAACAGATTTACTTACATTTTTATTTTTAGGAACGTACATCGTAACATTAAAGTAAGTATAATTATTATGAATAATAGTACCTACTTCGATGTTCGATGCCCGGTCGGGCAAGAAATTCTGAGTAGCAGAATGCAGTCTGTAACTGCGCCCAGTAAATCGCAAAACACCCTATATTTCGTGGGAACTTTAATAAAACTATAGCAAGCGAAATGCGAGTTTTAGACACTTTTACCTACCCCTTCGGGGATACAAATATGAGGCTAAGGCTATACAAATTGGACCCATACATACATACCTATGTACATATGTCTGGGTCAAATTGTACGTAATGATTAGGCTAGTCATAAAATTATTCAGTAGACTTATCTAACTTATCTACAAAGGTCATTATTACTAACCATACACACAAAATACATAGTGAAAATAGTTAACTCATTTCTATGTACTTAACCTAGGTCTAACATTGAAAATGTTATATTATATTATCTAGATTAGGCAACCAAACAAACTTGCCTATTTTGTATTTTGCATTTTTAAACGTTCTTGATGAGGACATTTTTGTCAACATGACTCGAATATGTCTTATATGGAGAGGTCATTGCCTAAACATACAGAACTCATTTCACTCCTGCGTGGGAGAGCCCGGGTTGTAGTAACAATGCCGTTATGTACCTCACTCAGATTTGACTGAGACTTTTTAGCGAAATGTCCATCGGTTGTATAAAATATTTGTAAATAATTTCGAAAATTTAAAGCAGTAAAATGGCTGCGGCACAGAAAATTTTATTTATTGTTACATTGGTAGGTGATCGTTTGAAATGAATTGTGATTCGTTATTTGATTAGATAATAAATACAGTCTGGTGATTTTAGGTGTTTACTATATCTGTTAAATTGGATGCAGTGTCAGTTAACCCGTCGTTATGTCCTACGAATAAAATCGCACCACATCGTCGTGAGGCTAACTGGGCGCCGAGCAGACCGCGGACCTTAGGACTGATATATAGTGTACTTGCACCCAGCCGACCACGGCCACCACCACACAATGATCTCGATGAACTCCAAGAACAACCACAAGAGGACGACCCAGACGATTGTGGAGAAATAGAAGATTACGACGAAACTGATCTAAGTTCAAGTTAGTTATTTTATATTAATAGCTTTTAAAATAATGCGGATGCGTACAGCTGCAGTCAGCAACATTTAACAATTTTGTTAAAGTAATTTATGAATTAACAATCCTAATTATTATTCTTCTTCTTCTCCCTAGCCTTTATTATTCCCAAGTCACTTGGGTTCGGCTTTTCTGGTCTAACCGGATTTGACTAGATATCAGTTTTTACACGGAGCGGCTGCCACCTGACCTCCGCAACCCGAAGGCTAACGATACCCTAAGGCTAGACCAATGTCAGGATATTATAGGGCACTGACTTGCCGATAACGACTACCATAGATGTTCATGTCAGCCGGGACCGACCGCTTAACGTGCTCTCCGAGGCACGGAGCAGGCGATAATTGTCAATCATATCCTATAAAATAATATAATCTTAATTATTATTCTGTGTTATATTATTTTATTATTACTACTACCTTCATGAAAAGGGGCGAAAAAAAAAATTTCAAGAAACCGCGGAACAAAATCTCGAGAGCGTGTATGAACTGACGTTGCTGACTATTTGATTGAACATGCACAATAACTATTGACACCACAATTATAATAGTACCATCTAACCAATTTAATAGAGACTGTCAAGGATTTGCAAGTACATTCCTTACTGGTCTGCCTTACAGTTTTATTTTAGTTCGATCTTTGCATATTGTATATATCAATTAGTGTTGCTAGACGGTACCTACATATCTTCTAAGATAGAGAGTGAAATAAACATATGCACACTCCTGATATTGTGACCTTATCATGAACCGTCTGACCTACCCGCTGGTTATTAGTTACTGTATTCTATGAATCCCAGCAGTACCGTTGTGGAATTTGCTGTAAGAGACTGCTAAGCTGCAGGCGGCGTAATGTATGAGGAGCTTTTTGGTCCCTACATTATTAACACAGCCATTTTTAAATTAGACAGAATAAGGTTGCCTTACTGATTTCGGGATATTTATTTGACTGTGATCTTAGTCTGACTTGGAAAGCTACCTACTTATCACCGTGATCTTCTGTGCCGGTCTGGTTGTCATAGGCATACCGTTGAGTTCATAAGTTATCTATATTTGATTGATGTTCACTGTCTTACTAACATTCATTTAATTGTATTAGGTATATTAATCTTCTTAATATATATATTAATACCTACCTACGCTACTTATAAGTAGCGTAGGTATAAACAGTAACATGAGTAGTAAAACATTGAACACATTTGTTTTGTGTTTTTGTACTGTGATAAAATCAACTATGTAGAACTAACAATTTGTATAAAAACATATTTAATTTGAAAGATAGAGCTAGTCAAAATCTTGTAAGTGTGTGTCGAGTTATGATGTTGTCTGTACAATAAATGATTATGTAATATTGTTGCAGTTACACCAGGTGGCTATAATAAAGTGTATAATAATAGAAAGCATCGATACTTATTTGGTGATAACTATATTGGATCATCGTACTACCCAGTGCCAAGTAGGCCTCCGAGGCCACCACGGCCACCAAGGCCGCCTCAGCGACCAACGACTTCACATAGGCCTCAGAGACCGGTGAAAGCGCCGACAAGGCCTCCATTTTATTCGGGAGGAATATTCGGATCTAATTTCTATCGGCCACCGACTCATCAGTATCCGTCAAGTAAGTAGCACATATTAAATTCTAGATCTATTATTATGAGTTATAAACATTTTTATAAAGCCTACCAACTTAAAAGTTCATAATAATATCGTATCAGCATCGCGAATAGGCACACTATTCGCGATATCGATATAAGGAATGATAAAATAAACCGCCCAGATTGAATGCTAAAAGGTCACTGATTTATTTCTTATACAATGACGACATCGATTCATCGGTAATATAAACGCCGAGTAAGCAAATTGTACAATTATGTAGATTGAACATTTGCTGTGACCAAACAACATTTTTTTGTTTTTGCCGCCTCTTAACCATTGTGGAATTGTAATAAAGAATTCTAAAGTCTATCACACGCTCTACATAAAATACCTGAACAGAGAATTAAATGATAAGTAGATAACGGACATAAAGAACATTTTGAGTCGTAACAATCGGGTTTAAATTTGTGCAGCACACATTTAATTGTTCTGAACAAAAATCGAACCCACAATAATCGTTAAATTTATAACGGGAACCAATTAAACCACTGTGCCATCGTGCGGTTATTGCAAGTGTCATAGATACCTACACCCCTACATCAATTATAGTAGCAATAATATTGTCTTCTATTTACGCGAATATTATTCATTGAAATTAAACTGCTATATACGGATTTTATCGCGTGATAAAATCCGTATATAGCAGTTTAATTTCAAAAAATATAGTAGCAATATTTTTATTATTTTTCTTACAGATCACATAAAACCTGTTCAAGAGGACACTTACGATGATCCTCAGATAGCTTATCGCCCAGGGTTGGTCGGTGGCACACTGGCTCACGTGGTCGGCTTCCCACCAGTAAAACCAACATTATCTGATGAAAGGGTGATATCAGCGAAAAAACCCAGCTCCCCCATTCGATTTCCAGACAGTGACTCATACAATAAAAGACGTCCAAGAGCCAAGCCGCCGAATGTAGCCACGAGTATTATTGGATCGTTTGTAGACTTACTATTAAATTAAATAAATTATATTTGATTATTTTAGTTTTCTTTACCCATTGCCATTATTTGAGTTCAAATTACTAGATTATCCTATTGAGGAGCGGCACACCGGTGGCTAGACACAATAGATTTTTAATTATGTCTGGTATTCTACTTGACAGATTAAAAGTCGGCGCGACATAAGACAGAGATTGTCTTACTCTTCGGGGAAAACCAGGTGTGGATCAGCTTGCTACTACCTACGTCATATTATAATGTTTTTTACTTTTACATGTTGTGTAACTTAATAGCTATTGTATTTTACGGTAACCAAAATTGACGTGTGAATTAAGAAATTGATCGAAGGACCTTACACGAAATATTCACTTGGCATGCAGTGCAGAGAAAAGCAGGTATAAAAGTCCGTTGAGTAAGTATCGCGTAACTATATAGTGTTGAAAGAATTAAAAGCCACCTTGTCTGACCTTCAATTGTCCAATTTTAAAAGGAACATAGAAGGCAATGAAAATATCAAAGCGTAACCTTTAAACTTAGCCATTGTGCTCGTGTGATCACAAAAAAACTAGTGTAGAATAGTTCACCGAGTTGTACATAGGATCATTCAAGCACGCAACTCGTAGGTCTCTAATGAGAACCGCGTGACATACTCTAAAACTGCGGATCCACTCGCTTTTCCTTGATTTGTCTCATTAATTCATTAGAGGAATGTAGGTACCATGATATCACCACATGGCGTACGTTTAAAATGAATTTAATCGTTCCCAAGTGATCCTGTTGCGCACATGTGAATTCTTCGAGTGGGTGCTAACTTATTAAAATAAAATGAATTTGTTGTTAATATGGATGACGACGATGTTATGTGTTATGGCCGACTCGGGCTTGGAAGAAGGTATGCTATTTTACAGTTTTAAGCATATTCGCAAATGACACTACATAGTTCTATATAACATATTTAAATGTGGTCTAAACATTAAATGTTCTAACGGAAGGAATTTCATGATGTCCAGAGCGTAGTTTGTCCCCTAAAGATTTCGACAGTTATTGACGCTATGTTAAAGTGTGTGCTTCCAATATTTTATTTTCTCTTCGTTATTTTATCTAAATACGTATACAATTATCTAATACTGAGTTTAACAAAATTGGATATGGTGTGCCTATATCTGGACTTTGTGACTGCAATAGTAATTCATACAAAACTATACTAATTGTAGTAGTAGTTGTAGTAAGTAAAAGTATTAGGGGTAGGTACCCTTAATACTTTACTTTTATTTACTACTAAACTGTACTTACTACCAAATTTTAAATTGAGTTTAAAATACAGAGACCCTCATTTGGAGTACACAACAACAACACTAAGTGCATACCTACTTATTTATATCAATTTAAGCAAAAGATTCTTATTATTTAATAATGGCTTATGTTTAACTTATCACCAGATATAGTAAAATATAACAGTAAAAAATAGTAAATGATCACCAAAATTAAAACCGCATTAGGTATATTTAAAGAGATCAAAATAAGTTGTTATAACCCACCTAAAAATAGGAGCCCCGCTTGGCGGGGCTCCCATTTTTGGATGGGTTTAAGAAGGAACCTAACATAACCTAACCCTTTTGAGACGAAATGCAGTGATTTGAGGCGTATAGGTGCTCGTTATGATATATTTTAGTAAGCTTTTTTTGCTGCGCAATTAGTATTTTTGGTAGTCATTATTTTTAATCCCTTTAATAATTGCAGATATAGAGATCGATTTGTTACTTGGTTCGGTTAATGCAGATTCCTATGTATGAGGATATATCTATGTATCATCTAATACGCGACATTTAACTCGTGCGGTGAGCAGGCTCTTTACAAGTTGACCTGAAGATGACCAAATGATTAAAGTTCGATGACACTGAAAATACGTACATATACAGATACAATCCTTCCCATAAAAAATATGACAACAAGGCTTAATACGTTCACTATTTAAAATACCCAGCCAATCAAAAAATATAAAACTTTCTGTTCAGCTTTATTAGCCACAGCATCTTTATAACGACGCTATAAGCTTCTTGTAAGTTTTACTAATAAATAAAACCGTGAAACTTTACATAAAATTCATAAAATAATTTTTTGATAAACTCATTAGAAACAACTTTCGTTTAAATCTTTCTGACAGTCACATTAGGTATGTCTTTTTTGTTTACAGCGAAAAAAATGCTGCTTCCACAAGGTTATTCACCGCAGATTTCTATTACAAGACCATTATTTACTGACTGGGAAAGTTTGCATGGATATGTACAAGTTCGGCCTGGTGCGCATATATTCTATTGGTTCTTCTACGCAGATGGAAAGAAGGCCGAATCCACTCGTAAACCTCTTATTATATGGATACAAGGAGGACCTGGTTTCGCTGCGAGTGGTGTAGGCAATTTTGGCGAAATAGGGCCCTTCAATATGGATTTGCAGCCTCGTAATCATACCTGGGTATGTGCAATGCCTACAAGATTATTACTAATATTAATATTAACAAATTGGGTTTCAAGTTACCAGTATTATTAATTTCTAAATTTAAATGCTTGTGTTAGGAGGTCACGCCGCAGTCGGTAGTAGGTTTAGATCCAACCTGCGACGTCTTGATCGCAAGTTCAATATGTTAACCGCTAGGCTACGGCCGCTTCTAAATTGACAGAATAGACAGGGCCGTGCTCCGTAGCCGCGTAGGTGTGTGACACTATACGAACTATTTTTAAGTATAGGTACCTACACATACAGATATGGAAGGAAAGATCTAATTAAATTTTATGAGTTAGCGGATGATTAAATTTTATTGAGGAAACGCAATACATGCATGTAAATATGCGTAAAACTGCGTTTCACTTCTCTTTATTAACTGCCGGTTGTCATTGGTCCTGTGGCATTAGCTTGCGCTTATCTTTGTGGCAGATCGTCTCGTTCCGGTTTCAATTCTCGGGTCGGGTAATGTATTATGTACCTATAGGGCTTTTCTGTTAGAAAATTCTCAGTAGCGACATTTAGTTTGTCGTGCAATTTGATGGCAATAGGTAATCCTATTATAACTTGGTATTACCGTTATGCCCAAAAAATTGCTAGCTAAAGATAAGTAATAATATACCTGAGCCTCGGTTATACAGTGTAGAATATAAAGGTGTATTTGTATTTTACTTCAAATATTTTATTGGATGGCTATCTAAAAAATATATTGAGCCAAATGGTTTAATATATATGTTTTCCATGGCGAATAGATACAGGTCTAAACACAGTGTTTATGTTTTAGCAATGTCAGTAATTTGGTTTCTTAATATTTTTATTTGGAAACAAATGCCGACATTATATCAGCACTCTCTAGGGTCATCCTCCAGTCAGCTAATCTATCTGGTGTAAAATTCACTGTATCAACATTTATTGAAATCCTATTTTCGATTTTAATAACAAATATGGATATTGATTATTCTTTCGGGATTTTTTAGACATTGTTTATAATTACGTTTTTAAAAAGATTCTATAAGTTTTGCATAATTTACATGGGCATTCTGCGACCTAAAAATATGACGTCACGGTTTTGTTTTACGCCGAATACAGACTTGAGGTTTTGTATGCATTACTTTCAAACAGAGGCAGCATTATTATTATAAATCAGTTCAAATGCCACTTACTAACAAAACTATCGTAAAAGGGATCTGTTGGTTACAATTATAAAAAGAACATACCTACATTCCTAAGTAAAACAGGAGCGTCGATCAGTATATTAAATGTTGCGCAGATACTGTGGCACGTGTAAAAAAGGTCATATTCGAAGTAGGCAGGTACCTACATGAGTCGTGGAGATAACTTAGATTATTGTCTTATTTTTTAATTTAATATTGCCCTTTTCGATTCAGGTGAAGGGTAGAAACGTGTTGCTCATAGACCATCCTGTCGGCACTGGCTTTAGTTATGTCACAGAAAGTTCTCTGCACGTGAAGACGGATCGCGAAATGGGTAGGTGGAATGAACATAATATTTTATTAGAATCATGCGGATTATGCCCGGCTTGGCGAGTCGATTCTCATAAAGTGCCTACGTAGTACCCTAAAGGCCGATTTACTAGTTTGTAATGAAAATAAACATTCTTAGAATGCGAATTTAGATGTAAAGGGCTTGCTTGGAAAATGTAAATGCGATTCGCATACATTAGCTACACATTTATTTTTTTATAATTTTTTATGGCTGTACCGACTTTCAGACGCTAGGGCCCAGACTAAATGTGTTTCATTGTGTCTAAAGTGTTTATATTGACTCATCTATACTAATATTAAAGAGGAAAGATTAGATTTTTTGTTTGTAAGGATTTAAGATAAAAACAATTCGACCGATTTAAAAAATTCTTTCATCCTTAAAAAGTTATATTATTACCGGGTAACATAGGCCATATTTAATTATTACAAAAAAGTGCTGTTACCAACATAAATTTATCTACTTTTACGCGAGCGAAGCCGCAGGCAAAAGCTAGTTACTAATAATAATCAAAAATGTATTTGATTTTTACAGCGATGGACCTTGCAAGAGTAATAAAAGTGTTCTTCAGAAGACATAGAGAGTTCCGTAAGACACCAAGTTACTTGTTTGGACAAAGTTACGGCGGGAAAGCGTGTCCAAGATTAGGATATTACTTACACACGGTACGTATCTGTAAGATAAGGTCGTTTAGTACTTAGTTAAAGTTATGAATTAAAAGAGTACCTACTATAGAATACCTAACGTAGAGTCTGGAACATTGCCAGACTCTACGCTAGGTATTTTTTACTTCCGTAGGCTCTGCAGACAATAAGTAAACTATTTACTATTACATCTTTTTTATATACCTAGTACATGGTTTGCGTCGGTGGTGCAGCGGTGCAGCAAGTGTGACTGATGTGCACAAGATCTTAGGTTTCATTGCCGGGTTGGGCAGTGTTATTGGATTTTCTGTGTCTTTGGTACTACTGACATATACCTACATTGCCTACTACCGCTGGGGTGGGTGTTAAGGGATTTGAATATTTACAATAGGTACATCAATTATATAAAACATTCTTTGTTGCAGGCAATTGAAAAGAAGAGTTTAAATATGAATTTCAAGGGCATTGGTATTGGCGGAGGTTGGGTAGATCCAAAAGAAAGTACTGCACTACAAGCACAATTCTTGTATTTTTCGGTGAGTATCGATTCTCAATACTCAATACTCAATACGTTTATTGCACACCATAATGTTACATAGATGTTATTAGACAGGTACACAGTTCATTATGGACCCTGTAGGGCACGGCAGCGTAGGAGAGAGGATGAAGTCACATAGAACTCAAAATTCAATAAAGTACTTATGCAATAATTTTAGTTATGTTTAAATAATTATATATTTATCTATTTTCTTGCAAGTATTTTACAATCTGTATAAACTTTATGCTCTTTATAATAACAAATTGTGTATCCAATTTAGTTCCTATATATATGTAGGTATATGTATTGATTTTAACATAATTTACTACAGTACATGCTTATCAGTTAAGTATTCATTTATGGTATAATACGCTTTATTTATTAATATCTGCTTTAACTTGTGTATGAATTTCTTATCATTTGGTTCATTTCTAAAATGTTCTGGGAGATTATTGTATATTTTTATAGACATAACAAATGGGCTTGTTGCGTGCATAGTTAGTTTAGATGCGGGTAGATTTAGTCTATTTTTATGGCGTAATGAATATTTAGTTTGGATGTCTTGTCTTTTACTATAAAAATTGGGATATTTTCGAACAAATTTACACATTTCTAATACATATATAGAAGGTAAGGTTAGAATTTTATTCTTTTGATAATGGGGTTTGCAGCTGTCAGTTTCATGTATGTTGACCAGTATCCTAATAAGTTTTTTTTGTAATGTGAAAAGTGTTGGTGTGTCTGTGCTATTTCCCCAAAGTATGATGCCATAACTTAGCCATGAATAGGCATATGCGTAATATGTGATTAAGGCCGTTTGCGTATTTGTAGTTTTCTTAATTTCACGCAAGGCATAAGAAAATTTGGATAATTTGAGTCTGAGTCTGATTCTTGTGGTAGGTAGATATACCCACGTTAATTTTGTTATGTTATACGGCAGTACGCAATAGTTTTATTTTAAGATATATTGCATATATTGCACCCTATGGCTGTAAAGCTTTAAAAATAATAGATTAATCTTTCATAATTAAAAGAAGTTGGAGAATATTTAATATAGACATGAAAATACTCTTAAGGGTGGGTACTGATGGTACGCTCGAATTTGTGTAGAAAAGCTCAAATACAGAAGCAAAATTACTTATATTGTCATACAAACATAATAATACTGAGGGTTTTTTTTGCAATTTAGTAAATAAGAAACATGATATCTCAGGTTCGATGCCTGGGTCGGGCAGTGTTATTCGGTTTTTCTGTCAAGAAATTCTCTTTAGCTGCAATGGAACTGCTCCATACACGTTAATGGGAGTGCGTCAATAACGTGGACCTAAAATCAAATTTTGCAATTAAGTCGGTGTCATACATGTCTACCTGACTACCTCTTCACGCCTAGAGGCGTCAGACAATTATATTAACTACCGATATTTTCCGACCGTAAAATATGAGTACACCACACCATTACATTCTGTATACTACATCTTAACATATTAATAGCACAGTATTCAATTTTAGGGAGCCATAGATCGGAATCTATACCTAAAGTCATCGAAAGTAGCGAAGAAGCTAGTACGAACTATAGAAAAACATGATTTCGATAGTGCAGATGTAATCGATTCAGTTTTGTTCAGTACTCTGAATAGCGAGAACTTCTTAAATTTCAACAATGTTTATGGCCCTAGTCCTTATCCAGATCTAGAAAAACTGAACGTCAAAGTGAACTTGTACATAAAGCCTACTTTGATTGGAGTGAACCAGACGAGAACATGGCAGTATTTGTCAACCACCGCATACAACCATTTAAAGGGAAACTTTCTTGTATCGTCAACGTGGTTCTGTATGTACTTACATGTTTTACTTTTCGTTATTTGATTTATAAGCTTATTTACCATATTGGCTACTTATTCCACCCTTTTTATTTTTAGTAGAGTCGCTCTTGAATAAAACGAAATTGAAAATAGCTGTTTATAATGGAAACTTGGATGTAGTGACTCCTTTAGCAGGTGAGATTAAATATAAATATATTGAAATGTGTAGTCTTTTAAAGGTCAAACTTTGGTTACAAAATCTAACTTACCAGGAGACAGACGCTATTTGGTTAACCCCTACAATATCAAGCACGTACGTTTCTCATTGTATATACACATGTTCGCACACACATACACATACAAGCACACACATAAATACACACGCACAGACGCACACATACATTCACACACAACACACGCGACGCACGCACGTACGCACGCACGCATGCACGCACGTACGCACCCACGCACGCATCTATGCACACACTTTCATACACACACACACACACACACACGCGCACACGCACCCACGCGCGCATGCACACACGTATACGCACACACGCACACACACACACCACACCACACCACATCACATCACATCACGTCACATCACATCACATTACATCACATATATACACATTGCACTCAAGAAGAGAATTAAATTTACAAATTTGTCTTTATTTCTTTATTTTTCATTTTAACAACCGTTTTTACTTATTTTTGTTATTTTAAATTTTGTCTACTAGTAGGTACCTATGTATGCTTATTACCTCTTTCTCAAATGCAAATGTAGGTAATTATTTTGTTTACTGTATCTTGGCCGAAATGTACAGTAGAAGCTACTGATTCCGAAGATACAGGTGTTACCTAGTTTAGGAGTCAGAGGTTCATAAACTTAGTTCAGTGCCTATCTACATTATTTATTTTATTTTCTATAAATAGCATAAATGTGAAACTTAGAACTAAGACATGGAGAAGTTACCGTTTCCTGGCATTCAAGTTGTTACTTAGTCCAGAAAACAGTACCACATTATGATGTATTTGTATGATACATGTTTGGTTGCAAATAATTTTTTATAAGTTTTTTTATAAAATAATATGTTATAACTGATTAAGACAATGAGTAATTTTACAGGTGCCTGCAACTGGGTTCATAAATTGAAATGGCCTGGTGCTGTAGAATTTGGTAAAGCCAAAAGACAACCGATACGTGGCCACGGCAATGGGTTTTATAAGGAAACGAAAAATTTAAGCTTTTGGTGGGTTTTCGGTGCTGGGCATTGGGTAAGTATTAATTTAAATCTTATGGCATATACCTATTTTTAGATTGCTTACTATGTTTTGTCGAATATCTTTAACCTGTTGTTCGTGTAGTTGTTCAAAATGTACAATTGATTTTTCAAATATTTTAAAGATCAAATCTTGCTTTGGGATAGAAAATTCCCAAAATTAAATAAATAAATTACATTGAGTGTGATATGAGGCGCTTCTTCATATAATGTAGACGATGTAGACGTTTCTAGAGCTATTTGCTAGGTTTAGCCCGGCCTTTAAACTGGTTGGACTACATATAACCCTAGAATTTTGATTTGATACCTTACTGCCTGGTGTGGTCACGGTCCACTTAGCCTTCCTTCATATACGCCAATGGGTAGATACATAAACCTGACAGTTACGATAACTTATGTAACGTTTAACATTATCTTTCAGATACCAGAAGAAAATCCGGCGGCTATGGAACACATATTACAGTACGTTATGTCAGAAGACTAGAACCATTTTAACGCAAAATACAACCGTTGTAGCCTTTAACGTACTGGGTACATATCAACTCATAAAATTCATAATCAAATATCTGTGAATGCGAGTGAGAACTTTTTGATACAGTTAAAATCGAATAGCCGAAGATGATGGAAGGTTACTTTAAACGCGATTCCTGAAAATTTGACAACTATTTTCCTATTAGTTGTCATATTAAGGGCCCCTTCACACTTGCGTTTGTCCAGCGCATACGTTCATCGAACGCCTGCGCTGTACAAACGCTAGTGTGAAGGAGTCCTAAATGATTTTCAAGCATGTGACAACTACACAGACGATATAAACATTATATTATATATAATACATATTGTGCATATTATTATATTGCTTGCGCTCGGCGTCATCCGTCACTTACTACTTATTACTTTTGTTTGTAGCAAAGACGCAGCGGGTGTTATTCCGTGCAGTGTGTGTGTCACATAAAAATGTGTGTGTACAAGTATGGCAGAGTATCAGATAGACTCTGGAAGGTGAAATATTGTAGTTTCTGCTAAGATTTTATAAAAGTAAAATCTGTACAGTCAGCATCAAAGTCTACCAAAACATTCAAGATTTTGATTTGTTCTATTTTCAAAATTATAACAATGCTATTTTTATATCAATAATAGCAATAGCCAAAAATACAAAATAATAAAATATTCAATTAAAATATACTCTCCAAATTTGTTGAATATTCAGCTACTTATGTTGCTGTCTGTACAGTATATGTAGAAAATTTTAAAGGTCATTTATGTAATTACATTTTTGTATCAATAAAAACAACTAGAGTGCATGTTAATATTCCATTTATGTCCAGATTACGTATTCATAATTATACAAACAGTATTATATTTACAATATTTAATTGTTATAACAATAATATACACATCCATTATAACTCAAGCACCTCACAAACAATTATGGTCTTCAATAACAATACCTACATTTTGGCAATAATTACATAGAAATATTTTTTTCAATAGTACTAAAACCGACATTGAAAAATGTGTTGTCGCCCTAATATGTAGCGACGGTATTATACAAAACATAATATGTAAGTATGTTGGACAAGTGTTGTATCTTAGAATTAATGAGACATATGTATTTATGACCCGTATTTATACTAAATGTTGTTAAATGAGGTTTCTTCTTTTGCAAGTTAACCTCTTTGTAGCGCGGTGTCAGTTTATGCAGTTGGGTTTCAATTAAAATATCTAAAATTGTGAACTTTTAGCTTTAATATATTGGGATGCTGAAATCTTTGTTTTGTATACATAAAAGCCTAAGCTACTTTATTTTATCATTACTATCTCATTACCACTCTGTAAAAGTAAAAATAATTACGAACATTAAATGTTCTCGGACAAACCGGTTTTTTATTGAAATATATCTATAGTCAAAACTACAAACTTGCTGACAATGAAACATTTTGTACATATATTGAGTAATAACATTAATAACTTACCACCGTACATAAAAACAGTTTACTATAACATGCAATTATTTATTTTGAATTTGGCTTTTATAGAGATTACGTATCAAGCATAATATTAATTTTAAAATAGAACACTTCCACACACGAAAAACACCTAAGAAGAAAATATATAAATAGTTTGTATGTTCTTGTATAGTATAATGACGTTTAATTAATTTACATGATTGATGAAAGACGTTTCTAACTAAATATCGTACAAGGTTGTTCGTAATGTGAGTTAAAGTGCATATGTCATACACTAAAACTATTCATAAAAAGTAACTATGTTTTATTATTTCAGCCATTGACACTCTACTGCAGCCAATACAGGCTAAAATGAGCACGTAATTTAAGCTGTCTTAAAATAAATTACTGCATAAATTACTTGCCAATTTCTCACATCACATGCGAATGCCTCTGAAACTAATTTATAAAATTTCTGCGGTATTACATTTTAGTTACTTGGACACTCTCATGTGTTTACAGCGAGATACAGAGCGATTATGGCGTAAATTAATAAGAAATATAACCAAATTACACTTCCAGCAGTTCTAATAGAGGTCAGTGACTGCACTTCGTGAGCGCACAATAGATTATGCGAAGTGACCAGTAGTAGCGAGTTACAGTAGAACGCAGTTTCGTAATTTAAATACCCACATCGAAATAAAAAAGATCGTGACGTCATGTTCTCAAAGGACACGATTATATAGAAGATATTGTTCGGGCTTGTGGGATACCGACAGTGAAAGACGACGTATTTTGTTAGTTATAGAATAGTTAAATTAGTTTTAACTAAACATAGGCACTAACACATTTGCATTAGAATCAACCTTCTGGCAATATTTAACAGCCAATTAAATACATAATGAAATCTCATTTTATATCACACAATAAATATGTCGACTAAAAGTATAAATTCGTATTAAAATCTCAACAATAATTGCACTGGAATTATATCAATCACGACTGATAAAAAATAATTTATATTTCTAAGGTTAAAATTGATTTATTTTGGAACGTACACATTGTACTAACAATTGATTTATTAAAATAAAGATATATATGTATTTTGTACTATCAATAAAATATGGGAGTTGTATAATACATAGTAATGTGGCTATGACACTCCTTTTTAATCCTAAGGGGTCATATTGGCATGAGGCTATGTTATATTACATGCATTTGAATACACAAGAACAATTTATGTTTTATAAAATATCATCATCATCATCGGGCTATAATAGTCCACTGCTGGACATAGCCGTCCCCTAATGAGCGCCATAGCGCCCTGTCAAATATATTAAGTGGTTATTATATTACATAAACAGTATAATTAATAGGCCTGAAACGCAAACTGCTTTCTTACTTGCTACGCAATAAATAAAATAAAATTCCATAACAAAGTAATGCGTAATTTTTTTAATCAATTCCATTTATAAACAATTTATTTATCTACATATTCATAAAGGTATATATAAATTATATTCCACACAAGCTCTTTTAATATATCTCGTTTTGTACGATTGTGTAAATTATTCTATCATTGAAATAAAACTAACTCTTTACACATTGGATTGAGTTTTATATTATTTATTTTTATAAATATTATTTGTCCAGGTGTATGACGTTTATTATATTATTTTAATTTTTATTTATATTGGTATACAAATAAATAATTATAAAAAAAGAAGTAATGATTTATAATTTAATTTCAATGAGTAACATTGGTATAAACGTAAGATATTATTCTATCGCCTTGTATTAAACATATTGGCATTGTATTTATAGTTTTCAAGTTCAAGTTCAGTCTCAAAACCGTGCTGTGTTGACAAACATTATCTAAATTATTTATTATGTTCCACAATTTCCATAAGTATTTTAAACGCTATTATATTATTATAGTACCTACTTTCGAGACTAAAAAGACACATTCAAATTGACCAAAGACAAAAACTTCAATATTTTACTATATAATGAGATTTTAAGATAGAGCATTTGTATACCTACTTTGTCTTAAAGGGCTACTGAGTCACAGGGGGTAAAATACCCGTAAGAGTAATCAAATTCTGCTTTACTATAACCCCACACAAATGTTTGTTTGTGTTTACTGTATTTGTTAACAGCTTTTTATAGATTAAACCTCCCTTCTGCTTAGTAACCCTTTAGGACAAGTTTATCTGTTTGGTCGGCAAAATAAATGCCTATTTTCACGATTCGGAGGCCTGGTAACCGGCGCTGGGTCACCATTATATAAGCTACTGTCTGCTGCGCAATTAATTGCGGTACGAAGGCACTTCTTCAATATAACCAATTCACATCACCAGGCAAACTGCGGCGGCCGTTCGGCGTATACAAGGTCAAAAGTGTATAGCTTTAAATTAATAGAGACTAAAAAGCGCAATATTTTCTGCTAATATAGAAAGCACATGACTTTTAAAATATAACATTTGATCAATTTGAATAAACCATAGATTACCTAATTATTGTATTAACTACGTGAGAGTGACTTCGGTGAAACAAGCGTCGCAGACTCGCACGGGCTTGGTGTTGCCAGCTAACGCGACCGTCTTGTCGCTGCACGCCGCACAGAATATATGGCCACACCGTCGGCAGTGGTGCTGTAAAACATAGTAATAATTACTATTATAAATTAAAATAAATAGGCTACATTAATTCGTAATATTGCTGTGGTATACTGAATGTATTTGCATCTCGAACACAAAGTGACTTCACAAGTTTAACCATAATTATCATCAATTATTAAAAAAAAACAGTCAGTACCAGAGATAAATAGAGATTTTACCAAATTTGAAGATTTAAAGTCTTCTACCGCACTATGAATAATTTTTGTATAATAGGAGACTTTACAAACATTCAATTAACTGTCACGAAGAACACCCAGACTCGGAACAATTATTTGTGGATCACACAAATTTTTGTTCCGTGTGGGGATCGAACCCATAATACTCACCGCGGCGGCAGTCGCAACACGACCACTAAAACCACTACGCTATCCGTGCATACTATTACAGTAACAATGCGATACGTTAATATAACTAGTTACTAGAACTATAACTTTGACCAACTAAGACTTACAACAATTACTTTCAAGAAGCAGTTCGTCAAAAAAAAAACTTCTATGAGCTGCATAGATATCAAGACTATCGGATTAACTGTAACTGTGAGAAGACAACAGTTGGAAATCTCATCAGATTATAAATTATTTAAATGGGCGTAAGATGATCGCGGTCGCGCTCAGCGCGAAGTTTACTTTTGAAGCGCTCAGTTGGTTTATGCGTCACACGGTGCATTGAACGCATTGTGATTGCCGCTAACTATTTTATTACATATACGTCCTGTTATGTTTTTTGCCCCGAACGGAGCGTCAATCGCACCTTGAGCGACGCAGACCCGACAAACGGAGTGCATTTGCCTCATGTGTCTTACTTACCGTCTGGCGCATAAAAGAACCAAGAGCTTTAAGAGGACACACTGAAAAAATGCACTAAATTTCATCGAATAGTATAGGACTATGAGAAGACCATTTAATCTAGAATTTTGATATAGGTAAATTGATGTTTTCAACTAAAATTTCCTAGCTCAAAAACACGATATTGTGATTTTGGCTCGATCATAATTATTTTCGAAAACACCTCTGAAAAATTACTATTTTTGAAATTACAAGGAAGTTACACTATCATTATGCTTAGGAATTACTCAAATATATTCGTAACATCAATATTAGTGATTTGCTAGCTCATTATTTCCATAACTAAAACCAATCATTTTTAAATAATATTTTAAGTTTTTTTAATAATTTCTAAGCGTTCTCGATCATTGCGGGCGCATCGCAATTTTAGACCTTATGACCGCTATTTAAGGATTGATACACAATGAGTGTCATTGGGGAGGATATGGGCGGAGCTATTCTAAACGATAATTTTCGCGGTGTCCCCTTAAGCTCAACATATAGTTAAGATGTAGGTTAGGTACTTACTTTCCGCCTAGCGATTGAGAATTCTTTAACACAAGCGGCGCACGCGGTCGCGTCTTTGTCGTGCGTCCACGTCGCCGCTTCTTCCACGTTCTGCGCCTTTGCCTCCTTCTCCAAGAGTTCAGCCAACTGCAGTTTGTTCTCGCTCAACGTAGCACCTACTTCCTCTAATGTCTTTTGTGCTTCGTTGTATTGAGTTTTTAATGTATGTTGTTCTTCTTGTAGTGCGAGGTACTTCTGTAAAAGATTGGCATTGGTTATATGTAATGCTTAAAGCGTGAGTAATTTATAACTAAAATAAAAGTAGTAAGCTGAGATAATTCGCGAAGAAAGACTGGGTATGAAAATAATTAAGGTAATTCTGCTGATAGGTAAAATCTTGTTTATTGATAGTGACATGAGGAAATTAAAAAAGGCAAATTGTATCCTTTTAGACTGACTAAGAAAGTTGATAAGGCTAGTGTGAATGGGACAGTCGCAAGAGGAAGACCTAGGCGAAAGTTTCTTGATCAGATCGGAGGCGTTCTGGACAAAGGCCAGGTTAAGAGCACCTTGAACGGACAGGCGTGTATAAGGAATGTGATGAAAGTGAATGAAGCCAGAGAAGTGTGTCAGGATCGTAGCAAATGGTAATCCGTAGTCTCTGCCTACTCCTTTGGGAAACAGGCGTGAATCTATGTATGTACCCTAATAAATTGTAAGGTAAAATAATAGTGTACAGTTTTAATCTTCTACACTAATTTATAAACAATTGTATTATTTGTATGGGAACAATGGTTTACTTTTCGTTAATTGTAAAAATTTTGCCATAGTACTTCAGAGATTTTTATGTAATGGACGCCAGTGTATGAATGCAAGACGTTTACTGTATTTAGTCGTAAATCCATGGTTTCTGCCTACCGCTTTAGAAAACTAACAGGTAATCCATGTATTTTTAGCATGCAGATACAGGTATCCAGACACAATGTTTTTATAATTATGTCTCGATATGGTTAAGCTAACAGGTTAAATGGCCAGAGTCAAGGCTAGGCCAGAGTCAAGGCTAGGCGAGAGTCAAGGCTAGGTCAGAATCAAGGCTAGGCCAGAATGAAGGCTAAGCCAGAATGAAGGCTAAGATATTGCGTGCGAGCGCCCTTAGCATTACTTAAATACATCTAAACAACGTATATAAAGAATATAAGGATGTCAAGGACTATTTATAAACCACATCAATAAATTGTCGTACGTGGGTATCGAACTCGCATCACTCAGCAATAGCAGCAGCATGTGTTATAGACTATAGTAACTAAAATAACTAGTACCTATACATTGTGCTTTAACTGTGCGAGATTCGTAAGAGGTCACAGTCTTTCCTCTACCGTAAATAATGAGATAGTTCACATTTTGACAAACCGATTCATATTATTAGGTAAGTACAGAGAAACATATTGTGTGTGATATGAATGATTAATTACCTGGCCTATTGATTTGAGGGAATCCACTTCTTGAGTCAACATCGATATCTTATCACGATCTCGCATCATTGATTCCTATAACATATAATATAGATAACCAAATTGCATCAGATTGAAAGAGAAGCAAGTTATGTAGATATCGATCAATATAAGCTCAAATCACAAAAGACGGGCTGTAGCTGCTTTAAGTATTAACGTACGCATACCTACTAACTTCCGCACTGAATCAATTCTATAGTCGGGAGACTTTACAAACATTCAAACAACGGGCACAAAGAAAACTCGGACTCGGAACAACTATTTGTGGATCACACCATTTTTTGTCCCGTGTGGGGATCGAACCCACAACACTCGGCGTAGTGGCAGTGGCGAGACGACTACTTAAACCACTACGCCATACGTGCAGACAATATAAAGAATATGATCATATTTAGAGTGCGTTATAAGCTCTCATATTGTTGGGTACAGGCATGTTCGCAGAGATTAGGTCCTAGTCCACTACGCTAGACCAGTGTGGGTTGGCAGATTTCACACATGTTTGAAAACCTTATCTATCAGACATGTAGCATTTATGATTTTTTATGTGTTCATTAAAGTTGGCGTTAACTAATTATTTGATTCACACATGACTGAAAAGTTTAAGATGTGTGCCTTTGGATCCAACTCGACACCTCAGAGTGGCAGTCCCACGGGATCCCACTATCGTCTTTAATAATTTATAAATGATAAAAATTAATTTAACAATAATTTATAATTCTTAATTTTAATTATTTTATACTTTATTTTATTTTAATATTTTAATTTTATTAATTTAAAGAGATATATATTAATCTTTCGCGGAACTGGACTAGCGACTTGTATAAATGCATTCTAATTACATATATTATATGCATTGCATGCTGAGTAGGTATCGCGTTATGTACCTACATCTGAACCTCGGCGACATAAATACTTCAACATTGAATACATTTAAACTAATCTATAAATTTTTATTACCTAATAGATATTATTATTCTGTAATTAATGGTTATTAAATGGATCTACCTTTAATTACTGCTGTTATAAAATTATGAAAATTACCATTGTTGTGTGTATAATGGAAGTAATCAGAATCAAGCAGACTAATAGACTTTGGTTGCTTACTGTACAGGATTTATTAGGTTGCATTACTTTTGAGCCTACTCGTAGTGAGAGTCACGCCGATATTATCTAAATCAAAAAACGATCTATTATGGTCTACTTTCCACTGACTATATTGCCATAAATGTACATAACGCCTTAAACGAAATAAGACTTCGCAGCTATCAAACCATATTTTACTGAATTTTGAAACGGTAAGCGATCGCCTCAGTTGCTAACTATTAAAAAGTTGTCGTTTTGCTGCCTATTCACAGCGGTTGTAGCAGGGAAAGGTTATTTTCTTCTGTGAAGCTACGTTGCTAGTCAGGCTGCCCCAGTTTAAGCTAAATCCCATATTTATTTGGCGATGCCCCTGTGCCAGTTATATAGATAGATTTATTGATAAATATCAGCCTAGTTTACAAACTGTCCCACTGCTGGGCACAGGCTTCTTATCGGAATAAGAATCATTGCTCGGCAGGCTATAGTCCACCCATTGGTGGACTATAGCCTTATATACTGCCTACTATATCACTGAAACATTATGGAGAACTTCCACACATGGATTTTCCCCTTTAATGTTAAGGCGAGTAATAATTAAGTACTGAATACGCACATAACTTCGAAAAGTCAGAGGCGCGTGTCGTGTGACTGAACTGGAGACCATTGCATGTCAGTCAAACGGTTTACCACCAGACCTTAATTTAATAAGCTTCATATACAATCAGATGACATTAGAAATTACTTGATTATGTATACTTACTTGTAAGGATACTCGCCATTCTCGTTCTATTCGAAGATCCCCTTCTGCCGCTACAGCTCTCGTTTCCGCAGCTGCTGCTTTCTGCCCCAAGGACCTGGCACTATCTTCCAAACTCTTCCTAGCTAATTTATCTTCTTGTAACCTAATTAGTGTACATACCACATTGATAAACACTAATTCTCTTTAAATAATAACAGTGTGGGTGATGTTATGCAATGTTTGTGTGGAGAGCGTGATTGGTTAAACGAGGGACGTATTTAAAGAGACGATGGATCTTATTCTCATGTCACTAATAAGGATATTGTAAAAACCTCTAAATATATCACAAAGAAAACCCTCAACCCACCACACACAGATAGCGGAAGCGGAGCGGTACCGGTGGCGGATGTATTGTAGTTTGAATAATATAATAATAATAATATGAATGCATCATCCTCGCTCGTCTGTGATGAGGTTGTACATCCCGCGGAAATGTGGGGGTCGAGGTTTTCTAAATTCCAAAACTCTCCATAACCGTGAGGTGTGCAACCTTAGAGAGTATTTCCTTCAGGCGAACGTCGGTATGCATCGTGATGTTATTGCAGTGGATAACGGACTCACTCCGCTTAATCTGGCTAAAGAGAACTGGCGCATGCCTGTAGTACTGAGCATTGACGACCGCAAGAGTGTATGGCAGAGCAAGGAGCTTCACGGTAGGTTCTACCAGGCCCTATGTGGGCCTGATGTAGACCTTCCGCCTCCGTGAACTGGCTACGCTTCGGTGACTTCTTTGGGGAAACCGAAGGGTTTGTCTGTGCAATTATGGACGAAGTTATCAAGACGAATAACTACCGGAAATATATCCTGAGGGATGGTACGATTGACGTATGTCGGGCGTGCCACCAACCCGGTGAATCCCTCAGGCATATACTTTCCGGCTGTTCTCGTCTTGCTAACGGCGAGTACTTGTACAAGCATAACCAAGTAGCCAGAATTATCCATCAGCAACTAGCTCTGAAATACAAACTTGTAGAGGCCGAGGTGCCTTACTACAGGTATGTAGCAGAACCAGTTCTCGAAAAGGACCATATCACACTGTACTGGGATCGATCTATTATCACGGACAGGACTGCTGTTGCCAACAAGCCTGATATTGTGGTAATAGATCGATCAGAGCGCTGTGCAATGATTGTCGATATCACCATCCCTCATGATGGCAACATCGTGAAAGCTGAGAAGCAAACCAGTTAAAATACCTGAACTTAGCACACGAGGTTGTCGTTATGTGGGATGTGGACTCGGCAAACATTGTACCGATAGTCGTTACGGTCTAATAGCCAAGAGCCTCGACCAACATCTTAAGAGGCTCGCGTTAGGTGCCTGGGTCAAGGGTCAGATGCAGAAGGCGGTTCTCCTAGATACGGCACGCATAGTGAGGTTCCTCTCTCTGGTCCCCTAACCACCGACATCTTGGACCTTGTCTCGGTGCCGGCAGGTCTCCATAACTTTTATATTTTTAAATGTGTTTTTTTTATAAATATATTTAAAAATATATTTTTTATTGATTGATGATGAATAAAGGTGATAATAATAATGTTTATTTTAGTTAAGTTATACATATTAACATTTACTGTGACAGCCACACTAGGCACAGCCTGTGTCGCGGCCATCAAATTATACGGATTGTCATATACCTGGAACTTAACTATTACAAATAACTAATATGCATGAATAAATAGATGTGAGAGTGGTGTGAGTGAGTGGATGTTTGGGTTAGTTATGGTGAGTATTTATGATAGTGTGTGAGGTATGGAGTATGTATGTGTGTGTGTGTGTAAATGAGTAAAGAAAATTTTATAAATAATTGAGGAAGGTCTAGAGCGGTACATTTAAATAATGGTTTTAAGAAGTTGTTCCGTGTCGTAGTAATTTAGGCTGACTATAATTTTTTTAACTCTAACATGGACATCCCGCATAGTGCTGTGCTTAAGATCGCAATGTTTTAGTATTTTATTAAATAAGTAGGGGTACAAGTACTTTCTAAACCTTGTGACGATAATCGCCTAGACGCCCGGCGAACGCGGGCGCACGTCACTAGCCACCTCTCGCGACCGGTGGTGCCAGACTATATAAGGAATGGAATTTTGCCAAACGTAGTCTTGCATTTTGTGATGGGAATCTTGAAAACTCTTGTACTTAACGTAACCTTATAATCAGGGGAATTCTGGACCGACTAATGCATCTAGATGACCGCATTTTGAACGTATAGCTGTCTTATGCTTAACAAGTCAACAGCTTTGTAGAGGTCAACTGTTGGGAAAGTTAATGGTTTTTTTGAGCATGACTTGAAGTACATTAGACGAACGATCACTGGTGTCGTATCTGTAATGTTTTATCTTAATTCGAACAATACAACAAAAACCACCGCTACCGCTCCGCCTCCGCTATCTGTGTGTGATGAACTTTAGAAGAAATGTCTAAAGTGTGGATTATCTGTCACCAGCGTGTGTTGCGATACACGAATGACTGATGTTAAGGCAGCGAGTGTATGAAATTTTTTCTTTCATACTTCAATTAATAATAACCTTCTTCCATATGTCACTCTATTAACCAGTCCTGCTGTATAGTGTTAGGCTTTAGTAAAATGTTCTTACTATCATGGGTACTTATGAATAGGCACTAACTGCTTTATTAGTATTAACGTTTTTATGTCAGACTGAGTTATTGGCTGAACTTTTGGATGGATACTGGTGGATCTTTAGAACAATTTTAATAATAGCTACAAGAGCCTACATAATTAACGATGTCAGACTAATTAATATAGTACCTATAATACTGCTGCCGAATGTTGATCAATTATTTGTCTCTGTGTCCGCCATACTGCATAACAATGTTTTTGTACGCGACGGTCATCCGTCCCCTTTATTTTAAGTGTTTAATCTAATATTTTCATGACACCTCATATTGCATTGACTGAATGGTGTCAATATCAAAAGTTTAATGTATACAAACATTTGAATTTTGGCCATTGCTACATAGAATGCTACACTCAAGGTCAGACCAGGCGCGGATTTAGGCCTAACAGTTTGGAAGCGGTCAGTGACTGAAATACCTCGAACATTCAACATCGAGCACACTAAGGGCTCATTTACGGAGACGCGGGGCGTTGCGCGTTGCGATGGGCGCGTTTACGGAGAAACGATTTACACGCGTTTGCTTGAAATTGAGCTTTATTTTTTTGGCGGATGCCGAGTATTGCATGTACGCGTAGCGGCAACTCTCGATGAAGCGATGCCCGCGGCGGAACCTTCTGCCAGTCATATTTGGAAATCGCACAACACAGACGTAAGTCACCGTCGCAATGGAGTGCGATATGCTGGACTTTTTTAGAAGAAAATTCTATGTTAGAAATTAAATGATTTAATATAAGAAATGCGCCGCTGCGTTGCCCGCCGGGTACGACGCAGCGCTAGCCGCCGCGTGCTTCGCTACACGCCTGAGGATTCGCCGCGGGCGCAGCGGCGGGCAGCGTGGCGGTGCCCGCCGCTCGCAACTCTATAAACAACATCGTATACGTATGTGTCCGTGTTGACGCGTGCGATGCCGCCGCTCCGTAAGCGGACAAAACGTACGACGCGTCGCCAGACGCCACGCCACACGCGACGCGTGACGCCTCGCGTCTCCGTAAATGAGGCCTAATGCACTAAGATTTTTATCCCCTATATTTTTATGTATTATTATATAATATACCTAACCATATGTAGACAATTAAATTAGATAATAAGTTAGAAACCTGATTTGAACACAAAACCATTCTAAACTTTTTTAAATTTTTCTTGTTGATTCATTTTATTATTATTGTAATTATAAGACTCGAGTAAGGAAAAATATTTGACATAGAATAAGGGAATACAGTTTTGCGTCAAAGATATCCTTACCCTAGATCCGCGCCTGAGTCGTGTAGATGTCACTGAGCGTAAAGTGTATAAAAGCAACCATTTGTAGGTATGCTATACCTTTATAAAAACATTAAATTGACTTTCATACAACACTAATGAGTTGCTTTGCATTTCTTTTTGTAAGAAGAATGAATTAAAAATACCCAATTCATGCAATGGGGTTAATTCGTTACTGAGGTCTTTACAAACATTGATACAACACAAACAAAGAACATACAGATTTAGAACATCTATAAGTAGAGTGCACAAATTTTGATCTGTGCCAGGATCGAACCTGCAACAGTCGACACAGTGGGTCCTAAACAGCTGCGCTGTCCGTGCATTCTATACTTACATGTACAATATATTTATATGTATATTCGTTATATTTATTAACACAGTTTAGTTGCTTTTAGTAAAGATTACTTTTTCAAAAATTATAAAAATGTTACTAGCAAAATTACTTGTCTTGAGTACTTGCCGCTACTTTGGGTTTAGTAACCTTTTCCCAATACTACTTGTTTTATCAAAGTTGTTAGACAGTGTACATGTTATAATTTACTCAAAACAGTTAGTCAGCAAAATCAGTTGTCCTCATTAAATACCCAAACACAATCCAAATTATTCCGTCGAAATTGTATCTACTGTTCTATTTACCTTAATATAAAATGCAAAGAAAAATAAATTCTTATAGAAATATTGATATTAATTACCAGGTACAGTATTTAGTTAACGTCACTACAACATATGTGCATATTATTCTGAGAGTATGAAATAAGTAATTTAATGTGTTAGTATGAAACAACATAGGCATTGTTTAGTCACACAAAGCATGCAAACATAGGAATGAGATTGATAATGGCAAACCTACACAATCAACAGAAAATTAAAACAAGCAAGTTCATTGGTCATTGTTGATAACAATAAAATACGGTATGCGACTGAATATGCTTTATTATAAATAAGGCTTTTACACAACTACTGCCTTGAAATTACAAAACTATGTAAAAGAAAATATCTAAATTATCTTTATAACATTTGCTAGGTAACGAGCACAATATTTGTATACAATAATAAAATGTTCAATTATTCAAGCACATGTAGCTACCCAAACGAGATCAAATATTCCTTTTAAAGTAATAATCAAACATATATTTTACAATGTAACTTTGATAATCACTGAAAAAGTATACAAAATACCTCAATCTCTTTATAAGCACTAACAAATCCTTTCGCTCTCAATTATTTCTAGAATACAGGTACTGTCAATTAGGTTTTGTTACATATTAATGATTCATAAACTACTTTGTTCAATTAAAGTAAATAATAACAAATGTTCAACACATAATACTCTTAACATAATCTAATGTTTAGTTCTGCGGTTACCAACAGAGTTTGGAACAACTTTAACCAAACGAAATAAACCTAACACAAACTTAATACGAAATTAACAAAAGGTTACATTCAGATATCATTATAATCACAGCAAGTAAGCCAAAGCAACAGTAGCGTTACGATTAACAATATAATCATTATAATAGATCACTTTTTGTAAAATATCAAAATACTGATTTATTTTTGCATTCACTAAGTTCATTGTGAGGGTTTGCCAATATCGAGCGAATGGAAAGAGAGCCGCTAGTTGGACACACGCAAGCTGTGCACTGCTCACACCTAGGTGCGGTCGAGTATCGATATGTCAAGCGCTTAGTTTGCATGAACAGCGTAAGTAATATCCAGGCACTCTTTCGATCCTTGCGGATGATCGCAGGCCGAGACCTGCTCGATGCGCAGTCATAGTAAAAATTAGTAAAACCTACTTCTCATCAAGTTGATGTATCGTGCTGCCCATTGATTCAGTCTTTGCTTCCAATTTGGCTATTAGCTCTGTTTTATGTTTCAAGGAACTTTCACATTCCTAAAACAAGGCCAATACAGTTTAGCTGAATTAAAATGTCAACTTATTCGAGCGGAAGTAAGATTATTATTGTTAGTATTAAGCTGATAGATACAGGACCTACGATATTGTTAGTTTATCATCCAAATGAATTTCATTATGGGGCTAATACAGTGGTAGGTATGTTAGAAATTCAAGTATTTAAAAATGTCTATTAATTTTTTTAACCATCGTATTATCCGCAAATCCTCTTGATGACTATTTTAATATAAGAACGTATTAGTAGTAATATAATACATAATATTTGGTTAGTAAGCAGGAAACACCACGTGGCAACTTTAATATTGGAAGTGTTATGTACAAGAATGAAAGAACAAGAAGGTCTATTCGCCGACAGGAGCGATTGTCTTATCGTTACTACTAGTTTTACGGAACGGTGGTATTTCCTGGAGGTTTAGTTTTTTATTCGGAGGGCCTTCATCCTTAGACTTTGTACCCTTTTGTGCTTTAAGTTTTTCTAATTTTTCTCCTAGGTTATTCTCGGTAGTGGTGGGAGATCTGAGAGCTTTGACTAAATCGTTATCGGTTCCTAGGAAGTGGTTATATTTCTCAAGGTTGTGGAGTATTTTGCCAATTTGTTCGGCCTTTCCCTGGAGCCTCGACACCATTTCGCCTTTCTGCGTCAGTTCCATCTCGCATTCCTTCCGTACGACAATCGCGGCATTGTGAATACAGCATGGTATTAGTATCGGTCATATATATCAAATAGTATTAGCGATGTGTTCGTGACAAATAATTATAAACAATGTACATATTATATGAAAATTATACAAAATAAACATTTGCAAGACAAAATAAACAAATAGATACGATATAGATTAAAAGCGAATAATGATTTTGTAAACAATAATGATAAATACACAGGTTTATAATGAAGAATATATTCATTAATCAAATCGGTGGGATAATGAGATGCATGGGCGGGAATCAAGCGGCGGTGTTAGTCGGTGAGCCCACGCGCATAGAACGACCTTCGCGGGGCATCGTCTTTGTTATATCTCCTTGACAACTCACAACAAAAAGATGCTTAACTTTTGTGTGAATAACTATGCGTTTTACTAAAACCGGAGCAATTTAGATATATCTGCGAGACGAATGTGAGAGTGATTTATATTAGTAAAGTTTTATTGATCATCAGCAGACCATGAAGTACAAATTAAGAAACTTCAGCAACGATTGACGCAACAAGCGCAAGTGATTGGTCAATCAGCGGTGATCAAGTTAAGGGTACAAAATCCTAATAGACAACGACATGCTCGTCCATGAGTTACAAATAAAAACTCACCTGTAGTTTTTTGTACATCTCTAGATTAATAAGTTTGATATCGTCGAGCTGCCTCCTCAACGATATAATTGTATCTTGTTTATCGTGTATGTCTTTCTCTAGTAATTTCATCGCGACCTCCATTTCCGCCTTTAGTGAAATCTGGAGTAGAAATTTTTATGTGCATTATTTAAAACAGACAATTAGCTTTGTTCGTGACCTAATCTGTGGAACATTTGAACATAAAAGAGTTATACAATGGATAGACGCATCTGCTAGACATGTTACGTAATAAAATAAAAGTGTTTGATTGTGACCCCACAATGGAGTCATTACTTACCGGCCTTGACTTAGCATCAATATTTATAACAACTTTATAATTGAAATAATCAGTATATAAACTATTTTACCTGTAAATCTAGCTCCTTTTGCAGTTCCAAATATTTCTTTCGCTCCTCCTCCAATATTTTACTCGCTTCGCTATCATTCTTAGATTTATCAGATGTTATGCTTTTGACGCTGCGTTTCTCCTGGAATGAGACGGTTGTTATCTAAATCGTACTATTTTTAAAATCACACATGCGGTTATCTATTTTTATTGATGAGAAGTTATTTATAGTCTCGGCGCTTCGTACTCCAGTAAGGATGAAATGTCCACGTGTTTGGTAAACATTACTTAGCATATAATCTTTAGGTATAGAAAATTATTTATGAATCATTATCACAGTCTAGCTACATCGCTGATATCTTCAAAACAAGGAGTATGACTATATACGAGTATTTCAAGTTTCATGATGTGATTCATGATGAAAAGGGTACTTCTTTCGAGTAATAAGATATAGAAAGACATATACCTAATTTCCTTATTACGAATGCAGCGTCATAAAACCATTATTATAATGAGCAAAGTATCACTTAGTTCATAATATAGCTCCATTAATATGCACAAGGACAACTTAACAAGAAAATTATTTTAATGTTATGATAACATCAACTGTATACGTCTTTATGTTGTTATAACTTGTATTTGTAAACAACATTGTAAAATTAATTATTTGATGTGTACCTTTGTAACAACATTTCCTGCTTAAAATAAATAAAAATGAAACGAACAAAATATTATGAATCTTATAAGGATAGCCAGAACAGAATAAAATAAACAGACCAAAAATTTGACCGAAATCAGTTATCGTGGAAAATAAATAAAAGATACAGATAATACATATAATATCTCACCTCTTCATCCGAATGCAACTCGGTTACCTTCATCCTCGTATCTTTGGTTATATCTTGACCTGTGCAAAAAAACACCAGTTTAGACGGCTCACAAATAAACACAACACAGTGCGTGCCGCGTTATATTTACACCCGGTATAAATAACTCACAGGATTTGATCCAAAATGTGTGGTTCGGTTGACTCTTTGCCGTTGTGTTGCCCATTTATTACAAGTATGGTGCATAACGGTGGCGCGGCCGTGGTTAAATGATAACTGAGTATAAATTGACACGAGCGACAGTCGCGGCATACTAATGCCTACTAAATGTTACAATAGACCGTGACTCATCATTGTAAGGTGTCTTATCTGCGGGATTTTCTTTTATTATTATTTAACGCTGTGATTTCGATAGTAAACAAAGTGACCATGACAGATTTCCCTTTCCGTCCGCGGTCATTATTCGATGCATGTTTTGCTTGGCTTTTTTATTCGCGTTTGTATTGTTGACCTAGTTATGCTATATGTAATAAAAATTATATAATAATCTATGCGTAATTTTCTATAAATAATAATCGTAATACGAATAACTGCCCTCGTTGATTTTAAAATACGTTAATCTTGATTACTTATATTAATTTCGTGGTTTAAACTATGATTAATATTACGCATCATAGAAGATGCGTTAAAGAAAGAATATTACCTACTATTTTTATTCGAAATAGAGAGTTATGAAATTATATAAATCTTTAAACTTAGAATGTTATATAGTAATACGACACATTCAAAGAAATAAGTAAGCATTATCACAGAGACTAACAAAAGTAGATAAACCATCATAGAAAGTTAAGGAGCTGCAGTATTTATTGTTTAAAAATTAACACGTGCTATAAAGAGTGACACGATGTTTTATAATAAATATACATATATGTTGTATATCTATTTGATTTCTATTTATGTAACAATAATATTCAATTGTTATATGTATGTGATATATAAATAATATAGAGGAAATAAAAATAACTTGTGTTAACTTAGTGTATTGTTAAATTATCGGAATAGTTGGATGATAAAATTCAGTTTTCCCCTTCCCAGTTTTATTCAGTAGTATGTAGTCAGTTTTTCTATATAAAAGCATTTCTAATATTTGGATATTAGAAATGCTTTTATATAGAAAAAGATTCAGGCTTTTAACAAATATAAGAGTGAAGTATATATTTACCCAGGGCATGTTTAAGCTGGTTGTTTTCCTCAACTAATGTTATCATAGTGTTTTTGGCGATGGCTAAGTCCTCCTTCATGAGGGCGTTGGTCGTTGTTAGGCTCTCAACTTTAGCTTGTAGATTCGCTACAGTTGCGCTGAAACAAAAGATACAAATTAGTATTTTTTATAAAACTATTGGAATGTTACATGGAGTTGGCGAGATGGGCTGGACACCTATAAAATAGATGCAAGATTGGAAGCAAAAGTGGAAAATGGAAAGGAATGCTTTTGCCTTGCAATGGTACAAAATCGGCTGAATTTACTATGAATCTGTAACGAAGCTGTGTCTAAACTTAGAAGATATATTATAAAATAATTGCTATAAACTTTTTAGAGGTATGTCTAATTCCAAATCAATAGTTGCTAAGTTTTTGTCTGTCTGTTACAGCACCACGTACATAAACAACACTGAATGTTTATCTGTTTGGTAAAGAAGGGTTATTAAAATCAGAGCCAAGATTTATCGAATTTCGTTCTTGAAACTGACAATATGGTGCATATTGTGATCTGTGTGCTACGTAAATTATTATATATATTATTATCATATTTAGCTATTTATATATATGCACGTAAATAGAAATATATAAAATGATTAACTTTTTTACTAAAGACTATATTGTTTTATTTATCGTCGCGAGCAGATTGTCAGTTCCCGCGGATAAAGTTGCATTAACTGGTGCTGGCTAGAAATTATCTTATGAATTGACTAAGTCTTACTAAAACATTAACATTCAATAAAGAGACTGTGCGCTAATCTTTAGGCCTCGGGTTGAACAGGTTCGCTGCATAGTTCGCTGTTAGTAAAATTTACAGTACCAATACGCATTTCAATTCTGGATTTGTGCCTATTTTTAATATCTCGCCTGTTATGACGTCGGATCTAAGCATAGCTGGCGTTAGATAGAACACCGCCCAAGCCACAGTGGTGATGCCATTGGTACTGAGTTACTGACTGCCTTGGTAGCGCAGTGTTAGTGAATGTCATTGCTGTTGATAAGATTTCCGGTTCGATTCCCGGGCCAGGCACTGTTTAGGGATTTAATTTAAAATATTCTTCGTAGCAGCACGGACGGCTGCTTCTGGAACTGTTCCTGGTAGACGGCAATAGATTCGCCCCTTGATTCATTGGACCCTTTACTATATTTGGCAAAATGTAGGTGTAAGGTAGGTACTTCTGCCTGCCCTTACCGGTGTATAGGAGTGAGGCTATGTATGTATATTTATTTCCTGTATATTTCTTAATGTTTCTGTGAAATTCACCGTATCAATAAAACTCATTGTTTCCTTACACCCACTGTGACATTGTTTACTCATAATAATTTAGCTGTTCTGTTCTGTCTTTGTAAAGGTCATTGGCCGGTAAAACGTCGACATTGTTTAGACGTGACGTTAGTACGTTATTTAAAAAATATATTATGTATAATTGTTATCTATAAACATGTCTCTATTGATTCCAGAAGAGTTAAGTAGTATTACACGTTTACAGTAAAGGGAGAGCCTATTTCTGATGGCCTGGTGTAGTTCCAGTCTGCAAAATTTCTTGCCGAAAACTAAGTGTGATTACATAATATTGTCTTCCATTTACGCGAATATTATTCATTGAAATTAAACTGCTATATACGGATTTTATCGCGTTGTTTATTTGACACTTTATTACAAAATTTTGAAAATTGTTACACTACTTCTACTATTAAACTTTACTAATTTTTAAGCTAATTAAATTATTATTAAACTATTTAGATTTCATTTATTTTTACACTTTCCCCGACGTTTCGGTTGCTTGTCAGCAGCCATGGCCTCCCCGTGACCATGGCTGCTGAAAAGCAACCGAAACATAGTAGTAGTGTGACAATTTTCAAAATTTTGTAATAAAGTGTCAAATAAACAACGCGATAAAATCCGTATATAGCAGTTTAATTTCAATAAGTGTGATTATTTTAGATACAGCCAGGCCTTCATTATTTTTACATCAGCGGAGGAGGCAGAAAGATATCTTGGAAAACAGAAAAAAATGATATACTTTGTTTATTCAGTGTTTTATCTGCCGCATTGGGTGTGTTTCCTGTATCGCGGGGCACTTGACAAACATTGAAACAATGAACCCGAAGATCAACGAGACTTGACACATCTATTTGTAGTTCATACAAAGTTTTGTTCTGTGTGGGATTCGAACTGACAACACTTGGCGCAGTGGTAGTAACGAGGCGGCCATTTAAACCACTAAGGGCTTGTCCTACCACCTCCAAATAGCATTTATCTATAAGATAAAGGTCTCGCCATCTCTCTTCTTTAACCTAACAAGAGTGAGACAGCATGCGATTTATCTTTTGGATAACTTTTACATGTTAGTTGTGGGACTGGCTGACTGACTGACTGGCCTTTCGTGCACTCAAAGGTTGTTACGAGTATCCGACAATTAAATCATCGCACATGGATGTGTCAGTGAACGTAAACACCGTCTTCATATCGCCAAAAGCATTTATGATTAGTTAATAATAGTAGTAGGGATTTTATACTAATAAACATTATTATGAATGTATTATCTATGAACATTATAACTATTGAAATTAAACACGTACTTATTGTTAAAGATGACGTCATCGAAAATTGGTGAAACTATTGTGAGATTACGCAGAACATACAAAAGATTTATGTTACTTAATTATTTAGGGGTTATGATTTTAAGCCTGAGACCTGCCACGTTATAAATATTTTTTTATTAATAATATTTGACTGCACAGAGGGCGTAGTGGTTTATGTGTTCGCCTCGCCGCTGCCACTGCGCAGTCTTGTGGGTTCGATCCCCATACGGAACAACCATTTGCGTGATGCATAGATAGCTGTTCTGAGTCTGGGTGTTCAATGTGTACATTGTTTGAATATTTGTGAGGTCTTCTTGCGACACAGGAATTAAACCTAGTGCAGGACATGTTTTCAATCCAAACATATTATATATTTATAGCATAAATGCATGCTTATTACCCGACAATATAATCTGCGAAAACAATGCTAAATAGAAATCATTTCTAATTAAAATTACGAAAAACTGGGGTTATACGTCGTGTGAATCAAGAACAATGAATTTGAAACTTACTTGAGGTGCCGATTCAGCTCTTCAATGTAATTCTTTTGGTCGAGCATTGTGTTGATGTGACGTTGCTTCGGTTCAGCGTCACCGTTGTTTCCATTGCCGGCTAGATCGTTGGAAGAATTGCTACCGCGTAAGTATAGAGAGAAATCTATTACGCCCTGTTGGCTGTCCAGATCTTCTTCCTGCATACAAAACATAAGAATATTAAATATTACAACTTTAGCTTTTTCTTTTAGAAAGAAAGAAAGAAGAAAGAAACATGTTTTATTTGAATCTCCATACATACATAATTTTAAAAAACAATAATTAATACAATGAAACAGAAAACGGTACATCGAGATCAAATTAGGCAACTGCATCAGCTATTGTTGCAGTATAGACTGCAACGCTGGTATTCTCGCAGGCCTACTAACAATAATTTATTAATATACACCAATGAATACGAAAATAAAACACAAAAATGGGATAAAAGTAATAAATATAAACTTATAACAATATATCTATACTATATTCATACATAAAAGTGTATATACTTATTTATATATAGATATATATATATAGATATATATATATATATATATATATATATATATATATATATATTAATATATAGTAGTCTATGAAAAATTAGTGTAATATAACTTTATGATATAGGTACTACAAAACACTGCATGTGAAAATGACACTAAAAGTAAAAAATATAATAAAAAAACAAAGGAACAGTGTAATGTGTTTCCGAACGCCACTTATAGTTGAGAGGCTGACGCCATGATCATATTAAGTTACATCTGTCATGAATGTCAAGAAAGCGTCTCACAGAGCCGGATGCGTAATAAAACATTACCCCTGCGTACGCGCAAATTAACAAAGTATGCACTACACAATTATTATCAGATAAAATATAGAATATGTTTCGTCATGAAGGGTACCATCCCCGTAAGTAAAGTTGCTGCACGTTAACTTTTTATAAAGGTATTCAGGCTTTTTGTATAGAACAATTCCAAAAAGTTAAGTTGCCTCGATCAGTCATCTTCATAAGGTTCCCACTGTTCAGGAATGGAGTGACACGTGTACGAGGTGGGATGATATAACAAAATTTTACAGCTTAGATGGTAAACAAGGTTGATAGTACGCGTTTACATTAGCCCATAAACGCTCGCAACGTCAAGGGTATTGCTTTGAAGTCGATGTGCTGTCAACGCAAGTAACAAAGACAAGTCGTCCTTTATTGACAGCACAGCACCTTAAAGATTCAGAAAACGCTGCTCTGTACAGGAAAACACACACCTAGCTTGTTTAGCTGCATACTCTATAGGGTGGAGAAATAGGCATACTTCTCTTAGTAGTCTGCTTCAGTTTAAACAAAATGTCTCAGTTTTTAGCGACGATCTTTCACAAAGGAGTTTATAAGTAAATAAGTAAATTAGAAAGTATTGTTTATAGTGTCTTGTGTTGTCAAAAACCTTCAGTACACTCACCTTCACACACAAATTGCAATCAACAACGTTAAGGCCGACGAGTAGACCGGTGATGATAACGGCCTCTTCGTTCAACATTAGGGCGTGCGGTTCAAAATATTCTTCCAGCGTATCCTCACGATGTTCAAGAAGTATACGTAGATAGTCGGCGAGTCGTTTTTGCATCAAGGCTAATCTCAACCAGGCTCGGGCGCGGCCCATGGCTGTCCTAAAAAGTCATATAGTTATTTACTTGTTTCAATTTTTGCATTGTTCATTGAATCATACTATGTATCTATTAATCATCAGGAAATTACATTGTACAAATATAAACAAAACACAAAATATCATTGGAATTTTATTAAGCAATTGCGTCGCAGCGGCACACCGGCGGCCACGCAATAGATTATTAATTATGTCTGGTAATTTAGGATTTGACAGATTAACCGAATATTTGCAACTTACTTAACCGTAGGCAGATCCCTGACACTAGCTGTTATATCAGCAGCTTCCGGCGAATATTTTTCGACCATTTGCAATATGTCCCACAACTCTTTCTTTGGCCCGAGTAATCCCTGTAATAACACATTATTAATCATCTTTTTAGTAAATAGTTAAGAAGTATTTAATTGGTAAATTCTTAAGCATTTTGATATTAACATTAATTAGGAACCACTTTACTACCTATATATCTACAATAGCTTTTAACTGTGAAAATTATTACTATTAACTAATGATAACTATTAGTGATTCATATAGAAACAAATTTCACAACAGCATTGGGATTTATATATTTAAGTGGTCACTTGGGGCTATGTATGTCATTAATTGTCGCTAAAAATAAACGAAACATCTGTTTGAACTACACGACATGACGGCGTTACGAAACTTGTACTAGCTGAATGAAACAAGCGTACGTAACAATGTATATGCATAAGAAGCTTCGTTTAAGAAATTACCTTTTTCGGTTTGAGTCCATGACGCATAACATGCTCGAGAACAATGAAGAAGTGATGCAATGGCAAGTGGTCACTGTCGAGCATTCTCCCATAACGCAAGGATTGTTCGATTAATTCTTTCACAATTAGTTTTGAGATGTTGACGAGATTGCTGCGTTCGATCACTACTGGATCCCGTGCTAGAAAAGAAATACAATTTCCAACACTGACTATTTGTTTACTATCTGCATTAAAATATTATATTGGCCGGTTAAATTACCCATCAATGTATTCATGGGATCATCGGGCGAAGTGATGGTGCCTTGCCCGGATGGACGATGGAACGAATCTTGCATTTCCATGTCGTGCAGTTCTTTTAGGCAAAGCCACTCGCCGTCGACCGATACACGGAAATTGCACAAGTAGATAGTATCCTGTGCGCCGGCCATGTCAGCGTCGGGATTGCCGTCACCCTGATGTTGTATGGCAGATGGAATGCCTAATTCAGGCAAGGGATCAACCCCATGAATCGCGGCAAGCGAACGCATAATAAAGCAGCAAATAAACTATCAAGCGAAGCAATCAACACTGTCACGTGAATTTTGATCACCCCCTTATATTCATTTCACACGATGCGCAATTTTGAAGGTCAAAATAGATTTTGTTTGTCGAGTCACTGGTTTAGCCGCGATATACGGGGTCGTAATTCCGTCTTTCAAGGTAAAACGTTCAAAAAGTAGTCTTTATCACGAGAACACTGAAAGACAGTGCGAGAAAATGGTTTTCCCACCGGGTTCAGAATATTGATTTCCCGGCAAACGCTGCTTCTTACGACCGACGACAGTGGGGAAAATCAATACTTGCTACGGGTACCGCCATCTATCTAAGCAGTTGGGAATTAGGCATTACACAGCGTTTGTTTTTTGACTGATTCGGTAACACTATGGTTTGTCGAAAGATGTAGCTGTATCTATACTTAATATTATAAAGAAGAAAGATTTGTAATTTTTGTTTGTGATGGCTACTACTATATAACAATTAGTATAGCCTGTGTTACTTTAGGATAAAGTTAAGCTTTCTAATGGTGTAAAAATGTTTGAAATCGGTCCAGTAGTATCACGCTACTAGCTACGGCGGCGGAGCAGTAGTAATATAAATAATGTGCCTAACTGTGTAACAAACATTTACTGCTGGCACCATAATCCATCGACTAGCCTTTGGAATGTTCTATGAATCAGAAAAACAAAAAAAAATGCTCACTCAAGAAAATATTTGGTATTTTTTTCGCGACCAATCACAACGAGCTTCTTGACTCCCCGTAGGGGTCACGGACGCGCAACGAACTCAACATCCATTACTCCACCGTAGGGGTCACGGACGCGCAACGAACTCAACATCCATTACTCCACCGTTGGCGTCATGGACGTCTGAGAGGCTAGTTAGACACATAATATGTTATGTAGGTCGTCACTAGAGCGCGAAACGATGGTCATCTACGAGGCATTCGGGTCTGGCGAACCTCGGCGGCGTCGCTCGTGATTGGGTATTTCCTTTGAGGATTGCCCCATAGTTACTATTTTCTATTCCTATGTAGACATTAGCAGTAGATGTGTTTGAATTTATTTAAAATCCATTTCAATAATAGATTTAGACAGTCAGGAAACCAAGGGTAGACAGAGTTGTATTACACCAACATTTCACCTGCTCTGATTTCAAGTCGCAAGTTACAGATATACATAGCTGCATATCCTATGACATAGGATCAACCAGGTAGTCGTCATATTATGTGGAATAGAATCAATTCGAAAAGAGCTGCCTTGCTAGATTTGTGCCGAAGGCAAAACCGCGTATATACATACTAATGCCTATATCTTAGAAGGGGTAGAAAGAAATGTATTACACACATACCTATATCGCTAACTACGGTCCTACGTAATATGGGCCGGGCCTATTGAGCGTGTATATGACACTTTCAGCCTCTGTTCTGCTACTGAGAAATCTTTGCCAGAAAACCCAATAACACTTGCCAGATCTGGGCATCGAACCTGAGACTTAATGCGCAACAGTGGCATTGACTAGCGCTGTGCCACTGAAGAATCATACAGCATATTAAGGTATCGAGTAAAAGCGTTTATGGCTGCAAATTTCAGGACGCAACCGGGTATACAATCATCTACGTCAAACAATTTTCAGAAGGTCCCGAATTTCTGTACGCACTGCGCATAGCTAAATACATGAGACCTAGTTTTTGATGTATACAAGACCCACAAACCGCGCCATTTCTTGGAGAACAGATCAGTTTTTGATCAGCGCTAGGTCTAAGCTCTTCTGCAGGATGAATGCGCGAGTGATCTCTGCGCCTCGGCCATAGATTGTGAGAAGGAGCACCGTGGTAGGTTTAGTCGGTATTAGCGGTATATCTCCATCTTTTTCCGGGTGAGTCCGACATAACCCTTCCGCTCGCCTCCGCGGAGGATTTGATTTGCAATAAGATAAGAGTTCCAGCGATGACAGCTCTTGGACAGAGTATCAAAATTAGAAGTTTCTGGATTTTATAAATTAGTACAATAAATGACATCCATACTGCTCGGTAGATTGCATAGTTGTACCGAACACAGCATAGCAAAAAGCCAAGCCTAGTATAATATACTGTATTTACAGTATGTTATAGTGTCATAGGCTAGCCTTTTTCATAGTACACATGATTCCATATAATCATTAATAGACTATGGAAAGACCAAATTTTGAGATGTATATCTCAGACTCGCTCAGCTGATAGAACTCCGAGACAAGGAGATGTTACCAAATCATTTAAAGATATCGTTAACAGACTGGATTGTATTAGTTGGGAAACAAATAAGTATAAAGATGTATTATTATCCATTAATAATAATAAGTTAATGGCAGTACATCTCGAATGAGATATTGCACGGCCTTAAGGACATTTCTTCGTTAGTAAGCCTGAATTTAGACAAAATTAAGATCATGTTCAAAGGACATGACGTACTAAATAGTTCAGTAATACATACATATGTCTGCGTTGGGCAAGTGATCGAAATGGTTAGAAAAATTATGAGAAACAAGTACATAGAAGGATCCTGTAGAGTTGTATTTCGAGATTTTTCATCGTCTTCACCTTAAGTGCAAGCAACAGTGTTTAACCAGTGCATCGTATCTTTGATTACCTATGGTGATTAAATGTGGACACTTGTTACGTAGTCAAATAATTAAAACTCGCGAAGCGTGTTATAGAGCTAGGTTATTTCTGGAGTTTATTTAAACGACAAATCTCGAAATGTGGTTATTCGACCTACGTTCCTAGCTTATTCTGCGAACTGGCATAATTCATAGAATAAGTACGAGTGGGCGAGTACTAGAGTGGCGACCGCAATCGATGAAAATAGGATATCCCTTAACTTAAACTTACTTGTTCAGAGAGTGACTTTTCGAGAAGTGAACAGCATTTTAGATTATGGTTTTAAATGATAATAAATACAAAAGCTGTATTTTAATAATACTTTTAAGTAGGTATGCAAACAAATAATTATTTGAATAAAATGATGGATGCTACTTTTTGTTTTTATTTGAAACAAAAGGACATTTTGTGTTTCAGTATACTTGTAAAACACAGGTGTGTTGCGTACAAAAAATTGTTGAATACATAATATGAGAATTATATTGTATCTTTTAAATGTTTAGTACACAAAAATAATGTCTAAATAGTTAATCACCTAAATAGTTAATCACCTGTATTAACAGTTATGTAAATCAGTGTGGGGAAATTAGTATATTTATAAGTTTTATATAATATACCTCAAGATATATTATGTCATGTTTTTCAACCTACACTGGGCCAGTAAAGTGGTTGCTGATCTAATCCTTCACATAATGAGAAGAGGCTTATGCTCAACAATGGATAGTTTCGAAACAGGGTACAATTTGAACTGCAACATTGTCTAAATAATAGAATTTAAAGGATATTACAGTTAAAATTGCCAATATATTATCTATTCAGTAATTGTAAGCAAAGCTGTTGAAGAAAATTCAAATTGACATGATGTATCACTGATGATAAAAGCAATACTCACATTATGTGTATGTATTATCTCAGTGGTGCAGCAGCAGTGAATGCAACTGCTGTGTGTAAGAGTTCAATGTACAGGTTAGGCAGTGTTATTTGGTTTTACTGTCAAGACATTTCCAATAGCAGCAAGTCTGGCATTGTGCCACTAAGGCAGCAATAGGTTATCAAATATAATATCATAATTGGATAAATGTGGGCATAATCTTCTTCTTATTGTGTCAACGGCAACAGTTTTTAGATGATTTTAGCCCAGTGTTCGGCAACGCGAATCTCATTAGGCATTGCATGGTATATTTCATCAAGCGTGCATAATTCTGGGCTCCTAGGGCATAATAAAAGATAAGTTATATAGGCATGAAATGATGCAAAGTCAATAGACACTTGTGCGTAGGTGTGTGTAGCGTTAAATATTGTTTAACAAAAGAAATTTATTTACTTATTATTTCCAGGATAACTTTACCTTGTTATATGTGTCCTGGATGTGAGCTGTTAATAAAGGGTCTTGTAAATGGGCATTATTTTTAATGCACTATGTGTTTGAACTGACAACCTGGTAAGGGTAGCGGGAAGCAGTTGGATGCCGGTGGTCCAAGACCAGTCTGTGTGGAAAACATTGGAGGAGGCCTATGTCCAGCAGTGGACTTCTTTCAGCTGAGATGATGATGCCGAAGTGTTTGCAATACACTGACCGGCAAAAACAGCTAAATTATAGAACATATGTCAATATTTTGCATCTTAATCTATGTTTAAGATGACAAATGCATTGAAAAGCCTTAATTTGACCTGGCCTGGCTATAATTCAAAATATTGCAGGCTTGTATTGCCTGTTTAGGAGTCCCTTAATATTTTTGACCGCACATTTTTTTATATATACTCACATATTTAACATTGAGTCCAATAATTAAAATACTTGACAAACTTTATTGCAATGAGAAGGCAAGTAAGGCGATACAAAAAAAAAATACAGACTGTGTTTTGGTACAATGATTGTGCTAAACAGTTATCTTAATGTACGCATAAAAATAAAATGTAACTGATAACAATGTAGCGGTCACGAGATAGCATCATCAAAATATAAATACAGATAGTAAATTAGTATTGTATAGTAAACAACACATTGAGAATACATTTGTATAGAACACAAGTATTAAAACTGTTCACATGTTTAAATAATTTATAAACAATGTACTTACTCTTAGAGCTGTAGTAGTAGGACTTATAAGGCCTGCTTATTAGTAGTTCCGGCCATTTGTCTTCCCTTGTTGATGTAACGGACGGTGACCTTTCAAACAGATGAGATTTCACTGACGATGTTGAAGTTGCTGGTGAAACTTCAACATCTCTTTCCCTCGAGGAAGCCATAATTAGATTAACTAGGTATATATTAGTTTTCAAAACATTTCGGACCAAATATAACAAAAAAGTCAACGCGTCAATGTTACGTCAGTTATGTCATCGGCACTCATCGGTATAAATGGTACTGTCAAATGTCAAAATATGAAAATATGCAAAATCTTTGCTTGTTCAAGGATAGTGACGCACAAGTTTCTTCTTATGTACTGCTTTTAACTATATTTACTAATTTTTTTTTACATTAGGTAGTATATAAATTTTACAATTTGAAACACATCATTTACAAAATCAGGAAATTATAACAGATGTCCTGAAATCTGTTGATATTTGCAATAGATTGTAATAGTTGTTAAGCGTAGTTTAATGTAAAGCTACACAAAAAGTGGAAATTATTGATACGGCACGTACGTGTGAAACAGATTCCGCATTACTACCTACCTTTACCTACCTACCATTCTACCTACTTGGTCGAAAAACGTAACATGTAGTAGTTCCGTAGGACGATAATATGATTAAATACCTCCTCTTTTTCTTATAACATTCTTTACACACTATTCTACTGTGACATAGCTCCATCTGTTGATGATTTGATCACTACACCACGAACTATCATTGTTTCAAACATGTGCTGTTAGATGGCGTTAATAGTATGTATTTTAATAAATTCAAGTATAATTATTATTATTAGCAAGAGTTGGAGTCGCGCCTGTTCTATGTCTTACATCCGGGCTACTGTATTGAGAATTTACGTTGAGAATATCTTAAGCTCTATTTAACTGTCAATTAAGCGTTTTTAAAAGTGCTAACCTCATAATTAATTAGTGCGCCAGGATATCCCTTAGCTGGTATCGCTAGAAAAGGCAACACAAGTGGTGTCGGGGGTGAAAAGTGACCCCACACACCTGAGCATAGTAATAAAATAAAAAAAGGTTAATTTTATGTTTTATTTAGATAAAAGAACATAAAACGTGAATATTAATTACATTTTTGACATATTTTAACAAGAGATCACATGTCTTATTTCCAAAATAGGTAACACCTTCTTATTTACTATGACTCTACTTTAGATATTCTTATTAATATATAAACTAAAAAATAACATAATAAACCAACTTGAGGTTCTTTTCTTATACAGGGTGTTTGGCGCATGGACCGACACAATTTTTTGGGGGTTAGGGGCGGGCATATCCTAGTTTTCACCCAGAGACCCCAGGTCCTAAGTGTACCTGTACTCGAGATACGAATATTTTATTATTTTTTCAAATTTTTCTGAATTATCTCATTTAAAACGATATAACTTTTTAGTTTGTAGTCATATTTGCACTAGTTAACTTTTATTGGATTCCCTAATGTATTATTATTCTTAAAAAAACATAAGTTGTTGGGAATAAATGCAAAAAAAGTACTTGTCGAGCTTCAAAACTCTTAAAAATGAAGTAATGTGTGCAAAATATGAAATTCTAAATTAATTATAAAAATAACTAAAAGCTCTTTTGAACATCAATTACTTAAAAAAAAACTGTACTTAATACCCTTTCTAATGATATACGATATAGTTTTAAAATAATTTTTAAATGATCATATTATCAAAATCAAAGTAGGAACATACACGCACTCTACATAAAAACCCGTTTTGGGGAACAGTGGTAAACAGGTAAATAGTCTGTCTCTTTCTTGCGTATGAATTGTCTTTGTCTATTATTGGGTCAGTATTGTGGCGGGATCCTTGCTTAGTCGTGATTTGACTATCTTTGCCATCGGAAGTGCTCGTGAATTTGACATCTTCGTTGTTATTTATTGTTAAATTTGTTTTTATTTGTAGAACTGTTTATTAAGTTTTGTTTGTTGGACTGTTTGTGAAGTTTTGTTTATTAAACTGTTCTACTAAACTGTTAGTGAATTTGTCTTGAACGTTCTCTTTAAAATGCCTAACTTCAGTAACGAAGAGTATGCTGACATGTTGTTGGCGTATGGCTGCGCTAATTGTAATGCTCGTGAAGCACATAGAATTTACCAGGAGAGATACCCTAACAGACGTGTACCACACCACGAGACATTTTCTACAACCTATCGACGTCTGAGGGAGACAGGAAGCATACATTTCCAAGAATCTCGAGTCAATGTAAGGCAACATAATGTTGCAGTAGATGAAAATATTCTACAAGCTTTTGATGAGGATCCAATGGCAAGTATTAGAGTTGTAGCTGAAAGACTTAACTTGTCGATTTGGAAAGTCTGGTCAGTTCTTCGGCAAGAAGGAAGGCATGCATATCACTACACTTCTGTTCAAGGTAAGTGTTTTAAACAATTACATATCTCCTTTAGGGCCTTGTCATGTTTATTTTTTAAGCAATGTAACCTAACCTTTATAAATTTGTTTCAAAAACTACTTGTTATTGAAAAAGTCATTTAATATTTTTCTTGAGTTAGTTCACATTAGGAAAAATGTCGCATTTGTACAATTCTCATGTATTTTATCAATTATTGTTCTAGGTCTCATAGATGATGATAATAGGAGATGACTGGAATTCTGCAGATTTATTATGCATACAGACCTCGAAGATGCCAATTTTTTGAGGAGAATTTTGTGGACCTTTGAATCCAATTTTAGTCATGAGGGTATTGTGAATCTCCACAACCTCCATTATTGGGACCAAAAAGGACATAATCCCCACAAAAAAAGACAAAGTTCTTTTCAAACAAAGTTCAGTGTGAACGTTTGGGCGGGAGTTATTGGAAGACATCTGATCGGTCCACACTTATTACCAGAGCGTCTAACCGGAGAAAGTTATTTAAATTTTCTACTGGAAGACTTACCGGAATTGGTCTTACCAGTATTAGAAGGAGAAGAAATAATTTTTCAAAATGATGGCTGTCCAGCACACTATCAGCGACAAGTAAGAGAGCATTTGCACAATTGTTTTCCAAATGCTTGGATCGGTAGAGGTGGCCCAATTCCTTGGCCTGCACGGTCACCAGATCTGACACCCCTAGATTTTTATGTGTGGGGACGCGCTAAACAAATAGTATACGTAACCGAAGTACCTACAAGGGAAATTTTAGTAGAAAGAATAAATAGCGCTTTTCAAATAATGAAAGAAGAAATGCGGGTAAGGACGACGACTGTCGAAATCAGAAAAAGATGTCGTGCATGCATTCGCAACAGAGGAAGTCAGTTCGAACACAATTTGTAACCATATTCAATAAAAACATTTTAAAACCTAAACTGTTATTTCATTATCCTGACACTGGCTAGGTAGTCTTTTTTGTTTTGTGATTACATATTGAAAGATTTTAAGGACATGTCGTACATCGTTAGAAAGGGTATTAAGTACAGATCTTTTTTTAAGTAATCGTAGTTCAAAACAGCTTTTAGTTTTTTTTATATTTAATTTAGAATTTCATGTTATGCACACATTACTTCATTTTGAAGAGTTTTGAAGCTCGGCAAGTACTTTTTTAGCATTTATTCCCAACAATTTATGTTTTTTGAAGAATAATAATACATTAGGCAATCCAATTAAAGTTATCTAGTGCAAATATGACTACAAACTAAAAAGTTATTAAGGTTTAAATGTGATAATTCAGGAAAATTTGAAAAAATAATAAAAAAATCGTATCTCGAGTACAGGTACACTTAAGACCTGGGGTCTATGGGTGAAAACTAGGATATGCCCTCCCCTAACCCCCAAAAAATTGTGTCGGTCCATGCGCCAAACACCCTGTATATGTAATCAATATAATAAAAATCAAGTACTTCTTCTGAGATCACATACATATAACAACAAAAATCTTCTTCTTTCTTCTTTTCGTGTGGTTAGTGGCCAACTTGTTGTCAAGAGTTGTTTAAGCCACCCGTAGGACTCTGACATGGCTTAACGACTGCTGTCAATTTGATAACAACTAGGACCGACTTTTTACGTGCCCTCCGAAGCACACACCAAAGGTCACCCATCTATAGACTGACCGCACCCAACGTTGCGTAGCCTCGCTAATCGTTTACCGATCAGTGAGTGCAACTGGGTATAAAATAACGAACAAAAACAAATTTTCATAGAACAAGACCTCTGAAGATCTAAAATTTGGTACAAGTGACCGTTATGACAGTATGTACTTTACATATATTATGTAATGCAGGCACTGCCTACACCGTTTCGAATACTTTACGTCCTTTTTGGTCTAGAGCAGAGGTTCCCAGCCTTTTTTTCTCATAGACCACTTTCAAAATTTAGCAGGTTCCGGTGGATCCCCTTCACTGCCCTGCAGTTACATTTCTACCATATTCCTTGGCATTCTGCATCAAATCTCTACGAGCTGACCTTTATTTTATTTTATTATTTTTTGAGTTCTCAGGACTACGACACGGTAGTACACGGTAGGCGGGTAGAAATTTATTTTTTAGAAATTTGTTTTTTCACTATTGTAAGCAAATAAATTTTCGTGGACGAATTGTGGACCCCCGTTTTTTTGCCACGCCAATGTAGATCCTCATCGAGTCTCCCGTGGACCCCTGGGGCTCCACCTTAATGGTCTAGAGCAGAGGTTTCCAGACTTTTTTCCTCATAGACCACTTTCAAAATTTGGTCAGAGTGTAGCAAAGGTGTGTATTTTTTGGGACAAACATTTTTACTTAAAAATAAAATTTATCTTAAATTGTTGTTTTGTTAATGTTATCCTATAAAACGGTTAAAAATAAGACGAAAGTCATCTTGAAACTTTTTGTCTAAGATGAGTGGTTTATGAGATAATCGGCATTTTTAATAAGACGATGAAACTTTGATCTATTTTGTCGTGAAACTATTCGAAATAGCGAAAAATTTACGAGGAAGAAAGATGGTTATTTTTCACCCCTCTATATGAAAGAACACACAAAAAATTTAATTTATCAAATTTTCGAGTCACTGAGGAAAATATTTCATAAGTCTAATTTTGTACTATATGAACGGCTCACAGGCGATAAAAATGTATCATAAAAATAGAAATTCTCTTTGCACGGGTGCAATTAAAAGAGACTGATTCTTTTTCTGGGTGGTTAACACAAAAATTAACCATCGAAGGCTTCCGGCGAAGGCCGCCTTCTAACCTAACCTAACAGAGTCGGTGTGCTCATGATATTTTCCTACCTTCCAAGGAAATTCTCCTGGTCACCAAAAGCGGCAATTATCTGGAGAAGTCCTCTCCCCCCTAGGGTTCCACTTGGACCACTTTGGGAACTAATGGTCTAGACCATCTACGCCTTCTTTAGCTAAGTATCTCCGCGTCCTCACAATCGCTGATGGTTTCTTGCTCACAGTTGTTGTGGCATCATGAACGATTTCCGAGCCAGATTCTAAATCTTCGTCTTCTAAAAGTTATGAAATGTCACAGTAGCGTAAAAATCCACCATCGTAATGATTATAGCCTAAAAAAATAATGAAACATTAAAAAGTACTCTTACTTTAAAATATACATATCCGGTATCGGGGTCAATATTTACCCCAGCGATGTACATTCCTCCGTTTTCAGCAACAGTAGAGTAACGCGCGTCCGTCAACTAGTCTATGGTCCGTCACCTGCCACACCTCGCGACGTTATGAGATTACCTTGGTGCGCAAGAGTGTAGGTACTTGACTGTTAAGTTGTGTCAAAAAATGTGAGCCATTGGGGTCAATTTTGACCCTGATAAATTAAGGGATATATTAGGTTAGCTGCTTGCAACATTTCGTTGCAAGAACATTGTATATCTATATGTATGTAAATATTTATTTTATCTAGTACGTACCCGATAAGTAAATAATTTATATAGGTTATCTTCAGCATTTAAATTTCACTTATTTCTTTGTGGAAAGCAGAGTAGGTACAGTTTTATAGTTTAGTTATTTCTTTAAAATAAAATTTTACCTAATTTCAGACACGATGGCCATCTTGAGACTAGTTAAATGTGCGCAGCGATATGAAGTGTTTGCGCATACACAAGTGCAGTTTTTGTTACCTCACTCCCAAATTCCAAGAGACGGCAATCCGATATGGTCGGGGAGAGACCATATCGGATTGCCGTATCGTATATAGGACCGATAGATTTATGTGGTTAGTAGCACACAGAACACAGAAGTATGGGCAGCTTCCTAATTCTGGATGCGGCGTGACCCGAGAGTCGAGCGCGAGACCTAATGTCTGTACATAAGCCATTAAACCAACGAAGCAGTCAAGTAATCACGTTCTTTGGCACTGTAAAACCTGAGATTACCTATTCTGCAAAAGCAAATCTACAAATCCCCGAAAGGGGAGGCAGACCCTCTATCGGGGGTTATGTAATATGAGGAATGTGATGAAAGTGAATGAAGCCAGAGAAGTGTGTTAGGATCGTAGCAAATGGAATTCTGTAGTCTCTACCTACCCGTCTGGGAAACAGGCGTGAATCTATGTATGTATGTAATATGCGGGTATTACACTTCTGTATACCTATATATATATCAGCGACCTTTTAGGTCGGGGCGGGTCTATTGCCGTCTGCAATTGACCTGCCCAGCATAGTTCCTGATTCCAAGCAGTCACTGAGAATTTCTTGGCTGTAAACTTACTGTTGTCTTCAAACCCGTGGCCTAATGATAAGTAACTAGAAACCACGTAAGCACGGTAGTCTCAAATACCCGTCCCAGCAGGCAATCAGCTCTAGATGGCTTCTTGTTTCGCCTTATATAGATGTAGTTTAGCTGTTTGCAAAATCTGAGGATGTGATCGGGCCTTTTTCGTTTGCAATTAATGTCATTTTAATCACATACTTTTTGGTATTTACTTGATTTTGACATTGTTCTACGAAAATTTTTATTTTATATCAATAAACAATTTATAGAATTATTTACCATTATAATTATACTGAAGACAAAATGAATTTCCAGTTTTGGCCACTATTGAGCCCCATAAAAATTATGATAATAAATCCGCTTATAATGGCCTCTAGAATGGCCGTTGTTAAAATTCTATCTGGTACAGTTTTTGGAAGTAATCAATTAGTTGACATAGTACTTCTAGTGTATACAAATGAAATACCTATAGCACAGCAATTTATACAGGAACTTATAGCTTGTAATTTTGGATGTTTAAATACTATAGTGGCGACGTCTGATTTACCGAGGTGATTTCATAGTTATTACCTTATTTTAAGTATGTAGTGGCGTATGGACAAATAGCAATAAATATTTTTTTTTACATATGCTTTATTTTAGGATTACGGATGCTGAAATATTCTGTATATATACTAATTTTAAAAATCCACATCTTCTTGACTTCGATAATTTAGATACCGATGAACAATTTGACTCATTTTATTTGCTTATTAAAGTAGCGCAAAGTTTAGCCAAATCTGTAGAAGAATTGGAGAAACCAATGGAAAACAAAGATAAGCCTATAATTGTCACAGACGGTATAGTAGCGATTGATATAGTTAATACAATGGGAAAAGAAGATATGGCTTCTGGTTATTTCTGTGCTACCGGATTGCCATCTACAGCCAGAACCGTTTTAAGTGAATATCTGAAGGTAATGATTCGATATTTTTATATGAATGCACTATTATTTAAGATATAGGGCAAATTTTAATTTCAGAGATAAAGTTTTGTAGCTAGGTACTCACGAGATTTCTTATATTAATTTTATTTAGTTTACAGGAAAATCTTTTATTTGTACTCTAAAGAGCATTACTTTAGCATTTAATCTAATAGTAAACAATGGCGACGCGATTTTTGCGTGACTGCTGCTACTCGTATTCGTTGATAATGACGAATGTAAATATAATTATGTTTATTTACTGCTCTTATTTTGTTAATATCTTGATATTGTAAAACTCTAGTATACCATAGACCTTACCACTATTTCTTAAAGCGTCGTCATTGCATGCGCGGAAACAAGACCAGGTTATACAGCCTGTAACATATTGTTGAATTCTCGGGCATGCAATGATAATAACTAAAAGATATAGTGGTATAAGAGATGGTGACAAAAATATATACAAATATTATAAAGCTGAAGAGTTTGTTGATTTGAACGCGCTGATCTGAGAAACTACTGGTTCGAATTAAAAAAATATGTATTTTAGTGTTAAATAGCCCATTTATCGAGAAAGCCACATAACATCACGCTACAACCAATAGGAGAGGAGCGTCAATGAAAAATGTTGCAAAAACGGGGAAAATTGTCTCATGTGACGCAGACGAAGTTGCGCGGGTCAGCTAGTATAAGTAATATAATGAGAGTGATTTCGTTTTTCTGTATTTTCCACCCCCAAATTAGTAAAACGTAGCCGTCGCAAAAGGCCGCAACTTCATATTCAGATCTCAAGAAATTCTATATTCAAATATTCTCAGTTCAACTATAACAGTAGTTCTAATTGACATATTTTAGGTGCATTGTAACGATATTAATCTTGCTTATTTGTGGGGAGCAAACGACATGGAGTTTCACATCGAAATTGAAAAGCCCTTTGTTGTCTATGATACGATCAGTGATCAAAAGCACTGTGACTGGGAAATGGTAAGCAAGGATCTATTGGAGCCCTTGAAATTGGACCACACACAGTTTAATGCCTCTTGGATCAAAAAAGAATTCATCGATATGGTACCTATATTTTGTTATAGCTTTCTATTTTAAGGCATAATCAGAGCATTCAGGCAAGGCATTAGTACATATATTCATTTATTTATTGATTTATTTATTTTATAAGGTTCACTAACGCTTGTATACAATGTTTCTTATATAACTATGTCACAATTCTGGAAATTTTAGGTTATTGTAATAAACAATTATTAGTAAACACTACATGCGCCGTGTTAACAAACTAAAACATAATTATTATTCTAATTAATATGATATTAAAGTTAAATTGCTGACAAATTTAAGTAGTATAACATTTTAGTTAATCAGTACAGGTGGTGATTTTAGGTATTTGGTAGGTCATTATAAAGTTATTTCTAATTACATAACAATAAATTAAAAATGAAGCTAAAGTATAAAAATGTATAAAATAATGAGGTGTAAACGTCATGTTTTAATTAAATTTTTTACTTATAGCATATTTATGTATTGTTGGAAATCTATTCATTTATTTGTTGGTATCAATAAGATTTTCGAACTGCAATGGAATACTGACGTCATGAAGTCGACTAAGTTTTTAAAACATTTCATCGTTGTTCTTTTTAAGAAAGCTAAAAAAAAAATCTTTGATATACATACATTTTTAGTCCCACGCCTATTTCTCCAAAATGGTCAACACAGTTGGATTGCATCTACATTCCGACTAGTTTAGTTGTAAGTTTCAAGTACTATTGAGCGAGCCTATTGTCACAGTACATACATATACAGTATTCTATCTTCATGCAAACGGTCGGAACTAGAGTCATACCTACGCGCCTCGGCGTTGGTATGCACTTGGTTCGCAACCAGTCGCGAATGCGCCGCATTGACGAACGGACGGTGTGATTGTTTTGTAAGCAGTAAGCATACGATTTGTGATGATTTGATTTTATTGAACACTTTCTATTTAATTCATTACGAATTTCATTTTTTATTGAAATTAAACTGCTATATACGGATTTTATCGCGTTGTTTATTTGACACTTTATTACAAATTTTTTTATAATTCATTCATTTTTTATAATATAATATATATATAATATTTACAATCACTAAACTAGAAAGTAGGTAGATAAAATTAAAATACTGTAGGCGGACGCGTGTCTACGAACCGCGCTGTTGTAGGTAAATATTTCAAGGACAGGGCCGAGTTACAATACTGTATATGTATGTTTTGTGCAGTGTGCTATTGTCGTCAACCGGGCGTAGTACTTGACGCTACTGAGAATTTCATGATAGATAATTGCAATTACACCTTTGCCGAATATTAAACTCTATTTCCTAAAAATACATACAAGTATATCCTTATACATCCTTATACATATTATTATAAATGTGAGTTTGTTTCGCTTTCACACATTAACTACGCGACTCAAAAGCTAGTGCATACATATAAAGAACGAGAGAGAAGGTAGCATTTCTAGAATGATATTTAATGAAAAAAACATTTTGTTTTAAAATATATTTAAATAAACAGATGTAAATAAACACAGTTCTTTTAGTTGAAACGTGTGTCAGCGAGCACTATTTATGGGGCCATTTACAACTCGTGGAAAGTAAATAGATGTCTAGCTAAACTTTGGCAGCCGCGTAAAACTGGCGAGACAATTTGCATCAGCTTTGGTATAGTTAGTGATGGATCTTTGAGGACTATAAAAGGTAACATGATCAATTTTATCTATTCTTTAAAACTTCCACGGGACAAAAATGATACACAAATAGTTATTTCGAGTCTGGGTGTTTGAATGATTGTAATGTCCTCCGCGACACAGGAATTATACCTAGTGCGGGAGCTGCCTACAAAAATACAAAAAAAAGCATAATTATATTAAACAAATAAAGCGTTATGAACTACAAATTCTTGTTTGTTATAGCTAATCACATTTTATTAGTTGTTGCATAGATGCAACAACTATTAAAAATGTAGAAGGCTAGTCTTATACACCTTGGATCTCTTGGACACCCTGTCTAGTAATTAAGGGATAACCTTGGAAATGTCTTAGAGAAGAACTGATGGCCGCTCAGAAAAAGTTTAAAAGTTTAAACATCTTAGGTATAAAAATTAATGAATACATGAGTGACCAATATCTTTATCAAAATGACGATTACAAGAAGATTTTTAATGGTATTATTCATAATTGTATCTACTGTAAATAGAGAGTTATTGTTACTAAAGTAGGAAAGGAGCAATATTGACTAAAAAACAAAATGTGTTATAAAGCATATTTTTTAAAAATTAAATTAGATCTGGCATTAACATAATGATGAAAAGATGGAATTATTATACACATATATATCACTACTTTCAATAAAATTCAGGTAGTAGGATAGATATTTTCCCATTTCTTTTTCTGAACGCCCATCAGTTCTACTATAAGACATTTCAAGGTTATCCATTAATTACCGGACAGCCTGTATAGGGCCTTGTCTAGAATAAGGTATATAGAGATTGCAAGGTTATTACTATCAAATGATTCTGATGCAGCCTGGTCTATTTTGTTCAAAATAACTTCTTATATGTTCTTATTAATGCAGTATGAAAGAAAGTTTAAAATTTCACAAATACATAACATTACTGATACTGATCTACTACACAATTGTGTGAGAGTAAAATATTATGAATTTGTATTACGTCTTGTAGCTTTTACCATATTCGTATTTATATCAGTTTCAGCTTGCCTGTTATTTTATACTAGATTGCTTACATTCAATGAAAGGGATGCCATTGCATTTTAATAAAAAACACTCACAAAGCACAGCATCGATGTTTAATATGCAAGTGACGTAATAGACTTAAGTAGTAACACGGCTAGCGATATCTCGAAAAGAATCTCGTTTTAACAACATAAGGGTCATCATATCGAGAAATCTTTCTTATTAGGGAATTCTGTTCTTACCTCATTAAAATATATGTTTCTACGAAACGGAGGGAAAATATATTCCACTTTAGTTATTCTCTTTAGATTGTATTTAGATGAGTAGTAAGAAGATAAATTTGTTATAATAATTATGTTATTGTTTACACCATGTTTCAGGATTACCTTACTTTTTACCTTTGGTATTCTTTGAAGATGGGTCGTGGTCTGTACACTACCGATATTCAGACCTATCACATGTTAGACAAGAGATTAAGAGATATAATAAAATAGTCAAACAAAATCATGATAAGGTAATAACATAACATGATAATAAAATATGATATCAACGAAAGAAAGCCCCAGCAACGGCACGATTAATTAAAACGGAAAAATTAAAATGCATAAATCGGTTTCAACTTAATTTGGGTCAGGTCTTTTCTCCCTATTTTAGCTTATGTTCTAAGCTCTGAATGCCGAAGCACTGGTAAATACCAGATAATATTAGTATGTAAAACAGTTTTATGACATTAGAAGATAAATTTGATATGAGGTGAAGGAACCAAGTCAATGTTTAGCCATCTCTGACGAGGCATAGCTCTGACGTTTGACCAGTTGTTTGAAAGATTGTCGGCTCGGCTAATGCAGTATTTTAAATGCCATTGCGAAGGCAAGTGTTGTGGGTTCGATGCCTATCCGGTATAAAAGTTTGTGTTGCTAGTAAAGTTCCCTTGCCTAGTTAAAAGAAGATAATGGTGTGGATCTGCTCTGTAGGAGTTTTCTGCAATTCTCTTGAGTCACTGACATCAAACCTAGCATATTGACAATACTGCATTTATAATCAAACCGTCGCGTCGCGATTAATTTATTTCTAGGTATACGATTTCCAATATAATTTCTCCAGAGAACTTGGTAGTAGCCTTTGATTATCGTTGAAGACCACAACCGCTAGGGAATATTTTCTCTGTTGTTGGTATCTTAGCAAAATACTAATAATATTTGGTGACATGTTTGCGTTATTATGCCTAATTAAAACCCCTATTATTTTAGCTTGTTAAATATTGTGAAAAGTTTGTGAAGGAGAATATTATTAATCAAGGTTTCGTACCGCCGGATAGCGACGATGTGTCTATTTCCTCCAGCACGCTAGAACAAAGTAGCCTTCATGAAGTGTAAAGAGTTATAAGGTATGTCGTTCATAGTATTTTCCAAAAGTTAATATATTAATAGTAAATTAACTAATGTTAATGATTTGTAAAAGGAAGCCGAAGTTACACTTACTATAATACCTATTATCGCTCATCTTAAGGCACAAGGACTACAAAGATAGAGGTCTCAAGCCACGGCACACTTTTCTAACTAGGTGTAGGCGGTGATGACACCACTGCTCAATGGAACAAGGTAACCTAACCAACCAAAATAGGTAATTCTGGCTAAACAATAAAGGCAATTAGAACACATGTTTTAGAGTTCTTTATTGAGAAGTCTGCCAAAAAAAAAGAATATATTAGGACTACCAACAGTTCTAGTCGGTTAACTTTCTGACCAAGAGACAAATGAGAATCGTACCATAATGTATTCGGTTCGATATCCAATGTTTCACTTTCTATTCGGAATCGTATTAACAGTCGACTATTTGGCTGGATTATTAACATTGACTGTCATGAGATCTGTTTGTCCTGAAGTCTTGGCTTTGTTTCCCAGGGTGGGACAAACTCGGCTCTTCTGTCCTAAAACTTTTAGCAACAAAGGGTAATTTGCCAGGCAAATGGCAATAAAAAAATTCCTCCTTACGACATGGGACATAAACTTACTGGGCTAAGTGTAGCTGTGATACACTTCTGCTACAAAAGTGATCTTCCGTATAATATTTATTTTAAAGACATTCACATTTTAAATCATTACTTGGTTATCATAATACCACATTTTACCCGCAGCTTTTCTCCCTGTTGTTTATAAAGATATGACATCCGTGTCAAAACGGTATTTTACACAATTCTGTTCACTAACCATCTCTGTGCAAAAACTAACGTCGACTGGTTGCTGTCTTCTGTGAAAAATAAGCAGCATAAACACCATTAATAATATAAGTAAGAATTTGTAATGCGAGAAACAGTAATGATCAGCCCTTGAACCTTAAAATAAATTTCAAACACCTTACTTTACTATGTTTAAAAATGTATAGTGAATATAAAAAGCCTTTAACGAACGAAGGCGTTAAAATTTTAATTCGTTTAAATAATGTATGAAAGGTAACTTACCATTTGCATGTACATTTTTATTTTAATAATTCCATTCTTTATTACTTTATATAAATATGGCCGGATATGTCCGGATGTTGCATCGACATTCAAAATGTTTATTGGATGATGTTATTTTTAAACACATGTTGACAAGTTGGTGTTTTAATAAAAGTCGAAGGTTGCCATTCTAAAGTGCCTTCATGGATCAGTTATACTTCTAATATGTGTAAATAGTAGTTAAACGTTTCTTTTATATGTGCTAACAAGTTTTATATTACCAGTACATAAATTTGCTTACTAACCTAACGGTAAATGTACGTCTCTCATCAATACCAGGGTTATGACGGTTAACAAACCGTTAAAAAAGTTGTTGTTGTATAGAGGTAGTACATCGTCTTCTGTCTGGAAATCCAAGTTATCACTGGAACATAAATTAAGTTTGTTTAGTTGTGATTCTTTTGTAGGATTGATGTACTTACATAGCGGGATGCCGAGTTTGCTGTACTTTACCTCTTACTATGCTCAATTCATAGGTACGGTTCAATCAATCAGCTTGTTGCAATCCACTACTGCTCTCCTCACCCAGTTTTACTCCATTCTCTTCATGACGTCCACGCTTTAAACCTTAATTTATGTTTATGCGTATATAAAATTTGAATTTGTAAGCAAATTGTGATTAACCTGTGCCCGGATCGTTTGAGATTGTCACTTATTCACACTGCCGGTACAACGAGCTAAGGGGAAAAACAAATAAAAGCGCATTTACTGAGCGATTAATATTCGACGGACTTCGGTCTCAGCTCCCTGACCGCATCGTTTGTTTAACCTCTTCTGTCAATTTGATTTCCGACCTCGGGGGTATGTAATTTCCATTACAGGGGCCAGACGCTTTGTTTATCTACGAGCAGTCCAATAAGCCTGGCGAAAATCACTGTTCCATCTAAGGAAATCTTTGCATGTTTGCGTCTACAAGTTGTATTGAATAAGTATTATTAAAAATATTTAATTGGGGACATTTTTGATCTTTGTTTTGAATAGGCCTTTGTGTTATATATCAGCCTTGTCTAAGAGGCGCCTCGATATGACTCGGTATGTCTTCTCAGTAAAAATAAATAGGACTTATTGCGGGTCAGAACTCTGACATATTTAGGATCATTATAGAGGTCTCTTACAAATGCAGTTTTCTTCTAGACTTTGTCTGCAGAATTAAGGCAGTTGATAAATAAATTGTCAATATAATTTTAAACAATGAATATAGAAATAATAAAATAAAAATGTTTGTGGTGCGTGCCATATTGCGAACTTGAATATTGCGAGGGTAGTACATCGTTCTGCTGCCCCTGAAAAATGATTTATATTATTGCTATTAATCTATTGAGGCGCAGCGGTGCATCGACGCCCATAACACCAATAGGTTTTTAATTATGTCTGGCATTTCAAGACTTGACAGGTTAATATATGGTTTAGTAACAGTTGCAAAAAAAAGGCGAAGATATTTAATGCGCCAGTTTTCAAAGAAGCTATAATAGCACCGGCTAATTTAGATTTATTACAATTTTTACGGGGTATAATTTACATGCTTGAAATACAATTAGGTGTAATAACACTTCGAAGAGACTTCCATCGATTTAAAAAAATATGATATTCTCTATTGACTTTGTATGTGTTTTACTTATCAAAGTTATGTGTAAATGATAAAGCAGAATTTAAACCCGCGAACTCGGTTAGCTGCTTTGCCCTGTGTAACAAGTAAGAATTTCTCTCTAAATTCCCGTTTCGTAGTAAATTTTGCCTATTTATTATGTACGTTTTAGTTACCGTAGCTAAACAGTTCAAAAATTATTTCTTGGATGGTATTAAATTTGTCTTTTAGTCACCAGTTCGTTAAAGCGCTGAAATGTCACATTTGTTGTCATCGACTAGGGATGAGCAAATACTGCCTGTCATTGCTATATAATAAAAAGCATAATTAATTATTATGTACCGTAATTGCATTGCAGATTTCAGTCCTTTGCTGGGAGTTGACAAACGACTAAAATACAACTATGATCTTTAGAGATACTTCAAGAAACACTAGATATTCAGATCAGATCCTTTTTATAGTACGTTTCAAATACGAAGTCCCATTTGACCGATGATCGTTGAACAGCGATAGTGAAGAGACCGTTTAAATCGACATACCACGAAATCGATTACCGATTAACTTTCCAAACAAACTGTAATCGTGGGATTAAAATCGAAACAAAAATGATAGATACAGAAGTCCATCTAAGTTTGACATATCGAAAGAATAGTTACATCAAAGTTATATATCACGTGTTAAATGTAAAAAAAAACTGGACTTATCCTTGATTCATTCCTAGTATCACATACTTACACCATACTTAGTATAAGGGTGAAATAAAAGTGGTATAACAGATTTTGATTTTCAAGACGACTACTCTTTAAAAACTATGGGATAATTAAACTATACGTCCTCCAATATTACATCTTCAAATCCATTTTTTGATAAAGAAAATATATTAAGTGTTTGCAGAATTGGATTTAAGGTACATTGCAACGTAATAATAATTAAATACAAATACAAATTTACAAAAGTATTTCTCGGTCAATTGTTTTTACCTCGAATTAGTTCGATTTTATCCGATTCATATTGTATACCGTAAGTAATCATTGTTTATTTTAGCAATTTATATGAAATGTGCAGAGTTACGTGGTATGAAGTGTCAAAAAGGACTTCGTATTTGAAACAGACTATAATTATTTTATTTTAGATCAACAAAGCATGGACGTCATCGGGTTAGAGCAGTTGCTTAGCTGTTATGAGTTATGACTGATGCTGAGATCCGAACGAGTCTATTTATTCTTTTACCTCGCTTGCCCATAGACCATTGTTAGGCAATGCTCTTACCTCGAAGTCCGTAAGGTTGTATTTTCTAATGTACTTTTATGTATGTGGCTAGTTTTGTAAATAATATATTTAACATGCTCTGTATGCACACACGCAAACACATATAGCTTACTCACGCACACATATATTCACATACTAACACATAAATGTATGGTCACACATTCTTCTTGGAATATAACATAAACTGCATGAATGGCACAATGGTTTAAGTGGTCGGCTACTGCTAGTGCAAGTTTCAAGATTGTGGATTCGATTCCTACAATCGACTTTTTTTGTGATTCATAATTCATTCCGTAAGTCAATGCGGTGTTTCTAGGATGTTTCTAAATTTTCTTGTAGTACAGGCATATCCCTTCTGCAAGAGTTTTCTTAAAATAAATAACATATGGGCTGTTTATATCCAAAATATTTTTTATGTTTATATAATTATTTAGTTAACTTACGATTTTAAAGCTAGAACATTGACACCTAAAATATAGGACACTTCCTAATTTAGGGCTCAAAAGTTTAATTTTAATTATGTGCTATTAAATATTTCATTTTATATTTGACTGTCTTAACTTAAAATATCTAAATAAAATAAAAATATTGTTAAACTATAACAAACTTGTTTCATTTGAGATATTGGCCTAATATTAAACAAAACCTTCATATACATGAACACACCACATTTGAAAGAACCTTAACTCGAATTTTATTTATCGCTATTTATCGCGCCAATAATACAAGCGTACATTCGTATATCTATCGGCATTCTTTTGTTCACGGATAAAATATCGTTCAAAAACGCAAGCCGTCAAGAAAATTAAAATTTATAATATACCAATCATAGAACGATGCAAATATTTATTCCTAGATTTTACCCGCGGCTTTGCACGCGTAAATGTAGATTGTGTTAATATTCTGTCCCTCGGGAACTGTACCTTTTTTTTAGATGAAAGGTAACCTATCTCCTTTTCTGTAGCCCTAACAACATGTGTGTAAAATTTCATGATGATTGGTCGAGTAATTCGGCGTAAAAGGTAACAAACAAACTCACATTCGCATTTATAATATAAGTTAAGATTAAAATAATAATATCAGCCCTGTGTTAAACTGTCCCACTATTGGGCACGGGCCTCTTCTCAGTGTGAGAAGGGAACCGTTAGTTAAGATTATTATATTTATATATAACAGGTTAGCAATACCAAGTTATCGACGTAACTGATGTTATTGATCAAAAAGAGGTCAATAACTTTATACATATGGACAGATTATGATCAAATACACCTAAAATCTTATCAGTAAATTCATTGGGGAGCACAGGCATACAAACAAACAGATATAGGCGTCAAAGCTATAGCACCCCTTGTTCTATCTCGTTAATAAATATATAATTAAAATCTACGATAAAGTGAAAAAGATAAGGCGTTGGATTTCATTAAATAATCTTTATTAAGCAACCTCAACAAAGTATCAAATAGAAATGTTTGTGCCATGATAGTATCAAGAAAGTCCGTACTCTTATTTGTTGATATAAGTAGTAGTCGCGAGCTTGGAGCTATTCAAGGAGGGTGGCTATTTCCCAGCGCGTCGGGAATTCGAATCAAACTCGTCTCATTAGCCAGTAAAGGAAAACTTGGATTAGTTGACCAACTTCCAGTAGTAGATTGCGCGGGTGCGTTCGGCATGCGGACAGCCTGTGTGCTGCAAGTTTCCTCCTTAAAATTATAATTAAGTAAACCTTCTCTAGATTAAGATTAGCTTTCCTTCTATCATCGTTGTAGGCGAGCGTTTTTATCTTCTTTATTCTTATAAACGTTGTTACAAATAGTGATAAAAGTGGTAGAAATAACGTCCGATAAAACCATGAAAAGAATATTTACTGCTGTTTTCTAGCGGGTTGGCCACCACCTTTAAGAGATATACGATTTCCGCGGGCAATGATTCGAAAACAGCAATTTAGATTAATATATTTACTTTTCTGTATCGAAAGGTAATCTTATCGATATGAGTTTTAACGACGTTACATTGACATTATGATGTGCCTTTTATATTTTGAGAATAAAAACATGTGTATTTTTTAATGTTTACGTTAAAGTAACTACTTAAGTAGTCTAAACGGTTTTGTAAAGACAAATGATCTTCGATTGAATTACACAGGTTTCAGATGATAAATGCAAAGAAACCTCAGTTACAAAGGTAATTTACATAAAGTTTGCAATAGCGCGTCTATTTAGGCTACTTAAGTAGATTGCGTAACCTATCTCTAAAATCAAAAGTAAGCAGAATAAATATACAAAAAGTTAGTTGGTTGTTTTGTTTACCCTTTCGGGACGTAGAAGGACTTAGTGTCACATTAACACGGGCGAGGCGCGCCCGCGCGATCTCTCTGCCGTGGCAGCGGCGTCGTGTCTCTCCCGGAGACATTCGTTATCTGTTCCAGCTTGCTTCTTGGATTTATTGACTTTTTTCCTGCCTTAATTTCTAGAGATTCGGTCGAATGGCCCACGCCGGCACCGGAACATTAACGTTACCCTAGGGAAATATCTTTTGTGTTGTGTAGTATTTTTAAAACGTCTTTAAGGCTTCTAAGCTTTGTCTTTGTGGTTCTCTTTAATCCAATTAAATGGTACTGGCGAATTAACTTTGTTTTTAAAATAAAAGTGTAATTCGATCATAAAGAGAATGGTTAATTTAAAAAATCTTTTCGTTTCTTGATTAAAATGTTAGCTACTAATAAAACCAAATACACTAAGGCTAAGTTTTAGAAACCTAAATGATTATTTTTATTATTATTAGTTTCTCTGTTCGTGGCCACTTCCCTTCAGCTTCGGTTGGTAAGTTTTTGAGGCTTACATGGGCACATGGATTTAATATTCATAGGCCCTTAACGTGTACATTATAACTTTTTGTTGAATACTCTTTATTTTTAATAAACTAATTTCGAATACAACCATCATAAATGTGTAGATATATTATTCAGTCAAATCATTACCATTAACACCGTGAGTAATTTTTTAAGCAAAACATTAATCACGGACATTACCTACTCAATTACAAAATAGCAACATCTGGGTTTTTTCATTACTCTATACGTAAAAGAAGGTCAGGGTCGCGCTTCGATAGATTAGCGGACCGAATAATCTTCACATTAGTATTATAATCTACACTAATATTAAAATGCGTATGTAAGACACTTAATTTGTTATAATTTACAGTTAAACCGACATTAATTAAAGCAGTAATTAATGATAGCTAAGAACTCTAAGGAAGGATACATGCAATATAATATACAATAAATGTGAGCTTCCAACTTTCAGCAGAAATATTGAGCCTACATGCTCAATATTTCTGCTGAAAGTTGGAAGCTTCGCATTAAAGCATTCGCCTTCATACTAATTGAACTGCTTGCAGCGCTACTTTTTATATTTTTATTTCTCTTGCAGCTAACTACCAAGTATCTATACGGTATTGCCGTCCATGAACTAAATACGAATCAAGATATATAACTTCTATCTTGTTACGGACAGGTAAGATTTTATTTTATACCTTAGGAAGATATAAAATTAAGTTTATGTAATCTAGTATAAAAACTATGGTAAAAGAATTATTCATGAAGGTTTAATGGTGTAATAACGTTCTAATCCTATAACATAAAGTGGGTTCCTGGGCATGGGCGGCGGGTCGAAAAATTTGTTTAAAAATTCAATACCGTCTATAAGAAACTCGTTGTGAGAACGCAACGGGCTGCGAACATTCCCATTTTCCTTTAATAACATGGGAGAAATTGCTCGATTAGTGCGAAAGGGGATACCTACCGGTGCTTTCGATTGCGATACGTAGACCGAGACGGAACTTTAGATGAATCGATAATTTAATACGGAGAGTGAATCATAAACTAAGTAAGGAGGCCAAATGTTTGGAGATACGGTAGTAGACATACAGATATAGACGCGAATATGTAGTAGTAAGCGATAATATCCTGTTAAAAAATAGCAATGAAGGCATGTCATGGTTATGTGGTACCGAATGTTACGTGTAGTATTTCTACACTAGTGCGGCTAATTGGATTGCAACAAAAGCAGTGCATTAGTATCTACTATCTTGTGGGCTACCATAAAAATAAAACTATTAATGTCACCGTATTTGCATATTTTTAATGCTATAACTTAATAAAGTAGGTGAGTATCATATTTATTAAATACTTTTAGTGACCATTGTAAAATTAAAATCCGTTACCTAATGATACCTAATATGAATACAGATCAATATAAAAGAAATCGCGATTCAATATCTATTAAAATATTCAATGAGAGCTAAGATACCTTCCTATAAATATATTCGAGAAAAGTTATACATTTGGCTAGACGATAAATTCTTCTACTGCATTCAGGAATATCTCAATAAGACTTCTTTTAGATAAAAAATAAGTTTGAAACTATTAGAGCTCTTTATATTAACACGATCTGCGACTTTAGTATAAAGTTAATGTATATGGAGAATACATTGAAATTAAACTACTGTATCCTGATTAAATAGCAGTTTATTTAACAAAACAACACCTAGTGATGCTCGTAATCATGGCTGCTAAAAAACAACCGGAAGGTCAAGGTACATACGTGTATATATAAATAGCTATAATAGTTTTAAAAAGTGTGTAAACACTTTAACGTGTTTAAATTTGTATAAAGTAACTAAAATAATAATTTCAACATACTAGCGGTCGCCGAGTGCTCGAAATTCGACCAAAGTTTGCCTGTAAAATATTGCTAATATATGTCATTATAAATTGATGTATGTAACCATTGTTACGCGCTTCGACTGCGTGTGTCAAATACATGGTTGTGTGCGTGTAGTGTTTTTTCATTAATTTAATGTATTTCTAATGCATATTTTATATCAATATTAGGATTCGCCCCTCCTTCTCCATATAAACTTTGCCAAATTTTATACTTGTCCGTCCGTGCAATTTTCGTAAAAAGGGGTACAAAGTTTTTGCTTCACGTGTTAATATATAGATTATGCTCCCTATAACGTAAGGCAATTCTATAACATATGTACATGTGTACAAATGAATATATATCTAGAGATTTCAAGGAGGTTGTGATAATAACAAAAAGAGTTACAATTATAAAAGCTATTTTTATGATTGTGTTCACTGTTTTATTGTAACAAAATGAGTAATATATTTCTTTCTGCGATTCAAAATGCTAGTAATGGCAAACAAACACCATCTATGTTACAAATATTCAATCAATTGATAATCTTAAGGTATCATAAATATTCGTCTAAAAACAAGTGAACTAAAAATGCCGAAAAGAACAAAGTATCTTTCGGAGTTTGAGCACAGTACGAGTATTGGAGATCTCTTTAAAAATTTAAGTCCATCAGTATGACACGACCTTTTAATGTTTTATACATAGAATCGTGAAAGGAATATGAAAGTATTTATTTTCAGTATTATTTATTGATTTCTGTATTCTATAGGTATTGTAAGCTCGTGATTATAATTAAGTGCTTTGATTTGTTAATATTGATTTAATTGAATACTTAACAGCAGTTTATACTTAACGTTTTAGACACCTAAGTAAAGGTAAGGGTTTTCAATAGTGACTATACTTTTTTATTTTGAGATTCTTATCATTTTAATCCTTGTCGGTTTAGGATATTTGTAATGTATTTTTTCCGTTGTTGAAGACATTGATTTGGTTTAAAAATGTACTTCAGTTTTAAGAGTAACAAATTAATTTTAGTGGTATAATAATAACAAATAATAAGAATGTATGCTTTACTGTGAATGTGATTATAAAACACACTATATACAATACACATGTGTGATATATAAAACGTGACATACAAAACGTGAATATAAAAATTATGATTAATTATAATTTTTATTCTTGTGAGTGTCTAACCATGAAAATCCAAAAATGAGACTGGTGCCCAAAAGAATGCAAAAATTATAGGACCGATGGAAACAAAGGTACCTATTAGTTTAGTTCTGGACCATATTTGGGATTTTAATGTATTATATTTAAATAATATTTAGCATCTGCTCATCTCTAGAACCATTTTTCAAAAGATTTTACTACTTCAGAGAAAGATAGAGAAGAAACGGCTGATGTTTTTTCAAAATTTCTTTGGATTCGAAGACGCCGCATACTAGAGCGAAATCCTATCTTAAGAAAAAAGTGGGGGAGTTTGCCGGATTAAAAGCATTCAATTTAAATATCCCAGACCTTTGTCCAGTGAGTTTCCGTAGGCAACCGGCCGTGAAATTTCATTTAATCGCCGGAGAGAAGTGCGTCTCGGCTAATGCAGATTGCGAGGCTCGCCCTCGGGGCCCGGTTAATTTATAGCCCAACAAATTTTTATTCTTTCTTGAACTGCTCAATCGTCCATTTTTTCCTTAAGTTAATCAACTGAACTCCTTGGATTAGTCGTTTTTACCAAAGCTGTTAAAGGGTGAAGTGGAATTGCTTTTTTAAACCGTTAAGTGTCGCTGTTATCCAAATTATTATAATCTCTAAATCTGGTGAAGTAACAGCGGCGATTATATTTTAAATAAAAGTGGATGGAAGCTAGTTGTTTTCTTTTTATTTTGTGAACGGGTGAAGCAATTACATAATGGTATTGCTTCGCAGGTGGTAAAATAGTATACACGTAAGTGGAAGGACAACAGTGCTAAACGCTTTCATTGAAGAGTTGAGCAAAATGTCTATTGCACCTAACAAACTGTCACCAGATTTCTGTCACTTAAGGAGTCAGTTATTTTGCCATCGGCAGTCAGTTCAATAAACGATATATATTCACTATCATCGAATAAGACATATATATACCATCTCGATAGTCCAGTGGTATCAATGTGAACTATAGTAGAACCGTAAGTTGGATTTCCTGTGCAAGAATAATCGGGTTTATAGTAATATGTCGGTTGGAAATGCCTACGGGATAAAGATCATCGCGCGTAGACTGGTTTTAAAAAAAATCTCCTATTTAGTTTGAAATTTACTATTGTTAATAATAACCTCTTCAGCTAAATAGAGTAGGCTCGGTAATAAGTCTGCACCCACTGCTAATGTAAATCTAACCCAATAGAAATCATGACATTAGTCAAGAGTAAAATGCCCTATCACTTTGTAAATACGTGGGATCTTAATATAGTTGGCGAAATGTGGGTGTAGAATACCTCTGCATAAGCCAATCCCCCTTCTGGGCAATAGGCATGATGCTCTCTTGTACTTAATCAACTTATCAATAATAAGCAATATTTCAGTTATAAGAAATTGGTTCTAATAATACTACCTACCTACCTACTACCTACGATATATATTAGAAAAACATGACAATAAAAAACAAGAGTCTGCAAATTCTCCCCGCGGACTTAGTGACCTTTTCTTGTTGACATCTTTATCGAACGATTTTCAAGATGTGAAGGCGTGGAAAAGTTAAATAAATCCAAAGAGAACATTAGATAAGGGAATGGCTTTTGTAATGTCTTCGGGACGCCGTAAATGCAACCGATGTGCCATATATATCTGTCGGGAACATATGTTTGAACTCAAACTTTGTTTCGTTTTGAATGCTGGTATCGTAAAACATTATTAATACCAGCGTATATGGTAACGTATGATATTTTATGGTAGGTTTTACATTATGACATTATACATTATATATAAGTATGGTGTAGTTATATTTTGAAGTCGTAAACTGTTGGTAATAATTAATATAGTGATAGTAATTTCCATTTGGCTGTTCAACCAAAATTTGTTCAGAATTTACTTTTTATCATTAGTGTACTTAATTCTAAATAAAAATTTGTATGTTCGCATGACAACATAAGTATTATGTTTGGTCAAATTCGGACATACCATCGAGAGTCACTTCATACAGTTAATTCACAATAACACATTCAGACGACAAATTTAGTATATCTGCTTTTTCCAGATTCATATTCTCATTATCGAATTCTTCTTCCAATTTTGTAATAAAATCTATAAAGCTTTTTTATAAAATGTTGAGTAGTTTTTTGGCGCAGTAAAACCATTAATAATAAAAAAATTAAATTACATTCTGTTACATGTTGTACAACGTATTAAAAAAGAGAACGGTTATTATCTTTGTTATGAGCATTAGTACGATTTAAGAGTAAAGCTGTTTATTAGGGAAATATTTAACTTAAATTAAAACTGTGGTTAAAATGTTTTCCAAGCGCCATGTGTTGTCAACAGCTAGATCTGTTATCTTTGTCCTTTGCATTGACAATAAAATGATGCTTTTCCAGGCTGAGTTAGGCGCAGTTAATATTCTGTGTCAATGCTAATTGCCTATGATATCTAAGTGTCAGGCTTATATATATAGTATTTTTACTTACGCGGTGCCTTATTCGTATCATTATATTTATTGTCGCAGGAATCTTCTTTTAGCTTAAAAATATGGTACACAAGCAAATGAGTCGAAATGATATCACCACTTCTTAAAATCAGCATTCTCATTGTCGTGAGGCTTTATATAGGCGAATGTATAAACTTCCTAATGTCCTTCTGAACAAAAAAGGTAAAGTATCACAAGAATATTGCTTAAACGTGTGTCATTTACCAAGAACGTATGGTACATATTATCAGGTACATTAAAAGAACAAGAAAATTACTCTTCATTTGACTGTTTACATATATGCATCTTATTATTCATCATCCATAATTGATGATAAAATTTGCCATTTTTTAAAATCGCGCTGATACTTCCATCTATTTGTTATTTTTGGGTAGTGACTCTGAGATATTTCGCTTATTTTCAAGTAAATAAACACTACTGTTCTTATTTACGCATGTATGGATTGGCTAGGATTGATTTAATAAAGGACGCTAAAGATAATTGTGTTTGCTGTTGTTTGATTAGCAATGTTTTTAAAACATTAGAACAGCGTATACTAAGACATATTAGCCTTGTAAACACACGACAACTGGCGCATGCATCATAAATAATTATAATAGAACTAATAGAACTTCAAAGCATTTGTCAACAAGCTAGAAACCTTTGGGTCGAACCGAAAGAATTACTGATGAGACTCGTAAACGTTGCTACGAACGTGCGTAGCACATATTCGTAGAGTTGCTACGTGAACTGGGCCCGCCGCGGTAGTACTAAGGGCGTAACTGTCATGGGAAATGATCGCTGAGTGTTCTTTGCAAGCCATTTTATTTTTATATATTATAATACATTTTCAATATCGGAAACGGAATTAAATATGTCATAAATAAATCATACGAGAATATATTCAATAAACCGCTCACCTCACCGCGCCATTTTTTAACAATTTCCCCTTCGAAGATTATTATAACGAAATGTTTTAAATGGCGTGTTCATCGCGCGTGACGTCATCGGATGACTGCAATGGACTCTAGAGTACAATGATGGAGCTATAAAACAATAGCGCCGGACATGCATCGCAGATAAATCAGACCATTTGTATCTACACGCGTGACAAGAGGCGAGCCTCGGCGATTCGATGTTTTCATTGTGTTCATGTGAACTAGTATTTTATTGTGGACGTGCACTTTTGTGTCTATGTTATACATACATGTATGTCCGCTTAGGAGGATTGTGATTTTTGATAGCTAGCTCCATTGTATGTAGATTAAAACTTCCCTATGACCGATAGAATATTTAAGTAAGCTTTATTTATGATTCAGTGATGCATCCAGCCTATAGTAGATTCAAGCCTGGTTGCCATAGAAGTGGGCAGAAACTATGGTTTTACACATGTTACGACTCTGGTATATCTCAGTGATTCATTCGTCCCCATATTATGCTTTACTAGCTATCCACCGCGGTTTCACCTGTGTTTGTGATCACTGCTCTGTGCCCGTAGATCGTAGCGTGGTTTTATAGTACTTACGTACTGGATAAAATAGCTTCCTAATGAAAATGAAAAATATTATAATCGTTCCATTAGTTTGGGTTTATTGGTAACAAAAATACAAATCTTTCCTCTTTAAAATATTAGCATAGATGAACGCTCATCAGCTTAGGCTATTCTTTACGTGGCTTTTGTCCTGAATCTTGGTATTCTTATTTTAACGGAATCATTAAAAACCAACCATATAATTTCATTTATTTAGTAATTCCATGAAAATGAGGATGGAGGAGGTGGAATATTTATAAATTTTTTGACTGTCGAGTACTTTTTATTGTGCGATCGCTACGAAATATCGATTTCTGTACTATTGTAAGATCTCCTCAAGTTGTTGGTCGCGTATTGCTTGAACTTGCGATTGGCAACGCGCGAGTAATTCGGTCACCTATAGTTACCGCATATCATAATCGAATAATTTACTTGGTTGTATTACTATTTAGTAAAGCTAATAACTTTTCGAGTCCATTTGTACCCAGTTGTATCGGCACCAGCTTACTACTAGTCGTAAATAATTACATATCTGCACTTAAGATTGTCTTTGGCGCACATATACACCTACGGACACATACATCATACGGGTATTTACGTCACACTGCCAAGTATAGTAGGTACATAGTAAGTACCTACTATACAATAATTTACTTACAATTATCAATTGAATGAGCCTGAAAAAGCCGTTGTTAGTTCTATATAAGTATAGACTTATATGAGTATGTCTTAATTTCAATTTTATACAGTATATTAGAGTGTTGTTAGTCTATTATGTATTAGCAATTTAGCACCAATAAGCTACCTGAAAGCGCGTTACCTGGATAGATAAAAAAGATCAAAACATAAAAATATTTATGATAGTATAAGGATACGGAATAATACGGATTCTTAAAGAAAATAAAATTTATGGATATTGAAGCTTACTTACGTCATTAAGATTTAAGTAAAACTTAGAAATTTACAATAATAAATATTATTCTAAGCAATCATATTACAAATAGTTATAAAACGTAATACTTATCACCTCTTTAATAAGTAAAAACTAATATTAATAGTTTACAAACTACTCTTTTAATCAGTATATTTATATAAATAGAATTTATCTAGTTATGTATGCAATAGGTACTTCTTACGTGGCAGTCATAGAAAATTTCACCTAAGTTTTCTTTAAACACAGAGTTGCTCCATAAATATGTATGCACACACAACAACGCATTTATAAATTACATACCATATACCAAAGCACCATGAGGGACCAATCAGCTCACTAAGAACTCAAGATCGTATCGAGATTTCTCAAACCACAATGACATGTCCAGTCGGTATACGGAAAAATCTTTGGACAAAAGATTTTATCGCAAAGGCTGTGTGAACAACTTATTACAATGTTCACTGCCACTGTTCTTTGGTTCTATTTGATAAAATCTCGGATACTGTAAAGAAAAAATATCGCCGTCTGAATTGTAGCCTTGGGGCACTTTTTAATTTATAGCTTGTAAAACTAGATAGAACCGTTGTACTGAAAGGCATTAAAAGGTATAAAATAATAAGTAGGCACCAATACATAAACATTTTAGTTTCAGTTTTAAAATTAAATACTTTGATGAATTCTTTAGCGTATGTGTGTTTATTAATCTTTACCTGAACTTCCAATTAAACATTACAATTTTTAAGATTGTTTTGTTTGTTTCTTAAGAATACAATGTAAACACAAAACCCACGATATCGTTTGCTATACATATGTTTAATACAGCGATTTCTTTTTGGGTAGACTTCAAAAGAGAAAAGGATTTCGTAAAATTCCATTGGGATCGGGGTAAAGAGGCCGTCTATAAAGTTTAAAACAGATTATCACGCACATGAAACCACCGCCTTTGGCTCTTCTAAAAACATGAACCATGATTGCATTTAAACTTGCCGTGTTTTTTTAAGACTAGTTAATTAGCTTGTGTTACTTATTGTTTAAATTTGTAATGAACCTGCAGTTAGTAAAAATCTATATTTTGTACATATAGAATCGTATCAGGCGTTTTTTAGGGAAATCCATTGTAATAAAATCGTTGTAAACAATATTACCTAACGAATTTTTTGTTGTTGATGTTGTTGATGTAAGGTGGGCAAGCCGATGGTGCGTTTGTCTTTTCGTAATTATAAGTATTTAGTAGTTAGATTAACATAAACCGACTCCAAAAACACCAAAAGTAAAAACATAGGTATTTATTATTTGTAAAAGTCTAAAAACGAACTAATAACATAGCTTTAATTTATAAGAGTTACAAATTCTGATAAATTAAGTGTGTTTTACGAATGTTGTGTTTTAAATATGTGGAATCAAGTGTCGAAAAGAGCATGCGATGTCATAATTAAATCCTCTTTGGGTTCGAGACAAGTTGAAACTACTTATTTCCAGTCCAGGTCCAGTATTAATGATACTTATTTTTATAACACAGTTTATAATATCAGTCCTTTTTATAAACTATTCCAGTTTTGAGGACGGATATTTTTATGGTCTTGTAGGGTTAGGTCATAGTCTACTAGAACGTATCATCGAGAACATTACAGTGAACTCCATGCAGGTTTTCTTTTCTACTGTTAGAGAGTTATGATTAAATTATTTAACATATAATTCAGCTAAAGGTAAATAATTAAGCCTGGTAATGACCGCATGAATACAATTGTGCGACAGGTTGCGAGGCAAGATGCCCACAGAAAGTATCTTTTGATTAGTTGGTACTTTCTCTCACACATCAACGATCTTTGATAGTCATCAGCATACTGAGTGAATCACTTATTCATACACACGTACACACAGTCTTGCATTTAACGCTTCATTTTAACAGTTCAATATACATTATTAGAAACCTTTTCTTCATGACACGAGGAAAACTATAACAAATATTCGATCTGCTGGGCATACAAGCCGAGATACGTGGGGCTTTTACAAAACTCGCTCTGGGGCTCTCACAAAACCGTCTCATTGACTGCAGTTAGTAGATAAAACGAGGAGCCACTGGATATCCAAGCGAACCTGTGCGCCGAAGTCATCATCATACTTTTCGTACTATATTTTCGACCGTGCCCGAGGGAGCTGTTATACCTTAGATTAATGGCACGTTGTGACGGTAAAGTACAGCATTTTGTGTCCAGTAACAATGTTGGAACACGCCAGCTATTTATTTGGGACTTCCATCACAAGTCAGGGTATTGCATATTAGGAATATGGTGTATTGCATATTTGTACTTAGGCAACAAACAAAAATTGGAAATGAAAATTATTTCTGTTTTGATCTACTAGAATAGCTTCCTAATCTCTTTGTCAACCTGCCTCTTAGGCTAAAGACCTACATGGTACATGAAGTTTACATTTGAGACACTTTTATAAATAGAGGTATTGTATGGCTATTCTCTTTATAGCATTGTTAATATAGGTACCACACTTCATAAATAAAAATATATTTATTCAATTAAATAGCAGCAAGAATCGTATACTCCAACGTAGGTTTTATTTTTAGTTCTCACGAAAATATCTATGGCCTTATATGTGCAAATATATTGCCTTACTTAGACTAGAAATAAAATTTTATAAAGATAGACAGAGCTGCTATGGGATAGGATGATGTTATTAAGTGAAATAAAATATCCAGATTGGAGTCGTTGAGTCCAATATCATAGTATGAACTATGACTGGCGCTAAATTACCCAACCAATATCGGTGCTTCATACCAATCCAGTTCAATTTATTTGCCAAATGGTGTGTAGTTGAACGGCGCGTCAATGGCCATATTTTAAAGCTTTATTGAAATACCTGCTCTCTAGTTGAGATTCGTTCATCTTTATCCGAAATCTGAGAGGCTGAGGTAGCCGACTAGGTTTATGTGTCTCAGTTATCGCATATTATGTTCATACGGCCATCTTAAACTACCTATTTTGTGGTAGTATCATAGACAATCAAATGAGTATTTAGATTATTATACAGTGACGGTATAATTTGTTTAGATGGACTCGTAGTGGTATGTGGAGTAGGGCGTAGGAACTTTTTTTATTTTCACTTGCTGCGATTTTGGCATATTTCTGTCTCTTGCTTTATACACTTCGATCGAGCATATGGCTCATCATCATATCATGCTCGAATGTCACCGATCTGATGAGAAAATGTTAGACCTAGCCATGCCTGATTAACTTTCGTTAAAATAAAAAAAATGCTAGCAATCTTATGCGGATCACGTTTTGATAGGTAGTTAGGTTCCAAGTATCCCCGCAAACGGTACTCAAGTTAAAATCAATAGTATTTTTTTATAAATATAATTATATACATAAATTTACAGAGCTGTAAAAACTCAAGTAAATCATAAAAAAATAATTAAGCAAATATTTTTATTTTATATAAGTTGCTATATTTCTTAGTTATTATTGATGTTTTATTATTATATAAAGTATATGGTTAAAAAGTCAAAGTTTAGACGATTATATTTTAATATAAAATAAATAAAGTACAGATTAAAATAACTAAAGTAACCACAAACAGCTCAAAGGCAAAAACTCACTATCTAGGGATTACAAAGCTATGCGTCAATAAATGTTTAGCTTTATACATATTAAAGCAATATTCAAAGCATTCCAATCATTCAATTTGTTTATACGGTTAAGGTGGCAAGCAAGCACATGTCCGCCAACAGTAGAGAAAAGGAAATAAAGATAGAATGAAAGGAAAATTATATTACGCGTAGTGGATATGTACTATAACTCGACATTTGACCTGTGTTGAATATAGCATATAGCTACGTTATGCTATGCTGTGCACGCTGCCTGTATATTATTAATTGCGAAGGGTTATTCGACCCCACACTCACATATCGCTAGCTCACGTAATAGAAAACGGATCTATTTTCGTTTACCACTCCTATTCCTGGACTCCGCGTTGATACTATAATTTTCTATAAACCCTCCCCTTGCACATTTTGTATGTGGTTTTGTGTAGTATAAGTATATATTATATGTATATACGTATAGTTATATTCTATTTGTTCTTTGTGACTATTGTTTGAGTGATTGTAAAGTCCTCCGCGACACAGGAATTATTCCTTTTAGGTTTTGTCTTAAAATAAGAAATTATCATTGGTAACATGTAAAAATCTCTTAAATATACATTTTGATCACTGTACCCTTACTTACCTATATTATAAATGCGAAAGTGAGTTTGTTTGATTATTTGCTTGTTTGTTACGCTTTCACGCCTTAACTACTAGACCGATTATCACGAAATTTCGCATATGCATACGTTGTCTGTTCATCCTAAAAAAGTAATATTACTAACCTAACCTACATTTACACGAGCTAAGACGCAGGCAATATCTAGTAGTTTAATATTTTCTTCAGCAAGAAATACTGAACGGCCATTTTCAACGTACTCCAGTTCGGTATAATTGCATACAACATCATCTATGTGTCTGAATGAAAGCCTCGCTCGTCCGCTTTTCGGCATTTGCAACGAGAAACTAGGTTTAGTTTCTAGTATATATATTTTTAAAATAATTAACTTAATTTTATTCGTTAACAATATTTAAGGGTTTTTAGTTAGGTAAGCTTATTACGAAGCGTGTGGTTATATCCCAAAAATTGTACTAAGCTCTTGACTCTACCAAAAAGGAAAAGTTTTTGAAAATACTTGAATATTTGTAACTCAATTACACGTAAACTGTCCTTGTGTTGTAAGATATTTACTATCTTACATAGGATCATTTCTATGCCAATAATACGTTAATATAATTTAAGCTAAATATTCTGCATTCATTTGAATATATTCGACATTGATTGTGTATTGTTTTATCCAACTTATTATATAAACCAGTTTTTTTTAAATCGTTAAGTGAAAATGGTTTTCACGTAAGCGAAACAGTAGTCAAATTTATATATTGTCAATGTTTTTGTTTTTTCCTACTGAAAGAGAAAACTAAAAGAGTAAAAAGCTCACGTCTGATATTAGCTTAACTTTCTATTCCGAGCACTAGTACACATGATCTAAAACCGAAGTTCTTTACGCCGGCAAAGTTTTGAATAGCGAGATGAGACATAAACATGGAGGGTAGATTTGCACATCAGATACTGTACGTAGCCGTAGATATTTTGCATGCATCTCATCCGCTGCTAGTTCCAGATTATGTTTTCTGGCTTGCCGCTAACAACCTGTTTCAGAATATTTCGTGTCGAGCTCAGTGCAAGCTTCATAAAAACTTTTGATGCTTCGCTTATTTTAGTTGATACATGGTTGTAAAATATTATATACATATGTACTGAATTACAAGTAGTTTAAGTGTACTAAAAATACTTCCGTAAGTTATCGTAGCTGGTCGAAACTAGATATGTTTTAGAGTTCGAAAAATCTCTTATACAACAGCTTTGTCCGTCCGTCCGTCTGTCTGTTATACAACTTTCAACTCAAGAACCGTAAGAGCTAAAGAGTCGCGGTTAACGCCATTCGACTCAGTATAGTCGATGTACCCCCGAAATGACTATGACCTCTGACCTCAAGGACCATTTTTTCGAACTCCAAGATTTACGGCAATTCATGGCCGTTTCTCACTTGTTTAGGTAATAAATACCCAGGATATCCGTGAAGGGGTAGGCAGCCGTACACTTACATTTTGCCAGCTATCTACTTCGGTGGCGCAGCGGTAATGAATGTGACTTCTTTGCATGAGGTTCGGGTTCAATTCTCATACCAGGCAAACTGTTAGAGGGTTTTTTGTTAAGATTTTCTTAGTTGCAATACGGAGTCGGTAGCTGTGCCCGGTATACGGCAATAGTCTCGCCCACTATAACGTGAAATGTCAGTGTAACTCACCTCTGCGTATGTATTTATTTTGCCAGATATGTTCTCAGTCTTATGTAATGGTAGTGAGCCTCTTGCCGTCTACGGGACACTTTACGACATTCCTCACTGACTCTAAGAACGTCCTAACAGAAAACCTAACCTTGACCCGGCAATCAAACCCGTCACGGTCCTACGCAAACAATTGCAATACAATGCCACGAGGTTAATGAGGTAGACATACTATAAGACATTACATTTACATAATCTACTAAAAGAATTCTTACAGTCTTTTCACGGATGCTTTAGTACGATAGTAAGAAATTTGTTGCGATCATACAACACAGAAATATACTATTTGAATTATTGTAAAGGCGTGAGATGCCTTCATTAAAAATTTAATAGTATCCGAATGTCAGATACGGAACTGATAAAATTTATACGCGTATTATTTTCCTATCTATATACAAACCCGAAATTTCATATCTTTGACAATTTTGGTCAAAACTACTATAAATTAAAACTATATCGTGACATATATGTTTACTAATTCATTATTACCCAAATTATTAAAATATTTTAAATATAACTGCCTAGGGAGACACATCTCGAATTGAATCATCTTTCTATTCAAAATACGTTTGATATTTCTAAATATATTATTCTGTATTGAATAACTTAGAGCGTACACGGTAAAGGTACGTCATTCTATTGACAAATAAACTCTTTATATTTCAAGCTCAATTCTCGTCATAGATAACAAACATTTAAATGGCATCTCTCATCCCTGGATATATAACCCAATATGTGCAGATATAGAAGTAGCCAATGAAATATGAACTCCGGATGTCAATGAAGGGTACCTTTCCAGTACGCATTTATTGAAGTGGCATCAAGATGGAGGGGTCTAGTTAAATTGGTGGGTTTACGATGGACCGGTAGCAATTCGTCTCGTCAGTCTAGGTACAGCTTATCGAGCAGTCCACACTCGGGGCCAGCACATGCTAACTGAAACTGATTTATGACATCGATGACAGTTTATTCACCAGCGGTGCATATTGTTTATTAATTGCTACACGGCTTGTGTGATGAGTCACGTTGCTATGGGCACAAGTACATGTGATACCGTTTAATGGCACCCGTAGTAACGTAATAAACATAGGACTACATAGCTAGTTTTCAGTGTAATTATGTATTTATATAATAAAACTATGTTCTCTTGTTCAGTGTCTAGAAATTAAACAAAAAGAAAAAATGAATGGAATTGAAATGTTACATTATTGCACGGATAACGTAGGTTAGTAGGATAGGTTTATAATGGAAGCTACGGCCGCTGAGCAGAGTGTTGTGTGTTCGATCCTTACACGGGACATAAAATTGTGTGACTCACAAATAGTTGTTTCGGGTCTGGGTATCTTTTGAGCAAAACAATATGTCTTCCTCAAATCAAAATAAATAAAAACGACTTGTTGAATACCGATTATACTATACAAGATATTATAATAACTTGTAAGATTACTTAGCAAGCTAGTACAAAACTAAATACAAACTTTGTTACCCATACTAAATTGGTCCAAAACAGCTTTTGTTAACTTAAAATTAAAAACACTGACAGATCATTCGATTTGTCGGATAGGTTTATATCTGATTCCAAAATATTTTATTGCTTTCTACAAGCAGTAAAATATTAAAAAAAAATATGTATTTAATTGCTAATTAACCTAGTAAAGTACGCCAACGTAAAAAGTAGGTAAACAAAGACGCAAGATACTTTAAAATAATAACTTAAGCGTTGTATGTACGAGTACTCACATTCGCTTAAAGGAAAACGTGAGATGTTTCGAAGCAATAACGTGAAAATTAAGAAAAGGGGTGACGAGTATCAGCTCCATCGACAAGATTGTTATGGCAGTGGGGGAGTATTGTGTGTGACACGATTGGAAAAGTAGCGAAATAGAAACGCAATAAAATCACTTGTTACCCGTAAACCCATACAAGTCAATAACATAATGTTGTATTACATTTAAAAACGTATGAAGCCGATATACTTGTAATAAAATAAACCGGTACACTTATTGAAAATGTAATAAGTTGCTGAAGTGTATCCTCAAAAATATATAGAGGGCGAAATATAACTGGATAAAGTAGGCAGTAGCGTTTGCGAATACGCTAAAGGCCTAATGAGGCTGTCATTAAGCCTGTGGCGTATTCGCAAGCACGATTGCTGATCAGAAAGCCTGGTCTTCGTTTTCTCAGTCAAAGGACTTCAAATGTTCTCTCTTTAATGTTCTATATTGCTGTTCATATGCCAATCGAGGCCGTTATCCTATAGGAAATATCAATCGCAATACGTGCAACGCGTGCTATTGAAGAAATTTTGTTGTTACTATTTATTGTTTTAATAAACAATTGCCACATACAGGGATTAATACAGATACCACATACTGACGCTTGTATAACTCTTAAGGGGTAGACAGTGATGTACGAGTATCCTAACTAATATTATAAACTACCGCCCTGGTTTCGCACGGGTAGTACAAAACCTTAACAAATTTTACACCTAATCCATCCTCGTAAATCACTGTCTTTTGGTGCACACTGCATGAAAATCCGTTCAGTAGTTTTTGAGTTTATCGGGAACAGACAGACGCAGCGGGGTACGTTGTTTTATAATAGGTGGGTACGGAGTACTGCGGATGTGAGTTTGTTTGTTACGCTTTCACGCCGTAACTACTCGACTGATCATCATGACATATCGCATACACATTGTCAGGGGAACAAAAAAGACATAGGCTACCTTTCATCCAGAAAAAAGTACCGTTACTAACTAAACCTAACTTTCATTTATGCGAGCGAAGCCGCGGACAAAATCTTTTAATCTATACTAATGTTATAAAGTATATACTAATGATTTTTTGTTTGTTTGAACGGAATTAATTAAAAACTACACAACCGATTTAAAAAGTTCTTTCACTATTAGAAAGTTCTATTATCACAGAGTACAATAAGCTATATTTTATTTTGAAAAATTACTGTTACTAACATAATCTTAGCTAACCTACTTTTACGCGGGCGTAGCCGCGGGCAAGATCTAGAAATCTATATATACCTAATCACATGAACATGACACTTCATTTCCTTTTTAAGAGTTCGTAACAACTCTTATACAACAGCTTTGTCCGTCCGTCCGTCTGTTATACAACTTTCAACTCAAGAACTGTAAGAGCTAGAGACTCGCGGTCAACGCCATTCGAATCAGCATAGTCGATATACGTCCGAAATGACTATGACCTTTGACGTCTGACCTCTGGTCACGTGATACCATTTTTTCGAACTCTAAGATTTACGGCAATTTATAGCCGTTTCTCACTTGTTAACCAGATTGCGGGCATGGAGAAGTTCAAGATGTGGCTAAGTTTAAGTTTAAAGAGAAGAACCCGTTTAAGCTAAACTTTATACTATTTTAATATTTTTACACACTTAATGAACTATGATTGTTTTTCGGCCATTGATGATCATTAGTAAATATTTATTACTAGATTTTGCCTCGCTTGCGTAAATGTAGGTTAGTAACAATACTTTTTTCTGGATGAAAGGTTTCCTATGTTCTTTTTTGTTCCCTGACGATGTGTATGCGAATTAATTTTCATGATGATCGGCCGAGTAGGCGAGCGTAGTGAAGGCGTGAATGCGTAACAAACAAACATTCATAATATTAGTTAGAATTAGGACACATATGGTATTACTAGTCAATTGCCTAGCACTTTGACGACCTCGATGGCGTAGTGGTTAGTGTAACCGACTGCGACGACTGAGGTCGCGGGTTCGATCCCCGCACAAGTCAAACATTTGTGTGCATGAATATGGATGTTTGTCTTGGTCTGGGTGTTTCTATGTATAATATGTATGTATTTACAAAAAAAAAGTATTTAAGTATGTTTATCCATTGTCTAGTACCCATAGTACAAGCTCTGCTTAGTTTGGGCTAGATGGTGTTGTGTGTATGTGGTAAAATATTATTATTAATATTATATTATTACTTTTCTAGACTCTGCTGCTGAGAGAGAGAATTTCCAAACTAACCTAACCCAAATACTGCCTATGTGCCTACCTATGCGTATTGGATACACATGTTAACATTTGCCGTACTGACCGTGGTTAGGTGATTGCTTATTCATATACCCGTACTAACTATGTCAGCCGTGCATAGTTAATGCATATGTGATAAATAAATACGGAAAATAATGTTAACTGGTCTCTATTATTGGCTAGTTAAGGTTTAGATCAGAACTTTGACTGCATAGATGGCGTAGTGGTTTAAGTGGTCGTTTCGCCACTGCCACTGCGCGCAGTGTTGTGGGTTTATTTAAACATAACAAATTTAATAAATTAATGTCGGCCTCGATGTCACGCCTGAGGTGGCAGGTTCGATTCCCGCACAAGTCAAACATTTGTGTGCAGTTTCTGTGTATAATATGTACGTATTTACAAAAAAAAAGTATTTATGTATATTTGTCCATTGTCTAGTACCCATAGTACAAGCTCTCTTTAGTTTGGGCTAGATGGTGTTGTGTGTATGTGATAGAATATTATTATTATTATATATTAATGTTATCAAATTCATTTCAAATTAAATGTTAAATCTGCGTATTTTTCCTAGCCTTATTATTTATTACTGCCACTGCGCGCAGTGTTGTGGGTTTGATTCCCTCACGGGTCAAAAAATTGTATGATCTACAAATGATTGTTTCGATCCTGCGACTTCTTGTCTGTTGTTCTGATGTTTGCAAAGACCTCTGCGGGTCTGCGACGCAGGCAATAAAAATTCTAGTGCAGGCGTTGTCTTATAAAAATAATAATCAAATCTTATAATTTATTGTTAACTTAGTGTACTTATATAAAGTGATGTTACAATGATATGAGTAGTGCTTACAACTTGGTGCCTTTTTCAAGCATTACAGTATTACGAATGTATGTATATCTACTTTGTTAGTAGAGTATACATTTTATTCCAGAAAATATCTAAAATGTCATGATGTAATTTATTACGTGTACTTCAAAATTGTATATCTACATACGATCGATCGTAGCCAATTGTGCAGTGACGTCATTCGGTACACGGATGACAATCAATGGCAAATTAAATTTCGATGTGCATGGCTGTAAACATTGTTTCCACTGCCTAAATAGAATGCGTATATCAAAAGCAAACAGGTCAGTATACATTGTAATACAGACCTGTATGCTTTTTTTTAGAAATCAGATTAATATTTCGTTAATATGAAATAAAAATTTGCGTAGTACTTATTACTTCAATTGATAATAATAAGCTTCACAAAATTAACAGACTGATTTTAAATTTGGAATTCAAGTTGCTGTTTGAGCTTTAAGCATTGATTTCAGAATTTACGGACACTGTCTCGTTAATAAAGTTTTTGATGTGAGTATATATAATTATGGCGGCAGCATAAGTATGTAAAATGACTGATTTAATTACGCAAGGATTAAATGATTATTTTTTGATTTAATGAATTATGTTTTTTCTTTTGTAACTATGACGCTGCCGTATGTCATAATATCAGCTTATCGGCTGATTGCAATAGTGTGAGTGTGTATCCTAACTAATATTATTAATGGGAAAGTAAGTTTGTTACGCTTTCACGCCTTAACTACTCGACCGATTATTATCATAAAATTTCGCATACACATCGTCAGGGGTTCAGAAAAGGACATAAGGTACCTATCATGTAGAAAAAAGTACTGTTACTATCCTAACCTACATTAATATAATATAATAATAATCTTTATTAATCCAAAAATAGGTACAGTTTGTCTATCTTATAGTAACATATAATGGACAAAGCTAGCACATTTACTAGTGCTATTATAAGTATTTATATTTACAAGTGGTCAGGCTGACAATTTCTAGTTTGAAATGTGCTGTCTGTGAATTCCTCGTCGTCTATTCCTATAATTTAAAATAAATAAACTTTATTTAAATATAACGAATTTAATAAATTAATATCGGCCTCGATAGCGTAGTGGTTAGTGTGACCGACTGTCACGCCTGAGGTCGCAGGTTCGATTCCCGCACAAGTCAAACATTTGTGTGCAGTTTCTGTATATAATATACAGTATATAATATAATATACTATAATATACATATATATTCTGTATATAATATAATATACATATATATTTCTTTTTACAAAAAAGAAATATATATGTGTATTTGTCCACTGTCTACTACCCATAGTACAAGCTCTCTTTAGTTTGGGCTAGATGGTGTTGTGTGTATATGATAGAATATTATTATTATTATATATTAATGTTTTCAAATTCATTTCAAATTAAATGTTAAATCTGCGTATTTTTCCTTGCCTTATTATTTCCTTTATTCTTTCCAGTTTCCTAGAAAAGAGAAGTTGATATACATACATTTTATAAAAGTCGAGCGAGTTGGTATTAAGTTATGAAATATCTTTATCACAACTTGCTTTCATACACAGGGTCGCTAGCATTAAAACATAGCCCATGTTACTCAGCGATGATACAAACAAACATAGTCAAATAATGGTATAAACATAAACACGTCTATATCCGAAACCGTAGTCGAAAATATTATACCCACATTTCGCCAAGTATGATTTTGGTGTCACGTCTGGGGCGAGTCTATTACCGCCTACCAGGCATCGTTTTCTCCGTGTAGCCACTGAGATTTCTTGACAGAAAATCCTAATAATACTTTGCCTGAGCTGGGAATCTGACCTGAGGCCTCATGAACAACAGTCGCAATTACTACCGCTGCACTACCGAGGCAGACTAAGGGCCTGTTCCACAACCTCCAAATAACATTTATCTATAAGATAAAAGTATTGCTATCTCTCTTCTTTAACCCAAAGATAAAAAGGTAAAAGAGTGAGACAGCATGCGATTTATATTCCGGATAACTTTTACTTGAAAGTTATGAAACTGGCGATAAGGGTGGTGTAGCATGCTGTTATGAAAACAAAACAACAGTTTTTCGTTTTGGTTGATAAAAGAAACTCTTACACTAAGAATAAGTCCTGAATCGTAGGGGACAAACAATGGATACAAAGAACACCCAGACGCCAAACACTTATTCGTGGATCACATAATTCCTTGCCTCGTGTGGTGTTCGAACCAACAACACTCAGCACGGCGGCAGTGTCAACTCCTTAAGTCAATCAGCCATCCGCGCATACAATTTTCTTACAAATAAACTAAGTTTACCGCACACATTATATATTAGATATTACAAAGTGGAGGTACGTTTATTAAACATCTCTAGTCTCGAAAAGCAAACAATATTCGAACACTTAACTAAAGTGTTGCCCTAACTTACTAACAATGTAATCATAGTTTAATACGCATGTGTAGTTAATCCTATCTACTAATTCACGTAATTATTATGTTTGTGCGTAGCTGTATCGATTCGGAAGGTGCAGATACAATGTGATGACCACAAATTGCAATATACGCCGCAATTTGAGGTCAATGGCTTACCTCTCTTAAAACATTGTTATTTTATGTGCGAGAACGAGACAGCGCGTTAAACGTTTTAAGACATTCGCGAATTATAGGTACAATTATATCCTAACTATAGTGTGTTTCAAATATGAAGTCCCATTTGACAGATGATCGTTGAACAGCGATAGTGAAGAGACCATTTCAATTGGCACATAACGAATTCGATTACCAATTAACTTTCCAAATAAACTGTAATCGTAGGTTTAGAATCGAAACAAAAATGATGGAAACAGAAAATAATAATAATAATAATAATATTCTACCATATACACACAACACCGTCTAGCCCAAACTAAGCAGAGCTTGTACTATGGGTACTAGACAATGGATAAACATACATATATACTTTTTTTTTTTGTAAATACATACATATTATACATAGAAACACCCAGACCAAGACAAACATCCATGTTCATGCACACAAATGTTTGACTTGTGCGGGAATCGAACCCGCGACCTCAGGCGTGGCAGTTGGTTACACTAACCACTACGCCATCGAGGCCGACGAAACAAAAAAGGAGTCCATCTAAGTTTGACATATCGAAAGAATACAAAAGTTTCAGGTATATCCTGTTTAATTGTAAAAAAAAACTAGATTTATCCATGATTAATTCCTAGTTTCACTCCATGCACAACAACAACAGATTTTGATTTTCAAGACGACTACTCTTTAAAAACCTTGGGATATTTAAACCATACGTCCAATATCGCATCTTCTTATCCATTTTTTGATAAATAAAATATATTAAGGGTTTGCAGAATAGGATTTAAGGTACGTTGCAACGTAATAATAATTAATACTAAATACAAATTTACAAAAGTATTTCTCGGACAATTGTTTTTATCTCAAATAGGTCGATTTAATCCGATTCTTATTGTCGCGATACTATGACTGAAAGTAAAAAAATGACTCTAGTGTGTAACCATGGTGTTGTAAGTAAAATGTTATTTTATTATGATGTTTAAATTATTTAAGACTTATATCAATAGAAATTATTAGTTGATTATGCTTGTGAAACAATGACATCATGTTTTGTATAGATTATAATTATTTTTAAATAGTCTTTAGTACCATAAGTAATCATTGTTTATTTTAGCAATTTATATGAAATGTGCAGAGTTACGTGCTATAAAGTGTCAAAAGGGACTTCGTATTTGAAACAGACTATAATATTATAAATGCGAATGTGAGTTTGTCAGTTTGTTACGCTTTATCTACTCGACCGATCTTCGTGAAATTTCGCATAGGCACGTTGTTAGAGGTACAGAAAAGCACATAGGGTACTTTTCACTCAGAAAAAGTGCTGTTCCCAAAGGAATTAACATTGACATAACCTACATTTACGAGAGCAAGTCGCGGTCAACATGTAATAATAAAATAAATATACAATAAATATTTATTTATTTTCCGACTCTCAAAAGAGTCCAGGCAAGCAGCAGTAAAAAACCAGCACATAAATAAGTCTGCTATAGTCGCATATAGCATTTGCTGGAGTCTGGACTTAAGCATTGAATGGAACTAAATATTATCACTATATGTACTTTTAAATACTTACCAAAGTAATCAGGACCCGTTGTCTAATACCTATTGTATTATGACTATTATGAGAAAGCACATTACACTCCGTACTGTGCTGTCTCATAATACAATAAGTATATTCTTTATAGCTTTGTTTAGTTCTTACGCATGGTATAACAAAGCTTCAACTGATGGTGGTTAGGGTTCAGACCCTAAGCGAAGGTAGTACAATGGCCATCGGTTCTATGGTTGGGAAGTCGAGGTTTCCATTCATTGCATTCTAAACAGAACCCACACCAAACAATTTAAAATGATAATTGAAAAATCTTTGGATTAACAAGGATACCTAGTAATGTGCAAATTACTGGTATATAAATAATAGTATAGTATGTGCAACTAAAATACAGGCATGTTAAAATTATCCATTACTAAAATAGCCAAGCGGGAGTCGGTATGGCTCACAGAATAATGAATTTGCAACATAATGCTATTGAAATAATTTTTGTGAACGTCATGAACTAACAGGTACATATGTACAGCCAGCTATATAAGTCTATACATTCTAGCGAGATTTTGATATGCAAACTTTATATGATATTTATTTTATTTTTTCATAGATGTAAGTTAAAAGATGATGCTAATTTAGTCAGAGTTTATAAATAAAGGAATAACAATTAGGATTTTTGACTAATAAAATAATGTAACAAATTTATTTAATGTTCAGCTACTTATATTGCTGACTGTACACATAAAACCGGTAAGTGCGTGTCGGACTTGCACACCAATGGTTCCGTACACAATGATGCGCGCTTTTGCTTTTTTAGTATTACTATAAATTTATAGTTAGCTATTTAAAATGGGCATGAAATAATGAGGTCGTGGGCCGACAGCTATTGTCCGTTTTGGTATTTTCAAAGTTTGATAGTTAGGTACCTAAAACTAAACTATGAATAAGAAATCTTAACAGCTGAATGATTACTAGATACTACAAATATGCGTTATTTATTTGTATTATTTGATCTAAGCTTGATTACTAACGTCATCTTGATTGAAATTCTTCCTGTGAATGAGTGCTGTCGTAGTTGAATTCACCGCTAGAGGTGCTAGTGGATACTAAGGTCTCTAGACGTCATACTCTATGATCCCTTCAACAGTAACCATAAAAATAGTCAAGTACTTCTACCGCCAAATATAGCTTTTGACAAATACTTACATGTCAGTGGCGCCGTCTGGTGATCACAAATCGATAACTCCAATAATTTATGCGCGCGTCTGTGTGAGTGTGTTGATTCGACTGTTTGTATGCAGTTGAGTTACTGCTTTTACTGTGGCATTAGCGTCAATAAAAGGCAGTAAACAAAATGTAACATGTCGCAAATATCAATAATTGCACTATTTATTTCGATCACTGGTGATTACTGATATGTTGGATTACCAATATCACTAGTAAGTATAATTAATTGCTCCGAACATTGAAATGAGTCGCCGATAAACATTAATTTGTGGGTAATTGAATTTATATTGTTTTACTTTAGCGCTTGACTGATGAAAAGCCGAAAGTATTTAGTATATTTTAATGAATGTTTGTACAACCTAGATCCGAAGAGAGATGCTTACATTTAGGTCACAGTTCTGTGATATGGCTAATTAATTATGGTAATAATATGTATTGCAGTAGTCATAGCGTTGTGGGCAAACTATTTTGGCTGCCATGCAGTGAGATCTTGCTTTGTCACCTACCCATTATTACCCGTATATTATTTTCATTTTGAGGTTAAGATCTAGCAGTTGGATGGGGTACTTAATTCAGAACTAGTATTATTAATACATATAATTTAAAATAAAGCATATTAATTCATCTACTACAAACTGAATGGATTTTGAGCAGAACCGTAGCCGTATATAATTCGATCGAAAAGCCCGAGTTCAAGCCTTGGGTCAAGTAATGTATTTTTAGATATTATTAACCATTTGTATCAAAACATCTAGTAGACGATGTCTATTCTATTCTAGACCAAATTTCGGTCACGGCGGTCAATCTCAACGGAGACAGGCGTCTGCGCAGGAGATACTATAACGCACACAATTTGTGCACAAACACATGTGTTCTCTCTCTTCCCTACCTTTCATAATGACCGATGGAACGATAATCTGATATGACCGAAAAGAGATCTGGCGCAGAACGAACAACTTTAAGTGTTGAAACAAATGAAAAAAATTAAAACTCCAGCTGCTACTGGGAATAACTTTTCAAAAAAACCCAATAACTTTTTGTTGGCAAGACCCGGTTTTCGAACCCGAGACTTTATGCACAGCAGTCGCTTACACTACCACTAAAGTCGCTTACAATACCACTAAAGCAGTGATGACCTCATTTAATAGAGCTTATATATGTGTATGTAAATAACAGTAACACATCTCTGCCTACCCTTACGGGTACACACCTGCAGGCATATTAAATGATGTCATGTTCAACATCGGCTTTGTTACGCACGCTTGTTGTTACTAAAAAAGAAAAATTGCCAGTTGTTAGTATTTTATTAAGAGAGAATAAAGAAAGCCCTGAAGATTTTAGTAAACAGGTAAGCGGATTTTAGTTAACAAAACAAGTGCTTAACCGTTGTTTTGTTGCCAGGAAATTTCCTCATTAATGAGTCATTCTAATCTAGCTTCATATTACGTTTTTATACAAAGTTTTCTTGTACAAGTTGTGAAGGCGGGCAGACAGATTAGCGTATAGAATGATAATTTAAACGGAATGTTTCTCATACGCATAGAAATACGATTACCGCTCACCAAGTTCAGTTGGATTAGGATAGGTAGGTACTTTAGATTTAGAGTAGTGTAAACTAGGTATTTTATCATTTATTAGGGCTTGCCCGCAAACTCACTCGGATTAGACAGGTTTAAAGTTGGGTCCTTATAATTAAGCCGCAATACTAAGTGGTTGGGATCTCGTTAAAATTTGTCTAAGTTTTGTGCTAAAATTTTCCCATTGTTGTTTCGCTATAGGCACTGTTTTTTAAAGGGTTTCTATTATCCTAACCTATTGTCGGGTTGCCATAAATCTTGCCTATACAGCTTGTGAATTAATTATGTATTATGTTTGTATGACAGGATCAACGTTTTTCGAATAAATATTTCTATATCGAAATTTGCAGTGCTATCAGGGGTAATTAGGTATATACACAGCGTATTACAGAAAGGTGTGGTCAAATTTAACTGTCATATAATATAACATCTGTACAATAAAGTACGAGTATTAAATCTATAAGCATTATTTTCACAAGATAAAGCATTTTATTTTTCATCGACTTATCAATAGCAGCTTATTGTAGGCTATACGTAAAAAACACTTACAGCTGACTCGGGTAACCACTGTTACTAGTAGATATAGTATAATAAATAATTTTATCTGTGCCACTGTCTTCGTGAACTCAAAAATGACTAGGCGTACAGAATGACTACTATCTGTCTTGCTTATACATAATCATTTGACGCCGAACTGGTTCCGTACAGAGTTTTTTTCCTGTTGGCCAATAACATGCATGATGACGTGATTAAAGCAAGTCTTCAGCCTTCAACCGATGAATTAACAGATAATAATACCATGTGACTTGAGGGGCTAAAGTACAAATGGAACCGAGATGTCCAAGAGGCAAATTGAAGTGAATCGATTTCGATTCGTTATATAGTCATAAGCGTTATTCCTTTCCTAAGTACCTGCATTTAAAAAGCTACGCCAAATATCTCACTATGACTTGATTTTTTATTTTTCATCGCCAACAAAAAGTAAAGTATTTTACATAATACAGTAATTCAAAATAACAATTTTGTATAAATTAATAAATAACTTGTTTTTCTCAACACATATCAACGTTAAAAATACCAGGACATCAAGTTATGTAGGAGGCATTTAAAATATGTACTGTTTTGTATACTTATGGTAATTGACAGTCATTTAAGTTGTTTATTTTATTATTAACTATTATATTTGCAGGATTCGTTGTTCATATAGTAAAATTTCAACAATTACAAATGATCTACTTTCGAATTTTGGTAATAATAATAATAACGTATTGAATATGGTATTGAAGCTGTGGTTTCCTATAATTGAGGAACTATACACGCTAAGTATTTAATTATTGCTTTATAATGTACTTGCATGTTGTTGTATATTCCTTTGTTGGAAATCCTTAAATAAATAAATAAATGTTAGTTATAAAATCAATAACCAATTTCAACTTGGTGTAATAAAAGTACCTTCCGATGTAATACATATTTAAAACTGTTTTAATGTAATTATGATAATATCTTATTGAATATTATTTCCCGCAGTAGTAATTGATGTTTTATTGACATCGGCGAAAGTTTACATAACAAAGTTTATAAAAAAAAAAAAAAAAAAATTACAATGTCGTGTGCATTGTTATAATTCTTAGCCTAAAACTGTGATTAATCTATCTGCAACCAGGTTATAATTTTAAATCATAAACATGTGCGAGTGATAATGATAAAATTGATTTTATTCAATATGTTCACTAAAGAATCGTGGCAAGCATCCACCATTTAAAAAAAATAATAATCTAGTACCAGGGTCACAGAAAGCTACGTGCAGGTAAGTAAATTTTGTTTAAACCGTGTGATCTCAATGTTCTTTTCCAAGAAAGCAGAGACGCTAAAATATTGCGGTTGGGTTATTGAACTTTAGTAAAAAGGTTCAAATTTGATTGTGATGTAATACGTTTATTTTGATGTTTAAATAATAAATAAATACATTTTAAATCATTGGTTTTGATCCGGGGGATTGAGCACATATGTAGGTTATTTACTAGATATATATATTGAAATTAAACTGCTATATACGGATTTTATCGCGTTGTTTATTTGACACTTTATTACAAAATTTTGAAAATTGTTACACTACTACTACTATTAAACTTTACTAATTTTTAAGCTAATTAAATTATTATTAAACTATTTAGATTTCATTTATTTTTACACTTTCCCCGACGTTTCGGTTGCTTTTCAGCAGCCATGGTCACGGGAAAACTGAAAAGCAACCGAAACATCGGGGAAAGTGTAAAAATAAATGAAATCTAAATAGTTTAATAATAATTTAATTAGCTTAAAAATTAGTAAAGTTTAATAGTAGTAGTAGAGTAACAATTTTCAAAATTTTGTAGTAAAGTGTCAAATAAACAACGCGATAAAATCCGTATATAGCAGTTTAATTTCAATGAATAATATTCGCGTAAATAGAAGACAATATTATAGATATATATACATCACGACCCTAACCTATAACCACATCTTTCTGTTTCACTACACCATACAGAGAACGAATCGGTCAATATGAATTTGTTGTCTGCCTATGACGCAATATTTTAGCTATCAACACTGCGCGTGCTACGAGATGTCTCTAGTATGGCACTTTGTGTTTATTTATTATTTATTTATTTCATAACAATTTTTACATTGTGTTGAAAGTATACGATTTAAAACATTGTAATTACAGTACATAATTAGTGATGTGCTTTACATCACTATTTGCCATGTAGCCGTTTGGTTACCAATAATTTATTATAATTCTATGCGGGGATGTATGATCATATAATAACAATTTATTTAAAACTATAATTTCTACTTTAAATATGTCATGCAAATAATAATACAATATGTCAGTAAAGATAATAATATGTCAGTGAATAATTAGGTAAAAATTAGAAATTAGAATCATATGTCATACAAAATAATAATTTCAAATAAAATGTTTAATTAGTACATAGATTTAAAATATAACAACAATGTAATGTCATAAATATAAATTCTTCCATCTAATTATAATGGCACACTGTTAGTAGTGCTTAAAGAAAATAAGTTACATGTATAAAAACAATAATCTCAATTCAATTTCCAGCTTAGATATCATTAATTGAGTAGTAGCAGCCTTCGAGCAAGAAGTGTTTCAATTTAGTTTTAAAGTCCATTTTGTAAAGCGATAATTGATCTCATCAGGCAGTCTGTTAAAATTTTTTATTGACATGTGGTAGGTGCCATGTTTAACTATGTCTAGGTGTGGAATAAGTTTGGTTTTAAAATCTTTCCTTCTAGTACTTTCTCTAATTTTTCTTTCCTCCTCTGTCTCACATTCAAGTACATATTTAGAAAAATGTGTTAAGATCACTAAGATGAACAAGGAAGGAACTGTGAGTATGTTTAATTCTTTAAAATGTTTTTGGCAAGATTCCTGCTGATGAATACATACAATAGTGCGGATAGCTCTTTTTTGTAACACGAACGCTTTTTGTATATTATATTCGTAGCTACTACCCCAACACAAAATACTATATCTTAACCTAGATTCGATTAAAGCGTAATATACTTTTGTTGTTATGTCCACCTCATTTCTTAGACTTCTAAGTACGTAGCACGCTGAGCTGACAGATTTTTCTAAACTTACAAGTTCGGGTTTCCAGTTTAGATGACAGTCAATATGCACTCCCAAAAACTTTACTACTTCTACCATGCCAACATTCATACCGTCCATAGTACAATTCAGTCGGTTCTTGGTTTTGGATGTCGTACGAAATAGCATTACATTGGTTTTACTAGCATTCACTTTAAGCCCGTTTATGGTGAACCGACTATGAAATGCTCCTAAAGTTTCATTCGCACGAAAATTAAGAGACTGAATATTACCTGCCGATATTATTGCGTTCGTGTCATCTGCAAATTCCACCAATTTTGCATGTTCTCCTAAACTCTTTTCTAAATATTCTATTATGTCATTCATAAATATAATAAAAAATATTGGACCACGTATAGACCCTTGAGGAACGCCTATGCTAGTGTTTTCTAGTTTAGACCTAAAGAAACAGAACTGTGTGAAACAGTTTGAAATTCTAAAGTGTGTGCTCTTTGTGTGCAGACAAATTTTCAATGCGGGCAGTTTCTGTTAAAAACAACTAACGACCTGATAGTGTTTTTTTCCTTTGCCGAATTTCGTACATGCAGAGATCTTTAACTTAATTAGGTCAACCGCACAGTGGTAGTAAATTGCTGAATGAAGTCTCGCGTTTGATTCTTGGGTGTAACAAAGGGTTACCTTTATTGTAAAGGTTTAATTGTAAAGATTTAAGAGTTAGAACTGTGCCCGGTCAACAACAAAAATAAGCTCGCCCCGTGGATCTAAAACCAGAGATAAACATGGGTGTACACCTCTGCCTAGGGCTTCGCGGATATATGACTCTATGTTCTGATGTAAAGTCAATTTATGTGTAATTTGTACTCACAAATACATTTTATTTGCTAATCTTGTTTATTTGGTGATATGTCCCGTAATAATTTAAGCGAATTGATTTTCTCTTTTAATATACTATTACGTTTATAAATCATAGATAAGTATGTCGACCAGCGTATTCCAGATCAGCAAATTATTTATAAACGTCGTTCTAAGATTCTGAAGGACTTTCAAGTATACCTTTTCTGACATTTATATAATTTGAATTGGCAAGCATATAACATGTTTAGGCTTGACATTCAAAAGAGACCTTATTTAAGCCGAAGCTGAAAGGAACGAATAATTTATTTTAGTTTTTTTAGCCCTTATTCAAAACCGATGCTTTATAGAATAGAACCACTTTGATAGATGAGGTCGTAGCTTGTCTACGTTAATATTGTTAGTTTTTGTATGGGATAAATCCTGTTACGGAGTTTGTTCAACGTAATTTGACGAAAATTCCTTTTATATGCGTTTCAAATCGATCATTAAATATATATTTTTTTGTACCAATATTGTACGTTTAGTAATTTAGTGTATTATTGAAGTGGTTTTATGTATAATACGTATCCTCAACGTACTTTTTTATAAAAACTGCCTTACTAGGAAATACCTGTATTCCTTTACAACAGAATACAAATTCAACTTAAACGACTTAGAACAACTATCAGAGGATTCAATAAATGTTTGTCACGTACGGCAATCGAAGTCAAGAATTGTTTTATTTCCACTTCTTATTTTATCTTTATTTTTCACATCTAAAAGGAACAAATGCAAACACAAAGTCTATTTTTTAAATTTTAATATCCCTTTTGTTAAGAAGATACTTTATCGGCTATGTTATCTTTTAAATATATTACGTGGACGAAACTGCATGCGGCAGTTAGTAGCACCGGAACAATTCTGTATATTTTTCTACATTTGTAATGTACGTTTACCGAAAGGGGGATCCGTACAAACAGAAATACCAAAAAGTCATTCTATTTGATGGGTGTGAAATGACCCGAAGAAATTGCAACAAGGGCTGTGAAAAGGTGTTACTTCGTTTCTATAAGTAGTTTCCAGATAATGTATTTCGTATTTCATGTACCATCTGCAATATTGCTTACGTACGTTAACTGAATAGGCAAACAAACAGAACAAAAAGCTTTATAGTATATTTATTTATCCATGACTATAGAGTATCGTATTTTTTGGTAAACATAAACTTAAATAAATGAACACACATAAATAGGTGGTGGAGTAAAATTAAATAACAAATTGTCCGATTGACTGCACGAATGGCGTTTTAATTCAAGAGGTTGTGTTGCTACCACCATTGTACTAAAATTTAGATTTGTGGATTTGAAACACCCCACATCCCACACGAGACAAAAAATAGTGTAATACACAAATAATTGTTACGATTCTGGGCGTGCTTTGTTTGAATATTTGTAAAGTCCCTCATGATATAGGAATTATTACTAGTGCAGTAGTTGTCATTTAAAAACATTCAAAACAATGTATATGCTACAAATATTATGCTTAATTAACCTATCAGTAATAAATTTATTGGACAGAGAGGAGCCCGCCACGCACCCTAGGATTGCCCACCCCAACTATTGCAATAGAAAAAGCATCTTCATAAGGTTTGGCAACGAATGAGTATCATTCGTTGGCAAACGGTCTTGAAGATGCCTCGCGCTGAGGTGAAACAGGTGTCGATGCATATTTTGTGTTCGAAGCAGAATACCGCAAGTTGGAGTACGCCCGGGTCCCACGTCGTCACCGCGTTACTATTCGGAGGAGTTCGGTATTGTCAACCTTTTCCTATTGCAATAGTTGGAGTGGACAATCCGAGGGTGTGAGGCGGGTACCTCTCTTTTCAATAATTTTATTACAATGGACTGCCGCCAAGTACCGCCTACCTCGATTCAATATAATTTATCAGTTCTTGAAATACCAGACTTAAGTAATTGAAAATCTACTTGTCTTGTCGCCGGTGTGCGTTGGGACTCACTAGTATAACTTGTCGTGACGTAATTCTCGAATACTGCTAATACAATAGATTCACTGAATATTTTCATGCGTTCCAAATAACTGTATACAGAATCATTACTTTATGAAATAGCAACTGACTTCAATTTATTTTACAACATGTAGATTTTCAGATGCATTGGTGTGTCTGAAATTGTACCTTACGATACAAAGAGGTTGATAGGACGCCTGAGTTTATCTGGAAATGAACCTTACGATATGAAGAGATTGATAGGACGCCCGAGTTTATCTTGAAATGTACCTTACGATATGAACAGATTGATAGAGCGCCGGAGTTTATCTGAAAATGTACCTTACGATACATAGAGGTTGATAGGACGCCCGACTTTATCTGGAAATGTACCTTATGATATGAAAAGATTGATAGGACGCCCGAGTTTATCTGAAATGTACCTTGCGATATGAAGAGATTGATAGGACACCCGAGTTTATCTGAAATATACCTTGCGATATGAAGAGATTGATAGGACACCCAAGTTTATCTGAAAATGTACCTTACGATACAAAGAGGTTGATAGAATGCCCAAGTTTAACTGGAATTTTTTCCAGTTTTTCTTTCAATATGAAGTGATTGACGACTCGATAGCGTAGTGGTTAGTGTAACCGACTGCCACGCCTGAGGTCGTGGGTTCAATTCCCGCACAAGTCAAACATTTGTGTGCATGAACATGGATGTTTGTCTTGGTTCAGGTGTTTCTATGTATAATATGTATGTATATCCATTGTCTAGTAGGTACCCATAGTACAAGCTCTGCTTAGTTTGGGCTAGATGGTGTTCTGTATATGTGATAGAATATTATATTATTATATTATTGATAGGTCACCCGAGTTTATCTGAAAATGTACCTTATGAGATGAAAAGGTTGTTAGGATGCTTGAGTTTGTCAGAAAATGTATCTTGCAATACATGAAGGTTGACAGGACGTCAGAGTTTGTCAAAAATTAAGTAATACGGTAAATAAATATAATTGGAACTGATAGTAAAACAGTAACGTGTAATATTTTGCACAAAAAGGAAAGAACAATGTTCAAAATGACAGTAAAATCTCTTAGCTGTATAGATAGCTAAGAGATTTTCTGTCATTTTGATTGTTATTATTTTAGCACGAAAGCTTTAGAGCTTTCGTGCTAAAATAATAACGTCTACATCTTTTAGTTACGCGTTGTATAACAATTTTCCAAGTAGTTATTTAATCTACGATACTGATGAAACCTTTGCGAAAAACTCGACGATAAACGCAGCAAGTTAGCCGACTTTAATACTTACTACGGCTTCAGTGCAATTGTTCGCTTCTGTAAAATTTATTTATTCAGACTACATCAATATTCAACATGATGGAAGTCTAACCTGTTTATAAGTAATGATAGGTTTGTTGGATCTGCGGAATAAGTCTGCATTTATTTTAGTGGTCGTTCGTAAGGTCTCGAGTTTGATTTCGAATTTCGAACCGAGTAAAGTGATATTCTTCTTAGCAGGCGTCTGATAGACGGAAATAGGCTCGCTCTCTAATATTTGGGACTTACTAGCTAGTGGCTAGCGAACTGTTAGTGATATATACGACTATCTCTACACTTTCGGGATATAAGTATGAGCTTAAGAATAGTTAGCACAAAAGAATAATTAAAGCAATAATCAGGCAGCTTCACCTTTTTTATGATATTGTAATTTCTTTTGGATATCTATAATTGGAATTATTCAGGTTTTGTTTTAATAATAATTATTAGTTTAATTTTCAGATGCTGTAAATAAGTATTAAATAAGTATATTATTAAGTTTCCTGTAAAACATTATCTCATATGTAACACTGAGTTATCTAAACTGCGATCTATGGCCGGCCAAAGACGCATTCCCTTTTTCGTAAGATTTTAACATATAATGTAAAATGCAGATATTCTAAACATGTCTATAACACTAGCTAGCCTTATTGACATATACTAGCGTGACGAATGTCATATTTAATCGATCAGTTTAGCCGTATTGAGAAGTAATGATAAAAGCATTGTGTTTCGACGCAGGCTTCATTACGTCGATGGTCGTATTAAATTCAGGATTTAATTCAGAAAAATGCAATAGGTTACCGGCTTTTATAATCGTATCGTCTTAGAGCGGGTACTATTTTGTACTCATTACCATATTTCCTCATTGAAACTATGGCGTCAAAGAGAATGTATATGTTATCTTTACTAAAATTATTAATGCGAAAGTAACTCTGTCGTCTGTCTGTTACCTCTTCACGGCTAAAACACTCAACCGATTTGGATGAAATTAGGTACAGAGACAGAAAGCCTGGGGAAGGACAAAGGCTTAGGTAGACTTTTTAATTATGTAGGTACTTGAATCTAGAGCGCTCTCTATCTAAGATAATCTTACTGCGTTCGTGGTTTCGTTGGATAAATTTAGGCTAATTTAGGTTTCTATGCGATCATGATCACATACCAGATTCAATTTCCGGATTCATTTTAAGTGGCATCGTCCGATTGTGAGCTAACTCTTTGATTCCAATATCACGTATCGTTATTCTGTTAAGAAATTATCAGAGATAGTACGATTCCTGGAAATGTCTTCGATGGAAGAAGAATATTAAGTGCGCCTTGAAAGACATTGCCAGCTATATGTGGATACACGAACCTCAATATGATGTTATATGGTAGGTATGAATATATATTGCCGTACCTTTTGATCTGGCCTTGAAAGAACGGTCGATATATCTGTACCTAGAAGTCATATAAGGTGGCCTTTCTTTATTCCATTTTGATATAAACCTATGATGTACCATGTATTTAGTGTAATACATGTTTTGGTCGTTTCGGTATAATTATATAGCAAGCATCCATATACTCTATTATGTTTTTACATTTTCTATTTTAGAATGTATCGTTGATTAGGTGGTGTGGCCGTTATTAAGTGGAATGGGGTATTTTATATTTTGATTGTCCATTACTTGAAATATGACATGAGCCCTGATTATAAATATAGCCTCGGATAATCAGGAGGTTCATATCGCCACGCTGGCCTAGAGTAGTGAACGAACTTCATACATCTTAGACGCAAGTAGGTGCGTCAGATATGCAGGTTCCTTACGATGTTTTCCTATACCTCCTATGTTCAAAGTAGTACAATATCAACTGATTTTTCATTTTGATTTCATGACTAACGAGAAGTACGGAATGGAATCGCTCTTGATATCTGAATCGATGATTTGCTTCTTGATTCCATAGTTACTTACCAGCACAAATACTTTAAATACCAAAGACTCCCTGTTGCCCATTATAAAGTGACGACATAAAGGAGCGAGCTCGCCCGGAGAACCATCCTTTTTACGAAACCAATGCCTAAGTAATATTGTTATTGCGTTTCATCCGGTGAGAAATAATGGTGATACTTCACATATTTAGCTATGCTATTTCTTTCCTTTCACCCATTTTTTATTTTTTTCTAGTGTTACTAGCGTGAATAATATCGCTGGTATTTTGAATGATCAGAACATGGTAACTCCTTACTATAAAGTAAGCTAAAACATTTAAATTTAAAACGTTTACAAAGCTAGTTATCAAGAGACCAAACAATAAACAGCGAACAAACAGTATCTTTCCTTTTATTACATAGAAACCCGCATTGAGCGTTTCTCCGCCATAGGTGTTATGGTATCCCAGGGGAGGTTTCATTAACTGACGATATTGCATTACAATGTGTGGCCCGTGCCAAAGACGCCCTCTTCCGTTAACGAGCTTACTATGTTTTGACCTAATTAATATATGACCAGAGGACAATACGTGTCTATGTCATTAATTTTGGTTACCTAATTAAAGGCAATTGAATGGCGCCATTTTATACTGCAATTCGTGTTTAATAAAGACTAACAAAATGTTTAATAAGTAATTAAATCCTTTTTGCAAGAGATTGAATTGGGATGTTTCCATTAGCAGCACGCCACTGACGTTATTCTTTGTGTTCTTTGTTTGAATGTTAGTATACACAATTATAGAAAAGAACAAACAGCAACTTCTAAAATACTTACTAGATTTTGCCCGCAGCTCCGCTTGCGTAAAAGTAGATGAGGTTAGGCTATGATAAAAAAAAATTGTGCGTGCACGCCACGATTGTGGCGGTAAGTCCCGTGTTTGAGGAGTGGCTGGAGGGGCGGCATGTCGCCCTCACCTTCCGGCTGACATAGGTAATGTCTGGCCACGGTTTTTTGCCCAGTTCCTGTGTCGTATACGCCGGCAAAAGACGCCCGGTTGTCACCACTGCGGCGACTGCCGCGACGTTGTTGAGGACACGGCGCTGCACACTTTGGTGAATTGCCCCGCCTGGGCATCGCAGCGCTGTAAGTTGATCGCGGCAGTCGGATTGTTTGACCTCTCGCTCCCGGCCGTAGTTCAGTCTATGGTCCGGAGTGAGAGGTCGTGGAACGCCGTCGCCTCCTTCTGCGAGGAAGTGATTTCCATCAAGGAGGCGGCGGAGCGGGAGAGGGAGCGCTTGAACCCTCACCCCAACCGTAGAGTCGGGCGCCGGAGGGCGCGAGACGACCTCCAGCCACCCTGAGGTTTGACCTGGGGGTGGTGGGCTTCGTGGGCCTGCCCACCACCCGTTCAGCACCCGGTCCGAGAGGCGGCGTGCGTGTTCCCACCCGCGCCTCTATGTCGAGTCCGGCTCCCCTCTAAGGGGGGAAACAGTAGGGTTTCGGGAGGTAGTTTTGCCTAAAAGGTGCCTGCGTGTAGTGGCCTGCTGTTTCATACGGGCGGAGGGCCGAAAGCTCGGCGGGGTCGCTACCGCATGTGCAAGTGACTCGCGCGGCGATAGCGGTTTTGTCGAGGAACACCGTGGTAGGTTTAGTCAGTATTCCGGGAGGTACATTATTCTTATTCCATCTTTCTATTTTACCCTGGTGAGTCCCACATAACCCCTCGGCCCGGCCCCGCGAAGGAGTACTAGTAGGCATTAGGGTAGAGGCATTCCAAAAAAAAAAATTTTGTAGTATTACTTTGTTTTTAAATAAAGTGTAACCTTTGTTACTTTGTGATAGCTTTCTAATGGTGAAAGAATTTTTCAAATCAGTTAAGACATTTTTGAATTAACTCCTTACAAACTTACAAACAAACAAACAAAATATTTAATCTTATTCTTTATAATATTAGTATAGATATAGATTATATAATAATATCTACTGATTTTATACTGATATTGCCTACTCCTATGTTTTTGAAGGTGTTAGCAGCGGTCTAACACATCCGCATACCGGCAGGTATGTGCTAGGTCCCACACAGTAGATCATACATAGAATAATATCCTCGCCCACTATCACTAAGGCATACATATATCAAAAGAGATTTAAATATAGATGGTGATGTGTTTCACCTCTATCTAACCTGACGCAAATGTGTGTATAAACATGATACTATATATATATATATATATATATATATATATATATATATATATATATATATATATATTATGTAAAGAGTATGTGTTTATTATGCGTCGTCCGCAATAGTCACATTTGTATCGCAATATGGTTTCGGCACAAGTTGCGAATTCAATGTGCTGATACCTGTATATCGATACATATATCAAAACATGTGCTTAATTACGTCTGCTTTGATATATTAATTTGTGTCTTTTATATTTAGTAGAACCAGATACTCATATACATATTTGACGACATGTATTAAAGATGAATAAAATGTATTAGATACACTGGGCACTAACACAAGTTGGGAGACATGTATTGCGACTTGTGTTATACTTTGAAAGAGGTATTACACGTTTTCTGGCTGAGAAGAGCACCGTCGCTCCGAAGGGCACTTGTATATTTAAGTAACCCTAAATTAAGGCACTTGCCATAATTTAGGGTTACTTAATAATTATTTCTCTAAGTAAGCTAATGTATGCAATATATTAGAGAAGCAAGTTTGCGTCAATAGAGAGATTCGAACCCGCAACTAAATACAAAATTCTTCACTCCGTTCGAGAATTAACCCAAAATCTCACGATTGGTCACACTTTACCTATTTACCATACTAACCCAATAGAACAAATCTAATAATTGAACTAGTAATACATACACTCTAAATAAAATAATGTATCATAAACAAATACGTGGCCACATATATACCCTGTTACGAAACGCTGGTAAACTTTATATATGCATTCGCTAATCCGTTCCTGCACAGTCATGCATTTGATTTAATACACGAACGTCATACTTTTGAGAGGTGAATCGCTATTACCAAAATAGCCGTCTCTCGGTAACGGAACTATTGCTAAACTTATTTTAGCTGGAATGAACTCAAAGAGCAACAGCGGTATCTAAACAATACATCGACGAATAACTTAGTATGGATAGCTACGTGAATGGCACACATGTAAGTAATCCTATAATTACCTCAGTGGAGAGCGGCTCGGTTTTCATTGGCCGTAAAGCTCTATGGTTCTACAACAACACTGGACCTCCCCTATTGCACTATAAAGTGTTGGCTAATAGGGATTACTACACTTTCACGTGCTAGATTTAACTTTGATACAGATTTTGGACACGCTAAATTAAGTACACAGTGTATTTATGTTTCGGCCTGTCTCAGGTGCTTTGTAGCGAAATTAAGTGGCTATAATGTATGTTGATTATTAGCTATAAAGACTTAAATTGTGCAGAATGTTTATATTGTATAATTAATAATGTATTTTGTGGTAACACACAAGAGTTATAAGTCTGATCCTCGTATGGTCCGTCAAACCTAAATTACTGTTTATCGTTTTTATAAACATAAAACTCTGACACAGAGATTGTTCTTAGTACAATCATTTAAAAAAAAGATGACCTGGCGTACAAATTAACAGTATTTTTATTTTGGTTCAAGACGATAATGGGTTGAATTCGAAACACGGCCTCTCGATAGCAAGTCTCAATACCTTAACCATAAGGCTACCGCCAGTTCTAAAAATTATCAAATTCAAATTCAAATTCAAATTCAAATTCAAATAATTTTATTTTGTGAACACAGGTTTACAAGATGTTATACAATCGTTTATCAATTTCATATTTTGAATATCCTTAAAATGATGAGTCTATATTTAAAAGTCCATGTATGAATAATCCTAAGGTACTAAGGTACACTGTACAAAAATATAGTCGCCCGATATTGAGTATTATAAGTGTAATCCCAGGATGGCGGGCTTTAATGTTACTTTATTGTTGGCAGGAGATCAGTACGTGAAGGATGAAGGTGCTACGTTAACTTTCATGGAGATAAAACTTGTTTGTTAGTTTATGTCGCCGTATTAAACCGAACGTCCGCATCGTCTGCGCCGCACCCCACCGCTTAACTTATCAAATCATGAATGAAATTATTAAAATCATTATTCCCTTATATTTTTACTATTATGGGAATGAAATTTTAAATTAGAATTAGGCGGGATGCAGTAAAAGTAAAATAAATTAGGATGTAAAATAGCTATAAAACAGAATTAGCCCGAAGTAAAGTTTTTGTTACAAATTTTCTTCCCGTCCGCTTTTCCGCAAGATGTGAACATAGAAAATGTTCTCTCATTTCCATGACGATACAATTGTATGGTCTATAATTGTTTGACATTTCTGCACTGTATCCGTTCAGTCACTGTCTAGTTCAAAGTGTGAATAGAAATTTCGTGGTTGAGGTAAAATTAGCGTGTGAGTTTATACGGGCATGTCCATTGCACTGTTTGGAACAGGTCAGGACAGGCGGCTGACCGCAGTTTGCGCTCGCCGCATCGACTGCAACCAACTGGTTTCCCGGCGGACTGACACAGGAAATTAATATAAATTCCTATCGCATAAACTCGAAACGGGCTCACTATGCTGTCACGCAGACAGTGATGAGGCCTATTGTGCGAAAGTGATTCAATCGAACCTTACTTCCCTAGTTTATTTGCGCTAGTTTGTACGCGAATGAGTTGTCAACTGTCTGTCTAATATCTGGATTTATAAAATATGCACGAATTTACTCGTTTTTGTTGGCATTTACATGATCGGATAGAGCATGACGGCTTAATGTTTTTATTCTGAGGTGTATATTATTAAAAAACGTTTTGTAATCACCTATTACAACGAACCATTGTTTCTCAAATGGGTTTCTTTCATCATAAAGTAAAATGGTTTAAATTTAGAAGATTGTTCTGTTTCTAAGTTCAAATTATGTTTAGTATTTTCTTAAGCCCAAATAAAAAGTTAACGAGGTCTCGTTGGAACTGTTTTGCATATTGTTGTAGTAAACAAACGTTACCTAAACAAACTCTTTACAACGCAATTCCGCCTACTTAGTGGCAATACTATTCGACAAAGGAGTAGAATTGCTCTTACCTTCAAAATGAAACAGTCGCTTTGTCGATTTCGCGGGGATCCTTGTAACGACACCTTTATTGAAAACGTAGCGTGTGTGATTCGTGACTCTTTTTACGAGAGATGCTGCACGCGTACGTGTTCGGGTCACGACTTTTATTATACGTAAGTAGTCTATCTCTCTCTCCCTCCACGTATTTTTTGTTGTATTACACGTCACGTGAAATTAAGGAAAACATTCTTTGCGTCTTTACCGTGGCTTTCCTCAATCTGAAAATACTTTCTGCGCATTTAAATACAAGGAGTATTAAATAAGGACCGTAAGGCTTCTTAAGCTTTCACTTGAACCCGTCTTGACGAAAAACTTCACCTATAAAATCCTTAGCCCAAAGATTAAAAAAACACTTAATGTTGAAACTCTTATCAAAGTTTTCTTGGTGTTAAATAGTAGGCGGTGGGATTAAAAGCGTTTATTGGCTTGCTTAACTTTGTCTTTTAATGTCTTGAGGTGTCGTATTTTAAAGTCGTTGTAATTGACTTCTCCAGGCACGAAGTTTAGATACACTTAAGACAAAGTCTGTATACACATTAAAGTGCAAGCTGGATAAACTTGGCACCGGGCATGCTCAGCTTCGCATTTCCATTTACATTTTGAAAAATAAATGTATTTTGTCAGCGTATCAACCGGTTCCTTATCTGAGCAAATATTTACATAACAATAGATTTTATATTGTATCTATGACGATAAAGCAAAAAGGTTAAATATATTATGACAGTACGAAATAATACTTCTGTAATTCATATAATTACATGCAGAAGCATCGCTACGACTGCTGCCGTCGAGTTCATTTATTTCAACGATGTGTTTGATACTCCGAATGGGACACTGAGATTTTTTAAATGAACCTTACCATCTAAAATTTAAAACCTTAATCGTTGTACATTAGCAAGAGTAACGGCGTCCGTGGGTCGCGACCATCAAAGTCGCTTATTGTTACGCCACGGCTCTGTAAAAAAGATTAGCACATTTGCCGTTAACGATCCCGAAAACAGGGCCACATCAGACAGCATCGGGGCCGGCGAAATAAAACGAAATAGCAATAAAAGTAAATCGACGGGCCCGGCCCGGGGCCGCTCTACGTGCCGGATTAAATCAAACGTTATTCGTCTTAGCAAATTACGGTTCATGTTTTTGTACATTCCCAGGAATTGATGCGCGGAAATGTAAGCCGGCTGGAAAGTAGATTTAAATGCAATTTGAAAATCCTATCGAAGGAAATTCGGCTACTCCATCCCAAAATAAATTGGTGTCTATTAGCCCTCCTCCGCGAAAATATGAATGGATATAGTTAATTTTGCAGATGGTGGCATATCTTATATACTTATTCGTTTTGTGGATGATATGATAACATAGATGACAGGAATAATACCTCAGAACAATAACGAAAGCAATAATATTAAGTATTTACCTGAAAATAAATTCTTTACTCAACACAAATTACCCAGAGAGAATCCAATGGCATACTTACTTAATTATTCATCTCCTTTCTACGAGAAAGCCAGGTCAAGATCTTTTGGCCAACATGGGAGAGCTATGGATAAACAAATTGGTATGCGTGGTGGGAATAGTATGCTAATAGAATGCTGATTGTTATCGATCTCAGATACGCATCAACGTAGCTCGTATCCATCCCGTAACGGCATTTTAATTCTATTCGGTACACCAAATAACAATAATTATTAGAATTAGCTTTCGCGTTTAAGTTGCCACACGGCTCCAATAGCTTTGTCACCATAGTTTCTAGACATAATAAATGACTTAACTTACTCTACTGCCCGTCAGCTCTCTTACTTCATAATGCGTTACGTTACTATTTTCAACAACACAAACGACAAAGAATCGTGCATTATTTTAGATATAAAATATGTACGTACTTACTTATGTAAAACATGGTCTTTTCACTTCGCCTTGTCTATTGAAAGTATTGCAGTATATAAGCGAACTATTGTATGCGCTTACTACGTAACTCCCACCGACCGAGGTTTATACGTTGCGTTTAAGTCCTCGCGAACAATATTAAAGCCACGATAAACTTAAAAACAAGTTTAATCCGGCTTGCCGCGGCCTCCATACCTTCATCCCGGACAATCTGCCTGCATTGCCGTTGAATTAGTCTGCTTTAACGGTTCTGAGGCGCTCATTTATTTATATTATTGTTGCCTATTATTCTGCTCTGCGAATAGCGAAGTAGTTTGAAAGAAACTGTCTAGACTTCTCTTTTGTTCTATTTAAGTGTTAATCTTGTGGGCAACATTGCCTTAATACTTAAGGATCGGTGCATAGAATCATGCAGTCTTGAGTCTGTTGTATAATATTTTTGGTTGGTTGTTCACGGGAAACTAAAGAATATGACAGCTTCAACTAATTCCTGATCGTATTTTTCCAATAAAGTAACTTCATTGGTGTTGTCTTCCAAAAAGTTAGTCAGTTGAGTGTTTGTTAGAAGTTTTCGGCATCCCGTTGTTTTTGAGGGCTCTAGTGTCTACGTGCGCGGTTACAGGTGATTCTCTACGGTTGAAGTGTTCGCGTGAACTTTGTAAGTATGAGCCGAATCGCAAAGTTTATCTTGCTCGGCTTCATTGAGAAGTTGCATTGGCTATGTTTGCTGGAAGACAATGAGTTTGTCTTGTGACTTCGATATGCGTTTGAGACTGCGCTTAAACTATTTAAACTTTTATATGGCTCTGTCTACTGAGAGCCTTTTAATCTTTAAAGATACCGCGACATTGGTAGGGTTATTGCTCTTCATAATATAGATTTTGTGTAAGTATTAGTGGGCACTTATATTATTATTCAAGATTTTATATATTTTATTTGATTTCATGTTATTGTTCCAGCTATCTGCGATGGATTTAGTGGTTATTTTGCCTTTTCGATGAGCTATTACTTTTCGGTTTGAACCCCAAGACACAAATTTGTTTGATCTACGGATTTACGGAACAATTGTTACGAGCTTATGAGTTCTCTGTTGTTCCACTATTTATAAAAATCTTTACAATATAAAGAATGTCTGTAGTATATTACTAATACGATTTGTAACTTTGCAAGCTATGGCATTTTTAAAATATCCTAATTTATATTATATAAATGCAAATACGAATTTGTTTTATTCATCATATTTTACGATACCGTATAGTCATAGGGGGCAATTCTGTAGATTTGATAAGAGCGTTCAGAGCGCAAAAGAAATGTATCAGAGCAATTAGTGGAGCAGAATATTTAGATAGCTGTGTTCCTCTTTTTAAAAAACATTGTATTCTGCCTTTACTCTGTCTTTACGTATAAGTAATCTGCCTTTTTGTTTACAAACATCCTAGCCTTTTTGTGAAAATAGTATGGTCACCAATAGAAATAGCCGGTATCGCAATAAATTACATGTTCCAAGCCAACGCACAGCAGTACATAATAAAAATTCATTTTGTATGGCTATTAAAATATATAATAAATTACCTAATGAATACAAAGACTGCGATATAGGTATATTTAAAAGAAGATTATTTAAGTTGTTATTGTATAAATGTTATTATTCTATTAAAATTATATTAATGATGCTACCCTATGATAACCATACTGAGATATTATTTCTGTTTGTTTTATATAAGTTTATTTTCATGTTTCTTTTTGTTCTGTTTTATATCTTAGAATACTGTTAATAATATAATAAAATGGTAACTAGCTGTAAGTAGTTGTAGGTTAAATATTTGTACACCAGATATGGTAGAATATAAGAGACGTATTATGAATATTCTAATAACACCGTTATTGTAACAATATTCTTACAAATAAATGATTCTTTCTTTCTGTCAGGGATACAGAAAAGGACATAAGTTATTGTTCATCCAGAAAAAGTTATCCCTCGGAAAGAATAGAAATTTATTGAAAATCGAGATAAACGCGAGCGAAGACGCGGGCAATATCTAGTTAGATAAATATTGTGGTGTAATTGAACACTACCAAACTAAACAAATTAAAAACTAACAAACTAAACTATTGTGTCGAACATCTTCCGGTAAAAACGAAATAACCTTAACCTTCTTTAATATTCGTGTGACCGTGTGATATGTAAATATCTACATTAGGCTGCCTAGAAGCTCGGGCAAAATAAGCCAACATTATAGTATTAAGGAAGAAAAAATAGCCATGATCTTTTATGCATCACGGCACCTTCATAACCGACCAGATTTTAATGAAAAAAGTTTCTCACAAAGACATTTTAAATGCAAAATATTAGCAGGATCTGCTTGTAGCTAGATAGATGAATTTACATTTGAATGTTTTAATTATTTTTTATATGGCACGGTTTTGTTAAAAGGTGAAACGCCAGTGTAGTTGGATGTCTTAACATAGCTGTGTGAGCGAGGTTCGCTTTCCGATTGCATTATGGCGGCAGTCGCTAGACATTACTGAAGCCATTACCTTATCTAAAGTCCCTCTCGGATTTATTTAGTTTTCCCTCGCCGCAATTTATCGAAAACCGCTCGATAAAGTTGTCAACAGGAATGGATCTGGAGCCAATTTTAGAGGAGAAAGCAACGCAAAAAAATAAAACGACTTTTTGGTTCTACGTGCTTGGTTAAATCCTAGATGAGATTTCAGATTTCTATTTCAACTTATGTACGAAGTACGTACGCAAGAACGTACAAATACATTGTAAAAATAGTTTTAAGATCCTATCGGCGAGTTCTTCGGAAATGGAAGTCTGTATTATGTAGAGGCTTAATATTATACTACATCCGTGTGCAATATGAAGCAGATTGTTTAACTTCGTTTGTGCTGCGTGTTCAAGTAGGCGAATAGAACGCAGATGCATATTATTTCGATATTAATATTATACGAAGGTCTAAATTACTCTTGTAAATTGGTGTAATATTAAGTGATAATTATAGTTTGAGAATATATTATAAACTACATGTATATCTTTTGTTGTTCTGTGTTATTATTTATTAGTTTTGGTCTTTATTAATCCCTCTCCAAGCAGTTGGGTACAACATCTCATAAATTTATTAATAATTAGATATCGTGTTTTTAATAGTTGCTTTAAAGTAGGTCAATAAAACACATGAGGTAGGTAGATAGAGGTTTGCAGCTACGTTTTATGCTAGATTTGTTGCTGCTATTGAAATTTCAATAACCCTTTGACTGGCCCGGGAATCGAACCCGAAATCTCACGATCCATCGCACAGGTAAGCAGAAACTTATGACTACTTTACAGACATGTAACGGCACTAACAAAGCAGATATGCAAGAAGCCTTAAAAAAAATAAGTATTTTCCTAAGACTTAAACCGTGCATTCATTCAAAGTGGACACATACCAAGGTGACGTCTCAATATCGACATCGAGGCAACTTGAGACGACACGCACGGAGAAGGGTGCTAATTAACCGCAAATCACAGATCCTCACGAGGCGATAATTTTACCTCATGCTCTGAAATGCCTCGAGGAGGAAATGAAATCTCTACTTTAGCTGTCTCGTGCTGAGGCGTTTCCTCAACACGAGCTGTCTCTAATGGAAATGCGTTTTAATGCAGTGTGCGATTTATTGAGTTCAAAAAGGAGCAGAAAAGTAGATAAGTGGGCAGGTTTTTTTATTAATAATGTGTATTTAATGTGTAATAAAAATTACTTTGAAAGATATGTCAAGATTGTAGCAAATTCATTATGTGAATCTGCCTGCCGCTTCAGAAAAGAGGTGTAGGTAGTATATGAGTTTATCGATTTTATATTCGAATCATCTGGCAAATCCGAATATTCGAAACATTAATAAATAATTATTCGAATTCAATAATTGTTGATTTTGTTTGATCATTTGATTTTGTATTAGTTATAAACAAATACGAATGTAGATACCGTCAGGTTGTTTACGCGGTATAGGGGCATAATAATAATAAAACAATGAAATACACCGTGTACGAGAATTGAGGGCAGAAGGGTCATAGAAATAAAAGGAGGAACGAGCACGAGCGAACACGACTTGCCAATCGTGTCAATTTAGTAATAGAATTATAGTTTTAAATGTTTGATGACGATTCGAATAATTATAATTGAAAATACAAGCAATTGATTAAAATTTGTATTTCGGATCAATATATTTTTCAATTAAAATTAATTAATTAATTTAGAATATTTAAATTTAATTTTTTCGTAGTAATTGCAATTCGCTTGTCGAAAGTAAATAAATACAATAAAATATAAACACATGGTGCAAATTAGTGGATGACCGCTCGTGATTGTAGTTATTGCCTACCGCAGTTTATTAATGTTTGATATTTATTCTAGGGATGTTGTTCGCACGTTGCTCGTACTATTGCATTGTAAGAGCACCTGTCTATTGCATTGTAGTCGGGACTACAATGAGAAATAGACAGGTCGTTCTCTTACCTTCAGCATAGTCTTGCTAAAATGTATGACGGGGTATGCTCTTATTTGTGAGATTTATAACGAAATACAGTCATCATTTAAAGAATTAACAACTCTATTTAACAAATCTATTGCTGTCGCGCTGCGCCTGATCGAACTATGTGCAAAAGAGATAACTAAATATACTTCTGAAATCACTATTTCGTTTTCCGTGTTTTCTCTTCAAATATTAAGCCGATTTTAATAAACATTATGATACGGCTTTTGGCTTATATATTTTATTAGTACAAATAAAACGCAAGGAAGGTGGTAGATATAAATTACATCTTAGTTTTTTTGTTCTATTGTCATTATTTAGAGAGTAAATATAAGGAACCCGTTTATATGGACTGCCCGCATTTCCTCTTAACCCAATGATACCAGAATAGACAGCAAGGTTTGTGTGGCAATCTTATTTTTTCAGAGACCACTCTACAAATACGTTTTTGTACACAGTTACATACCCTAGAGTACCAATCAAGCTGATAAACTTTCAAATATTAAAACACAACCTTAAGGCACACTTAGACTCCTAACAATTATTTGTAGATCACAGTTTTGATTTTTGTTCTGCATGGCGATCGAATTAGCGGCTTGGCAGTCGCGAGGTGATCACTTAAGCCGTTGGGCCAGCTGTGCGGCTATATCTGTTAGCGGGCTCAGTTATTATTAGTCAAAGTCAAAGTGGAAAATCATTCATTAATTTAGGTCACAAAGTGACACTTATGAACGTCGAAATCGATTAGTTAGTGAGTATTATTTACATACCTAAGCATAAGCAGCGTAATCTTTGTTATTTATTTGTTATTATAAAAATACAACTCCTGCGCTAGGAATAATTTCTGTGTCGCGGGATGCTTTACCAACATTCATACAACGGACACAAAGAACAAACACACACTCGGCATAACAATTTGTGAATTTGTCCCGAGTGGGGATCGAACCTACTACACTCGGCGCGGCGGCACTGGCAAGGCGACCACTTAAACCACTACGCTATCCGTGTTGAAGGTCCTTTTTAGAAGGTATACTAAAATATTGACTCTTTACTATAACTATAACTATATAACTTTAGTATACCTTCTAAAAGTCAAGGTACTAACCCACATTTTTAAAATAATCTATTGTGTGGCTTTAACATAAGGCGGACTTCCAATTAGATTGGTATCGAAAATAAAATGTTATCTACAACTTACATCAATATAAAATATGTGCTTATTTTACGTAATATAACACAGGTAATGAGGCATTAAATAAATCGTGTCAATAATATTTTATAAATAGACAAAGACGAAATGCTTCGGTATCTTTTTGTCCTTAGTTTGATAACGATTTTTATTTGTAGCTATTAACAAAAGAATGTAAGCGAATAAAACATAATTGGTTAATATACATTATTATATGTTTCACTCCAATTTACAATAATGATTATGGTAGAATTTCGACTACCGGGCGAACACTATCTATACTAATATTATAAAGCGGTAGAGTTTGTTTGGTTGAACGCGCTAATCTCAGAAACTATTGCTTCGAATTGAAAAATTCTTTTAGCTTATTTATCGAGTAAGGCTATATAACATCACGCTACGACCCACGGGGGCGGCGCAGTAACTATAAACGCGGGTGAAACCGCGGGCACAGTTAGTTATATATAAATACGTTAGTGATTACAGTGAAAAGACAATTTTATGCTTAATTTAACAGCTATACATAAATATAACAAAGATTATTCATCATTATGTCAGGTTAGATACGTATGTACATATATAATCACTCACTTGCATTCCCTTTTTCTTTTGGTTTCAAGTCTCACATAGCAGCGGTCTTTTGCCGTCTACCAGACACCTAATTATCTAGAATCCATGCTGATATTAAGACTTTATTAACAGTTAAAATCCTAATAAAATTATCCAACTCGGGGGTCGAAGCCGAGACCTTCATGCACAGCAGTCGCATTCACTACTACTGTGCACCGAAGCAGTTTAATTTATCTCAGCTATATAGTGTGCAAAGATCTACTTAGTCAGTTTGGTTGAGAGTGGTCAAGCGGTAAGTACAACGTGGAACGTCGGTAAATCTATAGCGGAATTTGGAGAATAATTTTTAAAGCACGTTACCTTTTCGCTTTATTTTTTCAAATCAATGGATTCTTACATTGGGAGAAGCTCTTAGCGTTTAGTTTTAAGTAAAAAAACATTTATAAGTATTATAGGTTAGGTTAGGTTTGCTTAAAAATTAGATCTACAGTAAAAGAAAATCGAACCATTATAATATGTGTGCTAACAATGCACAAGAATATAAAGCATTAACGTGTAAAGAACTACGTATGAAGCTATATCTGGCAAGGTTATGTCTGTTTAACAAAATTTATTGCTCGTTTCCTTAACGCCGTCAATTAAATATATATTAGTTCACGCTAAAGGCGCATTAGTCAACAAATAGGCGAGGAATTTTCTTGAACAAACTCCACGTTTACATTTCGAAGAGTGCCTGTACGCAAATCCCTTTGGGTATAAAAAACGAAGGTTTGAAAAGCCAAACTTACCGAAACGTTTTTAAGCTGTTTCCCGGAGATATTGGCGGTCGACGTGGCTCCAAGAGCATTTTTCACAGAGTCCCCGGATATCGGTTTGACTAATATATAACATCGGACATTTCGGACGGGGAAATTCGATCGCTCGCTATCTTTTAGATTATGTATACTAATTCCCAATAAGTGCTCAAGTGACTTTTATAAAAGTTATATAGAACTGAGTTTGACTTTGAGTTTTGTGTTTGAACATTCGCTTGAGTGATGAGAGAGATGAACGGATATGAGTTGTATGAAACGTTTTCAGTGTACATTTATCCTTACTAATATTATAAACACGAAAGTTTGTATAGATATATGGGTGTTTGTTACTCTTTCACGCAAAAACTACTGGACCGATTGTGTTGAAACTTGGTATTTAGATAGCTGGAGACTTGGATTAACACATAGGCTTTTTGTCCCGATATTCCCATGGGAAAGCGACTTACGTGGGTGAACCGCGGGAAAAACTACTTTTTAAATAATGTTCTTTTTATTAAATAAACTAAACAACAGCGATCAAAATAGTTGTAGAGACAAATATATTTTAGTTTACATAAAGCGATATTTTTCGATTAAAAACGTCTTTATAAAAACATTAAACATTTGAGGCGGAGCCAAATAGCTTAATTGGTAAAGTGGCGACATGATTTATCGAGGTCGCGGGTTCAAGCCATGCTTCATGGATATTTTTTTTCCTCTTTTACAATTTAAAAATACGCATTCTTATGCCTGCTATGTTAAGTTCTTATATAATAGAGTGAACACCTAGGCCGACTACAGGACACAGACCTAAATCGTTACCTGATCGAGTACAGAATATATAATTCTATGAATCTAACCGAAGACATTAAGATTGGAGTATCGAGGCAGTCTATTCAAATAATGTGATGTAAATTCGTATTGAATTGTAAACAACGGCACATAAGCAGAGGGGGTTAGCGCATCAAGTGCGAGCATGGTGAATCCGTTTCGCCTCCATTTCCATGAATTAACTAGATCAACTGCGCTGTAGCGGGATTACCGACTCACTCACTTAGTTCTTCTTTAATACTGAGATTAACTCACTATTGTGTGTGACTGTATCATTATGGTATTTACGGTTTAGTGAAACAAATGTAGTCATAAAATATACGGTATTTAACACACAACAGTAAATAGCAACCAACAGAAATATTTTTGTGAAAATTGTATCAAAATTAGTTGCTGAAAAGGGAGCAAAAATATTTTAAATTTGGATATACAGAGTGTCCCAGAAGTCGACGTCAAGCCGGAATGAAGTAGCTGGCTGGCGGCTTGATGTTGACTTCTGGGACAGCCCTGTATGTATGATAAAGCGTGGGTGTAGTGGAGATGTCACGCTATCTGCCTCGGATAGCTGTATTTCATAGCGGGTACATTACAGTTTGCATCATGCATTATTTTATGTCATTTGAAATTAACCCTACTACTAGATTTGAAATCTTAATCTTATTTATTAATTATTAAAAAGATTTAAAAAATATTTGGTAATTTAGAGCTTGAGTAATGTAACTATTTGACTTAAATAATAATAAAATGTGAGTTAACTACCCTATTGCTTGTCCAAATATTTTTGCACAATTGTTGCGTTTACGCTGCATGTGTCATGAATGATCTCCAATACCTAGAACTTCGAACTTCGCCGAACAATATAGAAATGTACTTAAATCGCATCGCATCAAGGCCTAAGTACAAAAGTATAAAAAATTTCAAAAACCTTTCCCTAACCATCTCCATATACAACAGTATTATACGTAGTATTCTAGAATATGGTAGTACGGTTTGGAGCCCATCATATCAGGTGCACTCCGACAGGATAGAGCGAGTTCAAAAAAGAGATTTATATAATTTGTGTTTCTCGGATAACAAATGGCGTAGTTTGACTTCCTATGACTCTAGACTGTCTCACTACAAAATTAAGTCGATAAGCTCGCGTAGGAAATCCTTAGATGTCATTTTTCTGTATAAATTAATTAACAGTTTTATTGATTCGCCCGAACTATTACAGAAAGTATACATGTGTATTCCGCGTAATAACAGCCGCTTAGTAAACCCTAAAATTTTTACATAATATTGTCTTCTATTTACGCGAAGATTATTCAATGAAATTAAACTGCTATATACGGATTTTATCGCGTTGTTTTTTTGACACTTTATTACAAAATTTTGAAAATTGTTACACTACTACTACTATTAAACTTTACTAATTTTAAGCTAATTAAATTATTATTGAACTATTTAGATTTAATTTATTTTTACAATTCCCCGACGTTTCGGTTGCTTTTCAGAAGCTATGGTCACGGGGAGACTAAGATGGCAGTTGTCTCAATGTTCCAGTGTAGTTATTTCAAAGTACCCGAACATAATTTAATCATTGGTGTTTCTATTTACGCAGAATGAGCTCAAAGTATCATGAAGTCTAGCTGTGGTTTGCTTCTTCTTGGGTTTGACTATTTTTATTACTGGATCCCAAGCTGGTGGTACATTCCAACCATCTTCTCTATTAAAATTAGGATGTTTTTTGATTTCAATAGCCTCGCGAAGCATCCATGGTAGGAATCGGTGTTCTTTAGCGAGAATCTGTGGTTTGTCAAATCTCAGGTAGTGGTTGGTCCCCTGTTGCACATGTTCACACACAGCAGACTTCAACGAGCGTTGGTGTTTTACATCACCTATGTGTTCTTTTATGCGGGTGCCTATGTTTCTCTTGGTTTGACCAATGTATGAGAGTCCGCAGTCACAATCTATTTTATAGACCCCTGCATCTTGTAAAGGTAGTTGGCACTTGACGGATGGTAAAAATTGACTTATCTTCGTTGGCGGCTTGAAGTATGTGTTGATTGAAGCTCGCTTCAAGCCTTGTAGCCAATCTTGTCAGTGACACCCCTTACATAAGGCAGTATAGCAGGCTGGCGCTCGACTGCGGCTGGCTTTTCTCGGGATCTGTGACAGCGGTGCGGCTGTTGGAGCTTGTTGTCTTGCAGTACTTGCTTGACATGTTGAAGCTCGGCGTCCAGGTGTTTCTTGTCACAGATCCCATGGGCTCTCTGAAACAAAGACATTCCCACGGTAGCTAACTGTTTAGGATGGTGGTGAGATTCACCGTTTAAGTACCTATTTGTATGGGTCTTTTTCCTATATACAGTGTGGCTCAAAGTATGATTAGGATTCCTGATGACAAGTACATCTAAGAAAGCTAATGAATTATTTGCCTCTAATTCCATAATAAATTGGATGTTATTATTAATGGAATTAAGATGTTCTAGGAATACACTTGCACTATCTGTTGGTAATGGTAATGGTAAAATTTTTTTTTACACCAAATAACCAATATTGGTTATTTTGCGCCTCTTTCTCGTATGATTTCTGGCCAACTCCGTTCATGGTGATATAGATGTTTTTGCTGGTTCCGTAGCCTCAATAAGGTCTAAACTTAAAGATTTGTTTTTATGAAGAAATATTGTTTATCATTAGTTATAATTGTAATATTGTCAAAATTTAAATTTAATTTGTAGGTAAGTCGCCTTACTTCAAGCGCATGCTGGATTCACATCTAGTAGATGTCAATCAGATCTTGTAAATTATTACTATAATTTACTGTATGTGAGATTGTACATCAGTTTTGTGAATTACAATTTTCTCTTTTTCGTTGGGTAACATTTAACACGTTTTATATTATTAATGTCATATTTCTCCTATTTTATTTTATCAATAAGCATTCATATTTTAAATATGGAATCTTGTGAAGGTTTGCATGTTTGTTACTTAATAACGCCTAAACCGTTTAATGGATTTTGATGACACTTGGCACATAAATAGACCATGGCGTCGTATAACAAATAGGCGTTAGATACTTTTTACTTTGGTATATTTGCACGAGGAATCCACGCAAGTAAAGCCGCAGGCATAATATAGCTTTAAGTAAATAATACAACATTTCACATCGTTTCAAAGTTATTAAAATCTCTATATGTGGATTTTTATTTTAGTTTGTATTACAGATAGCAAGTTTTAAATCTATTTACCTATATTATATTGATAACATCGTGTGATAAAATGGTTGCGTCATCACTATTTTCCAGCCCTCTATTGAATTTAGTTTGACCTATACAAACAAAAGTTGGGTCAAATTACTAACTTTGGACGTTGTTTGATTATGAAAACATTTCTAAGGCCCGCAAGCTTCAGATATAATGATCTATATTAAAAAAAGTACTTCAAACAATTGGTTCAACTGAACAAAACGTGAGTATTGTATTGTAACGTGTATATGCCGTTGCAACGTACCTATTGATGTCGCTAAAAGAAGAAAGTGGTTTTACATCAATAACCCAAAAGAATTCATAAATATAAGATAAGCGCGGGCGAATCCAAGGAGAAACGTTTCAAAGGAGAAAAGTATTGAATAAATAAAGAAATCGACACGTTTTCGCGAACTCTCAATTTATCTAAGAAAATTTTATTCATATCCGGCGAGAGGGGACGCCTTCTGAGGATCTCGACATATGGACACATGTTGAAGGCATATAAGCTTTACTTATTATTTCGCCATTCTCTATAAGCGTATTATCTGTATCGCGTACGCTTTGTTGATAATTATGTACGCAGCGTGCCGCCTCTGTCTGATACCTACACAGACTCTCAGTCTAACAAGTTGTTTTGTCACGAATACGTATGTATATGTGAAAAGATTAAAAACTTTCTCCACAACGTCTTTGGAAGCTCTAAGCTCGCTGTCATAAGGCAAGTAAAAGCTCGAGTTGAAAAGCGGATTAGGGCCCTTAAGTTTGTTGCGAGGTAAAGTAATATTCTCCAAGACAACAACAAAAAAGAAAATCCTTAACCGTGTACTCCGTTCTGAATATTAAAACGTTCTCACTAATACTCCTGATTAAGTTTTCTTCCAATGTTTCCTCACTGCAAGCCAACACAGTACGCGTAGTGGCAAACACAATACACAGCACTTTGCCGAAGAAAACTTAATTATTAGTACGTAGTACGTACATTAAGATTCACAGTTCAATTTATCTCGTGTTATTGTATGTATAAAATATTGTTAAAGAACAATGAAACTATTCACAACACTGTTTCTACGTAAGCCTTTTTATCCGAGGGGGATTCTCTCGGAGGGTACGGCGAATCCGTGCCCTGTTCTTATAATTTCCTTGAATGGTGAACATTTGATTTAAGTACCGTCCCAGGGCTAACAACGACTCTCTGGGGACCGCCCCGACTATTTCCTTTTGTTTTTGTGCCGTTTTTTTAACAACTTTTCTCAAAAGGATTCGCTAAGAGGCCAGTACGAATGCGGACGTTTAAAGCAAATCCTGTGATTAGAGTCAAACGATTGACGTTCACTGTGGGATTTTGTGAGAAGATTAATGGTACCTATCGAATGGTAATTACGGAAATGAAACGTGTAAGTTATGCAAATGGTGACCAACGAATTCTCCCGTTTGAAACTAATAGTTTGAAAGTTCAATTCAGTTTTAGGAGTATTGATGGCTAGAAACATAGATTTCTGTGTGCAATAACTAATAGCCTGTGTTGTTGTTGTAATAACGAAATAAATTGTTTATGAAACACGTAAAATATAAGTTTACGGACTTTATGTCTACATAATTATACAATGTGGATAGTAAGATAGTAACTAGTAAGAAGTCTGAAGAAGTTTAATGTCTTTGTTCTAAATGACTAAACGACGAAAAATCGAATAAAATAAAGATGAATGATGAAAATAAAAATGAAAAGATGTACCTTCTGAGGATTAAGGTAGTAGGTATATATATTGTAAATACTACTAACGATTTATAAATAAATGTTTTATTTATAAAGCATTTAGTAATATAACTGAAAATATAATCCCAAATATAATAAAATATCATCAAATATGATTATGAGTCTAAAAGGTTTATTGAAATTGACACAATATTTTTATTCAGAATTTCAGATCCTACTAATGTCGACAAAACGTAAAGTTTTTAATATCTTGACCAGTCAACGTAGTATTCGGTTTTATTTCCTTCGTTTTTGTGTTTCAATGCTTTTATTAAATATTATATATACCTATACATATATCTTATCAGCAATTTAAAAAGAAGTCCAGATATAAAACAGAAAGTATAAATAATAATGGAATTAAAACATGAGGATCAATAAATTTTTGTAGATTTTACGTTAGTCATATGGTTTACTATGCGACCTTATGTTGATATTGAGTTGTATTTAATAAAAAATAAAATCGGTGTAATGTGGAGGGTGCATCGTACCGTTGCCGTATCGCGTAATATGATAAAAAGTCAGTTTGATTACGTTCATACCAGCTTGCTAAAACAATGTGCACGAGCCACAGTCTAGAGTCAATAATCGTCGTCCTAGTGGGAATAGTTTAATTACATTTGCCACGCTGTCATCTTCAATGTAAGTGCATTAAGGTAGTGCGCAAATTGGACACAACGTAGCAATAATAAAGAATTCGAAAGTAAGTACTGCATAACAAAGTCATCGTCCCACCGGACATAAACAACGGTGGTGTTTTGTTTCACAATAAATTTGATTTTAATTAATTAGCTTCAGAAATTTTGCCGTGAGCGAAGTAATTTGGTCATGTTGTTGGAAATGCTCGCTTTCGAAAATCTGGGCACTGAGATATGCTTTCAGTATTACGATATTTTATCACTTGTGTATAATACATACATTATGACAATAATTTTGAGTAGTTTAGAAATAATAATTACCAGATAAATTATAATAGGTTCTGTTACATAGTCAAAGGCCCCGGTCTTTTCCTATGTACTAGATATATCTATATATCTATGATCAATTAAATTGCACATTTATATTATATTTTATAATTTAAATTATTTTACACGTGATATGTATCGACCATTGTGATTTTATATAAAAGTCCAAGATTGTGTTTTAATAATGTTATGACACCTAATGAACAAAGTAATAAATTTTATACTAATAATAAATTATATTATATCAACCCTGTATTGAACTGTCCCACTGCTGGGCACGGACCTCATCTTAGTGTGAAAAATGTTAGGCCACCACTCTGGCCAAGTGCGGGTTGGTAGACTTCAAATATCTTCGAGAACATTCAGGAGAACTCACAGGCATGCAGTTTTCCTTACGATGTTTTCCTTTAATGTTAAAGTAAGCGATAATTAACAATTTAATTTGCCTTGGAATCGAACTCGCGATCTCTGCGTGGCAGACCAATGGGCTCCCACTAGGCTATCGTCAAATAGACTGCTAGGTATAGTCAACTGTTTGTAATTTGTTGTCATTTGGGTCAACTACAGGCCTGATATAGTTAACCTATTTTTAACACCTGGCTGTGTCTCAAACGGTGTTGCATTTATAAACTTTACCTTTTTTATGCTTGACGTTTCGACCAGGTTACACCGGCCGTGGTCACAAGCTGACTGGTGCTGCGATGTCATGTCTCCGTTTGTGTGGCAAAAGAAGCTTGATTCACCCTCACTTTTGGTATATTTTTGCTTGTCCTTGTACCGTCACAAACTATACTCACGGAATCCCTATTACGTATGGTAGCCGTCGTGTACGTATTCTGTGAATTACCTGACTGTGCAAAACAGCGAAGTTGCGTATTATTAATCACGGCATTCCACGTCGACGATAATTTGAAACCATCTTCCCTTCCTTGTCTTTTTGTCTGCTACCTTCTACTACTACTACACTGCAACTGGGCCGCGATGGAGACGTACTCGGAGCCTTGCAGGGGATTCTAGCAGCGTATTACCTAACTATTGTAAAACCAAACTAGACCTACGGCTCTGAGATCATTCTTTCTTTGATCTATTTAATTCAATGGTCTTCTTTTTTCTTTTCCTTATTTAACAACGTTGTTTAATTTTCATTCTGTATATTAAACCCCGTATGTTATAATGGCGAAAATGACGTTGACTTTTCTGAGCGAAGGCTATTAACTGAAAACGCTCGGAATTATATTTTTAAATATATCTGCTGACGCTGCTGACGGTTGTCCATCTCATGTATTAGTTCTTCTATGTACTGCCCACCCGTCTGACTAGAGATATACGGGTATTAGAACAATTGGTAGACATAAATAATTAAATACGGTTCGCGGACGAAACACTTCGCTGCTGGCTGCGAGGTGCGAGGTGAGGAGGTGGCGGAGACTCCTTTAAGCCTTGACGGAACGCGACGCCGGCACCTTGACGAAGCCCCGTTACCATGCAGACGGCAGCCGTAGACGTTCCGGACAAGACAACAGTCAAAGTGACAAGCGTCACACAAATTTTTAATAAGTTTATTTTCTTATCTCATTTATGATATATTGTAAATATTTAGCGTAAGTTAAAATTCTGTTTGTTTATGTTGCACGACTTGGCAACAAAAGTGATGTGGAAGTGAGTGCCGGTCAACCTGACACATCCCTAACGAATCTGGTACGCTGCCCTAATTGTTCGCAGGCTCGTTTTTCAAAGGTGAGCGGAGCTTGAGAGTTCAATTTGGTAAAGTTCATAAAAACCAAAATGAACTAAAACATGATTACTAAGTAATCCCTTATCTGTAACTCCCCAAATTCCTTTTTGGCAATATTTAGGACGCATGAAAAATTCCATTCTATTTTAAAAAGAGTTCCTCGAGGCGCGAGACCTTCAGTAGCCCAAAACTTGACTCACTGCATAGGTCTTGTCGTTCGAGAGAACTATAAAACAGCTTGGGAACAATTACTTACCTTGCCTTATAGGGTTCTACATGTTAAGAAAGTTCAGAATACATAAAAATCATTAACAGCACAAATTAAAGATAATTGCTAAACCAAAAGAACCAAAAGACACCAACTCCTACAATAGCAAATCATTGTACCAATATTTAGAATCCAAATTAAGGGAAGGTGACATTAGGGGTACATCTAGGTTATTGTTTAGTAGCGATATGGTGGCGCCTTGCTCTGCAGAAACACTTGCAGGTCTGCAGAGCAATCATCCAGCGCCCACTGATGGTCTCTCCTTCCCAGACACACCTGATGCTGACATGGAGTGTCTCAAGGTGACAGCCAAAGACGTATTTAAAGGCGTTTGCTCCTTTCGAAGTGTATCTGCTGGCGGCCTCGATGGCTTGGAACCGCAATATTTAAAAGATCTTTTGTGATCCAGCGCCGGGGAAGCTGGTGATGCACTTTTGAAGGAGCTGACGGCTTTAACCAACTTAATGCTCTCCGGTGGTGTGGTGAATGACATCATCGATGTTTTGTACGGGGCAAATTAATGCGCTCTACTCTCGCTTGGGTGGCCTGGGCGTTCGCAAAATTAGTGATGTCAGTTTACTGGCGTTCCTGTCTTCGGTTCACTGCACTGAAGAATTGACCAGGAAAATGTTTGCTCCCACACAGGTTGATTCTGAAGTGTTGTGCAAGTCTGACGCAGTAAACGCTTGGAAAACGATCTGTCCAAGCTCTGATTTGCCATCCGGTCTATTCTCTCAGAGTCGGTGGGACGGGCCGCTCTGCAACATCGTGACAGAACATCTCATGAACACATCTTCTAATGTTGCTGAGCGTGACCGTTTATTGGCTGTGGGGGAGTGAGAATCGGGTCTTTGGCTCCAAGCACTCCCATCGTCCAAAATAGGCACTATGTTGGACGACACAACGTTCCACATCGCTTCTTGCCTTCGTTTAGGTGCTCCATGTGTTTCGCATCGATGTCACTGTGGTGAAACCGTCGATGGCCTTGGCCACCATGGCTTATGATGTAGCAGGAGTGCCGGTCGTTTTTCACGGCACTCCAACCTTAATGACATTATGCGTCGTGCTATTGTCACCGCCAGCGTGCCTGCTCATCTTGAACCTAATGGTTTGGCACGTGACAATGGGAAGAGACCGGACGGTATGTCATTGATGCCTTGGAAGATGGCTAGGCCCTTGGTGTGGCACGCAACGTGTGTCGACACCCTTGCGACATCACATCTTCCCAGCACGGCGTGTTGTGCTGGCGCTGCTGCTGCATCCGCGGAGACTCTCAAACGGCGCAAATACAAAAACCTGGCAGGGGTTTATGTTTTTGAGCCGTTTGGGGTTGAAACGCTAGGGTCATGGGGTCCTTGTGCTCGTGCTCTCTATAGAGACATAGCAAAAAGGGTAATCGACGCTTCCCGTGATCAGAGGGCTGGCCTTTATTTTGCGAAAAGAATGGTACAAATACCCGATACAGAGGCGCACGTGGGAACACGCACGCCGCCTCTCGGACCTGGTGCTGATCGGATGGCGAGCAGGCCCACGCAGCCCACCACTCCCAGGTCATACCTCAGGGTGGCTGGAGGTCGTCTCGCGCCTTCCGGCGTTGCTGCGAGTGATCCACAAGTAGTTGTTCCGAGTCTGCCCGTTCTTTTGTATTTTGAAGGTATGTAAAGTCCCTCGCCTTTTTTGTTTGGTAGGAGTCATGCAATTTTCTCCAAGCCTTTTATTAGGCAATAAGGTTTCAATGTCTAAGCTAAAGAAGTTTAATCCTTGGCATACAATATTTAAAAGCTCTCCAAAACGATGATCTGCCTAAAATGCAGAATCTCCGTTCATATATAACTTAAATACATTTTCCAACGACCACTGTCTTCCACAAGCATAAGAAATATACCTGACCCATTTAAGAAATATAAACCTGCATTTATAAAAGGTAAATTGTATATTTCATCCAAAATCTATATTTTCTCTGCTACGAACAAGTAATTAGGGAAAAGCGTAACTCAAATACAAAAATGCCCACGAAATATTTATCGTATTTGGTGGGGCTTTGGCGAAGTGTAAATCCTTCGGCAGCTCTCTGTTGTCAGTTGTTTAATTATAATATGTACTTGTGTTTATTATTGAGTTTGGTCATTTGTGCATATAAATGACCAAACTCAATAATAAACATAAGTACATATAATTAATTGGCTGCATAGCCAGACTTAGCAAAGTGGTGTCGAAGCTACACATTTCGGCAACGCTAAAACTATGCTTCACATATATTATGTAGATATTTATTAACATTTCTAACTGGTTATCTTTTTAACAGGCTATGTGGTAAGTATTAATCAATCATGAACTTATTTAGGAAATTGTCTGTAAGATAAGGTTTATTTTCAGTACGTTTTATTAGTATATGTAGAGCTGCTTTTAACTGGGTGTTTGTGATTTACTGCTAAGATTAAAACGTTGCATCATTGTTTCTTCAGCCGTGACGAAAATTTCACCAAATTCTTTGCATTAATCTCTATATGTATATTCCACCTTACTGCTTCGGTAGCGCAGCGGTAGTGTATGCGACTGCTGTGCATGAAAACATTCTCAGTAGCAGCAGGAGTCTGAATCAGTGCCCGGCAGACGGCAATAGGCTCGCCCTCCCCCTTTTTTTAACTTGGGGGAATGTCTTGACGCATACCTCTCCGCTGAAAAGGGAAGCGGAGAGGTTATGTCGGGCTCACCTGGGAAAAGGTGAAAAGTCCCGAATATTACCGACTAAACCCACCACGGTGTGCCATCTCGTTGCTTGATCGCTAGATTGTGGGTGAGTCGCTGGAACCAAAACTACATCAGCAACCCATCCAGGCAAGAAATGCGTCCGCAAGGAGGATGACTCTTGGGTGACGCCCTGATCCCCGTTCTCCCGCCCATAGCCTGCACTATGGGCTCGCCCCCGTCCGTGGGACCTAATAACATAGTTGGCGAAATGTGGATGTAATGTATTTCTATATTTTACTAACCATATAAGTCTATATTCCCGAAGGGCTGGAGATCTACCTCTGCCTAACCTCGGATATATATGCCAAAGACTATGTATATACGTATATTCCATTATTAATAAGAATATTGAAATTAAACTACTTTATACGGATTTTGACACGTTGTTTATAAAAAACTTTAATTACAAAATTTTAAAACTCTAACACTACTATTGTTGAATATAGCAGCCATGTTCACGGGCAGAGGCTTCTCGTAAACATGGTTGCTTTACAGCAACGAATTTGATTAAGACGAAGCAGCAGCAAATTTCATTTCAATGTATAATATTCGCATAAACACAAGACAATATTAAGAATAATTTGTATTTCTGGCAGCATCAACCTCTGTTCTAATTCAGTTTTTTTTTTATACTCTAATAGTCTCGCTTTTGACCGCGATCTCACCTGATCTTAAGTGTAGATGCAGTCGACGATGGAGTTTAAAGACAGTTCCAAGTTGTTTACTCATAAGTGATTTCAAATGACGAATAGCCTGTCTTGGATAAGGTAAGTCCATTATAGTCTAAGTTCTAGTTAGATTGTCAATACATATGTTATATAAACTAGTTTCGGTTTCTAAACGTATACGTTAGTAATATATAATATTACTAGATTTTGTTGGAGGATTTGCTCGCGTTAATGTAGTAATTTATATCCCTCGGCAACAGCTCTTTTTCTTGGATGAAAGGTGCTCTATGTCCTTTTCTGAACCCTTGACAACGTATGTGTGAAGTTTCATGATGATCGATAGAGTAGTTAAGGCGTGAAAGCGTAACAAACAAATAATCTCACAATCGCATTTATAATATTAGTTACGATTACGATTATTATATCTATATAATAATAACACCGTATGTGTACCTATGTCCTTTTCTGTTAGGGAACAGAAAAGGACATAGGGACATAACTTTCATCCAGAAAAAAGTTCTGATACTAACCAAACCTAACCTACAATTACGCGAGTAATATATAATATATCTTTTAGCCAACGTTCTTACCCCGGTACCAAGCCACAATGCTTTTGTACTGTATGTAGTTTCAGCGAAATTGATAAGTTTTATTATTACTTTAGTATAATGTATAGATATATTTATATCTATAGTCCATGATCGAGACAAAGAGAGAGTCATAAGACTATTATCACTTAATGAAGTTGCGGCTAGTTAATTACCTGTCATTTCTATTTCACATTTTGTGGTATGTAAACCACAGTGTTGACATGACAAGAACTTAATCGTATATTCTGATATTGATGCGATTAAAGCAAAATAAGTTTCTACATTGAAAACAAACTATACATACAATATGGCAACCGAGCATGTGGGCCGCTTGATGGTAATGAGTTCCCGTAGGCTATGATCACCTGGGTCGCGATTGCATGTTAAAGTGATTTGCGCAGCCCCGTCGACTCTGGTTATGTTCAGGAACACCGTGGTAGGCTTAAAAAATATTACCGGGATGTCGCCATCTTTCTCCGGATGAGTCCCACATTACCTCTCCATAGCACTGCGGAGAAGTATTTGTCAATGCATTTCACCACGTAAAAAAGGGGTCATGTCCACTTGCATCAAAAGAGATACTTCTCGCAATTGGTTAAAACATTGTCATTTTACTACAAACACACACACACACACACTTACACTCACACATATAAATACACCCATATAAATACATTACCTAGTCAGGCTGCTTCAGTTTGAACGAATAAGCGAAATCCCAGGTATAAGTGGCAAGTACGCTCTGCCCGACGTCTCATTGCTTTATTTTGTTCCCCAGAAGTTAAGGTTTTGTTTGTGCTGCTACTGCAATATCTTTAAACACTGCCTGTATTACTTTAAGATATATTATAATCAATATAGCAAATGTGTAATTATAGATACCTGTCAATTGATGAAGTGCCTGATATAATTGAACCTGATTGAGAGTACGATGATCTACAGTGTTTGGCTGCTGGTGTGCCGTTGCGATTCAACAGGTCATTCGAAATATTAGTCGTAAGATTTGTATATCAAAATAAATCGCAATCGAGTAATATACATACATAGATTCCAGCCTGTTATTTTCGAAAGGCTAACCTTGTGTGGTGTTTAAATTATACACCTATGTCTAAACATAGGTGTATAATTTGAACACCTCTGCCTGACCTTTCGAAAATATGCAGGTTTCAGGCGAAGGCGGGTTGTATAGTATAACCCACATTTTGCCAGCTATTTTATTGTTAGGTTTCATATAAAAGGTCGAGTTTATTATGTCTACCGAGCACATTTCCAAACTCCGTGCTGCTATAGACAATCCCATAACAGAAAATCCCAACAACACCCAACTAGAAAATGGAACTCCCAACTACACATGAGGAATGACGAAATTAATATAAATAATTACCTAACAACTAAGCATAAGTACCTACCATAATTATATCTAATATGATAATTACAATAGAACATTGATTTTGAAATCACATAGTGGCGTAAATAGTAGGCACGTAGTTAGTATGCACTTTGTACAACTAACAATTCTGTGGCGCACAGGTCTGCATGCTATTCTGCTATTTCAAAATTTTGTTTACAACGCAATCCTAGTTTGCATAAATGTTTGTTTGAACACGTATCTAAGGTTATGCGACCAATAAAATCGTGGATAGCACAATTGAACGGATAGGAGTGGTACTCAGCACAAAGGCTTAACAAGCCAACTTGCTCGGTTTGTGCATACATAACCTCGCTGTTATTAATCGTACGGCGGCAAGTTCATGCAGAGTCTGCACTTACCTCGCGATTCGGCACTACATTGTTAAAACTACAGTGTGGAAAACAGAGCGGTGCAATTTCTTGTTACGTATGAGCTGCGTGTAACGTTATTACCAAACTTTCGCTGTTTTTATTAATTGAAACACAAGTTTTGTGTTAATACCAGTTCATTTGAAAGTTTTATTATTTACGATGCGATTTGTTTAGTTTTACGTTATGAAACTGGATGGCTTGATTTGATACTCGCTGTTATATCACGAGAACTGATTAAATTAGTTACAGCAGTTAACATAATATTGACTCTTGGCTATATGATTTAAAACGCTAGAGATAAAATGGTTAGTCAGTTATTTTTATTTTACATATACGTAGGTGCATCAATGACGTCATTTAAATAACAAATATGGTACAAGATGTGAATTTTCTTTTTTTGAATAATCATTACTTGTTAGTAGCACAACTGTAACACCAGTGTAGCCAGGTTCAACAATGGTGACAACGGAAGACACTGAGTTCTGAAACTCGTGAAGTCTTGGAGAAACATAAATTATCTTGGAATCCGTCGCGAATTAATCAGAAGTATATGAATATAAGAGGAGTTGGAAAACGCACTTTATCTATCTAAAATATTAATGTAATAATAATAACTTTATTTCAGATAAAATTCATATAAAAAAATACAATTATTAACAACAAATTAAATAAAATTTAAAACTGACGCAGTCAATGTTTAGAAATCAAATAAATTCATAATTACTTGTAATTTAAAAATATAAATCAATAATAATAAAATATACAATAACATGTCAGTCTTGCCGGAGAATAATTTTTATCCATTTGTATTGAATCGATATCTATATAAGTATATGTAACTACTCTAGTAGTTATCTTATCTTATGTGGGGGCCAGTCAGTGCAGACCGGCGACACTTCGACCCAGTGGGATCTTTTGTGTCGACTCTCCCCAATAACGACTGCCATAGATGTTCATGGCAGCCGGGACCGACGGCATAACGTGCTCTCCGAGGCACGGAACTCTAGTAGTTACATATACTTATATGTAACTACTCTATATTCATATTTTACAAGTTAAAACTTGTTTGTTCAAGAGTGTGAGCAATCTATGTAAATAAGTAAACGATTTAAAAAAAAAAATCTTAATTAACAGTCTGCCACAATTACCTATCTTAAAATAACATATGCTATGTTTTAATGACATAACAGGCAAGCGAAGCAGCTGGCGTAGGCTAGTAATGTAATATTAAAGTCCTTGTTTTAATGCAGATATTGTTCCATTATAATCCGCATTGAACCCGTACTAGGATTAAAAGCTAAAATAAATTCGTAGCACGAAGTTTGTAGACAAACGATTTGGCAACCACGCCAAAAACATCACGGTTGTTTTCCATGCCAATACCGTCGATAAATGAATATTCAATAATCAATTAGATATTATATCCTTATTTGTCTATTTGTATGAATCGTAAATTGTTTGATAATTTGCAGTTGTACTATATGAATACTGCACATAGAGTACTATGTTCTTAGTAAACATATCATTATGACGTCCAGCTACACTAGTAAGTTAGAGCTGTGAGGACTGAGCAGATGTGTATTATATTTTCAATTTGCACGCTATGAGAAGCTTTCTGGTACTTCGGGTACCTACTTTGATATTGTAAATTTCCTCAGGAATATCTTATAATGCTTTGCCCGAACTGGGAATCGAAGCCGAAGCGATCGCATTCGAACACAAACTATACATATGTCAACGGCCATCGGAGCAGTATTACACGTAATATAATAATATGTATAGTATGCTATACTATATATTTAACTAATATATTTGAACTAGAGCGGTCGCCCAGTGGTCGAAATTCGACCATAATTGATTTGAATTTTAAGTTTGATCGTTATTAAGTTTTTATTGTCTATAACTTTATCCTTATAATCACATTTCATTTAGATTTCGCCAAAAAAAAGCAGCGGTCGCTCAGTGGGGAGAAGAACAGACTGCAATGCAGAGGGTCTCGGGTTCGAACCCACGTCGCACACCTATGATTTTCGGAAGTTATATGACTTTTTGAAATTATGTGCGTATTGATTGACTATTATCGCTTGCTCCGTGCCTCGGAGAGCACGTTAAGCCGTCGGTCCCGGATGCCATGAACATGTATGGCAGTCGTTATTGGGCAAGTCAGTACCCTCTAATATCATGACACTGGTCTAGCCTTAGGGTATTGTTAGCCTTTGGGTTGCAGAGGTCAGGTGGCAGCCGCTCCGCGTAAAAACTGATATCCAGTCAAATCCGGTTAGACTAGAAAAGCCGACCCTAAGTGACTTAGGAATAATAAAGGCTAAGAGAGAAGAAGATTTAGATTTCGCCAAAGCTATACAGCTAATTTACCTATATTTTTCAAACAAATTATTATTTACTTAACTATACTCTTTCATTGACGATATTCCTAAGCCTGCTACTTTATTTTCTTTATTGCATATCAATAAAATAAATAAATAAGTAAGGTATGTAACCATAGTTACGAAGAATTGTACGACGTCAACCGAACAATGCCGAAATACTACGGACGCGATTCGACTGCGTGTGTCAAATGCATGGTTGTGTGCGTGTAGTGTTTTTGCATTAATTTAATGTATTTCTAATGCATATTTTATAAAAATATTAGGATTCACCACTCCTTCTCCATACAAACTTTAACTGTGCCAAATTTCATACTCCTCCGTCTGCGCAATTTTCGTAAAAAGGGGTACTAAGTTTTTGCTTTACGTAATATGTATATAGATATAATAAACTATTCCAGTAAAAGAATTGTGAATTGTTGCAAGTAGTCGAGGCTAACGAAGGTGGTTTGCTTGCGATCCAAACGTGGGCAATTTTTTCTCAAAACTCACGTTTTCAGAGTTTACCTTTGCCCTTTCTTTGTGTTCTTCTTATCCGTTCTCAGTTATTTGTGTTAGTCGCGTCGATTTAATGTTTATGAGACATATTTTTGCGTGTCGTAGAAATTATGCAACATTTGTAACACAACTTTCATAAATATATTATGAAAATATTCACGTTATAAAACAAGTTCTTTTTCAACTGAAATAAACTCCCAGCTTCACCTATTTTACGTTTGCGTTGGTTGTAACTTTTTACCCAATAAAGCAGGTCACTGGCAGTATGCAGTATATTCGCCGGCTATCTAGCGATGGCTGAATTTGCACCGATGTCGTAAGCTGCCCACCCTTCCGTGTCCATGTGAAAACCAGTTTACTACCACAGACATAAAGCTTAGCTGTAAAGCCGAACAGAGTCAAAAAAGAAAACCGCAAGCGTACTACATCGGGCACAGATTTTTGTGTAAACAAATGTACTAGCGGTTATAGAAATAGAATTTTGAAATGTACATAAGTATTTCATACCGCTAAAGCCACGGAAAGATTTGTGGATTTTACATTGTTAATTGACGTGTTCACAATGTGTGTTGCCAATCGGTCTACGATAAGTGTTCATAGCTCTTGATGCCCTGACATGCTTCATCGCATGACTTTTCATAGATTTTAATTAGTTTATTGACGATACTAGGGTTTTTCGAAAATGTATGGTATACATGCATGCCGATCAAACATGATGTTAAGGTGCTTGGTGAAATATGACAGCATATGGTAAGTGCTCTTTGTATACGGCAAGTAACAAAATGTGGTAATTTTTTACCTTCGTATACGAATATATAAAATTATAAAATTAAAATAAGTATATGAGAAATAGGTGATAACTGATAACTGTATGAATAAGGTTAAAGTATCACTATTTAGAGATAACCGCAATTTTCAAAATGGACTTGGCAAAATGTTGATACAGTGAATATTATTGGAATTTGCATTACCTACATAATGGATTTCTAGGTTGCTGATGTTATGTCCAAATTTATTCGAAACAGGCTGAGTAAAAAGAAATAAGAAGATAATTATTGATTTTGATACGAAAACTTAATAAACTGTGTTTAAAATTATACATTTCGACAGAAAACTTTAGTACTTAGAAAAATACATAAGATTTTTTTACTCATGATTTTGTTCTCTACTTCCTTTATGTACTACTTTATGACTACACTTTTATATCACACGCTTTAAATAATCCAATTTGTAGCTTCTTGAGGTTCATTTATAGTCCAGTTTCATCTATAGATTCAAAGGGTAAAGCAGAGATGTATCACATATACAAGTCACTACTTGTGTTTAAGTATTATCAACACAGCTTCTTTTATTGGATACAGTTTCGGACTCTTTGTTGCTATGCTATTGTTTAATCATCAGTATTATATCTATGTATTGTTGAACTTTAGTGTATTGAACTTGTAGTGCTCTATTAAAAGGTTCATTTCTTTTTATTTATAAATGTAAATCCTCTTCCAATACAACTCATTTGTATCCTGTATTTCAGAAAGGATTACATTTATTAAAATCATGGATACAATGGTTACACCTACGGCATAAGTTTGCGTGCGAACGTGAAACCTTAGGTTCGATTTTCAGGTCGGGCAAAGTATTGTTGTAGTTTTAACAAAAACTACAATAATACTCCGGCAATATGCACAGGTAGTAGGAAAATTGCTCGCTTCCGATTACATGAAACCTAAACATAACTAGTGATATGTAGGTGTCATTATCTCTATCAACCGTTTTGTGAATATAATGACGTTACTCTTTGTATAGATACAGCAACAACGTAATATACTGTAAAAAGGTGAATAGTCAGGGTGGCGGCGACAATGAAGACACAAGTTGTACAGAAAAGCACTTATATTATCTTGAATGCACGTTTCAACGGTTAGAATATGAATGTCCCCATAATATTCTAACCGCCGGTATTTATACAATCATTTGACCTAATTTAATACTAAATTCACAAACTCAATAGATAATATTAAACATTGTTTATCTTAATTATTCTGATGATTATTTATATACAATTATTATTTAATAATACAGGATTATGTAACATTAAGGATTTATTACACCGGAAGCAGAGGCGCCGGTGTGACAAAATTATGCCTAACCCAAAATCAGTAAGAATCTAATAGCTTTATCATTATATTATACATGGTAAACCAAAATGATTATAGGATTGATTATTCGACATAGTGTAAAAAAAGCACAGAGATCAGTAACAATACGTACTATTTATTAATCGCGCCGGAAGCTGACAAGCGGATGGCGCAAGCTAATAAATATAATCTTTATACTTAATAAAGAAATATGAAATGACTATTTAGATTATTGATTATGAAATTATTATTTATTGAAATTAAACTGCTATATACGGATTTTATCGCGTTGTTTATTTGACACTTTATTACAAAATTTTGAAAATTGTTTCACTACTACTACTACTATTAAACTTTACTAATTTTTAAGCTAATTAAATTATTATTAAACTATTTAGATTTAATTTATTTTTACTTTTACACTTTCCCCGACGTTTCGGTTGCTTTTCAGCAGCCATGGTCACGGGGAGACTAAGATGGCAGTTGTCTCAATGTTCCAGTGTAGTTATTTCAAAGTACCCGAACATAATTTAATCATTGGTGTTTCTATTTACGCAGAATGAGCTCAAAGTATCATGAAGTCTAGCTGTGGTTTGCTTCTTCTTGGGTTTGACTATTTTTATTACTGGATCCCAAGCTGGTGGTACATTCCAACCATCTTCTCTATTAAAATTAGGATGTTTTTTGATTTCAATAGCCTCGCGAAGCATCCTTGGTAGGAATCGGTGTTCTTTAGCGAGAATCTGTGGTTTGTCAAATCTCAGGTAGTGGTTGGTCCCCTGTTGCACATGTTCACACACAGCAGACTTCAACGAGCGTTGGTGTTTTACATCAGCTATGTGTTCTTTTATGCGGGTGCCTATGTTTCTCTTGGTTTGACCAATGTATGAGAGTCCGCAGTCACAATCTATTTTATAGACCCCTGCATCTTGTAAAGGTAGTTGGCACTTGACGGATGGTAAAAATTGACTTATCTTCGTTGGCGGCTTGAAGTATGTGTTGATTGAAGCTCGCTTCAAGATGTAGCCAATCTTGTCAGTGACACCCCTTACATAAGGCAGTATAGCAGGCTGGCGCTCGACTGTGGCTGGCTTTTCTCGGGATCTGTGACAGCAAAACAAACTTTAGACAAAACAACCGAAAAAGTATTGAGTAGAGGTTTAAATTATGCAATAACACCGGCTAGGATACCGTATGAGGCCATTATTTGCAACGTCGAGGACTGCCTAGTCAAGAATAATATAAAAAAGGAAGATTTGGAGGCTATACGTCAGGACATTTCATCGGTCTTGCGTCGAAGTAAAGTGCCCAGACCGAATCTTCCCAAAGATGAATTCGTCGCACTGAAGAACTTGCGGGCTAGGCCAGATATTACAGTACTCCGTGCAGATAAAGGAAACGCTACGGTCATAATGGATACGTCAGATTATAAACATAAAATTGAAAATTTACTTTCGGATGAAACAACAGGTTAAAACAGACCCTACAAACAAAATATTGAATAAAACCAAAGACATCATTCATAAATACTCCGAAAAACTAGATCTAGACGTTAAACAATTCATACCAGCTTGCGTAAAACCTCCAAAGCTGTATGGGTTACCAAAAATACACAAGGAAAACGCTCCCCTACGTCCTATTGTGAGTCAGATCGACACACCAACTTACAGACTGGCTCAGCACGTAGCGAAGATACTCTCACCACTCAGAGGCAACTCGAGAGCACATGTAAAGGATTCATACCATTTTGTGAGTGAAATTAAATACCTACGTCTCACTAACAATGAAACAATGGTTAGTTTTGATGTACAGTCATTATTTACATGCTTACCTGCACATGACTGTATTGAAATAACTAAAAGGAAGCTAATACAGTACAATATGCCTTCCGGCTGACGCAGGTCCTCACCGGGCATGGATGCTTCGGGAGGTACTTGTGTCATATAGGCCGGGAGGAGACGTCTTGCTGTCGCCACTGCGGTGACGGCCCCGAGGATACGGCGCTGCACACACTCGTGGAGTGCCCAGCTTGGGAGGAGCAGCGCCGGTCGTTAACCGGGGCACTGGGTGTCCAAATCCTCTCGCTGCCGGCAATGGTACTGTCCATGGTCCGGCGCGAGGGTGCATGGGAGGCCGCCGTCACCTTCTGCGAGGCAGTGATGTCCGCGAAGGAGGCGGCGGAACGGGAGAGGGAGCTGGTCTCTCCCCACCCAAACCGCAGGAGACGTCCAGGGCGCCGCCGTAGGGCGCGCGCAGACCTCCAGCCACCCTAGGGGGCGGCCTGCGGGCGGTGGACTTGGGCAGTCTGCCGCCCGAGCAGCACAGGCCCGAGAGAGGGGCATAGGTGTTCCGCGCGCCCCCCTCAGTGGAGGGGAGGGCTGTACCATCTAGTCCTCCCCCAAGCAGCTGGGGCCCGCCTATTCACGTGGCGGGCCAAGACCTGTCGGCGTCGCGGTAAATGCTAGCGCGAATCCCGTGGCACCGACACTAGGTACCGGAGAAACGTCGTCAGGGGTTTAGTGGGTATGGGGCCGGCTTTTCTGGCTCGAGTCCCACACACCCGCGCCCTGCCCGGGCGCGGACGGTGCGTAAAAGCATTCCCGTGACGTTAAAAAAAAAAAAAAAAAGTACAATATGCCTGAGGAATATGCTGAACTACTTAAGCATTGCTTAACAACTGGCTATCTGTTGTGGGACAATAAATTCTACATACAAGTCGATGGTGTCGCAATGGGCTCCCCAGTATCGCCTGTCGTTGCTGACATATATATGGAGGACTTCAAGGCTCGAGCTTTACATACTGCCCCCATCACACCCAGGATTTATAAGAGGTTTGTAGATGATACTTTTACAATATTACCAACAGATAGTGCAAGTGTATTCCTAGAACATCTTAATTCCATTAATAATAACATCCAATTTACTATGGAATTAGAGGCAAATAATTCATTAGCTTTCTTAGATGTACTTGTCATCAGGAATCCTGATCATACTTTGAGCCACACTGTATATAGGAAAAAGACCCATACAAATAGGTACTTAAACGGTGAATCTCACCACCATCCTAAACAGTTAGCTACCGTGGGAATGTCTTTGTTTCAGAGAGCCCATGGGATCTGTGACAAGAAACACCTGGACGCCGAGCTTCAACATGTCAAGCAAGTACTGCAAGACAACAAGCTCCAACAGCCACGCCGCTGTCACAGATCCCGAGAAAAGCCAGCCACAGTCGAGCGCCAGCCTGCTATACTGCCTTATGTAAGGGGTGTCACTGACAAGATTGGCTACATCTTGAAGCGAGCTTCAATCAACACATACTTCAAGCCGCCAACGAAGATAAGTCAATTTTTACCATCCGTCAAGTGCCAACTACCTTTACAAGATGCAGGGGTCTATAAAATAGATTGTGACTGCGGACTCTCATACATTGGTCAAACCAAGAGAAACATAGGCACCCGCATAAAAGAACACATAGCTGATGTAAAACACCAACGCTCGTTGAAGTCTGCTGTGTGTGAACATGTGCAACAGGGGACCAACCACTACCTGAGATTTGACAAACCACAGATTCTCGCTAAAGAACACCGATTCCTACCAAGGATGCTTCGCGAGGCTATTGAAATCAAAAAACATCCTAATTTTAATAGAGAAGATGGTTGGAATGTACCACCAGCTTGGGATCCAGTAATAAAAATAGTCAAACCCAAGAAGAAGCAAACCACAGCTAGACTTCATGATACTTTGAGCTCATTCTGCGTAAATAGAAACACCAATGATTAAATTATGTTCGGGTACTTTGAAATAACTACACTGGAACATTGAGACAACTGCCATCTTAGTCTCCCCGTGACCATGGCTGCTGAAAAGCAACCGAAACGTCGGGGAAAGTGTAAAAGTAAAAATAAATTAAATCTAAATAGTTTAATAATAATTTAATTAGCTTAAAAATTAGTAAAGTTTAATAGTAGTAGTAGTGAAACAATTTTCAAAATTTTGTAATAAAGTGTCAAATAAACAACGCGATAAAATCCGTATATAGCAGTTTAATTTCAATGAATAATATTCGCGTAAATAGAAGACAATATTATATGAAATTATTAATTAAATTATAAAACGATAATAGGTTTTAATGTACATATAGTGGTTAAGATGTACCCGAACTAGCAGTATATGTGAGGCCGGAAGTGTAACTTGATAACAATACTCACATCCACTTGCCCACTCTAGTTATTTATTTGTTATGTTATGGATTGATCTCACATCACTATCATCATTAGTGTTAGCGTCGTAGTTAACTCCCTGAACAATTAAATCAATTGGTCGAATGTGTTAGTCACCAATCGCTTATAATAATGCAATATCATATTAGCTTATAGTTGTAAACAACAATATTTATCGAATATTTTCCTATTTAGTCGATAACGAGCACAATGGCATCATCTGCTCGCATATTGTGAGGCGATACGACATCGACAGCTCGGTTGGGAGCGTAATGCTCGCGGTATTCACGTTCATGCTCCACTGAGTGCTGTCCATTCAGCCACTCGCCTATCTCGACTCCTCGAGTGTGCTGCGTTTGAAATCCACTGCAACTTAACTGTCGATAACAAACAATAAGTAACGAGTTTCCTGCTTTCCGTACGAGCTGTTTTAGATGATGAAATTTGCGTACGTTGCATTCGTGAATTTAAAAAAACTTCTAGCCACTGTGACTTATTAATGCTATAGATGCAGAAGTACCTTCGTGTCTATGTTCTTTTTGTGTTACATAGCTTAATTGCTGTACCAATTTTGGTGCAATTTTATTGTACATAATTAGAACCAAAAAAAAAAAATAGGCTCCATTTAAATCCGTCTGTGTAGTTTCTTTTTAAACAGCGTATAACATGCTAATAAATTTAAAAACATCATTGTTTTATTTAGTCATGTATCAACTGAAAAGCAACGATAGCCTAGTGGGAAACCGTTGGACTGCCACGCAGAGGTCTCGGGTTCGAACCCAAGGCGCGCATATCTGACTTTTCATAGTTATATGCGTATTAAATGATTAATTATCGCTTGCTTTAACGGTGAAAAAATTATCGTGAGGAAACCTGCATGTCTGAGAGTTCTCCATAATGTTTTCGAAGATATGTGAAGTCTGCCAACCCGCACTAGGCTAGCGTGGTAAACTATGGACTGGTTAGTCCATTTTCTCACAATGAGAAGAGGCGCGTGTCCAGCAGTGGGACAGTTTAATACAGGGCTGATATTATTATTATTATTATCAACTGAATACATTCTACGTGGAAATTTTGAAACGGATACAAAATAATGTTAAATGAATTTTTTGGGAAATCATTTTCCGTTAGGCAATTTAAAGGTGAAAATAACATTGGATTCAAACGACTCATTATATTACCTAAATTCGAATTATGTTAATATTATTTCCATCTTTGTAAAAAAGAGATTTCCTCTGAAAGTAATCAAATAAGGACTAATAATGATTTTACGAATCTACATTGACATGAAATGGTTAATGACTTGAATTTAAATATATTGTGTCTCCTTATCTTATGGTTAACTTTAATTCAAAGTGTACGTCCTAATTTAATCATCTTTGGTGGAATCGTATTTTTTTGAACTGACGTTAAAAAAATGAGAAGGTTCTTAGTCCGACTGTATCCTTTTTTTGGATGTTTGTTACGCAGTTACTCCGTAACTCCGTTAATTACGAATTAATTTTGTTAATTCTTTTTTCTACGGTAGATCATACTTCAGAGGTGAACCTATATTAATTTAATCAAAATCGAAACAGAGCTTTTTGAAAAACTTAATACAACTAAAAATATATAACATTGATTTATGTGGTTCCTTCAGCGATAGTTATGTATTTTTAACGTTTTAGTTAGTTTGTACATGCTGTATAGTTTAGCAGTCGGTATATGTATACTAAAAAAATAATTTACTTTAATAAGGCAGTCTTTAATTATTAATATTTATTTATCAGCTCTTTATTATTAAATAGCTGATAAATAAATATTCATATTAAAGAGAAGACCACATATTCCGCATTCAATAAAACCACAGTCCAAAATACCTATATAAATATTTAATCTCTTGAGTTTACTCTACTGCTTACTTTTTAAGAGCATACAAATGATTATTTACTTTATAGCTTTGAATTACACTTCTTACCAACAAATAATAAAAAATGACTTACTTTGAGTAAGCTAACAAAATAATCAAGCTCACGAACAAAAACATGTCTGTATATTTCTATTTACTGGAAATTAAATAATTTGATGGAAAATGTTATGAGACACTCTAAAAATAGTTAGTTAAAAATGTATTCTATAATTGTCTTATTTTGTCACAAAATGATTGGCACGTTAACTATCACTAACAGATATTGTAAAATTTATTGTAATCTTCCTTTTTTTATATATATTATTTATTTTACAATTGTAATGCCCAATAAAGTAACAGTATTTTGCAATAATAATAAATGTATCTGTCTTTGATTTTATTACATATTAATGACATTTCTAAAGCTATTAAATGATTCTACCTCTAATCTCAATGGCGCCCCGTCAAGTGTTTTGGATTGGAATCCTCCATAGGACAATAATTTATGTGATCCATAAATAATTGTTCTGAGAATAGGTGTACTTTATGCCAATTAATTTTATGTTTATAAAGTCCCATCTTAAACTGGTCTTGCACCCTAATACCTACGTTGTCTTTAAAAAAATATAACATAAGCAAACGGTATTGATTCTTTAAAGACTGCGAAAACTATGTTGATTTGCATTGCATTTTTATAAGCACCTTCGAATTTTCGATCTTTTCATTGCATTTTGGAATTCAGCAAGTAAATAAATTATTTAACTATTTCTTTAAACTAAATTTTTACGGATACACGCGGCGTTAGTATCTGAACGGTAACATAACGGCTATCAAAATTGTAAAATATAATTGTTTTCTAAGATCACACATTTCGAAATTATCCTAATGTTATCAGCCTATGTCGGTTTGCACGGTTTGAATATTTAATCAAAGTCGTCTATTGTAACTAAAAACATTAATTACATTTTAATGTTCACTGGAGTTTAAAAGGTTCTAGTTATACCAACTGCCATAATATGTTTGGGTAATTACTAAATCACGGACAATTGCATAGAAATTTAAACAACGGTCACAAAGAGTAGTTCTCTGTCTGTCCATTGTTTAAATGTTGAACAACTATTTGTACATTACACAGCTTTTGTTTCGTCTCATCGAACTCACAACATTTAACGTGGCTTAATGGCGAGGTTACTACTTAATCCATTGCGACATCTGTGCAATTAAATTAAACGTTACACGTGTAATAATTCGCAACCTGCCTTTTTGGTACCAAAATGAGATTAACGCACGTTTGTGAGCAAATCTACGTGGTATAAAATATTTTTTTCAACGATAACAAAATTGACAGAATATATTTTATATGTAAATCTGAATACATATGAGTTTTCGGAAGATAGTTCGACCAAAGCTTATATAATATATTAAGTTTTAAACTCATTTAATCGGCCAGTGGCGTGAGTATTTGTTTGCTTTTCTGCTAATCGTGTGGTACTAGTTTTGATTTCGGGTTTGGATAATAAATATTATGGTTACGCTATTGTTATCGGTACACATAAGCTTTTACGTAAAGCTCAAATATATAGTACTTGCAAACCACCACGTGACCCGGTGGGTGGATATGTGGGTTTGGTCCCTCCTACACAGAGAAAAAGTTGGTTTGAGTCTTAGTGTCCTTTATTTGTGAAGTTTCTTTTGACATGAGCATTATCAGTGCAACGATATCTGCGTATGGTAGTAATGGTAGGACAAGCTTTATATCTCTATCTGTTTATTATATTTTCGAGATAAATAATTAAATCAATTTTGCTACATTCGCATGGTAGCTTTGAAGCTAGCAAAGCACATATGCAACATTATAAAGGAAAGCTTACAAATTGCGTGTATGTAAAAGTTAGTTATTAAGTTACTTACAATTTAAAAAAGGCATTGCGAGCTAAGAATAATAAGTTGAAATAAATTACAATTAGGTACGATACGTCGCTAAGCAATTTGTTCGTAAATCTTTCTTTAGAAGTACCAGCCATATTGTCAGCACTCGCGCGGTATAGCACAGTCTGTATTATTATACAATGTTGACACAGCTAGAATGTGGGTGCCATCGCTCTACGTTACTCATAATAACATACTTGTACTACCTTAGTACATGTTTATTTCCACGACTTCCATGAATAATTTGTTACTTGAAATTCGTGGCTTTGATATGTAATTCCATTTATGTATTACACAGTCATGAAGGCTGTTTTTCTGTTATCACTATGTTGTAATGAGCTGTATAAGATTTGGGAGCTCAGACTAGGTCATGTGGAATAAGTTTGTGCTGAGATTTGCGTTGGTTTGATCTTATAGAGAATTTGATAACAGATAAAGACAAATAACTGAAGATAACTGATGTATTTAGTCATTGATATTAATACCGTTTTTTTTTAATTTGCCCGATCCGGGATTCTTACCCAGGCTTCTCAAATATAAATTCAAACTTGAGTATGAAGGGGATTAAATATGTGCGTTTTTCAATTGTTAATAAAAGAAGCATATGACTTACTTTCTTATTGGTTAATAATCACAGAACACTATAATATACATATATTCTGTCAAATCAAATTAAATCAAATTCAAAAATATTTATTTGTATAACATAGGTGGTACATGGTGTTAATAAAATATTATAAGCTCACTATGCTAAGCCTTTTAAGCGTACAAATCAGGAGTAAGTTATTATTGTATTTAATCATTACAATAGGTGTAAACTATTTGACATTAATTATTAATTTATATAATACTAGATGATCCGGTGTACTTCGTATCACATATCCTAACGAATTTTTCTATATTTTCTCACCGTTTAAACTCTGGACTACGACAAACATTTTAAAACCAAAATCAGCTACATCGGCCCCGCTGTTCTCGAGTTTTAGCGAGACAAACGAACAGCAATTGATTTATATATATGTATATATATATTAGATAAGATAAGATATTTGATTGTAACTTAACAGTACATAAAATTAGCATTGTTATTCAGTAAAATCATCATTTAAGAAATTACTGATATTATAATATCTCTATTGGCCTACTTGGCCTCTACTTGGCCCTCTTTATTAGGAAATCAGTAAGGACACTTTTAAATTTATTCAGCTTTTCTAATTTTCTTATATATTTAGGCAATTTATTGAACATTTTTTAACAGTACGCTTTTTGCATAAAACGCTGTTTTATGAGGCTTTACACGAACTATATGTTGATGACGTTTACTGTTCAGTTCTGTTTCAGTTCCTCAAACACATCCAAGGTGCTTTTTTACAAACATTGCCACTTCTAATATATTTAAGGATGGAAGCGTTAGAATTTTTAATTTAACAAAATATGATTTACAACTATCTGTCTGCTGTAATTGACACATAGCTCTCAGGCATTTCTTCTATCCTTGAGAAGCTAATTCTTTGTCTGAAGAGTTTCCCCAGAATATAAGACTGTACCGTAGAGTTGTGGAGACATATGCATGATATGCAATAAGAACAGTTTCACGAGTTGCTATTTTTCTAAGATTGTATAAAGCGTAATGATATTTGTTAAGTTTTTTTATGGTATGATCAATGTGTTTATGCGACGTCATTTTTACATCAAGGTAAAGACCTAAAATTGTATGTAGCCCGTTTCTTTTATAGCTTTACCATCATATTGAATGTTAAGTTTATGTGGTTTCGTTCTCTGTCTAAATTTTAAATTAAATTAATATTTATTTTGTCAAATAATTTGTTACAAAAAGTTGTTTTCAATGAGTTGTGTGTTAAATTATATTGTATAGGTTTTATCCAAATTAATTTTAAGATTATTATCATTTAACCAGGTTATTAAGTTACGTAATTATGCTTTTTTCATACGATAGTTTGTTTAGTCCTGTAAATATAACTGGACAATCACCAGCAAAAAGGGTCATAGAATGATGAGTTGCTTGGGGCATATCTTTAATGTAAACGAGGAGCAGCAACGGGCCGAGCACACTTTCCTGAGGCACACCATATTTTGTTTTCTTTGTCCCGATAGATAAGTTATTTCCATATTTGTAAGCAAGCAGATCTTCTTTATACTTGTAACTTGTTTCCTATCAATCAGATATGACTTTAATAAGCTTAGGACGTTACCCCTTATGCCATAATTTTCCAATTTAGTCAAAAGTATTTTGAAATTTACATAATCGAATGCCTTAGTCATGTCCATGAAGTGTCTGTGGTGATCATTATGAAAGTGAAACAATCTGTCATACTTTGCGGGCAACAGATGAATGTATTATTAAGGTTCACAATCGCATTCAAATTACAATTTAATCAATTGACGTGAGCTACTTATGTTACAAGATTACAACAATTAGAGAGGTTAAGCAACGTTGGGTGCGGTCAGTCTACAGATGGGTGACCTAAGCGGTCACCCATCTGTAGACTGACTGGTATTTCATCTGAGCGTCTCTGTGCTTCGGAGGGCACGTAAAAAAGTCGGTTCCGGTTGTTGTCAAATTGACACTAGTCGTTAAGCCATGTCAGAGGCCTACGGGCGGCTTAAACAACTCTTGACAACAAGTTGGCCACTAACCACACGAAAAGAAGAAGATTTTTTTAAACAACGGACAATTTTTATGACTTGCAGTTTCACCTCAAAGTATAGGTACATCATGATTTAGATAAAGCTGTTAAATGTACGTTACACGAAATTCCGGTTTAATACTTACCTCAAGATTGTAGTCGCGGGTATTATAAACCATATGGACATTATAAGCGTCAGTGACTGTTATTTGTGTACAAATGTTAGCTTCTATTTGTGACTTCATTTGCATGGATTTTCGGGTCCCGGGCTGCGACAACATTATTGATTAGTTGTACGTGATTGAGAAACAGAGGAGAAAATATATTCCACAAAAATATTTTCCGTACTGTAGTACGGAGGATAATACAACCTTTACTTGTCTGCTTATGTCCTACTTATATCATAGTAAACAAATAACTTTCTATTTCTAGAACAATACAAGCTTAACAAACGTTATATCTGAAATAATATTATAATAATAGATTTATATATATATTTACACATTAAAAAAAAATACTGTTATAAAATATAAATATGTACAATAGTTTTATTTTTTACTAATGTATATCACGGTGCGCATACCGTCGTCAGTTTTAAATTATTTTCTCTTTTATTTAGCAAATAGTACTTTATTAAGTGAGTAGACTACTGCATAGACAACTACATACATTTAGTGACTTTCAACTCAGACTAATTTCTAGTTAAAACCAACATGAAACGTGGTCGCTAAGATAAATCTAATTTACTTTAAGAAACATATAAATTAAATTTATTACATTTAATTATTAATGCCTGTCAGAGCCACATTCATAAATACACTGTAATTTTTCCCTTTGTAATCGTAATTTTCTGCTCTTTACTTTTATCTAAAAGTGAGAAGTTAAAGTATAAAGGAGAGAATTACAATTATTGCCGAATATGAGGCTGGTTGTATTAGAAATGTATCTTCTTATCTTATTCTCGAGACAGTTTAAGGTTCTGGATCAAAATGCATGGAATAAAGTATATTCTTAGTGATAATTGGCATAGCATTCTGGGCCTTTTTTTTCTTACAAATAAACAAAATGTTTTAATGATAGAAAAATATTTAAAACTGGTTTTATACCAACTAATAATTTTCGCAACGGATGAGGTATCACGTAACATAACGCTCAGAATAATTATATGCATTTGCTTTTGGTTTTCACCACCAATTTCCTGTCAAAAAGTGGCTTGAACCACGGTCCACAAAGTTAAAACGAATTTTCGCTGATAAAAAGAAGACAACACAGCAAGCTCACTTGTGAAGATGTTTGAGATATATTTAAGACAATGTTGCTTGAAATTTCATTTCTTATCGTATCCCTGCCAACATTCGGAGATCTTGGTTGATAGAGTAGGCGAGCTTCTTAAACTGTAGGCCATGGCAAATTCAGCAAGTTGTATATCGGTAAGAACTAGCGATAGCCCAGTGAAAACAGTGGACTTGAGCAAGCACCTCTGAATTTTCAAAGTATTTGTGTATTCATTAGTTAATTCTCGCTTGCTTTGACGGTGAAAGAAAACTTTGTGAGGAATCCTGCCTAATTTAAATGCTCCATAATGTTCTCGAATATATCTGAAGTCTGTCAACCTGCACTGGGCTAGTTTGGTACACTATGGCTTAACCCTTCTTACATTAAGAAGAGGCTCGTACCTAGCAGTGGGACAGTCTATATTATTATATATCTGTTCTAATTTTCAAAGGTCACTATACTACCAAGCTTTCGTACTAGATATCAAACTGATAAATTATTAAAGTTCAGTTATGCCCACCACAACACCCGTATTGTGAACGAGTGGTTTAATCGGTATTACGAGGTAGTCGTGATTCCCTGCCCTTAAGAATACATATAGATTTAAGCCATTAAGACAACCTATGGAGTTTGATGGTGCAATGGTGAATAAACAACTAAGAAAGAACCAATGAAGCTATCGAAGAACCCTGCCAAAGTATTTGGAAAGAGGTTAGAAGAGCGTAGCTATACTCTTGCCTCATTGGTCATATGAGAGAATGACTGCGGTATGTCATTGAGCTATATACTTGTTTTCTAATAATACTGTTGTTATTGACTTCCTAAGATTAATTTAATAAATTTTACTAATTAAACTGGCTTTACTTGATGATTTTTTAGTTTAAACACGGGAAAATTAGAGTGGTGTATCGTGAAGAGTTGGATATGTTAATAAACTCATATATACAGTACATCAAGATTATAATTCACTCTCTGATATCGATGCCACGATTATCGGTCGCCATCGTGTGCTGAGTAAACAAAATACGATCGTAAGGTGACGAACATTTTCTTCTCTGACTTCTCAAAAACCAAAACGTGAAACTCGGAATCCTGACACCGCCATGCTCCTTCTTCGATACTCAATACTTAAGCTAGCCTATCTGCTGAATGGCTACACTACGAAGCCAATTTTGCTAGGTCTTATTAAGTCGATGGCTTGATGACTTTTATTAGCATACCATGGCTGTAGGGATATGCAAAGTAAACAATGGCATTGTCTCGTCGTATACGTAAGCAAATGCTAAATACAGTGAATTGATTTGAATAAGATTCTGCAAAGAGATACGTTTTTGATTACGGTTCGCTCTTTAAAATATATGCAAAGTAAAAATGTTTATACACCATAATTGAATCTTTGGTATAGAACAATGGCAACGATGAATACTAAAGAACCCTCAATGTAACTGATGCATCAATCATCATCAAATCGAAACAAACTAGCACCACTGCACGAGTAAAGTGATGTCTTCCAATTCGTCTTTTGATGAAGTAGCACAAAAGTACACATAGATAAATGTTTAAAATTCATTGTAAACACCTTTGGCGCTACGTGATAGATAATTACTTTAATTAAGGTACATAAATTGTAATTGTAGATGTGGTCCATGCTACTAAAGTATTAGAACACACATCATTTCTTGTAATTTCTTGTGAAGCTTTGATTACACAGAAGCTGCTGCGACCGTGAGAGTGTTGTAAATTGTAATCCCAAACAGAATAAATTATTAGTGTTATCCAAAAAAAATTTGTTCTTCGTCTGTTAGCACTTCTTGTGTCCTTTAGTTGTATTTGTAAAGTTCTCCAAGACTTAGAGCATGATCACTAGTAGGCAGGAGCTACATTTGTAACAACAAAAAAAGCGCCATTCAGTGCCAAGTAAACGACGAGGTGACCACGTAGATAAACCTTTGCCATACAAGCTTTTAACACATCATACAAATGCCTAAATTACAATCCATATCTATTAACAGACTCATTTTATTGTAAAACTTTGTTATCAATTTGAAAATAAAGGTAAATAAAGGTAATTATTATTATAACCACACACAATTAATTTTCGATAGATAAAATGATATAAACGATCTTTTAACGTGTCATTAACTACCAAATTACGTGCATGACACGAATCGGTGGCTAACACAAAATAGTAATTGTCCAACGATATAATAATTAATAACTGTATTTTATAGCGAATAAAGTTCATTGCGGCGTATTGGAAATCATAGACAAAACTATTATCAAAATTTTGTTTTGATATATCTAATAGCTAAGCTTTATTATATTAAATGAGTATTTACTAATTATGTCACCGTTTATTTTGTTGTCAACACACTTAGGTTGGGGTAACTTAGGTACGGAGACGATGACGCGTCAGCGATTACATAAAAACAAACTCATATAAACTTAAGAATATCAGTATCTTATCCTTGGGTTACCACATTTAAGATAATGATATTTTTTTTTATAAAGCCAATTGTACCTATGTTTTTATTTTGCGTCGCTTTCGCTGTCCCAGTATGGCCTCGACCTTACCCTGATGTTTCGGGTACTTAACAGGGAGATTAAAAGTATTCATTATAAACGTTATAAATAAACATAATTATGGACGATCTGATATAAGAAGTAGATCACGTAGTCTATAAAAAATTGCGACACCAGAGGCATCACTCACCTTTGACATGTTTCTGTTTTAAAGAAGTTAGTTGTTCTGCTGCCAATGCAAGGCGTGTAGTCCATTTACGGTACAGTGCCTCTTAAAGAGGCTATGACAAACATTCTAACTCAAAGGATATTTGACTGCAAAGAGCACGCAGCAGTTTAAGTGGCCGCCTCACTACTGCTACCGGACGAAGTGTTGTTGGTTCGATACCGATACAAGACAACGAATTGCGCGGTCCATTACAGTAGTTCCTCGGCTGTCTGGGTGTTCTTTGTGCCCGTTGTTTCAACATAGGATAAGTTCAGCAATACAGGTTAGGCTCAGTGCGATAGTTGTTGCGCCTAGTGTGGGAGTTGTTGTACTTAGAGCGGTATGGTTATACCTAGTGCGGTAGATGTTATTTTTTATAAAATAGGTATTTATCTGGAGGGCTTATAGTCTTTCTCCAGTAAGGCTGCAAGATTTGTACAACGTACTGCTGTTCTCTATTACTTTTTTATCCTTAATTATATATTTTTTTTATTTCATTGCGTTAACATATTCATTAATATAAAGCAATAACTATGTAGCAAACATAGTAACTTTTAAACTATTAAACATATAAAAATCAAATAAATATTTGTAGCGGAACATTTACATCTCATCCCTTCTTACGAATTACTTTACGAGACAAAGAGAAACAAGGTAGAGAACAAACGGCTTATATTCTTAACTCGGTCTGATTCAGATGAGTACCTATGGATAACGATCCTCATACATGTATCAACAGAATCATATAAAATACTAGCTTGTTACTTCACGCGCGTTAAAAGACGTTTATATTTCTCTCTCTCGTGCTCTCCACTCCTGGTAGCGCAGTGCAGTAAAAATATGGCCTGATTATATCCTATTATGGAACTGTTGAATATTAGCTACAATAACTTCTTATGAACCTATTGAGTTGCAGTGGCACACCGGCGCCATAGAAATAGATTTTCAATTACCTTGCTTATACAGTACTTTTCATCATCTGCATACCTAGTATTTATCACAATTCGGTTCACGAATAAATTTATTCCTGCTTTATGCTCTCTCTTTAGTAAATTTAATAATGCTGTTCTCCTAGTACCAGTAGAAACGAATTCTGCTACGTATGGAACGCCAGCCATACTTAATATAATAGATTTTATCTACTTACTGAATCAATTACGATGAAAGATGTCGAGCAAAATAGATTATTAATGTACCAAGTTTCATTAAAATCTGTGTAGTTTGTATGTAATGCTCAGTCACACAGACTGACAGCAATATTCAGTCACTGAAAGACTAATGTTAAATCTATTTATTATATTTCTACATAAAGATGCACGGATGCCGTGGTGGTTTCCACTGCACTGAGTGCTGTGGGTTCGATGTCCATACGGCACAATTATTTTTTTTATTGTATAGGAGGCAAACGAGCAGTCGGTTCGCCTGATGGTAAGCGATTACCGTCGCCCATGGACACCCGCAACACCAGAGTAGTCACAAGTGTGTGTTGCCAGCTTTTTAATTTTACATTTGAATGTTACTTATGATTGAACTAACAATTCTTTATTTGAAGCTATTTTTTATTTGGTACATGTGTTGAAATTTTCTCACATTTATTATATTTGTACGTAGACGCACACATCACGCTTCTTTCCCGGAAAGGTTTGCATACAATACGGATTTTCACGACGTTTGTGGCATATTAGTCTTGCTTACTGCCTTCATGACTCTACGGTTAAGATTGCGACTGCTGTTCATGAGGTCTCGGGTTCGAATCCCGTATCAGGCCAACAAAAAGTAATCGGGTTTTTCTCTTTAGAAATCTTAATAGGAGTTCGGAGTTAGAAAGTTGGCGGTGTAAGATACCCCCGTGCCTCAGAAAGCACGATAAGCCGTTAGTCCTGCGCCTGTTCTCTCACCGGTCGTGTTGGATTATCGCTCTATCGAATCATGAGAGTTAGGGAACAGCAAGAGCAGTGTGTTGCCGCACGTGTGTGCACAAGTGTTTGTGCACTATTATTATCTCCTGTGCAGATGGCCAGTCTCCGTTAAGATTGGTCGCCGTGATCGAATTCGGTCTGCAGGACATTATTATTATTATATGTCTTTCTGTACTAATATAATATATATAATACCAACTAAACAAACTAATATACCAAACTAGTAGGTATAACTAAATCATTTATTGACACAATTCACGTTATCTAAGGGTGTGTCCAGATCTGGCGAGTGCACCATGAATGCGCCACTCACGAGCCCCTCGCGAGCTGCGTGCGTGCATTTCAAGTTCACGCGGCGTTCCTGAGCCGCCCGCGCGCCACTCGAGCGCCAGCTTCGCGCCGTGCATGAACTTTCCAAATTTTCTATTGACATATTATTATACAGTATGAAAGCGAATGGAACTGCATATGCGTGAGCGCACGAGCACTAAACCCGCACCGCGCGCGCTCACTGTGCAAGCCTGCGTGAGTTGCGCCAAAGAGGCGCACCAAACAATTACAGTAACTGCACGCGTGCCGCACGCGCGCAGCTCTCGAGCGGTTCGCGAGTGGCGCATTCGCCAGATCTGGACGGACCCTAAGGTTTCGACTATTGATAACCGCGAGAAAACTAATGTTCTTGAATGACACTGGTTATGCATTTATGGTGAATTAAGTATTAAAAAATCAGCACAATTAGCCCTTATTTACTAAATGCACACAATATTTTCCAGGTAAATATATCACAAAGTACACTTCAACCTTCAAAAAAAAGGAATTCGTTGTAGTTCCGCAAGGCATAGTGAGGTACGGGCGGGACCAACAAAGATACGAGAGAATTAAATACCGTAAAATAGATCTAAATAAGTATAGCAAAGCGTGTAAGTAGGTTAATTAGCGGTGTTTACTTGCATCAGGCATGTAACGGCACCGGTGCACTTTGCTGAATGAATAAATTACGCCATAACCTAAGTAGACCGATTGCGTTGCGGCAAAAAAATCTGACCAATTATTATCGCAGTAACTGTGAAACCGTAATTTCCATGCAAATTTGGTTTGTCAGATACCTCTTACTCTAGCAATAATTCCTATGTCGCCTGGGGCTTTACAAACATTCAAATAAGGTATATAAACATCCAGACTCTGTTTTATTTGTTATTATTATGTTCAGACTAATAAAACGCAAACACACGCTATTTTTCCTTTGTGGATCGAACCTATGACAGGAGGCGCGGTAACTTAAACTTCCACAATCTTACCAGCCGTATTGTGAAAAATATACATTCATTACTCTTATTATATTCCCTGTGTACGCTTGTCGGCTTAGCACCTTTTTGGAATGCCCCCAATCTGGCCAGAAATCGTTCGGCTAGGTCTGCCGATTTAGAATTGCATTACATATTTGACAGTCAAATTTTTCTACATGCCCAATTTTAATATATTCTTATACTTATATTACATCCTTATTTGATAGAAGCAGTACCTTAGACAGTTTAAATATTGCATCACTTCGCACTTTGATCCCTTAAAGCTTCTTGTGTGCAGAATGTGGTTCTCAGGAAGTACCGAAAGGGATTGTGCGACCGGGGTCGCCGGTACCGTTTTAATGGAGATTCCGTGGTGCCCTGTTCACGCTCTGAAGATGTTATTGGTTTTACTATATATAGCACCTATGTATTTTATTCAAATAAGAGCTTGGGTGAAAGAAGCCTTAGATACGGTACTAACAACATTTAACTTGATTTCTAAGCCGCCGTGATACCTCTTTATGTGGGAGACCACAATAACAGCTAAGCCGGGTAATAAAAAATTGTCCAGTGAACAATTCAGACGACGTTAGTATCAAATGAATGCTCTAGTTCTATCATAAATCACAAGTTTTAATGGTTATTTATTCTGACTGTTCGAATCGAGCGATGGCAATCAGTCGGGAGACTATTTTTATGACCTGTACCGGATGCGCCATAAAGCGAAGCATAAAATCAGTAAGCCTTCGAGGGAGAAATATAAAAGTAAATAACACTTAGATTGGAGATTTAGGCACCGGTGCAGAGGGCGCGACATCCTCTCGCCGCTCCAATGAGCCGTTAACTCAGGAAACTCGGTATTACATTGACCCGTACTTTTGATCATTTTAATGTACGCGATGAGGAAAATATTATAGACATTTTTATCCGGCTTCCGAAATATATATTTGTCATTCACGGACGCCCCTGATATTGCTCGGGTCGGTGTGAATTATCGTTTTTCCTTTATTCATGCGCTATTTGTTTTGCAAAAATTAATTTGATTAAATAAGTTTGAGTGTTTAGCCTGCAGTAAACTATGCCAGTTTTAACAATTTAGGACATGATTTTGTCACGTCGTTAAGTAGTATTGGGATATTCACACCTGGCCAATTTCAAACGTTTCTGCCGTAAACCCTTATTATAGGAAGAGAGAAAGAGAAAGACACCCGAATCAAGCAATGGGATTGTTTATAAACGAGCCTGATATTATATAGTTATACATATATTACGGCTGTAATTGTCAAAAATCAGGAAAAGGCATCTCACACCTATACTTACCTATTTATCATTAGTAATTGCTGCCTATTGATATATATTGTTTTGCCATATGCCAATTATTTAAGTTAGGCTGATATTTCGTTCTATTATAACTCTAATTGTGCTAGGTGTGCTGGTCAGGTGAAATTATTTGTATCAGGTAATTATTTATAAGAGTAGAATTGCAATTTGTGGGTACAGGCTGGCCATTCAAGCGCAGCATAATACAACATAAATGTGGGTTACACACACCTCTTTTCTTTCGAGTGCGTAGGTTTATGTACGGTATTATTAATAATTGTACATATATAAGTGCATTGTGTAAAAAAGTCGTGAACAAAGTGTCTTCTTCTTAACTTTACTAGGACTCCAACTTAAATTTGTGGTAAGGTAGTAGTTTAGGTTCAATTGAATTACTAATTAGTCAGTAGGCTAGATTGTGATACAAATAAAGTAACATATTGTGAAATTACAAAAAACAATAAATATTACTAAAATCAACAACCATATGGCTTGCCTGAAGATAAATAATTACCTAAAGACCATTGAAATATCAATCTTGAATAAATGGAAGTGCTGTGCTACCAGCACAAGGAAAAGAATTAGATTGACATTGAGTCAAATCTGAAGAACTCGCTGTATATTAGAATAACGTGTATTTCGTAAAGTAAGAATAAGCAAGTAAGAAGCAGCGGTAGCCTAGTGGGAATGCGTTGGACTGCCACGCAAAGGCACCTAAAAAACAGAGGTGCATACCTCTGTTTTTTTAACACTTAATTTTCGCTCGCAGGCAAACATTGCGAGGAAACCGAAATGTCCGAGAGTTATTCATAATTTTCTCAAATATATGTGAAGTCTGCCAGTCCATACTGGGCCAGCTTGGTGGGCTATGCCCTAAACCTTCTCAAAATAGAGAAGAGGCACCGCAACCCTTGTGCCAGGATACGACAGCTTATACATATACAGGGCTGATATTATTAGGTATACAAGTCATGTACAATACTATTATATTTGTATTACATAGAGAAAATATTTCTAAACACTAACAAAAGTTTTGTTGCTGCTTTAACTTTCTTCTGTTTTTCAAGTGCAACATGAAAACGTTTAAAGTAATTATTTTTATTCGTTGTCAATAATAATTAAAATGTTCATCGATGTAATTATTACGTTACCATTAGTTGAGCAACTAAATTCATTTACGATATTATTAAGTACCAAAATTAAATACACTCACAAAACGATTTCAAATATAAATGCTAATCCATGTTTGCATAATGAATATAATTCAAAATTACTTCTGACAAATATAGCTTCCTACGTAACAGCAAGCTTCTCGCTTTGTTTGTGTCTCAATTAAGTTTTAAGTATTCATCTAAAATCTCCGTGAATCTGTAAACGGCGTAATAAACTTCAAAACAGATAGTATCTATTTGCGTTGTGGTAACCGACTGTAAATATCCATGTTCCTCGTCTGTCATTGACATTCACGGCGTTCTTAATGGTTCGTTAATTCGAGCGTCGCTAAACGTTTGTATCGATCCGATTTATCGTTTTATTGTCTGACACAGTTTTACAAATAGGTTTTATTACAGATGTTTAGATATAAGACGCCTGATTGAATGGTGGGGCCGTATTGTACGGTCTTAACATGCAACTATTCAATAAACATTTTACGTGATGGAGCACGAATTTGTTACATAATTACATAAATACCTAATACACTTTTGACGCAACGGAACTCAAATCGGTATTCATTGAAATTAAACTGCTATATACGGATTTTATCGCGTTGTTTATTTGACACTTTATTACATAATTTTGAAAATTGTTACACTACTACTACTATTAAACTTTACTAATTTTTAAGCTAATTAAATTATTATTAAACTATTTAGATTTAATTTATTTTTACACTTTCCCCGACGTTTCGGTTGCTTTTCAGCAGCCATGGTCACGGGGAGACTAAGATGGCAGTGGTCTCAATGTTCCAGTGTAGTTATTTCAAAGTACCCGAACATAATTTAATCATTGGTGTTTCTATTTACGCAGAATGAGCTCAAAGTATCATGAAGTCTAGCTGTGGTTTGCTTCTTCTTGGGTTTGACTATTTTTATTACTGGATCCCAAGCTGGTGGTACATTCCAACCATCTTCTCTATTAAAATTAGGATGTTTTTTGATTTCAATAGCCTCGCGAAGCATCCTTGGTAGGAATCGGTGTTCTTTAGCGAGAATCTGTGGTTTGTCAAATCTCAGGTAGTGGTTGGAGGTATTCTTTAGCTGTTATCTCTCGGCATGGTTGGTCAATCGGACGATATCTTGTCCCTTCTACTAATAGGTAAGGAAACTCAGGAATAATAACAAGGGTTTGGTTAAAGGAATCATCGGCCATAGGAAGGGAGTACAATTTATAATAACTATATGTGACATTATCAGTTAGTGGTACTTCAATGATAAAAGTGATTTCATCACTTTTAAGGTAAGTTTTTACACATAAAGATTCTTCAATATTAATAAGATTTTGACTGTTTACAGAATACATTAAATTATCATGTTTACTAATCTGTTCTAACAAGTTCAACAATTCATTGGAATTTATTACGGCCTTATGTAGTACAGACAATTTACTAAAAGCCAAGGCCGTTTCTAACTCACCAATTTTTATATAAATAGTTCTAAAGTTTACAATAAACTGGTAAAGTAATCCAAATACATAAGTCATATAAATTGAATGATTATTATTTGTATTAAGATTGTTCACAAGGCCTTCAATTAATTTAATGCGTGCGTTCATTTTATTACTATTTTCATTAATTATTTCCGTAGAGTTTAGGAAATGATCCAACATTTCAGATATCACAGTAAATTTATTTGATATTGCCTGTTCTTTTGTTTGAATGTTATTAATGAGTTGCTCATATCTAATCGCATCTGCGTGGTCGAGGTTACCTGTTATAATTTTAATAAATGATCCTAAAGGATTTATAAGACCACGTTTAGATCTAGAAGGTATTAACTGCTGTAATTTTTCTACAGTTTCATTACGAATATACTCTACTTGTGTTTTAAGATTCATAAATTCATCCATATAGGACCTATTAGGGTGTAGCATTTGACTAAATTCAGAATATTTTTGAATATTGAAAGTCAAATCCTTACTTATGCCTTGTAGTTTGATAATTTTTACTATAGACCATTTATCGTGTTGTACAAAAGCTTGACCTAATTTTACCGGGAGAATACCAGGATTTTGTTTACTCTCTACTGCTTGAAGGTCCAGGTTTGGGAGAGCCCAACTGATCGTTGTCCAGCTTAGCAGGACTATACACCACCTGTGGAGGACGTTTTACATTTTTAACATTGGTACAATATTGCGTTCTATCTGTCCTGTGACAACAGCTTTTTGAAACTTCGGTTTATCTTTAGATTGTCTTTTATTGACAGCTTTAGCAAAAATCGGCTGTCCTAATGCTAATTTTGGTTGTGCTTCTCCACCCCGCTTGCCTATAATCTTTTCTTTTTGATCATTTAACCTTTTTGAAATAAATCTATAAACAGCTTGAGTTCTTTTCTTATGGTCCTTAATTAGTTGCTGTGTGTATGCTTTATCAAATTCGGAGTCAAATGTGGAATTTAATTCAGTGTGACCAAATGCAACTTCGAAAGGTGTTAAATCTGTGCTACTATGGATTGTGTTATTGTAAGCCATAACAGCATAAGTCATCACAGACGCTGCGTCTGTGAATTTCCTTTCGTATTTGGCTAACCTATACACTTCGATTATTGTGGAGTGGAAACGTTCTATTAACCCCATAGAATTTGGGTTGTTGGGTGTAGTGATATGCAATTTTATTTTATGTAAATCTGTAAGTTCCTTTAGTAATTCATTATTAAATTCAGTCCCCGGGTCAGAACTGATTTTCTGTGGTAACCCATAGAAAGAAAAGTATTTCAATAATGCCCTGACTACTTCAGGCGTTGAGCGAGACGGAATTTCTATAGCTTGGCCTAGTTTACTGAATGCATCAATAAGTGTTAAGTAGTATTTAGATTCTATACTAAATATATCAATTAAAATTTCCTGGAAAGGTGCCTTCTGGGTTTGTGTAAGTTGTAATACTGGTCTAATGGGATTTCTGTCGTATTTAGCGCATTTGCAATGTTCACACGCATTAATAATAGCGGTAACAGTCTCATTTAAATTTTTCCAATGATAATTACGACGAATTCGTTTTATAGTTTCTGAAATCCCGCGATGACACGTTTTGCCCTCGTGTAATTTAATAACAATAGCTTTTTGTTCTTGTTCATTTTCTACATAGACTACTCGTTCGGTGCATTCATAAAAGTTTACCATACCTTTCTTAAATAAGGAAATTATAATATTACTAAAAAGCTTTTTATGTTCTGGGTTTTCAAAGTAAATGAAGTATTTAATTTTTGGTTTAATATATTTTTTTAGAAAATCTTTGATAAGCTCATGATTGTCAACGGGCAAAAATACTTCTAATACCTTTTGATTATCCCTAGATAAATCTCTAACTTGGGTGTCATTTCGGAACCAGCTAAAAACGAGTATTTGGTTCGGTTTTGTATCTATGGCCTCGTGTAGAATAGGAATTCCGTGGGATTCTAAATCTTTAGCTGAATGAATTGTTTGTGTAGATGCAGATTCAGACGGTACGGGATACTCGGGCGTTTGTTCAACTACTACTGTCTCGGTGTCTGATATAGTTATCGGACTAGCTGTGACCGTTCTTTCAGAGTCAGATATAGAAATGGTCCTAGAGTCATCAGTACTTCGTCGTTGTGTGCTGTCAGTAATTTGTTTGGTAACATCGTCTAAATAGCTTTGAAGTCTTTTCTCCTTCTCATCTACATTAACAATCATTGAACTGTCGTCGGGTTCGTTTGTTCCTAGAGCATTAAGCTTAATGCGGGACAACGCGTCTGCGTTTACGTTTTGTTTGCCATTTTTATATATAACATTAAAATCATACTCTTGTAAGCGCAATCGCCAACGCGTTAACTTGCTATTTGGTTCCTTGAGTTGATATAGCCAGACTAGGGGTCTATGGTCAGTATATATGTCAAATTTGTGTCCATATAAGTAGGGTCTAAAATGTTTGGTGGCCCATACGATAGCTAACAACTCACGTTCAATGGTACTATATCTTTTTTCAGTATCTGTCAAGGTTCGGCTAGCATACGCTATGGGTTTGTCACCACCCACAGGGCCTTGTGACAATACCGCGCCTATTGCGACTTCAGAGGCGTCGGTTGTTAGTACAAATGGTCTTGTCATGTCTGGGTACTGTAAGAAAAGCCTCTGTATATTTTTGATCGATAATAACTTTCCTACCTTTCTTTAAGCAAGCCGTCAATGGTTCAGTAATTTTGGAAAAGTCTTTAATAAACCGTCTGTAATAACCAACGAAACCTAAGAATCGTTTAATTTCCGTATGTGTCCGTGGAATGGGGTATGTAAGGACTGCTTGTATTTTGTCATTGTTTGGTTTTAGTCCGTTTTTAGTCAAAGTGTGTCCCAAGTACTGCACTTCCTTACGTAAAAATTCGGACTTGTCTAATTGTACTTTCAGATTCGTTTGGCGTAGTCTGTCAAAGACAGATCGTAGTCTTTTTATATGTTCTACGATTCCTGATCCGTAAATAACTATATCATCTAAGTACACTAAACAGTGAATACCCTGAAGGCCTCTTAAAACGTTATCCATTGTCCTTTGGAAGGTCGCTGGAGCTGTTTTGAGCCCAAATGGCATACGGAGAAATTCAAAATGCCCATTCTGCGTAGAAAACGCTGTTTTTTCACAGTCAGCAATCTCGATTTGGTGATAGCCAGAAGCCAAATCGAGTGTGGTGAAATAATTGCTTTTACCAAGTTTGTCAAACAAGTCAGATATGTTAGGAAGTGGGTACTTGTCATCAATGGTAATGTCATTGAGTCGGCGATAGTCTACGACCATTCTATATTTCACCTGGCCTGAAGCGTCTGCCTTTTTGGGTACTAAATGTACGGGGGCACTCCAAGGCGAGTGTGACTCTCGAATGACGTTATCTTTCATAAGCTTTTCTACCTGACGTTTGATTTCCTCAGCTTGGGCTGGAGGCTGTCTATAGGGCTTAACGTAAATTGGATCTTCATTAACGGTACGTATGTGATGTTTAACATGGTTAGTAAAGGTTAGAGGTAGCTTTTCGCAATAAAATATGTCTTTGTACTCGTAACATAAGTTATTAATTAAGTCACTTTCTTCTTGGTTTAGGTGGTCTAGTCGTAACTTCTTTAAGTTATCTGTAAGCAATGAGTCAATCTCAACATCCGTAAAATCAGTCGTGTTATTGACTAAACACTGTTCATTGGTGAATTTAGAAACTTTAAAAGGTGCTGTGATAGTTAACTTTGCATCAAGGTCAGTAGCATTTTGTATAACAGTTGAGGCAAGATAATTTTCGCATTTAACTATTGCAGCTGGCATTCGAATGCCATCATGGAACTGTTTATAATTTAAAATAGCAAAACCATCTTTCTGATTTACAGGTAAACTTACTCTATGTTCTGTACGGGGGTCTAATTTAAATTCAAGGTCTGTATTATAAATAATTGGAATATTAATATCATTTGTTTTTAAAATCCTATCCTTGAAACTTATGTCAGCTCTGAGTCGAGACATTAGGTCCATTCCTATCAAACCGTCATACCTATCGTCAACGTCATAAATGTAAAACTTATGATAACCATATTCGTTGAAAATTGAAAAAAGTGGGATGTTAGCAACTTCAAAATGTTTACTAGTAGCATGAGTACTTGTCACTGTAAATGGTTCATAGAATATTGAATCGGCAAAATATTCATTAACTTTTCTAGGACTTATGAAGGACCTGGTACTGCCCGTATCTAGCATAAATTTTCCATTTATGTCAGGAATATATATATAAGGATGTCTTAAATTAGCATCATAGTTAAGTTCTATCATTTCAGGGTAATTTGCTGCGTATCCATCTGAAAATTTTGTACGTCATCTAAATCATTGCTATTTTCAGGTGAGTACGGTATGTCCGCATCCACGTCAGGGATCTGATCTACACAACCATGGCTAGTGTACATATTTGTATAATCATAATCAATTTGCGTCGACATATTATACATATTTTCATTAAAACCGGTGTTATAAATATATTGTTCGTCACCAGTATAAAGTTCATTTACAGGTAAACCTTGTGTTGGCTTAACCGGTGCTGGTGCGGTTCTCATTGATACGTCACGGTCATTAACGAAAGGCTTGGGTGGACGATAGCCTAAAGGTTGCGAGGGTCTTTCGCCTAATTGCGCAAATGAGGGCTTATATCCAAACTGTTGTGGTTGTTTACCATCAAGCATTGTCGGCCTATTCCCCGGTAGGACTGGGGGTCGGTATCCGAATTGATTCGCGGGTCTAAACCCAAATTGTGTTGAAGGTCGGTATCCAAATTGAGTTAACTGTGGTCTAAAACCTATGTGTTGATTAGGCATATTTGGGCGAATAATATTTTGATTTTGTATACCAAACTTAAATTGACCTTGGTGTGGCTGAGGCCTAAAATTGTTATTATATTGCAAGGGTGGCTGCGTAAGAACTGGTTTCGGATTGGCTGAATTAAAAGCTGATGATGATCGGTGTTGTAACATTTTACTACGTAAATTATACTGTTCCTGAAAGTTAACTTCTTCAAGGACATATTTTAGAGCATCCTCCAAAGTGTTTGGGTTTTTAATTCGAACAATCCGTACCATATGTTCTGGTAAATTGTACATAAAAACGTTAAGAGAAGTATTGTTATAAATAACTCGCTTAGCCTCTCTCAAAGTTACACTGCTATTCTGATTAACTTTGGATATAAGTATAGCGCGAATATCTTGTATACGGCTACAAAATTCTAAATAAGATTCGTTCTGTTTAATTTTTAGGGTTTCTAACTCAATAGCAACGCACTCCTCGCTTCTAGGATCGCCAAAATGTTGGACCAATAACGATTTTAATTCATTGTATGTCTCAAAGTCACCTCTTTCACTAATAAGGGCTGCTGCCTTACCTTTTAATTTACTTGTAATGGTTTGCATTAAAAATTCATTTCGTTCTGAGGTTCCTTGATATCTACCAATAACATATTCGCACTTTCGCAAAAATAAACTAAGTAAATTTGTTTCACCGCCAAACTCAGGAATCAATCTTAACACATCACGCGGTATTAATAATTCCGGTAATTGCATAGATAACGGCGTATCGGTACGAACAGACGCAGCTGCCGCGCCTGCCGTGGGCACAGGTATCTGAACTGGATTCATTTTAAAATTTTACACACACATAAAAATATAAAAATCAAACAATATAAATCCTTAGGTAAGTAATTAAATCATATGAAAAATGTTATTCCATATAATTTGGAATAATATAAGCAAACGTATGTAACGACTTTATTAACTTAATATTCTTTAAAGAAATTATTTAACTATGACAACTTATTACGAAATTTTATCGTGTATAATTATTTTTCATACGATTTAGTTTTAGGTTTTATAAAACTATTAGTCATATACTGAAAATACACAATGTTAAAATTTTATCAACAAAAATTGTGTAGGGAATTTGGGAAGGAAGTAGAAGGTTACTCACAGTCCAACCGCCTTATACATCTCTGCTCACCTGCGTTATGTTACGCGTAATCGAAACTTATTTATTTGGTTCGTGGATTGCCGTATGTAAAGCGCGTCACTGATTTTAAGCACTGCCTCTACGTAAAGTCTGTAACCAGTCGCGAAGTACGTTATAACACTTTTCACAGTTTTCAAACGCGACTTTCCGCGAAGGCTAACAGCGGCAATCCTACCGGCTGCGCCAGTTTGATTTCGGGAGCGACGAAATGACTTTTTAAAAACTAAAAATAAAAGTAACTAAAATGGGAATCGAATTAAGAGTTTATTAAGACGACCCGAGCTTTACAGATTCTATGTAAGACTAACTTATTGTACTTATTCTAATGCATCAACACCGGATGACATCGTAGGCGGTGGTCGTTCCAGAACATTCGAACATCACGCCACGTCTAGCTGATAAGGAAGTGCAGCGTACGGGATACTGCACCTGCACTGACTTATTGCAGCATAAGGTTATAGGGAATATAACTAGGTACTTAAGTTAGAGTGTTTGTATTCAAACTGTTTGTTAACACTTCATCAATAAGAAAACAAAACTAAACAAAGTTGTAAAGGCTCGTGGTTATTTATGAGATCATTAGTGAGCCACTCCATGTCTTCGAATCTTGATCACGTTTTCAAACGGGACTCGATTGGGATTTGAATTCGAGGTCGACCAATTATCATAATAAAGTGGCGCATTTCCTTTATAAAGTAGGTTCGTGTTATTACCAGGGACAATCGTAAATTATTCAGTCCTCACAAAGATAAATTCGTTGCGAGACAGTTCGCAGGTTCAAGGTCTTAAGAAATATGATTATTAATATCTCTATAACTAGTCTAATATCCTACGAAACACGGTATAGTTTTTACCAAGTACAAAGAAGTATTGAAATAATTACAGGGATGGTTTGAATTTGTATATATTATTCATTTTCTTAGTCGATATTTTGCGTAACGTCTTTGTAACATCTGCAATCAATCAAAGCGGCCTACACTGCCCTCGTCCAGTATTAAGGTATTAGTTATCTCCACCTTTAATGATGTTGCTTTTTTATTATGCGTGGACTTACCTACAGGAACTACTACTGTTTATACTTATGATGATTATCTCGTTTGATATCCATAAGAGGAGTAATACATGTGCACGCTAAAATATTTTCAAATGCCTAAAACGGTTTTTAATTTTGCTTAAAACTAGTCATGCCAGCTATATAATTCGTTTTAATTTTGCATATGACTCGAAAATCATTGGTATTAAATGTCTTGATATTGTTATTATATTAAATTTATAATTAATCAAAATAGGTTTCGTATTAGACATTGGATTATATTCACTAAGTTTAAAGGGCAAAATGTGCATACGTAATTCACTAGATTATTCAGACTAATAGCCGATTATAACATGTAGCTACCAATATAGTGGTTTGGTAAATATTACTGCATTAATAACATGGTGCATGTGTATAGGCTATTATTTATGCAGTTTGTACACGTTAATTGGCGATGCATTTACCTGTCTATGCTTATAATATACGTACACATTAGTCAACCCAGCTGTTAAGGCTCGAACCACCCCTACGTCACTAAACATTAATACCGAGATAGGGAAAGCAACAATTATATGTATAATATACTGGTAATGCCTTCAAAGGGGTTATGAATTTATTACAACACTAGAAACAAATAAATTCCCAAATCTAATACTCCGCAAGCATTAAACAACCACAATTGACTTCCACTCTCCGCAGTTCTATTGTTCACTTTAGCCTCCGCATACACTATTATGGTATATTTTGTTTATTAAATCGGATCTGTGTTTATAAATTAAAATCTTTACCAGTTTTTGTAGACATAAACCTTACCAATCTGAGCGAAACCTCAAAGGCGTGTTTGCATGGCAAACAAGCGCAAATTACGCGTCAGAATGATAGAGGAAAATTTTGGAAAAATTCAAAAGATCCAATTGGCCTCAGGCACTCGAAAGGGTTTTATGGAATAGAAGGAGCAGTGACTAGCGAATATGGATGACGCTAAAATACGGGACGAATTTATATCTTGAGCCATAACCGATAGAATAAATTATCATGGGAAAAGTTGTTCTGGTAAACCATCGTTGTCTTGTATAGTGAAATTTAGGGGTAATAAACTTGATCCGCTTTCTACCCTTTTTAGTGGCTATCCCCTTATGTACAACTATATAAAAACTTCTACGGCGTTTTATAACTAAACTAGGGAAGCAACTTTAAATGACTGCAATTAATTTAACTTTACACCGATCAACCTCTTGTTTTAAAACTTTGATTTACTTGGTAGTAATATATTGCCTCTAATAAAAATATACCAAAACTTAGTGTATCACCGTTTTAGTAATAAAAAATGATATATTTCTACAAATAAATAGTTTGTGCGGCCAGAATTTATTAGAAAAGTCACTTGTTTGTTACTAGATACAAATAATATTCATTCTGTACAAAAAAAACTTAATTTATAGGTGGTTACTATTTATCTATGTAAGATGTCTAAAATGTCAGAATAATTCATACTACATTACTACGATGTAGGTAAGTCGTAAACGTAATTGTAATAGTGGTTTGGAATAGGTTAGTTTAAAATTCCTATTTCAAAACGAATGGATGTCGAATGGATTACGATAGTAAGCTATTATTATTATTTTTTATGTGCTGCATCGATAACCAGTTAGTGCACAATGGACACTCAACAAGGGTCAAGTGGTCGCTAGAGAGAAATTTAATTTACTGTCGGATCCTCTGTCGGAGTTTACCCTACTTTCGATTTAATTATTTTCGCATCTATGAATTACAATAAGATTTTATTGTAGCTATGTGCAAATATTTATGTATGAAATTAAATTGGCAATTTTTTTATGTTATCCTGTATCAAGAACTTCGGCTTTTGAATGAGAAAATACTTTTTTAATTAATATTGTCTTCTGTTTACGCGAATGTTATTCATTGAAATTAAACTACTATATACGGATTTTATCGCGTTGTTTATTTTACACTTTATTACATAATTTAGAAACTGTTACACTACTACTAGATACTATTAAATTTTACTAATTTTTAAGCAAATTAAATTATTAAATCTATTTATATTTAAGTTTACACTTTCCCCGACCGCGTTTTCGCGAGGCTATTAAAATGTTAAAATTAATAATGTTAGTATAACTGAATTTAGCAAAATAGATATGCATGTGATTGTAGTTATTGGAAATCCGTAGATTCTGTACTGTATATTTCCAGGATATACAATGGGTGAGAGTTTATATTTATGTATTGTACTAATTTAGTTAATTTTATAGTTAACACAGTGAACGCCATACTGGTCATAAATGTCCGCGAACAATACATTTTTATTGACAGAATAGAAAATGCTACATGACATTTAATGTGTAAAAATGTTTCAGTAGTTCTTAGTAGTATGAGACGTAAGCTGTGATGCACAATCTACGGCATGTATCATAGCATGACGCATACATATATTCTTCATTTTATCATAAAGGTGGTACCTATCTAAGGTTACAAGCGCGGATGGCCCGCGTTGGTCGGTTTGTGTAATGGATAAAACCCACACATCTATCTCAACTTGCGCATACTACCAGTTTCGTAGACAAAGGCCAATATTAATTTACAGTTGGATAAATTTCAAACTACGATAATTAATTTTAAAATCCTTCGTAGTTGTCGCTAGAGGTTTAAATAAACAAAAACAAGATCATATTAAACGACCATGTCACACTATTAATCCATACTTAATCGAACGAACAGGCAGCATGAGGGAAGCCAACTAATAAATTCTCTGACGTTGAACTTTTTACAGTAAAAATAATGATAGTCAAATTGATTATGTTCTGTTTCATGTCGAATATTTATACTATGTTAAATCACTGCCTCGGTGGCACAGCGGTATAGTGTATGTGACTGCATGAGGTATGAAGTGCGATACCTGGGTCAGGCAAAGCTTTATTGCGGTTATCATGTTTAGTAGCGAAGAGTCTGGAATTGTGTTCACGAAACGCCAATATGCTCGCCTTCTATAAAGTGGTACCTAAAACCATACTTGGCGACCATCCTATGTGGGTTTAAAATACTCTGTCAACCCTTTCTGGGATACAGGCGTGAGACTATATAGGTATATGTATGTAAGTAAAGAAAGATTATTTTAATTTAACGAATTTATTAGCGAAAATGGAATAATACTAAAAGTACTTTTATATACCTAAATAGATCCCAGGACTTATTCACTAAACTAATACACAGGATCCTCATTCTTTGTTCAGGTAATACAATATGTAAATTGATAGGAAGAATCTATGTAAAACAAGTAGGTTACCTCTCGGGAGAATATCCTAATTTTGCCAGATAAAAATTAAGGCTCCCTCGAGGAACACGGAAAATCAATTCACGCCTACAAAGCCACCAGGTAATAAGGCTAAATGTAATATTTATTTATTAACCAGAACTAAATGTTGATAATATCGTTCTTTTTTTCTCTTCAAAATACAACTCTCTCACTAGGCATAACTCCTGTTGCGCGGGGAAGTTTACAAATATTCAGACATCAGACACAAAGAACACCCAGAATCAGAACGACCATTTGCGGATCACACAATTTTTGTCCCGTGTTGATCAAACCCATAAGACTTGGCACGGTGGCAGTTGCTATGCGACCACTTAAACCACTAAGCCATGTAGTCAAATTTATAAATTTGCAGTAGCCTAAGCCTGTCTGTTAGCAGGCGTAGTCTTATAGAAAGTAAAGTTTTACTTTTGTTCCAATAGGATGACGCCTGCTCGAGTTGGAACTTTAACATGGCAGCAGATCAACTAAAATCAAAATATTACGCGTATTGTGATAAAACAATGTCTTTAATATAATAAATGCGAAGTTGGGAGGGCATTGGTGTCTGTCACACAGTTTATACACCCTTATTCAGATACCATCGTACACCCTACCTTTAAATTGTAAATTAAAGGTAGGGTGTGCGATGGTGTCTGTAAATTTTTATTTATTAAGATGAATTAACTGTGCTTTGTTTTATGTGCAAATTAAGTCTTTATTAAGTATTATTATTAACTTACATACATACTGCAACTGCCACAAACAGTACCCAGACTCGGAACAAATACATATATGTGGGTGACGGCACTCGGCGAAGCGTAGCAACCGCGGAGTCTAAACACATAACTAACACACGAAAGGCGAGTTTAATCTACTATGTACTAATATACAGGTTGAATTGAAAATACTAATAACTTTTTACCCGTGAGTTATTTATACTTTACTGAACAACTTTTGTTATATCATGCCCTTCTTAATTCATGATCTGATCTTTTTAAAAATACAAATAATAATATCAGTTGCAATAAAAATACAAATATTAATCGCACGAATAAGACTTATGACTACATGAGCGTACGCAAATGAAATCAGCGTTGTATCCAAAAATCAGACCGCGGGGATGAGGCGTCGTGCGATCCGCTAGGCGCATACAATTTTAAAAGTGTGACCTAAAAATTTACCTGCTTAATTATAAAATTATAAATTAAATTTGTAATATAAGTAAAACTAAACATTTTAAGTATGATGTGAAGAAGACACAGGTAAAAGGTAACTAGTATTTTTCATTCTACCCAGTATGAATCATTCAGCAATTTTCTTCAAAACATAATGTCTTTTGGTTTCACGTTTTCAACTCAAACCAATGTCGAGTGGAACAATGACCTATAAACAAACACTGTTTACACTGCAATATTTATGTCATCAGTTAAGATAAAACTTACTACAGAAATCTAGATGTTTCGAAATAAACGCGAAGGATTTGTAAACAAGTCTGCACTAAAAAGATTTATTGTGATTTTATTACCCAAGAAGTTTTACACCGTGCCGGTACGTGCAAACTATATCGAAATAGATAAAATATATGCATCCGCTGGAGCTGCGGGCGAGAAAAGCGAGCGCTCAAATTGTATTCCTACATTTCTAAAAGCCCCTTTGCGAATACGGCACAACAAAGTTTGTAGATATTTATCAAATCGTCTTTTCTGTTTCGACCAAACCGAACCAGGCATCGAACGTTGCTATAATTGACAGTTACATGTTGTACCGGTAGAATATATTTGTCATAATTTATAACTGAAAACGGAGGTGGTTCAATGACCTGGTTTGCGACAGTTTTTGCGAAATGTATCGCGGTTTGTTTAAATTATAATTTCTTATCTACTCTTATAGACGTTAGACATATTTATATCACGGAAAACCGGTATTAACGCTATTATGTTCAGTACACGTACCTTTTTTGAAAGCCTTTAAATTTTCCCCTGGAGACAAGCAGACTCAACTCACGGTAGTATGAACATGCTTAGATAAATTTGACGTCAGTCATAGTCATATAGAAGGTATCTCGCTAAATGCATAACTACCAAAAATCGACATAAATTGAAGTTATTTTCAATGTATATTGGATTATTTCTACGACTTCGTTCGTGTGGGCTGCAGTTTGCCGGCAACCTTATTTACGCGAATCGCATTACACATCTTACGTCTGGTTCCACTGAACAGAATAAGATGAAACGTGGTCTGGATTTTCAATTGAACTTCCAGCTACCAAATTCTAAAAATCGCATCAAAATGCGTTAATATGCATGAAATTCAAAAAAATATCGTTTCACATTCAAAAACACTTAACGTAGCCTTGCAAACAGTAAAACAAGAAATACCTGGCAATAAGACTGGGCTTGTCACTTGATATGTGGACACAAAGAAAAAAGTAGAAGAAAAATCAGGAGTAACATTTTTATCTGAGTTTGTTTTTCGAAATATCTTTAATGTACAAACACAGCTTGGGTTTATAAAGCATACATTATGTGTGAGAAACAAAAATCAAAAAGAGGCAATGCGTTTAAATTTTAATGTAAGTATACGTTGTAAAGCAAATTTAAGTAAAAAAGAAAAATATCTTAATCTGACTCTAACCCTGGACAATGCTCACAGCTCTTTAACAACACAGAGCGCAGGTACCGTAGAACTTTGTGTCACTATGCCATGACCCAATTTCATTACGAGAGCTATTTGTCGATTACATTCTAGTCAGGTTAGTACACCTAGACTTTCCTTTATATTGCCTGAAGTTGAATGGTAACTGCCTCTCATAACAACATCATCACTGATGATAAATCAACGACTCTGACAATCCGTTTTTTTTATTAGTTAGTAGCGAACCGCCCCAGAGTCGCACTGGTAGTACAAAACCTTAACAAATTATACATTTATACCCTCCTCATGAATTACTCTATCCATTGGTGAAAACCGCATGAAAATCCGTTCAGTAGTTTTTGAGTTTATCGCGAACTGACAGACTTTCTTTTATACCTAATATTTAGTGACAGTGGCAAACGAGTCAGGGGCACACCTGACGGTAAGTGTTTCGGCAATGTCAAGAATGCACTGTCAAGTCACCGTCTACCGTTGCCTACTGTAAGGTACAATGAAAAGATAATGACTATACTAGCAACGTTAATCATGCTGATTGAATATAGACAGAATATGTGTACCTGTCCGTTCGGAGACATCACGTAGAGAAGAGTCCCAATTAATACAAGATCTATGTATTATTAACATTGTTAGTCGAAACGGTGTACTCACAAACTATTGCTACTTCGAAACTCTCATTAAGGAGACAATGTCAGTAAGTTATATAATTCGTCGTATGTCCTTTGCATGACCATGATAGTACTAAAGGAACGAGTCTATAACTATTTATCGCTACAGTCCATTCTAGTCCAATAACTGTGAAGTTTTCTAATAGAAAAACTTTACTTGACCTGTGGATCGAACCGAGGTCAACACGGATTGGTTTTATACAGCCATTTTTTTCTATAAAGTTCTTAAAGCAAAACCGAGCTGCTGAAATTCAACTGCTCTTTGTGATTTCAGACATTCCTTAGCCATTATTCACTAAAGTAAAGTTTATTCGATGGTTTTTTCCTGTTATATCTACCAATTTTATTGATACGGACCTGCTACAGTTTATCTGATAATAATTATTGTAGAAAAGGGGTAAAACTCAGTCAAATTAATGCATACACTTGCGTTTAATGTACATTTACACATTGTACGTTTTCTTGCATATTTACAGTATCATTACAAAGAACTAGAGTAACATGGCAGTTCTAAAAGTTTTCTTTTAGAGGCAATGAAGTAACTTTACGATAAATACGGATCCTTGTGTTTTAATACACATTGCTGATTTTAGTTATATAATAGTGGCTAAACAGCCTGTATGCAGTGAAGTCAATTCGTTAACTATGTTTTCAGCGCCTACGTAACAGAGGGCGAGCCCAGCCTTTTATTGGACACATTTTTAATTCGCCGCGGTGCTACTGGAAATGTTCTAAAAGAAACCCAATACTTTTTACTCAACTCGGGAATCAACCTCGAGTCATCACGACTGCACAAATGCAAACTTACGACACGACACCAACAAGGTACTGGTATGGCATATAATATTGTGTATATGTTTTTGTTATCATCATCCTACACTCCCTAGACACAATATTCTCTTGGTATAGATCGCCTAGTTTGGGAGGCAAATTAGATCTCACAGTTACAAGGCCAGATTTACAGGTGATGTAGGTGATTGCTTGGCTATATCGATTTTCCTATTTCATGTTGTGGTTACTAATATAAAAATTAGACCCATCAAACAAAATAATGACAGACAATGCAATTTTCATTATTATTAAATTATGTAGGATCTATTATATACATTATATAAAACCCAGTCTTTCGTCATAACGTATTTTTCTCAAGCCCTTTTTATCAAACCAACCTTATTTTACTAACCAATTTTACACAACACTTTACACAAAAAAAAAAATACGTTTAAGCCACCTTTAAATATCATTGTATATTTAGAGTTGCGTCCTTGTAAATATTTCCTTTAGGTACGACATATCATTCTCTGTTTAGGTGTTTGTTTGATTTGAAAGCACATCTAACGGATTTATTTGTTCCACGTAAACGACACGTGAAAGCACTTATCTGTGCTGGGGCGATGTTTTTGTTGGTAACACATTTTATTTGTGACTACTCCATGCTTTCTCGTGTTCATCTTGTAGAAAAACATTGTAGGCGATGAAGCAATGTAAGGCTTAGTATTTTTCTTAATATATAGGAAAATCGAATCACATTTTTACCAACGAAAAAGTAAAAGTAAAATAAGTATTTTCTTATTCTATAATAATATTATAAAGAGGAAAGATTAGATTTGTTTGTAAGGGTTAAACTCAAAAACTACTCAACCGATTTTAGAAAATGCTTTCACCATTATAAAGTTATATTATCAGCGTAACATAGGCTATATATTTTTTTAAATGTGCTGTTACTGACATAACCTAACCGACTTTTACACGAGCGGAGGCGCAAGCAAAAGCTAGTATTATCTACGATTATTGTTCGATACTTAAAATACTGCCAGTATTTTGTTTTATTATTAAATTTTGCGACTATAAAGGTAGTAGGTAGTAGGTCGGTGTTTGTATGTCTATGTGTGTGGTTAGTTATTTCAATTATAATATAATATTATATATAATATATAATAATAATAATAATAATAATAATATAATTTTAAGCGGAGGTAACTAATAAATAATATTGCAAAATCGATTCTTAATTATAAAAGGGGAAGGGAAGGGGAAAATTACACGTTCCTCAAAGGCTAATCAATGCCGATCATAATAAAACACATTTCAACTAATTTGACTGCAAATGCAGTCAATCCCAGCAGATAACATATATTTGATCGTCTGTTAATTTATTTTTGACCTTGTAGAAACTGAAGGTGAATATTGTGTAGCAATTTACGACAACTGAGGATAAACGTATTAAATAAAAAAATTAAGGTTCGTTTATTAGTTACACAGAAATAACAGTACACAGTAAAAAAATAAAAACCTTCTAAATAAAACATGTACATTTGATAAGTAATCAGTAAAACTTATGGCTTATAGATATAACGTGTTACAATATTTAATACAGTTGTAAGTTGCATGCATGTTGGCTTGACTTTTTATTTTGGCGCTATAAATTACTTTTATATATTTGAATCAGGTTGTTTCGTGTTTTAAAAGCATTTCATTGTTCGAAGCGTGCAACGTAGTTACGTCGAGAAAATGGAATGGTGCATTTCGCTTCCTGTGCCTTGGGCTGCAAATGAAATGGTTACAGAACAATTTTTATGTCCACATTGTTTTCTAGAACTAAAATCTGTGTTTGCTGTCAGATAAGTCCACGGTTATAACTTTTATTTATTTAAAAGCATTAGTTTGACATGTATAGTCATATACAGTATTTCAGAAGAGCTTGTTATTTTGTGCAAATTTGCTGTTGTATTGACGCAGACAAACCGAAACCTTACCTATCGTTTACCCTTTGCGTGATGGAAAGGAAAAAGGAATACGCAATATCGCTATACAAAAAAAGATTTGATGTATTCTTGTCTGGCTGTTACATCAATCACGCGGCACATTCTCGTCGTCGTCACTTGAGAAGCATAAATAAAGCATTGAAGGCCTCCGACATCCCCCGTATTGATGTATTCACAACACAAACTGGTTCCTACTTATTGTCAAAAACACCGTTTCTATAATGTGAAAAGATACATTAGACTCATCACTTTCTGCTTTTTTTGTTGGAAATAGAACATAGCTTTTCTTATTAATAAAAGCATTTTGAATTTATTTTCATATGATATGGCTTTCTTAATTAAAATTTCTAGGTATATTTTACACTTTGAGTGCGATAGAATAATCTGTAAACTATTTTGCGGAACAAATATGTGGGCAAATCTTGCAATATTGCTATAGGTAATATGGTTTTATAATGTATTAGATTTCTACATTTGATGCTTTCCGTTTAGTCTTTTACGAGTAAGGAACAATTTCGAAATATTCAAGAATTATACCGATACGCTCTCTCCCGCCCGTATTCGACCAATATTCCGAGCAGAAAATGATGCGGAACAGAATATTTGTGCGGGCCGAAGTGTGGGCGAAGCGATCTGGGTAAGACTACGATTAGCAATACGAATTTTATACCTGTGTTACAATTTTGTATTTGAGTCTCAACCTTAAACGTCTGAAGTTAAGGTGAGAATTGCTATAAACATCTCTTGGACAATTTTATGCGATATTCCAAATTCCATGAATTTTAGCCCAATTATTTCGTACCTTGGTTACTCAAATGCACCTTTTCGATGTACCTGCTCAACTATATTTCGGTTTTATCTGATTATTGGTCCTCTAATTTAGCAAGAAAAGGCTCATGTTGCTCGCTGTCAACGAGCATTTACAATTCTCCCAATTGACGTGAATACCAAATATTATAATAAACTTGTTCAACAATACGTTTTGATGTTATTATGGCAGCGGTAACGAAACACTTCTAATTACGAGAAGATTTCTATTCAAGGTATCTGTTACGCTTGTCTTCAGTATTGTTGTCAAAAACGCTAAAGTGAAAATTTATGTTAAGAAAATTGCGACTGGAGTTAAGAGGCCCTAGAGAGTTTTTTTTGACATTTTATAAGCTCAGTGGTATCTCGATATTGTGGGATCTTCTGCTAAATAAAGTGATATTTTGTGATCGATGTTTGTTAATTGTCTATGAGTAGATAATCATACGTTATCATATTTTTTAAATGCAGTTTTAACGGTATTGACTCTATATTACGTTGAAAAAGCGACGAGTCGTGTGTATATACATAATGTCACTGTGATAAAAAGGAATAGGCTAGTGGGAGAACGTTGGATTGCCACGCAGAGATCTTGAGTGGCACCTCTATCTTTTCGAAGTTATGTGCATATTAAGTAGTTAATTATTTATCCTTAGCTTTAACGGTGAAAGAAAATATCGTGAAGAAAGTTGCGCATCTCAGAGTTTTGCATAATGTTCTCGAAAATATGTGGAGTCTGCAATCTACACTGGGCCAGCGTGTTAGACTATGGCCTAATACCTCTCTAATATTTCCAAAGGTTTTTTCGTATACTATTTTCCACTTAGCTTACTTTATAAGGAGGTAGGATATAGATAGATATTTGCTTCAAACTATAGCTCAAACCTCGTATTGCAATTAAACATCCTTATGTTGTTCCCAAGATAAGGTAAGGATTCAGGCTCCTTATGGAAGTTGTGTGCTGTCAACACCCAATCAGTACCTCTCTCCCTTGCGTTGCCTAAACAGCGACCTTTTTCTGAAGGTAATATTATAAATGTTATTGCAAGCATTTGTAGCTCACAGTCACTATTTAGTACCAGACAGGCCGTATATTGTTTATCATTTTGCGTCTATTTAAAAAAGCTAAGTACGGTCTGCCTTTTAAAAAGATAAAGTCTAAATTCGGTAACCAAATATGGCTTGTCAGACTTAATATACTTACATTCGTATGTGTAAAAGTCGATAAGCATTTTGAATTGCTATAGGTACATATAGCCTTGTGGAAGACCGTTGGCCTGCTACACAGAGGTCTCGAGTTCGATCCCAAAGCGCGCATCTCTGAATTTTCAATTTATGTGTGTATTAAATAGTTACTTATCGCTCGCTTTAACGGAAAACATGGTGAGGAAATCTGCATGTCTGAGAGTTTTTCATAATATTCTCGAAGATATGTGAAGTCTCCGCACCCGCGCTGGGCCAGCGTGGTGGACTATAGCCTTACCCTGCCCACACTGAGAAGAGGCTCGTGCCCAGCCGTGGGACAGTTTAACACAGGGCTGATATTATTAATTTATTATACACAATAATAGTAACACCCTACCTCTTACTGCACTAACAGTTAATAGTTAAAATAACTATGATTTAACAATACAATCAGAATTCATTACTATAGAACAATAATAAGTAAATTCTCTTTTATAAAATACTGTTACAAAATTTGTTTAATGTTTAAAAAACTTTCTTTGACTGTACCTTCAATCATTTATGGAAAATCTGGTTTATTAAGCTACTATTACCATTTTTTAAGATTTCTTACTTTTAGTTATTTTATTTATCAAAAAGAATACTACGCAACGGAAATTATTCCTGTGTCGTAGGGAGCTTCACACACATTCAATCAACGGACGCACAGAACACCAAGACTCGGAACAACTATTTGTGGATCACAAAATGTTTTGTCCTCTGTGGGGATCGAACCCACAACACTCGACGCGATGGCAGTGGCGAGGCGACCACTTAACCACTACACCATCCGTGCAGTTTTCTGATAGTTATATACGTACATACATAGTCGTCCGCTCCGCGAAGTGTAAGGTAGAAACGCATTACTTTTAGAGTTCGAGAAAACTCTTATACAACAGCTTTGTCCATCTGTCTGTCCGTCCGTCTGTCTGTCTGTTATACAACTTTCATCTCAAGATCCGTAAGAGCTAGAGACTAGTGGTAAAGGCCATTCGACTCAGCATAGTCGATATACCCCGATTTGACTATGACCTTTGATCTCTGACCTCAAGGTCACGTGGTATCACGTGACCTTTGCCTATTACTTGAGCCATTTTTTCGAACTCGGAGATTTACGGCAATTCATTGCCGTTTCTCACTTTAAATCATACTGCCAATCGTTCTACACGGGTGGTCTGTGGGTCAACTTTTCGCGGAGGGCTTGAGATTCACTAAGGGTGCAGTACAATAATAGTTTCAGAGTGTTGTTGAGGCTGCCCCGTTACTGCAACGCGTCTGGCATGTTCCTTGAGGCACGACTTTTATGCCATAATAAGGAACAAGACCGCATCCGCCTCGATGGCGTAGTGATGAGTGTAACCGCCTGCCACGCCTGAGGTCGTGGGTTCGATTCCCACACCAGTCAAACATTTGTGTGCATGAACATGGATTTTTGTCTTGGTCTGGGTGTTTCTATGTATAATATGTACGTATTTACAAAAAAATAAAATAATATATCTATGTTTATCCATTTTCTAGTACCCATAGTACAAGCTCTGCTTAGTTTGAGCTAAATGGTGTTGTGTATATGTGGTAGAATATTATTATTATTATACTAACCTTGTTAAGCAGAATGAGAGGTAACAACAACAACATTCTGCAAACATTGTCATGTAAATATGACGCATCAATATTAAGGCATTTTGTCGGAGTATTGGTTTGACAACCAAATGTATATTACTAACCCTAGTTTTAAGTCTTACTAAGGTTTTATTCACACGTGCTACAACCACACCACATCGACGCGACAAAAGGTGATCAAGCAGTGGTTACGTGTGAATAGTATCGCTGCAGCGTTTTGCAGTTGCGTTGTGGTTCCTACAAAATGTGGATGTGATTGAGTTGTCGTTAGTAGTTGCGATATGGTTGCGATGACGCAATGACGCTCACGAGTGCAGACAGACAGTTCGACACCGGTTTTCATTGTCGAGCGCAGTGTCGTTGCGTCGACGCAGCGTTGTGTCTGCGATATAGTCGGACGCTAGTTCGCGGTGTCGCTGGTGGTTGCGTTGTGGTTGCGATGTGGTCGGTATCACCCACATAGTCGATAATGACGGCAAAATGTGGTCCGTGTAAATTTTACTATTAATTTTCAATACAAAATTGCGCCCGCCCACGTGGTGGTACGTGTGAAATAAGCTTTACAAGTGGATCGCTGTTATCTTTAAATAAATTAAAATAAAATAAATTACACCCCCATTTTGCAAACTATTAGGCCTTACATAATAGAGTATGAGCCTATAGCCGTCAACCAGGGACAGTTGCAAACTTCGTGCTGCTATTGAGAGTTTCTCAATAGCAAATCCTTTTCTACAACAGTCGCATTGGCTATTGCCGCGCCACCGGGGCAATTATGATAATTTAATATACAATATTAAAACATGCCAATGATTTAATCTCAGCGCTATGGCTTGACTTAGAAACTAAACATTACTACGATAATAACTTTTAAACTTTCGCGTTGCATGGTATATATATATATATATAATATGTAACGGGTATTAACGCGATCATGCATAATGTTTAACTTTTTTATGCTTGACGTTTCGACCAGGTTACACCGGCCGTGTAGCCTGGCCGTGTAGTGTAGCTGGTCAGTCAGCTTGTGACCACGGCCGGTGTAACCTGGTCGAAAAGTCAAGCATAAAAAAGGTAAACATTATTAAATAAAATAAATAAAATAAAATGTTTTTATTTCGGAAACAAGTCCATAGAGTGTTAGTGACAATATATTCTTACAAGCTATATTAGTACTACAGATAGGGATAGTGATTATAATTAATATTAGTGTCTTTGACGAGCTGGAAGCGAGTCCAGTGTTGCATAATACCACTGTCCGCTTCCAGCCTCGCCGAGACCACCTTCAGGATGCTGTTGGTGCTACTCCGTACCCGCCCAATCAGAGATGCTATGCGCTTTCTAATAATGGCCGAGAGGCTATCCACCTCAGCCGCAGCCAGCATCCCCGATGCACTGCAATGACGAGGCAGCCCCACCAGCACCCTGAAGGCGTTGTTGTACTGAGTGCGTAGGGCCCTGTACGCTCCCTGGGTATACTTTGTCCACAGGCTGCACGTGTATAAGGAGTGACAATATGCTTTGAACAAAGTTATTTTTACACTATTAGTGCAACGAGCAAACCTGCGGGACAGCATATTAGCCCTAACACACAGTGCCCTACGCTCTCTTTCTAAATCTAGATCATCATTAAATGTCTCCGTGACCCAATGCCCCAGGTATTTAAAGCTATGAACCTGTTTCAAAGGCGTGCCATTCAGCAAAATGGGTGGCACTTTATAAGACTTATTTTTAGCCTTAAAAACCAACAACTCACTTTTAGTACTATTGTACCTGAGGCCATGAGTCAGCACATATCTCTCACAGATTCCAATAAGTTTATTCAAAGCACTTATTGATGGGCACAGCAGCACCATATCGTCAGCATAACTTATGTTATTGACAAGGGTACCGTCTACAGAACAGCCAACTCCAGCACTATTGAGCTCATCAATCAACTTATTTATATACAGGTTAAAAAGCGTTGGTGAACTTACCCCTCCTTGTCTCACCCCACTTTTCAACCTGTACTTGCTTGAAAGGATCCCAGACCATTTGACATAATTCTCCTGGTTAGCGTACCAGTACTTCAGTATGGTGATGTACTCACAAGGGACATCAGTGTCCTCTAAGAGCTTATCCCACAGGAGCTCATATTGAACCAGGTCAAATGCTTTTGACAGGTCCAAGAACACCGCATATACCGGTGTCTCCCTAGCAGTGTAGTACTGAACAGTCTGCTTGAGGCACAGTACAGCAGTTTCCGTGGAGAGGCCAGATCTAAAGCCGAACTGTGCATCAGAAAGTTTGACACACTTCCCCAACTGTAGCTCAATCACCCTGTCCAGCACCTTAGCCACAATGGTAGCCAAAGATATAGGTCTGTAATTGGACCTGTCACTAGCATTACACATCTTATTTTTAATAATAGGTACAACAATGGTCTTCAGCATATTATCAGGTAAGTATCCATGATTCAAACAGAGAGAGAAGAACATTGCTAAAACACGTGGTAAATGTACACCTGCATACTGCAGATGCTCTATACTTATGTGATCATGACCAGGTGATTTACCCCTAGTAATTTTTTGTAATATTGATCTAATGTCACTAGCCTTGATTAAAACAGGTTTTGACCCAGTACCTCTACAAAGATTTCCACATGTTTCAACAACCTGCCTCTCAGAAAAATCAGCAGTAGGTGTAACCCTAAAGTGCTCTTTGAACATTTCAGCAATATCACAGGACTCTTTTAACCCTTCAACACTAACTGGAGCACCAGATTTAGGACTTAGTTTTTTAGTGTGTTTCCAGAAACTAGTGAAATTCTTTTTATGATGTTCTGTACCTAAAATACCCATTTGTATCTGTAGTTCATTTTTCTGGCACCACTTTAATTTAGCTTTAAAAATATTTCTAGAAACACGCATCTTATCATAAACAAACCCTTGTTGTGGCCTGTTATGAAGAACCCACTGGTGAAACCATAAGCGAGCTTCACTGTGAGCATCTTTCACATGTTTGTTCCAGCCACATACATATTTCTTTTTACAATTTTTCTTTTTATTTTTATTTTTATTTCTATTACTATATAGTGAAGCTTCTGTTAAAATATTTATAATTTGCTCATACAAATTAGCCAGTATTGCGCAGTGGTTAGGCTCTTTACACCTTGTATCTGCACACTTCATGAATACAGAAGGAAAATGTAGCTGTTTCAACCTTTCATTACAATAGTTAGTATACTCTAAGATCTGGGAGTCATCCCGTTCACCCCATAGAATACTGTTCATCTCATAACTGTGTCCTGAATGTCTCGGTATTAAAATATTGAGATTGCACTGTATTTCCAGGGGTAAATGATCTGACCAAAATACACCATGATTAATTGACACATTGTTCACTGTACATCTAGCCGCCTGTGTCACAACACAGTGATCCAGCCAGCTAGTGGTACCGTGACTGTCACTAACATAAGTAAATGTACCTGAATCACATCCTAACACCTCCAAGTCTACACAGATCCACTTCTGGTCTGTGCAGAACCTCTGCAGTTCTACATCAAAGCGCCTACCTGGATGAGCATTAAGGTCGCCCAGAATATAACTATACTCAGTGTCACAACTTTCTATAATGGCACTTATTTCACTAAGACAGTGTGTAAATGTCACTAAGTTCGTAGCCTCGTCAGTAGGCATGTACACCGAAAACACTAGGAAAGAACATTCCGCACTGGAAACCTTTATAGCTACAATCCGATTATTATAGCACGGCACTACCGAAACGGAACTAAACACATTTTTACGCCATAGTATGGCTACTCCACCGTAGGGCCGCCCCCGTAGGACACCCACAGAAGTGTCAACCGCCGACTTCCCGGTGTACTCGAAGTCTTGATGTACAGTACCCAACAGTGGGATGTCATGCGGTAACAGACATGTTTCTTGCAGTGCAATCAAGTGCGATGTTTGACACAATGTTCTAATACATTCCATTGACCTAGTCAAGGACTTACAATTGAATGTGACAAACTTAGCTTTGTTATTCATAAAGTATTTTTATTTTTCTCAAAGTCAATCTTCTGCTGTTCATAATTTCCTTTGTATTTTACAAAACGTCTAAAAGACACCCCCTCAGGCCAAAGACTATCACTCAAGAATAAAGATAACTTTTTCTTTGGCACGTAAACAATGTAGGCGTTGTACTGTTTTTGTCTTTACTGGTCTACTCCAGTGTAGGCGAAATTCTAGATGAAAGTGAGAACTCTGGTGTACCGTACCTCCATTGGACTGCCAATACTGTATCTTACTATTTTGAAATGTACAACTTTCTTTGGGCTTAATTAGCATCATCATAACTCAATCTTTGTGGAACTATGGCATTTAATAATATATTATATTCGTCATCTAGTTACACGCAATGTAAGTTTGTTTTTAATTCTATCCCAAAGGTACTTGTGTCCTTTTCAGTTACCCTGACAACATTTATACGAAATATTATGATGATCGGTCGAGTAGTTAAGGCGTGAAGAGTAACAAACAACAATGTATCCCATTTTAAATATTTTACGAACAATTGTTATTCATATTTGTACCAACTTAAACTTAATAAACAATTATTATTATTATTATATTATTATAAACTCACATTCGCATTTATAATATTAGTTAGGATATAGTAATGCAATGTTATGCAATGGTGCATATGCTATGACGCAGATAACATGTGCACATTGATGCACTTGCGTGGCTTATTATGCATCTTGTAAAGTACCAACGCATGCCACATGCGTAAATATCGCGTACAATATAGTACCGCGTATCCCACGCGAGTTGCTTGCGCATGAACCCCTTGCCAGTTAGGTACTAGCGTTGTGTATAAGCATATATACATATGTACATAAGTATGTTCAAGTAGTGATAATTTCATGGACCGAAAGTTGAACTTATATCAGAATGTCAGTTGTGCAAAACTCAATGAATCGCAGCAGACTGTCAGCAACATAAGTCGCTGAAAACTAAACGTTGTAAAAGTTGTTCATGAATAAAAAATCCTAATCTATAAATTATATTATCAGTTTAAAAATCGAATATTTATCACAATTGTTTAAAATTAGAGCAAATCTCGCAGGTGTGTTTCGACTTATGTAGCTGACTGTACTACTAACCTAAAACTTTTATGATAAAATTGGTAACAGTACGTATTGTATATAAAAACATCCACCATTCTCGAGTTTTAAAATTTTTGTTCGCGATATTTATTTAACAAGATTTGTAATAAAATACATACATACATATCTTGTTCGATAAATATATATGTATCTATATTCATATAGTGTTAGACAAATACTGGCATAATTATAAATAGGTATATATACTTATGTGTAAAAGGTATTTTCCTGAACTAGGAATAATTTCTGTGTCACGGGAGATTTTACAAACATTAAAGAAACGGGCACGATTTTTGTCCCGTGTGGAGATCGAACCCACGACACTCGACTAAGTAAACACCACGCTATCCGTGCAGTCTTTGGAGAGTGATCATTTTGGGCCTAAATGTAATAAGATAAATTATGGCTTAAAATGTCGTTATTATAAATCAGTAAGCAAAAATGCAGCTCAAACTGCAGTCTGGGAATTGAGATATCTTAAAAATACTTACTTTCTACTTTAGTATTTATTTAATCGATTATAATGTACAGAAATAAAACAAAAATTATGGACACTTAACAGGTAAATCAAACAAAATAATTAATATTAAAATATAGAAAGCACAAATATAAATATAGACAAAAAATTACATGCATTTATTATATCTAAGTGGATAGTGATAGTTCGGACCTTAGACAAAATAAGGTTCTGACGTGCGTTAGTATCTGAGTAGTCTGTGGTTTAGTTACTTTACTCTTTGGGTTATGAAGAATTAGAATGTTTAAAAAGTGAAATGTAATAAAAGTCCAAAACTTGCATTTTTAAAATCGCATTTCTTATTATATATGATGATAAAACTGTCGAATTTTCATGTCTAACAAAATAACTTATTAGACAGTGCTGACCTCAAACGAAAACAGTACAAAAACTGTAATTTTCATTTTAGCTGTCTTTGCTTTAAAGTGTTAAAATATGTGACAGTTAATTTGAAATGGAAACGTCAACATTTGTTAGTTTTCGTTTAGTATAATTCTGTGATTTTACAACGAAAATCAAGACTACGCTTGTATATTCCTTTAATAACATTTGCAAGAACACTGCTTTTTCGTTGGACACGTGCTTTTTGCTATTAACGATCGACCTTGTATGTTTTACTGAACTTGCATGAGTTTTATATAAAACTAATAGCTCAGCTCTCAGACTCCCAAAGTCCTTTGCATTTTCAGTGATGGTATTATAAAATATTAGCTATAAAATTATACCAATTTGTCTTTTTACATTTAGGCCCAAATTTATGAAAGATGTCCGCTTTCATACGTTTATTAGGTATATTACCTACTATATTCCTACTGGGAGACCATTGAACTGCCACGCAATTCTGACTTATATATTTAATACGCAGATAGTATTTAATAGTTAATTATCACTTGGTCTGATCATTCACCGATGAAGGAAAAAGCATCGAGTGGCAACCCGCATGTCAGAGAGTTCTGTATAATGTTGTCAGAGATATAATGTGAAGTATCCACACTGCTCCAGTTTGTGGGACTACGGCCTAACCGTTTTCATACTGAGTAAAGATCTAGGGCCAGCAGCGAGCCAGCTTATAAAACATATATACATTCGTAGTCTCACGCCTTTAGCCCCAAATATATGCATGATAATATTATATACTTACATTTCGCTAGCTATAGTTTTAAGTGGACACCTAACACCTAATGCACTTAGTTTAAAATTATGTTAGTAGCACGAACTTTTAAACTGTGCTAGGGCAACGGGCACCCCTCTACTAGTTGCCATGAAAATTTCTTGACACTTGACACAAAACCGCGTAGTACTTTGCCTGACCTAGGAATCGAAACCGATCTCTTATACACAGCAGTAGCAATCACATTCACTACTATGTCGCCACCGAGGTGGTTTATAAAACAGTGCCTATATTATTAAATATAATTATTTTATAGGTATTGTATGGCGAAGGGATATGATTAATTCTGGCCACGTATTACTTTGGGCTGCCGCTTTGTTTCAATGGCATTTGATTGCATACGATACCTGGTGTGGGCTAAGTGGTATTGTATTTTATGAATAATGTCAGAAATAGCATAGTCTGCAAAATATTTAAAATAGAAATAAATTATATAGGCTAAATATTTACTACAGAAAGGTTAGCAAAATTGGTTGAATCCGCTTGCACTGCCTTACTGTTGCATCCTCTGAGAGTTGAGAAGTACTATGAATAACTACTCACAACTGGCTGACAATCTTTACTAACTGTAGGGATACAATGAGTAGAGCAGTACACATAATACTATATCACGTAATTCAACTTCTTTTACTATGACGCACATTACAAATCCTTAAATAAAACCGTACCATATAAAATACTAGGTACATGTAAAATATTTATTTATTTAATATTGGATTAGGAAAAGTAACAAATGACAAATTCAAATGAGTTTGTAGCAAAATTCGTATTTAAGTTTCAACCACAGGCTCCAACTGCTTTTACGCAATCAAAGAAAATTAATGAACAATTTATACGATATGAATATGTATGGTCCTTTGAAAAAGTCATAAAACTGTGCTTGATATTTGGACTTGCACGAGTAAAGCTTCAGCTCATCTCATGTTATGAACATAAAATAAGTAAATACGAACTTTGGGGGTGCCCAACAATGAAAGTGTCACTTTATGAAATGGGCCCGCTGTTGATTAATGGAGTTAGAGTAGGGCGTTGTTCGGACATTCTTACTTGTTTATTCATTCACTCTGGTATCTCCCGTGGTGGATTGCCAACGCCGTAAATATAAATATCAACTATGACGTCTCAACACATGTAATAATGATTTGTGCTATTGTTATTTTACATTGTATTGGTAAATTGATGCCGTAGGTAGAACAGCGAATGTTGCAGCGCAAATTGGGAAAGGCGTATGTCAATGGACTGCAATAGGCAATAATAAATTGATTGATATGGAAATCACTACTAGTGTTAGGATTTGAGCGGCAATTTTTATTGGATATCGTTCTTCTCTTACTTCTGATAAGATGGTTAAACGCAATTCAGTTTTTATTTCGAGACCCTAATTATAAACCCATATATCAAAGCGATAAAATAGTAAAGAGAATTTGCAATTTATATTCTAATTTGATAATTATTCGTTTTTTATTTAAAACTTCTGCTCTTGTCGGTGAATGCAATCATCACCCTCTTTTAAACACCGTCTTCGTCCTTATAATTTACGCTTTTATAATTAAGATCTTCGCGTTTAAACATTAAATCTACCGATATACTAATACTAGATTAATTTTATCGAATTAGTTTAACAATAGCTTTTACTAATGACACATATCTTGATTTATCTTTTTATTGCCCAAAGGTTGACTGGTAGAAAATGCTTTCTGATTAATATCATCAAGCTTAATAGCTTGCCACTGTACATGTTGTGTTTTTTAGTGACTTAGTCAAAAATTATTTTAGCCCATAACTACCTTCCATACTTAATATTATAAATTCGAAAGTAACTCTGTTTATCTGTTACCTATTCACGGCTAAACCACTCAACCGATTTGGATAAAATTTGATACAGAGGTAGTTTAAAGCCTGGGAATTTTTTTATTGATACAACTTTCTACCATGTGGGCGGAGTCACAAATAAAATCTAGTTATGTTTAAAATGTGATTTAACTCTAACTTTTATGATTTTATAATCAATTAAAAATGTTTATTATTATTGTAATAACATTATTAGTTTAGAAGTGATCGCAGATTATAATAATTTCATGTTTCACGATTTACATTCTGTTCTATATATCTTTAAGTTGACCGCCTTTAACAGAACTCCGCTACGTTAGCTAAGGTAAGAAACTTAAACCTCCACACACAAAGTTAAACACTAAGAATTCAATTAGTTTTATATAGCTTAGCAGGTAATGAAACAATTTATTTCCAAGGGGTATATAATTATATTAACGACACATTATTCCGAACTAAAAGTTAGTTACAATTTACTTACATAAATTACCAGCGCAAGTAATTGAACATTGAGATAGGATACACAAATCTTAATAAACGTCTAGAAAACATCGCAATCTATCAAGTTTCTATTTAGAACTTGAGTGTTAGGGAATTAGTCAAACTCAAACTAACCTAGTTTACAGAGATAGCAAAATACAACAGTTGTACTCCGTCGGTGACATGCTTATCTATTATATAAATACTGTATTGCCTCTAAACTTGCGTTAACCGAAGAAATGAGGGTATCTTCTATACATTCATATACATTTTGGATAAGAAATCGCTGTACAGAAACCCTTTAATCATTGTTTATTTAATCAGAGCAGTCTGGGACAGAACAGTAACTATAAATGTCGTGTGACATGATAACAATGCGATAGACGGTTTATGAAACAACCAGCGACTTGATAAATGGCCCAAGCTGGATCGAAGCGGACGCACCAATTTATGCATAGCCGTCATCGGCAGGATTACAATGCCTCAGAGCAAAATGACGACCCGGCGCGAGGCACCGGCGTGAAGAATACATCGGTCTTGTATAAAATGGTGAAACTAAAACTCGATTACACAGGATTTACCTAGTTTTACGCAAATAAACGAATATTTTTATACAAAATCTTTTACTAAAATATATTCGCTCAGGTGTCCGTAGTTTTCGAAAGTCAAGTTCGTTTTAATACGGCACCGGAAAGATATTATTTCCACATATTTTTGCCGGGACTTTTTATTTTTTCCGGTTATGAAGTAGCGGTGGGGAGAACCTTTTGTATAACGGGACCTCGGAGGTTTATAACTCGCAGTCAAAGCGTCAAATTAAAAAAAGATCTATAACTTGATGGGGCGAGAAAATGTTTGCTCTTTCACACGAGGATATGCATTTCTGCGTAACGAATTATGCATCGAATCGATATCCATTGCGTATGTGCATAGATATATTCAATTTTTTGTGACCTTTAACTGATTGTGATGTGACTATCAATATAAAACAGAAGGTAAGCGCAGGCCTTTGCCCAAATATAAGATAGAAAAAGGAAAAATAAAGAAAACTTCGCAAGAAAAATAAATATTTTTTATAACCAGTTAGGATCACCAAAAGATCTATTAGGAACCTGTGTATTGAGTGGAAAATTCTAAGTGAGTATCTTTCATGCTTCAGTTCCCAAAGGAGGTCAAAGAAGGTATGCACTATAGAATTAAAAAGGTTCAGCAAATATTATCACGGGTTGCTTTGAATGATATTGTATTTCGATATGACGTAGCAGAGCATTGAAAGTGATGTTTAAATAGGCTGCTAATCCCACCAATATTGAAATATCTGCGACAATATTCAGGCGGAGAGCTGTGATCCGCTTTTATTAAAACACCGTTTTATATGAGAAACGGCAGAGAAAAATATTGTCTCCAGTTTTTATGACACTGTTAACAATATATCCGACCTAGGTAGCTATTTGGAAAAAGTGTGATTTTATTTGGCGATGGCATAGTAGAAAAATATATTTACGATTTGTTTTATTAAATAATATTTTATCTATGACAAAAATATTATTTTGTGTGCGACGTATATAAATCGTTTGTTATTATAAGCATTGAAATGAAAAATAATTATATTATGTTAAGGTTTGGAATTCAATTAAATAAATGAGCAATTACAAATTATTTACTAGGTTGTCAATTTTCGTAATAAAACGGTTCAAAATAGAGTCTAATAAACGTCAAAATATGTGGAATGAAATTTATGTTCGCATTTGACGGTTATTTTATTTTAGGAGAATATCATTTATATTATTAAATGTATGCCAGGCAGTCTAAATCGAAACTCTATTCTTTTAAATTATTTTTTTATGAGAATTCGCGCCCTGATTTTGATATAATTCTATTTTCTTAAACTTATTGAGTCGCAGCAGTATACCAGTGGCCAGATACAATAGATTTTAATTATGTTAGGTATTCTAAGACTAAGGTCTTAGGTGTAGTTCAGTTACTTGTGTATACAGATAATAACATAGGATTATAAGTTACTCGTCACCCGACTAATGTCGATGCACGAGCAGCTACTTATAATCTTAGACAGGATATAATCTTAGGTAAGATGTAGCTTTAGCAAAACTAGGATAATTTATATAAATTGCTTAAACTACATCCTAACTAATATTATGAATGCGAATGTAGGTTTGTTCGCCTCTCGCCTTAACTAATCGACCGAACGTCATGAAATTTTGCATACACGTTATCAAGGGAAAGAAGCGGCAGGTACCTTTCATTCAGGAAAAATCGCTGTTACTTTTTTTTTACGTGCTTTATTGCTTTGACGCCTACCCCACCGCAGGGGTGGGCGAAGGGGTTATGTCGGACTCACCGGGGTAAAAGAAAGATGTTGAAATGATAAAGGACCTCCCGGAATACCGACTAAACCTACCACGGTGTTCCTCGACAAAACCGCTATCGACGGGGCCGCACGAATCACTTGCACATGCGGTCGCGACCCCGCCGAGGTCTCGGCCCGCCGTATGAAACGGCAGGCCACTACACGAGAGACCTACCCTAGGCACTTCTCAATTTAAACCCTACTGTCTCCCCCCTAGAGGGAAGACGGACTCGACATAGAGGGGCGCGTGGGAACACGCACGCCGCCTGTCGGACCTGGTGCTGAACGGATGGCGGGCAGGCCCACAAAGCCCACCACCCCCAGGTCAAACCTCAGGGTGGCTGGAGGTCATCTCGCGCCCTCCGGCGCCCGGCTCTGCGGTTGGGGAGAGGGTTTAAATGATCCCTGTCCCGCTCCGCCGCCTCCTTGATGGAAATGACTTCCTCACAAAAGGAGGCGACCACGATTCCACGACCTCTCACTCCGGACCATAGACTGAACTACGGCCGGGAGTGAGAGGGCAACCAATCAGTCTGCCGCGATCAACTCACGGCGCTGCGATGCCCAGGCGGGGCAATCCGTCAACAAAAAACAACGTCGCGGCAGTCGCCGCAGTGGTGACAACCGTCTCTTGGCGTATACGACACCGGAACTGGCCAAACAACCGTGGCCATTCATTACCTGTGTCAGCCGGAAGGTGAGGGCGCCATGCCGCCTCTCCAGCCACTCCTCAAACACGGGACTTACCGAAAATCGCTGTTACTAACCTAACCTAATCTAACCTACATTTACGCGAGTGCAGTCGCAGGCAAAATCTCGTACGATATATTATGTTCAATAATAAATTCAGCCATATAATATCATCAGTTTTAAAAACAGACAACAATTGCAGGACAATGCATTTACGATCGGAGCGCTGTGGAGAGCCCTTATCTTTCCTTTCCCTGGGTCGTACTCAACGAGCGTACTGTATGATTGTCTGCAACAGCCTTTTGAATAATCTTACGGTCACCATATGGATAGCTAGCTCATCGTGATGTATTCTAAAATAAAATGTCTTGTACTACCTTGGAAGCTTCACTTGTTATATTTAGAACCATTCTCCTGTTGGTACAGTATACTGATGGCAGTATTGCATATAATGTCAAAATGAACCCACTTTGTTCTTTCAAATTTATAAAAATAAATTTGTTGTTGTTTTCCTGAACCTGGGCGAAGATATATATTGTGTTTGTGTCATGATTAGCTTTTCAAGCCACTTTAGGAGGCGTAACACTTTACTGACAGCGTAAAGCTCGTTGTTTTGGTGTCATCCACGTTCATAGGTTTCGGTAACCGCTTAAAACCAGGCAGGTAGTAAGCTTGTGTGTCATCTGGGATATATGAGAAGCGAACTGATTCATGATTTTACCTACTCCTTCTATGGATATGTTTATCCGCGATGATACGTACAGCCACATTTATAAAGTGATACGATACGATGCATAACGCGTACTCATTTTGACATAACGTGCTCAAAGAATTCCACTTCAATAACCACATTATCATTAAAAAAATCCTATTTAATAGTTTATTTTTATTTAGCTAGTACCCTCCCGGCCCTGTCTAAAATTGCATATATTTTAAAAAGCGACCGCCTATTATAAGATGAATAATTCGCATACGATCCTTAGAGATTTTGGAGACCCAAAAACATTGGCCTGTACGTACTGAGTACGAAGTGGGAAAATGCAATATTAAGTGGGAAGCAATTGTCGATCCTAAAACTATATTAATGCCAGCATTGCATATTAAATTGGGTCTTATTAAACAATTTGTAAAGACTCTTAATCATGAGTCTGAAGTTTTCAAATATTTGAAGAGATTTTACCAAAGCTTTCAGAGGTGAAAATTAAAGCTGGAATTTTTGTAGACCCTCAAATAAAAAAAATATGGATTGTGATATTTTCTCGGAGTTATTTAGCAATGAGGAGAAAATAGCCTGGAACAGTTTTAAGGCAGTAGTTGATGGTTTTCTTGGAAACCATAGAGCTGAAAATTATGACGAGCCGATCACTGACATGATTACAAATTTTTTCATCATCGGATGTAGAATTTCTCCAAAGATGCACATGTTACATTCTCATTTGGATAAATTTTAAGATAACATGGGAGCTTATTCGGAAGAACAAGGGGAACGCTTCCATCAAGATATAATGGAATTTGAGAAACGTTACCAAGGCCAGTATATTGAAAGTATGGTGGGGGATTATATTTGGGGGTTAATAAGAGAAACTTCTACTGAATATGACTGGAAAAGTAAAACTGTTCATTTTTAAACATGTAGCCTCCATTTTACAACTTCTATTGTAAGAATTAATCATAAATTGATGTTTGGTATATTTTATTAAATCATCTATATGTCCATTTTTTATGTATTTTCATTGATTAGAATTTTTCCATTTTTACACATAAAAGCAAATTCAGAACTATTTTTAGTTCTCATTTTTATTTCTAGATATAAAAGCAATAAAATAACGTACCCATGCGCAAAAATGCTGCAGACCGGTAATATGACCTCAATCGGTCAAGTCGTCCAAAAGTTACACGATCATAACTGCAACCACCAATCCGCAATCCACACAAACGTATAATGAACTATGTATATGTATGATTACATATATTGTAGGTATACAAATATGAGACGACGTGTAGTGTATTAAAAAAATCTGGGCGTTGGAGGCCGTAACTCATTTTTGAAAAAGCTTTTCATTCAATTTGATCGCGGGCTACTTTATGGGTAAATACCAGACCCGCTACTACGATGTTGAAATTGTTGTATTTACGATTACTTACAATAAAGGCAATAAATATAAAGAACGTGTAACTCAATGATGTTAAAATCCTTTTTTATTATCTAATATGCAAAAATAAACAGTTTCTTAATTTCATATTCTGACCTTGATTATGAGGGGTATTTCAGTGTAACCTTAGAGTAACCCACAAGCTTGAACATATATTTACCTACTTACAAAGATCAAGAACACTAATTGTACTCTATACTACAAATTGTCTAATGCAATGAATGAATCCTTACACAATAAAATATTTTGCATTAAGGTTTTTTTATTAGTACCCAAGGGGTGCCAATGGATTCTATTGCCGGACTGTATTTTTTGAACCGTTATAGAAACACAGCTAATATATTTCAGCTTGTATTTCAGCTTATGGATACCAACAAGCCTACATTACTCTAAGGAATAAAGAACACCTGTTCTTACATGCCTATGTAATATGCTTAGCGACTGAATGAAGCATTAAGAAATTCTATTAGTGATAGGAAATGTGAAGCTGAAATAGAATATACTAATACCACGAATACTTGTCTCTATAGCTATCGATGCCATACATCGAACCTGACATCTCAGAACCTAGTCACCTTTATAGCAACTGGACAGGTTACAATCCGAACTATTTCCTGGTTATAAGGCACTGTAATAAGATTGGCACTATTTTGTTGTTTAAGCTATTACAACTATGTGATGTCAGGTCATTATCACGGAGCTTAATATCCAAATGAGACAAAGTATTATTTTTATCTTGTTAAACAATTCTCAGCAGCGATAGTGAAGCACCAGATTTTTTGAAGTTTTGTGATAGTAAGCCAATACTAGGATGAAGTGAGGTAATAGTACTTTCACCATTTACCGAACACCATGCTAGACTTTGCTTAATAGGAATGGACTCATGCTCATCCCTATTGCACGAGAGCCAAACACAATCGGCGTCAATACATCATCTTACCGTATAGATCTAATGTTATAAACAATATATATATACATATATAATATTAGTCCCGTATTTAATTGTCCCAGTACCAGGCATGGGCCTCTCGTTGTGAGAAGGGTTAGGTAATAGTCCATCACGATATACCAGTGCGCGTTGGCAGACCTCACATACCATCAAGAACTTTAGTGAGAATTCTCAGATATGCAGGTTTTCTTACACACAACACATTTTTCTAGGTTAGTAAAATAACTAATACCTAAATTGTACCTATGCTAAGAATCACAGCTGCTGTGTATTTCATTTACTCATCTGCCTGAAAAACTACAGTTAAATAACGCTTGTGTATCGTTACATTTTCTAGTCGCTGCAGCTTCTCTATATTTTTCTTCGCACGCAGAAGCGCGTGTACAACCGATAATGCCAATTTATAATGCTTAAACCTTTAAGCTTTTAGTGGTTCTCTGTAATTGCTGTAACCAGCGGGCACCGTACAGTATTAGTTGAATGCATAATTTTTCCGTAAAGACAGGAATGATTCCCTTTATGTGCCACCTAACAAGTATTAATGGTCTCGGCCGCACTACCTTTGCACAGATTCTGTCATTTGCGAGCAATTACGTCGCTCTTCTGTACTAAATTGTATAAAATGTGATTAATAACATTTTTATTACGAGACTCTCTGTTTTCTAAGTAAAAAATGTGTACTTATTATAATTATTAAATACACTTATTGTATTATAATAAATTCTAAGTACTTTTATATTTATGGAATACCTTTTAGATGTAGAACTGGTATCCTAAAAATGTAAATTGAAGCCAGTTAGAGTAATCCATGTATGGGTCACTTTGCTGTGAGTGAGTGCGTGTCGGTAAATGCAATTAGTCTGCGCTCATATTGACAGACATATTATATCATCTATGCTCGCATTTTTATGCGAGCATAGGTGACATAATATGTTTATTGAGACTTTAATACAATATGTATAAAACTTGTCGTCATAAACAGACACGCATTTATACAATGACAATTGAGATCAAATTTTAAATATTAACCAACATTATGAAGATCCATCTTCAACTATTTACTAGAGATTTGAAGTCTTATAACATGTTTATTAAGAGAAAAACATTAGAGTGAAAGAGGAAACCAGAGTAAATGTATTTGTATTTGTAATTGTAATTAACCGTATTACTGCGTTACACTTAGTGATTGTGAGATTGATTGTGTTAATACCTACCTCTCCCATTCTTGTTCTCATCTTTTAACTAAGGTAGTCAACTCGAAAGTAGCCACCAAGCGAGCCATATAGTCGTTTGCCACCATATTAATATAAAACAGCTATACGACTACTCGATCCGAAAATCGAACAGTTTACAGTAGTTGTGCATAAGCATCACTTTACACCACCTCTGAGACCAACAAGACAGTCTAAGTTTTTATTGTTATTTATTTGTCTAGGTTTGTAAGTAATACTGTGAATTTATTTTAGTGTTGGCGAGCTAAGTAGACGCCTAGCATGCGACGTAGCACCGCTAGCTCTTAGTTTATGTCCAAGGTGATAAATAGTAAACTGCAGCCCATTTTCAAGGTATTACACACGTTTTAGAACGGAACATTAACGTCTTGGTCTCGCGTTTCCATTAATCGTTCTAGCATTGTTTATACATATGTTGCACTTCGTATGTGACATGGACAATCGAAGTTTGGCTAATATTCTGACCCCATTATAGTAAGAAATTGCATTATATAGTATTAAGTTTATATATTCCTAGACGATGGAGGTAGTACACCCAAATTTCGTCAACGAAGTTTTTTAGTACTATGTAATAATCTGGTTTCTTGCTGTCTCAAAGCAAAATTCAACAGAATCAAAAGACATGTCACAAAGACCCAGCCATCGAACGTAAAATATGCGATTGGCAGTAACCATATATATGCCTTTTATTATTCATTCATATATATGCCTTTTGAGGATGGTGTGAAGTGATCCGTAACATCACTGCATGAATAAATAGTCATAGCCCACCATTAATCTCGAAGAATTAAGTGCCGTCCAAATAAAATAATTATTTAATAATTAACAACAATGCTTCGATTTGCATTTTATTGTTGATATACGACGTTAGAGATTCCGTAGCATTTACCAATCTTCTCTTTTTTATAAGATAACTATAGCATAATTAAGTTAGTTTTAATACCGTATTGACCTTTTTATTCTGTACTAGATGACCCGGTGTACTTCGTATCACCCATCCTAACGAATTTTCTATATTTTCTCACCGTTTTAACCTTCCCTGGACTACGACAAATATTTCAAATCCAAAATCAGCTAAATCGGCCCAGCCGTTCTCAAGTTTTAGTGAACAAACGAACAGCAACAGATTTTTATATATATAGATTACAGCGTGTTTTAAACACATTTTTTTATTCTTTGTTTTTATACATTGGAAATTCTCATTGCGCGAATTTTATAAGCATTTAAATTACAGGGATTATTATATTCAGACAAAGAATTGCAAGTCTGTAAAATTATTATTTTATTTTAAAATTCTGCATTCATACCTACGCCATCACGCCTATTGCCCCGCAAGGATAGGCCCAAGTGTATTATTATCTAGACAGAATGTAATTTCCACAAGATTTTATTTAGGGTATTATCAGAAACTGTATCCAAATAGAATGTTATTGCCTCTAATATTTGCTTACCTGACTATAGGAATCGATTTTCACTCCCGCTCTGCATGTGGAGGATCAGAATAAAGATTCTTACTTCGAAATTCGAATTTGTTACGTCTGAGAGTTTCATCTTACCAAACCTCGTTGGTGCTGGAGAAATGTAAATGAAAAATAAAACCACGGTTGCAATGTGGCCTTAGTTCCTCTCGCGGCCGTCGGCGAGTAGCCCAGGAAGCGGAGCTCCTTTCTCAACTACCATCTTATTAACGATAATGTTAACTTGCTCGCTTTGTGCAACTCAGTTTACACAAACTTTAGCTAATGTTTCAGTGGTTTATCTTCATGATGTGATGTAACGTCGTTCAATTTTCCAACTGATTAATTGTTGTTTAACTTCGGGTTAACTTAGCTTTCTCAATGTGACTTAGAAATGTCTACGAGTACGTATCGAGTGCGTATAGATGTGGGATGTCATTTTACGCTAGGGTGACTGCACAAATGATAATATTTAGCTATGTATGATAGAGAGATGACGCAATTGATTTGGACCAGTTATTAAAATATTTAGTTAGTTTGTCTCTGGCTGAAACGAGATATGAGAAGCTTATGTATTGAGAAACGTTTCAGTAGTTTTAAATTTTACGACTCGAGGTGGAGGATGGAAACATATAGATTAAAATTGGATACATAACTGCAGTAAGTAGGTTCCACATTTTTTTTGTTTGATTTTCATGGTTGCAGGCAGTAATGCGCATTTAATTTAACACCCGCATTTTTATCAGATGATAGCGGTGGTGTATACGACTGCTGTGCATAAGGTCTCGGGTTAATTATCGGATTGGTCGAAAGTTTATTGGGTTTTACTGTTAAGATATATATTAAACCAAAACATTATATTTTTCTATGCGTTACTTCATCAACACTTACAAGACGGAAAATAGATGCCTCATTTGTTAAAACCATTTCAATAGAGTTAATTCGATAATTACCCAACACGCATAAATAGAGCATTGACTGTGCCGTAGTGAAAATGTGATATAATTGCCGTAGAACCTATTTTATATTTATTGAATATACATATATAGTAATTTGTTTATTGTTGTTACCTAAATACTAAAATCAAACTACATATTTTTAATATGGGTATTTTGGTGCTTTTCGGCAGCCGAGACAATCATGGCTGCGGAAAAGTGAATAAAACGCAACGTATGTGTAAAAATATAAGTTTTAGTAGTCTCAGTAGTTTAAAAATCATATCAAACTATTGTTATTTAAATAAACCGCGTATTATCTGTATGCAGTAGTTTAATTTAATGTATAGTATTAGCGTTAACGTGACATTATTACTTAAATACTGTCTTAGTCTACCTTTAAGAAGTAATGGCGATAAAAGTAAAAAAAATGAAACGCAATGTTGTATTTATGTTTGAGTCGTTACATAAAAGCACAACAGAGGGAAAGTTATTATTTTAATGGTGGACTGGGAAATTTTAAAAATGTCGTAGTTGCTTTCATCGTTAATGTGATGGACACGAAAACTATTTTTTTTCATAGAAGCCGAGGAAAACGTAATGCGTTCCCTCATAAATTGCATCAAAGTATGAAAGAACACATTTTTATCTTACGTTTTGTTATAAGTATTTTATATGAGTTGAGCAGCGTATTTAGTGACTTATTTTTAATGAGAAACTATTATATTGTTCATGCTCGCCGGTTGCGAAATTTGTTCTTTTACAACTTCAAATAGAAATATGAGGTCGTATTAAGTATATATCACTCGAGGCATATGCCACTCGAGGAATGGCGTAGTTATGTAAGTGCTAATCTTGAAACTACGTTACCCAAATTTTTTATTTACTTTTATTGTTGAATGTGAACTACCATATTACAGTTACCCTGTGTTACGAGGGACTCTATGAACATTTAATCAATGAGTGCAAAGAACACCCTAACTCGGAGCAACTATATGTAGATCACATAAATATTATTGTTCCGTGAGGGAATCGAAACCATAATGCTCAATGATTTGAGATTTAGTGGCGGCATAGGAAAATGTAAGCATTGGTATTTGCTAGTGCAAATGTTGACGTAGCTAATAATCCTGTGATTTGTTAGTTTCTGGCACTATAAAAACGCTTTACGGTAACTTTTGATATAGATACATTATTACAGCCCTAAGTGATAATTTGTACTTTTTAAACAAAATGGTGGCACACAAGCGAACTGCCCGTCTGATGGCAAGCGGTAACAGAAACATGCGACCGCTTGCTATAACAGAGGTACCTACCATTTGAGTGGCGCGGGCCATGGGCAAAAGGAATTAGAGATGGGATGAAAATGGAGAATAAGATAGGAATGAGAGCCTTGTACTGACCGGGCGAAACGAAGTATCAGTGTTACTATGTCTACATCGGTTTTGTTCTAAGAGAAAGTTCCTAGAGCGGACCGGCTCATTTGATAAGTTTTCTAAATAGTTGACAAAACACTTAAAAGACGATAAAACAGATGAATATCACATGCGCCCTTAGCGTATACTATAGAGCAGGCAGAGTATAATAAAGTCTTTAAACAAAAGCCTTTCTTTTAACCATACCATTTAAAATGTGGCTATAAGTTTAAATCATTCTTGTTTATGAAATACATATTATTCACGTAGATCCTGCGTAGACCTTTATATCAGTCTACTTAATGTTCCTATTTAAATATATACAAAGTCAGCTATTGTTCCAGTAGGTTCCGGTCGGGTTGAAATATATTCAATAATTTTAATTAGAACTATCTCTTTAGTTCTAAACTAGCTACAAACCGTGAATTCCATCGTGATGTTAAAAATATTCCGCAAGCGATATAATTTGCAATGCGTATCTTAATAAATCAGATTATCTATTGTGCCTCCCTTCCTCATGTCTTCAGTCTATGTCTTCAAGGTTTAAGTTCTACTTTCATGCCAAATTTAATTACCTACGAACGAGCTGCTTTTGTATTTATAGTTGCAGCCAGTTATAAAAATCAAATAAAAGTTATCCGTAATATAAATAACATGCTACCTTTATGTTGTTAGGTTAAATAAAAGTAATGATAGGTGCGATCTTCAGATAGTGCCACATGTTTCAGCTTCACGTACAACGTAAACCTATTCAAGGCTTTCGTCGTAGGGTTTTTAGTAGATATAAATATCTCGTCAGTGCCATCATGGCGGCGAATCAGGCACTTGATCGTGTCTATCACTCACACAATTAACTGCACATCCGTACAGTTAATTGTGTGGGAGACATCCGCATCGACCAAGTATTTGTTTGATCTATAGATAGCTCCTTTGGATTTGGGCGTTTCTGGTTTTGATTTACATGTCCAGATCGAGGTGCCCATTTTGAAATTGTTATCTGAGAGTTCTAGATTCTATTTCTGTAATAATAGAGAATTTAAAAAGTATAAATGCGTTTTGTCAAATTAAAGTTAGCTACGTCAAATACTTTTCAAATTAAAGACGTACGTGGCGTATACTTTTTTGTAGTTATATTGGATAGTTAAAACGACTACAAGGGTGGTGTAAAGGCTTAGGAGGTCGTTCCGCTACTAGCACCACACCGAGTTTTGTGCCGAATCAAATCCCACGCGGGACAAAGTTTTGTGTGTTCCATAAATGGTTGTTTTGAGTCTAGTTGTCCTTTGTGTTCATTTTATGAATATTCGATTTGTAGGGCACGGGAAGTCCTATCTTATCTTATGTGGGGGCCAGTCAGTGCAGACCGGCGACACTTCGACCCAGTGGGATCTTTTGTGTCGGTCCCAAGATCTATCCTTTAGCTATCTCCTTATGAATGTACTGCATCAGCCGCAGAGTACACTTCAGAGGGCGAAGCCAGAAGTCTTCGGGGCTTAGATATGCCAATCCCATCAGACTCATCCTCAATTCACATTCGCACAGTAGGTGCGATATGGACTCGTCCTGTTCACCACAGGCTCTGCAGATCAAATTGTTTGCCAATCTCAATCTGCACAGGAAGTCGTTGGTACCCGCAGAGCTTCCGAGTGAAGCCCGTGGCTTTGTTTGCAATGAACTTCTTGGAGTGTTCCAGACCCCTAAGGGCCATCCACTTTAGCCTGTGTTTATCATTGCCATATGCATTCAAAGCTGCCTTGATGGTGCTCTCAGAGAGCCCTACGAATGGCTCGGGGCCCAAAAGCAGTTGCTCCGAGCCCTTTCTGGCTAATTAGCCAGAAAAGGCTCGGCGCAACTGAATTCATCAGTCTCCTCATTGCCCTGCACCCCTACATGCCCCGGAACCCACACTAGTTTGACTGTGTTTTTCCTGACAAGTTTATTAAGGATTTTAGCACAGTTTAGGACCAGTCTGGAGTCCACCCTACAGGAGTCCAGAGGTTTGAGAGCAGCTTGACTGTCACTGAGAATATAAACAGTCCTGTCAGTGACATTATTGTTAATATTCTCCTGAGCATAGGCAATTATAGCATAGGTTTCCGACTGGAAGACCGTTGCATATTTGCCCATGCTTTGGCTCACCTTGCAGTCGTTGGCATAGATACTAGCGCCTGATCCTGTTTCCATTTTGAAACCATCAGTGTGCCAGATGAGATAACCCTTGTTAGGGGATTGTAGACTTTGTCTGCATTCGTCCTTCGTGGGGACTTATTTTTGAATATGTGTATAGGTTGCATTTTGTCGCATCCCATGCTCATAACCCTTTTGAGATCCTTCGAAATCTCCAATTTTGTGTGTCGAGTGTCCGGCATATTGACGCTCCACAGCCCATGCACACATAGTCTATGTAGCGCCTTTATCGCCTCTAACTCCACAACAATGTGTAGCGACGTTAGATCCAGCAGGACCTCTGACTCTGCCGTTGGCGTAGTCAGGAACGCCCCTGTTATAGCCATGCAGCCTAATCGCTGCACCTTCGACAGCGCGTTCGTGCATGTTGCTAGTTTAGTTCTTGGCCACCAGGTTATGCTTCCATACGTATACAGTATGGGTCTTATCATCATCGCGTATAGCCACTTCTTCTTCCCATAAGTAGAACGAATCATGCCAAAGACCCGCTGGGCCTCCTCTATGGTTTTGTCTACATGAGATTCCACGTTAGTTTGTTATCTAAGGTCATGCCTAGATATTTCACCTCCGTGGACCATTGTAGCTGCGTACCATACATGGAGAGAGTTCCCAACCCTGACAGATCCCTAGTAAACGGCATTACAGTAGTTTTCCTTGGATTGATCGATAAATGGTACTGTTACACCATTTTTCCACCATAATCAGGGCCTTCTGTACGAGACTAGATATCGTGCTCGAGAATTTTCCGTAGACGAGTATCACCACGTCATTTGCATATCCGACCGTTAAGTACGGACCTTTGTTGAGTTGTTCTAAGAGTGAATTGACTACCAAGCACCACAAGAGTGGTGAGAGTACTCCACCCTGAGGGCAACCTTTAGTGGTCATTGAAATCATTTTATCTCCTAACAACTCAGACCTAATGATTCTTCCCCTGAGCATACAATCGATCCACCTGCAAATGGTTGGCTCTATGCCGTGATTTGCCGATGCCACACTAATGGCATCAAAGATGGTCCTATGAAAAGCTCCTTTAATATCCAGGAATGCAGCAATGCATACTTCCCTGTTATCCAATGCATGTTCTGCCTTATTTACCACAAAATGCTGTGCCGTCTCAGTGGATTTGCCCGATTGGTAGGCACATTGTAGCCTATGGAGGAGGTAATTCCCTAATGCTCCTTCCCTGACATGTCTATCTACTAACTTCTCCAGGGCTTTCAAAAAGAACGACTCAAGACTGATAGGTCAGTATGCCTTGGCTTCTTCGTAGTCCGCTTTGCCCATTTTTGGTATGTAGATGACTTTAACAAGCCTCTATATCTTTGGAATGTATCCAAAAAGTAAGCAGGCTCTGTATAGTCTACACAAATGAAAAACCAAATTGCAGCTCCCTGTTGTAGGATAATGGGATAAAGCATGTCTGGACCAGGTGACTTAAACGCTTGAAAACCATTTAGAGCCCAGCCGACCTTCCCTTCATTCACTACCTTCCTTGCAGTGTCCCAATCTGCTTTGGTTGTACGGGAATTCCTAAAAAAATATCAAAATGGTCCATTATTTTAAAATAAAAGGAATAAGTAAATATTATACAATATAAAACACATCTTCTGATTCAATAGTTTAATTATTTTTCTTGGCTGCCTTCACAAAAACGCAAATTCAAAGGTAACACAAGGGATAAAGGAAATCGCCGAGAACAAAGACGTGTGATTTAAACAATGAGTGTGGTCCGACTGGTCATGGGGTGTGTGGGCACGTACCGCTTTTTGTTATTGGTATAGTATGAATCTGCTGATAAAATTTTAAAACGCGTGTTATTTGGAGTTTATCTTTTTATGGACTTCATATAATAATATCTACTAATACTACGTTGCAGTCGAGCCTTTGTAATTCACGCAGAGTGTTATGCAATCTTAAAAGTGCCCAAAAAATTGTGATAAGATTGGCCCTAATTGCGTGAGAAAAGCTAAAAATAACGTCATCCAGAATCCTATCCCAATTTCGGGCAGGGCAACTTAGCCAAGAATAGCCATTTGCACAGGACATATCATAGTGCACAAGAGTAAGCAAACACAAGTACACTCTCTATTTAGCTGATGTCTAACTCTCATAATTTAATGGGATAACAATCTGACTCGACCGGTGCAAACTCAAGCACAAGGCAAACTTTATTACTAGGTATATTTTCCGCGATACGAGTTTGTGAAACACCGCCATTTCTTAACTTCTGAGAATTCCTTGACAACGAAAGCCTATAACACTATATTTTAGCCCGACCATGGATTAGAAGGCGACTGCTGTGCAAGAGGTCTTGTATTCGATATTCGGGTTCAGAGTTGTTGAGTTCCAAAAATCTCGCAGTACCAGCACGGAGTATCCTTTATTACGTGGGATTTATTATAGTTGGTTAAATGTTTTTGTAACACATTTCCGTCTAATCCTTCGGGGATAGAGGTGTGGAACTATTTTTAGTATAGTCGTTGCCGTCGTCATGAACTTGCGTCATGTGTCTTTTATAAAAATTGGCATAACGTTCATATTATTAAATAATTGACGCCCGCTCGTGAAATGCAGCAACTATAATATTTATGATAATACGACTATACAGAAATACAACGATATTATTATAGTAATATTATTTTATAAGTTATGTGGCGTTTTACGATAAACGCTGTCTCATTTTGTTGAAATTCGATCGGATTGTTAACATTTATGTCTGGTGTGGCTCTAGGTTGACTGTACCGACGGTTCAATCGTCTAAGTTCTCATTGCTACTGCAGGGAAAGTGCAAAGAAGTGGAGAGTAGTAAAACGTTGTATACACTTTGTGTATTGGAGGCACATATTGTGTATTTATTTATGTTCTTTCATGATATAAACACTATCTAGTGCTGGGTTAATCATTTTCAGATATAATATATTGCATTAAATGCTTCGCCGTCCCAACTTTGAATAATAAACACACAACCATTCTACTTTTTGTTTTAAATAATATATTAAACTATGTGATTCACTTGTCATGTTCTTAACACAGCAATGTTTGTTACTAATCTGTTGATAATGTTGTGGTTGTTTGTTATGCATTAATTACTAACAAACGAAAATGTTCTATGCAAGTTTATGGAATGTAATAAGGCTTTTTTCTCTAATAACGTAAAATAAAATAATGATAATGACATTATAATATGAAATCTATGAATAATTTTTCAAACTACGTAAATAGTGACATAGTGAACACGAAGACAACCCATACTCGGATCGACTATTTAAGCTGGCCGCAAACATACCGTTTCCTGATCACGTTTCCGAAACAGGGATTCAGATTCGTCATTCCAACAGCTTTGCCCAGACGTTGGGTTTTTTTCATCAGGAATTCATTTTACCAGTACGTACGGTAACGCCACCCCGCTAACGTGTCTAGCTCTGACGTATTCAGAATGAGAATTTTTGTTTGTGTGCGGCTGTACATACAAAATGTTAGCGAGCGCTGCGTTCGGAATGACGTCATTTGGTATTTTTTGGTTCTTCATTCAGAACACATCGGTCATTCATTCAGAACAGATCCAATCGAACGACGGGAATAATTTTCGCACGGAAAATATAAGAACGTATGCGGTATATAGCAAATTCGTATAAAAAGTGTGCATTCGGGTATCCGAATCTGTACACCGGATTCGGAAACCTGATCAGGAAAACGTACGTTTGCGGCCAGCTTTATTGTTTACACAATTTTTTGTCCCGTGTGGGGTTCGATGCCGAAACACCACTCCGGCAACCGTGCAGTCAAAAACATATCTCGTCATTAAGTATCATCATAGGGCCAAAGGCAAATAATAGTTGATAAATTGTCATACGATGTTGAGCCAGCCAAAGATCTTATTAATTTGGGATACTACGTAGAATGACAGATAATAGAATTAATCAAAATGTCAGCGCTTATCATCCTGTCAAGTTATGAAACGCAGCTTCAAATTATGTTCGTTTAAATTGTTAAGGTTGGTTAGACGTTTCATATCTACCTTGTAAACAAAAATACTTCAATACACTTCCAAGTACTTTCCTGACCCTGACCAAGCGAAACAGGACATTCAGGCGAAATGGGTCGATGATGTGACGCCGCCGAATACTTAATAGGTAAGACTCGGGAAACAATGATATTACGATACAAGATGGAATCCGATCCCTTCACGTTGTGTGTTTATTAGACGATATACTTGTAATCAATGCTATTATCTTTACGTGCTAAGCAAGAGGGAGTTGCAGATTGTTTAAACGGATATTTAACAGGTTCGCTGTCCGATGAATCACATATTATACCTAACATTCGATTTTCTATTGTGTTTATCACGGCATAACAAAGGGTTCGCAATGTGCTGTGGATTTGATTCTCATGTGGTACATTTGCGTGGCTTATATTTGGTTGATTTGTATCAGGGTGTATTGTATGCATGAATAATATCCTAACAAATATTACGAACTAGATTTTGCCTGCGGTTTCGCTCGCGTAAATGTAGGTTAGGTTAGGCAAGTAACAGTACTTGTTTCTGCTTGAAATATACCGCATATCCTTTTCTGTATCTCTGCCAATGTGTATGCGAAATTTCATGCTGATTCGTCGAGTAGTTAAGGCGTAAATGCGTAACAAACAAACTCACATTCGTATTTATAATATTAGTTAGGATGTGAATGTGCATTTGTTTGTTACACATTTACGCTCTAACTACTCAACCAATCATCATGTATTTTTGCTGTTCCCAGCGAAGGAAATTTATGAACAAAATCTATTTTATCGCGAGCGAGGACGCGGGCAAAATCTTGTAATTTATAGTATTTATTAATAAGTCATGTTATATGAATAATAAATATAATAATTAATCATATTATTAAAGTATACTTTACGTTATATATATTGTAGGTTGGTTCTAAAGCAGTAGTTCTGTAGTCTATAGTAAATCTTTAAATTTACTAGATGTCTTCGTTAAATGATCACCGTAACTTATTTAATAAAGATAAAGATGTAGTCGTAAATAAGTTAAAAAGATTGCAGTGCCATGAAAATTATAAAATAAATGGATATCAGTCTTGGTCTTATACCAGGGCAAATACTTAAGCGAATTATACGACATGTAAAGGTACCCTTCTCTTAAAAGTATGACAATATGAAAATTTGTTGTGGATAATATATAGATTTTTCAGCAATAATTCTTTGGCCCCTTTTTTAAAGCCTACGTTATTGTTAAGTTTAGAGAAGTAAGAAGTATGCGTATCTTTACAGACAAAGGAAATAAAATGGAGAAAAACGTCAGTTAAAACAAGTTTATTTTCTTTTTAATTATTTGAGAAAGGCAGCAAATGGATTAGGAGTAATTCTTGTGTCGCAGGGTACTTTACAACCTTTTCTAACAATAAATCGAACCCACTATACTCGGCGCGGTGGCAGTGGCGAGGCGACCACTTAAATCACTACGCCATTCGTGTGAAGTCTTCGTATTCTTAGTTGCGAGCAACAAACGGGTGATGTGGAGGAATGTATGATTTTTTAATAAAAACATTTACATATTCATCTCACTGGACAGCTATTTTTGTCGAGCACTATTACAGTATACAAATATAAACACTCCAATCTCTTCTTCCCAGAGATGATCAGGAAATAAACATTTTTATTGTCGCTACACCGCGTAACAGATATCAGAGCGCCGTCAAATATTGTCGGCCGACGACCGCGATACAATAAACGCACCAATATGGCGCGACGACAGAACCGTCGCAGATAAATCCTTGTAAACAAAATTGTAACTGTCATCGATATCGTACTTTATGATTGGATCGCTGAAGGCAACATGAAATTCAAATAGTACCAAATTGACCGCATACCCTTTTCAAACGTCTTATACTTATGTACAATAATCCTAAAACACACCCTAAATCCTTTCAAGCCGTTGGACAATGACTTTGACGGCGCGCTATTATTATATTTTATTTTCCCTCTCGACTCCTTATTATTTTTATACTTGTCTTTATACGAGGATATCGGCAATAAAAACGAAATGTTTGTTGCTTGATTGAACCGCCACGCCGAGTGACGTGTTTTTTTATTTTATGTCTACTGGCCTGGAAATAGTATGGTATCTTGATTGGTATTTGACTGGTAGAAACGCCCATTGTAGCAGACATATTCAATCCTTTCCTTTTTTTAGGAAATCGTATATTTAATGGGTCCATGACACAAAATTATTCAAGCACCTTTCACTTTTCCTTTCTTTCTATGTTATCGATTTACACAGATACTCGTGCGTCATATAGCAGGTTAGCGTTTTTCTCCATATAATGAGCCAGGTAAGTGGGTGTTGGTTTCATTGAAGGTATCACATACTTAGACTTAAACCGTCTGTCGTTATATTTTGCTGTATATTTTCTCATTTCTTTAACAATGACAATACCCACACACTATAAGTAAACTAAGTGTATCGAGGCCATCACAAAAATAAAACGAAATTAACAGTCTTAACGATCATCCAAACGTGAAACAGCTATCATGGTCACGCAAATTTTCGTCTCATATGTTACAACAATTAAAAATACTTTACACATACCTACTGCGCTGTCTGTGTGGTCTATATTGTAATTCAGACATTTCTGTTTTAAACCTTCAACCGAACAGCGTCTATGAATAATGTTACGGAAGTTAATGAAGCAACAGCGCTATGGCAGCATCGTAACAATTGGAAATTTGTAGTCCCTGTCTACTCCTTCGGGAAACAAGCGTGAGTCTATTGTGTGTAGATATATGTATATATAAAACGTCTCTACCTGATATGATATGAAGGTAAGTACAAAGTTTTGCAACAGAGGAAGTCTTTTGTCACAATACTTTAACTTTAAATGAAGTATCATCTTGAAGTTCGATTGCGCACAGCGGTATCGTACCATAAAGTTGCGTCTACTTAGCTCGATCGATCACTGCCATTAAGTATTGCATAAGTGACCGTTTCTGTGCTCCACTTCAGTGCGCCCGGGGCATATTAAGTCATCGATCCGGTTTAATGACCACAGTGACATTTACTGTTATCAAATTCCAATTAAGCGGTAAATTTCACCATTATCTGCTACGCGTTCGAAAAATAAATATTAATTCGCCAGCTTTTATCCTTATGCATGTTAAAATATGGTTTGTTTGAAGAATGGCGTTAAACAAGATCTCGTTAATGTTTTAATTTAAGCTTTCATTATTTATTAATCTTGTTTTACAATCGAAATAAAACATTTAATATTGGCACTATTTTACTTAAGTTAACACGGATTTTGTAGCGGATTATTAATTTGAAACTAGCTTCTGTCCGAGTCTTCGCTCGTGGGTGCCGATGGTCTATGTCGCTCAGGTATGCTATAGCGTAGGTTTTATAAGTTTATGTTTTATTCTATATAAAAAAACAAACTGATCTCTTAATATCAGTAAGGAAAAATCATTAATAAAAAATATAATTAAATTTAAATGATATTGAATTTTATTATAGACTATCGGTAAGACTCCGCCTTGACAATATATATAAATTTAAATAATATGTTATTTAAAAATAAGCTATTTTTTCTTGTATTTCGTGTTAATAAATATTAAAAAACAATGATGTCCAAAGTGTTTCAAAATCCTTGTAATATTAAAGCTACTGGTCGCGATATTTTCGAATTTTATACCGCCAATTTACAACGATGGCCTGATAAGTAGGTACGATAAATTGATGGCTTATTTTATAATAATAAAGAGCGCAGTGTTGGCAAAATAATATGGCTAATATAGCATAGACCGTGAAGCGAGGAACTTTGTTGCATTTTGCATAAAATCGATATACCATCATAGGGCGCTCGTAACTGTACGCCTCTGAATTGTTCATACCATTGAAACACTTCACTTTCGAATAGAGCGCGGTTCTTGTCTTAAATATTAAATGTGGTCCTAGAATAATAGACGAAATTATATGATTATAGTACTATGAAGTGATAATAGTATTTCAAAATTATGTTTTTTAGGACCAGAATACAAAAAATTAAAATCACCTTTAATATCAAAATAAATCAGGACTGCGTACAACATTATTAAAAAAAATGCGTTCTTTTAAAGAAGTAGATGTCTTCTTTTGCGGAATAAGCTAGCTATCTTGCGCTTGGTCTCTACGGATAGCATAGCAGTCAAGTGTCCACTTTGCCTGTGACGCCACGCTGAGTATTGTGGGTTCAAATCCAATGCCGGGCAATTATTTGTGTGATCCAAAAACTATTGTTATGAGTGTGAGTTCGTTAAGTCCCAAATTATACAATAAAACAAAATTTGTGTATTGGTCCAGAGGTCCAAACGTTGGCTATGAGAATGATTGTATGTTTGTAAAGTTACCAAATAGAATTCCGCGACACCCCGTTACTAAAACATTTCACATTCCGTTCTGCAGAACAAATGCTGGCACACACTCATCACTAGTGCGTATTTGTCTCGAATATAATTCCTTATGCGGATGCTCAGATGATCTTGACATTTTTCATGATTCATTCAAAGGGTTTAAGCGAAAGATAGTGCAGGAAATGCTGAGCTAGATCTTGTGGACCGTTTCTGTTTTTTAAATAATATATCTTGTTAAATTTGTATTAAGTACATATATTTTATGTTTAAATTTTATTCTTTTTAATTCTCTACAGAAAATGTTGTGTACATCTATAATGGATATACATATAAGTTTTATTTTCAGCTTCTTATGTAAACTGATTTTGTATATGTATATTGTTAATGTACCTTAACATAAATAAATGAATAAGTTGCCTGCTACAAAGAGCCTCGAGTGGGAGATGTATTTAAAAAAAAAAGATCACCAGCCACCTAATACCTTTTAGCAGTTTGGTTATAATTGAGTAATAAATACCTTAAACGTTTCTTGATCAGATCGGAGGCGTTCTGGACAAAGGCCAGGTTAAGAGCACCTTGAACCGACGGGCGTGTATGAGGAATGTGATGAAAGTGAATGAAGCCAGAGAAGTGTGTCAGGATCGTAGCAAATGGAAATCCGTAGTCTCTGCCTACCCCTCTGGGAAACAGGCGTGAATCTATGTATGTATGTATGTAAATACCTTAAACTTAACTTAACTTATATAAGTTAAACAATTATAATAGTAGGCTTTACTTCTTAACGTTGACAATTCAGTTATAAATAAGCTTTAGCTCATAGTACTTGAAATATATTGCGCATGATGCCACGCGATTCCCGCAGGGCACTATACCGAAATATGGGTGGTAAGTTCCGCGAGAAGTTAAATTCACTGCATATAACACTGATACAGTGAGAATTAGATTGTAAGCATACACAAAAGTTGCGTGTGCTTACAATCCACAATGGAAGACTGCACTTTTTGTTATATATCTTTTATTATTATATATATTATTACCAGCCAACTAAAAGATTGCATAACAAACTTTTTAATAAATAAATTCTATGTACACTTCTAGTGAAACTGTATAAGCGTGTTTTGATTCAAAATTAACTTATACGCTTCTTTTTCTCTATATCTCTTCTCCTATGTAATTGTATGTAATTTAATATAATCTATACGAAGTTATGTGCGTATTAATTAATTAATTATCATTTGCTTTTGCTTTAATAGTGAAGGAAGACATAATGAAGAAATTTACATGTCTAAGAGTTCTCCATACTGTCTCGAAGACATGTGAAGCCTGCCAACCGGCACTGGGCCAGGATGTCCCATAGTTGTACATGTTGTAATTATGACATAACGTTTCTCACACTGAGAAGAGGTCTATTGCCCAGTAGAGGAACATTTTATAGACAGGGCTGATACTATTATACCTATGTATCGCACATCCTTTAGGAATGCATGAAGGTTATCATGAGAATCTCGGTTTGAAATTTCCATCCATCAATTATAATAATAATAGTCTATCACATACACACAACACCATCTAGCCCAAACTAAGCAAAGCTTGTACTATGGGTACTAGACAATGGATAAACATACATATATACTTTATTTTTTGTAAATACATACATATTATACATAGAAACACCCAGACCAAGACAAAGATTCATGTTCATGCACACAAATCTTTGACTTGTACGGGAATCGAACCCGCGACCTCAGGCGTGGCAGTCGGTTAAACTAACCACTACGCCATCGAGTCGATAATTGTCGAACTATTATAGTAAGGGCTCAAATAAAGAAAATAATAAATCTAACTAAGTATTACAATAATTTATGATGCACATGATTCTATATAATTTTCACTGTAGGTGGCTGTTTAAATAATATTGTCGGCATAAAGTGCTTTAATTTGCATTATATTAGCGACAGCGTAACTTTAACCCTAATGCGTGTATGACACGCACTTAGTTGCTTTTGCGTTATGAACGGCGTGTCATATATCGACTCTTCGAAGACGAAAAATAGTAAAAGCCAAAACACTACATTCCAGGAGAGCCAAAAAACAAGAAACTCTGTTTTACTTTTCTCTTTTTTTTATTTGTTTTGTTGCACATATATATTTTAGCTCTTTAAGTTCTATAATTATGGAATTATTTATTTTACATTTGTGGCGAGTTAAAGAATTGTTTACACCATTATTTTAAAATAAATGTTTTACGCTGGGAGATATTCTTTAAAGCAATTAAGTATTTATTTTTGCGGATATTTTAATTTTAAATACACAGGTCGATGCAGGTTGAGAAACTGAATAAGGTTACATTAAGAACTCATTTTCGCCGAAATGGCTTTTACAACATTTTTACAGTCATTTCGGGTCATAGTCATTTCGGGGTGATATCGACTATGCTGAGTCGAATGGCGTTGACCGCGAGTCTCTAGCTCTTACGGTTCTTGAGTTGAAAGTTGTATAAAAGACGGACGGACGAACGGACGCACGGACGGACGAACGGATGGACGGATGGATGGACGGACGGACAAAGCTGTTGTATAAGAGGTTTTTCGAACTCTAAAAACGATATGGCCATTTATTATATGTTTTATACCACTGCGTTTAAATTAAATGTAAATTTAAACTTTACTTAATATAGATACGTTTCATTTCGCATTATCGTTACAGCGCACTGAAGTCATCTTCTCACTTGTCATTCGGCATTTGCTACTACCAACCAGCTAATAAGTGTGTCCATCCAAAGATTTTTGTAAGGCGTCTGAGAATTCTTCATCTAGGCTGTGTCAATATACATCGGAAACACAAAAAATGTAAGTCAATTTTCTTAAAAAATACAACATGATATAAATTAATCCTACATAATAATCAAAATCGCAATGCCAAATAGACACACAATTAATTAAAGCAGCATTTTAATGAATGACTGGCATGAGATGCTCGCTTCGGTTGCTTTAACCACCAGTAAAAGGACGTGTAAAAATCTAAGCGTGTGTTAGCGCAAACGAGGCATGAGTATATCCGTACGTCAGCCGGCCGAGTTTTGAATAGACACGGTGCTCCCGCACTACCCACAATTTTAAAACTGGTAAAGCTATATTATTCATGCTCGTCAGTTCGCCGTGACTCTTGGCAGTAAGTGCATTAAAGTGTCTGCGCAGACCGCGGGGTGCCTCGTTGCCCAGGTGCTTCCGCGCCCATTATTTTATGCTAAATAAGCCCGACTGGGTGTCCTGTAATAATTCTGTAAACAATGGAGCTTTGTTGTTCGCCATTCTAACATTTTGTTGTGTCGTGATAACACTGTGATTTTCAGTCGTGTTATATTTGGAATAAAATAGGAGTGTAATGTGACTTGTAGTGTCTGACATGATAAGATTGTTTATCATGTAGGTAATCTGATTTAAGGTGTACTTAGATGTAAGGTAGCACAATTTACTTAATAGATTTTATCATCAGGCTCCAGCGAGAAAACACACGATTCACTAGAAGTCTTTGTATAAAAAATGCAAAAGTGAACCAACGTAACCTTGTTTTCTTTATATTTGTGGGTCTTTATAATACCAGCGATAAAGACATGAACTGATAAATCACTTCATGTCTTTATCGCTGGTATTATAAAGTTTACTGTTAAATCAAGGTTTAAAATTATTTTCATAAGCTCAACTGACCACTGTTGACTGTTTTTAATAATAAATCGCATATTACAGATTACGTTTTCACTACGTAAAGTTCACATTTTCACAGATACTCACATCGGTTTACTGATACAGATTACAGTCGGCTACAAAAACATGTCTGTGTGTTCGTGTTGTATTTTTAAAAAGCTTATCAATAACCGTGTACGTACGATTTATGAGACTGTAAGATGAACGTACGGTAACAGTCAGTATAAAGTTAAGAGACTAAACAACTAGTATTCAAAGAACGTAGGAAAAATAACACACACCAGATTTTAAGAAATTTCATTTATTTTAACTTTACATAAACAGCTAACTGCAACGATCACTATACAAAGTTTTCAACGCGGAAACAGACCATTTCCTAGATATGGAGATGTAAAACTACGTACGTTTTTTTAATAATCGATACATCTCTACGTATGTATCGATAAAACAAGTATGTCTAGAACTGCCTATAACAATGTGGAAATGGCACAAACATATAGTGGGCTATAATGTAGATGTATGTTCCTATATAAGATATGTAACGCAAGCTTTGGAAATATTACAAAGCTATTTATTTAAATTACAAAGCACACCATATTGTCTTTATTGCAGAAGTGACGAGTTTATTTACAAAATGTATTTGGGTTACGTAGTAAGAAAAATAAATTAAAGAATATATATAATATTCTGCACATAACTAATATTTACAATTACAGCGTGCAGCAAACATTTCATAAAGGGACATCATTAAGTTATTAACTATTTAATTTTATATTTCATTGGGAATAAAATACGGCCACAGACAAAACACCCTGTATCGTGTCAGTTAGACGAAACTTAAAACATGTTTGAAGCCGCTCTAATATTATGCACTACAAAAGAACCTGTACACTGTACATACATAATATACTCATAAACACAAAGTCCAAGCTAAAATATATTATGGTATGTATGGCATATTAAAATATCAATAACTTGTGTCCTCTTAAATTCTAATCCCTATTATACTGTTAGCGTAAAAGTCAAAAAAATATATTTAATTAGGTCACAAGTTTAGCGACGGAGGGTAATGAACGTCAAAAAATTGCAGTTGAATGATTATTTAATACTATTAATAATGTATTAAAAAGGGTTATTATTTTTATTATTACTTGCTAAAATCGCTTCTTAGTATATTAAACAGTTACTAAAGACTATAAGAAAAATAACTTGACTGCTTCATATTAAAGAAAGCAAAGATTACATATATATGTATCTTTGGCGGTATGTGACGTTATACCTTAGTAGCATCATATTTAGTCATGTAATGGAGATTTAATTTTTCTTTTCTTTAACTGAAAAAATTGAGACGTAGGACTATGTTTTATAATAGTAAAATTTATACTATTACTTGATACAAGCGGATTAATGGCAAGACCGTAGATTACGCGGCAGCTACGCTTACAACGTAATTTTTGATGTAATTAATTTTAAGTCCAATGGTTACAGAATAAGGCAGGCATATATTTTTAATAGTACATACCATCTTATTTCTTCTTTATTATTAAATTCGCTTTGCATTTCGTGAGTGTATTTATCGAAAAGTCATTTAAGTAATGCAAGTTGGGCGTTTGGACGTACATATATGAAGGTATTGCCACTGTCTGGCTCGATTCAACAAATATAATGAAATATTGCTTTGGGATATCATGGACAAGCAAGTACAAGAAATCTTATCGTATTATCATATTGTAAATGAAAAATACAAATCTCACATAATTATGACAAAATATAATAATGCCTCCTGACTGCTTCCGTGGTACTGCGGTAGTACATCGGGTCAACAAAAAGAGTTATTAGGCTATTCTTCTAAGAAATCTCAATACAGGCTCGGCGTTAGGTAGTTGGCGTTGGGGTTATTGTACACCCCCGTGCCTCGGAAAGCACGTGAAGCTGTCGGTCCTCCGCCTGATCTCTCTCCGGTCGTGTCGAATTTTTATCCCATCGGACAGTGAAAGTGAAGGAAGAGAGAGTACACTTGTGTTTGAGCACACACTTGTGCACTATAGTATCGCCTGCACAAATGGTGAGCCTCCGTTAATATTGGCCGCCGTGACTGAAATTCAGCTTGGAGGATATTATTAAAAAAAATATTTTAAAACTTTGATTTATATCAGAGGACTGCAACTAAATAAACGTGGCATACTGAAATTAGACATAAATTACATAAGTTACATTACTACTTATTACAATCACATTTTGTTTTATTGGGCGATATGATCGCTAAACGCCTTTATGGCCCTATATTGATAAATATTTTGAAAGATCACATATTTAGTAATTAAATAAAAAGTTTGTATTTGTACGAATACGCTTAGAATAATAACGCATAGAATTCCAGAATAATGGGTTAATTTAAGCCTTTTAATTTAACATCTACTTAGACGTGTGTGCATTTAGTTTTAGAGCTATTTAGTATTGCGTAGTTATATAGATAAAATGAAATCTGTCCACAAAAATATAGTAGTTACGAAAGTAATCTGTTTGCACTTTATTCAAGTAGTAACGTTTGCTTCTTCAAGCTTTCAAGCAAATCATCAGTCGTAATTTTTACGGTTATAGATAATTAAATTAAGTATATAAATAATTCATAGCTTCTGCCTATTTATATTGTAGAATAACACATTTATATAGGATTGAAATTATACTATCAGCGAAATATTGCACATTTCTCAGAAATAGTAAGCCTAGGTTAAACACTTAATCGATTGAAATATACTTGACGTTAAATTGTAATTCTATGTATTATTATTCCAAGAATACAAAGATATGTGTTTCATATAAACAAGAGAAAGCTGTCGGAGTACAATAATGTTTGGAAACTCAAATAATATATTTGATATGATACAGTAGACGAGTAGTACTAGACATCTCTATAATTGGACATTAGTTTCTATACCCTACTTTGTACAGGCATGAATAACTGAGATATGTACTCTATAACTTGCACCAACTTAACCAAAGACCATTTAAATGAAGCGTGAGCAATTGTCTAACAAGTGAGTGGTACGATATCTTAATAATCGCGACTACATATGTTATAACACATGTAGGACGTAGCGAGCTGCTCATGAAACGAACACTGTAATACAAGCTGTTTATAATTAGAGACTGCATTGAACATTCATTCTTTCTACATCTATTATTGGTTTTTAAATACCTGCCATTTTTATCACTATATACATTTTTTATGTACTTTAATTATCTACTCTAATTTTGTCAACCTTAGATGAATATAAGACGGTCTGAAGGTCGTTTGTCTGTATAAAAAAAGTGTATTTTTGTCTGTAGCGGTCTTACTAGTTTAGCATACGCTTATGATCACGCCCACTAGACCTATGTGGAAATCAGATAATTATACGTAGGTATTTTACTTAAAAGATTTCCATAATATTCTCGAATTTAAACAAATATCAATTTATTGAATGAAAGCATAGATAATTGTTAAAAATCAATAATAGATAGATGTACACAACTTAATTTCACGGGACCCTTAAAAGCTAAACAATTGTTATGCGATTAGATATGGCACATTAACCGTACAATCCTATCAGTCTTTTATTAATATCGAAAAATATTTACAATAATTCTATCAGATAAATACTAAATCTCAGTAAAAATAGTTTTGCACATAAAATAAATGAATTTATGTTTTAAAATAATGAGATTTTCGATGTAGGTAACATGTTTTAAACAATATGTAAACAGTATGATACATTCGCAATAATACTAAAAGTATGGTAACAAGTGACACTGCACTAAACTAATGTTATTCACTGCTATTTATATCGCATCTCTTTTAACACAAATGTCTGATTGGCACTATGATATGAGGTGGATATTGTTGTTGAGCGTATGTCAGCTGGCAATGATCACACCTCCAAGGATGATGATAACTACGCTTCGGCTGACAGCAGACTGGGAAGACTGGGTTGACTCGTAATCTAAACAAAGACTATAGTTGTAATAAATATAATTATTAAACGTAACATGTAATGTGATGATATCTCATCAAACCAAAAAAATGGTATGTGTCTTTAACCATAAATATTACATTAAAAATAGGTCTATATCGAGGCTTCTTGGGCTAGACTTTATAACTGTATAGTACATTATTTCGCCAATTTTCCACATTCTTTCTGTAGCAATTAGCCACATTACCAAGGCTAGAAGTGGTGCAGTGAAACACTGAAATGCTTTTACACCACTTAATAATGCACGTATTGCTCACTCACCGACATCTTTCCATTCTTCCACCTCGTAGTCTCCTATGACTCTGTTCTCGGCAGAGCTGTCCCGCCAACGGTTTTTATGTTTACCTGATAAAAACAAGGTTCGTGTGATAGAAATATCCCAGGAGTAAAAACCATGCAGAAAATGATTGCGTCGTAAAATTTTCATACACGGCGCTAAGGGGCTATCAAAGTAGGTTTTCAAGTGTGAACGAAACATATGACGCTATAAAGAGTATAAAAGAAAACCCAAATCTGTAACAATAAGAAGGTACATTGAAAGTCAAAGCGCAAACAAAATCGCTTTTCCCACAATAATATTAATAACGACCCAATTGTACGGAAGCATTGGGCCGTGGCGGCAAAACCAATAAATACAAAATCCACCATCGACCCTTCCGTGTGACAGCCGTGAGGCTGCGATGAATGTATAAACGCGCCATGCGGCTCCCACTCAACTTTACACTATTGCAACTCGTTATCGAGGTTTAGATGCCAAAACTCAAATTCCCAACTTCCGACCAACAGTGCTACTGATTGAACCGAGTGATCATAAAAAATGTATAGCCAAATTCCCGAATTGATCAGTACTGGAAGGGTTTCATTACAAACTTGAACCTGCTTGGACATTAATTATTTCTTAGTATTTCGTAGCGTTAATTGAAACGGAAGACATTAACTTGACACTTAACATGAAAGTTCAATGTGAAGACGTTTACCTTTTTTTCTCTGAGGAAATGTAGGGACGTTGTTATCCGTAGTACTCGTAGTTGAAGGAGCGGGAATTTCTGCAAAAGTAACTTAGTGTAAGAAACCATCTCTAAATTCTTATGATTAATATGAATAGTACAATTTAACTAGAAATTATTCGAATAAAATGTTATATTCAGATGAGTAAATTTTCGTCACATCGTAGATTACTTAGTATGGATAGGAATAATCTGGTGTACCGTCAAGCCGGATAAGCCCATCTGTCTCGCCGAGGGAGTTCTTGGCGACGCAGCGGTAAGATGAAAAATCTCTCGACGACACTCTCCGTATAGTCAATTTCATTTTCCTACTATAACTGTCGTCGCTCAGAGACGTGATGTATTTATTTCCTGTAGGCGGATAAACGTAGATATTAATAATTCAATTAATTGCTCATTCCGAAAAGCAGTCTTGATAAATTGTTAATTACGCAGTAAATCAATTTTGAAGAAATAAAATATTAATTATATTTTAAATATATATATTGACCTTCAGATCTTATTATGATTCTTCTGTATAAAAAACTTTGACAAATCGCACTTAATTCATTGTATTGATTCGTGACAGGTGCAGTGGTACCTAATTCAGGTTTCAAGGTCGTTTGAGACTTAATTAACGACTAGATTGATAGCATATATCAGTGGAGAATTTTTCAATGCCGAACTCTATTGTGCAGATATCAATAGGAAAAAACATTTCATTGCTGTCGTTTCTACATGAACGGGTACCGTGATCGGTTTTACTGCTCTGTCATCGTTTTCATGTTGATATGGAATTACCTGATATAATCATGTCCCCGCGGTCTGTGGTCCAATAGTTGATAGAGGAGGGGTACGCTTCTGTGTGACATTCCAACGTCACATCCTGCCCGATGTATGCAGCTTCCAGTTGGTTTGGTATCGATAGCATTGGTGGAACTATATCATGAAGGTTTAATTATAGTAGCTATTTTAAGTTAGACTGCAGGGATGGCGTACTCGTTTAACTAATTGTCTTGCCTCTGGCAATGCGTTGAACTCTCACAGTTGGTGTGAGTCATAAATAGTTGTATCGAGTTTAAGTATTATTTGTACTAAATTATTGTTTATATAGTCCTCTGCGACACAGACATTATCCCTAATGCAGGCGAAAACTTGACAAAATACAAGATTAAGAAGTTAATCCCTGTACCTATGTATGTATATCTATAACATATTATAGATATCTTTGTCATATCGCAAAAGAGATATACCAAGATTTCGATCTTGCAAGTGCGGATAATAATATACATATGTATATGAGAGTATGATTGCCGCGTTGTAGTTTTAAAATTTATATAAGTTAATTAGATAGGTTTAAAATATATTATTTTACAAGTATAAATGTTTCTGTTAGAGTGAAACAAACTCAAACTCAAACTCATAAATGCGCCTTGCAGCCCCGTCCCCGTCCCCGTGGCCCCTTCTCGTATCGCCGCGCGACCTAAACGGATAGAGCAGCAGATAGCTGCGAGCATGCCCATTGCTCCCGCCGCGAAGTCGGTGCCTGAGATGGCAAAGAACCGAGAGGGTGATACTGAGGGTGGTTTTGTGACGGTGCAAAGGAGGAAGTGCTGTCAGAAAACCAATAAGAATTGCTGCGGCACAGCTCCTGTGGAGCCTGGTGCAAACCTGCGTGCTGCAGCACCGAACACACCGGTATACATCTCTCGACTGCATTACACTACTAAGGCGAAGGATATTGTGGAGTATGTACGCCAGAAGTCCAAGTACATGCCAAGAGTGCAGCTGCTGGAGTCGCGTCACAACGTCAACTTCAAGGCGTTCGTGGTGTAAATACCAACTTGCTTTCTACATGTACTTATGAAGGAGGACTTTTGGCCGAAGGGTGTGGTGTCCCGTCGCTTCCGCGGGCAAGTGCCACATGAACGCACAACAACAGAGTGCAAGTGAAGCATTACTAACATAGTTAATAAGTTATATAAATCCTAACACAAATTGTATGTATGTTAGTCTATAAGGTATTTATCTATGCGTCTATGCCACGCGAAATAAAATCGTTATTATATAAATGAGCTTCAGTTTAAGTTTGAGAGGTATTTTCGACCCAGACAGACGAGAATATTATCAGAGATTTCTATGAAAGCTCACAAGCTTCAGCATCATGCTTAGTTAGTTTGACAATAAGCACTTTACACAAGCCACATCTTGAATCAATCAATCCAACCGGCTTCGGACTCCTCACATGAACAGTCATTGGATCAAAGAAAACTCACGTAGCTTGAGAAGGTAATACAAAGTAGATATAACATGAAACATGACATGTTATGTCAAGTTATATCCACCTTAGTGGTCGGTAGTAAGGTAGATATAATCTGACATTAGATGTTTAGACCACTTAGAAGAATAAAAGATTTAGTACACATAAAGCTTCTATCAAAGTAGATAGATTGTTAGCTATCTCTTAAGTGCACCATCGTAACTGGTTCCCCTGTGATTCCTTAGTAAGTAACAACCAGTACGGTTGTTTGAAGTACTATAAACGTGAATTTGTGTTCTACATACTAACACATACGTAATATCGTCTTACGTTACGTTTAAAATTTCAACACAGTTGAGACGGTGAATCTATTAAATAATACAAATGCGATTGAAGGAAGGAGGATTCAAAGGATTTTGAAGCAATTTTTAGAATATTAGGCAGAGTTGCTCAAAAAAGATTTCGATGTATAAATTATTAGTAAATGACAAAAGGGATCCGCGTAGCAGCGGCAAACGGAGCGTTGCGCCGCGGCTCCTTGGTAATATTTAATTTGCATCTTGAAGTTATGTTTACGATCTTTTTATGTTGAAAATGACAAAGAATTGTAAGAGCTTATAAAAAGGGTCCTATATAACTTTATGGCCTTGTTCGAAAACATTGATTGACACATGAAAAATAAAAAAAATACTCAGAAATAATAATATAACAACCTATTGTATAATTTATTAAATGAATATACATTTATATATAATTATTATATTATTGTTGGACTTAATAAAAAAGAGCCTATTTTTAATACAAGGATTTTTTGTTTTTGGTCCTGTTCTTCTCATTGTTATCATACTTTATAAATTACAAATTGTCAGCTTTCATCTTAAATAGCTGTTGTTTTTACGGATTCTATTTTAATACACCGTCGGGAATTAATCTTAGTACAACGAGAATCTGTTAAAAGTTATTGTTCGCCATGTAAATGTAAGTTAAGTACCAGCGAACAACGTGAACCACAAGCGCAAGTTATGAAAATGTTTTTATTTGTGTACCTACTGCATATTCAATTATTTACCTCGGCAAATGCAAACTTGTTCACAACCATACCTGTGCTTATGTATTCTTTATTTGCTTAACGATATATCCCTAGAAACGGCAGTTATATTATTTTAGGTGTAAGAACATAAATTTATTAGCTAAAGTATTGCTGAAGTTAGGTATTTTATTTGTGAATTCTAACAATAGCCAAAACTACGTACCACGCACGCACGGGTACGTAGTTAACGCACGCACAGGTAAGAATGAAAAATGTTCCTATTCACAAAAACTTTGTCCTTTTATTTCTTACATAAATAATACAGCACGTGATTCATATCATACACATCTTGATGAAGAGATCGTGTATACATGTCACTATACACACTTCTACTGTTGGTATATGCACTATATTATCTGGGCAGAATTATGAACGAACGTAGCACACGCTACGATGCGCGAAGAATAATATTGTCATAAAGATTTGTCTCAGTACCACCTAAATATAATGAAAACTGACAGTGAATTCATAAGGAAGTGTCGTTGGTTAATCGAGTGAAAGTTACGTGAGCATTTCACGTATCTCGTAAGAAATGAAGAGAACTGTGAACGAGCTGAGATAGGAATGTGAATTAGGGTAAAGAAAAGCATTTCATTGGGATCAGTATAAAGCGGCGGCTGCGCGGCGCGGCACAGGCTACGCGCGAGAACAGATAGTATCGCCATTATCGCGTCCGCACCGTATTCACGTCAGCATAATGCTCTAATTGGGCGCAATTACGACCGATCCGGCGGAAAGCGCCGCCGTCAGGTAGAGACGCTCGTGTCCTCGTAAATACTCGTTAACGACACCCACCCCGAAGAAAAATAATATTTCTCGGCACTGACTCCCGACTAAAGAAAACGACGGCGTGGAAATGCTCACGTACTTACGAAAGGAAGAATTTGAGGCCAAGTTAACGGGCCGAGAGAAATGTGCGGGCATATTCTCCTCTAGATGAGCAAGTGATGTCGCCTGTAAGTACAATATACATAAGTAAAATGTGCCGGTATCTCGGATTACTAATAAAAACAACGCGAATGTTTGAGTTTGCTGGAATTTTTATTGCAGCAACACATAGTTAATTGTATAACGAGAGAATTATTTCATTTCAGACTACTTTGCTCTGACATTTGTACAGCATTTGAGCCTAATTATGACTGTCTAAGCTTTTATTGTGTATATATTAGTTTATTCTTAACAATTGATTGATTGACAATTATCGCCTACTCCGTGCCTCGGAGAGCACGTTAAGCCGTCGGTCCCGGCTGCCATGAACATCTATGGCAGTCGTTATTGGGAAATTCAGTACCCTCTAATATCCTGACACTGGTCTAGCCTTAGGGTATCGTTAGCCTTCGGGTTGCGGAGGTCAGGTGGCAGCCGCTCCGTGTAAAAACTGATATCCAGTCAAATCCGGTTAGACTAGAAAAGCCGACCCCAAGTGACTTGGGAATAATAAAGGCTAAGGGAGAAGAAGATTAGTTTATTCTTAACCAATATTTAAAAAATACCTGTTGTTATGTCTTTAGTTGTGTGTGTGTGTGTGTGTGTGTGTGTGTGTGTGTGTGTGTGTGTGTGTGTGTGTGTGTGTGTGTGTGTGTGTGTGTGTGTGTGTGTGTGTGTGTGTGTATGTGTATGTGTGTGTGTGTGTGTGTGTGTGTGTGTGTGTGTGTGTGTGTGTGTGTGTGTGTGCTGAGAAAGTGTAAAAGTGCATTCCTGAAGTCTGTTTCTTCGCGATGTTTTCTTTCAACATTTATGCAAATGGTTACTGTTATTTAATTGACATACATAATATGGTATTACGTTCGTTTACATCCCCATTTTTCATGAGCTAAGGTTTCAGAAAGGATGTCTTAATATACCCATATGTAGTTTTTAGACGGGTTTATTATTAAAATTAACGATAATTTTAACGAGTTAATGTTGGAATAGCTACTATATACATATCTAGTTGCTTGTTATATACTAAACATTTACACGTACCATAAAATCAATTAAATATTATTCTCTTTTTTAAAAATACAAGATACTTGCAAAGTTTGGCGCACTAGGAATAAATCTTGTAATGCGGGCAACTTCACAAACATTCAAACAACGGATACAAAGAATACCCAGACTTAAAAAAAATGTTTGCGTATCGCTCAATTTTCCCATGCGGGATTCGAGCCCACAACAATCGGCGCAGCGGCCATGGTTAGGCGGCCACATAAACCACTACGCCAACACTGCATACAGTGTAAAGGTACTTCGTGGTTATTTTGTGACGTTAAAATATTTTCTTACAAATATTATAATGTAAATTTTGTTTAACCACATTCAGTCACGAGCTTACTTTTCATTTGTCACAAAGTGTACGTGTACATCGTCCTCATGCCATGCTACCGTTTGTATAATATATTTAAATATTATTAAGGAGCCTGAACTTTACCAATTAATTTTTTTTTTTAAGTAAGTACTAAATGTTTTTTAGATATTTCTGAAGAACATCATCATCTCAATTTAATTTATACCTCCTTAACAATCTATGGTAAAAGTAAATTCAGTCACTTTAGTGGACTCACTAACCACTATGCTTTGATGTTCATAAGTTTTACTTTGTGACCTAAATGGATGATTATTCACTTCGTCTAGGTCTCATGAAATTGGGAGCGAGACAGCATTAGGCCGTTTACCGAGTACTGTACCAGACCCTGCCCCGCTACTGAAAATTGCTTGACAAAACCCAAGCAAACCTTTTAGGAACTGGCTTCGAAACTGAGACCTCATGCGAGCAGTCTATTTCACACAACTTCATATAATTGGCAAAATTTCAAAACGTAAAGATTATATAGAACGTAGGAATAGAACCAGAAGCCTAAATATATAATCGTACCGTGTTGTACCACCGTCACTGTTTGTACCGAAACTCTACTAATGGGTACCACTTTCATTAAAAAATTAATACATAAAACGCGGTTCACGAGTGCCTACAATCAATTTTGATTATACTCGTTACCTCCGACAGCATTAACCAGATTTTATATCACATTCATAATTCAACATATTCGGGTAAAAATACTAATATTTAAATATCAGCTACATTTAAATATTGTATTTTTCATTTGAAAATTTATTTATATTCTAGTAAAAACTATAAAAGTTATAATATTCACAAAGCTTGTTTTTATTTGACTGGTTTGGAATATGTATGTATACCTTGGATTGTTTGAACCATTTGCCAGTTATCAAATAAATAGAGTAACGTGTCTTAGGCGTGCACTACTGCTTAGTACAGCGTAATAGTTATCTATATTATGTACTAGGTTAAACCCACGACTACGCGTGGAATTTGGAAGTAGACAGAGGCCTACTTCCAAATTCCAAAAGTAGAGACTTAGGCTGGCTATAAATACATTACAATTAAAAAAACATAATATTACATTTGGACTTGGAATCTGTCATTCTTATATGAATATTCGTTGTTTTTTCTCATTTTCGCGCCAATCGGTGTTAAATATTTTTGTGATATTAAAATGGAGTGAGGTGATAAAGAGAACCGAATTGCTGTGATAGCATTACACAAAGTAGGTATGGAGCCAAATGCAATTTTAAAACTCTTCATCCGCTTGGTATTTGTAATGTTTGTGTACCGGTATTGATAGGTACAATGAAATCTCCTCTGTTTGTGACAGAAAAACATCTGGCCTTCCACGTAGTATTTGTACGAAAAAGGCTATCAAAGCAGTGAAGGAAAGAATTCTAAGAAATCCTGTATTATAAAAGATGACTTAAAACTTGCAGCCTATAAGAAATGCACTGGTTATTATTCAACTAATAATTAAACAATGAACAGGGTGATAAAATTAAAACAACTTCTTAAGGGGTACGAAAAGGGTACGGACAGAAAAAAAAAATACTGACGAGAAAATGTTACTATTGAGCAATGTTTTAACAAGCAGAGTGACCGAGTTTATGCTCAAAGATCTATAGAAGCTTCCCAATTAGTCAGCAGAATACAAGGTGGACATTATCCGATTTCAGTGATGGTTTGGTGGAAGTTAGCTATCAAGAGGTGACTGAGCCATACTTTTGTGACAAAGGTGTCAAATCATCGGCACAAGCGTATCAAGATATGATTCTTGAGAAAGTGGTTAAGCCTCTTAACAACACCATGTTCCATAACCAAGAATGGTCCTTTTAGCAAGACTTAGCACCGGGACATAAAGTCCGATCCACCCAAGCGTGGTTGGAGACGAACGTTTCAGACTTCAGAGCTGAAGAGTGACCGTCATCTAGTCCTGATCTTAATTCGCCGGATTATGATTTATGGTCAGTTTTAGAAAGTATGGCATGCTACCTACACCTACATGAAAGTATCATGATAATTTGGAGACCCTACAACAATCCATAAGATTGGCAGTGAAGAATTTTACCATAAAGAGAGTGCGTATTTATACTGATAACTGGCCTCAACGTTTAAAAGACTGTACTAAAGCCAATGGAGATCATTTCGAATAAGCTTCATATAATTTTAATGTTACTATATTAACGTATAAACTAATACAAATTACAGCAATAAATGTTTTTTGCAATAGAAAAAAAATACTTTTCCTTGTAACAATATTTATGGCAAGACTATATGTATTTATTTCTTAATACTCGACTTCTAGGCGGCATGCGGCATATCAAAATGAAACATGCACTAGATTTTAAGTTAGACTTTAATATAACCGTATTCAATTTGGTGCAGTCATCATATCATCATCATCATCATCAGGCTATAATAGCACACTGATGGACATAGCCTTGCCACAAACGTACAGACAGACAACAATTCTGAAATAATAGTTTTGGCTTCTTTTGGTCTTGTAAAGACCTCTTACAATATTTGTTTGTAAGTATTTCCCATAGGAAATACATAACAGACATGGACAAATTGTAGAAGTTTTAATTTTAATATATGTATAGATAAAAAAAAGTATCCATTGTCTAGTACCCATAATACAAGCTCTGCTTAGTTTGGCCTAGATGGTGTTGTGTGTATGTGGTAGAATATTATTATTATTATAATTGTAGAAGCGTTCGTTTATTCTCGTTTGTAAACGTCGGGAAAATAAAATGGCTAAGAAGCAGGAATAAGGAAATATTCTTACGTATATATGATATAATATAAACAGTTTTGTTATTCTTATATAGTACACAGACAAAATTAAATAATTTGTTAATTAATACGTTTAACATTTTTAACTCTACAAAATATGAACAAGCAATTTGGGACGGAAAATTCTATTCGTCATTATAGTACTTTAATTTTATTTTGTACATAAGTTGTTGTTAAGTAAATAAAGGTACAGAACAATATAAATTATATTGCGATTATTTGTGTAAACTGTTTAGGTTTAAGAATTATTTATTCTTAAAAGATTTAAATTAAATTAAATGTTTGGTTTACAATCGGTGAGTGCTAAAGCTAAAAATTTTTGTTTTATGTATGGTTATTTTTCTAATGCAATGATTATATTAATAATATAAAATCGATTGTGAAAATAAACTCAATATATTGTTATGTACTTGTTCTTATTGCCTTTGTTATAGACGAAAGATTCTGTTCCTCGTAAACGACTATAGGCTTGTGTTAGATACCTAAAGCAATATCTGTCGAAATGTGGATGTAATACACTTCTGCTTATCCCCTCGGGGATATAGGAATGAGACTATATAAAATAAATAATAAATTAAAATAATATTCTACCACATACACACAACACCATCTAGCCCAAACTAAGCAGAGCTTGTACTATGGGTAGGTATTAGACAATGGATATTTTTTTGTAAATACTTACATATTATACATAGAAACACCCAGACCAAGACAAACATCCATGTCCATGCTCACATATGTTTGACTTGTGCGGGAATCGAATCCACAACGCCATCGAGGCCGCTAAATATACAGGTTGTCCGGTAATTAATGGATAACCTTGAAATGTCTTAGAGCAGAACTGATGGCCATTGAGAAAAAAAAATTAAGAAAGTGCAATAGTTAGTCATAGTTTTGACTGTCTATCTATTAGCATAATTAGTGTTTAATAATAAAACAACAAAAAGCGATGGAATTCATTCATTTATGGTCGTAGTGTACAGGAATGTTATATATGGTAATAAAAAAAATCATATCTCAGGTGGTAGTTAGGATAGATATTTCCATATTTTTTCTGAACGGCCATCAGTTATACTGTAAGACATTTCAAAGTAATCCATTAATTACCGGACACCCTGTATATAGTTATATACAATATATGTGTATGCTTAACTATATATGTATGCTTTGTATATTTTATCTATACGTTATTCGTAAAATCTTTATTCTTGTTATCAAAAATTGTGATTACATTTCTCGCATTAAAAATTCCACGGACGTAGAATTGGAACTGCTTTTATGAAATAGCATGTTGTAAAATGGTAGCAGTATGAGAAAACTGAATATTACGAATTAAGTTGGAACCGTTTCTTGAATATTTTTACCAGGAAACTGCGAATCTGAAGACTGCATGAAAGTATTTATGAAGTTGTTACTTCGTGCTTCTTTATTGCCGACTAGCGCAACCTTGCTAGTGGGAAGATGGAAACTTATTAATATATGCCGTAAATTGGCCCAATTTACTCATATTTTTGCTATCTCACGTGTTGATAAGACACATCTACTACATGTATAGGTGTGAATATAAATTAATACTAATTCTGAGCTAGATATCAGTGACAACATTATTGCAAATATAGGTGTCGGAACACCTGCAGTTGTATTAAAATGTTTACGACTTCTGCATCTTTGGAAAATGTGCAAAATTCATCAATATGACGTAAGAATTTTTTAAAGAGGAACCAAAATGCGTACTTTTGATTTAATTTCCAACTACTATGTTTATGTAAAGTTTATATGGTTTAATATAACCATCGCTGAGGTATATTGAAATCACACGCGACATAAATAAAGCTGTTAAACTGTGGTGATTAAGTCACTGTTACAGTATATTATAGTGACAGTTGGCGAGTTCATTGCCTGTCTACTGTGTACAACTGTAGGCGGTAGACAAATTCCCGGGGTTGACTTCTGTTGAGTGGGGTAAGATATCTGTATAAAGTCAGTTTAACCCCAGAGACTCACCTCACTCAGCGTTCTCGATTCAAATCTGAATTTAGGTGAAAGAAGTTTATATGCGTGAATTTGTAATGATTTTAGGTCAATTGTATATACGTGTAATATGTCTAGTGATATTTATTAGATATAGGTTTTATATAAAACTAAGTGTGTTAATTTTGAACATATCATGTATCACATGCGATGAAGGTACACTTGTGGTTTTGGTGTTACTTATTATATTCAGTAATAATTGTAGATCATATTCCAATTGATATCAATCAACAACAACAGATCTGATACTGTCTTGGGATTTTCCTAATAAACTTTTATAAACTCAAAATTATTAATTTTTATTTTTTGATGGTAGGCTCATAGCCTTGAGTATAAACTAACAACACAAATAAAATATTGTTATAGAATATATTTTATATTAGTGCCAACAAACTAGAGATCAATCACTTAATTCAGCCCTGTCGTAAAAGTCGTTATTGCTGTTACATAGTCACTTCTAATCTTTAACACTGTTATATTTCTCATCCATACTTTCATGCTAATAAGTTGACAGGTAAACATATTTATGTTTTATTATTTTTGTAAGGTTAAACGGAGCCGTTCAACAATACCTGATGAAAAATAGTAAAAGAAAATTTAGGATATATATAATAATACCAGTCCTGTATTAAACTGTCCCTCTGCTGGCCATGAGCCTCTTCTCAGTGTGGGTAGGGTGAGGCCATAGTCCATCACGCTAGGCCAATGCGGGTTGTAAGACTCCACATATTCGAGAAAATATTTTCGAAGATATGTTATGAAGTTCTTCATTATGATGAAGAACTCTTGGACATGCAGGTTTCCTTATGATGTTTCCCTTCACCGTTTTTCAGCAAGCGATATATAACTATTTTAATATGCACATAACTTCAAAAAGGTAGATATGCGCGCCATGAAGTTGAACTCAAGACCTCTGCGTGGCAATCCAACTGTCTCCCACTAGGCTATCGCTGCTTCTATGATAAAGGTATGGTAGGATAAAGGTTTAAAAAATGAACGAAGTTATAGATAACTTTGTAAATTAAATAATATATATAAATATAATATAATAAAAATATTTTGCTCTCTGCTGTGGCCATGCTTATTTACCATTGACAGATATAAATAAATACGAATTCGCACATATGTAACACATAATTTAAAAGCATATTACAGTTGATAAGCATTTAAATATTATATATAAACTACGTTACACAAAGTTATATTAAATAGAGCTTTTAATTAAATAATGATTACCAGGTAATAAAAAAGCGGATGCAGCAATTTGTCATTATATGAAGACTTATGTTTGCAGATCAGTTTAACGAAGAGAAATAACTATCTGAACATATTTGAAATGTTGCCAGTGCGCTACATGTTAAAGCGCAATAGAAAATAGCAGTGCATCATATTTTACTTGGTACGCATTGTTTAAGAGTGTACGGTACGAAACAGCGTAAGATTTAGCTATGAGGCCACTCCCAAGCTTTTAGTTCGCAACCGAATTTCATTTGGCACAGATACAACACACATTGGTAGTTGCTTCATATAGACGTCTTATTAAATGTGGTTGAATCTTATAAATAACTGATATTTTATTCATACTAAGTAACAGTCATTATAACTACGCGTAATAGTTGATGGAAGTAACCTACGCTCGGTTGCTAATTATTATTAATTGACGACGATCCTGTTATTTACCGACGTCTCTATAAGCAAACTAGTTCAAAGAAACCAACAAGTTTCTATAAATAAACAAGTTTTATATCTAATAGTGTTGTTTATAGCACTTCATTGATATCGTGAACAAGGAAGAATAAAGTTGTCTTACAGCATTGCAGACAGTCTCATACTGTGCAGTTGGCTGAAGCGACACCAGACGGCCAAGAATTAATGTATTTCTTGCTGGACAAATCTTGCTCTTGGAATTATTTAAATTATTTTAATATAGAAGTTGAGACGTTCTAATTTTCTGCTCAGTATACGTTTGAGTAATCTCAAACGTATACTGAGCTTATTTAACTAGCTTTTCACCGTGGTTCGGCACCTATAGTTTTATGGATCTAACGTACAAAATAAAAGCGGAATAAAACCTCACCATCCCATAAACTATCTGTATGCAAAATTTCACGTCAATCCATTGCTCCATTGCTACGTACAAATTGCTTACACTTTAACATTTATAATATTAGTATGGAATACTTTTATTATATTTAGACCTCTATGATACCGTGACATAAACTTGCGTTTATAATTACGATCGATCATGATTTCGATGGCTGATGAATAAAGTTTTATCAGGTAGAACTCCGTTCTACTATTAGGAACGTAGTATGTGCCTTGTGCGTTAGAGAAGCCCAGGTTTTCATCTAGTGAAAATTAAAGTTTGCGAGACATCGTTGTAAGATACTTCTGCCCCCCAAGGCGGTATATGAAGCATTTTGCCAGAATATGCAATGTGTTATTAGGTATTTTTTGTTACAGAATCCTCTGAAAAAGCACAGAGTATGGAAATCCGGTTAATAGCAGATTTGCCGTCATTACATGTGACATAGTAATATAGTTGGTGAACTGGGTATTATATACCTACACCAACCCTTCTTTTTATATAGGCATAAGACTTTATTAAGTGTGCTTTGAAGATAATATAAGAACTATGCGCAAGAAGATATTATAAGAAGTATTCGATACCATGATTTAGTTATTCCTTTTTCTTTAAAAAGGCAACTCACACACTAGGTTTACTTCCTGTGTCGCGGGGGACTTATTCAAATAACAGACACAAAGACCACCCAGACTCGGAACAATAATTTGTGGATTATACAATGTTTTGTCCTGTACTGAATTCAAACCTAGGACACGCGGAGCATTGGCAATGGCGAGGCGACCACTTAAACCACTTCGCCATCTGTGCAGTTGAGTATATATATATGTATAACATCGAAAATTTCAAACGGTTACTGTGCCAAAAACTATGAGAGCTCCTTAATAAAGTTTCCTTTATGTTTTCAGCTAAATTCAAACCTTATTTAAAGTTTTGTGTAAAAAGTGGCATCTAGGAAACGCTAGAGATAATTATTTATTCAATTCTTTATTCATTAACAATTGTTACATAGTGTTTAAAAGAAAACCAGCTTAAAACAAAATTAAGTAGTTATAAATTAGAAACATGAATATCCAATTTTTGGGCAAGGCTATATAACATCACCCTGTGAGTCGTGGGAGCAGAGTAGCAATTATAAACGTGGATGAAACCGCGGTGCAGCTAGCTATTTATGCTTTTATAGACATATGTATACAGGGATACACTTACAATGTCACTCATGGTAAGTTACGCACTATTTAAAAATATAAGCATACCAATATTCAATTTAATATAACACTTTTTGTGCACCTATAAATGATGTAGGTATTATAAAGAGCACCAAAACCATACCCGTTCTGAACATAATAGGTGGAATGAACCTCGGTAGCACCCAATCTGGTAACAAGCAATGGCTTGTTTATCAACAAAGCTCATGGGGAGTATATTACAAACGGAGATATTGCCTCATAGCAAACATGTGTAACCTTTGTGCATTGTGTTTGTCGTTGTACAATGTGGCTAGTAATTAATAGAGTTAGATTACTTGTACCACAGACCCGAGATCTAAGACTTATAATGACGACATCATGTTTGTATCGTAACCGGTACAGGTAACATAACACGCTCACCAAGGCACAGAGTTGCTGGTTTGTAAACAGAGGTCATGAGCGCAACGTTGCTTAATTACCCTCACAAACTTTATTGATTAGTGGTAATAGGAATTTGGCTACGAGTCTCTGATTAGGCGTAGATAGCTGGTACTATTATCGGGATTCGTAGCTGTGTTATGGTTATGGCGTAGATAGATGGATCTACGTCGTAGCTATGTTGTTGTAGCAGGTGGGCCACAGTAGGATAGGTATAATATTTTCTTGATTGTTTTACGATTTTCGTATTCTTTCTGTGTATTTTATATGTAGTAATAAGAGTGTTAATAAATTATGTAATACATATGGTTGAAATAATTAAAGCGTTTAAGTAACGATAGACTAATGAGCAAGCAATTTACAAGAATTGAAGATGGATATAGTTCTAAGAATACGCCTGCCTCAAACCTTAATTAGTACCTAGTATTTGTGTTAATTGTACTATCAACATCAGCTAGTAGTAATAAATTACTGCTAGCTGCTGTTAAAAGCATTTTATTATTAACAACTGTCTAGAGAGTAAACTGCGTAGTACATTATAAGATATATAAGAAATTGAAATGAAACTGCTATATACGGATTTTATCGCGTTGTTTATTTGACACTTCATTACAAAATTTTGAAAATTTTTACACTACTACTACTATTAAACTTTACTAATTTTTAAGCTAATTAAATTATTATTAAACTATTTAGATTTAATTTATTTTTACACTTTCCCCGACGTTTCGGTTGCTTTTCAGCAGCCATGGTCACGGGGAGACTAAGATAGCAGTTGTCTCAATGTTCCAGTGTAGTTATTTCAAAGTACCCGAACATAATTTAATCATTGGTGTTTCTATTTACGCAGAATGAGCTCAAAGTATCATGAAGTCTAGCTGTGGTTTGCTTCTTCTTGGGTTTGACTATTTTTATTACTGGATCCCAAGCTGGTGGTACATTCCAACCATCTTCTCTATTAAAATTAGGATGTTTTTTGATTTCAATAGCCTCGCGAAGCATCCTTGGTAGGAATCGGTGTTCTTTAGCGAGAATCTGTGGTTTGTCAAATCTCAGGTAGTGGTTGGTCCCCTGTTGCACATGTTCACACACAGCAGACTTCAACGAGCGTTGGTGTTTTACATCAGCTATGTGTTCTTTTATGCGGGTGCCTATGTTTCTCTTGGTTTGACCAATGTATGAGAGTCCGCAGTCACAATCTATTTTATAAACCCCTGCATCTTGTAAAGGTAGTTGGCACTTGACGGATGGTAAAAATTGACTTATCTTCGTTGGCGGCTTGAAGTATGTGTTGATTGACACTACTTTCACTACTTTCATAAAAGAACACATAGCTGATGTAAAACACCAACGCTCGTTGAAGTCTGCTGTGTGTGAACATGTGCAACAGGGGACCAACCACTACCTGAGATTTGACAAACCACAGATTCTCGCTAAAGAGCACCGATTCCTACCAAGGATGCTTCGCGAGACTATTGAAATCAAAAAACATCCTAATTTTAATAGAGAAGATGGTTGGAATGTACCACCAGCTTGGGATCCAGTAATAAAAATAGTCAAACCCAAGAAGAAACAAACCACAGCTAGACTTCATGATACTTTGAGCTCATTCTGCGTAAATAGAAACACCAATGATTAAATTATGTTCGGGTACTTTGAAATAACTACACTGGAACATTGAGACAACTGCCATCTTCGTCTCCCCGTGACCATGGCTGCTGAAAAGCAACCGAAACGTCGGGGAAAGTGTAAAAATAAATTAAATCTAAATAGTTCAATAATAATTTAATTAGCTTAAAAATTTGTAAAGTTTAATAGTAGTAGTAGTGTAAAAATTTTCAGAATTTTATAATAAAGTGTCAAATAAACAACGCGATAAAATCCGTATATAGCAGTTTAATTTCAATGAATAATATTCGCGTAAATAGAAGACAATATTATATATAAGAAATATTTACATTATCTTATTATTAACTAGTTGTTAATAATAAGATAATATAAATATTTCTTAGCCTAAAAATTGCATCCTGGTGGCCATTCCGAGTACAAATTGATAAGAAATTACAATAAAGTTACACTGTAGTAATTAATAATATTGAATATACCATCATCACCTTTTTCTCTTTGAATTTAAAACCGTTGATAAATTTGAAGATTCTCCCAAAATGACGATGTTTTAAATTGTGAGGATATAAAATAAATATGTAATATTTAATGTACAAATGGGTCAAATTTTAATATTTGTATTACGCCACTCATATAGAAAATAAAACTGAAAATGTATACACAAATATCGCAATCAGATATTTAAATGAGGCGTTACAACCACGTATACGAGTTTGACGCAAAGTCCAAATTTATTTAATCCTCTCTTTAAAAAAATCTGTAATAGGCACTAAACCTGTGTCGCGAGGATCTTTACAAACATTATATTTTATGTAGGGATCGAACTCATAACACTCGGCGCAGTATCAATGGCGAGGCGGCCACTTAAACCACTACACCATCCATGCAGTCAAATTAATTCTAAACACATAAATATTTGCTCTGTGCGGCAATCGAAACCGCAGCAACCACGCAACTAGTAACAAAATGACCAAGTAAACCACTTCGCTGTCAATACATTCAAAATTGACCCGTACAGTTTCAATCTAGGTGAAGTTATAAGTCAATAACACAACTTACATTGAACCATGAGCACGACCCGCTTACTGATCGATGGAGGGACGCCGTTTGAAGCGATGCACAAGTAAGCGCCCATGTGCAGCCGAGATACTTTGGATATTGTTAAGTTTTCGCCATCCACCACGTTCACTGCAACCAAATAATAAACTTGTACTTGTCACTTTATGAAGATATAGATGATCAACACCCTGTGTATATATAAAGTTGGAAGAATAATAATTATTAATGTGTACCTAACTATCGCTATGTAAAGACAGCCAGTTCTTATTTTCATATCTAAACTATATTAAAACTATAACAAGACTGTCTGTTCGTTAATCGGAGACGTTTATTAAATTAATCAGAATCGATGGCGTAGTGTGATACCGTTAGACTGCCACGCAGAGATCTCAAGTTCGATTCCAATTCCGTGACTTGGAATCAAACTTGAGACCTCTGCAAAGATCCTCTCGAAGTTATTATGTGCGTAAATCGAGTTCAAATCCAAGGCTGCCTTAGACTTTTTGAAGTAATTATGCAAATTTAATAGTTAATTGTCGCTCGCTTTTCGGTATACATCGTGTCTAAAAGTTCTGCATAATGTTCTCGAAGATGAGTGATGTCTACCAACTCATATTGGGCTAGCATGGTGGACTGTGGCCCGTGCTTAGCTGTGTAACAGTTTATATATAGGGCTGATATTATTTCATATTATTATATAATTGGAATCGGTTATTTAGAAGGTTAACCTAAAAACAAAAAGATTTCAAATTTGGCCTATCCAAAAACACATAACGGATTTTGCTAGATTATGATGATGCTCAGTTAAGCCTCTGTCTCATCAAATACAGTTTTGTAGTTTTGAAGAAACTTGATTTACGGCTGGATCTATGTATAGACATAGATCGACATATCGAAATAATCCTTACTTTCATAGGAAAAAAATATTGCTAATAAACAATAAGAATTTAATTATGAAGTTGCACAAGAAAAAACGGTAACGGTGGTTTTTATATATATCCTCAATTATTTTAAAAATTGCCAATTTGAATGCTTTGCTTTTATTTTTCATATTTTATTGATTGTTTGTATTTAGGGCACTATGGTAGGTCTTAAATTAACAAAACATTAGTCATCATGCAATTATGACGAATTGAGACAATGAATATGGGCAGACACTGAGTGATATAATTTTATATACAAATTGTATAAAAGGTTATTGACATATTAATTTTACACGTTTTAATAATATATGCAGTCTATTCTTGAAATAGAAATATTTTTTTAAAGTAAACTTTGCATTTTGTACATATACCACGAAATAATATTAATAATAATATTCTACCACATACACACAACACCATCTAGCCCAAAGGTTGGTTGGTAGGTTGGTACTAGACAATGGATAAACATACAGAACATAAACGGAATTTTCATAGTTAAATACCTACTATACAACATGTCACAGATATAACGCACAACCTCAAACATCCCAATTAGATTATTGAATCGTAATATTAATATAATCATTAAAATGATTTTTTTTATGTACTTAAATATTTTAATTAAACGAATAGGTCTCCTAATTGTGCGCGGATAGTATGGGTATATTACAATAAATCTAACATTATTGTCTTTATTGCATCAAAAACCTTATTGCCTTGAATTATGATACATTTTCGTTTATTTCAGGTGTTTAATAAATGGGTGACTATAATTTAATTCGTTTTAATTATTCTAGGGATAAAAAATTACCTATATTAAAAATTGCTGGAATTGATTCAGTAGGCGATTTTAAACAAACTAATTTCAGGATGTGCGTTTATTATGTTACATGTTGTATATGTATATTATTATTTTGTGAAACTTACATTGAATTTTTTAACACAATACAAAAACGTAGTAAGCTAAAGGTATGTAAAATACCCGAATATCAATTAAATTATTGACAAGATATCTTTTAATGTCTAAAGAGAAATAACTGTGGCCCAATTTGTTCCAAACCCTTTAGACCATACCATAGGAATCATAATAATAATATTTAAATTAAGCCAGCTGTTTCGCTGCACCCATGTAGGATAAATTAAATACAATTAGGTACAAATTCGTACACACTGGTGTACTAATAAGTAATGCCTGCTGCACTGTACTGTACTTACGCGTTCTCTTTTCATGTACGGTACGGTCAGGAGTATCTCGTTGAGTACCTAACGAAGTTTTAAAACTATAATCATTATTGTTAAAGATTGCTTGCAATTTGAGTTTCAAATTATCTACTAGTCTTCTCTCTTAGTCTTTATTATTCCCAAGTCACTTGGGGTCGGCTTTTCTGGTCTAACCGGATTTGACTGGATATCTGTTTTTACACGGAGCGGCTGCCACCTGACCTCCGCAACCCGAAGGCTAACGATACCCTAAGGCTAGACCAGTGTCAGGATATTAGAGGGTACTGACGTTCCCAATAACGACTGCCATAGATGTTCATGGCAGCCGGGACCAACGACTTAACGTGCTCTCCGAGGCACGGAGCAGGCGATAATTGTCAATCAATACGCACATAATTTCGAAAAGTCATATAACTTCCGAAAGTCAGAGGTGCGCGACGTGGGTGCGAACCCGAGACTTTCTGCATTGTAGTCTGAGGTCTCCCCACTGAGTTATCGCTGCTCAAATTATCTACTAGTAAGCTTGTTAATTCCTTCAACTAAATTTGTGCTGAAAGTTGGTTCAAGTAGACAGTACCATGGATGGTAATCGAATCCACAACATCTCGGTTGCCATTTCTCTGTCTCTTTATTACGGCATGACGTGAAAACGATTAAAGTAATTTTAATGCTATTTACAGTTTGGTTGCCTGAGGTTTAGCTTACAATGTAAAATGCGTTGCATTAAACTCTGTAGACAAGTACGCGACAGAACATTTCCTGCAGCATCTTTAACGTTTATTAAACTATGAATCCATATCTCCGATTTTACTGAAGGTGACCAGTTTAATGTGAAAACAGCATGAAAATCCGTTTAGTTGTTTCTATGTGACGGGCTTACGAACGAAAATTCTATTAACTATTGTTTTTAGTTCAGGTACCCCGAAACGTCAAAGCCAATTGTTTTGAACTTGAAATATATATAAAACAAAACAGATCTCAAAATCTCAATGTACAGATCGTCGTCGTAGTTTTATTGACCCTGCTTTAGTACTGAATTTATTGCCAGTGCAAAGACACAATTACTTTATAACCATTTAAAAATCTTTTATCTATCTTTAGTAAGCCTCCAAATAAAATTTAACAAACAAATAACCGTATAAAATATGGACAGCAGGATTAAAACCTGGCCTAACCCGGATGTATACCTGTAAGCCTAAACCGGTGATTTCATTAATTCAATAGTGATCAGCCTCACGTCCAGATTTGACAACATAATGCAGTAATGTGACAAGTTGACAAGACCGACAGCGCTGGCCCCTGCGGTTACAGGCAATATCATTACGCAACTTGTTTATCATCGGTATTTTTTGACGACAAGTCTTGAAAAAATATCGTAATATTAGCCCTGTGTATGGTTATTACCTATTTAGAACACGGGTGTCCTCTTGTTACAAGAAGAATTAGCTCATGGTTCACCTTCATTCATTCACCGCTCACTTAGTCTGCGTTAGTTTTCTTCATGTATTTTTGAGGGCATTCTATTAACATATATATAACTATCTCTATATCTCAGGTATCTAGGTCTTCTCTAGATGTTGTCTTCTACGTTAAAGCAAGCGGTAACTGTACTTTGAAATGCACATCAATTTATAATTTAATTCATTAGTACACATTGCATATTCTAGCGGTGTTTTTACTTGGCTATCGTATAGGGATTTTCGTATTGTAATTAGATCCATTCCATTCGACGATTTTATCGTCAGGAAGATGTTAAAGTCAGTGAAGTTGTTTGCAGTTTGCTGACTGGTGTTATGCAGCAGTGGCGTAAGTATAAGTGCAAGCGTGGCTATTGAGTGTGGAGTTCTATAGTGTTATTGGGTTAACTCTCAAGTATCAATACAAAAGCATCACTAAGGCTCACCGTTTGTCGTGCTCTAGACAGCACGTAAATTTCCAGTAAGTACTGGCTATTACGAACAATTGATGTGAGGATTCACAAAAATATCTTGAAGATATAAGAGATTAGACCGTTGACTAACATAGGCTTTTTGGCAATCGTTGGAAAAATAATACAAACCTTGATAAAAATAAAAAGAGGATAAGCGTTTCGATAAACGATTCTCTCCGCTCAGCTTGATTAGCTCATCTCTAAATATATTGACTCGCATAATATTATTATGATATTCCTGTATCGACCCATTTAAGCTAATCTTGTCTTCACTAGATTATGCCTTGCCTACATATCTGTTCCTTACTGCTTTTATAAAACAATACAACCAGTACACAAATATAAATAAATTACCAAGTATTTTACAATGAATTGATTAGTCACCTCGCAACCAACGCGGCGAGCGTTGCTGGTCAATTACCGAACGGGACAAAAAATTGTGTGATTCACAGTTACTGACCGAGTGTAGGTATTTAATCTACAATGTTCACATACGTTTTAAAATCAGAATACATAATTTAATTAGCAATTCCTGTACTTATTACCAGCAATACCAGCGCAGTTATAAGCTGGGTTCGTTATTCAAAAAACCATTTTATCCAACATGTTGTTCAAGTAAAGAACTATCGTAATTATTTCAGCCCGTTACTCCATTGTTGATTCAATTCAGAAAATATTTCAGATATGCGATTGTAGTGGGTTCAATATACTAGTATTGTGCGAAACAATTGTACGAGTCGTCATTTTGGTCCTTTTGCCAACTATTCATATAGAGATGAATTCACGTGAAATGTCTTTCTCGTTTTTGTCCGTGAATGTCTAATAAAGAGCTATACTTACGTCTATTTTGTTATAAAATATTAAAATCTAAATGGCATCTTTTTTATAATAGTAATTATACTGGGCGGCCTCGATGGTGTATTGGTTAGTGTAACCGACAGTCACGCCTGAGGTTGCGGGTTCGATTCCCGCATAAGTCAAACATTTTTGTGCATGGACATGGATGTTTATCTTGGTCTGGGTGTTTCTATGTACAATATATACGTATTTCCAAAAAAAAAATATTATTTATGTTTACTCATTATCTAGTACCCATAGTGCAAGCTCTGCTTAGTTTGGGCTAGATGGTGTTGTGTGTATGTGATAGAATATTATTATTATTATAGAATAATAAAAAATTAATATATAACTGGTATCTCGCCTTTAACATCGAAAAGAAGGGAAGAAAGAAGAGGAAGGTAAATGAGTATTACACCCACATTGTCCAGCCGTGATCTTAGGCCCCACGCAATAGGGAGCGGAGTTACGGGGTGTCCTGCCTGAGCAACGACACGATGCAATGTGACGCGATGCTACACGCGACAAATGTTCTACGTGATTTTGGTCATTACTTCTCGAATCATGAGGAAGTACAGTGCAATTTTGCTTGAAAGTTCATACTTAAAGTACAGACTGCAAGTAAATCACAGAAATAAAACAAATATAATATTTTTAGAAAGAAACATATTTGGCAAATTCCATCATTTACATCCAATATTAAGAAACGATTCTAAAATGTTCAAACAATATTGTGGCGTTTAACCGTCTACTTTCGATTACATTATTGCTGCTATTAAGTCTGAATTTGAAAATCAACCATTTCGTAGTTCGTGGTGTCACGTCTGGTCGCCCGCATAACAAGTATGCATTACGTCGCGTCTCGCCGCAGACTGCCATATAGGCCGTAAGCAGGGTAGGCTGTTATTTTGATCGCGTTCGTCGCGTTCGCAGCGTCGCGTCGCGTCGTATTCGTCGCTCACGCAGGACACCCCGTTAGTGCCTTTTACTGAGCACAGTTCTCGACTCTGTGCTATTGCTAAGTATTTCTTACAACACTTTACCTGACACGAGAATCGAACCCGAGACCTCATGTACAGCAGTCACATACATAGCTTAGCTACTGAGGCCGCCTGCCGACTGCCTTGGTGGTTAAGCGGTGTATGAGACTTATCCTTTGTTAACCACGAGCTATTAACTAGAGTATATATTTGTAAAAAAGGAGAAGTACTGACACAATTGTTAAATGAGAACAACTGTTTGCTTATGGTATGAATACACAATTAATCCCTGCTTAGTATTGTTAAAAAATGCAAGACATGCGCTAACAAAAACCACAATGTCGCAAAAGTAATCCAACATTGAAACAATAAATACAAAGAGCACCCAAACTAGGAACAACTGCAAATATTCTTATAATTGTTTCATCCCGTACTGGGGCAAATTAAAATTCAATTTCAAATTCTCTTATTTGCCCCATTACATTGGTAGTGATTAGTTTAATAAAACGTGCAGTTCTATAAAGCTGTAATTATTTCGTTATAGATGCAGCGGGAGTATATGCGCTTACTGTGCATGCGGTCTTGGATTCGCTTCCCGTGTCGAGCAAAAGTTTCATTAGGTTTACTGTCGAGAAATTCTCAAGAGGAACACGGGGTCTGGAAATGTGCCTCGTAGATGACAATAGACTCGCCCCTTATAACGTGGGACCCAAAAATTACAAAGACTACGGATTTCCATTTGCTACGATCCTGACACACTTTTCTTGCTTCATTCACTTTCATCACATTCATTATACACGCTCGCCGGTTTAAGGTGCTCTTAACCTGGCCTTTGTCCAGAACGTCTCCGATCTGATCGAGAAACGTTCGCTTAGGTCTTTCTCTTGTGACTTATCCATTCACACTAACCTTATAAACTTTCTTAGTCAGTCTTTTCTTGTCCATTCTTTCTACATGCCTAAACCAGCTTAACATACCCTTTTGTATTCTTAATTTGACTTGTAACAAAACATTTCTAGAACAATAAAATGTCTTTGTTATTGTCATTCTAAGAAAGAAACGTTTTGAGATTAATTACTTTGACCTCTTCTGCTCTTTGTATCGTTAATAATAGCTGGTATCGACACAGAGTTTTAAAGGCAATCGCCTTACGACGAAGCTTAAAACTGACGCCAGTTTATTAAATCTGACGTTAAAGTCGGGTATCATAAGTGGAAGTTGTGCTACATAACCCAGTATTGTTATTACTACATAAAACTAACAGCATTACTTATTACCTTATTATATTTTGACTACAATTCTTGTTCTAGGAATTATTACTGTGTCGCGGGGTTTTTAAAAACATTGAAAGATCCGTCAAAAAGAACAACAACTTTCTAAGATTTGGAATAAAAATTTTTTGTCCCTTATACGTATAGCTGTGACATGGTCAAAAATTTGTCCACTGCCAATGCGCCGACAGCTTGACACCTGTCAACCAAACACAACCAAAGTCCACTAGAACCGAGTTTGATACCTATCAAATTTGGTTTTGGTGGGTTTTGGTTGAAGTGGTGGCATCGCAAATACTTAAACAAAAAAATTGCGCCATTCATGCAGTCAAATACTACTTGGACACAGAATTCGACCATATAGTAGGTTCAACACGATTGGTATTTTTAAGCGATTAAACCAACTAAAAATTGTAACGAAAATGGTAAAAAAAAACAAACATAATCTTCACTTATTACAACGGAGAAAATTGTCAGTTTGGATGTGGAAGTAATCTCGGAAACTAGTAGCTCAATATCAAAATAAAATTTGCATTAGATACTTCGTTTATTGCGATAGGATGAAGGATATGTTACAATACGCTACGCATCTTTAAGCCAAATATATGCTATTTTCCATGAATATTTAATGTCATATTACATAGAATTCAACGACTAGTTTGACGTCGAATATTATAATGATCCTGTTCGTAATATAAGCACATCACTCAAGTACTGTTCAGTGTATATTCCATATCACAGAATTAATTTCCTACGGATCGTTAATTAAAATAAACCCATTAGTTAAACGTGTATAATTAGGACAAATATTACAGATACTGTGAAATGATTCGAACACATTCGTCTTGTTTAAAATAATGATGTTGTTGAAATTATTTAAATAGGAGCTCAATTTTGGAGCGCGTAATGTACGCTTGTGACTGGCCGATATACTCGAGCGGCGTCCCACTGGGTTTATTCCAGTCCATTTCTCGCTTCAGAGATTTCTTTCTTTCATCTGTTTTGTTCCGTTGAGAGAGCGTCAACATAATGAGCGTCCGGGAACTAATGTTTTGACCGGATATTTATAAGAGTACCTAAATCCTTTGTTAAAGGGAGTGCCGGCTGTTCTTTCTGTTTCCATTTAAAAGAACATAATAGACTTTTAACTTGCTACAAACAGAAAAAAACAAATGTTTCGAGGTATATTATTTTTCCATTAGAGACACAATTTAGCCTGAAATTGTGAAGGGAGCTTTTTTAATTTGTTGTTAATAATGGTAAGTGTCTAGTACGATGGTCTAGTGGCAGATTGTTGGACTGCCATGCAAAGGTGTCGAGTTGAATCCCAAGGCAGAAGTTATGTGCGTATTACATAGTAACGCTATCGCTAGCTATAACGGTGAAAAAAACATGATATGAAAACATGCATGTAAATAAATTCTCTATCTTCTTTCTTTTCGTGTGGTTAGTGGCCAACCGGTTGTCAAGAGTTGTTCAAGGCTTCTGACATGGTTTAACGACTGCTGTCAATTTGACAACAACCGGGACCGACTTTTTACGTGGCCTCCGAAGCACGGAGATGCTCAGATGGAATACCACTAAGCGGTCGCCCATCTATAGACTGACCGCACCCAACGTTGCTTAACCTCGCTAATCGTTTACCGATCAGTGAGTGTAACTGGCTATGAGCGCCTCTCTACTAATTCTCTATAATTGTTCTTGAAGATATGTGAACTCTGCCAACGCGCACTGGGCCAGCGTGGTTGTCTGTAGCCTAACCCTTCTCGCACTGAGGAGAGGCATGGGTCGCTCCTGTGGGTTCATACCCAGAGGAGCGACCCTTTCTGAGAGAACTGTCCTACTGGGTCCATACCCAGCAATGGGACAGTTTATATACAGAATGATATTGTAATGGTAAGTGGACGCTTATTTATGTACCTGATTCGCCGTTACAGTTGAATTCTTGTCCGTCTTCTCGTCGCCACATGACGTAGGGCTCCGGGTAGCCGGTGGCACGGCAGACCATGGTCACGTTGGTGCCCTCACGCACCACCATGTCAGTTGAGGTCATGTTATCGATGATCACAGGCGGGACTGGAAACAAAGTGCTCAGTTATAATTAGACGGATTTTATTTATACAATGGCGTAGTGTTTAAGTTGTCGCCTCGCCACTGCCGTCGTGCCAAGTGTTGTGGGTTCGAATCCCACTCGGGACAAATATTTGTGTGATCCATAAATAGTTGTTTCGAGTCTGGATGTTCTTTGTGTCCGTTGTTCGTATGTTTGTAAAATCCCTCGCGTCACAGGATTTAAACCTAGTGCGGGAGATGTATTTAAAAAAAAATTATTTGCGTGCGGAGTTTGCTTATTATCTGGTTGTACATATATTTAATATCTCTGTATATGTTATACGAATTGTATCAATGTATTTACTGTAAGCAATCCATACAATAAATAAATAAATTTGTTTAATATACATATATTGTGTAAGGCGAAACACATACTTTAGTAAGCGTTATCTTTTTATTATTATTACTCGAGCTTGCCAAGATTAAGGTTTTATACTTTATTATAAAGAAAACAAAAGAATCGATTACATTCCTACGAATATAACTTTATCTAACGAATATTTCCCTAAATTGATAGGGAGATGATTTCACATTTCGCAAACTATTTAGGTGCTACGAAATAGGTGGCGAGACTATTGTCGTCTACCGGACACAGTTCTAAATTCTCTACTGACAGGAAACTCAATAGCACTTTGCCCGACCAGGAAATCGAACTCGAGACCTCATGCACAGAAGCCGGATTCACTACCGCTTTACCATTAGTCTAATTAATTGTACCTACATAAAAATCGTCAAAACGCCATAAATTTAACACATGGAATTTCTGAAATGTCCGAATTTAGTGCCATGTAATATTGAAACGAATCAAGAATTTATGTATACGTGTATGTGTAATCAGTAATGTTACTGCAATGTGACTGTACTGTATATTTAAATGTATAGCATTGTTGCTCAAGGCGTACGAATGAGTAGTACGAAGGTAATCAGCGAGGAGTACGCCGGCTCTCTATTTTGATCAACTCCTAAGGGAAATAATCTTGATAAATCAAGGAAATGATGTCTGAATTGTGTTAGCAACAATCTACTACAAAGTTATTTACTTGTTGAGTATATTGCTGGCACATTAACAGATTTTTTGTGAAATATTTTTTTATTATATAGGAGGGTAGTATTACCCATTACACGTGCTATATGACCGGGTCGGGGTCGCCGTACCGTGACCACAGCTATGCTGTATGAATTTGTGACTTTATTGCTACACCTGAACTTGGGCAAGCTTTACTCTCCGGTATTTACCTTGTAGATTTAATGTTCCGCTTTACTATATTTTGGTAGATTGGTACTTCCTATACTATTGCTACATTTAGAATCATAATATGTATGTTAAAATTTTAATCAGCAAAATTCAAAATTATTGAATATTTTATATTTTGAAATTTAACTACTGTTAATGGATTTTATCTCGGTATATTTTATAAAACACTGAAATTAAACTACTATATACGGATTTTATCGCGCTGTTTATTTACACGTTATTACATAATTTAGAAACTGTTACACTACTACTAGGTATTATTAAATTTTACTAATTTTGAAACTAATTAAATTATTACAACTATTTATATTTAAGTTTACGTTTACACTTTCTCTGACGTTTCGGTTGCTTTTCAGCAGCCATGGTCACGGGGACACTAAGATAAGTATATAGTAGTTTAATTTCAATGAATAACATTTGCGTAAACAGAAGACAATATTTTATAAAACACTACTCAATTTTAACTATAAAACTATATAAAGTTCCTTTAACACTTACGTTTTGGTTGCTTTTAAGTAGCCATGGCCACAGGAAGATATTTCCAATACCCGTTATAAAATCTGTTCAAAGTAGAGTTACAAAATTCCATTTATGTTCACATTTAACGTTTATTTCAATTAAGGAGAATACCGTTGCGGTATTTATGACACTGAGATTTCACAGGAACGCTACTTTCAATAGTTTTATTACGAGATTTGGCTCTCAATTAAAAGATTTACGTTATTTTCAGAAACGAATATAATTATCTTTTTACAATATACTATTCAATTCTTTGAATTCAGCATTTAGTAAATTTGAAAACAATCACATATAGTTAGAAACATCAGAAGGGTGTTGTAGAACCAAACAACGAGAAGAGAAAAGAAAAAGAAAAGAAAATACACTTTGATTGTTTGGAAGATGATAGAAGATTGATAAATGGTCTGGGAAATTATAAATGGTACGAGATTTATTTATTTATTTATTTATTTATTATTCTTTGGGAAACAAACAGATGATATATAACATGAAGACAGTAAAATACAAATAATACATAATCCAGAAGAGTTTCCACACATTGCTTTAACATTCTGTGACGGATATTAAAATACTATTAAGAGACTATAGAACCAAACAAGATAAGTAACAATTTGTATAACAATATAATATTTGTATTATATGATATGTATTATTAACTATTGTGACGGATTATTGGCAAGCGATCTTTTAAATTTAGCCAGAGATATATGAAATATGTCTATGTCATCATTGCTCTCACTACTTTCAATTAAGTTGTTATATGCTCGACAAGATCTTCGGGTAAAAGTGTTCATACCATAATTGGTCTTAGCAACAGGAATATGAAAGACAGACCTCTTTCGTGCACTAAGTCGTGGACATCCAAAGCTTATTTTACTCAAAAGATAAGGGGAGTCCACATGATTGCTTATAATCTTATAAAGAAAAACTAAATCATGTTTTACACGTCTAAATTCTAGGGTAGGGAAATTCGACACAACCAATTCATTAGCATGTGATGTAATTAAATTTTTATCACATCGCCAAGTGATGTGTTTCATAAATTTCTTTTGGGTCCTTTCAATTTGGTCAATATATACGTTATACTGGGGATTCCACACCACAGACGCATACTCCAATATTGGCCGGACAATGGTTTTGTAAAGAAGTAATAGGGTGGCTAGACGTTTAAAATCCTTTGTTATTCTTAATACAAATCCCAACATACGAAACGCTTTATTGGTGACGGATGCGACATGCTGATCAAGAATAAGCTTACTATCTATTAGAACCCCCAGATCTCTCACCTCGGACACTCTCTTAATGGTTTCTTTGTTAAGCGAGTAATTGTGTACTATGTTTTTCTTTTTTCTAGTAAATGTAATAACATTACATTTTTTAACATTAAGATAAAGGTTATTATTCTTACAATATTTACATAAATTATCTAAATCATTTTGCAATTCTTGACAGTCATTTACATTTTTTATTACTTTATAAATTTTTTTATCATCCGCATACAGTAAAATATTTGATTTATTAAAATTAGTTACTACGTCATTTATATAAATATTAAACAAAAGAGGTCCAAGGTGAGAGCCCTGTGGGACGCCAGATGTAATTGGCGTGAATGAGGAACAGAATCCTTTAATAGTTACAGCTTGACTGCGATCACGGAGGTATGAAGCAAACCAGCGAAGCAAATCACCGTGTATACCGATATGCTCAAGCTTCTTTAGAAGTATGTTATGAGAAATTTTATCAAAAGCTTTTGAGTAATCGGTATACACGGCATCGACCTGATAGCCGCCATCCATAGCGTTAGCAATAAAATCAATGAATTCACACAAATTTGTTACAGTGGACTTTCTTCTAACAAAACCGTGTTGTTCTGGTATCAATATAGGCTTAATAAGTGGTGTAATAATGTTGCAGATAATACACTCAAACATTTTAGGGATGACACTGAGCTTAGAGATAGGGCGGTAATTAGTCACATCGTGTTTATCACCACTTTTAAAAATCGGTACTACGTATGACTGTTTCCATAATACTGGCATAACTCCAGTTCTCAAGGATAGATTAAAAAGTTTATGTAATGGAACAGACAAAGGTTTATAACATTTATGTAAGAACACTGGCGCTATGCCATCAGGGCCACTACCTTTATGGATATCAAGATTTTTAAGGTACTTCTGAACAACATCTATCGAAATGTTCAAAGAGCAAAGATTTAATACGCCGTAATTATCATTAGCTAATGACGGCAAGCGAGATACATCCCTTTCAAATGCCGATTTAAAATGACTATTAAAAAGATCCGCCATGATTTTACCATCAGACGAGCTAACATTATCCAAAAACACACTATCTGGCAGGGTATTCGATGATTTTTTTGATTTCACATAAGACCAAAAATGTTTACTATTCTTTGATATAATACTCTCAGTTTTTTGCATATAAGAATCGTAACATTCCTTGGCAACTCTTTTTTGTCTTTCTCGCAATAAAACAAAAGTGGAATAATCCCTATATTGACCATAACGTTTCCATTTTTTATGGTATTTTAACTTTTCTTTTATGATTTTTATTAAAGCATACGAGTACCACTGTGGGTATTTATTATTGTTATGAATTATTTTCACAGGTACATAAAGATTAATAATAGTATTTAAAATTTCATAAAAATCGCCTAGAGACTGGTCAATATTTTTACAATCATTAAAAAGTGTATTCCAATCAATCTGATAGAGAGCACTATTAATACAATTATAGTCGGCACTATCAAAAATGCGCGATATTCTAGGTGGCGATCGCAATGTATGTAAGTAAAGATTAGCAACTGAGATTTCTAAGGAGGGATGGTGGACGTCCTCGGGGACTAAAGGGATCACAGATTTGGTAACGTTACAGTTACAATTACCAATAATAAGGTCTAGTTGCCTATCATTTACATTTGCGACAAAATTGTATTGTACAAAATTATTGAAGGACAAAAAGTTAGCAATTGACTCAACCAAATAGTCTGCATTTGTTGGGTTTAGCAACTGTAGATCATCCGGCCCCGATGTGACCCACTGTGCATATCTAATATTAAAATCACCGGTTATTAAGAACCAATCGTTAGGAAATTCTAAGGCAGACTGGGAAACTTGGTCGAAAAAAGCAGTCATATCACCGATTTGTTGAGTGCCCTGTGGAAAATAACAACAATACAATCTTAGTCTTGAGACTCGTGCCCGATCTTTAACAAGTATATTCATAGACAAAATATCAGCGGAAGTTAAATTACTAGACGGGGTAATGCGTATATCTCTTATCTCAATATTTTTCTTAATGGCAATAAGAACACCGCCACCCATTCTATCAGATCTAGAACCGTAATCCCTATCACATCTGTAAACAGTAAACGTATCATCAAATAGTTCAGAGTTAAAGATGCCAGGCAGCAACCATGTCTCACTGAGGCAAATAATATCATATGAGGATAACAATAAGTTATTATAAAATATGTTGGTCTTTGTGCGTAATCCACGTACATTCTGGTAGTAAATGTTTAAGTTAGGACCCATTGTTTACAAACATTTTATGACATTTAATATATAACATTAATATAAAAATACAAAATAATAAGATGTGTAGAACATAGTAATTATATATCGTTAGCGAAAGTGAATAAATAATTATAAAATTCAGTGATAGAAGAAGTCTGTCTAGCAATTCATTTATGTTATTAATAAGAAGTACTAGTATTATTTTCCTCTGGCGCCGCTTTACCAATGTACAAACCAATGAGTCTATAAATAAGATAAAGGTAACAACATGCGTATAAGTAACAACATTATTACATATTAAACAATCTTTTTTAAATCATCCTCTGAGGAAATGAGCAAAGCTGGACACGAATCATGTTTACGTACTAATATAGAATAATTTTTTATCCATACGTATTTATAATGTTTATCCATAGCAATTTTTTTAACTTTACCTAATATGGATTTTTTTAAACTAGTTAAATGCTCATTAAAATATATACGGGAAGTTTGAGAGTAGCCAATATCACATGCTTTGAAATCTTTAATTTGCTTAAGACGGGCCAAGAAGTCATCTTTTTTATGTCTGGCTAGAAAACGTATGATCACAGGCCTCGGCCTCTTGACGTCCTTGTTCATATGTGCCACGCGGGTAACAAAGTCTATATCCGTTTGAGGATTTAAAGAACACCCGGCTTGATTCGCAAGTTGGGAAATGATGTTCATCAGATTTTCGCCATTTTTCTCGGGAAGACCTATAACTTCAATATTCGAACGCCGGCCCCATTGTTCCTGTTTGTCAATACATGCGTTAATTGATTTCATTTCACATCTAACGGTGTTAATTTGCATCTCTAAGTTATTCACAGACTTAGTTTTTTCCTCAAGACAAGTAATTCTCTTCAAGACGGCATCGTAATTATCACTCATGAATTTGACCGTGTTCTGTAGTTCAGCAAACTCAGCCTTAAGTTCATTCAAAACACTGTTGACATTTAAAAATGCCTCGTTTATTTCCTCTCTAATAATACTGCGCAGAGTTTCCTTAGATATCAAAACATGATCCGTATTCACCTTAGTTTCATTTTTGGTTACGGAGGTTTTACGCATGGTGACGTTTTGAAAACACGGCGAATCGCCCATCCGTGATCCAGAATTAGACCGCACAGGTGTATCATCTCTGTTGTCTCTTGAACGGCTTGAGCACGAAGGACAAAACCACGATGAGAGAAACACCTGATCCGGAACCCACCCGTCATCCTTGTCGAGAAACACACATTTAATATGATAATTATCCTTACATTTGCAACATATCAAATGGCTCCCTTCCGTATTTATGTTACGACAACAAGTAAACTTCATAATGTCGTTCAATGAGAACTTTTTATAAATCTTGAAAAATGATCCTTATACTGCAACAATTACGGTGCAATTTGTCGTCGAACGCAACTGTATCGGTGACCGAGCTTAGATCATTAGTTCATTACAATAATAACTGCCAGTGCGTCGAGTTCGCGAGAGAAACGTCACAAGCGCCGTGCTCAGAGCGTCGCTTACGCGTCTTCGTCAAACTGTTACAATGGACACTTAATGCGGGTGTATTGTTATGTAAATGTTTTAAGATATAGTTTTAATCCTCGTTAACCACCGATAAACACTTCACCAACTACACAGTTCGATAACAGAATGTTTAAGGTTACTTGTAAGTTCAAAAACTTTTGAAAATAATTGTTATAAACACAAGATATAAAAATTAACTTGAAGAACAATTTACTAGATGTTGACCGCACGACTACCTACATGAGATGTAAAATATACTGACCTACGACTTGCAGGTAGCCTTTTCTTGATCGCATCGGGTCTGTATTGACCTGACACATGTACCATCCTCTGTCTACCTCTTGAACGTTCTTGATGTGCAGGTACCAAGACCGATGGTCGTTGTACGACAGACTTATTCGCGGATTCTGTGTTATTATGTTGTGATGAATGCTTAGAATTGTTTGCGTGTCCACTCGAACCCACGCCACCTGTTACAAACAAAAACATTTTACAGAATATACATGTTTACACACCGTTTCTTTTTAAAAGACAACATTAGTAAATTTTTCTCTGAGGAGGTTTCTAGTTCTGTCTCGTGGAAGATTTAATAATAAAAGACAAATCAATGGACACAAAGTACAGCGCTAGCCTGCAGCGGTATCAATGCAGTCTACCTCTGATTCCATTTCATTATTTTAATTTCTTACTTAATCTTCACACCATAATTTCAACAATGCGTAATTTTATAAATATTAAAATGATGGGCATAAAGGATTTCTTGTTGAAATCATTTCGCTCTATTATTATGCCGGGAGGAATTCGAACCAAAATGAAAATGTTACTTGCACCACTATGTCATAAATACAGTTTGCTGGAAATCTGCAGAGGTTAAGGTAGTCAACTAATGCGTCAAAATACGGGTATAAGACGCACTGACAGAACATAAATTTACTAGAAGCCCAGGTAGGCACTCCGAGTCGGGATGACTATTAGGCAAAGTTTTAAGAGGTATCTTTTTTATTCACTCGAACTAAGCTAAATGCTTGTATTACGATTGGTTTCACCTCGGTTGTGCATCGATCAAATGCACGACATCTCGATCGTGCCAGTCTTATCTATTGGGCTACCGCCGTTCAACACTGCATTTCAGGATTGTATAAAATCTCGTGATACGAGGAAACCATATACTATACGATGCACCAGGTTCGCATGGTGAGATTACTTTATAATGAAATACTTTTCAACCAACTTTAAAAACAGAACTACGATCCGTACTTAGTATAGCAATCATTGAACACGTATTTGAAAATCTTTTATCGAATTTAAGACTCTTTCCTTGCTGAACTGTGAATCTTTTACCAGTACATAAGCACGCAAAGTATTAGAAAGATGCACGAACGAACGAACACATAATATAAAAGTGCGCCAAATGGACGAGATTCTCTTTGAACATTTCAAGGAATTTATGATTTTTATTGGAAAGTGCAAATAAAGTAGCGATAGCCTTTCGGTGAACGGTCTCAGTGCGACTGCCACCTACTGCAGACGATTTGAATTAAATCCAAAGCTTCTTATACTAGCGACGTGTTTATAAGATAAAAAATAAATAATGTTTTTATTAGAATGACAAACTTTTGGCCCGCGGTGCTGCTTGGTCAGGTTTTTTTTGGATAAAAGGTCTTATTTCCGTTTCTATACCCCTGACAACATGTATGCAAAATTTCATGATGATATGACAAACAAACTCACATTCGCATTTATACTATCTACTAGTTAGGATTTATTTAGTTTTAAATGCGACACATTCAAAAATTAATCATTTCGTTGCTACTGATGATTGTTCGAATGTCAATCAATGAAGTACAAATTGTTTTGACGTGTTGATAAGTCGTGGGTGATTGTGATAACGATCTACTTCGTGTCCGACGGTCAAGAGTGTTACTTTTTTAGCTTTCGTTCTTCAATCTCCGATGTATATATGCCTACGTTCCTCATAGATAACCTGGGGACCTTTTTTGGCTTCTTTTCGCCGTAACTCCGTGTTATATTATGTGTCGCAATGTATCAGACTTTTTGAGATATGTTCACTTTATAGCGTAGTCGGTGGGAAAATTATGACCTAACCCTTTTTTATACTGAGAGGAGAGGTACGACTGCACCAATGACATAGACGTTTAAATAATTTAAAATGTTGGTTGAAAATAAAAAAATGGTTGGCTAAGGGTTTGACGCGGTACTAACCATTTTATGATTTACAAATAGAAATAGTTCTTCCGAGTGTAGATTTTCTTTGTGGCCGTTGTTTGAATGATTATAAAGTCTCCCTTTGACTTTGACACAGGAATTGTGAATTGTGGGGGAGATGCCATTTAAATAGAAAAGGACGTACGTGCGACAGAATCAGCAATTTTTACAAAACTACCTCTGAAATTTGTAAAAGAGCTAATACTATTATTGACAATTAAGGAAATGCAGAAAGTACTTAAGCGGAAAGCAATCAATATAAGTAAGATGCAAGTAACTTTGATGATAATTGGGTAGCGACTAATCTAATCTTTGAGCGTAAACGTATACATAACTATAGCATGATTTCAATAGCGTTGTCATGGGTCGTGATATCCACTACTCCGACCCAGGTTTGCAAGGCAAGCGCGTGCTACTGGCCGCCACAGTTGGAACTCTGTGAGGTTCAATATTTGAAGATTTTTTTTACGGCCTGGGTTAGGCTTGTTTATTCTTTAGGGATATATGAACAAAGAAAGAGTGTATGTCTATCTATAACTATATCTGATCAAAATCGCGAACGCCATCGTTGAATCTGTACGACAATCAGTGTCACAAAAAATAGATTGCTACATTGCAACATAGTAAAATCGAGGTTTTATTTGTAAAATTGAAAACAGTCGCTATTTAAAATTGAACTTTATTGTATTACTAACAGATGTACAAATTTCATGCACTCCGATTGCGTCACTGCCGTCGATGTAGTTCATATTACCCGGGTTGTAACACGCGCATGACAGCTGTAATTATCCCACTTTTGTCTTGGCTTTTTTATGGATAAATGAAAGTATTTTAAGCCTGTATGATGCTGTGACACAGTATATGTATATGTGTATGTGATTTAATATTATTATGTATTATTATTATATACATACGTAGTCTTACGCCTATATCCCCGAAGGGGCAGGCAGAATTATAACACACCCACTTTACGCCAGCCATGGTTTTAGAACACGTGCAATAGCGAGCAGGCTATTGCCACATACCGGGTGAAGTTCCAAAATCCGCACGGATTTTGCTACAAAGATTTTCTTGGCAGAATAATGTTTGCCTGATCCAGGAATCTAAGGTACGGGATCTTATGTACAGCAATCACATTCACTAAAGCAGCATTATTTTATAAATATGTGTCATTTAGCCGAAGACAGAGTATGCTCTGTCGTACCTAGTCCTAAATAAATCTCAGCGTAAAGCACAGCACTCCAATTTCGCTAACTAGCCGTCCTGCATGATTAATAACTGGCGAATCGTGCATTCTGAGTAAAGTGATATTAAGTTGGCTTGTTAAAACTTTACCCCGTGCACCGCACGAATGGAGTTGTATGAAGTTTCTGGCGCAACGTATCCGCTCATAGAATTACACCGCGCTCGTTCATCATAGGGCTTGACGCCGTCTTCGCTGAGTCTAGGCTATCGTTGTTTACTTTCTTAATAGACAATTTACAATACCTACTATGTACTATAAAAACATATTATACTATATAATGCTTCGTTCCTGTATATCGTTGAAGGCTTAGATAGAGGCCTGTAACATCACATTTCATCAGATTAACATAAGAGCCTTTGCCATCTATGGGGCTCCGTTTCATAGTCTGCTATTCAGATATATTTGGCACTAGTAGTTTTCCCGCGGTTTCACCCGCGTAAGTCCCGTTCCCGTGTGAATATCGGGTTTCACCCCTTTCACCCCTTCGGGTTGGAATTTCCAAAAATCCTCTCTTTGTGCTCCCCTACACTCTCCAAGGAACATACATGCTAAATTTCAGCTTCTTGCGTTCAGTAGTTTCGGCTGTGCGTTGTCTGTCAGTCACTCAGTAACGGAAGCGTTTTATATATATAGATTAAGGCTTGGCCCAATATGAGAACTCAATAACCTTACAACTTGTAGTTTATGCGCTCGCCACTGAACCTATAAAACACTCTTAAACAGAATAGCCATTTCTATTCATACGCTAGAAGTAAATAATATATTGGCAAGTCTAGACATTATTACAATTATAGTGGTACAGACTTATGTCAAAGAATAATATTAAGTTTGAGAGAATTTCTTTGGCCGATATTCTGTTTCTTTTTAACCTTATTGGCGTCTTTGAGGTCAGCTTCTAATTTATGAATATACATATTTCTAAATATATCTACGTTTAATTGCACTAGCGATGCCATTTTACCACCGACAATCCAAAAGCACGATAATATCAGAGATCAGAGTAGTTTTAACAATATTTTAGAATACCTTCTGGCGTTCAGTAATGACTAAACAAAAAATAATTTCAATGTAAACTTTTAGTCTCTAGAGCCTCCTTGATAAAATGTATTGATTTGAAATTATATTTTCTATCAATTATAAAGGATCATCCACGGTTGCTAGTTCAATGAATTGGCTAATAGATTTTTCTGTAAATAAATTCTTAGTAGCAACTTATACACTGAACAAATTCCTAGCAGACGCTCGCCAGCTATTACGTGGGATCGTGACGTTGCTAAATCTGAGTGTTTTACATCTCTGCCTCGTGTATCACTCTATTTATTCCCTCTCTCTCTCTCTTTCTCTATTCATTCAGTACAACGGGCATACGCGATACTATATTATGTTACTATAACATTATTAAAGTGAGGGCCCAATTCCTATAGTATCAAAATGTTCACTATCGTACAACGTGCCGTGCCCTTGGTGATATTTGTCTAACTTCACAGATCGATCGACAAGTTGATATAGCTGTCATTTTGGCTTATAAATCTGTAATGGAGTCAACCAAAGATAGTCGCAACAGCATGACGTCATGGAAATGCGTAGGCTTTATCTGTTTGAACTTACGCCAACATGAAGCTTCGATTCGGGTATACAGTTATCTATGTCAAATTTATTATATCGCTTGGGCTTACTACGCACTGGTTAGATTATGATAAATTGTTTGCAATGACTATAATTATGTTTGCTAAGTCAATACGTTTATCTTATATTTTATTAATTATCTAATGAATATCGCAGACATGTAAGTTATAAAAATAACTCTTTATAAAAAACTAAACCCAATTAAAAGTTATAGTAGACATGTTAAGTACCAGCGATCGCCCAATTTGCGACGGCATCGCGTTAATGATTATTTGCGTTTGTACTTATTATAATCAATGCAGCTTAAAATTACTTTTAAGTGGCACTAACGATTCTGATTTAAGTTTTGTCCGTTCTCTGCATGTTGCATTAAGCACCGACAAAGCGAATTGATTTTCGCGATTAAAGTTTGTATTCACAAAGAGTGGAGCATTTGGTCATTCGACGTCGCGTCGGTCGATTGCCGAAAACTACTTAGTATGATTTGGTACTATAATGATATTCAATATACTTGTAATTTAGCCAATTATCCAAAATTTACTTTTAAAGAAATAAATTTTTAATGATTAATTGTTGACAAAGACACCAGTACAAAAAAAATTTAAAATGCATACAAAATTAATTATTATGAGCGTCTATAATAACTCGTTAAGTAAAAAATTTAATTATATAAAGAAAGTATTTTTTGTTGTTTACAATGACATGATAATAATGAAATATAACACTGCGAATATAGAAAATAAATATACACCTACTACCACAGCCTTGTTATACGAATATTTTCTTTTGTTTCACAAAATATAAAACGAAAACAAATAAACCTTTCATGGAATTCAACAACTATCCTCCTAATTAAAATATCACGACCGCTTCAGTCAATTATTATTCTGGTTAAGTCTATGTAGATCTAGCTTAAACCTTATTTCTCACGAAACAAAATAAAAGCTAACTAATTAAATAACGACATACATACTTACATCGAAGTTGAATATTGAAAAAGCTAAAAAAAAGCCTGCAATTGCTACAAATTTTTTGTGTTTGAATATAAATAATACCAAAGTTATTTTTTTTTTTTTAACATGGGCGCATGCATGACGCGTACCCCGCGGGGGCGGGCGGAGGGGTTATGTCGGACTCGCCGGGGTAAAAGAAGATGGTAATATGATAATGTACCTCCCGAAATACCGACTAAACCTACCACGGTGTTCCTCGACAAAACCACTATCGACGGGGCCGCGCGAAACACTTGCGCATGCAGTCGCGACCCCGCCGAGGTTTCGGCCCGCCATATAAAACGGCAGGCCACTACGCGAAGAGGCCTACCTATAAGGCAAAACTCCCCCCAAACCCTACTGTCTCCTCCCTAGAGGGAAGATGGACTCGAAACAGAGGCGCGCGTGGGAACACGCACGCCGCCTCTTGGACCTGGTGCTGAACGGATGGCGGGCAGGCCCACAAAGCCCACCATCCCCAGGTCAAACCTCAGGGTGGCTGGAGGTCATCTTGCGCCCTCCGGCGCCCGGCTCTGCGGTTGGGGAGAGGGTTTAAACGCTCCCTCTCCCGCTCCGCCGCCTCCTTGATGGAAACAACTTCCTCACAGAAGGAAGCGACGGCGTTCCACGACCTCTCACTCCGGACCATAGACTGAACTACGGCCGGGAGCGAGAGGGCAACCAACCCGACTGCCGCGATCAACTCACGGCGCTGCGATGCCCAGGCGGGGCAAACCGCCAAAGTGTGCAGCGCCGTGTCCTCGACAACGTCGCGGCAGTCGCCGCAGTGGTGACAACCGGGCGTCTCTTGCCGGCGTATACAACACAGGAACTGACCAAAACAACCGTGGCCAGTAATTACCTGTGTCAGCCGGAAGGTGAGGGCGACATGCCGCCTCTCCAGCCACTCCTCAAACACGGGACTTACCGCCACGATCGTGGCGAGCCCGAAATAAATACCACCCTACTACAGGCAATTGACGCAAGAATAGTTTACTTTTACATTCATCCCGGTAACTAAAAATGTTGTAGACTCACTGTACTACCTACTTCTCCTAATCCTTTCCTTTTTACCACTTTTTTCCTACGGTTGGGAACGTGCTTGTGATATCGCTGATATTGTTAGTGACCATGATAACCGCTTACCATCAAACACATGGGCATATGATGGCTTCCCATCTTGCATGTATAAAAAAAAGAAAGTCAGCCCCGTTGGCTGTATTGCAATACAGCCAACGAGGCTGACTTTCTTTTTTTTGTCTCGGACGGCATGAATACAATACAAAGTTATGATCCTTAGCAGGTTAGAGATATTCCAATCAGAATGCTCAATACTTAAGCGGTAATTCAAATGTAACCCGTTTGCCATAGTTTTGGTACTATACGTAAGTGTCAGTAACACAGCCATTCTTTTAAAATTGCCAGAGTATTTTAATTTTGCCATATTTTTGCTAGTAAGATACTGCAACCATTATACCGTATATTATTCCTACGGCATGGTATAATGGTTGTATCCACTTTCATATACGAACGTAAAGTATACCTGATAAATAGTCGTGTCAGTGCAAAAATATTATCAACGTTTTTTTTTATGTCTCACCACCGGACACACTACTTTATTTTTATAATTTTGCTGCATATATCAATTTATTATTAATAAAGTAGACTATAAAGAGGACTATTCATTTCTTTATCAACTTATTTGGACATTCGTTGTAAAACTGTTTTTATGTAGAGGCGAGGCACGTGTCAAAGCATATTTTGTGTTCGAAGTTGAATACTACTAGAGTTCACGAAATCAATAGTAGTAGTCATTGGTGTAGATTAATCATAAAGTACACATTGAATTAGCTAAATGGAGAATAATCATAAATTATTAGGCGTCTCATTTTATTTTTCTATACATGACAGAGCCACAGAAAAATAATGTCACGAAATACATTGAGACTTCAAGCATATATATACCAGTTTTTAATCGTGTGTTAAATGTACACGTTCGTAACACGATCCACTTTAATAGATATCAAGTACTGCTTAATGATTGCGGTATTGGGCAGGCTGCATGCGCGTATTAATATTATCATTTCGGGCTACTCGCAAGTAGCCCAAGTAGCGTGGGCGCTACTTCAGAACCTTTTTGCCCCAACGGCCATCCGTTCTGCAAGCTATGTGCACTCCCCACAGCCACTTCAGCTTGTTTATCCGGAGAGCTATGTCGGTAAGTTAAGTTTTTGTGTGGATCTCCTCATTTCTGATTCGATCCCGCAGAAAAACTCCGAGCATAGTTCTCCATCGTCCTCTGAGTGACCTCAGACCTCAGAGTGAGTCTTCTGATAAGGCCCATGGGGTAAAAAACATAGGTCATTATCAATCTATATAATACATAGGCAGCTCACCTTATATCCTCGTAGGTCTTCAACGACGCACGCGAGGAGCGCGTCGCGTCCCACGGTCACTGTTACGTTCGGAACTGGCTCTACAAACCGAGGAAATAATGATTCTGAAACAAAAAATTTCAGATTTGTTTTGTCATCTTGGTAACACCAATGTTTCTTTTTGTAATGTATGTGGTGATTCTGCGTATCACGTATGATTCTGCGCCTCTTTTGTGGTGGAAAATGTAATACATTTTTGGTTTAATGTATGATTGGTTAAATTAGTTATTGCTTTAATTTAATTTTAAATCGCTAGAAAGAGTAAACAGATATATAATAATTGGGAGTCGGTTAATTATACTCACCTGAGTACAAAATTTCCTAATTGTTATATAAGTACTGTATTTAGGTTACATACCTATTAAGTCAGATTATAAATATATTTGGCACAGACCATATAACTTTTCATGACCTGGGAAGAGATTCTGATACGTCTTAAATAAACAAAACTAAACGGGTTTCATTTGAAGCTAACACAAAATACTCGAAGATATATTATTATAACACAGCTACTAAGTGCATGGGTAATGGCCCGAGCTAAATAGTCGAATAGGTGTCCATTAATTTAGAGGTAACATAAAACCGATACGCACGCATCAATAAACAACGCCTTTGACTACTTGGGTGGTTCTCTCGGAAGTTGCTACTTACATTCAATGCCTGAACACTTCAATTAATCAATCACTATCCGGCATAATGTAATACCGCTCATGAATACACACAATAAGGCTTAGGTACATGTAAGTTCTCACGCAATCCATCAAAGGCACATAATATTATGACTTCTATTCAATAATATCCTAAAAGCCTATACTTACATATAACTTCGGGTCACAAAGACGCGCTTATAAGTATAGGCACAAGAGATATGTGGACACGGCCCAAACAATTCAATCGATGTAAATGTAAGCAAGGACAAGTTTAGTCGAAGTACTTGTAAATTGCATGTCCGACAGGAATAGCCGGAACTTGTAATCTTATTTACATGACAGCTAGGTACAGCGGACCGAGAGCCGTGCGCGGCGGCTTGTAAACCACAAGTAGCCCATTTGGTTATCTGTGAAGTGTACCAAATGGCGGTCAGAGCTGGTCGCATTGCGGAATGTGGTCACACCCTTATAATATGTCCATTCATTGTTTCTAAATTACATAGTTACTTGAATATATTACACATGAAACTGATTAAATTCCCACATAAACTTAAGTTTCAATAAAATACGACAGTAAGCATAAAATATTACACAAAAGATAGCAATTCAAAATCATAGTGTAACAAAACGGCTTTGAAGATGACTTGGTAACTGATAAACTGAATCGCATCATAAGGGTCCTGTTTTTACATTTTCGGAAGCAGCTCGTATAACATGAATAAAACATGTCGATAAAGTTGAATAATGTCCGACACTTGGAAACTGCGAAGACTTACGTGTGTACGACGTCAATACTAACGCGATACATGTTGATATGAGCGATGCCTCAATGCAGCAACAATCTATTTAGGCTAAACAACCTGAGACACGGAAAAATATCCGCGAATGATTGATGAGTGAGAACGCGAATAGAACAAATCCATCCCGCGCCCATCAATCTTAGCTATACAGCGGTGCGGGCCTTCTGTGCAAGCGACGTCGCCGTCTCTAATGAAAGAAGAGCTTACCGAGCACGTATAAACAATCGGAAAATGTTGTTTCTAATATCCCCACAAGATAGATGGCCCGTGAAATGTGCTCTTAGCCGCGGATCAAGTCTTTTTTAATGGATAAAATTATTGTTGCCCTATATATATACTGTACAATTTGGGAACGTTCTACAACGGCGTGCTCGTGCAAGCTCGTCAAGCGGTTAACTCTCTAATGTCACATTGTCGAAAACTGTGTCGCAATAGCGAGACAAATGACGAAACTCGCTTGTTGCATCGTTGTCTTCTACGATACGTGACCTTTGAGAATTGTATAACTGAATCCTTTTTGTAATACACTTTCATTACGTAGGAATAAAGCTAGGTGCTTGTCTTGACTTTTATTTCGTAGTAAAATGTTCCTTACATACTGTTAAGGCATTGTCTTTTTATGATGAGTAGTAGAACAACCAGCAGTAAGAAGTTCTAGTTTATGTAGAAAATTGAAGGCTTTAGTAAAGCGGCTTTCTTTTTTGCGTCGTTTTATCTTATTATATATGTTTTAATTTAAGTTTAACTAGTTAATAATTTAAATTCTGTATTTAATAGAGTTTCTTCGAGTTAAAGCTGTATACAGGTTAAAGCATAGAATATTTAACAATTTTAATTACCCGTTTTGCATGTCTCATGTGACTTTGTGAAACAACGTGCAACACATATAAATTGTTTTAAACTCAGGGAATTTTTAAAACTGGACCTCATTTGGGTGTTAATATCGGAATCATAGCTTGACTGTAATGTTGTTTGTTGGAGGTCAAGCTAACAACATCAACTGCATTAGAACCTCAATACCACGTTACAAGACACAAATTTCTGATATGAGCTACAAAGTAACATAAATGAATTAGGACTGGGCAGGCTACGCCTATCGCACTCTGGCATACAGTGGCTCTCAAATAGTGGATATCCAAAAAAAGTATTCTGAAAATGACGGATGGCAGAAGATAGGGAGTATTAGAAGACTTTGTCCTGAACTGCTACAAAGTAAACCTTATAAAAATAAAAAAGCTATAATCTAAAGGGTATTTGAAATAAGGTTTCAGTTACTTTGCTTAACTATTAATTAAAATAGACTGCCCACGCTTTCCCACTTAATTCTCTTTTATCTAACCTATATAATATAGGTTTCTGGAAACCGTCTTTATATAAATAACGTAGATACAATATTGTGATACGTTTGCAGAAATGTTACACATTTATCCTTTCTTAAATACCTACTTTCTTACTCAATTTGCGCAAGTGTTTATTGTTTTTAGTATTGATGAAAGTAAAAAACTGGTTGGTACTATTAATTTCTGCCCTTGACATTTAGAACGAACCTAAAAATAGGCTTATGACGTAAAAGATTATGATAAAAACCGACAATATACTAACACTAATCTAGAAAAACATCAAATTCTTCAAGTTGCTATAACAGCTCATAATTCTAAGTCTCAATAACAGTAAACAAATATCTGTTCAGATAGCCTAAGATTGCGTAGTATTAGAATAACAAACTGCGGTCACATTCATCAAGTATAAGAACACAAAGAAAAATGAGTCACAGTCGTCCAAAACAATATGTAAGGTACTCAGACTGTTCTCATACTGATTATGAGCCGACCCCATCTCAGTCTCATTCATCTTTCGTCTTAAAAGTTTATATCATATGAATATTAGATTGCGGGTCGTGTGTTCATCAATCATATCTTAGTTTCTGAGATAGATTCTGATATATTCTCATAGATTCTGCAGTGCACCTAATGCGCTTCAAGAGTCAGAATTTGTTTAGTGATTTGCGTTATTTATTATCTTCTTCTCCCTAGCTTTTATTATTCCCAAGTTACTTGGGGTCGACTTTTCTGGTCTAACCGGATTTGACTGGATATCAGTTTTTACACGGAGCGGCTGCCACCTGACCTCCGCAACCCGAAGGCTAACGATACCCTAAGGCTAGACCAGTGTCAGGATGTTAGATGGTACTGACTTTCCCAATAACGACTGCCATAGATGTTCATGGCAGCCGGGAGCGATAGCTTAACGTGCTCTCCGAGGCATGGAGCAGGCGATAATTGTCAATCAATACGCACATAATTTCGAAAAGTCATATAACTTCCGAAAGTCAGAGGTGCGCGACGTGGGTTCGAACCCGAATTTAATAAAAGAGTAACTAACTTTATTAAATTAAACGATTTGCGTTATTTATTATATAAATGATTATTAGGTAGAAATTAATAATGATGTGAAATCAAAATAAAGTCGACTTGAAACATAAGTTTATTCATATAAGTCACAAATGAATACAGATAAATGTCAAAATACACCTATGTATACATGTAAATTTACATTTACATGGACGTAGAATATATGAGAAGAACAGGCAAGAAACCCACGTTTCTCACTCACTAAAACCAATGTTTTTAATCGCCAAGTTTACAATATCATTTATTTTATTAATCCGATCTGTATAGAGCTGCAAACATTAACATCACATACTACTCATCTCAAGCAATAAGTAAAATTCAAAAGTTATTATCTTATAGTAGTAGTAGTAGTATTATAAAATAGTAATTTTTGAGGTGTAGGCAGAATACAACGCGCAACTACATTTTAGTCCGTGGTGACTTAGACTGTTAAAATTTGTAACAAAATAATTGCCAAAATCCGATAAACCAACCATATGACACAAATGTACGGGTATTCTAACATTTATTTGTTTAGTGATTTTGCACCGCACAAAGCGAGAGTCCTATTCATGCAGTCTTTTTACTTTCAACTTTATAATCATATATTATGTAACTTTTGTCATTTATGACTATTTCTTTGTGACCTATACGAATAAATTTATGATTTTAATCAAATTTTTCTTTAACTATTAAAAGTAAATTTAATAGTTAAAGAAACTTGTCGTGTTATGGCGGCAACTGTGACCTTTATTTGTGCCCATATATTAAGAGTTATATTACTTTCGAGTGCCGTGTTTGATAAATTATATGCAATGTCAGAAAGTCATAAAATTAAATTTTGTAATTGCTTTTATGACTTGTTTCATAAATTATCCTACTAGTAGAAAGGCTTAGGTCTTACTCTTGATATTTTTTGCGTTTCTTGCAGTCTGCAATCAAAAGGTCTTAAGGTCAAAACCGTTTAATACGTCTTGGCTTCTTTTTCAGGAAAATTGTTGCTATCGGCTATGTGAGACCCAATAAGTAGTTGCTCTTAATATTTTTTATTAGGAATTCGATAGAGCCTAACTATTGCGATTGTAATTTAGCCGCGGAAAATAGTTTAACTAAACGTTATGGTTGTATCTCCTTCAATACAATATGATTTGAAGCAAAATTAAAGCCGAAATCGCAAATGGCTTATATGCATATTTTAAAACATTACACTTTTAAAGATGTTCACGCTTACATTAACCTAACAAATTATCACCTGACTACACTGTTTGTTGTCACAATATATAGTGCTTAGGATAAACAAATGCAGCTTTATACATAGTAGTAGTGTTTCATACATAATATAATAACATCGATTCGATTCCAAGTAATATCGTCACGTGATTACAGATCGTTCGTAATAGGCAACCCCCATAACTTAAGAGCCCTCAAAGTCGGCTAAGTCGCACTGTAAAGGGTTTTATTACTTTAATAAGCGCTAATACAGTGTAACGCGTTAATAATGTAGTCGGTGTTGATGAGACAACGAGATTACCCGACCACTTGAAATATGATTACGGGCGGGCCGCTCATCAGGACGTAAGTGTTTACGGATGCACGTGACGGGTCGCGCCGCCCCCGAGCCGCCTCGTCCACTGCTCGCGTATTTACCTAATTGGCACAGTACGTTGTGACAAAAGTCCGTGTTGGGCACCCCGGCAAATTAGATTCCCTGTCCACCCGCGCCGCCCGCCGCCGCCCGGGACGCTCGCCACCGCTGCCACTCGCTTTACTTACCTCTTTCACCCTAAATTGACTTTCCTCTAATTGAAATACGCGTCAAAGACCCATTCTGCGATTAATCTTTTTGTTTGTTTTTATTAGTTACTGTGGTAATTATTAACTAACTACGCTAACACGATACCAATTATGAACGTAGAAGCATTTAAGTATAAAAATAGATTTAATGAAATCTGTTTTTTATTGTGCTACCAATATCTTTTTTAAGTATGAATAATTGATTTTTTTTGGGATAAAATTACGTATAGGATATATTAAAATGTACTTAATTAATAAACCGAGCGAATCTCGGTCTTTAAGGTAATGGAGATTAGCCATCTTCGCAGGCGATTTTAGTGGTGCACCTGTGTTTGCACACACTTTTGTGCACTAGCATCAGTATGTGCGGGAACACAAGCGCATTACCTACACCCTTACGGGATGGAACGGCAATACGATACAACTGGAAATCTGGAAACCGATCAGGCGCAGAATCAAGGCCTTTTTTATCCAACCCGAGACCTTAAGCACAATAATGGCATTTATTACCGCTATGCTCTCTATAATATCACCATAAAATGATGTAGATATAATCCAAAAGTTATACTTTAAATTGAATTGCACTCACATTGGATCCCTCGCAATAAAATGCACATTACCAGAGTCAAAACTCAACACAATAAGTTCTTAGTAAATCAAATAACATATGCACAACTCTGTAATCGAACCCGGTAACTAAATTCTAACTAACGACTAGCTGTAATCCTAAGTATCTGCTAATGCCACGAGATTATCAACTAGCAAAGTATTTAGAATAATTGAAGTCATGTCTGGAGATCAGTGTCACTGTATCTGGTTTAAATTCAGTGTATTATGACATAGTAATTAATGGGACTGTTGAAAATATAGTCCTGACTATATTAGATATAACTAGAGAGTGATCATTCTAATACATAACATATAGTACATTTAATGCACCTTCAGTATGAAATGTATGATTTGAATGAGCTAAGTAAGTGGAGTCAGTCAGTATCGTAACAAGTGGCAATCCATCTGTCTGTGATTAAGTTTTTTTGACTATAGTATTTAGCTAGATAGCATATCAAATTAATTTACTAAACAGTTGTTTTATTTTGTAGTAGTACTTGTTCTGTTGTAGAATATAATGTATGATTTTAGTGATTGTACCTTCCTATAGTAATTATTAAAAGTAATGTGCAATTACGAGTACAGGTAATTAATTTGAGAAAACTATTTTAATGTAATGTGTGATAAGAATAATAGCATTAAAAAAATGCTATCAACTTCATCAACGTAAATAAATAACATACCTATATAGACGACTCGATGGCGTAGTGGTTAGTGTAACCGACTGCCACGCCTGAGGTCGTGGGTTCGATTCCCGCACAAGTCAAACATTTGTGTGCATGAACATGGATGTTTGTCTTGGTCTGGGTGTTTCTATGTATAATATGTATATATATACAAAAAAAAAGTATATATGTATGTTTATCCATTGTCTAGTACCCATAGTACAAGCTCTGCTTAGTTTGGGCTAGATGGTGTTGTGTGTATGTGATAGAATATAGAATATAAAACCTATAAGATTGATCTTCGAGAAGGCGTATAAATAAAATAAAATAACACATTTCGTAGTAACATAATTATGTATACATCTTGGATATTTCTAAGATAATTATAATTATGTATATTAATAATATCAAAGGCAAATTGGATGAAGGTTATATCTACGCGTATTAGTCTGTTCAAATAAACGCAGAGGAAAATATGATGTTATTTAAAAATTGAATTATCCATTTTCGATGCTGGAATTGGTGCCCATCTAAAAATAAAACGAATTGTAGCAAATTCGAGTTGCCGAGTCTCACGGCGGCTTCGGTGTGGCTGTGGGTATTCATGAGTATCGATTTTATGCAAAATGCAACAAGATTCACTTGAACATGTCGGCTATACGATACGCATTATGTGAGGAACCGATCTATTCGACAATTACATTGGCGTAGGTACAGCCGCTTGTAAATGGTGCGTAGGTTGTTGGAAGCTGGTCGAATGAGGGAATATTGAGGGAGTCCGACTCGTGTATGTACGGCCTACAATTAGCGGTCACATCTTGTAGGCGCGAGCGATGTGCACAGTCCTTCGCAATAAGAGCTTGACAATGCCAATTTAGCCGACGATTCAATTCCTCTGTTTGTTTATTATTATCAGTCGCACATACCGTCAGTTTCCCGGTCGTATTGTGTAAACTGAATGAACAAACAACTAATGCAAATTTTGGTTAGTTAACTAATTCGAAGTTTGTAGATAGATCATGATATTATAAATAAGACGTGAAGTGGTGCTTGAGTTCACTGTGTGATAATTTGAGTGTAAAACTTCGTTTAGTACAATGAGTTGTTGAAAGTAGCTGTTTTGGGTCTGCCAATGCGACGAATACGGCGGGTTAGAACTTCAAACAGTATAAATAATTGTATAGCTTTTTTCGAACCTTCCGTGCTTGTAAATCTATTGCCTATAACTTCTGTTGAAACCTCACGTAGATTGTGTTTATTCAAACGTTTATTGTAAGGTTTCTTAGCTATTGTAGTGCGGAGGAATGAAATCAGAGTGAATGTGAATTTTTTAGGTTTTATGAAATCATGTGGAAAATAGTCTAATGCACCGTTTTAAAAATGTTTTAAAGTATTAGTCGTATGTGCAACATTGAGTTTATCTTGCTAGGTAAACTATCCTCGTATCCTTGGGACCTTACAGGCACAAATCTTTGTCGTTGTCAGTTCCCGTGCATACGATGGTTATTCTTAGCTTGACCAAATAGATATAATTATATATAAGTTTATATATTCTTTTTTTAAGACAACGCCTGTTCTTGGAATAATTCCTGTGTTACGAGGGACTTTACAAACATTTAAGCAACGGACACAAATAACATCTGGATGTTATTTGTGTCCGTTGCTTAAATGACTCAGACTCAGAACAACTATTTGTGGACCACACTAATTTATGACCCTTGTGGGGATCGAACCCATAACAGTGGCGAAACGACCACTAAAACCTAGTGGTTTTAAAAAAATATAATATAATCTACACGGATGGCGTAGTCGCCATCCGTGTAGATTATATTATATTTTTTAAGACTTCGCCAGTACTGGGCATAATTCCTGTGTCGTCAACATTTGGGTCATCCACAAGTAGGTGATCCGACTCTGGATATAATTTGTGTTCGTACTTTGAATACTTGTAAAAGTACAAGTATTTAAACTATGAACACTTTGTCCTGTGTGGGGATTGAAAGCACAATACTCGTCGTAGTGACAGTGGCGAGACGACCTTTTAACCACTACGCCATTCGTGCAATCAATTACAAAACGATTATTTGTTACATTTATCAAATCTCTTCAGGTTTTTAGCAACCAAGATACAAGTTTCGTTTATAGTAAGAATCTGTTCCGTCTTTTGTAAAATATGTTTGTCGTAAGCTCAGTAGTTTCACTGTGTAGAGATGGCGTGGCGTGTATCATGTTGTGCCATTATATTATAATTGTTTACATTATCACGTGCGATGCCTATTAGTACAGGTGCTTAAGCGTAATCACTTGAGTCCCACATGTAGCACTACGTTACATCTTGTTAAGTGCACCTAATGTGACTTATACGATACTTGTTATGTGTAATGCGTTCGATATTACACCTATTATCAAACTATTGTATTACTGGTTGCTACCCACGACAACTATCGTTTTTCTTAAAGAAGCCCATTTTTATTATGTGAATGTAATGCCACCTGTCTGATCCATCCATGAACTAACTTCTAGAAAAAATAACAAACCTAATATTATAAATGCGAATGTGAATTTATTTGTTTGTTACGTTTGCACGCCTTAACTACTTAACTGTTCTTCATGAAATTTTGCATACACCTCGTCAGGGTTATAGAATAGGACAGGCTACCTTTTATCCAGAAAAAAAGTACTGTTACTAATTTAACCTAACCTAACCAACATTATATACCTTCTCACACTGAGAAGAGGCCCGTGCCCTGCAGTGGGACAGTTTAATACAGGGCTGATATTATTATATTATATAACCAACATTTACGCAAGCGAAGCCGTGGAAAAATCGAGTATAGAATGAATACAACCTCAATTAGTCGAGACGTTTAAAAGTTACAAGATCATAAACATCCGAACGATTATATGTATAAAGAGAATTCAAAAAACTAAATGTTCAACATGCAGAACTTGTAAATTTTATACTTGCTGTAAATTTTCCAACGAAACTATCTATGGTGCTGCGTCACACAAAAATAGGTTATATTTTTATGGACAACGGAAACGTCAATGTCAACGTCACTCGATCAATCGATGCAGCGCGGGTCTCTATTATCAATCAAATATTCGATTTGGGGTTGCATAATCTACCGCTATTAGTCATATACTGCTCAGTTAAAGTTTGTATAAATAACCTTTTAGTCTGATATCCTAACTAATATAATAAATGTCAATGTGACTTTCTTATTTGTTACGCTTTCACGCCACCGCCTTCAACCAATCATTATGAAATTTCGCATACAGGTTTTAGGGGTACAGAATAAAAGTCTTATTCTGTTCGTCTAGAAGAAAGATGTGTCGTTGTGGGTATGTTGACTGTTCCCGTGGGATACAAATTTACTGACAAATTCTACATTAACGATAAGGCCGGGGGATTAAATTAGTAATAAATATTTTATATTTAAGTCTAAAAACTAAAGAAAATATAAACAAAAATAAATAATTAACATGTAAACAAGAAATACAACAAGCGACAACAATTTTAATGTCAGCTTGTTAAGTACATATATTAGAGATTTGCTATTTGTAATTGTAGGTACTCGGTAAGTATACATACGGTGGTACAAAATATGCAGCATAGGAGTCTAAAAACATTAATGGTGAACTGAAAATGTAAAATGATGATGATTTCGTTTAAAATCGATCAGTGAACTAAGCCAGAATGTATGAATATCGTGTGCATGAACTTGGATGTTTGTCTTGGTCTGGGTATTTCTATGTATAATATGTATGTATTTACAAAAAAAAAAGTATATAATATGTATGTATATCCATTGTCTAGAACCCATAGTACAAGCTCTGCTTAGTTTGGGCTAGATGGTGTTGTGTGTATGTGGTAGAATATTATTATTATTATTATTATTATTTTCAACAGTTTCTTCTCCTTTGTTCTTTCTTATTTAACGTCTCTACGATAAACTGTTTGATCACTCAACGTCATATGATTTTAAATATTATATTTATACGGCAGATTAATTGAATATAAACAGTATGATAAATATTTATTGATGTAAACGTATACCGACTATGCCGCAACGCATAAAAAAAAACCTTAAATATGGTTTACGATGTCAGACAGTTTGTGCGTGTTAAAACAGATATTAAACGTTTTTGACTTTTCAATAGGTATAAACGAGGGAAACTCTACAAGCGTTGAATTTTCGTAACTAAATATATCTATGGCATATAAATACTGCCGCTATTTTAAGGTTTTATTTTCTTAAATATACTTCTGTTACAGTTATCCTGGTGGGTTACTACGTGTTCCAGATAGCAACAGAAGAAGAAGAAGTACTATTTCCACATCTAATAATATTCATACAACAAATATTTTTGTCTTTTTCACGATGAGAGTCAAGAAAAGAGCAAATTACTTCATATGAATTGAATAGGCATTTTGTTTTTCATTTGCAGGAACTTAGAATGGTTAAAGGGGAATGAATTTTTGCTTTACGGAATCTCGGATTCAAAATCAATACTTGTAATAATTTTATAAACAAAATAAAATTCCACGAGTACCAGTCGCAACACTAATATAATATAAAATGTGCATATAAATACATATAATATACGCTCGTATTTGGTATGAGTCATACAGTAAATATTTATGCATATGTGTTGTTGCGAGGCGACACGGGGTGGAACTGCGTCAAGCACGCCACGGCGCGGCGTTGCGCGACGCCGCGGCAGCGTCGCGCGCCTCGCCGCCTGTCCCAGGCGCTGATTTATAACGGCAATATAACGCCAACCTGTCCTCCAGATATTTTTATAACCTTCATACGAAGTTTCTTTCGCAACATTTACGCTTTGATTTCTGTACGGAGCTAAAACAATTGTGTACGTAAATATATTTGATTTTGCGTTTGTTGTTATTTTTGCGGTTAGGTGTGATTTAAACACGGATTAGAGTGTTGACGGATTTCACCGTAAATAGTATGTTTTAGGTGGATTAATTTTAAAGGAAAATTTATATTTATTAGCACTGGCAACGAAAATTTTACAGAAAATGCGGCAACTATTGCTGTTGGTCTGCATTTTACTAGTATCTACCGTTTATAAAAAGGTGTTAATTTAGAAACAATGAGGATGGTTAAGTAATCCTTTGTGTTACTGCCACCTTCAGGCGTTTGCCAGATCGCAGGTATGACGCGAGCGTTGTCGTCCTTAAAGAAAATAAGTCGATATCTTGGTAGCGCTAAGGACAAGGAACAAGACACCAAGATTATTGACTCCTCACAGCACATTACTTCTTTATATGCAAACTAATCGCAAACGTAAATTTAATACGCATATTTTAACGCAAGGCTGCAATCGTAAGGATAGAATCGTAAGAATTTGTAAGAATCATAAGGATTTTGTGCTTACCAAGTCAAGATCAACAGCAGTCAAAAACGAATACACAGCACACACACAAAAATTGCCATCTTCAGTAGATGAGCTAGCCCAAAAATCATCAGAGATTCAATCCCACGCGCCTTTATAAGCGGCTTAAAAAGGTGTAGGTATACATGAAATGTGCGATTAAACGAAACTGCTCATTCCATCGCAAACATTAAAAATAAACACATACTGTGTCCAAATCGTACGTTATTCAATTATAAATAATTGACTGACGTTAATAAATAAACGGTGTACAGAAAAGTATGGATACTTCTTCAGTTCATTCCGTAACGGGTGCGGAAACGCAATGATTTATGCGGTCATCCATAAATGATTCGGATTCTATCGGAAGCCATTTTTTATTTATGAAACAATTAAAATTAATGGCGTTGTTATGGCTTCCAGATAGTTGAACATCACTCGTTACTTACACAGTTAATATCATTTCATTTGTGGTGATGGTTTATAAAGTATGTTAATAATTGATGTATTATTGCTCTTGTGAAATGAAGCACAGGATGAATGAATACACAGTTTAAATGCTATCGGATTACTCTTTTACTTTTGTATTTTCTCGAAGGAATATATAGGCGTAACAGCAGAGGTGTAGCTCTGTATACTCCTTTAGGAATACAGTTAAACATAGCTGTTCAAATGCGGGCGTAATATATTACACCTGCATTACCATATTATTTAAAATATATTCAGCTTGTTATTTGTGTTGCAAATTACTTGTAATCTTTTAACCTCTCGAGCTAACCAATATGCTTGTGTTACGAATGAATTCACGTGGGTATTGCATCAGGTCGCTTTCAAATCCACGACGCCTCGATGTCAAGCTCAATGCGTTATTCATTGCACTACAACCGTTCTATTTATTTAATTTTATCGGGTATATTTAAAAGTCCCACCTAATAGAAGGTTAGCTTATATAACCGTCTATCGAACACGTTTCCAGACTCTACTAAACTGTACTGCTACTATATATTTCTTAAGAGAATAATCCAATACCACTCAGCTCGACCCAGTAATTGAACACAAGATTTCACGAACGACCGCAATCTTATGCCGCACGACTAAAGAAGCTGAGGATTATTCCTGGTTCATATAAAAGAAATATTAATAAGCAAGAAATATTAATGTAATGACTACTAGTATTAATAAAATAATGCATAAGTCAATTATAAACTACGTAATCCGCAAACATATGAACACGAAAAACGTATCGATCCATCTAAACTAAACACCGATCGCTTTACAGCAGATAGTGATTCGAACTGAAATTTTAAAGCATTTCTGCCAGCCGAAGTGGCCGGCATTGGTTGCCGGCTCATATCGCTAGATTGGAAACGCAAGCGTGCCTGACCAGGGTGAATTACGCGAAACGGTGCGAGCGGTGACGCTGCACGGCGCGAGATTCACTTACTTACATTCGCTTCGTGACTGAACTCCATAGAGCGGTGCAGTTCAGCCGTAAATAAAATGGTATTGTCGCGCGGAAACCGCACATCGAAAAACCGGGGAACGTCGCGTGAAATGCTACCGGTGCCGGCATCGGCATAGACGTCGAGAAATATGGCCAAACGTTCCGCACATACGAAATATGGGACTATAGACGGCGGTGTCGACTCGTGCCGGGTCGCCGAAACATGTTACTGTGTATACGTACCCACAATTATAACTATACTGTATTTCTACTAACAGGCTATTCGTGTATCGTTTAGATTTATTTAAATACGTTGCATAGAAATGTTACTTCTGACTGCATGGATGGCGCAGTGTTTTAAGTGGCAAGTAGCTGCTAGTTCGCCTTATATCATAAATTAAACGAAGGATTTAATATTTGTCAGTACATACTTAAATCCCATTCTGAGTATTTTGATGTTCATTATTTTATTGTTTGAAGCTTCCGCCATGAAGGCATTTTGCAAGTGTGGGCGTTGCCTTTTAAATAAACAGAACAATACTTTAGTATATTTCAAATAGTCACTTATCTTTTGTTTGAAATCAAATGTCAATAGTTGTTATCTAAGCAATCGATGTACAAAGGATTTTAGCCCCATCTATTTGGAATAAACACGAAATGAAAATCGGAATACGTCTTATTGGTGTTTATTGAACATAAAAATACCAAAACATATTTTACGTCACTTGACAAATTGGAGAAATTTCGCTCTTACGAGTCACCAGTTGTATTTTACTACCGTTTTAGTTATGAGTACTTGTATTGTAGATTACGTTGGCATTTTTGTTTTAATTTTTCGTGACAAAATTTAGTTGAAGGGATAAGTAAGTCGGTGGTATAAATGTGATGGTGAAGAACGGTTATTTGTGTATTCGTGAGTTATATTTAATTTAATTACCTCTGTATTTTGTTGGGTTTAGCTGTAAGGATAATAAATTGATATTTATGAATTGTATTATTCAACTAAGATAGAAAAATATTAGGCATAGTAATTTTATTGCTGAATAAAGTTAGCATATTTATTGATTAATAAATATCAATAAGATTGACTTTGATGTCTGATTCTATAAATTCAAAATAAACTGGTTAGTAAACAACTGCAAAAGATGATCCAAATCCTTAACATATCTATCTGTATATAATAATAATAGACAAATCATTGAAATTGACATCTAATTCTTGTCTTATGATACTTTGTCCTCTTGCCAGAAAATATACAAGTAGTTTACAAAGATTAATTAAGAAAACGAACGCCACATGCCAAAGCAATGGAATATCCACATTTTTTGCATATGCGTACTCTTAAAACATTTAACTAATAATTTACAAAAAAATATTAAAACTGGGATATAAACACATCTACTTTTCAATTTATAGCAACTTATATAGCAAATATATGCTAAAGAACCACCTTATAAATTCTCTCGCAGCATCAAGTATGCTGCGAGAGAATTTTGTGTTTATGTTTGACTGCGATTATAAGACCGGTTTTATTTCTCGGTTCTAGCAAAACGTGATTGAGTACTTCAATTAAAAATATCAGTTAATGCACAGTGGCTGGTGGAAATATAGTGAGCAAACGGCAAAAGGCTTACCCTTTATTACGTGGGCCTTCAAAATTGACTAGAGAAACGTGGGTGTATATACTTTTGCCTGCAAAGTGTGAGGCTCTAGTGTCATATTGTTAAAAATTGTGAAATCCGTCTTCTTGACATAGTTACACAATAAAAAAAGAGTTTTTAATGACAAAAGTAAGTATACTTACATTTTTGCTGTTGGTTTGAAACAGAGTACTGTTTCAAACCAACAGCAAAAATGTTATCTGCTGCACTAGTTAAGTTTTAAAAACAAGACATTACGTTTCCTATAATAATAATAATTTATTCAACAAATAGTTTTACAAATTTCTCTCAAACTGATTCTAAATAAAACCGAACAATGGCAGAATATTTAAGAGGTTGCCGTTGACGACCGTGCTAATATTAAATTGTCGTCAGCGCCTTCCGCCCAGAAATAAGAAATTTCTTGGTATTTGTTTTACATTGCTAAGCATATTCCTAAAAATCATTAAAACAATAAATTGAAGTGAATTAAATAAAAGTATTCAACACAATTGATATGAAATAAAAATAATAATAAAATATAAATTAATAATAAAATTAGGTTGCATTACCATTGAATTATCACAAAAATAGAAATTAAAAATTAGTAATAATAATAAAAATCAACTAAACATTAAATGGAATTTGAAGATTATAGTATTTATTATATACAAATTATAAAATGCGAATATTATATAATGCAAAACAATGAATTGCAACAAAGATATTGTTTAGATTATAAAAATACTAATCACATATAAATAATTAAAAAAATTAAAAATCAATACGTGTATTTACCACGTGTGAGAATGATATCATTGGATTGTATATGTGTGTGTGTGAGTGTGTGTGAGGGTGTATGTGAGAGTGTGTGTGTGTATAGAATTGTTTAAAATCTTTGATTATATATACAAGTTCTTCTGTTTTATCGTAGTTAAGCGTTTTGAGCCAGTGTATGATAACTGATTTGAATCTGTTGGAAGGTAGTGGATATATGTTATTGTCAACATTAGCGGCATTGTATAGGTAATTACCTAGGACATAATAATGCCGACGTGTGAGGGCTGTTCTATGTAGAGTTACAGAAAAATCTTGGTTTTATTACGTTTTAAAATTGGCTTAAAATTGGTGCTCTTATGCTTCCGAATTAGTACGCACTCGATGAAGAGTTGCCTTACAGTAAGTACGGGGCATTCGCTATAGAGTAGGTCAGTGCTATACCTCCTTAGTTTGCCAAGTATAACCTTCAGTATACCTCTTTGCGCCCGTTCTAAAGGGAGTAGTGTCGTGCTCCCTGCTCCACCTCATGTGATGTTGCAGTATTGTAGTATACTCTGGGCCAGAGCATTATATACACATAGCAAAGTATCTAGGTCTGAAGAATAGGCATTCTGCATTATGGGTATATAATATGTAAGAAAGTTGGTGCCTATATTCAGAAAACTGAGGCCAGTTTTCTGAATATAGGCACCAGCTTTCTTATGCGGGCTGTTAATTTGTTTATATGGGCCGACCAGTTTAAGTGTTTGTCAATGATGAGACCAAGATACTTTACCGTATCCGCACGTGTTAAGATAGGACAAACGCAGTTATTTTGTCGAACACAAGTGTGCGTTTGAATACTGAAGTGTGGAGGGGGTTGGGCGTCTATTTGGTGAGAGAACGTTATGTAACTGGTTTTATTTATGTTAATCGTAAGGAGGTTCTTCTCAAGCCAGATCATCACTTCTCTAAGAGCATTCTCTGTATAGCGTTCAGACTCTTCCCAAGAACAGCCATGAACTATCAAAGCTGTGTCATCAGCGTAAGATATAATACTGCAATTTGATAGAGATTTAGTACATAGGCTATTTATATAAATGAGGAAAAGTGTAGGTGAGAGAACGCTTCCTAGTGGTAGGCCAAAAGTAAGAGATAATTGGTCACTGATGTGTGTGGTGCCTATTTTAACACATTGAGTACGGTTTGTAAGATACAACCGAAATATGTCCAATACAACCCCTTGTATTCCTATATGCTCCATTTTATGTAGCAGTAGAGGCACAGTGACAGTATCGAACGCCTTAGAGAGATCTAGAAATACACCAAGGACTTTAGAGTCACTGTCTAGATTTCTTGCGGCCATCTCCGTTAGATATAAAGTTGCATCCTCCGTAGACTTACCTTTTATAAAACCAAATTGGTTTGGGGCAATGAGATTGTTATTTTAAAGATATTTCGTAAGTCTATTGTTCAAGAGTTTTTCAAGTATTTTGGATAACACAGTTAAAATGGATATCGGTCACTAATTTTCGATACTGTCTCTGTTGCCACTTTTATGAATAGGGTGCACCAGAGCCCTTTTTAGAATATAAGAAGTGGATTAGTTTTTAACAAATATTTAGTCATATTTTAAAAAGCAAAAATATTGGATTTTTGTTTGTTTGTAAGGATTAAACTTAAAAACTACTCAACCGATTTTAAAAATTCTTTCACAATTAGAAAGCTTTATTATCACCGAATAATATAGGCTATATTTTATTTAAAAAAAAACTGTTATATAACATAACCTAACCTACTTTTACGCGAGCGAAACCGCGGGCAAAAGTTAGTGATAATACACTAACTATTGTTCGCGGAATAATGTTAAAAGACATATTACAGCGAAATTTATCCTAATTAAAATATAGCTATTAGCACAATAGTCTCAAGAGCTATCGGATTGTCATCATTAATTATTATTTTCATAATAAATGTATGACATTCAGTGTATCTAGATCGATAGTTCACGATAACTGGCAATATAATAAACGGTTTATATCGTATGTCAACTGCTATCGACGCATCTGCTACCTAGTAGTTATAAATTAATAATCAGAGTGCCTAGTGCGAGTTTGTTTACGTTAACGCGATCGACACGTTTATGACGTTCGGCGATCCGATTGGCCCGCTCCAAGCTCTTAACGAATCAAAAAGCCAAACGCGGTAAACGATTCGATCGCGTTAACGTAAAAACAACTCCAGCACCCAGATCGATGTCTACACTAATTTACGGTATATTCTTTTCAGGTCAATGAAAATTAAAGCATCATATTAAGTTTGAATACGAACGTATTGGGCTGTAAAATTCGCGTTAAATATCAGTTCTCTATATTTTTACCTTTACCTTTTGTGAAAATTATACTTCAGTGTTAATACGATATAAAATTCATTCTAATTTTAAAATGTAATGAAAGCAGAATAAGACTTATACACTTAGTACTTAACCATTTAATACTTAATACAACGTCCCACGTATGGTAGGCAGCGCAATGGCATGATTAGGGAATCATGCAGACACCAAATCTCTCTGTCTTTACTCCACCGGAAAAGACACGCGGATTATGTATGGTTACTTAATAGAAAAACTATGAAATATCAAAAAACTACAGACAATCAATCGATAGTGCCAATAGATAAAGAAATACCATAGCAGTAACGGTTGTATTTCTGCGAGGTGCTAGTATAAAAATAACTATTAGATCCGTTTCACGTGACTAGTTATAATATCCATAAGATGAAATTGCTTTTAAACAAGTGCTGCTGAATATTGATATCTTCAAATACAAGTTCAAGTTATTATTTGGCATACAACAGAAATTGTCCTATATTTAAACTCGCACAGCGAGCTTCTAATATTTGATGTTACAAAGCTGTTTTGTGTCACTGCAGTTAGGTATACGGATGGGTAATTTTCAATGGCCGTTGAATAAGAGCTAGTATTCTGCATTTTGTTCGTGTTCTCGTGATGCCGGTTACGTAGCATCTGACTCGAAGGCAACAAGCATAAACTTTAAGTAAGAGAAAATTTGCTTGGAAATATTTCTAGACGAGAGACTGTCTACAGCAAATAGGGAAGCTTTATGTACTCCAAGATTTATTAAAAAAACATGTTCAACGAACTTCGTTCAGAAGTTAATAAAAATTAGTTGAAAACTCGGTGGAGCTGCGTCTAATCGATAGACGTATTTGCTGCCACGCCGTGTTCCCAGCCTTTACGCTTTTGGTCTTATAACTACGTGTTTATTTTTTCATATTTTCAGACTTCGACAGAAGAATTTTAATGCATCATTCTTCAAACTTGTATGTGTTTGCGGAATTTTAAATTTGACTTGCTATTAGGCAAAATACTTTTGAAAGTACTTATCTTGGTTATAGAGGCATATACTACATTATTCAGAGAAGCAAGTAAAAATAGATATAAACCTATTATCACCCACATTGGGTCAATGACGGTTAGTGCCTTATTGCTCCGTTCACTTTATCTTCTCAAGTAGGTAGTTACATAATTAATGAGTAACATTCTGTGTAAGTATGGGCTTGAAAAAATGGAACTTTTAGTTTGAAATCCTTATAATGTGATTGTTGTATACTCGTATTATTTACAGTTATAAAAATACAATCTAAGTTCCGATAAATATTTTATATTTATGTATACAGTTATTTATATTAGGTACTTAACATATTTAATTAAATGAATCAGACAATATGTTGGTGGTATTCTTTTATGAAACTTATCTATGTATTACTAGGCCCGTGCCGCACTGGCTGACTACAAGTCAGGAACATTATGCAAATCTCCATATAGGTTAACTCACGATATTTTCTTTCGCCGTTAAATCGAGCGATAGAAAATAACATATCATATCCGACTATAACATCGTAAAGTCAGGAGTCAGTCACAAATTTGAATTCGAGATTTCTGAGTTGGCAATCTTACCGTTTCCACTAGGTATCTCTATAATATTGAGTTGAAATATCTTATGTTTAATAAAAAATCATTCAACAATTTATATGTATTTAGATGCAACATCAATATCGTTCAATTATGTCAAATTCAATGAACCTACTGGTTCACAACGGATATTATTTTACAACCAAATTTCCCCTTCTGCCGTTATGATTAGCTGGACATTTGTTGTTTATTAAATCAATGGTGTTGGAATTCAGAATCAAAAGTAATCTGCTTGTGCGGAAACGTGGAAGGAGATGGATGACAGGGAAAATACGCGAGAAAATTCAAAAGGAAAGCAAGGTGCGGGGAAAATTGGCTTCATTAGATAGAGGGTCCGGGGTCGCTGTGTTTGTGGGACACACTGTCGAGACAGATGCCAAGCCGGGTCGGTGCGCTTAGTGCCCACAGCAGCATAAACTTATATATGAATATGTGCTTGTCATTAACGCTACAGTAAGTACTTGCGCTTTTGGCCCATTTGTCAATAATAATTTGATGTAGTGGGTATCCTATTGAGTTAATGGCATATTTTTCACTACAGTATAAAGACACTGTATATCTAGGTACTGAAACGCAAATTAGAAAGAATTCAGAAATGTAACATTAGTATTCTCATTACTTATATGCATAAAAATAGCAACAGCGGGATTGGATTTCCGATCCCACTAAATTGAGTAAATACTAAAATTACTTTCAGTATTACTGCTAACGCCAAGTTGAATCAACACTGTATTTAATTTTAGTCAAATCGGTAGTTTAATTTCTCGATCGTTGATTTGAGTTTTATAGAATATTCTGTTCTGTATTTCCGCAAATTCAACCGGGAGGCGTGCCGGATTTGGACCCAATCTAATAATATCCTATTTATTTAAATCGCTTTAGAAGTTTAGGAAGCAGGTTGCTTTCACCTTAAAAATGTAAATACTTTTGTATTTTGCAGGTTCCTTATTTCAACAAAAATAAAATTAGTTACATTATTGATTCCATTTTCTAATAAAACATTAGTTGCCAAGATAATATTTTAATAATTTATTTCATTACTAGTGAACCCCGGAGACCTTGGATTTAATATTCTTATAAAATTTGGTGTAAATTAGGCCCAGCCGATTCAATGTATGTATATAATGGAATGTTTTATGAAATATGATCAAAGCTCTGTTTGTGTTCGATATTTTCAAATTGGTTATTATGAAAATTGAAACGTTGGCCACTGTCAATTTCTGAGAATCGCCGGCTCCTCACTTTATTGCGACGACCAGCCATTCAAATTTCACATAGCAGGCTCTGATTCACACATTCTCTTGAAATTTTTCATGTTTTCACCTAAAGACAAATTTTCTTGAATATCGTCGAGTTACGTGCAATATACGAGACTCGTATGACATGTATTACGAAATTTTATGAAAATGCTCTAAGATTTATGGTTGTTTCATAGGAAAAAAAAAGTATTTCCAGGTAAGTAGGGCGTTGAACTGCGCCAAATTGTAAACTATGTGCATACCTACCGGATGACTTATGGCTTTGTATTTTCATAACATTTTCGGGATATTAAAAGCTCCCTGCTGCAATATTTTACGGACACAATAAATAAATTATACTGACTGTATAACCTGACAGGTTTCGAGCATACTATTGAAATAAAATCATTGGGTATACACAATATGCATTTGCATATTGTGTAGGAATTCAGATTTACTATATATATGTATATTAGATTTTAGATTACTATATGTATATTAGATTTTAACGCGGCTTTACTTGCGTTAATCTAGATTTGTCAATATATTTCTATGCCCCGGGAACGGGAAATTTCATGATAATCGGTCGAGTAGTTAAGGCGTAAAAGCGTAACAAACAAACTTACATTCGCAGTTATAAAATAAAGTTAGGATTAGGATTAAAACAACTACATATTCGTAATATTTCTTCAAAGTTCAAACATGAGCATGCGTGGTAAATTACATGGAGTAATAGTGTAAGTGTATGATGCGGAAAACTATATGAGCAACTTCCCTCATGATGACATGTGTTCATAATGGCAGCTTATGTGATTACAATTTGACAACTCTCCCTACATAGTCAGATAGTAGCAAGGCTTTATTATACAATAACTTACCGTCCACACACTTAAATGTAACTTTTGTGTTATTTCTATGTTTCTTTTCTGCAATTTTTTTATTATTATATTAGAGACTACTCTTGAACTGGGAACTAATTACTGTGTCGCGGGGAACTTTACAACATTCAAACAAAGGATACTCAGATTCGGAACAACCGTTTGTGGATCACACAAATGTTTGTGCCGTCGTTCGAACTCACAACACTCGGTGCGGCGGTAGTGGCGAGACGACAATTTAAACCACTACGCCATCCATGCAGGCAGTATTTCTGCTTGCCATTTTTTTATTTACTAATATGTAAGTGGTTATAATAATTAGTTTATGAACAACAACCTGCCGAGCTTGTTAACTTGGGAAAGATGAGTGTTTAAGTTTGGGCCGAAATAGATGTTTTATGATATGTAGTGAGAACAGTAAACAAGGAAGTTTTGCTATCGCGACCGCATAGCTCGGGTTGGGCGAGGCTTGTTTATGTGGCAATTGGCGTCGCAATGAACCAGCATTCTAGCGGGAGCAAGTTAGCAGCAAAGGCGTTCCGAGTTGAGTAACAAATTGAAGTATGGCGCCGGCAACTCGCAAATAATCATACACAAGGTGAGCGAGTTTCGATGTCGGAAGTTCAAAGTTCATCCAACTTGAGACTGATAGTAATTCACTCGGGAATTGTGGTCAATAGAAATGAATACAACCACAATTTCCATTCGCCAACATCAAAATATGAATCAGTTCCGAATTCATTAAACATTAAACATCGTTTTTGTTACTGAAATATAACAGACCGTTTTACTTTATAGCTAGTAACTAACAATTTATATCGATTCGTTGAGTTCCTTTGAACAATTTACTCTAATATACGTTTTTATACCAATTTGTCAGTGTCATGGATTTATTTTTGAAGATGCTATTTTATGAAACGTTGTCGCTTATAAAACGTAATTATAGTAATATACGTATATGACAAAATATACATTATATCCGCTGGGTATATATTTGTGTTTAATCAATAATGTATTAAGTATGTTTGAGTATAACTTGCAAGATATAGGAATATTAAATTAAAGTTATTATTGGTTATTATATAAAAATATCGCCTAAGGTTTTCATACAAGCTTACGCATAGTGATAAAAGTAAGCATGCATGTAAATCTAGACACCGAAGGGATAGGCTTATGTGTGTGTTACATCTACATTTCACCAGCTATATTTGTATGTAAGCCAATAACGATTGGCAGTCGCAATAGGCATGATGACTAAACAAAAGTTATTAGTCCGTCTTATAAATTACCAAAAAATATTGGACGCGTATTTTTCTTTTGTCTCACAAACCAATAACAACGAAGATAAAACGCGTTTAAATTTCGTGCTACGGCATTTTAAGGTGCAAACATTACGAAAAAATTTAAACGTCACAAGCCTCCAACTTTAATGTGTTATTTATATCTTAGTAATTTTTATTGTTTTATTAAAACAATAAATAGGCGGCCAATATTCTTTCCTAATCTAAAAGATGAACTAATTAGAATCACTTATTTTTAACCCTGTCATAATGCCTATTCCAGGCGCTGCTGAGAATCTCTTGACAGAAACCCTAATGACATTTACCCGAAACGAGTATCGAAAACCAAGATTCACATTATAGACTAAATATCAGCCGGTAAAGAAAAGACTTAAAGAGTTCATTAGTTAGAAATAAATGTTTTCAACGTTGTTGGAATAAACCGGAACTATCTCTGGTCAAAACAAAAAGATAAGTACGCAAATAACAAGGCGACATATTTTTACCCATATTACAAAATAATTATTCTCATATTTATGTACTGATCACTAATGTGGCTTTACATGTCATTGATTATTCTACTAATGTTATAAATGTGAAAGTTTGTAAAGATGTTTGGAAGTTTGCTACTCAATCACGCGTAAACCTTTGAGCGGATTTGGATATAATTTGGTATACAAAAAACTATGTAGTGGATTGTAACATGGGATTTTTTATACTAGTATGCCTTCTCGTGGGATTCACGTGGTTAAAGACGCTATAGAACGAAGCTACCTTTTATAATACTAGAGACGATTCGCCGAACCTTGGTGGGATTTAGATAAGTTAGTGTAGGTTATTTTAAATCGTTCTATTTGTAACGGAATTGCTGTAATTTACATTGGAGATACTTTAGAGAAAACTAATTGGGTTCGACGGGTTCGACTACAGGTATAAGTGTGGACAAAGGTTTTAGAAGCTTTGTCTGTCTTTCAGTCTCTCTGTTACTGCCGCGGTATCCACAGTGTTTTTTAATTTAATTTTGTAGAAACGATTGTAATAATGCATCACACATCAGCATGATCCACGTAAATGAAAGGCACAGGCAAATGCAAATATTTGATAATTGTAGGTTTATTAGGTTGTCTGCCAAAAATTTTCAATTTCAGATTATCGTCTTGTCTACAGTATCGACGATAAAATTTTATTTTAAAAGGCTATATCATAACGTTAGATCACCTAGGATAGTAGCCTGCTTATGCATGCTATCAAAGAATATCGCATGAATAACGTCTCACGTACTATATTGCTTTTTGTCTTTCAAAAGAAACACACATTGTCTGCCACACTTTATACTTCGACTATCATGTAACAAACAACTAAGAAACAACGAATAAATATCTCACGCTATATTACCTTCGAGTTCAGAACATAAATTTTGCATAATAACCGTTCTCTCTAAAGGATGGATTGGCTTACATATGCGTATCCTATAACAATTTAATTTTGCACTATGAAATTTATTGTTTCCGTAAATATCATCCGTATAAATATTATTGCAATTTATAGTTGTAGCGTTTGTATCATCGTATGTGAGCAATACAAATTGCTGGAGTACTTTTAAATGTAAGCTTTATTCTTTAATTACCAATTATGTTTAATATTATTGTTTTTAATCCCTATGGGATTGAAATTTTGCAATCTTATTCTATTCTTTAATTATGATATAACACCAACCACGGAACTCATTAGCTCTGATTGGCTTATCTATAGTCTTCAATAATATAGTATCTACTGTCTATCTGTGTAAGGTTTTGTAGAAGTGTATAACAGCATCATTTATCTAGCAATCTTTAGGTCTCACGTAGCACGGAGCAAGCATAATCAAGTCTACCGGGCACAATCTACACGCTGCGCTGATACTGAGTATTTTCTGATGGAAACATCTAATACGTCAGCCGCATATTATAGTGCCCACCACTTGCTGCAAATCATATATCTTGTGAGCTAGGCCAGATATTACAGTACTCCGTGCAGATAAAGGAAATGCTACGGTCATAATTGATACGACAAATTATAAACATAAAATTAAAAATTTACTTTCGGATGAAACTACATATAAACAGGTCAAAAGAGACCCTACAAACAAAATATTGAACAAAACCAAAGACATCATATATAAATACTCCAAAAAATTAGATCTAGACGTTAAACAATTAATACCAGCTTGCTTAAAACCTCCAAAGCTTACCAAAAATACACAAGGAAAACGCTCCCCTACGTTATATTGTGAGTCAGATCGACACACCAACTTACAGACTGGCTCAGCACGTAGCGAAGATACTCTCACCACTCAGAGGCAACTCGAGAGCACATGTAACGGATTCATACTATTTTGTGAGTGAAATTAAACACCTATGTCTCACTAACAATGAAACAATGGTTAGTTTTGGTGTACAGTCATTATTTACATGCTTACCTGCACATGACTGTATTGAAATAACTAAAAGGAAGCTAATACAGTACAATATGCCTGAGGAATATGCAGAACTACTTAAGCATTGCTTAACAACTGGCTATCTGTTGTGGGACAATAAATTCTACATACAAGTCGATGGTGTCGCAATGGGCTCCCCAGTATCGCCTGTCGTTGCTGATATATATATTGAGGACTTCGAGGCTCGCGCTTTACATACTGCCCCCATCACACTCAGGATTTATAAGAGGTTTGTAGATGATACTTTTACAATATTACCAACAGATAGTGCAAGTGTATTCCTAGAACATCTTAATTCCATTAATAATAACATCCAATTTACTATGGAATTAGAGGCAAATAATTCATTAGCTTTCTTAGATGTACTTGTCATCAGGAATCCTGATCATACTTTGAGCCACACTGTATATAGGAAAAAGACCCATACAAATAGGTACTTAAACGGTGAATCTCACCACCATCCTAAACAGTTAGCTACCGTGGGAATGTCTTTGTTTCAGAGAGCCCATGGGATCTGTGACAAGAAACACCTGGACGCCGAGCTTCAACATGTCAAGCAAGTACTGCAAGACAACAAGCTCCAACAGCCGCGCCACTGTCACAGATCCCGAGAAAAGCCAGCGACAGTCGAGCGCCAGCCTGCTAAACTGCCAATCTTGTCAGTGACACCCCTTACATAAGGCATTATGTAAGGGGTGTCACTGACAAGATTGGCTACATCTTGAAGCGAGCTTCAATCAACACATCATTTAAGCCGCCAACGAATATAAGTAAATTTTTACTATTCCTTAAGTGCCAATTACCTTTACAAGTTGCAGGGGTCTATAAAATAGATTGTGACTGCGGACTGTCATACATTGGTCAAACCAAGAGAAGCATAGGCACCCGCATAAAAGAACACATAGCTGATGTAAAACACCAACGCTCGATTAAGTCTGCTGTGTGTGAACATGTGCAAGAGGGGATCAACCACTACCTGAGATTTGACAATCCACAGATTCTCGCTAAGGAACACCGATTTCTAACAAGGATGCTTCTCGAAGCTATTGAAATCAGAAAACATCCTAATGTTAATAGAGAAAATGGTTGGAATGTACCACCAGCTTGGGATCCAGTAATTCAAATAGTCAAACCCAAGAAAAAGCAAAATAAGAAGTAGCTAGACTTCATGATACTTTGAGTTCATTCTGCGTAAATAGAAACACCAATGATTAAATTATTTTCGGGTACTTTGAAATAACTACACTGGAACATTGAGACAACTACTATTTTAGTCTCCCCGTGACCATGGCTGCTAAAAAGCAACAGAAACGTCGTGGAAAGTGTAAACTTAAATATAAATAGCTTTAATAATTTGATTACCTTAAAAATGAGTAAAGTTCAATAATAGTAGTAATGTAACAGTTTCTAAATTATGTAATACAGTGTTAAATAAACAACGCGATAAAATCCGTATAAAGTAGTTTAATTTCAATGATCTACAAGATAAATTACGTATGTATACTAGCCGTTCCGACAGACGTTGTCCTGTACACACGAAAAAAAAGAACCAAATCTGAACCATTCTCGAAACCACACGAACACACACAAAAAAATTCATCAAAATCGGTCCAGCCGTTTAGGAGGCGTTTAATTACAAACACACGCACAGAAGATATATATATAAAGATGATCAATATAGATTACCTGAAGAGAGTTTCAAACGTATAGCTTACCATAAATACTATAAAAGCCTCTGTACAGCAGTAATTGTTGATGTAACTATGGCTACTTTAATTGATGTGCGAGTGGAGTTGGGGTCTGGATCCCACGCCTTGCATAATTAATGTGAACTAACTCCTGCCGTAAACATTCAGCCTAGTTCAAGAGCTCAACGAATTATGCTAAGCCCCTTTTTGTTAGTCTAAAAAGATTAACAGTATTATAAAATGCACATTACTATTATCTAGTTATGTGAAAGTCAGCATTTTATATGTCTTTAAAACAAGGTTGTTAAACGAATTAAAAGGAAAACGCTCCAACACAAACCAAAATATAACAAATAGAACAATAATTAATTAAACCTTTTATTTAATTTATGAATATTATCAATTTACAATTTATTCATTAAATAATATTATGCTCCTTGAATAAGATGTAACAATGAATTCGCATTTTGTTGTTTGTCATGCATAGTCCTAACGAATATTAAAATGTGAAAGTTAACTACTCGACTGAACAACATGAAATTTTGTATACACGTTGTCAGGGGTGCAGAAAAGGAAATATAGTAACTTTCATCCAGAATAAGTACTGTTACTAACATAACCAACATTTAAACGAGCGAAGCCATGGGGAAAATGTAGTACCTTAAATAAATATAAGGTTGTTCCACGAATTAAACGGAAAACGCTTGAGCACGGATCATGAAATGATAATACAGCAATCATCCATTAAATAACATTACATACTATTGAACTTCCTTCTTGTTATTTTTCATGCATAATGATTAATGAGAGATAAATTAAACAAAAATAAATATTTAAAATTACTCATACTTTTTAATGTCGACATATGTATATTTTGTATCGGTAAAGTATAGTTAAGATTGCCCCAAGGGTAAGACAGATAATGACAGAGCTCATACGGCGTATATTCAAATAGGCGCGCGGCCGCCATAGTGAAATTGTATGGAGGATTTGAAGTGCTTTTTTGATAAATATGTATCTTTATTGTGTATATGTAACTTACATATTTGGGACGGACAATTGTAATATAACTATTTATGTTTTGTTTAAGCTGTAAAATAGGATAGATTTCTTCTGTTATAATCTAAAAATCACGTAACAAGAGCTTACGTTTTTGCATTTTTCGTGCAAATTTACGTAATTTTGTGGGTGAAAATATTAAATATTTTAAGTTTTTTACACGGAGTAATTGTAAACACATTTATTGTTACGGCAAATGTATATTTTATATTTGTATTAAACAAAAAGTGTTGATTTTATTCACTTAACTGTGACCGCCTGTTTTGGCACATTTCGCTCGGCGCAGTCTTAAGCATCTATAATATTATAATGCTTTTGACACATGTTATCTTAAATCTTATATGAAAAAAGACTACTCCCGCAATAGGAATAAATCCTGTGTCGCGGGGGACTTTACAAACATTCAAACAACGAACACATAGAACATCCATACACACAAGACATAGTCTGAAAGTATACTATAAGAATTGAAGATTGGTATGAATTGTAAAGTCTTATAATGTAAATAGACCATTCCGATCGCTATGCGTTTGCGCAACTACGAATGTAAAGTTAAGTAAAGCTCATATAAGCTAAAGACGCACTACTTACTCCGGGACACAACGCGAAATTTTCTTCGCGTTTAAAAGCAAAGCCATTTAAATATGTATATATTTACAAAAAAAAAAGTATATGTGTATGTTTATCCATTGTCTAGTACCCATAGTACAAGCTCTGCTTAGTTTGGGCTAGATGGTGTTGTATGTATGTGATAGAATATTATTATTATTATTATTATTTATACTTATTGATTACTACTGTAGTTAATCTACTTGGTCAGGTTATGATAGTAACAGTACTTTTTAAAATAAAATATAGCTTATGTTGCTCGGTGATAATATAGCTTTCTCATGGTGAGAGTATTTTTAAAATCAATTGTGTAGTTTTTGAGTTAAATCCTCACAAACAAACAAAAAATCAAATCTTTCCTCTTCATATTATGAATTCCTCTTCATAGTATAGCTTGCGATTTTGCGTTAACCTTAAAATCTACATTTTCACTTAATAATTAACTTAATGTAGCTCTGGGGATTTGTCCTCATAAATATTGTATGGTCAATAACAAACTGTGACATTCATTTAACAATAATCCAGATTCAGTTATTTATGAGTCAGATAAATATTTTAATAGCTGTAAATAAAAAATAAAACAGATTCATTTTTACACTTTTTTAAAATAATTAACTGAATATTTATTGATCCTAACTAATATTATAAATGTGAATGTGAATTTGTGTGTTTGTTTGTTACGCTTTTACGCCTTAACTAATTGATTGAGCATAATGAAATATTGCAGACCTTGTCAGGAGTACAAAAAAGGACATACGACACCTTTTATCCAGGAAAAAGGTAGTGTTACCGAGGGATATAAATTTATTGACAAAATCTAGTTTATTGCGGGCGAAGCCGCGAGCAAAATGTAGTCTGTCTTTAAGATAAATTATTACAACAGACAAAAAGTAAAAGAATCTAACTGTAATAAAGGTGTGCTGTTTACAAAAAGGTCTTATAAAATTTCAAATGTAATAAACGTTCCAGGAAGGACTATTAAGGCTTAGATACATTACTTATTCCCTCTGTTTACAAAACGGGCTCCGCTTATCAAGGCGATATAAAAATATATGGTAAAACTGAATTTTCATTTACATATTTTATAAGTTAACTTTATTTAAGTAATAAATCACATTTTTGAAATGTTCTGACTTACATCGTTACAATAAATACTCGGCTATTTTAGATTTTAGAAAACAGTGACTAATATTTAATTTGTATATTTAATATTTTGGTCCTTTTGTTTTACATGCTATGCTATAGTTACGTGCTGGGTTCGACGGATAAGAATGCAAACAATATTACCGACTAAAACACGTTTTATTCCAACACACAATTAAATTTAAACACAACAAACTCTATACTTCACTTTTTCACTGCTTCTAGCTTCAAACTCCGTAGTATTTCCGCTGCCGTTCGTTTCGATGAACACTTGATCGCTTACGATTGTAAACTGACTCGGCGGTGCGCGTGCGCCCTATTTATACACGGGTAAAGCGTTTATAGAGTTTTCTAGTAACGCTATACCCGGTTTATCGTATGTAAACAATACGATGTTTCGAGAAAGTACCAGCGTGATCTCTATGATTCTCGTACCGCACTACGTAGTTCCGTAAGATGTCAATAGATGGCGGTGTAATAAATTATTAGACGGAACTGCCGAGTCTTTCCCACAATGCCGAGAGATGTCACTGGGCGTAACACTATTTATTAATTAACTTCAATATTGAAGAAGCAATGATATCCAAAGTGATACGACCGTTAGAATACTAAGCAGAAGCTTCTAGGTTTTCTCCATGGCACACACACAAACCATATCTTGCCATTTTATTATGATAAGGCGAGTAGAAATTAAATGTTCTTATTCATTAGATTTGGATATGAAATATTTTTTGTTTCTTGTAAACCCTATGGATACATATACCGGAATAAATAGTATGTTAGTCTAGGGCATAATTTAGCTCTGTGCTAAGTTTTCTCCGAATACACTACATGGTCCTTTCGTGATTGAAAAACAATAATCTAAATACCTTTATATTTATAATATTATAATTAGAAGTAGAATGAATATTTTCATTTCACTCAATATGGGTCTTAAAAGATTTACAGAGCAGGTAAAACGTTACGTTACGTAATTTCTTAAGATCTTTACCACACAAGGAAAACTTACAAGTATTTTGAATGAATTAAGAGCTGTTAACAGAGCTTAATACTCTGACAAAACTGTGATTTTATAAAAGGGCATAATTAATTTGAACGTTATAGACTGTTAATTTACATCAATCGTCAAGATATAAGCAAATGAAAAATGGATGTAAAGAAAATATACATTCATAGTAATTAACATAATATTCAAATATGGATGAATATAATACGGATTAAGTATTATATGTATACATATATTTGAATATTACGTTAATTCATATCTCTTCGATCTTTTCGAAGAACCATTCAAGTATGCAGATTCCCTTTCAACATTTTCATTTACCATTATTAAAAGGGATCGGACCTGTCTCGGAGCAAGTGCCGAACCATTGTTTTTTTATTAAAATATAAAATTGAAATATCTTCAATATCGACATATAAGTTACGTTCCTCAGATGACACCGTTCCAATAAGTAGGTCAGTATACTGTCGTAATATTCTACGATTGAACATAGATAGGTGATTTCTATATTAATAGAGGTAGTAATCAAACACGAGCGGAGACTCCATCGGTAATTGCAAGCTTGATAACTGCTGGAGAAGTCAATAATTGGGCCCCAGTTGTTGTCGACACACTGAAATTGTCGGATACATAATATTGCTTGTTTTCCTTTTCGCTCTTTGTTTTGATTCCGTAATAAAACAGTATAGAATTACTTATTGTATCATTGCTATCGATATAAATATATTCTTTTTTCTACTGTAAAGAAATTTTAATGATTATAAACATAAATAGACGATGTTTAAATAAATATTTATTTAACCAGATCTCATACTGATTATTATCTTTCTGTTATGCAGATTTTTTTATAAATATAGTCACAATATACATCCAATGCAACTATTTTTATACAGCGTGGTAATCGAGACTATAAATATCGGCGTTTTAGTAGTGGGAGAAAACCATTCCACTTAAACTTGAGCCCTCAATGTCATTCACCCTTTTCGGTATAGAATGTGTCAGGCATTAAATCACGTATTTGCATATTGTGTATATGAAATCTAAAAAACAATAAAAGATTATACCGATTTTAGTGGCGCACTCGTATAGATTCAACAAAATCCATTAATTCCCTTTTGAATATTCTACGACTCATCCAGTAAAAAGCTAATCCGTTGAATAATGGGGGTTATAGATATCAACGTTGGAGCAGGCATGGCGAAAAAATATGTCAATTGTTTGCCGCTGCATGAGTTTATAGTATTAATAATGGTATTTAAATAATAAATCTAGCCTTTGTTGATGTTTTAATTGCTTTACTAGTGTTTGCATGCATCATTTGCGGTGGTAATTTTTAAATCAATTTGTTTGGTATCCCATTTTGTGTATTATACCTGAATTTATTTGTGTTACTGATTTGTTTAGAATGCCAGCATCATTTACCCAGGGTTTATTAATAGTATGTATACTTTCTCATTATTACCAACATATAGTGTAAGCGATTTCTAAGAATATATGTATTAATTCCATTAATAGCAGCATACAAATTACTATGGCACTAGAGGAAAATACTGAGGAATATTGACTGTACGGATGGTGTAGTGGTTTAAGTGGTCGCCTCGCCGCTGCTACTGCGCCGAGTGTTGTGGGTTCGAATCCCACAAACACTTTGTGTGATCCCCAAATGGTTATTCCAAGTCCGGATGTTCTTTATATCCGTTATTTGAATGTTTGTAAATTTGAATAAATGTATGAATGTGAAAATTCTGATTATGATTTGAGCCACATCGTGTATAGAAAGAAAGATCCATACAACTAATGTTACGAAACGGTGCATCTCACCGCCATACTATACAATTAGCTACTGTCGTTGTCAGAAAGTCCACGTGATCTTGCCACACATGAAACACCTTACCGCTGAATTTTGATACGTTAGAGCAATATTACAAGATAACAAGCTCCAACAACCGCGCCGCAGTCACAGATCTCGAGGAAAGCCAGCTATAATTGAGCGCTAGCCTGCCACACTGCCACATGTAAGAGGAGTTACTGTCAAGATTGGCATCATAAAGCGAGCTTCAATTAATACATACTCCAAGCCGTTAACGAAGATCAGTAAATTTTGTCATCCGTCAAGTACCAACTAGCTCAATAAAGTTTGCACCTTAACAATCTATCTCTATCTATCTCTGTAAGATAGATTGTGGTTGTCGATACTCATACATTGTTATAAATTATCACATAGCTGAATTAAAACACTACCGCTCGACAAAGTTTGCCGTGTATAAACACGTGCAATAGAAGACCAACCAACAGAACGCCGATTCCTACTAAGGATGTTCCACAAAGCTTTTAAAGTTATAAGATTCCGATTTTGATAAAAATAGATGGTTGGAATACACCACTAGCTTGATATCCAATAATTAATTTACTCATACCTAAATAGGAGCAAAAGCTACGACTTGAGAATTTGCCTTTGATCTCATTATTTATTAATAGTAACATCAATAATTAAACAATGTTCGGTTACTTTGAAATAACCTCACATTTTAAGATCGAGACAATCTCCACTATAGTCCGTCCTCGAGCATAGCTGCTGAACAGCAGTCGTGCCGTTGATATGAAATAGTAAATATCATCATCATCATCATCTCAGCCGAAAGACCTAAGAAAGCTTCTCTCAATATTTTCCACATAGACCGATCTTGGGTCACCCGCATAAATATAAATAGTTCAAAATAAAATATAAATATTTAACTTTTAATTAAAGTAAACCACGATAAAATCAGAACAAAGTAATTTAATTTCAATGTGTGTTGCTATTAATAAATAAATGTAGTTCGCACCTGTGGTCTTCGAAGGGTATCCCCGACGGGGTAAAGGATGTTATCGCACGTCTACAGTTATGGGAAGGAAACCACTAAAACTATATTGTGAATGTCGAGCCAATCACCTTTGTTGGATAATATAGTCCGCAGTTCCGAGCGTTTAAAAATAACTGTAGTGACCAACCGTTCGGCATATTTAGCAGCCATTATAAAACGTATGAATGAGTATCATGATTAATCAACCTTGACTGTTTACATACATTGTTGATATAATTCACACGTATGTCACATTAATTACCGTGCTATGAACATTTAATAAATGTTCAAATTTCATATGTAAATACCAACGAACCGCGGTACGAGAAAGCCAATCGCGCAAAACGATGTAAAATTAAATTGATGCAATACAAAGTTACGCCGTAAACAAAGTAAAGAAAAGGCGTACGCTTATCTATATGGGGGAAAGTTTCCAAGGTCCATAGATGTTGTGACGTTTAGAAGCCACGATATGCCATAAACAATGCCTCTTTGACGTCAAGGACGGCGTCGTCGTACAGAAGAAAGCGGGTACTTTGTATCTACACAACGCACAAGTGTGCATGTGTATTTGTATAGCATTCTATTTTTAAACAACCTTCTTTAATTACATATAAAGCAATCAATGCTTGATTCTACTGCATTCCACGGTAATTGTACCTCATTGGTTTAATGGAACGCGAGCTGTTGTCAGTCTACATAGATTTAAATGTAAACAGAATATATATTTTGTGTATATATACATAAAGTATATGGTATATATATTTCTGTCAGAATATCGACATAACTAGCGTAGTTAAAACTGTATATATTTTATATTATGATAAATTTTAATATAACGTTTAATAAAAATTATACATATACTTGTTATGTAAGCATATCGATCAGTAATATTTGCCTTTATTTTTTGTAGAATTTTAAAGACGATTGCATGCTTAATACAGAAAAAATGCCTAAAATACCCGCACAATTCTTCTTCGTATTGAAATAAATTCTAAAATATGAGACAGATATAAGTCTCCTGGTGATCATGGATGCTGTAAAGTATCTTCTACGATGTCAAAAGAGTAAATAAAAATTGTATTTCTAAATAAATCTCAATAAAAAACCGTCATAATGTCAATGCCGTTTAATGTCAATGTGTACCGTTTTTGTAAACATTACAAAATGTTACATGTTGGTATAAACGTGTAAATGCAATCTATAGATGTACGAACAGTTAGAAACAATTGTGCAGAAAATACCCCAGAGTCATAATGTTTTTAACTTTTACATCAAGCCGAGCCACGTGTTTTATTACGTGAAGGCCGTAAGATTCTTAAAACTTGCGGACCGACAACTCAACAACGTGACTAAAACTTTTTTTTACGCAATTAAGTCGTTTCTGGCATTCTGGCAACCTAACAAATTCATATTTCAGACAATAATAATAAAAGGAATGTAAAATAACAAAACAACAGTACAATACAACAACAGCGTAAAATAAACATTTAATCCTTTAAAGCAAGCAACAACGTAACTACGTTCATCTAATTATTTTAGTGAATAAAGTTTTTCAGTTACGCTTCCACTGTTTCCTTTTATAATTAATTTAACTGACGCAGCTAGCAACTAAAATTTTGCGAAACTAAGTTATTAGTTACGTTGTTAATTACTTAATGAGTTGAACTTACCGTCGGAGGAGGTAACGGAACCGCTAATTATGAGCAGCAGCAGGGCAGGCGCCGCTGCCGCCGTGCACGGAACCAATCTTCGGAACATGATGCTGAACTAGTTACCCCAACGACATCGTAATCGAAACAACTTTTCCAAGAATTACAAATTTGTCAACAAAATTGTTGTCATGAGTGTCAGTGGGGTGGCTCGGTTCCCTCATTCATTCGGCATCGGAATCGGGCCGATTAAATATTCATCGGCAGGTGAATTGCGTGGGGTTGAGTGCGGTGCCGGCGCGCGGCGTGCGAGCGGCGTGCGAGCGGCGGCGACGGCAGCGGCGGGCACAGCGGACGCTGCGAGCTCGCGGCGCGATGGCTGCGTACTGGCCGTACCGTAGCGCTTTGTCTACGAGTGTTCTACGCTCCCGGCGCTTGCGTAGCCCCGCCTCGCTCTCAGATGAAAGGACGGAACATTACCAGTATTTGTAACAGTTTGCGTCAAATTGATATAAATGGAGACGGTTTTAATAAAGTGTAATTGACTTTTGCCGACTTTGCGTCGCATTAATTTCGACCACGCTAAGACGCCTCGGGCAGGTGCGGCGTTAAATACCACCAGGGTAACTTCGCTTTCTGTCATGAATAATTTCAAATTTAAATGAATGTTAATTATGATGAGTTTTTAAGCTCACTTTGATATTTCAGGGATTGATGTTCAGGCATAAAAATGAATCTCTGTTTATTAATTTTCCATTTTAATATTTAATCAAGTAACGCAAAAGTGTATAAAGTGTTTAAAGTATAATTAAACTTGAAAACAAATCGTTCTCCAACGTATTTTCTTTTAGATAGAGTGTTGTTGAAAACCCTTGCTAATCAACGGCAATAATACTTCACTACTGCCGTGAAATAAAGAGTTCTATTTTAAGCTATAAACAGGTTGATGTATTTTGCAAAATAAAAACTAAACTCTTTACAGACGTAAACTATAAAAGAAGGTACTCTTTCCCGGAGAAATTGTAATTTAACGTAGTTTGTTTACTATTATTTAAGTCCGCGCCTTTTAACAATGCTTTGTCTGTTAGACTAATGTCTAATTGAAACTGTGAACTTTGCAGTAAATTATCGAAGGCTTACGATGTGATAGTTTATTATGATCCATTTGAATATTATCTTTGTTAATAACAAACGCTTCTGAACATTAATAGCTTAATACATTCGGTGCGCAGAGGTCCAAGTTCGATCCCCACGGTACACCTCAAACTTTTCGTAATCATGAGCGTGTTATAAAATTATTATTCTATATAAGGGCGGTAAAAATATTGTCTGATAGGCTGCGTACCCGTGAGTTCTCACTGTTGTTTTGAAATGTATTGCATACGAGCTGGCTGTTTGGTAATTTTGAAAGAAGGCTTGTAGTGAAGTAACGGGTAGATGTAGGTTCAAAGGATTGAAAAAGGAGTTACGAAGAAAGGTCATTGCAACTGAAATAACTCTTGTAGGTAGTTAGCTAGTTAAAGTTCGGAGACCTAGAGGAAGACCCAAGACAAGGTGGAAAGATGTAGTGCTACAGGACAAGAGGAAATGCAATGTTACTGACGATGATGTCGAAGGCTGACCGAAGTGGAGGAGAAAATAAGGAAAGCTGACCACCCGAGCATGTGTGATATAGAGCTAGGAAGAGAGAAAATTGCTTTCTTTGCCCATAGAGAGGCGCTGCATTGAAAGCTTCTTCTTTATTAAATGACGCACATAGACACAAGCGAATATTCCAGAAGGTACAAGCAGAGGTGTGTAAGAGCCACATTTCGCCAGCTATGCTTGTTACGTACCACGTTATAAGTCCAACCTATTGCCGACTACTGGGTATATTGTCCAACTCTTACTGTTTCTCGCTTAGAGTATAGTAGGATACTACCAGACTTGCAATTTCCTAATAGAAAAATCCAATAATACTTGCCGGGAACCTCATTATCGCATGCAGTTATGCAAAATTATACCACACGACCAACACATCCATTGGACGATACATTATAAAACGACAGAGGCCTGATATTGGTATATGCCTGTACAGATGGCGAAGTAGTTTAAGTGGTCGCCTTGCCACTGCCATTGCGCCGAGTGTTGAGGGTTCAATCCCACAAACACTGTGTGACCCACAAGTAGTTGTTCCGAGTCTGGGTGTTTATGTGTTCGTTGTAAATGTTTGTAAAGTCTTGCGCACTACAGGAATTATTCCTATTGCCTTTTGCCAGTTGTTTTTTCATAAAACAAAAATAAAACTAACTACCCCTAAAACAGTGTTTTTGAATGGTAGGTACCCCATGTCCTTTTATGTACCCCTGACAACGTGTACGGGAAATCGTGATGATCGGTCGAGTAGTTAAAGTGTGAAAGCATAACGAACAAACAAACACACATCCTTTTCTTTTTTTTTTCCAATATTCGTTAGGATTTCTTGACATTCGCATTCTCATCCGCATTCGCAAAAAATCCTGCGAATATGATTGTCAGGTGTACGTTGTATTTCGCTTTAAATAATATATTTATAAAATGTATATTCACAATCGCAAATTCCAAAATCGGTGACAAATATTCGCCTTTGAATTACATTCGTTACATCACTACGATACGTGACACAATACGAGTGTAGTATTGAAATCTACAAGCAGGAACTCAGCAGTACACTGCAAACAGCCATCCTTGTATTATCCGTATGCCATATCCAAAGACCATGTTTATATTTTGATTAATTTGAAACTACTAACGTTCTGATTTCAATACATTACATTACATTGCATACACTCAGGTATAAAGACAGAGCATAGTTAATAACTTAACTGCTTTAGACGTCAATTCGGTCAAACGTTTGGATTATATGCATGTTAACATAGTTAAGATAATCAGTTTTGAATCATAATCATTCATTCTTACTTCTAAAACAAATGACTTTGGACAGGTTTCAAATATGTGCGTGATTTATTAGATCCATGCTTAATTTTACTATTAACATTATTTTGTTTTTTTTTTTCAACCTCTGCACTATTAGTAATTGCTGTATCACGGGGCTATTCAGTTAAGAGGTAGCTAAGTATGTATTTATTAGTAATTTTTTTATATGTTAGCCTGATAGTAAATACATAGAAACAAAGTCGTGAAAGAAATTTATATAAATACATTTTTTATTTTTATTCATTAGCTACTGTCCTCAGTACACACAGTACTTTGTTAATCTAGTACTACATATACCTTTGAAAAAATTAGAGATTATATTTTAAGATACTTCCTATTTAAATTGGTAATAATTTAAACCTCTATCAATTTATAGAGACTTTTACGCATGCATTTTCCTATAATTGATTAAATTTAAATGTTATGATTATCGAATATGTGTTAAGTCTGCTTAGCTGCACTGACTATGACTATGACCTAGCCCTTCTCAAACTGAGAAGAGGCCCGTGTCCAGCAGTGGGGCAATTTATATATTATTATGGGGCTAGTATTATTATTGTTCCTGTTACGATTACTTACTATACAATTTAAATTAGCTTTGTAAACGCTTACACGATATTTTACGTACCTACTTGGTGGATCAATGAGGTTACTTGCCACCTCAATAATTAATGAGTGCGATCTCACAAGAAGGATTATACACAAAATACCTCGTTGAAGGGCCTCTTAGGAAGGGCGAAGCTCTCTCTCGATGATTACCATCATACTATTAGAAACCTCTGAATGAGGTATTAGTACATATCGGATTTATTTCTTGTAGTTATTTATTTATTTATTAGGAAGACCAACAGCTTTGAAATACATAGTACTGTAAAAAATATGCAACAGAGAGCCAATGACAGGTCTCCACGACTAATTCTTTAATAACAATGCGTGGATAGTAATTATTTTATCACTTAAACATCTAAAATATAACAAATAAATTAAAATTAATCAGCATTACACCTTGTAAAAAAGCCAAGACATGCGCTTCACTGCATCCGGTTTAGTATTAAAAACGTCAATGTCGAACTTTCTTACTTGTTCGTTTAAAGTATCACTCGCTCGCCAGAGAAATGTATTCTGTCTGTAATTTGTGGATACTAAAGGCAGGTGAATAGGCTTATATCGTCTCATGCTTTTCGTAGGTACCTTAAAATTTATTTTGGAAAGTAGGCGTGGAGTATCGATTTTGCCAGATAACAAATTCATTAGATACATGACATCTGCTATCATACGGCGGTTGGCTAATGGCAAGATATGAAATTTAGCACATAGTTTAAAATAATTATCGGATTTATATTTTATTTTCAACTTATAACATAGAAATTTTATAAATTTGCGTTGTATATTTTCAATTCGAGTTGCGTATGTATTATGTATGTTACCTACACAGGCGGTCTTATAATAAATTGTGGATCCAAAAGTGTACCGACCTTGACGTAAGTCATCGATTTATTACTATCTTGACTCAATTATTTGGGTAACTTTAATATCTTTAATAATTTAGGTATTAGCATAGTTTTTTGTTGAGGGCTTAAAGTAAGAAAGACTTGATATTTTTAACCCATTAACTGACGTAACGTTTATTAAACTTTGGTTCGGTCTTATTGCATTGATTATATTCTTATGTTTTAATATCATATTAGAATTACTTTACAGTTATTGAAATGTCGTCAATATAATATATGAACCATTGGGTTATGTTATTAGATTTGCAATCCTCGCGATGATACTGATGTGAATCTAATTATTTGCAATTTTCGTACGCAATTTGCACAGTAACGCTTGTGAGTAGCAATCATCCTTACTTAATATAATAAATGCGAACGTTAGTTTGTTTGTTTATTACGCTTTTACGCCTTAACTTCGTTGTAATGTGGCACGCAAATTTTCCCGATCCTCTAAAGATGTAGAGAAGACACTTTTTAAGGCATTTTGTAAGTCTTTTTATACTTGCAGTCTGTGAACCAGCTACACGCAGCGAGTCGTCAGTGCCCTGCAGGTCCAATATAACAATGCTTTCAGTTTGCTGATGGGATTGCCTCGCTTCCGCAGTACGTCAGCGATGTTCGCTGAAGCACAAGTGAACGGCTTTCATGCCACTATACGTAAGAGAGCAGCATCGCTGATGCGAAGGGTGAAAGACAGTCCCAACAGCTACCTGAGAGTTATTGCAAAATACATTCATAGTCCTATTTGGCCAAGATTCCTATTCGTCGCGCACCTCAGACTTTCGGAAGTTATATACTTTTCGAAATTATGTGCGTATTGATTGACAATTATCGCCTGCTCCGTGCCTTGGAGAGCACGTTAAGCCGTCGGTCCCGGCTGCCATAAACATCTATGGCAGTCGTTATTGGTAAAGTCAGTACCCTCTAATATCCTGACACTGGTCTAGCCTTAGGGTATCGTTAGCCTTCGGGTTGCGGAGGTCAGGTGGCAGCCGCTCCGTGTAAAAACTGATATCCAGTCAAATCCGGTTAGACCAGAAAAGCCGACCCCAAGTGACTTGGGAATAATAAAGGCTAAGGGAGAAGAAGTCTTATTTGGAGGCACTTGATAAGGATGCATATTTTGTAGAACACTTGTTTTTTATTGTTTCTATTGTATTTTATTTTTTATTTTTCTCTTGTATATGTGTGTAAATTACTAACATAGTTTTTAAGTTATCCCTTTGTACTACTAACACTCTCTGGACCGAATAGTCTAAAATAAATGTTTTGAATTTAAATTTGAATTTAACTACTCAACCGATCGTCATAAAACTTCGCATACACGTTCTCAGGGGTACAGAAAAGATACCGTTAGTCCAGAAAAATAAGTGTTCCCAAGCATACGAAGCCGCGGGCAAAAGCTAGTAAGGTAGTATTAATATGATTAAATGAAGCTTTTAGACTTAGATCCGGTCATTATCCATCAGCAAAGTTTGCATTCTTCATGAAAAAAGCGGATACGCCCAATTGTTCGATATGCAACAAAATTGAAGATGTACAACATTTGCTGATGGATTGTGCTCGAAATAGGAGTGAACGTGATTCATTAGTTAAGGAATTAAATTTAAATTTACTAGATGTGGGCCTGATACAAAGTATTTTAAGTTATCCGAAGTCAGAAGCCGCCAAAAAATTGTGTAATTTGGTAAAAATAATTCAGCAATGATTATGTTATCCTTAGTTCTAATCTATTGTTATATCTCTAGTTATATCTAACAGTGTACTTTTAATTTTAATGTGTGTATCTAGCTATAAGGTACAATGGGATTGACATATCCTTATGGATAAAATTCCCAAAATAAACAAAGAAAAAAAAATGATTAAATGAAAACTTATTGTTCAAGCTTGCTCGACTAATTTTGAGCTTAACCAAGATTCTTAGTCATGAGCATGACGGTACCTTACTTTGTTGGGTCATCCAAGAAAGTCAGGTGCTGTGCGTCTCGGCGGCCGCGGCATCTTGCTAATTGGTCGATGTTTGGGTATCGAGTATTGTTTGTTGAGCGATCATTCTGTCTTCCTCGCATTGAGGTAAACAGTTCATAGTACCCATACTTACTGTACTGTTGTATCATCCGTCACACTAACAAAATATGTCAGTTCTACTGTTTTATATATACATATAGCTAATGATGTTAACATGTATATAAGTCTAGGTGATATCAGTGAGTTAATATATTTACAAATATTTAAAATACTTTAATAGTACTAGTAACACTAACGTTAAAAAGATACAGTAACGGCAATGAACTTTTTTACTATTATTGGAAAGGCAATATATTTAAATTTGAGCGCCTATATTTATAAGTGGACTGCAATAAGCAATGTGATTGCCAAAAAGATTACATGTACATTTCCGCTTAATGTGACTTAGTTGTTTATTTAAAGGAGACTGTCTGAACTTCTATCGTCCTCTATTTAATATACGGCAATCTTACAATCAAGATAGCTTAAACTCTCCTCGGTTATTTAAACTATAAATTTCGAGCCTCAATTTATAAAAAGCAATCATTATATTTTATAGGTCGAATATTCATTTATTTAAAATACGTCAATCTTGAAATCGAAGCAGCTTAAGCTGTTGTCAATTATTTAAACTACGAGCTATATCTCGACCTTAAATTATAAAAAAGAAATCTTTATTGAAAGGTCAAATGTTCGTGTATTTAAAAGACGTCAACTTTAAAATCGAACCTTTCTTCGGTTATTAAAAACTACGAAATTATATCTCGAGCCTTAAATGAAAAAAATATCATACCAATAACAATGACATGCCTTTTTAATAAGAATTTATTCTGATAGGTATTTTTATTTACAAATCATTTTTGCAATGCATGACATCGGAGTTCATCATATTATGTAAGTCAAAGTTTAAATTACATACAAATATGAAACATTAACCGAATACAAAATATATTTAATTAACGGGCGCAGTCAAGATGAACAAGACTGACGTGATTATCAGAATGTTTCAGCCGCCTATGAATCCAATAAGCATGAATAATTAATTGTAGAATGTTAATATGTCGATACGGCCTCTAGTCTAATACGAGACGCGATATGATCTATTGAATGGGGTTTGCACATATGTGCCTGTTGAATTTGTTAGAAAATGTTATCGAGAATAGTCCACAAATAGGTGTTTTGGGTCTGGGCCATGAAGAGCTCTGAAGTGTTCTTTGTTTGGAAGTTTGTAAAGCCTTTAAAAAAGATATTCAGAAAAATATATCCAATTATTTTTGACACGTCACTTGTTTGTTGTTTTAAACAATAGTCGTGTGGAAGATAATGCCATAAATGCAGTTGCTTTAAGATTCATTAATGTATGAATAGGTAGGCTTGCGTGACGTGAAAGTAACATGGCTATCGACGTAAGAGTAGTAATACTGTTACTGCTTCTGCGTTTCGCATATACTATCCTTTTTTTAAATTATTTTTGCTAAAGATCGGCAAAGCGCGTAACAGTGTTTTGCCTGCCACCCCTGCTATTATATAAGCAACAAATGACATTAGCTATGATAACCGTTTTCTGTCAGGAGGGCTTATGTGCCACCTTAAGTTGGTATCTGACTTTAATACAAGCAGCGGTATTAAAAAATAGAGAAGGGTTTGAAGACAAGAAATTTTCCAATTCCAGGAGAAAGTTTACGTGTAAAGATTATTGTCCGTTCTTTTAAATTTCCGATTTGTAACACACTAACTACCACGTAGGTATAGCGACCAAATCATTGCGTGACGCCGATCGTGTCGGTTCGATTTCTGAGTTAGGCTCTTTTTTTATATGATTCTCAGTGTCAGAAGAGAGTCTAAAAATAGGCACCATATGCTAAATCTTTTATATCATACCTAAACATAGCTGTATGGATACGCGCGTTCTACACCTATATTAGCCCTTAAAAAATAATATACGTGATGTTATGATTATCTCAAAATAACAGGCAAAGCATCATAGCGATAATTAATATTTTATTACTAAGAAATCGCCTGCGTGTGAGAGCAGTTCACTCCCAAAAGATTTTGTTTTCCATGCAATATAATATAATTTAATACCGAGTTGCCGCCAATTTAAGACATAATTTCCGTTTCACTATTAACTTAAATATATTAAAGCTCCAACCATATACACTATCGCAAATTTTGATGACGGTGAACTTAAACCGTAATCAAAGTCTATTATTATTTTAAATACAATCAAGTAATCAATATTATCTATTAATGAGTTCTGAAAATAATTACTCTTAATTGTTCATTATCAACTCGTTGATGAGTGTAAATTTTCTCAAAATGTTAAACTTTAATTATATTTTGCAATTATAATAATTTCTGCTGCAATTACGAAATTATAGCACTAATATAATATTGTCTACGGAAATGTTCGCTGCTGCGAATCTGATTATGTGTATATACTTAAAAGGTTATAACTTCTTTCAACTTTGTACCTACTTAATTATAATTACAGAGGCAGAAAAGATAAATTAAAACTGCGGGTGTTACCGCTGAGAGCATGGCTACCCAACTTGTAATGTAATTATATTATGCCTCCACTAGGTACGACTTCTTCTACAAGTTGTTAAATGTTATATAATACTTGAGTTGGGTAAAACTATTTTTGGAAACACAAGAAAATTGAGTCAATTTTCAGTAAGAACTATTTGTTACTTACCTGTTAACAAGCAGAATATAATTAAAATCAAACTAATATTAATAACAGTACATCAACACTATCCACGTTTGTTATCAATACAATATGTGTCTGAAGGATATCGATATCATTATTAAATATACCCGAACATATTTCATCGCCCAACGATTCGTTACTAACATACTGCATTAATAGCTGTCGATATGAATATTTGCAGTATTACCACTCGTTCGAAAGAAATAAATAGAGCTAAAGGGCGATAAGCGGGGCAGGCGGTGGCGACGGGTTACTTGTATGGGGGATCGGTGGCGTCTAAGCTCACAAACCCTTTTTCCGTCTTCGTAAATCGTCGGGGATTAAGCCAGAAGAGCTCACACCTTTTCACAAATATTTTTTTTGTGATTTAACCGTCGGTAAAACGATATGATACAAAGTGTTCCCACCAATAAATAGCTGTTGCCGAAGATAACGGCTCGTCACAACTCTTATCGATACTTTGATGAGGAGTTAGGTCACAGAGAAAAAGGATTTGGGTGTAAATGAGATTTTCCTGCTACGGAATATGAAATAATTATTAATGGGTTTTAGATTTTTTGTATTGGCATAAGGAAGGCGAATTTTCCTGCCGAGTTCCACAGCGGCTATGTTAATATTCTAGAGTTGCGGGGGTTGGTCACCTCTACATTAAATTTATATTTTTACGTAATTGTATTTTTGTTGTCGAGTCTCCGAGTAAACAAAGATGTAGCTAACATAAGCCTGTGCGGTACCCCGAATACGTAATGAAGACACTAAGTAATTGTGTGGTCCTAATGTAGCGTAAAAGGATTATTTTCAACGAAGTTATCTGTTGTTTGCGCGGTTTTTAGTATTAAACGCCTTTGTTCTTTGATGTCGAATAAAAATTATTGCATTGTAAACATTTTGAGAAAATCTTTTTACACGCGGCGGGGAGAACGTAAAAGTTTGTTCGTTTCAAATTCAATATATTATGGCGAGCGTGCTCTCGCTCAGCCGACACCGAAACTCACTCGAGCGTAGCTCACAGAAAATTTATTGTTTTCCTAAGAAAATTTTCTTCGCACGACCCTACATCCTTGTTGAGCCCCACGGGAAGAGTTACAAAAACTTAATGACCTCTTGCGGCGTTTACATTGTTTAAACTATTGTTTTAGTTTAAACTTAAATTTACTTAGTTCTGTGGCCGAGTATTTGCTTAGCGTTTTGTTTTTTAGATGTGACACCACAGACGAGATAATTTAATCTGACTAGCTTAGAAAGTATTAATATTTCTAGAACTCTGTGAGTTATAACTACGTTCTATTTAGCTGAGAGATGAAAATTTTGTATTTGTTTGTAGTGCATCTTGCTAACAATGCATCTTCTCAATCGCGAAACAAAAGTTTAGCCATTCTATTTTTATTCTGTAAAACAAATAAACATAAAATAAATATGAGTAACATTTAAATAATTTGTTTGTTAAAGTTAAACAAACTAATATTAGTAGATAATATTTAAATGATTTGTTTGTAAACATTAAACGCTTGTAAAATGTTATTGTACAATGCAATCTAATTAGATAAATACAATTAAAAGTAAAATATGGGTTTAGTTGCTGTGGCGGTGTCCATTTTATGCAAATATAATTAATGGTACAAATTTTTATACATAATACCTATAGGAATTCTGCAAATATTTGCTGGTTTTAGATAATGCTACGAGTCATAATATTTGGGGTCAGTAGCTTTGTATGAAGAGTTACAACTCTAAATACAATCCTAATAAATGTTATAAATGCTAATGTGAGTTTGTTTGTTTGGTTGTTACGCTTTCATGTCTTAAAAACTCGACTGATTATTATAAAGTTTTACATGCACACATAGGGTATCTATCACACAAACAAAAAGTATCATTGCCAAAGAAATATAAATTTATAGACAAAATCTACATTACCGTGAGTGAAGCCCCGGACAAAATATAGTTAGACTATATTTAAACATGATATTGCCTCGTTGGTCTCGTAGAATAAATTTGTGCTTTTGTTTCCCTGCGATCATGAGGTCCTACGTCATTTCTTAGGTCGGGTAACTGTGGAAATATTTCCGCTAAATGGCAATAGACTACCTCCTTATTACGTGAGACTTTAAAACCTACCTGGCGATACACCTCGGTCTGCCTCTTCTGGGATGTTCAGACGTATGTCAATAATCATATTATATGATTATTGATATATAATAATATAATAATATTCTACCACATACACACAACACCATCTAGCCCAAACTAAGCAGAGCTTGTACTATGGGTTCTAGACAATGGATAATTTTTTTTTTTTGTAAATACATACATATTATACACATATATAATATGTATGTATAGACAAAAAAAAAGATAGATAAATAACATAGATATATATACATATATATATATATTATATATATATACATTTAGAAGGCATTTCTATACTTATACGTATATGAAATATTATGATAAATAAAAAATTAAATAATACATACATAGTCTTACGCTTATATCCCCAAAGGGGTAAGTAGAGAGACTTATAATATTAGCCTCTTTTCAGTGTGAGAAGGGTTAGGGCATAGTCCACCACGCTGGCTCAGTGCCGGTTGGTAGACTTCAAATATTTTCAAAAACATTTTAGGAAGATGTCTCAGACATGCAGTTTTCCTCACGATGTTTTCCTTTACCGTTATAGCGCACGATAATTAACTATTTAATACGCACATAATTTCGAAATGTCAGAAATGTGCGCCTTGGGATCGAACTTGAGACCTCTGCGTGGCAGTCCAACGGTCTCCCACTAGGTTTTTTATTCGTGTTAGGTAATGTTTAACGGAGACCTATTATCCTAAAGAATAAGCAGTTCTTTGCTGACCGACCAACAACAATAAGAGGTTAAAGCGAAGAAAGTCTGTTTGTTTTTCAATTACTTAACAAAATTCTGATCCTTTTATTCCTTTCAAATGACAAGCATCTAGCTTAATGTTAGAGTTTTAATCCACCCGAAATAATAACCCTTAGTTGCTAAGACCGGTCTAACGGTCTAAGATTCTGATGGCCAGTCCTACAACTAACAGGTAAAAGTTATCCGAAAGATAAATCGCATGCTGTCTCACTGTTTTTAGTTAAGAGAGATGGGAAGACTTTTATCTAATAGATAAATGCTATCTGGAGGTGGTAGGACAAGACCTGAATGTTTTAAACTGTCTTATTAAATCTCTTATGATTCTCATAGTTGTGTATAATAACAGAAACTGAGTAACCAATATGGTAAGCTCACTCTCTTTGCTGCAAGATTTTCATATCGCTTGCTAACTTAACGGTAGCTAATAGTTATCTGTATCTTAGATAATATTGTCTTATGTTTACAAACGCGAATGTTATACATTGAAATTAAACACTTTGTACGGATTATGTCGCGTTGTTTATTTTACTTTAATACAAAACTAACATAATTTTGAAACTCTAACAATACTATTATTAAACTTTACTTTTTTAAGCTATTTAATTTAAGTAAGGTTATTAATAGTTAAGTTTACGCTTTGCCCCGATGTTACGGTTGCTTTACAGCAGCCATGTTCACGAGGAGACTAAGATGGTAGTTGTCTCAATGTTCTAAAGTGTACCTAGTTATTTCAAAGTACCCGAACATAATCTGTTTCTAGACTTCAACGAGCGTTGGTGTTTTACATCAGCTATATGTTCTAACACCAACACCAACGCTCATTCAAGTCTGCTGTGTGTGAACATGTGCAACAGGGGCCTAACCACTACCTACGATTTGACAAACCACAGATACTCGCAAAAGAACACCGAGTCCTACCAAGGATGCCTCGCGAGGCTATTGAAATTAAAAAAAAACCTAATTTCTATATAGAAGATGGTTGGAATGTACCACCAGCTTGGGATCCAGTAATTCAAATAGTCAAACCTAAAAAAAGCAAGCTACAGCTAGACTTCGTGACACTCTGAGCTCATTCTGCGTAAATAGAAACACCAATCAATAAATTATGTTCGGGTACTTTGAAATAACTACACTGGAACATTGAGACAACTACCATCTTAGTCTCCCCGTGACCATAGCTGCTGAAAAGCAACCGAAACGTCGGGGAAAGTTGAAACTTAAATATAAATAGTTTTAATTAAATTAAATAGCTTAAAAAATAGTAAAGTTCAATAACAGTAGTGTTAGAGTTTCAAAATTATGTTATAAAAACGTTAGTAAAATAAAAAACGCGACAAAATCCATATAAAGTGTTTGATTTCAATGTATCTTAGATATTAAAGTGCTAAAGTGTGTGCGCAAACACAAGTACCGACAGCAAAAGGAGCAAGCGCAGGTGCAACGAGTTTACATGTAAAGCATGGGTCAAACATCGATAACTTCCTAACTGTCGACTGTTGTTAAGATTGCTAGTCATAAAAACAAACATGCATATATGTATTTGTTACTCATTCAAATAATCGTATTCGTGTCCGGCATATTTACTGCAAAAAGAAAGTAATTAACTATTTCTTTATTTTGTAATAGGGTTTATAAATTTAATATTATGAATGTAAATTTACTAGGATACTTTACTGTAGGCTGCTATATACGAATAGCTTTATGATGATGTTATAAAAACACACTATAATTTATAAAAAATGTTTCGAATATAATAAAAATAAATTGCTTATAATGATTATAAGCAACCATTACAGATAACATTTAAAAGCGTTGTTTACATATACCCTACGTAAACGGAGTGAGCGCAGGTACGAAAAGTGCGTTAAATAAATATCATATGCAAACAAAAAAGGGACTAACGCCAAAGGCAGTTTCTAGATAAAGTCTTTTATCGGACACATAATAACGTTCTGTGAAAAATCGTTAGCCCGTGCTCACGTCGCGGGGACACGTGCGCGCAGGGCACTCCCGAGACTGATCCCTCCTTCTGCTTAGATTAAATTTGTTCCTATAAAAATGTGTCCTCCACTCGATAACGTCGAAAATGTGCAGATGTCGCCGGGCAGTGTATGAAGCCTACGATAGGGTTCGGGGACGTGCGCCGCTTACTGACGGCGCGCCGTCGCCCGCCACTTCTTGCCGCGATTGCCGGCACTCGACTACACTAGCACGGCTTACACGTGCTTCTACGAGAAAACAAAACGCTTGATTGCTCTCATTCGCTGTTTCTAATCTAACCCTTTTCGGTATAAGCGCTCAACGTAATTTGATATGTATTAAGGTTATAGACACGTTTCGAAAATGTTTTATTTCTTAAACCAACTTTATTGAACATATATTTTATAATTTATGTAATAGAGCTGATAGGTAAATTACATAAATTTATACGTATACTTAATTTTTGATCCGATTTTAATCATTGTTCCCGTGACCTAAGTCTGGAAATGTGTCTGGAAGAAGACAATAGACTGTAAACAATAACCTTATTCGTGGTACTTAAACTCATAGCTGACCTAATGCCAGTGTAATAATGCATTTTTTTTGAGTGAGGCTAAGCATTTTACTTGAGTAATGGAATCATTTTCTTTTCAAATTTGCGTGAAGTACATTTCTTAGATATGTAATACTGTTGTGCTTGTAGAATACAAAATTAAACGCCTCTATTAATTCTTTCAGATGATTGAAGCAGTAACTATAATATACACATACTATTGTCTCACTCCTATTATCCCGTAAACCTTTTTACCTTAACTAAATAAACTCTATTCCACTTTTCTTCATAATCAAATGCATACTAATGTTATTACTTAGTTACATACAACTTGTCTGATTTGTATTAAACTTTCAATACGAGTCCGAATCGTTTCGATCGCATTAATATTTCATAGGGCCCGTGATATCTACGGACCAAGTCGCAGAGCTAAGTATTATAAAACATTTACGGGGCGTAAAAACATTAATGTTCATAATGTAGCTCGTTTTAGTTAGATGCGAACACAATGATAAAGTGAGGAATTATACGCATAAGAATAGAGATTTATCGTTCAAAGAATCAACGAGAGTGGTCTGAAAACTTTTTATTTTGTGATCACGAACTTGTACATTTGAGTTTGTAAAAAATGTGAATCATTCCAAGTTATATAATCAATATTTAAACAAACGAAAGTGAAAAAGAAACTTGGTCATTTTTAACAACAAAGTACTTATTGACTTTTTACAAATAAGTCATTCAATACAATTATAAAAAATGTTAATTGATTGATCATTATTTTAAAAGTTTTGCAACAACTCGTTATATGTATATTATAATTTGTGACGATATGTTTTGTAGCCCGAGGATTTATTCTAATTGTAACCTCTACGGGTGAGCCGAGTGTATCACTTTGGCTCTATCGATGCGAAGATCCGTTTCTGACACGGTCCTTCTACTTTTTTACTGCTGGCCCATCACTGATGGTGGGATTTTGTTATTAGGTTGGAAATGCTGGCCTTAAGTCACTTGATATTTCATTTACTATCATTAGATATACACAAAATCTCAAAATCCAATTATTTAATTCTGGATTACTTAATAAAAGAATTGAGCCCTAGTCATTATTTTAAAAGATAAATTATCATAATGGCTTCTTTATTTAAGAGTTCTATGATTTTGAAGTCACATACTTTACTTAGTGGCAGCATCTTCATATATCAGCCCAAAATGATATTAATGTCAAAAAAAGCTTATTATATTTAATTTAGCGTACCTTCAGAATGCCTTGCTGATTCTGCAACAAGTGCAATGAAATTGAAGAATAAAGAGAGAATAAAGTGAATATCACCACATACATACAAACAGACCTGTATACCCGAAGGGGTAACAAAGGATTATACAACTACATTTCGTCAGCTATTATCTAGGTCGCATTTAATAGATTTCGTGCTGCTACTAAAAAATATTGATAGAAATCTGCTACACTATACGATACTATACACTAATAACACCTTGGCTTACCCGAAAATCTTTTCTCCTGTGTCCCATCGAGCGCCATTGCAGCGCAGTGCTATTGGCAATTGCTAAAAAACGAATACGTCATCAAAGTAAAATATGTTTTAATAGCTTACTGAAATAATGTAAAATAAGTCAGTTTTAACATTTTATAATAAAAGGAAAATGTACATTCCTTCCCCTTGATCAGGCTCTTTGAGGAGACAGTTAGCTGGTGCCATTTTGGCTGGCGACACGATGATTTATTTGGCACCTTAATTATATAAAAAGGCAACAGGTTAAACTAATCAACTGAAAGCCTACACGAAACTTTACAGACTACAGCGAACTATTTGCTAGCATTTAGTAATTCTATGTATGCATGACACCTATGCATACGTTTAATACGTCGCGAATAATATGTAGCCTCACGCTTTGTAGTTACAATCAACAACAAGTGGTACCTGAAAGTATCAAAAAGTAAACAATATCATAGAATGAATAAATAATGATAATGTCGGCCTCGATGGTGTAGTGGTTAGTGTAACCGACTGCCACGCCTGAGGTTCCGGGTTCGATTCCCGCACAAGTCAAACATTTGTGTGTATGAAAATGGATGTTTGTCTTGGTCTGGGTGTTCTTTGTATAATATGTACGTATTTACAAAAAAAAAGTATATATGTATGTTTATCCATTGTCTAGTACCCATAGTACAAGCTCTGCTTAGTTTGGGCTGTATGGTGTTATGTGTATGTGGTTAGAATATTATTACTATTATTATTATAGAGAAGTTTGCTATATAATAAGCTAAACAAAACACCGATAGCAGTGTAAATAACCCGTAGAAGGTGGCTACTTTGCAAATTCCGTAATTAGATTAGTATTGATACGCCGGTAGACGGCAGAACAGGGGCTATTGTTGGGGTAGGTAAATAGGTGTAGTGGGGAGCAAGACGAGGCGTCGGTAAGAGCGCGGGCGGGCACGACCGCGGCAACTACAATGCTTCCATCAACCGATAATGCCAGCAACCCTCAACAATCAATCTTTGGACTATTACGATGTTTTAGCGCCTTGATGTATTGTTTCAGCCTCAATAAAGTTTTGATGAATTTTCGTGTTCTCGCCCGCCCTTTGTTCGAGATGAGAATGATATTGATGAATAATTTGACGGCCAAGTAACGCTTTATGATTTATTTGCCAATATAGATGTTGTTATTCTTGGTTACAAATTAATTTACAATAGCAACATATTATGAAAATACCTTTAACTCTTGCTCGTTGTTCTATAATCCTATTTGTAGTATTCCATTCATGCTGAGAAACAACATACCCCACTGAGATATAACTTTTGAACTAAGCACGTCTAACTACGTCTGTTTGAGTTGAAGTATCAATATATATCGAAGTAGAATATCTAATAGAAATCGGTCAGTTAGCTGTCTGTTAAACTTAAAGAACAATATTTTAGTTGTAGAATTCGCTGAATATTTTGTTCCCATTGGCCGAACTATACAAACCGTTCATTCATTCAAGAATTACACCGATAAACAAAAGCTAGATAGTTTTGAGGTACTTTGTAAGTTTCTCAAGTCTGTAAAACAATTTCCGTTAGAAACAGCTTAGTTATTGTCTGAGACTGGGACAGTGGGAACTAATTTCGAGAAAATAACCCTGGAATGAACATAACACATATCTGGCTGCCTTATTAAAGATATTAATTTATTCATAACATTGGGTTTTAGATGAAATGGTCGTGATAGACAGTACTTTTGGTTAAGTTAACGTGAAATATTTATATATCTACAGTTCTTAGAATATGACGCAAAACAGTAATATAAACTCGGTTTCTTTTTTCATATTTTAAGTACAGCTCAAACTAAAGTAAACGAATATATTGTAAAATTGTTAAAACGTTAACAAGTTCGATACTTAGTCATTTAGAAAAGTGCAAATGTACGTGAAAATCCGCCAAGGCTTTATACATAAGGCGACAGAGCGACGCAGTACACGTGCGCAGCGCTCGCGAGCGATAATATTTCATCCATGCGCCATGATTCACCGCTTAAGCGCGATAGGGAAATCGTAAATTCAAGGGAAAGAATTTTCTTTATAGTCTCCTAAAAAGTTTCCACACACAAGCACGTATCTGAACACAAGAGGCACCGCGCGAGCAAATGGCACCGAATTGTAATACCATCTGTTTGTGTAGACACCCCTACTTTTCAAATTTTCTTTTACAATGCGACGAGGTAATATGAGTTTTATCGGATCTTTATTCTTTTATATCAGAGGTATTGTTGGTATTTGGAAATATATATTTGTGAACATAGTTATATCAAATATATATCTACGTGTACTTATGTTTGTTCCACCATATACCACATACGTAGGTGTTGTTTTTAAATGGTAAAGTAAAAGCTTAAAAGGTTTAGTCTGTCATAAATGAGAAGTTGTGTGATTTATATATTCCATTGTTTTCCGTTAAACTGCCTTTGAAATGCTCTGCGTGGCCAATTCAGAGCCTTTACTGCGACACTGGTCACAGAATTTTTATTTTTTGAGATTTCGATAGTTCTCTTTGCAAAAGGTTTTAAAAAAATGTGTTGTAAAACGATATTTGAATAAAAAAGCGACGTACATGTGAAATGGGAAAGGATCGCGCGCTGGCCAATCCGTTGTAGTCTGTGGTTACGCGCGGCTGACAGATCCACGAATCTGTTGTGGGCGAATACACGATAGACTTTTGAATAGAGCCTTTTGTTTCTAACGAAAAATATTCACGTGAAAGCTTTGAAGATAACAATACAATAACTTAATACTGCAAGCGGGAATTGAAACGCCGACTTTGAATGTATAATAATAGAAACACGTTGCGCCATTGTCCAATAAAGATTTTATCTTTATAAAGATTCCCGGTGACTGCCGAAACGCAATATTACTTTTAGTTGCGTAACTATGTTTATGAGATTCTTCATATTAACAAATAATTACTTATTAAATCCAGTCTAAAAAAGAAATAGTAGATTATGAAATATCTCAGTAAAGAGTATGTTCATCATCCTCTTTGGATGAAAAAAATTATCATATGACGATACCGGGTAGAAACATTCAACACGAACAGTAATTAGATTATGATAATAAGATACTAATAAGGTACCTAACTTAAAAAGGTTAATCGACACTTCCCGTGACCGGCTGGCCTTTATTTTGCGGAAAGAATAAGCATTGCCATTTAACGTGTTAAACGTGTTAACGTGTAAAATAAATATTAGAACGAGTTAGTATTATTAAATCTTGCGACTATTTTATACCCCATTATACACTAAAATAACTAAGAGCATATTAGTTTGTTTGAATGGCGGCTTGATTTGATCGATAATGAGCAATAATTCAAGAAAATCAGTTCTGACATTAATGTTTTTTTTTTACGTTGGGCAATGCCTTGATTTGTACCCTTCCACGGGGGCGGGCGGAGCGGTTATGTCAAACTCACCGGGGTAAAAGAAAGATGGTAATGATGATAATGGACCTCCCGGTAATACCGACTAAACCTACCACGGTATTCCTCGACAAAACCGCAATCGGCGAGGCCGCGCGAATCACTTTCACATGCGGTCGCGATCCCGCCGAAGTTTCAGCCCGCCGTATGAAACAGCAGGCCACTACACAAAGAGACCTACCCTTTAGGTACAACTTACTTCTAAAAGCCCTACTGTCTCTCCCCTTGAGGGGAGACGGACACGATACAGAGGCGCGCATGGGAACACACACGCTGCCTCTCGGACCTGGTGCTCATCGGATGGCGGGCAGGCTCACGAAGCCCACCATCCCCAGGTCAAATCTCAGGGGCCCTTTATGGAACCTTACCTCATCACTGCCATTCAACGTGTCAATGCTGCTAGTCTTCCAGGCACTTTTCCAGTCGATAGCGTTGCTGAGGAATTAAACTGGCATAAACCAGCCACTTTATTTATTTACAATCATATACATATATATTTTGTGCTATGCTTTTTTATTTTGTTTGATTTATAAGTAGTTAGGTTTGTAAATATTAGTTAAGTTATATGTTATGATTGTTGCCTTTGTACATGTAAATAAAACGCCCTATGGCAAGAAAATTGAATCCTACTTTGTTTTTTTTATATTGGATTCAAACCTATAACACCTAGCGCACTAACAAAGTGATAAATTGGCTACTTAAACCACAGCATCACCCATGCAATTATATAATAAATGGTCAAAATAGACGACTACGACCGCTGTGTAAAATCGGATGCACTTTAGCTTGAGTATTGTCGTCATCATTGATTTAACTACAATCCCCGTGATTCTCCATGGTAAACAATTTACGATGATAGACGTAACCATTCTAGAATACCATTGCCAATTTCAAGTTAAGTCACTACAAAAACAGTAGCGAATTAGAATATATTTTATACGTATCTGAGAGGCAATAACAGAGACATTTAAATGTATAATTGTATAAATCTTATTTATTAACAAATTTACTGTCTAACATATATTTTCATTCACCAGTAGTTATCAGAGTGAAATGTCGCTTAAAGTCAATGCAGTATACAGTGGACTTTACAGTCTTTTAAAAGTCTTTTTTTTTCGCTTTACAAAACAGATTGTACAATTCTGCTGTAACATCCTACCTTCCTTAGAAATGTTATAAATGAGACAGTAAGTTTCTTTTATTTTTGTCAAAATGCGCAACGAAAAGAACGTAGTGTAACGGTTTAATTTAAACCACGAAAATATTTTTAAAAGAGCACAAGCTGATTATGTCAATGTTTTCCACTTAGAACAAGGCAACCAGTACAAGTAAATTATATAAAATATGTCTGCGACTCGTGATTAATATCTATAAGTTGCCTATCATCTGTATTCCTTCAGTTTTATGGACGAGTGCTGTGCGTCAAAAATACTTTGATCATAAAGAAAAATTCGTGACAGAGTGATGAAGTAATAAAATTCACATATAAGGAAATTATGTACGAAAAATATGCCGTTGGTACGTGATAAAATAATAGGATAAAAATCGCGAGCTCACGCCTTTTAAAATAGGGCTCCGAATGCGTTTGACAACTGGTTGTAATTTTGATAAAAAATGTACGAGACATGACTCCCTGTGCAATCCTATTATTTTTATAAATGCGATGTACTGAATAAGTTCAGTCCTTTCCTCAGTCATTTGCTATTCACGGATGATGCATGCCTATTTGATTGTTAACGACTTTTAAATTTATATCACAAGATTCCTTTCCTTTTCTTTGAAAACGAACTCTATTTTCATTCTATGAAACTACGCAAATATTGCCAATATTTAGAATTTTTTTATAAACATTACGTAGTTGTTTTTAGAAGGCTCGTCCCGCAAAATGGTCGTGATTTGAAATGTCTCGCTCACTTTGCAAATGTCAAGATAAAGACATCAATCACTCTTACCTGAAAACATTCAATTCTCCAGAGAAAACAGCCAACCACAAAAACCTTTTCTTAAAAAGCATTAACCAATAGACGTTTCTGATCAGAAAGATAAAAGATTTTTCCAATAAATTGAAGTAATGTGGAAGGAAAAAAACGTATTATGTTAAAGAATGGTAAAAGGGCCACCCATCTGATGACAAGTGGTCACATAAATTCATTGTGAGAAAATCGAATGCAGTTACTACAGGTAAATTACAGTATCCCTACCGCTTTATAATTTACCCGTAAGTTATGTTTAGATACCTAAGTATGTTCTCCACTGGTGCATATCATTTGTACTCTTAGGTATTCATTATTTTATATTTAAGTCACTTCTTACGAAAGCTGATGGTATAATAATCGTGGTTAATGTTCGGTGTCAGAGAAAACAGTAGTTAGGGAGGGGCATGTTGAGCATGCGGGTAAGTTGGGCAATCAAAATATCTCCAAAACTAAACATGCGACACGGGATCCAAAGATGGTGGAAAATGAGGTCCATGGTAGAGGAACACAATCCGCCATTACCAGTTGCCAGTTGCGCAGGAGGTAGTAGCAGGCATCGTTTGCATTTTTCGGACTCAAAAGTAAAAAAAGTTACTTGTAGTATTTTTCTCCTAAAATTGCAATAACAGATGTTTCAGGCATCACGTAAACATCACGTACTTAGTAAATTTACTAGTCTATTGTATTTTAATACCTATGTTAACATAAATATTACTAGTTTTATTATAATCTAACATTTACTTGAAAATCGTGGCAGGGGGCTAGATGGTCAGTTTTTACGCGGATTGTTGAGCATTGCTTAACAACAAGAACAACCGTCTGAACCAAAAACATCTGGTCAAGAGGCACACGAAACTAAAGCAAACGAAAAAAGCAAATTCCCTCAGAATTAACATGTAAGTGCAGCAGAGCCTAAAACTATTGATTTAGCTACGCCTGGTCGATCTGAACGATTTTCACCTGAACTTGTTAGACTGTTTTCTAATGCAGGCCCGAAAAACAAGCAATAGGGGTAGATAGAAGAGAAAAGCCGCTGTTATAACAGATACGCCTGAAAAGAACACTCTAGAAGAAGAGCAAACAAACAGATCAGCTAAGAAGGCCAAGCCCTAAAAAAATCAAACACACAGGATCCAGTAGCTAAATCCAAGAAAAGAAAACGAAACAAAAAAATATATAACAATCTAGTTCAGTTTTTTTTAGTTTATTTTCATACTATGTCAATCTCGTACTCTGTTGATTAGTAGGTATTGTTGTTTACTTTGGGAATAATTGGAGGCTTTATTTTTTCGTTCTTTATTTGTTTAAAATAATCAAGGGCAAGTCACAGTACCCTCTAATATCCTGACACTGGTCTAGCCTTAGGGTATCGTTAGCCTTCGGGTTGCGGAGGCCAGGTGGCAGCCGCTCCGTGTAAAAACTGATATCCAGTCAAATCCGGTTAGATCAGAAAAGTCGACCCCAAGTGACTTGGAAATAATGAAAGCTAAGAGCTAAAAGCTAAGAGAATTTGTTTAAAATAATCAAGTTTATTCGTCTAATTGTTGGGCATATGATACAAATGAGACTGATTTAGAAATAAAGATCTCAGTTTAAAATGTGTGATTATAAGAACTGATTACTGGTTCGTTGCAAGGACGACATAAATTTTGTCGTTTGTCGATCTCATTCTAGTATTATTTGATATTGTAAGTGTTGATTCAATTATAATGTGATGTTTATATACATTATTAGGTACCTAATAACAGATACCAACTAATAATGCCAATGATTAGCGAATCAAGAACTCCGTTAATATGTTTAATTATAAAACTGATTGTTGTTGCTTGGTAAAAATAAATAAATATGAGCAATAAATATAATGATTTAATTTTATATTTATGCAATTCTTACCTTGCTCAACTTACCTCATACCCATGCTCAACTTATCTCGCTATCGAGGCAAGTTGAGCATGTCTGACTTTCGTCACTTTAGACCAATTTCAAGCTAAACTATACAGAGTACAAAAAAACAGTCAGGAGACATTTTATATATCCTAACAATCAAAGGAGGTATCATATTTATAATTCAAACTATCATCTCCCTGCCCTATCCTTAAGGTGATTTTATGCATTATTCATTTTGCAGTACATCAGATAATCGTTTTATTGAAACTGGCTAGATAGCCTGAAAAAGAAAGTAGTAATTCTGTACTACAAAGTAAGATCTCTCATAAAATTTTAAAACACCCGTTAGGCACATGATGTACCATACGACCTTAAAATATGACCAGACCTTATTGTAACACTCAAATTTACTCGGGTAATATCAATACCCAACACATACACTCCAGCGAATACGCGTTGTTTGTACTCGTTCATTTAAAGTGCAAACATCAATCAAACTAGATTTGAGCTTAATATTTTTAAAGAGTTTAATATTTTTAATCAGACTTATGACGGGAGACGCCAAATTATTTGCTTGTTCAATTTATTTCACACATCGTTAATATCATGATTGATTTCGACGCTGGCCCTAACGATACATGAAATATTCGCACTCATTAAATCACGTGCCGCGGGAGTGGAGTGCTCGCGAGCCCTCTCATCCAATCACGCCTCAATAAATATATGATGTCGGCCCCACAAATTAATACAATGTAAATGTAACAAAATTCCATACAAATATGCATAACTAATTTTAAACAACATCAAGGCCAAATTAATTTTAAATTTTGTACCCTTTATAACACAATTTACATCCAGGTGTTTATTAGTATCTACAATACTATAAATTATATGATATAAAATCTGCTATTTATAATGCAAATTTATTACGATATCTACTCTAACTCAAGGGCACTGAAGGCCCTAAAACGAATTTTTATAATACCTATTTTTATCGTGAAGCAGTGCTCGAGTCTCAGAACTCAAATTTACAATTCAATAGAAACTGCACAAGGCTTTGCATGCCAATACGTCCATTTGGGGCACATGCGATCGACTTCCCATTTGAAAGATGAATGAAATCATTCAAATGTGAAATTTCGTTCATTCAAATGCCGCATGTTTATGTTTGTGTTATCTCAAAATAGCGCTGTTCGGTTTAAGGAAAATATCTGGTTACCGCTGTACTCGTAAGAAGTTGATACTGTAAAAACGAGAAAAGTGAAATCATCAAATTTCCATAATCAATTCGATTGCTGGAAGGCAATTGCCATGAGACCATTATTCAATCGAAACGATATATCTCGTTCGTTTTGAACTGGAGCGTAGCGATAGCTGGCTCCGCAAAAGTTGGCACGGGTGGCAGCCGAGACCACTGCCAATTTCCATTAGCCCATCATCCAAAACGAAAAAATGCATAGACGATCATTTTTTCATTCAATTAAAATTGGCTACATACCAAAACGGTTAGATGTTTCCAGGAGTCACGCCGCTACAATGGTTATATCTCATCTCTCTCAGCTAGCAGTATAGAGATTTTTGATAATATCTAAATCTGTTATGTGAATTTCATGTTAATATTGAAAGAGGCCCCGAGTTTCTGAATTTTATCAAACAATTTTATCTAAAAATATAATCAATATTTATTGGTGGCACGTATACATTTTGGCGTTCATTACCGAGTCATATTCGTCGACAACATTGAAAATCCATAAGCTTTCAATATGGTGAAGTTAACTCGGGTTTTGTTCCCAGTGGTTGCTCGATCTGAATATCAAAAATCTGAAAGAGGTCGTCAGTAACCGAGACACGTATATCGGGACCCTATCACTTCGCTCTTTACTTACTTGCTGGGCGCCATCTGCACATTCTCCACCTAATCCAGTAACAAATTTGATTATGTAACAATATAGCACACGCAGTTTTGGTTCTCTGCTTTATATTGAACATTTATTTCAATAACAAACGAAAACTGTGCCAAATATTTCCTCAACAATAACTGTGAGCAAAGATTTATGATAAAATGATTTGGAATGTTTCCTTACTAATTTTACTACTTTCAGATCAGCTAGAGGTTAAAGAAAAAATATAGGACTAAACCTAAATTATTGACGTCCAATAAAAGCCATCAATAAGCAAAGTTGATTTTGGAATGGCGCGAGGACCACATGGGATTTAACGACTCATAAAAAAATCATATTCATCAATCACGTCTGTTCCAAACAAAGTTTGTACGTACAGTATGTGCTGACGTACTCAGAAACTTCAATTTATCAAATCATTATGAATCGTTTTTACCTCTTGTTTTAAAATAAAGACAAATTTTGACAGTGTTTGTAAGAATTGGATGTGATACTCAAGAAGATTGGCGCAGCGAAGGGTGCCTTAATGGTCTCTCGACAGCATCTCACCGAGTGCTTCAGGTCACTTCGTTACTCGGATTGTACACGCCGTTATGTGTACTATGAATAATCTTAAAGGAAACTTCGAGATTTTGAGCAAAGTGCAAACTATAATTGGAATCACGTCTGAGTGATGCATAGACCGCTTCATCACGTATCCACTGCTTAATATGGTATGTGAAATCTCATTGGCACCTCCTTTGTTGTATTCTCTGCAGCTCTGATCTTATTTCGAGTTGAGTGTTTAAATTGTTGACTATAATCCTAACTGCTTGCCATATGTATACCAAAATTTTATACAGTCTAAAAATAATATATTGTTTGTAATACCTACGCCTGTTTGAACGCGTAATTTTACCAAAGGAATCCCTGAGGATATTAAGATAGTAAGCAGACAATATAATTTCAGTAAAATTTTCATGGAAATTGATAATGTTAATCAAATTCTTGTCTTTAGAACTTGTTTGATTAATTTCGTCAGACAGACGCAGCTCGCAATTAAATAAAATGCCACTTATATTAGATCAACGTTATAAATAAAGACGTTCATGTAATTAACTATACGAGTATAACCAAATCTTTAAATTGTATTTGACGTAATAATTACATTCTCCTTTGTTCATTATTATTAATGTTTATACATCTCAGAATTAACAAACTTCTTCTTCTTAGCCTTTATTATTCCCAAGTCACTTGGGGTCGGCTTTTCTGGTCTAACCGGATTTGACTGGATATCAGTTTTTACACTACACACAGAAGGCTAACGATACCCTAAGGCTAGACCAGTGTCAGGATATTATAGGGCACTGACTCCCCAATAACGACTGCCATGGATGTTCTTGGCAGCCGGTACCGACGGCTTAACGTGCTCTTCGAGGCACGGAGCAGGCGATAATTGTCAATCAATACGCACATAATTTCGAAAAGTCAGAGGTGCGCGACGTGGATTCGAACCCGAGACCCTCTGCATTGCAGTCTGTTGGTCTCGCCACTGAGCTATCGCTGCTTGCACTTAGAATTAACAAACATTGGATGAAAATGTGTGTAGTGGAAAAAATATTATATATTTAACATTCTGTATTTGACATACCTTGCTAAAATGTTATGAATTAGTAATTGTGAACTATATAGAAAAACATAAAATAGGACTGATGTTAGTCTGTAGTAAATTATTATCAAATATTGTTAATTTAAAAGCTTTTCTGTAGCAAAGTACAGTGCCGAGTTCTCATCACAGTGCCGCTTTACATCATAATAATATGATGTTGTTATATCCCCCTAATGGTTTAAAACTCTCTTTTACTATAATCAATTTATAGGTACCAGAAGAAAAGAATTTTCCACCTTGATGCAGTAGATTGTCACAGCATTTCACATTGCGATAACAACCTCATACGACGACTCGCTATAGATAAATGTGTGTAATCACCCGTATTTCAAGCCATTAGAAAAAAGAGCTACAATCTCAGCGAAAAGTGACTCGTACTGATCTGTACAATTGCGTTTTAACTGCCGAAGATTACGGCCAACTGTCGCATAAACCGGTTTAATGTGTCTCAGAAACCATTATGTATGTGAGCAAAAGCTTTTATGTTGCAATGCGTCCATTGATGTAAATGCGTTTCACGATGCCCCCGTTGGGAATAAAGCCTGTTCGATATATACGTACCTACTTCTATTTTGACACTGCATTAGCTAAGAAAATAAAATAATTCTTTTACGTGGTCTTTTTATTAAGTTACACACAAAATGAAAAAGTTAAGTAAGATTTTCTAAACGGCAATAATGTAACAAAAAGCACTCTACCAGTGATAAAATAAATGAAATTACTGTACGTGCGTTTAAGCTTATAGTATAAATAGTTTACGGGGAACTTTTATATTATGTTAAATTATCTATCTTCACATTTTTATAAAATAAAACTATGTATATTTAAATTTTATTAAAACATTGACATTACTAAAAGCAAATCTGATTAAGTTCAACTCTAGCTCTAAAAATAATGTGTTTTATTTTCGACATGTCAAGTACCATACGAGTTTAATATCCATATAGCGCATTAAAATAATGCCATATCCATAGTTATATCATAAATTCGTATTTAACCGTAACTACGGTTACCGATGACGTCATTTACGTGAATTATATTACGCAAACGAAAGTAATTTTGCCCGTTAATTTGTTACGTTTTCACAGCGTGAACAAAGCCGTGGGTCACAATTAGTATAAGCTCTGTGCTGTGCCCGCAGTTTCACCCGCGTTAATTATTAGTGCACCGTCCCCTTGGGTCGTAGCGTGATGTTATAAAGCCTATAGCCTTCCTCGATAATTGGCTATCCAACACTAAAATATTTTTCAATTCGAACCAGTAGTTCCTGAGATTAGCGCGTTCAACTAAACAAACAAACAAAATCTTTAGTTTTATAATATTAGTATAAATATATCATTATCATCATTATATTCACGTAGGCATTCGGTACGAACGGTGCGGTAGTGAATGCGACTGCCGTGCTCATGCACAGTTCATGCTCTCAGGTTTGATTGCCGGCTCAGCAAGAGTGTCATTGCAATTCTCTGTCATGAAATTCTCTGTAGCAGCATGACCTCTATAGCTGTGCCCGTTAGACGGCTATAAACTTATGGTTACCCTGGTATGTGGATCTAAAGCAAAATAACTGGGTGTAGTGTACCTCTGCTTACCCTTTCGCGAGACTATGTATAATAATTTTTTTACGTCTTATATTTACTATTAAAATATGGAGTACGTAGTTAAAGGTAATATGCCCACCATTTTCTGTTCGTGTGATGTCTATTTATTGAAATATCTAATACGAGATTTTGCCTGCGGCTGCGCTGGCGTAAATGTAGGTTATGTATGTATCTTATGTGGGGCCAGTCAGTGCAGACCGGCGACACTTCGACCCAGTGAGATCTTTTGTGTCGACACTCTCCCAATAACGACTGCCATAGGTGTTCATGACAGCCGGGACCGACAGCTTAACGTGCTCTCCGAGGCACGGAGCAGGCGATAATTGTCAATCAATACGTACATAATTTCGAAACGTCATATAACTTCCGAAAGTCACAGGTGCGCGACGTGGGTGCGAATCCGAAACCCTCTGCATTGCAGTCTGTTGGTCTCCCCACTGAGCTATCGCTGCTCTCATTATTATCTAAATGTAGGTTAACTTAGCTTTGATTGGTGACAGTACTTTTTTCTGGTTGAAAGGTATCCTATATCTTTTTCTGTACCCCTGACAACGATTATGCGAAATTTCATGATGATCGGTCGAGTAGTTAAGTAGTGAAAGCTTAACAAACAAACTCACTTTTGCATTTATAATATTACTTAGGATAGGTAGTTTAAAAGTAGTAACGGAATGGTTGTATAACGAGTTTGTTTGTTTACCAAATAATATAAGTAAGAAAATTTGTCTTTATAATAGCTTTCTACCAGCTGTGACGTATGCTTCTTTGCCTCCATTATATTTAATCAATTTATTTCTTATCTTTTTAATAGACTACACTCGCATTAAGATATTACCTGTGGCTTAATAAACATTAAAACAACAAACAAAATAAGGCTTTGGTACAACCTTTTTGACCCATATGATAATCAATAAAACAACATTTGGCACTCTGGCAGTGGCGAGGCAACCATTTCAAACCACTACGCCATCAGAGAATCAGATAATTTATATTTAATCTCCAATATTTTACAACTTTACTATATTATACGACTTTACGATGGTATGCTGTGACTAGCTTTTTATGGAACAAAAAGTCAGCTTGGGGTAACCTTAAAACATGAATCTATAATTTAACTTATATTGCCCGCTTCACGGTACATAGCAGTCTCTAAACGTATGACCAAACTAGCGATGAAACACAAAATATAAACTTTTAATGACACTCATACTGGCACGCCTTAACGAACCAGCTATAATGCAGGACAATTTTAACATGTGATTACATATCCCAAATTAAATGACCCTAGTGGTTGAACAACACATAATTCAATCTCTATGGACACTACAAACAAGTGTATGGGGACGATAAAACGGAGTGGTTCATGTAGTCGGGTGTAGGTACAGAGGCGTGGGACATGGGTCAAGTTGCAAATCCCCTGCTCGCCGCCTAAGTTTATGTTTACCATTATATGTATAAAGTTTACACGGCCGATGATTAAATTACCTATCTGAGGAACATTCACTTGTATTTGTCTGTTGTTCTGTGTTTATTCGTGTATGGATACTGTTTATACGTATTTAACGCAGTTAATGCCATGTGCATTATTGCTACATTGCTAACCGTATACACGGAGAGTCTCTGTGCTGCACGTGCAAGGGACAGACGTTACAGCACCGCCTTAAGCAAAGTTGTTTGGCTGCGATCTTATGCACGGTGAAGTACTACCCTAGCCAGACTATTGCAGTTCAAAGTATGTGTTAATGGACTGAAAAAAAAAATTCTTGCCATATAAAATTTACTAAATTTAAAAAGCAACTAACGTAACTGTAGCTCCAGTAAACTAAGTGAACTCACTTATCAATAAATTTTTGTATTTTATAAGGGCCCATGCTTTTTATCGTTCCATGTGACTTTAGATCGCACAACAGTTCGCACTGTAGGAGCAGCGAGGCACCCATTTATAAACCACTTCCTTATTTTATGTAAAACTTGCATAAATCGCTTATCGAAACATGTATCTTCCGTTTTGCCGTTCTGTTGTTCTGCCAATATACAGTTGCCCAAGCCATATTTAATTGTATGAACTATTTATTAATATAATTTTCTTTTAAGCTAAGAATTATAGTTGTAATTACGTTTATAAAATAATGTTACATTTCTTTTATTGGCTGCATTAATATTACGCATTTGCAGATCGGGTGTCAAGAATGTATTAACTACCTAGTCCAACTTTTTCATAAAACAATTAGTTTTTTGAGTAGGCCTCGCTGGTTCCAGCATGAATGGGCCTGCTCGACCGGGGAAGTACTACACAGAATATCGACGCGAAATAGCAGTATTCCTACTGTTATGTTTCGTTCGGTGAGTGAGAGTACCGGAGGCCCAATCACCCTCTTTCCCCTTTCCCGCTCCATCTCCTTCCCGCTTCCTTTTTTCCCTAAAGAGTCGGCAACGCGCAAGTAATGCCTCTGGTGTTGCTGGCTTCCATAGGCTACGGTGACCACTTACCATCAGGTGGGCCGTATGAGTGTTTGCCAACTTAGGGTTAAAAAAAAATGAAAAACTTTATATGAAAAAGCTTTCCTTAAAATGCTTTTTAATTAGTTTGGTTTTGCGATGAATTAGGTAATGTAACATATTTTGCGCTGAATATTAGAAAATTAGAATAATCTAATGTTGTAGAGATTTATTGAATTATAGCAGTCTGTTAAGAGATGTTTAATCTTTTCCTTACAAAAGTTACTTCGGTTTCATATTCAGTCTAGTATTGGCATGCTTTCAGTGGGTTCTAGAGAAGTCATCTACTATATGCAAGTGAAATTGAAGAATAAAATGGTAACATTTCACTAGGTATATTCACTATTAAATATATTTCAGACTTATCTTATTCAGAAACCGCCAAGTAGCTCAGGCTGGGTTTAAAGTTAGTTGTATTTCGGAATTATAATTATTTCTAGGACATAACTTTTTAATCAGTTTAACCAGTAACATTAAGAAAAATTTTATTTAGTACTTTCTTTATATACATAAGATGTAGTAATATGTAGGTAAAACTGAAACTTGATATTTGCTTTAGAAAGACTTCTCCCGCACTAGAAATATATCCTGAGTCACGGGCGACTTTACCAACAACGGCCATAAAGAACACCCAGACTGGACATCCATTTGCCAATCACTCTTTTTTTCCGTGTGGAGTTTGAACCCACAACACTCAGCATAGTGGCAGGGGCTAGGCGACCACAACTACTATTATTATACTAACACATTTAGATAAAACTTTTCTCTAACAAGTGTCATACCGCACTTATCTAAGTAGAGGTTAACTTACAGTATTAGTTGGTTGGTGAGACTATATACCCCAAAGTTTATTGCCAATTTAGAACCACTATCAGATTATTAATGTCGAATATTATCAAATTTAATAGTCGGTGATACGATCAAGATGTAATATAATATGGTGAGTTGGTATAAACCTCCCGCCTAATAAACAATATCGGTCCCTATCGATGCTTGTGTCAGCATATTAATTTCATAGACCTCTATAAAGAAACGTATTTAATCCATATTGAATTATCTGTAGACCTAAGTCTGCAACATTGTTATTTGATTGTTTGGAAGTGTACTAATCTAATGACAAGTGACAAGACAATGACAAGAGACAACTCATCAAAACGGTTAGATACTTTTGCCGATCGAGTACCGGCCGTGACACAAATTTCCTAAAATTATTCATAATACTAGCCAATATTAGACGTTGTAAGTACTATACATATACGTATATACTATTTGCCCGCGGCTTCACTCGTAGTAATTGCCCTGGGGGTGGTGGGCTTCGTGGGCCAGCCCACCACCCGTTCAGCACAAGGTCCGAGAGGCGGCGTGCGTGTTCCCACGCGTGCCTCTGTGTCGAGTCCGTCTCCCCTCCCCCGAGAGGGGAGACGGACTGTAGGGTTTGGGGGGAGTTTTGCCTAAAAGGTAGACCTCTTCATGTAGTGGCCTTCCGTTTAATACGGCGGGCCGAAACCTCAGCGGGGTCGCGACCGCATGTGCAAGTGATTCGCGCGGCCCCATCGATAGTGGTTTTGTTGAGGAACACCGTGGTAGGTTTAGTCGGTATTCCGGGAGGTACATTATTCTTATTCCATCTTTCTCTTTTACCCCGGCGAGTCCGACATAACCCCTCCGCTCGCCCCCGCGGAGGGATAAGAGTTGTCGCATTACCCAAATACAAAAAAAAATGTTTAGATTAGTAAAAAAACGTTTTCCCTGCGTCCTTTTCTGTTTCCCTGACAATGTGTATGCGAAATATAATAATGTTCGGTCGAGTAGTTAAGCCGTGAAAGCGTAACAAATAAACAAACTAACATTCGCATTTATAATATTAGTTAGGATACACGGTCTTTCTTAATTAATTTCACAAAACAAAAATATTAAATACGTTCAGGTTTATGAGATAGTTAAACATCAAAAACAAAATACGATATTCATATAAAACAGTTGCCAAACATTTCTACGTTATGAAAAATTATATTCACAGATGTTTTTCATGACATACCTTTTCAAATAAAGACATCATCTTCTTTTCTATGCTGGCACTAAATGTGAAAATATATATATAAGCTTCGAGAATGATTGAAAAGACTGCTTCTTAAGTATTTCTTTGTCGTAGTTTACTAACAATAAGCAAAATATTTTAATTACAAAAGTTGAAAATAGGCGATGGTAGCTTATGCATCACTCGAGAGCTTTTGAAAATAAGATTTAAAGAGATATAATAGATTATAATAAATTCTTTTAGTTGACATTTTAATAGCAGTTTGTTTCTAATCTTTTGCCTTACATAAAATTGTATAGATTATTTTATTGAAACACGTAAAACAGCTTTGAAAAGAATATTATATTAAAAATAATTTTAACACGTAAATGGACTTGCGATTCCATGTAGTATTCATTATGGATGTTACAACGGTATTTTTGGACGCACTATAGACGCTACGTAAAAGCGCATCATGTTTTACAATGTTTTACGTTAACTACCGATTGCTACAATTTATCGTTTTAAATAAATGCGAAAATGCTATTAATCTTTTTAGTAATTTATATATTTTTAATTTATCTTATGGAATTTTTCAGTTAAGTAAATCTTTTATAATCGTTTAGTTGGTCTGATGGAGAGATTGTTTTATGCCTTGTTACCGGAACATGCATAAGTCTTGTCTGATGGTAAACGGTATTGTAGATTATAAAAGCTTGCAAAATTCGTGTGTTGCTAATCGGGAATAAAAGGTTTAAGCAAGTTTTTTTATTTCTTCATTATAACAATATCATAGACTCGTTTGTATATCATCAAAAAAGTAGGCAGAGGCTTACACGTATCCGTCACTAGCTATATTTCGGCATAATTTTAATAAATAACTATTATACTTCAGGATTTAGGATGACCCTATTGCAGTCTTTTAGTCACATTTGCAGAGTCTGAGCGTCAATCAAGAATTGTATCTAATAATTAGTTACAAACTGTTTAGAATTTATACAATTTAATGATTTCTAATAAGTTTACATCTCTGAGCTGCAAATACCTCATAGGTATGCTCCTAAAGTTAAACTAACTTATGTTAAACTAAAGATAGTATAGTACAATTTAAAATGTTGATAATCCTAAAAATACTATTATTGAAAACGATTTCTAAGACACATTTATAAGCAGTTTTATATAATCCAAACCTAAATAGTTTAATAAATAAAAGGAGTGCGATTCTAAAGTGAAGCTATAATGCTTACGTAAAGTGATATTAAATTGTGATCTTTTTGCAATAGTAAATAATAGGTTAGGCTCATGATCCTTGAGTCGACTATTATAGTACCCATGAAGATTTACAGGTTAGTTTAATCGAAGCCGAGATCACGTCTCCAACCATTAAGTTCTTAATACTGTCATAAATTGACATCTCTTCATTGTAGCGTTTGCCGCAGCAATTTATGTATTACTAGTACTTGCTCGCAAATTTTGCCATATGAACCTAGACTCGCCTATGATTTTATTAACTTGAATCACACTACACACCATATCTGTGATTGTACTAAATAGAATGAGATCAAATGTAATTTAACAGGATACCTTTTCAATAAATACACATAAGTTAAAGCACACGTAAGTTATATAGCACTATAGATATATAGATTTTTATTGTGTCTATCATGGGACAGCGAAAGAATTAAAGAAGTCAGTTTATCTCCAAGCTACTAAACTGAATCAAAATCCGTTAAGTAATTTTTCTAAGATGTCAGAAAATACAGGCAGAGATACAGACAATCATTTTGAAAACTACTGTCTTGAGTTTAGATTTATGTAATTGGTGATCACAATTGTTGAAGAATAACTTTTAATTAGATTTATATAATTTATAATGGAATGTACTTGAAGGGGTAAAATATCTCAAAGGAACAGACACACCCACGGGACATTTTTATAATAGTAAAGTTATATGCACAATAAAAAACGCATGACTTCGGTCTTATTCTTTGATATCTAGCTATATGCTTTATTTCCTATCCTATCTCGTTTAGATTAAAATTAATTAAAATATAATTAATTTGGTATGTCATAAAAAGCCTTTTAGCGATTTCGACGTGATTTAGTATTATTTGATAAATACCTAGGTGGTATATGCTATCTCGGTATTTTAATTAATTTACTATGTATTTAATAAAAAGCTGTGTAGTACATTAAGAAGTAATTGAGTATCAAAATTTCAAATATGCAATCATCCCAAACTTCTACTTATAATATAAGTACGAGTTAGTCCATTTTCAAAGCGTTCTTTCACTGTTCTTTGACGTTCCGTTTAAATGGAGAACTGTAATGTGGGGTAATTAGATACTAGAACACACAGTTACACTACGTCTATATATATACATACAATGACATATTATACTTAAATACATATGCATGCAAACTTATACGCATTAATGTTTATGTACACATATCGCACCCTTAATAAAACAGAGACTTATCTCAGTATTTTGGATTAAACAAATTTGAACTCTATTGCAAAGACTTAACACAAATATAATATTAGAATTTAACATATACAATTAGAGTTCAAAATGCCTTACTTTCAAATATCGAGTTAAGTCGCTGTTTTATTAAGAGTGCGATATGCAGGTACATTAGTTAATGAAGAGAGACTGGATCTTACTAAGCTCAAATTGCCCATTAATAGCGGAACACTAAATAATAGCTGTTCAACTGTTAAATATGCAACGAATTTAAATGTACGTGTCACGACTTATTATAAAATCTTTGTTGAACTTCCCTGGGTACTCACTTTGTAAATGAAATGTAAAAAGGTAACTATAATTGACCAATTTTTATAAGTTTTATTTATATATCTCTAGACATACGTTTGATTGTTTCCTAAGAGCCATTTCCATATTAAGCCAGGTATGATTTAGGATCCACGTTTGCGTAGATAGCTATACTACTAAATCCGGTAATTTTTTTGTCTCTGTGATTTTACGTTTCATTTAACACAGGATTGGATAATAAATTTTAGTCGATTTGGGAATCGAATTCATAACCTCACAATAACATACAAGTACAAAATTATGACATTAGACTAACGCAGTAAATTTGTATTGCTAACCTTAACTACTCAACCGATCATCATAAAATTTTGCATACTGCTGTCAGGGGGTACAGAAAAGGACTTAGAGTACTTTTCATTCAGAAAAAAGAAAAAAGTACAGCTTCCGAGGGATAGAAATTTATTGACAGGATCTACATAAACGCGAGCAAAACTGCGGGCATAACCTTATCATAAAAAATGTAAATGCCGTGCCTAAACCCTAACCACTAAGTTTAGGTTTTAAAATTTAATCCCGATCCTAAATCTGAAGCCTCAAAAAGACAATGCGGTACATCACTCTTATGACTTTGTCCTTGTTAATCAGAGTTCTTTTAAAATACTTTCACGCTAAATTACATAACATCGCTTGGTTATTATATCCGCGAATGGCTCAAGAAAATAACTACCGTTTTCTATTTTAAATGCATGTTTCAAAGGAAAAAATACCTTATAAACACATTAAAGTTATAAACGATCTTATAATAGTCGGCAAACTAGCTGGTAAAGACATATTGTTTCAAAACTATTCGCCTGATATCAGGGTTGCGTGAAATCTGGAATACATTTCTCCATTTCGCTTCGCACACAAAACTGCAACAACGCTCATTTATCATAAAACTTTCATATTATGAATGATAATAAGTTTATTCCTTTATAACAGGTATGTGTGCAACAAAATATAAATGGTGGTTGCAAAGTAATGTTCCGATCAAGTGTCTCGAACTTTTAATGAGGCAAATAGAGCCCGTATCGATTGTATTTACGGCAATATTGTGCATCCGCGTGTGTCTACGTGAAATGTTGGTAAATAATGAGTTGTTCTACAACAACTTTATTACGTAATATTAAACTATTTTTGTTGCATGAAGTTTTTCTTGCTGCCTACTTTCTTACGAGAGAGATGCTTTTGCCAAGCAACTAGACTATTAACTTATGAACAAAGTGTTCGCAAAACAAAACTAGTATAAGACTTAAAATTAGTAATTAAACAGTAGTGTGCCAATATATTGTACTGATTTTAAAACCATACATAATTTTGTCGATACATAACTTTCGAGAGTGATTATATTAAAAACAAGATGTGTTTTTACAGTTGCTAGAAACTTTGGAATACAGTTTAATATGCTTTATGTTAAATCACAGTTATAAAGTTATAACATGCTGCATAGGTACCAGTCCTTCATAAAGCAGCTACGACGTAGAGCCTGATTAATCTTTAACTTTGCACGTTTTTATAACTGTGTGTGGACGTCTACGAATGTTAACTACAGCTACGTAAAGAAGCTGTCCCTAACTTTGACGACAAAGTTTGTTCCACCTGAAATCTTACTTCTTATGTGATAACTTGTACATTTATAAATTCATAGTAAATCTATGTTTGCAATAGTTGAATAAAATTCTGTACCACCGAATAACACAAAATTGATTTATCTTGCCAAACAGCAATACAGGTAGATGATAATTAGATCATCATCGGGTTCCAGCGTGAGTTTCCGTGTACACAAAAGTAGCGATTCAATGTAAATTGCCTAGTCAATGGATGGCCGCATCTCAATAGGCCATAAACAACGCAACCGTGAATACAAATCGAATATTAGAGCATTGCTTACACGCACATGGCACGCAACATTATCAGTTTGTGGCATACGATATGAGCGATTATTGTGATCATATGCGAGACTCGCCTGTGTACCTTGGCACCGGTACACGCCGCCGCGTGTCGTCTTGTGTACACCAACACTAACCCTAATTACGTATTTGACACATATGAGCCACGTTTAAACGGATCGGTGCAAGAATTAACACCTAATTTAAATCTACATACTGAGTTGCCAATTTTATCGAAGTTTAATTAACGCTGTAGAAACTGTTTTAATGTGTTCAAATAGATGAAATGAATTTGTGTTTACATACAGTAAATGAGAGTGTGTGCGCGCATGTGTGTGTGTGTGTGTGTGTGTGTATGTATGCACTTGTTTAAAATGAAATAAGGAACTTTACGGCGTATATTATACTTTTTTATAAGATTGCAATTAACTTTTTATTGTAACATATTATGTTATATATTAATAATATTAGAATTTTGGTAGCGGCCTACATTAATTGCATTTACAAGGTTTACAATCTATAAAGCCTTGTAATATCAGCCTTGTATATAATTTGTCCCACAGCTGAACACGGGACTTTTCTCAGGGTTAGACTAGAGTCCCCCATGCTGGCCCAGTGTAGGTTGGCATAATCAGATTTTTTTTTAAATTATGGAGATCTCTTAAACATGCAGATTCCTCACTATTAAAGCGACGACGAAAACTGATAGTTAAGTATTTAAGGTGCACATGACTTCGTAAAGTTAAATGTGCGTACCTTGGGGTCGAACTTGAGACCTCTGTATAGCAGTAAATGGGTCTCCCACCTGGCTATCATTGCTAAACTGGAATATTCAGATAACATAAATAATCTGATAGAAAGACAACAAGTAACTAAAGTCGGATCATACAATTAATTTGCCTCAAGCAAAATACAATAGAAATTTACAATCATACCTATCATCTTTCAATATGGCGCGGTGAGAAATCGATACCTTTTTTATCAAAACAACAACGTGCAATATTTGTATGATATTGTACAATATTTGTTTATTTGTTCTTTAGGCGACGATCAACTAATATTATAAATTTAAACATGAGTTTCTTTGTTACGCTTTTATGCCTTAACTGCTCGACTATGATCATGAAATTTCGTATACACGTTGTCAAGGGTACGGAAAAAGACATGGGGTACTTCTAATCCAGGAAAAATTCAGTTTTCGAGTTTTCGCTGGATGGGCAAAAGCTAATCGAAAATGTATCACTAAACTAAACAATACGACTAAGTTAGTGATTTTAGTGGCTTTTTAACAGAAGGAGCTGCCTTTTCTTGAAAAGGCCTGGGACCAGTTGTGGCGTATAGCAGTACGTAGTCTGATATATATGTATTAGTAGATTTGCGCTCTTCTGCATAAGCTTATGGCTCTTATACACAACGCTGACAGCATGCTAAGCTAAACCGAGGCACTTGGACTGGTTGAAAGTATCGTATAAATGATAATGTGCACCTAAGATACCTAACTATCAGTCGCTTTAATCGTGAGGAATCTGTATGTTTATGACTAACACAAGCCACGTGTACCTTGTTTAATTATGTTGACCGAGTAGCTTGCGCATCTAGCCAACGCCATCTACGTGTTTATATCGTATGGACTACAACATGTAGGTAGCGAATTTGGAGTGTGAGACTTCGCTGTCTGATCGTTCGTGGATATATAAGTATATTCGTTATAATATTAATATATGTATTTATAGTAACAAAAATACTTATAGGATATTTACTGACATACCCTATTACCCCGTAAAAGAAATTAACTGTTTCACTGGAAACAGTTAGTTTTTTTAACCGGGTAATGTCGCCAATGTCTAGGGATATTCCTAAATCCTCGACGCTTTTGCTCGATCAAGTCACAGCACATACTTATACATTTTGATACAAATTAAGAGACACACTGCACCTTTTTTCGGACATATGTAGGTTGCATGCAAAGGTATAACACCAATCCGCCTGAATATACATACGTCAGCAATCAATCTATGAATGGGAATAAAATTGTTAGTACAAATTTAATTATGCGCTTCGGTAACCCTTTGTTCGCATTCAAACAAAAATAAAGGAATATTGATATGAATCGGGATGAGTCAAATGTCAAGCGCTCTGAGTGTGTGATGTTCGATGTATCAAGCCGTGCTTTTAGTTCATGCTTCAATGTTTAAATTTTAACTGCACGGATTGCATAGTGGTGTAACTCGTCGCCTCACCACTGCCAATATGCCGAGTCTTATAGGTTCGAACCACACACATAGTTATTTGGAGTCTGGGTGTTCTTTGTATCTATTGTTTGAGTGCTTGTAAAGTCCACCGCGATACAGAATTTATTGCTAGTACGAAAATTGAATTATTAAAAATAAATATACATATTTACCGAAACATTTTTTATTAAGGGTTGATAATATTTCTTTATAGTAATCCTTACTTTCACTGGCTCAGTGGCGCAGCGGTAGTAGCGGTGACTGCTGTGTCTCGGGTGTGTTTAATTTTTTTTTTTTACCGTATGTAAATGCTCCTTATACTACAAGGGCGGGTATGATTCCTGGGTCAAACAAAATGGCAGTAGATTTATCGGACAAGTAATTCATGGTAGCAGCATATAATCTGGAACTGTACCCAAGAATCGGCAATAGACGGCTTCTATTACGTGGGACCTGAAACCATAGCTGGCGCAATATGGGTAAATAATATACTCCTCTGTCCATATCCCTTCATGAACATTGACTTGAGACTATGGATGTATATTTGCTGATTTGCCTTTCACGACAACGAAGCTTTGTATTGACGTGATTTATTGCAAGTAGATAGTTTATGGACGAGAGACTGACTTTTAATCTCGGTAAAAGGCACTTATCCTATGCGATAGGTTCTTAAGAACTATAGGAGCGAAGCTGTGGGTGAAACCATTTAAATCATTTATTTTCGTTACACATATATACAAAAATTTCACATACAAAATAAGTATAAACTGGCATAGGTACATGCATAACAAAGGGCTCCAGCTCAGTATTTGCTGCGCACATGCACAGCACTGGTTTTCAGCTGGGCCCTGACTATTGAATTAATATTAATAGCACATAAATGTACACAAAGAAGGCAAAAGGTTACAAAACATCAAAAACATAATTTAAAAGGACCCTAACACATGTAAAAATAAAATAAAAAAAGTAAAAGCAATATATACATAAACATATAGATAATATATATATATAAATATGGCTGACACAACATGTACGACACGACACACAATAACAAGTATACCTAATGGTTACTATTCTGCTATCATATTAAATCTTTTTTGTAAATTCAGTAATTCTGTGCGCAAGTGCGCTTTTAACGTTTGTTGGGACATACTTTTACGTAGCGGCGGGGGTAAGTCGTTCCAAATTTTGGTGGCAGAATATTTGAAACCTCCCTTATATTGAGCCGTTCTGTGTGCTGGTACAACAAGTTTATTGGCCTCTCTTCTACGAGTATTTCTCTGTTGCACATCTTTTACCCACTCAAGCTTGTCATACAGATATTTAGGATTCTTTTTAAAAACAATTTTGTGTACCAGGCATGTTAGGTGTATTTTTCTCCGCGCATCCATCTTTAATGTATCTGTATTATTTAAATACGATGTGACGTGACCTCGCTTGGGGACATTATAACAATAACGGACACAAGCATTTTGTACTCTCTGTATCGCCTTCTTAGTTTTTTCGTACAGCCGTGGTCCATAAACTGTATCACAGTATGTAAACTGCGATAATACAATGGCATCTACAAGGGTTTTTCTAATTGACTCTGACAAATATTTCCTAATATTGTATAGTGTTTTTAATCTATAAAAGGCATTTCTTATTTTAGAATTAATATGTTCTATAAAGCGCAACTCGTTATCCATTACTAGGCCTAAATTAACGGCATTGTCTACTCTTTGCAGAATTTGGCAAAGCTGGTATTCAATACATACATTGTTGCACTATATGTATTGAAGCGGTGGAATGCGGGTGGCCAAGACCGGTTTGTGTGAAAAACCTTGGGGAAGGCCTATGTCCAACAGTGGACATCTTTCTGCTGATATAATGATTATTGTTGCAATAATTGTCCCATCGGTATTTATCAAACTGTGCAGTAATGTTCTGTCGTTCCCACTTGGTAAAATAATTAATTGTTCTTTGCAACAGGGAATGTTTCCTCAGATTTGGAAAAAGGCCAGAATTGTGCCAGTTTTTAAAAGAGGCGATCCGGTTGATATTAAGAACTATCGTCCGATTTCAATTTTGTCATGCTTTGCTAAAGTCTTCGAATCACTTATATGTCCAATTGTAACCAGACATCTCGATCCTATTATGTCAGTGTCACAGCATGGCTTCAAAAAAGGTCGCAATGTTCAAACGAATCTTGTTGAATTTGTTACTGACATAGCAGAAGCGCTAGATAAAGGACTGGAGGTTGATGCTATATATACTGACTTCAGCAGTGCGTTTGATGGAGTGGATCATTCGTTACTTTTATCAAAATTGGAATATTGTGGTATACAAGGATCTCTGCTTCGATGGTTTGCGTGTTATTTGACAGGCAGATCGCAAGTTGTTGTGACCCATGGATATGAATCCAAACCCTACCATACTCTTTCTGGCGTACCACAGGGGTCCCACCTAGGTCCTAAATTATTTTCATTATTTATAAATGACATTACAGCTCAAATTAATCACAGTAAATATTTATTGTTTGCTGATGATCTAAAAATTTACAGAACGCTAATTACTAATGATGATAATTGTCTAATTCAACAAGATCTAAATAATGTTCAGGATTGGTGTAATAATAATGGCATGTCACTTAATGTTAAAAAATGTTACCACATAAAGTTCAGTAGGAAAAATAATTCTACAATGACTACCTATAGTATAAGTGACAACATTGTCGTTAAGCAAAATGCAGTTCGGGATCTTGGTGTCATGATGGATGAGCGGTTGAATTTTGGTCTACACATTGATGCCGTTGTTAAGAAATCAGCGCAAATGTTAGGTTTTTTAAAACGTGCCACAAAAGGTTTTAAGTTGCATAAGACCAAAATTTTGTTATATAATTCGTTGGTTCGCAGTCGTCTGGAATATGCGAGTGTAGTCTGGAACCCTTATTACGCTAATCACTCCCAGCGTGTGGAAAGCGTACAGCGCGCATTCACTAGGCACCTTGCCTTTACATCACGCAGTATTTCTTCAGGCTGCCCATATACAGCAAGACTCGAGCATTATAATATGTACTCGTTGCGTGATAGAAGGACGATGCATGGCTTGTTGTTTATAAGAAAAATCTTAAGAAATGAAATGGATTGTATCAATTTGTTAACTAAAATATCTTTTAACGTCCCTAGCAGGTTACCGCGATATGCTCTCACAAATATCCTTTCATCTTCTAGGTCTAGAACTAATATTGGACTTAATTCACCTATAAATAGAATGTGTAGTGATTTAAATGCTCACACAAAAAGTGCTTTCGATGCTGACATATTTCATGACACCGAAAATAAATTTAGAAATAGGTACCTGGAGTCGCTAGGGATAACCACTACATCATAGTTTTTTAAGTAATTTTAAGCAATATTTATTGTTTTGATAATGTGCTTCTTATTTTTATTGTGTTATTTTTGCTTTTGTTTTTTGTATTTTATTTGAATTGTCAATTTAGCTTATGTTAAACTCTTCAATGTTGTTGTATTCTTTTTGTGTAAGCTGTGTTAGCCCGTAATTGGCATATGCATAGGACTGTGTATTGATATAATTACCTAATATATGTATATATGTATATGCTGTGGGATAACCTATAATAAATAAATAAAATAAATAGTAAAATTCATTCATATATGTAATCGTAAGTCGCTCATAAATATAAATTACTAGTTTCGCGTGAATTCTACGGGGTCAAATATCGGGATAAAAGATATACTATGTCCTTCACCAGGATATAATCTATCTCCTTGCCAAATTTTATCAAAATGGGTTCAGTAGTTTAGCCTTGCAAGTGTAACAGACAGTCAGAACTACTTCCGCATTTATAATATTAAGAATGGATATTTGATAGTCACAAGTAACTAGATGCAGAGCTATAGATAGATAGTCTAGTATATTAGATAGTCTGTAGATGATACATGCTTTGGTATGTATTTGCCGTCGTATGCGCTGTATTCTGGTAAAGTGTTCACTTAATAATTTCATGAATGTGAAGCTATTTAGCTTGCCTTGCATGTTGCATAATTAATTTGCAAGAACTGATCTAGAAGAACAGGTACTATAATAATATTGCATACTTAGAAAGGAGCGTTATGTATCACATTTGATAAAGATTCGTTTTCTTATTGTGTTTTCCGAATTTTTGGTTTATGGCACAAAATGATACAATTTTTGTATAATTTTAAATAATCTTATAAAATGCAACGCCCACACTAGGTATAATATTGCGTGGGACTTTACAAACATTCGCAAAACGATCACAAAGAACATTCAGACTCGGAACAATAATTTATATGCGGCTTAAAATTATTATTATTTTGTCACACACATTTTTATCACTACTCACTACTTATAAATCTAAGTCCCCCACCGTATCAAAATTCAAATTCAAATTCAAAATAAATTTATTCAGATTAGGTTACAAGGTAACACTTATGAATGTCAAAGTTACACTAATTTTTCTGCGAATTTACATTTACTGCCACGTTCAGCAAAGCAAGGGTGTAGGGCTCATGAGAAGAACGGGCAAGAAACTCATGGTCACTCTTTTTAATCGCCAAGTTTTTGTACACAAATCATAAGAGCTGTAAGGTGCTGCAAACATTTCTCCATGAACTATTACTGCACATACTCAAGCATTTAATAAAATTTTATGGTAGCCTCTAAAGCAGCAGTATGGTGAATAGGAGCATCCACTTACATGTACATTAATAATCAAGACAAGGCATGATTGTAGTCCGTAGTCTTTAGTAAGTAAATCATCGAATTCCACGATACCAAGGTCGACCAGTCACCACAAGTAGCACCCGTTCACGAGTACGACGCATGGGCCAGACATCGCCCCCTTCGCCATATTGAAGAGAAGGGATCGACCCGGCCCATCAGTCTGTTTGTTCGCTATAAACTCAAAAACTACTGAACGGATTATTATGCGGTTTTCACCAATAGACAGAGTGATTCATGAGAAAGGTTTAAGTGCATCATTTGTTAAGGTTTTGTACTACCGATGCGAAGCGGGGGTCGCTAGTGTTGCTATAAAAAGATTTGAGAGGTGAACAAGTAAGACGAACACTTTAACCACTACTCCATCCGTGCAGTCATTTAATATCAGTTGTTAAATTATTATAATTAAAAGACAAGCCTGATATAATTCGACTTTACTTAGAACATCGCTACATCAACATTTTACGCACGAACAAAGAGCAAGTCATTATAATTAGGCCTACAAAACATCTTTAATCTAATATATATTATTTTAATCGAGGTACACGGGAAGCAGGCGCAGGTCGCACATCATATTACGTTGGCGAGAGAAAACAGATGGCGAGATTTCATTACAATATCTCAACGGCGCGGAAAGAGAATCGCAGCCGGGACTTGTAATGTGCCGTAGATTATACAACGCGTATGGATCTCTGCTCTTTAGATTTGTTAATGTGGACTCAACTGAAATTTTCATACCATCTTTTCATTCTGATAAATTCAGGACTGATTCTGTATAAAAGTTGTATGGATTTTTGTTGTATAAGTAGCAGTACATTATGCAACTGACACCGTCATTTCATTTGTTTATTTTGACAATTTATTCTGTATGTATTCTATTGAAAGGAAGTAATACGCGGCGGTAAATTCATTTTAATGTTTGAGGTGAAGATTACTTCAATTGTTGAGAAAAGTAGACTAATGAGGTCTTTAATAGACGCGAATAATGACGCAGATTTCAGCTAGTAATGGTCTTTGTTACTAAATCTCACCGATTACCGATACGATTGAAATTTTGTTCTAAGGTAGCTTGACAGCGGGGAAACACATAAGTTATATACTATAGAACGATAACAATTTCGCGATACATAGGTATGAGCAATAAGCTGATAGCGATAAATAAAGCTGTCTGTTTTCTCTTTGTTGACTAAGTATAAATAATATACATTAGAGTCTACTAAAACTTCGATTACGTAAAATACTGGTTTTAAGTTCACTAGCGATCCCATTCGGCGGACTGCGTTACTAAAGTGTACACAACGCGCGGTGTTTTACGAAGGATATCTGGCTGATTAAAAAATCTCTTTTGAGAATCTTTGTCAGTAATAAAAGTAAAGTAAAGTAGTTGTTAAAATCAATGTATAAAATTGGGAGCTATAGCAATATCATGACTACGAAGGTTACTTTATATATATTTTTTGCCACCTTGTCGCTACTGAGAAGATAAGTAGCAAGCACTCTCGCAATTAATTTCCGTCAACTTTTTCGTTCTTTGTTCGATCTATCTAATTAATAAATTAATCACGCGTGTTACTGAGTATCAGTGTGATGAGGCCGGTCCAGGGTCGTATTTTATTAGTAAGGGCGATACTTGACGCTCAATACTTGATGCCCTTAGCCGGGGGTAAACATTCTCGGTCAATTCATTTTATTTAGTTTGCTATCGGTACCTAAATCGTTCCATGCCTTAATTATTGACGTATGATTTTCAGAGTTGTGTGTGTAGCTCTATGTTCATGCAGATATGAGATGAAACTTATCAACATTTTAATTCACCTGCCAATTGTTGAAATGCCAGACTAAATTTAAAACCTATTGCGTCTGGCCACCGGTGTCTCGCTGTGACTTAATAGGTTAAATGGTGATTAAAAAGTATTCTTGTGAGAATCTTGCAAATATGGCTTAACACCTGACCTAAAGTAATTGTAAATGTTACTTTAGTAAGCTTACTAAGCGTTAAACTCTGCAGTTCATTTTCGTTACCTTGTAACCTAAAAGAATGAGTGTTTTTGAGTTTGTGTTGATGTTGTAATTTTTGTAATTATATCGTTAAAAGCTTTCAGATTGTCACGGTTTTCAAGTTGCGTTTATTAGTCGGGCTCACATTTCTTAATTAGCATTCATTTAGGTGCACGAAATTTTACCTTTCAAGCACAGACAAAGCCGCTTGTCCGTCTTTATTATTAAGTTTAAATTATAGTCATTAACTAACGAGAAAACAAGCGGGGCCTCTCAATTTGCTTTAGAGATTTTAAAGATAAGGTTTTCAGTTACCTACCAGAAAGTTTTGCTAAAATTAAACTTTGAGTAAATTATCTCTGTGTTTACTAAACACTTATTGAAATATGAATAAGTTTAGTAGTGTAGTTTAGTTTTATTTTACCACATTGCCGTTATGAAGTAAGTATACTAATATAATATAATAATAATATAATATTCTATCACATACACACAACACCATCTAGCCCAAACTAAGCAGAGCTTGTACTATGGGTACTAGACAATGGATAAACATACATATATACTTTTTTTTGTAAATACATAGATATTATACATAGAAACACCCAGACCAAGACAAACATCCATGTTCACGCGTGGCAGTCGGTTACACTGACCAATACGCCATCGAGGCCGACAAAACTAAGTCATAGTTCTAAATAATTTTATAAACGCGAATGTGAGTCTGTTTGTTGCGCTTTACAGATGTAAAGCGCAAGTTCAAGATTTTCGGTTGAGTTATTAAGGTTAATAACACAACCGAAAATCATGAAATTTTGCAAATAATTTATCATGTACTCATTCATCCAGAAAAAAAGTACTGGTCCCGGTCGAAGCCGCGAGCAAAAGCTAGTCTTTTTTTAGGTCATCTTTGTGTTTTTGTTTTGTGAGGCGCTCATAGCCAGTTGCAATCACTAACCGGTAAACGATTAGCGAGGCTAAGCAACGTTGGGTGCGGTCAGTCTGTAGATGGGTGATCACTTAGTGGTATTTCATCTGAGCGTCTCCGTGCCTCGGAGGGCACGTAAAAAGTCGGTCCCGGTTGTTGTCAAATTGACAGCAGTCGTTAAGCCATGTCAGAGGCCTACGGGCGGCTTGAATAACTCTTGACAACAGGTTGGCCACTAACCACATGAAAAGAAAAAAGAAAAGAAAAGCCATCTTTGGCTGTAACTTAGAATACTGTCACACATTCCTGTTAAAATTAGACTGTCGTGGTACAAGTTTACTTTTAGATGTTTTTTGGTTTACTTTCGATTCCCAGGCCAGGCAGTGTTATTAAGATTTTGTTAGCTGACGAGATATGCGTGAAATATACCTCCGTCGACCCTTAAAGAGGAGTGCAGGTATGAATATGATGTATATAAATCTCACAGGATTTATGTCATTTATTTCATGTAGAATATACCTTTCTTATATATAGAAAAATGTAGATTCTGCTATAGATCTCTATAAACCTTTAGGTCTATCCCACAAAGGGACAAAGACGCATGTATAAGCCAGTATTTCTACATTATCTATACTATCTATACTAATATTATAAAATGGATGGATTTGATTTTTTGTTACGATTTCATTCAAAAATACAATCCATTTAATAAAAACTCTTTCATTATTAGAAAGCTATATTATCACCGAGTTACATAGGCTATATTTTATTTAAAAAAGTACTGTTTTACCATAATATAATCTAACCTACTTTTACACGAGCAAAGCCGCGGTCAAAAGCTAGTTACGTACATAAAGCAATATAAACACCATCGCTTTCCTATAAACTCCTACAAAACAGTGTTCTATAGCACAAGGCGAAATCGTTGTTAATTCATGTTTAAATAATGGATTTTTGCCGAAAATGCTCAATACAGCTGTTATTACTCCTGTATTCAAATCAGGTGACAGGAAATGTATAAAAAACTATAGACCAATCTCAGTTTTACCAAGTCTATCGAAAGTTTTGAAAAACTTATTAACGTTAGATTGAAAAAATATCTTGAAGACAATAATATACTTGCCGACAGTCAATTTGGTTTTCGCCCTAAAAGGTCTATAAACCGAGCTGTTCACTATGTGACAGACTACATCACTAAAAGCCTAGATAAGGGTATGCACACAATTGGGATGTTTTTGGACCTTGCGAGCGCTTTTGACACTATTTTTTGCTCTATGTTATTGCACAAGCTTGAAAGGCTAGGAATACGAGGCATTCAATCAAATTAATCTCTGACTATCTAACTGACCATCACCAATGCACTAAAATTGGTCAATATACTAGATCTACTCACAAAACAGTAAATTCGGCATTGGTCAGCCCTACTTTGTTTTTGATTTATTTAAATGACCTCTGTGGCTTAAAAGTCCAAAAAGGTGCGTATGTAGATAACACGGCTTTGTTATTCTCCGCTTCATCACGCACCGACGTATATGAATAAGCACAGCGAGGCTTCAACATAGTCTCGAAGTGGCTACAACAAAATGTATTGACTTTGAATACAGATAAAACTCAATACATTTTATTTAGCACGAGAAACAATAACACGCTTTATACAAACTTAAACATAATTGCACATAATAATTGTAGTACCTTTGCTGCATGCACTTGTCCCACATTAACTAAGACGGACGATATAAAGTATTTAGGTATTACCATTGACACAAATCTAAACTTCCGCAAACACATTGATTTGTTATGCACTAGAGTACGTAAATTGATTTATATATTTAAATACTTGCGCAACATAGCCGACTACAAATTGATAAAACTGGTTTATTTAGCGTTGTGTCAATCTATTCTCACATACTGCATAACATTTTGGGGTGGAGCAGCCAAATCAATTCTCCTGCCCCTAGAGCGAGCTCAAAGATCTGTTCATAAGGTTAAGCCATACGTCGCCCATTTTTGTTTCCCACACATCAGCTTTACACCGCTTGCAAGGTACTAACCATTCGTCAATTATTAATTATGCACACTATACTTCAACAGCACACTGAAGTCCCGTTTACCCCGGTTACTTAGTTTGTACAAAGCCTTAAACCAGACACGCATTTTTCAATAAATTCGTCTTAGTATTCTTAGGACCGTATTTAATATAACAAGTTAAATAAATTATTAATTATATATAATGTTAGTTATAAAAAATGTAGTATCATTTTAATGGAATACGTAGGAAAATTAAATTATACGAACACAGAAAAACTGCTAGAAGTCGTAAAATGATATTGATAGTAAATTTAAAGTTGTATATTACTTACTAAACACCTTTAATCGTCGATGTACTTTAGACTGTAAATATTTGTATTAACAATGTGCTAGTGTAAAATAAAATTGTCAAGTGATGTCCTGAAACACCGGTTTATCCTAGTTCAGGCAGGCTTAAACATAACCTTTTGAACTTCATTTATATTGTATACACTATAAATGAACGAAGTTTAAGAATTAATTTTAATATAACCTTAAATTATTTAAGGCAGGTATGCTTGATGTAATATGTATGATGTAGTGTAAGGATGAATTTTATTTTTTCTGTCAATAAATAAATATTATTATTATATATATATATTATTTAAAATAAACAAAAATAAACAAGTTGTCTAAGAAACAACATCACGGTCGCAAATGACTGACTATGAGCGTATGTCTTTCCTGTATAGTAGCAGAATATTACTTACGCGGTATTGTGTGCTAACTGACGACTGTATTAATTCCTAATAAGCAATAAACGGGCAGCTAGCCTATATTTAAGTCTATTTACATAATACTAAATAGCTGCCTATAGAAAATTAATTAGCTTAGCACGATAACCATATTAGCAAAACAAACATCATCGATCCGCCGGCTAACTACATAATAATATAAATGTAAAACAACATAACTGCCGTTAAATTTGCCTCGGTGAGCTGTTTAAATTGAAATTATTAGCACCTAGACGAAAGTGAACAGTCGAGCAGTTTTTGCCTCACATTTCCACATTAGCATTTCCAGAGTATATGAGGGGAGCACCGTTCGCGCCGCCAAGCCGTCGTCGGCATCCACAAACGTACGGCAATACGGCTCTTTTATTTATGTAAACGTGGAAATGTAAATTAATTTCTCCGTTTATGAAATGAGACTTTTTGGCGGTCTTTCATACAAATAACTACACGCTGTGGGATGGAAAGATGAGACGTGGCGATTTGATGTCATTACGTCCGCTTTCAACGTGTAGGCTTGTTAATCTTGTTAGATAATATAATAATGTGAATTTAAAGTAGGCAGGCTTGTCATAGACAATTATTTGGCGACTTTGCGTTTAAGTATTACATCTAATTGGAAACCATTATGAAAGTAGTAACACTGTAACTGCTTTTTATACCTACCACACCTAATTATTTTCTTTCATACCATGTTTTTGCTTTGCTTAGTTTGGGCTAGATGGTGTTGTGTGTATGTGATAGAATATTATATTATTATTATTAGTTTCTCTTTCCCTAAAGTATTTCCCTAATACGTTAGGAAAATACCCGGCCCTTTGGGAGGCTTACATGCCCCATGTCCCCATGGGTCCAACATGCAGAGGCCCTTCGAGAGTTTTAGTTTAAAGTGAGATGAGTCACTTACCGAGATACTAGCCGCGGCAGGCGTAAGAGACTATTGCTACATATGGAATCTAATTATTCTGGTCTATGGGCATGGGTGTTTAATGGTTTGGCAAAATGCAAACTATAGTTAAAAAACGGCGTCTGCCTGATATACTGTCCCAGTACAAAGTCGGAATGGCAAACGGTGACTCGCCGACTCACAAGATGGAGCCCGTGAATAGTCGCCATAGGCATACAGGCCTTAAAAGCAGCAGGGGGCAACACCGGTGTGAGCGGCTAGGGGTGTCAAGCAGTGCGGCGCCGGTTTCACCATCACGGGTCTCGTGAAAACGGAGACCCGCAGCGGGTTTCCCCGTAGTTATGCCCTTGTAAATGACACTTCCAGCCCCAAGCATATAGCTCTAGTGGCCTCCCTCTGACTGGCCAACCAAGGCAAGCCAGAGTTGAGAGTCCTAGAGGCGCTCTTGAAGTTCCACCCCAGCCAACCAGTGAAGTCAATCCGGAGACGAGGCCCAAACCGACTCTCTGAGGCATTCAGGACTGCAGTGTCGCCAATCACATTCAGCTCGCCACAAGCTTGTGGTGAGCTGAATGTGAGTGGTGACACTGCAGGGCAGCTGCCCTGCGGTTTGTGTGCTTTAAGTTAACCTAATGATATTTTGTTTGCTTATATGACAAGGTGAAGGCGTTATTTTAAAATCTAAAGTACTATACCCTCCTAGATTGCGTTAGTCTCATGATGAGATAACGACTGCCCCAGAGGGTTTTATTATTATTATTAACATTTCTTTCTCTAGGATCGAATCGTTGGAAAAGTTAGGACTTCACAGACATGCAATTAAAGGACACGAAGTACACCTATACCCCACCTATATTTTTGCGTATTTAGATACGCAAAAATATTTGTGGATCACACAAATAATTGTCATCCACAACAGTTACCCACAACACTCGGTTGATCACACCCGTCCGAGCTGACTTCAGCTTTTACTTTTTTTATGTAACCTCGTCAATAGGGCAGATGGCTTTATTAATATTTTAAACAGCAAACATATGATAAAACAAAAAGTTACTACTGAGTTGTTCAACCTTATACGCACATCGAAATGGTTGTGGTACGGTTACCACTTAACCGTAGTTCAGTCTATGGTCCGGAGTGAGAGGTCGTGGAACGCCGTCGCCTCCTTTTGTGAGGAAGTCATTTCCATCAAGGAGGCGGCGGAGCGGGAGAGGAAGCGTTTAAACCCTCTCCCCAACCGCAGAACCGGGCGCCGGAGGGCGCAAGATGACCTCCAGCCACCCTGAGGATTGATCTTGGGGTGGTGGGCTTTGTGGGCCTGCCCGCCATCCGTTCAGCACCAGGTCCGAGAGACGGCGTGCGTGTTCCCACGCGCGCCTCTGTGTCGAGTCCGTCTCCCCTCTAGGGGGGACAGTAGGGATTATTTTTGCGAAGTGCCTATAGGGTAGGTCTTATCGGGTAGTGGCCTGCCGTTTCATACGGCGGGCCGAAACCTCGGCGGGGTCGCGACTGCATGCGCAAGTGTTTCGCGCGGCCCCGTCGATAGTGGTTTTGTCGAGGAACACCGTGGTAGGTTTAGTCGGTATTCCGGGAGGTACATTATTCTTATTCCATCTTTCTTTTACCCCGGCGAGTCCGACATAACCCCTCCGCCCGCCCCCGCGGAGGGGTATGCGTCACGCATTTACCCAAGTTAAAAAAAAAAAAACGTTTTCCACTTGAACCATTGCAACAATGCGTACAGACTGATAATTATAATAAATTGTGGTAATGAACTGTAAAAAAAATATAGTAGATACTGCAAAATAGACAGGAAATAAATGTACTACATATCACATAATAGTAATTAATACTACCTCGGTGGCGCAGCAGTTGTCTGCGACTGGTTTGCATGAGGTCTTAGACTCCGTTTGGTCAGGCAAAGTGCTAGTTAGGTAGATTTCCTGCCTTTTTCTTTTTTTTTACCTGTTGGAAGGCCTTGACGCATACTTCTCCGCAGGTCTTAGGCTTAAATCCTTGGTCATACAAAAAATTATTAGCTTAGTTGTGTCTGTCACGAAAGTTATTATATAATAATTCGATACAAGTTGAAACCTACTATCGGTATTAGTATTAAAATAACTAATTTCGTAGCAACAATGCGCTTACCGTGTTATTAAAATAGTATAAAACAATATATTTATATTGTCCCGTGTCGGATTCGAACCTACAAGTGTTCGAACAACACTCCTTGCGATGATCAAGTTAAAGTAGTCCTTATATACTGCTATTTATTTTATTTTTTCTTGTTGCATGAGTGTTTCTGCAGTCGCGAAGTAAGGCTGTGGAAACTTATAATATATTTATAGCTGCACTTAAAGTAAGGCAATGACATGTCTAATTGTAACAAGCAAAAGAATAAATATATAGGCGAGAATAATTATGTGAAATTCAACACAAAGAAAATTTTGTGTCCGACATTATGCCATCAAAAAGCCGCATTATACTGCTACTGTCCAAAAAAGCGCGCAGACGGCCGTTGCAGATTTGTATCATTTCCCTGATCGTGTACGACCAAAAGTAAAAGCACACGCATATTTTCACCAAAATGAACGATAAATGCTAAATGGTTGAAATATTTAAATCATTTAACCCGGTTTTATTCGTTCAAAAACTGAAACATTCGAGCACATTCGTGTCTATAATCATTTTAAGCCTCCGTTTTAAATGACATCAATACAAAATAATCTTATTTATAACTGTTTTCTATTAAATTAATTCTATGATCCTTAAAAAATGAATCGACTGACATGAAACGGCCGCCCTCCAACTTTGCTAATATGTGCCCAACCTCTGTCATCTCGTGAAATAATGGTGCTAATATTTGAAAACTTTCCCGAGGTAGACCCATTCTAATACCGTAAAGAATTTTGCTTACAGTAATAACCACAAAGTCTTCCAAGTTCGTATGTCATGATCATCATTCCTTACCCAACACTAAGTTAACTGACTTTCTCGCTACCTTATTAAAATAACCATTATGAAAATAAGATAAACCAATTTCGCATACTAAACATTTTAATTTTCTAGGAATTTACAGAAACAAGTACATAATTGTTTGTCTTTGATGTTCTTTTAAGAATAAATTTATGTTGAATAGCGAAAGGCTTTTAATAAAATATAAAAGTGGAATCGTAATGAGTATGTTGTGTTGAAAATTTGCTTACAATCGGATAAAAAATAAAACAATAGAAGCGTAAATACGAGCGCCAGCACGCAGCAGCAAAGTTGATTGGTTGATTATACAAAAAGTTGGATATAAAAATGTTTGGCGTGTCACAGGAATCGGCAAAGGGTAATAAAGTCGGGTCTCGACAGTGGTGTTAATAAGTGAGATCATTTTTTATCAAGCTTCCGAGTGAGGTTTCGCAAAGCCAAAACAATAAATCACCGGGTTGGCGGCCTGCGGCTTATTATTTCGGGATATACACCAGTGGTCTTTTCTGCTAACTAACCAGCGCTCAGCGAAATGATATTTTTTCTTCGGCTCGCAGGCACACACGCCTGGTCCCTCTCGCCGGTTATTAATTAACTCCACCGGATGTGGACCTTCCGTGTCATATTATATCAAAAAATAATTATAGCCGCTCTACGAATCGCTTCACGACCCAACTAATTAAATAGGGGTGCTAATTTGTTCAACACATTTTAGTTAGTAAATTAATACGCAGTCACTATCTTGCTACTACACGTTAAATATATTCATCTATTCTGTGAAAACGATGTGCTTGAAATAAGTTGTACCTTTTTGGTAATTTATACTTTTTTACAAATGTATCTGACTCTGTCAATATCATAGGTCAACATTATGACTGCGTTTAATTATAATTTAATTGAAAATATTAACACATAATATTTGTAATTATTCTTCCTAAAACTATGTATTATTAAACAGTACTAAGCATGAATTTACATACATATATATAGTTTCATATCTGTTTCTCGGAGGTAGAGACAACGAATATACACTTCTGCGATCCATGAATATCACTCTTGCTTCAATGACTCGCATTACATTCTTCATGCACCTTCGACGGTTTTGGGTATACTTCACATGTTAAGAATTGAACATTTTAAGACCTGCCTGTCGCCAGAATGCGGATACATTCAGGAGAAAGGCATATCTTTATATCTTATCTTATCAGAGACCGATTATAGTTCGCATGTTTTCTCCATCTGAATGTCTCATTCACATTTGCCTCATTTACTTTATTAGTCATTCTGTTGTCCATTGTTTCTACATGCTTAAACAATCTTAGAACACCCATTTCAATTATTGTGACTACTTATATCTTCTTGCCCGCTACAGCGCTATCTTACATATATACGCTATTTCTCATTTATCATGAAGTTAAATCTGTTACATTTTCTAATTAATAAGTATTTTCTGTGAATCTATTCATTATATTAATCACAAAATACAATGTAAACAGTATCGTTTATTTGTTTATACCCAGCCACAGGTTAATAGATTCGCTTGGAGATCGATTCTCTAGATAGTTGGGACTGAGACGAACAAAACCAATATATTTTCCGACACTTGAGCTCTCAGGTAATTGTGGCAGAAAGTTTTCGAACGTGCGCGCAATATTGATGAGGTACCCCACAGTTCATGTCTGTGGTTTAGCGCCACCTACAGAAGTCTATAAATCTTGCTTTAAAAAATAGCATTGGCTAAATCCATCAACGAGACTACCGTAACGCTTAATTAGGACGTGCGAGACTAATGTGTTACGTTGCGCAAGTTTAGCTAATTAGCCCATAACTATATGCCCGCGAGAGAAAATCAGTCAACTAAATATAATATACGCAAAGCCACTTAACTATGCAATTTGATTTTGAAGAAAATTCAAAATGCAAATAGTAATTCCGTTTGAAAATGCTTTAAAACTTTGAAGCCCAGTTTAATCACGCAAATTGAATTATAAATGAGCACCTTAAACATTTTGTTTTCTTTAATTAAGCGGTCTCTAAGTAATATCAAACGGCTGGTTGCATTAAATTTCAAGCCATTGATGCGGTTACTCCAAAAATAATTAATTGGTATCTATTTGTAAAGTTTTGGTGTTTATATATACCTTTCGAAAATAACAACAGCATTTCAATTTTTATTAGATTTTCTTGTTCATCCTTTTATATGGTATTATTTATAAGAATTTCCTCTCACACTTTGATCAGACAAGGATTTTCTTGCAATATTTTCGGAGAGTCTACGAGACGTCGGAGTAAGTTCGAGAATCCGACATAATAGTAAGTGATGAACAGCAATGACCGCGTTTCCCCCGTCCTCGTGGAAGCTCAGAATACTAAAGTATAGAACGATGATGTGCCGGTAATATGATTTACTGTATAATACATTCAATCAGTTGATTACTTAATCCTTTGTTTTGAGTTTAGGAACGAATATGTCTTGACCTGCATCCTGCGGTCGGCATTACGTATAAGGGTACGCGTAATTTTTTTGGCAGTTGCGGTCAAAACAACATGTAGGTAGAAACCACAACGGTAAAATTTATTATGGGCTCGATTCGGAGGGTCGGAGGATTTTATTATTCTGCATACAATTCCATTTTCCTATCACAAATTATTCGAACGGCTACGGTTAAGGTTTTGCATTACGTGCAAAAATTGTTCTCCGCGTATTTACGTGTGTTTTGTACTGTAGGTACACGAGTAAACCTGTAAGAGCTTTCAATATAAATAAAAAAATAACTAGAGAATAAGTAGGATAGCTGCCTCATATATTAAAATTAAATTATTTTCTAAGAAAATAAGTTATTTTGAACCATTTTATATACGACAGATATAAAAATACATTTGATATGAAAGATGCCTTCGTTATATTATAATATGATAGTTGCTCTTAAGATAATAAAAAATATATTGATTTATAATACGTTTTCTTAATATTCTTGGTATAACCACATATATCTCGATAAGCTAATAGAAGCTTATTCAAGTATATTATGATGATACAGACTGATGATATTTTTTATCTCTTTAATGAATAAAAATTATTCAGCCATGATATCTATTAAAACTTTCTTATTGGAATCATCTGAAGGGAGACATATTTACACACTAACACATTTGTGTATTTAATAATGTAATGCTATTTATATATTATTTATCTATAAGAGACATTAGCCATAACTTTACCAAATAATTGTAAGATGTCTATCTTTTTTAGCGAATCTACATATGTACCTGCGCATTTAAATTAAAATATACTGTTAAACATTTAAAAGACAGACAATATGTACAAATTATTACTCAATAACAACTTAATTACTAATACACGATGCAGTGAAACCGATATAAATATTATAATGCGATGTTTGCGAAGGACATATCAAACTTTTCTTGCACGTTAGGTTAAAACAAGTACTTGTTGACCAGTTGTAAGGATGGAGGTATGTGTATAAAGAGTTCAATTATAAACAGTGACCATAGTAATATTCGGCATACAATAACGAATCTAAGAGTAAATTTTCGTAATAAAATCTTTTTAAATAGAGTGCTGATCTAATCTAATAGATATGAAATGGGAAGAAGTTTATCTGATTGATGTTTTGGTTTGGAAGAATACATTTTATTGTATTTATGACACCAAATTGGTATAACTCTGTTTCAATAGTTTTTATTGCGGGAATTTGTACACTAATTACTCGGGATATGTATGTTATACGCATGCTTGCCATATTATATGCACAATTTCATTTTATTAAACGTTTATTCATCAAACATGTTTGCGATGAAGCGTCGTGTTTTATGCTGTACCGTTGTGATTATTTTAGTGTGTTTGTTTATTTATTTTATACGTTCACCCAAATGTGAAGAGTTGACTATGGCGGACTTAACGCCAACGGTATTCTCGACGATTCAACCTTTAGGTGATGAAAACGTAAATCCAGGTAGGAGCAATTAGTTGTTTAAGCAATATAAATATATGTGTCAATGCCAGTCTCAAGGTAAATATATAAAGTGTTTGTTTATGGAAATGTTTACTTCGACTTGTTTGTAGTATAATTAGTATTGTTTAAAGTAAGTTCTAGTACTTATTGATATACAGGGTGTCCCCAGAAGTCGACGTCAAGCCGGAATCAGGTAACAGGCTAAATCATAATAGCTATCAGAAAAATATTTAAAAATCTAAGTTACGTATCTTAAAAATTATAGACATTTAAAAATCGAAAAGATTGAGAAGGCTTATTCGAGATTACATAATAAAAATAATTATTCAAAAAGTAAATATCTGTAGCAACAGGAGTGAAAAGACCGTCACAGGGTGAACCTTCTTTTATAAATGCCTATAATTTTTAAGGTACGTAACTTAGATTTTTTTATATTTTTCTGATAGCTATTATAACTTAGCCTGTTACCTGATTTCAGCTTGACGTCGACTTTTGGGATACCCTGTTTATATGTATATTAGTTCAGATCTTCACATACATACGTTCTATCCCTCTCCTTTGCTGAACGTAACAACAGGCTAATTATTACTGTAAATATACATTTTCTGGGTTAACTGTATGGCTAGTGTAATTTGAGACGTTTTAAGTATTTTCTTGATATCTAAACGAACTGACATTGATTTTTTCAAATTTTACTCGTATATCTAGCAAGATAAACAACGAAATAAATATTTTACTACGTTCCACTAAAAATCAAAAAGTTAGATTTTATGCACTGTACCTCCTTATCACGGGCTAATCTGTAGCCTATTTAGGAGGACAGTACTACAGCCATTTCTATTGTAATTGGTATTTAAAACTTTATGTATACTATATTTTGTAAAACCAACCATCATATTTTTTGCGAATAAATCTATTATTATTATAACTGTTTGAATACCTGCATTCAATCAGTTGCATAAGAAAGTATACAGAATTCTTGTTCTCGGTAACCGAAGCGCGTGAGAGACCATTAGACTGCCTCGTAGATCGAACTCAAGACGAGCTTGATCCCATGACACGCACCTTTTGCCTCGTCAAAGCATTGCACGTATTAAATAGTTAATAATCGCTTAAAAACTGCAGAAAAATTGCGAGGTAACTTGTATATCTGAGAATTCATCATAATGTTCTCTTTGATGTGTGAAGTCTGCCAATTCGCACTATACTATGAAAAAATAGATCTATATTTTGCATTATATAAAATAGATATGTACTAGCAAAGCTTCAAAAGAACATCAGATCATATGTACAAAATAGTACAGGCTATAAATAATTAAATGCTATATACAATTTCGAGAAATTAACGAATAATCAGAACAACTTGTCGTATATACCTCCGTCCTTGTCACTAACTTGGACGGAGATATATAAAATAGATTAATAATTATAAACAGTGTTCACGATAATACTTAGCTTGGTAGTATTAATTTGATTACGTATCCCACTATTACCCTATAGTAAAATATATATTTCAAACATATTCGCGATAAATGATGTGTTTCATATTATTCAACTGTGCTTATTTTATTGTATTTAATATTATTTTTAAATCTTACAAGATAATGAAGAGTCGGTACCGGCGGAGTTAATACCAGCGACGGACTTTATGCCATCGGTGGACTTAACCGCAACGGCGAACGTAACACCAAGGGCGGACTTAATTCCAACGACGGCCTTACCACCGACCAACGGATCAACCGTAATTTCTACCAGTCCACCGTCGCGTGAGGAAGACGTAAATGCAGGTTAGAGCAATTAGTAATATATGCAATTAAAATGTTGGTGTCGAAGCTATTCTCACAGTAAATATATGAAAGTGTTATATTTGTGTAAGCAAATGTTTTGCCCTACTTGTGTTTGTAGTATAATTACTATCATTTGGATTACTTAGCGTAGTTATCAGGCTAGTTCTTTTGAACGACTGACGCCTTATCTTAGCTAAATATGACAACATACTTACTTATATATAATGTATAGTTTAGAATATTTAACTTTAGACATTGTACAAAATGTACTATGTGACCCAATTGAACTTGTTCTTTATTAATTATTGTACGTTTACGCGCAAGTTTTACATTTAAATTGAGCAACTTTTATCTCAATTTATTTGAAAACACTTCATTATTATCATATTTCTAAAATGATTAAGGTATTAAGATATTTTTGTTTCGTAATAGTAAATCATTTTATTATCATTCCACATACATGATTATATATAACAAGAATATGAATAATTTAAGAAAAATAATAAGTTACTTTTGCATAAAAATTTGTGCAATAAATTTAGTTATCAGTGGACTCAAGACTTAAAAATTTTAAATTGGGCTATAACGAATAATTTCACATAACATGTTATGCCTATCGAACACCGGCTCGATAAGCAATATATATATATAATAGTTAGACGGACTTTATAACTGATTGAATACGTGTGCGTAAATGAAAACGTGTATTAAATTCTTCTTCACGGTATCCGAAGCGCGTGAGAGGGTCCGCTTTCCGGCTCAATTTCCTCCACTTTACGCATCCTCTGCGGCGAGTCCGTTCCCTCTTATGCCTTGAGCACAGCAAACCTACCTCCGTGGGTCAACTGTAGGGTCTCTTGCGACAAACTGGGTCAAGGCGTCTATTTCCGATGCTCTAACCGTTTCTACAGATATTACTGATGTGCTACAGTAGTTAATGATATTAGGTTTATATATTCAATTATATATGTATTAAGTTTGACGGCTTGTTGTCATAATGCCTTAGTATTACGGCCTCGTAAACTTGATAACTTAGCCAATTAGGCTGAGTATTAGATTTCAATGTTTTCGATATTAATATTATTATTTGACACATTGGGAAATCATTTATGTATATGATTTGTCTGGTATCTACATTTGTTTCGAAATTTGATTGTATCAACGGTAATATGATGTTGAGAAACCTTAGATAGTTTAACAAATAAAAGGTTAAATAAGTCGTGTCGGAATTATCATCCATAATTCTCGTGGTATGTATAACCGTTTGTTCGTAAGTTTACACGGCAAATTGCTAAATTATTGGTGATGCAATTTAGCTGGGAATTAATATTTGAAGGGAAGTGAAAGAGGCCTCGGGCAATCGCCACTGTCACTTGGTAAGAATACTTTCGTTTCTAGAAGAAGTACGATGCTCTGTGGTTATCATCATATACATATATATAACATACATAATACCCCTGTAAAGGTACGGAAAGGTGAATTACACCCAGATTTCGCCGGCTATATTTTTAGTAATAATAGACGTTGAGCCTATTGTTGCCCACCCTGTTGCTACAAATAATTGCCTGACAGAAGAAAGCCAACTAACAGAAATTAATTTGGAAAAGAAAGAAAGAAAACTGGGTTTTGATGACAAATTTATTATAGTTGAAAATTTTACCTGGATTTTATTGATACTGCATAGTATTGATTATTATCTATATAGGTGAATACGGTGTTTTATTCCTGAACAATAAAACGCAGACACTGCACCAGGTCAAATTTAATGACACTAGATATCCCACAGAGTATTACTGGCGTTTATTTGATACGAAGAAAATACGATTTCAATAAAATGTTTATTTAATATTTATTAGCATCGAAAAATAATAAGGGAAGCTGTTTTATGTAATAAAATACTTTGTTGTTCGAATACATTCCGTTCTATATTACGAGAGCGCTGCAGAAAGTTCTGCCGAAAAACGCTAAAATTGTGTTACGAGGTGATTTAACCACATCTACGGAATAAAAATGTGTGTTTCAAGTTTACGACATCCTTTCTTTATCTAGTTACGATAGGTGCCGATTCAACCGTGGATTAGGAAAGATAGCGGTTACGCTGATAAAATAAAACTTAACCATGGGACTTGCAATTTATTTGTGTAAATAGAATACTTCAAGTTAACTGGATGGGAAGGTAGGTCCAATTACGCACATCAAATGTGCCGTAGGTTAATTTGTTTTCCTAATGAAGTTGCTAAGTATTTACATAGGCCTATTTCCTCGGAGGTAAATACCGCTTTAGAGGAATGAAATTATTTTCTTCCACCTAGTTAGTACCTGGACTAAAATTAGGGTATTTACTATTAATATTCTTAACGACGGGTAATGAAAAGTGCGTGTTTATACTGTTACTGCGGCTATCTATATTCGCAGTTAATTGAACTTGTTAGTAGAAGCTGTTCTATTAGTGATCAATTTTTTCTGATAAATAAGGTTACAGGCAGCAGATGGCCCTGTATCTCAAGTTGTTATCTTGCCTCTGCCAGCGCATCAAGAGGACTGGGTTCGATTCCTGAATATAAATGTCTCGGCGGCATAGTGATAGTGAAAGCAACTGTTGTGCATGAGGTTCCGAGATGGATTCTCGGGTCAGCCTGACAAAAACGTTTTCGTTAAAAGGTTTTCAATAGTAGCCTGGAGTTAGGACGTTGACGGTATATCACACCCCGTGCCCGAGGCAAGCACATAAAAGTCTTGCGCCTGATCCCCCTTCGGTCGTGTCGGATTGCCGTCTTATTGGACTATGAGTGCGGATAGAGAGTGTACTTGTGTTTGCACCCAACTTGTGCACTTTAACGTCTCTTGTGCAGATGCTATGTGACATGACCGATTTGCTACGGAATTTATTGTCATAAATGTGCCAGATCCGAATAAAGCTTTTCCACGTCAGCGTGTGCTTTGGTTTTCTTGGTAAAATTTAAATAAAATGCCACATTGGGGTTCTCCGACTAGCATTGCGTTGGCCCTGTCCATCAGTCTAATGTATCATTATAGTTATATATTAGGCCGATGTCATTTATTTGGATAATTGATTTTTTGATTTGAATAATTATAATTGTTGTACTCGCAACCTTCACAAATAATTAGCTTTAGCATTTGTATTGCATAATACGGATGCAAGATATATTTTAGGTAGGCATAATATATTATAATTAAACATTTGCCAAGTTGTGTATGAGCTTAGGACATGATGAGTAGAGAACGTAGAGATGTTGTGATACTCGTCACACAGTATAGAAAACAACACTATAGTCACTAAAAATTACCATTTTGTGGTTATTATTTTATTAAACAATTATTTGTTTTTTTTAATCCTATTATTTTCTTTAAGCTTAAGTATCCTTCAACGTGTTTAATATGTTTCTATATACTTTTCTTTTTTATCATATTCTGTGATTTTTTTTTATTCAGGTATTCTCTCATTCGTTTGAATTTTGCGTGCAAATATTGAACATTTATGTAAGTACTCTAGGTTTTTTTATTAAATGTAAACTATTGTTTACATTTAACCACTAAGTCTTACCGCTATCCGCGTCAAAACTTTTCTTTGATACAGTTATAAAGAATGCACAATAAAATCACTTCAATATTGTAACAACAATACTACACATATAAGTTGTGTCAACACTCGCACAATGGAATGCCTCATTCAGTTATTTGTTATACGATATCGGCGGTTTTCCAGCGTTGGTTTTCAATTCAGTTACCAGAGTAACTTGTGGTGTGGACAACAAACCAGTGGCAAAGCATTACTTCCCTACATTATTGACTGCGCCCATAACACAATGAGCCCTTGAACTCTGCCACTAAAGTGCCTAAAAGTTGCACGTACGGTGGGCAAGACTTGTGGGATCAACAGATTTTCACATTAAGTCTTTGTGCATACGCGATTAAATATTCGAATGCGATATTCGAACCATTCCAATGGACCAGTGGTATTCGAAATACAAAATTATTTTTTTTCATTCAGTTATTTTCTCTCTATCTCTATAAAAACTTTAACTATGCCATTACCACTGTTACCCGCGCACAATGTGCTTAAACGTAGATACTAACTTTTTTCTTCATGTATAAATATATAGATTTTATTTTCTATCAAAAATTCTATTTGTTTTATCTGTAGAATTTATTTACAATTTTATATTTGTATTTTCGTGTGTTCATTATCCTGAGACGAAATTAAGAAAGACTTGAAATAAGTTCGTGAAATATAGGTTTGTACTTTAGGTAATTTTGAAACAAAACTTGCTCGATGTCTCCTCGCATTACGAATGTCTCTTAATATTGTTGCCTAAATGAAATTAAACATTTATTGCAAAACTTTTACGTGTATACAACTTTGTTTGGAAATAAATAACGTATCTGAGTATTTTTATTATCTCGCTATCTATAGGTGTTGCAGCAATTCCATCTAAAGTTAATATATATCTTATTAATAGGGACAGCAATATAGTATACGTAGGACACTCAGTAAGTTTCACGAAAATAAAAAAAGTGTTCAATAGATAAATATATTTTGATTAAATCTTTTCAAAGTACTCTCCATCCACCTTTATACAAAGTTTCATGCGTCTGAACCAGTTTTCGAAACGCTTTTTCCAGTCCACCGCAGGCACCTCGTTTACAGCGACAGCGAACGCTGACAGTGCATCTTCCGGCGACGAAAATTGTATCCCTATGAGCAGATTTTTATTTTCGAGAATAAGAAGAAGTCACACGGTACTAGGTAAGGAGGGAGGGTGATCCAGGAGTTCGACCGGCGTGCTATCCAGGAAGTGACTTGTTTTGAGCGCGGTGTGCGCGGGTGCGTTGTCGTGGTGGAGCAGTAGCCCACGGAGAGCTGTGTTTGGTCTTTGTTGCTCACAACAGAGAAAATTTCTGCCAAGCATTTGGTAGTATGCCATTAGGCATTGATGCTTCTTTGGTTCCGTAAAGTAATTGACACCAAGTAGCCAGTCAAATTAAAAAAGATCGTGATTAAAATCTTCCTCCTGTTTCTAGATCGCTACACTTTGGTAGGCGTTGATTCACTTTGCGCTACACTTTGGTAGGCGTTGATTCGCTTTGCGCTACACTTTGGTAGGCGTTGATTCGTTTTGATACACTCAAACCGTCGACTGACGCTTCGTTTCTAGATCGTATTGATAAATTCATCCACTCATCACCTGTAATGATGAAATAAACACGCCGAGACGAGTCTGCTTCAAATTTTTTTATCATATCACGTCACCATTCCATCCGTGCCTGCTTTTGAGCATGGGTGTGGTTGTGCGGTACCCAGCGTGAAACTACCCTTCTCACGCGAAGATGCACGTGGCTTCTCGATCCAATCTGCAGTATGTGCTGAATCTTCTAACTCGCCTATTGTCTTGGATTAAATTTTTCACTGCTAGCACTTTTTCTTCCTTGACAGCCGTCAAAGGGCGATCACTTCTTTCTTCATCCTCCAAAGTTAGTCGACCACGCTTGAATTCGTTATACTTACGATACACAGTTGCCTTAGAAGGGCCTTCATCCATGAATGCCATTTGCAGTCTATCGTACGATTCGACCGGTTTCAGGCGACACTTGAAATCGTAAAAAGTCATAGCGAGAAAATGTTCTCGGCGCAGATTCGTTTCTCAATGAGACACGATAATTTGAATTAACTCGCAATATATGTGGAGGAAAATTTTGAAATTGGAACGTGCCTATTTTTACTTATAAATAATCATATTTTCATACATAAACATAAACATTAAACACTTTTTTTTGGTTTGGTATGGACATGTTATGCGAAGAGATTATACGTATGTAGGTAAGCAAGTGATGGATATGAGGGTAGAGGGACAAAAAGGGAGGGGAAGGCCAAGGAAAATATGGATGGACTGTGTGAGGATGGATATGAAAGGGAAAGGGGTAAATGATCAGTTGACGGGTGACAGAGAAGTATGGAAGCGAAGGACATACTGCGCCGACCCCAAATAAATTGGAACCAGGGCAAGAGGATGATGATGATGACTTTCTGATTGGCCTGGTATGTCACCATTATTATGTAATCTTGTCGTATCGGTATGTAGTCACTAGTCTTCTTAATAAAAGCAAAAAAAACTTATATGTGAAGAATTTCTGTCACTTGTAATATAAATCACATAAAAATATATATTACATATAAGTTTTTGGACGTCATCAACAACTATATAATGCAGCTAGGAATTTTTAAAATACGTATTTAATTTGATGCGGAAATTCTTTGCGACGCGGCGACGTATAAAATGTACGTAGTATATTTTTTATATATGCATTTATAAATTAATTTACAATAGTTACCAATAGGAAGCAATACATAGGTATCGATAGACAACACCAATGCAATTCATTTGTTTGCTCGATTATAATTGATTGAGCCTATCACCAAATTGTTTGGAAATATTGTATATAGAGCAATAATGAAACTATTGCTGTTTTTTGGTAAAACAAATAACCCTTTCAATTTAGTAGTATTGCTAGTTTTTTGTCCTGTTTTAATATTGGGATATAATTTATTTTCGCGTTAATATATAGATAACAGGTATCAGACTGTGGTATCACATTATACAACTCCACATAAGAGTGCTTACGAGTTCGAATCCCATTTTACATTACACTCACATCATACTTGGCTGGCGGGGTATACTAGAAATTTTAAACCCAAACCATTAGCAATCATTAAAAAATAATCACATGTAATTTATACCCTTAAGAAAACTCAACCAAATACTTGAATAGCATGCTTAATAGATTACTTCAGATATCGTAACTAATTTAACTAAAGCAAATGTGAGTTTTTTTGTTACGCTTTCACGCCTAAACTACTTGACCGATTATCATGAAATTTCGCATACACTTTGTCAGGGGTACAGAAAAGGACATGCCATTGGGGTGTCATTCATCCAGAAAAAAAATACTCTTGCCCGAAAATTATTGAATATAGAAATTTATTGAAAGAATTTAGATTCACGCGAGGGAAGCCCCGGGCAAAACCTATTATTCCAGTAAACTAATATCTTGCAGAAACAAATTGAAAACTAAAATATATCATTTCAACGTGACACCTATTTTCTTTTTTTAAATTTAACCTTTCTGTTACCAAATTGTCGTGTAGTACAGCATAGTCGTAATAAATCTTCAGAATGTAGACATTTTGTAATGCTTATAGATAGAAAGAAATATTAGTGACGCTGCCGTCATGTTGCGTATGAAATATAGGTGAAACGTGAATAAATATATCGACAAATATTTATATCTTTAGACTGGACGATGGCAGTGGATTACATATATGGTGGGGACCTCTACTGAGTGTTCAAATACTCAATATTTTCTGGCATTCCGTAACTTTATACAAAGATAGACTTATAAAACAAATTAGATCATTATGGACCCTGTCAGGCACACCAATTTAGGAGAAAGCAAGAACGCTAAGTAGCAAGAAAAATAATTTCTTTTAAGTAAGTAATAAATTGCCCGTGCCCAGCAGTGGGACAATTTAATACAGGGCTGATATTATAAGTAATAAATTGGTAATTCGTATGAAGCATTCATAGGTTTTACAAATCACTACAAAAAGTCATGTACATGTTTGCAAAGGTTTCGTCTAAACATTACGATATATTTACAATATTTGGTTATATTATCTTAAAGATTATTTATTTAAATAAATAATTTTGACGGTGTTACGGAAACAATTTGAACTCAACAAATGTTCCACGCTCACGTTTCCAAAAGGAATAATTTTGCCTAAATACAAGTTGTTTCGGTAGACAAGAGGGCGAACGTGTCGGATCAAACATCACCCGGGGGCGCCACAAATCATGATGCAAAAACCTGTTGTAGGTAATTTCATCCGATCTTGCCGATACTCCAGACAGGCGAGCTTACAAATTGCTTTCGACCTTAAACGGCCATATTTTATCTGCTTATTTATTGCCAATATCTCTATTGATATGTATTACAGTTCATCAATTTCCTTCCATTAATCTTTCCGGCTCTCCTACTACATTATGTTACGTGATATGTCGTCACTTCTGTTTACTGCCTGTGAGCACGAGTCGTAATAAATGTGTCAATTATACCAGCAGGTAAACTCTCGTCTGCCGTAAGGAATGTGCCTGACGTGTTTACACATTCTAGGAATATTTAATATCTGTGATATACTTAATTCTTTAATTTATACTGTGTGTATTAAGGTATGGGTTAAATGTATTAGATGTCCTAAAATAATATATACTTCAACCTTAGTCGTAAGCTATTTTGCCTATAGCTTATTTTGTGAGATATGCTTAATTGGAGGCGGGCTCATTATTTTATGCCTGGCTCAGTTTTAGGTGCTGTACTACTAGCAAAATTTTGTTATAAAATATTTTTCAATTTTCTAATAAAACCGTCTATACCAAGTATCGATGCTGAAACCTCACCCTCGACCGTAAACCCAACTATATAAATATGCTAAGAACCAACAAAACACTAATACACTACAACTAATTTTAATAATCCAACGCGTAAACATAATATATTATCTCCGCTTTCAACAATTTGTAAGTGGGCCAATTTTCACACATAAGTTTTTATCCGGGCGCTTTAGTCAGTATAAATGTCAAGGTACAAGAATTCCTTTATTATTTAAAAGCAAACGAGCACGCAAATGTTTACAGCAAATAAAGCTGCTTACACACGAGACGGTATGGCAGAAGCTTAAGCGTTTTATCTCGGGATTAGTATACATCCTACCTAATTTACGTGACTTCGAGTTACATGATGAGACCTTGTTTGTAGGATCAGGTGCGAAGGAAATTTAAGCATGAAAAAGAATTATTATTCGTCGTTACAGTCGTTTATTATAAAGTCTCATATGCTGTCATATTTATTCATTACTTTATTTTACCCGGAAAAGTGATGAATCAGTTTCCGTGTATGACTATTATAAGTGAAAATATATCTTTTGACGAGAATACACGGATGACGCATTGGTTAACGGGGTCGCCAATATGAATGCTACGTAAGGTACGTTTATAGTTTTTGTGCGGCAGTGATCATATGCAACTGGTTCGTGATTGCTTAGGTATTATCACAAGTTCTGTATTGCACAATAAGTTAAGAGTTTCTCTGTAATAGGGTATTTAAGTTCAGTGACTAAGTGGGCCGTAGATGCACTCGATTTGTTTACAATCGACTTCGGTTTATACTCTCAGCTGTTTGATTGTACTTCAAAACTTTTTTCAGATGTAGTGACTGAAACTTTTTTTACTGTTGATGCCCTTCCTAACTAATATTAGAAATGCGAATGTAGGGCATTTATGTGTTTTTATTACACTACGATTACTCATTGTGAAGTTTCACATACACGTTGTTAGAAGTACAGAAAAGTTGTCTTTCATCTAGGAAAAAACATTGTTCCTAAAGGATAGAAATTTATTGACAAAACCTAAATTCATATAGAGAATAGAGAGACTAGTGGGAAACATCTAGTATAGCAAGTACTAGCATATAGCATCCGTTAATCGGTACCATGGCCTAAATTTGCATTTAGGCTTGGGGCCGATTGTGGGTAACGTTTTAATTCCTTGCTAGGATTAGTTGATATTGCGTATTTTCTGCTAGAAAATTCTCAGAAGTATCACTGTACCTGGAAATGAGTCTGCTATACAACAATAGGCTCGCCTTCCATTGTGTGGAAACTGAAACCAGTCTAGTCAACTGGTATAGCAGACAAAAATGGAACGCTACCTCCAATAGCTTCGAGTGTTTTGGATTCGGTCCATTCCAGGAATAAAAATCTGTACGGTCTACAGATTGATGGTTGTATCAAGTCTATTTGTTCTTTGAGTTCTTCGTTTCATTGCTTGTAAAGGCGTCACAAAGTCTCACTAGCACAAAACATTTTTTGCTTTTATAACTGCTTTTATAATTGCTTTAATAAAATAACTTGGATTTTTTTAACTTTGAATTTTTTTTGTTCGTATCTGTCAGTGCGTTCTCTAGACGGTAAGAGTTACAGCAGTCTATGATAGCTTGTCATACTAGGGCAAAGATTGCGTTTTACTGACCTTAAGAAAAAAGGACTTAAAAGATGAGATGAAAATAATTAAATGAGGAAGTAGGTATGTGAGCCTCCAAAACTGTTGATTTTAAGAAATAGATACAATAATATCTTGTATAGATAAGGTACTAAAACGACAGAATTTATGAACTGTATTGCAAATATTGGAATTTAAATATTATATGCGGTTTATATCGCGGTTTATTTTAAAAAACTAACCATCATAATTTTTTACTTACATACATACATCCATAGATTCACGCCTGTTTTCCAGAGGGGTAGGCAGAGACTACGGATTTCCATTTGCTACGATCCTGACACACTTCTCTGGCTTCATTCACTTTCATTACATTCCTCATACACGCCCGTCGGTTCAAGGTGCTGTTAACCTGGCCTTTGTCCAGAACGCCTCCGATCTGATCAAGAAACGTTCGCCTAGGTCTTCCTCTTGCGACTGTTCCATTCACACTAGCCTTATAAACTTTCTTAGTCAGTCTTTCCTCGTCCATTCTTTCTACATGCCCAAACCAGCTTAACATACCCTTTTCTATTCTTGTCACTATATCTACTTTCATACATCTCTCTCTAATCACACTATTCCTTATTCTATCTTTCAGAGTCACACCTCATATATTTCTCAGCGGTCTCATTTCTACAGCATTTATTCTGCTCTCATGCTTCTTTTGCCATACCCAAATTTCACTTCCATACATAAGTGTGGGCACTAATAGTCCTCTATGAACAGCCAAACGTGCCTTTCCGGCAACATTTCGACTGTTCATAAAAGTGAGTAGAGCTCCATTCACTTTGTTGCCCGCAATCGTTCTCCTTTCAATATCTCTCTTATGTTTACCATCCCTTGTAAACAAAGTACCCAAATATACAAACTCTTTCACTTGCTCTACTTTTCCTCCATCAATCATAATATTACACATCGTCACGCACTCTTCCTTTTCAAATACCATTACTTTCATCTTGCTTACATTTATTTTCATTCCTTTACTCTCAAAAGCACCATGCATAATAGTTACCATCGCCTGCAACTCTTCTGCTGATGACGCAAGTATTACTTGGTCATCGGCATAAAGAAGACATTTGACAAGTAACTCATTCATTCTTAATCCCCATTCACAATCTTTTAAATCTTTTAAACAATTGGCCATGTATAGGTTAAACAGCCAAGGTGACGCTACACATCTTTGTCTAACACCTTTTTCGATGCTAAACCATTCTGTGTAGGTCCCATTTATCCTAACACAAGCTCTGGAATCGTCTTAAAGAGATTTCAGAGCTCGCGTGAGGGTGCTATTCACTCCATACATGGACAATACCGACCAAATTTCATTCCTCACCACTTTATCATAAGCCTTTTCCAGATCCACGAATGCGCAATAAACCTTTTGACCTTTGGCCAAAACTCTCTCGGCTATGCTCCGTAAGGAAAAGACCTGATCCGTACATCCCATACCCTTTCGAAATCCCGTTTGTGCATCCCATATTTTCTCGTCCGTTACTTTCACAATCCTTTCAATTAACACTTTCGCATATAATTTACCGACGACGCTGAGCAAGCTAATGCCTCTATAGCTTTTGCAATCTTGCTGTGAACCTTTTCCCTTGTATAAAGGTACTATGACGGCCTTGCACCAATCACTTGGTAATAATTTTTTATATTTAAAAATATTTAAAATATACTTTCCTTAACTTTTCGGTTGTCTTTTAACAGCCATTGTTACGGGGAGACTAAGACGGTGATCGTCTCATTTAGAATCCTCGATACCTTCATGCCTATACCAGAATGGGGTATAACACTGCTCTGATTTAAGTATACATTTCTAAATAAAAGTCCTGTATTTTCAAATCAAATACAATTATTACAATATCGATCAAGATCATTAAAATATACCCATTGTTACTCTTCGGTACACACGAGTGAGTAAACACAGCTTACTACATACAAAGATTTATTTCTTACTGTAAAGTCTTAGCAATATTATGCAAAATTATTGTTAAAAGTAGATGAAGGCTTTATGAGTATACAAAATAACATTTCATTACTCACGCACTGGGTTTTTATCCTGCGTTGTGTCATGGGGAAGTTCACAAATATAAATCATATCACAACTCCCGGCGCAGGGGCAGGAGCCAGGCGACCACTTCAACCACTACGCCATCCATCCGGTTATAACGGCTTGGAAAACTTCTGTTGCAAACACTAATAATTATTTGACAGTAATACTTTATGATTTTTTGAGCCAAGTATCTAATGTACCGTACGCACAATTGGAAGGCAATTTTACTAACACTCACGCGTATTAAATCAAATCGGCGTGGCAGTCTATTAATAACTCCTTATTATAAACTTTTCTTAATTCAATGCTTTTGTTTTATAAGAGTGATGCGAAGACTTATGAACAAGTAAAGCGAAGTAACAATCAAGATTTGTTTCAATTACCTACCTCAACTGTTCAAATTGCTTTAGATAATTGATTTCATTAATATTAGTTATGGACCGGAAAATGGATAACAATTATTCATATTTAATGAAGCACTGTAACGAGAATCGCCATTGTTATAACAAAAAACGTTTATGTAAATTTCACAAACACAAAGTGAACTTAAATTGTTTTGCTTTCAGTTAGTGTAATTATATTTATTACCACAAAAATATTTAAATAGTGATACAAACAATTTACACTAAGTATTTTGTTACAAAAATAATATTTATACAGTCGTTTTATAACGGACATATCAGTAATTGGACGTAATTATGACAGAGAACCATCTCAATTATGACCAATTAGCGACATATCCGATTAATTTAAGTATTTTATGCTGAACATTTCAACTGTAACTTTAAAATGAAAAATAGTTATTTACGCATTCCAAACACTTTATCATTGTCAAACGGACTGAACAAAATCATGTTTTTGGTAGCTAGTGTAATTATAATTAATTAATATTATTAGAACGAGTATTTTAAAATCAGGATATGTTTTATAACAGTACCGAAAATGGTAATAATTGTCTGTAATTAAGAACTATTGATATTGAATGTTATTCAACCGAACATTTCAATTGCAGTTTAAAATGAAGAGCATTTGCTCAAATTTTCCAAACGCTTTATCATTGTCAAATGGAGCGGCATTGAAACAAAAAATCGATACAAGTGTATAAAATTGTGAGCACCCTTAGGAATATACCGTTTGAAAAACCGGGGCGTTTGTAAATTTTACGGTATTGGCGTTTTGGGACATTACACATGTCAGTTGCACGGTAATGGTCATGTATGGAGAATGGAGGTACGCCGGCGAGACCACCCATCGGTCAGTACTAGTTGTTTACAAACGTTCTAGTACAAGTCTGAATGGAGTATTTATCGCGACATAATCAAGTCGTTCATTCGTAACGTGTCATTTTTACATATGTAGTAGGTTGTTTACATGATAAGAGATGGACTACTACTAAAAAATGAGTATGATAAAGCGAAGCGAAGTCCGGTAATAGCGGGAACAAACAACAAAATGTTAACTCGAACCGTTCTACTTTTTTGCTGATACCATTATTTTGTGACTTTTGAATTTACAACTGGTAGAGAACGTAGCTTTAAAAATTGCAGCTCGCGATGACTTCGCTTTTTAGTTTTTGTTCAAATTGCAATTAGTGAAGAGTTTGCGAATCCTCAGCGTTGTGTCAGAGATTGATGACAATGGAAATTTTATACATCGTTAGTCAGGAGGGCGTTAGGTGAGCACGCTGTTTTTTCAGTAATCCTATCCGTGTAGGCACCTACAATTATTCGACGCACCAGCAAGGTTAACGCTGGGTAACCACCCTCGTTTACCTCGATATTTATAATGGCACTCCTCCCGTTTTTCGTGACTGTGTTACGCCCCGATCACTTGCAGGCTTCGCGGGTCGCTTTAGTATCGCATTGATCTGTTGTTAATCGACAACTATTGAACTCATGAATCCTGTCACCGCAACGATAAATAGCGGTGCCATATAATGATCCCCGCGAAATATTTATTTATCATGCGGCCGGCTGTTACAATCAATTTTTATACGGAGGATGGGTATTATTAAGCTGGATTGGTACGGACCCGGACTCATTCGTTTGTGTTTATCAGTAGGGAAAACGATAACTCTCATTCCGCTCAGTGTGACGCAATGCAGAGATTAAAGGCTTACACTCGTAGTGCCGTGGCTGTGGATATGGAACCGGCTAGATCCAATATGAGCCCAGTCTGACGTGCACTCGACATCCGCGTCAATATCGAAGAAGGTGTATGTACTGCCACTAAAACACTAACATAGTTTTCATTCGGATTTTCGAGCGTAAAGAGCGAAACACACGTTCTATATTATGCAAGTAAAGTACATAGATTATCCTTGAATAATAAATGTATTTTGTTGTGTGAAATAATGTAGACAATGAAGCAACAAATCTTTTTAATAGAGAATGAAAACAGATGCGTAAATCTTGGCCGGTTGACCGGCTGACATACTGTTACAGGCAGTTAATCCGGTGACGCGGGTCGCGAGCTGGCTCAGCTGACGTAGGGAACACCGTCTACTGTGTGAGGATCTGCGTTAAATCGTCACGTCATGCCGCTATGTTACACGTTTTTGTTCGACGAAGATCATATGGAAATCTTGCAGATTCAAATGTTAATGTCGGATTATGCTACCCCGCCAAATTTATATTGGGTTTAACTTTTAGCCATACATTGTTGTATTAAAAACAAACGTTAAATTATATAGCTAATTTGTTACGAAAATTTAATGATATAAAATGTACACGAAATGAAATTACCAAACAAAACCATTTTTTTATGTTTGTTACATAGACAGTGTCTTGTTTATGTAACAAAGGCAATAGATTTACTTAGAATTAGACGATAATAATGGGAACAATTAATCGTTCTGCGGTCAGCTGGCAAAGTACGAATCTTACCTGTTTATTTTATCAGTACCAGCGCCCGTAAATTTATTGTTGCTGATATTGTCACAGTTCAGGAATCCGCATAATGAGTTCAATCTGCCATCGGCTGATAGTCAGATTAAAGCCGTTTCGATGTATTTGTTGAAAAATAAAGAAAATATTCAAATGAATTGAAATAATTTCTTTTTTGGGAATCATAATCGTTACAATTTATTCGAAATAAATGTTTATTACATCGTAGTGAAATTGCGTAAACAATATCATAAATCTTATTTACATAAGGCTGTCGAGTATTGTTAAAAGATAATTTAATTTTCGTAGGATTTCGTCTATCCAATTATTTCACAACATATTTTATGATGCATAGATTTACGCGATCAAATTTTGTTTTCTTTACATTGCTTAAGATATAACAAAAAAGGTAAATTAAGCCCGTAAAGCGAGTTAATGATAAAAAGCACATAGCGAACGGTCTGAAGCGTTCCAAACGTTTCGGTAAGTGCACGAACAATCTTTTAATTTAGTTAATTGCTAGTCACTGTGAAGTGGTTCAAGTTGTTCTTGAGAGATCACGAACGTCTTTATCCAATTTATTTAACGATGGAGTCGCTCTCATTAGAGTCCGTAGTGGACGCTCGGAGGCTTGTCTGGGACGTTTGTTGGCTACCTTTACGTCCCACCGTTGTTCGTTAGTATTCGAGAAGTGCACCTCAATATATACATGAGAAAACCAAGGAATTCAGTCGCATACAATGTCTACCAGCGATAAACATCTCTTTACGCTCAGCGTGGGCTGTAAACTTGTCGCCAGATTGTCAGTGTCTTAACGCAAACTTAACTTTAGAAATTGAAGCATGTATTTTCTGTCAAAGTTAGTTAAGTTTGGAGGATTAAGGTTCCTTATGATTAAGTATCTGAAGCTTTATTCAATAAAAATATTATCCTTTTAATTTTGTATAATTAACGAGCTAGGTCGTTTGCTAAATTCTTGAATAAATATTGTTTTTGCTTCAAAGAATTCGTAAATACCTATCTTACCAATAAAATTGTAATCACTTTGAAAAATCTTTAACTGGTGTAATATTTTATGTTACTAATTTAGCGCGGTGAGATAAAGTAATCGAAGACATTTTATACTTGGTTTGGATATTAAATATTATTTTTGGTGATTATATTTTGCTAAAGTAAATTTACCAGTTTCTTTATTAAAATAAATCTCTCAAAATATTTTATTGAACAATGACGTAGATATTATATATTATTTACTTTACAAAACTGATATTATTTCTTATTTTGTTTAGAGCTTAGGTAGGTACTTGTTGTATAACCATTACTGACATAAATTTCACAATAAAATATAAAATTAATTGCGTTTGTACAACTTATTTAACTTTCGCCATTGTTTTTTGATTCTCGTTTTTAGAACAACAAGAATCACGCAGAAATATTACAAGAATAAAGTTATATCTCAACGAATATCTCGTGTCGCCGCGTGTTCGTGACAATGTGATATAGACAATGCTTTAGAAAAGGGTGATGCTTCGTTCACACTGACCGAAAGCCCACATCAGCAAGTACTTGTTCACGTTTGCTTGTACCTCTCCCATTTTCTCTTCAAATATTACTGGAATCTGTTGTCCGATAGAGAGTAAACGAGCCTCAATAGACAATGCGTTGGAAAAGGGTAAAGCTACATCGTCCTCCTCACGTCCCTGAAATATGATTTCGATAAGTCGGGCGCTATTGGACAGGGTTCCTCTTTTTATAAAATAGTTTATTTTACACGTGCTTTAGTCACATTATTTATGTCGGCCACTTTGACTTTGTTCTTCATATCACGATACAACGATTTATTTTCGTTGGTTCAAAAATTGCGTCGTAAATTTGATTTTTCTTTAACTTTATATAAAATTATCTGGACCTTGTTTTACAAATAATTAAAATCTTATAATAAAATACACATAGGTGTTATAGGTAGTAAGTAGGTAGCTTTCTTTTGAGACTACTGAACTGAACACGTAGCGAACAAGCGGTCTTTTCACCGCTGCCGCGGAGTGCTGTGGATTCCAATCCCATACGAGACAAGTCTTTGTGTTATTAATAAATAATATAAATTTAGGTACTTTGTGTCCGTTAATGATATGTGTGTAAAATCCCCCGCAACACAATGCGTGATATCTAAGGCGAGAGCTCTGTCCATGTTTTGCAAAACGAGATTGATAAGAAGTAAGTATGATATTTCAGACAATGTTACAGCACTATTGTAATGACGCTTACCGAAACAAATAATTCCCTTTAATAAATACTTATTTTCTACATTTGAGCAGTTTCAGAAGAAATATTTAATTTTATTGAATTCGGGTCAATAATTTGTCAGTCCGGCGTAAGAAATAATCTTGTGTGTGGCCAGTGTAATTAATCCATATTCCTTGTTGTCTTACTCGCGTCGAAGATATCGAAAATATAAATCACGCATCATGCTATAAAGGGTTAAATAAAAGTTATTTATACCTTATCATAACAACTTTAGTTCTACCACTTTCACAATGCATTACTTTTCCATATTTTTCATATAAAAATACAAATATTGAAATTGGTTGCTCTAATCGCACGACTAATATTACATGCGGTCAAAACAAAAATCGGCGGCGTAAATAAACGGCACTCCGAGGGGGGAGAAGTGTTTTTAATGCTTCAGTATGTTTTTTGAAAATATTGAGTTTTGTAAAATGTAGTAGAACAACAGTTTTTAAGTATGTTATAAAGAAGACACGAGTATAGGATTATTTGTATTTTTCATATAACCCTGAATAATGCCAAGGTACATATATTTAAGCGTATAAGTGATACAAATTACATCTCATCTTCAAAACGCGTTAAACCTTAAAAAGACTAGAGAGAAATTGTTATATCTTGGGTTAGTAATAATTGGTAAATGAATACCCAAGTAATTATAATAATTAAAATAACTAGAATTCGTGAGAAGGCCTTATCCTTGACTTTTAAAATAAAAGTTGTTGTTAATTAATAGAATTTGTGTTCTTTTTATTTAGATTTTTTCAATTGCCTGGCCGGTTGGCGTAGTGGTTTATGTGGTTGTCTCGCCACTGCTAACGTGCCGAGTGTTGTGGGTTCGAATCTCACACGGGACAAAAAATTGTGTGATCCATAAATGGTTGTCGGGACAACAGACTCGGGAGTCTGGATGTTCTTTGTGTCCATTGTTTGATTGTTTGTAAAGTCTCCTGCGATTCAGGAATAATAATTCCTAGAGCGGAAGCTGTCATTTCTTTTTTTTTTTTATAAAATTAAAGTTGGACTTTCGCGATTTGCACACATATTTAATATAATATTAGACAACGGGTCTTCATAACGTTAGACAATAGTTAAAGGTAATGAACACCTATTTATATCCCGAGGTTTCGACCGATTTGCATCCATACAGGTTGACTAGCGTTAATGTCAGGCAATAAATAGAAAAACTACTAACCCGATTACAAACCCTTATCTAATATCTAGATTTATGTTTAACTTGGTAAGTAATTACAAGTGGTATAACTTACAACGTCCTATGAACAAGGCGAATAGGTGATTAAAGTGTTTTTACGTTTTTTACACAACAAGAGTGGCACATAAGCTTACGCTTGGTGATGCGCGGTAACTTACCCTATGATCGCTGGCAGTACCAGCGATATTACTTGCGTGTTGACAACACTGAAAATAAATTTACGATGGGATGAAAGGAATTATATAGCAGGTATGTGTACCTCCAGTACTATAATTATTAAGTAACTTAGTAAGCTTTGAATTATTAAAGTTAGTAAGAGGTTCAACTTTTTTCTAATTTAAGTTTAATGCACGGATATTGGTTTAAGTGCTCGCCTCGCCACTGCCACTGCGGTGAGTGTTAAGGATTCGATCCCCACGCGGGCAAAATTTTGTGTGATCCACCATTAGTTGTTCCGCGTCTAAGTGTTTGTAAAGTACCCCAAGGTCACTAAGGACACAGGATTCAGGCATAGTGTGTCTTCTTAAAAAAAGGTCTACCACGTAGCATCTTTCGAAGCGAATATCGATTTAAGTTGTTGAATGCTGGATAAAGATTATAAAACAAAACACTTACTGTCGATTCAGACAGATTTTTAAAGTAACTGATCATAGGTAATGATTTCTTCTCGTTATATTTATTATACAAAAAGCAATATTATAAGCAATAAAAAAGTTATATTATCAGAATTGTATCTATTGAAAATTTGTATTCTACATTTTGTTATTATATATATGTATAAGCAAAGTGCTAAAGTTAATATATAGCGGCGGTACATGACGTTTAATGTTTGATTCCCGACCCGACCATAGTGTTATTAGGCTTTTCAGTGTATAGACTGAAAATGTTAGAAAACTGACAGACAGTAGCAGCATGGAGTCTGGCACTAGTTAGCAATAGATTCTCACTCCTTATTAAGTGGGGCTTAAAACAAAGGTGATCTGGTCAAATTTGAGTGCAATGCACCTTTGCTTATCCGTTTGCGAATTCAGCCGTGTGACTATGTTTAGATACATCTTTTCATTGAGTTAATAAGAAAATATTTTATTATTTTACAGCCTTTTTGCAATAATAATAATTATGATAAAGTTTAATTAATATATGCACTTACTCTTTTTATTAGGTCATAGCTTTAAAAGGAACAGTAGTTTTAATAAAGTAAAATCCATCTCGTTTCCCCTTTAATCTTCTGTCTTATCTAGTAAGCTTAGGAAAACACACTAAAGACATGTTAGAGCTAAATTAAATGTTATAAGTTATTTAGGTAAACTGAGCTGGGCTTTTAGGCTTATATGAAGGGCGTACGGATGTAAACAGATAGTTTATAGAATAGAGAATGTAGCTTATATAATTCTTACATAAACCATATAGGTACTAACACATTCTACGAAATCAAAACAACGCATAGAAACAAAATAAATACGTGATTAATTCCCAAGTCAGCAATAACAAATGACTAGCAAACGATTAACCCATTAAGAGAGGCCCAAATACTTCACTATGAAGAAAAAAGAATGATATCGAAAGGAAGGTCATTACGGCAGAAGGAATAACGTTATTAATCACTCGATATGATGCCGGGAAAAATAATATCGTCACATGCTCTCGACACCGTGAGATTAACACGTCTATCCGTTGCGTTTCCGATCTCGTACACAAGCAAAAACTCGCTTGCGTAACGTTAGGATGCATAACTACTAGAATAAATACACAGCGCAAATAAACGGTCGCTAAGACACATTTACTGTCATATTTTGTTGACGTAATGCTGCGTTTGCACTGTATTTTGTCTTTAGTGAAACTGTATCATGTTAAACGATAACATTTACACAAAACAATACTTATAAAGTTACTGCAAATGTAAAGCGCGTGGTGGTATATCGCGGCCGGCGTAGGGCGTCGCGAGTCGACATGTCGTGAAGTCTAGTTTTTCCTTCACCTACACTCTACAGCAATGCTACAAAAGGCTTAAGCTACGGGACTGCAAAGAGCATTAATCACAACCCACTTTTATTCCACAAAAAGAGATATTAATATAATAGCTTGTGCTATATGTCATGTTTGTGAAAAAACTTAAACCAAATTCAAAATGAAAGCCTTTTGTTTTAGCACACAAAGGAACAAATGATGTATGAAAGGGGCTTGTTTATCTCTCTATCCGTTTAAAAAACGTTTTTATAAAGAGCTCGCTTTCATAGATAAGTATGATATATATAATATATCGCCCAGAACGCCTACGCTTATATATTACAAATAATATGAAGTGATCGGAATTTGAAAAAATGTTTAAAAAGCAATGCCCACGTTACTAATGATAACTGTATTGTGAGGGTCTTTACAAACATTTATACAATGGACATACGAGACACAATGGATTAGTACAAGTATGTGGGGGTCAAAACATTTTTCCGTCATGGAGTTCGAAACCGCAACACTTGCTACATTGTTATAGGTCAAAATATAAACCAATTCGCCAAGAAACAAATACCTATAAATGACAAAACATTCGAAGTACTAATTGATGTTTAATTACAAGCAAAAACTAACAGAGCAGCGTCAAATGCAATTATTAAATGTTTAATTAGCAGACAAGAAGATTAAGAAAACAATAGAGCACTCAGACTCCATCGCGATCGCGCCATCGCGCCCGGCGTCAGGCGTCTGTCATACTTATTGAAAACTTTGCAGATAAGGTTACCAATTAGCCGCTGATGTCAAGTCAAAGAACACATTTAAATGGCAACAATGTAATGGAACCTTCTCCAACGCCCCCGGGACTTGATAAAAGTAGTTGGAGTAGACCTCATACTGCTGTGAATATTTATGAAGGTTCGGATATTGTAACTGGGTGGAAGTTCACCGCAGCCTTCCTATGCAGCGGGTTGCGTTCGCCTATTGTATAGGTATTCCAGCTAAAAGTGGTAAAATACGACGAGTTGCCTCAACAACTTTGGACTTGCATATTTATGAGTGTACTTTCAAAGACTTGAGTGATGAGGAAATAAAAGTAAATAGCCGGTGCAGTGTTGTTTGTAACTTAAAGAGAACGGAACAAGATGAAAAGTACTTTTTTCTGTTTGAATTCAGAGAATATTCAGGCGTTGTCCTTTTTCACTTAGGAAAATAAAAAAAGATCTTTTGAAAGGAGGTTTTAAGTTCGATGACCCTACCCAAAACCGACTTGGTTGTGGTCCTATCAGGTAACTTTGACGGGTACATAATGCATGGGTACATAGTGATACTCGGAATATAATTTTAAACATCAAATATCACGTGGGTTGTGTATGTTATGTAAGTTCTGATGCATACCACTATATTACATAACAATCGGAAAACAACACATATAGGTAACTGTTAGTTTGTTGATCGTGTCGCTTATCAAGTTATTTAAATTCAATTACGAACTTGGCAATTCTGTCCATAGTGAACAAAATTGGTTTGTTTATTGCAATCAATCTGTCCGTTCTTTTTTAACATTTATTAGATTCTACAAATTACATTATGATTGTTCCCATGTCAAAGATAATTCACAATTTATAGATTTTCTTTAGATATAATTTTAAACGCGTTTTGTTATAAATCCAGACTCCGTTTTTAGAGTTCGAAAAATTTCTTATACAACAGCTTTGTCCTTCCGTCCGTCCGTCCGTCTGTCTGTTATACAAATTTCAACTCAAGTACCGTAAGAGCTAGAGACTCGCGATTAATACCATTTGACTCAACATAGTCGATATACCCCCGAAATGACTGTGACCTTTGACCTCTGACCTCAAGATCACGTGATACCATATTTCAACTCAAGAACCGTAAGAGCTATAGACTCGCGATCAACGCCATTCAACTCAGCATGATTGATATACGTCGAAATTACTATGACCTTTGACCTTTGACCTCGGGGTCACGTGATATCATCTTTCAACTCAAGAATTGTAAGAGCTGGAGACTCGCGGTCAACGCCATTTGACTCAACATAGTTGATATATATACCCCGAAATGACTATAACCTTTGACCTCTGACCTCAGGGTCACGTTATACCATTTTTTCGAACTCTAAGATTTATGGCAATTCATGGCAGTTTCTCACTTGTTCTAATAAGTAAATTTGGAAATTGAATCTGCAATGTTTCGACATTTAATAAGCAATCCCACGTTTCCTTTAAGTTCTAGATTGGTAAGACCAGAAATGTTTAAGTTGAAAGTAAAAAAAAAGATACGTATTTACTCTTTGAGCATTACAAATAATCGATTATTTTTCATAAAGGCTACCCTAAACTTTAAAGCATAAGTATGTATGAAGTCTTAAATTTAGTTACGTATATACAGATTTTCTATTAAATAATTATTTCATCGATTTTAAAAGTAGATATAATTACCTATAATAATAAAACGTCCAGTGAAACTCAATTTTCAAGATTAATAATTTAGTATCGGCAAATGATGACATTTGAGTAATATTTCCCTCTTAAATAAAGCCGAATCTATGATTAAATTTGGAAATATAGCTCAGACTTTATTACAATGATCGCATTAATCTTAAAGTTAATCTTTGGCGAAACGCAACTGAAAATTCGTCGCATTTATTACTTGAATTTGTTAAAGAACCTTATTATATAAAGCGTGATTTTTAAATAGATAGGTCACGCACTAGGGATAATCCTTAGTGCGTGAAATAATATAACATGTTATACTCACATCTATTTGTGGATCACTCATAGATCACAGTTCCTGTAATGTGTCTTTGTTCTTTTATTTTTTGTATAAATATTGGGCTAGCTCCCGCTTTCATACTTATATAAGTTTTGGGTAAATAATAATAAATACAAAGAAAAAATCTGCTTTCTGGTCTTGTTCTCTACATTATAATTATTTATAAAGAAGAAGTAAGCATACGTACAAGCGAAGTAAAATGTAATATATTATGTGCAAAGTTTGAGAAAAAAGAAAACGGTATTGAAACGTTGTACGCATAAATTAGCACATCACCTTTTCAGAGTTCGAAAAACCTCTTATACAACAGCTTTGTCCGACCGTCCGTTCGTCCGTCCGTTCCTCTGTCTGTTATACAACTTTCAACTCAAGAACCGTAAGAATTAGACACTCGTGGTCAAAGCCATTCGACTCAGCATAGTCGATATACCCCGAAATGACTATGACTTTTGACCTTTGACCTCAAGGCACATGAACCATTTTTTTTTAAGATTTACTGCAATTAATGACCTTTTTATCAAGATGAAAAGTACCTTAAAATACGAGTATTAATAACTTTCGATTATGATTACCCATGGAATGCATAAGTAAGTGCTTATCTGTATTTATACATAATTTTTTACGTAAATTACATTTGGTGACCTACTTCGAATGACATATTGAAAGGTAAGTTGTAAAAGCGCCTCTAGCTGGCTTTTTGACGAACTACTCAGAATGACGTGTTTATAAAATTTATTTGTACAGCAAGCGTTAAAAGAATCTGAATTTTTATGGTAGTCAAAATGATGATATAAATATGATTAAATTAATTTTTACTTTCAATACACTATTTCTATATTAGGCGAGTTTTTGAAAATATTCCTCATTATAAAATATATACTAGCGAAGCTTTTTCTAATAGGGTGCCGTACAAAAATGATAAAGCAACACTCTTCTAGCAATGTCAATAACATGAGCAGAACAGTCAAAGTCTATACATTTGGAGTCGTACCACTTGTTGTAAATTTGGAATATGTAATAATAAAGATCACTGAAATTGAAAATCTAATAAATATGTTTTTAAGTTCATTAAAGTCTGATTACTGAGTGAAATTGTAAATATGAAAGAACTTAAACAGTATACATTTCTTATCGTTACATAGTTTTCGACTAATGATAAAGAATTACAGCAAAGAATATTCATACTATCTTGTCTTCGAATTTGAAGGATTGAAATATTCAAAATTAATACAAGTTTATTTAATGATTACAGGGAAAATCAAATTGTGTCTGTAACTAAAACAGTATTGTAAGATCTGCAAATATCGATCATTAGCAAACTTAGTTATGAGGTCATTATTAAATTTAGGCTAAGTTATTACGCAAGAAATGTTCAGTCTTTTTACTTCATAACTTAGCCTGCGTTACAGTTCTAAAACTAATTAAAATATTAGTATATGGGTGACCATCATAATATGTCTATTTGTAAGCGGACAGATTTGACCAAAAGACTTGTCAGGTCAAAGAGAAAAAATAGTAAAATTTTTGTGTTCTGTGATTTACCTGCTTAACCCTTAAAGGCTACAATGGTGTTTTTACACCCGAGTCACTCAATTTTCTGCCTATATCTTTATTCATATTTAAGAGATTCCTTGAGATTCCGTGTATTCACGTAAGTCAACAGCATCCCTCGAAAACATGGGGAGAGAAGTTGTGGGCAAGCGCCAGTCTCGAGATACACTCGCAGCCCAGTGTTTTTACACCCGTTGTAGTCTTAGCAGTATACAAATTCATTGCAGCATTTAAGGGTTAATATACATTTATAGTACAAAAATCGGTTTTGCTAATATAACAAGTCCGGCAACTCTGGGCCCTATACATTTGTAGCTAATAACAATTAGCAATTAGCAAATGCAAGGTGTGCGTTCTCAAAACATTTCAACAAGGCTGAATACTGCTATATATTCTAATATACAGAAAACATATCAACTTAAAATTTACATTGTAGTACCTATGTCACGATTTGTTCACTATCACTTTCAAGCATTTTATACTGACCATACTAATATGAACATGATACGATCAATAGCTATACTTATTGTATTAATCCGCATAAAATCCTATAAAAATAAAGTTCAAATATTATAATGCAAGTTTAATGTGCAATTGTAAATGGCAGTCGCCCACATTAGAATAAAGCCTAATAAAAAAATCTTTTGACGGAATATAATATGTTAAGCAGGTACCTCATATTACCTCTATTATTATTATTATAATCATTTAAATATTAACGTCTTCATCACAGCAAAGACAATGTCACACTAGTCCAAAAATATAAAAGTAAATTGTCAGACGGCCGACGTAAGTTGTCTGCTTTAGTAGTTACAATCTAGAGCTTGGAACACGTGGGTTCTGTTAGTAGGCGTAAAATATCAAACGTATCGCTTACAGTTAGTATTCCAAGACAGAGCTTTTCAAGCTCTTGTGGTTATAGTAGGCAAGTAGATAGTTTTAATTATCGTACTGGCTAGACGGGGAGGCTTAACTCGCGCCGTATATTAATAAAATAACCCTATTTTGTTCTTGAAAACCTCCCTGTCTCTTTTGAATGGTCTATTCGTTTGTATGAATAGTTAAGTTGTGTTGAGCTGTACAGATTACTTTCATAATTATGATTATGTTTAAAACCAAACTTTAGCATTACTCAAGATTATCTCATAAGGATTACTATTGGGACTGATATAGTGTAATCTTTTGACTGCACGGATGGCGTAGGGGTTTAAGTGATTGCCTCGACGCTGCTTCAATTATACTGCTTGACTAGAAATCGAACAAGTAATACTATATTATTGTCTTCTGTTTACGCGAATATTATTCATTGAAATTAAACTACTATATACGAGATCAGTCTCCCCGTGACCATGGCTGCTGAAAAGCAACTGAAACGTCGGGGAAAGTGTAAAATTAAATTAAATCTAAATAGTTTTAACAATAATTTAATTAGCTTAAAAATTAGTAAAGTTTAATAGTAGTAGTAGCGTAACAATTTTCAAAATTATGTAATAAAGTGTCAAATAAACAACGCGATTAAATCCACATATAGTAGTTTAAGTGATACTATAATCGGCTGTTGCGCAAACGCTTACATTTACTTCAGTGTACCATTATCATTGAGTCGCAGCGGCACGCTGGCGGATAGACACAATAGGTTTAAATTATATTATATAATTATGTATCCCAGACTTGACAGGATAACAGACAACAAAATTAACTATTTATATTTGATGTATCTCCTTATGAAAAGCAATAAAATAGAAGTAGACAGATAAGTAGATGTGAAATATATCTGTAGTCTAGATACCATGTTTGTAATCCATTGAAGAGCATCCCAAAGGAGCCAGGTTATGTTTTAGATATCTCAATCAGTGAGTAGTGGTTCAGTGTAAGTTTCATTTACCTAAAGCCCAGATAATATATAAATATATAATAATATGTGATAAAATAATAGAAACAACTAAACCACGATAAAATGTCATTGATTATTATTGATCTTATAATATCAGCCCTGTATTAAACTGTCCCACTGCTGGGCATGGGCCTCTTCTCAGTGTGAGAAGGGTTAGGCCATAGTTTACCGCGCTGGCCCAGGGGGATGGCAGATAACAACATGTGATAAAATAATAGAAACAACTAAACCAAGATAAAATGTCAGTAATTATTGATTTTAGTATCTAATATCTTCAGACGTGTTTTTTAAATAAACCCTAACAAAATCCTTATTTATTCTTGTTATGGAGTTTGTTTTCATTTGCCATAGAAAGGATCTCAGCATTAAAAAAAACTATAGTTTGGTATCTAGTAGTACGACTTATATATAACTTTATTAACATGGCTGGAAGATGATCAGCAGTTTTGATGGCTAAGAACAACATGACAGTGACTTTTGATACCCTTAATATTTAACAATTACTATAAACACCAAATTAGTTGTGTTCTTGCGGTGAACAGGCTTCTCAGGTTTTTGTGAAGGTGGTATATTGTCATAAGGAGATTTAGTTTGGTCTTTTCTCCTTAGACCGGCAGCACAAAGTATTTTTTTTGGAAAAGTTGGCAACGCATGTGTTTTCGGATGTCGTTCGAGTTACAGTCGCCAATACCGTCATATTAATTGTCAGCAGCCGCTGTATACTTGTTTCCATATTAGTAGGATCCAAGAAAGCATTAAAATCGACTAGACTGCTCGAATGGCGTTGTGGTTAATGTGATCGCCTCGTCATCATCGTTGAGTGTTGTGAGTTTGAATCCTGCGCGGGATGAAAATTTGTCTGATCCACAAATTCTGTTGTTTTTGTATCCGTTTAAATATTTAAAAAGTTCTGACACAGTAATAATTACGACTTTTCTAGACTATAATAATGATTAAATATCGAACAGAAACAGCAGTTAAACGTGCCTTATCCCTTCGTTAATATTCAGCATGCCTGAATATTGTTTGTGTAATATGTGAATACTTAGCCGTACATAGTGCACTGTAGAATTTCATGATAAACGTATCTAAATGAGTCCATCATTTCCTAGGGGAGTCGTAAAAAGCGACCACACTATATTAAAGGACTTTAGTGATTTACCTGAGAAATATTCGTGCTAGAGGTTCACGGAAGAGTTTAAAAGTTCAGCAGTTAATGTAATGAAAACTTTATCCTCTCTAGTTTATGTTGGGCACTTCCCTTTGGCTTACGTTGATGTTTTGAATGTAATTTTTTAACAATGCGGCGAATGAGTGGGTTTCCTGACTACATTATAGTGATTTACAAGGTGTAGTAGCACGTTATTGCAAAGTAATAATGATTTAAGTGATTCAGATTATTTCTGGTAGTGTGTGGTTTGTAAAATTTCATGGCAACGTGAAATTATTCGGATATATCATAATTATTGCATGGCGTCGCTCGTCTCTCGTGAGATCAAATCAATATTTTATCCCTGGAGGCAAAGATTGACAACTTTTAAGTGTGGAGCTTTCATGTTCTAGTATGTCATGAGACACTATGGGGTTATTTCTACACAGTTACAAAAATTACAAATCGAACACAAAGGAAACATTGATTCAGCGCAAATCTCTGTAAATCTACAATTGAAACACAAGCGAGGATCAAACCCAATATTCTCATTATACCGAGTTGCCAATGACCAACTCGCAGTCATTTTGTCACCATTTTTTATTTATCTTCATTCGTTCCTTTTTTTTTTTAACATTGATGAATGCTTTGACGCATACCTCTCCGCGGGGCGACGGAGAGGTTATGTCGGGCTCACCAGGGAAAAGATACCCCGGTAATACCGACTAAACCTACCACGGTATTCCTCGACATAACCATAGCAATAGCGACCCCGCCGTGGTTTCAGCCTGCCGTGTAAAACGGCAGGCCACTACACAAAAATACTTCTTCCACCGTCCCCCTGGGAGGGACAAAGACACGATACAGAGGCGCACGTGGGAACACGCACGCCGCCTCTCAGACCTGGTGCTGATCGGGTGGCGAGCAGGCCCACGCAGCCCACCACCCCCAGGTCAAACCTCAGGGTGGCTGGAGATCATCTCGCGTCCTCCGGCGCCCGGTTCTGGGGTTGGGGAGAGAGTTTAAGCGATCCCTCTCGATTACTTCCTCACAAAAGGAGGCGACGGCGTTCCACGATCTGTCACTCCGGACCATAGACTGATCCACGGCCGGGAGTGAGAGCGCAACCTGTCCGACTGCCGCGATCAACTCACGGCGCTGCGATGCCTAGGTGAGGCATGCCGCCAAAGTGTGCAGCGCCGTGTCCACAACAACATCGCGGCAGTCGCCGCAGTGGTGACATCCGGGCGTCTCCTGCCGGCCTATGCGACACAGGAACTGGCCAAAACAACCGTGGCCAGTACCTGTGTCAGCCGGAAGGTGAGAAGGCCATGCCGCCTTTCCAGCCACTCCTCAAAAACGGGGCTTATTGCCACGATTAGGGCGTGCCCGATGTATCTCCATTCCTACATTGACCTTTTGTAATATTAAAATACTTGACTTCTTCGAAAAGGGAGAGATAAGATCAATATCTTACAGACAAACTCTTTCAACTCAAGATAATTATTGTATTAGAATTTATTTTCTAATACAATATCCTTAGCACGTATTATTTCAGACTTAAAATAATATCCATATAAATAATTTTGTACCATTTGGATATAAAACCATGCCATAACTCGCACTGAAAGTTAAGTAGGGATGTTAAGCCATCGCGCTGCTTGTGTTTGTTTAAATTAGCTACTGTACACTACAAAATATACATCTACATCGAAGATTACTTCAATAGGCACTGCCGCAAGCTAAGCTATCTAGCTAATGGGGCATTTAAGGCGGCGAGTGCAATGTACTATGCGTTTCAACTAAGAATAGGATCGGGTTTTTGATTATTTTATTTAAAATCTTATAATATAATAAAGTCTTCAATATATTGAAGAATACTAAAACTTTATTATATTATAATGTAGAAAAGAAACGATAGGTATGCAAAATATATTATACTTTCTCCTTGAAAATCGTATTTTACAAGTGATAGTTGATAGTTTTGACATCTAGTTCAGTCTTATTTTTAGTTACAACGCACGGCATAATATAGTTGTATCAGCAATACTAATTAAATAATGACCAGCAATAAATAAAGTGAAAGCCTAAGAGATATTAGCTACTAACACAGAAGCTCACACGTATATAAATTGCACTAAAATGAATGAATTACGGCGCATGTAGGTACTCCTACGCCTAGTTACCGTGACAATATATGAGACAATTGAGGATTTCGTGTAACATACGAAACCGCCATTAATTTATTTGGTGCGGTTTACAAGAAAACTGGTCACTTTTTGTGAACCCAGTCTATTTGGTGAATAGCCACACGTCCAGAATGTTTCAACTAACTGACTCAGACACTGCCTCAATTGCCTATTGATCGGTATCTGAACCGAACTATCCCTAACACGATCGTTTAATGGTATCACGTTTCGAAACCTGCCAAGTCTCACAGCCTATAAATACGATACCGTATGTGTGGCGAGCTGGATATGCATAAGACAGAGTCGTGATTAATATGAATCGTCATTGTATTAAGACATAGCTAGTCAATCATATGTTCGTATGTGGAGTTATGAGCTTCCTTTTATACGTTGAGTTATTAGTTGCCTCGGTTTCGTACACAGTTATTATCAATATTGTAACTGTAATTGTCGATTATATTTAGATTTACTACTAATTCCTTTAATATAAACCTGGTACAGATCTCTGTATAATTTTAATTACAAATTTGATACAGCTTTTTAATTTATAATTACAAATATTTAAAATATTGGTGTCTGGTGCAGTCTAAAATATGGTCAACGTAATAATCGTCACACAATACATTATGATCAATGGAAAGCTTTAAAATGCCATCCAATAATCCCAAAATGTTCATGTCAAGGTTCTTTTCGGTTTTAGTTATTGGAAATTTCTAGACTCCACGCCGCTACGAAAATTTCCTAAAGGGGAAAATTCTAAATTTATTGTCCCTTGGGCTTACGCTGTTCGACCACCATATAGTTTTAGGAAATCTTAATCGGATAGTTAACGAGGCATATAAAATCAGTAAGGTGAAGATTGAAAGTATTATCATTAATCATTTAAATTCAAAATTATATGGTATAAGTAAATATTTGCTTATCAACAAAATCGACTTTTCGAAGAACCGAGTCGGATTAAGGTGATGAAAACTTAATAAATTATTTTTTGTTATTGGCAACTCATCTTTTTCAATTTTAAAAAAGAAGTTCATGTTATTTTAAATTAGCAATAGACGTAGGGATAAAGAAACGATATCTATGTTTTCATAAAACATATCCCACGTGATAGGGAAAGCTGAGCACATTTAAAACTCGAACAGTTACTGGAAAATTTCAAACATCGTCTGACCCGGGAACTTAATACGAGAGGACACAATCGGCAGTAAACGTTTATTTATTTATTTTTTTACCAAATTTACTTACACTTATACATGTTCAAAAATACTTGCTATATACTATCTGAGCATACAAAATCAAGCGGTAAACAGAACATTCACAAACTAAAAAGTGAAAGATAAGAAACAATGTTTTGTAAGTAAGTACATACAATATATACATATTATATGTACTCACTTACAAACCATTAACATTAACAGCTACTTTATTATTATAATGATAATTATAGAAATTCAGTTAAACGTTTCTTTATAGCACACTCCAACGTGTTGTATGGTCAAATAAATTATACATAAAATCATGTGATGGATTAAACAGAGACGAACTTATAACACGACCAACGAGAGACATCGCAATACAATCTATTATTAATTTGATATCAATATCAAACACATCTCGTATAACGTATAAGATTCGTTTAAAAATGCAACAGGTCTTAAGTCGCTAGGGCTCTAGAGTATTGAATATTCAATGTTCGATGGAATGTTATGTAAATCGACTTGCACATTTTTTCAGCCTAGACAAGAAAATTGGCACCAATTTGTCTAGATCACTTCTTGTTTTAAAATTCATCGAATCACAAACGATTATTGGTTCAGTTAGTCCGTTGTCTTGGGTTATATATACTTGAATTTGTAATATGGCACAGGTGGTTTGATTCAGATTGTATCTCGAGATGATTGTAGTGATCAGCTACTATTAAGTTAAATAGAAGAGGGAGGTATGGCTCAACGGGATTCTCGCTTAGTTTGGGTTTACCTCTGTGGATAAATACGACTGATAGAAGATCGTATCCAAATAGCCTGGTGTTCAGTTCCTATGGTGTATTTGATAATATAGGAATTACTGTCCAATCAGTCGTTGAACTACCTAACCATTGCGCTTGCAAGCGACTTATCCTAAGTAGTCCAATGCAGCCCATGGGCGATTTGCTTTTAGGTGGGCTATATGCTTGTTTACTTTATTATAGTATAAAAAAGATAATTGGGATGAGTCTGAGAATTGTTTGCATCCGTTGCATCAATGTGTAAGGTCGTATTTTGTTCCTGCACTGTCCTATCAACAGAGCATTATAATAATATCAGCCCTGTATTAAACTGTCCCATTGCTGGGCACGGACCTCTTCTCAGTGTGAGAAGGTTTAGGCCATAGTCCACCACGCTGGTCTAGTGCAGCCAGACGTCACATATCTTTGATAACATTATAGAGAACTCTCAGACATGCAGATTGCCTCACGATATTTTCCTTCACCGTTAAAGCGAGCAATAATTAACTAATTAATACGCATATAACTACGAAAAAACAAATATACACGCCTTGGGATCGAACTTGAGACCTCTGCGTGACAGTCCAACGCTTTCCCACTAGGCTATCGCTGATATTGGGCATTAATATCACCTTTTATTATTGCGCTTGCAGATCAGCAACTCTTTCTCCGTAAGAAGTTTAGAAGCCATTGGTTACGGTGACGGTACAATTACCATTAGGTGGAAATATAAGGATGTTTGTTTGACATCTTATTAGTATAAAAAAGATATAGTTACATGTCTAAGAGTTTTTTGTGTCCATTGCATCAATATAAAATATCGTAGTGTGTTTTTTTTTTTATTTTTTTATTTTATTAATCAGGAACAACTTACATTGTATTTGATAAAAATATAAACTAAAAATTAAAAATTTGCATGCAATTTAACAAAAATAATAAAACAATTAAACAATTAAACATGAACACGATAAAATAGTACAAATATATGTAACATAGAAATTTAGATAAAATTGTATTTACAAAAATATAAAGATTGGAAACATGTAACTAAATTATAATTCATCTAAAGAGTACAAGCTTCTCTCTAACAGAAATTCTTTAAGCTTAGCCTTAAAAGAGCTAGTGTACAACAAATCTTTTAAATCTGCTGGCAGTTTATTAAATATTTGTACCGCTTGGTATTGAGGACTATGCTTGTGTTCCTACAGTGTTCAATTTTCAGAGCATTAACATTGAGTGCTATAAACAGGGGCACCAGTATCGTCTTTTTCACTGCGCTTGCAGAACAGCAACTCCTTTTAAAAACTTCAGAGGGGTTCAATTGGCTACGGTGATGGTAGAGTTACCATTCGGTGGGATGTATATGCTTGTACGCTATTTCATTAAAATAAAATATTTGGTACGAGTCTAGGTATTTTTTGTGCATGTGCAATCTCGTATTGAGTTTCTGCAGGACCAGTTGCCAGAATCGCAAAGGAGGTACTGTGCTATCAAAAGGAGCGTTTGCCACCATATTTGTAAGTCTAGAGAAAATTACATGTTGAACTACTCGCCTGTCTTTAAACTCGATTAATTATCCATGTCAATGGTTTTGAATACTTAATGTAACTACAGTAACGAATCGCTGGATTTCTAAACACTAATATTATAATGGCAGCTGATGTAGATCACATTAAAAGGCGGTCCATTAGAAAGTACCAAGATCACATTTTATCGATTTGTAATAAACTAAAGTAGTACGTATTATATAAAACATTCCCAATAGAGGTAAAAGATATCTCAGATTCACTACTCGAACATTTTTTTGAACGAATCTACCTACATCGTTCTGCGTAGCTCCATTAAGACGTGATTGAATAAGAAATTGCTTCTTTAACCTATAGCAGTAGTACGTAAAGGTACGTTACTTTGAATTCTTTTTACCTTACACGGGATGGACAGTTACATGGAATAATCACTACTGCACAAAGATCTAGAAGATATCACGTAGTGCTATCTAAGGGCATCGACCTCGTTCCAGTAATGACAAGATCGTTTGACTACCTTCCAAATTCACGACGCGTGCGTTACTCTGAAACTTTTTACGATTATTACTACGATTTTTGATCCCCTCTCGTCGACGGGGCTACCTTAGACTTTCGACCCTCTAACATTTATTAACCGCTAAATGATAATGGTAGCTCGTGATCAAGAATTTATTCAGTGGGTGCTCTTATTAGTCGAGTCTCTAGCATAATACAGCGCTTACAACAAACACAGGCTTGACGTGAAAATAACCCCATTGTTTGTATAGCAGAGATTGTGCCCGGGCTCTGTATGTGCAAATATTATATCTATAGATAAGGAATGATGTATTCGCAATATTATTTGAATACGTAGTCACTGTTACGTAAAACTTCAACGAAATAGGCACTCGATGGGTTAGAAAGTAGCTTATTATAATTCTTTGTATTTTATTGTACTAATATACAATTACAAACGTAAATTTTTGTCGTCAAATATACATAAAGTATAAAACTATTCTACATTTTATATCGTATCGCTTCTGTTGTAATATTTTCACATCATTATTAACCTCTAAGTCTTCTTCGAAGAGGTTAATGAAAACACTATGTGGGTCTGTGTGTCTGTCTGTTAGTGACAGTTTGTTAGTGACAGGCATAGCTCCAGAACCACTGAACCGATTGACTTTAACTTAGTCAAGTTTGAATATGGGCCCTGCGGGTGAAAAGACGCTCGAGACATAGGGGTCACAATGTCATAAGATCAGGCGATATCCACCAACAGAGTGATTTGGAAGTCCAAGGGAGAGGCTTTTGCCCAGCAGTGGGACATTAAAAAAAGCTGAAGATTAAAAAAATACGCATGAAGACGAAGAGGTTGAATCCTGGATTTTTACACTTATCTCGTTATCGTTACCTTGATCCAAAATCAATTAAGTTTGTCGCAGTCTTCTTCTTCAAATACCGCTATCAGTCGTCATCTCATTATTAATTGCTTTTTCTCTTATATTCTTCCTCACTCACTCCGTCCATCTTATTTTACCACTTTCAAACTCCCTCTATGAACCCTAATCTTTCTCACGAAGAAGCCAAACTGCTAGTTAAAAAAAAGATCTCAAGTCAAGTCAAGTCGCGAGTAAACTAAGCTATATGTAGTTTAAGTTTTACTTTTAAATATATCTTTGTTTTTAACTTTTATATTTATATATTTATATGGTCTCTAGCGTAGTCGTATAAACATATAATCTAAAATAAAAAGCGTCGTAATTCAAAATATTGTCAGAATTTTCGGTTAAGTGACAACCAAAAATATGTTCACAATTTGGTGATATAAGAAAGCATATCACTTGATCTAGTTTTTCTTCTCACAATATAAAAAGTTAACTCAAGAGTTTCTCCGGGAAGTTATCTGCACTACATTCGATATAATACGAAATCGAGAGAATAGTGAAGAGTAAAGTTTGTCGTGGAAAGTTAAACAGTGGTACTTTATCGCTTGTTCGCGCCGCGACAAGGACCGCAAAACCACAATCGTTCGCCAACTTCCACATAATGACGTCATTAATATATTTTTATTAACTTGTACTTTTATATAATAATTATGGCCTTATCAGGTCTAATGGAACAATATAATAAGTATAGAAAAGTTACGTTATTGTCGTACCGTAATTGTTGACACTTTATGGTATAAGATTATACGTGGGGCGCATTGGTTTAAAAGGTAATGGTGTTTATGATTCAAATAGCTGCAGGTTATGGCAATCCGTATGAAATAATGCGGACATGCAGATAATCTTTCAAGCCTGTATATTTTCTTGTCTATTCTTTTAGTGTACGTGCCAACCGTATCCAAGAAATAAGAGCTCTTGTTTCTTAAAAAGCAGCCACCGGCCTAGAAATTTCCGTGAATTACAATTCACGGAAATTTCTGGGCCGGTGGCAAGTAAGTACATAAAGATTGTAACAACGGAGACACCCAGAATTGAAAATTATTTTTAGGTAAATCTTTATCCGTGTCATCCGCACTCACAATACTTAACAAGGTGTCTTTAAACAACGTCGACAAATACAAAAACTTAAAATAAATTACAACATGATCAAGTTTTTAAATAGTAATCATAGCAGCCTTACGGAAAATACCCATTACCAGAAGCAGAAATTATAATAATATAAAAGTTAACCCGTTTATTAATTAGCCACAATTAATTACTTAATACCAACTCATTGTCAAGTTAAAACACAAGCTATACAATAACTTAATAAAAATGTGCGTGTATAAACTAATTTGACAGAATTCGTAATAAAAATTTACATAATGCGAGAAAAGACCACCCCGCAAGAAAACACAAACGACGAGAATTTTATTTTCATGCTCACATTTGCGCAATTTGTATACAGAATGTAAATTAGAAAGTGCCTTATTTCAACCAACAGCGTCAGGTTATTTGGCTCAGTGTCGCGCTCTCGCTTGACGAATAAAAGAATATAGATACAATGAATAAAACTCTTTAGTCACATTCGTTACCTTTCAAATTGCGCCCTTTTAATGAAATTTTATGACGAATTTTAATAAAAAGGTCTTTTTCTCGTTACTCGCAGACAGATATCTGTTACACCCTTTATTTTCAGTTTGCATTGCACTGCGTTAATGGCCACCTTTTTATTAAATTTCTCGTTTTTAGAAATATACGAAGAAAACATTTGTGAATTATTATTTTAGTGACTTAGGCTTCGTCATTATATGCAGAAAGTATAACACGTTGCCTACAAAATAAGTAAAACACAACATTACGTTATTATTATTCGAAAGAATTAGACGGGATTGTAATATGAGTTTAATATAAATTTATCCGGTATGTTTACTTAGATTCCACATAATAGAAGGCAAACATCTTGCCACATACCAGGCAAAGTTCCAGACTTGGAATCGTAGTGGGCACTGAGCATTTTTCATTAAAAACTTAGAGAGAAACTAAGACTTGTGCTTAATTTGAAAGTCAATCCATTGCATCCAAAAGGCAAAATAAGTTTGAAAAGTTTAAATAATTATGTTTTTTATAAATCCATTTCGCATTTAAATATAATAAGCCTATTTGCTCAGCGTATCATTATTTAAATACGGATTAACGATACGCAATCAGCGACGGATACTTTCAATAATTTGTAACAGCGACCACACAGATATGCTTGTGTGCGTATTTGGCCAATGATCACAATTCACTGAAACTGAGAGGCGCTCAACTGCATTTTTTGTGTGCGAATTCACAGCTAGGCGATATCTATCGTTAGGTACAGTTACTGTTAAAATGGGATACAGTCAGCGACATTGTATTGAATGTACAAAATCGAATCCGTGTTCCCAACGGGAGGGATGGAAAAAATGTTTTGTTGGTAAAGCGCGGCGCGTCGCGCTGTCCACTGAAAGATTTACAACTCTCCATTACTGGTTCACGGAGCAGCGTCCCGCGCCGGGCTACCCGCCAACACTTGCGATTTAGATTAAATTGTCTGCTGTATATTGTTTAACTAAATGTTTTGAGCGGTTCGTTCCCGCCTTCATGAATAAATAACGTGTTATGGGACATCTGTGTACTGCACCCTAATTCGGCTTGCTTTGTCGCTGTGCCACTTTAACAATCGTAATTCGAACTAATATATGCATGAAAAAATATGAGTTGATTACGATTTGAGGCATTTGCATTGTCACGTATTTGGGGCCGATATGACTGAGCCGGTTACTCGAAGAAATGTTACCTTCTTTCACGAGACCGGTGTAACAGTAGTCACCACTGTTACTGCGATCCGCTCAGTAAGTAAGAGTGGCAGGAGCTCATATAAATAATAATAATAATAATATTCTACACATACACACAACACCATCTAGCCCAAACTAAGCAGAGCTTGTACTATGAGTTCTAGACAATGGATAAACATACAAATATTTTTTTTTTGTAAATACGTACCTATTATACATAGATACACCGAGACCAAGTCAAACATCCATGTTCTGCACACAAATGTTTGACTTGTATGGGAATCGAACCCGCGACCTCAGGCGTGGTAGTCGGTTACACTAACCACTACGCCATCGAGGCTGACCTCCTGTCTCTCCTCTTTCTTTCCTTTCAACCCATCTCTGTTCTTTACAGTTGGATACGAGTGCGTGATATGCTTAGTATTGTAGCTTAACGCTCTCTTGGAATTTAACTCAGATGTTGATATTTTTGTGGGTGAGTGAAAGGTATTATTATTTAAAATGTATGAGATATTGTGAGGAGAACGCGTGGATGCTATATTACTGTGATTAAATTGTGTACTTGGGGCAAATCGTTCTATTTCATGACTAAATTGCTACGTCTACGGCACACTTTTAAACATCATTCTGCGCCTGAGTGGCCTACCAGAAAATCTTTAATAATAGGTATTTATAGGCGAACCTACAATCTAGCCTAGAAAGTCGTAATCGTGAGTTCAGCTTGCATATCTGAGCTACTTCTGCCTATATGAATACGAAGGGTAGGCGTAAAGAGGTGTTTTACACCTACATTTTGCCCAGATGGGGCCAAACCCTACGAATTAGAGGCCGAAATTGTACCCGTCTACAGTAGCCTATTACCGTTTCCAGATTCCTGATACTGAGAATTACCTAATAGCCAAATTACTCTAAGCGCAACCCGAATCCAGCATGAGGCCTTACTTATGCCATAACACAGTGTACCTACATCATGTAAATACTAGATATTGCATTTGCAACATAATAATGTTGCAATTGCAATGTCTGACCATAATTATTATTAAGGTGTACCTGTATCCACGTAATTACAGACCTGTCATACACGATCATATAGAGATATTTCCACAAACACAAGCCTAACTTGACAGAAGGATTAGTGACCGAAACTAATATAAACGTTGATTAGCTCAGCAGTGTGTTGCCATCCACCTACTTAACATAAGCAGTCTCTTTATCTTATTATTCTCAGAATATGATGCGCAGATTTCTACTTTACTGAGATTTATTAAGCGATTAAATTTGAATATTTCTGACAAGCTTTACGATCTAGATACTTATTTACTTTATTTCTATTATTTTTCTATTTATTATTATTTTATTAATTGTGCTTGCTTAGCCTGTGTTCTTTGGTGCTGATATAATTTTAATAAGTGTTCCAGGCGCTTAAATGTGAGCTTTTGCAGCTGGAACTCGATGATGGATATATAATCATAAGGATTAATTCAGAGCATCGCGCCTATATCCCCGAATGGGATATCGCGCCTATATCATTTGGCCAGCTATCGTTTTTTATATTGCTGTCTATCGGGCATAGTTCCAGACATCGTTTTTCTATTGAATAATTGTTCTGTTCTGGCTGGCTCTGTAATTTCTAAGGCAATCATTGCTGAGAAAGTGTGGTAGTAATAATTTTTTGCCTAATAGGTACTTTTTTTATTCTTCTTACCAAAATTTGTTACTTCTTTCGTTGCTGATGGGATGAAAAGAAACAAAAGAGTGGCGTAAATATATAAGGATAATTTGCATAATTTTATTTATTCATTATTTATTATTTATTTTATTTATTTTATTCACGGCAGGCAACACAGCAGCAATTTTACCACAAATACGCCGGTTTTCTGAAAAATTGTTGTTAACTCTTGACTGGGTGAGCCAGTTCATTCTTGCTGTCACCAAATATTGAACAATAGTGCAGGCTCTTTTGCTCGTGACAGTTTATCTCACATCCTTCTTATATTCTTTCGGAATACATAGACTACGGTCTCATTCTAACTTAGTTATTCTTTAATACTAGTTATATTGATGAAATAAGAGTTTCTTGGAAAATATACGTAATTAAAGTATTTCATAACACGTCTTTTATTCGAAAATGTTAAACTTAATTACGGAAATAACTGCGTTACAAATAATTAAGCATGTACGCTAATTAAATTGAGATTTAACACAAATAATTTGCGGTTACTCGAATAAAATGAATCGTTATATACTAGTGGCGTTGTCGCCAGAGTTCAACGGCGAAAACAATTTCGGTTAATGAAAAACTTCATGAGCCGTTCATCATTATAATTTATTGATTATTAAAATAACTGATTAAAGGATCGTTAATTTCAAAAATAACTTCGCATGTATAGCATTATGCCCACAGTCAGGTAGGCCGCAGAGGGTTATCCATATTAAAATAATATAAATGCAAAAATAACTTTATCTGTTTGTTACTTTTTTATGGCAAAAGAGCTAAATCGATCATAATAAAATCTTACGTGTCAACGATGGATACGTGGTAACTATTTATTTTAAAAATATGCTGTGAGTTTCAATAATCTCATTTTCACAAAATAAATCGTCAAAATAATGCCTAAACCGTTTAGAACTTAAAACAATGTATTACACATATGTACGTCTTAACACAGCACAACACAGTGCTATTTCTAATACTCTTTTATATTTTGTGTTGTTTTTAAACATACAGTTTACAAGATAATATTAAAATAATTAAAGCGCAGAAATCAAATAACAACGTTACTTCTGAGCAGGCGGCAGTGCGGCCCGCACGATGGTTGACGAGGCGGGGCAAGGGGTGCATCTTGCTAGCTTTCTCTGCCTGTTATGTAGTAAGACTGAACTTTATTATTATTATAACTAGCGACCCGCCCCGGCTTCGCACGGGTAGTACAAAACCATAGCAAATTATGCATTAAATTATACCTTCCTCATGAATCACTCTGTCTATTGGTGAAAACCGCATGAAAATCCGTTCAGTAGTTTTTGAGTTTATCGCGAATAAACAGACGCGGCGGGGTACTTTTTTATAATATGTAGTGATAGTGACTTGGCGTACGTAGTAGCAGTAAGCTAGAATTTAGCAAATATTATTATTTAGACGACTATTTTAGACAACCCGGAGTGCGTTTCGCTTCGACAATTTGGATATGCAGACAGGTTAAGGACTAAAAAAATATGAAATATGCACTTTTAATAAACGCGAACGAAGATCCAAGAACCAAAATAAATGATGCCTATACATAAAAACTAATATATCTATTTACCAATATAGCTAATTACCATAATAATAATGAGGTCAAATATAAGTATGTTTGAATATAAGGGGAACTACTAAACCCATTCTGAAAATTATTTTACTAATATAAAGCTACATTACATCTGTGTTCTAGCAGCGCAGGGAATCCAATAAATAGTCGGTAGGTTTGATCAGTATTTATTCGGGCAGAGCTTCGCCTCACAATAGTTCCGATATGGTAATGATTTACAAATGCACTGACAATCTACTTTTATATAGAATCTAGACTAGTCAAAACAAGTACTCTTATTAGTTAAATAAGTTATCAAGCAAACATTAATTAATAACGTAATTTAATGGTTGGATGCCTAGTAAATAATAATTAATAATATCTTATGATAATTGAATTATAGTAGCGGATTAGAATATGTTCCGGTTGTGTCTCCGTTAGTGCGTGGTATATCCCGGGTGTGACGTAGCGGTATCGGTGATTGATGATAACATTCGGCCATCCTGCATTAGCCGTGTCTCGCGGCGATCACTGTATTTTCCACGCGAATCTGTGACCTGAAAATATAAACAGATACGAGTATTTTTTTTTACGACACCTGCTTTACAGGTTTAATGTTCAGGTTGGATCATGTGTGTTAATTTATATAGGTATAATTATACGGCTTATAATTCCATGTGATCACGTTATATATATTATGTAAAGGTCAGCAAAAAGAGAATCATACAGTAATAATATCATACAGTAAACTCATACTGGTTATCATGTCACACAGTAAACTCATACTGGTTATCATATCACACAGCTCACATAGATAGATCACATAGCTCACATAGATAGATCACATAGATCACATAGCTCACATAGATCACATAGCTCACATAGATAGATCAAATAGCTCACATAGATCACATAGCTCACATAGATAGATCAAATAGCTCACATAGATAGATCAAATAGCTCACACAGTAATATTATGGCACGGCGAGAGGGTAAGGACGAAGAGATTCACACAGCAATGTTTCTTACCAAGAACTTAAAGGTCGTATGTGATTTTTAATTAATAAAACTAACCATTGTTTTAAATCAATTTAATTCTGATTTTATTCAATTAGTTTGTTTATATTGCTATCTGTTTATGCATTTTTATTTTACATTTTTACTACAGGACACACAGTTTCAACTCTTACATACTTAACTCTCTAAAAGGTCTATTAAATCATCTCTGTCTACTTCGTGATCACTACCCGAACTGTCATCATCGGATACAGTTGTTTTATATGGGCGTAAAACCTCACCACGCACTACAGCACTAAACCGCCTATATCCCTTCATGCCCTTTATACTAACTATTTGATAACGATCTAGTGAGTGATTAGCCCTACATACTTTATATGGACCGGTGTACAAGCCATTAAGCTTCCGCGTAACTTTGGCTGATGTATCTCTAGCAACTCCGCCCTTCCACAGTACGAGCTGACCTACATTGTATTTTGAGCATTTCTTGTGTTTACGATCAAATCTACTCTTCATAATTGTCATGTTCCTATCGATACGCATTTTAGCTTTGTCTCTCCTGGTTTGCAAATTTTGTTTTTGAGCACCAGGGTCTTGAGGGGCGTCAGATGGATACCCTGGAAAACGTGTATTTGAGTGCCCAAACATTAGATTAAATGGTGAAACGCCAGTAGTCGCATTGGGAGTATTATTAATTCCCCAGACAACATCAGGTAGCTTGTTGTCCCAGCCACACTCGCTTTCAGACATTGTGTTCAAGCCATCTATCAAAGTGCGATTTACACGTTCCACTTGCCCATTTGAGCGAGGGCTGGCAATGGCATTTATTACGTGTTTAAACTGCATTTCTTCCCCAAACTGTTTGAAATAACGGCTAGTGAAAGCTTTACCCCGATCTGTTATTACTCTCACTGGATTCCCAAACTCGGTGAAAACCTCTTTAAGTTGTCGTATTGTCTCTAAAGAACTACAATTTTTAGCAGCCTTAGCCCATACGAATTTTGTGAAAGAATCGATGACAACTAAAATATACGCGTCTCTATTTCGTGTCTTGACAAAAGGTCCCAAATGATCAACATGCACTGTGTGCATGGGGATAGCTGGTTTTTCAATTGGATGCAATTCACCCTCTAATCTACCATAACTACTCTTTCCGTATGCACATTGTAAGCATGAATTAATGTATTTCCGTATAAATCTAGTCATTTTTGGAAACCAAAATTGGGCTTTAATAATGGATTCACATCGTTCAAATCCTGGGTGCCCTATCTGGTCATGTAATTTTTGTAAAAGCCCATATTTTGCTAATTTAGGAATCACAAATCGTTCTCCGTTCAATGTTTTCCGGTATAATACCCCTTCCTTAGCTACATAATTGTTAGATATATCAGGATTTGCATTAGACTCTTGAAGTTGGGTTAAAATGTTTTGTATGACTTCATCTTGCATTTGTAAGGTTAACAGCCAGTCAGCATTACCGATCATTAGGATTGTACTTGACGTGGGATTCCTGCTTAAAGCATCCACATGCTTCATGCGCTCTCCGGGTCTGTACTCAATTTCTAAATTGAAATCTTGAATTGTGAGCCACCAGCGGGCTATACGTGGTATCAAGTCCTTTTTTACGAGAGTAGAACGTAACGCAGCGCAGTCAGTGACTACTTTCACAGGAATGCCAGTCAAATAAATTCGAAAGCGTTTAAGGGACTCGACTACTGCAAGTGTTTCTAATTCATAACTATGATACATTTTTTCTTCGCTACTTGTGACTCTACTGAAAAACGCTACTGGCTTTATGCAACCATCAGATTGTTGCTGTTGCATAAGTATGCCACCTAATCCTATCTTACTAGCATCGGTATGGAGTTCTGTTCTAGCGTCCTTGTCATAAATACATAGTATGGGGCGTTCAATTAAACGTTGTTTTAATGTCTGAAAGGCTTTCTCCTGATTTGGGCCCCATTGCCATTCTACCCCTTTCCTTGTTAATTCGGTTAATGGTCGCGCTATTTGAGCAAAATTTTGGATAAACTTCCGAAAGTAAGATGTTAAACCAATAAACTGCCTAATCTCATGGATGTTACGGGGTTGTTTGTACTGGGCCACACAATCGATCTTTGCTTGACCAGGTTGTATTGAACCTGCACTAACATCGTAACCTAAATAGGTAGCAGTGGTTTTGAGAAAACTACACTTATTTATATTTAATTTTAAGTTTGCGTCTGCTAGTAGTTGTAAAACAGTTCCTAAAAGATCCAGTCCATCTTTGACTGATACCGATGGTATCATGACATCGTCTAGATATAGAGCTATTTTGTCGCTAATCCTACCCAGAGCCATTTGTATTAAACGCGAGAAAACAGCTGGGGCGTTTGCTAAGCCGAAAGGCATTTTTAAATATTCGTATTGTCCAAAGGAAGTAACAAACGCAGTCTTGCCTACAGACCCTTCATCAATAGGTACCTGATGGTACGATTGGGCTAAGTCTAACGTGGTGAAAAGGACTTTACCAGCTAATCTACTAACTTGATCCTCAATATGTGGTAAAGGATACCGGTCTTTGATAGTGCGTGCATTTAAAGCCCTATAGTCAACACACATCCTGTAATCACCTCCTTTCTTTTTTACGAGAACAACAGGACTAGCATAATCTGACATAGATTCCCTAATAATTCCTGCACTGAGAAGGTCGTTAATTTTGCCACGAATAATTTCATTTTCATTAAACGAACTTCTATACGGTTTGCAATGGACCGGCTGATCTGTAGTTGTCTGAATACGCATTTTGATTAAATTAGTACATCCTAAATCAGTCGTATCTTTGGCAAATAAATGAGAAAACCTATTTAGTAATTTTAGTAACTCCGCACCCTCAATATTGCTAAGCTCGCCTACGTTTATGTCGGATATTGTTATTTCAAAATTATTTTTATTGCACGAATCTATGGTCAAAATATCATCTACGAAATTGTTTCGTCCAGAAAGGGTCAATTCTGCCCTTGCTAGTAATCGGTTCGCTGACCACGTGATATCTACTGAATCCACATTGATAACCCTCAATAGACATTTTCGTGGATGGATAATTGCTTGTGGAATTAAATAAGAGACTGCGCCAAGTTAAAACAAAACAGTACGTGTTAAAAATGTGTGCTCACGCTTATCAAACTCATCGCTACAATTTATAAAAACTTCAACATACACATAGCTTCGTTTTCGAATAACGATATCGTTTTTGAGGAACACAGAATATTTTGAAACGAAGTCGATACCTTTCAACTGAATATCTGCTAAATGGTGGGTATGACAAAAATTAACTGAGCTCGCAGTTGTCACTAAACTGACGTTCGGTTGGTTTATCATTGGTTGACCAATTATCATGTCAATATCTGGCAAATAGTTATTTGTTATCTCAACACTACCTTTCAAAATTATACCATCTACTTCAATCGTGATATTACAAGTGCCAAGTGAGTGTGAAAACGAACCCCCAAAGCCTTTCATAACAACGCTAGAAGGTTGGATATGTAAATGCATTTTCTCTGCTATCGTGCACGTAAGTACATTAAGTTTACTACCCGTGTAGACATAAGCTATTAACTGATACCCGTTCACAGAGACAAGTTTTTTGTATAAATCTAAATAGACATCATAAGTTATGTGTAAGATGTGTCTGACCTTTTGTGGCTGTGATCGCGATGAACTGGCGCCAAACCAGCATGCAGCTGTCGTGTGACCCGTTCGCTGGCAAACTTCACAGCGCTGCTGGTTCCTGCAGTCCTTAATTTCGTGTCCCGACCGACGACACGCGTAGCAAACTTTTGGTAACAGACGTTGAGCAGTAATTCCACTTGGTGTATTTTGGTCGCCTTTTCTCCATGACGGCTTTCTGGAAGCATGTGCTTCTTCAACTCGTTTAAAATTTTCGAGCGATGATAGATAACCAAAATATAGTTGTTCGGGAGTGTCACAACGGTAAGCTTTTGCGTTAGCTCGCAATTCTGGAGGTAACCCCCGTATGATACATGAAATAGCTTGCTCTCCAGTGATATTGCATTTTTTGAGCATAGAAAGCTTTTCATGGTAGTACTTGGTCATTGTCTCGGAATCTGTTTTTGATCTAGCCAACATCTCTTCCAGTCGGTCCACAAAATCAGTCGAGCGCGGAAATGCCGTCTGTAGTGCGTTTTTCCACCCTGGCCAGTCCAAGTCGTAGCTGTCCAAGTCGTTATACCAATCTCTGGCAGATCCGCGCAGCCGCAATTGCATAATATATTGACGATCTTCGCTGCGCCATCCATATACGTCACCCAGTTGATCAATCTTATGCAACCACCCGATAACATGGCTATTTTTGTCCTCTGGTCGAAATTTGGGAATCAGTTCAGCGTCGGTTGGCGAAACACGACGCCGTTTTGCACCGTTGGAAACAAAAAAAATATTCGTTTTCGCGTTGAATTTCGTCTTGTTCTTCATGACTCGACGTTGAAGATGTACTGCACCGACGTTTTCGGTGGCCTAGACTTCCGATATACGGGCCAGACATCCTGGAATCCCACTTCTGAAGTGTTCTAGCAGCGCAGGGAATCCAATAAATAGTCGGTAGGTTTGATCAGTATTTATTCGGGCAGAGCTTCGCCTCACAATAGTTCCGATATGGTAATGATTTACAAATGCACTGACAATCTACTTTTATATAGAATCTAGACTAGTCAAAACAAGTACTCTTATTAGTTAAATAAGTTATCAAGCAAACATTAATTAATAACGTAATTTAATGGTTGGATGCCTAGTAAATAATAATTAATAATATCTTATGATAATTGAATTATAGTAGCGGATTAGAATATGTTCCGGTTGTGTCTCCGTTAGTGCGTGGTATATCCCGGGTGTGACGTAGCGGTATCGGTGATTGATGATAACATCTGAGTAGATTAGTCTTTGATTTGATAACATGAAATACGAGTGAAACCGCGGACTAAAACTAGTTTCCAATAAAGATAATACCGATAGCATATTGTCAGTGGTTTGATAAGATCATATAACCAAATGGTTAGTCAGAGATGAACGAGACTAAAATTTCGACAGCGTTGTTTTAATTTCACGTAATAAAGTGTTCGCTTATACCATCTACCTATTGGAAACAATGTCTGATCACGTACTAAGAATTTTGTGGCAAAAAACTAAACAACCCTTTAATAATAATAATATAATAATAATAAAACGATTATTTCAGATTTTAAATCCATACATGATAAATAAGGAATGGCAAGAGAGTCAGCATTATAAAAACATTATACCACATACACATACATATATCAAAATATCAACAAAATAACAAAGAATCAAATTATAAAGAAAATATTATAACATTGAAATAAAATTGGATTTGCATGTCATAAATAAATATCATAAATCAGTTCATTACATTCTAATCGTCAAAATATAAATACTTAATAACTAAAACTAATTCATAACATGAAATTACATAAATTTAGATTAGTCCTGTTATTATATGGGTCCACTTACATTGTATTGGACAGTCAAACCGAGAAGCTATCATTTTTAGGATGCTGTTGCTGCTGTCTCTCAAACGCCTTAACAATGAAGACACTTTTTTACGTCTTATGGCGTGATAGCCATTCGTGTGAGCTTGGGCAAACATTAAAGATGCACTGCAATAGGGAGGCAGCCCCATCAGCATCCTAAATATGTTATTATATTGCACACGTAACACACTGGCTGCCCGACGGGTATGACTTACCCATAAGCTGCTCGAGTAAAAGGATTGGCAATATGCCTTAAACAGGTTGATTTTAACTTCAGTAGAACATCGAGAAACCTTCGGGCTATCATATTCCCTCGGACCGCCAGAGCCCTACGCTCACGCTCCAGATCGGCGTCATCAGTTAGTTCACCATTAACTACGTGTCCTAAGTATCTAAAACTGGTCACCATCTGCAGCTTTTCACCGTATAGCATAATTGTTTATTAAAACTTAATAATTTACTCTATATACATTTTCATAAATTTATAAAGTTCCATAAGGCTTGATTCACACGTACCACACCCACACTACAGCCACAACCACACCACAATGACACCACGTGGGCGGGCGCAATTTTGTAATGAAAATGAATAGTAGAATTTACACGGATCACATTTTGCCGTCATTATCGACTATGTGGGTGATACCGACCACATCGCAACCACAACGCAACCACCAGCGACACCGTAAACTAGCGGCTGACCAGATCGCAGACACAACGCTGCGTCGACGCACCGACGATTGTTTCCTCAACGAAAACCGGTGTTAAACTGTCTGTCTGCACTCGTGAGCATCATCGCGACGTCGCAACCACATCGCAACTACTAACGACAACTCAACCACATCCACATTTCGTAGGAACCAGAACGCAACTGCAAAAAGCGACACTATTTACAACACTATTTACACGTAGCCACTGCTTGATCATCTTTTGCCGCGTTGATGTGGTGTGGCTGTGGTACGTGTGAATGAAGCCTAAGTCATGCACGGTGTTTTTCCTTTTTAATATATATTATTGTTAAACGTTTATTACAAAAAGATAATCCTGAATCGTCCTATAAGAAATGGAACACTATTAACTTAGTATCTATACCGAAATTGCAATTATATAAAATCTTTCCATTCATTACAATTACATCAAACAACAACCGCAACTAGCTTACAAAAATATAAAATATGAAATTCTAGTTTAAATTTTCAATTTTCATGTTAAATTATGCAAAAAAATGGTTACACAGCTGTACGCATTTATAAGTAGATATTAAAATAGGTTGTAAAACGTTAAAGTTCTAAATGAGTTTGCCGATTAAGCTTTTGCGAAAAGACTATTTGTGATTAAAATTCTTCTAGCGTATTTTCTTGTAGGGTTGGTAGCTAATCGTTTCCCATGAGTGTTATAATAGGGGATGGAAGAGGACTACGGAGGGAAGGGAGCGTTCAGCTTTGTACAACTTAAAACAGCAATTACTTAACTAATCACTTGCCAATTATGATATAAATCATCTATACGTGCTTCAATAAGATAATAAGAAAAAAAAGAACAAACTATATATTTATTTTTATCGTAATAGATAATTAAAATTGAGGTATTTTAACATGAACTATGTTTCAACTGAGTGCATTCATTACAACTATAGGTAGGGGGTATGGCATTCAGTGTGATCCTAGAAATGAAATCGCAGGCAAACAGCAATTCACGCGGTCAAACTCGCGAACATGTGTTTCTATATTTACAAAAGAACGAATGCTATCCATTTATAAATTGAAAACTAAATGGTTTATATTGCTGACCCTGTGACCGAAAGAGTAACTGCTGATGTTATGTATATTTTTTATTTATTAAAATATTAAATATATGTACGTATTTATTTATACTGGAACATTTTAACAACCATAGGTTACATAATAAGATATGTTCATTTCTTTAACATAACAATTACGGAAGATGAGTTCGGAGTAGTGAGAAGGAGAGACAGTAGCCCTTCAGATTGAGACATTGTTTAACATATCAAACTATAAAAAGGTACGACCCATGTAGGATTTTGTGTTGGAGATCATCTCCACTATATATACTGAGAGGTATTAACGCAACAGAGATATAATACTACTAACAAATTATTATCTACATCTCCCTCTATCAACTTTTTGTATGCACTGTTATGCAACTACTAGCAGCAACGTTGCCTTTTACATACTTTGTATTTAAACAATCACTTATCTCTTTTATCTCCTACCGACACTTCTCCTAAATCGCTACGTAACCGTTTTATTCTTTTCATACAAGTGTTCCATAGTATAGCTTATATTATGAAAGTACAAGAATACACTTTAGATAGTTTTATATCGAACGGGAAAACTAAAATTGAACGGGACAAATAAGACGCCAACGTCTCAACAATATGATGGATAGTAAACAAGAAATGCACTGAACAAAAATAAACTTAGCCAACTCCGTTTTATACGAAGAACGTTGAGAAATATAACCTAAAATATGAAAGCTGGCAGGACTTGAACGTTGGCTAAATATATCTCAAACGGGAAGATGTCCAGTGTTATTATATTCTAGGGTCAATATGAAGGGGAATCGATTGAAAGACTATTTGAACCACGTGTGACGTAATCACAACTCCAGGTGTTTTCTATGGCTTATTTTTGTGCATGTAGTGTTTGCATTGTGTCTTTAGTATATTAGAAGCGATTAAATGAATGAAAATACATAGATATAGAAATAGATAAGCCATGGTCGTGAAATTATCATAATTCAACTAAATTTGTAATATAAACATCTAACTTGTATAATTGAAATTAAACTATTTAACCACTGGATTCCAATGTGGTGGTGCTTTTAGGTTTAAATGAGGTATTTTGTTTATTGAATCGAAATATCGAACATGATTGTAAAGATCTTTGGGGCGTAAAAACTCAACATGCCTTGCGCTAAGTTTCGTCATACATACAAGTTTCTATTTATTTAATAGTATTCAAATATTTAATAGTTATTCGCAATATTGTGTAAATATTTATGTTAAGATTTGTAACCCAATGGTGATAGCGAGGGTCGATCAATCAGTGAGGGGTTAGATATGGCGCCGCGTTCAAATTTCTTTTATAAAACTATGGATGAGTTTTATAAATAAAATATGCCTATCACCGTGCCTTCAGAGTCTGTTTTGTTTTTCTAATCGATATCACCGTACAGTATTATACATTTTCTTAGTAAATAGTCTAAACTTAAATTATTGTTGCTTAAGGTGTTAATTTAAATACAAGGTTAGAAGCGTTTAGTCTTGAAGTCAATGGTAGTCATAAAGTATTGCACAGATAGTGCAGTGGTTTAAGTGGTCGCTTCCATGGCTTATGGATAATATTGAGAAAATGTTATAGGGTCAATCATCATACGGGACAAAAGGACTATGTTATCTGCAAATAAATGTTCCGTTATTTCAATTTATATAAAGTTATCCGCGATGGAGGATATAATACGGGCTATATCTTTTATTATATTCATTTTATTATAAGTTATGAACTGTGTGATATTATATTATGGCAGCATAATGTAATAAATACAATAATTATAATCAATAAAAAAGATTTTGCTGTCAACGTCTGGAAGTAGCCGTTTTACAAATATCCGACAACCTTATAAAATAGGTTTTAAAGTTTTTAAATAAGCTTACATTTTTTTTCAAGAATGCTATCCTTTAATGATTTTTGTAATATATTAAATATGTATATACCTAACGCAAATTTTAAAAGCTTTATAGAAGACTCTCTTCACAATATTCTTTGTCTTAATCATATCTAATTTAGCATATTAAGAATATATACTATATTTACAATTAACTCAAGCTTTTACTTACATAGGTAATGGTTCTTAAAAATATTAAAATACGACAGAAACAGGAAGGACAAAAATCTTTTATAAAACAAAGTTACGTGTCATTAGTAACCGCCAGACTATTACATTGAATCTGAATCGTCTTAAACGCTACAAAACGTACTCTATTTCAGTATGAAAAGGAAGGCGGGTTGTGTACGCCTCTCACGCGGCGCGCTCGTTTGTGATGGTAACAATGTTGAGTGGAAAAAGAGTTAAAAGGCTGGCGGGCCTCACCAACACTACAGTCGCGAGACGCGAGTGGCCGCTCTCCGTTTACTGCCACTTGTGACCACCGATATACACTAAATGCTTGTACATGATTGTTTTACCATTTGATTTTTAACTTTTAAACATTCGTGTTGCATGATATAGATATATTAGTAACGTTTTTAATTTTGAGTTGCAACGGTACACCGGCTACTAGACACAACGTTTTTAATTATGTCTAGAATTCCAAAACTAAACGTTAACGCGGTCATGCATTTTGTTCACCTTTAGTTGCTTAAATTTTCGACCAGAGTGAGCAAAGATCAGAAAAAAAATACATAATCGCGTTAATGCTCATTATGTATTAGTACACATTATATATTAGGTACCTACTAGATTTCGCCCGCGGCTTCGCTCGCATAAATGTAAGTTAGGTTAGATAAATTTAGTAACAGTACTTTTTAGAGTTCGAATAAATTCTTATACAACAGCTTTGTCCGTCCGTCAGTCTGGTAAACTCTCAACTCAAGAACCGTAAAAGCTAGAGACTCGCGGTTGGTGGTATCACGTGACCTTTGCATATTACTTGAACCATTTTTTCGAACTCTAAGATGTACGGCAATTCATTGCCGATTCTCACTTGTTCTGGATGAAAGGTACCCAATGTCCTTTCCTGTTCTCCTCCCTACAATAAAGACATGAAAGCGTAACAAACAAACAAAAAAATGAACAACCACATTTATAATATTAGTTAAGATTATATATGAAAATAAATATTTTCAACTTAATATGAAGGTATTGTTCTTTGATTTGTTATTTTCCTAAGCTTTGTAAAAAAGGTACTTTAAACGCAAAATTACTTTCACTCCCTATAATACATATTAATTATCAGTGATTAGTAATAATAATGATTCTTAGGGTACAATCAGAATAAGAGATCGCCGTCAGGTCGTGCACAATTAAACTAGTTTTTGCCCGCCGCTTTGCTTTCTCGGGAAAAGTACTTTTTCGGAATAAAAGATACCCTATGTCCTTGTTCTTGTACAGGGGTACAAAAAAGGACATAGGATACCTTTTATTTAGGAAAAAGTACTTTTCGTATACATGAATGCGAAATTTTGTGACGATCGGTCTAGTAATTTAAGCGTGAAAGTATTTTAAAGAAACAAACTCGCATTCGCATTTATAATATTAGTAAATCTTAGTGAGGATAGAAGTATACATACATAGTTTCACATCAATGTCACGTCAGTGTGGCTTTAGGTATCACTTGCAGTAAGCTTATTACCGGCTACTAAGCTTTTACTGTTTTTTTTTTTTTAATTATTGTAATAATACATTTTTATTCAATAAATGAAAGTCTTTACAAAACATATTACAGGCTACTTATTGTATTAAATTCACATTAAAACTATATTTAATCTAAAAGAAAACATTTACAATTTAAATATTGGACACAAAAAGATTTCTTTATGAAGTCTGTTTTTACATTGTATTACCTGAACTAGGTCAGAGACCTTTTTAAATCCAATTTAATTAAATCCAAACACTCCGCACGACCTGTGAATCAAACTCGAATCCTTATATACTGCTGTCGCATTCACTACTACGTCACTGAGGTAGTCAGCAGTAGTAATAAAGCTAGTTATATAATTTAGTTATGTAAAATAGTAACAAAAGAATTTAAAATGAAATCCAAACTCTATGTTATACAACACATCTTTCGAAAGCAAATGATCAAGTAAAGGCCAAATGTCAATTTATTCATTCAGCGTCCGTCGACGGAAGATAAACACAAATGGAAATGGTCGCAACTAAATCGGATCCAGGTATACACGGGCACAAACAATTGGAGCTTATGGAAATCAGGGTCCGTAGTATTTTACCGGATTAAATATACTAGCAATTAGTGCCGTCCCGGCAACCCCCGCCAGGCTAGTTATTTATCGCGAGGTCTAAGACTTAATTAAAACATCTTACTTTGAGCTACCCGGAACTATACGTATCCCTTTGATAGTGAATTAAATTAGGTCAACTTGCATCACAGCCGCGCTCCGGTTGTAATTATTAAGTACAGTTGTACTTATTAATTATTTCGGGCATTCTGTGTTATGTATTATGCGTCAGTTCTGCCGCTCTAGTTATGAATGTTGCGATGAAAATTTAATCAATTACGCACAGATGGATAAATTAATTAAACACTTGGGTGTGTGGATTTATTTGGGCACTGAATTAAGCAGGAACAAAGCAAAGGATTTGGTCAAGAGGAGAAAGATGGGTTCAAATATTGTGTGTATATTATGTCATCTTAAGATCTCTGCCTATCCATTTTTTTGTTCTGTGACGTAAGTAAAAATAATCTTGGGCAACGCATTTGAGCATAAGATACATGCTATAAATTATATTTTAAATGTCTGAAACACAACGCTTTACCGTTAGCAGGCATTCAATAATTTCTAAACAGAAATTACTGAATATAGGAGTCTATTTAAAGAGTCGGCAACACTCAAGTGTTGCCCTAGTGTTCCATACGTCCATCGGTTTAAGCAACCGATTACGTGATGTATCAGAAAGACTACACACAGGTTTTTGCCTTGCCTATATAAAAACGGGGTATGTACTAGGGTCCTTGCTTTCTATAGAAAAATCAAATCCCTCTCGATTCGATAAATACTGCAGTGGTTTAAGTTGTCACCTCTCCACTATTTTTATAGCGAGTGTTGCAGTTTCAGCGAATTTACTCTGTGTATTCTTTGTGTCCTATAATAGAGCTGAGGAACAAAGAAAACTACTTAGAACGCACGTAGTCTTAAAACAATATAACAAATGACATGAAAATCCTAATCTTAACTAGGTGATCTGTAACACTGGTTTTCCTATTATTGACACCAGTCTCTCCACAAAGGATTGAGAATTGTTATATCTGCACTGTGTTATCCTATATATCCTATATGTGAAAGAGAGAAATAAATACACATTATTAAAAACAAATATAAATGCGAATGTGAGTTTGTTTGTTTGTTACGCTTTCACGCCTTAACTACACGACAGATCATTATGCAATTTCGAATACACATTGTCAGAGGAACAGAAATAAAAAATTAGGATAGGGTAGCTTTTATACAGAAAAAGTACTATTACTAACTAAACCTACATTTACATGAACGAAGCAAAATCTAATATTAGATCTTTTCATTTATCATATTATTCCGTCTTTAAATAAACCTAAGTGCATAAGACCTTGCATGCAACACTGCGAGTTATTAATACGTCATTTTTGACGTGGTCTTTAGTAAGCGCCGTGTTTATAAGCTGTTTGACCATAAAAATAACCTCCAGAAATGTTTATTTGTAATTTAAACTACACGCGGTATGTAAATACATTTTAGAGCTAAATATAATTAAAAGTCTCAAAGCAAACTTTTACAGACTGAAGATTTAAAAAGTATGAAAAAATAATGTGCAACTGGCTGAATTAAAATTAAAAGACAAGATCAACAGACATTAGCATTACTTTAATCACTATCGGGAGGACGGCGGATCTTCGCGGCTTTTGAATGTGCAGTCCAACTGTACGTGGAGGCCCGGCACGAAGATTTAAATTAAAACTCCGTTTATAAAGACCCTCCTCAGGATTAGAGTAAGTTTTCATTGAACCCGCGCCATTCATTCCGTATTAATTAAATTAATTTTACGTTTGATGAAATACTAATTGTCTGTGTCTTTATCACTGAGATTCTGACTGTTTAGTTAGTGAACTTTATGAATAATGGACTATTATTAATATGCATGTACTGGGATAAATAAGTTGAATAGTTGCTTTATCAATTTTGTAATGTATTTTTGAGCTTTTCTGTTTTCGATACCGTTTTAGGTTGTTACCTAAAACGGTCAAAAACGGAAAATTTATCTACATTTTTCTCTCTTGGTTGTTTGCATCAACGTAAATAAGACTTTTAAGTCATAAAGCAAAAACACAGATAATGATTTCAAGTACTTTAATAATGATCAGAAATAGGCACTATGACATATTCATGAGTTGTTGAATATATTTATTGAAGCTAGAATTTTATTCTGTAAGTTTGATAAATAGTTAAGAAGAACTGCTTTGTAAGTAAAAATATTATGAAATTCTGCTTCCTGCTCTATTCAGAGGAAATAATATAATGTAATCACCATAAGCTTTCATAGTTTCTGAAAGAATTTAATACATTTAATCGCCAATTTATTTGTATACATTTTGTTTAGTTCATCGACGTGTCCACTAGCAGTGCTTTGAGATAATGCATATCTGGATTCTATACAGGCTTTGTTAAATACTTGTGAGAGTTCTGTGATATATCCAAAATCACTTCGAATGGAATGTCATTGGCGGGTACTGGAGACTTCTGTTACTAAATAGGCGAGCTATTTAGGACTGGAAACCATATGACAATCACTGCTCATAATGATGATGTTTCATAATAACTAACTGGCAGTAATAAGATGCTATAAATACACAAATAGACGACCTTTCTTTAAAATAATAAATATAATTAAAATATTATCTAATATAAATTAACATAATATTGTCTTCTATTTACGCGAATTTTATATTAATATAAATTAATATAAAAATTTTAGTATAAGTATAAGTTAAAATATTATATAAAAGTAATACAATTAAATGAGGGTTTATTTATGCGTTTATATTATATATTGCAATGCAATAATAAAATTTATACAAAAAGTTAAATCTTCTATTATGAATTTGATAGCAGTTTATTTTATTTCTTAAGCTCATTTACACGTATTCTAAAATTGCGCAAGCTATTCGAAATATAAAATATATACATTTGAAACAAAGTAGACCAATAAAATGTATAAAAGCAGTCTTATAGTAATTTTTATCGAATTGGATATCATAAAAGCTAACTTGCGCACGCATGGACCAATTTAACTTTGAGTGAATTTTTGTGTCGATCTACTTTGAATGAGGTGAACCTCGTCGTGATTGCATTATGAATTAACTAATATCGAACACGGCTTCATACTTAAAATCTTTGAAGCTTAGGTAGAATCTATAACATCTAAAGTGTGGTAGCAAGGTTTAGCCCCGACGGGATTAATGATATGTTGTCGCGATGTGCGTTATATTGCATTTTAGCTTTCAGGTAATTCGAAACATAAATAATTATTATTTAAATGCATTAATGGTTAACATTGATTATTTGATAGTAAAGATTTAAGGAGCAGAAACTATAATAAGTTACATCACATACACACATCGATGACGTGTACTAGCATCGTCACTCATTATAAGTCAAGTTGCGGATATTCGATTACGATTCAGTAACCATGAATTGATCAACATTCGTTTGTAGGATCATATAATTGCTGAATATTCGATTGACGTTTTAGTAGCAATTATACACCTAATGTAGAGTAAGTATAATGTCATCTAGTGGGCATGGTTTCAGCCTTTATTCAGAAGCAACAAAGAAGTATAACTTTTTACCAGAAACGTAAGTGCAAGCCGCAATGGCACTTACTTTTCACAAATGCAGCTCTATTATATAATATTTATTCCTACTAACAAACTGTACCATATGCAGTGATTAATGCAGAAATGGCTGCATAATTTAATGACTAAGCACTCGTGTAGTATAGGTCTTTATTGTGTGTACCTATGTGTAACAAATATAACAAGCTCAAGTGGTAAAAGGCCATCCTAGGGTGGATATCACCCTAGGATGGATTTTCGTATGAACAAATGACTCATAGAATGGAGGCCGCGAATTGATACACATAAGGTACAGATGATCTGAAAATGTAATTAAAATGGATTGGGTATTATAGACGACTGATTGTTGTAGTAAGACTTGCAAGATGCTATACTAAATTAAAGAATAGCTATTAATTTTTTTCCATCTTTGTAGTATAAAACATTAATAGTATTAGCCGTGGACGTGCGACTTAACAATTTCTACTTAAAAATTACGCCCAGCTTCATAGTAAATTACGTTCTAATTAACACCAAGGTGTCAAATTTAACAAATGTAAACAATGCCTTGAGGACAATTCTGGTAATTGTCGTATTATTCTGCGAAAAAGATATTGTTGTTTTCTTGGAAATTTAAAGCTTATTTATAAGTAAGTTTGAAACAGACAAAACCGCAAGGCACGTCACAGTTTATCCTGTTGAATAAATATAAAGGTTAAGCTTTTAAATTATTACTTTTCAAGCAAAATTTATCAACGTTTTGTTATCATAATTAAGCCTTTATGCGCATTGAATTATAATCGTTTTGTGATAGCGCTTTTGAGAATATTTGTATAATATCTTATTAATTATTACCCTGTAGATAAACTTTTACAATTCTATTTAAGGGAACAATAAGAATATTATGTTCTTATATAGTTATGTCCTTCTAAGAGCTTAATAATTTTACAGCCTAAATATCTTGAAATTCCGTTAGATATTTCATTTCTATACAACCTACAGAATTTGTTTTCTTTTTTTATGACACGGCAAAGTGATTGTATTGGATCTGATGGAAAGCCCAATTACAGTCCAGAGACAGTGACGATGAGGAGAAGATAGATGTCTTCTAGCCGTCGTTAGTGTCAAGCCGGTCCGACCAGATGCTTTTTCACACTACGTTTGAAGGATCCAATGTCATAGAAAGGAAACATGTGCCGGAAAACCATTCCAAAGTTGTATGGTACGGCATAAGAAGGAAATAGAAGAAATAGAGGAAATATAAAAAGGATTAGAGATAGAGACGTACATATGTATATAGAGATTGCTAATTTTATGGTTATTTCTTCTTATGGTGGAGGTTAGTGTTGTAGATACGCTAACCGATTTTTAAGCATTTCCTGTAATTACATGCTTAAGAAATTAAGATGTTTAACCCTGCAGCATTGCCGCGATAAATTTGCAATATGTGGCATCGTGAGGCAATAGTAAAAATGATTGATTGCTGCTCCGCAATGTATGTTATTTGAAACTGTTGCCATCGCTCGCCATCATGTATGACCCATATAAAAGTATTCAAAATAATAATATATCTGCCTAAACATTTGAGGAAATACAACTGTCAGTGTGATGTTATTTATACATATTTCTACGTATAATATTGAACATTTCAAGAAAAAATGCAGGAATATTTACTCTTTACATGTACGTAGATTGTACAAAGAACATCTGTGTGCGACATATCACTTAACAGTCGACCAATTTCATATTGGTAATGGATACTAATGGATGAGAATGCCTCGGGCCAGGAAAGAAAGCTTACGACGAAAATTCACAGACGACAAATAATTGGCATTTTTGAATTTGAAAACATTGACGGTTACTCTCTATGACAAAGTTACAGAGACAGTTAAAAATGTTATCTTGATTTGTAATTTTATTGACACTGAAAGTTGTGTCTCGATGTCGAATGAAATTAGAAGATAAATTTACATCAATTATAATATATTTTCAACAACTAACCTTTGCCTGCAAATTAGTTCGTATGAACTATACGCATATAAAAATTATGCTATTATATAAAAATTCCAAAAATTGTTCATCCAAAATAATATTAATTATGTAAGTACTGTTTTTAATGAATAAGTATAACTTATTTATATTGAAAATAAATTTCTGTGCGCTGTTGTCCAAAACCTGACTAGGAAAATAATAATATAAACACAATAGTAGCCAATAAAAAGGTTGTAATAAACTAAATAAGTGCAAAAGAGAAATAAAATAGTCAAACATTAAGTAATAGGTCAAAATTTGTGTTGAACAGACTCGAATGTGGTAAACGTAATTTATTATAGTCGTTTTTGACGGCTCATCACTAAAGTATCCGGCAAGGGTAAACTTTTAGGTATATGTTATTGTGGATGGCCAATAAATGTTAATAAAGGTTTATATATTGTCTTCTATTTACGCGAATATTATTCGTTGAAATGAAACTGCTATATACGGATTTTATCGCGTTGTTTATTTGACACTTTATTACAAAATTTTGAAAATTGTTACACTACTACTACTATTAAACTTTACTAATTTTTAAGCTAATTAAATTATTATTAAACTATTTAGATTTAATTTATTTTTACAGTTTCCCCGACGTTTCGGTTGCTTTTCAGCAGCAATGGAAAATAGCGAAACAATTTTCAAAATTTTAAAATCAAATGTCAAATAAACAACGCGATAAAATCCGTATATAGCAGTTTAATTTCAAAGGTTTATATAGACTGCTACCAGTTAGTTTGCTTAGAATACGATCTCACTGAGTGGTTGCCGGAAGACGACTGATGCATAGCGCTGCGCATACTTGCGCTTGACTACAAAACGAATGCGTCAGCAGTGTCCCGACATGTCTTTCGGATCAATATACACAAAACTACTTAGTTCAACTTGACATAGATTTGTATTTGATCCATTAATCATCATGAAGATAATGACATGTCCAGCCGATTATATGCCCTCGTAGTGCTTTAACGTAAGACTAAATATCACGTTAATGTTGTGATTAAATCTAAATGCAGGTCTCATCTTTAAAGGATTGAGCTGTCCATTGCTATAAAAAGACAGCACAGGCCTCGCTTGGAGATCAAAGAGATCTCTTCGATCTTCAAGCGCGGCCTCGGTATGCACCCTACCTAAACATTGGGGTTGGGTAAGAGTAAGTCTTTTAGAACTGACGCGTATACTCAAGTAATTACAAAAGCAGTTCTAGTAAGATTTAGAGTCACTCTTTAGAATTTTTCATTGACAATTACTGACCTTTTTTATTGAACACTCGATGGAAAGCGATTTCTGATCGTCATGGATATCAGCAGTGCCAGTACAGTTCTCCTTCAAATATGCGTGACCTTCTTCTTTCATCACTTTTATTTTATTGCTAAGAAGAATCCGCACTTAACCTTATTTGATGCCGTTAACAATGAATCAGCTTGCACAGAGAAGTACCACCCTCTTACAACATACCAACCGACCCGATAAGTGCAACCTACCTTCATTCCTTTCCTTTCATCCCATCAATTTCAACCCATCTGTAATTCCTTTTACCTAGGGTCGTAATCACCCGGGAGATACCCCTAGTGTAGCAAGTAATCATAGGTTACAGTAATCGGTTATCTTCATGTGGGGCGTATACTTGTTTGCCACCTTTGTTATATATGAAATTAAAACGTTTGGCAAAAATCGCATCAGGTGGTTTATTTAGCAGCCTGCATGTCACTTTGCTAAATATTTTACAAAAGTGCTTTGTTAGGCGATATTACAGCAATTCAATTTTAATAACAAGGTAGATATTATTTACAATGAATGAACACGGTGTACTTAGGTTTTTACTTGTTGGGTACAACTCATTCGTAAATATTTATGGAATTAAATAAGGCTTATGAAAGGACGCGAGTCTTTTAAAATAAAACACACCGTTCACAAGGACTTAAGTTTGGAGCGCTTGATAACAAAAATTATTGTCCAAAATCAAGAGTTCCAGACTCCAGCCAAAATAAATGAAGTCTTAAAATTATAAGAACTCTCAAGTGCCTTTTCAAGGCTAAACTAAATCTTATTAAAATTATAATTATCGAGGTAAAGCCGCTTTTATAACATAAGCATTTTTGATTTAGTTAAACTACTTATCTTGAAGTAATCCCATCCCACTTGTTGTTTTTCTGGGGTTTTGTGTAATGTTTCATTTGTTTAAATATTACTTACTTTGAGTACTAAATTTAAAAATATATGACGGCATAACTTCGAGGTACATATAATAGCGAATTAGTTATGCTAAATGATACAGAAGTAAAGAAATGTAATAAACTTATGGTGTCGAAAATATAGTAAATACTACAAAGGTATTTTGTAATGATTCCCACAAAGCGTTTAATGATGTTTCGCTTACATAAAAATCATCTCAATATTTTATGATCATCTCTTGCTAAGTGGAAGCCTCTTTCTACAGTTTTATTTTCGTTGTCATATAAGAACAGCTTTCCAATTTATCCGTCGTCCACACTACAGGGCCAGACGACTGCTACAATAATATGATAAGTATTTTAACCTTACTTAATCTTATATTATAGTATTTTTTACGTTTTCTTAAAATATCTTAAAGTTCCTAACTAATAATAACAATTAAACACAAGTAGTACACATACACATTCTAGTTAAGTGCTGGATAATGATGATGAGACTTAATGGACGTCGTCAACGTAAAAATTGGGGCTAATTAATAAAACGTAAACGGAAAATCCCGACGAATAAAAAACATGAAAGCGCATTCTTGTGGTCAAGCTCAAGTTAATAAGTCAACATAATTGCGTGGCAGTCTGCAAGCGCAAATTTGTTAATTATGGCAGTAACACAACGTTACCACAGCACGTGACTGTAATACGAGTGGGTTCAAACAAAAGTGCCTACTTCGCTCCATTATAATTTACGACGAATCCCGGTGTTGTTCCACACAGCTGATATTGGCTAATTGTTGTAAAAGCTTGTAGCGAAGGAAATTTTAATAATCTTAAGTGTTCTTAAGTGTAAATAAAGTGTTAAGTTTATGCTAAAAGTGTTGTAACTAAAATTGTCAGACCCGTTAGAGGTCGTTACCACCTTTATGTTGTTGTTTAATCTATATTACAAAATATGGCTAACCAAGCATATTGCTGAACTAAGAGCTTAACTTCTACAAACAAACTGATTTACTGAATCAAACCCGCATCACCATTATTGCTTACACTGCATGATTTATTTATTTACGTTTGTTGAACAAAGAAAATAATATTGTTGAAAGTATACTTCACTGTTGCAGAAATGTGTAAAAATCTAGAGTAACAGCTCGCCACCCCCGTCATCGCACTGGAACTGAAAATATTACTCTTTATAAGATCAAATTTTCTTATTCGAAACAGTAATTGAAATAAATGTGCTTAGGTGTTTAATGTAAAGGAATAAAAACTGTTTTTCTGGGAAGAAAGTAACAATGCCGACCTGGCATTCAGCCAAAGCTAAATTAGATAATGGAGTTTGCGTGCAAAAATATAGGAAACCGAGAACAAAGACAAATGGGGTCGACTCTGACTCTGAAATGGTGAAATAAAATAACACCGGGAAGATTGAGGTTGGCCCCCGTACGAGCCGGCCTCGTGTCGTCACGTGCTTCAAATGTGGTTACACCGAACGAAACCGATATTACACCTAAATGGAATAAGTTCCTTTTTAACAAGCTTTTGTGTCGCTCTTGCGAAACTTGTGAAAAAATGCACCAACTTGTGGGAGTTAGCAAACTTTGTCAAGTTTGTTTTGAAGACTCCCTCGTGCCACACTTGAGAGGCGCATAAATGTAGAATTGTTGCATTTTATAAAATATAGTGCTGTGATGCAACGGCGAATTTCTAATACCGAATACGAAATATACGTAGACTTTTAAAAATTCATTTGCAATGCGTTTAAATCTTAAAGATGTTAGATACTCCGTTGACTTTATAACAACTTTGTTGAGTCTTAAAGCAGAAGTAATAAAGATAAATAATTACAAGAGGAACGTGCTCATAATTTCAGCATTGAGAATAATAGCTTCAGAGGTTTGTGAAATTGCATATTGCAACGTTATGCACTCGGAAGAAAATATGAAAAGGAAATTTGTGCTACATTCGTATTCGTTTCAATCTCGGTTTGGGTGAGTCATTATTTCTGAGATTCATACCGACTGGGTTATAAGACTGTATATAATACATGCACGGGATAAAACCGACCGGACTAAATAATAACGTCGTGATGCTGGCAACGATGATTTATTATATCGCTTTCCTCGACCGCCCGAATGAACCACATGAAAAATGATCTCGGTTATTGCTAGCAGCAACTCTGCAGTTGACGCTTTGTTTAAGCACAAATGACTCCCACTATGAACTTGTTATTTCATCCGACTTATGTTTTTACCAGATTGTGAACGCGACCTGCCTGTCGCCTTGTCGTCCTCTAGCTTTCGCCACACTATGATAAATTACGCCAGACTAAACCTCGCTTTTTGTTCTTTTTTGAACTTGCACGGTTAAATACTAAACAATACATTGTATTCTGCAACTCTAAGTTTATTTATTCTTGTTTATATTATTTAAAATGTAAAAATCAATAATCCGCCGCTTGCTATTCTACCATCATCAACTAACAGTATGCTAAATTCACCGCTGAATAAAGAAATACGTAAATGAAGGTGTGAAATAGCTGTCGTGTTTATTGTGATAAAATTTTCATCTAGTGAAATGATGCTCTTTTATTTGAATATCATGCAATAAGAGACACATGAAAGAAATGTGCATATTTATTTTTTTATCAGATATGAATGATGGCAACAACATATTATGTAACAACACAGACTACGAATCGTGACGTGGATGATTGTCTATTGTTATTTGCTACACAAGTAACAAAACTGTTTAAAAATCTTCTGCTTTTTTTCTTTTATGAGTCATTCAAGTGTTTTTATTCTTGAAAGGTAAGACATAAGTGTGATATACTCAATTTCCCTCAGGTGTTTCAGATTCCGTTTATTAGAGCAGAAGTATTTCTACGTCTATCGAGAAAAATCAATTCTCTTTGCTGCTATTAGAAACCCGTACCAAAACCCAATAATACGTAAACCCAGTAATAAGAGACTACACAGCGCAGCTACTTCACCCTATATTAACATAATTACTTTCAAAATAATCGTCTTCGCCTGTTTATAAAATGGAGTTAGAATAATGTAACAGCCGTCAATGATTATAGAGCCTAATTTACATGGACGTAGTGAGTATTTATTATTTAGTTAATCAGCAGTGGGGTCGGGAACGGTGCTTTTTTGCGGCAAGACCTTTTAATTGTCACTTCACTTTAAACGAGGAGTGCGAAACGGTTGTGATAAGGGTTTCTTTTCTCCTTGGTGCCGGAAATTAATTGTCACCGAACGGAAAATAGGGCGAAAGTCCAATTAATTATTAGTCACTTCATTTATTTAACCCGCCTGTGCGAAGCTTCTTTCTGATATTAATGTCCAAGTGCCAGACTAATCTTAAGTCGCCTTTTAAAAATAAGGGTACCGAATTTTTTTGTACCCTTAATTTCGCGATGAATATTCCACCCTTAAACGCTTCCGCTAAAAGCTTTTGTACAAATACATGTATTTATAAATGTCACAACTGCATAAGGAACACCTTTTTCATAAGGTGAGTTTGTTTTAGCGTTTTATTACGGTGCGATATTAGAAACTATTTAATTTAATAAAGTGCTAAAAGTAAATAACTTTATCTGCTTCATATCTTAAAGTATTGTTTTCTTTACTTGACTGACTTCTACTTTTAGAGGGTAGGACAGAAGATTAATATTGAATATTTTTTCTGCGCTGCTACTACAAACTGCCCTTATACTCGTAAATATAAAAATAGAGCGGTATTTTGTTTAGACGGTTCATCATTGTACTAAGGGGTATACTCCATACCGACTGCCGTGAGTCATACTATAGAACAACCAACAGATCTATTATAATGTATTTGTTTTCGTGTGGTTGATTTTTGTTTATAAATCTGTGCTTGGTACCTAGTTTTATGTTATCGACACAGCTGTAAATTGCTCGTAACAATGGCGTGTATTTTGTATTCTGAAATATAACGTAAATTTCATTCTCACGCGTGACTTTTAGTAAATGATTATCCATGTTCCAATTTGACCACCGGAATATTTTTATTCACACAATTGTTCTGCAATATATATTCTAAAGTGCTAGCACAATATAAACTATCGACTCTTTTTTAAAATAAAGCTTTCTCTACTTTAAGCCAATACAATGTTCTATTAGACACAATTATATTAAATCTCGACAAACAAAAAGGTCTTAATGCTAACTTTTGTATCTAAACAAAAGTTTCGTCTAAAATTGGCAAAAGTTTGAATGAAGTGACTTAGGTAACTCGCGGCGTTTCACGCCGTCAGCTGCGGTGATCCCATCGCCTCCCTAATGTAACGAAATAAAAAATAATATTTATTTATACGTGGATGCCCAAAGAACAAACTGACATGAAAAAAGTTCGCTTGAAATCAATGCTACAGGAGTTTTGAATAAGTTTCTGCGAAGTTAATATCGATATTGTAATCGCATGATGTTTTTAGCGTTTTGTGCAATCACGCTGATTTGGCGAAAATGAGCGTTGTGGGGCCACGATATCTACGCAGTTTAGTTAAGTGGGGATTGGTTTTGTATACTTTTTACTTATCTCTGTATGTATAATATTATATAGATAAAATTAGACTCTTTGCCGATTGAAGTTCATTTTGAGAGATATATTCGAATTATTATTAAAGAAGACGCCATGGCTTTTGATTTTAATTCAAATGATTATTTATTGTGATAGATATGGGATTCCCGCTTAATTCTGGAGCCGCTTTTCTGGTCAAGGGACCTGACAGAGTATGCAGCCGAATATTTCGATGTATTTCGGCGGTATGAATAGGATTTCCAGAGCTCTCTCCAGAGGCATATTGACGACAGAGGTAACAATGCTTTTAATCCCTGGTAGCGACAGAAATAAATATATATAATAAAAAATTTGAATTTTAGTAGGGCGTTTTGCTTAGATCGTTAGCGTTGCACGCATTTTTGGGGTTTTGCATTAACCATTAGACGAACTACGTTTAGACCAGTGTATAAAAAATATTATTATACAGACACAACAAATATGTATATAACAAATTCTCAATCCTTTGTGAAGAGACTGGGAGACTCCATATATACCATAATTATACTATAGACATAGTAGGAAAACCTATGTTACAGATCACCAGGCTCCTACCTCTTGGACGTATAGTAGTTAATGTTACCTAATTGCTGTATACATAGGTAACATTAGTATGTATGTATGTATGTATGTGTGTAGTTATGTGCGTATTGATTGACAATTATCGCCTGCTCCGTGCCTCGGAGAGCACGATAAGCCGTCGGTCCCGGCTGCCATGAACATCTATGGCAGTCGTTATTGGGAGAGTGTCGACACAAAAGATCCCACTAGGTCGAAGTGTCGCCGGTCTACACTGACTGGCCCCCACATAAGATACATACATACATAGGTAATCTCATATTTTATTTTGTGGATGAAATTAAGTAACAATTTAGTGTGTGTGTGTGTGTGTTTGTGTGTGAGTATATATATATATATATACAATGTGTAACATAATAAACGCACAACCTCAAACACCCCAATTAGATTATTAAATCGTAATAATAATATAATCATTAAAATGTTACTTTTATGTACTTAAATATTTTAATTTAACATATTAGGTCTCCTTATTATTGTGCGCAGATAGTATGGGTATATTACAATAAATCTAACATTATTGCCTTTATTGCATCAAAAACCTTATCACCTTGAATTATGATACATTTTCGTTTATTTCAGCTGTTTAATAAATGGGTGACTATAATTTAATTCGTGTTATTTATTTTAGGGATAAAACATTACCTATATTCAAAATTGCTGGAATCGACGATTTAAAGTATTCTTGCTTTAGCCTACTGATATTTATAAGCCACTATAAAAAATAATGGTTAAAATATTTATTTGCCAGTAACAGAGTTTAAAGTTATTACCTGCATTTATATTTTAACCACATTCACCGCCACAGCGCCATTCGAATAAAATTTAGTACATTAAAAATTTACAGTTTCGGCAATAACTATTAATTTAATAATTTGAAACAAAAGCGATAGAGCATAACATTATTATTTAGATTAGATTGTTATTCAATATAACCGCATATGATAACAGATAAACAATTCCTTTCGCACAATGTACAATAATTGTGTGTAATAGATTCAATAACAAAGATTGTGTAACGGGGATATCATTTAATTATTTTCTCTTAAGATCTCGAGCTTACCTGGCAACTTTGATTTTTCATTGAGTCATGTCCGTACTAAATAGTTAATTATTGCTTGGTTTAAGATACAAACAATTCAGGAATGCTGCATATTTGAGAATTTCGTTATTATTGTGAAATTTGCAATTCCATACTGAGTCTGCATGGTAGAAGGTAAATAATATCTCATTATTTTATATTACCTTTTGCCCACGGCCTCGCTCGCTCTGGAACATTCCTTTTTTGATGTCAGGGTTCCCATGTCATTTTCTGTATCCCTGACAACGTGTATGCGATAGGAGATTGTTCCTCGTCCATACATCGTTTGCCTCAGAACCAACAGCGAAGAAAACATTATTTACGTGTTCTATAAAACTCCAATATCATCACGAAAACAACATTTAATGACGTCACAAAATACACATCACAAAATAGATTTGTTTAAAATTAAAACTAAGATTTTGAGGTTTTTTCTCTTAAGCGGCGCGGGCATGCCGTGCGCGGTTGATAAATTGTAGTACCTAAAGAATGGGATGCCTATGTCCAGCAGTGTACTGCAGTCTGCTGAATTGACTTGTGGAGTTGTTGCGTAGCAGAAGGAGTAAGCCGAAATGAAATGCAGTGGTATGCGGCAATGAAGAGTTTATTCCCTACAGGTTTTGGTACAGGAATGTATACAGCACAGATATCGATAGGCGTAAGCGTAGTAGCAAGGCAACTTAAGAATTATTACGATATTGTACACGAGATGCGCGTCGTGAGGTTTTGACTCGACTGCCCACAGACTAGCGACTGTCGGCCGGCCTCGCCCGCGCCGATTTCTGGAATGTTCCAAGCTCCGCCCGTTCACAGGATGGCGAGTGCAGATCTCATACCGGAATATGAAATCTGGAGTCTAGACTGTTTGTCCAGTTGTACAATGCTATATTTATGTATAATATAGTTTTATTAGGTATGTAACAGATAAATTATTTACTATAAGTATTTATATAAACATAGTTATACACAATTCATTATACACATATTTAATTTAAACTATAGGTAATTTAACAATAAGTAATTAACTACGCCACATACTGATTAGTTGAATTTTACCATCGTGCTGAAAACATTGTTTTCACTAATACGTATAATTACTACGAGTAAATAACTGTCTGTAGCTAAGTATGTGACAAGACAAGCATGGAGATTCTGTAAAATATTTACGTAAATGCTTAAGTATCAATATCAACTAAAGTTAATGTTAAGAATATGTATCTAAATAATAATAAAACAATGCATTGAGCGATGCTCGGTGTCGCCCAAGATGGCGGCATCTGCAACGTTCTTTGTTCCAGTACTCTTAAATATTAAATAAGGAACGCAAGGTGTCCGTTTGATACGTCAAGCGGTAATAAGTATATTAAAATATAACAATATTTATTAAATGCTTGTTGGTCTTGGGGCAAATAAGAACAATCTCCTTTCATGATGAACGATAGAGAAGTTAAGGCATGAAAGCGTAACAAACAAACAAACTGAAATTCGCGTTTATAATATAATAGTTAGGATTCGTTAGTTCTTATCCATGATTTCGTTTGTGCTTATTACCAGTTAATGATCCTATAGAATAGTTTTAGTTAGTGTTTTTGAGTAATATAAGGACAAGCAAACAAAACGTATAATGATGCTTAATTAATAAAGTGGTACTCGGAACTATAAATAACGTACCGTCTAAGAGTTTTACATAATATTAGCTGACCGCGCGTGTCAGCTACTTCGTCTGCTTCACATAAGAGAATTTGCCCCGTTTTTGCAACATTTTTCAGCTTTCCTCGATAAATGGGCTATCCAACACTAAAATAATTATAATATTGTCTTCTGTTTACGCGAATATTATTCATTGAAATTAAACTACTATATACGGATTTTATCGCGTTGTCTATTTGACACTTTATTACATAATTTTGTAAACTGTTACACTACCTTTTTTTTCAGTCTCCCCTTGACCATGGCTAATGAAAAGCAACCGAAACGTCGGGGAAATTGTAAAATTAAAATAAATCTAAATAGTTTTAATAGTTTTAATATTAATTTAATTAGCTTAAAATTAGTAAAGTTTAAAAGTAAAAGTAGTGTAACAGTTTTCAAAATGATGTAATAAAGTGTCAAATAAACAACGCGATAAAATCCGTATATAGTAGTTTAATTTCAATGACTAAAATTATTCTTCAATTCAAACCAGTAGTTCCTAAAATTAGCGCGTTCAACCAAACAAACTCTTCAGCTTTATAATATTAGTATAGATAATATAACAAATCTGTGATAAATAACTTAAACCTGATAATACGAGTACTTTCCATGACAATATGAAAACAATATTCTTAACAGCAAAAAAGATAAAACTTTCGTATAAAGCGATAAAAGTTTTAGTACCTTATAAACGTCTCTAAATAACGAGAAAGCTGCGATAATACTATTAACATAACAAACCTAGTCAATATCAAAGCGATATTTAGGTAAGAATTACTTCTAGCTTAAGGTGGTAAATCTGTTTAGATACAAAAAAATACAGCTATTTGTGTCATATGAATAAGAATTATAATATTTAGATTTGTCATCGTAGATTTGTCTATTTTATAACAAAAGTTTGTCCTCTATGTTTGTGGATGAATGAAGTTCAGGATTCGATACCTGGGACACAATGTTAATAAGATTTTCTAGTTAAGACCGCACGGATGGCGTAGTGGTTTAACTGGTCGCCTTACCACTGCGCAGAGTATTGTGGGTTCGATCCCCATACGGGCCAAAAATTTGTGTGATCCACATATGGTTATTCTGAGTCTGGGTATTCATTGTATCCATGTTTGAAAGCTTGTAAAGTACCATGCGACAAAAGACATATGCCTAGTGTGGGAGTTATCTTTAAAAGATATATAATTGGCAATCCTCCGTACCAGCCTGCATTCCATTGATATGCCCTGAAGACGTCAATATGTTAGCACCCTATTATGTTGAATTTAAATAGCTGACCAAATGTGTGTGTTTATATAGCTCTGCCTATCCCCCTCAGGATTAAGCTAAGTCTAGACATGAGTTTATACTTAAAGTTGCCTCAAAACCTTAATTAACAAGAAACTGTGTCGCGTTAAAGAGTTTTAGGTCAAAATTTAATTACATAATTATTTATGAATAGTGAAAGTGAAACATAGTAAACGCGATAACTGACATGAAACTACTTTATACGAATTTTTCTGCAATGTTTTAATTTATTACTGTTAAACTTTATAATTATTTTAATCTATGTTAATTATGAAACTATTGCGATTTAATTTTACACATTTTCCGACGTATCAGTTCTTTTCAGCAAACATGATTACGGGCAGACTACGATGATGGCTGTCTCACTATTTTAATCTTATAATCAAGAGTAGTAGAGCCTCGCTGATTTCAGAATGAATGGGCCGGCTCGACCGGGGAAGGATTACCTTCTCACTGAATATTGACGTGAAATAGCAGTATTTCTACTGTTGTGTTTCGTTCGGTGACTGAGAGTGCCGGATTCCCAATCATCCTCTTTCCCCTTTCCCGTTCCTTTTCCTTCCCACTTCCTTTCCTAAAGGGTCGGCAACGCGCAAGGGATGACTCTGATGTTGCAGGCGTCTATAGGCTACGGTGACCACTTACCACCAGGTGTGCCGTATGCTTGTTTGCCACCTAAAAGTATAAAAGAAAAATGAATTATCTTGATTATGTAATAATATTATTTTAAAATAAACAAAATAAGTAGATTTTTAATAATTAATAAGTCATCCGGTAAACTAAATAACAAATGCTTATGTGTGTAAATAGGCGTATCGTTTGTAAAAGCGTGCTATCAGTGTACACGGTGCGCTACAGAATATCAACAAGACTGGAACAATACGTTTAAAATATCGCAATACTGCTGTTGAAAGCGAAATGACAATGCATATGGGAATGGAAGTCGACAGATAAGACAGTTTATTTGTTTCCATTTGGTTTCTAATATTTACACGGATGCACGTATTCGACCGCGGCGTCGAGTCTGCGAAGTTAGCAAACAAATGACATTAGCATTGCCTTAATCGACACCGCGGGAGCTGTACGAACAGTCCGTGAGTGTGTCGAGCTCACTCCGCGAACAATTTTCTTGTTTTGACAATTCTACACAATTTGAATACTGCCATCAGTATTCAGTACCAGCGCCAGTGATTATTTAAATTTTGTACCTCAACGCAAACAGAAAGCTAATCTCTTTTGTTTGACAATTAATTTGGCAACTCGTTTTGTTGCGTAATACAGAATCTTATTATAATCCCGAAATGACAAGCACCTCCTTGACTGTTCAAGAGAAAGACAAGTATTTTCATAAAACAGCTAAGATACAATTTGAATCAAAATATACCATTCTTAATTTTTTTCGTAAGAAATTACATTTATTATTATTTTTAGAACCTTTCAACTCCAGTCTATGAGTATGCGTCAATTTAAATAAAGTAATATAATATACAATTCTTGATAAAGCGTTATATTACAATTTCGCAATGTAGATTGTTTTAAATGAAGGCAATGAGACCGCTAGTACAGCGCAGGCTGCATGCGCGTCCCACTTTATTGGAGTAAAGGAAACATTTATTACATGTTAAGAGCCCCTTTATGTCTATACCGTTGCCAAGGACCTAATAGAGTATAAATGTACGCGAAATGAGCGCACGAACTCTACCCATGTTTAAAGGTTCTGAACTTTAAAACACTTTGGTATTACAGCTTAAGCAGAACATTTAAACAAATAAAAAACATATGCATGGGAGACAAAACCCTCAGACTGAATGTTTAGAAACAGCAATATCGATGAATTTTATATTTCGTGACTTTAGTGTCGACTTCCAATACTTTGGGGAAATTCGTCCCCTTCAGAGGTGGTCCTCAGCCGTTGGGGTACCATTATTGGATTCTGGCATCTGTGCATATAACTTTGTTTACGAATGAAAAGTTAGAACTGATTTAAATCCTCCCCTTTCTTTTTTTCGATTTAAATGTCTGCGGAGTTTTCATTGTATGTATTCTTCTAAGCGTGGGTACTCTTGCTTATTTATATATACGTTCGCCTACACCAGTATTGAAGGATTATAGTAGTTGTTATTGAATACAATGAATGAAATACATTTTATTTTAATAACTTTGTTAGCGAGAGCTATCCTATTATTTTTATTGTAGTAAGTTAACAAAATAAATTACAGAAATACAAAGTTATACAGCGTAATGTTTAACAATTTCGTCGGATGTCAAGATATTACTCAGAGAATCAACAATATGACCTGGTTGACGAAATAATGCTTATGTAAATTATGACACGAATTATTGTGTATTGGCTTGTTAGTATCTTAAGGGCTTAGTGACGCTCGGCTGGACTTTAACGGTCACTATAAATAAGGCTACTGTCCAAATATACACCAACCATATAATTGCTTCAACTTAATCCACTAAAATAAAATTGGGGTCGGAATTAAACTACTGTTGCTACCTGCAAGTGATTTAAATATACGCTTTTGTCTTTACATTGAAATCTCAGGACTAAGCCAAGATTTATGTATAATGAATACAAATGTTACTTAACGATTAGGGACTATTATTAAGAGAACAACGGCCTTTCTTGAGGCCGGGTTCCGGGTTAGTGTTAGACTTTATAATCTTTAGTTGTATAGTCAATGCGAAAGTATCTTAAGCCTGACTTTTAGTCTAAGGGGACGTGATATATGGAGCAGTGCTAGAACAATATATTATTTAAGCCATTGGACAATCAAGAGCTCGTAAGTTCGAAACCCACGTAATGCAGTACTGACATGGCCATAATCCTAATACAAGCATTTAATTTAGCTTGAATAATTAACCAAATCTTCTATTAGGTACTGAAACTAGCTATTATTTTTTCGATATACTTTACACGTCCGATAAACGTTCGGACATAAATATAACTAAAGAGCTGAGTTCAAAGTTGTAAAGTACAAAAAAAATTCAAAGTACACAATTTTCGTTTTAATAAAAAACAAAGTAACAAATCAAGCGTAGATGCAATATAACGCATTTACCGACAAAAATAGCAACTAAACGCATCAAAATAAATACAACCGTACCGCTCATTACGATTGACATCAGCATTCCCACTAAGCCGGCGGATATTTTAGAGTCAGAACAGGAAAATCGGTGCCCTCTGTGGTTCCCTAGACGTGTGCCCGGGGCAGTGGCCACTTCCGACAAGCTATAAATACGGCGCGGGCGCGCTCCGATTAATCACGAATACCACCTGCGACTGCCCGCTCCACCTGAGAGGTGGCCAAGCAAAAACATTACGCCAGATTAGTGACGTCACAATACTAATATCCTCGCTGTTCTTCCTGTACCTTTATGCGAAATAAAATGGCCCCTTTAGGTATGTTTTATTTTTGTTGTTAGTCGACATCCTTTTGATTGAAAGGATGTTTAGCTTTAGCTATTGATGTGTCTGACAGTTAAAGAAATACAAATAAAACGTATTACTATGTCTTTATATTGAAGGATCCAATAGGTGCAGGTGTAGAAAATCCACATTTTACCGGCTATCTTAATGTGTGAATATATTGCAATCTACCAGACACGGTTTTAAATTTTATGCTGTTTCTGAATATTTCCTTCCAGAAAATTTAATACACTTTTGCCTGTGAATTTGAAGTCTTTAATACACTTTTGCCTGAGAATTTGAAGTCGCGATCTTCGTAACTTAATGTAAAGACCATTTTAGGCCACTTAAGCACACAGTTCAATTAAATAGACCATTGAAAATGGATAAGTCATTTATCTTTGAATACTAATTTTACATATGATTTTACCAATAATAATAATATTCTATTATACCAAAACTCTACGCCTAAAGTAATTAAACTGTATTTATACATATTATATAGTTCAAAGTCATGATACGCAGTTATTGTATTATGCATCACAAAAGTTATTTACTTATGATGAGTCGGTATCTTACGGAGCAGTAAAGGTTTCAACAAAGAAAATATTCTTCAGGAAAAAGAGTACTCAGACAAATAACAATTATACTAATTACATATTCAAAACTTGTAATGAAGAATATATTACACACGTAGCAGACATATTTCATATGTACATATGTAGCAGAAAGCATTATAAATAATAACGTTACGGACACAAAGAACACTCAATTTGATACGGCTGGCTCGAAATCACACAGTTTTTGTTTGCTTCTAAATTCAACTTTTCGACACTTCAAGCATTAGTAATGCCTAAACTATTCCAAAAAACGTTACTCTTTGTCCGGACATAATAATCTGTCGCAAAAGTAAGCGCAAACTTGGATTAACGAAACAATAATATGATTAACATTTCATAATGCTACGTAACCAGTTTGAATCAAACAGATGAATCAACATTTAGTTGAATTCATGTTTTAACACCTATACAATCGATATCAAGCCTTGCCAGCCGATACCGTGGCACGCTCGCTTTGGTGTTTCGCACGTACGTTGTTGTCACCAATAAACCTAACCCAACGCTCCTCACTCTATATTGGTTGCTCTTTGTTGCCTTCTTTCGGGACAACCGACACCTACGTTTTTATTTTTTTACCTAGTTTAATAAATCGTTAGAAATTATATTATTAAGTAATGTTAATTGTATAAATAAATAGCATAAGCTAATGGTGTCTAATTTTGATTGTAATTTATATGTTTAAGTAGCTGATAACGTCCATATAAATTTAAAAATAACATTTAATATGTAATAATAAAACGAGAGATAACACACGTGGATCGAACACGATCATGAATTGGATTTTTTGTACTATACGTAACTTATTCGACAAGTAAAAAAAAAAATTATATTTAAAACTACCTATTAATAACTAAGGCGTAGAAACAAAAATGGTAAAGAAACTTCGACGAAATATAAGCTTGAAAACTGGTAGAAAATTTTGAACTATATGTTCTCAAATCCATGAAATTAAAAAAGCCGTTTAAAACCAACGAAGTCCACACGAGTGAAAACTTTACCGAGTGCATATTTTGGTAAAATTTATATGAAGGTCGAGTTACCGAGGCGAATTCTCGAATTGGTGCAGGGCGTAAAAATCCACAGACCCGTTTCACTTACTCTATTATGATTCTGTGAAATACAATCACACGAACAATCGTCCAATTTTAATTATTAACAATTGCATAATATGCCTATTGGCTTATTTACAATTTTGTGTGGAATATGTGTGTGGATAATATACCTGTAAGTGTAATACTAAATATTTTTGGAAAATAATTTTCTCCATACCGTCATTGTGAATATTTAAATTCATCAAATCATTCTCTATCATCAAAAATGATACTCAAAACCCTTAGCAGGCATCGTTTGTAAACACGTCCAATTTAGTATGTATTATCAATATAGTAGGTATTTTACTATAAATGGTTTCGATTTCCAGTGCCCAAGTCTGCTGTCATTAAGTTAGATAAGATTTTCTTTACAACTAATATTATAGTTTATTTTTTTTAACTAATTGTAAGTAGACGACTACTTTAATTAATGTGTAATATTTTAGATATATCATTGCTTCAAGCTAAGTTTAGCAAAATATATTTCAGAGAAATATACCTAATAGTTTAGCCGTGACGTCGGTCTTTCAGAGCTTTGCTAGCTAAAACGTATCTTTATTTGGTGCGCTAACATGTCGGTACGGCAATTCGTGTCGTATAAAGTTCTATCTCGCTAGATTTATTTTAAGACTAAACCTTACCTTTTTGTAAATATCGGGCTTTTAAAGACCCCATGCCACGGGTAGGGGATTAACCCAAGAATAATACACACATCGAACTAAACAGCTCATGAAAACTAAAAATGGAATAAAAAAGTCCATTTAAGTCGTTAAGCTTAAAACTTGCAGCTATACAGAGAATATACATATATTTTTAATTCAAAGGTGACGGTATGATTGTTATTTTTTGTATTGTATGTGTTGTGTAGATAATATATAAGTTAAATATCGGCATGGAAATAAATAATTTTGGATTGATTGCAAATAACAGTACTACGCGATTTGCATGCTCATTTATGTAAATCCAGAAAATTGCAATTCTTTAGCGTTTTTTAATAGTAAATTCAAGTACTTAGTACTTTTATCGTGGTGCTTGTAAAGAAAATAAATTATATCAATTTTGCTATATATAAAACGATACTTACTACGTCAACGTAGTAGTACCTGAAACAGTTAAACAAATTAAACTTAAAACACTATATAAAAATAATCGTTTTATATTTAATGTTCTATATAAGTTGGGTGAACTATAATGTTTATTCACGAGTTGAATATTACGCACTTGGACTGTAAGCGCGTTATGTTCTGTGTATTACTATAGTTATAGAATTTGACATTCACAATAATTATTTGCAACAGAAATAATGACATAAACTTTTAAAGTCGTTATTCTGCGGTTATGCCAACTGACCACCCTTCCAATATTGTGACATCATCGTCATGTTGACGGAATTTAATGCGACTACTATAAATACACGAACTTGTGGTAGTATTGATGCATGAGAGAAGAGATCTATGCCCAATAGAAAATCTATTTGAGCTGGTAATGATGACGTTAATATTTAATTTTGCAAGCTTTTATAGCTGTAGTAACCGTTTACTGAATACTTTCTTGTTAACTACATAGGTTATTTCCTAAACTAGCTCTATTCAAACTAAAAAGAAAATTGTAACAAGGATGCCATAGAAAATTCCATTAGCGGTTACATTTATTCTTATTAAGTTAGGGAGGCTTACCATTAAATAATATGCGCAAACACAATGTGTGACAAGAAATATATTTAAAAAAATTGTAAATTCTGAACGGATGGCTATATCTATCTATACACGTAAAATGGTTATATCTGATGACAATATATTGCTTTTTCTTTTGATTCCTTTCTAAAAGTATTGTTTGTCAGTAAAAAAATAGCTAGATAATTAATTATAACAGTAATAATATTCTATCACATACACACAACATTAATCATTTAAAATATGTATTATTGCTCTGTATGATTTTAAAACATATAAATAAAGAAATAACACTGTAAGCAGGCTGTATGCTTGCCACCCATTACATTTACAGTAGGTAGCGGTTTGTTTGTGTTGCCTCGGAATCAATTCTGTGATACCACAAAAACACAACCATGTTTACGAAATTACTATCAGGTTGGTCGCTTGTCTGTCATAATGTTCATGTAATAGTTGTACCCCATAAATATTTCATTCAACTATTAAACAATCTTACTGACATCTTTACTTTTGACAACAATCAATGAAATTTTATCATATAAAAACTGATAGGCAGACAGATCTGAGTCTTAAAATTAGACTAGTTCGTATTACAGTACCTTCACACCTTTACGATATCGTGAATCGGTTTGCTGGTAAAGCTTAGTATAGATATTAGGAAAATCATAAATGTACTGCATTCAGTCTTGTCTGTATGTCGGGGTTTTCGACCGCATCCGATCGCATACGCTAGAATGCGCGTGGATCCACGGTCCGAATACGATAACGACTAGTATTTTGTCTTAGAAAATGTGGCATAGGTTGTGTTTTACTGATTGTAGATGTTAGCCGAATTAATCATGCATGACATATTTGTGAACATGCGGCAGTTGGACTGCAGTCGGCCGCAGCTAACCGCGTTCTGCGGAATGCGCAAGCATCCTTTACGATTCCTTGATATTATTATATATCTAGGAATTTTAGCGGATACATGCGTATAAACGTTGTTAATTGTATAAATAAACACATTAACTACCTATGTAGCATGCGGTACTCGCTTCTGCGTTCTGCACACCGCCAAGTATTAAAAGTTCGCCACTAAAAACAGTATCAGCAAACCGATTCGTAAAACCGTAATGCTATGAACGCCAACCTTTATTTCTAAATTATTCAACTTAGACTCAGACATAATAACATACAATTTACAATAAAAACATGCTATGAAATTGGTTTCCACATGGAAACTGAATTCATCATTCGTCTACTTTTTAATTAAGTCCACTATTCAAATATCGTGAGTAAACTGTATAAATTATATTGAAACAATATTATTTCTAAGCAAAAAGCTAACTTGAAACTACACATAAACAACTTCCCACAAAAAACCTCATTACCTTTTGCCAGTTACGTAGATTGAATCACGTTAGCAAATAAGTTTACAAGAAAAACATAGGGATGTAAAAAGAAAATCTCATACCGAGTATCCCCTATAGATTCGAGCTGGCAAGTTTCCGATCGCGGTGCACTTACGTTGGGTATAAATAAATAGGTCCGGGAACATCCCGGCTTCTCACAGGGGCAATTAATCAAGTTGACCACCTGCGACTGCACTCTTATATCACGTGGACAATACGCTACTACCAATTAGAGCTAACATAATGAGTTTTGGTCAGAGCGATACAGGATATTCTGGATTCAACTGTTATATTTCTGCTGGTTTGTTTTACAATATTCTGTATTATATAACGACTTTTGACGACTTGATGGCGTAGTAGTTAGTGTAACCGACTGCCACGCCTTCGTTCTCCTCGTTTCCTTCTGGTTCGATTCCCTCACAAGTCAAACATTTTTGTGCATGAACATCCATTTTGATACTCATAATCAAATCAACCAAAACTATCTTTGATATTTCTCGAATGTCGTTATTGTTACTCACGTAGCAATTTAGCACAATGTAGAAATGCTTACTATGCAAAGCAGGAAGTACCGTTTAATATTGTTGTAGAGTTTCTATGGAGTGCTTTCTAACTTTAAAGTTAACTATAAGCTCATTTTGAGATACACATCACATCACACAGATGCGAAATAAATAATAACTGCTAATATCCTAAGTACAATTTCAAAAAATACAAATTCTATATCAGTAAAATGTTAGCCAGGTAGTAGTTCAGTGGAGCCAGCACAAGTACTAAGATTTACATTTGCTTGGAGAATAAGAAACGGACTAGTACATACATACATAAGTTATACACGCTTTGTGTCCATCTGCATTTCTGCAGCGGTAGCGCAGACGCTCGTAAATAATCCTTTGGACCTGAAAAACGTTTCAGTGAATCCAATAAAATACGTATCCGCAGAGACTACGCCGCAGCGAGCTCGTTACCACGCCTAGACGATTTATTGAGATTTGAAGGCTGAAATATTGTAGGTGTTCCGTTTTAAACTCTTTTATGAAATACAACTATTCAATTTGTCTTACATTTCAATTTTAAGTCTTTGTACTTTAGGCAAGGCGGGTGGGATCTAAACCAAAATATTTAACAGTAAGCAATAAAGTATTCAATATTAGGGTATCATACCAGATTTCCATTCTCCATATGGTACATATTGTTTAAATGATTTCGCAGCTATAGATATGGTTACTGTATTTAAACAAATATAATTGTATACATATGTATAAACCTTAGTCTCTTCACGTGTCTATAATATCATGTAATAGTGTAGACGGATAAATATAAAATATAAAAAGTTATTAAGTTTGAAGTAGTGTATACGTATGTATTTTCCTAAAAGTGTTTCCTTTGAACGAGAAAATTCAATTATTATCAGTGCTGTCCAATTAATTTCCGGCGGCGCCCGAGCTGATAGTGTCGTGTAAATTATAAATTATCGAAGCAATAATTTTCTACTATACCCATTTAATTCTAATTATAAAGTAAGCATGGCCGGTTTTTACATAGTAATATAAAAATACAGCTACATTTTATACTCATAATGTTGAAGACGTCGTCGTTACGGTAACCTGGCTAAAACCACCAATGTCACCAATAATATCAAAACTTTTAGGTCACGCGATAAAAGAAAATTGCACTTTTTCTTTTTCGAATGACAGTGAGGACGAGTTGGTCTAATTTGACAGCTTAACGACCACCGAACCACGGTTAGCTCTAAAATGGCGCGGGAGCTTCACGTAAATGTGTTTCCATCGGGCTCTTTGAACAAACGTTATTTTAGAGCTTATTTACATTTAATATCGAAGCGCCAGTTAGCTGCCATATTTATAATTACACACTGCGGCGTACAAAGCGAGCGTAGCTAAAATATATTCTGCTTAATCTTCATTATGAATGTGAAATCCGTTCATGGCCTGAGGCCGCCACTCGCGTTTCATGTGACATGGGACACAATGTAGTAAAGATAAGGTGTCCCCTTCCAAGCCACTGAGTCTATTGTCGATCTCTTACGCAGCTCGGCATGTTAAAAGGAGCCCGATAGCTCGACCGTTACAAAGCACCCATTTTTATATGAACGTATAAATTATAACATAACTAGCAGATAATTACGTTCTCTGTTCTGAGTAAACCCACAAAAGATATGACATATCGCACAATCTGTAGGCTGTACGTACTGTATTTGCGATGAATAGAAATTTTCAGAAACAATATAATAATAATAATAATAATAATATTCTACCACATACACACAACACCATCTAGCCCAAACTAAGCAGAGCTTGTACCATGGGTACTAGACAATGACAACAATATAAATGATAAGTGAAATAAAAATTAGACGGCATAGTTCTTCTTTAGTGAAAATGGCTTCCTTTAGATAGAGAAAACGTATAATGGAATGCAATAACTCTTGACCGGGTGTGCGAAGAAATAACACTGTGTCATATTTCACAACCCTCCAACATTTTTATAAAAGCGGACCATCTGCTTTTGACCCCTCATTCTTTTTGTTTCTCGAATTATTTCTGTATAAGTAAAATATTAGATATCAGCGGATATAAGTTTTCCGGTACACGTTCCAAGCCAATTCTTACTGGCACTGTTTTTGTTTATTATCCCTGTTCAGACTTCCTGTACCTGATACACTTTACACCTACTTACTTTAAGTATGAATATTACCTACCTATATGTAGGTATTCGATTTTATTTCGACTTGACGACGATTCGACTGTTTGTTTTTTATTTTAAATCAGACTATTTTGTAAATCCAATTTCGTACCCAATTTAAATGCGAATTTAGATTTGCATAAATTTTACTTTACACGCTACTTTAAAATAAATGTATACCACACGTTTCCACAATTCTGTTTAGTGTCGGCGATCTACTTGGATCTTATGCTTAAACCGCCTCTCTCGCTTGTATGTCTACTCGCCGCAGACTCTACTTATGTATATAACGTCTACCGCTCGCTTTGTTACTGTTATTGACTTAGGTGGTCGTTCATGTAGCTATTCAAATCATTATAATACACAATAAATAATACTTACTACAAATACGCTTGCTTTTTTTACTAGTGTTTTGCAGTACACTGTTTGTTTTTTTGAGTTCGTAGCTATGTAAATTCTCATATATATATATGACCATAACCTTTTTTTACTATTAAACGAAAACAAAAATGTTTAGTTTTATATTTCCAACCCTGAATAGTTTTATATCATCCAGAAAAGAAATTCTAAGGGGCGAGCGTTCCTCGTGTCCATAAAAAACTTCTGTGGAGTGAACGTGTAAGGAATTCTCGTAAGCGTCACAGGAACCGGGGTGACTGCGGTCATTCCGCTAAACGAAGATCAGAATCGCAAGCTGTTAGCATAGAGATTGCGATCGAATGAATGCCGCCCCAAGTATTCCATCCCGAAATCGAGGGGCTACGAATATTGCGGCCGCCCGATACAGCCCTTTTTGACTCTACTGACATTCCACCGCGGTACTAAGCCACCCTTTGATTTTCTTTATATCTTAAAATACTTTCAAATTTTACGAATTTACATACGCGTTACACCCGTCGACTATTTATTGCCACTAAAATGTTACATGCTAGCATTTTTGTGTGTTAAAGTGGCCGTAGCATCAATCCATTCATGCTTGACAAAAGAATATGACACAGTTTACTGGAAAATACATGACCAGTGAAATATTCGAACTCGTCGATTGTTTTGTATTGAGAAAACTTTCTTTGTAATTTGATCGATGGCCTTTTGTCCATTAGGGACCTTTTAAAAGTTGTCGTTTGATTTCATTGTGTACTTCGACAATAATCACGAACTTTTTTGTGCGAGAACTTTCGATTTTTCAAGAAAAATAAATAACCATTAATCATGCAAATGTTTTGTTTCGAGATTTATTTTATTTATCAAACGAAGGGTGAAACTGTGTACGACGCGGAGTGTCTCGACGCCGTCGGAACTTGTGTACCGTGACTTCCAATTTGACTATCAATAAATTGGCTTGCTGATGGAGTGTGCTCCTGTTCCCGCCGTGTATATTTTTTCTGACGATCAAAATCAGATCGTAGATATGAGATTGGTGTGGGGTGGCGCGACGCGGCGCGATCGCGAGGTGAGGTTGCAGAAGGTGCCAATATATTTCCTGACGGTTGAACGGTCAGGTAATTGTGGCTGAAACTTATCTCAAGGGGCGGACGTGAGCGGAATACCAAACGGTTTTCAGCTCTTGCAAATTATAAACGCTGTCCTCAATGTTTAGCATATCCGACACCGTATACGTATGTTCACTAAGCATCGACTAAATTAATTATTTGGCTAAAGTTTACTACATGTCTCACTATTCTTGTAGCATTGGCTTATATCATTCTATTATTATGCTATTGTAACGTAGTAATACTTTTCATCCTTTATTATTATATATATTATGTTTAGTTTAACTTTTTTATGAATATAATACGAGATACATTATATGCAAATAAATTACCATAATATTGTCTTCTGTTTACGCGAATATTATTCATTGAAATTAAACTACTATATACGGATTTTATCGCGTTGTTTATTTGACACTTTATTACATAATTTTGAATACTGTTACACTACTACTACTATAAAACTTTACTAATTTTTAGCTAATTAAATTATTATTAAAAGATTTAATTAAATTTTACACTTTTCCCGACGGTTCGTTTGCTTTTCAGCAGCCATGGTCAAGGGGCGAATGGGTCACCCCGTAATTAAATTAGCTTAAAAATTTGTAAAGTTTAATAGTAGTAGTAGTGTAACAGTTTTCAAAATTATGTAATAAAGTGTCAAATAAACAACGCGATAAAATCCGTATATACCTAGTAATTTAATTTCAATAAATCACCATGTAAATTTTTGTTTACGTATTTTCAATAGAATTATATATTTACGATGAATCCCTGCGTATACGTAAACATACTTAGACTTCATTGTTAAGTTAGCCAAATAAACCTGATCCGAAGGATGGTAAGGCTTTGGTATCTTAATTTAATTAATATAAAAATTGTATGTTAGATTATTTGTCATTTCAATTTACAACTTATCTATTTACAGATTTAGATAATATGCAAATTATGTGATGTGCGTGTATTGTACGTGTACACCTCATACGTTGGCTATTATAGAGCCTACGTAGGCAGTAGTTGTGAACTACATACGTCGGGTTAAAATAATTGTGCAATCATTGAATTCGAATATGTTGTTGGCAAGGAAAGTAGAGGTTACGCAAATGCTCATGACGAGGCCTCGAGACCGACGCCCGGGTTGAAGTAAATGTTGTATTTCTGTCACAAAAGGTTTCAAGTTTGGCAACATTGACGCCTATTTATAGCTTTTCAAGAACAAAGCCAATGTGTTGCTATATTATGAGATCAGTTTCAATAACATTAATTACATAAATATTTTAATTAAAGAAACCTGAACAGTATCTTGCAAAGAATTTATTTCACCTGAAGTCGGTGCAGGGCAGGTGATATTTTTTTCTCTGTTAACAAGTCGCCGCGACTTGCAGTCGAGTATCAAAGGTTGAAACTGTTGCTTGAATCTCACTGACGTAGACTTTGTTCAAGTTATTTACTTTAGAGCGCGCTCATTAGCTAAATGACCGTGCTTTATTGAAAGAGTAATCAAAAGTGGAACAGAACGAACTGTACATTGCATCTCTTGATTCTGCACCAACTCTCTGTCGAAAATATGTTTCCATGTTATGAATTAATGTAATGGCTAAACACTCATAGACCTTACGATACAGAGTGGAGTTATATTTTTAATATTTATAGTAAACACGATAAACTGTTTTGTCAGTATTCGTTATACATAAGCATAAGCTGTAACCACTATTAAATTCTGTAAATTATAAGCACGAAAGATATTTCAAACAGAAACAAAACACATATTATATTTTAAATAACCTGGAAAACGTAGTTTAATTAAAAATGCATGATTGATAACTAATTTTCATTTTAAATCTTGCACATGTTGTGTTTTGTTTTTAATTTACGTTATTATCGGAAAAAAAGAAAGAATTCAGTAAGTTTAATGTTACCTTTTAAAATAATCTTTCGATTGGAGACGATGTTTGATATTAAGTTTGTCATTGTGTCGCATTGTGACTAGTTTTTGTATCAGCTGACAGAACTTCATTATGTTGGATATATCCAAAAAATTCATCCCATTTTAGATGCGTAATTATTTTTAAAAGTGATTGACATTTTTACATGTTTTTACAGTAATATTAAATAACGCAAATTAACGTACAATAAACTATTTACCCGACTCTCGAAAAAGGAGGAGGTTCTTAATTCGACTGTATGTTTTTTTATATGTTACCTCATAACTTTTTTGTAAGTGAACCGATTTTAATGATTCTTTTATTTGAAAGCTGGTGCTTTCCATTTGGTCCCATTTAATTTTGATCAAGATCTGACCATTAGTTTTCGAGTTATTCTTAATAATGCGTATTTGGTTGACTTCGGCTACATTGATAGCAACAACTAAATAAACAACTGTTTAGGATGGTTTAGAAGCCCCTCGTAGTGTTACGAGGTAGGTCCATTCTAATATGGTGATGTTCTGATAAAGATCTTCGGTTTTATACAACGGAATTCTTTAATAAATGACATCAAATCTGCCGATTGCTACAATCACATATAGACCACATAGTATCACATGTATATGTATTATTTACACAATTCCAAATTAGTTTATTTTTTATAGCATTTAATAGTATAGGGTTATGTGCAACTGTTATACTCAACAAGGTATACACAAAAAAGCTAATAACAAAATTATTTCTATAGGTATTCAGACAAGTAGAGCCTCGCTGATTTCAGCATGAAGGGCCGGCTCGGCCGGGGAAGGACTACCCTCTCACAAAATATCGACGTGAAATACCAGTATTCCTATTACTGTTGTGTTTCGTTCGGTAAGTGAGAGTACCGGAGGCCCAATCACATCCTTTACACTATACCCGCTCCTTCTCCTTCCCACTTCCTTTCCTAAAGGGTTGACAACGCGCAAGTGATGCCTCTGGTGTAGCAGGCATCCATAGGCTACGGTGACTCTTTAACTATACATATATACATACCATCAGGTGGACCATATGCTTGTTTGCCACCTGAAATGTATAACAAAAATAACAAAAAAATCAGTAATCGAACTTCAGATTCACTAAAAACCGAGAAATAAACAAACATTTTAATAAAAATGAGACCGTCTTCGAAAATTAATATTATATATTAGTATATAATATTCATAACAAAAAAATTAAAAATTAATTGCGTATTCTTGTAAATAATTAAATTATTGTTACTTTTGGAGTCGGTGTCAGCCGCCCGCGCCGCGTGCTGCGTCGCAATTGGAATATTATTATAATACATAAAGCCCGTCAATTGAATCAAGGCAATATATACATGTCTTTATAAAACTGTTTTACGCTAAGTCAAAAATTACACAAACAGCATAAAAGAAACAGATCTTAAGTTATACTTTCCATAAAATAATTCCCAATATTATTAGGACGCATATAAATAAAATGTATTTTATTGTCTAGGATCTTTTTGTATCTATTGTTTTAATCCTTGTAGAAGAGTTATCGACAAAGCGAAAACTGCCATTAAACAAAAATAATTGTGGTGCGCGTATGAGTCTGTCAAAGCGCACGAGCAAACATTTCTGTGTTGCCAAAATGGTAAACTTACTAAAGGTGTAAACTTTATATATGCCATTTTCCTCAAATTGCCTCCTTGCATCTTCTAATCTGCTGTACGCCCACTGTCTTACCAATCCTATAGCCAACCTTGTCGCCCATCTTACGATTGTTTACTTTACCGCTCTCACACCGTTCTACTCTCCCACTTGCTTATTTTTGCACTTGCCTAATGTTCCATTGTCACGCCAGACATCTGTTTTATTTTGCCAAATACTACTTCAACGCTTTCCCACTCGCCTACCTTTCCATTTTTTCAATTTCCTACTCTACCACTTGCCCCTTCTTTAACTATACTGTTCTCCCTTTTCATGCTATGCAACTTTTTCATTTTAACTCGTTACAACATATTTTATAAATAATAACTCGTAAAGCGTAACTAGTAACGCGCAATTATAATCAAGTTTTTTCTAACATGCTCAATGAAGTTTTACATCAACAATTGCGTATGAGTTAGTTATTTCAAGTTAAATAAAAAGATTTGCATTTTAAGTCGTTTAATAAGCCGAAATTATGTTCATAGATTTGTATTACGTATAGGTATAGCCGCTCCGTGTAAAAACTGATATCCAGTCAAATCCGGTTAGACCAGAAAAGCCGACTCCAAGTGACTTGGGAATAATAAAGGCTAGGGAGAAGAAGAAGAAGAAGATAGATATATGTTTCATTTATATGTGTTTTTATTTTACCTATATTTATATAGTACAGCACGAAGCAATCATTGGGCGAAACGCAGAAGTCCTTAAGGTAGATAGTAACATAAATAGATACATACATATATAGTTCACGCCTATCCCGAGGAAGGGAAGACGGCGTGTGCCCTACCTACATCTTGCCAGCTATGCTTTGAGGTCCCAGATGTTAGGATGCAAGCCCATTTCCGCGTACCCAAAACAGATCCAGACTTCATGCTCCAACTGAGACTTTCTTTACCGAAACAACCAATAAATAACACTTTGCCCGGCTTGAAAATCGAACCCATAACCCAACAGTCGCATTTATTGACGTATGATTCATATTTTGCAAACACCACGTAGGCGATAATGTGGGTGTTAACTATTATTAAGCTGAAGTTGCCTGTATATACATATATAAATCAATAATATAAACAATTTTAGTGGAAGAGTTGCCATTATGGCTTTGTAGATGTTTACTCATCGTAACCGCGCCTAGAGTTGCGAAACAGCTTTATTGCTTAAATAATGTCTTTGATATAAAAGTACTTTTGAGCTTCCCAACGGTACATTTAAAACTTTTTACGATTTGTATAGTAAGTGATGTGTGTATTTGGAAAACGGTTCATAATGTATTAATGAAAGTTTAGTATGTAAAATAAATAGGTATTGTTTTACGTTACAAGTATTTATGATTACAAACCCAAAGAGGTAGACAGAGATGTAATACACCCAAATTACGCCAACTATGTCTTTAGATCTCACGAAGTAGGAGACAGGCCTATTGCTGCTTACCGGGCACAGTTCGTGAATCCGCGCTGTTAATGTTAATGTATTGCCGAACAACTCAATAACACCCTGTCCAACCCGTGAAACGAACCCAAGACACCATGCGCACAGCAATCGCACAGATGCCCTCTGCGTCAAGTTACAATAAGTCAACAATGAAAATAAATAATATTTTACATACCAGGCTACTAAGAATTTTCTAACAGAACGATCGAGAACAGTTTTCTTGATATTGATGTTTCTGTTTCAATCGTAATTTGATAGTATTAATATTTGTTCGCGTAAAAGAAGCACTGAAATAGCGAGATTTAAACCGGGCGATATTTGTTTCAAACAATTCAGTAATATGAGCCACTTTTAACCTTTCAATACCTCTACAACTCAAGCTTAGATTACAAATAGTTAACCATTTCACATATAACCATGTGATCCTAAAAAAAACGATATAAAAACGATAAACGATTTGTCACTTTGACTTTGATTACATCCTCACGGAGTAGGAAAAGAGATTATATCGGACTCTCCTAGAGAGATCAAGCCTACGGACATCGTAAATCACACTGGTGTTCCTTTGACTAAACCGCAACCAAGAAGCAGAGGCATGCTCGCAGCTGTGTCGTGTATACGAAGTGACCTAGCCCCTCTGTCCTTCCAAATAAAGTATGCCCAGATCGAGGCCTGCTTCTGCACGTTCAACAAACTGTCACCCCGAGCCAGCGCCCCTATAGTTTTGTCTTTCGTCGAACGACAACGACGTCTTGTGCCGTGTTTGTCTTTCATTTCCTTTACACAGCCTTCTTAGTGTACATTACCACATTACGATTGAATAGGACAAAAACGAGAGGCTCTCTATTCCCACCGCCGCGAAGAGGTCACAGTGTTGTTTTGCCTGGTTTGGACGTTCTTCCTGTGCATCAATTAGATCATTTCCGTGCTATTCAGTTGTCTAAATCATGTCTTTACGTCCGACTACTGCGCCTATCTTCTGTCTCCCTCATGATGTCCCCGCTCCACTAGTAAAGTGAATTTCGGCAAGGAGACTCGCTCTATATTTTAAAATATACTATGAAGGAATCTGCTAATGAACCTAATAGCCATTGTTCACTATGATTATCGCAAAATCGCTGCTTTGAGAACCGTGAGTTATCCTGCCTGATGCTCAGACGGGGACACCGTAATTGGCTGCATGATCTCATCATAGGTGGCTGCGCTTTCTAAGTCAGGCAGTAGTCTAGGGCCAACGAGTCTCAAGGTGGTTTGAGTAGTTATGATGCTTAGTAGTTAAAACTCAATACTACTTCTTTCAGCAGTAACACACTACTGAACAAGTATTGTTGAGTTTTCTCAGAATAGTAGGTACAAATAAAATGTTGAAAATAAAACGTTTTAATTGACTTTTATGAAGTGTGCTATGCTATGTGCTATGAAGGAGAAAATCATCTTATTGTTGGAAAACAGAAAATATAGTAAACTGTAGTGACCGTTGCTGAACATAACAACACTGATTTAAGTAGAATTTCAAGCCCATATATAATTTCTTTGTAATGCAGGGAGGCGCGCAGGGACGCAGTGGAAACAAAACCGATATACGGTTATTCCCTGACAGCTGAGCTCTTAGGTGATTGTGGCGGAAACTTTTATCGGATGTCGAACGTGAGCGAAATAGCGATTCCCGAGAGCTCACCTGTTTACACCAACAAACATGTGGGCTTATGTTCTGGATGAGCTTCTTTTATTCGAGTAATCAGAGTTCTTAAAACACCTGAGTGTCTATGACTCAATTACCGGTTAATATCTAAGAAAACAATTGTCATGTTAAATATATATTAAAGATTTTGTTCACGTATCGGAATAAACATAAAACGAAAAATCGGTGATGTTAACGGTTTTAAGTGCTGTCAAGACAATAAATGCTAGCTGCTCTAGTTCTTACCAGAAAACATGAATAACATTTTTCATTGACCCGAGATCTCGATTTCGGGCCCGACACTATTCTATACACTACAGCCAGGATTATAATCGCCAGCTCTTGTATATACGCTTAAGGCACTCAACGAAGGAGACAGTTAAATAATGGAGTATCTAGCAGTTTCTTCATAAATCGCTTTCACAAGAACCTTTATAAAATACTAAATTGTATTTTTTTCCTGCAACAATATCGTTATTATTTAATCCGAATTTACTTTTAGAGCTCGGTAACAATGAAAATTAAGCGGTAGGCGTCCTATATTGTTTCCACTTCGATAACGATAATAAGGTTTATCTTTTCACACTCATTTTTATATTATAATATCGAACAAAAGCTTTGTAACTTGAAAATACAATGAAATTCAGCGCCTTTTAGTAAACAATTAATCGTTTGTACCAATGCCTATTTATACACTGATAATACATATTACATACCTAGCCCAAATCGAATCTATAGATTACGCTAATATTCCGATTGTGTTTACTATTAAGTCACTGCCACGATTGGATAAAACACTATACTATCAGCTCGACACATTTTTTTGCAACATTGACATACTCTTCCAGTGTCTATGTCTCTGCTGTAGGCTTTAGCTTCCCTCACCCAAACATGCCAGTTTACTATCAATAACGCGTCATTTTATCACATAAACTTTATAAGTCTTATGAACAATAAAGCTGAGCAATTGAATTATTATTTCACCATCAAGTACTGCAGAAGCGCTGCGGGAAATAATAAACAATTGTGCTTTAACAGTTGCGCATGATTTGCATAATCCTTTTTATTCTGGCAAATTCGCACAACTTCGCACAAACATTAACATCGAGTGTTTCAATAGCGTCTGAAGTTAATAAATTATATGGTAATTACAAATATTTAAGATTGAATTTGGTTACGTACTTATTTTGCTTCTGAGTGTCATAAATCGATTTAATCATTTAATGTTTTGTCAACACCAATCTTATTTATTTAAGTCGAGGTAGTTTATCGAGAATATATCGGGTCGTATGACTGCATGTAAATGACAGCGCCAATAAAATATCGATATCATTCTTCTCGTAGCAAATCGTTTTAAATCTTCACTTGTTATACACGTACTAGTGCGTATTGTAGGCCTTCTTTTTCACAGTAATATTTAGTCGGCAAATGCCTTAATAATTTTAACGGATGTCTGGATCTGAATCTGTCGTCTTATCTTTAATTAAAATAGTACAATAAATATGCCGTAGATCTGGGTTCGTGTTAATTTAAATATTGTATCTGTTTCAAAAATTAAGTTTAACATTGTGATGTTATTTTGTTTCGCCCTAAATTATTCAATGTATAAATGATAACTAGATTACCAGAAAAAATAATTCAATGATCTCGAATGTATCATCATTACTATAACATATTGCTACATCATTAGTTAGTCATCGTCAAAAGATTTTCTAGGTAAACCGTATTCATGCGAATTTACCTATTTTATCCGTATAGTCTGAAACGAGCAAAAGAGAGTAGTATTTCCTCGGATACCAAGTATTACGGGTGGGTAAAATGTACGGCCCATGCACAGTGCAGCCCGGCGCAACCCGAGTGAGACGTAGGTGAGGGCGGGTGTTCTCTTTCGATCGTGGGGAGCTCAAGATATCTGTAATGGCCACTCGAGCTATCTGCTCAACCGTTATTCTCAACAAATCTTCCATATTGCGGCCAACCGGAGCTCAATCAATACTGTGCAATGCGCGTATAGTTTGTTTTCTATTTTGAATTTGTTTACCTCCCGGCTTCAGTCACGACGTGTTTCGCTGTGTTGCAGTTTTGAACTGAATACCAATATTTTTATTCTTAAGTCTCTTGTTATTTATGGCGTTTATCTTGACTTTTGAACAAATGTTGCGTTGACTTTTATATAAATTACGGTTTTTATACATCGAACAGCTATGTTTATAAATAAAATTAGAATAATTACATTGGATTGTCCAACCTGGAAACCGACTTGATTCGCTCTTAGAATGCGACTTCCCCGAAGTCCATAACTTTTTGTACTTTCTCATTGGAGCACTGAACAAGTGAAATTAAGATAATGTTCTAATGGGTCGCATAAAGGAAAGTTATAATATCCAGAAGCACATTCGTTGCTATGGAGGTGGCCTGCTTTGTTTCCGACTTCACAAACTTTTCCTTGTTACATTGTTCACGGTGTTGGGAATCGCTACTACACTTTATGGATTGGTACCTATTTGTTTTCCGTTTGCACGTACCTACTCGAACAAAAAGCATTTCACTGATGAGATAAAAATTATTTGGTACAATCTGTTGTTTGTGTATTGAAGTGGGAGAATATTTTGTATTTGTTGATGCTGAAAGTGTTGTTTACGACGGTACCTGGATTAAGCGTAGCCGTCAGAGGAGTGACGGAGGTTGGGGCTCTGGCAAAGGGGAGGCGGCGAGGTGAATAATTGCCGCAATCAGTGCCAAGCCAACTAAGCGATGATCAGACCGACTACACAAACTTGAGAATTGCTTGTACTTTTATCATTTTCGTACGAGAGTTTTCTTGAATGTTCTTTCAGTTGAAAATACATAATTCTAGAGATACTGTCGTAAGTTCCGCGTAACAAATCTTATTGACAAAAAATGTGTCTCGCAGACAACTTTTTTATAATATAGTGATTATTTACCTAATTAACGACTTACAAATGTAATTATAGTTTTTAACCACCACCATCATCATTATGAACAGATTAAGTTTTTTGATTTAACATTAATCGGCTATTAATTTAAAATTTAGCATTGACCATTATTTTAATTTAATCAAAATCTCATTCATTTAAAGTGCTACGTCCATAAATCAAAAGCACTCGCGAAATGACGGCGAGCTTATTATATAATTACGCGGAAAAGACAACGTGAACTTAATTTTTAACTACACTGAATTTCTGCCAGAATAATAACAAACACAAATGTTGGTATAATGATGTTAATAGGAAGTAACTCATTTGCTCGAAGCGTATACGTACTGTTTGTCTAACGGCTGAAAATACCACGTATCGCATCTCAAAACCGGCTAATTAACAGATTATTATATGAGTAAACATGTGCACTGTATATACAACCTGAATAAATAACATTAATCTAGTTTAAAAGTTTTGAAAGCCGATTAAGTAAATTAATTAATATCCATGAAACAAAGTGATCGATGAGCTACAAGCCATGAGCCAAAATAGCGTTCGATTATGTTTACTCATAAAGGACAACGTGAAACAAACGAGGGTAAAGTAAAGTACACACAACAACACCCAATAATTGACTAATTTATTACCTAACCTGAGAGTTTAATGAAATTACGTTCGCTTGTTGAACAGAGCTAATCAAAAGATAGAGAACATTCATCATGCGGTGAACTTAGTACGCGGATGCCGGAGTCAGGCCGTTTTTATGGTCCAAGTTAGCGGCACAATGCCTTGGAATGTGCGAAGTAAACACTTAACTGCAGGTTTACTTGTCGTAATGCAGTGCAAGTTTCACCGCACGCTCGACCACGGCACAACTCCCGACGTACAAAGTTTTATGGTTGCAGTTTTAATGTGGACTAAGCTTCGGTGACTCCGCCGAGGGCTCGCTCTTCTCTGTACGTTTCGGACATCAAATTTGAACTTAATTTTTTTCGCTCCAACTTTTGTGGAATAACAGTTTCCAGAGGAAATTGTGCTATATACGCTAATGAGAAGACCGCTACACTCAGTTCTCCTTTGACAACTGCGCAGTTTTACGGAGTAACGACTTCTGTGATCATTTGTTTGATAAATAAATACCATTGCTACGTTGAATTTTACTTGTTAATATTTCTACGCAACTTGCAATCATACATTTTGTAAAGTTTAAGGAAAACATAAAATAAATGTAAAATTTGTCGTTAAATAGAATATTCCTATGTTTATTTTACAACGTGTAAAAGGTTAATTTTATCTTCAAATAACACTAAAAAATAATGTGTTATCTCTTTTTTTACGTAACCAGTTTAACTAAGAATAATATTACGATTACCGGCATTTAATAGCGCAGAAAAGAATTAAAGCGACTCTTCAAGATGATTTTAAAGTAGCCTAAAATAAATAGCGAATGTTCACGTAACGGTCGGTGAGTCAGGAAAGTTGGAAAGTAAATGGTATTAGCATCGTCTAATCACTACCAGGGGAGCTCTCCGTCTAGCGCTCTGAACCGGGTACCGACGTTTCGGAGCCGTTCCCGTACACTTGCTTGCCCGTTCAGGGAGCTTTCTTGAATGCAAATAAGCATTAAAAACGCCTTTACAACATTGAGACGCTCTTTATTGGGCCTGTTCAAGCATATAAACCGGCGGTTCCACAAACATTCGCTTCCCACGCACCTGACTTAAAATGGCACGCCCGCGACATCGTCTTTCAGGTAGGCGGTTCCACTGGCTCTAATTAAAATTTTACTTAAAAAAAGAGTAATGAAGATGAACTCCACCGTAACAAAATCTTATCAGAGCTCGAGGACAAAAATCAAGAAATGCAAATTCAACGGGAAGGCGAACTTAAGTGGAGCTGTAAATGTAATTAGATTTTCAAGTTTACAAAGACAAGAGCGCTCAGGTTGGTAGATTTACTGCTGGCTGACCCACCTCCCCGTGGAGAACGATAAATGAGACGCCGCGAGGTAGCGATACTAATTATCCTATAGGTAGACGCGTTACACCGTCCACGCTCCCTCTAAATCTTGTTAGCGGTTGGAGGTGCAATTCTGATAAATGCAATTGCCGTGATAATTTACAACAATTCCCACAACGTTGGCTTTATTTTAACAAACACACTGGTTTCGACGCGAAATCCAAAGATTTTAGTATTTATAGTTTCTAGAAGCGCTTATATCTGCAGATATAAAAAAGTGAAACTTTAGATGTAGTGTTCAAGCATTTTTACGAGGCCGGCCGTAAAACGTGCTGTATAGCAATATTTTATGTAATATATTTACACACCTGTATCGCCTTTTTTGCTATTAATATACTTTATTTTTAGCTTTTTAACAAGTAAGTCTAGCCTTTGTTTAATGTTCATATTACCATTTCGTTTGTATATGTTCAACGTTATCGTAAAATAATTAAACCCGTACTTTAATTTTATTGAAATTTTGTATATTTCTTTAAATTAATGATTCATGTAAAATGTGTTGTTGAATCATGGCGTATATTTGTTTCTTATTTAAAAATAAGGCATGTACTACATACGGTGTGGATTACACGCGTCATTTTTGTGCAGAATTCTGCAGTTTGCAATTCTTTGCCTGCGTTAAAATCAATCGTGATTAAATATTCAAGAGAATCGAGTACCTCCTTCTTCTTGACTACCTCCATCGACCTAGCGATAACAAGGACTACTTCATACCGCTTTTTACTTTTAACTGAATAAAGATTCATAAGAAAATGCAAGTCGGTATTTTAGAATGGAAAACAGGTAGACACGAGAATTGGAGATTTCGATACGAGATTCTGGATTCTTATACCTCCATAAGTAGAAACTATTTCTAGGATGACTTCGATACCCACATGTGCATGTGTTTAAATCGTGTTTCCAAAATTAGTAATATAATTTACTTATGTACGTCATTAATACCTAATATACATATGAGTAGGTAAGTAGTAAGTAATATGTATGAACATTAGTTTTGTATGTCATCTTCATACCTACATATAATGTACTGAACTATTCATTCTCCATGAGTATGTTTTATTAAATTATAGTTACTTAAAATCTTACTCTTTTATGTGTAAGTATTTATAATCTAATAAACATATGAGTAAGCAATATACATTCGTATTGTATGGCACTGCATAATTAAATGTTAAAATGTGTTTCGATGAGTGCATTGATAATTTTAATACAATTTAGCGTAAAAGAATAACGCCCACGGCATGTCCAGAGTTGTCATGTGTAAAAATACCAACATTATGAGTCTGTCAGACCGCCTGCTCCAGACTGCAATGTACCAACGATGGAACTCATTAACTCTTATTTAAATACTACTTGTATTGTGTGTGACCTTATATACGGATCCTAGAGTCTAAAATAAAGTATTATTATTATTAAATACAGGCTTAGGTTTACAGAAATACTTTTTTATAAAAATATAACGTAGTGAACTATTCACACTCTTTGTACAAGAAGCGTGAAGACTGTAGGCAGCGAGGCATAGCTTGTTCGCTTGACGGCGACCGTCGCCGCAGCGCACCAGCCTCAGCTCCACTCAGCTTCGCTCACCTCGCTCAGTTTGCGCCACACAGTTTACGAAACTCGACTCCGTGTATTAGCTGCACAAATTGCGCGGTGCGCTATCGCCGATGAATTTGTATGCTACTACGTTACTTCTATATTTACCTGTATAATAGTAAAATAATAATTAGACTTTTATATCGTAGGCTGCAGATGTTATATTTATTGCCACGCTAGTTGGCACACACTTTCCGGTAGATGGAGTATATCAGTAGCGTATATAGGCCACATGGCCACCACTGCTTAATATTGTTTATTGCCTTTAACCTTATTTTACTTAAATAATAATAATAATATATTTAAAAATTAATAAAAAAAAAACTGTTTATGTAATTCATTAATAAAGATGAATTTCGCTATGAATTTCACATAATAATAATGTCCTCCAGACCGAATTTCGGCCACGGCGGCCAGTCTTAACAGAGACTGGCCATCTGCGCAGGAGATATTATAGTGCACAAGTGTGTGCGCTAACACAAGTGCACTCTCTGTTCCCTAACTCTCATGATCCGATGGGACGGCAATCCGACACGACCGGAGAGAGATCAGGCGCAGGACCAACGGCTTTACGTGTTTTCCGAGGCACGGGGGTGTCTAACACCGCCAACTTCCTAACTCCGGGCTGCTATTGAGATTTCTTTACAGAAAAACCCAATAACTTTTTGTTGGCCCGACCCGGGATTCGAACCCGAGACCTCATGCACAGCAGTCGCATTCACTACTGCTGCGCCACGGAGGCAGCAGCAGCAGGCAGCAGACATTTCACATAAACGAGTATATTAAAGATATAGCTTGCGTTCTGTTTAGACAAAGACGCTAATGTCAAAGCAACAATTTTTTTTTTTTTTACATGGATAAATGCATGACGCATACCCCTCCGCGGGGGCGGGCGGAGGGGTTATGTCGGACTCGCCGGGGTAAAAGAAAGATGTTGAAAAGATGAAGTACCTCCCGGAATACCGACTAAACCTACCACGGTATTCCTCGACAAAACCACTATCGACGGGGCCGCGCGAATCACTTTCGCATGCGGTCGCGACCCCGCCGAGGTTTCGGCCCGCCGTATGAAACGGCAGACCACTACACGAAAGACCTACCCAAAGGCACTCCTCACAAATTATCCCTACTGTCCCCCCTAGAGGGGAGACGGACTCGAAACAGAGGCGCGCGTGGGAACACGCACGCCGCCTCTCGGACCTGGTGCTGAACGGATGGCGGGCAGGCCCACAAAGCCCGCCACCCCCAGGTCAAACCTCAGGGTGACTGGAGGTCGTCTCGCGCCCTCCGGCGCCCGGCTCTGCGGTTGGGGAGAGGGTTTAAACGCTCCCTCTCCCGCTCCGCCGCCTCCTTGATGGAGATAACTTCCTCACAAAAGGAGGCGACGGCGTTCCACGACCTCTCACTCCGGACCATAGACTGAACTACGGCCGGGAGCGAGAGGGCAACCAACCCGACTGCCGCGATCAACTCACGGCGCTGCGATGCCCAGGCGGGGCAAACCGCCAAAGTGTGCAGCGCCGTGTCCTCAACTAAAAGCAACAATGACTATTTCGCTTCATACCATATCTTACACAGTTTGCATGTTCTATTTATTACCACATATTTTATCATTATTTTTGCATTTTTCTACACATTTACTCAATTTATTACACGTATATATTCTCGTACTCATACTCAACTACAATCACACTATAATATACTAGAATTCACGATTTTAACGAAATATAAACGATTTTGACAATCAACTATATTTCAATGCTTGAAGAAACACACTGCTTTTATTGCAAAATTATCCTAAACAATCAAGTAGTTTTGACGTGATACACGAACATCAAACAACGGTTACATCAAACGGGTTGTGAGTATGTAGTGGATAATCTCCAGAAATACTGAAGCAATTATTGAAAAATCGGTATTTAAAAGGCCCTTTAAGAACATAGTTGTTCAAGGTTTGAAATGATAGGTGGCCATAACTTTGGACTCTGCATCTATGACCGTAATTCAAGTTTGAGGATAATTTGCTGAATTCTGTCCGTAAAATTGTAACCCAACCAAAAAAAACAATTCAAGAACTTCATTATTGAGTTGAAATTACGTAAAGACTAAAGTATATTTCAAATGTAATATTTATATTCTTCATAAGCAGTGACAGACTAGTGGGAAACTGTATAATTGCCGCGCAGAGGTCTCGAGCTCAATTCCAAGGCACGAACATTTGATTAAATAGTTAATTACTACTCGCTTTAACGGCGAAGAAAAACATCGTGTGGAAACCTGTATGTTTGAGAGTTCTAAATAATATTCTCGAAGATATTTGTAGTCGTCCAGCCTGGTTTAGGTGCGAACCCAGCGGGATGTATTATATGATATATGTATTTATGATATATTATTATGCCAAGGCTTTCTAATACTGAAAAGTGGCCTGTGTCCAGCAGCGGGACAGCTTATTATTATTTATAATCCATCCAGCCATCAGCGATAACTCAATGGGGAGACCAACAGACTACAATGCAGAGGGTCTCGGGTTCGAACCCATGACGCGCAACTCCGACTTTCGGAAGTTATATGACTTTTCAAAATTATGTGCGTATTGATTGACAATTATCGCCTGCTCCGTGCCTCGGAGAGCACATTAAGCCGGCGATCCCGGCTGCCATGAACATCTATGGCAGTCGTTATTGGGAATACAGTGCCCTTTAATATCCTGACACTGGTCTAGCCTTAGGGTATCGTTAGACTTCGTGTTGCGGAGTTCAGGTGGCAGCTGCTCCGTGTAAAAACTGATATCCAGTCAAATCCGGTTAGACTAGAAAAGCCAACCCCAAGTGACTGTGGAATAATAAAGACTAGGGAGAAGAACGGAGGAGAGCCGTATTGTGTTTTTCAGTTTGTTAAATAAAATGACTAAATCGCCGTAAGTATTTATGTATATATTTTACTACAAAACAGTACCAATGCATCGACTTTAAGTCATAATTTGCGTTATTCGCCTCATGCATCACGGAGAAGCTTCAAAGATCCTTAGAAATAACATTGACAATATACGAAGAGCATCGGTGTTACCATACCTCACTTTTTCTTTTTCTAATCGAAATCTAAAGTATGACATGAGTCGTGCGTGAGTTAGCGTTTAGAACATAACCGTTGCGTATATGCAATGTACCTGTAAATGTAAACTGTACCTGGTAGGAGCAAACACTGCCTGTGGGCTGGAAGGAATTAGACTTGAATAATTGCCTCAATCACTCGATGGTGACTGACAAACGTACGGTCTTAAACTAAGGGTTTCCTTAGTTTCTGGGAACATTCTGGCATGTTTGCCTTCACTAATAAAACATCGTCTGTAGTTCTGTAACAGTGATTCCTGGCATGTTTAATTTGAATGTTCGAATAAGAACTTAACATCAACGTTTACGAAATAACAAAATTAAGTTATTATTTTTAAATATCATAAATAATCCTCTTTCTGAATATAATTTATATTTTCGCGGGACGATCTTATTCTTTATAGTGAGATCATTACGCCATCTGAATATCCTACTTTGATTACACAAATATTTTAAATATAATGCATACATATTTTTGCCTATATACTTCCAAAGGTGTAGAAATAATTATATTGTATCATCTATATATGAAAATCTTAATAACATTTTGCCTAACTCAGAAATATAATCCGGGCCAATCGCGATCGCATGCAAACATAAGCGTCTACTACCACCTAAGAGTAAAATTATATATTATGTAAGCCATCACTGCTAATCTTGTGGTCCAATTATCTTTAGTAATAGTGACGCTTTTTGGCACATTTTAATTGGCTTTCCAGACTAATGACCGAATATTTGTGTCATCGATATCAAATGCTGCAATCAGGGTTATTAGCTATCTTTTAAATTATTGGCAAGGTGATATTGAAATGGAACTAAAATGTTAATATAGACATTTGATCTATATATTTTAGAAACACACACAGAGACACACAGAAAGTGCAGTAAAAGTAATATGTGATATAAGTCCATTAGGCGCTCTCATAGCAATTGCAGTGCTAACGTAGTGGATGTATTGATCGCTATTGTGAACTAATGACAGGCTACTAGTTCATCGCATCCGACTGCCATAATAACCCGGTTCGCGCAGTTGCCTCCCACAAATAAACATCATCGAATTTTTGTTCGTGTTTGAACATTTCAATTAACTGACTCAATAAACTTGCTTGCTCGTTGATGCTTCAACGTATTCGTATTACGCTCACTAAATGTATCATCAATTTGTGGATTATTTGTATTTACTCAAAATTGCTTATTAATTTATGGGTTTGTTTGCTCATTTCATCAACATGTTTGTTTTTCCGACTAATTCGTTCAATTAGCACGGACAGTAGCTACGTATTACAACGTAAGACTATAGGCGTGATTGCTACGCAACGCATTGCTTAAATAATAATAATTTATTAGCTGTACATATATGTTTCCTTTTTGTTAGATAGATAAGAACTCTGATTAATTCTATGGATAGTGTGTGACGTGATACGATGTACGACGTAGTTGTCAGTTTCTCCAATTATGTATGTCAATACATACCATTGACCAAGGTGACTAACAAGGCGACGCGCTATTTCTCAAAGTGATATGTTGCGTTTATAAAATAACTATATTTTCCCCCAGCTTCGTTCGCGTTAGTGTAGATTTCGTTAATAAATTTATATCTTTTGACACCAGTACGGGTTCGATTCCCGCACAAGTCAAACATTTGTGTGCATGAACATGGATGTTTGTCTTGGTCTGGGTGTTTCTATGTGATATGATGATGTCCTCCTCGACGTATCCGTCGACAGCGACACCCTGGCTATCTTCTGTCATGTGCTCTGATGTGACTGGCGAATCCAAACTTAGACTTAAAGCAGCGGTTGCAGTCTACACAGTATAGCTGCCCCGCAGCGTCGTAAGTGTAATTGTAAGTTTGCTTGGTCTGGGTTTTTCTAAGTTGGCGTTTTGCGTCCAGATTTTCACGACGCAAATTCTCGAAATGGTTCACCCCGTTATTCACGCTTCTGCGCCACTCTGTTCGATTTAATGAGAGTTGCTCCCATTCCTTTGACGAGATGCCACAGGCAGTTAGGCTTCTCTTAAGGACATCTTTAAAGCGTAGGTATTGTCCTCCGATTCTGCGCTTACCATGTTGTAATTCTGCGTAAAACACAGATTTAGGTAATCGGGTGTTATCCATTCGCACAAGGTGCCCACACCATCGGAGTTGACCTTTCATTATCAGAGATTCGATGCTCTGCATACCCGTCCTTCTCAGCACCTCGGTGTTTGGAATACGATCTTGCCACGTTATGCGCAGAATTGCACGAAAACATTTCATATGAAATTTTTCAAGGCGCTTGATGTCAGTTTTGTATATGCTTTACTTTGCATGCTTCGGAGGCGTACAGGAGTGTGGGCAAGATCGTTGCTTTGTATACAGAAACTTTGGTGTTCAGTTTCAAATCATGTGAGCTCCAAACTCTCTCATTTAAATTCCCAAAAGCAGCAGCAGCCTTTGCAATTCTCGTGGAAATCTCAGTCTCCAATCTGTTATCAGTACGTAACATATGTACATCCCAGGTATCGAAAGGTATTTACTTCTTTTAGACTTGTTCCAGCCAGACTTAAAGTATCGGCGCTCGCAGATGTACCTCTAGCAGGTTGTTTCATGATTTGGGTCTTCGACACATTTATCATTAGACCGAATCTCCGACATGATATATCGAGCTGATTTAGGAAGCGCTGCAGACTTTGCATATTATCAGCCATAAGGCAAACGTCATCGGCATAGAGAACCTCTAGTATTGAGAGATGGTGAATACTGCGTTTTGCTCGGAAGCGAGAGAGATCAAAGACACTCTTGTCTGATCTAACATGTAGAGACATTCTGTCATCGCAATTCTGAAGAGCGTCATTCATTACTGCAGCAAAATATATCGCAAAGAGCGTGGGAGCCATAACACATCCTTGTTTAACGCCACTGGTTACTGAAAATTGGTCGGATAAGCAGCTGTCGTGTTGAACTTGTGCAGTCATATTGACGTGGAATTGTTTTATTAACTCGACAAACTTGGCAGGACAACCAATTTTTTCCAGGACAATCCAGAGTGCGGCCCGGGGTACGCGGTCAAATGCCTTCTCTAAGTCAACAAAACACATGTAAAGATCACGGTGCTGTTCAAAACTCTTTTCCTGAAGCTGTTTTACAACAAAAATAGCGTCGATCGTGCCTCTATTAGCCCTGAATCCACACTGAGTTTCCGGCAGGATTTGCTCTGCGAGGTGACTGAGTCTACCGTTGATAATATGTGAAAGGACTTTTCCAGCTGCACATAGTAGTGTTATGCCTCTATAAGAGCTACAATCAGAGCGATCACCCTTTCCTTTATAGAGTACGCATAGAGAGGCATCCTTCCAGTCCTGATCCTGAGGTATAATATTTGACCCCCAAGCTCGCCATATGAGTTTATACAGTTTGTTCTTTATATTTGGTCCACCATATTTAAAAATTTCGCCAGGTAGACTGTCTGATCCAGGAGTTTTGCCATTTTTTAGTTTTATCACGGCGCAATGAAATTCATCGAAGCATGGGGGCTCCTGTAACTTAGATATTGAGGGGCGACGGTCAAGTGAAAGTAACTACATGATATCAGCTCCGTCAGTTTGCGGGTTTAGGACTTCCTTAAAATGATCTACCCATCTTTCTAACACTTCTTTGGGATCTGTTAATCTTCGCAATCGGTCTCGCGAATACAATGTGGTGGTATTCTTATAAGTGGGTCCAAAAACGGTACGAAGACTTTCGTAGAAAGCACCCACTTGATGCGTATTTACAAGATGCTGCAATTCATTAGCTTTCATGGCCCACCAATGATCTTTGAGGTGACGCGATTTTGACTTTAACTCTCGATTTATACGCCTGCGGGTATCTATATTGGTCGTCTGTCTCAGTAATTTTCTCGCTTCATCAAAAAGTTTTCGCAGTTCCTCGTCTGAATCGTCGAACCAGTCCTTACTTTTCTTTGGTGTTCTGCCTATGACACTTTGAGCGACTTTTTGCAGTGACATGGCGTAATCGCGCCACTCGTCGTCAATTGAGGTGTTTCCCTGGTAAGGTGTCAACGATCCGAAACATAAGTCAAGCTCCTCTCTGGGATTTTTGTTGCTAACGATTTTATTAACTGCCAATTTCAGTGGCATTTTATGGTTTGTTCTACGCTGTGGTTTCAATACTAGTCTCATTTTAGATCTAATGAGACGATGGTCAGTCCAGCCCTCGGCACCACGCATGGCCCGTGTTATTAAGACATCCTTAAGATCCTTTCGACGGACTATGATGTAATCAAGTAGATGCCAATGCTTGGAGCGAGGGTGCATCCAAGATGTTTTGTATTTAACAGGTAGCCGGAAAAAAGTGTTGGTAATACTTAAGTTAAACTCTGCACAGACATTGAGAAGTGCGTTTCCATTAGTGTTGCATTTTCCGATTCCATGTCGACCCAGGACGTCATTCCAGGCTTCAAATTCCGTTCCAACACGCGCGTTAAAGTCGCCGAGCAAAACCAATTTATCTCTAGATGGTATTGTTAGAAGAACAGTGCGAAGAGCATCATAAAACCGCAATTTATCTTCATCTGAGGAGATGAGGGTCGGAGCGTAGACGCTGACAAGATGAAGATATTTACCATGGGCAGTTGGTACACACAGTGTTATCAGGCGATCATTGATTCCCTTTAGCGGTTCTAATAGCGATCTAGCAAGTGAGTTTCTTATTGCAAAGGCTACACCACTAGATGCTCTTTCAGTTGATGGTTTACCAAACCAGTAATATGTGTAGCCACCAAGATTCTCACAAAGTTGTCCGTTCTCCGCTAGGTGAGTTTCACTTATTGCCCCAATGTCAACATTATAACGGGCTAGTTCACGCGCAATTACTGCGGTCTTCCTCTCCAGGCATTGGTTGTTGTCATTATCTAGTAAGGTTCTTACATTCCAAGTTGCTATAGTTAAATGTTGTGTTTTACATCTCTTTTGATACTTTCGACCGCGAGGTATTGGTGCCCAAGTGACCGCGGTTAGGTGAGATTTAGAGGTTATGGTGAGATGGACTATTTTTAGGCCACCTTTTCTAGGTCCCTCCCTAGATTGGGGAAAGCAGAGCGATCCTAAAAAGGGCTGCTTTGTCACTAGACGTGCTGCCGAACCCGTCCTCCCATCTCAATCGAATTCAGGAGCGACCACTCTCGTCTAGCCGCCTACGTGCAGAGAATCAGCTAGCAACAAGACTCACCGTGTCCCGTTACTCCCACCAATGCTCCATCGCCGCAGGGCTTTTATTTGGTGTCCAGAAATTATGCCAGGGTGCCATCAGCGCGTGAATATATTTAAGTGGATGAGCAATTGCGCAGTTGTAAATCCACTCTCTCGTCTCGTACCTTCTCGGGCTAGTGGATCGGAGACCGATACGACTAACCAAAGGTAAAAGATGCAGCGACCAGCCACATGTCATTATACAGATCCCGACATGCGCCCTTATTGATATGTCGCAGATACCATGCTATATCGCCATAAAAGCCGGTGACGTTGCCATATCGACGGTGTTCGCCTCCTATACCGATCTAGTCTTCGTGTACTAACAAGGGGATCTCCTGCCGTAACTACGTCCGCCATACAGCGTGCGTAGCCCCCTTCACCAGGTTTTGCCCGCGGGTCGGCGCGGTTTACCGGGGTGTGGCCACTGCGCACACTACAGCTACTTGGTGCCACTGGTGAAGAGATTTAGGGATGACTTAAGACCAGGCACAGCTACCACTCACATAAAAGCAAGTCGACCGGTAGCCCCGTAAAGGTACTACTATTAGACACCCCCTACACCCCAAATGTATAATATGTACGTATTTACAAAAAAAATACGTTGTCTAGTACCCGTAGTACAAGCTCTGCTTAGTTTGGGCTAGATGGTGTTGTGTATGTGATAGAATATTATTATTATAGTACTCTTTTTTTGGATAAAGTTTTAATACCTGACATACCCATGGGCAAAAAGTCTCAAAAAGTGAAAGAAAAAAAAATTTCCTTTTTTGTACTCCTGACAGCGTGTCGATCGATGTCGCATGTATGCGACATTTCGTGACGATTCGTCGAGTAGTTAAGACGTGAAAGCGTAACAAACAAACTCACATTCGCATTTATAATATTACAGTAGATGATCTACAGAGTCTTTGTTATGACGTAAATTCTCTATGCGACGCGATATGACGCGTGCCGTGCCATACTTGATTTCGTCTTTATATGTCAATGGTTTCAATGCATCGCATCGCAAGTAGCGCTTGTAATTATAGTTAACATAGACTTGATATCGTGCATCGTATCACCCTGCGTCAATTACCTTCGGTTATTTAGGTCAATACGTTTACATAGGTGTAATATTTATGTAAAGGAGGTAGGTACCATAAATCACCCAGTAATGTTGTATAGGTATTATCCTTTCCAAATTAGCTTAGTAATTTGCCTAAGCAAACGCGCTAGTACTAATTAACGGGTAGAGCAAAAAATCAAAGTAATAATTTTAAGAAAAATATAATAATATCAAATAGTGTTATAACTAAATAGTAAAATAAAAGATCTCTGATCCCCACGTCAGGGGAATGTGCGCAACACACTATGATGACGGGTGCCAAAAAAAAGAAATCAGATAGAGTAAAGATAAAAGTAACTATGTAATAATATTTAGGCATTTATCACAGCAAATACCCAGTAGCAGATACATAGGTATAGTAGGCATTTGAACATACTTTGTCCCCCGCGATACAGGCCTTAGGATCTTTAGTGCGGGAGTTGACTTTTTAAGACTTGACATGTACTTGTGTACTAGTTAAGCGAGACGATATCTTCGCTTAAACTTAAAGCTTTCGCTTAACCTGGAGAAGCACTATAATCCTACAGAAGATCGCAGACTTGTGGTACATCCCTACCATGAGTATGATTTCTACACTCTCTGTGTCGCACTCGTTGTGGTAGTAAAGGGGTTGATATTTTTCTTGCGCTTGCAGGACGGTGAGTTTTGATAGACCGTAGGCTATCCGTTACAATCAGATGGGTGATATGATATCTTGCTACTTGATAGTGTAAATAAAACTTGTTATTAGCCACAAGATACCTACAACATTTATTGTAGATTCTCGCCGAAAAACAGGTTTATAAAATTTATGAATACACTGAAAAGATAAGATGCCAGAGTGAGTATTAAGACCACTTTATGTTTGATAGTTATTTTGATCGGATATAATAGATGCTAGCAAGGTAACTTTAGAAAATTGAATACTAGTACGCCCATTACTACTGAAATCTTAACCGTTGGTTAAACAAACCTAACATTAACAAAAAGACCATGTACTATGGTATAGAAATTCAGACAGACTATAATGTGCATTAGCAGGCTGGAAAATTCCATGTCTGCTTTTATAAGTTCTATTGCGCTTTTAATAACCCTGCGGTGCAAAATGACCAACAAAGACAATTATTAATGTTGTATAAAACAACTCATGATTCCTACAAACAAACAATAAAATAAATAATTCTAGAGGCGGACCCAACTGAATAGAAAATAAACTGATACTAGAAAATGGTATATAAAATCAAGTAGAGGTGCTAAGTTGAAGAAGATTATAAATATATATATTTAGAGCGTTCTGTAAAGCGAGAGACGAACTAAATGGTAATAAATAATAATTTGGTGCAAAGGAACGTTTCAGTAAATCTAATAAAATACGTATCCGCAGAGACTGCACCGCACTGAAGTCGTTACCACATCTAGACAATTTATTAGGATTTACGAGGTAACCACCACTTTGGATGATCGTCCTAAAACTTATATAAACGGACAAGATGCTCTAACACTTTTCATTCTCATTTGAATGTGATATTGGAAATTCAGTTTCGGCCAATGAGCAACGGACTGCATTCAATTAATGTCGTAAACTGTTCCATATAAATTTTTCCACTGACATGTTTAATGATTGTGTGGTTTTAAAGTAATAGCTTTAAATTTTGTAAAAGTGTTATTAGTTCACACAGTGGTCAAGTGGTACCACTAAAAATTTACTGCGCGCTGTGGGTTCGCATCTCTTATAAAGCTAACTTATTCGGCAATGGTCTATTGCGTGAAATTAATTATTAAATTAAATTACTCTATCGAAGTATATATTAATAAAATATCGATATCAACACTCTTTCATACCGATTGGTATGAGAGTGTATTTAATCGTGTAGGTATACCAAAAATACAAAATGCTGTTCTTTCTTCCTAGTACTATATCGACAGAGGATATTCTTGGAAGAACCTCTATTATGATTGTATGTGTAATATTTATTTTCCTAGCAAAATCTACGCGGCATATTCTAAGATATTTGCCAAACAATACGAAGATGAAATTGAAATAATATCAGAGAGGAACACGGCATATGCGATTTCCAATTATCGATGTACGCTGACTGTACCGATGGTATTGTAACTGGGTATGACGAGGAATATTTCGCTCAGGTTTCATACGAAAATACCGGCCGGGAACGTTCGTCCGTGTACATGCACGTGTCGAGCTCTAATCTTCCGTTATTTGAAACTCAAGAAATTTCACTAACGGAACGAGAAAAGTTTCTACTGCTATTATTTTTGCTTCACCACAGAATATTAATTTGATTGAAAGAAAATAAACATAACATAAAGTTGACGAATCTTCATGCTTCTGTATTCTAGACGGTTATTTTAGTTGGCCATGAGTGATATAACAGACGAGTATACCTAAAACTTTGTGTACAAGTTATGCCAAGTTTACTGAACAGCATTATGAATATTCACAAACGCCTCGGGATTCCTTATGTGCAGCAACTCTTTTAATAGCGCGTTAAGTGTTGGCGAGAGAGTAAACATATAGTCGCTTTTATGATAAAGAGACTAGTTTATTAGAGGCTTTGACTTTATTTTAAAGATTGTTAGGAATATTTAAATATTTGCCTCTTCGCCCGCCGTCTATTTAGGGGGCCTTAGTTAATGCTAGCTGTAGCAGCGATAGTGTGTAGCAGCGATAGCTCAGTGGCGAGACCAACAGACTGCAATGCAGAGGGTCTCGGGTTCGAATCCACATCGCGCACCTCTGACTTTCGGAAATTATATGACTTTTCGAAATTATGTGCGTATTGATTGGCAATTATCACCTGCTCCGTGCCTCGGAGAGCACGTTAAGCCGACGGTCCCGGCTGCCATGAACATCTATGGCAGTCGTTATTGGGAAAGTCAGTACCCTCTAATATTCTGACACTGGTCTAGCCTTAGGGTATCGTTAGCCTTCGGGTTTCGGAGGTCAGGTGGCAGCCGCTCCATGTAAAAACTGATATCCAGTCAAATCCGGTTAGACCGGTTAGACCAGAAAAGCCGACCCCAAGTGACTTGGCAATAATAAAGGCTAAGAGAGAAGAGAGAAGAAGAAGTTAATGCTAGCTGTGTCTACGTATACCTCACGTACGTCGCGAGATAATAAAACATCAAAAGGGTGCTATATGAAAAGACATAGTAAGATGTAGTACACGTCCAACGCTTAAGAGCATCGCTAACGTTAAGTAATCCATTCCCCTCACTTGATACTGAAACTTGTATTCACAACAAACTCGCTAACTTAGCAGATTATCTCGTATATACTAAGTTTTTGTTATTGTCGCTATGATTTTGTATGGAGACGACAACTGTTTGCCTCGGTAGCACAATTTAACCGGCTCTGTTATTTTCGGTACAGTTTGAAAATTTTAATTGTGTGCTTATGCTTATGTCTATGCATCAGTAGTTATCTAGAAGAATACAAAATAGCATGTATAATATTATATTATAGTTACTCTTGAGAAAGAGGCACAGTTTAATCTCCGATTAAATCTGGAATTTCTCTTCTACTGGAGCCTTACTGGAAAAGTTTTCAAGCTTCAAAGCCTCATTAGTGTGTTGCGTTGCGTTGCGTCGTCGCAGCGGCGACGCTGCGTCGTTTTCCATATATTTTTTGTGTCTTGCCACATTAATGCATTGCGTCGTCGCACGCAACGTTTTAACGGATCGACGGCCGAGAAAGAAAGCGGTGGGCAAAGTGCTGCGCTGCGCTGTCGGAGCTCCGGTGCGACGACGGACAGTGTTCCGATCCATTGTGAAATGAAAACTGAAAAATCAATGCGTGCGTCGCCCTTTTACACTGCGACGACGCACGACGTCGCGCATATGTGGCATACAATGCGTTGATCCGTTGCAACGACGCAACGCACTAATGAGGCATTTCCCTAAGGGAGCCAGTGGACCGCCTGATGGTAAGCGGCATCAGCTGTTCATGAACATGGCCGCGTCTTCCTAGAGTCATGGAAGCAATTCCAAGAAAATACAACCAAGCTGCCTCTTACCGTAAACCACATAAGTGGCAAACAAGACAATGTGCCCGATGGTAAACAGTTTCCGTAGCCCATGTCAAAGGGACTGGGTAAAGGATTAACACGGAAAAAATTGCATTGGTGATTGGACCTTCGACGCTTTTACTTACAGAACGTTCGTCGGTCGAGCCGTCAAAATCATGCTGAAACCAGCATAGCCTACTATTCATAAAATGGCGCTAGCCTATGGCATATCGCAGCTAGCAATCTTGTATTCTGTTTTTACTGAAAATATGAAAATAGTAATATAAATAGGCGCCGTGCTATATGAGTGGTGGTAATGGTGAGCTGTAAGTTCTATGTCTTGTACTCCCAGTACAGCATCTAGTTGTTTTAATAGTGGCTACACCCTCGGTTCTGCAAAGGTCAGACTAGGCAAAGCTGCAATCCCTTACATCAGGAAATGTTGCTACTTATGCTTCTTTGCCGTTTATAGCAAATAATAAATAAGTACTAATATTAACTCAAAACTATCTATAGTTATTTTAAATTGAATAATAATAATAATAATATTCTATAACATACACACAACACCATCTAGCCCAAACTAAATAGAGCTCAATATCAATTTTGTTATAATGAACGTTACATGCATACATGATGTTATATAAATTATAATTAAAACAACATACATATGAATTTTGTACATAATGTCAAAACAGTCGCAAGTACATTTGTCCATTTAATTACAGTGTGCTCAGTACAGTAGATACACGTAACTAATGAGTTGTAAAATTGTGCCGAATACCAAATCACGAATCAATGAAATCATGATGAAAATCATAGGTATAATATTTACAATCACACTGCGTCGAGGTCCGTGTCGTACAAACAGATAAATTGAGTACAAAATAGTCCACAGCAAAACGGATACAGTCCGCGCATGAAACAAACAGTCGAGGTTTATGTAAATTGGGCTCCTTTGTATTTTGCTGGATTAAAATATAGTGGGAATTAGTTCCGTGTCAGATATCCGACCAGCGGCCCATTCGACCCGCTTGATTTTATTGCGCACTTTATTTGGAATGCCTCTACAAACATTACTTTAACTGAAGAAGGAACATAATGAAGACATGAACGAATAACTAAAGCACAATGACTAAATAAATTTAAAGCAAACCACTAATACATACAGATCTGTAACATAAAAACTTATATTCAGGCGGACGCTCTTATTTCTTCGTCTAATGATGTTGAATGATGCGACAGTCTCTGCATATTCAAGATAGACCATCCCATCATTTAAAAAAATGGTTTTCCTTTCAGACTCCCTTTCGCATAAAGGTTCCCCTTCGTTATTCAAAGAGACTTTTAGTGTTGGTCGGCGGGGAGTCAACGTTATTGAAATGGTGGCAGTCTGTCAGAATTATCTTTTTCCTTCAGAACTTTTCATACCAATTTTTCATAGTAAATACAAATTTAGTATAAAAAGCTGATGCACAGCAAAGCAATTTACAGATCAATATTACTGGTAGACGCATTTTAAACAATTAATCCTCGCAGACTTACAATTTTTATACCATGCTATATTATTGCCCACATTTAGTAATTCGTATTGAATTGCCAAGCGCATGTTAAAAAGTTCATTATAATAAACGATTCATGCAGACAAATTATAGCGCACGATGCATTAAATCAGTATAATGGCGAATGTAGATTAGCAATTACTATAATTTTAGGTTGAATTCGTAATCAACATCGCAAGAGGTTTAACATTTATTCTTTTTTTATGCTGTGATAAATGCTATAATAATGAAAAAGATGTAAAAGAAAAACTAGTTCTATAAGAAGTCTTTTAAGTGTAAGTACATATATCACGTAAGAGACTAAAACAGGTCCATCGATAGAGTTTCTCCGTATATAAATAGCGGTTTTCATTAAGAGAATGGCCATGCGCAGCCGATTAGCTGCGTAAATTCAGACGCAGCCATAAACGTCCACGCTTCAACATTGGCCATGTACCGGTGCCACAAACTGCTACAATCTATTGGAGAATTATACTGTAATCACTCTTCAGGCAATCTGGTCGCGTAATTATCGCATCCGAACTCACGATTTAGCATAAATTGTTGTCTCAAATCATATCTTAGTACGATTGAAGTGCCGTTCAAACTTAATTATTTACACAATTCTGGGGTAGGTAATTACGCTATGCAGCTATCTGGGCCCGACGCTGACAGCTTATAGCTCTGTCCGTTGCATTAATAAAAGCGATTGCAGCTCGAAATCCGATTAACCACGTTGGTTCAACTGACTATTTTGTGCGAATCCCATCAATTGGTACTTGATGTCATGCTGCATTTAAAAAAAATACAACGAATGGCCTTTTAAGCAACCTACAGTTGCTCCAGTTTAATTTTTTAACTGTTCAGTTTTATCAGTAGTGTATATGTTGTTTTTATAAACATTTATATCAGCCAATGAGTATAAGGCAAACATGTTGAATTTAACTTTTGAATTTTCATAAATAATACACTCAAACCCTCTAGATTTATTACTATGCGTCGTGCATCAAGTCTCTGACTACCGTAACCCGTTTTATGTGAATGCTGACCAATGAAATAAACAAACATTCCGCTTTTAAATATTTTAGTATGATTGGAATCTGCCAACTGGCTTTCTGGTAATACGCTTATTGGAAGTCACTTTCAGATTGCAACTTGTTTTACTTTTCTGTTGGATGTTGTTTCTTAATTAAACAAAATATGCATAAACTTTAATATAAATTCAAAATAATTTAAGCCGTTAGCAGCGTGAGAGAAAGTATGGAATAAACTTGAGCACGCAGATGTTGTCATAGGAAGGATAAAAAGACAATAATGACTCTATAAAGGGTTCATTATTTAATTATTACGATTATCATTGACGCATTAAAAATATTTATTATTCGTTTTGTTTGTCGAGGCATCAAATAGAGTCTACCTTATGGATGACTTCACAAATTGTCGATCGCAAAATAAATATTATTAAGAGTATAACTTGCTCGTCCTACTACACAATACTATAAAAAATACCCTTTAAGTTATCTCACTATATCACTTACATTTATTAGTTTCAGTAGTTCTTTTTTACATAGTGTACGAGTTAGTCTATCCTTAAACAGGTCTTAAGAGTTTATTATTGTATAGGAATATAGTTTCACATTCTGAGGATGTACAAATATTATAACAGTATCAAACAATAGCAATTCAGTAAGAGAGTTGAGCACAACCGACAGACAGAAAACAGAATTCTTGCTTTAATCTAAAGTAACTCAAATAAGAATGTACTTCCATCCTAGACAATATCGTAGCTAAATAACCTAGTGTTTTGTTTCTACGGCGAGCATTTTCAGAGTACCTTACAAAGTCTCCGTACTGACAATAGCTGCATAATCAAAGTACCTATATACAGACAAAACCTATTTCATAATATTACTAGTACTACTTCATGTTATTACTACTAGTACTGAGTATGTAATGTAATCGATACCACACATACACACTTACAACATATATTTCACCGACAATAACTTAATGTATCAATAATATTCCCAAAGAGTAAGCGGAATATTATTAATTGTATTAGTTTGTGTGGGAAGTAATTATGTATTGCGTTATTGCCGATAATAAATAGTGAACCCATTGGAACCATAAAACCACCGACTGAGAATATAATGGATGAAGGTACATCCTATATGAAAATACATACATTTATCTATGGTGTAATAATACTTCGGCGCATCCGGGTAGCAACAGTGGTCGTGTGATCATTAAGGCAATATCCTGTTCTAATTTTTCATCATGGCACTCTACGAGAAATGCCTTTGTGCTTTATGAAGTGTGTTCATTTAATTGAAAGATATTACCACAGTAATTTGCATTGGCTTTTCATTATAATAGTGTAAAATATATTTGGATAGATTCTTGTTTTAATGTAGTAAATAACGAAGAGTTTATGAAATTAACAAGTGAGAATCGGCATTGAATTGCCGTAAATCCTAGAGTTCGAAAAAATGGTTCAAGTAAAATGCAAAGGTCTGACCTTGAGGTCAGACGTCATAGGTCATAGTCATTTCGGGGGTATATCGACTATGCAGAGTCGAATGGCGTTGACCGCGAGCCTTTAGCTCTTACGATTCTTGAGTTAAAAGTTGTATAACAGACAGACGGACAGACAAAGCTGTTGTATAAGTATAAGAGATTTTTTGAACTCTAAAAAGCGGACAGGAATACTGGCGTTTATATTTAATTGAAAAAGCTACTGAAAAAGTTAGTCTGGATTCAGAAGATGGAAGACTGAATCTTGTGGAGTACAATGGGAGAGGCCTATGACCAGAAGTTGACTGCAATGGGCTGATTGAATAATCGAGTCTTTATTGCTTCAGTAGGGTAAATCTATGCGTAACTGCTGACTAAAAGATCTCTAATTCGGCTCTCAAAACCGTCATATTTTCTATTTCAGCAGTAAAAAAATAACCAATTCTAAAAACCAAATATTGATTGAATCATTCATCATCATGATTTCGACTGCAAGGATGGCGCAGTGGTTTAAGTGGTCGCCTCGCCTCTGCCACTGTGCCTGTGTTGTGGGTTTGAACCCCACACGGGACAAAAATTTGTGTGGTCCACAAATGGCTGTTCTGATTCTGTGTGTTTATTGTGACCGTTGTTTGAATGTTTTTAAAATCCCCCGCGACACAGAAAATATTCCTAGATACCTACCCGTACCGTACCAGTAGATACCTTAAAAAAGAAATTAAACAAAAAGCAATCAAACATATTTTATTAAAAATGACAAATCTCATTATTATTGTTTCAGAATCGTCATTACCTCAGTTTATGGAGCCAGTTTCGAACGTGACAGTCACCGTGGGTAGCGAAGCGATCCTCCCCTGTGTTATTGACAACCTCCGAGAATACAAGGTGGGCTACCTCTAAAACACCTAGGTGAGTATGACCCACGTACACCTCTACTCAGTATAAGAAAGCCATATTGCTAGTTGAACTCAAATAAATGCAGATCATAATACATATTCAAAGTCAAAGTCAATACCCTTATTACATTTATCATACCCTTTATTGCCTACCAGATAACCTTTCATACATAAAAACGTGTAAACACTTATTGGACACGTCAAATAACTTAAGTTTGCTTGCGGCTTTTCTCGCGTCAATCTAGATTTTATCAATAAATTTATATCCTTTGGGAACAATACTTTTTTTGGATGAAAGGTATGTGTCCTTTTCTGTACCCCTGACTACGTGTATGCGAAAGTTCATGGTGATCGGTCGAGCAGTTAAAGCCTTAAAGCGTAACAAACAAACAAACTCATATTCGCATTTATAATATTAGTAAGGATAGCAAATTATTAAAATTACTAAAAAAGTAGGATTTAGCATTAAAATCTTGTTCATAGAGTTCTCATAGTAAAAAGCAGACAAGAAACTGATGGGTACTTTTTTCAATCCAATTTTCAATTCAATTCAAAGTGATTTATAAACAATACACGTAAATAGTTGTTTATTTTCTATTGTTTTTTGTTGCATTGGTTAGATACAAGAAGATATTATCTTAAATGTACCTATGTATGTATATGTAAAAATTTAATTCTATTGATGTCTCTTGTACACGACATATTATATAAAACTTAGGAAACTAACATGGGTTGTTAGGCATCGTGTAACGACGCGACGCTCGCGCAAGTAGCTTAACCATGTAGCTTGCAGACACCATGACGTCACTATTGTATAAGAATGGCGCAATGATAAAGCAATACTTGAATAGTCATATTGATTATCTTCTTTGTTATTAATATCTGAAATAGCAATTTGGTCATAAGTGTCTCAAAAATTAGACTGCGATTCAAATAGTAATCAACAAGATCAAACAAGAATCAACAGTTGCAACAAATTGACCAACTTTTGGTTGTGTGATCATACCTATTAACAAAAATATTCGGTCTTTTTATCTTCAACAATTATACTTGATTGTATCTTAAACTAACTGTGGTAGTTTAACGAATAAGTCAAAAAGCTATCGCTACTTTATATGCACATTTAATAAAAATCATAAATTCCTTTAAATGTTCAAAGAGAAATTTGGCGCACTTTTACTTCAACTGCTTGTCCGTCCGTGCATCTTTCTAATAATCTGTGCAATGATATTAGTTCGCTAAAATTCATAGGTTCTTAATTGTTTAAAAAACAGTATACTTATTCAGTGACTGTTTTCCTTTTAAAGTTGGTAAAATGTATTTTAAATATTCTTATTCCAAAAAATCGTCCTTGTACCACAAGAGCTTGAAATGTAGTGCAGTTATTTAAAAAATGGAATTGAAACATATAAAATATATTTATTTGTAACAGATGGCATGGCTTCTATGGAACACGCAGTCGATTCTAACTATCAATCACTACATATATACCCGGAATCCGCGAATCAGTGTGTCGTACACCGATCACCGATCTTGGTACCTGCACATCAAGAACGTTCAAAAGAAAGACGAAGGATGGTACCTGTGCCAGGTCATTACAATTCCGATGCGCTCAAGGAAATGTTATCTGCAAGTAGAAGGTCAGTATTTTTTACAACTCATGCTATTTACAATGTCGCAAATTATCCTGCCGCACCCTCTTTTCTAGTTTTATTCTGTCTGGAACTCCTATTACTTGATTTAACAATAATATTTGCATAAAGATAGTTATTACCTTATAATGTTCTGTAGTTTACACACTGGCTAACAACGAGATATAGTCTTCTTCAAAATTCACAGTCCTGTAAGATAGATCTAGAGAATCAATGGAATACAGCCGCAAGTGAACGTAAGCCTTATAATAATGTCAGGAACTGTATCTTATTATGAACCTGTGAATGCATAACATATATAATTATACGTGCGTGTGAACAATCCATTACTTGCCGAGTGCTGGCTAGGGAAGCAGGGTCAGTGCCACTGGTTTGTCGAAATATATTTTTCTCAATACGAGTGTTCACTCTACAGATACTTTTTTGTGTTGTCATGATGGTTTATTATTTCATTAATTGAAGTGGCGCTCGCAACCGCTGCCGGCTCGGCTTTTGTCATCTAAAAAATACAAGACAAAACTTGAAAAGCTATTGGATTAATGCGAGTCACTTCAATAGGAATGGGCATTTTCTTTTCATTGATATACAAGCTAGTATACTTCTTCAAAAATGTTATAGTGATATTTGTATTACCCACATAATTCTTTAATTAACTGTGAGAGCCAAGTGCTGAATTACGGTGGGGTTAACAAAGTTGTTAAAACATCTGGAGTGTCGTAATATGTCGCTGGTTGTGTCGATATATTGTTTATTTTTTTAGTGACATCATTAATTGTTATGATTGAATCGATAGACGATTAAAAAAATTCTTTTGTGCTTGTGAATTAACTGCTTTTATTTTAGTTTTGATTTGTCAATAGAGTAGTTCGTTTGTTAAGCTTAAGTTAAATTAAACTATGCAGGCATATTTTATTAGCGCTATCACAATTCATTAAAGAGCTGAAAGATAAAAGTTTGATTTATACAAAAGAAAAAACGTTTGAGTGCGTAAAATATTAGCACATTTGATGTTATGAGCGAAGTTCGCGGACGAAGAGAGCATCCCGCAAACGATTTTCCTTATAAAGAAATTTGTTAGTGTTGTTAACATAACGGTGTTAAAATAATTTAAGAAGTCCATAAAGTTTAACAGCCAACGTTATTGACTCTTTTCGAAGTTAATGCGATCCCGGGGCACCGATCGCTGCTCGCCTCATAATAATCTCATCGACATTGTCTACGGTATGGCTATTTTTAATAGCTTTCCCTAAATAACAAACTCTCTAAAATTATAAAGCAATTTATAGGAAAATTTAAAAGTACGAAACTTATTATGTAATTCATAAAATTTATGATTCATTAAATTGGCACATGGGCAAATCGTTGAAACTATTAGACTTGTTGCTAATAACAATAAATTCTCTGTTCTAACAAGGGTCTATAATGTCGCAAATGGATTGTTACATACTTTAAGTCCTTTGTAAATTTATTGTCTCAGAATGAGGAGACAGTAATTTTAGTAATGAGGTCAGAACAAATAGTATCTTAGTAGTCTCAATAAATAGCGCATTTAAATCAAGGCACTGGAGGTCGGCCAAGTGAGCGAGCGTCAGGGCGGGCGGGCCAGGCGCGCCGGGCGACGGCGACGCGTTCCGACCTCCTTCGTTATGTTTTCTGCATTTGTCCACTTTACTCGCTTTCAGGAACAAACAAGCTCACTTTGTGATAGGAATGCTAACATTTTAAATTTAATCAATTTCGGAATTCGTATTCTAAAGTTTATAGCCAAATCGCAATATTACATTTTCTCATTACGTTTTTACTTTAAATGAAGGACGAAGAAAATAAAAAATGTTGTTGTTTACAGCATTCCGGTGTAAAGTGAATTAATTGTAAGTAGTATTTTTTTATTGTCCTTAGTAGCAGACCCCTCAAAAGCCCCTGATGGTAAGTGGGAGCATGAGTGTGTTTTGTTGGTGTACCAGAGAAATACAACTAATACCCTGCTTACCTTTAACAGCATCAAACAAACTCATACCCTGCCTAATGAAAAGCAGTTACCGTACTAATTTACGCATGTACCGGAGAAATACCTTTGCTACCTAAGGTGAAGATAGCGGGCGAGAGGTTAGAATGAAGGTGATGGACGAGATGATTGGAAACCAACCATTCAATTCCTTCTCAACTTTAAAAATCATATGATTATTAATCTTCATAACCATAATCATATGAATTAGAAGAATAATTTCTATGTATATCCACTCACGATACAAGGAACGATTGTTCCTAAACGCAATCTTAGTGGGCAATATACTCCTGGCTTAAGAACCTGGGTATCTCGTTTGGCTTTAGTACCACTTTTTCATTCTAAAATGCAGCATCGAAAATTAAAATTGCTAAGTTGTCCAACCTCCGATAGGAGTACAATATAAAAAGAAGACTATTTGCAAACGTTTTATTTGAGCTAGTTTCAAAAGAATTGCGATGCAAATCAAAATTGTAATTACAGAGTTAATTAAACTGTTGACCTAACGTATTTTTAATTACTTTGCTATTTATTTTAATTTTATCCTGTGTTCATTGAAGCAATTGCGTTAGTCTGGACCTTCTTACCGAGCTCCGAAATTCTGATTTCTTAGCATTTATGTTTGTTTATGTCAACCTGAAGCTTCTTATCTACTACATTAATGTAGGCTTTTTGCTACATTGCATTTAAATCAAACCTATGTAACTTATCTATTTACTACAAATTGAATTCGTTTGATGTCAATCTATTTGTTAAAGTTGTGAAGTGAGAACATTATACGTCTACTTATAATTGAGCGTTTGCTTCTATACAATGTATTACACCAATAAGTGACCGGCCGAAAAAAAAAAATTACGTAAAATTATCGAGAAAAACGGTAAAAGAGGGGGGGGGAAGGTCTAAGTTGTATACTTTAAAAAAAATTGAATATTACTTTTTGGTTTTTTAGTTCTCTCTTTTGTCCTATTTTGACGATATCTACGACAAACATCGACTGATCTTGTCCTTTTTGATTTTATTTAATAGCTACATACTCTAACTAACAGAACTTAGGCAATTTAGAAGTAATTTGCATCCAATGACTAAAATAAAGTAAGTATAACCCAGAATTTTCGCATATAAATCATCTTTTTTTTATTTAACCCGACAAAATTCTAAAAAACTCCCTCTGACTTAGGTTATTTTACTTTATTATATTACTCTACAGGACATTTCTTAAATAATCTTTAAACATTGTGTTTTTTTATCTCTAACAGTTTAAATGTTAAAAGGCTTGCAAAGGTGCCCTTTCTTTCGATAGCATAAAATAGCATAAACAATAGCCTCATCTTTTACGCAGGTAAAAACCGGTTGAACACAAACCCCGCAACAATAATAGGTATTATTACTGTTTTTTTTTTAATTTCGTTTATCTACTTTTTTGAAGTGTAAGCTTTTTGTGTACATACCTTTTAATACAAATTATTTTATCTTTTATTTTGCAATTAATTTGATTTTAATATTTTAGTATTGTAATTTATTATGTGCATGTATACATTTTATTTACATAAATTTTACTTATTTTGTACGCAGTTGCTTGATGTGGTTTCCTATAATTAAAAATTGTTGGCAAGCCGTATAAATAAATAAATTTTATCGATTTCTGCTTTATTTACTGTATCATGGGACTTTCAAATAAATATCATCACTTATATGTATAAAGAGTATTATATTAATCAGCATAATAATGTAATCCTGACATGGAGTCTTTCTTAAGGAATATAATAAATTCAATGTATCCTAGCATACAGAATATAATGCAATGACTTGTGAATGACAAATTAATATAGCGTAGGAAATAAACGACGGGATAGATCTAAAGCAATGCGGGTTATTAGGTCATCGTTAGTAGAAAGTACACGTCGTTAGCGTAATTAAGTATTATAATATATTTATTATCCCTTCAAGCGACAGACTATTCGTATTATTCTGTCTGGTATATAACTATTATAGCTGAGCTTAGAAACAGTTAATGAAGTAGTAATTTGACTGCTCGAATGGCATAATGGTTTAAGCGACAGCCTGGCCACTACCACTGGGCCGAGGGTTCAATCTCCACACGGGACAAAAGTTTGCGTAATCAACAAATTGAGTTTCCGAGACTACGTGTACTTTGTATCCGTTGTTTGAATGTTTGCAAAATTTCCCACGGCATATTATTTATTCCTAGTCCTAGTGCGGGAGTTGCCTTAGAAACAAAAAGGCTTTCGCGCTGCAAGTGATATAATATAATTCAACAAAAATGGATATAGCTATACATATGCAGAAACGACAACAAAATTTTTGTCCTGTTTTATAAGCTCCAAATAGCGTTTATCCTTAAGATAAACGATTCTCTATCACTCTTATTGAACCTTACAAGAGAGAAGCAGCATGCGATTTATATTTCATATAACTTTATTTCAGGTACGATGACATCTGCATGCGTTTAATTTTACTCATAGCTTATAAGAGACGTTAGTAACTTTGCAGATATGCAAGCTCATAAAGTGAAAAGCTGTCACATTAAAATCTCTATGTAAACCATTCTGGAGAGCAAATGTAGAAATCCTAATCCTAACTAATATTATAAATGCGAATGTGAGTTTGTTTGTTTATTACGCTTTCACGCCGTAACTACTCTACCGATTATTATAAATTTTCGCATACACGTTTTCAGGGGTACAGAAAAGACGTATAGAGGGATAGCATTTATTGACGAAATCTAGGTTAACGCGAGCGTAGCTGCTCTGATAACTCAGAGCACAGTAATTTCGTTTTTCAAATAATTGTAGAATTATATACGAGCTCTAGAGCGAAGGTAATCTATTTCCGGCAGCCTGATCAAATCTACTTTCTTATATAAAACATTTACCCACAACTAAAAGTGAGAGAGTTTTAGGTCTAGTCTACACATAAGGAGGGACTCAAATAATGACGGACTTCACAAACCTTGAGTACATTGAAGTGGACACTAAGATATGCAAGTTTCTTTACAATGTTTTTTACGTTCAAGCAAAGAGTACTTCATTTCTAGCTCATCGAAAGAAATAGAAGTTCAGAGAAATCTGTAATTTATACGAGTTTTTATTTACATTGCTATGTTATTTACAGTCTCGGTGGCGCAGCGGGAATAAATTAATGTAACTGCTATGCATAAGGTCTCGGGTTGGACTCCCCGATTGTGCAAAAGATTAGGTGTTCTGTGAAGAAACTTTTAGTAGTAGGACAGTATCTGAAGCTATGCCCGGTAGACACCGATAGGCTGGCCTCCTATTACGTGGGATCTAAAATCATAGCTAGCAATATGGTTTTTATTCTCCTTTGCCTACACTCAAATATATAACTGTAAGAGGTAGAGACGAGTATATATTTATTAAGAAATACGTTTAAGACAAATTTGTAGTCCAAAGCGATTTCTCCTTAGCTCATATTTATTATAGAAAGTTTAAGTGTAAGTTAGTATTATAATACTCACGAGGGAACTCCTCAAAGGCTATTGGCAGGAACACGAAAGTTTGTATGTATATTCAACTTTGATAGCTATACAGATCGTTGCTACTTATCAATGATGCAGCTAGAATCATGTGCTCATGAAGGAACTCGTGGCCAGCTAGCGTCTGGGCACGAAATTTTACATATTATAGTTTAATTTGAGCGAGCATGATTATCACCCTCAACTTTTGATAATCATTCTGGTTAATATCTTTAAAGGAGACCTCAACGGTCAATAATGAAACATTATCAAAATGCATAGATTAAAATTTAAACCTTACTGACTACAAATCTATACAAAATAATTTATTAATTAGAAACATGACTACAAAACCATATCACGCGAAATGGTCATATGAATACAGTAAGATACCAATAAATTTTATATATCATTAATTAATTAAATTACTTTTTAGTACTCGCTAAAATATGTCCACATATTTCTATAAAATATGCACAACATACTTTTTAAACTTTTGTTTAAAAAGGTGAAAGTAAAAATAAAATCTATTTCAAACCTAACCAAAGCATCAACAATTTATAAGTTCGCATCCGTATTCACTATACTACCGATATTTCAGCTTTTTTTTTACGTGGCGTAATGCATGACGCATACCCCTCCGCGGGGGCGGGCGGAGAGGTTATGTCGAACTCGCCGGGGTAAAAAAAAGATGGTAAAGATAATAATGTACCTCCCGGAATACCGACTAAACCTACCACGGTGTTCCCCTAGAGGGAAGACGGACTCGACACAGATGCGCGCATGGGATCACGCACGTCGCCTCTCGGACCTGGTGTTGAACGGCTGGCGGGCAGGCCCACAAAGCCCACCACCCCCAGGTCAAACCTCAGGGTGGCTGGAGGTCGTCTCGCGCCCTCCGGCACCCGGCTCTGCGGTTAGGGAGAAGGTTTAAACGCTCCCGCTCCGCCGCCTCCTTGATGGAAATGACTTCCTCACAATTGGAGGCGACGGCATTTCACGACCTCTCACTCCGGACCATAGACCAACCAATCCGATTGCCGAGATCAACTCACGGCGCTGCGATGCCCAGGCGGGGCAAACCGCCAAAGTGTGCAGCGCCGTGTCCTCAACAACCAACACAGTCCGCAGTGGTGACAACCGGGCGTCTCTTGCCGGCGTATACGACACAGGAACTGGTCAAAACAACCGTGGCCAGTCATTACCTGTGTCAGCCGGAAGGTGAGGGCGCCATGCCTCCTCTCCAGCCACTCCTCAAACATGAGACTTACCGCCACGATCGTGGCGTGCCCGACCGATATTTCAGCTTGTCCTAACTTTGCTTAGTCAACAATAATAATAATACTAATAAAAATTTGTAATGTGTTTTTTTTTAATCATATGATAATATTTAGAAATAGAATACCTATTGACAAAAATCTACACTAATATTATAAAGCTGAAGAGTTTGTTTTGTTTGTTTGGTTGAACACGCTAATCTCAGGAACTACTGGTTCGAATTGAAAAATTATTTTGGTGTTGTATAGTCTATTTATCGAGGAAGGCTATAGGCTATATAACATTACGCTACGACCTAAGGGGGCGGTGCAGTAACGATAAACGTGGGTGAAACCGCGGAAACATCTAGTGTAATAATAAATGTAATGATAATTATTAGCAACATAAATTGCAATAATAATTTTGACTAACGTAATTTAATATAATGAAGAAGTTTTTGCAATGATTTCGTTATTTTACATATAACATTTATTTAATGCCAATCTATTTAAACATTCATGTAGGTTTCTCTGCCAAATCAGTTATCACATATTCTTTAAATATAGAAAGTTGGCAGACATATTGGCAATGAGTACTAAAATGACTACTAGTTATGGGTTTGTTGTCCTACATCCTACATAGATGTTGTTCTCAGAAAATGTTACGCAAGCGGTGCCTCTCAGTCTGCCTCCTTTTATGAAAGCCTCACTTCGTATCTACAAGTAGAAACTAAATTAGTGCTAGCCTGATGACGATAATAAACCTAGGGATAAAACACAATATTGTATTTTGTTTTAGTCTTTATATCGTCATATTTATGTTTTAGCATTCTTGTTTTTATTATTTAAGAACAATTTACTCAGAAGCTAGCTAAGCTATCAAATATACATATATAAACAATATCCAAGTTTTGTAATCACATCGCTAATATTTTTTGTGAAAAGCGTGGGTGTATCTTTGTTTGCAACTTTGTACTTATCTTTACGCGATTTTTTCAACGGAGAGCCCGTTGTTCAGCCCTCCTGTGAAGTGACATATATCAATGACTCAAAAGATTGCATTATGCGTAGTTGTGGGGATGCTCGCATTTCTTCTCACTAAATCCATACAACACAGAACACGCCGTTAGTGTCCGTGACGAGCGTGAATGAATGGCGTCGCATTTTTCTCGCTAACTCCGAGTCGCCTCCGCAATAAAACATTCATGAATTCACAATGTTACTACTCAGTACCCATTGCGTGGATGGGGCGTTGATTCTTTGCAAATTTCTAAAGGAACAGTATCGCAGAGCGTCGATTTGTATCCAAACGCTTATTGCTTTTCCTTTATATAAACATAAGTTTTTTTCTTGTTGTGTTCTGAAGATTTTACGACTCCATTATGGTAATGTTGTCATGGACGCAACTATGTAATCCTAAATTAAATATGTCTTCTGTACAAAGAATAAAAATAACTCAAACATGGCGTTCAATAAAGATAATGAACATGAATTATTGATATCATGAACGCTGTCTTGCGTATCCAAACAATTCATGAATCCAAACTGCTCACAATAAGACGAGTAAAGAATAAAGCCAATTGTAGAGCGAGCCAATAAAAGAAATAAGTTCAGAAATGGATGCATAGTTGTATGTTTCCAACATCTATAGCAGGATTGCTCCGCCGCCGCCGGCGGCGGAAGTGCGGGGAACTATGCACGGCGCGGGGACGGAATGCGGACAATTTCACAAAAGACCGTCGAGTGAGAGGTCCAACGTGATAACCGTGAAAGCTAATAAATTTGTATGCGGGGAAGGTGACGAAACAAAAACGTTTATTATACTTATAACACTGTACATTTTAGACACGATATATTATTTGACTTGTTTTATTTTTGTGTAATAGACTATTATTTACAACTAAGACATGACTCATGGCGGTGGTTTCTCATAATACTTATCACATATTTATGCATAGAAGCTTGCAAATACTTTACTTTACTTTACTTTACTATGTTTTTTACGTGGTTTATTAATATATGCATTATTTGCCTATGCATTGCAGAAAGCTCAGATTAACTACAATGACGTCGGCCTGGTTTTAGGATCTCAGTTTATTTGTACTTTTTTACGGTTGTAATCACAGAACATTAGAAGGTTGTATTCGTCTTTAAATAATCACATCTCAAAATTGTGGATGTTACTATTTTAAAAAACGTGATATATTAAATAGCGTATGTTGCAAATAATAGTGCAATTGCCTTACGTAATTTTATATCAATATTGTAGCTGCGATAACCTAGTAGAGAGATCGTTCAACTACTACGCCGAGGTCGAGTCCCGCCTCGCGGCACGAACCTCTGACTATTTGAAGCTCTATGTGTATTAAATAGTTAATTATCGCTTGCTTTAACCGTGAAGGAAATCATCTTAAGGAAGCGCGTTACTGAGAATTCTTCATAATCCTCTGAAATATGTATAAAGTTTGCTTACACACGAACGTTTGTAATAATGTTTGTACATATACTGAAAAAGAATACACGCCCAATAAACGACAGTTTAGATTTTATAGCTGATATTACAACGTTATTGATTGCGAAAATCGTAACTAATATTATAAATGCAAACGTGAGTTTGTTTGTTTGTTACGCTTTCATGCCTTAACTAACAAACTCGGCCGATGGTCATGAAATTTTGTATACACGATGTCTGGGGAACAGAAAAGGTCAAAGGTAGATTCCAGGCAAAAGTACTCTTATTAATTAAACCTGACTACATTTAAGTGAGCGAAGCCGCGGACAAAATTCAGTTTTCAATAATTTATAATTTGTTTTTTTCGTATTGGGAATGTTCTTAGAAGCGGTGTAAAAGATTTTTTTCCATTAGCTTACAATTAAGTAGTTAGTTGCCATTGCACGCAGTTTAAAAGTTTCTAGTATGTATAATTAGGGATATTGATACCGAGATAGACAGCAAACAAAAAGGTTTTTGAATGTTTGGAGAAGAGAGAATGAAGGCTTAAAGCGCCCTTGCATGTAATCGTAGAGGTAGGTAATGACGGCTCACCTTGGTGTAATGCGCGGCAGGTGGTCTAGAGCATCTTCGTGGGACGTGCTCAACGCACGTTTGTAAGAACCTTCAGATGCGTTACTACAAGTTTTATAGTTTCTGTGGAACACGCTTTGGTAGAAGGTAAGAATAATAAAACCACCAAAATTGGCCATAGTTGGTTAGAAGTCAAAATCCTCCTCCGAGAATAAATTCGTTTGTCAATTGACTTTATATCAAACAATGAACAAAGTACGTTCCTCTGTTTATTACAGAGAAGTTCCTCTGTTTTATACATTGTTTAAAATAAAGTGTAACCAGAAATTAAATTCTATAAAGACGTAATTTTAAAGCATTGTCCCAGAAAAAGAATAGCCCGTACTTGGAATTGCACTAAGAACAAAAACCGTTACACTTGCATTTTTTCCACGCAAAGCGACACGAAGTAGTCGTCAGAAGATTATGTCTGCAAACACGAATAATTTTATAAAATGTAACAAATTCAAAACATGGTTAAAGACAGATTAGTGATGTTGTAAAACAATCGGATAAAATGATATCTTGTTTATCGCGAGAAGTTCGAGGACCAAAAAATTCGCTTCAAGTTGTTATCTAAGCGTTTTCAGCGCAAACATGTTTAGACGTCAGATTTATGTTTTCTGATCCATCTGCCGTGCCGTCTCGCATAATATTGCGGACGGACCTGAAAAATAATAAAGGCGGGAGATAAGGTTTTCGTCTGTTCCAAGGGAAACGGCGGAATTGAGTTGGGACAATTTTATTTTTCATTTTCCTTAAGCCAAATATGAATGAATTATTTGTGCCTGACTGATGTTAGGTTCATTCAATGCCATTTATTATATAAAATGCAATATACCTAGACAACTTCAACATTATGATTTATTAAATTTCTGTGATTGCAACAGCTTATAATGTATATCTAAATGTACAAATCTTCTATTTAAAGTTTTGTATTTAAATATGAACGTAAGGTTATACGTATCACACTACAAAGAATAGAACGAAATCACGCTTGCATTTACAGTACTGTGGCCTGCAGATAAATCTACTCTGTGTATGACATGCATCACAGACATCACAAGGGACGAGTACCGATGACATGAACAGATTCGAAGTGCTTTTGGCAGTGCGGGCATCAGAATAGGTCACTGATATTTCTGTCTCACATATACGTATTGACTAAAGGTTTTTCCCCGTACGTCTTTCATTTACTTTTATATCGCTGCAGCGTGTACGCCTTTCCTGAAATACACGTAATTATAATACTAAAGAAAGAAATACAAGTTCATTATCTATGAAATTGTCGTTTTGTATAAAACAATATGTAATTAATTTAGATTATTTATATATACATATGTAATATATGATATTTTTGAACAAAAGTGAATTTTCATAATAACCATTGTATTTTGTAGGTATAGGAATCACTGAATCAAATGAAGGTAACTAAAATAAATTTCATGGGTATAGATAGAAGTCCTAAAAGGTTTTTATTGCATACATAAGAACGAGGCAACGCTAACTATAACATGTTATATCGTATGCAATAATAATGCTATAAGCGACAGCACAGTGAAAGAATTTTACTAGTCTATTTTTTATAAGCATAGTATAGAGGTATGTTCTATAAACGGGTGTAATTATGCAGTGTTATATTTTGCGCGGCGAATTGTTTAATTTTGTTACTGCGTTTCCGAATAATATTTAGTGAAATAATATATGTAATACATTGGTTAGTGATGCCGTTCTATGAATGAAAAGAAAACATTAAACGAGTCAGGTGGTAAAGATCCCACGCTAGTTAAGTAAGCCTATGATTTGTGTAGGCGGTGCTCACTAATTTAATATTATTTAAACGGATAGATATAACATGGTTATATAATAATATCATAATATTCTACCACATACACACAACACTATCTAGCCCAAACTAAGCAGAGCTTGTACTATGGGTACTAGACAATGGATAAACATACATATATACTTTTTTTTGTAATTTCGTGCATATTATACATAGAAACACCCAGACCAGAACACAAGACAAACATCCATGTTAATGCACACAAATGTTTGACTTGTGCGGAAATCGAACCCGCGACCTCAGGCGTGGCAGTTAGGTTACACTAACCACTACGCCATCGAGTCGTCTATTATATAGTATATTTTATATCACCTATTTTACGTCGGTTGCATTTCAGTAAAAAACATAGTACTTAACTGCACAAAACACGGCATCCTTTAGAGATGACATAAAGACCGAGTATTAGGCAATTACAAATAAAACAATGCTAATTTGTTTAGCTACTCCGTATTAATAAATAAAATATGTAATTAGCCGATAGCAGATACCAACATCAAATTAATTATTAGTTAGACTCAAGTTAAAGTAGTATTTATTGTTTGTGTTTACGTAAACGTAGCGTAAGGCGGTTTCAGAGAGTATTTGGACTTTTCGGACACGCACGCAGCTTTGGTCTGTTTGTACTGTATGCAAGCGGATCCGCTACCGACCCTCCCCCTTCTCCTACTTTCGCATCTTATATTACATAAGATAGACAGTATTAACGATATATAGTAAAGCATTCCATTGAATCGGTATCGCTACCTCTGTGCAAGTCAATTCATGAAGCATATTATACATGTAACCATCGAACTTTTATATGATCTTTTAACAGCAAAGAGAAGCCACAATAGTATATCATTATCGCAAGCTTAAACGATATCACATATCGAAAAGAGCAAACTTGCAGTGATGCCGAAGACGCGCGACGTCAACTTGTAAGGAATTTCTACGACGATTGTAGGTGTTCGTAACTGTGATAAGCTTTCTCGAGACGGATACATATATAATAGATATAATTTAAATATAAGGCATATAAGTTTAAATTTTATAAATTAAAATTTAAACTTATATGCCTTATATTATATAGAGATTTGTCTCGACTTCCATAATAAATCTCATTCTAAATATTCTATCATGAAGGTTACCTCCGCCTAGAGAGCAACATAAATATTGCGATGTACATTTTCAAAAAGAATACCCGCTATACAGACATGATAACTTCTAAATAAAAAGGTAAGATAGACATTTAAAATTATGTCTTTATGTACCTAAAGAATAGCTATCTATCTATCTAAAGCCGTTTTTTAGAATTTTAGACATTGAAACATATTATATTTAGGCATGTGGATATAAGAGACGATTTAAGATTGACGAAAACAGTATATAAGGCAAATGTCGACGTACTTTGAAAGTTCAGGACATTTTGCCGAAAATCCAGGCTAAGAGTGCCGTAAACCGGCAAACGGGCTTAAATCATAGCAAGTATATATCTATCTGTAAATATATATCTATAAATTCTTTCTACAGACAATACATACTATGTATATATCACATTTGCTTTATTTAATGTTTCCAATAGCTGCGTCCAATACTATGCGGAGGCAAGCTAAATAACGATAAATGACTATAAAAGTATTTAAATGTATATTTTACTTCAAAAAGTAGTTCGGTATACCTAAAAAATAAAAGATTTTAAGCTGTAATAAAAAATTATATTCAGATTTTAATCTAAGATAGAATATCAGCTACTTTTAAATACTCGAACAAAGTGTTTGTAAATATAACTCGGTAAATTTTATGCGACTACTTTTAATGACAAAAATCAGTCATAAGTCACGTCATAACATTTACATTCAGTATAAAAATGGTTTTTTATAATATAATTTTGATTATGGCAATATCATTTTAAGATCGTGCATAAAAACGTCTACGGGAGAGACCTCCAACAGTGGGCAATTACGACTTATAATTCATATCAGCTCATAATTTTCCACTGCTGAGTAATGTTATTAAAATGGTAATAATTTTACACTGTTATTTAAATGATAATAATTTAACAATTTAATTTTAGTACAGTCGACTCGTTAGCTCTTGTGTTAACGAGCACTTCTTTGGTTTATTAAGCTATTTAAGATTACATAGATCCAATTGCCTATGTCTATTGCTATAAATTTCGTATGAGGTAGCGTGCTAGTCTTAATCTTTAATTTTATTCTGTAATCGGTGATTTTAAAAGCGAAGCTATTAAATGAGGCAAATTACAACCATTTTTTTTTTTTTTCCTTGGGGGAATGCTTTGGCGCATACCTCTCCGCGGGGCGATGGAGAGGTTATGTCGGGCTCACCGGGGGAGTAATACTCCGGTAATACCGACTAAACCTACCACGGTGTTCCTCGACATAACCATAGACGGCGGGGCCGCGCGAATCGCTTTCACTTGCAATCGCGACCCCGCCGAGGTTTCGGCCCGCCGTGTGAAACGGCAGGCCACTACTTAATAGACCCTCTACTGTCCCCTTGTAGGGAGACAAAAACACGACTCAGAGGCGCGCGTGGGAACACGCACGCCGCCTCTTGGACCTGGTGCTGATCGGGTGGCGGGCAGGCCCACGAAGCCCACCACCCCCAGGTCACCAGCCCGCCACCACCCTCAGGGTGGCTGGAGGTCATCTCGCGCCCTCCGACGCCCGGTTCTGCGGTTGGGGAGAGGGTTTAAGGCAATATACAACCATAAATTAAGATTTGATTTTTGAAGCCATGGTAATCCGCATTAATCGTTTTACCGAATAAGCTATCTAGAGCTGATATCCAATCCACCTAGCATCAGTTATTGTAATTTTGTTGTCCTTTTCTGTAAGAGGCGACACCGCTAGACACCAGATTCCATGAAATGCTAATCAAGGAGAGAAATCATCGCATTAGAGAAACATGGGCAGCTAAGTGGGTTAAGAATTGGGTACGGGGTACGTATTTAAATTTTCCTGCTTTCACCTTATCATGAGAATTGCTCAAATTTATTCGTTTGCGAAAAATGTGTATGAATAATTATATAGCCTTAATATATTGATACGATTTTTATGTGTCTGTCGCGTTGTCAATGAGCTCATTGCCGAACCAACCGTTATGATAATATATGATCCAGTTCCTGATATATAAATTCTTGTTCGTAAGAACCTAATGTCTTTTTTGTGCATGTGCTATAGGCAAAATAAGAATTGAGCTTTTAAAAGTGTCAGTAACAGCGTACGAGTAAGTTGAGCGGTAAATGATGTCTATCACGGCGGGACGTAAAAATCAGTCGTCAGCCATCTGCGTGCCTCTTTCTATTTCGAGCATCCACTCCAACGGGTTGACAGCGTGTTAGTTAAGCGATGCACTAGTACCTGAGTACTATACATTCAACACGCCTGGAGCTCTGCGGAAAATAAATGTTAGCTCACGACTTTTATTTACGTTGCTTATTAGCAACAGTTTTTTAAGTTGTATTTGTTAAGCATTTACGGAGGAATACAGACTACTTTGTAGTCTCTAGTCCTCGGTCCTTGTTTAATCGTAGCGCATTATGATTCCATTCACGTAATAGTATGAACAGGACAGAAATATTTTCTTTATTTCCACTTAAAAAAATTACTTTCGTAATTGTTCTTGTGTACGACTGCGAGGACTTTACAAGCATTAAAACATCGGAATACAAGGAACGCCCAAGCTCAGAACAACAATTTGTGGATAATACAAATTTTGTCCTGTAGTTTCAGCACGAAGTCACTATGCCAGCCGTGCAGCATTCGACTTTATAGTATGCATTACCAATATAATATAATATCAATATAATTTAAGAGCAGAGATAGCTCAGTGGGGAGACCAACAGACTGCAATGCAGAGGGTCTCGTGTTCGAACCCACGTCGCGCACATCTGAATTTCGGAAGTTATATGACTTTTCGAAATTATGTGCGTATTGATTGACAATTATCGCCTGCTCCGTGCCTCGGAGAGTATGTTGAGCCGTCGGTCCCGGCTGCCATGAACATCTATGGCAGTCGTTATTGGGAGAGTGTCGACACAAAAGATCCCACTGGGTTGAAGTGTCACCGGTCTGCACTGACTGGCCCCCACATAAGATAAGATGCATTACCAACATTTCGATGTTATATTTCTGTGTCGTGTTTAATTAAAAGGGAATTATCGCACAGTTTAATAGTGAATGAAATGAAAACATTGAGTAATCCACCATAATGTTTTAATACGCATGTGTAGTCTGCCAAACTACACTTGACCTGAGAATAGTCTATATACTCTAATTTTGTGAGCAGGTATGCAGCAGGCTATACTCAGTAGTAGATCAGGCAAAGGCAGTAAAAAAAGAAGAGTTTAAATGGTTATCCAGCCATTATTATGCATTTATTTTACAACTGTTAACCACTGATCAAAAAAAGAAAGAAGATATAATAGTTTTAACTTTCAATTAAATTACCAAACAAAATAATAATATTTTGCATCCCTTTCTCGACTCATGCAAAATGTTATGCTTAAAGTTATCAGCACTGCCTTATATACCACTAGGCATAGTTCAATATGTTGCTCCCCTCCTTCCCCTTACGTCAATATCAAATTTGATAAAATGTGGATATATTACACCTTTGTCTAACTTTTTAGAAATATAGAGACTACATAATTATGTTAAAATATTACACTCATTATGTTAAGGACATAATCAAGTAGGCAGTAAGTCCTTACATAGAGATACAAAGTTTGATTTCAGAAAGATATGAAAAGTGCCGCTTTTATATGTTACAATTTACGAAAATAGTCTTGGTGGGCAGGTAAGTTATCTTGTCAAAAATAGCTTACAACGCTGAAAGTATATACTTACAAACGTACGGGACCCTAAAACGTCAACCTTACCCTATCTAACCTTATTATTCCCAAAGGTATTTGAGGTGAGCTAATCAGATACTGCTGAATGTCAGTTTTTCCATTGAACGACTGTCATCTGACTTCCGCTACCCAGAGGGATTATATGACAAAGTTTAACCAGGTACGACGAAATTTAAGGGGTTTTAATTTCATGTCCTCATTGCAGGTCATGTCATATAGGTTTTGATAGCAAGTTTGTATGATTATCACACACAATTTAGCACAGCACTTACTAGATGTCACATTCAATTTCTTTTTTTAACGTGAGTTATGCTTTGACGCATATCTCTCCGCGGTACGATGGAGAGGTTATGTGGGACTCACCGGAGAAAGATGGTGAGCGACATCCTGGTAATACCGAATAAACCTACCACGGTGTTCCTCGACATAACCGCAATCGTCGGGACGCCGCGAATCGCTTTCACATGCAATCGCGATCCCGCCGAGGTTTCGGCCCGCCGTATGAAAAGGCAGGCCACTACACAAATAGACCTGCTCTTTGGGAACCACTAATTTTATCCCTAGTGTCCCCCTGAGGCGGGAACGGACACACGATACAGAGGCGCGCGTGGGAACACGCACGCCGCCTCTCGGACCTGGTGTTGATCGGGTGGCGCGCAGGCCCACCACCCCCAGGTCAAACCTCAGGGTGGACCTGCAATTTTTATTTGCTGCAACGTCACTTAACCCCTTTCATCAAGCAAACTGCATCGAGAGTTTTCACAATAATAAAGAACAAAAATAATATCAACAAAAAATAATCTCCCTGAAAAAGTCACAATGTAGCACAGAATATTGTTTACCTAAGAACCAAAATTGCAATGGAGATTAAAACCAAACATCGATAATAAAAGATGTGGGAGGTAGAAACGAAATAATAAAAATAGGGTTTTAGCGAAGCAAGTTTCTTCGGGCAGCGGAGCGGCAAGAGGAACCAATTTCTGAGCCGATGCGGAGCGTTTTGTTGGAAATAGCTTTCCTTCAATCTGCATTTTCTTGCTGATTTACCAACTTTCATACAGAACGAAACTTTCCGCGAGATACCTAGACGGCGAACTTCGACCGAGTCGACACATTAAATTATTATTAAATTCGACTGTCTACCTCTAACACATACTACTTGGCTGTGTGTGCTAATGCGATTCTGCGAATGTATAAGAGGGGTTTGAATAAAGTTTTGTAAGTAGGTAGGTGAAGAGTAAAAGTTTTGTTATATTTAAAAAGAAATAGAAAACAGATTCTAAAGAAATTAAACTGCTATATACGGATTTTATCGCGTTGTTTATTTGACACTTTATTACAAAATTTTGAAAATTGTTGTATTGTGTGTGAACATGTGCAACAGGGGACCAACCACTACCTGAGATTTGACAAACCACAGATTCTCGCTAAAGAACACCGATTCCTACCAAGGATGCTTCGCGAGGCTATTGAAATCAAAAAACATCTTAATTTTAATAGAGAAGATGGTTGGAATGTACCACCAGCTTGGGATCCAGTAATAAAAATAGTCAAACCCAAGAAGAAGCAAACCACAGCTAGACTTCATGATACTTTGAGCTCATTCTGCGTAAATAGAAACACCAATGATTAAATTATGTTCGGGTACTTTGAAATAACTACACTGGAACATTGAGACAACTGCCATCTTAGTCTCCCCGTGACCATGGCTGCTGAAAAGCAACCGAAACGTCGGGGAAAGTGTAAAAATAAATTAAATCTAAATAGTTTAATAATAATTTAATTAGCTTAAAAATTAGTAAAGTTTAATAGTAGTAGAAGTGTAACAATTTTCAAAATTTTGTAATAAAGTGTCAAATAAACAACGCGATAAAATCCGTATATAGCAGTTTAATTTCAATGAATAATATTCGCGTAAATAGAAGACAATATTAGATTCTAAAGAAGTTGTTGTTTGCCTCTACAAAAAGCACATAACTAGTGTTTCAATTATTACTTTTCGTATTAAAAAATTGTTTGACTTTAAGGCTTTTCATTCATGTTTTATAGTTTATCTTTATAGCACGATAGAACGACGATAATTGATAATAAGATGTGTAGGTACCATTCTAAGATCGTAATAAAATTTTGATTATGCTTCTATATTAATAATTTTGTAGGCAAATTTAATTGTGACTGGTTCGCTGATCTAGTAGGATATGTCAGCTTATTTCAGATTGGCAAGTTTCCCACTAGTGCTGGGTGAAGAATAGCTGCTCTACGGTATACCCTATAGGGAACAAGAAGCCGGTATGAGGGTTATGGGATAGCCGGCGATCAGAAACGGGAGTATCAAATACTATCTGTAACCGGTACCATATTATTAGGAGTGAAAGGTAGTAGAAGAGCGACACTGAGTAGGGCGCAAGCCACACATAAACGGCGTCTAGCACACGTGGCGCGAGCGTGTTGCTGTCCCTTTCTTATTTCGAACAAAACATATTATGTAAGCAACGTAAAATAGAATACCTAAGGCGAACGCAATGGTGTGTGACAGAACGCCATAGCAACTATAAATATCCAGTGTTCCTCGTTGGCGCACTCTTGATGACCACCGGGTGAGTTTTAGTGAGTAATAATCTTAAATAACTCGATCACCCCTCTCAAGAGATGGGGAGCCCTATAAAGATTTCCCCCGTGTAAAAAAATTGATAGGCAAGGGTTGTACAGTTTGTTTGTGAATCTCAGTTTCAGAGAACTAACCGATAGTTGGCATTACGTGCGGCATGAACATCTGCCCGAATTGCGGGTTCGCCTCACTTCTGCCTAATCCTTCGGGCATATGAACGCTGTGGCGTAATATATGAATACTTAACCAGTCAGGGATCGGTCTGTGAATGGTGCTAGATTTAGCCTTATTTATAGATACAGGCACGAAAGAGTAACTGCAGTTTTGTTGCCATCTCAACGTTTTAATGCAAACGTGAAAACTTAATAATAAATATGAACTTATGCACAAAAATTTAAATTAAAGATGTGCATTCACTGTACTAAGATCTTACAAAATAGTGTCCACGCTAAGAAGAAACTTTACGTTTACCTACATCATAAAAAATGATAGCGTACAGTTTTCAATATGAATAAACGTGATAATACTATAATTACGATTTCGATTTCTGTTGACATCGTGTGTTAGATGACAACTAAACATCCAAAAAGTGACCCAGACGTCGCATATGATTTAAATATTTGCTTGCGTACTACATAATATATATTGATTTAAGTGTATCAAAGTTCTAGTGATAATTATAATATACGGCAAATATCATGTCATATACATATGTACCATTTTGTATATTCTAGTCTTTTTTAGTTTGGCTTTTTTTCGTAAAAATTACAACACATACAATGCATTCAGTGGTTTCCCTTATGTTATAGTTACATATTTTTGATATAAACATTTATTAATCAGAAACGTTTCCTGCTTCCCCTCGAATAAGAGACAGTTTCATACACCACAGGAATAAACTACTAACCAAAATGAACAGCCAATAAGCGATACATGAGAAAGAATAATAAAGAAACGAACGAAATATAGGACGTGGAGATTAAGAAAGTTCTAAATAACTAACTTTGCTTATAGGGCGGACGTCATAATAAATGGGTACGGACACGTCCCGAGTCGAGCGGTACACTCGTAAAGTCCCCAGTTCGATTACATACACGAGCGGCTCGCAGTGAATTAACTACAAACGGGGCCCAGCGTCACGTGACCGGAATATTTTCAAAAAAATCCTTTGCCCACCCTCTGTGTCACTGGAAGGCATGATGAATAAATACCTACTCGTGTATGTTATAATAGTTCGTCGATTCCTATGCTAATTAGGTTAAATAAAAGTGATCGTATTTAATCCTTTTTTCTAAAATTTACGAGAGTTTTAAATATCGATAATGAAAATTATTGCATCGGTATCGCGACAGATGTGAATGCTACTTCTCTGCATAGGTTCAGATTGTCTACAACGGTATTCTTAGTAGTAGCACGGGGTCTAACTGTGTTCGGTACAGGGCAGTAAGCTGACTTTCTATTACCTGCGACCTAAAGCTATAGTAAGCGACATGTGGTTTTAATGAACCTACCCCTTCGAGGATATAGATAATGAGACTAAGTATGAAAATAAATAAGGTCGTTTCCTTAGGTGAAGTATCACTAAACCCTTCAAATGCATGAAACTATTTATATTTCTAAAATTATTATGTCCTAATTATTTTATAAGTTTGCCTCATTGGTCCAGGGTTCGATTACAAGTTGAGAAAAGTACTCCTATTATACAGTTATCGGTACTAGATACTCAAACGAAGAAACACGTGGCGAAATGAACATATTATACTCCTCTGTATACCCCATTGGAATAAAGAGAAGTGACACGGTATATATATATATATATATATATTATTACACTGTATATTATAGTATTATTCAAATCGTATCGTAGGTATACTACGTTTCTACCATTAAAAGTATCAATTTTTAATACGGTATTCGTTTTGTAACCACTTCCCATGGCAAATCAGCTAATGGAGTGTACGTGACTGGAATCCGTGAGCCAAAGGGAAATACCGATAAGTATGAAAATTAAGTTCTTGCAGCCAAAATCACTCTTAGCTCAAGCTCAACAAGTATCATTCATAATGTCTATGTAATCGTGTTTCGTTTAGGTTTTTGTTACGAAAGTGTAAATACCGTAACAAAATATAAACATATATTTTTCAGATGGGACTTAACAAAATTAAATATTCAAACAGTGTAAAGGGGACGTAGATTCGGGAACAACTAACAATGGACCCAACAAATTGATGTCCCGTTCAGGATTTAGAAACCCCACCCCAACTCTCGATCTAGACGCATTGCTAAGCGACACAGCGACCACTTTAGTCTCTGCGTCATCTATTTAGTCAAATAGATGCAATATTTGAATTTAGCCTCTACTGATCTCTAAATGTACTTTTTGATTATATTACGAGCTCATCAGCCCGTAAAATGAATAAAAGCGAGCCATACGTTAATCTACTTGAAAGATTTATTTTGATCAAGTTTTATGAAAATTGCTTCCACGGAAAGCTGAGTGTAAAAGGTATAAAAGTACAAACTTAAAGACATATTTTGTGTTCCTTATCACTCTTTAATATATGACGATAAGTCTTTACTGCGTAAACAAATTTATTTAATATTTTCTTCGTTTTTATTTTAGGGCATAGCTCTTGTCAATAGAGCAATCGCAACATCACTTTGTTAGACAGAGAGATGTGGCGGTTCACTCTGTTCTCAACAACTGTCTTTTCTCATTAGCCGTTAGTAGCACTTCTTTATTTGTTTTTATTTACGTCCAGCGTATTCTTTCTATCTTCCTTCAACATATATTTTTTTAATTGTATCAGGAAGCATCAATTGCTACAAATAATATTTTAATATATTACCAGAACTGTAGAGGTATCCGTACAAAGTTACAAACACTATATATGAATATTTATTTATATACATTCGTGACAATGAATTTATTGATGATCGATAATCAGTATTTCGATATGACCGCTATCGGATCGGACGATAAAACGGGCGGGCGGAGGTGTATTAGTGGCAGTGCTTCGCGAGCTACGAGCTAGTCTAATAAAAACACAACTCATACATACAGAGGTTGAACAAGTGATTGTGCGGTTGCCAGCTTCCCAGCGTAACAAACATCATGCCATCAGCGCAACCTATGTACCGCCTCGAACATGTGAGGAAGCCTATGTGGAATATTTTGATAAGTCGCAGGGCTTAGCCAATGACGCCGCTATTGATACATATTCGGTGATTTTAACATACTGATATCGATTGGTTGATCCTAGAGAATCATGCGATCGTATAAGCATCGAATTCAATAGGGCGCACGTTGTTTAATTTCATGATAAAGATAAAGACCAGTTTATTTGTATGAAACATGAGTACATTTACATAAAATGCATGATGTTATAGTACATTAGCAGCTCATCATGTTTTACCCTTAGGGTATACAAATATTCAAATCATATTACTAAAAACAATTTGAATTATTAATAATATTCATAATATAATGCATGCAAGTAAAATTTAAAAGAAATATTCGTTATTCAATAATATCATTAAAATTATAAAATATGCTTGTCAAAAATAAAGTAAAAAGTTAAACAGATAAAATGTCAGTTAATAAATGTGTAAAAATTTACATAAGAGTAAAATGTCAGATATGTAACGATGTTATGATTATGATAGCATTACAAATGGTTATTCAAAAAATCAATAACATTATAATAAGCCTTGTCAACCAAAAAGGCCATAAACAGATTTTTAAATTTTCCACTCTTTTGGAAATTTATTATAAATACTTGGAACCCATACAAATTATACTCTTATGCATAAGTGTGATTATCACATTTGTTTTGATTGACTGTGTCAGACAGCTTCGAATACGAATTCAAATAAATGATGATTACCTCTTACAAATATAGCTACTTCAAAAATATATAATGACAGTTGTGTTAGAATCCGGTGCTTGATAAACAATAGTTTACAACTCTATGTAATTTGAATTATAAATATAGCACGTATGCAGCATTTCTGAATTTTAAATGCTATATCTTTATTTGTTGATTTACCCCAAAATATTAATCCATATCTAAGTGCAGATTCGATTAGGTCATAATATGCAGTAAGTATTGCATCGGTGTTCAAAGTTGGTGCAAGTTTGTTTATAGTGTAGGATAGTGAGCTGATTTTATTACTTAACTTATCAATATGTTCTTTCCAGTTTAACTTTCGGTCAATAAATAGAGTACTAGTTACTTCATTTATTTCAATGTTGTCATGTATAATATTAAAGTTTGATTGATTTTGTGACTTTTGTCTGAAATGCATTATGTTTGTTTTAATTATATTGTTACTGTTTACAGTACAATACCACAAGAAGTAAATTAGGCCGAATATTAAATCTATTCATTTCAAATGTAGACTGTCTTAAAGTATCCTGTAACGCTCTACTAGAACCCGAAAGCCACCATCCTCCTTTTTCAACGTTAACTAGTCTCGGTATGAATTTCACTTCTATGAAATGCTGTTCAAGTAAGAGGTATTACTTTAATAAAGCTGATTATAAAGGCATAAACAACAATCTAGCAGATGTCAATTGGAATGCGTTACTTCATCATCTATCGTCTGAACAAACTGTTAGCGTCTTCTATGAGATTTTGTATGGAATTATCAGATCATACGTACCGCTAACTTTGGTTAAGCGATCTAATTTCCCTGTATGATTTCCTCCTTTTACGTGAAGCGTCAAGCAGTCGCTTAGCTAGGTCTCTATAAACAGATCTAGCACTTGAACCCCATACCCCAGCGATTTGACACCAAACGGCTCAAATATGTACTCACCGATAAGGTTTTGATATTTGCGCTGTTTGAGCGTCTCCGCAGATGCACCAGCAGCACCAGCACAACCTGCTGTGCTAAAAAGATGTGATGGCGCAACGATGTCGACACAAGTTGTGTCCCACACCAAAGGTCTACCCATTTTCCATGGCAGTAGTTATGACATACCATCTAGTCTCTTGCCATCGTCGCGTACCAAGCCGTGAGGTTCAAACTGAGCCGTAACGCCAGCGGTGCCAAGAGCCCGACGGAGTATGTTATTCAGGTTGGCGTGTCGTGATATACGACCAGCACTCCTGCTGCATGACAGGCCATGGTGACCAAGACTATCGACGGCTTCTCCACAAAGACACCGATGCGGAGAAACACAAGGCGTATCTAAGCGCAAACAGGAAGCAATGCGGATGGTCGTATTGTCTAACATGGTACCTATGTTGGACGACTGAGTGCCTTAAGCCAAAAGCCCGACTCCCACTTCCCCACAGCCAGTAAGCGGGCCCGTTCTTCTGAAAATCTCATGAATAAATCGTATTATGAGTTTTTCTCGTACTATGCTGCCCAACGGTCCATCCCACTGTCTCTGAGAGAGTCGGTTTTCAGGTAAATCAGTGCTTGGAGGCTTGCACAGCACTTCAGAATTGACCAATTTAGGTGCCAAGATTTTCCTAGTCAATTCCTCCGTGCTATAGACCGAAGACAGGAACGCTGGTAGACATACATCAGTAATTTTTCAGATTCCGATGCCGCCCAAGCGTACTGGTAAGCTCACTTGTAGCCACGCCCGGTCGTTGATGGCCACATTTAAAACTTTAGTAAGGGTGTTCTGTATATATATATATATTTATTTCTAAACGTGTCAAATGTTTCCAAAAATGTGAAGATCGAGGGCATGCTTAAATTTAGGGACGAAAAGACAGTATCGGATAATTGTAAAAGCCGAATGTATATTAATTTTGAATAACCTCACAGAAGCTTCACAAAAAAATTTAATTTTCTCTTCTATAAAATTATCAAAACCTTCATCTAAAATTCGAGACCCAAGGAGACAAAGAGAGGTTTTATCTAAAAGTTTAATATTAGGTGCCAAATAATTGAATTTAGAGAATACCGATGGTTGATTGATGTTATTGCTGACAAAAATTTCACATTAGCTTGGATTAAGTTCCAAACCTATAGATTGGAATTTATTTTTTAGAAGTGCCTATTCTTGTAATACTGTATCTACATCTCCTCCTAGGGTGCCATCGTCTAGGTACCAGAGATTAAATTTTGAATTTAGCTGCACAATGATGGGGTGAATAGCTAAATTAAAAATTACTGGCCCAAGAGGGTCACCTTGTTGGCAACCCACGGTTGATTCCAAAAGATTTTCCTTGTAGATTAATTTTGATGGATACCTGTAACACTGCTAAATGAACTTATAAATTTTGGGAGTTTCTAATTTTACTTGTGTCAATAAAGTGTCCCTATTCACTGTGTTAAAGGCATTCTTTAAGTCAACCTTCAAGATAACGTCACCGCCGCCACAGCCAAGGTATGTAGACAAGGCTTGTATGGCAGCCTCACAGCCCCCTTTAGACCCAAAGCCAAGTTGTAGGGGCTAGAATTTTTCTAGCTAGGCTTGTGCTGTAGCATTTACAGCATATTTTGGCTGCCATACGCCTGAAAGTACACCCTACGGCAATAGGACGAATGCCACCATCCTTTTTGCGAAAGGCACATAAGTTTGCACCATATAAAACATCGATGATGGCATCGTCCACATTGTCGAAGAGCATAACATTCATTAAAGCCGTCAGCTCCCTCAACAGTGCGTCGCCAGTCGCCCCGGCTCTTGAACACACAAGATCTTTCAGATGTTGTGGCGTCAAACCGTCGAGGCTGCCAGCAGACCCACTCCGAAAAGAGCAAACGGCTGAAAGAACATCCTTGGAAGTACTGAATATCTCAGTACTACAGTACTGAGATATTCAGTATCTGAACTAGGAGGGTCAGGGTAGGTGAGGTTATCAGCTGGCGTTGGATGCTTGCTCTGCAGACTAGCGAGTGTGTCTTGAGAGCAAGGCGCCACCACATTACTACTAAACAATAGCCGGGAGGCGCCCCTTATATCACCTTCCGTTAATTTAGATTCTACCAAATTGTATATTGAGCTATTACGGTAAGTACCTACAACGTTTTATTTTAGATTTTGTTTGTTAAACTTTGTCAAATTCATTCAATTGTGTTCACCATGACTTTAATTTTCCAACTGTTAATCCGTGGACAATGGTGTTCATTATATGTTAGAAAATTTAATGTAAAACTCTATCTTGTAATACTTTAACATGTAATTCGTTTTTGTCCCTAATAAATAAAATAAAATAAAAATAACATTTCAAATGCTCCTACAATTTCCGCCAATTTCCGCAGTCATAGAAAGCTATACACCAGAATATATACATACATATATTATAATGAGCCTTTTCTTTATATTTATATTTGCTTTGAAGAGATGTTAGATGTTTCAGTTGAAGGCTTGTTTAGTCATTGCGATTGTACCCACTATATTCGGTAAACATTGGAAATTGTATTCTTTTTTCTTTTTATATATTTTCCGTATTATTTTATTCTATATGTCGACGTGTTACTGACATTAAAACAGCGTAAACATAAATTACAATAACAATCTGTAGAACCGAATAAATCCTTTGCCCGTAAAGTGGACAAGCCCGATGCACGTTTCGTTGGGAGTAGTAAGTATTTTTTTTTGCTGTAACATACAAGTGGCAATGATTCGCAAAATTATTATAATATTTACCTCTGTTGTATTCGATTTCAATTTAAATATGACTCCAATTCCTAAAGGCTATAATAAAACATAAGTTGAAGATTTTTAGGTGATAGGGCAGTGCCAATAGGAATTATCGCAACGTCAGGTACGGTATTTAAATATAATCTTTATAAATACATCTTCCCTAAGGTAACGAAATATATGTGTAGCAAGCAGCACGGTTTTAGAGCAGAAAAATCAATTAATACTAATATTTTCTCTCTTAGCGTCAAAACCAGGGTGGTCAGGTTGGTGGTTGGTCAATTTTGATTGTAAACTCATAATACAAATGTCAAATCAGAGACTGCAAGCGATTAGTATAGACGTCTTGGTTTAGATTTTAACTTTAACTTGGTTTTGTTAGATATGATCGAGATTTCGCCAACATTGTGAAACTAATATTATAATGTAACGTTCTAGTATGAATCGAATTAAAGTCAAATGCATTTGACAGCACGAGTCCACAAGATAAGAATTACCGGTCAACTGTGGCAAATTTACTTTCAACGAGCAACTTGACCTAGTGTACCTCAGCTTACATTTCACCGTTTTATTTACTTTCATTTAATTTTTTCCCATTTTCATTTTCGTTTAATTTATACCTAGTAAATAAATAAAAAGAATACCTTGGTGAAAACTTTGTTTTATTATCTTTGTAAATTTGTTGCCAGCTCTGGCAAAATATGTCCATTTGTAGGAAATTTCAAAAAAAAATGTGGTTTCTTTACCTGACATCCAAAATCTGTAGGATTTGTCCCGTAAACGCCCACGTAACGTGGGCTGTAGGGATCAATATTCTCTAGTAAAATTGCTTAAGTAATGTTGCTATATCTGAGTCAACTTTACCTGTGTCATATTTTTGAACACTGTAACGTGTTTATTTAACTTTTTGTAGATATAAACCGTTGAGCATGTAGACACATGTCTTTGCTACAGACTATATATATATGTATATTTTAAAGTATCATAGTTAATGGAAAAACTGATAAAACGTCAAAAAATACGGTAATGTTGCCACAATTGACGGTACACGTTGGAATTAAAAATGTAGAAAAAGGCTCATCTCGTATAATCATGTGTAGAATTCTGCGCGAGCATAATATTTATGTTTCGGTATTTCATAGAGTAGTGTCATGTTTGTTCGTTTGTTTAAATAATTACTGTGCCTCCGTGCCGTACTTTCGCGTGAGCCTAATCGCCTGTTCTTTGAAGCAAGCACCTCTTTCGGTGGCACAAATGCCTGAATCTGTTGACGAATAGAACTATATTGTCAGCACATTTGAAGTTCTCGGAGATGGTGGTAGAATTCTATTGTATCACTTCCTTAGTTAGTGTAATTGGTTGCTATAAATTGCTATTATTAAAGTAAAATAAATAAAGAGATGATAACTCAGTAAAGAAAAGTAGCAGCATTTCTACACATATCACCCATTCATCGTAATATTTATACAGTTTACTTGAACCTAAAAAGCTCTGATGTTGCGATATGGGACGGAGACCCAAACCAATATTTTCCTTAACATCTAAAACAACATTTGTTTACAACAAATACAAAATTATTTTCTCTCGGTAAACTGCATTTTATTCCGCATGGAAGTAGGTTTGAACCGCTGTGATTTGGTTATACTTTGCGCCGCATCGCAAATCCCCTGACAATGAAGCGCGCTTTCCCTTGATGCTAGCTCGATCGTGCGATCAAAGGGTGAACTGTAAAAATCCGGCGCTTTTGTTAATGCAATTTTCTCTTTTTAGTAGAATTTTTAAAAGCTAGATATTACTAGTGCCTTCTAACAAGTGACTTTTATTAACATAATAATTTTATTACTATTAAATTATGTTTTCTAACCTAAAATTTTATGTTACTTTGCAAAAATGCTCGACCGAAATGACTCATTGCGACAGCTCAAAAGCTTGTGAGTTACAGTAATGCAGTTTGCAATACGAATTAGAAATGTACCGCAACTACACTTGCTTCAAGCGTTAGTTTGCTAAGACAAGATCACATACAGAGCTACCCGGTTATTACGTGTTATGAATGGCGTGAATGCTCGGCGAATTCTCGCTTGTAAGTGGCAAGAGTACACGCAGTAATATTCGACTAACATTGTTAAGTAAAGCGAACGACCAATTATTTTAAACGCATCCATTGCAGCACGAAACAACGTTAAAGAGCTGATTCGGAGTGGTCGTAACAAACGTCGTTATCCTACATTTTGGGGTCGATAAACTACGGGTCGGCGACGACGCGACGGCGACGCGCCGTCTAACCTCCGCATCATTATTTGATCAAAGCATACACTGGAAAAATCACTGGTCTTTCTCATAAATACTCGCCTCCAGCCTATATATAGAAAATCGAATACCCAAGGCCATTGCTCGGTGGGAAATATTGTCGACATCCGTCTTTCCTTTTACGTGGGGACGTAAGATAGTCCGTCTTACTTTGGAACTTTGTTAGCAAATGGCTTAAAAATATTAACGTTACAAAGTTTCTAATTAATGGTGACAAAATAATGCAATAAACTTTTTACATTAAAGTTGTTGAGTCACTAATTAAACTAGATAGTTATCGATAGCTTGGAGAGGAGAGTTACAGCACGCTTTGATAACTTGTCACTACTCTCGGAGTAGCACCGAACTTAATTGACATGTAATCTAAATTAGTTATAAACTAGATATTTGTGTGAACTTTATCCAAAAAACTATTTTAGGTTGAATTGTGACGGAAACTTCGAAAAGTTTCCGGTACTCATCAACCTGCGGAAGTCATAAAAGTCGACAGGGGGAAAGATTTGATTGAAGATAGGCAACGGACCGATATTCTATCACGATATAGTGCAGTTTTGTGTGACTTGACTATATTACTATAAAAATGCAGGCGCTCGCAAGTTAAGTTAATCTGTCAATTGATGGAATACAATTGCTAGAAAAACGATTGTGTCTGGCTGGCAGGCCGCTACAGCTCAAAACTTTAATTGCGAGGTCGTAAAACGCGTATTTATATGGAAATTAAAATTGCCTTGGCATGCTTGTATCGATGCAAATCCCTTTAAATGAAGATTTGAAAAGGTTCTACAAATTTAATTTATATTTCTGAGCTCTATATCTTATATTTAACGCCTCTAGCGACAGCTTTACATCAAATGATACGTAAAGATAAAAGACATCACATCATGTCATTTGTCTCTAAAGTTCCCCCATTACCTTTTCGCCGTAGTGCATATCTTACACGCTATATGTTTTATAGAGTAACTATGGCCCCTAGCAATAAAGAACCCGTACCAAAAAAAATCACGTAGGGTTAAACTCTTTGTAAAGCAAATCTTATAACTGAAAGGTTATACGTCAAACATTCATATTTTAGCAGTTGAAAGACTTTATCCATTTTTTAAGTATTCTACATAATAAATCCATGCTTGTGATGGCAGACGAGACGCCCCTTGTCCTTATTTCGTAAAAACGTCAGAGGCAGACATGATGGCAAAATGCTGTCTTATGAATATATTATGATGTCTTATGAACCAGGCACTTTCGCATCGTACCCTACCCACGCTAGTTTATAATAGATCTATTCATTCTGCTTTCAAATTATCTGCTCAAAGCCGTTATTTTGCTAAAAGGTAAACAGGATGAGTTTACTATGTTGCTAAAGGTATTGATAGTCCACTAATTGCTATTAAAATGTACTTAACTACATACAGGGTCTGTCGTTAATAATGGATAACCCGTTAGCTGGAGGTTAACCAGTTTTCAGGCAGTAAGAAAATAATATTTTTATGTCAGGGTTGCCAACAGCGTGAAAATGGCGTACATTATTGTTGTGTAATGTTGTTGTAATGTTTTAGATATAATTATATTTCTCTGTTATATAAATGATACGCTACTTTTATTTACCTGAATAAGAAAAAGATAGCATGCGTTTCAATTAACTTTTATTTAATCATTTTAGGACAGATTATAAGTATTCGTTCTATCTGTTAGCATTATTTTTTAAAGAAATCTGTAATATCTATGCAGTTCAAATGTATTTAAAAATTATCTGAGCGTACAACCTAGTTATGACTGTCGTCCTGTATTATTTATCATTATTACATTCCAGAAATATCTATTACTAAATATGGACTAGACCGCCAGAGGATACAATGCTTTCTAAAACTTTTTTGCTGTATTCATATTGCTTGGCAGCGAAATTGGATGTAATGCTCTCAAACTATGTCTGAACCTACGTATTTATAAATGGCAATGGCCGCACTCTTTATTATTTAATCTAGTTTTATTCTCTATGTAGTTAAAAGATTCTTTCAAATATTTTAACATCAATTTCTCAGGAACTAAAATCATTATGCAATGTTATTAATTGTAGTAGTCATAAATTGCACAAACTTCAATATTTAACATTTGCATAAATAAACTAATCAGGTAAAAAAATCACCACACATATAGATAAAAGTTTAAGTAGAACCTTGTAGTTTACAAAAAAGCCAAAGCTTGAGAATCTGAGAAAACTGCTGCACTCAAAGTAAAAAAAGGAAAGGCTCTGTTTCTCCCTCTCTCTCTTGTTTTTTCTACAGATGTTGATACTTTTACAGTCTTCAACGTAGTGGACATCATTACGATTACCTACACGGCATTAGAAAGAACTATGGAACTACAGTTTTTATTCGACTATCCAACTTCTCTACATCAAAGCGCGTCAATATGGGACATGCTCTTTTTGGTCAGTATTTTGCGACCAAAACCGCAGTCAACTGCCTGATTTTTATTTGGGCCTATATGGCCGAGACTAGTGTAGAACTTTGTGCGCTATGTGCATTCCCTAGTTCAATGTTTAAAGCTGATTTTCTGGATGTTTAACTTTGTTTCTAATTAGAGTCGTTTTTTTTGTTTCTACACGCGCTTTGGCCCACTTACAGTTACAAGCTTTGAGGTTGAACAATTATCAACCTTATGTTTGTATTTAGGATTTAATATTCATTTGTTTTTAGGTCAGTTGAGTAGATATATCGATTCTGGTTAGTTCTTTTGGTCTCGAAATAAACCTTTGTTGAACTAAATGGGATTCTTCCCCTGATCGGAGAGCAAAAAAACATAAAAGGTATCAGCTGCTTATAATCCCGCGGTCCCCATAAAAGTTGACCGAGGGGAAAGGTTATACTCGTAGGCAATGGGCTGGCAACCCATCACTATGTAGTAGGTACGATTCGGTCAACTTTGAACTAACACAATTTATACGGAGACGGATTTTGTGTTGAATAAACTCTGTGTGTCCTTTTGTGAAACAAATCTGACCGTTATGTGGCTATCCTGTTAAAATTTATAGCACTTTCATAAATTCATTCGACGAAAAAATATCTAATTCTATGTATATGTTTGTAATAAAATATTATTTGTAACAATAAAAACATAATAATAACTTTATCTCTCATAGCAAAATATTGTTGAACGCCTCGCGTCTCTGTAGATATAGCCGATATTTTCTTACTCGCGACAAGAGCCTCGGGACGTAGTACAAGGGGCCAGTTACACTTAAGAACAACATTATTGCGATGCAGTGGTCTAGTGTCTCGGGTGTCGGGACACTATCGTTGTGCATGATACGGCAATAACACTACACATCGTACCCTCAGACACCCGTTATTGTCATATTATACGGGATATTTGCTGATTCAAATGTTTAGTAATGCGTGATTATTACTACAGTCTCTTTACGGTTTATCTTGCGGTTTGTCTATTACGATTTACGGATTTGAAGAATGCTCAGTTGAGTGTACTATAAATGTTGCGGGGAACGTAAGGTTTATTTTGTGTTGGTGGTTTCTACAGAACTATTTGAGGCGACTGGAAGATATTATGAAAGATGTAAGTAGAACTTGTTTGTTAGTTAATTACTCGACTCCGCGCAGATATAAATGAGCAATCTTCTTCTCCCTTAGCCTTTATATTCCCAAGTCACTTGGGGTCGGCTAGTCTATCCGGATTTGACTCGATATCAGTTTTTACACGGAGCGGGTGCCACCTGACCTCCGCAACCCGAAGGCTAACGATACCCTAAAACTAGACCAGTGTCAGGGTATTAGAGGGTACTGACTTTCCCAATAACGACTGCCATAGATGTTCATGGCAGCCGGGACCAACGGCTTAACGTGCTCTCCGAGGCACGGAGCAGGCGATAATTGCATATCAATACGCACATAATTTCGAAGTCATTTAACTTCCGAAAGTCAGAGGTGCGCGACGTGGGTTCGAACCCAAGACCCTCTGCATTGCAGTCTGTTGGTCTCCCCATTGAGCTATCGCTGCTTGCAATAGATGAGCAATGAAGTTTAGTATAATTGGAATTTCGATCGTCGTTAGTTAACTATTGATCTGATTTCTTAAAGTGAGGTTACAATTTCATAAGATTACAGTTATAGTATAAATAAAAATGACACACTAAATATAAATAAATAAATAATTATTTTTTTTACTAAATGTAAAACTTAACTTGCACTCAACTTAAGCACCAAGTACCTCCACCATACAGAAAATCGTAGCCTAACATTTCTAGAAGTTGATGGTCGAATAATTTAAACTACCTAAATTACATTCGATATAATGACGTCATCAAGTTAGACTCTTTCTTATACTACATACTACGGTACACGGCGGCGTGGGTAACATGCGTATATATGTGGCACTAGCACAGGCACAGGCACTCATACTCTATATGCCACATCTGTGGCATATAGAGTATGAGTGCCTGGCTTACATGAGCCTGTGCAGGCAGCACATGCTCATGTAAGCCAGGCATGCTGCTGTTGTGCAAGCGATGGTAATAATAAAGATGATTTCATAAAAACCCTCATACATTTTACGTGGTAACTTTACGAACATGACCTTTCAAGCCTTTATATTTTTATATTTACGTCTAACGAAAAGAGTATATAACCTACACATGTAGCCTACGCATCTTTCACTTGTAGGTGACATCAGTCACTCGCAGTGTAAAAGCTCCCTTAGTATAAACATTGATGTTGAAAATAAACATCACCCACAACTCAATGTAATGTAATAATTAACATCCACCGGAAAAAGCAATAATTTGCTTCATTCATTTGAATTTTTGCTGGTGTAGGGAAGTGCAAAATTACATTCAGTGTAATTTAGAATTCGAATCTGTTAACAACACCATACGTATGCGTGCGTGACGTTGCAAAGCAGATATCGCGTGGACTACTAATGTATTCGAATATATTTCGAATACAATTATGCGTATCTAGTTGTTTGTTCTTACCTCTTAATGGATTGCAGAGATAGTGCATCGGTTTTAAATGGATACTTCGCCAAAACCCGTGCACCAAGATTTGTGTCGTTACGCGCACGTGTTGAAAATTTGTGTGATCTATAGATAGCCGCTGCCGGCCCAGGTGCTCTTTGTTATTTTTTTATATTTGTTAAGTTGCAAGCAATACACAGATTAGCCATACTTTATTTTATTCGAAATAAAAATAAATTGTAACTAAAAGAAGCCCGAGCAGAGTATTAAAAATTTTATATTATGATTGGCACAGATTAAAAATATGTTTCACTGCTGTGGAAGAAACTAGACTTTATATAAAATGATCCTCGCACTAGGAATGAATCCTAGGTCGCGGGTAATTTAGAGACATTCAAAAGACGCACACGAATAGATCCAGAGATAGTCCAACTAATTATGAATTACGCAAATTATATTAAGTGTGAGGGTCGCACTACATACACTTCGCGCAGCAGCAGTGACAACACGACCACTTAAACCTCTGAGCGGTCGTGCGGTCTGAAGTTATATTGAAAATAATTGTATGAGTCTTTTATCTTACAAGTTTATTGAACAGTCAGTGTGTCAATATGCTAAACTGATTGGAAAGTAGAATACCCTATGCATAATTAATCTTTTCGGGATCCAGGTAGGTAATAAGTTTTCTATTGTATCCACTGTCCAGACAGTAATAACACGGTAATGTTATCTAAAGCCTGCAATAGTCGTTGGCCAAGCGTAGGCCAACGCGAGTGAAGGCAAACTGATACAAGGCGAGTACTACCGTCTAGACGTTCGGCAAGTTTGAAGAAAACCAATGCAAACGGCCAATGTAGACGAGCTTTGTGGAGCTGTCCACACGTTGACCATTGGCCAACATGTATTGCAGGCTTAACAGTATTGTAACTCGGCTCTGTCCTTAAAATAATTACCTACAGCCGCGCGGTCTGCAAACACGCGAGAGGGCTACCCACTTACAGTATTTTAATTTTATCTACCTACTTGAGTTTCTTTCTAGTTTAGTGATTGCAAATATTACAGATTTTATTAAAAAAAAAAAAAAATTTTTGAATGAAATAGGAAGTGTTCAATAAAAATCATGTATGTTTTTTGATTAGTAGATTTCATAAAAAACAACCTTTTCTATATTTGAGACTGAAAAATATTTGCGTCTCGACTGAGACGTACGAAAAGCTTTATTGATTTAATAGTATAAAAAAATCCGCATTCGGATAAAAGCTTTAATGAAAAATACTTTGTTTACAATTATTATTGCACTTTGCCATAATTATTATTAACGTCTATTGTATTGTATGTGTGTTTCGCGTTACTGTATACAGCTACTTCTTTTATCTCTGCATCACCCTAAGGTCGACTGGTAGATAATGCCCTTGGCCTTAAGTCCGCCATTGTACTATTTTATGCATAAAGTTTTAAAATAAAAATAAATACATAATACTTGTACTTATTTAAATCAGATATTAACAAATCGCACACTTACTGCTTACAAAACCATCACACCGTCCGTTCATCGTTGCGGCGCATTCGCTACTGGTTGTGTACCGAGTGTATACCAACCTCGAGCCGCGTAGATATGACTCGTGTTCCGACCGTTTGTATGAAGGCAAAATACTTGTACTGGTAACATTAACGTGGTAATAATTCCTTATGCTTTAACATTTAATACGTAGACTTAATAAAAATAAGTATATGTTGTCATCATTAAGCTGCATATATCGTTGATACTTTTTAAAGGCCTCGTTTTGTAATCTACCTACCCGCCCGGTGAACAAGTATGATATACTGTATGTGCGCTATATCTTTAAATGCCAATGGTCTATATCTTATAATAATAACATAATAACGATGATAATAATAATATTCTATCACATACACACAACACCATCAAGCCGAAACTAAGCAGAGCTTGTACTATAGGTACCTACTAGACAATGGATAAACATACACATATACGTTTTTTTTAAATACGTACATATTATACATAGAAAAACCCAGACAATCATTTATGTTCATGCACACAAATGGTTGACTTGTATGGGAATTGAAGCCGCGACCTCAGACGTGGCAGTCGATTACACTAACCACTACGTCAAAGCCCGTTCCAATATTTTGAATAATTTGTTCCAGGTTATACTTCAATCACTATGCCATTCAAGAGCACCAGCATATATTTATATCATGAGCTAATTAATAGAAAATGAGACTTTTTCTCCAAAAAAAAAAGTACCAAGAGAAGGATTTTTTTTTATTGAATTTCACCGCAATATGGTTTCAAATAATATAGAATATCATCTTTTATTTATTAATCCGATTCCACGGCCCTATAAGTATTTTAAAATGATTTATAAATTACGAATGTCCATAATTATTATAATAACAAAAATGCACTGGATTCTAGAAACCAGTACTAAACTAACAAAAAACGTCTCAGTCGAAATGGTTATTTTACTTAATTTTCCTTATTGCATTACAAAAGTTACCCCTGATAAAGTCCCACTTCGTAAGAAGAATCGATTTAATAATAATCATGTTTACTGTTTAGAAAGATAACGTAAGGCAAGTCTCAATAGCCAGTGCTTTTATCGCGTTACCATCGACTCGCGACCTCCAGCTCGAGGCTGAGAATGAGACGATAAAAGTGCAGTAAGTTTGACAACAGACATTGTTATAATGAAATTGTTGCCACAGATAGAACTCCAAGTTTATCTGTTACCGATTTAATTTGATGATTCACATCCGAGTGAAATCCGCGCTCGAGTTGTTCTTTGCTTATTCGTCTTTTGTCTTATTTTATTATCCCGTTACTCAGTCGCGGCGATAAAGGCTAGCGAGACGGCTTGTCTGCCTGTTCGGCTGTTCCCGGTTTCTCGCCCTTGTTTATCCGGCTGGGGGTAGTTAGCGCGGCGGAGTGGCGCCCCGCGGCAGTGCCTCCGCAGCCCGCCCAGCGATGGGACGCTCGACACCCGCCCAAGTGTTTCCTATCGCACGCGCTCGACCCCAACAACACAGGTGAACCACGCGACCACAAAAACGGACTTGTATCTAATGTGACTCTGTCAAAATGACTCCTTTTATACATTTATATTGTGTTATATGGATAGCGTTATTGACTGCCTGCTACACCACGACAGGTGAGTTGATAGTGCAATTAGCATTTTTATTGAGTTCGCCGGCAACTTGTAAAAAGTTTTGTGTAAAATCCGAATTATGTTTTACTGTTGCGGAAATAATGCTTTTGACGGTTTTATTAAGTTACTTTCTTTAATCTTTTCGACCTCTTTTATAAAACTTTGGGTCTTAAAAATTAATTTTGTCATTTATCTACTTTTATAATGGCCTCATTGTTTTAGAGTCTAGATCCTTTCTCATTATATTATGATCCCATTTTTTATTATATAACTTTTGCCGTAGTTACGCTTTGATAAAATTACGTTTATTTTTATATCACTCAATAGGTTTTTGCTATTAAATAAAAAAGTGAAACAAGATACATAAATAGCCTAAGCATTACAAAGATATTTTAAGATAATACAAATACAACACAAATATTTTCCTTGTTACTGTTTTCCGGGTTTTGTAATGCAATGCTTCTTGTTAGCCATTGGAATTTTCATATATTACTGCTGTCAAAATAAGATTTACAAAACCTCGAAAGAGAAACAAATATAAGTAAAAATATTTTGTTTCATTGAATAATTTTCATAATTACAATATTCTATCCATATCCTTCTTTTCGTTAGTTATGCCTATCTAAAATATGTAATCATTTTAAAATATATAATAATATTATGAAATATATGCTTCTACGAAAGTGGAACATCTAAGGTACTTTTATTTAGTGTTCATACCATTTATTAATAATCGACGTCTGTTATTAGCCTTGACGCGTAATTAGAACCATTTATTATTCATTGTAACCTGTATTCGGTGCCAGTACAAAAGCTGAGCAATCCAAAATTAATTGTATGGCGAAAAATGAATCACTATACAACAATAGAAATACAGGTTAAATTAATAGTCATAGTGTGTGAAAAACAGTAATTTGGAACCCGCCGAATGACCGTGAATTTACACGATATGAGCTGAATAGAAAGTTTGAGAACATTTGTCGATTATCCCTTTTGAGTGTTCAATCCCTAAGCTCCTTCAAGTAGGAGATATGTTCGGAGGGTCACAAAGACGCTGTTGTGTTTCCATAACATAATTCGGTTAACAAGGGGGAAGGATCACAAACAAAATGTGCCGGGGGTGGACGTCGGTGACGCATTGTCCGGATATCCGTGGGCATCTTCCAAGGAACACTGACATTTATCGACGTACTTTATAGATGTAAATCTACTGACTAATGTCCTACGTCACACTTTATTGCTATCACTAGTTTTCGCATCCCCATTAGTTTTCCACGCAGGCATATTTACGTACACGTGCCCGCACTCAAATAATTCACATGCACCGTTTGAATACTAAAAGCATTTTAAATAAATAAACAGCCAATAAAGTTTCATGTTATTGTAAAGTAACATGACATGAAGCAATTGTAAATGGATTGATCCACGACGATTATTTGTTTTAACCGTATTTCGAAATATTTTTACCTCGACAGTAGGAAGTATTTTAAGACCCGTGATTCAAATACAGCAATTATAAATCTATAAATACATATCACGTATTTGTAAACCAGCATTTACATTAGTGATTGATAATTAGGTGTGTCTTAAAGACCGCGTAAACTGTACATCTTGAAAGATTAAGTAGTAAAAGTACTTCTTTAAAATTTATTAGTCAAATTAGGTCTTACGTGGTAGTGATTATCAATGTGTAAATATATACAAAAAATGAATACTGCTAATGATGTTAAGATCTTAAGTTTACATAACTAATATTATTTATAATATGATAATATTCTTTTTATATATAATAATATAATATAATATTGAAATTAAACTGCTATATACGGATTTTATCGCGTTGTTTATTTGACACTTTATTACAAAATTTTGAAAATTGTTACACTACTTCTACTATTAAACTTCATGAGCATTAGCTAGACTTCATGATACTTTGAGCTCATTCTGCGTAAATAGAAACACCAATGATTAAATTATGTTCGGGTACTTTGAAATAACTACACTGGAACATTGAGACAACTGCCATCTTAGTCTCCCCGTGACCATGGCTGCTGAAAAGCAACCGAACGTCGTGGAAAGTGTAAAAATAAATTAAATCTAAATAGTTTAATAATAATTTAATTAGCTTAAAAATTAGTAAAGTTTAATAGTAGTAGTAGTGTAACAATTTTCAAAATTTTGTAATAAAGTGTCAAATAAACAACGCGATAAAATCCGTATATAGCAGTTTAATTTCAATGAATAATATTCGCGTAAATAGAAGACAATAATATAATATTATAAATAAAACAAATTATTTATTTACACAATATTAGTTGTGTAAATTCTACATTTAAATCTAATCAGCAATAAACCTTATTAATTTAACCACATTACACTGTATTAGAGTTAACAAGAAAGTTGAAAAGGTCTTGTTTAGAAATAAACAGTAACATGTCAGTTTTTTTAATCTAAATCTAATTGTTCTCTCTCAGTAAGTTAACAATAAATTTTTGTAATTTTGCAACTTTAATAACATAAATTCAAAAGCGTTGATCCTCTTCTATCTGGCGTTCCTTTTTGAAAAACTAATTATAAAACAAAGATTGAAAATGAAGAGAACACAAAGCTGAAATATGATAATAATTGTTATTCTGTTGAACATTTCGTTTATTGAATTGACGCGATTCAAAGTGACGACCGCGGAGGCTGGAAATTTAAACCATAAAAAGGCGGTCAAATGCCAAAGGTCTACACAGAATTACGTGAGAGAAATACGTAAAACACCCCTAAAAACAAATATAAAACTTTTGAAAACAGAAAGAACGTAAAAGAAAAATCAACAAATTTATTCTTATCTAGTTGTGTAACTGCTGCCTAAAAACTAAGTCATGTAACTTTGATTCAAAAATAGCTTTCATGTCGTGTTCTGTGGAAATGACTCATCTATCTACTTGTATTTTATTAAATAAAATTACAGAAACTCAAATTGCTCGTTTTCTAGTATAACGTAATACAAAAAACTTTTTCTAAATTGGTTTTAAGGTTGTGAAACTTTTTTCATAAATCAGTGCTCTGTAATATCCGAGCGTATCTTTGAATTATCTGCGCTCACTTTACTTTTAGTGCTCAGTTATTATAATATTTTATACATTGGACATTACATAAATCACTAGACAACTAAACAACAGCAATTTTATAACTATTCGGCGGGCGTGCCAATGAAGGTAAAGCTCAGGTTTGGACTAATTAGCAACCGAAACATTAACGTTTTAAAATTTCAGTAGCTCTATGTAGGAGAAGTAAACAGGGCGAAAATAAATAATAGACAACGTTATCCTATCTCTGTCTGAGAACTTTAGAGGCTTTAGCTAACCGAAGCAGCTGATTGCTTCTAATGAACAGAGAAGCGTAGTGACCACTCTCATACAAGTGTATGCTTAACAGTGCAACTTCGTCACCTGTTCGTCTAAAGCAAGGCTAATTACTTATTTGTATGAACGTAGACATTCCGCCAAAAATAGTATTATGAAATCCTCATGTACACTTACCCGAAGCGGTTAAGAATTTCACCGGCTGAATATAGTTAGCAGTTAACACTATTCCGGTAATGCTGACTTCGCACTTCTTCAGATCTCTCTGGATAAAGTTGGTATGAAAAGATGAAACGTGAAGAGTAAGATTACATATTAAATATGAATTATATTAATATAGTAAGGTATAATGCATGTCCATAATGTATATGCTTGTTTATTATCAGATTGTAACTATAAACTTACTTTATATTTAATATATAATTATTATACAAAAATATACATTATACGTATACCTAACAGGCAAAAAAATACTGAGGTGTTGTTTAACGCGTTCATGTGCAATTAAATCATTTCTTTAAAACGAGGGCTGTTAAAAGTTTGACGCTAATATTGTTTATTTGTTTGATTATATAGTTTTGTCGCTTTCAATAGATTGATCAATATCAAAGAGATTTTTAAATTAAAATCGAGCCAATTCGGTACCATGCTTGACATAATTTTATAAATATCTGTAGCTGTATTCAAAGGCTCTCTACTGAAATAGATTAAAATCTTATAAATATATAATGGAATATTTATATTTATATATAAACTTTCGTGCCCGGGAGGCACGAAAATAGAGAGGTTGTGAGTTAGACGCCTTTTTTATGTTTTGTCTGTTTTGTATTTGTAACTTCCCATCGCATGGACCGATTTCAATGCATTTCTTTATACGTACAATGGTAAGCAATGTTAAAAAAAATCTGAATTCTGTTTGATGTGTTTTTGATACATACCAGTAGTTAATATTTAATATTATATATACTCGAAATAAAACAAAATTCAAATTGTTCACAACATTTATAAAATGACAACATAACGATTTAATTTATATCAAATAAATGTTACTAACGTAATATAATTTTGCTCTTTGTCGTACAACTGAATCGTATGACTTTATCAACTAGAACTGCCTTAGAAATTGAAATAATAAATACACGGTAGGAAACTAGAGAGCTGCCAAACTTTACCCGAATTCGAACTTATTTCGGTTAGGTGAACACTGTTTCAAGCTTGCCCAACATTGCTCTGCACCGGTCTTAGCTTAGCTTTTAAAATTGGTCAGTATCAGGTACTTTATGTTATCACCAGCATTCGTCCACGAGTTACGAGTGAGGTCAAGTGAGCGCAATTTTGTCAGTTATAAGTCGCATTTTTTTAGTAGAACGTATAAGCTTTATTTAGTTTCATATAAGGCTTTGGTTTGTGCCACACAACAGTGCAAAATTAGCTCGAATTTAATACGAACGTAAATTACGCGAGCCATATTGCGCGACCGAAATTACGCTTATTTAGCCTTACCCTTAATTACGTGTACTATCATACTGTGCACTGTATCGCCGGTCAAACCGCAATTAGATGAAAAGTGACTTAGGTTTCAATTTAAACTTGAAGATAACAAATCGTAAAAACTGCATCAATATTTGTTTAGTGGTTTTAGGCGTGACGCCGAAATAAAGAGGCAAACGGGCAATTACCCAAAGATGGAAAAATATTGTTTTGGGTTAAGATCTCAATAAACGGTCGAGCCAATTACATTTAAAATATCTTCAACATACTCTTATTATTCCAGCCTCGTTACAGTATTATTGCGGTATAGATATATTTCATCAAAACAATTTGGTTATATAAAACCTTTGTAGATTTTAGAATGGGTATAAAAAAGACAATCACTAAATTAGTCGGAAAACAATTAATTATCCCAATTATCAATGTCTTGATATGGAGTACGGACTCCAATCTGGAGCGTTGACACCAAGTACGTACTAAAATACATTTGAAGGCTATCTTCGTAAAGTGTACCTAAATTGTTCAATAATATTAGCACAGATTGATTGCGTTGAAATAAAAAGGGACAACCAGTACAAATCTAAATAATACCAAGTAACAATTGACTAATAACACAACTGAGGCACCCCGACTTAACTTACCCCGTAAATAAATAAGTATTAATGCTCGTACGCTATACTTAGATCCTATATGAAAGGGGCGACTTCTGAATCCTGGCAGAATTCAATCCACTTATGGATAAGTTGGCAATTGGGCTGGAAGCGGCATGTTTACCCTCGCAGTGACCCCGTGTCAACGGGACTCGAGAAGTTGCGACCAACCCCACACTTGGAGCCACGAAACTATATTTGCAGATTGCTCCTGTTTAATTTGTATTAAGGCCGCAGGATTGGTCATGCGGAAGTTGACAAAACTTTTGCCAACAATTTAATGAATTTTACAATTAAATTTTGAAATAAGTATCGCGTCTGCCAAGCTTCGACTGAAGTATATTTTTGGGAAACGTTAAAATATTTAGTTGAAACTTAAAATCAAACCGTTGCGGAAATTATTTAACTGTGGGCTTTCAACAATAATCCCCTATGTGATTGACAAGTGTATCAAATGCAATCCAACTTCGCGCGTAAAAAAAAGTAACCAAAATAAGTTCCCCTCGCTTGCACTAACAACATGAAAGCATAAAAAATATGTGTAACACATGTCAAACATGTAGTATATCGATTCGCCGCATCCACTGAGCTCACTTGTGAGTGTCAATTATTCATCTCCATGTCGATAATGGAACAATCCTGTCGTTGCCGCGGAGTGGGCCTGTCAACGCTAGACGTAATGGCATATACGATCCTATTTTACAAAAACCTATTTCAGTTTAATGTGCTTACGGTTTCACTGAAATAATTAAACGCATATAAGTTTGATTTAAGTGTATTGCATCCGGTTTAAGTAATATTTATTTTGTTTGTGTTTAAATGGATAGTTCGTAGTCTTTTAATACCGTTAGTTCTATATGAATATAGAATACTTTTAGATCTATATGTATTTTATGGCCGTCATACCGCATTACGGTTTTAAGTTAGAGATAGCACAAAATAATACACTTGGACTTGAAGTTTATATTTAGACAGCCACGCGCTTAAAATACCTCAGGGTAATTATGTATACTGACTGAGTAAGCGCCGCTCAACACAGTTACAAGCACGATGTCTTACAATTGTAGACAAGGTAAAATAACTTTTAGTCAGTTTGCAATTTTATGTAACTGTCATATGAAATCGATAACAACAAAATCCATTCTTCTTTAAAAAATATACTAATATAGTAAGCTTATAAGTAATCACAAATCAAATTAAAAATATCTTCGACATTCTATTATATGCCTACGAATAGAAATCTATTTTTAAAGCAATTTCTTGAAAACGTTTAACATAATCACGAATAAACTTTCAGGACTGAAGTGTAAAGATGTAAGTGATCATTATTATTAGTGGCGGGGAAGTAGAGTGCTCTATTTATCATCTCTGCCACAATTAGGCTTCCATAGTTAATGATAGTATCAACCATTTGTTATTCAGCTTATTTCTTTTCATGCTCGTTCAGGAATACCTATATAATAAGATATTTTTGCTAAAATCTCCATTGAAAAACAGGCATAATGCCAAACTTTTTAACTTTAATTACTTTCTTTTTAAACGTAGTTTTGTATTTAGGAGTAATTTATAGATTCTGGAATTAATGTAATTTTAGACAGTATTCAAAATACTCACATCAAAAGTGTCTAGGGATCAAGTATATTTTTAAGTATAAAAACTATCAAATTAATATTTGCCAAATGTAGTCTTCCAGACTAGCTTTTTACTTTAATTCCTATGTTTAAGTTATTAAATTATCCCTATATTTTGTAAAAATTAAGGAAATTTGAAATTTTTGCATGTTGTGAATAATTAATCCAAGTCTTCAAGTAAATGGAAAAATAGACAAAAATGAGGATCATTTATAATTTTTATTTTAAAGATAAAAATATTAATAGTACACGAATAACACAAAAACAGTGATTTGGCATGCTTAAAATCAGTTCATCAAAATCTCTTTGAGGACTAGCCGCCCACGTTTTTTCTAACAAGTCAAAAAGTTGTTGTGGGCTATGTACGGCATCCATACTCGGCAGAGCTTTTCTTTGGAGTATATCCCATGCGTGTTCAAATGGGTTGAGGTCTGGAGATTGAGCAGGCCACGGCCTACCGTGGCCTGCGTATCAACGTCCTAACGTTGATACGAGCATCGGCAAGAGTACGTGTTACGACTCTAGCCGTGTGTGGACGTGCATTGTCATGCATTAGTCGAAATTAATCATGCAACGAGTTTCGCAAAGGGATGATCACGCCTGAAACAATCCTCTCCGCATAAATCTGAGCATTGAGGTTGACCCTGATCCAGATCGGTTCTTCCACTGATCCAAATACTGGCCCTAACCATTATTGTTCCACCTCCATATGAATGAACTTCCTGACAAAATATCAAACGTTCTTGACGCCCAAAAGTCCTCCAAATCCGAGTACGTCTTGTATCTGGTCTCACACCGAAACGAGATTCATCGGAAAAGCAAACACAACGCTAGTCTTCTTCCTCTCAATTTCTGTGTTCGCGAGCCTATTGCAAACGGGATCTACGATTGCAGGGTGCTATAGGTGGAACCCTCAGCGGCCTTCAGGAACGCAAACCCACTTCACGTAAACGATTTTGGATGGTTTGGTTGCTTATCGGCAAGCCTGAAGAGCTGTGGAGCCTCGTAGCCTCGCAATCGCATCATGACGGTCATATTACGATTCCGTCGAGCAGTATTTTGGATGTACCGGTCCTGTCTGCGAGTGGTGATGCGAGATCGTTCTCCATGTCGCTCGGCCACGCTGCCCGTGATACGATAGCGTGTACAGAGAGGACTTATAACGCTCTGTGTAGTGCCAAGAGTGACAGCCACAGTACGTTGCCTGGAACCAGCTTGCAATATTCCGACGGCTCTCATCATCTCTTCTCGTGTTAAATGATGTCTTCGCTCCACATTGATGCAGTTTTTCTTTAGTTCCGACGCAGTAATTGTAATGGTTTTATAAAAACGCTATTACACTCTTCTATAGAAAGTCTGATTGACAGTTGATTTTTTATTTATTAGCAAAATTTAAAAAAATGTTACAAATAGTAAAAATCACTAAAAACAACCAATTACAAACAAAAAATTAAAATAATAATCCTTTATTGCGGTAAGCCTCTAAAACGTATTTGATCCCTAGACTCTTTTGAAGTGTGTAGTTCCGTCGCGTCGATCAAAGAAATTACTAAATTATAAATGTTCTGACATCAGATGAAGACATTGAACTATGAAATTAATAAGCACTTATGTATAACTAAGTACTAATTTGCGTCCACATTATAATTACGATATTGATACGTGCATAGCAACATCGACAGAGTAGCTCTGTGTCACCCTTTATCTTATTCTCATTACTGCTCGTCTGTCCATTGTTGGTTTAGTGACGCCATTCATTTCTAACTGTATTAGTGTTTGGGCTGTTTCCCTAATCACTGACACCTCGTATTTCCTGTGATGTTTATTGCGTATCTAGTCAGTAGTAATATCTGTCTGCTAAGGTAACGTCACATTTAATTTATGACTCAGTTCCATTAAAATAAATGTAAATGTTTATAGCAAGAGCTAGAATAATAATTTAGGTAGCTTTACCATCATTTTTAAATAAAATATTTTCAAAATATTTTGTGTTGACACGTTTCATGAACAAAAGAACACTTAGGCTTAGGTGCCTTGGCCATTTATTAACAAAGAATTTTTATATATATCTTTTGATAAACAAACAATGTCAAAACAATTAGATTTTTATAAAATATCATATTATAATTAATATAAATATTGATATTATAATGTAATTGGTATCTTAATTTTCGAAGAATTGCATAGATTTTTTTGATGGTCACGGGGAGACTCCCCTTGACCATGGCTTATGGCTTGGCTGTTTTAATAATAATTTAATTAGCTTAAAAATTAGTAAAGTTTAAAAGTAAAAAGTAGTGTAACAGTTTTCAAAATTATGTAATAAAGTGTCAAATAAACAACGCGATAAAATCCGTATATAGTAGTTTAATTCCAAAGAAAATATACTTTATAAAAAATATAAGAGACATTTTGGCTGTCTTCTATGCGCATCGAAATAATTCTATGTGTTAAAAACAGTTATTTTTATAAAGAAAAATAATGCAGTCCTTAGAAGATACGAAATCACAATTTATTACAAAGTGTGTAATTATATTATAAAATAATTAAAGAAGGAAAAGTGAGTGTTGTGTTCCATAGTTTCTGCATGTGCCCATTAACAAAATGCGTGACGTTACACCTGCTCGTTTTTTCCTCTCGAATATGGCAGAGCAGGACACTCCATTCTGCGTGGTAACTGACTTACCTGACACCGAGGTAACGCAATTATGGCCATCTACGTATGTACAATTAAAACTTTTATCCGTGCCGTGCTGCTGTAATTTTCACCCAATCGTTACTTTGTGAAAGTGCTGGTATATTTCGTAGCATGTTATGTAGTTAATGTACCTAACAATATACATTATTATATTAAATTAATAAAGGCTTTCGACATCATTTACAGTGATAAAGTAGCGCGTAAAGGCTATTTAAATTATTACAATTTGATAGCAATAAGTGGGCAATATATGTAGATTATAGGTAAATGATGAGCAATTTGTCAAGTTTTTGTATAGAGACAAGACCAACTTTTGAAGGACTATGTTTTGAATGGTATATGTACTATTGTATATATCCTATACATTTAATATGTATGTATCTACAGAAGCATTATCTACTCTTTTGGCATAGTCTAGTAAGTTCAACAAGGTTCCTGAGTGATGCCCTTGGTTAATGTACCGTGTCGACTGAATCGTTTCTTTAAAAGTGCAGCAGCTTGTTAAGAGTATAAAATATACGGGCACTTATATATTTACGTATCTTCATGCCTAATAAATTTGTTTAACGACTGTTCTGAAGCTGGATCCGCTCAAAATAGGGATAGTTTATTCATATACCAAAAACGCTCATAGGTTTTTCAATATTGTGTACATTGTTTTAGTCACAATCATGTATATTGTTATAAATATTTGTATTATTTAATTACTAGCGACCCGCCCCGACTTTGCACGGGTAGTACAAAACCTTAACAAATTATCCACCTTAACCTTCCACATGAATCAGTCTGTCGTCCGTTCAGTAGTTTTTAAGTTTATCGCGACCCGACAGACAAACACGGCGTAGTACTTTGTTTTAAGTGATGTAGCAAAATATTTGCCGCTAATATTTATGGTGCTTAACCACGGCGTAAGTAGCCGGCGCGGGCTACAAAGACAAGCTGCTCGTGTTAATTAGATCCACGAGTTACTCATACGGGTGCTTGCGCAAACGTTCGCCTCGATCGCTTTTACAATTCATACAAAAGGCCCGTTCAGGTATCTTAACTTGCGCATAAAACCCGCGTCGTGTACATACAAGATACATAGAATACTCAAATGTATCTATTCTACATAATTATATTATACCCAATTCGATGATAATCGAAAACAAATCGTTATATTATTATTATATATGAGAATATCCTCTCGATATGAGAATCTGTCAAGAAGTCATTGGACTGTTCGTATGTTTCTTGGTCAGAGATGCCTTAGTTCATTCAGAAAAATACTTAATTAAATTAACATTCCATACCAAAGATTGGTACTGAAGTTTAGAAGGCTAGTGTTCAAATTTCACTAGTTAGAGTGGCAAGAAAGCTTTGAAATAGTTGATTTGACTGTTGCGTGTATTTTCGTTTACACGTTAAGTACTCGATAAATACGGCATTTAACAATATAATACATATAACAACACAAAGAACCTAAATAATGTTAAAACAATTCCTTATATAAACACGTTCGGCTTATCCAAACATCACTGTCAAAGGTATCTATTTTCAAAATGTTTGCTATAAAATAAGGCACATATCGTTTGATGAAATGTCGTATGTAAGCTAACAAATATAATTTGTACATATTTACAGAAATCTACCATTTTCCTTGTGCCGTAGATAATATTATTTTACGCCGTACCAAAAGTACTCGGCCGAAATATTACAGTTATGTTCTAATTACAGGTCGGGAATTACCCACGGGGCAAAATGTAGTGTCTGTAGCACCTATAGAACTGCCCGATGGTAAGTGCTTTATTTGTAAATATTCATAAAGTAATTTTCGCGGCAAATATCATTAGTAGGCTTGTTGTACGTAAACATGATTGCGTGTTTCCATCTTTAATTTTAAGCATGTATATTGAAGTATCTAACACACAAGTTAATTGGGTTGCACAATCAATCAATATTTTATTACTGTTGTTATTGATTTCGAAAAAATACATTACCATTATTTGTACAATATGCTTGTACACGATATTATTCAAACTAGTAATTGATCTTTGATCCAATAACTGAATATTATTTAAACATTGATGTTTTGTTACTCTTACTCAACTTCTGGATAGGCCACAATCATTTGATTTTAGTGCAGCACAAGCAGTCAGAAATACAGGGTTCAGCTGATTAAAAAAGCACTAGAATTTGATAAACAGTTGCAATATTGATTTAAAATCAAACGTCAGCTACTAACCAGTTTTCAACTAAATCTCTGGTTTAAATTATTAAAATAATTTAAATATTATGGTTAATTCCTCGATATACGAAATTTTTCCTAGTAGTAGAGCCTCGCTGATTTCAGCATGAATGGACCGGCTCGACCGGAGAAGGATTACACTCTCACAGAATATCGACGTGAAATAGCAGTATTCCTACTGTTGTGTTTCGTTCGGTGAGTGAGAATGCTGGAGGCCCAATTACCCTCTTTCCCCCTTCCCGCTCCTTCTCCTTCCCAATTCCTTTACTAAAGGGTCGGCAACGCGCAAGTGATGCCTCTGGTGTTGCAGACGTCCATAGGCTACGGTGACCACTTACCATCAGGTGGGCCGTATGCTTGTTTGCCACGATAGTAGTATAAAAAAAGAACTATTAAATGATCTCGTTCAATTAATATGTCAGTTGGCTCCCTAAATTTCAGATATTTCTTCTATTTGATAAACATGCCCGTTATTTATTAAACGTCAAATATGAATTAAAATTCAATTTATGTTCACATTTGATATATATTTTATTTAAGAAGTAAACCATTGTCGTATGTATTTATAACACTGAGACTAGATTGAAACTTCTGTTTTGGACAGTTATTTTACCGAAAATTGGCAAATGATATAGATTTACTGTTATTAATCGTACTCTATTATGCAATTTCATCGAAAATATCATCAGTTACGTCCATTCCACGAAATTAAATATTATTATCCGCTCTTAAAACGCATCTCGTTTTAAAGTTTCCATTCATTCCAAGTCGTACTTAACGTGAACATTTAAGTATATTTAATGGCAGGTAAAATGTAAATATTCTGCGACTATAAATAACACACAAATGTACAGCCTCGCCGAAGGCTGTAATGACATCTTAATGCCTTAATTTGCGATTGCTTTTAGGTGTAAATTTACCTACTAATGCTATCTTGTTTTGCTTCGAATGCGACTAAAATAGCTAATGGAAGAATCTTATTTATATCATACATTTTAAATATACCTTTAGAACTGTTTATTATTAAATATTTTATTTAAGACATATTTTATATACATATATATACGTCTTAAATATATCTTATAAAAACTTAAAATTGCTAGAAAAATTATAACTTAATATTTAGACGTGCAGATATTTTTTGACATAATAGCTAAAAATAGTTTTTCTTGTTGCTGCTAGCTCAGCAACTGAAGTAAATGTTCAACATATGCCTTTGCGTTCAGACACCGGTTGTTAGCAACATAAAGGAGACCGATCTTGTATGGGACCCTGGCCTGGGCGTGAACAATTTTATATTGTACTAACAATATTAACTTTCAGCAGCCTAAACTAAGTAGAAAACATTATTCTATGAAGTTTAGTATCAAGTTCGTTAAATAATAAAATAAAACACAAAATTGTAAACACAAAATCACGCCACAAAATATCCACTATACGAGCGAACAAACGCAACTGAAGCGAATGACGGAAACAGAATTAACAGATAAGTCAAGTATTGATAGAATATGAAAATAAATTACCCAACGCACTTTACAATTTTGTTATATTTTATCAAATATCATATCATTTTACATTATTATTGTCGAATTCAAAATATGAATATAGTAAATAATGAAAAAAATCAACGTATTTTCAGATTTCGTTAATATTTTTAATGTGATTTTTTTAAACTCTTTTTTCTGATTTTTCCCTCAGTTTTTTTACTAGGCAACACAAACAAGCCATTTGGATTGTCCATTACACGTTGTAAACTAAATGAAAATATGTAAAAATCATTTTTATTATACGTCAATTTCATACGACTGGATAATTACCAATATTTATTATAAATTAAAACAAACCTTTTAATATTTTACTTTGTTTATAAGACGATTGTCCACGTTCAGGCCGAATATGGACGGTCTTTTAAACAAGAAGAATCAAATATTTAATACTGACTTCAATACTTGTTAAAGCTAATCGGTGTGTATGATAGATGCATTTCAAATAAGTAATTGTTAGATAAATAATTCGTTTTATGTCACGAGGTTTTACGAGGTTAAACGTTATAACGAGTTTACCTATATTAGTAAAAAAATGATACGTTGTTTAAATATACAGTTGCATAATAATAGTACAATATATCCATTTAATATTGTAATCAATCGTATTTTTATTTATACCAGAAATAGTCCTTCATTGCAGAAAAAATATACCTACAGGTTTTACAATTACATTTTAAATTTTCCCGTTCTTGTTTAATAGAGAATCGTATTTCCTTCTTTCTTTAATATAAATTGCTAGCAACTCTAGAAATGACTGTAAGATGCATGATAGCGCTTGATCAGATAAGTTCAATGAGTTGTTAGTTAGGCACTACTTTACTAAGACGGCAATTTATAGCCGACTGTGCGATAGTCCCTCAATTGACTTTTGAACTCACCTCAGTTAAACTAATAAAGTAAATACCGTAATAAAGACTTCAAGTAAGTATTAGTCGTGATGCATATAATTGCATTCGAATTATGAATACAGTTGTGCATAACGCGATGCCTACTTTGTATAGTCAAGGACACAGGTCAATTACTGAAGATAACGACCAATATATTCGAATGCAATTCCACATCTGTATTCTTGACCTACGCTATGGTTTGCTTACTGACTGACTGCTTCGCGTATCCTACTATTTCGCGTTCTCTGCGGCCAATCTCGTAACGTACTTCATACCGATTGCTTAACACGTCATTGCTGCCGAATACAATTCGAGGAATGATCTTGTCAGGTTTGCACATTATATACCTCCGCCTTTGGAGGTTCTATACCACGCCACGCTAACTAAAATAGTCTCAAATACACATATCAGTATTTTTATCTTAGTGATAAATTAGAAGTATGATTCAATATACTAATATCTAAATAAAAGCTTTGTAGTCCTTTTTAAGCAAGTTGCGCAAGCAGTGCGCGATTTATCATAATTACAGTTTATATAGACAAGAATTGCACAAAGAAAAATATTAAAAGAAATAAAATAATTTAAATTAATGTCGTATTTCAAGCACTGGAGCACTGGGCGACCAATGCTAGAGTAAAGTATAAGTACTAACTACTTCAAATAAAATTAAACAGACCCCTATTTTGGATATTGATATTTTTATTTACTCTCTCTCTCTCTCTCTCTCTTTCTCTCTGGCTTACTCTCTCCCCCTTTCTCTCTTTTTGGATACTTAGACCATCACAGAAATTATTCTTAATATGTTTAATTAAAATTAATTTTAATTGATATTGATAATAAAAAAACGGACATCCATAGATATAAGTAATTATATCAATTATTCTTTCCATAAAAGTTTTCGTAGCAATCGAATTACTATTTTTCGGTATTAGCTTTATAATACCTAAATTTTATTTCATAGAACACTTATACATAAATATGTGTTCTATGAAATATCTAAACATACTGAATCCTATCCTATCGTTGTACTGACGTTATATGAAAAAACTAGCGAAATGTGAGTGTTACATCTGTATTTAGCCCTTGGGGAAAATAGGCGTGATACATGTGTGTATGATAATATAGCAGTTAGCATTTCACACAAAATGTATACATTTTCAATCTTTGAGTACGGCAGATACTTCGTTCGTTTTAGAGTTCGAAAAAACTCACAACAGCTTTGTCCGTCAGTCTGTTATACAACCTTCAACACAGGAACCGTAAAAGCTAGAGACTCGCGGTCAACGCCATTCGACTCAGTATAGTCGATATACCACGAAATGACTATGACCTTTGACCTCTGACCTCAAGCTCACGTGATACCAATTTTTCGAACTCTGAGATTTACGGTAATTCATTGCCGTTTGTAACTTATTTAACGTAAAGCGCAATGCGATCGTGACCTGCATTTGGAAATTTGTAAAATTTTCGGTCCATTTAATTGTACCATAAACTATTCGTAATCTTTTATTCCTCTTCTGGTTTCGATTACCATTCGTTTCTACAAAACCGATTGCCGCTAAAACAATTGGAAAACGGTACTCCTTTAATAACCGGTTCTTAACGATTATTGAATATTGCAGGCTTCTTGGATGTACAACGTTTGATTTACGAGCAATTGTCATGTAACCCTTGGCGAGGTGTAGCTTGCAAAATAAATCTATTTAACTTTAACAAATCCAGGTCAAATCGTTAAATCCTAAGTAATAATAATAAATGCGAATTTGAGATTGTTTATTTTTTTGTCTGTTACGTTTTCACACCTCAACTACTAGACCGATTAGGGAGAAATTTCGCAAACATGTTATTAGGTGTACAGAATAGGATTAAAGGTACGATTCGTGCAGTAAAACGAAGTGTCACACTGAATGTTTTCAGAAAATAAAAAAACCGAATGTTATAGAAGCCTGTTAATATTTTTATTGCTTTTAAGTAGTCTCCGTTCCTTTCTAATCACCATCGCATGCAATGGAACCATTTACTAAAGCACCTACTCTTCTTTAGGGATCTCTTCCAAGCCTTTTTGAAACAACCACGCATCTTCAGGGTTTATAAAAAGAATTTATCTAAGTTTATCTTTTATTTATGGAAATAATATAATAGTCTGACTATTATTTATTCTATATTTGAGACTGTAAGGAGGATGACTCACTAACTTCACACCTTCGATAGACAAATATTCAATAGTCCGTCTGAGGAAGTTAGCTGGAGCGTTGTTTATCTTGAGTAGACGCCGAAGAAGGACGTCCTTCTCAAGAATCATCAGTGAGTTTGCTTCGACCACGTTTAAACTCATCAACCAGTTATAAACAATGCCACGAGATGGGGCTTCATAATGAAATGCAAATCAAAGTCTATCGTAACATTGTTGTTTATTTATTTGGTTAACCAACAACTGTTTACACTTATACGTAGGCAACATAAAATAAAATCAATGGACACATTAGTTAGTGTAACAATTAATTAGAAATAATTTTTTTTTCGGCTGCTTTTCTTACTGGTATTCTGAAAACTTTCAGTGTGACCCACGCATATTGACAAAATTTAGATTATCGCAAGCGAAGCCGCAAGCAAAATCTATCTATAACAATATTCAACGCAAAGCTGCCCTGATTTTTCCGTGCTGTTAAATTAAAAGTCTGATTAAAATATTTTAATGTAGAACTGCAAAATATTTTGCAATCGTGCCGGTAAACATTTGTTGAAGTATTTAACACAACAAAAGAATGTCACTTGCATTTTGTCGTACCCTGGGGTGTGATTTACTATTTCCTTTTTATCACTTCTTTTGCCTTACAGGTATTTCTTAAAACACTAGAAATACTGCCGGTACCGAAGATTCTTCTAGTCATTCCAAATATTAAATCTACGGACACAAAAAACACCAACAGACTCAAAACAAATAAGTGTGTACTACTGGCGCCCCGCGGTTGCACCCTCGTAAGTCCCGATGCCGTAGAATTATCGGAAATAAACAGTGGCCTATGTTTTAATCCAGGTCTTCAGCTATCTACATACCAAGTTTCATCACATTCGGTCCAGTAGTTTTTGCGTGAAAGAGTAACAAACATCCATACACCCATACATACAAACTTCCACGTTTATAATATTAGTAAGATTACATAATTTTTGTCCTGCGTTTTACCAAACCCACAACAATCGGTGCTCTGGCAATACAAAGATGACCACGTCAACAGTTACGTCATCTCTGCTGTCATAAGAACAACGATCTAGTGTTCGTCAGACTCGCGCGCCGAGTTTCGTACCTTGGAAAAAAGTATAAAAATTACATAATTTCAGGCCTTTATCTCCGTATAGGTAGACAGAGTATATATATATAATTTGATTGCACGGATGACGTAGTGGCTTAAATGGTCACCTCGCCACTGCTACTGCGCCGAGTGTTGTGGGTTCGAATCCCACACGGGACAAAACTTTGTGTGATCCACAAATGGTTTTTCCGTGACCGGGTGTTCTTTGTGTCCGTTGTTTGAATGTTCGAAAAGTGTTAGAAATACAAGACGTTTTCTATATTCTAGACTAAATATTTATTCCTTATATCGTATAAGTACTTAGTTAAATCGATTACTAAACAATTTAATCGAATCGATTGGAATAATAAATAAAATAGAGGTACAAGTAATCGACATGAGTACACATCAATAGTTAATCGTAGTCAATTTGGAACATTAAGCATATGAATGTGCTTGTTACTAACCGACTTATTTGAGTTTAAATTAGGCATTATAGATAACAATAATATTATTTATTTTTGTAAAGTATATGCTTCTGCGTCAGGTTATTAATCTCATCCTTACTGATATTATAAACGGGAATCTGAGATGTTTCTTTGTTACGCTTTCTCGCCTCAGCTACTCGACCGATCGTCATGAAATTTCGCGTACATGTTATTGGTGGTACTAGTAAAGGCCATATGGTACCTTTATTTAGGCAAAAGCTAGTTATAGGATAAAAGTGAATTTGCTCGCTACTAAATAATACTTGCTAGTTTACAGTCCTCCCAAATTGGCAGACATATTAAAACGGTGGGAGTATTATGGATAAATTTGACATAGGAGACATACATAACTAACTTTGGCAATAGCACAGTGGTTGAAGTGGATATATGCAGAGTGTTGTAGGTTCAATGTCCACACGAGACAAAAAAAATTGTGTGATCTACAAACGTATATTCCCAATCTGGGCATTGTTTACGTTCGTCGCTTCCATGATTGTTAAAGGTCAGCGCCGACGGACGGAGTGGCGGCGAAGAGCAGTTTAGCGGTCGCAAAACCCACTGAACGGAGTGCGCGCGGTCATCGCGACGTAGCGCGCGCGCCCTCGCCGCCCGGCTCTTGGAGTCGATTCGCCGCGTGCCTCTCGACCGCGCTTTGAGTCGCGCGCGCTCATTTTATTTCGTTGTACTAAATACAGTCGTATTCTGAAGCACTTTCGGTTGAATTTAAATTGTTATTGAATTAGTCTCTTCGCCGCAACTCCGTCCGTCGGCGCTGACTCTAAGTCGCCCACGACATAGGATTATCCCTGGTGTGGCAGTTGTATTAAATAAAAACGTAATCTGGATTATATCTTTTTAATATTTAAAATGCAGATACCGAATTTTTGTAAGGAATTACACCTGCTCCTTTTTTATTAAACTTATGATACAAAATGTAGGCTATCGGCTAATAGCTTTGTATGAACACGGCTCAGATTAGTGACGTAAGCTTGTTTACTCTTGTACGGACGATGTGCTCAACGCAGCACTGTGATACCTACATTCCATAACTAAGTACATACGAAACTATAAGTCACGTTAGAATCAATATTTATTACGAAATTATGGATTTCACGATGAAAATGGTGCAATGTAATAAATAGAACGTAATGAAAACGTGACATCGGTCGACAATCGGTGGCTTCCAATGTTGTAACCACAGTCCAGAAAAATACAGTGTAACAATCAAATCATCGGGTAACAATTTTCAAATCACGTTATACCCACACTAAGTATGTACAACTATCGTATCTGGCTTTGTGGGACCTCTATTACACAATATATAGGAAATTAGATACCCTTAAATATCGATTGATCATAAAATATCTTCATCATTGTACTAGTTAGAACTTTGTTTGTGAAATTGTCCAGATAGTTAGACAAATATTGATTCAAATATGGTTGAGAATAATAAGCCTAGAAAAATGATTCAAAAGTGTATTATTAGTGTATACGCAGTAGTTCCATATACGTTATGAAATTATATTATACACAAAATAAGCAATTCACCTTATTCCGAAAGTTTTTAAGTATAATTGACATTTAATTTTCACCGTTAACTATCAACTGTTACTAAATATTTAGTTTTCAAATACTAACAAAATAAAAAGCTTTGACCCAATAAAATCATAGATGATTAGCTACGTGTATTTACATTACATTGGCCTATATTATTCGTAACGATTTTGTACCGAGGCCGAGAGCCTATATATTCAGTGTTTACATTATTTTGCTCAGGTCGAAAGATTCATTGTTGACGTCAGTAGATTTTTCTTGACGTCAACTACGAATCCTTGCAAATGTTGCATTGGGGGCATAGTCAACGGGAAAACTCTAAAAAAGTTGTTAAGTACTTTAGTTTTCCCTGGTATTCTGGTAGCGTAATAATATTTGCGAAAAATGTATAATAAATTTTCATTCTTTGCATTGAGTCTGAACAGCCCATTTTGTTTATTTTAAACTAGATATTTAGTATAAAACGTGACGTATATTCTCTAACAAATAACGTATTTTATCTAAATCTCGCTAACCCTTTTGTGACCGCAAACTTTTTAGAGGCCAGCATTTTAGATTGATGTTTTTTAGCATTGTGCTTCTTATACATTATTTTGTCGGTAAAAGAGCGATACAGCGACAAACCGCTATTTGTCGTTGGTGGGCCGTGTATAAATCACGCTACCCTACGGCTAGGGACGCCATGTATCCGCCATATATGTTACAGTCCGGTATTTATGCTACTTATCTCGACGAAGAAAGGAACACGGTGATATATGTTACTGCTGAAAAAGGCAGTGACAAATGTATTTAATTAGTTTAAAAAAACAGCTGTGTTAAAGTAGTTTAGTAGAATTTACGACCCGTAGAAAAGTAGTAGATAGACAGCATTTATGCGAATAATTTTGACTCTATAAATATATAATAACACTATACGCAGTCTTGGAAAACAAAACACACAATCTTCTTATGAGAATGATGTAGAATTGTCCGATAATTTGATCGAAGCGAGTTGGGCACCGTCTCGACGCGACGAGACTGTTGGAACGGCGGCAGACGCGCCGGCACCGGCCGTCATATTTGTGACTCTTTTTACTCCTCCGCGCTAAAACTTTTACAACAAGTAAACATGTTTACAAGTCATTATGCAAGAATATTTATTAAACGATTATTTTCAGAATCCATGTACCCGAGATTCGCCGAACCAATACCGAATGTGACGGTTACGGTTGGGCGGGACGCGCTGCTCGCGTGCGTCGTTGATAATCTGAGGGGATTCAAGGTAAATAAATATAACATTCGTATATACACATTTGATTGAGAGTCTTTTGACGTCACATCTGATCAGTATCTACGGATTTTTGATACCTCGATACACGTGTGATAGCTCGTAGGTGTATTACTATACGCCTGTATGTATATATGCATGAGGACAACGAAAGAAGTTTTTAAGCTTTAGTTAGGTAAAATTTGTTAATTCATACGTTAATGATATTCTTAATTACAATAAATTTTGTAAGAGGTATCATTATCATATTGGCTCAATATCATTATAGTCCTAGACCAGCGCTTTGCTTTTGATCTTAGTAATTATAACTTGGATAGACGTCATATTTGACATTTATAATAATTGTTAACATCTGAGTCGTCTTCGAAGAGGTTAATGAAAACACTATGTGGGTCTGTGTGTCTGTCTGTTAGTGACAAGCATAGCTTCGGAACCACTGTACCGATTGACTTGTAACTTAGTGTGCAGACACCTTGAGGTCATCCCTCGGTCGAGTTTGAATATGGACCCTTTGGGTCAAAAGACCTCCAAGATATAGGGATCACAAGGTCATACGGTCAGGGGATATCCACCAACAGAGGGATTTGGAAGTCCAAGGGACAGGCTTTTGCCCAGCAGTGGAACATTACAAAAAGCTGATGAATAAAAAAGAAGTTACATGAAAACGAAGAGGTTGAATCCTGGGTTTTTACACCCATCTCATTATTATATCGACCTCAATATCACAAATGGTAGTTAGTGTTAGACTTCACACGACCTGCATCCCATGTTAGGATACAAGGTACACTTTCTGCCCTATCGTAGAATACAGGTCGTGTACGTACACATTTATAAACGTGATGTCTGCGTGTAGGATACATCCTACACCTGCTCACGCTTATGTATATGTATTTGTACAAACGGCCGCTGATAAGAATTATTATACGATTATTTTTTAACTACTACATTCCTTAATTAAGTAAGCATTTCATTTCAAGGCAATATTTACCGATGGATGATCAAATTGAAAATTAAATACATTTAAAATGTGACGGCTACGTGGAAAGAATCACTTAAGGTCTCATGTTTCCAAGCAAACATTTAATCAGGAAAACTTACAAATAATATTTCACATAAATTCGCTATGCAGATCTATAAACATCACGATCAAAACTTTAACAGATGCTTACTACAGTTATTATGTCTTCGAAGAGGCATTTAAATTCAAAATGGAATTTTTCAGGATACCATGGCTAAATCAATTTTCAATTATACTTTTATTTATGATGAAGAGTTACGTACAATAAATCGTTTAATAATGTATCATTTTAGGCTTCCTCTGCTGTAATAGATACTTATTAATGGCATTGGCATATACTTGAGATCCTTAATATTTAAATATACTGAGCATATTCTGGTTGTCACACTTTTGCTAAATGCTTTTGATATATAAAAGCGCAGAACTTTACGAAAAGCATTTTTCATAGATCACATATCTACACCACATAGTTTTAGTTATATGATGTTGTTTACGTTTACTTTACTGAAAGTTAAAATAATGTTAACACATCGTCCATTACCATCTTCCTCATAGCCTCATTTATATATTCACTGAATGTTAAGCTTAGTGTAATAAAAGGGTCTATATAATATATTAATTAAGTCGTTTCGTTAACACCAAGTCAAGTAAACATGTGGTTTATTCTTAGCTAAAACAGCAAATTCTAAATTAAGGAAAATATTTTTGAGTACCGTAAATACTAGGTAAACAAATAAAAGGTAAACAAACCTTGCAATTCAGTAAATAATTATTTTTGGAAGGGTCTCGTGTTATTTATAAGTTTACTCAATGGATGGTTCATTCGAGTGGAATAGAAATATTGGGTATTGAACATTGTCAGTACCATGGTATTTTACAAATATAAAATCTGTGGCATAATACTTAAAACACTGCTATCCTTATAGTCAATTATTGAGTATAAATGTAGTAGTTAAAGTGACGTTTTCACTATCAATTGGCTGCAACTTGTTTTCCATTTAGACATGATGATTAAAAATCGTCTGACCAAATGTTTTTTGGAGTTTCAGAATCGAAGAAAGATTCGTTTCTTAAGTTAGTACGAATCTATTAATTGCTATTTGGTCTTTCAATCGATTGTATCGAGAATTTGCTAGGTAGCTTGCTTTTAGTTTTACATAGATAGATATTCTGGGTAAATGTTTTGCCACTGAGCACTTAATTAAGTTACATATTTCTTATTTTTTTCTGGCAGTACCTAAACTAAACCAATCGTTCAATCCTATAATTGAACTTATATATTATATCAGACGAGGCAAACATAAAATACGGAAACAACAACACCCTCATAAATAGACGATCACATAAATGCCGGCTCAGATTGATATAAAGAATGGTTTCGTTTATGTACGTTCGTATTCATACAAACTACACACGACAATCAATAATAACTTTATTCTTATAGGTAGCTTGGGTTAGTATGGACAAGCAGACAATACTGAGTATTCACCACAATATAATAACTCAGAATGCTCGTATCAGTCTGTCGTACAATGACCATCGGTCGTGGTATTTGCACATCAAGAACGTATCGGAGGTGGACCGTGGATGGTACATGTGCCAGGTTAACACGGACCCTATGCGCTCCAGAAAGGGATATCTTCAAGTTGTCGGTATGTACTCATATTTTCAATTTCAGTATTAAGTCATCTTAGTATTCGTTCTTACTAAACATGTTGTCTCATTAAGATAAACAATCCGTTGCTTTTCAAATTAACCATATTGGTACCAAACCTTATACGCTTTTCGATATGGAATAGTTCCAGTATCGATTCGAAAAGTTGTGATTTGAATCACTATACCGGCTATTGTAAACCGTTATCGCGTCATACTCGAACAAAGGCCGGGTATTGTCCTATTATTATATAAGATATGTGCAATTCTGCACAATGTCCCCAAGTTAATATAAGCAATAAACACCCGATCTCACCTCTTTCTTTCGTATTTCACTGGTTTTAATATATTTTATTTGTGTTAATTAATGTTGCTTTTTTATGCCCTTTCACAGATAGGAAAACTGAATGATTTTAATTATATGCTTAGGTTTTATATTCTCTGACCCTCTTAATTTTTTGTAAGGTACCAGCGTAAATAGACTTACAGCAAAAAATCAATCAATTTTCAACCTCAATAAACAGAAAATGCCGCTTTAGAAAAATGAAGAGTGATCTATTTAAATTTGATTTATAGAAAAATGTATTATTCTGTTATTACATTTTCTGTAGACAAAATCGGGCTAATTAATAAAGTTGGTAACATATTGTATGTATGTACACTATATTGGTTGACACAGTGCCTCCATCAATCATCGATAACATGACGTCAACGGATATGGTTGTTCGGGAGGGGTCTGACGTGACCTTGGTGTGTCGCGCCTCAGGATATCCAGAGCCTTACGTAATGTGGAGGCGAGAGGATGGGCAAGATTTTAATTATAACGGTGAATCAGGCAAGTTGATACTTTATACATTTGTTCTTGTTTATTTGTATTTAAGTTAGTTTGTTTAAGAGGTCACCTCGCCACTGCCACTTTATACCAAGTATTGGGTTCGATCCCCAATTCGGACAATAAATTGTGTGTGTGATCCACAAATAATTGTTACAAGTCTGGATGTTCTCTGTATCCACTATTTGTATGTTTGTAAAAGTTCTCCGCGACACAGAAATCATTCTATATTCTAGAATAGAATATTATACATATTGATAATTATGAAAAAGAAAAGATTTATTTATAGTTAAGGGTTAAATACGCCACATTATGGTATTAAGTGGTGTAAAAGCAACTTTAAAATAAAGGCTATAACGTTAGTAAAAGCAATAATTATTACTTTCTGTCGGCCATTTTGTTCTACCAGACTATTTAAACCTGTGTACACGTGTATGATGTTCAGTAACATAAGTGGGCATTACCACTTAACCTTGTTTAGACGCAAGTTTTGTAAAACAACCTATAATTATTGTAAGTATTAAAAGGAAAAATAATGATATTCGTCGTAAGTAAAAAAAAATATAATATTGGGCATAAACGCAGTCTTTCTTAAAGATATAATTACATGTTAACTTAGTAAATGTGTTTTTTGACATTTCTATCAGTAGGTGGTCCACCTTTGTGGACCATCTTTGTGGCCTAACTGAAAAATTATAAATATTATGGTTATGTAAGATCCATACAGATTTAAACAACTAGCTTATTAAAATTGAATACATATCATGTTAGAAAGTTTATGGTTGCGAAAATGGGACTAGTTCTACTTCTTCAATTTAACAGCCAGGTGACAGGTGTCAGGAACAGGTTCTATATATTTAAAATTAATTATATATAGTAATCTTGTAATTTAACAAATTTACAGTCTTTGAATGAGTAAATACTTAAATTCCCCATCCCAACATTATCGGACGACATTCTAAGCTTCTAAGTACCCACATTATCCCTTGCCAAAGTCTCTATTGCACAATACTATGCCCGGAATTCCACTTAAAGTGTTGCATTGAATTAAATGTACCTTCAACATACTACCCAACCCTAATACCTGAGGTTCTGACTTGGCAGACAAATGGCATTAACAAAGCCGCTCCAAATTAAAGAAACCCCAAATTAACAATGATTGTTTCAACTGTCAAAGTTCTTTTCCATTTAAAACGAAACTTTTCAACTATCATTTGAAATACATTAAACTAAATTAATTGGTTTTGGATTTCGTTGGCATTAATTACAGTATTATTATTTTGTTTTCTTGTTTGTTCTAGTGGGGCATCCTACCCTACATGTTTATTTTAAAGTATGTTACAGATAAGAGACCATTAGGGCAAAGAGTAAGAAAATAAAAACTATCTGCCGGAACGATCTGTCTAATAAATATGCAATTGTTTAATTACAGATAGACTTGTTGACCATGTAGCTAAAGAGGTATCTTAGAAATAAACATACTCGTCTATCAGAAATGTTTATAGTAAAATTACAATAGCAATTGTTTCAAAATACACCCACATCGCCTATGTCTTCTTAGCTTCTAAAGTATACCTACGTTATCTTTCTGGGTAAATAGAATTAGACAAAACATATAAAGAATTAGGTCACTTTCCCATTATAATATAAAACAGTACTATCATTTTCTATAAAGTTGGTCTTTGTCGTCAGTTCTTCTGAGGAGCGGAGCCACTTATCACAAGCATATTGTTTGCTTAACAGGTGACTCCGATTACCTAAATTGTAAAATTGTACTTTTTTGTTACTGAAAATAAACATCTTTTTTTTTTAAATTAAATTAGTCAAGTAATCTAACAAAACTGTCAGTGCAAAATGTCTTAAAAATCTATTAGTCTATAATCTTATTGCATCAATGCAAGCAACACATTTTATTGTACCTACTAGCTTATTGCCAGAACAAAGATGTTTGAACCGATGCGCGATGACATAGTAATAACACTTGCTGAGAAACTTTTCACTTACCTACTTAGACTTTTGACACAAAAACATGGCAATTTTCCTCATAGTCTAGTGAATTTAATTCTGAGCTGATATTATTGTTTTCATTAAGTAGACTTTCACTGAATAAAACAAGTAAATAACAATTAATTAAACCGCTATAAACAATTTTGTGTACTTCATGTAAAATCCCACAAGGCTGAAATTGATCCAACAAACTTTGTACGTTTAAAAGCCTTTGAATCGTGTCACTTTCCATTCATCGCTTTTATCCACTTCTATTTAAAGGCACAAATAGTGCTCATTCTGATGCTAATAAACTAATTTAACAACGACTAAAATAATTGGATATAATGTGTGTGTCCATTTTACTTTTGGAACCTTTTGTAGTTAACGTAAAGTGCCATAGGTATACATGTTTATTTATTCAATATAAAACTCATATATAATAATAATAATAATAATAAATGAGTTGGTGAGTCACCGTCTGCTCATTGCATTGATGCTATTAGAGTATTCAGGGCAGACGCCGTTTTTCATTCATAGTTAGCAATATACCGGTCCACCAGACACCCATACGCATAGCCCATATATTAAAATCCATACGTAGCAATAGTCCTATGCCTGCTGTGGCTAGTGCCGCTGTAGGTGTTCCATCCCACCTATGATTAAAACTCTCGAAGGGCCTCTTCACGTTGGACCCATGTCTCCGTGTAAGCCTCCTAAAGGGCCAGGTATTTTCTAATATAATATGTTAGAAAGTACATATGATAAGAGAAACATAATAATAATATTCTATCACATACACACAACACCATCTAGCCCAAACTAAGCAGAGCTTGTACTATGGGTACTAGACAATGGATAAACATACATATATACTGTTTTTTACTAACCTGACTTTAGTTAAATATGAGTTGGCAGATTTTATTTGGAGGTGGTAATGCCGGGTAGATGGTTTCTTTCATCGTTAAACGAGTAAAATTTCGCATATATGTATACCTTTTGATAGAAATAAATGCAAACGTTGATACGAGACTTTTAGTTTCGCATCCCAAAGGCAGCTATGTTGGAGTTTATTAGTGTGCTACTGTATATATACTATTAAAAGAGTATTGGTACTAATTTTCACACGCATGCAAATTTGTGCCGTAGATGTCAAATACACAGTACCTATGTGAGCCGTACTAAATACGTGGAAACAAAATGTCTAATACAAATTAGTACCAAAGTTTCCTATTTATTATTTGATTGATTACCCGTAAATAATTTAAAATATATGAACAAAAAAATGTTTGTACTATATCATTTTATATAACTTATTGAATTTGTGAAACTAATATATCTATTTATATTATAAAAAAATTTCATATAGCCTATATTTACAAATGTACTAAAAAAGATAACATAATTAACATAATTACAAAAACACAAATAATTATAATACTAAATATTTACAAAAATGGTTTAGGCATCGTAGAATTCTTCAGCATCGCTGTCAACTGGTAACGTGCCCAGAACTGGCAGCATTGCCACGTTGAATGGCAATGCTGATTCTTTGGGCTAAGAAAAGACCAGCCTTCTGATCACGCGAAACGTCGATCAGGCGTTTTGCGATCTCCCTGTACAAAATACGAGCGCTCGGACCCCATGAACCTAGAGTTTCCACCCCAAACGGCTCAAAAATGTAATTTCCAACTAAATTACTATATTTGCGCCGTTTGAGGGTTTCCGCGGTTGCAGAAGCAGCGCCGGCACATCCCGCAGTACTTGGAAAAAAAAAAAAAAATATATATTTTATTCTCTATAAAGGTTATGTCAAAAGGCACCAATTTTCCTGTTTTGTTTACAGTTAGTGTAGTGGATGGGGAGACGCTGACAATAACAAAAGTGTCTCGATTACACATGGGAGCGTACCTGTGTATAGCGTCTAATGGCGTGCCACCATCGATTAGCAAACGAATCATGCTCATGGTTCAATGTAAGTATTCTGCTTAGATACGTACAATTGACGTTATATCTAATTTGAACTGACACAAGCTGTGGATGGGAAATATAGTTGCGTTATTTGTTGAGAAAACTATCTTATAATTACTCTTTGTTACACCTGTAGACATTTTCTAACAATTACTGTGTCTCATATTATTGTGATAGCATATTGGGTTAAAGATATAATATATTGTAAAATACATCTTTGGCTACTGCCTTAAATACTCGTTTGCCTCGAAAATGAAAACGTCTGGATTCATTTGAATATGGTCGTGGTAAGCTTATAAGTAGTCATGAATAACTTAAGATACTTTGATTAATATCTACGTAGTGAGTGGACGTTGAATATGTTACTTGTTTGATATTATGTCAGCGCTGGTCGTGAATAAATATAAAAATAAGCAATGAACTCACGCTTTAGATCGACCTATAAAAAAATTGTGACCAGAATTGCACGTAACTTATTAATACAGAAACATTTTTGGGTAACATGTTATCTTTGTTCCCCACGATTAATGTCATATTATGTCGTATGCCATTTAAGAAAATATGTAGTTTTGCAGCGTACACCAAATCAAAGTACTTAATAAATAAATTATTTATAAGTTATAGGAATCTGATTTTGGATGGTACAATTGCCATGACTGCTACAAAATATAAATACACCGTCCTCGAAGCACTATTATTTTTTTGTTAGTCTAGATGCACTAATTAGTATTGCAGATTGCACAAAGCTTTATACAGCAATTTTTACGTAGCTGGAAGAAGAGAAGATAGCTTAAAACCACGGACGAACTAATGATATAAATTGACAAGCGAACGAGTCTAGACCGACAGACAACGGTTTGTCATCCGTGTTTTATTAGACAAACCTTGTAGCCAGCCGTCTACAACAGGCATTACATGTTTATTGATTGGAACTGCACTCTTTTTGGTTTATAGCTGACACGCCATGAGAATGTTAAATAATACACTGTATTTCAAACTCGTATAAAGTCACGAATGATAGTACCTTGAAAGACTGATGGCTTCGTTATAGAGGTAGTTTGCTTGTTTATAAGATCTATTTTAAGATATAGATTATGAAATGTGGCTTTTCGAAAGCTATCTTATAAACAAGTCTAGTCTTATATACTTGGAATAAGCACAAAAATTGCTACAATAATATGCTTTAAGTAATGTAATTTTGAATTAATTTGTTTGTAAACTCGAACATTGATTCGATTCTTACATAAATGACACACAACTGGGGCTTTGTTAATTTTGCGTGGCACTTATGTCAATATAATTTATATATTTTATTCAGCTTTCAATGTACGTTCGTAGCGAACTTTACTGGAATTGGTTTAGTTGTGTCGTAAACTCATAGGAAAGTAACAAACTTACCTTAGCTTTTAAAATAAGGATAAAATCATTTCCTAGGCGCCGGTGCAACACTCTACCTTTAATTAAAAGTAGCGTTCTTAGGTTTCATTTCTACGAACTTATTGGTTATAATATTTTATCTGATCGAGAATTCCTTTTTAAAGTTCGTTAATGAACCTCTTTACGGACTTCTTTAAGTAAACTCTGTTCTGGAACTACGTTTATGAGACAAATAATTATCTCAATAATAATTTTAATGTATTTGCTATTTGTTTTGTTATCAGTACCTACTTGAAGTTTTTTTATTCAAACAGTTCCACCGATGCTATCCATTCCAAATCAGCTGGAAGGGGCGTACATTGGACAGGACGTCACTCTGGAGTGCCACACGGAGGCGTACCCCTCCTCCATCAACTACTGGACCACGGATCGCGGAGACATGATTATTTCCGGTGAGACTTGTATTGTACGCGGCATATCGTACATTTCAATTGAGGTTTCAACACTTTTATAGACATACCATTGTGTATATATTACATATACGTATACTATCATAATATAAAACACACGTTACTGCATTCGTGGTGCTACTAGAAAGAATCTAAGAGTCCATTCTCATAATAAAAACAATTCAAAAAAGAGTTACGGATTAGTCTCAGTGTCATATATACATTATATAACAAATTGCGTTCTCTTGAACTAAAAGAAATGTCAAATGTAAACATAAATTGCATGTTAGTTCACATGAAATGTTTATTACTAGATCGGAACTATATTTTGAACAGTTTTAATAACGAGAATTGACCCTCTAATCATATACAGAAACACAAAAATATTTGTAGTTCAATCGATTGCACGGATTACTCAGCTGTTAAAGCGGTCACCTCTATACTGTTAGTCTATCAACATGTACCGAGTCCCACTCGAGGGAATTAAGTACTGTGTAATTCACGTATAGTTAATTCTGAATCAGTTTTGCTTAGTGATGTGTAAGTATGAAAATCGATTCTCGAGAGAACTTGTATATTATGTAAAAGTATATACAATAATAACCTATAGATTAAAAGCATTTGAAAATATAAATTAGTTCAATTTAGTTAAAACTTCGAATTGTTCTGTTAGAGAAAATAATAAATATTCCATTTTTACAGAAGTAGTAGTTAAAGCATATCAACAATATACAGGTACAGAATAATTCGAAAATTATAGCATATAAACGTCTTTTACAACACTGTTCCATTTTCAGCTACTTAAATTCTGTCGCTGACCAACCATCATATCTAATAATCCACAATAATCGCTTCTATAAAAGTATGTACATACTCGAACCTTCAAAATGTTTTATTTTACGTTTTATTATCGATGGTATCTGATATAATAAGACGCACATAACATTGACAATGAATTGAAAATTAAGCTGTACACTACTTTAATAAGTTATAAATAAACAAATTCACTTTTCAAAACATTCTGTAGTTGAAACAGTATTTTTAGTTGTAGATGAAATAATCTTTTCTTAAAAGTACTTGTTGATTGTGCTGAATCGCTAAGCATTTCTAAGCAATTGAACGCTCTCGTGAGTCACAAATGAACAGCATGAATAAGAGAAATTGAAAGTGTATCGAGAACTTTCAATCGCAGTATTTTTAGACGCAATCAGTGCTCCACTATCTTACCTAAATACCAATAGCTGCCATACTTATTATTATTGAACTCCGAACCCGAACACAAATACGTACATTTATCATATTCGCATAAATAACATGCGTTCCTGTCAAGTAAGGCATCGTTCGATTGTATCATTGATTTATGACTTCATAATGAAAATAGTTTCTCTTGTATCGGGGCAAACAAACTAGGTGTAGTCGAATACGTTCCGAATGTACTTATTCATGCGCGAATAGAGAATTGTTGTATAATGAAATACTTCGTATCGTATATCCACTTCAGCCGAACAGAACAATTGATAAATAAGTCGAATAGCAACTTTGAAACGGAAACTTTTTGCAAGATTATTTTTGTTCGGCATCCATACCATTAGGTACGCTGTAACTGTACTGTATTAAACAACAGACAGTCGAAGACAATTATGGATATTAACTTGGTGATGCAGCAGGAATGTATACGACGGGTGTGTATAAGATCTCGGGTTTGATTCCTGAATCAAGCTAAGTGTTATTGGCATATTCTGTTAAGAAATTCACAATAAAATACATAGTTTAAATAAAAATAAATAAAAATAAATAAATAAGTAAAAATAAATAGTAGAAGCATGGAATTTGGAACTGAGTCCGGTAAATTCTCATAGGCTCGCCTCCTTTGCGACGAATCTTAAATTGGTAAAATGTGATATTATCAGTTTGGGGTTAGATATAAAATTATATACTTATATGTTTTATTTTGTATTGTGTTTTATTCTTAACTCATATACAGGTAGACATATTTTTAATTGCTGCTAGAATTGTAGTACATAATTATTACAATTACCTATATTGTTAACAATCTTTACGCTGAAACATTTTTGCTACCCAACACATTACACTGTGTCTAAAAGGCTTTCTTAGTATATTTAGATAGATACAGGTTTTATATTTAAGTAGAAATGGAAATTATAGGAGGCAAGTACGAGGCATTCCCGATGGACAGCGGCTACAACAAATTCATGATGCTGAAAATAAAGAACATCACGAAAGAAGACTTTGGCTTCTACAAATGCATCGCGAAGAATTCACTGGGTGAGACCGACGGCATCATCAAGCTTGATGGTAATATTTCAACATTAGTAGATTGATTTAAAATGGTTCCCATCGGGAAGAGCGATTGAAAGCGTTGAAAGACTCGTAAAAACAAACAACCTTTTTTACGATCTTTGGGAATTTGAGAGTGTGGGAAAATCAAACAAAACTGCCTGTCAATTATCGATAAAGCTTTTTTATTTTGCAAATGGCACCGTGATTCTACTAACTTCTCTGTTCAACTATTTTATATCATAGTTTTAGTAGTGGATGTCTCAATCAATGAAATTAAATGTTTTAAGTATATTCTTGTAGCTGATACCACAATTTTTAACAATCGTTGATAGTAAATAATTATTCAAGTCTAGTCAATGATATACAGTATACCGTGCCTCTTAATACACGTTTAATTGCAGAAATCCCGGCGCCGCCGTCAGCTTTCACCACAACACAAAAATCTATATTGGACAATCAGACTATTAGAAAGAAAGGTACGGCATTAACATTCGGCAATATTGTAAAATGTTATAACTTTAAAATATTTATTATAAAATGAAATTACATTTTCGACAGGTTTGCCGCAAATCATTCAGAGTAGCAACGCAATCAGTTCAAATTTCCAAGGTGAAATGTACGACGAACAGCTAAGTGATTTCGGTAAATATTTAAGTAATTTTAGTCAAACCAGAATAGATTCTTGGAATATCATAATAACCTACACCCCTTTTATTCATCAATAAATCTCGCCATTATATTATTTACAAAATCACCTTATAGAAATGTTCTAACTTGTTTAATTTGCTGATCAATATTTAATATGAAATCAATAGACACATAAATATTGATCACAACCTTAGCGTTGATATGTAAGTATACTTATATAATATATAGGATATGTAATTAAATATTGACCATAACTACCAACAGTATAACCAAATATTATAGTTCATTTTATTTATTTTAGTACGCACAAATTACAGTCATATAATTAGTTCCCTACGACTGCTTTTGGAAGTGCCAAGGTCGATAAAAAGTAGATATTAATAGAAATTTCCGAAATTACACATTAGTTGTTTTATCATGATGTATTTTTCCAACTATCTATTTCTACACCTTTATGTTTTAGATACTTTGTAAGCATAAATACTTAGTCTTCAAGACATGGATAAATATATCAGTTTTTTTATAACTACGGTTGTTGCTAATATAAGTCATAAATCATATAATTTTAATGCGTTACCTAAGAAAATACTAAAAAAGTTATATATCATCATAATGTTAATATAAGGTTTCCTTCCACAGATGACCAAGAAAACTCGGCATTCATGAACAGAGTGAACCTTGTGACAAACTTTATGTTACTTCAATTAATAAATATAGCGAGGCATTTCTTACTTTCTTGATACCTGTAATAATGTGATGGAATTTAAGTTATTTGTTGCTATTTATATTTTAGTTAATTTCTTGTGCTGACCAGACAATAATTCACTGTTTAGTGTCGTTATTTATAAATAGCGAAACCGGTTGTTGTGTTCCTTCGGTCGCTTCTTGAGAAACTTGTTTAATATAAATTATTATTTATTTAGTAACAGATCTGTCGATAAAAATGTAAAAAGGATATTTATAATTGTTTTACCATGTTAATATTAGATTTAATGTGCCCTACATTCGTCATGATTTGTAACGAAGTATTTGTACACAAATTTTCTACTACATCGATTTTATAAAAAGCGCCTAGCTAGACTTTAGAGATAAACCTATTACTGTCCATTGAAAACTTGTACGTAGGTGATATGTAATTTCTGGTTAAAGATTTAGTCGACTTGTACACAAACAAAAATATACGTAAAGCTACTGTGCTTTGGTAGATGATAATTGGTCCATTTTCTTTAATTGTTCTATTGTAATGCTTATTTATAAAATAATGATGTTATTTTCAATTTTTTGCTGTAATGTAATATACCACTAGAAACTATAGGAAAATAGGAAGACTTTGTGATTATGATTTTATATAATTGCTACAAAATGAAAACTGCCAAATAAATGTGTAAAATATTGAAATAAAACAAAGCTTGAAATGTACCTAATCGGTTATTTTATTTATTATTCGGTAAGTTTTGTTGGTATAATATCCAACAGTGCGTGTCGAATAATATATTTTTATTTATGTTCATAAAACCAAGAAATACGCAGAAATAATAAAATATATGAAATAAAAAGGTACATTTATTGCTAAAATATTTTCTTAAACAGTAACTATAAATATATAATAAGTGTAATATTGCAATATAATGCTAACCCATACAGTCAGTTAACGATTGCATACACCTAAAAAAGGTACCGCCTAATCAAGTGACTAGCCGGTCCTTTCATCACCCGCTAGTTTTTTTTTTTTTTACGTGTTGTATGCTTTGACGCCTACCTCTCCGCGGTGCGACGGAGAGGTTATGTCGGGCTCACCGGGGAAAAGATACCCCGGTAATACCGACTAAACCTACCACGGTGTTCCTCGACATAACCATAGACGGCGAGGCCGCGCGAATCGCTTTCACATGCAATCGCGACCCCGCCGTGGTTTCGGCCCTCCGTGTGAAACGCAGGGCACTGCACGAAGAATATTTCCTCCACAATCCCCCTGAGCGGGGGGGGACAAAGACACGATACAGAGGCGCACGTGGGAACACGCACGCCGCCTCTCGGACCTGGTGCTGATCGCGTGGCGAGCAGGCCCACGCAGCCCACCACCCCCAGGTCAAACTTCAAGGTGGCTGGAGGTCATCTCGCGCCCTCCGGCGCCCGGTTCTGCGGTTGGGGAGAGGGTTTAAGCGCTCCCTCTCCCGCTCCGCCGCCTCCTTGATGAAAATTACTTCCTCACAGAAGGAGGCGACGGCGTTCCACGATCTCTCACTCCGGACCATAGACTGAACCACGGCCGGGAGTGAGAGGGCAACCAGTCCGACTGCCGCGATCAACTCACGGCGCTGCAATGCCCAGGCGGGGCAATCCACCAAAGTGTGCAGCGCCGTGTCCACAACAACATCGTGGCAGTCGCCGCAGTGATGACAACCGGGCGTCGCCTGCCGGCCTATACGACACAGGAACTGGCCAAAACAACCGTGGCCAGTCATTACCTGTGTCAGCCGGAAGGTGAGGGCGCCATGCCGCCTCTCCAGCCACTCCTCAAAAACGGGACTTACCGCCACGATCGTGGCGTGCCCGGCACTGGGCTCACCCGCTAGCTCCACTATCCCACCGCAAGATTGCTTCAGTGCGATGGTAAGCACACTGTATAAATTAGCTTTACCTAGACTGCAGTAGAAACACCTAATAGAAAAACAACTTTCTTCGATAGATACGAGTGAGTGACACCTAATTATAAAAATTGCAACAAAGTTTCAAACGAATTTATTTGACGTTATAGTTTATTTACCAATTTTTCTAGAAGTTAAAGTTTGTGTTTTGTTATTAGCTTTTATGCGATCAATAATGCCGTCTTCGAGAAAACCGACAGTAAAATGTGTCGATTCTAAAACACAACGTTAGTTGAAAATTAAAGAATATTTGTTTTGCTCAGCCAACCCCTTTAAAAAGTACAAGACCTCGCTTTATTTAAAGAAAATTAGACATTCTTCAGCGAGACGCGAAGAATAAATTGCTGGTTTTTATTCAGCCTGCCATCACTTGTTACTTGTTTGCTAGCTTTTAGATCAGAAACAAAAATACGTTGGGGTATTCGCCGCTGTTATTTAGCATTTTTATTGTCATGAAAGGTTTATTTTAGACCGGAGGAAAGACTCCTACGAGCTAGTCATCAGTATTTTAAAACGTAACGCGGAACAATCTCGGTGCACTGCCCTTTACGTTCCGAAACAATCGATATCTTACTTAGTAATTTACTGCATTCGAGCTTTCCACTCGTGAATTTCCAATGACACTGGACAATAACGGACGCTCCTACTTATAAATTGTTAGTGATTTTTCTTTAGACACATCGATTTGTATTTATGTTGTACGGGGAGTGACAAGTAGTGTCGTAGGCGATATTAATACAACATTGGGTGTACGGGTGGAGAAATTCTTTAATTCGTTCATCGGCGTCCGGACGACGGCGTTCAAACAAAATGCTTTGTCCCGATATGGTTAAATTGATACGTTTAACATTTGAGCACTGCTTTACTAGGATATGTAAGCACATGAAGTAGTCGTAAGTCGTGCCATCATAGGCACTAAAATGTCTATATGAACGAGAAGGCATGGTTTTTTTAAATAGAATTATCAACTTATGTTGGATACTTTATGTATTGTATTTGCAACTTTGTCATATTACCTAACCACTGCAAGACGGCTCCGTTATGCTAGGAAATCTAGCTTAAGCGGTCATCATATTAAAGCGAATGCTTTTTAAGTGGGTTAAAACTATCTTTAAAGCTATGAATCTATTTAAACAGTTTTAAACAATTGCATCAAAAGGAAGGAAGGTTTTCTCCGAATATCAAAAGGTTGATAACAGCAAACTGACAACTTAAAATTAGATTTATATTAGTATGGGCTAATATTTCATATTCAAAATGCACAAAGTTTGGAACTATTCTCAGTAAACGGTAATAGGTTTGTAATGGTAATGAGTATTTCCTATTACATTGCGCCTAAATTTTGTACGTGTGGCTAACGGTTTTGGAATATACAATTGGAATACCTGCCTGTTTGTTTGCCTGTGTTTTCAAAAGCGTAATATGGGATTACGCTTTTAAAAACAAAGTCGCCATTTAAGAATCTTTTCTTTGACTTTGCTTTTCTCGCGACTATAATACAGGTCCATTGCCATGCGAACACAAACAATAAAGGCATGTCACAATTACTTCTTACGAGATTTTGTTACGTTTCCTATCACGAATAGGAAAACACCTAAGATAGCTTTTCTCTGAGTTTCTGGAGCTTAGTAAAGTTTATATAGTTCAGTTTTGCTACGGATAGAATACCTTCCTTAGATGGAATGACTGCATGGAGTGCGCTAGTACCACAGTACCTCTGCCAAAACACCGAGTGATGTATGTTTTATCACCACACGAAACAAATAATTATTGTATCGAACTTAAGTAAAGTCCCTTTGGATACAGGCATTATTGCAAAATTTGAAGCCATCCTTTATAAAAAAACCAACTACTCAGATAGCAATTAAAACATATTATCTGTCATTGTCATAATAGTGCCAGTTGAGATTTGTAAATAACGTCGGTACTCTCGTGGTATTTTACGCTTCTGTTTGCTGCATATAGCGCAGACCCAGTTTGTTCTACATTATTAGATTTATCTGATAGGCAATTCTCAGTAACAGCACGGCGTTCCTATTAAGTAATGAGCGTCTAATATATATCTGCCCATCATTTGGGTTATACAGGCATGATAATTATCTATGTATTATCAAAAGATTTAATTTATTCGATTATATGCATAGCATTTACAAATAATAACGTATTATGATGCCTATCCAGCTGCCATTCAAATAAACGTAAGACAAATTAACACACTATAAATGCCTCTTATAAACGACCTTCACATGGACTCAGCAACACAGCTGATAGCGGATGAATAATGAAGAAGGTATGAGAGGAAAATATGTAAACAAATATATCTAATTTTATGAGTAGTAGAGCCTCGCTGATTTCAGCATGATTGAGCCGGCTCGGCCGAGGAAGGACTACCCTCTCACAGAATATCGACGTGAAATAGCAGTATGTATCTCTACTGTTGTGTTTCGTTCGGTGAGTGGGAGTACCGGAGGCCCAAACACCCTCTTTCCCCCTGCCCGCTCCTTCTCCTTCCTACTTCCTTTCCTAAAGGGTCGGCAACGCGTAAGTGATGCCTCTGGTGTTGCATGCGTCCATAGGCTACGGTGACCATCTTCCATCAGGTGGGCCGTATGCTTGTTTGCCACACTAGAAGTGTAAAAAAAAAACTATAAAATTGGATGTATCGCAAAAATTAATTAGTTGTTTTAAATTTTGGATATACAATATTTATTTTGTCAACATTTTCCATGTAGATATACAATTCTAAACAAAGTTAATTCTGTTTACCCGAGGGCATGGGCGAATTTCTTAGGATCGCATCACGGGATAAAAAGTATAAATTCTATGTGCCAATGTAGATGCCTGGTATATCTGTGCGCCATGCTTCATACAAATCCCATCACCGGTTAGCTGCGATTGAGTCGCAAACAACTTCACAAACTTTCACTTTAATACTATATTAGTAGGATAATATCTCACCTGCCGACGACGAGTTAAGCATTATTAGCATATTGCTGCTTATTATGTTAAAGTATCACGCAATCGAAGCAGCAGGCGCTGCGTTTTTTTTAAACAAATATGTTAAAATAATTGGGATGAGAGGAACTTGCCACACCCTGGGATTGCCTATCCCAACAACTGCACTTCAACTCCCCTGATACGCCCGGATCCAACGACGCGGCTAGTCCTTATCAGAGTAGTTCCGTATAAACAACCCTTTTTATTGCAATAGGTGGGGTTGGTTCTACACTAGGTAGTACTACACCACTTCTCCACTAACACTTTAACATTGCTATCTCGAAAGTAGTTCACTGGTTTGATGCTAACAATCTACTTTTAAATGGGGGAAAGACCAAATGTATCCGATTTTTAACCCCAAATGTCAAACAAGTGTCTATAAAAATTAAGGTCGACGTGTTGGACCTTGTTGATACCACCCAATTTCTAGGGACTAGATTCAAAGCTGCAGTGGGGCCCACAAATTACTAAGTTATCGAATAGGCTCAGCTCTGCAGCGTACGCAGTCAGAAAAATTCGCCAACTTACTGACATAGATAGCGCTAGGCTTTTTTTCTTTTTTTTACGTGGGGGAATGCTTTGACGCATACCTCTCCGCGGGGCGACGGAGAGGTTATGTCGGGCTCACCGGGGAAAAGAGACCCCGGTAATACCGACTAAACCTACCACGGTGTTCCTCGACATAACCATAGACGGCGAGGCCGCGCGAATCGCTTTCACATGCAATCGCGACCCCGCCGTGGTTTCGGCCCGCCGTGTGAAACGGCAGGCCACTGCACGAAGAATATTTCCTCCACCATCCCCCTGAGCGGGGGTGACAAAGACACGATACAGAGGCGCACGTGGGAACACGCACGCCGCCTCTCGGACCTGGTGCTGATCGGGTGGCGAGCAGGCCCACGCAGCCCACCACCCCCAGGTCAAACTTCAAGGTGGCTGGAGGTCATCTCGCGCCCTCCGGCGCCCGGTTCTGCGGTTGGAGAGAGGGTTTAAGCGCTCCCTCTCCCGCTCCGCCGCCTCCTTGATGGAAATTACTTCCTCACAGAAGGAGGCGATGGCATTCCACTATCTCTCACTCCGGACCATAGACTGAGCCACGGTCGGGAGTGAGAGGGCAACCAGTCCGACTGCCGCGATCAACTCACGGCGCTGCAATGCCCAGGCGGGGCAATCCACCAAAGTGTGCAGCGCCGTGTCCACAACAACATCGCGGCAGTCGCCGCAGTGATGACAACCGGGCGTCGCCTGCCGGCCTATACGACACAGGAACTGGCCAAAACAACCGTGGCCAGTCATTACCTGTGTCAGCCGGAAGGTGAGGGCGCCATGCCGCCTCTCCAGCCACTCCTCAAAACCTCTAGTTTATCATAGCTACTTTCACTGTGTAATGGTCGTATGGTATTATACCTTCGTATTGCAGAAAAGCGCTATTCGAGAAATTTACAACATGAAAACAAGGGATACATTTGGGAAAAACAAATTACTAATGCCGGCCTCCCCGGCATCAAAAAATTAATAAGTCGTTTAAAGGTCAATGTGTGCGCTTTTACGATAAACTCCCAAGTGACATTCAAAAAAAAAAGACTCGTAAAAACAAACAACCTTTTTTACGATCTTTGGGAATTTGAGAGTGTGGGAAAATCAAACAAAACTGCCTGTCAATTATCGATAAAGCTTTTTTATTTTGCAAATGGCACCGTGATTCTACTAACTTCTCTGTTCAACTATTTTATATCATAGTTTTAGTAGTGGATGTCTCAATCAATGAAATTAAATGTTTTAAGTATATTCTTGTAGCTGATACCACAATTTTTAACAATCGTTGATAGTAAATAATTATTCAAGTCTAGTCAATGATATACAGTATACCGTGCCTCTTAATACACGTTTAATTGCAGAAATCCCGGCGCCGCCGTCAGCTTTCACCACAACACAAAAATCTATATTGGACAATCAGACTATTAGAAAGAAAGGTACGGCATTAAGATTCGGCAATATTGTAAAATGTTATAACTTTAAAATATTTATTATAAAATGAAATTACATTTTCGACAGGTTTGCCGCAAATCATTCAGAGTAGCAACGCAATCAGTTCAAATTTCCAAGGTGAAATGTACGACGAACAGCTAAGTGATTTCGGTAAATATTTAAGTAATTTTAGTCAAACCAGAATAGATTCTTGGAATATCATAATAACCTACACCCCTTTTATTCATCAATAAATCTCGCCATTATATTATTTACAAAATCACCTTATAGAAATGTTCTAACTTGTTTAATTTGCTGATCAATATTTAATATGAAATCAATAGACACATAAATATTGATCACAACCTTAGCGTTGATATGTAAGTATACTTATATAATATATAGGATATGTAATTAAATATTGACCATAACTACCAACAGTATAACCAAATATTATAGTTCATTTTATTTATTTTAGTACGCACAAATTACAGTCATATAATTAGTTCCCTACGACTGCTTTTGGAAGTGCCAAGGTCGATAAAAAGTAGATATTAATAGAAATTTCCGAAATTACACATTAGTTGTTTTATCATGATGTATTTTTCCAACTATCTATTTCTACACCTTTATGTTTTAGATACTTTGTAAGCATAAATACTTAGTCTTCAAGACATGGATAAATATATCAGTTTTTTAATAACTACGGTTGTTGCTAATATAAGTCATAAATCATATAATTTTAATGCGTTACCTAAGAAAATACTAAAAAAGTTATATATCATCATAATGTTAATATAAGGTTTCCTTCCACAGATGACCAAGAAAACTCGGCATTCATGAACAGAGTGAACCTTGTGACAAACTTTATGTTACTTCAATTAATAAATATAGCGAGGCATTTCTTACTTTCTTGATACCTGTAATAATGTGATGGAATTTAAGTTATTTGTTGCTATTTATATTTTAGTTAATTTCTTGTGCTGACCAGACAATAATTCACTGTTTAGTGTCGTTATTTATAAATAGCGAAACCGGTTGTTGTGTTCCTTCGGTCGCTTCTTGAGAAACTTGTTTAATATAAATTATTATTTATTTAGTAACAGATCTGTCGATAAAAATGTAAAAAGGATATTTATAATTGTTTTACCATGTTAATATTAGATTTAATGTGCCCTACATTCGTCATGATTTGTAACGATGTATTTGTACACAAATTTTCTACTACATCGATTTTATAAAAAGCGCCTAGCTAGACTTTAGAGATAAACCTATTACTGTCCATTGAAAACTTGTACGTAGGTGATATGTAATTTCTGGTTAAAGATTTAGTCGACTTGTACACAAACAAAAATATACGTAAAGCTACTGTGCTTTGGTAGATGATAATTGGTCCATTTTCTTTAATTGTTCTATTGTAATGCTTATTTATAAAATAATGATGTTATTTTCAATTTTTTGCTGTAATGTAATATACCACTAGAAACTATAGGAAAATAGGAAGACTTTGTGATTATGATTTTATATAATTGCTACAAAATGAAAACTGCCAAATAAATGTGTAAAATATTGAAATAAAACAAAGCTTGAAATGTACCTAATCGGTTATTTTATTTATTATTCGGTAAGTTTTGTTGGTATAATATCCAACAGTGCGTGTCGAATAATATATTTTTATTTATGTTCATAAAACCAAGAAATACGCAGAAATAATAAAATATATGAAATAAAAAGGTAAATTTATTGCTAAAATATTTTCTTAAACAGTAACTATAAATATATAATAAGTGTAATATTGCAATATAATGCTAACCCATACAGTCAGTTAACGATTGCATACACCTAAAAAAGGTACCGCCTAATCAAGTGACTAGCCGGTCCTTTCATCACCCGCTAGTTTTTTTTTTTTTTACGTGTTGTATGCTTTGACGCCTACCTCTCCGCGGTGCGACGGAGAGGTTATGTCGGGCTCACCGGGGAAAAGATACCCCGGTAATACCGACTAAACCTACCACGGTGTTCCTCGACATAACCATAGACGGCGAGGCCGCGCGAATCGCTTTCACATGCAATCGCGACCCCGCCGTGGTTTCGGCCCTCCGTGTGAAACGCAGGGCACTGCACGAAGAATATTTCCTCCACAATCCCCCTGAGCGGGGGGGGACAAAGACACGATACAGAGGCGCACGTGGGAACACGCACGCCGCCTCTCGGACCTGGTGCTGATCGCGTGGCGAGCAGGCCCACGCAGCCCACCACCCCCAGGTCAAACTTCAAGGTGGCTGGAGGTCATCTCGCGCCCTCCGGCGCCCGGTTCTGCGGTTGGGGAGAGGGTTTAAGCGCTCCCTCTCCCGCTCCGCCGCCTCCTTGATGAAAATTACTTCCTCACAGAAGGAGGCGACGGCGTTCCACGATCTCTCACTCCGGACCATAGACTGAACCACGGCCGGGAGTGAGAGGGCAACCAGTCCGACTGCCGCGATCAACTCACGGCGCTGCAATGCCCAGGCGGGGCAATCCACCAAAGTGTGCAGCGCCGTGTCCACAACAACATCGTGGCAGTCGCCGCAGTGATGACAACCGGGCGTCGCCTGCCGGCCTATACGACACAGGAACTGGCCAAAACAACCGTGGCCAGTCATTACCTGTGTCAGCCGGAAGGTGAGGGCGCCATGCCGCCTCTCCAGCCACTCCTCAAAAACGGGACTTACCGCCACGATCGTGGCGTGCCCGGCACTGGGCTCACCCGCTAGCTCCACTATCCCACCGCAAGATTGCTTCAGTGCGATGGTAAGCACACTGTATAAATTAGCTTTACCTAGACTGCAGTAGAAACACCTAATAGAAAAACAACTTTCTTCGATAGATACGAGTGAGTGACACCTAATTATAAAAATTGCAACGAAGTTTCAAACGAATTTATTTGACGTTATAGTTTATTTACCAATTTTTCTAGAAGTTAAAGTTTGTGTTTTGTTATTAGCTTTTATGCGATCAATAATGCCGTCTTCGAGAAAACCGACAGTAAAATGTGTCGATTCTAAAACACAACGTTAGTTGAAAATTAAAGAATATTTGTTTTGCTCAGCCAACCCCTTTAAAAAGTACAAGACCTCGCTTTATTTAAAGAAAATTAGACATTCTTCAGCGAGACGCGAAGAATAAATTGCTGGTTTTTATTCAGCCTGCCATCACTTGTTACTTGTTTGCTAGCTTTTAGATCAGAAACAAAAATACGTTGGGGTATTCGCCGCTGTTATTTAGCATTTTTATTGTCATGAAAGGTTTATTTTAGACCGGAGGAAAGACTCCTACGAGCTAGTCATCAGTATTTTAAAACGTAACGCGGAACAATCTCGGTGCACTGCCCTTTACGTTCCGAAACAATCGATATCTTACTTAGTAATTTACTGCATTCGAGCTTTCCACTCGTGAATTTCCAATGACACTGGACAATAACGGACGCTCCTACTTATAAATTGTTAGTGATTTTTCTTTAGACACATCGATTTGTATTTATGTTGTAGGGGGAGTGACAAGTAGTGTCGTAGGCGATATTAATACAACATTGGGTGTACGGGTGGAGAAATTCTTTAATTCGTTCATCGGCGTCCGGACGACGGCGTTCAAACAAAATGCTTTGTCCCGATATGGTTAAATTGATACGTTTAACATTTGAGCACTGCTTTACTAGGATATGTAAGCACATGAAGTAGTCGTAAGTCGTGCCATCATAGGCACTAAAATGTCTATATGAACGAGAAGGCATGGTTTTTTTAAATAGAATTATCAACTTATGTTGGATACTTTATGTATTGTATTTGCAACTTTGTCATATTACCTAACCACTGCAAGACGGCTCCGTTATGCTAGGAAATCTAGCTTAAGCGGTCATCATATTAAAGCGAATGCTTTTTAAGTGGGTTAAAACTATCTTTAAAGCTATGAATCTATTTAAACAGTTTTAAACAATTGCATCAAAAGGAAGGAAGGTTTTCTCCGAATATCAAAAGGTTGATAACAGCAAACTGACAACTTAAAATTAGATTTATATTAGTATGGGCTAATATTTCATATTCAAAATGCACAAAGTTTGGAACTATTCTCAGTAAACGGTAATAGGTTTGTAATGGTAATGAGTATTTCCTATTACATTGCGCCTAAATTTTGTACGTGTGGCTAACGGTTTTGGAATATACAATTGGAATACCTGCCTGTTTGTTTGCCTGTGTTTTCAAAAGCGTAATATGGGATTACGCTTTTAAAAACAAAGTCGCCATTTAAGAATCTTTTCTTTGACTTTGCTTTTCTCGCGACTATAATACAGGTCCATTGCCATGCGAACACAAACAATAAAGGCATGTCACAATTACTTCTTACGAGATTTTGTTACGTTTCCTATCACGAATAGGAAAACACCTAAGATAGCTTTTCTCTGAGTTTCTGGAGCTTAGTAAAGTTTATATAGTTCAGTTTTGCTACGGATAGAATACCTTCCTTAGATGGAATGACTGCATGGAGTGCGCTAGTACCACAGTACCTCTGCCAAAACACCGAGTGATGTATGTTTTATCACCACACGAAACAAATAATTATTGTATCGAACTTAAGTAAAGTCCCTTTGGATACAGGCATTATTGCAAAATTTGAAGCCATCCTTTATAAAAAAACCAACTACTCAGATAGCAATTAAAACATATTATCTGTCATTGTCATAATAGTGCCAGTTGAGATTTGTAAATAACGTCGGTACTCTCGTGGTATTTTACGCTTCTGTTTGCTGCATATAGCGCAGACCCAGTTTGTTCTACATTATTAGATTTATCTGATAGGCAATTCTCAGTAACAGCACGGCGTTCCTATTAAGTAATGAGCGTCTAATATATATCTGCCCATCATTTGGGTTATACAGGCATGATAATTATCTATGTATTATCAAAAGATTTAATTTATTCGATTATATGCATAGCATTTACAAATAATAACGTATTATGATGCCTATCCAGCTGCCATTCAAATAAACGTAAGACAAATTAACACACTATAAATGCCTCTTATAAACGACCTTCACATGGACTCAGCAACACAGCTGATAGCGGATGAATAATGAAGAAGGTATGAGAGGAAAATATGTAAACAAATATATCTAATTTTATGAGTAGTAGAGCCTCGCTGATTTCAGCATGATTGAGCCGGCTCGGCCGAGGAAGGACTACCCTCTCACAGAATATCGACGTGAAATAGCAGTATGTATCTCTACTGTTGTGTTTCGTTCGGTGAGTGGGAGTACCGGAGGCCCAAACACCCTCTTTCCCCCTGCCCGCTCCTTCTCCTTCCTACTTCCTTTCCTAAAGGGTCGGCAACGCGTAAGTGATGCCTCTGGTGTTGCATGCGTCCATAGGCTACGGTGACCATCTTCCATCAGGTGGGCCGTATGCTTGTTTGCCACACTAGAAGTGTAAAAAAAAAACTATAAAATTGGATGTATCGCAAAAATTAATTAGTTGTTTTAAATTTTGGATATACAATATTTATTTTGTCAACATTTTCCATGTAGATATACAATTCTAAACAAAGTTAATTCTGTTTACCCGAGGGCATGGGCGAATTTCTTAGGATCGCATCACGGGATAAAAAGTATAAATTCTATGTGCCAATGTAGATGCCTGGTATATCTGTGCGCCATGCTTCATACAAATCCCATCACCGGTTAGCTGCGATTGAGTCGCAAACAACTTCACAAACTTTCACTTTAATACTATATTAGTAGGATAATATCTCACCTGCCGACGACGAGTTAAGCATTATTAGCATATTGCTGCTTATTATGTTAAAGTATCACGCAATCGAAGCAGCAGGCGCTGCGTTTTTTTTAAACAAATATGTTAAAATAATTGGGATGAGAGGAACTTGCCACACCCTGGGATTGCCTATCCCAACAACTGCACTTCAACTCCCCTGATACGCCCGGATCCAACGACGCGGCTAGTCCTTATCAGAGTAGTTCCGTATAAACAACCCTTTTTATTGCAATAGGTGGGGTTGGTTCTACACTAGGTAGTACTACACCACTTCTCCACTAACACTTTAACATTGCTATCTCGAAAGTAGTTCACTGGTTTGATGCTAACAATCTACTTTTAAATGGGGGAAAGACCAAATGTATCCGATTTTTAACCCCAAATGTCAAACAAGTGTCTATAAAAATTAAGGTCGACGTGTTGGACCTTGTTGATACCACCCAATTTCTAGGGACTAGATTCAAAGCTGCAGTGGGGCCCACAAATTACTAAGTTATCGAATAGGCTCAGCTCTGCAGCGTACGCAGTCAGAAAAATTCGCCAACTTACTGACATAGATAGCGCTAGGCTTTTTTTCTTTTTTTTACGTGGGGGAATGCTTTGACGCATACCTCTCCGCGGGGCGACGGAGAGGTTATGTCGGGCTCACCGGGGAAAAGAGACCCCGGTAATACCGACTAAACCTACCACGGTGTTCCTCGACATAACCATAGACGGCGAGGCCGCGCGAATCGCTTTCACATGCAATCGCGACCCCGCCGTGGTTTCGGCCCGCCGTGTGAAACGGCAGGCCACTGCACGAAGAATATTTCCTCCACCATCCCCCTGAGCGGGGGTGACAAAGACACGATACAGAGGCGCACGTGGGAACACGCACGCCGCCTCTCGGACCTGGTGCTGATCGGGTGGCGAGCAGGCCCACGCAGCCCACCACCCCCAGGTCAAACTTCAAGGTGGCTGGAGGTCATCTCGCGCCCTCCGGCGCCCGGTTCTGCGGTTGGAGAGAGGGTTTAAGCGCTCCCTCTCCCGCTCCGCCGCCTCCTTGATGGAAATTACTTCCTCACAGAAGGAGGCGATGGCATTCCACTATCTCTCACTCCGGACCATAGACTGAGCCACGGTCGGGAGTGAGAGGGCAACCAGTCCGACTGCCGCGATCAACTCACGGCGCTGCAATGCCCAGGCGGGGCAATCCACCAAAGTGTGCAGCGCCGTGTCCACAACAACATCGCGGCAGTCGCCGCAGTGATGACAACCGGGCGTCGCCTGCCGGCCTATACGACACAGGAACTGGCCAAAACAACCGTGGCCAGTCATTACCTGTGTCAGCCGGAAGGTGAGGGCGCCATGCCGCCTCTCCAGCCACTCCTCAAAACCTCTAGTTTATCATAGCTACTTTCACTGTGTAATGGTCGTATGGTATTATACCTTCGTATTGCAGAAAAGCGCTATTCGAGAAATTTACAACATGAAAACAAGGGATACATTTGGGAAAAACAAATTACTAATGCCGGCCTCCCCGGCATCAAAAAATTAATAAGTCGTTTAAAGGTCAATGTGTGCGCTTTTACGATAAACTCCCAAGTGACATTCAAAATCTAAGTTTTAATAAATTTAAAACAGTTCTTCTTCTCTCTTAGCCTTTATTATTCCCAAGTCACTTGGGGTCGGCTTTTCTGGTCTAACCGGATTTGACTGGATATCCGTTTTTACACGGAGCGGCTGCCACCTGACCTCCGCAACCCGAAGGCTAACGATACCCTAAGGCTAGACCAGTGTCAGGATATTATAGGGCACTGACTTCCCAATAACGACTGCCATAGATGTTCATGGCACCCGGGACCGACGGCTTAACGTGCTCTCCGAGGCACGGAGCAGGCGATAATTGTCAATCAATACGCACATAATTTCGAAAAGTCATATAACTTCCGAAAGTCAGAGGTGCGCGACGTGGGTTCGAACCCGAGACCCTCTGCATTGCAGTCTGTTGGTCTCCCCACTGAGCTATCGCTGCTACTTTTAAAACTTTTACTTTACTTTTAAAACAGTTGTAAAACGTAAATTATATTCACTGAATGTATAGAAGATAAAAATGTTTAGATTGAGTTGCATCCAGTCATATGTTATTTCTTCATCATATTATTAAGTTAACTGTAGGTAATATGAGTTGCTGTGACCATTATTTCATTTGTTATTAATATTTATCTCAGATTTACAAATTTTACTTTTTTAAATCTTATTTAAATAAACTACTGTAACAGCTACACACAGCAGATCATAAAAGGAAAGGGATATAACATTGAATTGTATTGTTATAAACATTTGGCGATTGAAAAGAGTGGCCATGAGTTTCTTACCTGCTTCTTCTCATGAAAGCTCTACTCCTCGAACAGACTTTTTTCAATGCTGAATTTGTATTTCCTCCTATTTATTTCTATTAATATAATAGTGAATTAACGTGTCCAAGAATTTATTGCACATTTTTATGGAAATAAAGATTTTTGACTTTGACTTTGACAGTTTCCAATTAGTGCTCTTTGAGAGTAACTTGTAAGATAAAGACCTGGCGAACCGTAAGGACATCAGCAAGGCGATAGAGATCTTTGGTTAGGTAGAAGAAAGGTATATCGGCATCTCGCTACCTATGCCTAGGCTTTTCGTATTCGATGGCTTGACCGCGATCTACAAGGATCAAATATAGGTGCCCGCCTGTTACTAAGTTCTTGTTTGATAGAACAACATATCTGACTCATTAATCAATTTATGATTACACCAACAAAAGTTGTACAAGTTACTAAGGTTTATCACTACTCAAACAAGACATAATATTTAATTTTATTTCGTTGATAGTTCAGCTACTATTGACGTTGAATCAATGTGCAAACAATGATATCATACATCACCCTATAAAGCATAAAAGTACTAAATCACACAAAACTAAATATTTGCATGACTCATGCAATTTCTTCTTAATAGAACTACAAAAAGTATAAACATACTTATATACTATTTAGGTATATTATTTGTATATATTATTATACACAATACTACAATACAATATTATATATATATTATTATATATATATTATTTGTTACGTAACGTCTGATAAATGTTCTAGTCAGTCTAAAACCGACATAGTTTCGTTACTTATTTTACTTTCACGGCCCTTCGGAAGGCTCAAATGATGTTCATTTCAGCCTTCCGAAGGGCCGTGAAAGTATAATGTGCGCAGGCCTTTTGCGCGTTTTAACCTAAAGTTATAAAACAGACTGATGCAGAAGTACATGACTGAGCCCATCTTTACACAATTGGTGATGCATGATTGAAAATGGTACAATCTCAAGATAATAATGGATAATATATTTTCCTTTCTTAATAAAGGCAGTACAATTAGTTTAAGACTATTGGTACATTTAAAACTTGATAGTGGCGTTGACTGCGCCTAAAAACGTCATCTGCCCTAAATACTCTAATTCTCATCAAGTTGCATGGGTATACGGTCTTCTTTGTTGTTATTTGACTAATAAATTCATTCTAACAGGAAGCCGTTATTTTCTTAACTTTCGAAGACTGATGAGAATCAATATTAACCTATTGAGAGGCAGTAGCACGCCGGCTGACAGACACTAACTTATTGTTATCGATTATGACTGGCATTCCAACAACTGATAGGTTAAATATTATAGTTAGTACATTTCGAATTGCCAAGTTTTATGGTTTGATCCCTGTCCATCACATATTTAATAAATCCACAAATAGTTGTTGCATGTCAGAATATTCTTTGTATCATATCAAATATTTAAATCATGCATGCTACGTTTAAATATGCTCACTTTTCTGGACTGACACACAATGCCACACAATAACACTCATTCATATTAATAATTAATCACACTATAATTCTTTATTTAATAAGTAAGCTCACTCTTTATAGTGTAGACACTTTTTGTTGCATATTATTGTTGTACCTCCGCATGCTCCAAACTGCGAAAACTCAGGTGATGACCAACACCACGAAACGTAGGGTCACGGTAGACGGGCACGTTGTACACTATGCCGACGAGTATAATATCTACTTAGGCCAGATAGTATCTTTCAGTAGCAGACAAGATAAAGAGATCGATAGACGAACTGATAACGCTTGGAAGAGCTTCTGGTCAATGAAAGATAAAGGGCAACCTCCCAGTCTCATTAAAGCGTAAAACTTGTCGACATGTGTATATTACCTGTCCGTACGGTTACGATGCCCAAACATGGTCTTTAACCAAAAATCAGAAGTACAAATTGAATATCTGTTAGAGGGCTATGGAGCGTAGCATTCTCGGAGTCAAAAGAATGGACCACGTCCGAAACACTACCCTGCGCTCCACAACACGCATAACTGACATAGGTGTTAAATCCGCCAGGCTGAAGTGGGACACGTCTGCCGCATGCATCCAGAGAGGTGGCCATAAATTGTCACCAATTTGGTGTCAAAAGACATTCGACGGCGATGGGACAGACCTAAACGGAGATGGCGGTATTAAACTGATGGATGTATTAAACTATCCAATTGCTGGGCACGGGCCTCTTCTCACTGTGAGAAGGGTTAGGCCATAGTCCACCACGCTGGCCTAGTGCGGGTTGGCAGACTTCACATATCTTCGAGAACATTAATATTAGAAGATGCAGAGCTGGTGCAGGTATCTTCACAATGTTTTCCTTCATACACGAGTGAAAATAACAATTCATGATATGCACATAGCTTCAAACTTTTCTTCTTTTTTATATTAAACTTTAAAATCTCACGCTGCGTGGCACTACAAAGGACTGCTACTATCGTAACACTGCTTATAATATTATAATTATGAACAAAATAAAGATGAAATAAAGAAACGAATATTCATTAATAAATCTATTAAACAAAAGCTCTATTATTGATCTTTATAGTTTTGATTTATTATTACTAAGCAATTAAAAAGGCATTCACAACTGCATTGGCAAGTGCACCAATGCATGATAATAATTTGTTAAGGTCTTTTCTCACTATTAAATAACATTTAGTTTTTATTTCCTTGTCCGGTTTGCCTGTATCGTAACAGTCTTTACAAAACATCTGGCAATAATAACACCCAGACACAGAACAACTATCTGGGGAATAGAATATACCTACGTCTCCACAAAGGAATTGAGTCACCACCTTACATTTATTGTCCGAACATTATTATTTAATAGAAAATCTTATTATATGAATGGGGCGGATGAGTAAATTCTGAAAGCCAGTTTGAACGTTTCATATGTTTCATCAATCCGTCAATTGAACTCGGGTGCAACCCAAATACTAACTTTAATGATATATTTTTTTCTTTTTAAACTTGTCGCAAAAATTTTTGCTGCTTATTTACACCATATAATATTTATTTATAGTAAATAGGAATTGTATCAAATTCGATTTAGTTTATAATCGGATTTGATACAATTCCTAATAATATGAAAACACCTTAAGTTATCTGACGGCGTAGAGCTATGGTCAATGGGGCAGCCTGTGATGGCAGAGGAAGGCGCTCTGTTTCTGTCCCTCGGCCCAACTGTCCGAGTTTGCGCACAGGCAAGAGATGTGGTTAGCAATCGTCGTGGTAGTGTGAATTATGTATATTTGTTCAAAAAAGATCACACCACCTAGTACGTATGACGTGTCTTATGACTCAAGAGCATTCACCCGCCATATCTCCGGTTTTACTACAAGGAGTGATGAAAAATGCCTTATATTTTAAGTCGAATCTCAAGCTACTAAACGATGTATACTGTATAAAAATCGATTAAGGCGTATTACAAGCGGTTTTAAAGCCATGTTGCTTTAAAACCGCTTGTTTTCGGCTCAGTGCTCTCTAAATAGCCGATCCCATTATTGTCAGGATCGTAGCAAATGGAAATCTGTAGTCTCTATCTACCCCTCTGGGAAACAGGTGTGAATCTATGTATGTATGTATATACCTTCAGACACAATCTCGTTACAATTTACGAAATTAAAGTTTACCTATCTTGTTTCTGTGTGCGGAATTATTCGCCGCATAAACAATTTAAACAGAAATTTTTTTAGCTGTCAATCTGCATATTTTTGGCCTTACGCGGCAGTGGACACGGTGCTTTAACTAACACAATTAGTTAATACCTAGAATTGATTAAACGTTATATCAGTTGCCTTGTACTCATATATATTACGGGTTTTCCTTTATAAAATTACTGTGACGGTTTGTACTTGGGTGTGGTGTGACTAGCAGCTTGTAATCAATTTGTGCATTTAGTTAAAATGTTGTGCGACGACTTATTCATACACGGAGACCAAGATGTGAAAGTGCCGGCACATTTGAATTTTGGGAAATATATATTAGACCGGCTTCGACTTAAAAATGATGAAATAGCATTGGTAAGCCGATTATTTTTTTATTATTAAGCACAAGTCAAACATTTGTGTGCATGGATGTTTGTCTTGGTCTAGGTGTTTCTATGTATAATATGTATGTATTTACAAAAAAAAGTATATATGTATGTTTATCCAATGTGTTTGGGCTAGATGGTGTTGTCTGTATGTGGTACAATATTTTTTAATTGAACACAGCATTTTGTGGTCTAGTGATTAAGGAAGATATGATTAGCGTATGATAAACAATAACAATAGCATAAAAGATATTTTTCTATTTTATACTGAAATCCTCTAATGTTGGCGATATACCTTCCATATTTCTAAGGCTTACTTCATGTAATATATAGCCTGTATTACTCCGAAATAAGGTAGCTTTCATTTAGAATCAGTCCAGTTTTGTCAGATTATCTCTAACATTTATTTATTATGTAACAATAACAAAAATTACGATACGTAGTATTTGTTTGTTTATACAAACAAGCATGTCCTATTTCTTATATTGTATCTTATATTTGTAGTAAGCAAACATAGATTTTATGTCTGTTGTTTTCCAACTAAACGAAATGCTTGTATTAGAAATGGATTGATGTGAGCAGCTAACCAAGGGACTCTCAATCGCAAGTCATTAACAATTAAGCTAACACTGTTACAAAGCAATAAAATATGAACACCTGTTGCCACTACGAATATATAATTCTATAATTGAAATGATTTGATTCAAAATGAGTGCATTTAGAAATTATACATCTTCCGATTTCAAAACAGGAGCACGGCGAGACTCATGTGAAAGTGACATACAAGGAATTCACACAATGCGCCGTCAATATGTCCAACGCTTTGACAAAGCTGGGGGTGAGGCGAGGCGACATTGTTGCAGTAGGATCTGAAAAACGCAATGAATTTGTCCCCACGGTTCTTGCAATCGTGTTCACGGGCGCGACGTACACCCCCTATGAGTTAAAAAGCGGCCGAGGTGAGACAAAATATCTTACTTCCACCACATTCTTTAAACGTTCCATATATTTCATGCGACGTTTTAAAAATTATGGTTAGGGAAATCATGTTTGTAGTAAGAGTAACCATTGTATTCCACCTGTATGTAACAAACCAGTGAGGAGCTTTAGTTGAAGTTCAAATTATTTGGAATATATTATATGTATTATTATATTATTTTTAGCATGTTATGGTCCGTTTACATAACCTAAAACAAGTACATTGTCGATGAATAAGGCAGAACCAGGATCTGCCAGTTATATTCAGTGGCTGAGTATATTAAGTACGACTCCAGTTTTCTAAAAATATAAAGCCAAATAGTAGCATAAGCGACGACGATTTTGCCACTTCAGCAACGAGTTTCATTTATAATACAAATATCATACATTATAATCTATATATATGGAAAGAAAACAGTGCGCAGTGAGCACGGATAGCTAAAGTTTATTTAAAGAAGGAGTGTAAAAAATTAGTACTTATTTTTTTTAAATTTAATGAATTATATTCGAATATATACCAGTTACTATTTATAAATATCTAAAGCAGTATAAAATAATAATAGACAATTGAACAATATTAAAATCTGTTAACATCATTAATACATAACAATTACGGTATTATCCTTATTCATACATTCGTAAGCATTAGGTAAGTAATAGTAGTAATAGTAATACTAGCTCCCGCTTGACTCACGCGGTTTTCTGAGTAATAAATAGTACAAAAACAACTTCTGTGCTCCTTTGCGTTCTGTGAGATATCTCTGCTCTCGAATCACTTTGTTTTATTGTTCCTTTCCGACATAAAGAAAGGACAAACAAACACACTTTTGCATTCATTATAGACAAAAATAAGTTTGATTTTTTCTTTCACAACTGTCTTGTTACTTCAGCGATAGTGAGCGCTTTTGTTGATCGTGAATATCAGGGCGCGAGTCAATATTCTAGTTTGACTATATAATACGTAACAGGTATTAACGCGATCAAGCATGTTTACCTTTTAACGCTTAGCGAAATCAAACTCATGTCATGTGATTTGATTGGCTATCGCTTATCCAGTCAGTCAATCCTAGCAGCCGACATGCATTTCACTGTCTGTTAACAAATTTTTGGATTGATCTGCCTTACAGAAACCTACTTGATTTAGTTACGGAATTAGGATAAATACATTTAAATATGGAATTACAAGAGTAGGCTAAAGCTTACTTTTCACAAATTAACGTCAACGAGATACTCGTAGTACATGTATAGCGTCCAGGAATGTATTAACGTGAGCAAGGCATCCTACAGACCCGCAATATATTTAATTGTGCAATTCTTACAATTGATCAATAAATATACAATTTTGGGCAAAGCATGAATTAGTATCAAAGATTACAATTAAATATTGTTAGACATTGATTATGTAATTTTAAAATCTATAATTGAACTCAGCTTATCGGTCATATCACGAAATAAACAATATAACGAAAATAAGCTATTAACTTTATTAGTTCTGCAATATATCATAATCTATAATATAAAAGTGTGAATCTAGTGTGAATGGAACAGTCGCAAAAGGAAGACCTAGGCGAACGTTTCTTGATCAGATCGGAGGCGTTCTGGACAAAGGCCAGGTTAAGAGCACCTTGAACCGACGGGCGTGTATGAGGAATGTGATGAAAGTGAATGAAGCCAGAGAAGTGTGTCAGGATCGTAGCAAATGGAAATCCGTAGTCTCTGCCTACCCCTCTGGGAAACAGGCGTGAATCTATGTATGTATAATATAAAATCATAAATAATATAAGTTGCATTATGGTCTCCTTTATTCTTATTTTTTATTTTGTTCTAATAATTTAAGTTCTTTACATAAATATTGTCACAACTATAGATTAATGCTAGTCAATCTATAATTGGCAAATGTTTCAGCCACTATACTTTCTTTGTGATCTATTTGATGTCAATCTGTAAACATGTGCTGTTGATAAGCCATAATAATAATAAATAAATAAATATATAATAATTATTGCGAGTCTATGGTCTGCCTAGCTTTACACAATATTAATATTCTTGCTAGCGTAGCTAACTAAGCCAAAACTTGTGCTTAGTGCGAGTTACGTCGGTAGTCGGTTTGTAAACCGCAGCCTTTTGATAGTAAAGCAGAAAAGAAACATTAACTCTCACCGACATTACGTACACTCATGAGGGGTACATTTTTATTAAGCACAGTTTTGGTCTTCTTCCTTGCCGTCGTTTTTTTTATTTAGGTCCTGGGTTATTACGTAAATAGGCTTACTACCGTCCGTCCGTCTACCGGGTTCATAACCAGGTACATACAAAGTCATGCCTATTGGGAGTTTTTTAAGTCACACGTATTAGGAGGCGAGCCCATTGCCATATACCAGGCACAGTTTCAGAGTCCGTGCTGGAACAGAGAATTTCTTGACAAAGTCTCTAAAATACTTTGTACGACCCAGGAACCAAATTTGTGACCTCACTCACAATCACTTACTTATGCCACGAGACGAACCAGGCAAACGACACGTATATATTTATTTAAATAAATATTAAATTATCTTGCAAGTTAATATAATGACCTTTGTTTAATTTCAGCGGCCTTAAAACATAAGATATCGATAACGAAACCAAAGTATTTCATATGTTCAAATCACTTTTGGAACACGTACCACGAAATCCTTAAGAGTTTTGACTGCATAGAGAAGTTCTTAACGTTGGACGACGCCGAAGATTTGGAAACAGTAATATCGATAAAAACATTGGTCACGAGTAACGTAGACATAAATAAATTTGAACCGATGCAAGTTCAGGGACAGAGTGACATAGCATTCATTTTGTTTTCCTCTGGCACTACTGGCATGCCAAAAGGCGTACAACTGACACATTTAAATTGCATACTCAATAGTCTTCCTGATGAGTAAGTATTGTACGTTAATATAGATTATAACACGAAGAAAAAGTAAGCGAATAATCGAGCTAATGAATATGATTAAAGATATATTCTTACAGATATAATATAATAATAAATATATATAAAGATAAATATAATACATAACATATCATATTATTACACAGTTGCAAAAAAAGATTGTAAGCATGACAACTTATATTATTTGTTCTTAAAGTATACGTATAAACTGAAGCCATGCTTGACTTATATAGATATTATTACTTTGCATCTATTCACGGTTTAGTGTAATTCCAACACTTAATGACACGCACTACAGTATTTTTTTATTTCTTATTTATGAAAAGTCAAAGAAATTAAGCCAGTTTATACGGATTTTATCGCAGTACTTTGTTATAACTATACTACTATGGACGACTATTATTTTGGTTTATCCGTAACCGAACTGCTAAAAAGAAACAAAAAAATCGGGGAAAGTGTAAATTTAAAAGTTTTATTAATATAATATAATGTTTTAAATATAAATCGCGATAATGTGCGTATCAAAATATTTTATTAAATTTGTAACATTAATAAGTAACCGAGAGGTAATATTATAAAATAGGCTGAAAATAGGCATAGTCTGGCAAATAAATCCTATGATAAATGGTGTTTATTCTCTTTCGTTTATCGGTGTTTAAATGTGATCTAGGCATTCTGTTATACGATTATTAAAGAACAATATCCCCTGACTTTGCAGATTGATCGATCGGCAATGCTCGGCAACCTTGTCATGGCCAAACCGTAGATAGATTACCATTAACAAAAAAGGCAGCCCTCCATGCCTCGGACGCAAAATTGCACCGATTTTAGTTTGACATGAATCTGTTCGTTGTTAATGTATTAGGAGAATCGTATTATTTTATGACAGACTGAATAAACTAAAATACAGTCACCTCTGTGAGTTGTAAAGCTATCGCTTTACGAGAAAACAAATATTTAAGTGTATATCAGCCCGATTAAGGCGCGATTCCGAACAAGAAACGAATAGTGTTAGTTACGGACAATAATAAGTTGACATATTTTTTACAGAATTCGTAGGTAAAAACTACACGTTTCTTGATATAGGAACCGGTACTAAGCAACTTTTAGATAAATCACTGCTGCACGGTTACCTTATTCCAATTTAGGCCATAAACCAATACGGTTGGGAGAAACAATCCTACTATTATAATAATACATAACATTTGAAAATGTTTTAGCTTCAGTGATGAATCTCTACAGACAGCATTTCTATTCGGCGAGTGGTACCACAACTATGACACCTTCATGACTTACAAGTTTCTCGCTATGGGAAGGAAAATCGTGTATGTGGAAGACGCGGTACCTGATGTGTTTATGAAATGCATTGAAAGCTGTAAGGTAAGAACTAAGTAATATACCTACCTATAATTATGGGCACAGGTGCCCCATCACCAACTCTTAGAGAATTGTTATTACCCGCGCCTGAATGAGACTAGACTACTGTAACACGCTGCATTGTATAAAAAACAAATTGATCTCTACAGTTCGCCCGCTGTATCATTTACTTTGATCACTATAGATTATACTTTTGGTTCTACTAGCCAGTTTTTTATGATGCTTAAATTTTAAATCAAATTCACGCCTACTTGTACATATATTTATCGTCAAAATCCGAGGTGGTTTTTACTTTATACTTAGGTATATAACCTTGACAGACTTCACAATAACTCGCAAATATTTGAGTTTCCCCACAGAAATTTCCTTTAACGTTGAATTGTCCGATTATTAGTCTAACCACGAAATAAATAGAAAAATTTTCGTGTCGCAGCAAATGATTGTAACTGTTTTTCAATACTGTAATCTATTTCTAATAAGGCAACAGGATGGTATACATTGTGATTCATTTTATCGTTACGTTGTTTTTACTACACGATCATAACTTTCAGAAGTCAGACGTAAGTTTAGCGACTCCGGTTAGAACCAATAATAGAATGACAAAGGTAATAGGTTTTTTTTAACATTAACTTGTCATTAGCTATGCAATAATAAACAGTAAAGACACACAGGCTTAGAAACCACGTGTAACAAAACCCATAATAAAATTCAAGTAGAGATATGCATTAAACCTATTCAATATGTGTTATCATAAACAAACATCATACTGTTTCTTTTTCTAAACCAAATAAAAATACAGCGATAAATATATAATATAAATAAATATTCATAACGACTCATTGTTTGCGCATACATTATATAAAAAAATAAACATGCGTTATGGAAAAATATTGTACAAAGACTACTATTGTCTACGCTTTCGCGCAGATAACGTGTTACACTTATTCATTAATATCTTCACGTTGTTACAGATTAACATCGCTTTCATAGTACCCTCTTTTGTTTGCTACTTATCGAAAGCGGAAGAAGCGGAAAAATATAACGTCGACTCACTCAAAATTATATACTCGAGATCATCGCCTCTTCATAACAAGACGATAGAAAAGGTCAAATGTAGGCAAGTATCGTTTATCACTTATTTAACTAAAGAACATTTCGATTTCGTATTGTATCTTTATGAAAATACAAACTTGAACGGTTTTACGATCATGTTTCACTCTGTTATCGATTATCTTAATAATAATGTGATAGTGATCAATTAAATCGAAAACCTTAAAGAGCTCGTCGCACATAACTAGTAATTATTTTACACTAAGAAAACTTGTGTTAATTATATCGTACATGTTCCACTTTAGAAACATACTATTACTGGACTATTAATAAGTAATTATAATCAGATAATGTGCCGTTATGTTTTCTAACCATTTTTAATAGGAGCATACCTCGCATTTAACTTTGCCTATGGCAATTTTAAAAAAGAAGGTCTCGCTATGCTGCCGCCGCCATGTTCAATCTGGCCCTGCCGCTAACAGAACATCGTCTGCTCTATAAACTTGCAAACCCTACACATTACAGGAACATAACATAAGGATGCAAATTTTCAGTTGGGCAAGGTACTACACTAGTCGGGCTGCCCCAGTTTAAGTAAAATGCCCGGTTTAAGTGTGTATACTGCTGTGCCTTGCCACTCATAAAATACATATTATTTTTGTAGATTGCCTAAGCTCAAGAATATATTGCAAGGTTACGGAATGACTGAAGCCGGTGAATTAACTTCGGAAAGTTGGGGTACCAAAGGACCGAAGCCTGGAAGTGTTGGCATGGCTTCACCTGGTATCACTTTAAAAGTATGTATTTTACTGTGTACAAACTCCAGATATCGAGAAATATTTGATAATGGATGTTATCATAAGGCAATGTAAATATAGACATACGTTCTAATATTGAACTAGTAGAAAGCAGTAGGGAAATTACATTTAAATATACATCAGCTAGTCTTTTTGCTCGTAATATATTATGTATTATTATTATGAAGCCAATGATGCCTTCTATATACCGTATTTTCATGAAAATAGATGATACTTCGTAGGTAGGTACATTGATTTGGCTTTATAGTAGTTTTGATATTTTATCATCTGATATCGTATATTTTGCACGTAGGTCGTGGATCCCGAATCCCGTAAAACTCTCGGGCCAAATCAACGTGGCGAAATATGTTTGAGAGGACCAGTCTTCATGAAAGGTTACATCGGCATGGACCCTTCAATGTACTTAGACGAACAAGGTTTCTTTAAAACAGGCGATCTGGGCTATTACGACAATGATAACTACTTTTATATTGTCGAAAGGTTGAAGGAAATTATCGTGTATGATGGCTACAAGGTAAGTCTTACATTTTTCCAATATTCTCTAAATAATGTACTAAGAGTCATAAATATGTAGCTAATAAGAAAAATGTACTAAGTCGTATATATTTTAAGATACTTAACTCGAAATATACTCAAGCCGAGTAATATAAAATACCTGGTCTTATGTATTACGTATCGTGGTCTAGCAATAAGCTACAAGGTTTTTGTCGGTATTATTAGCTCGACTCACTAACACTGTCCACGAAATACATTCCACACCTTTTCATCTCGAGAAATCCTTTCTCCGTGGACGCTTACGTCATAAAAGAAATAAGCCTTTGTATTATCTACGCATTTCTAGATCCGGAGCTTATTACGAAAATGCGAATTACGTTTTTACGCTTCTATCCAGACTTGCTCAGCTTGTAAAAGCGAAATAAATACCCGTAAAACTAAATAAAAGTAGAAACATTAGTTACTTTAAACTTTGAAAGTATCTTCTACATGTGTTACCATGGTCGTTTTTGCATTAGCATAAGTGACTACAAATTACCTAGTATCTAGCTCATTCCAACATTAGCTAGGAAAATGATAAGGCAGTACCAAGACACAAATTGTTGTAACTGGTATCACACGCCACAAAATAATTATTCTGTCTAGCACTAAGCGGTTTTGCAATTGCACGCACACAGGCAGTGTTGTTTGGCGGCCGACAATTTGAGAACCACATTAGACTAAAATAGCCGTTACATGAGTTCTGGGACATTCCTTACTTACGATAACAGTTTCCTTAAACTCAAGTGTTGCTATTTTTATACCAGAATCTAGATTTTTCTGTCATACATACAATATTATTAACAATTGCCATAAAAAAAAAATACCACGTTTGGCGAACCGTATAACCGTTTTTCTATGATGAATAATCGTTTGTATATGTTTACCAAAACAAAGCAGCGATAGCTCAGTGGGAAAACCAACAGACTGCAATGCCGAGGGTCTCGGAATCGAACCCACGTCGCGCACCTCTGACTTTCGGAGCTTATATGACTTTTCGAAATTATGTGCGTATTGATTGACAATTATTGCCTGCTCCGTGCCTCGGAGAACACGTTAAGCCGTCGGTCCCGGCTGCCATGAACATCTATGGCAGTCGTTATTGGGAAAGTCAGTACCCTCTAATATCCTGACACTGGTCTAGCCTTAGGGTATCGTTAGCCTTCGGGTTGCGGAGGTCAGGTTGTAGCCGCTCCGTGTAAAAACTGATATCCAGTCAAATCCGGTTAGACTAGAAAAGCCGACCCCAAGTAACTTGGGAATAATAAAGACTAGGGAGAAGATATGTTTACCAAAACTAAGTTTACATGGCGAATCTGTTTTGGAATCAATTTAACACTAAGTAAGGAATACTTTTGCAATGCAATATAAAAATAAGAAGACTATAGTACTGAGACATTTTGACCGAATGGTGATAGTAATATATGCCATATGAATAACATCGTGGGCACAAACCTAACCGTAGAGTTTATCTTTTAATTAATATAATAATTTTTATTATTGTAATAATTGATACGTCGGCCTTTGGCTTTGTACACAGCTTTCAATTTAACCTACTAAAATTACCTATATCCAACGAAAATAGCGAGCGCAGCTGTTATATAATACAATAATTGTAAGGTATTCCTGATCCCACAATTTGCTAACTAAATCTTGATTAGAAAATATGTTGGTCATGCGGCTATCTCTCTTCCCCGTGTAAATAAATCCAACTAGAATATGTTAAATTGATACGTTTATTACGATCAGTTATTTATTTATTATTCTGTCATAATAGGTTGAAACGTTTCAACCTCGACAGGCTTAATTATTTGTACATAATACATATAAGACAGTTGGTTTTTCTGAATAAAATAATAAGTTATGTTATATCTCTAAATTTCTCGGATGCCATACTCTATTCTTAACTAAGAAAAGGTTTATTAAGGACTTCTTTAACTTAGTTTATAACTTTACATGTCAATATTACTTATAAAATATACAGGTTCGAATATAGACTTCAGTGAAACAGATTTGAAGAAATTTGCATATTTGATAATTCTGACTAAGTCAGTAGACTTTAACTACAACCCTAGCTTTACATTTTAGATCGCTCCTCTGGAACTAGAAACTATACTGCAGTTAAATCCGGGAGTACGAGAGGCGGGTGTGGTCGGTAAACCGATACCTGATTACGGAGAGGAACCTATAGCCTTTGTTGTGAAGCAACCGGGAGCCAATGTTACCGAAAAAGATTTGATTGATTATGTTGCTACGGAGGTAAGGCTAAATCAATTTCTTTGTGAGTAGTATAGATATTGTAAGTATCTCAGCACAATTTTACTTCATTCAAAAGGAACGTTTGTTTCCCTCAAATTCCCAAGCAATTTTAGGAAGCCAACAGTACGATCGTAACTGTGTATCTTTAGTCCATATCTGATATGATAACAACAATATTATGGACTAAGTAGCATTTTTTTTTTTTTTACCTGGGGGAATGCTTTGACGCATACCTCTCCGCGGGGCGACGGAGAGGTTATGTCGGGCTCACCGGGGAGAGATACCCCGGTAATACCGACTAAACCTACCACGGTGTTCCTCGACATAACCATAGACGGCGGGGCCGCGCGAATCGCTTTCACATGCAATCGCGACCCCGCCGAGGTTTCGGCCCGCCGTGTGAAACGGCAGGCCACTACTTAAAAGACCCTCTACTGTCCCCTTGTAGGGGGACAAAAACACGACTCAGAGGCGCGCGTGGGAACACGCACGCCGCCTCTCGGACCTGGTGCTGATCGGGGTGGCAGGCAGGCGAAGTAGCATTAATTCAACCTCAAAACATAGTTAAACGTACCTCTATATTATAAAAATATAATAAAGTTTATTATTGTAATAATTGATACGTCGGCCTTTGGCTTTGTACACAGCTTTCAATTTAACATACTAAAATTACCTATATCCCACGAAAATAGCCTCGTACCTCTATATTATATTATAAAAATCTAACGAGATAAAATATAAATAAGTACTTAATCTTTATATCAATAATTATTTACTTTATATTCGTTATTAAAATAAATGTTTGGCATTTAATATTTATACAAAGAGGAAACAATAAGCGGGTGTCTACCCACTTACTGTTTCCTCTTTTAAAATTACCGTCTGGTAATTTGCCCTTTTTACCGATTTTATTGGTATTGTAATTAGATCACATCATTTAAACATCCTTATTACAAACGTAATAGATTTTTTTTTCCTTAATACTGCCTAATTTGAGAAAAATACTAATTAAATTATTAATTAACGTAGTAAACCTACTACTGTTTTAACAAATATAATAAAAGAGCAATTTATTTTTTGTAACAAGTAGAAGAGTCAGTGTCCTCCAAGCGACTATTAGAGGATTTCGGTACACACCCGGCGACGGTTATATGTACTAGATTTGATGATGCAAAAACGGGCTTAAATTATCAATAAAGAGAAGGTTCCAAATGGTTTTAAGTAAGATCATTAACGATAATTTAAATAATTATATATCGTTCTCTTTATGTCAGTTATCCCAGATTAAACGACTAATAAAAACCGAAGTATATATAATCATAATCCAAAATATATGGTAATAGAGATTACTTTAGTATTTCAGACATCAAAACATAAATTATTTATTTATAATAAAGGAAACAAATTAACCTATTAAGCAATCTAATTATCAAAACAGGAACACTCATTGAGTCGGTAACGTTGTAAAATTTTTCAGGTTCCGCCGTTTATGCAATTAAGAGGTGGTGTAAAGTTCATTGAAGAAATGCCGAGGAATCCTACAGGGAAAATTGTACGTCAGCGCTTGAGAGAACTGCTCAAATAAACTGTTTAAACTTATTCTTCACACATGCTCGTATCTAATTAAATAAATGCTATTGACTTTAGGTGCTTTTGTTTTATTGCAACTCAACCGTCGTGGCATAAAATCGTGTCTCGTCTCTGCTCGCAAAGTTTTTAGTCGGTTTGTTAAGCAGTCAGAATTAACTGGTGAAACTGTCCATGAACGGCTTTTTGAAGATATTCTTCAGCAAAATTTAGATATCGGGTTTTCTTAAAAATCAATATTAGTTAGCCTTTAGTAGAGAGATCATTAGACTGTCATTTTTAAGTCCATATCAAGGCCCTATGACAGAAATCTCTGAATTTTCGAATCTATATATACGTGTTAAATAATTCATTATTACTAGCTTTAACGGAAATGGAAAACAAAGTGAGAATCCTCCAAATTTGAAAGTTCTTTATATTGTTTTCCAGGATGTATATAGTGTACCAAGCTGCATTAGGCCGTACCACGCAGTTGAACATTATAAACTGGGTTATAATCATAATATCAACCCTGTATTAAACTATCCCACTGCTGGGCACGGGCCTCTTCTCAGAGAAGGGTTAGGCCAGAGTCGACCACGCTGGCCTAGTGCGGGTTGGCAGATTTCACATAGCTTTAAGAACATTATGGAGAACTCTCAGACATGCAGGTTTCCTCACGATGTTTTCCTACACCATTAAAGCAAACTATAATTAACTATTTAATACGCATATAACTTTGAAAAGTGCGCGCCTTGGGTTCGAACTCGAGCTCTGCGTGGCAGTCCAACGGTTTCCCACTAGGCTATCGCTGCTAAACTGGGTTGCTGATATAAAAATATGTAATTTTATTATTTTCATCTCTCACATTATACTCAAATATAACCTATATTTACCTACGAAAGCAAAATTTATCGCATAATTAGGTAAATAGCGTAGCTTTTTAAATCCAATTATATAGCCATTAAGTATCAAATCACACGCATATACACTGGGCCGCAAAAAAAAGGACCGGTTAGAAAATATTCAATATCTTCAAAAGTACCTGACCTAGCTTTATGAAATAAAGACTAAATTAAAGAATATCTAATGCCACATAAAATAATATATAAAACATATTTATTTATTTTTGATAATTGTATAAAAACTGAAAAAGTAACATAATGGTCGTTTTTCAATTTAGTACCAAAAAATTCAAATCAATTGTTTCGCGTTTGTTTTAGTTTTGCAATAAAAAAGTTATAAATATAGTGTCTCTGCCTTATAAATTGTATTATTCTGAAGTTATCATATCCTTAACCCCTGAAGAATATACCAGGATCCTGACAATGCTTGAAGATGGGCACAGTCAGCGAAATACAGCGAGAACTGTTGGTGTGACTCTTTCTACAGTTTAGCGAGTACTCCAGCGTTTCCATGAAACTGGATCCAATCTTCGAAGACCAGGAACAGGCCGAACAAGGTGTACGACGCGGAAGGATCGCTAAATGGTGTCAGCAATTTTGAGAAATCGCTTTCTTACGGCTATTGAAGTAAAGAATCATCATTTACGAGCTGGAGGAAACTATCTGAGTACGGATACAGTAAGGCGGCGTCTGGCTGAAGCAAATTTAAAGCCATTAAGACCTGCAAATGGCCGAAAACTAGAAAGACACCACAGAAACTCAAGGTTATGGTAGAGAACACGAGAATTGGACTCTGAATGACTGGTCAAGAGTTATGTTTTCAGAAGAGTCTAGATTCTGTTTATACAAGCACGATGGGAGGAAAAGAATGTACAGAAGACCGAGAGAGCGCTATAACCAAGCCTGTATAGAAGAAAAAGTACCATACGGCGGAGGCTCAGTTCACGTGTGGGCTGGGATTTCTTCCGAAAGCTGCACTGAGCTAGTGGTGATAGAAAATGGAACTTTAACTACAGTAAGATATATCACTGAAATTCTGAATGACTACGTTGGTCCATTTTTAGTGGACATGGACGAGAATGCCGTTTTTATGCAAGACAATGCCCACCCGCATACAGCTCAGATAGTGTTTGCCTATTTTCAAGAAGTCGGTATCACACACATGGAGTGGCCAGCACGCAGCCCCGACTAAAACCCCATTGAGCATGCATGGGACGAACTGAGACGTCGTGTACGTCAGCGGAATCCGCCGCCAATCACGCTACGTGAAATGAAAGAAGCTCTAACAGAGGAATGGCAGAATATTCCGCAGCATCTCCTCAAAAACCTAGTAGAAAGTATGCCAAATTGCATAACAGCAGTATTGCGAGTTCGCGGAGGCTACACAAAGTACTAAAATGCGTGAAAACGGTAACCAATTTACATTAATGAAAATACTGGCAAACAAAGCGTTTCTATTTATTTTACATTTATTAAAAATAAAAAGCTCGATTACTTTTTTTTTATTTTCTTTTAAGCACATTTAAATATTCTTTAATTTAGTCTTTATTTCATAAACCTAGGTCAGGTACTTTTAAAGATATTGAAGATTTTCTAACCGACCCTTTTTCTTTGCGGTCCAGTGCAGATCCCAGATATTTCTTCTGATGTGAGAAATTATATAAATAAATATATATGTAAGTGAAAATACTCATAGCCTCTCGTCAATCTAGCGCCATGCATTAGTTTCACTACTGAGAATTTATTAACTAGAAGTCTAGTAACATGACCTGGGAATTGAACCAACCACTGTAAACTACACTTAATATAATCTTCTGCCGTCAACAAGGAAGTCAATATCTAAAATAGAAAAGGCATCGCATTAACTAAATATGGCAGCTACAATTATTTTGTAAAATATTATAAATAAACTATTATTATCATTATCTGAAAAGGTACTAATCAATTACGTAAAGTACCCGACTGCTCGAACAGTTTTTACCTAATTCCCCAAAGTAATACATACGCGTGAATTTTAATTAAATGAAATCTATTTTAATTATAAGTACTTACCTAATTGTTTCGCTATTAAATGACGTCTGATTTACATAAACAATGGTTTAGTTTCAAACGGCTATTTACAAAAGTGACTTACCAATAAAAATATATCTTGTGGATTCAGCGTAATAAAACCCTCAAAAGATTACGAGTCTCAAGAGTATACATACTTACCAAGAACACTCATAATATTAATTTTTCAAGCGCTCATTATGGCTATGCCAACACTATATACAAATAAACGACTAGCTGTTCCCCCGCGGTTTCACTCATGCTTATATTGCTCCGCTCCCGTGCAGCGTGATGTTATGACCTATGTTACTACTGGATAAAGTAGCTTTCGTGGAAGATTTTTTTTATAGGTCCTATTGTTTTTGGGCTTATTCATTATAAACAAACATAAAAATACAAATCTTTCCTCTTTATAATAATTATGTGTTATTAGTAATCATCTAGGAACATATTTTAGTCTCAACAATGCTAGCCAATGGATAGTTGCGTGATGTCTAATATCTTTGAAACCATTTTAACAATGATAAAACTTTGTACTAATATCTAAATCTTACATTGTTTGGGAGTTATCAACACTGCACAATCATTAATTAAGTTTAACTACCCAACAGTGCCGACAAAGCGCGAGCAAGCCGCCACCAAAGGAAGTACTCTTCTCGTATTGTTTCTGACCTTTTCTTTTTGTTGAAAAGATGTTTATGTTGGGCTCGTAAGTCATTATTATATCATCAAGCTACTATTGAGGATGGAAACAAAAACATCGGGCAAACGCGCCTCGGCTGAAAGCTTTGTACGACGTGATATAATTCAACTTCATATTCCTCTTTTATCTTTAGAGACGTCTTTATTAATTCAGTATGATTTGGATTATCATAACTCCTCCTTACCTTTTGCCTTACATTACTTTGTAATTGGACAAATACTTGACATAAACAGCTCTTTAATTTAAATTTATTTTGAAGTATTAGTAAAGATTTATTAGCAATATTGAGTAAACGTTATAATCCACATAAAAAAGGTTCGTAATTTAACAAGCTTTGTTATTTGGCTCTGTGAAAATGTATCTAGATTGAAGTATGCTAATACAAAAAAAAACTTTCCTGCGGCGTCATTTGCATTGACATTTTTAAAATTAAAGTCTTTTACCATTTAAATTGACTGGTTTTACCTCGGAGCAATTTAGCTCGCCCTAGCCTCTTTCCAAGAATGGTCCCTGCGGCCTGTAATAGGTTTCTTAAAAGAAAATCAAGTTAAACAGGCGTGATTGACTTAATTGTGGAAAAGCTTTATTTCCCAAGATTAAAGAATGGCTTTAGAAGGTGACCTAATATCGTTAAGCACAATTATAATAATGTAAACGAGATTTATTTTACTGGCTTTAAGACGACGGCAACATTTTATAATCTCCATGTATGAAAAAATACTATTACGAAAAGAAACAACTCAAGAACCACGGATTATTCTTGTATTGTACATAAAAATTACAAATAATACAACAAGAAGCCAAAACACCGGGCGCCGAAACAACAATTTGTGTAAGTGTATTCGATAAATATTTGTGCCATGTGGAGATGTAACCGCAACATTTAGAGCTTTGGTAGTAGCGATTATACCATAACATACGCGCAGTTAAGATATTTAATAGAATCGCTAGAATCTATAGAATCTTTATATAACGAAATATCGAGTTCCATTAGCAAAGCAGTTGCAGCATCCGTCTATAATTCCAAGTGACAAATTTTCTTTGCGAGTTTAAAAGCATTATCCATTACGACACTCGACGATATTTTCCACGTTGCCAAATTTAGATATTCTCGCAAACCGTAGAATATACATAGAGAGTGTAGAAACTCTTCATTAATGTTTGCCACTTCGAAAATTGAATCGTTTAATCGCAGCGGGGCGGAGTGAAAGAGAACGCATTGGCTGGGTGAACGTAATTGCGTCGGAGTACCTTTGATACTGAGTGGAAATAGAGCAATTAAGTCCCTCGAGTTGGAGAGTTTACCTTGATTTTTTATTGCTATCCCTTTTGTGTGTACAGCGGTTTAAGACTTAGTAAACATGTGGGTGAACTAACGGAACAATGGTTGCACAGGCGACAACGGAACATTTAATCTAACATAATATCAATCAATAAAAGTTTTATTTATGGGAGATATCGTATAAAAATTGTTTGTGGATGAAATTTTAATGTTTTCTGCTTTTAACTAAAAATATTAACTCTTTGTGTTTACTAAAGCTAAATGATAAACAAGATAAAACAGATCTTGATAATGCAGCCTCTAGGGTACTCAATTTATTAAAAAGAGTCAACCAGAAAGCGCGTTTTCATCGCTGAATGATGCAATCAATGATTAATATTAGTTTATTATATTGAAGTAAGAAACAACACGCAGCTATTTTTGGTAACTTTACTGTTTTAAAACTGTAATGATAATGTCTGTACATTTGAGATATGTAGTTTATTGATACCAACTATTCAGCGAGTACTGAACATTTTTTTATAATGTTGGACTGTAGGTATGTCTGTTTGTTTTAACATTACGTAAAAACCACTGCACGGGTTTGGTTGCAATTTTTTATCCACTTTTATGACGTTGCGGGCGAATAGTGTAAAATTAAATCAAATCTAAATAGTTTTAATAACAATATAATTAGCTTAAAAATTAGTAAAGTTTAATAGTAATAGTAGTGTAACAAATTTTCAAAATTATGTAATATAGTGTCAAATAAACAACGCGATAAAATCCGTATATAGTAGTTAAATTTCAAAGCTTAATAATTTTATGAAATTATGTCTACTTAAAGTCATATTTACATAATTTGGGCTAAACTTTAGTAAAAATCGTAATAATTGCATATAAAGCAGCATGTGTTATGCCAATATAGCATAAACATTGTATATCGATTATCAAATGTACATAGTATATCTATTCGAAATTAAACTTTAATACATCTAATCATCGTACTATTTATTTACATTATTTCGTGGGCAAGACTTTGGTTTAAAAGGTATAGCTCCAATGTCAGACATTTTAATTTTGTTTGGCAAATACGCTATTCTCACAGACGACTTTATTATGAATATCGCTGAATTGATCAGTCAACATTGACAGAACGACGATGTTTACTGTAAGTATTTTTCTTTTTTATTTGATATCTTTTAAGTAAATGAACAGTTTCCTTTGGGTAATGACAAATAACAATATGTACTATTAAGTTGAAGTTTTTAATTGTGGGATGCTTTGGCATACGCGGGAATAAAATAATTACCCGCGGTTTTATTAAACTTGACTGACTCGTTGGTGCCATGGGTACGATCACTTTGTGTTTTCACTTATTCACAAAGTCAATTTCTAGACCGCAACGTAAGTACTAACAAAGTGTTCCGTTTTTTGGTTAAAGCGTCTAAAAACATGTTTACGAAACAACAATCGGCTTGCGAACAATAGGCATACTTAATATGGTTCATTTTGTTAAACCTTTCTAATTGACAGTTGTCCAAAAGTCATTATTATCCCTTCTCATATTAACTCTATAGTTACATAGCACTCTAGTATAGTGCAGATCTCTTTTGTTAATTGTATATCAAGCGTTCAGTCTAGGCTACAGAACGCACTCCAATTAGAGTAATTGAATCAATATAACAAGCTAAGCAGTCCACGTTAATAGCCATAAACCTCGCCATTCTAGCGAAGTCTTCCTGATAAACATTACGTAGTACATAGAGTCACCCATTCATGTAACATTTAATTAACTAAGTAGTCTCTAAACGCGGCCGGACGGTCATCATAGCCCGATCTAACCGTTGAATAAGTAAACGTAATAAAATAAATCCACTAAGCCGGCATAACGCCCCGGATTTAACATGGCTTACTAACGCTTTCAAAGCTGTGAAATGCCTCCCTCCATATGCCTGCAATCACCCTCCGGAAAGTACCACAACTTCTGACTTCGTCTTACATATAAAATACTAATTTATTTCTTTGGTGTTCCCTTTGTGTTTCTTTGGAACTACGTCAATTTAAACAACTGTTGTTCTTCTCAACCCTCTTTGACTTATTTTGTAACATAAATGGAATACCAAACAAATTTTAGACGTATTAGTATAATCAGTATATGTGTATCCTACTAATATACTAATATTATAAATGGTAAGTTTGTGAAGATCGGTGGATGGATGCATGTTTGTTACTAAAATTACATGGTTTTTCCTATCAGTGATAAGAATTTGACATAAGTTGACTAATTTTTATCAGTAGTAAGGATAACCATAGATAAATTAGTAAGTAGGGAAGAGTTAGAGTAATGAACACAAATCAACGATTTTAGAATGTTTGATAGTGTTTCTGTTTGTCTGTACCGTCATCACAGAAAAGCCACTACGCGGAATTTTCGTGATTTCGTAGCTTGGCTTTCGTAATTTAAAATGTATTAATAATGAAAGTACCTAGTTCTATTCACGTGCATAAAGTTACATATTAGTTATATAAAAATCATGTGATGAAATACTAGATATATTTAAATCAGGGAACTCAATAACTTACTGTTATCAGTGAATAGACATTAATTGTGCTGTTATTAAACAGTTATATTGTTTTAAATGAGTGTATTATTGAAAACAAACCGAAATGGATATAGCATGAATAATTGTAAAAGTAATTAATATATCATAATACATTAATAAATTACAATAAATTGTTATTAATAAACAGTATCGTAGTTGTTTTGTCCAGTACTTGTACTTTTATCAGCGTAATGAGATTTTTGACCTCTAGAATCAAATTAAGTTTACTCTTTTTTTTATCTGTTTATTATTCATTGGCATCGTTTTATTTTTACGTAACTCGTTGGACATTCGATATGTCGTGTGTCAAACGTATTTTGATTTGATATTAGTTTAAATACAACAAGAGCTCTGACTAAAGCAGAGAAGTTGTAGAGAGCCGCTAAGTTATTAGGCAAATGCATACATTATGTTAGTAGTAGAACATTCATTATTAAGCGAGTGTGTTTCAAAAGTTTGATGAGAGTCGAATCAAGTAGCGTAGTTTCTGACTATCTCGCCATCAAGAAGCTTGAATATACCTTGGTAGGTACAGTGAAAATCTGCTTTGGTAATAAGTACTTAAATTATTTTATTGAAAATCTATTTATTTCGACAAATGCCAACACATTATATAACTAATAACCTGACTATAATATTATTAATATGAATGTGAGTTTCTTTGTTTGATGCGCTTTCATGCCTTCATCATCGATCATCATACAATTTTGCATATACCTACGTTGTCAGGAGCGCTAGGAAAAGAACATAGAGCACCATTCATCCAAAAAAATTACTGTTCTCAAGGGATAGAAATTCATTGACAAAATCTAGATTAACGCGAACTAAAATATAGGCAATTATATTTTATACTAGATAGATAGACTTTCATAGTAATGGACATCTAAAATCTGGTAGCTATCGTTCGAACAACTAAACTTTAAATGTATTGCAAGACGCTGCGTTGAACAGATTTAGTTTTGAGATCAATTTTTCAAATTTAAGTATGTCATAATTGGGACCTTTCTGAGTGAAGACTCGAGAAAGGTCCCAATTGCGATATTGTTTGGCTACACTAGTAATCACAAAATATTATTAAATAAACCAAATCCGGGTAAAAGGCAGGAAAATTTATGTCATAACTACTGTTTTCATATAGAATAATATGTGGGTAAAAGAAGCTTGAGGTAGGTATGTAGATGTCGGGCACGCCACTATTGTGGCGTGCCGTGATGTTTTTGTGGACACGGCGCTATACACTTTGGCGGATTGCCCCGCCTGGGCATCGCAGCGCCGTGAGTTGCTCGAGGCAGTTGGGTTGGTTGCTCTCTCGCCCCAAGCCGTGGTGCAATCTATGGTCTGGAGCGAGAGGTCGTGGAACGCCGTCGCCTCCTTCTATGAGGAAGTCATTTCTATCAAGGAGGTGGCGGAGCGAGAGTGGGAGCGCTTAAACCCTCTCTCCAATCGCAGAACCGGGCGCCGGAGGGCGCGAGATGACCTCCAGCCACCGAGATTTGACCTAGGGGTGGTGGGCATCGTGAGCCTGCCCGCCACCCGATCAGCACCAGGTGTTCCCACGCGCGCCTCTGTGTCGTGTGTCCAGCTTTGCTTTTGTTAGTTTTGATATACATTACAATAAAAAATCTTCTTTAAATACAACTTCCAAGAAATAAAATTAAAAAATTTAACAATGTCGCCGTCATATAAACATAGACTTAATGTATTCATTAAGCCTTGTATTTTATTTGTAGTTTGTAATAAATAAGAAATAAACAAACATTTTCAAACATAACTAATGTTCCTAAAAATAAAATTAGAATTTTATAATGTCGTCATTTGAGTAAGGAACAAGTTTACAGAGAAGTTTTATTTTTTACAAGGCTTCACTTTCTAAAACCTCAAAGCTTTATATTTGCTCCTGAAACGTTTTAAAATCTTACGACTGCCTTGAAAGGAAAGGGGTAAGAAATTATATTTTATAGAACTTCTCTGCAATAATAATTTTATTAAAGTACCAGGATGGCAAACCAATGTTTTATATATACATATATGGAAAGTGTTTAGTATACCCTATGGACACTTGTAACATCAGGAATATAGATAACTTGTCGCCAACCCTACAAAAAAAAGAATTCACTATGTTTGGCTGAGCTACCACCTATCCCCTTCAGGCTGCTTCAGGTTGACCGAAGTTAGCGAAGTGTTTGTGATACTATAGTCTTTTCTTGACGTATTTAGCTTTGAATCGTTTTGTTTTTATTTGTACGATAAGTATAAGCAAAGTCCGATATAATCAGATAAAAGTTATCATAAAACAATATTATTAACTAAATTACAAAACTGCCGACTAAATAAAACTACCAGTTATATGTGATTCAATTGTAAAATTATAAAACGAATAGCGTTGAAGTGAGCAATAACTCAGTTAGCCTGGGAGAATAAAAAGCTTTTAATGTTTAATTCGAAAGTTATAGCTATTAAGTTGAATTAATATAGTATGCCTGTTCTCGTGTCTTGAGGCTGGAGCTAACTTGGCAGATATTAATATTAATGAGAGAAGCGAGCATGGAGCGTACCTACATAGTGCTAGGTTGTTATGCATTCGTCTCTGGTGCAGCCGTGCCCCTCGCGATATAACCTAATGAGGCGTGAACCAAGCGCCCGTCCACACTAGTTTGCCATAAAATTCTCACCACAATACGACTGCACAATACTTTACATCGCATATCGGCCGAACCCGCAGTTAAATTCATAAAATATTGCACATTTCATTCTAAAATACGCCAAAACGTGGTGATAGTAAACTTTACGGACGATTTATGTTCGTTTTCTGGCGCACTGTTGCAGTTTTCTTTGCTAAATCTTTTTCAGCCTCACGAAAAATATCTTTAACGTAAAGTGTTATATTTATTTATTTATTTATAACTGCTGGTAAACCAATTTACCAGCAGTTATTACACTAAAACATTCATTACATACAGAACAGAGTATTACGCTTAATCTAAGTGCACAATTGCTTAAGTAGGTAAACACCACATGCACATAATTTAGAAAATAGCTATTGACAAATCGCATCCTTAATAAAACAGAGACTTATCTCAGTATTTTTGATTAAACAAATTTGAACTCTATTGAAAAGATTTAACACAAATATAATATTAGAATTTAACATATATGTACAATTAGAGTTCAAATTGGCTTACTTTCAAATTTCGAGTTAAGTCGCTGTTTTATTAAGAATGCGAAATGTTATCCAAGTATCGGGGAAACAAAACTTATATTACAGAACTTATATATAGCACATATCTGTTTTTTTTAAATTATATTATAAATAAGACTACGAAGTCACTTTATATTACTAAACAAATTAGTATGTTAAGGCGATATGAGTATGTGGTTCAATGTTCATATAATACACAATATACAGATCATTGACCAGCTATGATCGATTAACACTTAAGAAAGTTTAAGTGTGGATAAAGTTTGTCCGTCTAGTTGAGAAGCGTTAAGTAAAACTCCTAGGGCGCGGAAAGACTCTCGACCGGGATAAGTCATCCATCAAATAGTTCGCGTCTTGTTAAAATAACAAGGTCTTATTAAACCTTACTGGGAGTTCAACAATGGCGTACAAAAATGTACTCAATTTTAAGACTACACTCAATAAGTAAAAAAGGGAATGTTAAAAACAAAACGATACTAGTAATACGATAATAGTGTATATATAATACTAGATACAAACAATAGAATGTATAACAGCTGCAGATTTCCTGACGTCGAGGCATTGCGGTCATGACAAAGACACCTATTGCTTTTTAAACTACTCGGATTATCTAAACAACACATGCAAGTCTCGTCGTATTCTAGATTACGTAGTATTAGAAAGTTTATTAACAGATAAATAATAATTAATGAGTTGCTGATGGATGATTCTCAAGTTATAATTTATTGATAAGCATATATTATGCATTTGTCGCAAGGATCATAAATATGTACGGTCCCAGAGGAAGATAGATTTATTAGCCTCAGGTGAGTACTATAATGTGCTTAGACGTCTAATTAATGGCTACATATTCAGGTATAACACCTATGAAATATGTGTATTATTATCATTGAAATGTAAGTTAGTGGTATGGAGATAAATAATTTAATCGATAATAAACAAGCTAAGGCTGCTTTAAATTTACGAAAGAAGATGTATTTGTATCATAAATTGATCCATTAATATACATTAAATGGTGTATGCATAATACTTGATAAATGTAAACGAAATTCAAGTTTAACAGCCAAATCACAAAAGTGATATAACTTACTAATAACTTATCATAGTAATCATAGTAGGTGGACGACGAGGTCATCTATCTACCAATTTGACAGTCACTTAAAATAGTATAATTATAACATTTATACTAGAAATACAAAACCATAATAGACACTGATATGTAAGACATAAAAATAACCTTCTCAATATTAACTAAGCCCGAGTGCTGGAACAATATTGCTGTAATGTTTGGGACTTCACTTGTGCTCGTAGGAAAACTCAGTTTATGGTAACAATGGTATATTTGGTGTATAAAACGTATTTTAACAATTTTAACTCGGAACGGAACTTTCGCGTACAAAGTATTTTGTAATTGTGACGAATATGGCGGTGGTACAAAAAATAATAAAATGTATGAAATGATCTTAAACGCCTAGCAGTTTTTTCATAGCATATCATATCGATTACGTGGAGACTAAAATTAATTATAGGCGGAGGGGAGGATGCTCCCCTCCGTTGAAAGATGTCGGCTTTCAACCTTGCAACTCTTCTTCGGTAGGCAAGAGGCAAATGCGAACCAATGCGCGTCGCACGCATCCTCGTGTTGTATTGACGTCGGCGACTCGTGGTATTCCATCGGTACCAGGGAATCATTTTGCAACACGTCCGAGCTTCCAGTAGGTGGGACGTCATCTTCTTGTATAAGTAGGAGGTCTCCAATCTTAAGAGAATGTGTATTGGTCTTCCATTTACGGCGCTGCTGCAACTCGGCTAGGTACTCTTTCTGCCAACGGCGCCAAGTGTTGGTGGATTTGCTGCAGTCTCAACTAGCGCTGCAGATTATTCTGGTTGTAATCTTCAAGAGCAGGCGAGGGTGAGGCATTGAGTTCCCGAGCCAACAAAAAAATTAAAATATTTATTTATTTAGATCATTATATCATAGATGTTACACATTTCTTACATCTAAATAATAATTTACAGACATGCCTTGTGCTAATTTACTTGCAGGCAACCATTTCGAATCATCTATTATATAGCACAGATACCGAATTGTTGGTTCAATTTTTGTCACTTTAGTAAAAGTTATTTAGAATGTTTGCTTTTTATCGTTTTTGAAAATGAATTTTCCTAATTCATTGTGAAAAAAATAACTTCTATACCCCATAGAGCTTCTTTATACTACGTAACATTATACTACATAGATAGAGTTATTCAGTTATTATTTTGTTTTCAATTTATTCGCGTAAAGTAATAATAATAATAGATTCCTTATTAAAAAGACTTAGCTGAATGCATGCATAATTTAGATTAAGAATATAAATATAATATTATGCATGATAATAGATATAATCTATACATATAATAAAATTGTAACTCATCGATGTTGGTACATAGGAGATATTTAAAAAGGAAGACAAAACAATTATTTTTGATATTTTCTATCTGTCAGTCTCTGTTTGTATCCGCATCACGCAAAAACGGTTTTCAGAGGTACATTGCTGAAGGTCTTACTTAAAATTTGGCGCATATTATATCTTAAAACGCCACCTAGAAGCCGTAACAACAAGAAATAGTTGGAGGATCAAAGAGAGAGAGACAGACATAAGCTATTCTTATATCTATATTATTATATTAATTCTATCTATTGGTATGTTTTATATGTTTAGATCTGCTTCTTTTTAGATGCAAAGAAAATGAAAATAAATATTATATATTCCTAAATTCCACGCGTATAAAATCACGGGCTCACACTAGTGTTATAATAAAGCCCGAATGCAATTCTAGCAAAACATTGAGCGTCCGAAATTTCCGTTCAAATTTCACGTACGTATACGTTAGTAAATCCTCGACAATTATTAATATGAGTACCAAATGCAGCGCTTGTTTACTCTAATATTTAATTAGCTTTATTGTGATTTTACTTTATAACAGTTATTAGAGCATATTGTTTGGCGGCCTACTTGCTTCAGTACTGTATTGTGAGATTCCGCGATCGACTTCCGAGTACAACAAAATCTTATTGAGTTTAAAGGAAAATAAAACGCTGTCTAATTATCACTGTTTTTAGGTAATAAAGTTATGTACCCGGTATTTAAATAAAGCGAATCGACGAACTTTCTAAATTATAAATATCATAAAGTACCGGTGTTTTTTTAAATTTGTAATTAATGATTAATTAAAATAAACCTCATAAATTTTAAATATTATTCTGTGATATTCTGTGATATTCTACATCGGTATATAATCTATTTTATTGGCGATATTCCAGTTCGAACTATCAAGATAGACGGCGCGGCCGATTCACTTTTTTGGGAAATTGTCCGCCGCACTGCCACATCCTTAGAAGGTTCTACTTAGATAAGGAGGAGGGGCTATTTGACACAATGACCATTGTGTATTGCAGACGAGGGTTACTGATTTATATGAGGGGACTATCCGAAGCTGATGCAGTCTTTTAACGAGATTTCTGTTCCGTATATGTTATGAATGCTCCTTTTCATAGAGAACGTTAATTGAGCTGTTTGTACTCTTAGGTAAGTACAAATGTATGTATATATATTCTTGACCAAAGAATGAGAAGGTTCTTGTTTTAGTATTTTACTTTTATTTGTTTGTATATTATTATGTAGTTTGCGCCTACGATTTATTACAATTTATTAATTATACATACAATGATAATTATTGACTAACATCGATTGTCCTATTAGATATTAAAAAAATAATGACAAGAGAGATAGTCGCAAAACATTTTGTGTCGACAAATATAATATATACAGACTTAAAAATACACACTTATATTATAGAATAATATTTGCTTCTTTTTAAATAAAAAGCATCAAAGAGATAACAATTACATCTATAGAATAGAAAATAGATACTTGTAATGAGCCAGTAAATGACTTAACTATTCCAACTAGTTACGTCAGTACTGCAACAATAGGTGTCAAATTCACGGCAAAGACGTTGCTACCGTTAGTCCCATGCCTTAATATCAAACATCACGGGACCCTGAACGCTCCATTATTTCCATATTCGCTACTATATACATACATATTAAATGTCACCAAGCAGTTTAAAAAAATATATACTGACCTAAAAATAGGTGACATATCAAACGTGATGGGTAGTTGAATGCCGCTCAGTGGTTTGGCTACAATCGAAGCTAACTAGCCGAGTTGTGGTCTACACATTTATACATTGCACGGTGTGAAAATTCACATGAGGTGCGACAACAGTTATGGCAATATTGTAACTGAAGAGATAATTTTTATCGATTTATGTTGTACCTATTTTAAGAAAATACATGTATCATGTAAGTTAATAAACGTTTGGCACCCTAAAAATGTAAGGTACCTGAAAAGTTTGTATGCTGTAATGGTTATCACAAAAAACTTCCAAAATCTATCGTCGATTATGAAAATTTTAAGAAGACGAAGATTAATATTTCAATGATCAGTTAGTTTAAAGTACTATGGCAGACTCGCATGTGAGAACGATTCACGCAGCTCCGCCCCTCTGATAACGTTGAGGAACACCGTGGTAGGTTTACTTAGTAGGTCGACCAAGACGTGTCTCGGTGAGTCCAACACCTCTCCGCCACCCCGCGGAGAAATATGTGTCAATGCATTCCCCAGGTAATAAAAATAAAACTAAAGCTATGGCAAAGCAGGATTCTCTCTTAAACCTGCCACTTCGTTCAATCAAGAGCAGCTCATCTGGGGTATATACTCTTTATTTACCTCTAGGCTACTGTAGATGGCAGCCAAATAACCCTATTATGGTTCTGCAGTGAGTACGGCTTTCAAGCTCCTTAAGTAAGCACTGTCGTAAGGGTCCAGAGTCATAGTTGCATCTTGTTCGGTAGTACAACGCATCTTTTTTAAAGGCAACAATGCACGATTTACATATATCCTTGATGTAGTTTCCAACATAGTAACTTTAACGCAAACGTAACGTCTCCGTTTAGGCAAGCTTAACGTTTGCTTGCCGCAGAAGAAAAATAACCGGAGCGCCGTAAAACATTATTGAAAAGTTATAACATATTATTATACTTAGAAACTCGAATTTTAAGAGCAGGTCCAGTAATTGTCGACCTCTGTGTTTAATATTTACTTGTACTTGTGTACTTGTGTTCAGTACCCCAAGCTAATTTCGACAATTACATAATATCTCTAAAGTATTTGATAAACCTGGATCCGATCATCTGTTATGACACGATTTTCCCAAAATCTGTTCACAAACGCAAATAATAATTCAAATAACATTCATTCTAGTTGTGTCCATTTATGTATCCCTTTCATGAAGGCTCAACAAAAGGTTGATCCCGATTTATTTAACTTTGCGTACTTTATATGAATGAAATCCAATCTAAAAAGCTAACGGCTTAAAACTTCAAATGTTATATTTTTGACACGGACAAAAGTATTGATTTGGTCAGTGGACACATAATATTGCTGAACTTATTTTATTAAACCGAGGGACTACATAAGTTTTTGTAACATATTAATTTAGTAAGCATAAAAGGAGACAGTTAGACTGCCATTTTCTTGGAATTCGACGCAATACCTATGAGTTTTTGAAGTTATGTGCATATTAACTTATTGAAACGCAGCGGCCAGACACAATAGGTTTGCAATTATGTATGGCATTCCAAATATTGAAAGTTTTAGTTAAGTATTTGTTAGTTATCACTTGCTTTAATGGCGAAGGCAAACATCGTGAGGAAACCTTTTTGTGTTAGAATTTGTCATGTGTAGAAGACGCGTGAGGTCTGCCAACCGGCACTGAGCTAGCGGCGTGGTGGATTATAATCTAACCCTTCTCAGACTGAGAAGTGGTCGGTTTCCAGCAGTAAGACAGTTAATATATATTGGCTAATATTATAGGTACAGTAATTGAAAAAAATTAAATACTTAACGTAGGTCATCAATAATATTTTTAAAACAAGGAAACATATTATTGATATCATCTCCACACGGCTATTCAAGTAAATTCAAATTTCAACACCAAAAGTGGTGGCATCTACTTAGTGTCTATCGTTACATGTATAGAGAATATTGAGGAGCCCTTTTATTACATCATTTATCTACATAAATTAATCCTTAAATTTGGCAAACCATTATGTCGATTTTATAGAATATTTCCAGAATGTCTACACATTCTGGAAATATTCTATAAAATCGACATAATGGTTTGCCAAATAATTTATTTGTATTTAAAACAAAAAGACGTCATACGATAACATACATTGATAGTTTAAAACCTATATTCTTTAAGAGTTAGACAGACTTGGAAACATCTCGCCAGTTTTGATTTTAGCTCCTACGTTGTAGAGGACCAGCCTGTTACCGACAAATAAACAGCAGACAGATTAAGTCAAATGTGTCTAATCTTGTTCCAGACGCTTCACAAATTAAGGTACCGTAAATTTGTACCTAAAGTATTTCTGAAATATATGTATCTACCTCGATGGCTCATCAGTAGTGAATGGAACTGCTGTACATTGTGTACGGGCCTGGAAGCCCGGTCAGGAATTTTTTTTTAGGATTTCATTCAAGATCTACTAGTTACTAGTACTACTTACTTACTAAGTACGGAGTCTGGAACAGTGACCGCTATACGACAATAGGCTTGCTCGCTATTACGTAGAACTTATAACACTACACGAAATGTGGGTATATTACACCAGTTATATTTTGCCTACCCCTTCGGGGATAGGTATAGACGTGAGACTATGTACCTATATATATATAAGAGTATTACTAGGAGTATTGACTCCTACAAAAATAAACCTACTGATAAATGTACTATGTGGCACATCCTTACAGTTATCATGACTGTTATAATAACTACATAATAAAATAACTCATTCGTCGGTATGCCAATACATATGTCTCGAATAATTACGAACACTAAACTTAATACTGAACAGGATTAAGTTAGTAAGTTTTATTGCGCAAATTACTCAAGAAATGCCTGTATTGTTACAATTCAGACTTGTATAAGTACTACGTAAGAGATACGATTTAGGACCGTTCTGTCGACCTAATGCGACACCTTTCTAACACTAGTACATTTATTATTTGTATAAGGGCACAAATTCTTAGCGAAACGTTAGTTGTAGTAAAATAATGCAAGAAAAGGTCAGCAAGGGACAGTTGCCTCGGGAGGGTATTGTGCAACTAGCATGTAGTTTCATCTCGCTGCTAATTAATTGGATTACGTAGCCTCTCTCATTATACGAGATGGGGCTATTTAGTGAATGGATTTTGTACGCGACACGGCATAAATTCGGTTTATACTCACTTTAATAAATGTAATTAAAGCCGGAGTGATATACAAAGGCTATAGTTTACAATAATTTCTACGTCAATACTTCGTATAGCTATTATCAACCAAAAGAACGATATAATATATACGATTATTTATACAGCTTATTATAATTTTTGGCACCAAATTGTCGCCTTTATTATTCTATCATAAACACCTTGGGAAATATTAGCTAAACGTGGAAGAGACCTTCCAAATGAGCGCAATATTGAGTCCATTATTTCATTCAGTGTAATGGTGTGGCAGTGAAATAGGGCAAAGGACGAATAAACGGGACCCTGGAAATGAAGACGCCGTTTGTTCATAACCAGCTCGTTAATTCCATTATTACAAGTCAGAGGAGCGAGCAGACCGGTAACAGATGTGCCACTTGACTCGTGATTCTGCAGCGTCTCCTACTTTTCACAGATTTCAACATCATTATTTTTTGTGAGAGCTCAATTAAAAATAATTGTTAGTACAGATAAAAAATAAAAGTTACAAAGCTTTTTTTACATGTCTAGTGTCATTTATTACACGTAAAATTTACACAGTGTGTCGTAAACCGAATTTTCCTTGTGTACTAAGTACAACTTAAAGTTATATAATACCTTTTATTGACACTTAGGGGTGAACCACAGTTCTCCAAAACACAAGTACTTGTAGGAGTTGTGCACTCTGGCAAGCAAAATATTAATCAAATTATATTTTTTGAAGTCGAAATATTTCATTAATTCTGGTCATCTTCATTAATCAGAAATTCATTAAATGTATTATTTAATGCCCTATTAAAGTCATGTGAAAGTTCGTAAATATGTTAAGATGTTAGTTACTCAATCACATATGTATCATTAAACGAATTCGGCTGCAATTTGGTACACACATAAAATCATGTTTACTGAAAGAAAGGTACTGTTATTCCCAGCAATGCGTTTCCCTAGTAATCACGCGCCTACCTTCTGACTATCTTATGCCAGATAAGGTAGAGTAATATAACTTCAGAGATAAGTAGAATATAAAAAGAAAAATGAGGTGTACTATCACATTGTATTTGATTCAGATTCTAACTAGTATCTCGTGTCAGTCGTCGATGTCGTTTGAAATAAGGTACTGGACGATGTGCACTTTTTGCAAGAGCTTTTTGTGCTCGATTTTATTTTTTCCTTTTTTGGTTCGGGCTCGTCATCCGGGCGTGCACAAGCAACGACAATATTTGATTCAAGCTTTCCCAGTTCGGATTTATATCGGAATGGAACTAAGATGAGTATGGTGTCGTATCGGATAGCGTACTTTATAACAATTTTACTTTATTTTGAAGAAAATGTAAACTTTTTAAAATAAGGTCCAGCATAAATTATCGGATACTTAGTTATAAAGTTTTTATACGCTTATGCTAAACGATACGCAAGTTATGACCCAATAATAAACAGATGACGCATATATTCAACCCTCAACTATCATCGCAAACATACTTATTGTAAAATTTAGGTCAAATTTGCTTTACTGCTTGTTTTGGCAATCTATTATAAATTAGATAACACAGCCATGTTCATCTATATTGATGTTTAAAATCCGTCTAACTGTGAGCCAGACTTGCGTACCGAGGATTCTGTCCGACCATGTACAAATATTTTTTCTGGCCAGGAATCGTAATGGAGACATAATGTACAGCAGTTGCATTCACTACCGCTGTGCCACCGAGACATTTAGTTAAAGCACTCGTGTGTGCGCAAATACATGAGCTCTCTCTATTACCTCTGTCTCATAGCGATAGGATTACTGAAGTTGTCGAAGGCAAGAAAGATCTGAGCTTTTTGTTAGCCTGAATCAGTATTCAAACTTGCGACATCATGCGCAGAAGTCGCATTCACTACAGCTGCGCCACTAAGGCAATCATTAAGATATATCCAGTAGGTAAAGGAAAATAATCTTATATTTGATAGTGTTTTTGTACAGAAAATCCGAACAACTCTGTTCAGCTTGAGAGTCCAAACAGAGAATTCACAAGCGAGAGCTGCGATTGCCCATAAGCTTATGCGACTTGGCCAACGAGACATACACACGGGTATGGATACTAATATTTTTGAGAGCAAAATATTTGCATGTAATGAATAAACACAAAAACTACTGCACCGAATTTAAAACTTAAATTCCTTCGCAATTAGAAACCCAACAGTATTCACAAACGTGAGTGAAACCACGGGATACAACTAGTACTAATAGAAATACCTATATTTTAATACAGCATATCTTAACTATCGTATCTTATACATAAGTTGTCAATTTCGAAGTGCACATAGATTATCTCTGAAGCATGTATCGGCAATTGGAAGATATCAAGAACACGTATCTAAACCTTTTTAGTAAATAAACTTGCATTTATATAAATACTAGATTTGGTCCGCAGTTTTGCTCGCGTTAACGTAGATTTAGTCAATAAATTTCTATCGCTCGCGTACAGTCCTTTTTTCTGAATGAAAAATTATACGCTATGTCCTTTTTTGTGCCACTAACAACGTTTAAGCAAAAATTTCATGATGATCGGTTGCGTCGTTAAGGCGTGAAAGCGTAATCAACAAACCCACATTAACATTGGTAATATCAGTTAGGATATAGATTCGGATAGGCAGAGATTATAGAGTTTTACTTGCTATGATCCTGGCTTATTTCGCCTGTTTCATGCACTCGCATCATATTTTTTATTCATGCTAGTCGGTTTAGAGTACTCTGGCCTTTCGATTCGATCGTATATGTCCTTTTAGGATTTTCAAGTTGAACAAGATGATCAATCAGATGTCAATCGAATCTTCTGTTTAAAACACTATCCTAAGAGTTGAAACAAAAAAAGACCCTTTGAACATTATCTTCTCATGGTATACTTTATGGACTACCTTACTACGCGAAACTGCTGTACTTATTTCTTCTTTTTCATGAATTCACATCACATGCTTCATGCATGCTTATTTGTTACAGGTACTTTTCTTCAGAATATCTACGATTTGTTCAAAGAACGTTTGCTCAGCTTCCAACTGTCTCATTCAATTTTTTTTTCATTATATATGTACTTTCTAGGACAATTTTTGCCGTCCATCAATTTCTTTCATTTTTGTCGACCTGCTTACCCTCAACAATTTAATCTGAGCTTAAAGCAACGAAATGTTCGATGATGAATATTCACATATACTTTTTTTAGAAGATACTTCACTTGCAAATTGTGGATCGATTAGGTATCATAGACTTATGTAGATAAATAGTTCATTTCTTGGTAGTAGTATATTAAATGATTAATTAAAACATCTTCAATTCAATTTAAAATATATATGAGTAAGACATAACTTTTATTTATGTCAATATATAAAATAAATCAATATTAGATTGAAGGTAAGATACTCGTGGGCATTGAAAAACATCCTTTTCTGTAGCAACCTATTATGTCCTATAAAGTGTTGGATAAATCCCGCTTTTACCAGATTATAACATTTTTTTTTATAGTGACACGACAATGTGATTGTGACCGACCTGATGGAAAGCCCAATTACAGTCCAGAGACGACGAGGAGAAGATAGATGTCTTCTAGCCGTCACCAATGTCAAGCTGGTCTAACCAGATGCTTCTTCACACTACGTTTGAAGGACCCAATGTCATAGAAGGGAGGGAACATATTTGCCGCAAGATCATTCCAAAGTTGTATAGTACGACATAAGAAGGAATTGCTGAAACTTTTGGTGCCGGGATTGTGCTAACCGTCCATCCGTGGTTAAGAAGACCGGCACGTGTGGTTCTCAAAAGGAAGTGGAAAGGTGGGATGAGGTCAAATAACTCTTCGGAACATTCGCCATTCGCCATAGAGGCGATAGAATACGCTAAGGGACGCAATGTCTCTACGAAGTTGTAGCGGTTCGATGTCCTTCGTAACCTCCAGCCTGTCGCTTATACGTACGGCATGACGCTGCAGTTTATCTAAGGCATCAAGTAGGTACTTAGCGGAACCATTCCAAAAGTGCGAACAGTACTCCATGCTGCTACAGACTTGGGCCTTGTACAGCAAATACCGCTGTTCAGGAGTAAAGAAACGCCGCACCTTGTTTAGAATCCTGAATTTGCGTGCAGTTGTGGTTATTACACTCTCGATGTAATCCCTAGAGTTAAGGTCGTGGCGGATGTCTATGCCTAACATGTTAAGACTATCCTGCAGTGGCAGCGTGGTGCCCCGAAGAGTGGGAAGTGGAGAGAATAGGGTACTTTTTGAGCTGAAGGTGCACACCTGAGTTTTTTTAGCAGTGAACTCAACCAGGTTAGATGAACCCCAAGCGGATATGTCATCCAACACCCTGTTGAGGTCAGTGACAAGCTTTATCCGCCTCCTCTCAATATCCTGCCGGTTGCTCGGTCGTTGTGGATGGTAACAACCATGAACCGTGCTATCGTCTGCATAGAAATAAACGCCACCAAGAATTAGCATGTCATTGATATGCAGAAGAAATAGAGTGGGGGAGAGGACGGAACCTTGTGGACTCCAACATTTACAGTTACGAAACGTGAAGAGTATCCGTCCACTAGGACACGCATTTTTCGCTCGTGTAAAAAACTAGAGACCCATTGAACTAGCCGGCTGGGAAAACCATATGCCGGAAGCTTGGAGAGAAGACGGTGCCAGACCCGATCAAAGGCTTTAGCAATGTCCAGCTCGATTGCCAAAGCTTCGCCTTGCTTATCAATAGCCTCACGCTAGATGTGCATTAGATACGCAAGAATATCACCCGTTGACAGATTTGGTTGTAACCCATATTGGCGATTATTAATGATAGAGTGACACTCAAGGTAGCGGATTAGCTGGTTGTTAAGAATTCGCTCCATCACCTTGCAGATCACTGAGGTGCTATTGGGTGGTAGTTTGATCGATCAGATCGGTCCCCTTTTTTTAGGGATAAGTTGCACGTTGTGTTCTCTGCAAGATTGAGGCACACGACCGGAGGAGGACCGGTAGGAGTGCCGATATAGTCTCGTCAGCACTGGAGACAACTCTGCCGCACATTTTTGAGCACGATAAGAGGTATCCCGTCCGACTCTGTGAACTTTTGCACATCTAGTGACATCAATTTACTGCGGACGTCACATTGCCCGATGATGATATCAGGCATTGAGAGTCCACAACTTGGAATTGTCGGCGGCTGCACGTTATTGTCACAGATGCGCGAATTAGCCCCGAAAAGGTTAACCAATAAATTGGCTTTCTCTTCGGGGTCATTGGCCAAGGTTCCATCAGGGTACCTCAAAGGCCGCCGTCGTGGGGGTGTATTTCTCCCCCAACCGCAGCCTGGCGGAGTTTGAAGTCTTTTTGGACGCCGTTGGAGCTGCGGTCCAACGCCAGTCGCCGAGACCAACCTTCGTCTTTGGTGACTTCAACGCGAAGTCCAGGGCGTGGGGCAACCCCGCCACGAATGTCAAGGGGAGGACCACACAAATATGGTCGCTCCTCTCTGGTCTTTCGCTCCTAAACACGGGCAACACCTGGACGTGCGTGCGGCGTCATGGCGGTTCCATTGTGGATCTCTCGTTCGCGACCCCAGTTGTCGCGCGCCGAGTGAACGACTGGAGAGTAGTAACGGAGGTTGAGACGCTGTCGGATCACCGATACATCCGCTTCAGCGTCTCGACCCCGTCAACACCCGCGGAGCGCTTTCGGGGCTGTAATCACTTCCCACGATGGGCTCTCGGCCAGCTCGACCGAGAAATGGCCCTGGAGGCGGCTATAGTCCAGCGCTGGAGATCAGCGGGTGGGCCGAACCGCACCGAGGAGGACGTGGACGCGGCCGCAGGCCGGTTATGCAGTGCCCTCAAGGAAGTGTGCGATGCAGCGATGCCGAGGGCCCGGAGGGGCCTGCCGGGTCGCCAAGTATACTGGTGGTCGCCCGAAATTGCGGAACTTCGGGCGGCCTGCATGACAGCGCGGCGGGCCCTTATGAGGGGGCGGCGTCGCTATGGCGCCGAGTTCGTCGAAGGCCAGCTGCGGGATGATTACCGAGCGGCCAAGAAGAGCCTGCAGATTGCCATCAGCCGGGCGAAGGCCGAGGCCCGAGAAGAGATGTTGGAAGGTCTCAACAGGGATCCATGGGGGCGCCCCTACCTCGCGGCGCGGAATAGACTCCGCGCTCGCAGCGCCCCCATCATCGAGACTCTCCGAGAGGACGTCCTGTTGAGAGTCGTGGAGAGCCTGCTCCCTCAGTCAGAGGGGCACGCTCCCCCAACTATGGCTCCTCGAGTTGGCACGGAGGATATCGTGGATATCCCCCTTGTCACCGAGGGGGAATTGGACCGGGCCTTGGCCCGGTTGTCGACAAACAGAAAGGCGCCAGGCCCGGATGGCGTTCCGGGCCGAGTCTTGAGCATCGCACTGAGGGCGCTGCGCGAGTCGTATCGGGAACTGCTCGATATGTGTTTGATGTCCGGGCAGTTCTCGAAGGACTGGAAAACCGGCCGTCTTTGTCTGTTGCGGAAGGAGGGACGTCCGTTAGACTCGCCTTCCGCATACAGACCGCTGGTGCTGCTGAACGAGACGGCCAAAATTGCCGAGAGGGTCCTCGCGGGCCGTCTCGTTCAACACCTCGAGGAAGTGGGACCGGGACTGTCAGAGGCACAGTATGGCTTCAGAGGGGGCCGATCGACCACGGATGCGCTGGCTGCCCTAAAGGCCCTCTCCACGGAGGCCGTAGACCAGGGAGATGTGGTTCTGGCAGTCTCGCTCGACATTGAAAACGCCTTCGGCAGCCTGCCGTTTGAGACGTTAAAGGAGGCGCTCCGATACCATGGAGTGCCCCAGTACCTTCGGAGGCTGCTGGAGGCGTACCTCGACGAGAGGTACATCGTTTGGGAGGGCACCGACGGGCGTCTACTTCGGCGTCGTATGGAGCGCGGTGTTCCACAGGGATCGGTTCTGGGTCCGACCCTGTGGAACATCGGCTTCGACTGGCTATTGCGCGGCGAGCTCCTCCCCGGGATGGGGGTGATTTGTTACGCCGACGACACCCTCGTCACGGCGAGGGGTAGCAGCTTTGAGGCGGCGGCCCGATTGGCCGAGGTCGGAGTGGCGCTCGTCATAGAGCGGATTCAAATGCTGGGCCTGAGAGTCTCTGTAAGCAAAACGGAGGCCCTCCTATTTCACGGCCCGCGTCGCGGTGCCCCCCGAGGGGCGAAAGTAAAGATTTTTGGTGGGGACGTGCCAGTGCGGGCCCAAATGAAATACTTGGGCCTGCACCTAGATGGTAAATGGTGCTTTGGGCCTCATTTCGCCCAACTCGCCCCGAAGCTTGTAAATGTAGCTGCAGCGCTGGGTAGACTTCTGCCCAACACTGGAGGACCAGGGTCGTCTTGCCGGAGGCTGTACAGCGGGATCGTGAGGTCTATGGCGCTGTACGGCGCCCCAATCTGGGCCGACGCCCTCACCGCGCGTAATAAGGCCCTGCTGAGGAGAGCACAGCGGGTCATCGCGGTGAGAGCCATCAGGGGGTATCGTACAGTGTCGTGGACGGCTGCTACGGTTCTAGCGAGCGACCCGCCTTGGGAACTGGAGGCGGAAGTTTTTGCAGAAGTCTACCGTCACCGCTCGGTGGCGCGGTCTCGGGGCGAGGAACCGGTCATGGGAGAGATGCGGGCTGAGGCTCAAAGTGCCCTCATCCGGCGGTGGAGGAGTGAACTGAGGACCTCCACCGCCGGAGTTGAAATAGTGGAGGCTATCCGGCCGCAACTGGAGGAGTGGCTAAATCGTCGGCACGGAGTGCTGTCGTTTAGACTGACGCAGGTGCTTACCGGACATGGCTGCTTCGGTAAGTACCTGCACCAGATCGCCAGGAGGGAGACCTCACCCTCCTGTAAGTCGTGCGGCGCGCCCGTTGATACGGCGCGCCATACAGTGGAGAGTTGCGCTGCCTGGCAGACACAACGGAGCGACCTAACCGCCGTCATCGGCGGGGACCTGTCGCTGGGACGAACAGTGAGCACCATGCTGGCCAGCGACAGGTGCTGGCAAGCTGTTGCCGAATTCAGCGAGGCAGTAATGCTCCTGAAGGAGGCTGCGGAGCGGGAACGGGAGGCCGACGCCAGTGCGGATCCGCTCCGCCGAGCAAGGCCAGGGAGGAGGCGACGCCGTTACGCTCATCTCCTCCCCCCGCCTTAGGTGGTTGTGTTCAAGGTCGTAGCCCTGCCAGGCTAACGTCTGAGTGCCGGAGAGAGTTCGGAACGGAGATCCTCCGGCGCTCCATGATAGATGGGAAGAGCGCCGCAGTTAGGTTTAGTCGGTATTCCGTGGCATCCGGCGAGTCCGACACTACCCACTGTTGCCGGCGCGGTTTTCCAGCCGTGTCCACAGGAGTGGGTGTGCGCAAAGGCATTCCCCTGCGAAAACAAAAAAAAAAAAAAGGGTACCTCAAAGGTGCTAGCAACGGGCCTTAAAAATTTGTTTGCATGGATTTGGCGAGGCTCCAGTAAGCTCGGTTACCCGCAGGGTGAGCAGCCAGCTGCTCGCCAATACAATCCAAATTTATTTAATAATGTTAATTCTGATTCTGTTCGATTTTTCTATTGCAATTTAATTGGCTAGATATGTAACCTGTTCCAATATAGTTCACGCTATAAGTTTTATACAAATATTAATAGTTCCAATATTTGTTAAAACTCTCATTATACGAAAATTATCCATAACGTGGCGCGTGCTAACAAACATTAACTTGAAAGCTTCTGTAACTATATTTATAAATAAAAAAATCAATTACTAGCGAAACCGACAGATCTTTTCCTGCTCAAACGAAGGTTTGCGCCAAGTACCGGGTCTAATTGTAAATACTAGCGGTCGCTTAATGGCCAAAATTCAACCAAAATTCCTAAGCTTGCTACTTTGTTTTCTGTTTTTCTATTACATATAAATAAGGTATAGGTAACCATAGTTACAAATAATTATACGACGTCAGACGAACAATGTCGAAATACTACGAACGCGATTCGACTGCGTGTGTCAAATGCATGGTTGTGTGCGTGTAGTGTTTTTCCATTATTTTAATGTAACTCTAATGCATATTTTAAAAAAATATTGGTTATCTATTGGGTATCAAATTACATACTCCTTCGTCCGCGCAATTTTCGTAAAAAGGGGTACAACGTTTTTGCTTCGCGTATTAATATATAGATATACCATCCAGGAATAAAAAAAATTGCATCAAATCCGGGCCAGTCTCGTAGGTGAGGTTCTGTGACATACACACATACAAGAAAGATACAACATATATTCATATATATTTAATATGCATATATGTTGTATCTTTCTTGTATTGACATTGATTTGTTCCATAAATATGTTAATAAAACCACAAATAAAAAGATTGCGTGGATCAAAGTAATAAACCACTAACATAGTGTTACAGTTTTGATTACAGCGTTAACTAATCCCCGCATATTGGCGTTGAAAACTATTTTAATAGAATTACTTAGTTGCGACGCGAGACAAGATGAATAATGACAAACCTCCGTTAAACATCAACTGTAATTGTTTGACAGCGATATTCGACCTCACCGGTAATTGCTCGGCTTGATTAATTTTGTATCGTTAGCTTAATAATAATTACTACAGAACTGTTAAGATAGCCACGAAATGAATTTCACTCCTTTAGGAATGTCTGTCTGATAAATAGAAAGATAAATAGGACTTTATTGCACGTCAATATTATCTAATATTATATAGTGTAATAGCTTTTGCCAGCGGTCGCTCGGCAACAATATTTTTCTGGGATGAAGGTACCCTATGCCCTTTTCTGTACCCATGACAACGTGTACATGCGAGATTTCATAATGATAGGTCGCATAGTTAAGGCGTAAAAGTATAACAAACAAACGTATATGTATATACATATAGTATAATAATAATCGTTTGGATACTGTCTTGTTGGTAGTATGATCCACAAACGATCATACTAAATGTTTGGCCTTTGGAAGAAGATGAGACAACGGCCCACCATTAGGTGTTCTGTGACTCATTACCCGCTTACCATCAAATACCAGTAAGCGGTAACAGTAATGGATAAAGACATGTCTTTATCCTCTTATTCTTAAAGAATTATCAAGCGAGCAAGTAAGCCGTTGGTAGGACTAAGAAGGGCTATCCTGCCCATCATTCGGAAGGTTGCATCTGAAAAGACAGAATAATGATACCAATTTCCTCGAAACCAATACTAAGTGAAATACTAATTAATACAAAATACTGACACCAGTAGGAGGTAGGAGACGGAGGAAAAGTATAAAATAACTTGTTGATAAGAGATTAGGATAGCCTGGCATAACAATTAAGCTAAAGTATAATACTATATACCTTTTAGATTGCTATCTGAATTTATTAACCTATTCCACTTTAGGACGGTTACAAAAATCTTAACAGTAAATCACGGTAGTTGGCTAAATTAAGAAAAAAAGACAATACAATTAACCAAAAAGTATATAGCCGTGGCTCACAAATTGTGTATATCACGTACTACATTCCTGTTAATTATGCTTGGCAAAATGCCCAACGTGTAGAGGAGGTATCATCATAATGAACCCGATGCAGCCCACGCCTGTCCAGGCATTCACAGCTTCTTGTGTATATCTAAAGTATTTCATTATCTAAAGCCTCCTCTGTTAATTTGGTGTTTCAAACTAATTACGAAATATGCTACTTTTTAAGGGTACGTAACGTAGGTTTGAATATTCTAGAAGCATCTTTCGGTATCTTCAACATACAAATGTTTTGCCAATTGTTCAAATATCTTTAGACCCTTGGATATATACCGTGCAGGTTTTGTATACGATTTACTTCTAATCTCTAGGGCTCTCAGATATGTTAGTAGTTGCGCGAGCATTCATACTTACATCAATGTACCACCGAGATTATTTATTTAACTTTAAATCTTCCAGAAGGACTTCTCTTCAAATAATCCAATTATTTAGTTTGTTATATTAAAAATATTAGATACCAGAAACTCCCGGGGAGTAATTTTTCTTTTTGATTGATTGATTGACATGATTCCATTTCGGACAACCAGTAAAATGAGGAAAATTTCTGTTACAAGCGCCCAAAATGAGATAAAGATTAAGTGAACAGACAATTTTATGTTCGGCCACTCTAAGATACAAATTCAATTTGCATTTAATCTAAATCTTCACAATGTTTATCTCAATGCGAGTTTGTTTATTTGGTACGCTTTTACGCCTTAACAACTCGACCGATCATCCACACGTTATTAGAAGTACAGAATAGGACAGAATATCTTTCATTCGGCAAAACTATCTGTTACCGAGGGATACAAATTGATTGACAAAATCTAGATTAACATAAGCGAAACCGCGAGCCTAATCTTGTAAATCATAAGGACAAATACCTACTAAATATCTACAAAAGAAAATCCATTTTTGACTAGAAAATGTTTACTTACCAACCTTGTCACAAAATACATAGAAAGATTGAAATTTTAATCATTAGTTGTTTGTTTTCGTTTTAAAAAAGACAATGTTTTGCTCTGGGTACGCCAATTCCCGAAATCACTGAAGACAAAGATTGTATAGCCAAGTATGAAGTCATGGTCTGAACAAAAGAATGACGTGACCAAATTCTACCAAGAAAGACAATATTCTAATCATAATTTTTTTATAACCATGGTATTCGGTAATAAGGGACTGTATATACAATTCATAACGGGAATTAACGCGATCATGGATATTGTTTACCAGTAAGTGCTTGACATTTCAACCAGACTACACTGGCTGTGGTCACAAGCTAGCTCTAAACAAGAGACTACTAGCTAGCTAAACTTTGCAATGCAGTGAAGTGTATCGATCTTTCTCATAGCAGAAGATATCTAGTTTTCGTTTTAAAAAGACGTTTTCGCTAGGGCCACCAAATACCAAAATCACTGAATACAAAGATTGTATAACCAAGAATAAAGTCATGGTCTGAACAAAAGAACTACGTGACCGAGTTCTACCGAGCAAGTCAATATTCTGATCATAATTTTTTTATAACCATGGTACTCGGTAACATCGGACTATATATACAAAACATAACGAGATTTAACGCGATCATGAAAATTATTTACAAGTAGGTGTTTGATGTTTTGACTTGGTTACACCGGCTGTGGTCACAAACTGGCTCTAAACAAGAGACGAATATCTAAAAAAGATAGAAACTATGCAGACTGTATGGAATTTTCTCAGGGATGAGAATATCGCCGAAGGGGCAGTCAGGAGTGTATTATTCCAATGTTTCGCCATCTGTGCTTTAGATTCCACGCAATGAAGGGCTATTCTATGGACGTTTTCCATCGCTATTATCCATATTATATGCTACTAAGAACTTCTCGAAATAAACCCAATAACACTTTTCCCGACGCGAAAATCAAACGCGCACCTCATGGACAGCAGTCACATTCACAAAGAAAGAAAAGAAAGCGAAAGAAATATGATTTATTTTAGCACACAAGAGGGCACACCCAATACATGAAGAAATAACAAAAAAGAAAACAATAATAAAAACTAGAAAAACAAAAACAAACATATACCACCACTATATTAAGAATCATTTCATTTCTTCACTGGCAACACCACACCTTCTGCTTAACCGGTCGTATACCGCCGGCTCGCATACCAGCCGGCAGATTTGTACCCGTCGTAGGCCGGTGGCTCGCATGCGAGCCACCAAATTGGTTTTACGTTAGCTTAAGCTAAAGCGAAGGCGGCGCGCGGCGTTTTGGCGCCAATTTGGTGGCTCGCATGCGAGCCACCGGCCTACGACGGGTACAAATCTGCCGGCTGGTATGCGAGCCGGCGGTATACGACCGGTTAACTAACGGAAACCGACTGCTTCCATTTAAAGTCAAGACACTAGTCAAGGCTAGTATTGTCAGTGAGCAGCGATAGAAACAATAATCTATTAAATTATTTATATTTAACTTAAATTTAAAAACAAATGTGAAAACGTGTGTCCCATCAGTGCCAATATTTGGACTACAAGTATTGCTCTCTCAAAGTCTACAAATACAATTAATTATCAGGTATAGTAGACACAAATACCACATGAATTAATATAATATAATATAAATAAGTTGTTAGAATGTTTGATAATACTGACATCCTATGTCAACTGTCACTCCCAACAAGATCTCCAGAGCACTGAGTGGAGTAACTTGTCAAACATTTGTTATTTATAATAATAGCTGACCGATATACGCTCGCTGACTGATGCTACTAAAACCATTGCTCTGTGAACTGAGAATTGCATAAGTGCTAACTTGAAACTCGTAAATTTTACTTATATTGACATCTGGAACAATTTGATCTGGATTGGAAGGTACGAAGTAAAGAACAATTTTGGGACGCGTTGGGACTAACTTAAACATCATGAAGAAATTAGAGTCGAAGATTTGATGCACCAAAAAATTGCTGCTGGCTTTAAATGAATGTATAGGCTAATATAGCCTACTTATACCACCATACTTATTCTACGGCGTACAAACGCCGGTGTCTACACACAATTATATATCACTAGTATTTGCCTGTGGTTTCGCTCGCGTAAAATCAGGTAGGTTCATGTTCGTAACTGTACTTTTTAAAAATAAAATACAGTCTAAGTTACTCACTGATAATATAGCTTACAAATGGTGAAAGAATTTTCATCAGAAATCGGTTGAGTATTTCAGAGTTAAATTCTTACAAACAAACAAAATATCAAATCTTTCCTCTTTATAATATTAGTATAGAAGTAGAGATTATATCTCAAAATAGTTAAGATAACAGGCTAACACCGTGTATTATGTTTTATATTTTCACAAGAAAGTTATAAGCTATACCATATGTCGGATATGAACATGTAGTGAAGGTTCATACAGGGCAGACATTCGAATCACATTAATAACGTAGGTACTCCTGATGGTAACAAATCGATACGTATCTATTATTGTCTGGCCATTCACATATGGTTATAATAACAAAAATACCTGTTCTGAAATCTATTATTTTCTGGTAAACATAATCTTTACTATAATTCTGTGTATTTTTATGATTAAGAATACCTATGGCTACGATAATAATAGTTACTTATTAATATTAAACACTATCTTCTATGAAAATACGAAAAATCTTTATAATGGCCTACAAATACTTGAAATTGTCTTGACATGTTAAATGAATGAAGACTGCCTTCATATCATCGGTTGAGAATCCAACAGTTCTGCATGAGGTCTCGGGTTCAATCTTCGGACCGGACAATCTGCTATTAGTTAAACTATTCAGTGAATGAATTTTTAATGGTAAGACGTCTGGGATTGTACTCGGTACAAGGCAATAGGCCTTCTTTGAGACCTAAAACCGTGGCTTATCTTATCTTATCTTATGTGGGGGCCAGTCAGTGCAGACCGGTGACACTTCGACCTAGTGGATCTTTTGTGTCGACACTCTCCCAATAACGACTGCCATAGATGTTCATGGCAGCTGGGACCGACGGCTTAACGTGCTCTCCGAGGCACGGAGCAGGCGATAACTGTCAATCAATACGCACATAATTTCGAAAAGTCATATAACTCCCGAAAGTCAGAGGTGCGCGACGTGGGTTCGAACCCGAGACCCTCTGCATTGCAGTCTGTTGGTCTCTTCACTGAGCTATCGCTGCTCTTGAAAACCGTGGCTTACTAAAGACATGTGAAATTCATCTTTACCTACTCCTTTAGAGATTTGGGCTTGAGGCGATATGTATAGAGTATGCATATAAAATAACAAATAAAATATATTGCTATGCTACCATAAAATACTGTGGTCGGATAAATGTATGTCAAAGTTACCAATTCTTAAGCCAAGCAACCACCCAAGCGTCATACATTACGTTATTATAAAATAAATTTAAGTGACTCGCATGAGGATTATAGTTCTCACACGCTACAAAAGATATTACGTGCCGCTCTGCGAATTTGGTTACAGCTTATACCTAAGATATTGTCTTGGTTTTTGTTTTGGTTTATACAACTGCCAATGTTGCTATACATTGTGGGAATAAAAATGCTTAATTTAACCCTTGCGAACTTTATAATAAAAGTAGCTTTATAATATTGTTACTAAAACAATTTTATTATTTAGTTAAAATAGTTTATATTATAAATATAAGACATTTCTCCTGGAATAAAGTTTTAGAAGCAATTTATCATATAATTTTTGAAACAAAACTCTAAAACTGTAACAAGGCTGCGTATGAGAACTTAAAAAAAAAACGAATTAAGGTAATCAACTATTTAGAAGGGATTTAACAGTTAATATATCGACTTACACAAAATCGTAGTTAAATAAAAATGTCTTGAGTTCCTATGGTGAATTTGATTTTCAGAGTCTTAAGTTGGTGGCATCGACATCGCAGCGACTCCTTTTTGAAAAGTCGGCAACGCGTGGATTATGCTTTAGATGCCACAAGCGTCCACAGGTTATTGTTACTACCAGACCAAAGGCATGCTTGGTAGCAAGTACAATAAAAAAAACTAATACATTATTAATATTTATCGTGGATACGCTGCGGTCTTTAATTATAATTACATTTTAGCACATTGTAAAAAACATTTCTAATGAAAAGCTCCTTTAAATAGGCCGATGTAGGTATTTGTTGTAGAGTGTATTCACCACGACAACACGGGGCCACTCGTACTGATTTCCCCCATCCTACACAATAAATAAATAACTATTACGTCTATAATCCCGCTGCGGCTTAGGATATCTTACTCCAACTTTGCCTATAAATGTCTCAATGTTACTGGACTAGATAATAACCATTCTTTAGACGCAATCTAGTTCAATGCTAAACACACCAATGACGCCTTTGTAAGCAGTTACACAATATGATTGGCTTTTATTATCAGAGTTCAATGAGTTAATTAACTACAGGAAGGAAGCCTATCAAAAGAATAATTTTTCTTTTCAAAATATCTTTTTTAATAAATTTCGCTCGAATACGGTTAATAATTCGGTACTAAGTAATATCGTAAGACCCTTTTACTGCCGCTTAGAAAAAGATTCAAATGGCGTAGGTAGATACTACTTATAATTTTTTTGTTGAAAGATTGGTGAGAGTTCTGGTTTACCTATCAACCAACAGCTGCTTACACTGTTAAACCAACGCATCAATAAAACCCACACACACACACGTAGGTACTCAACTCATTATAAAATTAATAACATTTGTTTGCATATTTCTATGTCAAAAATTGTTTTGTGTAACGTATCGCATATGTCTTGAGCCTTGTCTCTTTCTATTTTTATTTTATTTTATTTTATTTTCAATTTATAGGAAAACTTACAGCTAACAAGGTTTGACAACAAGTATTATAAAATGAAGATGGCCAATTACAAGTTTTCACAAGTATTAAACAAAAGTTGTATATAAAAACTAAAACACCTTAAAATTAAACAATCAAACAATATACTCCTTGCGATTAACATTCTCTTTCTTAAAACTGTGTCTTATTCTCAAAGAACTGAGTACATAGGCTCTTTTTCAATTTGAAAACGCTAGATGTAAAGAGATCGATATCGACACACTGGCATGTGTTATTGTACGTACGGCTCGCTCTTAATATATAAGAATTTTGCCTATAATTAGTCCTAGCCGTGGGTGTAAATAATAAGTGAGATCTACGTAGATACGCAGATGGTACCCTCAGACCTATCTTACGTACCAGTTCTGATACATCGATTGAACCATTCATTATATTGAATAAAAACGATAAATCTGCTATTCTTCTTCGTTCATGAAGAGGGAGAAAATGAAATTTTCTACAGCGACTAATATAGTTTGGCAAATAACACTTTGATCGGAATTGAACGTACCTCAAGAACTTTCTTTGCACCCTCTACTACTAGTAGTACTCTACTACTTGTCATAGACGACAATATGAGGCATATTTTTTACCGAAAATCCAATTCATCAATCACATCCCATTGCGAATTCGCAGCGTTCGTACTTACTGAGATCAACTTCGAAGAAAACATTTTGAATCGGTTTGAATGCTAGTGGGTTACGCTTTTGATGGCGTAAACTTTTGTGTATAAACAAGCTTTAATACATTGACTGCTATATTATTACAGTATTATAATAATAATATCAGCCCTGTTTATAATCTTTCCTTCTACTGAACACCGGTCTTTTCTCATTTGAAAATGTTTAGACCATAGCCGACCACGCTGATCCAATGTCTTTGATTGTATTTTTTTTATTCTATACATTTTTTTTTATATGGGGTTTACCTACAATGGTATCCAAAACATGAGATACTTTCTCCTGATATGCCGTGTAAAAAGATACATATACTAAAACATTTTAGGTCTAACCCTAAATGTAATCTTGTATAACCAGTTACAAATGTTTACACAGATCGATTGCCAAACTAACCTAAAATTACAGCAACTGACAGGAATTCTCAAGCTTCTAACTCGCCGTAACTGTACCGAGAATATCAAGATATCTGTGAGCAAACAGCGGTCAACGTCTATCTGTTTGACCGCAATAACTTTACGTAACCTCACAGGTTAATCGAATGCTAACTAAGGGAGCGTTTAAAATGATGTATGTATAACTACAATGGCTGATGGTCTAGTCTAAAATTACAAACATATCTATATTATTATGAAGACATATGTATAACAAGGTTATGTTTATACCACGGTGGTACTTTGGTACCGATTGTGATCGACTATATAGAGAGCTTAAATTTTTTTGTCTGTTTGACTATTTGTGCTCGTTTATTCTGGCAGAACAAACGTAACACAAAAGAGTTTTCAGAAGGTATTTTTTATTTTTTATATTATATTAATATCTATGTTACGTCTCATCTAATGTCGCTCTTTAGAACTAAAGCGTTGATGCAGAGTATGACCCATGTAAATTAAATTAAATAGTGGCCGAACTATTGCCCACATTCACATGCAAAATTTTTTGCATTCTTTATAACAGTATATAGCCGCCTGTGATTCTAGGGAGGATTAGATAGATGTGTATGTATAGACCAACTTTGCCAACAATGAATACCGGCCACGAAATACGAAACGAGCTTATCGATCACATTTCCAGAGCTAGTACTTAAAATATCCTGATAAACTATATATGCCCTGGAGAATACCGGGCGACGGGTAGTCGGCCAGTCCTCACATTCGAACCGGGGGCCGATGAGCAGTTGCCTAACGTATATTAATATCATAAAAATGTCTGTAAGCATAACACTAACCAATAAGGTAGACTTTATTTAATAGATGTACTCGAAATATGTAACGATGTTAACGTACATGGTAGGCGATTCACCAGCCTGTTACATTACATTGAGGTTAGTTACTGGGCAGGCAGAGGGTTAAGCCTAGGAGAAGATACGTCCAAGCAATTTACGGACACTCTCTTTAATCGCTATTAAGTTTTGAGTATATTGCAACTTATAGGTATATCTGGAAGATGTTGCAGCTATTACACCAATTAATATACTAATCTATAAAATAAAATAAGCCTGAATGAAACAATTCAGGTTCCTTAATTATATTCAGTGGTTTAAATAGACAGTAACTGTAATTTAAGACCTATATTAAACAGAATAGGAATGATGAGATCCCAGTAGTGAGATGTCTAGTGAGTAAACAAATTGTCAACGTTTCTGTGTCTCTCAGATAGACATAAATCCTTAGGGATGAGGGTACTTGACTACAACAATATCTGCATGAACCAATTAATTTCGATCTAAGGGCCAGCCCTTAATCTGATGGTCACTCGCGCCAAAACTTTCTAATTGAATTTCAGTTCAGGAATATTCAGTAAACTCGTCTTAATTTAACACAAATGTTACCGGTTTAAATAAAATTAATGTGTCACTAAATTATTTATTTATTAATATAATCCAATATGAAAGGTCATATAATCACACAAAAGGTTATGAATAGTTACAGGCAGCAATACATAAGTCAATTTTACAGCTATTTATTTAGCTATTAATATGTAAATATGCATATTGTGTATCAAATTTATCTGACAAAGAATAAACGGCTACTATTTTCTATAAAATATGAATAAGTAACACTTGTAGAGATTGCCAATTTGTCAATCCTAGTCAATGATTTCAAAAGAATAATATATAAGTCAATGACCCTAGTATGATATATTTGATCTAATATAGTTGGCTATACAGACTAAAAACAAGATATATTTTCATATCTTATATAGTAGAAAAGTGACTGTACAACATACGTGCAAGTATCAATTCATGCAAATATACACAGCGTAACAAGGGTCGTCAAAAAGCAGTACAGCTGACTATAAAACCAGATTTATCAATGTTGGGTACGAATGTGTCTCTCTCGTCAGTATAATAAATACAAAATTCACTCGACATCCGGGTCAAATTAGACGCCATACACTTTTTCGTTGGTCACGTCTATCGTTTATGCGAAATCGATTCGAACGTTTTATGTGACGTTTCCGACGAATTTAATAGCTTAAGAGATGACTGGACGAAGAGCAATAAACGTGAATAAGTATTCTTACACATTGATCCATAAAACTGTATTCTCTAACTGCTCTTAGATGACGAGTCAATGCCAAATAAAAGTCACTAAGTGACCCTATTTGAATAGTCGAATAATAATATCAATTTTCATGCGTTAATTCAATTTTGAACTGTCCCCGTAGTGCGTACCATAAAAAAAATATAACTATCAGCCCTGTAGTATTAAACTGTCCCACTGCTGGACACGGGCCTCTTCTCAGTGTAAGAAGGGTTAGGTCATAGCCCACCACGCTGGCCCAGTTTTATTTACAGACGTATATAAAACTGTCAGTTTTAATTGAAATCAGAAGAATTTAGATAGTGGGAGCACCATCTTGTAAAGAACGTAAGAGTGTTTGGCTTTCAGCCTTTCGCCGGCGGTACGCCTGCGTTACACTTAGTGTAGGATAGACACAAAGGTGAATGAAAGTGGATCATATTGTAAGATTCATGATATACCGTCTTTGCGGTTTTAGAGGTCTGCATTACACATTTAAGTCAACCGGCGAGAGACTAACGATACAGGCTTATACGTCACTATATAGCAACATTGATGGTTCGGTTTAAGCTCATACAAGCTTCCCAAATTCAATTTTCATGCTGAGCTACGGTCAACTAGATTAAACATTTAGTTCTTAAAAAGTCGGTTAAATACAAAAAGTATGTTACTCTTTTCGAGAATATTTACTTTATAAACGGTTACGCTATCACGGTCTCGTGAAATCAGGCATCCGGAGCGACTTGCGACTCCAACCAATCGAAGGCAAGCCAAAGCCAAAATAGCGCCTGCAGGATTGTAAATGTAAATTGCTATTAAAGATCCGTCTAAGCCAACCAGCTAATAAGGGAAACTGGTAACCAGGACCCATAAACCGAGGTCGTCAGGACCGCAATGTCACTACTCACATTCAGTCAACCACAAGCTTCTCAGCGGATTATATGCTTTTTAGTTATGCTATAATATTGTTTTCTGTATTGTAAGGTGAAGATAGTATTTAAAGCTGATGTTCTGGTGCCCTCCGATTGTATTAGTTCTACGACTGCCCAAAATAAGAGGTATAATAACAATACCTATTACATATAATATATTTTTTCATACATTTAATTAACGTTATAAATCATATACCTAAATAATTATACTATATGTACCAAGTTTTATATTATGTCAAGTCTAGAATACGAGGCATGATTAAAAATCTATTGAGTCCAGCCCCCGGTCTGCCGCTGCGATTCAATAAGTTAATTCATTTTATATATTATAAACATAACAAGTTATATATAACAAATAGATATAGAGAATAGCTACATTAACATATAAATTAAAATTATAATTAAAAAACCATTACTTTTGTAATAACAGTACTAAATTAAGTTTAGCTGTCACTTTTATGGTATTGTTAGGCGAATAAGCCATATAAGGCCGCGATATTTCAATCCAATAAGGTGGATAGTTTCATAAATAATTCAATAAGTTGTAACGGGTAAGTGGCACTCGCACGTTACGGTCGCCCGGAGAGTCGGCAGAGAAATTTGCCCCTACACATTGCGACGCCAAATCACACAAGAAATTTTATATCGTGAAATTAATTTTTAATTCGAACGTTACTTACTAAGATATCACTACTTCAGACGCTACTACTAAAATAACGTAACATTTTATGTAACCATGTTTCAATAGAATTACTTATGAGATATCTATTTTATCAGTTTGCTTTGAAATAAGATGTGGGTATGCTTCTAACGTGGAGGGTTTTCAGAAAATTAATACAACCGTCATATCAGTTCTGATAAATTCTAAGTAGCTATTTAAATATATCCACATGTACTACCATTGTCAGTGGCACTGAGACCCTTTTCATTTTAACAGCCTGATAGGGCTGGGCTTATCAAGACTTTGTGAGATGCCTTTTGAGTGGAAAAGACATACACACACACCACACACATACACACGCACACACACGTGAAGGTAGACCTACAATGCGAGAAAGGTTTCAGTTGTCTCGGCACATGCAAAGATTTTGTCAATCTGATGGATTATTAACGCGGGGCGAGGTTCGAGACGGGCCGTACGTCACACCTCACACATTATGGCTCGAAGGGGAGCCTCCCAAGTGAGTTTGGGAATAGATAAGTTGATAATTTATGCATTAGATATTACACCTACCTTCATGCTATAATTTTCAATGAACGCTTAAAATTGTCGTAACTAGTTATAAGTTACGTTGATAGTAAAGTTTAGTGTTAAATAAAGTTATAAGTTCTAATAAGAATTTATAACATATTTATATAGCTGACATATAATTACCCTATTTGAGTAACTATTTTTATTGTGTTATTATAAGTAGACCAAATAAAACCTATTCTAAACAATTAAGATAAAATTGAAATAGCAATTAAGAATCACATATTTCATTTAAGTTATTAGACATAGCATATATATGTACATAACCTATATAACAATGATTAATTAATAAGGCATAAACGGTACTATTGGCAAGGGACGTAACAGCTCAGTAAAGCTAAAGTAATTGATGAGGATAAAGATACTCTCGCCTAACTAGCAGGAAAGGGACAGAACATATATTTTAAAAATAAGAAAAATAACAGATAAGTACAATAGATGTATACAATTATATTTTACTGCATAGTATAGATATTATAAATGAAGACTATCGGTGAGACACGCAATTTTGACTTGTGCGAGGGATTGACCTGGCAACTGTCCGTACAATCTATCATTTATCGGTGACAACTATAACCCATAACAATGAAAGCACATTTTCCCGTGACATTTTATAATAAGTATTTGGTTGAATTATTATTTTATATAAAACTATATTAAAATCACCTGTGGTGAGACACAATCCGATTTAAAAATAACTAAATTACAATATTAAATGTTTAAAAGAGATAGGGCTTTGGAATCACTAATTAAGTAGTAGGATTATGCTCAAAGTGGGACTGCCCAGTTGAGGACAGATCTCCACCCTATACAAAATTACATTCAAGTTACCTTACGTTGTCTTCCTGTGCTGGGCTCCTTGAGGGAAAATTTTGCTGTCACCAGGTGACCGGTGTGATCTGCCTATTCCTTTAGCTGACAGCACTGTGTACACTTTTATTAAGTTTTGGCAACGGACAGTGTTTCCTCTGGTATCCCAAGCACACATACGCTACGACAACAGCTCATGGTGAAACGAGCCGTATGCTATTTTGTCATTTTAACCTGTACAGAAATAAATAAAACATTATTTAATATGTAACGAAACAATTATTATCAATTCATTATTTATGTTTTACAATAATTGTAACAAACTTCACTTCTTAATAAAGAAACTATAAAATATGAAACAAATTACGTAGAACGAATAGGTTGGTTTTCAAAGTTAGGAATATAAAATGAGCTAAATGAAAATGTATAGAATGCAATAATTAACTAAAGAGCTTTGCTTCTGAAATAAACAATATTTTATCTGAATAGTCATAAGACTCTAAAGTTTACTTAACGTTGAATTCACTTCAATTATTTCAACCATTCAAATTAAAATCCATCTAAATTAAAATTTGCAAAGGAGATCGCGAGTTTGTTAATTCGTTGCACTTATAGTGAAGTAAGCGCTCTCTTCAATGTAATTCAACTTAGTTCGGCTTATCCCATGTGCCGATACGTAATTTAGTGGAAAAGGTTGCGACCCTGCTAGTTTGTATTACCCCGACAGTGATATAGGGTATTAAGTTCCCTTCCCTGTCTCCCTTAACGCGTAAACAAGACAGAACCTTTCTGCGTATCGCCCTTACAAAGGTTAATAATTTAGGAGACTAAGCGAGAAGAGCTTTTCGTCTATTTTCTACTTAAACTAAAATTGTTTTGTTTCCATCACCACTGCAATCCTAATGAATTATGTATAGACCACGGAAAATAACAGCGGCTTTCAAATTCTCTGTTTACAGAATACTTAATGTGTCTATGTCAGCGGAGCCGTAAGCGATTATACAGACACTTACCTTCTAAATGTCCCTTTAATTCAAAGATTATATAATACGATTGGAGCGTCTAAGCTGTTTGCTAAAGTGGATATTAATACCTATTTAGCTCTAAAGTTATGTCTATTTTAGAAAGTCCTATAATTGCGTATATTTTTTTATTTTTTCTCCTAACTGGAGTACGTCAGTATACAGATATGGTTAACGAAGTGTAAGCCGATTTGCAAATTCGATAAGTTAGGTGAAAGCGCGTGGACACGTCCCAAATAAAGCCCGGTTTGATCCTATTAACGCACGGCTAACGGGCAGGATCTTGTGACAGCGCTCCTGACTGATCCTTGTATGGACCCACGAAAGGATTTACCTCATTCCATCTGTACAAATCTCTTTTTTTTTAAACGTGTTTAAATACGTGTATTTGCAGTTATGTACGCGTGTAATCTCTATCCACATTTGTTTATTTTTATCGATGTAATGTCAACTCCAGTACCTATACCCGATACACGATCGGATCAAATGAGGTTATTTATTGTCCTTTGCGACTTGATCGCGCGAAGCTCGCGTGTGTTACTTATTGTAAATTTATTGTCTAACAATTGAAAGTACACACGATCAACACTTCTACTTTTGATATTTAAATGCGGAACGTATAACAATGTAAATAAGCCACATTTCATTCTTTGTTTACACCTATCGGAGTATTAAAACGCCGTTATAAGAGTGTTATTAAAATGACAACAAAACGAAGGTGTATTTCTATTAGGGTTGCTCACGTATACTCTCACATACACAATTGTATTGACATCGCTATTCCATCTACGTTCGCATCCCGAGGCACCGACAAAGAATTTATTAAATAGCTCAATCGGTAGCTGTTTTTAAATTCTATGGTTTAACAATACCACGTACTTTTGAAATCGCTCTACGACTACATTTTCTAGTTGAATGTTTAAAGAAAATCTATTCTGTTGTAAGTATTCTATAACGTAACAGATAAAGTGTTATATTACAATAGCCGATTACATGAATACTCTGACAAGCGGATAATGAATCACGTTCAATTAAAGCTTTAATGAACTGCTCTTTACGGGTAAACAGCAGGCTTTATTATATTATATTTGTGCAAAAATACGACCAACCAGATGAAAAGCTTATGCTAAAATATTTTCTTAAAAAGTTCAATCCATTTACACTATTCAAAGACTTCTAAAAGCTTTACATTAGGTAATAAAAGCTAAGTAGATTCATCTTTTAGCGATTTTTTTTAATCAAAATTGTTGTTTATTGTGAAGGCATTGATACTGTTTTTATATAAGACCAATTTTAGAAACGATTGATAGTGGGTAATAAAGAAAATTAAACTGGTAATTTGTTACATAATTAACTTTGGAATGTATCTGAACAATTGTTCTTATAAAATCTTAAAATTTATTGTAATCATGACATTAATCTTTTTGCTTAAAATACCTGACCTTTTATTATAACTGTAATTACAAAAAAAATCGTGACTAGAATTTTTGAATAAGTAAATTATAAAGATACAATTTATTTTAATTGTTTACTAAACAAGAATTTTTAAACCGTTTTGAACCGCAATTATGTGGTGTTTCAGTACTTGATAAACAGGATTAGTTACACTTAAATTCAAATCAAATTTCAATGTGTTAATTTTGCCTGTTCGTTAGGCGTAAACGTAAATAAACTTTGGCTATTAACACGTCAAAATTGGTGTTTAACGAGAGGGGAGGGCAATGAATGGAGATTAAACAAGACGATACGGAAACCAAGCAAACCTTCTCGATTACTTTATGGAATTAGTTCCAGAGAAATTTGGGCTTCTACTATCAGAAATTGGAAACTGTGATCTCTATTGATCACGGTCCGGCATTATTATCTTTATAGAAACTTAAATACATTTCTATAAGAAATGCAAAATCGTGAACTATGTTCACGCCACGAAAACACAACGTGTTTAGTTGTGATAAACGTGTCTTCTAATTGATTTTTCGACGTGCTACGTAGCCAAAGCTTTGGGCGCCAGCCAGTAATTTACCCAGAATTGTGCACTGTTGTGAGTCTTTCAAGATATTCTATTACATTTTTCTTTTATCCTTTGACCCGCCCCATTCCTCGTAAACATAATAAAGAAAACAAGTAAGGTATTGATCTTGGCAATTAACAATGTACACAGACACACTGTATCCCAACTGTTTCTCGGCTGCAATGTGCAGTGACCGATATACAGTTAAATACACCAATTGTTTGCAAAGTGTTTCCGTATTGCAGTCTTATTTTGCAGTCAAGATACAGAATCCTTTTGTGTAGCACTCTCGTAAATCGTAATTAAGTTTAATTTCTAGAAATAGAAAATAGAAACGTATTTCCATCTATTAAAAGTAAACTTAACAGGTACACAGCATGTAAATTACCAAGTTTAACTTCACTATCCATTTCTTCCATTCCTTCTTTAATAAATTACAGAGAAAAACTCTTTGCTTGAACTTTTTTCGCTTTCTTCGATGTTTGTGAAATGTTCCAGTCTCGCCCTCAGTACTTTATTGACGTCATTTTTTTTTGTTTCCTTTGTGTTATTCCTTTTTTCGCTTCCTTATCTTGAATGAAAGCCCAGCGTAATTTGAAGTCCATGAAATAAAGTGGGTATTGAAATAAATTAATCAACACCCAAAATAAGGTGTAACCTTCTTCGCATAAACCAATAACCATTCTCTTGAAACATTCTTGCGTATTGTTTCCATTTATCGAAGTGGCCAGCAGACGTACCCATTGCAATGTACACAATAGAAGACACAAACATTGTTGCAATAGCAATCCACTTCAAATTATTAGTGTGCTTATTCGACGGGGCGGTAATAAATATTAACGTACATATGCAGGTAAACCTTAAGGCAATGAATCGCTTCAGAACAAAAATCTTTTATTTAGATATAGTTGCGGAACAGAGGGTGCAACCTGCACAAATAATTCAATTTGTTCCCCTACCAAATCCGTGCACTGACCTTAAATAAATAATAAAGCCTTATGCCATGAAAACAAAACACTTCATAATATACATATTCCCTATATAACGTATTTCATAAAATAGCGTTTTGTCCTTTCTGTTGTCTCGCCTTTAAGTTAATAGAAGTTACAACGCGGGATGATATACATAATACGTCATTAATCCTTTGACTCTTGGCGGGTCCAAGCGAGACCGCATAATTTATCTATTGTGACTGGCAAACGTCGAGCATACCGTTTAAGCTGACGATTACAATTACGGACTCATTCATAAGACCCTATCTGATAGATTAGCTCAATATCAAAGACGTGTTTGTGGAGAGACGACTGTATTAATTAATTCTTAGCGGATCGAACTCGATAATAGGTCAGAAAAAACTCGATACCATGGCTATTGTGCCAGCACAAACATATTGGTAATAACACATGTAAAAAGCGATACGGAACCAAAACAATGTCAAATATTTTACATTGTTACGTAGCGAAGTAAATATATGTAGCCAATAAAGGGGCTAATTATATAGGAGGTTGCGGCGGCACCTCATTCCTTATGCATTCAGCGCGACTTAATGCCTTCATTACCAGTTTAAAGTATTAAGCAAACTTTGAAGCTGGCAAGACGTCTCACTGAGATTTGACTAAGTGGTCGAGAGTTTTCTAAGGAATTGCTCACCGGAAATATTGAACGAAAACAATTTCCCTTTTTACGTTGAAATGACAAAATCAAATCGGATCATATATTCTTTACGCAGTGACGTGAAAAACACCCCGCGGCCATTTGTATTGCACAGCTGCCTATAAGTTATACGTGATTTTCTATTCACGTTGGCAACATTTCAAATAAAAGCTATAAAGCTATGAAATACTAGATGTTACGCGCGGCTTCTTCGTCGTGAAATCAAATGTACATTGTACTTTTTTAGTAGACAACTTCGTGCTAATGACGAGCTTACATATAAGGCCTTAGCCAACTGTTCAGATTCATCAAGAAGTCGCAAAATATTTGCAAATATATAAATTGTAGGCATTACTGGTGTGGAGGTTTTGTGAAGACTGTGATCAGTGGCGTGTCGATTTTATATATAAACTGGAGTTTTGCTCGCGTGGTATGCGGAAATAAGAATTCTACGACGAACAGTACTGCAGTAGGTAGGAACTTTGTGTTCTTTCAGTTATCTATATATCGACAAAATCATGTGATGCGCCAATTTCTTTGCGTGGAAAGAATCGCAAAATGAATACACTTTCGCAACCGTAATTTTAGATATGACGTCATCATAAAAAACAACTTCTACATTTAGCTTTGTTCTGCCTGTTTTATATAAATAAGTCTAATGTCATGTCTCCATTTTCTCAGTATACTCATAAGACATAGACTTTCAGAAGCCTAGATCAAGTTGCAATGTCTGATCACTGTTGCAAATGCATTCTGCAAACATAACATCTATATTGTCTATCTATAAGTCTGTATTGTCTACTACACCACCTTTCTACGTAATTTATTACAGTATATATCATGTAATACATTATATAGACAGTAATACTCACCGTGGTTGTTCACTGTAACTTTTATTCGTGTCGAATCAGAAATCTCTGCGGCGTAATATAAATAAATAATTATAACAACAGGGCATTACTTCCTTTCCGGTCCACATGTGAAGGTAGTGTTATGGTTAATTTGTGTGTTAAGTTTAATGGGACCTTAAGTCACGAGGAGTCATGGCTCACAAAGGGGGAGTTTTTCTCCCTTCAAATAGCAATTGGGAAGTGTTAATGGCCCGGTATTAGTACCATGCTTATGAGTTTCATTATTACTGAAGCCACGAAAGATTCATGTAAGTACGTGCCTTTATTATAAGCGACGTGATTGTTTTGAAAATTTCTTCATACCTATTGAGTTAACGTACGTGGTCGTAACTAAGACAAGATTCTGTATTTAATTTATATTTTAAAATAAATAAAGTACTAAAATTAAATTACCTTAAAAGCGTTGAAAGTTGCAAAGAAATTATGTTTACCAGTTTGAACGTAAACTTTTACTACCACTTTAAATACGACGTTTTCAGCTCTCATTATCTTTAGTGAAACACGCATCGGTGCATTCAAACCTTCTTGCGTAAAGACATGCACAAAACATTGTAATATATAGTAATAACCAGTGTACTAAGACGCTAATTTACGAACAAAAAGTCACAGCCACGAAGTACACTTAAAATCATCAAAGTAAGCCAGTTGGATCAGATTTTCTCATTTCAAACTCCAATTTGCCCCAGCAAGGTCAACTAACTTGGGTAAATTAGAATACTATTCAATGCACCAGACTTACAGTTGAAGAAAGTTGTGTTTTACATGCAATGGTCTATAATTATCAGTACCCTATAATAAACACTTGCATAATATTGTCTTCTATATTCTATACACTTGCAGGCAATCACTTTATTGTTATGAGTGTAAAGGCAAGATTACTGTAAGCCTTAAGGTAAACTTGGTAGTACTAGGTCACTAACCACCATGGTTGATTTTATGATTGTTTACCACCTAGGTCATAAAAACTGGTTTATTATTCTTATAAGGGCAATAATAAGTGTAAAGGTACTGTTCGAAGTATCATTCAACATATGTAAGTAAGGTTAGTAAAAGTTTATTATTGTATGTATGTGATTCTCAGTGAGCAAAAATGCTATTTTTGTGTACCTGCCTACTTTGTGCTTATAAAAAGTCCTCAGTTTTGCAACAAAGCTTGTCAAAGTTTCGTCACCCTGTTCGCTCCACACAAAGACACTAACGTTACGTGTTTTATGGGATACCATACAAAAAAATATCACGTTCCAATGCCGTTTCAAAATACATAAGTAATAAAAACTGTATCTAAAACTTCTATGAATTATTCAAAGGCATCGCGTGTTTGTCGTTAGTTAGTAGATAGTATATGAATTCTAGCTTGAAATATTTTCAAAACTGCAACGGAACATGATTTAGATTCACATAACAGACACTTTAGAACGATATATAGATACAACTTACAAAATACATAAATATATTCCACCACGTTTTACAAAACATTGCGATTCGTAACTACTCCACAATCGATTCCGCAAACGATTTTAATTCGTATAAATTGGGCAAAGCTGCTTTATAATAGATTTAGCCGGCTTTGCGACAACTGTATATTGGGATTGTGGCTATGCAAAACTGATACAGTTGCCAATTAGTCAGCTTTGGGAGCCACAAACGAACTAATTTCATACGTTGTCCCATGTAATCAAAAAGTAGTTGAAATACGCAGTTTTGAATTTCAGTTGAAGCTCGTATTTTTAGTATTTTTGTGAGGCAGACGAAGCGGCCGCCGTGACAGCAGACGCCACGCCTGAAAAGAACGCATAAATCCATCACGGCGAAACGAAGTGAATTAGCCACATAAATTCTGTTTGCGAGAGTTGTTACTTGACCTCATAAAAAGGTTCTTGAATCGCACAGATCTATGTATGTTTAACTGTAAACACAGTCACTTTTACAAGACTATAATAATAAAGATTAAATTAGTAACATTTATATAAAAAAGTGTCTACAAGAGAACTGGTTTTCAACACGCTTGCGTAATTTATGTATGACGGCGCAAATGCCAATTTATTGCTGAGTAATGGCACCGTTTGGAGATCTGCAAATGGGCTAGTCGAGTAAGAAGAGAAATGGTTCGAAATGTGCGCTGCTAAATGTATTTATAATTTATTTATCGGGCATGCTACAAATCCGAATTGTTATCGCAAGAGTTGCTCCTTTTCATACCAGCCCAGTCCTTGGGTTTGAGTAATGAGGACAGGATTATAACGACGCCATTGTTTACAAAGTTATTGAACGCTCCCCTTTCGATGGTTGCCAAAATATTAATTTAATTATACGAAGGTAATACAATAAAGAAAGAGTTGCGAGTTTACTAACAGCAAAGCCTAATACAAACAACATTTATCTACACAATTAAAATACTAAATCCTCTACTGCGTTATGTACAATATTCTAACTTAAACCATTTAGTGTAGTTAGTTTCATAGATAGCGATACAGATAATTTTAGTAAATCACCAAACTGTAGCCAAATTGGGAATATCGTATCATCGAACGATGTGCGACAAATTGTATTAGTTTGGTGCATTTACAGCAACTCATAATAATGCTATCGTTGATTAACACTGATACTTGAAACGAACTGATTTAAAAATGGTTACAAATGTTGATTTAAATGATTACACATTTTTTATACTTCTTAAACAAACTAGGAAGAAATTCCGCCTTAAATTTTATTTGCCTGCGCGGACCCAGATTACAGACAGTATTTACCTTGAATATAGTCAAAGTCAAGAAGCAATTTATCTGCCAAAATGAAGTTTCAAATTTTAATAGAGGGTCCTTGGTGCCTCACGAGATTTGGCTCTTTGAGTCAGTGGTCGATAGCAAATTACTTTTTCGAAATTTATTTTAATCTATCATTGCCAAACAGTACAAAATTAAACATCAAATTAAACCATTATTACTCGAAATGCTACACCATTAAATAAACAGGATCTAAACGTATAAACTGTTGGTATATTGTCGAACAACATTAAGAATTAAGGAGCGTTTGTGGAACAAGGAGTAATGAAAGCAGGAATTAGTCATTGTTAGGAGACGAAAACCTTCTAATGTACTTATCAAATAAAACAAACATTAGGTGCTTACTTAAGTAATTGGTAATGTATGAATTTGTTAAAACTAATTTGTTGTCAACCTTGTGTAGAAATAGGTACTTTATTTTTCGAAATGAAACTAATCTTTTAAGCTGCGTCAGCTACTGAACGTGAGATTTAAAAGTGTACTTTCATTGGCTTATTGATCAAATTTATGTTTGCCTCTCCTGTAACAAGTGTGGGTTGGTGGTGATAGCGTACGTTCTTAAGTATTACAATGGCCGGACAATGAGCCACATTTAATCTAAGTTTCTCTTCCTTTAGTCGGCAAACAGGAAGAAAGGCCACGCCCACACAAAGAAAACACGAGCACTAATTAATTAACGAGTATTTCTTTATGGCAATTGTGACGAATTTCTCACGGCCCTCTCCAAGATAATACAATAAAAGTCTCTCTCATTGTATTCATAGCAATACAGTTCGTTTGATATTTTAGAACAGACAACACACATTCAATCCTGCCAGTGGAAGTTTGTTCGAAACACCTTGTATACGTTTTTATTCGCCACACAAGTTGGTTAAAAGGTAAAAATAAAGAACAAACCACCACTGACAATATAATAGCGGTTCTCTACCACATACAAACCTATCGTAATAGTATAATAATATCATTTCCTTCATATAGATTTTATTAATAATTTAATATGCAAGTTAACGTAAGTTTTCATTTCAAATCAACTTATTTCTTGCTTCGTAATTGGTGGATCTCTACGAGCTTATGATTGCAAATGCGACGCCTTAACAATCAGATCAGGTTCTTGTAAGCAGTTCTCTCAAAATACATTCTCAAAATTAAGAAAATATTTAGAACACGTTACTAAAGTTAATTGTGTGAGTGTTCTGTTTGCAATGACACACGGTTTGAAAACATGGACGTCCGCAATGATGGCTGTGTACAAACTGAGGGTTGTCCAGAGACATGGGGCGTGCTCGGAATTAAACTACAAGCCCGAGTCACTAATTTCGATATCCGCCGTCGGACAGACGCGCGACGTCCAGGACTACAGAAACATGACTCGAATGGCGCACTTTTGTGCATGGTCAGCAGGAATGTTTATTTTTGTTAAATTGAGCATATAAATCAAGGTCCGAGTCGCGGGGGACTTTACAAACATACAATCACGGCAGACAATGTACACCCAGTATCAGAAAAATACTTGTGTATCGCACAAATACTTACCTCATAAGTCATATGGGATTCGAACCTGGTACATTCGGTGTTATGGCAGGAGCAAAGCGACCATTTAGACCACTACGCCATCCGTGCAGTCATGGTAGGTAAATATTAATAGGTGGTAAGTAGCAGGCAAATTCATAGCCCTCGACAAACTTCAATCTCTATAAGTCACAAAGAGTTATTGTAAGTCCACACAGCTACATTTTGGTGCAATAAGATTTGCAGTGACGCATTTGCCTACTTATGCCTTTACATGAATTATAATATAATTACGTATCACAATTCACTAATTTATAGTAGTGTCTACACTACATTGCCTTCGAGCCTATTTATAAAGTGCATCAATTATTATTCTAATACACAAGGATTATATCAGATGCAGATATGCAATCACTACATATAATAAATCAAAGTCCCTTACCGCGTTTGTCTGTCTATTTGCGAAAAACTCAAAAACTACTGAACGGATTTTCATGCGGTTTTCACCAATAGACAGAGTGATTCATAAGGAAGGTTTAGGTATATAATTTTTAAGGTTTTATACTACCCGTGTGAAGCCGGGGCGGACTGCTAGTATATTATAATTATTAGTATTTATTTCAAATATTGAAAAATGTCGTTAATAAAATGCAAGTGAGAATCGGCAACGAATTGCCGTAAATCTTAGAGTCCGAAAAAATTATTCAAGTAATATGCAAAAGTCATGTGATACCACGTGACCTTGAGGTCAGAGGTCAAATGTCATAGTCATTTCGGGGGTATATCGACTATGCTGAGTCGAATGGCGTTGACCGCGAGTCTCTAGCTCTTACAGTTTTTGAGATGAAAGTTGTATAACAGACGGACGGACGGACAAAGCTGTTGTATAAGAGTTTTTCTAACTCTAAAAAACGATAAATCATTTGAAGCATTATTGTTTAAATTATAGCTATCTCTTCCACTAATGTGCTTACTTATATTTTGTACCTACTACCTAATCAGTAATGCAATTTGTCATCATTTATGTAGCTTATCGTATGTACATATATTACGGTAAGTGTGATGAGTAAAGTTTGAAAGTAAAAGTAGTGTAACAGTTTTCAAAATTTTGTAATAAAGTGTCAAATAAACGACGCGATAAAATCCGTATATAGTAGTTTAATTTCAATGAATAATATTCGCGTAAACAGAAGACAATATTACCACCTACGACATATGATATAAAAAAAAATGTATCACCAGGTTAAATGAAAGCGCACAAATCGCAGGGCAGCTTGTGGCGAGCTGAACGTGAGTGGCGACACTGCGGTCCTGAATGCTTCAGAGAGTCGGTTAGCCTCGTCCCCGGCTTGCCGTTACTGGTTGGCTAGGGAGGAACTTCAAGAGCGCCCGTAGGACTCTCAACTCTGGCTTGCCTTGGTCGGCCGGTCAAAGGGAGACCGCTAGGGCTACATGCTTGGGGGTGGAAGTGTCATTTTTAAGGGCATAACTACGGGGAAACCTGCTCTGGGTCTCCGTTGTCACGAGACCCGTGATGGTGAAACCGGTGTCGCACCGCTCTACACCCCTAGCCGCTCGCACCGGTGTTGCCCTCTGCTGCTGGCTTGTATGCCTATCGTAGCTATTCAGGGGGCCCATCCAGTGAGTTGGCGAGTCACTGTCTGCCCATTCGATTGATGCTATTAGAGTAATCAGGGCAGACGCCGTTTTATCGTCCATAGTTACCAATATACCAGTCCATCAAACACCCATACCCAAATATTAGAATCCATACGCAGCAATAGTCCTACGCCTGCTGGCGCTAGTGCCACAGTAGGCGTTCCATCCCACATTTGATTAAAACTCACGAAAGGCCTCTTCACGTTGGACTCGTGTCTCCGTGTAAGCCTCCCAAAGGGCGGGTATTTTCCTAACGTATTAGGGAAATACCCGTGAAAGAGAAACAAATAAATTTATTTTTTTCTTTTTTATTTACATATCTATACTACAAATATTGTGTAAAGGTAAACATATTAAAATTATAAGTACAATATGATTAAACTAGTAGAAAGGTCACCCATCCCTGTACTAGTTAAGAAACTGTGTCACAGATGACGGGGCCTTACAATACAACAAATTCAGTAAACTAACGCAAGGAACAGCCTTAAGATATATTCAAATGTAGTGCTATATATATATATGATTATATATTTATTTTGAATTAAATTAAAGACATTTACCAAATCATGAGGTAATTATTAATAATGACAGATAATTATTAATAATTTGCAATTAATCACACTTACCGTAACATATACCTACACTGCGCATCTTGATTTTAAACGTCAGTTACTATAAATGTAATATACTTGTGTATAATATCATTGATACCAGAAATATTACGTAGTGGAAGACTTCATATTTACCTGGCACATAGAAGTTACAGTTTCTTTTATGTAACACTAGAACATTCAGGATAAATAAACAAAGCCTGGAAAAACCCAAGTCTCTGAGATAAAAGACAAATAAGCTGTAGTACGTACAACCGTAACTCGGATAGAGAGACGCTCGGTGTAAAGCCGCAAATATTTGTTTCTTTGAGAACCCTTGCTCTTTGCACAAAAATAGGCTCGGGATGCCAGATATTCCTTTATCAACTATAATATACATGATAATATTAAACTAGTTTTCATTGTTGTTGGTATCTCTTTGCGTATAAACACGCCTATTATCAAAATCCTATACATACGAACTGCTTCATAATAATATCATGCGGCCTTCTAAACTGAATGCGCAATATCTTTGAAACTCATAATACAATACAAAAGCTGAATAATTCACAATCGTAAATAATAAGTCGTAAGATAAATATTTTCAGAATATAACTTTCACTTTCAAATTACTGAGTTATAGTCTGAAAATTTTACTTTTAAATTATGTTAACCAGCCAAATGGTACCAGATTTTTACAAAAAAGAATTCATATCTAAATATTTTGACAAGGTTTCTCTGTAACATAATGGAGCTTTTAGTAATTGTCGGACATACGGCGAAAAGTGTATAACTTAAATAAATTATTTGTTCATTTAGCAATTTAAATAACTTGAAAAATAACGTAAATTAGTAACTACTAATATAGCTCATAAATAGTTTTCATTAAGTATACTAAACCTCACTGTACGTCTATCTACACAATTGCATATAATACGTAGTGTATTATCACATTATTGTACATAATATTGTCAAAATTTAGTGGATGGTATGTGAATACTGTTTAACCCAAACGTACCGGTACTATAAATGTACAGTACAGTACAGTAGTTTTTATCCTACACGAAATAAAGAAAAATAAATTTTGTTCATTACAGTTAGTAAAAATTGGTTTAATAAAGAAAATCTTAAATAAAGTTCAGTACACGTGAACCAGCGGCGACGAAGCTACGTGCTTGCAACTCTTGTCATTGACGGATGCGACTGCACTGAGATCGTTATAGCATCGACATTACATCTATAGCCTTGCGCTTTTAACGAGCTTTGACGCTCTGGAACATTCGGTTTTATTTCGAAAAAAAAACCAGAGCAGACGAATTGGTTTCAAGCAACTTTACCTCAAAAATGGGATTTACCGTTCAGCTGTAACGTTAGTTTAGCAGTATATTAATTGCACTTTGCTCGGTAAAATGCAGCACCGCTTCTTCACATATTCTAGAACAAAGTTAAGTGAGTGATTAAACTGGGATAAAAACTAGTAGGTCATTTATTTTAATAAAATTTCTGCATAATTTTGTAGTGCTGCGGTCAGCCAAGAATATTTTTATAACAATGGCACACATGAATATTGATGTTAAATGTCTTGTTGCTGCACTTACCAATTTAATTCGTTTCTTAAAAAATATACGTGTTCCTAAAAAGCTAGTTTGTTGCTATCTTACCTGAAAGTGAAAAATGTTATTACCATATCAATGAATTTTTAAATGAAAAATTTTAATTGACGAATCCCATTATTTTTAATGTAACTAATTTATTAATTATTTGACATACTTTATTATTCATATCACTTTTATAATTTTAATTAATATAATATGCGGATTATACTTATGATGTAACATTTTGATTGTTAATATAATGTCTGTATTTGTATGCCTATATTGGTAAAACATGTTGACCTAAAAATTGTCCATAACATCTTGGAATATGCATGTATTGTTATATCGCACACACATGTTTTCACAAATAAATATAAAAAAAAAAAAAAAAAAAAAAAGTAAAAATATAGTTTTATCTTTATATTTATATAGCCACAATATATTTTATACTCAACTGGCTTATGTTACATTAGTAGTTTAACTTTCTATTTTTAATACTTCTTCCGTACTCAGTATGACTCCAGCGAGGCTGAGGACTTTACAAACAGTTATAACAACGGACACAAAGAACACCTAGGCACAGAAGAACTAATTATGGATCTCAGAAATTTTTGTCCCGTATGGGAATCAAATCTACATCATTCTTTATAAGAAGGAGTCGCTTTAACTGTGAAAGTATGTATGTTTCTAACTCGATATCGCCTTCGACGCTAAACTCTTATAATATTTATGGAATTTTATATGTAGATAGTTTAAACGACAGGGAATAGCATAGGCAATTAGCTCACACTTTTGAAAACAGCTACGAACAACTTCATAAGCAATATTATACCACCAGTCTTTATCTCGAGGTCTAGATTAATTGTAGGGTCGAACAGTATTATCGGGATTTTCTGTCTAGAAATTCTCAGTAACAGCAAGGAGTCTAAAACTGTGCCTGGAAAACAGCAATATGTTTTCGTGTATCGCGGTGGACATTACAAACAATCAGTAAAAAGCTATTATATAACTTTTAAGACTGTTAGTTTAGTCTAGTAGTTCAAAATCTTACTTATCTTTAAAATAAAGTGTATTTGTCAATTTTTAAATGTAGAAAATAAAAAGTAATGGTATTTAATTAAAAACATATCCTTCTAACTATTATAACACTTTACCAACGCCAGAATCCTTTTATTTAGATAAAATATTAAAAACTTAAGGTGGCCGGCCCTTATTTTCTATTGACTAGTATATAATCCAGACTCAGAACAGGAATTTTTACATCACACAAATCGGATTCGGACACACAACGCTTAACTAGTGGAAGTGGCTATGCGACATTACCTATGCCATTCGTGCAGTCTTGTTATAAATTCACATACCTATCGTATACATGTCACAGTGGTTAATATTGCCGCAATTCATATATACGAAAAATAATGCGTTCATATTACCTATTAAATTTAAGAAATCTCTAGGTATATGTTGCCTCAAAAATACGAGCATGAATATTTGTTACCAAGTCCACAAGAAATGGCATCCAAACAAATGATAAACAATCAATCTTAAATTTAAAATGAAATTAAATTTAAGCGCGTTTCCTAACAAAACTTAAGCTAGAACTTCAAAGTAATGCGTCGATATCGTACTAGTATTATAAATGCGAATGTGAGTTTGTTTGTCTATTTCTTTGTTCATTTGTCACGCTTTTATGCCTTAACTACTCGACCGATCATCATAATATAATTTTGCATATACATTGTCTGGATACCCATCCAGCTGGGACATGCACCTGGAATAGGACTTACACCTTTCATCCAGGAAAAAGTACTTTTCCAAGGGATAGAATTTTTATTGACGAAATCTAGATTAACACGATGGAATAAAATCTAGTTTAATATATAAGGGGTAACTGATTGCCTTGTTGGTCTTGTAGTTGGCAAAAGTTTTCAGTCGATCGTGAGGTCCCGGCCTTGAATCCTGATTCGAACAAAATGTTAATAGGTTTTTGTTTTAAGAAATACTCTATACAACACGGATTAGGGATGTTACGAATATTCGCATCCGCATCCGCAATTGTGGAGCTTCCGCATTGATTTGGACATCTGCATCCGCATTCGCATCCGCAATAATTAACGGGGATGTTAATGCGGATCCAGATATAGCGTAGGTTATGATGAGAAAGAAATCAGTTGTTCAGTAATACGTGTTTAATTTATGAACCTTTGCAAAACAGGCTCGAACCTGCGAAAGCGGTGATATTAGATACTTTGTATTAAATAAGATGAACAATTTTTATCAACATCCTTATCCGTAATTGCGGAGCTTCCGCATCGATTTGGATATCCGCACCCATATCCGCATCCGCAGATATGAGTCTTCAAATATCCGTCCCCGCATCAGAATCCGCGGATTTAAATAAATCTGCATCCGCAACATCCCTGTCACGGAATAGGGTGGATACAAAATAATAAAAGTTTGTCTTAGTTAAACTCTTAGATATCTAGTAAATCCTAAAGTCAAACCTATTTGACAAAATACTGGTATAATATACCACTGTCTACTCCGTCTGGAATAGAGGCGTGAGACTATTTATGTATGTATGTACAATATACATACTAAGAACCGACTCGACAAATTCATCAAATGTGAAGATACACACGCATTTATTATATATATTTATTTATTGTGCTTATATAATAATAATATTATCCCTTTATATGAACTGTTCCACTGTTCGGCACAAGTCTCTTCTCAGTGCGAGCAGGGTTAAGCCACAATCTATTACGCTGGCCCAATGCGGTGTGGCAGACTATCCTCATCTTCAAGAATATTATGAAGAACTCTCAGACATGCAGATTTCCTCGTAATGTTTTCCTTCACCGTTAAAACGAACAATTATTAAGTAACTGTTTATCAATATAATAAAAATAATGGTGCACACACACTGCTGTTACAAAATGTTGACAAATATTAGTAAATATTTTTAGCAAACATTTGATCACAATGTTAAAAATTATTTGTTAACAAATTGTAACAAATTAAAACATCTGTTATCATTTGTTCGTAAACATTTATTCAGACGACATGCGGGTATACTATACCTTTCTCTAGCTCTTAGCGTTTGGCGCATCCAGTTAGAGCGCGTTTTCTTTTTTTTTTACCAAAAAATGAAAGCTAATCCAATGACCAAATCTTCTTCAATTTTCGTGCAGACGCTTCGGGGCGTAAATCCAAACTGCGAACCGATCTCATGTTTTAAAATGTTTAAAAATGTTTGTAAACATTTTCCATCAGTGTAGGAGCACTCAAAACATCTAACAATTCTTAACAGAATATCTATAATAACTCCTAACATTTGTTAATAAATGTTTAGTGTTAAAAAATGTTTGTAAACATTCTGTTACAGCCAGCGTGGGAGCACCATAATACACATAATAATTTTTGTTTACATAACAAGTCGTAGTAATTAGATACGTTAGATATCATTTTATATATTAACAGTAGGGTAATGGTAATAAGTGTCGCCGGTCTGCACTGACTGGCTCCCACATAAGATACAAAGATACAAAAAGGTAATGGTAATAAATATATGAACACTGTGCAAATGTTCCTAAGTATATTGCTTTTTCGCGTCAACCTAGCCTTTGTATTGGTATTACTATTTACACATATCATGAGCACTTATAACTACTAAAGCACTTAATAATATTGCTAAAATTATTGTTACAGCCAGTGCCATCTATCGGTATTGTGGGAAAGACTCGGCAGTTCCTTCTAATCATTTATTACAGCGCCATCTATTGACGTCTTACTGAACTACGTAGCTTATCGGTACGCGAAGAGTAAAGAGAGAGCTGGAACATTCTTGAATCTTCGTACTGTTTACATACCGGGTATGGCGTTTCTAGAAATCGCCAGAAACGCTTTAACCGCATATAAAAAGGGAAGGCCAGCGCTCGCCGAGTCAGTTTACAATCGTAAGCGGTCAAGTATTCATCGGAGCGAACGGAAGCGAAAGTACTACAGAGTTTGAAGCAGTTACAGTGGAAAAGTGTAGTATAGTGTGTGTTGTGTTTTAAATTTAATTGTGTGTTAGAATAAAACGTGTTTTAGTCGGTAATATTGTTTACATTCTTATCCCTTGAACCCTATGTTCTTATTAATATTAGATAAGTTACTAGTTTAGCAAAATATTTTGGTGAATGTTGGCATCAATAGCGTAATTTATTTACTATTATTTTTATTTAGTTTTAGTTACGTCACTTTAACTTTAAGATGCAAATAATTTTTGAAATCTACCCAAAATTAAACAAGATACAAGCGTGTCAAATCTGATAGTAGGGGATATTTTCTAATAGCGGAAAAATAATGCACAATACAAACTGTGACGTGATCGCTATTTAAAGGCAGCTGTCCGAGGGAGATAGCTTCCAGTTTATATCCAAATTCAAAATATTAATACGATTTATTTTGATTGCTATTTGCTCTTATGTGTAAAATTATGTAAAAAATTATTATTACAAAAACCCTATTCTCTTATTACAAATTTGTTGGTTGGTTGGTTTATTGTAGGTTGTACCTACTTAACCCTTCCGCCCGCCCCCGCGGAGGGGTAAGGGTCAATGCATTCTCAAACGTTACAAAAAATTTAAGAAATTGTACCTACATGTTATATTTATTGATTTTTCAACTATACTTTTATTTACAGCTAGCTCTATGTCGCGAGGAACTTTACAACATACAATTAACGGATACAAAGGACACTTGGACTCAGAGCAATAATTTGTCGATCATGTCTGAGCAATAATTTGTTGATCCATTCGGGATTCGTACCCTCAATGCTAAGCGTGGCGGCAATGGGGAGGCCACACTTGACCGCTGCGCCGTCCGTATACTCAAGTATAAAGTAGATGTTGACATAATGGTCCTGAATAACAAAAAAAGGTCAGATCTTGTCACTTGTTTGTCTTATCCTTGTATAATATTAACAAGACTGTGCGACTACTGCGACTGGTGCAGCGGTAATGAATGCAACTTCTGTGTTCAAAGTCTCGAGTTCAATTACCAGGATGGGTGAAGAGTAATTGGGTTTTCCCTCGATAAATTCTCAGTAGTAACATGAAGTCTGGTAACAGTTTCAAACTCCATACTACTACTAAGATTTTCTTGCCGTATACCGGATTTAGGTCCGGTATTTAAAATCCAGTATAATAGGCCCGTTATAACGTGGGACCTACACCTATAGCAACAAGTGAGTATAATACTGCTCTTCCTATCTCTTAGGGGAAAATCTTGCGACTATGATTATATGTAAACCATCCGTTACCCGCGACTTCGCCCGCGTGGAATTTAACAAATAGGTTTAAATTTTTTATCACGGAAATCAATTTCGATTTTTTTTTATGGCTTTACAAACAGACACTTCAATTTTATTTATTTGTATACATTTGATAAGACCTGATCTATTTTTCTACAAAGGTAAATCTAATAGTGCTTCACATGACTTATAAGTCTGATAGCTCTTCACTTAAGTTCGTGTAGTATTTTGCTTTAGGTGTATTTACAATACATATATATGAAAGCAGTTCAAGATGCCTATCCAATGACTAATGAGTCACTATCTGACCTAGAATTCAATCATTTATATACAAATATTTAAAAGATAATATATCATTGTTAAAACTGACAATGATATATTATCCTTGCATGCATGGTCGTTTTTTACACAAATCTATTGAATTTTATTGTAGATATGGAACTGGGACTAATCCAATAAACTGGTTTTATTAGCTTCAATTTTCAAAAGTTCTGGCACATGTTAGACAGTCCTGAGGCGCCTTCGATAAATGCCTTCATTTTTTTAAGAGTAATTCTATTAGTTAGTGGTCCTATATCTAAACATAAACAAACCAAAGACCTTCTGAGTACCAAATATTTGGAAGGGAGAGATACATAATAATATATTTTTATAAAGATTTAATAGAAACTTAGGTTTTCAAATGACTTATACTCCTGTTACAATCTATTGAGTGTCATCAACACACCGGCGGCCAGTCGCAATAAACTTTAATTATGTCTGGTATTCTAAGACATGACAAACTGCGGCTTCTAGATAATCTAAATGCTGATAATTGGAATGGGTTCACATAAGTGTAGTTTTAGAGAACGAACTCGTCTTTGGTTTATTTTCTACATCTACACTCACTCCAGACATAAGCATTCTCTCAATCGCAAGTCCAATATGTCCGATGCATTAATACTCGTTTTTATATTCACATATCACAGACTGATCTTGAAAGGCTTTAGCTAATTGAATTTATCGATATATCAGCTTATATTGCATTCAATATACCTTAATAAAACATCGCTCATATTACAATTTAACCGTCAGTATCATCATTCGTCAAATTCTGCTAAACCTAATTTAATGTAAGACACATGAATGGCGTAAACAAGAGCTATTTCTAGATACTATTAGAAACGTATACTGTGACAACTTGGTACCTGTTCGGTGTTGGGGTGAGATAAAGATAAACTAAGATAAAAGATAATAAAATTCGCTATATTTAAAGACCACAATAGAATAATAAAGATCACATTAATTAAAGAATGGTGATGAATGAAAATAATGAAAGCTAAGAGATTTGAGTCACGCGCGCGATATGACGACTAACGATGAACTAGTTCATTATTGCTGCGTCAAGTGCAATAAAATAAATTATTAAAAATATACACGTGTTGTACGGTTATTGACCCGTACAGTACCTATTATTGTTCTACAATTATGTAGAAATAATCAGTCCGGATAACTTATTGACAACTAAAATTGTACCTATAGGAAGACTAGATTTTCCCGAAGCCTCAGTCGAGTTAATGTAGATTTTTCAATAAATGTCTATCCCTCGGGCACTGTACTGTTTCCCTAGGGGAAAAGTACCCTATGTCCTTTTCTGTAATCCTTCTGACAATGTGTATGCAATATTTTATGATGACCATGGCGTGAAAGCGTAACCAACAACCATACATTCGCATTTATAATATTAGTTAGAATTTCAAAAATATAATAAATATAATATTATCTTCCCAACTAAAATATAAATTATATTAAATGAAGTATATTAATGATACGTAGACATTGCACGGGTCATCCGTAATCCGTATGCAGTCGTAACCCGCAGAAGAAAGTCCTGCATTGGGCGCTACTGGGTGTTTGCTGATGCGGTTACAGTTTCGGATATCCACCGACGCAAGCGAATTGGCACACCGTGGTGGTTTTAGGTAAGCCCGAATTCTCTAAAGAACCCGGCATAACCTCCTCTGCTCTCCTTGTGACGAAAAGTTAGGTATAAAGCGCATTTACTAAGGGGTAAAAAAGGGGTCCCATCCTAACTGTCGACACGGGCAACAAATGTGAGCGCCGCGCTGCTGCCTTCACACATAGCCGTTTTTATCTATACCTACATATGTAAATTACAGAAAACAAAAATATATGGAAGTAGTTGCCTATACACAGATTTACACTTGTATATCAATAAAAGGGTTTAAGAGGTGACACCCACATATAACCAGCTACGTTTGAAATCTCACGTAATAGGAGGCGAGCATACAGCTACTATTAAGAATTTTTTGACAGGAAAATCAAAAACAAATCACAAGATTCGGATTTAAGCCCACGTTTGATCGCAATAAACCACGGCTCCAAAGAAGTAATCGATAAGTCGACCAAGTATGTCCTTGTGGCATATAAGTGATAATTAGATCTGATTATTATAGCTTACCTCTAGTAATTAAATATATAGAGGGCTAGTTTAATAATGCCTTTTGATTATGTCTGTATGAAAATAACTATGGCTATTTTATTTAAAAATGACCATCCAGACACCCGTTTTGTATTTAATATATATTATATGAAATATAAATCGGAAACATTAAAACTTAAATCATTTTGAACAAAACCTAAGTTCTAGTGCAGCAGAACAGTGCAATTATTCGCCGAGAGAAGCGCTAACCACAGCAATTAGATATGGCACGGCTTTTTGAACAATAGATACAGCGACGCTTGAACAACCGCCGAGCCGCCGCGCCGCCACGGCCGGCTCATGACATCGTATTCACAACAATATAAGCTAAAACAATAATGTGCCCCGGGGAGCATAATTTGCCAACTTTTTGTTATGACATCAAATTTTTCACACGCGCTGCGGTCCACTAATTTTTGGAACATACAAATGTTTTAAAATTGTGAAGTATATTTTATACAAGAAAATAGACTCTAATTTATAGGCTTTAAAATGATAACTAGAGTGTAAACGTAGTACAAAAAGGATTGTAAATAAGTTATTCTTTGGTCGAGTCCGAACATTTCCCGGGGCTACGCCGCTAGTATGCCGAACCACATCGCCTTAGGCTAGTAACTAGTATGTAAGACGTTTTAAAGCGAATGTTTAAAAATTTAAAGTGGAGTTCCCGTCGACATACATCGCGAGGCTTCCCGATAAACATCCCCGGGCGTCAGGTCGCCGGCCGAGCTGCTTTGTTTACGTTCTACGCGCCACTACGTGATGTATTATACTCAACTGCGAATACACGCCTCTTCTAACTGAAAATAACTGACTTCGCGTCACTTCGTTTAACATGATATGCATTCAGAGTTTGCAGTATAATTTATTTTAGAATGGTGAAAAATGAATGTATTCAGAAATGTTTATTCATAAAACCGAATAGGATGCGAGACTTTAGAGAGCTCGAAAAAGACAAAAGCTTTTTTAATGATACAGATAACAAAACGGGTTTTAACTTATAGTGAACATATAAGTTGTAAGCTACGAGCAATTAAACCAATACCAGTAAACAAAATAGTTATGACGTAAAAACAACCCAATCTTATCAGTCAGTATGTTAATGACTATCAACAAAGTTAACAGAAATCGAATACAATGCATGCATGAAGCAATCATGCAAACTTAACATTTAAACAACAATCGTAATTAACCTATTGAGTAGCTTGAGTAGCAGCGGCACACGGGCGGCCAGACACAATAGATTTTAATTATGACTAGCATTCTAAAACTTGTTAGGTTTATTAGAAACTTATTTATAAAATATACTATAGCTTAATATTGTCTTCTATTTACGCGAATATTATTCATTGAAATTAAACTGCTATATACGGATGTTATCGCGTTGTTTATTTGACACTTTATTACAAAATTTTGAAAATTGTTATACTACTACTACTATTAAACTTTACTAATTTTTAAGCTAATTAAATTGTTATTAAACTATTTAGATTTAATTTATTTTTACACTTTCCCCGACGTTTCGGTTGCTTTTCAGCAGCCATGGTCTCGTCCATTAGTCTCCCCGTGGCTTGGCTGCACTTTTGTGGCCGTGACTATGATTTAAAATAATTATTTCCTAAACTTTCAATCTGTGAAAAAGGTTTTCCTGGTTGTTTGTTAAATAGGTGAGCGCCTATTTTGTAACCAAATGAACACTAATGATAATTTTACTCATAATTTTTTAGTTTTGCTTGGATTTCCGCATGGATTTTTGCTTATGTTTTATACTATACTTTAGACGCCTTCGATGTCTGGTATGTTGTACTACGTACTCCTTTTTACCGAACAAGTGCAGTATAATTTCCTTAATTAAGGCCCGACTTATCAAGCAATTTAAAAACTAAGAAATCCGCGAGAGCTTTAATTAAAGTCGTGATCAAAGAGTCCCCGCCGGATAAAGTAAGCAGAATCAGAAAGATTTGCTTTTAAACCTATACATTATTATGCCTACGTATTAGAAGGCATAATACCATATAATGTCGTAGCGTTCTACGAGTTGTAGCTTCTATAAGTGCTACGAACACGATGGACTGACTAGGATGCCCATCACATTTTTAAGCTTATTTTCTTACGAAAGGAAAACTGAAATTTCAGGGGTTAAAGTATGAAAATGCTGATTTGTACTGAAAAATTGAAACTCGTTTTTTCTAGAATGTGCCATATTTTTTCAATCGAAATATTTTCCCTTATTATCTATACATGGCTGCTATCTAAACGAAAGTTCATTTATGCCTTTACGATTGAACTCCGGAGATCTAGATTCGACAAACTGTATGAAAGCATTTTGTACTACCTCCTGAGAAGAAAATTTTTACCACGTAGCAAATTGTCCAAATCACGAAAAAAACGGTAGTCCTTTGGAGCAAGGTCTGGCAAGTATGGAGGATGACGTAAGGTTTCTAACTGCAGCTCCTGTAGAATTACAACTGTTTCTCGTGCTGTGTAAGGTCTTGCGTTATCATGGAGCAATAATGGTGAAGATCGATTCACAAGTCGGGGCTGTTTCACTGCCAGTTTCGCCATCATTGTTCTAAGTTCGGCACAGTAAACATCTGCTGTTATTGCTTGACCAGACCTGAGAAAGCTATAGTGAACAACACCATGAAGAGACCACCAAACAGTTACCATTACCTTCTTGTTGGTAATCTTAGCTTTAGAGCACTGTTGCGGCGTTTGACCTAGGGTCAGCCATTGCATATTTCGCTTATGGTTATCGTAAAGAATCCACTTTTCGTCACATGTCACAATTCTATCCAATATTCCTTCATTTCTGTACCGATTCAACAAGGCAACACAAGTTTCAACACGCATTTCTTTCTGCAGATCAATCAAATCATGAGGCACCCATTTTTCATATTTCCTTATCTTAGTGATTTGATGCAAATGAGCCAATATTGTAGATAGGATAACGTTAAACCATGCTGCTAATTCCTGGGTAGTTTGACTCGGATCGGATTGCACCATCTCCTTCAATTCAGCGTTACTCACCTGTGTAGGCGGTCTTTCACATGGTTCATTCTTCTAGTTGAAGTTACCATTACGTTTAAACCAAAAACGCACGGTGCTTTCATTAGCATTAGTTCCGTGTCGGAACTCGTATTAAAAATGACTCTGATTTCGAAGTATCCATCCTTCCCGTCTAAGCTGAATAAAAAAAAAACAATTGAATGTCGAAAATCGGATGATACACATTTTTCTTATTGGTATTATGTGAAAAAAGTTACACTCGAAAATCTCACACCATGAAGGTTTTATGTCAATTCAAAGTACCTATCTATTACTATACAACGGTAACTTGGTACTTTAACCCCTATTATTATCGACTACGTATTCATGTTTACGACTCGGATTATTTGACTGACTTCAAACAAGAAAGTTTTCTCAACTGTATGGATAATTATATTGACAACAAATAGAGGTGATTATTCAGTAAAAAGACAAAAGAAAAAAGACAAAAAAAAAGTCCTCAATTTGGAGTTAGTGCGCACATATTTTTTCAGAATAACAATCTACTTCTAACATACTTACTTTTAAAAAGACGTGATTTTACTAAATCTCTAGACGCAGGCATACATTTACAATTGATTGCAACAAATTGACACTGACGCTACCTATTAGCTAATTATTTGCAATAAACAGAAAAATAAACCTGTTTATTGCTTAAATTGCAAAATATCTCAAGTAATGACGTCGGTACTGTTGCGGCATGGCTGTTTCGCTCGTATTCGCAGCAAATAATTTCCCCCTTCAGCGTTGTCGGGCCTATATAATGTTAGCAGTGACCGTTTTTTCTCGAAATCTCAATATGTTATCCGAGCTACCATTCAATAAAATAATAGTCTAAAACTAAATAACACATTTTATAAGTACCTACTATACAAAAAAGCATAAAATAATAATTACCCACCCACTGATTGTGTTTAAGTGTAAGCCAAGTTTGTAATTATTTTTATTATCTGAGCGTGGGTTTTTATTAGATTTAACAAGCAATTCTACAAGAAAAACAAAAACACAGAAATCGAATTGGCCATTTACAAATATTGTTTTTTTAATAATAATATTTATTTATTGACAGAAAAAATAAGATACATCCTTACACTACATCATACATATTATATCAACAGTGTTAAAGCATACCTGCCTTAAATAATTTAAGCTCAAATTAAAATTAATTCTTAAACAGTATGAAAACCACCACTAACGACATTTGCAAGTTTGCTATCTTAAACATTAAGGCAGTAAATTACATCATTACAAACAAGGTAGGTACACGCACGCTCCAAGAAAATTATACATAACAATCTCATGTTGACGAGGAGTTAACTTACGTGCATTATTCAAAAGAAGAATATAATTTGAACAATATAAGACCTTGTCCAGAAAGGGCGAATTCGCCGCGAATCGTATCGCGCGAATTCATACGCGCGTTGTCGAGGTACTAGACATCAATACATCGCGTCCACAAGCATCGCGCGAATTCAAAATACGCGCGTAAATCGCGTGCACTACGCCAGACTCTCGACTCGCGCTTGATTCGCGCGTATTGCGCGCGAGTCGAGATACTAGGGACGCCTTGTTGCGTCCAGTTAACGCGCGAACTCTAGAGCGAGTGCACGTATCGAGGGAAATGGAGCGCCAAAATTTTGACACGGAATTGTTTATAGACGAAATAGAAAAAAGACCGGCGATATGGGATTTGGAATCACCTGATTATGCTAATAGGATTTTAAAACGTAGGTCTTAGGAAGAATTGGTGTTAATATTTTCTGATAAAGAAGACTCCGAGGAAAAAAAGAAAGATTTAGGTAAGTAATTATTATTATTTTATTGATTAGTAACAAACAAAAAAAATTAGATCATTTTGTCTTGCCACGGCAGTCGACCTTCCTTCATGAAATAATCAGCGAATATATCCCTCGTGTTTCGAGACCTTACACCAGGTCGAATTGTAGTCGTACTCAGACCATCTAGAGCTGTTTCGAACAATGTGTCTTCGTATCTGTATCCATCTCTTAACCTGACGTAATTGTGAAGAACACAACAAGCTTTAATTATGTTTTGCGCAAATTCAATATGTACATTGAGTGGTTTGTGAAATATTCGCCATTTGTTTACCAGGATTCCAAAACAACACTCAATATAACGTCTTGCTCTAGAGAGGCGGTAATTAAATATTCGTTTTTCTTTGGTTAAATTCTTGCCGCAATATGGTCGCATAATATGTTCTGATAAGCTAAATGCCTCATCTCCAACTATAACATGAGGTAAACGTGTTGTACGAATTTCTGATACTGGTTTTGGTCCCGGAATGTTCAAAGATTTTTCCGTGAGTTTTTTGAAGAATGTGGAGTTTTTAAAAATCGTTGAATCATTGCTCTTCCCCCATGCTCCAACATCTATACAGATAAAACAATAATTTGCATCACATACGGCAAGCAGCACAGTCGAAAAAAAATGTTTATAATTGTAGAACATAGAGCCGGAATCTAAAGGTTTTATAATTCTAATATGTTTGCCATCAACTGCTCCAATGCAATTAGGAAAATTTGTATATTTTTCGAATCCTCTTGCGATTTCCATCCACTCTTCTGTCGAAGGTTCTTTCATTATTCTGTCTTTTAACTTATTCCAAATAACATATACAGTTTTTTGAACGATGTCAATTACAGTTGATTTCCCTAATCTATAGGCATAATGTAAGTCAGCAAAATAACAGCCAGTTGCTAAGTACCTGAAACAAAATTGAAAAATTATTGTTAAATTGTTAATTTCAGGTAATACTCTTCAAAAAAAGTGGAAAGGCCTTCGCGACACATTTGTTCGTGAAATGAAAAAAACAAAGAATGCACCATCAGGATCTGGAGCTTCGAAGATTCAATATATATATTTTCAACGTCTTATGTTTCTCGAAAGGTCAGTACGTAATAAAAAAACAGAAAGCAATATTCAAGACACCTCTGAAAACTCAGAGACAGGTAACGAAGAGTCTACAGCAGACGCAAGGGAAGACATAATGAGGCCACCGAATCAAAACATTAAAAGAAAGAAAATGACTGCCGCTGATGCTGAATTCCTGAACATAATTAAAAACAATATAAGCACTAGGAATCAACAACAACCACTGGTTTCCAGCGTAACGGAAGGTGATGATGACAAACTGTTCTGTTTATCTTTACACAAAGAATTACTTAAGGTACCCGAGGCCAATCGTATAGCAGTAAAAATTGAATTAATGAAAATTTTGCAAGCGGCTCAACAATCTTCGCAATCAACTGTGTATTCAAATGATTCGTATTATACTAACAGTTCGGCTTCATCTTCAATTCCGGTTCGACCACGATACCATGCACAACCTTCAAGACCAAATGAATTTACTTTTCAAGAATATGACCCAGAAACGCCATCCATAACAGCATGGCAAGGCCGAAATTCTATTTCAGTGCCAAGATCTTCACAGGCAGCATTATACGTAAATTCTCCATCAACATCATCAAGAGATTCTCAGGATAGTGAATGTCTTGACCTCTTCCAAAACCATGACATTGTTTAATTATTATATTTAATCTGATACTACATTTAATTCGTTTTTATTAGTAAACCTGATTTTGTATCCTAAAATACTGTATTAGTATTATAAGAGATTATGAATAAAACAATACTTACCTTAAAGTTATCACGAGTTTTTGTTCTGCTGAAACAACATCCTCGCGCGGAACATAATTTGCACGTGGCGATAAATCTTCTTCAATTAATAAAAGTAAATCATCAAACGATTTCACGGACATACGAAAGTAGTTAAAAAATTTATTCTCATGTTGTCTTAATTTCGGATACAAAGTTTCAAACATACTATGTGTCATTCTATCATTAAGAATTGGATGTACTAAATACATTCTATTTTCCCTCCGTTTCTGTCTCTTCCAGCGACGGTAAGCTAACCACAACGTGACCGCTTCGTTCAACTCCATGTTTCGTACTGAATTCCTCCCCAAATGCTCGCGCGTTGGTACGCACCTTGTGGACGCAACGGTCGCGCGTAATACGCGCGAGAGAATCGCGGCGAATTCGTCCTTTCTGGACAAGCTCTAAAGGAACTCTATGGAGATAGCGTAAAGTCTTCTCTTTAACCGTTCAGTTTACTATAGATGCATAGGTAATATGTTATTTGTTTGCAAAGATCTAGCACTCATGTAAATAGCCTACAGCGTGCAGCGTGCAAACTTAGAAGACAATAGCTGAAGGAGTATATTTTAAAATATATCAACCGTTTAGAAAATAGATTATATTCATCATCATTTACATTTAAGTCGGGCTAAAAATTTGTATTTATTACAAATAATAAATAGAAATTAGTTATTTTATCTTTATATATATAAATCGTATGTGCATGTGTTTGTATTTAAATTCCTCCTAAACGGCTGGACCGATTTTGATGAAATTTAGTTTTTTTCGTGTGTACGTGATAACTTCTGACGGGACAGCTAGTTTCTTATAAATTAAAAAGTATCGTTAGACTATATTATTAAGGTGTAGGTATCTAAGTATACTAAACTGAACTAGATCACGTTTACAATAAATTAAATAAGTCAATCGATAAAGTGGCTAAAATAATTAAATTATTCTAGTACATATGAACATAGTCTCATATCCATATGCCTGAACGAGGTGGTGGTGTGTTTACACAGATATTCCACAAAAAATATTTTATATCCAATGTAAAAGGGGACGAGCCTATCGTCGTTCTAAACTCCATGCTGTTACCGAACATGTCTGGACAAAAAAACCCAACAACACTGCCCGACCCGGTAATCGAACTCGAGCCCTCATGCGCAGCAGACGACACTACTACTGCGCCCATCTCGTAAAGGTTACTTAGGTGATTGTACTTACTAACCCACATTAACTTCCTCGTATATAAGTAAGTACTTATCTCGTATTTGTATTTGGAACCCATCAAAACGCCTTCTTAGTTATAATGTAAGCAAATAACGGTCATGACCAGATATTAACGCTACTCCCTTTCGGACGTTAATACCGTGAGGTAAAATAAATAATGAAGTAGGACCGACAGTTTGCCGACGTGTGGTTAATTGTTACAAAACGTGTTTAATTTTCATTTGCCGTCGGCATTGTCAGCGGTAAACGACAACCGGCGCGATGTCGGAACGCCCGAAGCGATTTAATCGATTTAAAAGGATCTATTTGTTATGTACAACAATTTATCTTTATACACCAACCTGTACCGTTAATTAAGGGACTGAAAGTCAAACGTGCGCACGAATAATATATTTTTCATTGGTAAATATTTTAACTTTCTATTTGCTTGGCATAAGAGGGTGAAACTGCTCCTCAACTCATGATTATTGGTGCGAATAATCGTATTCGTGTAATATTCGAATACATTTATCCACAAAGCGATAACTTTTTTGCATGATCAAGGACGTTGCACACAGACTCATGTGTGATGTCATCCATACATTCGAATACAATCACGCGCATCACTACCCAGTATCACTAGATCCTGGGTTTGCTACTACGTGTCAATGTCACAGCATGAGCGGTCAGAGGTTGAGGTCTTCTTGGTGTGTCATTACAATATATCTACTTTCAATTCGAGAGCCGGTAGTAGTAGTTAGACCCACATAGCATTACAGCTGTCTCTGAATTTGCACAACATGTGTGAATATTGCGCAGATTTGGATATGACATCCACAACTCCGTGCTGCATTATTGTGGCAGCGCACGCGTTATTAACGCGGAAGCAGGTGCCCTGTGATATCAAATGTTCGACCACAATCCTTTCCTTTTCTTCTTCGAATAAATCAAATATCGAGCTGTGATGTGACAGTACAATTTCATCGCCTTGACTTATGTTACAAATGCTTGCACAAAATATTTGTTGTGTTTCATGAGAATATGGATGGCATCGCTTCGAACACGCACATCTGCTATGACCCAAGTTAGCAGCTGTAACTCGTGACAGAGATGCGGGTCCTACACTTAAAAAACAGTGTATAGTAAATCTTTTTTATTTTGACAGACAAGCTAGCTATTAGCCCACTTGATGGTAAGTAATTGTCGCTCGCAGATTTCGGTAATGGCAAGTATAAACATATATAATATGTAAGCTACTAACTGCGTGGCGATGATACCCTCTTTAAATTTTGTTTACAAATAGACTAGTGACAGTGCTTGAGCAGTATTGTGGCATATACTCATAGCATATTTCATATACAACTAAGTAAAAGCAAAAAATTTGTGAACGCGTAAGGGCTGGACGAACGCTGCCAGCTGAATGAATTTGACGTGTTGCTGTGTAGGATAGTACTAAAGTAGAGATCGAGTCATTTCAAACAGGTCCTAAACCCCCTACCTGTAATAAACTCTAAAACACATAAAGTGACCGAATTTCAGAAGCACCTAATGATGACTTTGATAACCATCATTGAAGCCGATGATACGTCAGTTTAGCGTGATACCCCAGATATAATATTTGCCAGACCATTGATAGAAGTGGCACTTGCGTCCCATTCCCTACTGAAAAATTAACGGCTAATAAACTTTGTTATGTGCTGCAAACCACTTATGCAGAAACATGCTCGTGAAAAATAAAACATTCAAGTGAACAGTCAGATAAGGCTGCTCATAAAATAAGTTAATATTGTGAACTGACCATCACTAGTAAATTAGATGGAATACATTTGCATCTATTACAATAATTAAGAACGGAAAATGCATTTCAGACGCGTTTAATTTTAAGATATATTGTGATACTTGCAGTAGCTAAAAGATTATTAACGGTAAGGGTTAAGGAATATACTGCGTTTTTATAATATAAGTCAGAATCCAAGTAATAGAGAGTACTTACATTACAGCTAAGAGGAATCGCAGCCAATTGTGTCACTATTACTCAAAAATCTATTAGGTAGTGATAAACCACCGCTATATGTGCAAATAAATAGCGTTAATGATATGGCTCGAAAATATCTTTTCAGATAAAATAACCCTTGTCATATAAAACTTTACATATTATAAAAAATTTAAGATACACATATCAAGATACATCTTTCAGGTGCAAAGAAAGACAAACGTAATTAAGTTTGTCTATTTATTTCTAGTTTACTGTTTTTGTATACAAATACACTACAACAATAAAATATTTTATATAATTAATCGTTCATTTTATGTTGACAATAGGTAAACGAGGAGAGTGAGAGAGTCTGGCCCACCAGGACCAACAATATCAGGCGCCATCAATCATGATGACGGAGAAGAGAAAGACAGATGTATTTTGATATGCCACCCAGGTGGTCGTCGTCTTAAAACTAGATAATAGATTTCCCTCAAGGCTACCGGGAAGTTAACTTTACTCGAACAAATCGCCATAGTGGCGCAAAACGCTGACGTAGCCGTCTGAAAATTTGATACCCAAACTTTACAAGACTCATCCTTCTTATAATTGGCAGAATTCCAATATCCTGGCTCTCCTTTCTTCCAAGCCATCCTAGGCGCTAATATTTACCTCAGCTTTAACAAAACCAAGCACCTCACAGGGCTACCCATATGTTCGCCAGCATTATCAGTGGTCGCTTAAAGTTACACATTACCCATATTCAGAGTCGTTTGTGAATTTATTTAGCGATCATAAAAGTAGCAACTTTGATAGAATATAGTGATTATGTTTACGCGAATGTTATTAAAATTAAACTTCTTTAGACGGATTTAATCGCGTTGTTTATTTTAAAACTGTATTATTATATAATTATTAAACTACTACCTACTGTTAAACTTTAATACTATTTAAGCTATTTAAATTATTAAAACCGTTCAGATTTAAGTTTACACTTTCCCCAACGATTCGGTTACTTTTCAGCAGTCATGGTGAAGGGGAAAACTTCGATATGACTAAAATTTAATCATCATCGTTCATAAACCTAGATATATTAGTTGCCTAGGAGATGTATTACCTACTAATAACCTCATCACCTCGTAATCATTAGTATAATTTTTTTGCTTAAATTGATATATTTTACCTGTGATGTCCATACGTAATATTTCTCATAGGGCAAGCCTAGATTTCATAATCTAGGTGCAATAAAATGAGTAATTTTAACTACTATATGCACTTAAATTTCGATATAGTTTTTACAGAATATATGTCAGAAATTAACTAAAAGCAGGTAAAACTACTCGTTTCCTATTATAAGAACCAGGCGTTAATCAGCTCAGGATCGCAATAACACTTTTACAAACTCAATGACTAATTTGATGTCAAGTGCATACGGGGATATAGCTCAGTGGCAGAGCAATCGACTGCAGATCGATAGGTCCCCGGTTCAAATCCGGGTGTCCCCTGCTAAAATAAAACTCTTTTTGCAAATTTTATGCTAACTTAATACTTTTGTTATAAATTTAATATTTAATTTTATGCTTACGTAAACTACTCTACACACTTTTATTAGTTTCACCCACATTTAGACTCCTCATACAGAATCTCTCTCAATGCTAACAAAAAATAAAATACATTAAAATAGTAACAACGACACGCTAGCTAGAAAATGTAATAAATCTCAGTAGGTACCTATACCTAAGTAGACTTTGAAGTTTGTTTTTCATAATAAACTTTTGGTAATACAAGTTGTGTGTTTCAACTTGAACAGAAATTGTTTTTGATAGAATTTATATTGCTACAACGACAAACGACCGAGTCACGTTTGTCACAGTGTACATACACACAACGTCGATCAAACCTTTCGGGTGCCATGCTCATTGGTTTGTGCTATACACAAATGACTGTACCAACATGGTATATCTCCAGGACATTTCTAAATTGCGGGATGTGCTACCAAGGCAGTATTACTTGAATAATATACACCATCTACACACACGAACGCGCACGCGAGTGTAACAAGCACATGAAATGTAAGTGCAAAGTAGTCCTACTCATATTGATTCCATAATTGTAATGTAACACTGCTTGAGGTGATCTTTCTGGTGCCCACGACACAGGGAATCCTAGTGTGGGTCCAGTAAATCATGTATAACGAATGTAAAAAATTTGGAAGCAATAAACTTATTATTATTATTATCTAATTTTGCCCGCGGTTTCGTTCGCGTAAATGCAGATTATGTCAATTTTGTATCTCTCTGGAACAGTACTTTTTTGGATGAAAGGTATCCTATGTCCTTTTATGTATCCTTGACAACGTGTATTCATTTCATGATAATCGGTCGAGAAGTTAAGGCGTGAAAGCGTAACAATTACATTCTCGTTTATAATATTAGGTACCTAGGTTAAAGTAAAGTCTCGTAAAGTAATGTAAGTAGACGTCATGTAAGAAACACGCTAGGAGATATTAAGGCATGGTAATACACTATACTACATATATTTCACCCATCATTCTTAGAAATTGCTTAGCTATATAGCGAAGATAAAAGATCCATATTATTCTCTATACTAATAAAAGCAACTGTTTTATCGTCTTTAATATATGTATTTTCATATGATTTTCAAAGATTTTAGTATAGGAGGGAATTGTAGCAGGGTCGTAGTCAAAATGGTTGTCGATGAACGATATAATGCGTGCGAATATACAATATACATTGCTTATAGTCCAGTACACGTATTTTTTAAATAAACAATAACATTTAGGTAAGTACATGAAAACTTACTACTGTTAATGTAGGCAAGTTACAATTACTTACCTTCGTAACTTTCAATATATTACACTATATTTTTCAATAAATAACAAAGGTAAGATTGAACTTGCAAATCTTAGGACTATAAGTACATAGGTTATGCATATACGATATATACATACTATGCATTTCCTATATTACCTGCTTACATTAGCTTAGTGAGACCGGTTTTAATATGTGTTTGTATACGCACCGTGAGTGTGTGTATGAGTATATTATTGCGTGATACGCTCAAAGACACGAACAAGTGTGTGAATATTTATTTATGTGAGTTTGAGATTATTTATGAGTACGATTGTAAGCATTGTCCTAATCAAATCTATATGCATAGACATAGATAGAGCTTACTTTTACACATAAAATCATGCTTTGCAAAATTGCTTTGCCAAATTTTTGTCCATACATATAAGTTGTGCACAGCATTATATTAACATCATAACAAAAGTTTTCCCAACAAAAAGTTTTCCAAGACATTCATAAACGTAAAGTTTATGGCTATGGAAGCCATGCGACAGTTTCATTCGTTTAATACGTCACGCGACCTGTTCGACCGTACCAGCAAACTAAAATACCTTCCATTTGTCTCTTGCACCTACATAACACCCTTGCGAACATTGTATCTACTTATAAAAATAAATAAAATTCTACTCATAAAAATAAAGTTAAGAAAAATGCATAGACCAAATTAAATACCGTTATGATGTAAATAGACATATTTTGTTTGAATTACTAGAATTAAGAAAAATATGTTAAGACGGATTTGTCATTACAAAAGAAAGTTTGCAAGCTAACATAGTATTGTAAAAGCATGTGTCTAGTCTTAATAGCTCTGGTTCGTTCAAAATAGATATCTAGCTGTGTTTGGTATAAAAGGTATTTCAGTAGTAACCTTAATGCTACATCGCCAAAAATGCACCAAATGTCACTATACTCTTGCATCAAGAAATACTTTAACCTGCATTGACAGATTCTTATGTACAGTCAGCTGCTTTAAGTGCTCGCCATGCATGCAACTAACCTGTAAATACGACGAAAGATTTGATCCCATGCCTTCATAGCAACATTTTATAATCTCTTTATCCAATAACCCTCGAAGCCAATTTCGAATAAAGAGTGAGCAGTTAAAGCCCAAGGTAAAAACACGTCCCCGAAGCCCGCCACCGCGCTAAGCCACGTACTTTTCATGTAAATTTTAAGTTGTCGGTTTTTGCGAGGATTTCTAACAAATCCGAATTGCTGAGACAATTTTCGAGTTAACTGCAGTCAGTCACGCATACAGTTATCTGTTTATTTAATATTAACAACGTCACCTACCTGACTACTTAAACGCCAGTTATCGAATGGTGCTAGATAAGTCAAAATAGGAAAAGAAAAGGGATATTAACTCGTAATGGAAATGTTCTCAAAAGGGCTTAATTCAATCGAATATTTTGACGCTATGTTGCTAGCCTAACCGTTATTTACCTTATCGACAGCAAAAATATTATAACTTGATAATAATATACTTAATAAATTATTTAATATAACATATTTTTATTTATCCTTATTACAAATGTCAAATGAATTATTTACAAAGGCTTACTGTTTAAATATGGTTTACTAACATTAATACTAAACTTCGCTAATAATACTTTGCGCGGAAATTTTCTGCGCTAACCATTTCATATAAAGAGATTGTTCAACAGAAAAAGTTGGCAAATTTGTCTCGCCTGGGGCACACATTATCTCTGCTCATATTACGTTATAAATGGATGTGATTTAACAGAAGCCCCTGTGACTGTTAAGGAGAGAATACCTTTGTTATGCATGGTATAAGAGACAACACTTATAAATATTTTTTAAGAAGACTGCTGCATAATTTAAGTACTAACTATACTACACTACTTACATAAGAAATCTACCTATGCCTAATAGAGTTTTCAAGTATCTTAAGTTTTAGGAATTCATTCGGTCAGCTACTATCTATTGTACATAATTATTTTGTTACAAATTGTTATATTCTTATTGGTGATTCCGTGTACATATTTAAGACACATTCCTAAATTGAATCGTCTACCACATGGTAAAGTTAAACTTTTAACAACTACGTAAAGATTTATTTTATACATTTTTGTTGAAGAGCCGGCGAATCCCTCTGTGAGTAAGGGTTATAATCTGCGCTCAGCTGTATTGCACTTTTAGTTTGGACGTTTCAAACTATAATAACAGACCACACGAGTCCAAATACTCAATTATTTACGAGAAATTATAATAAGTACCGTAGGGGCGTTAGAAGATAAAACAATCTAATCAATATTGTGAGTACCGAGTGTAGTCAAATTAAATTTTAAAGCAATAATACTAATGTTGATATTAAACGTAGGAAATTAAAACCATAGCGTAACGCTGCACTTCTTAAGTAATTATAAGTAATAAAATTTTAGATATGAAATTGTTTTAAACTGCACCATGCTGCTGCCAGGCACAATCAGTCCTAGAACTTGGTTTATTTTGACGGTAAATACGTTACACATATATAAATTTTCTGCGTTTTCAATTAGTGATTTGTTTTAGCTATCCTGCTTATTTTCAGGTCCTAATAGCGGTTGTTGTATTAGGTGAAACAGCAAACAGCCACAGACGTAAGTAGATATGATTTCAAATTCTTAGATAAAAGTTTTATCAACTGTTAAATAATACAGCTGCCTTCTGTATTTTTAGTTGATCTTAAATTTGGGTTTGATTTAAGACAAGGGAGTAACGGAGCTCCTTCACTACACATTCGAGAATTTGAAGGTATATTTTTAATATCAGTTGGTTAGATTAATATTTTATTTTTATTGCAATATCTACAATTACCAGGTTCGAGCAATTTCAATCGCAGAGCAGATGACGACAGCAGTGAAAGTGATAAAAAGCCTAAAGCAAAACTAAGCTCAAGTGACAGTGATAGCGATGAACCCATCAAAAAAGAGTCAAGCAAAGAAAAAGGCAAGGAACAGAAGTCTGATGACAGTGAAAGTGAATCAGACGATAATGATGGTAACTATTATAACTATAATCATAGTATTTTGTGGTCTGGGTGTTTCTATGTATAATATGTAAGTATGAACAAAAAAAAGTATATAATTATGTGTGTTTATCCATTGTCTAGTACACATAGTACAAGCTCTGCTTAGTTTGGGCTAGATGGTGTTGTGTGTATGTGATAGAATATATTATTTATTTATCTTTTCTTAGTAGAAGCAACGTGAGAGTTCACTAATGTTTAAAAAACACTAGGTTAAATCTCAGCTATCGCCAGTAAATAAAAAATATCGTATAATATCCTAAACTATCAATTTGATAAAATAAAAAATCGCTTCATAGCCTTTTGGTCTTAAATACCTTGCATACAGATAAATAGACAGAGGTACTTTCGGAGACGAAGCAGAGTTTTTCTTTCATGAGTATGTCATTATCATTTCGCGTTAGGAAATAGTCGGCACTTTGAGAGACTTACACAGGAATATGAGATAAACGTGCAGATGCTCTTCTGAAGTTTTAATCTTAAGTGAGATGCGATATTTGCTAATGAAATCTAGGTTATACTTAATAGACCAGTTTATTGATAAACATAAATAAGAAACGGCATTTGTCAAGAATAAACTCATGCACCTAGTCAGAGAGCCAGGCGATGAATAGAATCGCGATTCATTTGGCTCAGGATCTACGTACAAGATACCATTATGATAAATTTGTGATAAAACTTTCTGTCTATAGAGTATAGTGAATCAAAGACTTGATGTAAACTCGAAATCGACTATGAGGCTCACAGTAAACTTGATGTTTTGTGATTTTAATCCGATGGAAAAGGGTTAACCATTTAAGACGGATTAAAACTTTTTATTTAAATAACAGGCACAAAGGAGACTAGGCTGAAAAACTAATACCAAGCTGTGAAATTGTGAGCTATGAAATATCTTTGTTTGACTTTGAACCTGTCACCAAACAAATTACATTTTCAGATTCTAGTGTCACCGACAGAGCACGAAGCACTAGAGGATTAAAAGCTGAAGATTTTGAGCCTGAAGGTATTTATAGAAACAACATATTACTACGATAACCTCCTTACTAATAAATTATCTATACTTGTAGAAAGTACTTATTAGCTGGATTGGTATGGTAGTAGTTACAATAAGAGTATAATTCAGTGCTTCCTGTGATGAGTGATATAAGTCGAGTTGTACCCTTTATGTAATTTTTACATTTTTTTATCTAACTCACGTTTTTCTATCAACCATAGTTTCGGCGATAATTTTGTGCAAAGTGATATAACTGGCGGGATTTTAGCTAAAGTACCTATTGTGAATTTCAAGTTGTAACCTATATAAGTAATTGCTGCACACATAATTTTTCGTGTTTCATGAAGATAACTTATAAGCGCAATATAATTTAATTGTAGTTGTATGATTTATCACGTCATTTTAGCATGTATTATAAATAAAAAGGTACAATGTACAGGTTTTTAAAGAATTACTTTAAAACTATAATATTGACCACAAAAATATAAATGAACAGTGAAAGTGAATGTACCTACAAAAAAAAGTAATCAAGTTTAACCTAGCCCACATAGAACGCGAACTAGATTTTTTTATACCTTTTTTTGTTCTCCTGTAAAATGTTGATTTTTGACTTGTATCACTTTTCACAGGAGGCACAGAATTATACATTAACAAATCAGAAAGAATTAAAGAATTTACTTGTAGAGTATGTATAGTATACTTAGTATACTTATATAGTAGTGTTTTTTCTTGTTTTATAAAATATTAGTTAATTCTTTTTCGTTCATTAGTGTTGTATTTTATAAAATATTTTTATTAAACATATTTTAAGTTAGTATTTACGAATTTAATAAAAATCATATTTATCAAATTAGTTTTTCGAAATTTATCAATATAATGTATAAAAATTACTATCATAATCTCCATAACAAGTATCAAGCCCATGTCACCTACGTATTCTCGAAGGGATAGACAGGGTTCTATACTACACCCACATTTTTTCTACTTACGTCCCACATAGTAAGTAGCTGTCCATGCTTATAAATAATAAATTCAGAGGTATGTTATGCTTTTCAGATGTGCCTAAAATACACCCAAAGTACAACAAACATCCTAGTGGTGAAGAGAGCGACGGTTAGTGAATTGTACCTATTTTCTATTTTTATTTCCCTGTTTTAGTAAGTATACGATGTAACGCAAAGGCTGGTATACTATACATACTCTACGGTCGTATATTGAACCCTATGATAAAGATTAACCTCAAAAATCACATTACAATTTATATTTTACAAAAAAAAAATATTTTTCAAATTAATCTACTTTATACAGATTCCGTCGTGGTGTTTATTTTAAAACACCATTATTTCATACATATAGTTATTGCAGCGATAGCCTAGTGGGAGACCGTTGCACTGCCATGGAGAGGTCTCGAGGTCTGATCCCAAGGCGCTCATCTCTGTCTTTTCGAAGTTACATATGTGTGTATTAAAATAGTTAATTATCGCTCGCATTAACCGTGAAGGAAAACATCGTAAGGGAAACCTGCATGTCTGAGAGTTCTCCATAATGTTCTCAAAGATATATGACGTCTGCCTTTCTTTTTTTTTTAACTGCTTTGACATATACCTTTCCTCTGAAAAGAGGAGCGGAGAGGTTATGTCGGGCTTACCCGGGAAAAGATGGAACGTCCCGGGTACTACTGACTAAACCTACCACGGTGTGCCAACTCGCTGCCTTGAATGGTGGGTGGATCACTGGAACTGAAACTACATCAGCAACCCACCCAGACGTGTCCAACACAGGCAAGAAATGCCTGCGGACGACGACCCTTGGGTCTTGTCCCGGCACGACAGAGGGCGTCATTCCGACTCAATGGCTGGCGGACGGGAGATCCCCGTTCTCCCGCCCACGACCTTCGCTATGGCGGCATCAGACGCGCATAGGCGCGCCTGCGCCGCCCGGTTCGCCGGCGGCGGCTCGGATACGCAAGGATACTCTCATCACGAATCCGCTCCATGCCCACTGAGAAAGACAAATGATATTATTATATATTATTTCAATATTTTGAAACTATTAAACTACTACTGTCACATGACGGTTTAAAAATGATGTATGATAAATATGTATGTATAATATACATATTTAAGCAAACGTAAAACAACATAAAAAGAAATATATTACATGGTTATAATATCAACTTACTGCGACTGCAAATTTATACGTGTCTCTTACCACTAGAATTCTACTGCAGAGATAAAACAATATTTAGATATCAATATATATAAGTAAATAACCTCGAAGTAGATCTAGTACTAAGTAGTATACGCATTAGTAACATTCAATAATATTTAACAGGTTCTTCTCGTCGCCGAAGATCAATTGGAGCTTCGAATATTGAGAACGTGAAGACGTTTGGTCTTTAAGTTTTCTTCTAGCTTTGTAACATCTTGGCGGTCGAACATCAATAAAATGCTATTTTGAATGCTAATTGTTTATTTATTACTTTATACCTATTTTACTTTTTTACTTAGTCGATTAACTAAGAAATTCAATTTATACAATCAAGTCCCTATCCCGGTCAAAACTACTCTTAACTGACAAACACAGCTAAACTATTTTAACTAATAAGTTAGGATGAAAGTAGTTTTGATTATAAAATATTGGTTAAAGGTTTGAACTGAAAAGTATCAGTTAAAAGAAGTTTAGCCTAAGACTGGTACCTAGATTGGCAAAACGGGGAACAGTCAAAAACCACTATAAAACTATAAGTCTTTGACCAAACGTTGTAGTCAAAAATAAGGTTTTATAATTAAACTGCTTTTACTTCTCGGACCATTCAACATATACTCGTTATATGTTAGGTACTATATACATACATAACATATTACGCATACATATACCTGCTATATATATAATATACTACTGTAACATAATTATAATTCATACCTATGCCTATAGCTTAGGTTTCAATATGAAACATCATAATTAATATTACAAAGTATTGCAAAATTTAAGGTATTTATAATGTTTCTGGTTATAAAGTACCTAAGTGCCTAATAGAATCAGACAAATAAAGTATTTGTGTGTGACAGTTATCAAACTACCGCGTCGGCGAAAATTTGTTTTTTGAATTCTGCCACTTATTGATTTTGTTAAACTAACAGAAATCTGATAAATATTTCACATTGGTTGAGCTAGATGCTTGTTTTATTTACCTCTTTGTTAGATTAATTAGCTTTCAAAACTTAACTACGTTTATCAAAAATTAATGCATTATTCAACTCCCAGTCAAAGTTAAAATTGAAAGTAGTAGGTATCTAATACTTTCAATATTAACTTTGACCCCGTTTATTTGATTAGGCTCAAGAATCTTATAGAACGTTTTTTCTATATTGATTTCAAGAGCTGTTGTCAATAGAACCCCCTATAAATAATGTATGGTTCGAAACTCGCGACCTTTTATTGCTCTGATGCGGCGTCTGTTACTCACTTTATATCTCTAGATAAGACAACGCCAAATAGGTACCTACCGATGTGAAATATTCACAAATAACCTTCTGTTTTGTGATAATGCTCCGTTTAGCAAAATAATTTCCTTCTTTGTAAAAGGTTCGGATCACGATATCTAAAGTTAATGTACCATTGTTACAATAAAATTACCATTCATAATGTATAAGAACATTTATTTGATGGCATATCTTATAAGTATCTACTTATAAGATAAATTATACTACCTTACTAGTAGCACAAAGTAAATAATATTACCTTTTTATGTGTACTGTGATATTACGACGAACTAATAGTAATGCCGACTAAAATAGCTACCTATACAGTGTTACGATACTTGTTTTAAATTAAGAAGGAAAATTAGATTACTTTGAAAAAAAAATCTGTAGAATTAAGTATCTAATTCTCAAATTAAGTTCAAGTAAAGAGTTACTACACTAGCATATTATTTTCATCTGTTAACGGCAGAATGTTGCATGCAATCTGGTGTCTGTCAGAGATCGGCAGAGGGTTGGTCGAGTTCACCGCAAGATATTGCAAGAGCCTGCAAAATTACACTATTAAGCCGAATATATTGCGCTCCACAGCGGCTGGGCGGCGATTCTCAAACTTTGTAATCGATTTATTTTATAAAAACATACTTACACAATATATTTTATTGCACAGATGCCTTTTGTACGTTTCTAAAATTTATTGAAATAATAACAAACTGATACATGGTACAATATATTTTTAACGATATATTTCGTTATAGACGGTTAACGTCTCCAATAATGGTTTTATTAAAAAAATAAGATATATGAAGTTGATTTTGCAGAGTTTTGGCGCCGTTATTGATAATAATGATTATCTGTAAATAAGTTTACGTCGTATATCTTGGCCCAAGTAGATGATATAAATATCTACTTATATATACCTACATGTTGACTACTTTAAAAGCTAAAATAATATAATGAAGACACGGCGACGTACGTAAATATATTGTTGGACATTTTAAGATTCCGGATGCGGCGTGTAAACGAGATAACATCTTTCAAGCAACTGCTCTAAGGGCATTACTCTTTCTGGGACATCCTTAACGAGACACTTGGTGAAACTAAACCACTCAATTGTCTTTATAATGTCTCTTTGTAGTATTTTGAGGTACCTTTCAAACAACTTCCTTAAGAGTTTTAAGGTACCTATGTTTCTTAACAGACTGCGATAATATAGATTACTTAGTATTATTGTTTTCTATTAGGAAAATGGGTACTATTAACGTTTTGATCAAATTGAATATTTTCACTCTGCGTATTGTATTTAAACTGTTTAGATTGAACCTAGATAAGTATTGATAAATAACTAAGTCATTATCTATATTATTATATATAAAACCCGTATCGTTAAAATTCAGTAATAGTAACTACAACCATATAATTTTAATTTTTTTTTTACGTGGTGGAATGCGTGACGCTTACCCCTCCGCGGGGGAGGGCAGAGGGGTTATGTCAGACTCGCCAGGGTAAAAGCAAGATAGAATAAGAATAATGTACCTCCCGGAATACCGACTAAACCTATCACGGTGTTCCTCGACAAAACCACTATCGTCGGGGCCGCGCGAATCACTTGCACATGCGGTCGCGACCCCGCCGAGGTTTCAGCCCGCCGTATGAAACGGCAGGCCACTACACGAACAGACCTACCCAAAGGCACTGACTCACTTTAAACCCTGCTGTCCCCCCCTAGAGGAAAGACGGACTCGAAACAGAGGCGCGCGTGGGAACACGCACGCCGCCTCTCGGACCTGGTGCTGAACGGATGGCGGGCAGGCCCACAAAGCCCACCACCCCCAGGTCAATCCTCAGGGTGGCTGGAGGTCATCTCGCGCCCTCCGGCGACCGGTTCTGCGGTTGGGGAGAGGGTTTAAACGCTCCCTCTCCCGCTCCGCCGCCTCCTTGATGGAAATGACTTCCTCACAAAAGGAGGCGACGGCGTTCCACGACCTCTCACTCCGGACCATAGACTGAACTACGGCCGGGAGCGAGAGGGCAACCAATCCGACTGCCGCGATCAACTCTCGGCGCTGCGATGCCCAGGCGGGACAAACCGCCAAAGTGTGCAGCGCCGTGTCCTCAACAACGTTGCGGCAGTCGCCGCAGTGGTGACAACCGGGCGTCTCTTGCCGGCGTATACGACACAGGAACTGGCCAAAACTACCGTGGCCAGTCATTACCTGTGTCAGCCGGAAGGTGAGGGCGCCATGCCGCCTCTCCAGCCATTCCTCAAACACGGGACTTACCGCCACGATCGTGGCGTGCCCGATATAATTTTAATATATTTTAATATAGATTAACGCTGCTCTAGTTCAAAGATGTATCACAATATATACATACAATATAACTTAAGGTAGGTATTTTTTTTATAAATTTTCTTCTGACCGATATTACATAATTTATTTGCGGATATGTTAGGCATATGCTTTCTATATAAAAAGAGCGTGAGCTGATTGTCATTTACCAGGGTTATTTCCAAATTTGCAATTGCTATAATTAATAATAATAATAATAATAATATTCTACCACTATTCTATTCTAATTATAATGTATTTCTTTGCACCTACATAAGATTTTAACATATTCTACTAGATGTGTTCGAAATAAGGAAGAGTTTCCTAATGAAGACGTTTTTCTGGTTTCGGCCTGTTAAATTAGTAATTCTTACACGTAACATTGCCTGGGTAAACGAAGTCACAGACCAAGTTGTAATAAAAGTAAAAGTAATTTGCAAGTATTGTTATTTAAGACAATACAGGAGCCTAATTTTACTTCATTATATTATTTTAGCAGGACGATCTCGAAAATCCGATTTATTTCTATGGAGCCATTAATTAAAAGCTATAGGTTTATAATATGTCTTTGTTATAACAGAAAAGCCGACGAGATATGAAAAATATTGGTATTGCTAAACCAAATTGTGGATGGATAGTCATATAATACCGATAAGTGATAATCGACGACTAATAATGGATTTAGTAACAAGTAGGCTTTTTGTATCTAGTCTACTGAAAACGGTATATTGTCTACAGACTACACGAGGACCCGATTAAGGAGCTTTGATATCCTTCTGCACTGCAGGAACATAGTACCTATGAGGTTATTAATAGGTTGCGATTTTCTGCAAAGTGCAAGTACTAAGTCTAACTAAGTCCCGCTCAGGAAGTTGAAGGCCTAAATCTGAAATTTTAGGGGTATAGGGTTTTCGAGAGATTACCATGGATAAAACAGTGTAAATACATTTTCAGGATGTTGATGTTTGACCGGTTCAACACATGTTTGCTAAGACAAGGTGATGGCTTTGGTTTTATATCCTACAAATGTGCCTGAGACCTTCATAGATTGGTTAACATCACACGTAATGTTATCTACTAGGATGCTATGCCAAAGGTTGGTGGCTGTTAATATCAGGTAAAGGTTTTATACTAACTAAAGATAAGTAGATAGGATAGACATAGTCACAATGTAAGATCTGTAACAGATGAATTTTATGAAACAGACGGCCTACCAACGACTGGGTATAGTCTAGCGAATACCAATAAAAAAGACTTATGTTTTGTACGTAATCACCATACCTACGCAAAGGCGTCAGCTTTTAGAAAGCCGCATAGGTGCTCATGCTTATTGAATGATTCGTTTATACTTAGATAACTGCCATGCCGTGTAACTTCAGCCTGAGCATTCTGTTTTACGCGATTCGTAAGTAGAACACGTCTGGTTCCGAGATACCAGGTTGTTGAGATATTTCTCAAAACCCATTACTGAGCTAATTTTATGTCTCTGGCCACGAGTCCTCCATACCCACTATTTGCGTTTCGTGGGTGCTGGTGCCCCCGAGTAAGCACCTAGGGAGTCGGCCTTCCTGATCATATGTCTGCGATTAAGTTGCATTCATTACAATATTTATAAAAATATGGCAGAAGTTTTGCGCTTTGCACTGCCAAGTGTGATCTTTCCTACGTAAACCTGATTATTTATTTATGTAATATTTATAATTATAATGGATGTAGGGACGTCGTACCAAAAATTTTGGCACGGCGTCTTTCTATAGGTAGGTACCTGCTTATCTTGACGCAAACTTTATTAATCATAATAATGAAAGATTAAGATTTTATATTGATTATCGTTTTTCGCAATACGCAATGGATTGCTACCAATAGTACCAATACACAACGCAAGGAAAGAATAGTCACCATCGCGCGCCGCATGTGTGTCTACTTGCCACGCCGCGCGCCGCCTAGAGACCGACTCTCGCCGGGGCTCGTCTTATAATTGACTATAACATCTTAATTCAAACATAAACTAAATTAATGAACGAGCTGTTATTAAAAAAAAAAGTGTCTCTTAATTACGTAGTTACGTCCGTGTTTACCACAACTAGCTTAGCAGTGTAGAATGTATTTCAATTTAAATAGGTGAAGGGTTTTTCTTAAATTTACTAAATACGTAACAAATAAAAGAAAGTTGGACTTAATCCTAACACATATATGGGTAGGATTTTCATTTCATTTTCATCACAGTGATTTAAGTATTTAGTGAACTCCTCTTAGCCATACGACAAGCGTTGTGAGTTTGATCTTCATGCAATAGAATTGGTGGGTGTACCTATTGCAAACACTCAGGAGATCCGAGTATTTGTACATTTTTAATCAATGTTTGTATCGATATAGACGCAGAGACGCAGACACACAATAAATGACAAACATAAATGCCGACTTGAAAGAAACAATAACATGGCGTAAACCTTACCTTAGGTACTGTCCATTTCGTATTATAAACTGTAGCTCAAAATTACCACACTACACAACTAGTTAAGGCACATAACACAGCACACTGATCACTCACGAAAACTTAATTAGTACTTACTTTACCTACACAAAAATCACTCGCAAATACTGCCGATTCCTGATTCCTGAGCGAAGTAGTACATGTGCGAACTAATAGAGAACAAAACTATATCACATAGAGATGAGATAATGGTAAATCATGTAATTATTAAAAGGTATCGATTTATAAACATGTAGTCGTATCATACGCCTTTGGCTAATTGAATGGGCCAGCGATGTATTACCCACATTCCACAACATAGTTGAGTTGTCCGTTTGTCCGAAGATACCTACTTATGATTAAAATTCATCAAAAACATTCATTTGAAAATAACTAGATATCTTTAGTTTTGTTTACTAAGGCGTATAACACACTGCCAGAGTCGAGGCTGCGTTGCGGCACAAAAGAGGCGCGTGTCAAAATATTTATGTCAATTAAATTACTCGTTAAGTATATATTATTATTATTAAATAATGTTTTTAAAAAATATAGTATGCCTTTAGAATATTTTAAATTATGTAAAATGCTTATATTTAATTAACAACTATATCATTTATTATATTATTCAATTAATAGAATAACAACCTATTTATAATATTTTATGACGCTTGTGCTCTGTTTACACGCAATCAAAATGCTGTCGTCGGATGCCGAGGACCTGTTCGATCTTGTTCAAATAATTAATTTAAATAGAAAAAGGAAATACTGGGTTCACCCCTACTCTTTGCATAATTGTTCCAAAAGATGCAAAAAGGTGCATTCAGAGCAGTGCGTGACTTAAATCTCTATCCAGACAAATTCCGTAAATATTACGGAATGTCTAGAGAGACATTTGATTTGCTGTCGGAAAATATGAAGAACAGTTTGGAGTACAAGGATACAAATTGGCGTAAAAATCAGTATGCCCAGAAGAAAGACTACTCATTACGCTAAAATAAAATAATTAAAAAAGAAACTCAAAAGATTTAGTATTTTTTTAAATTAGAACTAAGGACCCAACATATAGTCCATAACTCGGTTACCTATTTGAATTCCACAAAATCTGATTCCAGCTTTGACGATTCTTTAGGAATGTTCACAAAATCAAGCACATTTTAATTAAATATAATTTAAATGGGCCCTCACACCACACGCATATTAGTAATCGACTTCAAAAACTGTTAAGAAACTATTATAGATTGGTTGAACAAGGTAAATAATTAATCATAGAGAAATCAAGTTTAATAACAACATAATATTATATTGTTCAAATAATCAAATCACAAGACTGAAAGTTCAGTGATTAAACAACAAATACATAAAAAACCATAAACATTATTCAATTTGTACAATAGAGGGTATTATAACAAGGATCATAATCTGATAAATATAATGAGTATAAAGTTATATTTTATACAATATCAGGATGTTTCTAGATCGCATAGTTTTGAAAATACCTTTTTTTGTGATTTTATGTTAGTGTCAATTATGTCTTCTTGCATATTTGTTTACTTGAATGATACTTGAACTTGATGCTAGCAAAGTGAATTGGCCAACAGTTCGAAAGAAAATAGTGACGAACGCGCGGCGCACGCTGTAAACCCCCGCGCCGCGCCTCGTCTCGCCTGCGCCGCACAAGGAACCGCCTTCGCCTCAACGCGTGCTGTGTGCAATAATCTTTGCTTATTCATACAACTTTTAAAAAAGTTAGAAGATGCGCGCTCCCGAACCTCGACCCTGGTTCTGTGTGCTATAGGCCTAACGAGCATGAATTTCATTATTACATTACTTTTTATTTAATGTGATTAAATAAAGGATTGTTAATATTGCTATTAGTAATCAAAATACTTAATTATCAAACACTAAATAAGGTTATGCAATGATATTTTCAAACCTAAATAAATAATTACAATCTTGGTACCTACTATCACTAACTAGTCAGTAATTTACTTAGTATTTAGATATAAACTCATATTAAGTATTTTTTAGAATGAATATGAACTGTTACGATCTTATAATCATATGCCAGTTACGATCAAATCAATATCGATTATCGAATTTAGATCTACTCTCGAAGGTGCGGCAACGACGGTGGCGCCACAATTACAACATTGCGGTGAATGAGCGCAAAATTAAAATTTGGCGGCGAGTGGCGCCAAGCGGCTAAGTCAGGCTACGCACCTATATTAGTGTGCGCACCATTATGAGTATGACTTACTAATTACTAAAATAGAGCAATTACATTGCTCAATTGTAGTAGAATGTGGTATTTTTGTATTTATTTATTAAAAGTGATGGTTTAAACACAAAACTTGCTTCGACGTGTGTTTTGCCTCTATGCAAGGCATACTCAATTTAGCAACATATTTGCCTCGATATCTTAGTATAAACAGGGTTAGCCCGTAGTTTACTATTATAGTAAAATCTCAGACAAACAGATTCCCTTACGGTGTCTGCCCCTCGCCGTTAAAACGAGCGACAAATTAACTTGTATAGTGAAGTTCGCTTACTTTATATAGGTACATACCTATATAATGAGTCGTAGGGTCGGATGCCAGGCCTAAGCGTGACAAGCGTTAGTATTATATTTAAAGCTATATACTATTTCATGATAATTAATTAATATTTTCTTAATATTTTAAAAAATTATAGATACGCTAAGACTCATGTTCTAAATTTAAAATATATTTAATATTGTGACGAAAATTTCTATAATAAACCTAAAATATTAGATTGATTAAAGATTAAATCGTAATAAATCTATCAAACAATTAGAAATTAGTTGATTAAAGTTATTTCTATCCACCTTAATACAGATTACAATCTAACGTTCAGTATTCTGATAATCCTATGTTTTATTTTACTACTAATTAACATATCCACTTCAGAATTACTTATAATCCCAGCGGTCTTAACGGTAAACAGATAATCATATCTCAAAGTGCGAATTAATTTAGACGCCTGAGCGCATACCTTGAGCTCTCAGCTCTGACTCTCAAAACTTATAATTGAATTTCCAATCCTTAATTGAATAGTAACAGTCGAAGTCCAGATGAATGAGGTCCTTGACGAAGGATGATAACGATTATAAGATAAGTTCATAGCCACGTACAATTTGTATCAACTTCCTTACAACATTTGCAACTAAATAATAATTATACAAAGTATATTTGATAATTATCCATACTTATGTTTTTGAAGTAAGTATTGAATATACCTACTTCAAGAAAAGTTATAGGTACAATGTCATCTATCCTTGAACTTTGTACCAAAATAAGTTTTATATTTCCTATAAAATTAAAAACTTAAATGATTCTTCACCAGTATTTTTTTCGTACAATCCTGTGGAAAATGCCCATTTTCTATATAATGTAGACTAATTCAATAGTGTATCCGAAAACTGATAGAAATTTAAATTCGCTGCTAATAAAAAGTTGTTCAGCATTTGTACGCTTAAAGTGAGGGAATATTCATTATGTAGAACTTGATAATGGAGATGCAGTTATAGGTACTTGTACGATGCTCAATCTTAAACTTTTAGAAACCTAATTAAGGTGATTAGGCAATCGCTGTTCAAGGGTATTATCACCTAAAATAATATTAATATATTTCAGGTTTGTAATATTTTAATTAGAGTTCTATTGATGAGCCTAAGGACTGATTATGTATAAGCCTATATCAAAGTATCGATACATTAATGCGTGCAGAGAATTTTTTTATCACTTTTTATGCATATTGCACACATGGAGCAGTGTTTTTCTTAACATAGTTCAAGTTTATATGTAAAAGAAGTGCAGAAAGCTAAAATTAGAAATAAAGTACAGAACATTTAGTTGCGGTGGATTTTCGATCGCTAGTTACTAAGGTTGTGCTCAATAAAGGCTTGTATGACTTTATATAAGAACTCGATGCTGCGTAGGTTAGGGCTTGTAGGCTGAGTTTTATAGGTCTCGATAAGATTAAGTGTGACGTGTACTTCTACTAACAGTAATTCTAAAATTATATAGAAAGACATACATGCTGACGTCCTACCGAGAGCTATGAAAAGTTGTATTACGGAGGAATAAATATAATTATTTAGTACATTCAGTAGTGTTTGTCTCTAATAAAATTTTAAGCCAAAACTGTGTTGAACACTAGCAATAAGAGAAAACCATTTTATTCTGGATATTACGCCAGTGCTGTTGCGTCAGAACATGCGGGTGCGATCTACGTACCTATAGAAAAAGGAATGTATGATCTCCAAATGGTTGTATTGTGTTGAAATATTTTCTCGTTATTCAAATTTCTGTAGCGTATTGAGACCAGCAAGACCTTAATGGGAGACTATTGCAACATTCTACGCAGAGGTATCAAGCTCAATCCCACGATATGCACCTCTAACATTTCAAAGTTCTGTGCGTATTAAACAGTTAATGATAGCTTTAGCGGTGAAGTTAAATGTCACGAGGAAACCTATATGTGTGAGTGTTCTCCATAATGGTGTTTTGGCTGGAATATGGCCTAAACCTTCTCAAACTGAGGCTGAAACAGGTACCCATTAGTGGAACATTTCATAAAATAGGGCTATTTATTATTATTAGGTACCTATACATTTCTATGCCCTGCAATATTAGATAAATATACAGAATTATTCAGCTGAATAAAAAAAAGAAACAAAAGAGTACATAATAGTTTTTAATGAATAAGTAGCTTAGTATTTTAAGAACTCATACGATTTCTTTAGTTGACCTTCACCCACGGTATTAAATCATTCCATTTACTTAAAGACCGATTATATTATACATTTCTACCGAACCACTCATGTAACACCGATGTTGTCCATATAAAATCTACCTAATACGTCTAATTTGAATTACCTAAAGGAAAACAGATTGTGTTCTTAAAGTAATTATTTACGTCCTCCCTATACCAAAACAAACGTTACAGTAGTGCTAAGACTACCATATTTAGCTTTTATTCATTAATTGTATTATAAAAGCAGCTATGTATAACCCAGTGGTAGACCGTTGAACTGTCACGCAGAGGTCTCGGGTTCGATCCCAAGCCTCAAAACCTATGACTTTCCAAATTGTGTGTTTAGTAGTAAATTATCGCTCGCTCTAATAACGGCTAGAGAAAACATCCTAAGGAAATCTACATGTCTGACAGTTCTTTATAATATTCTTGAAGATGTTTTAAGTTGTCAACTCGCACTGTGCCAGCTTAGTAGACTATGACCTAACCCGTCTCACATAGAGAAATTAATAACCTTATTTTCCAGTAAATTTACATGCATCATATATATATGGAATATTAAGCCAACATTTTAGTTCTTCACTATCGAAAGCAAATAAATTTTCGTGGACCCCCATTTTTTTGTCACTCCATTCTAGACCCCCGTCGATCGGTCCACCTGGACCACTTTGCGAACTAATGCTCTAAACAATGATATTATATTTAATTGGCCACATAGAAATCATTTGATTAATAAATTCCCGAAGTAAGAATTAAAAGTAACTTTTTACAGTTTTATCATTTAAGTAAAGCAAGTAAGCAATTTAAAAATATTTAATTGTTTATTGAATAGTTGGTGATCGCTATAACACAGAATTTTCCTAGCATCGGGGTCACTACTCCCATTAGTATGTATTTAAACTAATATGTAACCACATTATAATGTCATACGCTATGTACTTTCTTGGCTAATAAAAATTACTATTATTATACTCTTTATTTCTATCTTTGCAATACATTTTTCATTTTCAAATATACGTATATAAAAAAACACATTTTAAAATATAAAATGTATGGTACCCCACCGGCTTTGGGAACAGGGTCCAAGCCGCCGGTGGTTAGGATTCCAGAGACAGGAACCTCCTCACAATGCGTGCTGTATCTAATAGCACTGCCTTCTGCATCAAACCCCTGATCCAAGCACCTAACGCGAGCCTCTTTAGGTGGTGATCGAGGCTCTTGGCAATTAGACTATTGACAGATATGACTCGATAGTCACAAAGGCACAATGATTGCCGAATCCACATCCCACATGTCGACAACCTCGCGAGCTAAATCGAGATATTTAATTTGTTTATCCTTTTCAGCTTTCGCGAGATTGCCGATTATTATTATTATTATTATTATTAGCTATCACGAAGTAATAAATTTTAAAGTAAAAACAGCAGGTAAGCCATCTATTATATTTTAAACGAACTACAACGATGTTGTATGTTTGGTTGGTATAATCAGTTCTGTCATCACTCATCAGACAAAGATTTGATTTCGAAATTAAAAAAATTAAGATTTAATTTAGTTTTCTTTATTTTCTATTATTTTAATTAATTTATTCATGACTAGTTATGAGTAGAGCGTGAAGTAGTAGATTGTTTCGACAATAATACTTATGAGTTATGAAACTTATGACACGATTAGTACATACGTCCATGCGCTACTCTAAAACGTATAAACTGTCAGTTGGCCATTGCTATCTGTCAATGTCAGTTGTGATTAACGAATTGTCATTCCTATTGCTCAGAAATTCAGAGAAATCCTTGATTTTTCTACTTTTCTTCTTGTAATAAAAATATTACTGGGTTTATTTATTGTGGGACTAATAGCTCCAAATATTTTGATTTAGTTCGTGTGTTTGATATTGCAAATAAATCGCAGCTGAACATTATGACATCTGTTTGTTTTGATCCTAAGTTATTATAATAGTTATTTTGCATTAGTTTATCAATTGTGCAGTAACAATGGAAGGTGGTGAGTGGAGAAGCAACATTGTTAGCCAGCTACATACTAGAAATAAAATAGAAACTACTGCGTTTCAGGATATAATCACCTTTCGTAAGTGTCTTAACCTATGGACTTCTTTGTGTTGACATTTTAATAATGTAACAAATAAGCGAGATTTATCACTAGGCTAATAAACTATTGTTCTCTTGATTGATAACTTGTGATCTGTTGCTCTTGTTATCGTAGTTGCTAATTACCTTTAATGGAGTTAGTGTATAACCTACATTACATGCCTCAGTAATTACCTGATACAATACAACGAATCTCTAAAAGCGTACTTTATTATAGATCTACTGTACCTAGTTATACTTGATGAACTCTGGAGTATAACTACATATTTGTCTTCTGTCCAGTTTTTCTCTTCTATATAAGTAATTACAAATTCACTGGATCAATGATGTGAAATCATACAACACTTGTTGAATATTTATGAATAAGAATTTACACAACATGTATTACCTGAGTACCTACTAGGGTACTCATTTGATACTACAATAATTATTTGCTCTCTGCTTAGACAACACATCTTAGATGTCTTTGAGATTTCTATACAATCTATGTCACATTTACAACTTCAAAGAATTAGTAGATGCATAAAATTTAATATTTACTTAACTTAAAAATAATCTAAGACATGTTAGAATGGGTCCTTTTTGATTGTCATGTTTTATTTGAAAACAATTGATCATGTTCAAAATTTTTATCATTTAAAAATTATTTTAATGTATATGAAAAATAATATATTCTTATTTTATAATCACATCTACATAAAATATATATCTTCATAAACCTAAATTATTCTAAAATAAGAATGTATTTTTTTTTATATACATCAATATATTTTATTAATTTATCACTGAAAATAACACTAAACTCAATATGTATTTAAAATAAAACGTTTTTACACTTTCAGAAAGCCGTTTATTTGATAATGTCAATACTTTGAAAAATGAAAACCTTCAGTTAACTTTGCTCAATGAAAGAATAAGGTTCTCGGGAACAGACAGCATTTTATCCGGTACTGGTAAGTTTCATATTTATGTAATACTGAATATACAGAGACAGTCAAAAACTGTTTAAGGTATGATTATATCTTGAAGTGTTTATAAAATCAGTATTCCTATCTATTAATCAAGTACTGATAAAAATTTATGGGATATAAGAGTTGTTCACGTCACAGTACATAAATAATTATTTTACCACATTCACAAATACTATCTAACCTATTAGAATATAGAACTAAAAAAGAAACAATATCTTTAATTATGTACTGTGGTGGACATATAATTAGAAACAGTACAAAAAACTTAGGTAAACACAGAATTAACTATTGTTATGAGTAAAAGATATATAGATTAAATCACTATTAACTATTCCAGAATATAGCCAATGAGTTAAACAACTCATAAAATATAAAAAAAAAGAAGTCTGTACTATCTTTAATTATTGAAAGAGTTTAAATATGAATGATAGTTGAATTTCTATTACTGGCCCCTTGGACAACTAATTAGAAACAGGATCCACTGTATGTTCCATTTCTGAAATTAAAAAAAACCTCTTTCTACACTTTTTCTGTAGTTTCGGCGGCAATTAAACGTCAATTTGGAATTACATAAATAATAAGTTTTGTTAAAAATGGGTAAAAATAAGAATTGTGACTAGTCAACTACGCAATTAATTGTTAAATTACATTAAGATCGAAAGTGGACTTATAGAAGAATTGTTAATTATCTAGAATGTTCTGTGAAGAAAGTTTTCAACGCTTTTACTCATTATAAAAGAAACGGAACTACTAAAAGTGTTGTTAGAAAGGCTCGTCCAAGGAAAACGTCTCCCTGGGAAGATTTGAAAATAGTATGTGTAGCTAAACAAAACCTGTTTAAAGGCTCCAACGAGATAAGAAATGGAAGTTTTCCACCTGATGACCCAAGGAACATTTCCTCGAAACTGGTACGCCGCAGATTAGTGGAAGCTAAATTGTTCAGGAGGGTTTCTCGAAAGGTACCGCTTCTTACCAAGCAACACCGAGAGAAGCCATTATTATTTGCAAAGAAATATCTTAACTGGACCGTACGAGAATGGAAAAAGTGTTATTCTCGGATGAAACAAAAATAAATATGGTGAATTCAGACGGCAAACGCTACGTTAGACGTCCAATAAACCATGCTTTTGATTATAAATACACGAGGAGCATAGTCAAACACGGCGGTGGTAACATTAAAGTATAGGGATGTTTTTCTGGTTGCGGAGTTGGACCCGTCCGTAAGATTGAAGGTATAATGGATCAATTTCAATACAAAAACATCTTTAAAGAGACAATGATTCCCTACACCGACGACCATTTGCCTGTGACCTGGATCTTTCAGCACGATAACGACCCAAAACACACGACCCGCAGTGTTAAATCCTTTCTTAGTGAGCAACGTGTTACCATGTTAGACTGGCCTGCAAATAGGCGAATTAAATCCTAAAGAAAACTTGTGGTGCGTCGTTAAAAAAAAAGTCCCCGTTAAACGTAATTTCAGTCAAAATGAACTTTACGAAGCCTTTGTTAAAGTATGGAATTCGATCCCACTCGATAAATGTATGAAATTACTTGAATCAATGCCACGTCGTTGCAGTCTGCAGAGCCGTCATTAATAACAAAGGCTATGCAACTAAATATTAATTTTTAAGAAATTTAGTAATCCGAACATAATTTTACATAAATAATTTGAAATTGATGACGTTAACACGTTAATAACTTTGATTTTTACCTCATTTCTTTATTGTTTCTAATTACTTGTCCATAACGGATGGTACTGCAAATGTCGTTTAGTTGTTTGTACGTAACTAAATATCTAAATGGTAGCTGTAAACTCGGATATTTATTTGTCTTTTAATGAATTATAAGTTGTTGAACGTATTCTATGCATTTTGTTGTTTTATTTCCAAAAACAAAAGTTTTACGGCAATGTGCCTTGTATAATGTGAAATACGTCGCAAGTGTTTCTAATTATATGTCCACCACTGTATATAATTATAAATATGAATAAAATCCCAAAACTGTATGTTTATGTAACTGATACTAAAACTATAACTTAAAAATTTCCAGGAACTGCTGGCAATGAACGAATACAGGCTATGGAACAGAAGATCCTTATACAACAAGAAGAGTTGACCTCTTTGCATCGTCGGCGAGGAGAAAATGCTCAACAGATTATGAGTCTGAATGAAAAAGTACATGATTTAGAAAAACAATTACAAGGAAAAGATATTGTGTAAGACTACTTTCTTTTACTAAAGATATATTCGTTAGCTAATAAATATTTAAAACATATTAGCATTATGTACTTACATACCAAATTATTATTATTATTATATTAAGTATACCAAAACTAGATTAGATTAGATCAGTAACCAATTTCCCATACAATGTGAGACATTGGTTGCTATGTTGCAACTAACCTATACTTCATTTGGTTAGGTACTTAACTAAAGGTAAACAATCTAGATGTGACTTTTTACACAAACACATATTAAATAAATAAACTACTGCTGAAACTAACGGTTCAATTGATTTAGTAATCAATATTGTTGTATTTAAATTAATCTTTAGCAGCATTTTATTTTTAAACTGAGTTTTTAGATAAAAGGACATCAAGATTGTTTACCTTTAGTTAAGTACCTAACCAAATGGAGTATAGTATCTTGTTGCTTAATGATTTTACGAATTAACAGAACTATGTTTAAATATTATTAAAAGGAATGGCAGAGAATGGCATGCATTCCATAAAGGATTATGTGTTAGTATAACTTTGGTCGGTGAATAGGCTAAATATAAATGTCATAGTTAGGTTAGCATATTGAATATCATAGACCTTCATGAGAAAATGTGCTGTCATCAATGTTCTTTACACTTTTTTTGTATGTTAAATGTAGATAAAGAATGTGCTTATAAAAAGAAATAATCTTTCACATAATTTCTGTAATAGGCAGTCCAAATATGGTTAGATGCTGTTTAAATGCCATTTTATCTTTGGTTATAACTATAATCTTAAGTAGTAAACCTTCAGAATGGCAAAAGGCTTAGGACATGTGCAATTGCTGACTGTGTGAATTGGTTTATCTGATGAACATGGGTGAAGTGTTATAAGGCTATCTAGTCAGGCGTTAAGATAAATCTAGCAACATGATTGAAATTAAACTACTATATATGGATTTTATCGCATTGTTTATTTAACACTTTATTACATAATTGTTACACTACTACTACATTACGATTAGCTTAAAATTAGTAAAGTTTAATGGTGGTAGTAGTGTGTAACATGTAAAATCTGTATAAAGTAGTTTAATTTCAATTAATAACATTCGCATAAACAGAAGACAATATTAGCAACATGATGTCTGGAACTATGCAGAGTAGACAGAAATAAAATTGTATTATGTGGGTTCTACACTATAATGTAACATCTGAGTGACTACAACTCTGACTAAATTCTAGGGGATTACATAATGATTCTAGTTTGTTGTGAGAATAAGGTAGTATAATATTATGTCGCCTGGATAAGTCTTCGAAATGGTAAATGTTTAATGACATTATTATTTCTGTTTTCAGTATTGCAGAACATACGGCAGTGATAGCATCTCTAAGAGCTGAAATTCAAATGTATGAAACAAATATGACTGAATTGCAAGGACTGAATCAAGTGCTGAGGGATGAACACCAAGCATTACATATAGCATTTGCTTCCATAGAAGAGAAATTGAGGAAAGCTCAGGTATATCATTTGTTAATGGATATTTTAAAATACCTTATATAAATATATAGAATGGAAGCTACACTCATAATCAGGTAATCAATTATTATAATAATAAAGAAACAATAATCTACAATATCACACCCATGAAAGGCATACCTAAATATGGCTAGCTTAAAAAGTGATTATAAACAAGAAATTAAGAAAAACCCATTTGGTTACTTTTTCATTCTTTTATTGCACATGCATGCTATGGATGTGCTCACCAAAGCTCCCTAAAGGAGTATATAATTAAATAATAAACTAGTATATAGTCTACATTTAACACTAGTAAAGCAAGCCCTGCTTTGTCAATCTTATGCTTATGTACTTGTACTTGCAATGGTAGTAATCTGGTACTGTTGTGGCAGTAAGCTGTTTTAAATAGCATTTTGATGTAGAAAATGTTTGTCACCTGCGAAAATAGCTTCTAGAAAAACCCTATTGCTCCATATTCATTGCAAAAGGTCTAGAATTTGAATGAAAAAACCAGTTTCGCAATAATATATTTACAGGTGAAAAATGCAATCATACATGAGTATAATATTATGTGATTACTGCATAACCTAAAGACTTTCAGCATTCAAAATGATGAAACTAGTGTCGTAAGCAGCTATATTGACAATTATTGCGTAGCAGTACTGCTAGCGGCACTAGTTAATGCATAATTTTGTTACGAAATATACATATTACACTTTGTGCCCACATATAGTAGGTGCACATCATTCATCATATATGTGGGCACAAAGTAATTAATATATTATATTCTGTGTTTTTATCTGTAGATTGATACTTACGTAATGTCGAATATAAATATATATTTGTGTTAAACTATGTTACCTCATCCCCACCGAAATTGGCCAGGAATATGTTCGGTGGTATAGGGATTGTTCCTAAAGCAGTAGTTGTCTTTTATAAAACAAAACGATTTACATTGTACAAGTTAAACATTGTTTTAGTTCGAGGAATGTGCCTGCTCCATTGCAATTTGTTTTAAGGACACGATGACATCTGATTCCTGACAATATTTTGTGAGTTCTAACTGGAATGACACAATGGCCAAGAGACCATATTGTATCTACTTTATTAAAGATTATTAAGTCAAAGAACAAATCTAACTCAAACTTAAGATATTCGTTTCGTATTATTCTCACATTGTAACTCGAAACTAAATTAACTCGGAAACTAAATGGCATGTTATTTATATTATAGCCAAACGCAGTTTGCTCGAACGGTATTCTGATCAAACGCAGAGAGATGCACAAAAGCAATGTAGCGATACTGATAAAAGCATTGGTATTATATGTACTTGAACGCGTCTACATTGCGTCTCGCAACGGAAATACTAAAAGTTATCGTCATTCTTACGAGCCACATTGCCTGTTCAACAATACCTAAAAGTTATTTTATTTCCACAAACGTAACTCAAATGAGGTATAGTATACGGTAGTGACTCCTTCACGACACCTAAACTAAAGCTTGTATCCCAAAGGGCAGGATAGACGCAGATACACGCACTCATATTTCGCACATTATGTCATTAGATCACATAGAATTGTGGTGAGTCTTTTGTTATAATCAGGTAGTCTCAGTCCTCCAGCCGGCGCTGAGAATTTTCTAATAGTAAAACCCAATGATCGAGGGATCGCACTGGAATTTCACAATTGGTCCGAAGCGCAAGCGCAACCACGCCTTGAGATCACTAACGCTGTCTGGTTGTCATCATATATTTTTATACTAGATAACATTTATCATGTTTGCTACTGTTACTTTTAGGTAATTAAAATAACCAACCCACTTTTCTGGTAGGCGTTTTCAAAAACATGCACCGATTAAAATATGCCATTATCTTACGATATGTAAACTAATAAATCTAATACCAAAATGCCAGACTAATCCACAATGTTAAATATTTAAACAACCTGTATACAGTTTGGTAAATAGCTCATGCGTCAGCTGTCTACATAGATGTTTGTGTGATATTTTAAGGTACTGTGGAGCGGAGATTTACGATTGATGTACATACAGTGAAAGGGCCCACTAGCGAACATAATAAATACGTGTGTATGTGTGTGTTTGTGCGTGTGCGCGTGTGTGAGTGTGTATATTTGTGTGTGTGTGTGTGTGTCCGTGTGTTGCGTGTGCGTGTGTGTGTGCGTGTGCGTATGCGTATGCGTGCGCCGACGAGTGTAGGCATAAATGTACTTGTCCATTTGTGCACTAATAGCACTCGTTCATGACTTATATAGTCTGTTTACGCGAATGTTACATATTATAATCAACCTAATTTATACGGATTTTATAGCGGTTAATTTTGTCTACTACACCCACTATCAGATAATTTTTCGCAGACATGATTGCGTGATGTCGTGACCACCAAAATGGAGAAAAGGCACAGTGGATTAAGCACCAATTTTAGGATATTAAAATAAATATATTCCCGCTTGAAATTTTACGTTAAGAGAAATGGTGAACAGCTAGATTGTGGTTGAACCTGGTATATATAAATAGGCAAACAATCTATTGTGTTCTTGTGGTGAGTAGTGTGTTTAGGTCTCTTAAATAGGCTTTGGGCTGTTATTAAGGCACCAGTGTAAAATTTCCTTTTATTAAAGGGTTGTCAATGCATGACTTTGTTCTCTAGGTATTGCAAACATCTCTAGACTAGAGTGACCGTTTACCTCCTATGCGCGCTGTATACTTTATACTACTTAGTACCTGGGTGCATAAAGGATGCACAACCTACTCTAGACATTTTGCCAATTTATGCTATATATTATTTTCTGTGCTTATTATTTACCTGTTAAATCTTGACAAATTGTAGGTTTTCCTGTACTATAGGTAGTTGCAGAGCGTCTTTCCTTCGCAGGGGTGTGTGCTACTACTTACCATCGATTCATAACAATAGAATGAATGGTAGGTATAGGAAATTAGAAACGCGTACGTTATAAACCAATAAAAATTTAGATCTACACGCATGCATGTTTGTTGTAATACGATATAAAGTATATAAATCAAGTAATACACATTATTATATATGATAGGTCTTTATTGTCAGATTAAGTGTGCGTAGTGAAATGATGAAATGAAATGATACCAATGTTTGTAGAAAGCTTTGGAAAAATTGAGTATAACTCTATTAGCGTCATAATATTAGTGGTACATAAAAACAATATGTTGAACTGGCATAAATACACTGCTAATTTACATATATTTACGTTCAATGCATTGGCATCAATTGAACTATTGTGTATGCTCATAGACCTAAGTATTTATTTATGATATTGAGCAGCGATAACCGACTGGAAGGCAGTTGGACTGCCACGCAGAGATTTCGAGTTTTATCCGAAGGCACGGATCTCTGACTTTTCTAAGTTATGTGCTTATAAATTAGTTAATTATCTCATGCTTTAACCGTAAAGGAAAACATCGTGAGGCGACCTGCATGTTTAAGATTTCTCCATAATGTTCTCGAAGATATGTAAAGTCTGCCAATCTACACTAGGCTAGCGTGGTAGACTATGGCTTAAAGTGGGACAATTTATATACAGGGCTGATATTATTATTCGCTTATGTATATGCACATAATTTAATGATATTTCATATATGTTTGCATGAGCGTGTATGTGGTGCATATCCACAAACGCGCGATTATAGACGTGAGTATCTCGCCCAAATGGCCAAAGAATTTTAGCATAGTAGTTGTTTTCCGTGAGTAAATGGTCTTAATTTTAGTTAGCTAGAAAGCTTGGCTTTGTGCCAAAAATAATTTATCAAGCACTTATATTTATGGTATCTTCATCGTCGTTAAGAGATGTAAGACATTCATCTAAGTGATTGGAACACCGAATGACGAAAGATATTTTTATTTTTTATTCAGTAAAAGTGGCAAACTAACATAGCCTCTAATCGTTTGCTGTACCTGCTATACTACGGTTGTAAACTTGCGAATAATAACTAACACTTTGATGAGCCTAAGGAGACCCAACTAACTAAACTAAGAGAAATTAAGGTTAGGGTGAAAGGATTGCGTGGGGTGGGTATGTAAGCCACCGGCACTCACCGGGTGAGACGCAGTAACAGTGGTGGTGGTGGTGGTGGTGGTGGTGAAAGTGGCACTCGCCCGAACGAGCTAGCCCATCTGCAACGTCGCGAATGGCGATAGCGAGCTCATCCACTCTAGGAATTTTCTAAATTACAACATATTATAATAAATAGTTACTACAGAGTCTACGAATCGAGATATTCACAATACTTTTTTCATGGAATCTAATCTTAACCATAATTTAAACATTCAAATTGAGGAAAACGCATAGGTAAGTCATTGCTCTATAATGTAGGTATCTGTTCGACATCGTCATCACTTTGCAAGAATTTGTTTAATTCGCCGTAATACATAATTTAATTTAGGTACAATTCACATAATTTTACAGTTACTATTCACAAATCTAATTTATTACGCTCGCCTAAATTGTTTTATGGATGACACGCACAGAGGAGATGTAGGTACAGAAGGTTATTTTAAAATAGTTCAAAGGAAGAAAATGGTGTGAAAATAAACAGATATTAACAGAGCTTACGTCAAGTATAAATAATTGTATTCAGACGACGGGACGTCATTTTATATGTCTGCGGTGCAGGCGTCATAAGAAATACAAGAAGCGGAATGCGTGCGCATATTTTCGTAACGTCATTTATTATGTTTTGATAATTAGCAAAGTGATTAATAACCGCAGGTATAAGTAACTTACGTGATTACGTCATATTTTTGCTCGTCTGGATCTGTCTGTATTTGGAATGCTTTATAACGTTCTTAGCTACAACATATCTGTGCCGTATAGGCGCATTTGTTTGCTGGGTTGGTGGAGAATAAAAGCCAGGAGAGATTCTTCCTTGTAGATCTTCTTTATTCGGAGTGTTCTTCCTATGGTTGCTGCCCGCTAACTGTGCCGATACCGTCAGTAGTTCTTCTCGTAGACCCCTACGGGGTCTCGGGGTAACCAGACCAGGCCGTGGGCCTATCTTGGTGGTGTTCGTCGCCGCCTGCTAAAACAGGCGGGTCACTGGGGTGGGCCCGTGTGGGCCCGTTGGTCTGTCTGGGTCGTCAGAGCCGGTGGGTAGCGCAGTTAGCGAGGTTCAGCCCGCAAGGGTAAGTCTCCACGGGCGACCAATGTGCCAGCGGCGCTCGGGTCGTGTCCGAGAGGTCCCTCTTGCACTTGGCGAAGTCGAGCTCCTCGGGAAGGGTTTCCCGGGGAGCGCCCGTCAGTCAGCATCAGGGAGGGGCATCACGTAGGTCCGGTGAGGGTTGCCACGGAGACGCGGTCTCGCGGCAGGGCAATCCTGTCCGGCGGTCGTCGATGGTAGAGCGCAAGCTCCCGCAGATGGCGGGCGTGCGATCCGTCGGCGCGCGAACAGGTTGGTGCTCAGGCGTCTCACGAAGTCGTCCTAACTCTACATGCACAGGTCCCTGGAGATCGTCCTGTTCCGTACGAAGCGAGGGGCGTCGGCGATAGTGCGGAGCGCAAGCGACTGCTGCGCCCGCAACCCGCGGCGGTTCGTCTCAGAGGTGAGAGCGAACCAAGCCGGGGCAGCATAGGTGAGTCGGCTGCGGATGTACGCCTTGTACACGCCGAGCTTTGCACGGAGCGGCAGTCGGGACGATAACACGGGTCGCAGGAGAGCGCGCGCGGTGCGCGCTTGGACGACTACGTTATTGACGTGGGGCTTCATGGAGAGGGCCCGGTCGATGGTCACGCCGAGGTATTTCGCCTTCGCGGACCACTCGATGTTCTCTCCCATAAGCTTCAACTGTGGCATGGCTATTGGTGTGCCGATACCGCGATCTGATCCCTCTTTTATACCAAATTGGTCTAAAAAATGTAGGCCCTGTGATTAGTCAACAATTATAGAACAAAACTTTCGACCAAGTCTAGCAAAGAGTCGGAATCTGTACAGTTAGCTTAAGTACAGCGGATCTTTACCATAACGAGAGCCGCGTGACAATTTTGCGTTTTTCATTACAATTTTCAATCATAACATACTATAAATTATATGTTTTTAGTTTCTACACATCATAAACTATACAGGAAAAATATAAAACATACAATAACAAGACATAAAATGTAACATCAAATCAGACATAGGTCGTACTGCTTACCACTAAGTACTATGAATTCTATACAAATAAATCAGATAAGATCAAAACAAACATGAATCTTATGAAAACAAACATAAAGCTATATAAAGAGGCGAATCTAACAAGAATACGAGTATATGAATCTTATATACTAATATGTAAACATTATACTAACACGTAAATAATATGTATTGTTTTACCAGTTCAATATTCACTTAGTTCACGATTAATCATTGTATATATACACTATAATCCACTGTTTACTTGTCCCGTACAATATCTTTGTAGACTAAATACTTAGGTGGAAACCAAGCACACACCCTCAACAGCTATGTTAGGTGGACCGTATGCAACATCACGAGTAGTGCCTATTAGTTGCATTTCTTTAATATAGAAGCAAGGAGCTAAGATCTGCCTTATTGCTCGCACCAAAAGCTTAAATAAAATCTATTAGATTTTAATTATGCTCACCGCAGCAATACTTTGTTATTTGGTTACTGTTTTCTGTGGATTGGAGATATTGCCTCAATCGTGTTTTTAGCGTTCTTTCGCCAGTCTCCCATCTCATGCAATAACTCAGCTATAAAAAGGACCAAAATACTTTTATCTGTGCCTCACATTTCTATACATGTAGCGTACGACTACGCTTTCCAATAAATACAATGTGTTTTTATAAATCTCTTACTAGTCATGAATTGCATCCGTTCAGTCGCCGCAACGTAAATGTTAGTATTCCACACCGACACTTGTTTTGCAGCTTTCCACACAACACTTTAATTTCAAAATAGCCTGTGAAATATAGTCTTGCAATAGCAATGAATCAAGGATTTTATCTGTGGGTAATTAAACATCAACTGTTGTTAGTTTTTCTTGTAATGAAAAGATATATTCCACTACGTTTGATGCGTGCCTGCCATTGTTTATACTGAGTAAAATATTTTTGGCATAGTACTGGTAGTCGTTATGAACATTTTTTCCACTGGAACTTCAGATTTATATAGCATCATTTAAAATTTGGCAAGGATCCAAGCTGACTCTAGCTTGTCTTTATAATAATATTGAGCGTGTTTCATATTTCTATGTGTAAAATCAGGTTTATGTGCATCTCAAAGATAATTCCGATTTTCATTTCCTCTATTTAACCAGATGATATACATATATGTGTGATCTTGGTTAATACCACATAATTTTGTGTTGATTATCGTATTATGCGAATAGGAAATTGTTTGTAATGCAGATGTAGCGACCACCCATCGACTTGAATAGCTTGGTAATTTGTACGTCATGTGATTATGATTGCTAGTAGCTTGCCAACTTAGACTGGCAGATGCGTCAAGATTTGGCTATAAAGGCTCCGTGCTATACCCAAATTTTTTTCTGCTGCATATGAATAATATGTGTCTGTCGTCAGTATTCATCATTCAGGGACGACTGTACAGGCACCTATTACTTCGACCATGCCAATAACCCTCGGTGTATACTCTAAGAAAGTCGCCTACTACATGGGTGGAAATTAAACGATTCTTACATTAAACTAAAACGTATTAAATTTCGTTAAAAGCTATCAATTAGTAGATATTAGCTATTAATGTTAAGAGGAGTTAGGCAAACAGACTTTCTTACAGACATTTTCTAATGGCGCGTTGTTACTACGAATTTCCTGGCAAATATTCCAATATAGTTTTGCCTGATCCAGCATCCGAAATTGGAATTACAAAACATTCTTACATCTTATTAAAACACATATTACACATATTATACCACTAAAATAAATAGCAATATTCAAAATTAATAATCAATTTAATACAAACATTTAGGATATTTAAAGCATACATTTTCTCATCAGCAGAATAAGACCTAAATAATAATGATGACCTCAATATGATAGAAATTGTGTGAATATTGATTCAGATAAATGGAATTAATTCAGACCATAAACCATCAAGGCCGTCAAAGTTAACGATACGAATTCATTGCCAATTATCATAATGGAGTAGTCTAAATTATAGGTGACAGTAAAGTAGTAATTCATTAATGTACCAAATAGCCCTATTTGCTATCATGAAGACTAGAGATATCATGCAATGAAACAGCCTGTATATTTTACGATAGCCACGTGATAACAGCTCTGTATGAAATGCTTATAGCTGAGTCTCAAGCAACATCACTTACATTCAGTCAGATAGAAAATTTCATGGCAGTGTGTCAGCTATTGATTCCAAAGATTATTTTCATACATTCCTCGTGGAAGGTCATTTATATAAGCACAACAATTTTAATATAAACATTTAAAAGGACATATTTGTTGTAGTGAAAATGCGTAAAGTTTTTAAGAGGGTAATAATTACTTACTATTGTTTTTGGTTAACAGCGATTTTTTATGCAAGTGACAAGTTTTCATAGTGATTTTTTCATTATAGGATGAAAATCGGTCGTTAGTGGAGAGACTCATAAAGTACAAAGCCAAGGATGCCGATAAAATGAATGAAGAAAATGAACATTTTCTCAAGTAAGTTATTGTTTTTAATTTGTTTAGTAGTCACGTAGTGTACATTGATGATTAAATTCTTCAGCATGTTTATTTTTCAGTTCATAAGGTATTATTTTTAATTATGGCTATTTGATTATGACTGGTGACATACCATCATAAAGCGACTCAAAATTGTCATATAATTCTTTTGTTATAAATAAAAGTTGTAAGTTTATCATAATATTGGGGCATTCGGTAAACAAGCATACATACGTAAATGTTTATTTTTGTTTTTGCCTGTGAGTATTCTAGTTGCAACGATTTAAAGTGAATGTCGCTACTGTCGGAATAGATGTGCACTGCACCTTAGAGAACTTGGCACGTATAAAACGACAAAAATCTATAGCTACTCCATACATTTATAAATTAAAATTAAAAAACCGTAGAAATCATGTGATTTCAATTTAGCTTATACGTGGCAAGTAAAAGTAGTTTGAGCACATTAATTAATGTTTATTTTGTGTTTAAACTGTGTATTTTATTTTGGCAAATATCGTTACTAGAGTGGGATTTGTGTGTGCGAGGCTTAGAGAGCTTGCATAAGAACCCATAATTTTTGTTTTTGCTTCTTTTTGTCTAATTTCTTCAACAGGTCAGCGCCTACCGCGTTTTTCATCAAACCGTTTGGTAGAGTTAGTTTCGGGTGAGTTTGACATAATGTGAATGACGATGTGGTGGTTTGAAGGCATTGTGGCGTTCATTATTGAACATATATCTCTTCATGAAAATGGCCCATATATTTATGTCTTAACTGCACTCTGAAACTGACTCATGATCTCTTTTTCTATCTTGGTTTTGAAATTGTATGTAAAATAATGTCATGTACCTTCTTTACTGTACCGTTTTGACATCCATGCATAAAGAGTTATTGTTACAATCATGTGGTGGTGTCCACTGTCACCAGTATCAAGCTCATACGTCAACGTGATTTGCGTCATTCTATTTACCTACTTACTTACAAATTCTCATTGGATTACGTGTGCATGTTTTTAGTTTGCGACGTTCAATCTCAGTGAATTTCATTTCACATCCAATAACGTATATTCGTTCTATTAATACAACACGCAATTTCTGTTCCAGTCAATGTAGTTATCAACTATCCGACGATACATGAAATTCAAGTATAAGTCCTTGGGTCATACGCCGAATACTAAAATAGAATAACGAATGAATGAACGTAACATGACTATTTTCATTTGTATCTATTAGTGCATTATGAAAAATATCCGATACTGATATTACTTCAACCTACTATCCACCTTGTATTTATCCAATTATATATGAACGTGTTAGCGTTTAAATATCACTGAGTTCACTCATTTTTGTGTATTTTATCCAATTTTATTACACCTTTGGAATACCTATATTAATATTCATCGCTTATTTTCATAGATAGTTGATCTAAAGTCAATTTTTATTGATCATGAGACGTTTGATCTATTTTTGTGTTTTTGCTAATGTTACTTATTTATACTTTTTGTGATAAAATGTGTGGATTGATATAATTAACAGTTTTAATGAATAACATCTAGCTGGGCAGTTGTTTTGAATTAAATCTTACCTACCTATGTACTGAGTTTGGATTTTGCATGTATATTTGGATTGTGCACTGTATGCGTTATTTAGATTAATTTAGAAATAACTTGGATATATTTTGGCTCATTACCTTAGTACTTATTATAACACGGAATAGAAACCTCTTTCTATTCCGTAATTAGAAAGTACAATAGATCGTCACATTCATTAAAGAAAATTCATTAAGGTCCGCAGATAAATGTAAGTACCGTTCTGTAGTAACAATAAATAATTTATGCAATTAGTTATGAATTACCTGCGAGCCTTAATTCTCAATAAACAGATGTAAGTATATATCCAGCTAGATGCTTTGGACGCAGAAGGCTGTACACTAATTGACACAGTGATTGCTGATATTTATGTGCATGTTGGTCATAATTACTGGTTGGGTGAAAGACAGGTTAATATCGATAAATATTATATTTAGGACTGCTGCCGGATGCAAATATCGCTACGCAGATAAGCGGTCATAGCGGTAATAAACGTGGAATCAACTTGAAAGCGTTTTAATGCAAATGTTGATTGTTTTCTTTCAGAAAGAAAAGCGATAAAGTGCGGAAAGAACTTGAGGAGGCGGCAAGGGAAAGCGGGAGTCGGAGTAGTGGATCCGGCGGCAGTTCAGAAGACAAAATATTGGACTCAATGCCATATTACGCGACCGTCTTGCCTAATAAAGTGGCGTTAAGATTCGTAAGTTAGCATAATCATATTATTTTGCAACATAGAAATATGTATATTGGCAGCGATAGCCTAATAGGAGACCATTAGCCTGCGACGCAGAGGTTTCTCGATCTTTAAGCACGTTCGTCTGATTTTAAAAGTATTCATTAGGTAATTATCGTTTGCTTTAACGGTGAAGGAAAACTTCATAAGAAAACTTGCATTTCTGAGAGATCTCCATAATGTTCTCGAAAATATGTAAAGTTTGTCAAACTGCACAAGGCTAACGTGGACTGTGACCTAAACCTTCTCACTCTGAGAAGAGGCCCGTGCCCAGCAGTGGGACAGTGCATATACAGGGCTGATCCAACGTTCTCCCACAAGGCTATCGCTGCTTATGATATGTGTTTTCGCTCTTTATAAATTAAGACTTAAAATATAGCTGGTGTAAAGTGGTGTCAATAAATATCAGACTACACCTTTGGGATTAGACAAGCGTGAATTTATTTCAGCTTCTGCCAGACATAAGACTCACATTTTACACCTCAACGACGGGTTTGTCGCCCACCGCATTTTGTCAAATCTAGCAACCTTTTTCGAGTCATTAGTCCGTTTGGACGGCGGGCTCCTGTTTAAGCCAACGGCAAATATGTAATGTACTGTAAATAAATTGTACCACGATAAACTTATGCCGCGGGACTAATGAGGCACTTAGTTCGTAAGTTAACCTATCCTAATAATATTATAAATACAAAAGTTAAGATGGTTAAATGTTTGTCATTAAATTACACCCAAACCGCTTAACAAATTTTTATAGTAATAAAATATAAATTTGTGATTCCGATATACTATGTCCTACATTAATATATATATATAATATTCTATTCATTACGATAAATGGTTTAGTGGAAAATGTATAAATATTATATGTCACCTTATAACTTAACTAGATGGCGCTGTTAAACTTTTAGCCGCCATTATCGATGTCCATGCGGGCGACCGGTTGAAAGCTAGTATAATAATATCAGTCGTAAAAACTTATTCTGACACTACTGGGCCTCTTCCCAATGTGAGAACGGTTTGGACATAATCTGCCACTAGTGTGTATTGGCAGACTTCACACATCTACGAGACTATTGTGTAGAACTCAGACATGTAGGTTTCCTCACGATGTTTTCCTTCAGCGTTACGAGCAAGCGATAATTAACTAATTATTACGCACATAACTTTGAAAAGTCAGAGGTACGTGCCTTGGGATCGAACCCGAGAACTCTGCGTAGCAGTCCAACGATTTCCCACTTGACTATTAATAAAAGCCTTATTAACTTTTTATTATAAACATTTATTAATAAATATTTTAGCATAATAGAGCTCATGATACATCAAAATTGCATTCAAAGAAGTTGCAAATAATAGAAATAATCATTGGCTTTCATAACATTGTACAAATAAGGCACATTATTGTGACAGGACGCGCACGATGGTGAAGTAAACGCTGTGAAATGGAGTCCGACGGATCGAATCGTCGCAACTGGCGGTGCGGATAGGAAAGTCAAATTATGGGATGTTTCTAAATGTAAGTTTCACGTATCTTATAGATTACCTAACATAACCACACAGTGATATTCACGACTGCACGGATAGCTGCTTTAAGTGGACGCCCGGCCACTGCCAATGCGCCGAGTTATGAGGGTTCGATATCCATAAGGGGAAAAAAATAGTGTGATCCGCAAGAAGTTGTTCCGAATCTGGTGTTCTTTGTCAATTCCATTAAATTCAATATTGACATAAACTAACATGATGTATAAATAAGTGTTTAACCGAAGTAGCAATAAGTAACTCTTGAGGCTAGTTATATTAAAGCAAATATTTATATTATAGATGTACACTCACCGTACTAAAATCGCACGAAAAAGTGTCAACTCTAAGAAGCGTAAGGGTACATCTATGATTTAAATCTTTGTATTAAAGCGTAAAACTGTAACCTGTATAAATAAAAGCAAGTACATAAACCAAAACATTGTAGATAAATTACATTTACACACATGTGGCATGTGTGGCATGGCATGTATAACCACTTCTATTTGCTTATGCTTACTTTGCAAAATTATAATAATAATAATAATATTCTATCACCTACACGCAATACCATCTAGCCTAAACTAAGCAGAGCTTGTACTAAACAACACTGAGTACGCTTGTACTTTGTTAAAATTGACAAATAGAAGCGCAGTTATTTGAAACACCTTTGACGTGACGTTTTAGATAAATCCAAATTAAATTTGTCGGCACGTTCGGTGCCCTGGGAAAGTCGCCTCGCAAATGACCAATGCACGTCTGATCCAATGATAGTTCGGGGTCCGGGGTTAACACTTTGTCAGTCATTTTATAAATTCAATATCCGACGACGGCGGCGCAGAGCAAAATGTATCTGTTCCTTTTATTAATTCAATTTCTTACAGTGTAACGGTGAAACTGTAATTTACATACAAAGTCAAATAAAGACGTTTTGTAAGAAAGTAATAGGTAGAATCATCATGTGTCTTAGACAATTTATCTGTCGTCATATGTTGCTTTAGTGGATTATAAACCTAAAAAAAATAAAGATAAAACTTGCTAACACCATAAATATTTTACAAAATAAAGTACTGGCATAAGTTGTTTATCCTAACTTTAATATTATAAATGCGAATGTAAGTTTGTAACGCTTTCACGCCTTAATTACTCGATCGATGATTACAAAATTTCGCATGCACGTTGTCAGGAGAACACTAAAGGACATAGAGTACCTTTCATCCAGAAAAACAGTAATTTTTTCCCGAGGAATACAAACTTATTGACAAATTTACATTAACGCGAACGAAGCCACGGGCAAAAACGAGTAATCCATAAATGTCTTGTATGTTTCATGTATGATCATCCAGATTAGTCAGGAAAAGTGAGTCTTATAAAATGAGAATGGCAGCTAATTGAAATTGACATGATAAATTGTAATGCTGTAACCATTTGCTTTATATAGTCATTTTCAAAGCCTATTCTCGCTAGATATAAAGCTTGTTAAGATACGTACTATACACTCATTGAAATAACGGATAACTAGACGGAACAACTGTTTGTGGATCGAACCATCAACACTCGACGCAGCATTCACTGAACCAGTTTGATTTAACTGGTTAGGAGTAGATTACTCGTCTCTATTTGCACATGAAAAGCTATTAAAGAGGAAAAGGTGATGAAAATGTCGTTTTAATATACATTTGTGAACTTTACGGCTCATAATTAATGGGACATCCTATTCTTAATTTTGATTGAAATGAATAGATGGCGCTGTGAGACCGCGAATGAAGTTGACTGCACAGATGAGTTGACGTACTTTAAGATTTAAGTGGTCTCCTCACCATCGCCACTACGTCGAGTGTTGTGGATTCGAATCGCACAATAGACAAATAATGGTGTGATTTTCAGATAGTTGTTCCCTTGTCCCTCGCAATACAGGATTTATGCCTAGGGCGAGAGCTGTCAAAAAGAAAAGATGGCATATATAGAATACTAGATGTGCCTGCGGTTTCACCCGCGTTTATGATTACTGCGCTGTCCCTGTGGGTCGTAGCCGGATGTTATATAGCCTATAGCCTTCCTCGATAAATGAGCTATCCAACACTAAAATAATTTTCAATTCGGACCAGTAGTTCCCGAGATTAGCGCGTTCAAACAAACAAACAAACTCTTCAGCTTTATAATATTAGTATAGATAGGAATATTTTCAGGCTAAAATAGTATTTGTATTATATTGTACTATCTTTCCAGGTATGGTGGAGAACCGAGGGACATTAGTGGGTTCAAATGCAGGTGTGATGTCGGTAGACTTTGACTCGACTGGCGCGTACATTGTCGGGGCATCGAATGACTTTGCGAGTCGGGTGTGGACAGTCGGCGACCAAAGACTAAGGGTGAGTTCCCCACAAGTAGCGTATAATAAAAGAATGCCAGACATAATTGAAAACCTATTGTGTCTGGCCGCTGGTGTGCTGCAGCGATTTAATACGTTAAAGGTTCTTAAATATATCAGTATTCTTATGTTAAGTTTTATCTATTTGAAGATAACTAAAATAAAATAACTTAAAATTTGGAGATAATACCATTCAAATTATTTGTTTGATATAGCAATAAATACTCTATTCTGTTTAATTTAAGTTGTTATATTTATTTTATTCGATGGAAATAATGTACATTCTAGTCATTTGACATATATGAGACCTCCGTGTTCAACCGCTGGCAAAGACTAAACAAAATTGTTGTATCTAGCATAACTATACATTTTACAAAACTCAGACTTTCCTTGCATCTGAGAATAAGTACGTTCTAGAAATCAATTAAATTATTTTTATATAGAGCAATGAATGCTCTATTCTGTTTAATTTTAGTGGTCCTATTTCGATTGATGGCGAAGGTTAGGCAAAATTGTTGTGAATAACAGTTAGATGCTTTTACGAAACTCAGATAGCTGCTGAGTGAATAAGAGAAGTCGCTGGCTGCAACTGCTATTGCGCAAAGAATATAATTATTAAACATATGAAGAATAACATATATAAACACGAAATGGCTATCGAAAGTTAGTCGTTATTACAAATAATAAAAATCTATCGAAATCATATAATATTGAAATAGAAAGCCACTAAAAATAAACAGCTCTAATAAACAATGCAACTTATATTTATTACTTAAAAGCATTGTAGATTAGACGACAGTGATATTTGAAAGCTAGTATTCAGCCGTTAGTGGTTAGACTCAAAATCGACTTTTATATCATACTATATTATCTATGGACCCAATACTAGAGAAACATTAAACTAAGAAGATTTATTTCTAATGAAACAGACTGATAAAGCCGGTATAATCATATATACATGATATACAGTACCAATCAAACCAGAGTATTCACACAAAAAGTGAATACTACATCATTAAAAACCAGTGTGTATTGAACATTTATATTTCTAGTTATTATATTTAATTACGGCACATTGAAATTTAATATTTATAACATTCGTGCACACCTAGTCACTGCTAGTTATATTCATAAAATATTACGAGAAAATTAAAATTTATTAAAATACTTGCGTATTTTAATATTTATGTTTTAATATAAAATAATAAATCTATTATTGTCAGCTAACTCGTAAATAAAATGATTAAATTACAATTGCTTTAATATTGATAATTAAACAATGACAACACTACTTACTGCTGTGACGGCGGCAAGCTTATACGTCACAAATGTTGAAAATAATTATATACAATTATACCTGCAATGAAACTACATGATTACCGATTTATGTCAATAGACATATTTATCACATTGATCAGTCGCAATAGAAAATCTGTTGATCACGGATTATTCGCAAGTGCGGTGGTGTTTGAATGTGTAGGTAATATATCTTCAAGAATATAATTATATCTAATATTGTATGTTTTTGAAAATATTTATTATACTGCAATAAATAAGTAAGAATTTAGCAAGTAATATTAAAATCATGTGCAGTAAATAAATAAGGATTAAAGTAGTGATATTTAAGTACATGATTTATTTACTGTTAGGATTTACAGTATAATTATCCATAAGATCTAACAGTCAGGAGTCGAGCTCCCGAGATTAGATCACTATATCGCAAATCATTTTGTGTATGCAGTTGCACGTGGGTGTCGGTGTGTAAACGACCCAGAGGCAATAATAGTATCCGTCAGTTCGGACATTATTATTGAGCTCGGGAGGCGGGGTCACGAACACGATCGTCTATTAGCAGATTGTTAGCGCGCGTCTGCGCTTCGTGATCCCGCTTTGATCACTTCCGACATTTCACGCGAGTCCGCGAATACCTCATCCGATTTCAATATGAATTATGTACCTAATAAATATAAGGATTTAAATCTGAACGAACAACTATTTTAAGTGCCTTTTAAATATTTGATTTAAAGCCTGTTAGAAACTGTAATTAAACCATAGCAGTTGCACTTGCAGACGAGCGACCGAGGAGACATAAATTAAGCATTATACTACAGTACGATGATTATTATAGACCATTTTTGCTTACTTGGTAAACATACTCATTATAAAACTACTCAATTACCTACTGCTTTCAGACTTTATTCATTTTCCAATAAATATATAAATGACAAAAAAAGAAAGACATTACATAGAAAAGGGTCTCTATGTCTTTAGCGACCAGTAAGCTCTATTTCTTTATTAAATAAGGCAAGTAAGACCAAAATAGACCATACATACCTACTATATACTTGATGATGTGATGATATTTTAGGTTACACGAGCCTATTTCGGGTAAGTAATTGGTATTACTCTTCAAACATAATGCCTATTATGTATAATTTTAGCTCAATAAACGAGAAGTTTGAAATTATATTGCTGCTTACTCATATTAACCTTATTGCTTACTCGTTCGACAGAAATGGAAATATCAAATACTTTAACCTAGACGCACTAAATAATTTTACTGCCGCGCTTGTAATGCTACTTTATATCTAATTGAAGTCCGTATATATTTCGACTTAAAGTCTCATATATAAGAATTGGACCGATATGTAAGTATATTAAAACCGTATCGAATTATGATGTTTAGAGTTTATTATCGAAGCAAATATTGTCTGCGAAATGATAATATCGGATGCGATAAGTATAACAGATGCCATTCGCCAGCCGCCCACCTTGGCGGATATTTCGCATGCTCTCAACAGAAATCCTTGTATAAACATACAATCAGGACCCCAACGTCAACAAATTGGAGAGCCCGCCCACTCATTTACTGACCGACGTCGATCTCAAATCGAATGATTCACTAGAAGTTCTCTTTAAACATTATTGATAGGCTCTATACGTAAAAATAAATATATGAATTGAAAAAGTTTCTAGGTTTAAACATCATAATCCAAAGTCAGTAATGGTTTAGTTATTGTTTTACATTCGTATTGCTATAAATATCTTTACGATGTCGTAAAGACTAGAAGCCATAAACACACTGGTCCAAATTGTTACCATTGCGTTTACTCCGGGCTCGTTTATTCGCATGATTGCCTCTTCCAGACGTACCAATCCATGGCCTCGTTCATCTTTATTTATTTTCATATTGAGAAAGTCCCTGCGTGATCACAGTCTCGCAGAACTATCCGATGCAAATAGTATACAAATTGCGCAGTGAATATCCATAACCGGCGCCAAGCAATAGCTATATAATGAGTCCAAATCGATTACGCTTCGTGATTCTTCTGGATGTGCCTCCATCTCGAGTGAGAACAGATTTACGATCTGTTAACAGATTATTGGTTTCTTGATAGTCAATCTACCTTTTTTATCATTTTCGCACCTCGAAATTACATTTTACCTTAAAAGGAACTAACGAAGCGACGAAGTAATCACACGATATCAATTTATTCATTATCAAGACACGCCTGTTAAAGGTCGGAACCGTAAATATCGAACACATCTTTAGAATATCAGATAAGAATATATATAATGGTATATTGTTTATGAAGTGTAAGATTTTTGCGAAGGTTATGTTCATGTTAGAGTAGATTGTGCGAAGCTTGACAAATAGAGGTCGACAAAGATAATATTTCCTACAAGCGGTAACAACGTCCAAATTTATCACGTTCAAATTACAGATCTTATCCGCGCATTTAGTTTCCGTTATTTCTTAGATGTAGAATGATATACGTTTACACTGGTGCGCAAACTTTAGTAGATACCTACTTGTATAAAGATAACAAAAACGCATAAAAACATTTCATTGTATCTCTGACACGACTCACTTAAAGTGATTTCATTTTAGAATTAGCCTCGCTAAATAATTTCAATCATTTATCTCGACGGCTTTTTGCTATAAATCCTTCACTAATAACTTCTCTTAAACACATTTATCTGACGTTCTGCGTCGATATTAATAATTTATTTTTTTTTGCAATTTGTTGTAAGTAATCATTGAAAAGAAGAAGAAATCTAAGGAACCTTTCTCCTATAGTTAAGAAAGATAGCCTTTGTCAAACGTTTACTTTCTTTTCCAAACGAAAGTGTGCCGTGGCTCGTATTAAAAAGCTTAGTCAATGTGTTTCTGTTACAAAAGTATCTACATTAAGTCAAAACTGTTTAATAATAATTGTTACATAACAAACGTAAACATTTTGCTTGTGAGAGTTTGTTTCTATTGTTTCTTTTTTATATACTATGTAATTCTGTTATTTATAACTTGTGTTCATACAAATTTTGCAACGTATAACTTTGATTGTACGAATATCTACTATTTCTAACTCTAATCCGATTACTGTTATTTTAGATATAATATAGTATATTGTAATACACAGGCTATGGATTAGCGAGGTTAGATTTAGTTGCAGATTAAGACCAGTTAAATGTTTTTATTAATGTAGTAAGTAACGCCTAGATTTTCTATGGTTTTAAATAAAACCTGATTTTAATATCTCTCTGCAGAAGCTAGCAGTTAGTACATCTATACAAATAAATAAAATTGAAGTGTCTGTTTGTAATGGGAAAATAACAGCTTTTTACTAAATGCATATGAAAGTATACCAAGAAAGTATGCAACAAAATTTTTTTTGTTTAATGTTTGAGATTAGCCGTAACAAACAGTGTTACGGCTAATCTCTGAAACGGCTAGATTTATTTTGACGAGACATTCACTGACAGATAGCTGATGTTATAAGGAGTGACTTAGGCTTTTATTTTAGAAAAATCGCTACGAACTGAACAAACACTTCTTTGTTAAATGTATTCTATTATGTAATCTACGCAAACAAAGTCGCGGGTAACAGCTAGTTGGAAATATTTTTGAAAACCTAATTCGGATCGACTGAGATGAGAACGAAAACAACATATTTTTGTTCATCTGACTGTCTATTTGATCCAGCATCATGTAGAAATTACTGAAAGGATTTTATGTTCTAATAGTCTAATAGCTTAGAGTTCAGTTAAAACCTAATTAAAATTTCATTTAATTCCCTTCTGTAAAACCGGAGACAAGGTGCCTGGATCCACGTAAAAGGATTCGCGAGCGTACTATACTTCTCATGGAAAAGTTCAGTGCAAACGCTAGTCTGTAATAAATCAAATGGTTTGAATTCCTCATTTATTACCTTCATCCACATTGTGTCTCGATAAGTTAAGCCGACAAGTTTAATTAGTTTTTTATAAGTGTCTTTTATGTCGACAAATCTATTATCAAAGATTTTCATTCCAAGTTAAATTATACTTAGAACCATATTTTATAGATTTCAATTTATTATAAGCTTGCTATAGCTTAAAATAAATTGAATTCTATAAAATATGCACCGTTAGGCAGAACTAAACCTATTTAATTCTGCATAGCGGTTATTTTGCAAACATTAAAACGACGAATACGATAAATATCCAGATTAGCAATTTTGTACAGAGTATACAAGGTGTTGTCTCGTACGGAAATTTAATCCGCATTTCTTGGTGCATTGTAGTGGCGAGGTGGGTACTTTAATTACTGCTTTATCTTATAAGTCAATCTGTAACTTAATATGATAGAGGCTTTTTTAAAGACATCTCTCGCACTAAGCATATAGAGGCTCTATATAAATATTCAAACAAAGAACACTCACACTTGGAACAGTGATTTAAGGATCACACGAATTTTTGACCCTTGTGGGTTCCAAACTTACAAAACTTAGCGTAGTGGCAGTGGCGTACTGGCCATTTTAACCACTACGTTATCCACACAGGCAGGTATGGTAAGTAGGTATGCTACCTATATATAATATCTACATCATTTAGATCACAAAAAAAACTCACAAAAATGTTTTAACATAGCCTGCTGCATCTTTTTTTATAAAGTGCATTTATTGTTCACTTTGCGCTCTTTAAATTTCCAACGTGACTCATTTATTGTAATAGTTAATCAGATTACATATTTCATGAGAACCGAGCCGTCCCGGCAATATTTCATTTGTGTCGCGATGCCGAGCGCGAGATAAAATCTTCAACTATTCGTTCAATAAGTACGATCGGAACAAGATACAAAAGGAGCCGATATTGATCGGTTAAACTCTTCCCTATGTGAAAGCGTCCCAAGGACGTTCCTTATAAATATGACAATGTTTAATATATATGTTGACTGCTGGAGTTGTCCCATGACCGATGTTGGCAACTCGATTGTTCAGCTTGTCTATTTTTTTTTATCCATGCTTGGCGATTCCGGTGGCCGCCGTCGATTCCCTTTTATGAATATTTCATATTATTGTAAACGACTTTATCTGCCGCACAATGTTGCATTCAATATTTGAATTTTATAGTTCTACGAAAATACCACTTGTGAGACGGCTACTGTAAAATTGTGTCCGCCCCATACATCAACTAGGAATGCGCATTTTATTATTTTTATGATTATTACACTATTTCTATATAACATGTTTTTCTTTTTTGCTTACAATTTAACACAACTGAATTGCTTATTCTGCAGAATTGTTTCGCTTGTCAGGTCAGTTTTCTTATGAAGTCGTTGGCTTTTTATAATTTAACAAAAAGGATTATGTCTTGTTTTTATTGTCATGTTCTTTCGAATGTACCATATTACATACCGCGAATGACAAACGGTAGCTCCTGTAATTTATTGATGATACAATCGCCGATCGACTTGTCACTCGAGACAGTTACTTTAACTTACCTACAGACAAGATGATATATGGTACACATCTTTGGGAATCTTATGCTACATATTTATGTTAATAATGATGGCCTCATAATACAAACGGTTATTGGCCATAACTGTAATTTATTATAATACAAATCTATATAGTCTTACACCACCAAATTTGTCTAAAGCACAGAGGTCCAATATGTAAATGGCTCAGATGTATAGTAAGCAACACGTCCTAACATTCACGCTAGTTTTGTTCGACTATGCTTGAGAGTCTTGAGACGCGCATCTTTAAGCCTTTGTTTAGAATTTTCAATGAAAACTTGTTATACATTATGTGCGGATTGACATCTATATAAAGATGTCACTAGATACGGCGATGTGTCAGGTCTTCATATTATAGTCGTCAATCATGTATGTGACATTAATATATATATAATAATATTTTATGACGTATCTATTTGAAGTTAGTTTTTTGAGTCTCAAATGAAAAATAATTATAGTTAACTAGATTTTGTCTGTGGCTTCAGTTCCGTTAATGTCGGTTTTGTCAGCAAACTATATCTCAGAACCAGTACTTTTTTCTAGATAAAGATAAAGATACTCTATGTTCTAATCTATAACCTTGACAACATGTACGCGAAATTTCATGATGATCGATCTAGTAGTTATGGCGTGAAAGCGTAACAAATAAACAAACGCACATTCGCATTTATAATATTAGTTAGGATTTTGACATTCTGATATTATCGCAAATTGAACAGTTCATGTCATACTTAATCTCATTAGCGCGTCTCGCTAATGAGTTGACGATATAGATTAGCTAGCTACGATCATTGCCAAAAATAGTATCAAATAATGCCACAATGCACAATGCCGCATTTGAACGTTAATATACTGACCCCTGTATTTTCCCGAAGGGGAGATGTTTTTAGGTCTCATATAATAAGGCGCTAGCCTATTGCCATATACCGATAGATTACCATTGGATCGCGCTCAAACGAGGCAGTTTAGAATTACTACATTATAAATATTGTAGTTAGCTTAGCTGTTTGCGTTATTCTAGTATCCAAGTGTTGCTTTCATGAAGTAAAATAGGCCTTTGTTACAATATTTCATTTAATAAATAGTCTAGTTGCCTCGCCCCACATTCATAACTGTCGATACTGAGTTTCTTGCTTAGGATCCAAGGTCAGACATTCTGTTAGTCTCTAGACTCTCTGTCAAATTATTCTTGGTAGTGGCATGAGTTATTGTGTTTATGCATTAAAGACAGTACTATAATAACTTGAATTCTAAACATAGCAGGCAAAATGAGGGTATGATATACCTATGCCTAATCCTTCAGGAATTAAGCCAGTTACACTCGTGTATAGTATAATAATAACTAACTAAATATACTTGCATGCTAATAGAGTTAGTTGGCACTTCTCTAGGTCCATTAATTGAGCTTGCTTAGCGCATCCTAATGTTTTCCTATTTTATTTTCATTCCTGCATTAGTGAACAAAACGAGTGAAGATGCTTCTGCGGCAAGCTCAGAAAGACTTAATTTTATTTACTTTCAACGCCTTTGTCGTAATCTAAATCTAGAAAGAAGGCTTGTTGGGGACAAATTCTTTGTTGCGGAGCTACTAATGGCCGCGCTTGGTTGTTCAAGTCGGCACGTGTCTGTAGTCGCGTGCCGTCGTCGCGTCGCGCGCGCCGATCTTATCTCGCTCACGAACCACACGAGCCGTGCCCCTTCACACGTGATGGTGACAAACTTAACTCAAAGATCCCATCTCATTGATGTGTGCAATTTCGAGAGGACTTACTGGTCAAATCTAACCCTGCACGCGCCTTTTATTGCCAGCTTTTTGCATTTTATGAATATTTCTGGTTGTTTTATCGAGGTACTGGTTGTTAATCTTAAATGGAGGTTCGTTGACAGTGCAAATACTATTTTCTTTTATCTTTTTCAGTCCTAACTGTGCAATAATCCCAATCTGAAAGGCACTCGTGGATTTGTTATTTTGGATTTGTTTTGAGCATTGTTAAGACCAATGCACGATGCTATAAGCAATTTTTATGCCCATCGTTATTTTGTTAGTACCTATTTGTTAGTCTGGATTTGTATGAATTGCATAAAATAAAACCAAGTAATATTTTGGAAAAATTTATTTTAAGTAATGACAATTTGGACGGATGAAACAAGGTAAAATGTCATTCAAATATTTAAACAACATTTTAATACATTTACATCGCATTATTAAGGCACTATTAGATATATAATAAAATACTTTCAGTTTACATGGAATAGCACATTTTTGTAAGTCGTAAGCTTTCGTTTGTTTAGGTAGGTATTTCATTTATATTAAAATTTTATTAAATAGTATTAAATTCAATCATAAATTACGTAAAAAAGAAACTATCCTAAATTAAATAAATTACGATGTCGGGACGGCCGTCAATCCATCGTCTCTTGACTTAGGTCGCACGTTCGGTTATCTACTTAAAAGGTACTGAAATGTTACTTTTTACTTATCACTAGGTATCATTAAAATCAGGCTTATGCTACTTTTAAAAAAATATGGTACAATACGTAATCGGCCTTCCGCGAATGGATGTCCGAGCGTAAAGTGAACGAATGAGCGACGTGATCTTGATAACGACTCACGGCCGCGGTCCCGCCGACGGCGCCGGAGATGGGGACAAGCGAGCGTTCATACACTGCACGCACTCAACACGGTCACACTGCGCACCGCTACTCACATCCGTCCACATTCGCGCACGCTCTCGCGGTCGTCCCCGTCTCCGTGCCGCGCGCTCCCGCATCTTGCGCGCACGAGTGCTGTGTGATGTGGAAGCGTTCGGACTCTAACCATTAAATAACCGCTATCGCTGTCCTGCACTCGGTGAGAGATAGCCTTGTTGTCAGCTAGACACGTCAGCCTCACGAGCCAGAACTCGACGGGGGTTTTTAAACTAACGAAATATACTACTATTGCGGACGCTGATCACGTCGACACGCCTATCGTTATTTAGAAGTGCCTCTGGTGCGCACGAGAAAAACTGGCATCATAGACTTTGCAAAGAGCAGATGGAGCGTTCGGTCCTGGGAGTAGTTCAGCGGCCTTAGCGGCGGCGCGTCGTCGCTGCCAACTGCAAGTCCAAGCTGCTAGAACGACTAGTTGGGCGGCTAAGAAGGCAGCTGCCGCGAGCATGGCGCCTGCTGCGTTGACGCAGGTGACTTCGGTCTCTCTGACGTAGACAGAATCTTCAGTAACGTTCTTGGCGCGCTGTTTGTCAAAACCGAATTTATCGGTGATCTGGATGGTTTGTACGAGCAGCATGTCATCGGTGGGAGCAGCGGGGGTAGAGCGCCTCTTCCTACGTCCGTAAGACATGACGGAGCGGAGTTCGTTCGGACCACCGTCGCACTGCACGGGCTCGCACGTGGGCATGCACGGAGTTACTAAGGCACGGAACTGTACGACTTCTGAAGATGGGAATTTGAAGGCATCGAAGTGTGACAGCAACATCTGTAATAAAAAACAATTCGTTTAAAATAACTATTTGACCGAGATCTTAGTGTATGTTAATTCTATTAATTGCAAATGTCTAACAGTGTTATCGAACTATTCTAAATAAAGGCATTTAACAATCTTACTTAAGATCATTATTTGCCATCTTTCATATGTCTTATAAGGCATAAAACTTCATCTCTATTGTAATATTAATTATTACTGTATAACGGTAATATCATAAGTATTGTCCGTGCAAAATGAATGGCCTACAGCTTTAATTAAATATGTAACTGTTATTCCTGTTATTACCTTTCCACTATTGATAGATTTGAAGAGAGGTCCCATAATGAAATGCTCCGTGGGACAACCGTCGCTATCGATGAGGGTAATCTCGCTGGAATCGACTCCATCCATAGCAACGAGCTCGCGTACAAAGATTTCGAATGGCGAATTCGGGTCCATAATTTCGAATCGGAGTGCCTGTATGAAAAAAGGCAGTGGTTATTTGAAGAAACAATACATATTATCGTATACGTTATTATAAACTGGTAAAACTGTAATTACCAAAGGATCTCCAACTTCGGCAGATGCGATAGTGTCGTCGCCATTCCTGTCTGTGATGCGCATAGCCACGTTGGGAGAATCGACAATGACTTCTTCTGTGAGACCAGTTGTGATGTCTCCGTGAATACCCAGGTCTACTTCATTGGCAACCGTCTTATTGGTCAAGTCGTACTGGCAAGTCACAGCTAAACCAAGATCAGATGACGTAACGATGGTGTCGTGGTGCTGGATAACTACATCATTTAAGTATCTGAAAAATAATTGGAGGTTAACATACAGGCTATTGAGATTCTGTAAATTTTCAATGAAATTCGTTACGAAGAGATTTTATTACCTGCCAAGTCCATTTTGCTTCACGTTACACTCAATGTTGTTATATCCCATATGCAACTCGAATTCAAGACTCTGCTTTACGTCCACAACGCAAGAGTTTGGACTACCCTTAGCGTAGATCTTGCCATCAAACAATTTGGATGTTTGAATACGTGCTACCATGTCTCCGGCACGGCAGTCGATAGATACATTGTAACAAGATGATAATTCATAGGTGGCTGCCTCAGGCACTTCCAAGTAAGGATCCTAGAAGCAAATTAAATCTAGTTAAATACTGTAAATAATAAGAGCCTAGAGTGGTCAAGTAATTTGAGTATTCTTTTTATATATTTTTAAATAATATATGTTTATTTCACACCTGAATGTCAGCAAGCGTGGCTCGGGAGTGATGAGATAGACGGCAAACGTGGTCACCTGTGTCACCGTGGTCATAAGAATGACAACGGAACGGTGAGTTTAAGCAGAGCTCGCGGCATTCCTCAACCGTTTGAACGTCTTGATACACCGAGTCCACAGTCTTCAGAATACGACCGCCCATTTTCTTAAACTCGCAAAGTTTAGTCGGTTCTTCCACGCAGTTGTTCTCCAAATAGTCGGTGTCTAGAGAAATAATGGTTTATAAGATATAAATAAATTTTAATTAATTAGAATGTACAGATATAAAAAGGTGGCTGATGGGCTATACCTTCGTTCGGTTGGAAAGAGTTCGTTCCCGCCAAAGTAATACGATCCATGTTCGACAACACGCACTCTCCAGTTTTATTGTTGTAGTTCGCCGATCTGTAACAATGTTTCACGCGGTTATGTTTTGTTCTTTTTTATTGTGTGAATTTTCCCAAGTTGTTAAGAACATGCATACTGCAAATGACGCTATTTTGCTGCACTGTTTAATTGTTAATTGCCATGATTAATAGGGAAATGATTGGGTTCAACTATCAATGAACTCAAGTTTTGACTTAATTTATTACATTAATACATTGTTGACACGTTGACCCCAGAGGCTAGAAATTTCTATTCGAGACCTACTAGAACTCGAGACTGGTTTTAAGTGGCGCGTGATTAACACTGTTAACCAATGAATATTGCTCTATGACACGGCAATCACAATTCAAGTTTTCTATTAATAATCATATTTGTGTCAATGTACTCGTTTATTTTCGTGAGTGTACCGACGTTATCGTTTTCTATGTGCAATGTTCTCTCAATTAAACCATTCAGATACAAGATTATACTTTTACTCTCAACGTGTACAAGTTGTCATAGTAATAACTTTATATTCAACAAGTTCCTTTGTTTGAATATCGGGGCAGTCGGCCTACGCTGATATACATATATATACATATAGTTACTTGCTGACTTAATTTCCCATCACACAGCTCTATAAACGAAGCGTAACTATACAACTTGTAACGTAATGCAATTCTTATAAAATGTCATATTATGCAGTTTTTACATTCTTAGCGTTCGATTTCATTAGAATAAGTAACGCATAAGTTATCAATAGTATACGGTTGTGTTCATTACATTGTATTCCCTATAAAACATCTGGGAGAATAATATTACTTTCGTGTCCGATGACCACCCATATAAAATTATCTCGCTCATCTAACTCAATATTTTCTCTTGATGTACAATCGATTCCGATCAGATGACCCTTGCGCTAACCTATAGGATTTTCACAAGACGTGGGCGCATTTCTTTGTTGTGTTTACCATGAGAACTTTCTGTTTCGTTGCTCATTAGTTACACTAATTTATATTAGAACAATTATATACAGTCCAAGTATTGTATTATCTATCTTTATAGTATTGTATAACGGTTTTAAGTCTATTATAAGAAGACATTAATTTGAAGTATCTTTTAAGTTGATGATTGCCAGTATCCCGCTACAGGTAGCCGTTGTTCATTTAATCGTACAAGTAGCTCTGATGCGTCGACTTCATCGCATAATAATTACACCAGCAGCAATTTGTTTAACTGTATCTGCCTTAGACTTGCTTTATAGCGTAGAAATATATCATCCTAAACTGAATCAAAGTCATAGGTATTTTGATTTACCTCAATACGAGTATATCGCTACCGAACATTGGATTTCTTATGACAATTATACTCAATAAAAAACATGGATAAATTGTAATACGACGTCTACATTATTAGGCAAATAATAATATATTTCATACAAATTAAGGCTTTCAATACTGACATAATAATATACCAATTACATCCGTCACGCAGCCTAATTGCAATAAAAAAACGACATGGGTGGTCAAATTAAAAAATAATGATGTATAATTTATTGGCAGGCTATATTTTCTATTGCTCGTAATTTGTACCTTTGTAATTGTTGTTTGGAGGTCTAAACCTCCTGATGTAAAGCGTGACTGAATAAAAACCGGAATGTCCGCAACATTTTATTGACGTATATCCGTTGTATCTCTTTGTATTATAATGAGATCCGAGTTTATTCAATTCACTGATTTCAAAAGAAAAAGTTTTAGAATTTTCGTCTTGTGTGGTAAGTGTTTAAAAAACGATCAGTAGTAATTATTTACCAAGGGAAAGGCTGTTAGAGGGAAACAATATGTGTTTTATCGGTTATTGTATCGTGGAAGTAGGAAGCGATAGGGCAGCCCGCTCCCACACCGCGCGGCACTCTGCCCGCCACGTCCGGGGAATATTTGCCAAATGTCGTGACTGTCGACGATCGCGATGTGCGCCGCCCGGGGTGCGCCCGCGCCGCCTGTTGGCTTCAATGGAGATACGACGATTTGTATCCAACGGTACACGTGTCGAACCTAGCTCGACTACGTAAAATTCCGCATTTAATTCTCTAATCGCTGCCTAACCCCAACCCTCGTTAAGAATACTGAGATGATGGCGTGAAGTCGTGGAATTTATTACAGACACAACCTTTCTCTTCAGTGAGAATTCTGGCTGTGAATCAAACATTTCACGTTTTTAAATGTAAAACTCCAATGGAACTTGGCAAGACAAAGCTTATACATGAACTCTACTTAGTACTAAGTTGGTCTAAGTAAAATAAATGCTGTCCAAAACCTTTATACTACCGACTAAGTCAACGAATGAGGTAATTTGTTACATATTATTGAGCTGCTCAGCCAACAATAGAAGTAACTCACTAACTGTGGTATGTGACAATACGACAATGCGACAAGGCATTACGCAGATGATGGTCGAGATCGATTTTATAGTCATAAACAGTGAGAGAAGAAATGTGGTCTGATTTGTAATTTGCTCGACCGCTATACTGGAAAATGCACGTAGCATACGCATTCAGAAGCAAATTAGCGCTACAATCGGCAATCGTTACTGAGCAGCGCAAGCTTGACCTGAACACGCCAACGGATATACGTGTATCGAATGTGAGCGTCTGACGCAGTACACTATTTATGTTAATGATATCAAAAACCGTACAAGGAAATAAACACAATAGGACAGTCGTGTCTTGCTACATTAGACGCCTGAGACGTAGGCCGTTCAATTGGCCTCCCTGCTTTGTATATAATGCTCGTTTGTAGAATTCAGAAACGGAACGGCTACCAGGAAGAGGCTGTGACTTATCCACTGAACTGAGCCGCAAAGATGTACCGCAGACCTCGCCATCTATGGTAACTTGGTGAAGTCTGATTGACTTCGTTATCGGACTAATCTATAAATTAGCTTAGACACGTATGGATATCTAATGAGCCGACTTTGATGATAAATATTTGTTTAGTGATACGATAAATTGTGTTGTATTTGATTCCATTCGGTTTAGTGAAGGCTGCATTTACATACGTATGTAAATAACTCGCCTCGTTAGGCACAATGTTGAATCAGTCTTTATATTATTATAGTACCTATCTGATTGAAGGGAACCGTCATGATTTCAAACATATATTTGCACGTCTTGTTAGTTCCATTGTGGGGGATAATATCAACGTCAATAGTTTGTAGTCTGATTAATAAAATTGTACCTTCCTATATATTATTTGTAAACTTTGACTTTGTGATTTATTTACGCATCTTATGTAGTCTTAGTAGCAAATGCATGTCCATCCAATAAAGGTAGTTATATTAGTGATAATACTAGTAATTAAGGTAAAAATTCATATAGATGTTAGGATGTTTGTTATATATTCTAGTGTAAACTGTTGGATAGATTTGGATAAAAGTTGGCAGATATCCTGAATAAACACAAAATATACTTTATACCGGTATGATGTAACGGTAACACATCTTGATATGATTAACGTGTAAAATGTGAATAGTTCTACTTTTGCAATATCACTATACCTACTTCTTATAATAACGTTTTATTTCGTGTCTGATTTAGATAAACTATAAATTTTATTGAAGTATTCAGTTAACGGTGCAAGATTAATTAAATTGTGTCAAACGACAATGGCACGGCACATTACGAAGATTTATGATTTTGTAACTGTCAAATTAATATAATTTATAAATACGCCCACTCGCTTCTCTTTAATTAAAATTTAGTAATAAGATATTTGCTATTTAAGAAATAGACGTGTTATAAAATATGATTGTGAGTCATACAAAGAATCGATTTCATATAGAGCAGTGCAATAAATATCTAACATAAAGAATAAATTATACAGCGTCGATTTTAATTGCAACAAACTTAATAGCAATTAACGTATCTTTAATTTCGAAAAATCCCTCGTGTAATTTTAATTGCATCCACAATTACGGCATGATGCCATCGGATCGCTAATTAACTCTTAGATTGCTAGTCGCTATTCTATGCATTAAAATATTTCCTTTCTATTTAAAACTATTTTATTTGTAATCACTCACAATGAATGATTACTGTTTCAGCTATCAGATGTCGTTTAAAAAATTAGCCTCCAGCAACAATACATTCTTTGTTTATATTCTATTTTTAATGCCTTGTGTGGTACTAAACGTAGTATGTATGTATGTATATATAATTGGGATATATTGTTTGCACTAATACTATTTAAGTGTCTGTTCGACCGCGCATAGGTCGCGTCGAGGGCAAAAGAGCTCGCGGGTCATTCATGCTTCACTCCGCCCATATAATCCGCTCCTCTTTCAAAGTTTATTTAAATCCTTCGTAATTACGACCATAATTATAAGTGAATTTATACTCACTATCAAATGCTCAAGCTTGTATTTCTACAAAGCTTGCTTTGATGTTTTTAGTTAAGTTCAATCGGTATAACAAGAAATTTCTTTATATTTATATGCATAAGGCAGTATCTTTTTGTATTAATTATAACGAAGCTTTTGAAAACGAAAATGCGATAGGTTATCTATACACGCATCGTATTTACAAATTGGTAAAAATAATTATTTTTTATTACGTTCCTTAGAAACGTAAACCTACAAATAACCAAATTATAACTCGGCTATTTCATTGAAGGCAGTGTCTAAAACCTTTCTCGGTGTGAAAATAATTGTAATAAATCAATCGTATCCTTCTATTGTGGTGTTGAGTAGGAATATAAATCTTACTTTTACGTCCATGACAAAAACATAAATTACTTTTCATATTATAAACCACTCAATATTTTAAATATTTCGATGATAAATGTGTTTAGCGAGAAACAGAGCAATTATATGTAATGATGAAGGTGAAATAATGGTTAGAAATAGTAAAATAAACTTATTTAAATTACTGCAGATGAACAAGTTAAACGTGAGCAAAATAACGATTTTGTTGTGGTGTAATTTATGTAAGGTGTTTGGTATTTAACTAACCTGCAAACAAACTCGTTTTCTCCGAGGCAGAGGTCAAGACACATCTGCCTGGAGCTGACTGTGTGTGTCTTTTTGCCGCGCCCTTTAAGATGGTAGCCACGCACACGGTCGAAACACCAGGCCCTTTCACAAGGACGCACACCGAGACAGGACTTTTGTGCGTAAATCGTGAACACGGGGAATTGTGACTTAGTCAGCGCACCTGCAAATAAACGTAAAATTAGTTTCTCAGTTATCATTATCCTATCATTACGTAACTATTTTCTTTGTTGTAACTATTAGAGTAACTATGTAATCAGGTTTCATATTGGCTCCACTCAATTGCAATACCTAATTTCTAAGCTGGCTTCAACATATTTATTGAGCTAGGGGGCGCTCGTGTCATCATTAAATCCTTCATGCTCACGCACGTGTTCTGGATGAAGAGGCGTTCAACCTTAGCGAATTTGAAAATCCGCACACCGAGTCGACCGAAGCGATTTCTGCTTCCATAATTGGATCTCATCGCTAAGTTCCTTGAACTGACGTCTAGACAGGAATTTCAGCACGGCTTAATTCAATACGATCCATACCTACTCACCTCATACATATATCGTGTTTTTATGTGATAGAACACGGTAATAAAAAGCAATCTTAATTTTAAAATCTTAATTAAATATTGTAATTATTCCAAAAGTTTCACATCAATCCAATAAACAGTTAAAAAGCAAAAACGTATACATGCCCATACAATTTATTACTAATAATGCTTCATTTTTCAACCTGTAGTTCTTTTGTGTATGAAAATAATCACGTATAGATACTAGGCTTTCTAGTTTACTTTTTGTAGTATGTCTCTTGACACTTTATGGCTTCTTGTGTAGCTATGAATAAACTGCTTATATTGTAAGTTCTATTTGTGGTCACTATATATGGAAGTTTCACTCGCATTTATCAACAAGGGATGCATGCATATTTTCAAAATAACATTCAACAGTAACAATAGATATCATATTTTATAAAAAGTTATTTTCGTATCCAATTTTTATTGAATAGCAGACACGAGTGGATAGATGAAATCATTTTTTGTTATTAGCGGAAATTATTGTTTGTAATAAGAACAGTCTATTCATAGATATGAGGTCAAAGCGCGTTCCACTAACTCGTCTGTAAATACACTCGGTCATGTTTTCCTTTTCGCGGTGAGAGTATTTTTTTCCCAATAAGGCGTGATGAGTGAGCATAGTCATGCCGTTATTGGCATTCAAATGATGTGTTATAGCAAAAAATCAGAACGCTTCGCTTGTTTGTGAGCTCACACCTCTATGTCGGACAAACGAGAGTACTGGCACTGGCGCCATTACACTAACACCTGCTATGTGTCCCGATTATACCATACAGTCATACACTAACACGCATCTATTTGTGCCGTTATTGTTGGTGTTTTTTTTATACATGAGCGCTTATTATGGCTGTTCATGGTCTCGGTTGAGATATTTTAAATGTAATTTACAATTGATTTATCGATGATCGCTGTGTACTCGTTAACATGTCAATATTCTATAGTAGCATATTTTGAGTTTTGTGTTCGTATCAATTGTCTAACTTAACGGTACTACAATGCATAGCGTTAAATATATTTGCATATATTTGTTTGGTTTTGATACATTACAGAGAAAGTTAATATTTTTTGTATCTTTATACTTAATCTACAAGTTTCTAAATATTCTAATCGATGATATGTTTATGGATTTGCTTTATTGTGATCATATAAAGTTTATTTTTATTATTGAAAGTCTTCGTAAAATACTCTTTAATATGATATGCATTGATTAACTTACCAGGCAGTTGGTCGGCATCGGAACTGAAGAGAACGCAGAGACCAGTCTCGTAGTTGACGGCGCGACAGGTATCATTGGCCTGGCACTGCTCTAGGCAGTCGGTCAGCATAAGTGTGCCGGGGATATCGTCTAAGATGTGAGACGGCGCGGAAAACACGTACCTGTACAATGATAACATGATAGTTTAATAACCCACATGCGTGAAAAGTTGCCATTACGTGGTATTTTTCAAACCGGCTAGTCTGCTAAGCCTACGTTTGAAGAAGAAACACTTTTCCCGAGACAGTTCCTGAGCGATGTCGGATCTTGATATCTTTACTTGTCGGCTAGTTACGTCTACTTAATAATCTTAATTACTCGCTCAATTGTCGGTTACTACACCGCCAGGAGCTGGTCGCTATAACTGGCCAATTAGAAACACTAGATTATTCGCTTACCCGGTGACAAGTTCAAATCCTATCATCTCAGGATCGCATTCTTCTAAAGAATTAGCAGGTGCGGATGGGGCTGAAACTCCGCTAGGAGCAGAAGGTGGGACGCCTCCTGAGGCAGTCTCTGGTACGGGCACTGCTGCGTCCACTGCTTCATCGGAAGTAGTGTCTGGCGGTGGTGGAGGCGCTTCAGGGTTCTTGTAATCTTCCGGAGCAGCTACCACTGCTGGCTCTGGTGATGCAGATTCTATGGCAAGGTTGTCTTGAGGTGGGGCATCAGCTGCTGATCTCAACGTCCCTTCGAACTTTTTTGCAGCTTCGGCAGCGCACGCCACTAACACTATACTGAGTAGCAACCGCATTGTGCTTTCTGAGAGGGGCCGTGGCAACATTTGTTATCTGTAACAAAAGAAAAGTGTTGGTTAAAAAACTTGTATGGCAATTTAAGTACATAATTGCATGGGAAGCTCTAGAATTATAGTATAAAGTCGTTCAGCTATGCACGCAACCATTCTTCCTAGATAGGGTAAATCGCTCAATATCTTACGGCCATATCGAGCATCGTTTGCCGCAGCTATCGATGAGATGTGTTCTACCGATACGAGCTTGTATACAATTTGTGGCTTAAGCGCGACAACTGAACTCGTGTATTCTTCCATATTAGTACGAAAAATGACACTGGATTCCCCATTACGGATTCAGTCGATCCTATCTCTAAATTGCAATCTCTAACTTTCGCTTCGTTCCTACGAAGAAATTAATGATGCAGGTACATAACTACGCCAAATACTAGAGCTGTGTTTTTCTTTAATCAATCTTTTTTATAGATCTATCTTTATACCACTTATCTTGCATTACATGTAAATGTGTTCGGCTTGAAGTGATGTGCACGAGAAAATAAAAGGAAAATCAATTATGTGCGCTGTCTAAGGGCATTAGCTTAATGATCGCCGTCTCATTGCAATTAACTCGCAATGGCGCTGTAGTAACATAAGACACGTACTCGTTCATCACTGAGTGAACCGCGTTAGACGTATCATTACACAATCATAAACTATAGTAATATTTTTTGAAAAAATGTACGCATTGTATGAGTCATGGGAAAAAAATTGACGCGCTTTCACATGATGTGTGAAAAAATGTTTATAGTATTATACGCAATTTATGTACTGCCAATTACTTGTGAAGGCATCATACTTCGTCGTGCCACGGTTAAAAAATTGCGTAAACTATTGTGTATATTAAGACCATGTATTCGGAATGTAAATGTTATATTATCTTCTTTTAGCATATATCCATTTTGCTAAAATAAAGTCACAGAAAACTAAAATTGCTTTCTAGTTTTCAAAGCTCTTAAGGAAATGACACCTACTTTAATTATTATTGTAAACACTAAACTTACTTTTATTGTTTTTAATTTATAAATCGTTTAGTAAACAAATTACTATTTCTAAGAATAAGCTCTAAGAATACCATGTATAATCTAACCGAGTGCATAGGAGAGAAATGTTTGCAAATAAATTTAAGCATTAAAGCTTATTTCTAAATAAAACGTAAGTAAAATCTTTGAATAACTACCTGCGTTTTTATTCTCTAAGAGGTCTTTAACACGGATATCAAAGCAATTTTATACTAATAAACCGTCTACATAGATATTGTGGGAACAGATACGAAACCAGTTCTTGAAATACGTTATAATCTTATGGCAATGTACCATTTATGTTCCAAATGTATTATTACATACTTACTTTTTATGTTTTATTGTTAATTGGATTTACACTTTATAGAGATGTAATTACTTGACTTCTTAACATATTACGAATAAGTTGCTATCACGGGGCGAATCATCGCATACGCACGGTTCAATGATACCGCCCAAGGAAACCTAATTCATTTCATGCATCGTGTCTCGTGTCGCTCACGGCCTGAAAGTAATTTGATCTGCCCGTCCATTATGAAAATTAAATTACTCGCCTATGAACGCTTACTGTGTCATATTAGTTTATGCATATTTATTACTCAATTTGATAGATACGCCTTGAACAAAATTGTAATAAGCGCGAATTCAAACGCGTGACTTGGAAAATAAATTACGAATCAGATATGACACTGTTAAAAATGAATTCGTGCTCAGTATCTAACAATTTCCTAGAATAAACATTACAACGGGATGCAGTCTAGTCAAGTGTTATTTGTCATGGTCTCCACAGGCAAAGTTCAAACAACAAAGTATTAATAAATAGGGACAGGCGTCGGCGTCAATAGCATGAAATAACAGGAGTATCGGTCGTGGCAAACTGTTGGTATGTCGAGGGCGCGAGCGCATCGGGTAAGCTTAATCGATTCCAATTTACGTGAAAGCGTTCACACGTCATAGATCAATTCGAGATTTATCGCCGAATTTTGAACGGGTATCAATATGAAATGCTGCGTAAAATCTCTTGTAACCTCGTAGTAAAGTTGGTAAAGAAAAATCAATCATATTGGTGTTGATAAATGAGGTTTTTGGCATGGAGCAAGGTATATAGTGGGTAATAATTTATTATATATAATTAATTTATAGTATTTATGTATGTTTTATTTTCTATTTACCCCAGTTACGCTGCCTGCATGCTAAGCACTGAAGCGGTTGGCAATTTATTTATATGTCGGTGAAGTTCTCATAGCTGTATAAGTGATAATCTGTGCAGCGTTATTAGTACCTTTATAAATGTTTCGTAAATAAGTGCCATCCAACTTGCCCCTAGTTAACCTAGAAAGTTGGCATACTACGTTAATGGGACAGAGTAGTGCGAACTAATGTCCTTTATAATTATAACTGACTGCCACATAAAAAGATTCTTATTAACATTTATTCTAACTCTAACGAGCTATATTTTAACACAGATTTTACACAACGGCATTACTTAGCTAACGGTTAAAACTTACTGAATTATATTTAAATTTGTAAAGCACTAAATTCTGTAATTACTGTTATTGTATTAAAATTATAGGTATTCTTTATTACATTCTAAGCTTGTAAAGATAATTAGCTAAAACTATGTTAACACGTGTAATTAAATAAAAGCCGAACATTCACGTAGCGTCACATAGGAACATCACAATGATGCGTTGACCTGTACACGAAGGTTGCGCGCCGGAAGTAAACCATAGAGTTTCGCCAAGTAGGTTAAAGGCCTTCTTACTATAAGACACAACAGTACTCACTCCTAATTAGTACCCTACTTATAACTTTTGTGTTTGTTGAGGCGTTAAACTGACCTAGCAACACTTGCATTTTGGAAACGTTTTTCAGGACTTTTTATACTATTATCCAACTGGTTGGCCTATGCAGAGATATAACAGACAGTTTATGACGTTTAAATTACCTTGAATGGACATATTTATTCTTAACTTAGCGAATATTTGCTTTATCATATTTTATGATATGTCTAGATAAAGCTATGATATACATAACGACTACGTGAAGTAATGATGATTTATCTGATTTTTATTCCGTTTGTAATGACTAACGAACTAAATCCAGATTAATCGTGATCATACATATCGTTATGTATCTTGTCATATCATAAGATCTGATAAGGGAAATCTTACTTAAGTTCACTAAAAAGTGTAGTTGATATTACAAACACTTTAATCTTCGCTTTATCATTCCGACAGGTACTCATAAGTTAGAGATAATGTTTATATTACAATTATTTCGTTGAATTATTAAAACGTTCTAACATTAAGTATTTATTGTATAAGACGCACCGTATCATAAAAGATATTGATGCAGTCGATAAAGTGCTATGGTGGACATCGGCACTGCGAATGTGCGGGCACGCTCAGGCCGCTTAGAGCACCGATCAGATGGGGTCAGCGCATTCAATGAGCCGGATGCCACCAACCTGCTATTTACGTTTCACCATACCAGTACTGGTTGGCACACTATGGGTATCGTCTTCGTTTTCTTGTGCGCTTTACAAGTGATACGCCTATATAAGTAATCTGTCGCACTGATCTTTCCTTTATAAGTAAGTACGTTCCATATAAATGGTATCAGCATTCATGTTTTTTACACCTGTTCCTATTCTTGGTTCATAGATTTATTATCTATAACATATCGATTGTATTTATGTCTCTATACGATGTTATCGCATGCCATAATACTTAGTATAATTATGCACTCATTACTTTATTATACTTATTTGCTTTTTTGCCTCAATCCACCGTGTAATACATTTTTGATTTATAGTTCTAAATTGTATACTTAGTTTAGTGCTATCCTACAGTTTTAAGATGATTTATAATATAAATACCGAGCATTGGCACTAACACTGTTGGATACTTAATTTGTAGAGTTATATCTTATCGTCTATGCGAACACAGCTATAAACGAGTTTATAAGGATCTAACCTTAATCAATTGTGAGTTAATTAATTTGATTATACGCAGGCAGATAGAATCGAATTCCTTACAAAACACTTTATTTATTAAAATATATAGCGGTGCCTTCGTTCAATATAAAACTGAATATTCCTTATGACTATATAACCTCGGAGGTGTAGATTACGCACATGCACTTTTCGCAGCAGTGTTTAAGTCCTTCGTAATTGGAGCGCAAGTATTGCCGCCTACGGACCATTTTTCGGGCTGTCATACGACTTTTTTGCGAGAAAGAGAAACTGAAAATGCGTTACATTAAAGGAGTCTGCCCACTACCCCGTCTCATACCATGACCGTGCTAGGAACGTGCCAGGCAAAAAAATATTCTTTATAAGGAAATGTATAAGACTATGCTCACTTGACCGTTCCGTCACCGACCAGCAGTTCCTATAGCAGGGTGTATCATGTTTCTTTTCGTGTCTGATACGTTCCTAGCACGGTCATGGTATGAGACGGTGTAGTGGGCAGACTCCTTAAATTATAAAATTAATTCTGTAAAGATTTAAAACGCGTATTATGTGTAGACGTTTCATTGTGGAGTAAATACAATATCCAAGTATTATCACGAGTATAAATACTAGTACAGTTTATGAATCATAAATCGAAAACGGTATGTTTTATGTTGCAATAATTATCGTGATTTGCAACTTAGTAGGAGTAATAGAGTGTTTCATGTAGTTGGCATACCTTATCGTCTTAGCGATAATAAAAGTAGCAGTTGCCGTTAAAGCTAATTACAGAAGCTATTTGAATATATCTTTGACGGCAATGCGCGATATAGACTGACGTTACCGCCAGAATACAATGGGGAAGCCGAACGGCTTAATCCGCTTGTCTGTAAACTATTAGGCGTGTCTAAGTTCAGCCATTAGCATCGCTAAGAGAACGTTCCGCGGATTTACATTGAATGAAATTGTAATTTGTTGTGTCTCTCTCTAATGGGGTGGCGGTTTCCTTATGTGTTGAAACTGACGACAGGGATTGTGACACCCCAACCTTACAAGGTGGCAGTCGCCGGCCAGGCGTCAACGTCGCTCATTGTTCAATGCCTATATATGAAACAAGATACATCTGCGACATATAAATCACCTTATACGCGACTTGCTTTTACTAAATTTCAGGCTTTACCATTCAAGTTTAATAATCTCGTCCGCTTTACTAAACTTCAAATGTTGCTTGTGTGCAATACTGCAATATAAGAACGAATACATCCATATGTATTAAATAAATAAAGGCAGAGCGTACATTCATACTGCCTTTATTAATTTGCATAAGTATTATAAAAGATAATTCGCTAATTAACGTTACTATTAAATTTATCTGAATAAGAAACTCTCGCCGCGCATATTTCATCGATGTATATCAAGTAGCACTAACAGAAATTATTTATGTTATAGCTTATAAAAGTTATATTATTTATAGACTTCCACCAAGTAATTGTTTAAAATGTAATACAAATTACTCCCAACTAAAATTGAACGCGTAAATCTCTACTTGTAAATAAAAAACAATACTGAACGCACAAACTCCATTTGTATTAGTCTTAACGACAAACTGGTCATCATTTACAAAGAACTCTGCCCCTTTAGGCGATGCATAGGCTCTAATGATTACACGTGCATGGCAGGCAAATGAATAACTAGCAGATAATCTGACTCACGGTTGTGAAATTTATTAACTCGTCGGAGACAGCAGCGAACGCTTTTGTTTTTTATTTAGGCTCTACTGTGCATTTATGTAGACAATACAGAAATAAATAACATGAGCCATGTATGGTACTCATGAACATTTTGTTTTTAAATCACTCTAACATATAGGAAACGTATGCAATTAAAAGCAGCGCTGATTCGAACCTCAGTGTAGATTTGAACATAACATAATAAGATATGTAGTGTATCTATCTGATTATAATATCAAGTTTTTCAACTTCATGTCGTTTGAACAACATTACCGCTTAAGATCCGCTTACATTGCATGGCTGTCAACCGAACGCATATAATTGCCTTATTACTTGCTGAAGAACGTCAGAAAAGATGAGCGGCTCTCATTATATTAATTAAATATTAGAAACGACTACCTTGGCCAAGGTAAACAAGTCTGAATGTACTAAGCAAGGGATGTATAAAGTAAATACTAACGAGATGTCCTCGACGAAGAGGTTAGTGGGTTGATGCGCCAGCTGCGACTCCGTACTAGTACTATTTACATTAATGAGAGAATCTCGATTTCTCTGATCCCGATCAGTACAACACAACTTGCTACCACCGCCTACGTGACTAGATTTATCTCAATGTAATGTTAATTCTAAAATTGTTCAATTAAGACACGAGTAGCCAACAAGCGTGCTTCTGTAATTCGTCTTTCTGTCGTACATCGAAAGCTAGTTTGCATATCTTCAATCAACTCGTGATATGTCTTTGCGCAATCAAAATGTTTTAAGTGCCTTGTACTTATCAATTATAAAAGAGTAATATTTTAGACCGGAATGTTCTACTAAACCGCTCTGTTTTAAAAGCGCGGCATACGTATAGCGTTTGACCGAACACCAGTTGAAAGTATTTGAAATATTGGACCACTTTCCATGATGTAGCTCAGGGCTTCACATTCCAGTGGGCAGGTGGAAATTGCATCGTTTTATTATTCGTTACAACGCGTGGTCTTGCAACGATTGTATGGGCTATTTAAATAAAGAGATACAATTACTAGCTATAAATTTTCATTGAAAAGATCCCATTTACGAGGCGGTGCCGAAGCCGGCAATATTCGATAGTTTTGTGGTCGTAACACCATCACCTTTTACAATCACGAGTATGGTTCTGATAATGAGGATTAATAAAGAGAAGCGGCTCAATTTGGGTTTATTTATTGGTAGTCAAATTACTAGGTACCATCTTAAAGGTTGCTACCTACTTTTACACTGTAGAAAGAGCTTAATAGTCGCTTTGAACAATGGCATAAACGTGCAATCTAAATGGTAATACATCAAGCTCACGCGAATCAGATGTATAATACGTGTAATTTCGATGCATCATGGTCTTACCTACATGATTTTCTAACAAAGTTTTGTTTGAAAAAATCATTCGATCGTGTTCAGAATGATTCTTCTAATGATCAGTACTGTGTAAAACGTGCGATCTTAAATAACAAACGTATAATCCTACCTAGTTTTCTCTGCGATTAATCATGCTAACCCAATGAGGGACTAGAGTTTAAATCCTATAATCTTGTAGCATTGTTCGCGGCAGCGTCGTCTCAAAGCACAATCGGAAGTAGGTTTGCAGTACATCCGTGTCTTTTTCTTATATTGACTTTGACGGTTTTAATTTCTGTACAATTACTTAAGTAATTACCATCCATCAATAAATGATTACAATAATGTATTCACGTATGAGCAACACGACCATTGTAATGTATGCTATTACATGACGCGTTGTGGTCACCCGGTGTATTATCGAGTGCGACATTACGTTTTGTTTCCATTTCTGCCCACCATTCTTTGTGGTGTCGTATGCAATTATATTCATCTTTTCTTGCCTTACATTGCTCTCATCTATAGAACATTTATTTATTATCATTTATTATTATAACTTAATGATACGTTTACTTGTCGATTCTGCGTATGTATTTTCTTTTTTAGAAAATATAAATGTCTTCTATGTATGTATACTAATATTTCACTATGACTAGGCAAAGATATAAAATGAATTCACCAGTATCTGATAAAATTATTGTTAATGTCTTTGTAAGGTAATAATCTTAGCCTCCATTTTCAATTTCGTTCGCATTTGGTGTAGTATTAACAATAATGGCTCTCGTACATGACGAAGGTACCTTGGCTATGTAGCCCACGCGACTAGCTTACGCATGTACCCTCTGGCACCTACTTGCGTCCTATACAAGCACCATTATAATACAACATCTTTTTTAAACATGATTTTTAAAACTATTAGCTTAAAAATTAGTAAAGTTTAATAGTAGTAGTAGTGTAACAGTTTTCAAAATTATGTAATAATGTGTCAAATAAACAACGCGATAAAATCCGTATATAGTAATTTCAATGAATAATATTCGCGTAAATCGGAGACAATATTATGATTTTTAAATTATTGCGCGGTTCATATTTTATATTAGATTTGAATATTTTTAATATTCTAGAGTAAAGACCATAACATTTAGCGATAATTAATTGCGATGTTTAATTAAACTAACATTCTTGAACGCTGGCTGTTACAGTTTCTATTTAAAAAAAGAAACATTTACAACAATTTAGAGAGTTTTTCACTGAGTTGCCTTAAATATCGGAGTAATATATTTATTGTGTTTTTTGTTATTGTTTTCTTTCTGATAATATGGTACGCTAAAATATGCCGCTGCATGCAAAAAATAGCAATGCATTAAAACACGTTTACGTTCATCAAAGGTATTTGTAATAATAGAACGCGCGATTGATTCTTCCGACTCGCACATCTACAGGGAAATGCTTTTTACTTGTTTCCTGTGATACTTATCACGGCCACTAACGCAGATACATGTTACCAATGAGTTTACGTAAACGCCGTTTGCATTCAATTTATTTTAACTCTGAGCACACGACGATTCATCTGTTTGATAGCATCGATTTGTGCCATTAAAATGTATTTTATCGTCAGCATAGCCTGCAGGTAGTTCGTAAATTTTGCCTAATACTGGTTTGTTCCTGTCACATCCATGTAAGGCATCAGCCGTATTCGCACCTGTTTTGCAGACACCAACTCAACCGGTTTGATGCCTTCTCTTATTTAACTATTGAATGTAGTACCGTACTATTTCTAGCTATTACTTTATCTTTTTTCTATAACCTAAATGAGACATGTCTATCTATTCATTATATTATTTAAATTAATAAAAGTAATAATTGGTCATAATTGTAAACTTAGGTTAGAAGCGCAACGATTATTTAAAATGACTTTTGCAAATAAAAGTACTATTTAAGTTAGTTTGCTGTTATCGAAAGCAAGCTATAAATATGTAATTTAAATTGTAATATGTAATTTAATTTATATTACGTCTATTACTTATGTTAAAGAACTATTTTTACGTTAAAAGTGTCCTTTTTATCTCACGTCACGCTCACCTAGAATGCCTTACGTTAATAAATAAGTGTATTTTGCTTTAAATGAAATAAAGCAATAAATACTTATAATAGAAGAGACGCGCTCGCCGCCGCGGCGCCGCGGGCCACACGGCGGCGAGGTGCTCTTGCGCACACGTTGGGCTTGCGCATTTATTTTCAGATATCGTCTGATATAAATTTTGAAAATAAATTTTATTCGATTGAAAAGATTTATATGTATTTCATCTATAATTCATTTTGCACTATTTTAATAGCGCTAACCTGTTGGCTGGTATATGTATCGAGGTCCATTTCCAGAACTCGTGTGTATAATACGTAAATGGTGACTGAGATATTTCAAGCGGCGTTATAAAGCATCATACTCTTGAGTTGCTCGAGCATTTATTGCCTCTAATGATTTTATATTGCATGTCTCGTAAAATTACAGAACAGGTGTCATTCTGTCTCACTGCCCTGTTCACAAACGATTGATTTGTTAACTATCTTGTTCACGTTTGATCTAAACGCAAATCCGATAACTATAGTGACTAAACTAATATGACGTGTGTTGTAAAGGTGTATTTATATTGTTAAAATGTGTATTTAAATACGTGTACAAATCTCGAATAGTTTTAATTCATTTTTATTAAACGTTGAATTGTCCATATAAAACATAAGAATACGTTCATTTATATTTTTCATACGATTGTGTATTTACACATAGTTGTTCCCGAACGAATTCTAAGTCCAAATCGTTGTCAGTTTAGTATTAAAATAAATTTACTTAATTTAATTTACCTATCAATAATCGCTTTTAATTTTCAGCCATTAAGAGTTATTTATACTATAAATAATTTCACACGATATTGTTAAACTTATTTAGATACTTTACTCTACTGAAAAAAATTGTAATTATATTATTATATTTGGCATTACCTGTGTAGGTATATATTATATATTTATATTTTAGCAGATATTATATATTTTGACAAAATCCTATTACGCAAATGATACGGTCTGGTCGGCGGACGTCATTGCGGCTTTGGTCGTGCGGTAACGGCATCATCAATCATCTGTAATTTGATTTCTATGGTCAATTATTGCGTTCGCGGAGGTCGAGGCGGCTGCACACTCCTCTTCCACGTACCAGTGCACTGTGTTCCCGAGATGTGTGCCACGGAATTATACTAGTATCAGTAGCCAAACTGTATTAGAACTTCCCTAATGACATGCCTGTATGCAAATGTTTTTATGTCTATAGTTTTAATCTACATCTAAGTTTTACTTTACCGCGCAGTTTTTTATAAACCAGACAAGTGTTGATTGAAATTCCAAATATGGTGGTTTACTAGAAGTTGTACGTGTCGATGTGTAAAATCGCCGATTAAAGGTGCTAGGGGCATAAAAACACTCATTAGGTACATTGTAAATGTAATTTTCAATTAATTACCTAAAATGAAATGAGCATATTGTATTTCAAGTACCTGATAAAATAATTTCATATTGAAAATTTTCATTCCTCCATTGTCGTCGGAAGGCAATTCACTTTTTATACCCGCCATCTTATTTTTATTTTTTATTAATTAACCTTATTTTGCGGCTGAACTAGTTGAGTTTTGATGTCGCGTCTAGCAAAAAGCTTGTGTCGTGTCTCGATACCAACACAATAGAGTGCCGTGACGCAGGCGCTAGACATGATAATCACAAGTAGCGCATGACAGGGCTGCGCACGCGCATCGGTCACGACCGTCGCTGTGTGTCCCCACCCCGATGACACTCCTGACGTCGAGCCTTTCTACAACACATATGACAGAAACCTTTCCGGTACATAACTATACCTGCACTCCCCAAACTAGGTAATATCACTTGTTTATGCCGCCATCGATCATAGCTAGTGACAGACGATGACGGGTACACTGTTTACAACCGGCATTGACAACATTGTAGGACAGCGCTAACGACATACTCATTGGCCGCGTTAAGTGCTACAATCATGCTTATTTTCACTTTATAGTTATATTGCCACTTTATAGTAGGGCGTCGATGTATCACAGTCATTGAGTTAGGTTGGCCATTTTTGTATTTGTTTTGTTGTTGTTTATGATCATCATATCAACACAAGGCGCTTCTGAGGTTAACTGTCTGGTAAAATGGTGCAATGTAACGGTAGGCGCCGCGTTGGGTTGCGCACGAGCACTCGCCGCGTCCGCGAGCGCGCCTGCGCCGACCCTTTCACTCCCCATCGTTCTCCGAATTCGTCAATGCGCAGGTAAATCGAATTCGTCACAATTACTTTTTATACAGAAGTGTGACATCGACGCACCGGTAACGATTCCAAATATTTTTCAATCATTTCAGACCATTCGTGGTAGAAAAGAAAATAGGTTTGAGGTTTTAATTAAAGAAGTCATATTCCCGGAACACACAACTGTAACTTTAGATAGTAGCAACAAAAGACATCAACGCGTGCTGCTTTAATGTTCTACTTGCAAATTTCATCATAATATGGAAATATGTCAGTAGATAATAAAGCATAGTTGCATCATAGATAGGTAAGAATTGACTAATTGACTGTTAGCAGTAATGAGAATTGACTGCGTAGATCGAAGACTGTACCATATTGTGTGCATAGTAGGATCGCAATAAGGAAAGATCGATTCCGTATTATCCGCATACAGCAGCTCGACGCGACCCGGTCTCGTAAATACAATCTCATATCGCGTCAGTGATACATCCTTCGATACCGGATGAAATATGAATCGGTAAATCCTGAAGACTTATGATGTATGATAATGAGGTATAGAAACGAATTGGATGCAAATTGGTATCCAAGTAATAGCCAAGGTGCAGTTAATCTCTTTATGGTAGGTAAGATGGAAGTATATTTTAGGTTTATTTACGGCTACTTTGTTAGAGCACGCAATATTTTAGTTTTGTATTTTGGTTGTAAGTAATCCGGCTCGGCAGTCTCGCAACTCAAGTGTGGTCTTTTAGACTTTGGTACGGAATTGTCGACCACAAGGAAATCACACGGCACACGCATAATGACAGTACCGCGCACGTGATAGATTCGATTTACAGGTTCACTTCAATCTTCACAGCAGTAGGTACACGCGGGAAATTGCGTTGCAGCTTTACGGGTGTCCGCAGGATCGAATTCGTAATATCGATTCCGCACATGCTGAACAGTACTCGAGGTTTTTTTATAACCGAGTGGTATAATAAGTCTCGTTTTCATTGATTGAGCTAGTTTGCCATGTGATAACAGTTAACACCTCTATACAAACGAGACAGTAAAATCGGATCACATTAGGCGCGTGCTCTACAATTTGTACAATAGGAACATCGGCGTCGTCCATTGTATTGTGGCATGCTAGTTGTCATTGTACATCAGAGATTTATTACACAATAGTGATGCTTATATTTAAAGTAATATAAGCATTTCCTATTTATAATGCTTCTAAGAATTTGTATGCGTACAAAATTATATTGTCAACAAACTAGTTGTGTATTTATTTTACTGCTTTATTAAGATGCTTGCTCTTGCAAGTAAAATTACCGGATGACACGAAATATGTGTATTTTAGATTGTGATTGTCGTTGAGTCTTTGTTCAATATCTGTGATTTCTAGATTTAATTTTATTCTACTAGAAACAGTGTGACTAGTTAGGATGAGATATTATTTCAATGATTTTCATAATATTTACTTAGACTTTCACAATTTTATAGTCTCGTATCTGACTTTACAATAAAATTGATTTTCTAACTGGTAATTTTTCAGTTGCTTATACATAGACATTAAACAATATGGGCAAGTATTTTACATATCATCTAAACTTATACATATTATGACTAATGAATTGTGGGCATAATCACTTGTATTGCACCCACGGTCTACGAACTGAGCCTGTCCTTTTAAGGAGATGTAAGCTTGATGTTATTATGCTAATACATCAATATCTTTAATATTAGTATTAATAGTTCGATCGAATTGTTGTCTACTAAACTGATCGACAAGATTTTTGATTAATGATTATATTGTAAAGTTATGCATTGGATTTAGATTCAAATGTTTTCAATTCTCGCTTACACAATCATATTTTAGATCGATTAAGGTCCACTTATCTTATGTATTTTGCTGTCGTATACAATTTTGTGCACACCGTTAGTCTTGTCGCGATGTTAGTAGTAATACATAATGTATTTAGATATAATCTATTTACTCAGCGCTCGCTTAAGGGATTTTGCGATAAAATGGTTTAACGAATATAGTAACACTAATTGGTACGTTCATATATATCACATAGCTCACTGAGGAGACTGACAACCAAAATAAAATGAATAGGCCTAAATCATTCTGTATAGTTTCATTGCCACAATTAGCTCAAACGAACCTAATATTTAAAAGAGAAATAAAAATAGATTAAGACTCGCTTAATTTAATCATGTTTTAATGCTTGATATGTAGTCATATAGTTATGTTAAGCACATTACTACATGACTAAATAAGCTGAGCTCATTTTGGTATACATTTATTGCGGTCTTTCGGTTAGTTACATTTCCGTGCATATTTATATTTAGCCACCGGATTCGGTAACTGAAGCGTTTTATTTTATCTTGCAAAAAATAATTGTAATGAATTCACAGTGTGTGGTTAAATAACGATGATAATGTAGTTCTAGTCAAAAGATATCTCAACGTAAAATATAACTTTACTTCGTTAAAATTCATAAGTCTTCGTAGTTATAAGATAAACACACCTACTGGTGTCGACGGCGACGTAAAGAATATATTTAGCATACATATTTTAAAATATATTTTTACTTGTATCTTGTGTTATGAAAAAGAATGATAAATTAATAAAAAACTGGATACGGTTGGCCATTATTTACTGCTTGAATACAATCCAAACACTCAATATATAAATAAATGATATCTCTCGAAATAATAATGAACATGCCCAAAATATTATACCAACATTTCGCCAGTTTTTTGCAGTTTTGCAGCCGCTCATGTTACCGCCAATTTGTAGACAGCAATCTTTAAACTTTGTCAAATAAATTGTATGCAATAAAAGAACCAACATAAAAATATCTATCCACCTGTAATTAAGTCTCGCCACTCTTTATAACATCCTCCATAATACAATTTCAACACTATATTGACGCTAATAATTTTTAAATTACACATAATATTTTGTGTTTATAATATACAATGATAGTTAATTATTCAGTGGAAAGATGCATGGTGCTGCTCCCTAAGGTGTTTTCTAGTAATGAATGCAGAGTTTTTACCACACGTTACTGCAGGGTATTGAGTTCGTGTCTGCAATGGCATGTTTATTGCTAACCTCACGCATTTTATGCTTTCATCGTTCCTTCGTCTATCTCGTTTCAGCTACTATACTTTTTATTTGCACCTGTCCGTTTGGTGGGATTATTTTTATGTGCTTGTCTATTTTTTTATTATGGAAGAATAAAACTGACGGCAATTCAACTTTAATTTATTCGGCTCTAGTCCGTAGTTCGTGTATTTGTGGAGTTGATTCTACAAGCCAACGCGTTTACTTTAATTTTTTGTTACAAAACAACCGTTCAGAAAAATCCTTCTACCATGAAGAATAACTTAGCAACAAATATGTAGGTAACAAGTACCTATTATGCGCTAGATTTGGTTTAAGGTAAGTTTGGGCATCGTTTAGCAGGCGGTTCGGTGTTTGTTGCGATGCGCTTTTGTAGGCAGTGTAAAAGCGCGCGGTGGATCGCCCGCTGGCGACCACGACGCCGCCTCCGCCTACCGCGCACGTTGCCATTGTTGCGGCTCCTCGCGGCGTCTATCGCACCCGTACACGATACACCATGCACCTCCAATTAAACTTTACTTTACGATCCTCCAACTCTCTTCTAATGAAAATACTTTATACTATACAATCCGATTGGAATACAGCACACGACCGTGCTTTATGATGCTAACATTGTTTCGAACAGCATTTCTAATACAATTACATTCAGGAACTCACGATATTATATTCATCTTGTTTCCAATTGTTCGAACGATTTAGGTAACAGTTGTTATGATTGTTGCTAGTATTACTTTTCTTAGATATCGTTGTAAATAATGAGTATAACAAAAATGCTACCCTTATAAAAAACATCAAATTGTGATTGTCTTGGACGGTCGTCCGTTATAGTTGGCCGCTGAACGGTTGGCCGTTTTGCATGCACCATGCAAATCTCCTGGCGCAAACTGAGGGCTATCTACGTCACATTAAGCTAATATGTAATTGATTGGTTCCCGGTGCACGGGAGTGGCGACACACTCCTGTCCCACTGATGGCGGATGCAAAAACACTAATGTAATAACGGTAAAGCGGCTCTTCCGGCAAGCAATATGCCCTTATGTGTTTATCTACACTTCTTACTTTGTTTCATTATTCGGAAAATAGATATACGACAACATCCTCAAAACAAAGTCACTATTTAATATAGACAGCAACTTTATGATCCGTTAAATAACGTCGCTTTAATAACTAACGTACTCCGAAAACTATTATAGGATAACATACATTTAGTGCGGCGTGGGGATATCCAACCCGGCACACAATTTTCTCGAACAGTTTTCCAACCCACTAACTACGGAGTAGTGTACAAAATGAACAGTTGCTATGAATCGAAAAGACACCGGTCATGCGGCCTCAATACATTCGCTGCAACATCGACACACAACTAACATTTCTATGTGCATGTACGATATTAATCAAGTTAAGATCTTGTGACCTCCATTAACAATAAAAACTTTCAAATGAGGACACCGTCGTGTTAAAAAGTGTTAAAAGTGAACATTCAAAGTGGGCCGAGATCTACAGATAATATTTTCGTATGCATATAAGATAAAATAAACCGTTACATACTCGCTGTTCATTCATGTGAAAAAATTACCATTTAAATTAAAAGCCTATCAATTATGATAATATCTGTTTATACTACATGTTGTCAATCATTTCTGTGGAGTGTTTAATTATAATAACCACTACTAATAGCGGTCATGCCTCTGGACAAAAGCGAATTTGTGCCGCCCAAAAACAATTAACTGACCACCTAAATCTAATAATACTTTTTATTTTCATTTTGGATGATTAATGTTACTAATACGTAGCAATCAGCGGCGGCGTATGTATCTAACCAAACACATGATTCATCTGATTTGGTGTAACGGTATTTATTGTGTTATAATGGTCTTTTACTTGGTTTTGTTTGCGCCCATTATTTTTGATGCTCTACTATTTAAACGGCGGAAGAGGTTCCGTTGCACGTGGGAGGTTCTCATTGAGGAATTACCATTGTTTCATCGTTTCACAAAATCTTTATCTTACAAAGTTATCTTATGGAATTAACTGCACTGGCTTTACGAATACAAATATTTCCTTAATGTCTAACTTTAACTATCACGCGTTCTTATTTGGTGTCCGTTAACCTATAAAATTTAGGTTTTGTTATGTATTCCTATGGTATCAATAGCGGCTTTAGATCATAAATAACGAGAAATCTGTCAGGAAATATCCAGTAGAATGCTGGATTCTGGCACTGCAACCGGTAGGTGGCAAAGCAAATAGCTTTGACCAGGTAAATACCGTTTATTCAGCTTTCTGATAAATCATCTAAATTGTTATCGATACTAATATTATAAAACTGAAGAGTTTGTTTGTTTGGTTGGTTAAAAGGGCTAATCTCAGGAACTACCGGTTCGAATTGAAAATTATTTTAGTGTTGGATAGCCTATTTATCGACGAAAGCTATAGGTTATATAACATTACGCTACGACCCATAGGGGTGGCGCAGTAACCATAAACGCGAGTGAAACCACAGGCACATCTAGTATATCATATTTCGATAGAATTTATAAAGGGTCAATACACTTATACTACCGTCACGTCAGCTTATGCCTACCGTTATCGGAGATTGATCGAACGTTTACGAGGCTCGTTTAAGCACATCATTGCGCCATTCATCGTGATGTTGTATTATTACCCAATAAACTAGGTAACAGATTTCTGTCGACAATATTGAATTCATCCGCCATTGGCCGACATATCTGACACTAATCTGAATGTGTTTATACAGCGGAGACTGGAGTAACCAACTACGTTGTCTATAGAGCTTGTCTAGAGTATCGACTACAATATAACAAGTGCAATGGTGTTCTACAAGTTCCCTGCTTGGAACATTGCGCCCGAGAAGCTGGTCAGGTGCAAGAGTAAGAGCGTTTTTATAGTGTTAGGTATCGCGATAGTTTACCGGAACAAACTCGCACGTAATTTAAGTGGAGCGATGTATTGCGGCCGCACGATGAGACGCGAAACGATGTCGGCGCGCGAATCCCGTTGGGGCGGACGCCATTACCGCCCACCGCACCGCGCACGCGTAGAAAAACCGACCTCGGAATAAAGATGTCGCCCGCAGATAACATTGGATGGACACTTGACAACACCGCACTCGCCGTCCTCGACATGTTTATCTTTGGTATCGCGGCCTTACTGCGAATATCCAATTATGTTCACACAGATCCCGCCTAGCGATCATATTTATAGTGCGCTATATCCATTCCGGCATCTTTGCATGCAAACGCATCCCGCACCGTCGTCGTAGGTTTCTAAACAACGCTCGTAAAACAAACAAGAACGTGGAGACATCTGAGCGGCTACTTTTGTAAACCAGAAAAATACGTTATGTACATTTTAATGCGCCATTATAACTACCGTTAACTATCACGTTAAGACTTGTTTGATAATATCTAGATGCATTCTTATTGCGTAATGCCATAACATAACCTTTATAGCTATAGCATTGTACTACGTGTATATAATGCCCTTCAAATAGTTTACAAAAGATTTACCGTTCATATAATCTTAAGCTTTTTACATTTAGTCAGCTAATTAAAATGATAGACATTGTGTTGTTCAGATGATGGCTTGTTTAAAACTTTTACTTGTTTGCTGCTGTCAACATGGCGTTAACCGATCGCAATTTCCTAAATAAATATACATTGACCTTAACCGGCCGAGATATGTATCTGCATACCAATTTTCATCAAAATTGGTTCAGTATTTTACTGGTATAAACTTAAGAAACAGTAATTGCTTTTGTATACCTATATGGACGAGAGATGATTGGGCCGCCAAGCTAGTGACTTCAAGTTGGAAACCAGGGTATAGTGTGCACCTTTTACAAATGTTTGTGTGTATTAAAGCATAGCTATAGCTCTGCATAAAAATAAAATAATTTAATTTAAAAATAACAGGATTTCCTGGAGTTGTCTATCATTGGACGTTATACATCTGACTTGAGTATAAAATTTGCCTTACTTTAGTATGTTTATACATATTATTACCTTACAAGCTTCGATGTAATTCGTACCGAGTCCTAATTGTAATTTGTTCTTAACACACTTTAGATGCAATTAAGGTATTGTAATTAAAATAAGAACATTAAATGGCTAACACTAAAATCAAGTCAATTACTTTTAATTAGACAAAGGTTTACTTGTAATAGTATTTACTAGATATATAAATAGTACATTAAACCTTTATCTAATGTTCTCTTGCGCGATTCAACGTCTTGGCGATCTAAAATATTTAAACTGTGCGATTAGTAAATAGTTGCTGCAGTTTATTATCAAATTAAAAGTAACAGCAATTAGCCGGTGGAGTAATTAACAATTTGTTCAGTTAATGATCAAGCGTCAGCTGGACAGTGGGTGGTCCGTACACTCTATATATTATTGCAAGTGTTCAGCGCGCCTTCGCTAATGTCACTCCAGCTTGTCTACCAGTATTATGTTTCTTAGAGATTGGCAATCAGCATAACGATTACAAGCGCTGTAACTCTTCTGTCAACTTTACCTGCCGTGTACGTAATGACTTTACAATAACAGCCCATTGCCTTATAAAGCTATGTTTGCTTTAGACAAACATATAGCTGAGATGGTTTGGCACGATCTGCAGATTCCATAAGATACGTCTAATGTCGCTTTAGCGTCGTTTGTTCAGATTGAGCGATGCAGGAGTCATAACAGTTCGTGGAACGTCGCTATCACTCACAGTAATGAGAGGGTTAAAGGTAAAACGCTATCATCCGGCGTATCTATACAGGTCGGTCGCCGGCCATTGTCAATTAAAAGCCTCTGGCGGAGATCTCGACCGCCTTTTGCTTGTTCTATAGTATGTACACGATTGCTGCCCGATGCATACCCTACGCCTCAGGGTGGATATTGCTCGGACATTTCCTGTATTACTACTTGTGTGCTCGCATTGAACTAATCTTTATTGTGATTGTTCTCTAAATTAACATAAAATCTATTTTAGTTCTGATTCGAAACGTTTCTTGATTCTTGTTCAATCAGGAAACAATATAGGTACATGACGGCTGGTTTAATATTGGTTAGCTTTATATTTTGCTTGCTTTCACTCGTGACTCCGCCTCTTTGATATAGTGGCTTAGCAATGACTTGTTATTTTGAAATTACTGCTATTTCCCTGAGTTATTGCTTTACTACGTTCAAAATAGAATAATTTATTACCATCCCTAGCTCTCAACAAAATATCTTGTTTAAAAAGTGCCACATAATTTACATTGGTGTTTATTTTTAACTTGGCAATTGAAACCATCATCTATAAAAATATCTGCTTTTTACATTTATAACAATGGATACTCCTATTTTGTCGTGAATTTTCGTAGGCATACAAAGCAATCCTTGCTTCGCCGTCTTATGAACATTAGAGGAAGAGTCTTTAATTTAGATTTTAAATTACCATAATAGTAAGATAAATATAGATGAAATATTACATGTCAATAACTTAATATTATACAGGACCACATTGGCTAGCAAACTATATTTCAAGTATAAACAAAGTGTAAAGAACTAAAGATGCCACGTTGTTGATCACCTATTAAGATAACGTTACAGTGCGCGAATGCACAACTCTTTATAAACACTGTCTAGGCGTCGCGTCGGTAACGAGATAATCATAATTGAATTAACACAAGAACGTCACGTGTTGGCGGCGTGTGTTGCGACCGCCTGCGCAGGCGGCGCGAAAGTGATTTCAAGATAATAAATCAGATAGCTGACACCTAACTATGAGATAATGAAATTAGCAGTACTATACCAATAAATTATCTGTTAACGTAATACGTTTTTCGCTTTAATAACCAGCCATTGCTTAAGGAGCTTATTATTAATCATCTCTGAAGCTCTTTATATACTAACAAGTGTATCTGTTTTAAAACTTAAGGTAAGCGAATGACATTTTCAAAAGAAATTGCTACATAAATTCGTTCTAATTGGTTATAAAAGAAAGTATCTTACATTTGCAATGACAGTTTTAAAGCACTTGTTTCAACAAAATACTGTATTTACTTGGTATTTAAGAATTTATACCCCGCAATTTGAGATACAGAGTAGAGGTTTTGTAAAATGTTAATGGTTATTTTTTGCTCAAGGCAGGAGTAATTGGTCTTTACTTAAAGAACCCAAAATTGATGGACATGCATATGCTCGCACGCTATGTCGGCCGCAAGTTTCATCGGTGGTATTTTCACTGCTGCAAAACGGTAAAAAGTAACAGGATAATGTTATACGCAAACCGGTTTACATAATTCGGAAATCGAGGTACAGGCCAAATTCTCTTCGGTTATTTAAACAAAAAACCTGCGATGTGCAAACCCTTGGAACTTTGCACTCACATGCTCGTTCTAAGAATGTGAGTGTTGAGTTTTATTGAGCACTCACTTTTTATTATTTCAATAATCCTCGGGCAAGAGTCCTCCATTAAGGCTCATCAGAAAGAAAATGGTATGTTATATCTCTTGGGATATGTCTCAATTTTATACACAACGTGTAAATAAATTCGACGTTAAAAACTTACATTAATAAAGTGACTTGTTGGTTTTATTTCTCAGTAATCAACAGTGTATTAATTTAAGGCAATCAATCATTAGGGCTCTATTTTATTTTGGAACAACGGTAAACTGGCTTGCTACACACCGCGACGACTTCGTAATACACGTACATCAATTTTGGTAATGGGTGCTGCATTAATAACGATATACGCTTACCTACCCGAGTATATCGGCGAGTCATTTAGTAAGTAACACCAGAATAAGTAACTGTACATTTGTTTGCACTTCGTTGGTTCTGTACTTGTTATTTCCTTTTGATTCGTGTTGTGTAGTTGGACAGTATCATTAGCAGTGATCATGCAGTACTTATTAATATACCGTTGCTAATAAAACAATCTTAATTACTTCTAATATATCTAAATTGCATGTAACGCGGTATTTATTAAATATAAAGCAAGACTAACTTTTGTAATGGGTGCAATAATGGATAGTAGAACAATCTTTCGAGACGAAAGGTGTTATTTTCCTTACATTTGCTCTAAGTGCTTCCTCTACGGCTAATAAGATATAATGACGTGTTATTTCTGAAGATTCACGAATTCCGATCGTTGAGTATGGTGCTCGAGGTTACTAACCTTGTAGCTTCGCAAGCGCTACCCGCAAACCGCCACCGCCGTTCTGTGATCAAAAGAAATACGCCATTGTTAATTACGCAGTTTACATATGACTGTAGCTAAGTATGACATGTTGAATTATAGACAGGTGACTGTAATCACACTCCCGCGCGCTGCATTCTACGCGAGTCATGCGCACGCTCGTGATTCTCCCATTCAGATCAAGAACATAGGAGGGTCACTTCCCCGTATCGACGCGTAATTACAACCATGTTGCGCTGAAGTCTGCCTTGTATGCGTGTTTCTCATAACTCTGGGATCGATTTATGAAAGTAAAGCCATTTGTTGTAAGCTACCTGGTGCCGTGGATTCACATGTTTATGACACTCGACTCGTGTGAAATAAACCAATATATTTTACAAGTTTATTGTGTATAAATATTTATTCTCCTCCGGGCTGTTACTAGTACTTGACAGTAAAACTTAATAATTCTTTAACTGATACTTCAACCCTGTGTCGAAGCCAAACATTAAAAGGGTAAAATATGACGTTTTGTGTTTTGTAATTAGTATTGGGCTAATAGTATTGAATATAAATCAGATATTTTCATAATTCCATTGATTATTTATTTTATATAACAAAAATGTGTTAGTACAAATTTAAATCGAATCTAGAGCAATTTTATAGACTTAAACGTTTAGAATGTCTAAGACTTTGAAAGGTAATGAGATGCTTCAGTATTACGTATTTATTTGGCATTTAATAATTAATTATGTAAACTGCTACTTGCTATCTTCAAACTTACGGCAAATTATTTAAATTCAGTACACTTTTGTTTGTGAAACAATTCTGCCTGTTCGTCGGAACACACGTTACTTTTGTATTCCAAATAGATATAAGGAGACGGTCAATTTAAATAAGAGTAATAACTGTAACTCATATGGACGACGCTTGAATTAAGTTGTTCTTCTTAGAATGTTGATTGTTTGAATATTGTGTTTTTGTTTCAGGTAAACATTTGAATATTATCTCAAAATGCTGTGCTGCTTATATTTGGTATGTATAACGACAACATAATCGTACATTATAAAAGTCTAAAATTAAGCTATTAAAACGAATATCAACATTGAACTTCTGAGGTGCGGTGGTCTTATGCATATTGCATTACCTCACTTTAAGAACAAACAGTCTATCCGTTCAGACAGATTGCGACCTCTGCGGTTGAGAGCTACCTAAACCCTAAAGTTTGGCAACATTGTTTTACCATATTAATATTTAGTTTGACTCTGCCTGCTCGTTTCGTTTTTACTATTACTCTCAGATCTAGAAGAAATTTCGGTATGGCATGATACATGATAGAAGCAAATGGATACATTTTAAAATTTCGATTGAATTCGTAAGCATTTACTAGTTCATTATAACCAAAAATTATAAATCCTTACACCTCTATGAAAGTTTAGGAGGCGTATAATATTCACATCTCAGGTATGTTTCCGCCCTGTATAATGGGGTGAAAACCTATAGAGCACTAACGGGCCAGGTCTTAGATTTATAAGACTTGTTTGATGCAGGACGTCGAATAACGAGGCAATAACTTATTTTATAGATTAATAATTCGTCAGTAGTTAACCGAGCAATTTCCCAGAAGTGTGTTTATTACTTTAAATATAAGGTTTAACGCTTATAGAAAACTCATTTCTTGAATCGCGGGTGCCGTTACTTATACGAACACTCAGTCTCAGACCAAATACGTGTGTATATAAATATTTGTATTAGCATCTAAACTCAGACAGCAAAGCGAAAAAAGGCGAGAGATCTACCGCCTTGATGTTAAGAGCATCAATATTAGTAGCATTTTAATTGACGAAGCAAAAACTATTTGAATATTATAAGGATAATATATATATATTGTGCCTGTTTCCGCTTTACGCTAATTAAAGTACAGTAACCTATCGAGAAAAAAACTGATTTGTACACGTCACTTTGCATCAACCGCACGTCATTTAAATAAAACACATGCCACTTATCTTATGCCAACTCAATTTTCTCAATCTGTTCCATTAATCAAATCACAGCACCTATACATACCTTGCGTCACTGGTTAGCCACTCATCGCTATCCCACGCTTGAGCAAGCCGGACGAATCGTACCGGTAGAAAAAGTTACCAATCCGTCTAAAGTAGTCTTGACTGATCCTAGTGATCAATGAACCTTGAACGGCACTCGGACTCCCATAGATTGTTTATAGCTAAGTAAACACGCTCGACTGGCTTACAATCGCAATTTCACAGTCAAATAACAGAAACAGGCATTATACAAAACCTACACGAAGAAACCGAGAGTGCTTACGAGTTTTTTCAACTCGTCGAAAAACATACCAAGTTGTCTTGGAACAAATATAATGTTTTTTTCAGTTACATCAAAACTCACGTATTTTATTTCCTTTCCTTTAAGTAAATTATACTTTTTTGCAAACGTATACCTAATAAATAACTATTTGTAATGACCGGTAGCGAATGGAAATGTTTTGTCAAAAACGGTACTAATATTTGCTAAAACCACTCATTAATAACATGTTTATGTAAATTAATTACTTATATGAATATTACTTAATTTACATATACTAAAAAATAGCTGTACCTATAGAAAGTCGTTAGATAAATCTTATTATGATGTTCACATAAAAGTACCTAAGTAGCTGGTACGTGTGTAGATAATGTCATCGCTATGAGTAAGCTACTTTAATAAAAGTGCTAAGAGTATTAACTACAACAGTGTAAATTGCAACGATATATTAGAATTATTATTGTTATTTCATAGACTCACGCCTTAATATTTTAAAAGGGGTCATCAGAGCTATGTTACAACCAAATTTCGCCAGCGATATTTTAAGTCTCATATATCGGCTACGTTTTCAGACTCCGTTCTGATACGAAGAAATGCCTGACAGAGAAGCCAATAACACTGCTCGAACCGGGAATGGCACTCAGAACCTATTAGCCCTAACGGTATGTTTAAACTTATTCTGTGTCTTGGCATAAGGATATCTCAGCATCGGCGATTATATTATCATTTATCATATATAAATACACCAAATAAAGGTAAAATAACGGTTGGTTGCCATATAGCAAAACAAAATGAAAGTCCGCTTACAATAATTATATTCATGTATGGATCATAATTATACACTTTTTCTACAACTTTTTTGATCGCAGCTTAAACTTCGGTAGCCAATTTTAACACTAGTTAAATATATACTTTTTGTCGAGTGCTGCTTATTTGTTTAGATAGTCAAACTGATATGTATCGACACCACCTTTTTTATCGATGTAACATGTTTATGCAGAGTAACAGACATTATTTTTAATTCAGTCTTATTATCAAGATCGAGCGATGAATAATATAACAGTGTGATAGACAAATTTTGCGTGTCATGATTACATCTTTAAAATTGCTCCTAAGATTTTAATTGGGATGTTGCCATTAATAAATTCATCGAAGCATTCAAGTTAATAGAAATAACAATAAAACCGAATAGTAATAATAAAGTAAGTAGATTTCATGTAAAAAATTATAAATAGTCTTTATTTTATTGTAGTAATAAATAAAGGCCAAGTAGCCGTTATATTTCTGTACGATCAAAGTGTAAATAAAAATGCTACATTAAAATGTATGGTGTGGCGCTTGAGTGATTGTAAAGTTGGGTGCGCTTAGATGTCGTAGTCTGCGTAAACTTGTATAGAGATACGGCATGCGCGTCGGGGTCCACCCAACCCTCCACACACACACCACGCAGTCACGGTATCCGCACACCATCTGTCACTGTCGGCCGAAGCATTATTCTCACGTGAGCAACACTAGGAAGTGTTTTTATTTCCATTACGTAAAGATCACTACTGAAGATGCCTCGAACATTGTTGTAATCTAACGTTGTAAATTCACATTAGATAACGGAAATCGAACTTCGAACACGGATTGTTGCTCATGAATTCATGCCCTCCTTATATCAGGATTTAATCAGATGCATTAAATTCACGATTCCGCGTTGCCTACCAGAACATACATACATATTCACCTTAGAACGTGCTTAAAATGTTTAGGAATGGTAATGTTTAATTTAAATTAAAGTACAGCACGATAGAAGATAAATAATACAAGTGTGTAATGTTTTAGTATGACCAACTGTCTTGTTACTAATATCCTATCGAACTATTGGAAGAAAGGAAGTCAGGTCGATAACCTGTAAATATTAACTCATCTCGAAAGGCACGCGACTAAACACACAACGCGTGCGTTTGTACCATGTGTTCCTTTTTCTAGAGTATTTCAATTGCTCTATAACGTGTAAGCGATTTGTTATCAATGTTATACAGCAATTGAATTACATATACCGTTCTTTAGAACGAAGTGCTAAACAAAACTCGGTTATTTTGCAACTTTCGAAATTGTTGTAATATGCTAATGGAGAGTTACTGTTATATGTCGTGTTGTTATACAAAAATGAGAGTAGTATATGTTTAAACAGAACAAAACATTACCGCAAATAAAGGACGCAACAAGAAAGACATGGAAAGATATACATATATAGTCATTGACGATATTTATTATTATATATTTGAAAGTATATCAAAACGCCTTCGTATCTGTAAATCGATAGATGGAAAAGTCGTGATATCCAACTCCTGGAGGGATACCTAGTACATCATTGGAGCACCCACGCAACGCAACCGTGTCGCGTTCCTGAGCATAAATATCGTCCAAGCTTGTCGCTGAAAACTCGATAACGTGAAAGCAACTAAACGGTCCACAGTCCACAAAACACTAGATGGTGTTGTTCATACAAAGCACGTTCCGAACAATAGAGAAATAAACCATGTTCCATTTTACACCTCCGCTAAACTCGACCTAAAATATTCTTTACTTCACCGAGAGACAGTTTTCTTATCTATCTCGTGAGCTGACTATATATTGGAGACTGTACTAAATAAAGCTCTGATACTCAACCCGCATTTTAAGGTGAACGAACCAGATGTAAAAAGACACCGTTGAATCGGAATATTTGTTTGGCAATGAGTTTTGTATAATTCGATTAAATTTCGTAAGTCGGCCGTCGACCTGCCGGCGCACATCGAGCACGACGTTATTTTGGAACTATGTCTACGTGATGCCACGCATCTCTTACAGCCACCGTTCCACTGGACTGCATTACTATTGGTAGATTTCACAGTGATGGAAAACGTGATTGTGTCTCGAGCCATTCAGATTCCAAATTTCATGGAACGGTTTTGGCTCGATGACGCTTCTTGAACTTAACTTAACTTTGCCTGTCTCTACAGATATGTGTGTTACGATACAGTTACATTTATTCAATATGACCATTTTCATGTGACAGGAACAATTAATTCTGTAATACTCGATTAATAACACTAGAAATTGATTTTGCAATCGCAAGGTTTATGGTAAGCGTGATTTAAATTAGTGGCTGTTGATAAATTAAAGGACATTGAATCGAATTGTACATCCGTAAACTGAAGAATAATATATGTCAAAATATCTAAGATATTTAAATTACTGTCACAACATTGCTCTACACTGTTCGGCAGTACTTCTAAGGCCCCTTATTTTGTGAATAATATAATATAATATTCTACCATATACACACAACACCATCTAGCCCAAACTAAGCAAAGCTTGTACTATGGGTTCTAGACAATGGATAAGCATACATATTTTTTTTGTAAATACATACATATAGGTACTGTAGGTAAACTGATTCACAAAATAAATATTATGTTATTGTTTGTGTGTATGTAAGAAAATATTACTAAATAAATTGGATTGAACCGTGTAAATTTAATGTAATAAATAGTATACTAGAATACTAAAAGGTATAGTTTTATGTTCATTTAACTATTTGTTACGCTAAGAGCTTACAGCTCATTAAACCTGGCCAATATTAAAAGGCAAAAATAAATTGTCTGTATTTAACCCATAAAGCTGGCAACAAATTTTCAGACAACAAACCTGACCAAAATAAAAAACATACAAAATAATATAAAAATACTGAGTACAGCTAGAGGCATCCTCAAAGCGGACCGTGAAATTCGCTACGTAGCTATTGAATTAACAGCGAAGCGAAATAATCGAAATGCTTTACTTTTTACTAAATAAAACCACTTTTGGTCTTGTTCCTGACCTTGTAGCTTAACATTTCACGATCAAGTATATTTTTACTAACAAGATGCTTCGTGGCGGAAATAGAATGTACCTTATTGTTAGGGATAGACGGTAATTGTCGTTAAGTCTGGGCAGAACGATCAGCGATGTGAACAAGGTTATGGGGTTCTAATTGACAGATCACAACGACGGCGGCGGACACTGTAACCGCCTTTATCCAGGCTAACTGTACCACTACCGTACGACACGGACCGCCTGCCGCTTGGTCGCTCGTACCCACCACCGCAACGGGAAATGCCGGGCGTCACCGTCCTCAACGACATCGACCTTCTCTTTGTCGCCGCACTCATTTCCTCCAGGAACCGCACTTAATAAAACCACAATAAACAAAAACTGAACCATCGACGCAAACTCAGCCACCAGCTCAAACTGTTGTGACGTCGCATGGGCTCTTATGTCTTTCCCATTACAAATTCCAGTAACTAACTCTTTCTATGTCATTTCTATTTGGAATATTCGCCGTGTCGGTTGCTAAGTGAAAACGTCGCGAGAATCTTTTATTCTTCTTAATGCGAGCCGTTTCGGCTCTTGTTCGGGATCCTACTGTGACAGCCATTATAATTCCGAGTGAATGTGGAAGTGTACAAAGACGGCTTTGTACCCGCCATAAATATTTATGAGTAAGTGCCTATTTTCTACACACGTGGGTCGGTGGATACGCACGATACCACCGTCCTAATTGGATGTCTGTAGGCGCGAATTTGTTTCACTCTAAGGAGGATTACTTCCTACGTCAGAAAGTAATTTATAATAGTAAAACTATACTTCCGCGACGATACGCCCTCTCACTTATAGCAATGGTGCGCGCTTCTTGACACAACTAATTAATTGGTGTTTGGTCCAGTTAAGGTTATATAACGATAGTACATTGAAGATACTAATCCTACTTTCTCTTAACTAGTTTCTTGAGGCCAGTATAAGAAAGTAAAACCCCGCTATGTTGGCGCGCGCCCCGTGTCCTGTTGACACACAAACTGCTATGATAAATTATTCTGGGATACTGATTTCTTTGACACTCCCATTTGTATTTTAGGTAATATTACCTCTGTTTGTAGCAATAAGCATTGTTTTTAAATGCAAATCACGATTCAACACTCAGAAAATAAATCTACCGGAACTAATGAATAAACATCAACCTAAATTCTAATAAACTTGCGAAGTTCAAAGCCCCTTGGAATATTCAGTAAACATTTATGTGTAAATCGTATCACAGAAGCCTTCATAAAATTATAACGATTGATTTAGTTAATGTTCATTGAATAGCTTTATGTTTATAAAATATTATAAGTATGCGCTTTTATGCATAATTACGAAACTTGTTTTACAAAACAAGTACATAGTAACATACGTGTACATGGTAGTTTGTGTCACCACGAGTGACCTCAATCCTGTCTATATCTAAGCATGTTGCATGCTCATGGTCTATCTAGAACGCGGGAACGGTAGTGTGACTGTGGACGGTATGGCATCTTGCCCCGTCCTGCCCTGACACTTGGCCCCTAACAACTATATGTACACTTCATATTATCTTTGTTCGCTAGGAAATATTTAGTTTCATCGCCATAAATTTTGTCATAGAACTTTGACACTTACGAAATCTATACTGATACTAGGGAATTTAGTGGCAGGGGAGAATCAGCAATAACGGATCTAACATTTTGATATTATGTCAATATTTGAAACCTCTTTTGTTTATTTTGTATGAGTAAAAACTACATCTATACTAATATAAAGGGGAAAGATTTATATTTTAGTACGTTTGTATTTTTGTTTATAATGAGTAAACTCAAAAACTATTGTTCCGATTTTATCTGAAGAATAATTATTTTACCATTAGAAAGCTATTTCATCCAGAAGTAACATAGGTTATATATCATCATTCTGCAAGCTACAGGAGCGGAGCAGTATAGATAGACGTGGTTGAAACCGCGGGAGGCAGCTAGTTCGTACTATTGTGTCTGATAGATTTAAATAATCTGATGTTAACATATTTGTACTATATGTTATTCCAAACGAAGAAAGCGAAGTGGAATTTATTTTGTAGCAAATACTACAAAATAAATGACATTTTCCCGTTTGCCTATAACAGAAAGGTAGATAATAATTTTAAATAACGGGGACTGTAAAGTTTCGTAGACACTGAAATGTTTAGCAACTATACTCGAATGTACTATCTCTGTAGTTTTGTACATCTTGTGAAGAGAAAAATTGCTACACCGCAGAACTAGGATCAAACAAGGGATCACGGTGTCTCCTCTGGTTGGAGACAAGCTTGGCACACTTTGAGGAGGTCTTGGTTACAGCGACGATGTCACGTTTCCTATGTTAAGAATAGTTTATTGATGTCATGATGTGACCTTAACATTGTGTTTTACGATTGTCTCGTCACCGGTCCGCGGACTGACATTTCAATAGAGAAGGTGAGCGCGGGTCGCAGCGTGAGCCGAAGCACGACGCGTGACGCTCGGCCGAATACCCACCACCACCTACACAGCCGCGTCGATACCCCGCTTCCACTGTCAACACCATGCTTCTTTTTTAAGGATTGCCGTTACTTATGAACATTGTCCCCTCGCGTACTTAAATCACATTTATCGGACCGAATGATCCGGACCAGCCGCTAACGTTGCATCGCTGCAATAAAGTCATGAAACATGAATGCCATTTTCTACATAGCCATTTAAATGGCACACTGTAGTAGTGCGGTATTAATTTTAGCTTTATAGGTGAATTTCTCAAATTACCCACAGAAGCTTATCGGCGTCGCTGTTGACTTAAATTTGCATCTAGGTAGTATTTTCTCGTCGCCAGTTCGATAGTGTGTGCACACGATTTAACGCTGGTATTAATGCATTATTCAGCGGGGTTTTCATTAGACTGTCGCTATCGGCGCGGGCGATCGCACTCTCGTTAAAATGTACGGATGGCATGACGGGTGCTCGTATTGGACGGGCACGCGAGTACTATCGCAGCTCAAATTCAAATCACTGGAAAACTTATTTGCCGTTTTGTATTTTCTGTCGCCTACGTTCGTGACAAACGTCAATCTATTTGCATTCACTGCTTACTATATTATGTCAACGGGTTTTACTCTGGATTGCATATTTTATGTTATCTCTTAAGACGCAACTACTTTATAGTATGAATAAATATTACTTTGTAGTAAGTGTAGTGCGACAAAGTCACCAGAAGATAAAATAGAGCTACATAGCTTTTAATGTTTACTGTTTTGCATTTGAAGTTGCAGCAAAGTGCAGTACAAGAAGAAATTGTCTCATATAGTACTTTTACTATTTCCTTACATTTGTATCTAGTGGTTTTGTAATATGAGCTCGTTGATCACTGCACTCGCACTCGCTACTCGCGGTTATCGCATCTAAATACCTTAAGCGCATTAAAGAAATGCAATTAACACAGCGAAGAGTTCTATTAAATATCCAGCAAGACCAGTTTAAAGAAACTGGTGCAGTGCCTAAGGACAGGTTTAACAACCCCACACATGACACAAACTTGCGGATGTGGTATACTTTCGATAATAATGAGCACATATCCCACATGTGATGTCCTAAATAAATTATCGCCATATGCGGACTTTGCAAAAAGGTCTTATCACGGTGCAGTAGTCACACTGATTAGTTTAATTGGCCTAGTTCAAATCCTTTAATTCGTGGCCATTTGCAAATGTCACTTCTTGTTTCTTGTTATAAGTAGGCCAGGTATCCTAATTTGATATAATTTTGATTCGGCAACCAATAAATATCTTATGTTTTTATAGGATATATAGGTAAGTACTAATTACTATACATTTACTTACATGGATTATATAGGCATTATTTACTCTATGCTTAGGATTGAAATCTATAAGCACTATCTTAGTAAAATAAGTAAAAAATACGTTAAGACTGCCATATAGACCAGCTTTCGAACTTGTGTAAATATAAAAAAATAACTAATGTTAAACAAATTAACTATAAAATCTTCTATTTCTTGTCTACTGCATTTAATACTCATATGTTTTCGTTCAGTTTTATAGTCTATAATATAACATATGTATAATTAGTAGGTATACACGTTTATAGTTAAGTTTAACCGGTGGCAATGTCATGTCTCTATTTTTAAACATGTTTTATTTAATTGAAGATGGAGAAAACTCTTGACTAACCACAATAAAAAGTGAGCTACAATTTTAATTACCTTGTCAACGCTTCGGCTTTGAGCGATGTCCGTCGTCTGGGCACCTGCAACAATCGTAAACACATTAATTACATATACTGCATAACTGTACTACAGATATGGTCATACGCTACTAAAATAGTTTCATATCTTTCTCTCTATTAAAACTATAAACATTAACATGACAACTCTGTCCTTATATAGACAGAATGCCTATTCAATTAACTGGCTCCCTTAGTTTATTGACATAATAGTTTAGATTTGCCCATGAGACGCTTGGATTATAGACCTCGAGCACGCATGATTCCTATCTAGATTTCTAGATGCTGCCCACGCCGGAAGGTGTGCAAGTTCACGCCCAAGTACTACATAGTACACGTTTGATGTATTTGTAAGAACATTCACATGTATGGAGATAATATTTACAATTCTATGCTCCGTTACCTCAGATGTTTTCTAAAGCGTTTTTTATCAGGGCAATCATTATTAACTACGATTAATCTAAAATCTCGTGGAATACAATAGTTCGTTTGTTGCCAAGCAGCTACGAGGTGTGAACGTCCGCCGTGTGATGTCGCGACACTCATGTAAACAAAGCGCTACACTGACCGGGTTAACCTTGAATGGTAAATGTGTGCGGAGTTTCGCCGAGGAAAAATATGCCATTGATGCAGGCAGCGTGCGTGCGGCGGGTAACGGTCACCACGAGCCGAATAAGTGGTTTAGCATCGTACGTGGAATGATAATGTTCAAAGCGAGACTTGTCACGCGATTGCACTGCCCTGTCACTACCGCACGCATTCGTAGACCCACTTTCTAACCTTGCGTCCTTGAACTATGCGCGTACGGAGACATCGTACGTGTTGCTCAGTTTTGAATTTGTTAAATAAAATACGTATTTTAAAATATATCAGCACCTACACATTCACATGATATTGGCTTAGCCAATAAAATAACGATTAAATAGCCAATAAATGCGATAATGTAGCTAATATTTCGAAAAGCCAATTACAGTAGGGTGGATGTCGGTGTCGGTCCCTGGAAGCGAACAATGTGCCGCTAACGAGATACAGCGAGACGGCAGCGCGCCGCGGTCCGTCAGACAGCGAGCGCCGTCGCTTGCGGAACACCTCAATTCGTTCTTTGTTTACGTTGGCATCGTACTCGCCCGCGGAGCCTGATCTCATCCTGAACGCAATAAAGCTCGGAGCAAACTCACGACTCTGCAATGTCTACTCTTTATCGCCTCAGCCGAATGCAGTACGATCTTAAACGTATTTTAATAACTTCCACCCGCCAGTCGCCGTAATGGGATCACCATGCAAATGCCTGTGCCCATGGTTTACCGTTATGTGCCGATACCGACAGTAACGAACCGCCCTGTGAAATAAAGAAAGGCAATAAACGCAAACGGGAAATCCGATCATGCCGAAGGCATCCAGCGGCGGCGCCGGACAGGTTCCACTAGGAGCATCCAGTTGGACGCTACAACTATGTAAAATAAAATGCTTGTCGAACACTTAAACATGGTGCAAAAGCCGCTTTAGTTCAACATCAAAAACTTGAATGACTCGAAGAAAGTGCCCCTGCCAGTTCCTATATTCGAACCGATCTTAGATCGAATGAGGTAAGTTGTTAGTGAACCTGACGTACCGAGTGTGGATTTGAAGTTCCCTTTCGTGATATGGCAAAGTGCTTTCCCTGTCGCAACTCTGCGCTCTGACACTTGCACTCTTCCTTTCTACATTAAACTCGCTAGCGGAACGGCAATACACTCGCTATTTACCTTAATAAAGGGAAATAACAATATTTAATAGATAGATGTTAATATAATTATATAGCTTAAACGCAGATTCATGTTATAATTTCTAACTGTTTTAATTAATCATAGACACGATCACTCAAGAGGATTGTCAAAATAGTTTTACGGTAAATTTGGTAATAAATATTAAAACATAATAATCAGGAGACGTGTTTTTTACTTGCGTCGGCACATAATTAAATCCTTTGAGTGCTACCGAACGATGTCATCTTTTTGAATAAGTTTTCAATTCAAAAGCCGCTTCATCATCTCTCCTTGCAAACTATTATTACAAAATAAGATTAACAATTTTCTCACGTCCGCATCGAGATCGAGTTAGGCGACGACAACCTCTGCAAAAAGTAAGTTGGAAATCTAATAGAGTTTGTGGCAAGCCGGTTATTTGTGTTATTTTTTAGTTTCGCTGACGCTGAGGAGAAATGCTATGTAACGCTCGCGAACGAAGACGAAGCAACCTGACATTACAGTAATAACGACGAACCGCCCTTCTGTCATTATTCTGTACACTTTCCTCGGGTAACTAAACATAAAACGCTTCTTATTTTTCAAGGGCACGTTCATTACAATTGCATTATAGTTTATGTGCGTCTTTTGATATAGCGAACTAATAATGGGTTAGCCGCATTAGAAATAATTTCTTGTCAGTGTCAGTGCGCAGTTGAATACAAATATAATTTTAATTACCGACCGGATAGACAACATTAGCTCCTGATTAAATAGCTCGCCATATATTGAATTAAGACTTCCTTTAATAAGATTGGTTATGTATGTGTCGACAGCGACAGCAGTGCGTGACAAAACTGGTCTAACAGTAGAAGATGATGCCCTAGCGTGGTCACCGCAACTTATTCTAGATAGCCTACGATTATGCCAGCTTTGATTACAACTTACGAGCTCACTACCGCCTCATTATACCTACATAATTATGCTTAACTTTCAGGCTAATATAATTCGACGCCTTAGCACTCCTCGAACCATTTAGTATCAATAAACAGAAATCATTAAATTGCAACAGTGAGATGTTGTTATTGTATTTGTAGTGGGAGTTGCTTCTACTTGTCCGATTATAACGATAACTATAGGGATATCGATTTAAAATGGATCACTCAGGCTGTCAAACAGGTAAAATTAGTTTTCACGTTTAGCTCTAGAGTAATTATGTGCAACACTTAGCAATAATAAATAAATTAAACTTTACAAACAGATAACTAGCAAGTTATTCAACGCTACTCGTAATCACTGTTAGCAAGGAATTATAAATACGTTGCCATAGAGAAAGATGAACGATTTGATTAGTGCCGACGATGAGCGGATATAAATCCGTTACATAGAAAATTCTGACATCAAATTAAGAACACGGACATTAGTAATCATTTCACAAGTCACTGTCGGTGTATAACAAATACACCTGTCGTCCTACAAATTGCTTATTTACTGTATTGTAATTAAGAATTAATTATTAACATCGTGTAAGTAATTCATTTGGGTCATACGAATGGATACGAGTGTCTGCCTGCAAACTCTGCACACCAAGACTGTCATGTGTCCGACAATACTTCACTATACGACTATTATTGGCACAGGCACAATTTTTCTATACTTATTAATGCCGCCTAACGTCTGTTAGAGGTGTTGTGTAATTGCAAGAATGCGGCGGCATGCACCCCTTAGACATGTCGGACGGTCCTGCTCGCATGTGAACCGTATTTATTGTAATTACGTCGCCCGGCCGCTGACTCCTATAGATCGCGATGGCACGGGAAAACGTTCGTATGAAACGCCACCGATAACATCACCCCCATTATCTATGCGGCACTTGTGATTGATGTAATTACATCAAATCATGTTTAAATGCTCGCATTTTATCTCTCGCTTCCCAGTGAACTTAGGCTGTATGCTGAATTTAAACATAGTATTAGTCGCCCCTCTGTATATGATGTTCATTTTATATGAAACTGATAAAAAGAATGAATACTAAATAGGTATTTTATTTCTATAGCCGCTGCTGTTATTTACCTCGTTTTTTGTAGTACCAAATAGAAAGTTTCTTAATATAGGTACGACGTGACCCACATTCATAGAGATAGTTCTGTACCTACATAGAGATTTATACAACAAAGTTGTTAAGCAGTCTACATATTTATCAGTTAGCATTAATTGGAGTGGCATTGGTAATAGTTTCCCGATTAATGCACGCGATCGTCTCTAGGTGGGTCCGTTTGCGTTATTTCGCGGTATCGCGCGCGCAATCGTAACCTCTTCCCACATAATTGGCGTGTGGGCGCGGCGGTGGTGGCGTGTTATCCCGATCGCCGCCCACCGGCGACGAGGCGACGCCCGATTAGATAGCTCGGCCCCCGACACCCCGACCCGGGCAACACCTCCCGGCTGCCGACGCACCCGGGCGCGCCGGGATCATCTTCTGACGCAATCGTGAAACTCATAAAGCAGTCTCGTTAGTTCCACTGCACCGCCGACTACTAACAATTGTCAATAAAAGGGAAATTTATACTATTTTATGGAATGCAATTGATTTATTTGCAATAGAAAAATAATCAATCGGGAAACGCAAATTGCTCAGAATCGCACTTCAGATTGCCTACGTATATTTTAATTCCGTCGCAATATTGTTTGAGTCTAACTATTTTCCCGATAAGAGTGGCACCCGTGCGCTCGTTACGCAAGACGAGATGCTCAGTAGACAGTTCATTAATTGCGTATTGTCGTAGAGCCCGCAGACAACCGATCACATCTAGTAAATCGTCGTAGTGATCTCACGACGTTCCTATTTCCGCCCGCTCTGCAGCCAACAGCCATACAAGTATGGCCATGCTTTATAAAACATATGTACAGTGAAAATTAATCGGAAGCATCGATGATAGGCGTACACATTTATGCCGCCAGGATAAACTCAGATAATCGCAAGGACCGTTAAGTTGATTTAGCACGTCGGTTCCGCCCCCACTAGCTGCTCTTGCAACTTTATGATATCTTCATATTTACATTTTTTTTATATATATAGGAAAACTTTAGATATAAAATCCAGTACTTAAAACTTGCAGTGAACGATATCCTGTGCAACTCTGGAATTCCATTCATAAGCAATGATAATTATTAACGTCAAGTTTTCTGAAATGCGCACGAGACTCTTAGACGTTCCCTATAATTTAACCCTGCTTGCCACTCAAACCACTGCGGACAAATTATTCTAGGATTATAATTCACTTTCTAGTTAACGTAACAAAAATACCCGAAGGCCTTTAAACGTGCATTATATCCTAAACATCGGTTCTGTTTACTACTTAATGGGTTTAGAAGCCTCCGCGTACATAAACCAACTAAAATATTTGCTATCGGAAAGATCTGTCTGTCTAATAAATTGTAGCGGACGCGACGCATGCGTTTACTGCGCACAATATGGTTGACGTTAATTGACGAAATGCGAAGTGGTAGTGTTTGCGACGGCTGATTTATACACGCGCAAATCGCTACTCAATTTGCATTGGATCTATGTAAAGTGCCCACTCGAGCTCTCGTTACCGCGATCTCGACCGTCTTTGACATACTAGGCACAGACCAATCGTCACGACTAAAACAAAGAATGTGTTATTTCTTATTTTTTGTTAATGACCACATTTGACTAAGTTAAAGTGTGCTCTAAATAAATTGATTTGATATGTTTTATATCAACACATTTTATTCAAAGCCATTACATGCCATCCATAAATCAGAATTAGATAACTAACACAATATCAAGAAACTTAACCCACTTAAAGAGGAATCTAAACATACAGTAGTTAACGACATAGATAAAGGCTAAACGTATAGAAATTACCACATTTGTCATGAGCACATTGTAAATTCCGCAAGTTGTAATTTAATGTTGTGATAGGAACGACTGTTTAGTGGCGGTTAACACGTAACCCTAATACGGATGTGGCAAATACGGTTCTGAGATAAAATCATGAACATTGTGTACGCACATTTACAGTTTGTAGTTCAAAACGCAAATAAAATTAACGAAAGACAGCAGTAAACGACCGCACAGACACATATCCATTGCGGTGTAAAATAGCGGCGCGCAGTGCAAATGACATTCTGCATTCATGCCACGCCAAATAAGTGCGGAACGTGGGGCGTATTTAGGTCACACACTTATTCTTGGTAATAGAAGTGTCGAGTGCAAACCTGCGAAGTTTCACCGCAACGTATCTGTTTAGCGTATAAGAAGTCGGCTGCTAATTTGCTGACCATGCGTTTCGGGCTGCGGTTATGCGCTTGGCGACCGCAGCCGAATTCCACTACTGGTACATGCCACGTTCACGGACGAGGCCAGACGGTAGCTGTCGTTCCATACTCGCTCCATACCGTTAAACATAATTTAACCACCAGCCTTTCATCTTTTACTCATTTTGATATCACTATTAAAAATCTGTAGACACGAAAATTGTCATACATTTCAACCAAAGTTGCACTGACCGCAGTAAGGATAATCTTTTCTGGGGTAATCGGTCTACATATGACCACGACCGAACCAATTTAACCTCGTTTCAAAATGAGAAACAACTCTAAACATAATTCTCATTATATATTGTGGCTCGTATATGTTTATTTAGTATGATATTAATACTAATGAACTATCAACATTGTGCATACTCGTTCATCGATGTATGACTACATAGCTATGCATCTTTCAATTTTATCGTATTCACTCGGCGTGTACACAATGCAACGTTGAACTAAACGTTCAGTGTACATTCCGAGTGGTAATGCATGTGAGAATTGACTCTAATAGGTTTATGACGGTGTTATGGATAATATTATGCAAATGAATACAATTGTAAACGATTCTACATTTTTTTCGTCTGTTATGCTGATTGCGGAGAAATCGGTTTGAAAATTTTAATGTAAAAATTGCCTACAAGGCCTTTAAGCAAAGACTTTACGATGTACTTAAGATGTTGTTGGATTGGGTTTATAACTGTCCCCCTTATCAATTATTATTCGCGTTGTGGTATAGTCCACAAGCTTTGCATTGTAAGCATCATTAATTTTGCCGGCATATAATTTGTCTGGTACAAGCAACACATTTTAATTACAAATTTTTGTAGTTAATACATCTTAATTATATTTAGACCATCGTTTTTTATGGCATGTTTCGCTCGCTGAACGTACAAATTAGTACCGTCCACAAGTTCTATGAAGAATCGTGTTTGACATAATAACCAATTATTGATAAATAATGACTGCTCTTGATAATTATATCTATACCTCTCTATCATTTACAGCACGTGCTGATTTAAAGGTTAAAATTAATTAATACTTAATCAATATGTAGCTCAATACTCAAGATGATATTTAATAATGAGTTTATAACACTTTAATGACATACAATATATATGGTAAATTATACTTCATATAATGCGAGCATAATCGGTATCAATATTATAGACCTAGAGCGGGTGTTGCCTTAAAAAAGAGAATATAAAAAACGTTATTATAGATGAATCTGAAATATTACACTTTAGAAATAAAATAAATTTGCACTGTAGACTCTTCGGTATGTGCATTAGCCGAACGTATGGTATTTCCACTTAACTATTAGACGCGATTAAGATATGTGCAGAAGTTGAGTATAATTTAAAAGAAATGTCTTAAACAGTTGCATTCCGAGTGTTAGCCTCGCACGCGAATGTCACAAAGTGTTGCATCTAGTTTCACTTACGGTGCACGCAGTTTTTCGTCGGGAACGCGATCGCGACCGCGATCAATAGCTCACAATGTGCTCAATGCGCTCGTTGACGCCCGCGCAGGTTGCATAATGTGTCAGTCGTGGGAGCGACTACAGAGCCGCGCCGTTATGCGACGCACGCCACTGGTACCGTTCCATTAGTGATTTTATTAGACGATTCGCGTGTATCGCCCGTAATCAATTTGAGCACATTGCAGGCGTTGTAAGTCGTCCCACTTACAACGTATTATAGAGCATAAAACGCTTTACAGCCACGTTTTCCATTTAAGCTCACACGGTATTTCATTCTGGGCTAATGTAAACCTTGCTGTGTATAATTTTGTTTTGTCCGCTTTATCTAGGCCACAAGAGTATATCACTAAATTTTAATGAGTGTAGTATTGTTGTTACGGATGTGTTATGCGTCTATATGTATGTATGGTGGTATTGCTATACCACAAATGTTTTATGTATATAAACTTAATTACATAAAACTGTAAGTAGATATTTATTACTAAGGCTTAAATAATATTTCAAAATTGCTAGATGCTATATTTCGTAGTAAAAGTACTAAGATAGAATTGATATCAATAAAAATTTACAGTGATGCATTGAATGAAATATTGTATAAGTTTTACCAATACTAGTGTACTACAACGCAAGTCAATTTAGTTCAGAAACGAATCTCCGATTTGCACTTTTCATATTGCTCTAGTTGACCGCAAACGTTAAACAACGGTACTTGCAAATTTTCAGTGTGGTTTTATTTCGCGATTCCTTTTTTGTCTGTTCAACCAAGATGTTGTTCTCATTTCAGAAAAAATAAAGTAGACTAAAGTCATAACGTTCCAATTATAGAGTGGTCACAGAAACCAGTTACCAAAATTCGGTTAATTTATTATAATAGGTATCAATATTTGGGTTCGTCGGTGAGGTATCCGTGTCGGCGATGAGTCAACATTGACCGCTCACACCCACGGCTATTGTTAGTCTGAGAGGCGCACAGGTTCCCCTGATTTACATACTCATCTCGCCATAAACAAACACACGCATCATTATTTTTCTGCGATCCAAATTACAAGATAGTGCTAAAAGTTTCGGTTTACAGTTACCTGCATTATTCTTTTTGTTATTTTTATATTGATACGTGATGAGAAAACTTCGTAACCCTGTTTAAGTATATTGTGGCTACAGAGGAGTATTGATTTGGCATAGGTAGTTAAAGTTTATATAGAAAAGGGCAAAAAGTAAAAATTCATAACATACCAATTAAAATTTAAATAAATTGCACTATTCTACTAATAAATACGTTTAAACTATGCAATATACATAATGTGTATCGATAAATGCAAATGTATGTCGTAGGTGAAGATGACATCGCTTATTCTTGCATTCTTTGAATCTTTTTAGTAGCATTAGATAGCCGTAATTTGTTTACATTTTATAACCATAAATCCACGTTTAGTGGCAAATTGATATAGTGTCACAACAGATTTTAACGCTATTCTTAACGGGTTCAGTAATAGCTTTTATTATTAGAGATAAAAATAAATTAAGATACGGGACACCTGTTAAAGGAGGGGCCGTCAAAAGTAGGCGCGCACCCGCACTGCAACCGCGCACAGGTCGTTCACCCCGACACGACGTAATTAAAATCCTTCATGGAAAGCACGCCTGATGGAATCCATCCTGACCCCGCGCACGACCGCCTAGTACCGCCCTTTAAACGTTACTTTATAAATAAGAGCAACCCAACCTCGCGATACTACATTGCTCTATAATGCAAAGGACGAAGATATCATCGTTTCGTTTATCAATAATTATGCTATTATTTAAAACATTTTTACAAGCAAGCAACAAACTCAGTATTATTTGCTTGTATATTGTAATTCCGTTTATTATTATTAAATTTACTTGCATCATTATGGTTATCTATGATATAAGTAATTTGTACAATATAATTATGACTATCAATATAATTTCATATAAAGCTTCTAAGACACTTATAAGCACAATTACCTACAATTCTAGCAATTTCCTGATGTATTAAACTGATTATTATATGTCATTAGAAATTTTATAAATAATACTATGACTAATTTATTCTATAAAACATTAAAATAAATAAAATGACTAAATCATTATAAAATAACAGCTGTTACCCACTTCTTTGCATGCGATTATTTTTCAAAGAATGTGAAGCCTATGTTCTTCCCTTATGGAATCAATCTATAATCTACTACTAATTTTAGATCCCGCTATAAATAATACCTACAGCAATTACAAAAATCGCGTATATTTTAAAATTGTAATGTATGTATGTATGTGTCAGTTTTAACAAGGGTTTCTATGTTAGTAAGTATAATTTAGTTTTTGAAAAGTGATACAAATAGTACTGCTGAAAAAAAATATAATAAGAAAAATAACACGTATATAATATCCCTCTACTTAAGACGGACACATTTTGTGGATATATATTTGCATTGACTTACGCGATAATTTGCTAAGTTACTTAACCTTGTGAGACAACAATTAAGTCAATTAACTTTTGTCAATTTTTGCCACTAGAAGGTATGTTCCAGATTATTTTACTATAACGACCTATAGTCGTTATAGTAAAATAATCAGGAAATCGGGGCATAATATCTCCTTGTGCCCAATAGTTCAGTGGAGATGGCGTGTCGCTGGCGCGGGCGCAGTCACGAACCGCGCTGCGATCCATCGCTGTTCTCACGTGACCCTCTTAATTATAATCTCACTGAGCTTGCAATCGGGTCAACTGTATACGTGTATAAACGAAATTTCCATATGTATAGCTATGTTTTCACTTATATTATAAGCTTAAGTTGAACTGGACACCTTAAAGTTTTAGGTCGTTATTAGTCACAAATAATAACGGCAATCACCCTAGGTTGTAATTGCAGTATTGCAAAGGGTTTTAGAAATATTCAAATTAAGAAACAAACTACATATATTCTAAACCAAATATTTACTTGAGCGCCATACGAATTGTGTTGTGTGGGAATTAAACCGTCGGCATGACACGCATTAATAGTTCGCGAAGTAGCCGCTATCCTAATATGTCACATGATTACATTATTAAGACAGATATTGATGCAGTCGATTTTTAATATGTGCTTTGTATATTGCTTAGCTCCTTTTACACTAAGTAGAAATTAAATAATTAGTTATTAGATTTGTAATTCCTCTTTAAGAACGTGTTGTGAATCAATAATTACCATTTTAGCACATATGTCATTACATATTTGTCACGTTTATTAGAATAACAATATTGGCACGAACTTTATTTATTATTTTCCACCTAAATGTTATGTATCTTATTTGAATAAGTGTTATTTTGAGATTTACACTAAATGGTGAGCTGGTCTAAAACCTTTCAACAACCATTTACCAATATTTACGATATATGTAGAATGGAGGCAGAGAAATTTCCAAATGTTCGGAATATAGTGGATGACTTGACCGTAAGTTGTGGGTTCGTGATCTAATTCCAGCAACGCGTGGTAGTTTGGTGCCAACCTGACCCGAGCCACGGTCGTGCACTTCGGATCGTTTGTTATACTTTTGCGGGTTGCAAACGCTACCAGTTGTTCCGTGTGCAATTGTGGACCTAGATACCGTAGGTAGCGAGGGCCGAGAAGGACCTTAATAATGTTCAACTTACGTGGGAAAAATCTAGTGCTCGTTGTCTACGTTCCTTTGTTTTTAAAATTAACAAGCAGCGGTAGTATTAGTAGGAGAATATTGGCTATATTGTCCCGTTTACAAGTTCGATTTCAACTTCTAACATTAATCTGATCAATTGTTCACTTCTAACAAACGTTTAGGCATGAATGTAGAGGTTACTATAGATGTTATTAAATAATACACGCAACGTATAAAATCTGTTTCTTTCCAGCTATAATGTCGGTTTTTATATTTGATACTATCTACCGAAGGGACTCAAGTAGTCAAATGTTAAACAAAGATATTATTATGTTAGGAAGTACTCTTACTAAAGCTCTGTGTAAAATTGTATTGCAAACGTTCAAAGACTGCGGTAATCTTTTACCACCAGCCTACCCATGGCCTTGCGTACTACCTTAATAGTATGAAAATACTTGCTTTAGCTCTGCCAAAGTAATTGCTGTTTTATAGCGAGATGCTGATAATTCTTACAAAAAAAATACACTCAATGAAATTAACAATGCAAATTTTCAAGTCTAGATAAGACTTGGAGCACTTGTATAATTAAGAATTTCATTCGGAGATATTTTTATAAATGGCACGGATATTTATTTTTCTTGTAGCTTTTAATTGGCACAGTGATGCTTTGACTACTTAAGAAGTTAACCGTTATTGCATATTTTATATTTAAAAATAGATGTATTAAAGAAAACACTATCGACAACATCCTAAGTATAAAAATTACCTGCTAACTCGAGTCTGGTCACTTGTAATCATTATTATAATGTTTTAACATAATCATGATCTAATGTATTATTCATATTGTAATTTAACGTGTATCATATCTTCGTATTTGGCTGTATAAAAATATGTCTTAATTATCAATTTAATTAACTGTTTGCAAAGATTTTTAATAAAATAGAAACAGTAAATAATAAATCGTACACAAACTAGATAACTTAACTGTTTCCTGTAAATTTATTAAAGATAGACTAAATGAATCTATTTTTAATTTACTATTAGATCAGGGGAAAATTATATATATATATATATATATATATATATATATATATATATATATATATATATATATATATATATATATATATGCATATAAATAACTTTCGTCTTGCATTTATATTGATACATAAACGACAGGAAATTATTTTCTTAGAATCCATTATATAGTTACTATAAAAAATATTCAGTATATAAAAGTTATAAAATATTTATACGTTATCCGCGCGCACGTTGATGTCTTTTATTTGAGTTAACTGCCGAGCTTTACACGTTCCAACTTACTCTTTCACAACATCACTTTGCCGATACAGTTATATTGAATTAAAATCGGTTCAACCTATTTTTAACTCACTGGTTAGATTTTACTTTAACTAAGCTATAGACTTGCAGCATATTATACTCTCTAGTGATTTTATTTATTCCATTATTCTCATTAAGCACCATTTGCAAACTTATGGGTAGAACTTAAGAACGATTGAATAAATGATAAATATTCCCGCAAAGGGAGCCAAACGAAGCGACTCTAAATATAGCGCAGTGCCATTATTGCTATATGCGCATCGGAGCTTATCGCTCTATACACGATTGAAGACAAGCTCGCGCGCATGAGCGCAAATACCTTCATACATACGCTAACGGTACGCAATACACACTACTCATTTTTCTACGTTATCATTGATTTTTCTGCAGGAATACGACAACGCAACCGTTTAATTGACAAACAGCAATTCAATCGTAGTTCTACGTTTAACGAACGCGTGTTGTAGACTGTTCACAGTTTTATTAATCCTAGTACATGTAGATCAATTTATATTAGAGCTTTTTATTATCATCTAATATTATTGCACTATTTCTCTTTGGTACATACATGCTTCATGTCCAACGTAGTAACGTATTCGTTATCACATGCTATAATTCAAAATTAAATAAAAATCATGAGGTGTTTTAATTATATCACAAGTATATTCTTGTAGTCGCTGCATCGAGCTTCGTTACATCCACTATAAAATATTTAATAAACCAGTTTATTGAACAGGATCACCTGAGTGCTCTTAAGCTGTCCAGACATCAGAAAATATTTTCACTCAAGTATTATTAAATCTTTATTAAATTCCATAATAATTGTTTTAGTTAACATTTCTCAAAAACGTACCTTTCAAGGACTGCAACAAGGGTAGTCGAGGAATACGCGTCACGTGATGAATATATAGTTCAAACAAATTTCAACACGCAGTTCATGAACTTTTCACTGTTCGAATATCACAGGCGGGTCGCACAGTCCTCGGGGTGACGCGCGCGCAGCGATGTTCGCAAACCTAGTGTCGCGGCCACTCTCGACGAGACACTGAACTTGCCGGAGTGCGCCACAACGGTTATAACATAACACGTCTGACGTAACCTTAACCTTGCAAGAAGAAGAGGAACGAGCCGCCGAAGGACGGAGAGAGAGAGCGATAGGCACGAGAGAAAGGGAGAGATGGTGCGGCTGCCGGACGGACGCGCGGACGTCGCGGCGCGGACCTGCGGCGATCCGCGCTGCCGCGATCGCCGGCCGCTGCGCTCGCGCCGGCCTGACCCATCCGCGGTCACACTGCATCCTGCTTCCCATAAAAAACGCTGATTCCCTTTATCTTTCACGTTCACCATATTTATAAACATTTATAAAATAAAGAATCTGTCCATATTTTTAAAAGTGTCTTCATTACATACATGTAATCTATCATCATATAAATCTTTGATTTATAAGAAGGCATACATGCCTTCTTATAAATCAAAGACAAATAATAAAAACATTCTCTTAATAAAAATATGCCCTGGACATATTTTAAAGTAATAAGTCTTATGCGACCTAATTTTACAAATGTATACAGAAAGTTTAACTCAGAAATATTTTCCATTAAAATGCTATTACACGAATCTATTATTCATAGTAGTCGATAAGGATCAAGGATCACTGGGTCGCATTTATCATAAGCAATAGTCCCCGAAATGTAACGGTTTATCTGTACAGTGTTGGTATACTTAGCGTAAATCGGAACCTATTTCGCCATTTTATGTCCACAGAGTTGTCAGCGAGAGACATGATTATGGAGCCACATTTAACAATAATTATGTACCTGATCCTAAGTTGGGGCAACTAGATTTGCGTGACTGTAACTGACACTCACGTGGTAGCTTATGGATCAAAACCTTAGCGTGCCTAGTCACAATATAAACGTGCAGTTAAAATTAACTTTATGGCAGCGCCTATCGGCTCGAGTTTTTCGCTTTCAATGCGCTCAGATTTAGTGGTCAATCAAGTAATATCTGTAGTCGGCGCCTTACAGATAAATTGAGTGTATTAGCGTGTTGAAATAACATTAAATTAACTCATTTCTCTAAATTCAGCCTGCCGATAATCGTGCAAGATTAGGAGATAGAAAATACTTTATATTTTTGTTCTTTTCAAAGCGCGTTAGTAATCTGTGTTAATAAATTATTTTTAACACTCAACAAAAGCAACAGGTGAACAAATTACCATATTTCACAGTAATTTGCTTGTACGTCTATTACCACTATATACAATGACGCTTGTTAAATAAGTATTATAAAGCGTTCAATTGTTACTTAAATTGCTCAATCTTTTACTCTCATCTTCACATTCGTGAATGAAAATGTAAAAGCATTTCGCTTTCAAATTTAACAATTGCGACGTTTTGCCTAATGACATATGCGAAAGAAAATATTGTGTCGACGACCTCCACTTTCTAAGTAGTCTGAACTTGAATATTGTTTATTTTATGTTTTTTTATTTACTTTTCACTTGGCTTTTCAGTCATGTATACTTGCACGTCATCATTGAATATAAATGCAGTGGTTAAATATCTGTCTCTGTGTCTATCTAATATATGTGTGTAAGTTCATCTTCATGCGTACCAAACATAATAGCGTATCGCTAGCAAAAATATGAAGTATGTGCAATCTTACGTTCTAATAACGATACTTGAATGTGTTTTCGACACCAAAGTATGCCGATATAAGAGGCAATATAGCGATTTTATACCTACACATGCACGTGACTCGAGGCTATAAATCAGTATAAGCCTATTTCAGATAAGCGATTCAAATTTTTAATGCTATATGCTTACAAACAAAGAGAAATTGGACTAGTTTTATCATACACGCTAGACGTTTCAAATTCCTGATATTGTTATAATGGTTCACAATAATATACATCCTTCATTTTAAAACTCGTATCTCGTAGTATCTAATATTACATTACCACCACATGTAACCTATCACATTGCATTACAGCATAATTTCATATTAGTGCATATGTATCCAGAGAAGTACTCTTGATCGCAATCGTGAGTTCGTAATCTTCATTAGTGCGGTCGATTCATCATGGTTTCACATCAATTCATCAAGTTTCCTCTTTGTCAATTATTACATCATAAAAGAATGTTCCCAAGACTATCTGTAGTTTGTTATGCTTCACGTCATATTTCCCGTATGAGTGCCTATTACGCTCTGGGATATGATGCTACTCTTTCATTTATTGGTCGGTGATACATATCTCATTGTTTATAGCGATATACACTTTTACATATAAGATAACTTCAATAAATTAACAAGAACAGTTACTCACTTGTGTGGTGCCATAAATCTTTACTTTAATGACACCGGAAACCTATAAGATATATAAAAATTGTATGACGAGTAAAAAATGAGAACACACGAGTGGTTAAGTGTTAAGAAATAAAAAGCGCAACGGATTATTATTTTATTGAATAAAAACGTCGATGAAGATGAATAATACAGGTGTTATAAAAAGGAAACATTATTTTATTTATGATGTCTGTTCATATCAAAGATAGACTATACAGAAACGAAAATTTTAAAGCGGCAAGATGGCCGGGACAAATTTTTTTCGTTCGAAATCAAATTGCACCTATTATACTTTAATTAATAATAATAATAATTGTTTATTAGTACTTAAAAGGCACAAAACAAAGGCACATGAATACAGCACGTTATACATCAAGGTCAAAAAGTTGGTGAACAATGATCTAACCCCTAAACTAGGTACCTGTATCTTAGGAGACTCACTTTTAGAACTATTAGTAAAAGCAATAAGCTAAATTGGATGATGTTTTTGCTAACTAAAGAAGTTCCAAATGCTTCCTGTTTTAGTGTGTCATATATTGTTAGCTTAAAAAGTACATCACATTAAATCTATATAAGCTACGATTAAATTTAATGTTGCAAACTATAAACTTTTTATTTAGAGTGTAGAATAACTGTATTCATTTTTATCCATTTGTCATTCACGAGGATACATTCGCCGACAACAGCACTAGTTTGATAACAAATCACAAAATGGATGTAATATCGAGAACGGGTTTACACGGCGCCACCTGTCATTTTAGTTGGAACGATGATTGCGAAACATAAATCACAATGACTTTTGATAACCAAGGAACATAAAATTTATAGATTTTAACGTTAAATCGAAGCGTATAATGGGACTAATTTTATTAATTATTGTTAGATTATTAATTTCTCTCTTTAATAATTAATCATAATCTATTAATTAATTAATTAACTAATAAATCAAAGCTTATGACCCGTCTAAGTTTAGTTATGATTATTTAATTTATATAGGGTTGCTAGGATATAAGATTACTTATCATATAATTGTGTATTTATATACAAGTATAGGAAGTCATTTCCCTCAAGGAGGCGGCGGAGCAGGAGAGGGAGCGTTTAAACCCTCTCCCCAACCGCAGAACCGGGCGCCGGAGGGCGCGAGATGACCTCCAGCCACCCTGAGGATTGACCTGGGGGTGGTGGGCTTTGTGGGCCTGCCCGCCATCCGTTCAGCACCAGGTCCGAGAGGCGGCGTGCGTGTTCCCACTCGCGCCTCTGTGTCGAGTCTGTCTCCCTTCTAGGGGGGACAGTAGGGATTATTTTTGCGAAGTACCTATAGGGTAGGTCTTATCGGGTAGTGGTCTGCCGTTTCATACGGCGGGCCGAAACCGCGGCGGGGTCGCGACTGCATGCGCAAGTGTTTCGCGCGGCCCCGTCGATAGTGGTTTTGTCGAGGAACACCGTGGTAGGTTTAGTCGGTATTCCGGGAGGTACATTATTCTTATTCCATCTTTCTTTTACCCCGGCGAGTCCGACATAACCCCTCCGCCCGCCCCCGCGGAGGGGTATGCGTCAAGCATTCCCCTATGTTAAAAAAAAAAATTATATACAAGTATGTATTTATCCGTTTCGGTTATGGAAATTAACAACTTACTATTTCCGTTAGTTTTCAATACAAATTTGATTATTAATTTATTTACACGATTTTAACTAGAACAAATACATTTAGCCAATGAGTATAATGTTATTTCCTTTATACTTATTCCGGATAAAATGGCTAATTATGTATGAAATTATAACTGTTACCTCAAATTTAAAAAAAACGTTGTGAGTAGGTACTTATTATTGCGGATTTCCTATACTTATGTTATACTATGTACCCATGCGACTGATCGGTTGAAATCATTCATAGCAATAGATTAATATCATAATAAGGCCGTTCAACGCAGCTTATAAATAATGGAAAATATCGACAATTACACTAAAATGCATATTTCTTATAAAAAATCCTTTTACCAATTAATTATGAGTCTTTAAAATTATGTTTATAATATAAATGTCTTCTCAGAAAAAAACAAGTACCTTGAATTACTCATAACTGATATAGCTCCAGTACCAATACGTATTGTTGCGTTTCATTCGGAGAGCGAGAACGCCGAAGACACAGTAACCCCCTTAGCCCCTACGTTCTCTTCTTTCTCCCGCCCCTTTCCACCTTACCTTACCAGGTAGGTCGTGTGCTTATGTGCTACCTACGTGGTATACGGTAGGCGGTAGCGTGGTTGCATTTCCTTGGAGTAACTTTTATGATGTTAATAAAAAACAGCCATGAACGGCGCGGCGGCGCCTATCGCTGACCTTTAGCTAGCTAGTCTGTCACCAGCCTCAATAAAAATAATAAAGACATTAAAAAAACATGGTGTAGTATTCTGGAAAAACAATAGCAAAGTGGTAATGTAACAAGCTGAATCACTGTGGCAGAACCTTCCTCAAAAACCTCTACGCGGATAATCTAATTCTGAGATATGAGGGTGTACACTCTATCTATAGCCAGTCAATAGTGCGATGATAAAAACTGCCCGAGGGCATAATCTCAAAAAATTCGGCATAAAACATGGGGCAACCCTCACTCATAAGAAAGCTTGGGTTATACCTATATCAATACTACTAGACGTATGGCATTTTAGTTTAAATTAAATATTTCGGAAATGGCAATATATATGACGTTTTATATGAATTAGCCGTTTGCCTTTTAGCCACGATCAGTTATTTAGTGCCACGTACAATAATAAGTTCAGTATTTCATGTTAGCTACGGTTGTAGAAGCGAACTGTGCTAATGTTTTACTCTTAGATTTTATTTCCTTAATATTTCTCTTGTGGCTGCGGTGGCGTTTAAATAAAGTGCTATTATGCCTTTCAACACTGAGATGATTAACGAACTTTTTGTTGTAGAATTATCTCATTGTTCAATGGCTTTAACACGTTTCGTAGTAATTTATATTACCTCCTGATACAAAACCACGATGTAACAGTAAATTGCGGTAATATTTGTAATTTTGTGGGATATAGCGTGTCCTACGTGTAAAGTTTATAAATATTTATTTTTGCGTGTAAAGAAATAATGTATTTGCACAATAGTATACATATCGACTACGAGCAAAATTAAACAAACAAAAGCTGTAGTTATAAATTCTTTTCTACTGCTAGCTAGCTCTTCTAATGATAGGTAAGCTTTATTTAGTTTTTGCGATGTTTATTCAATTAGAACGGCCACATTACCATTCCAATACTTAAACTAAAGCTGAAACATAATAACATAACTTTCACCGAAGTATCCACAAGCGAAAAATAATGCTGGTGACACAGCATTCCTCGCCTAACTTACTAAACCCTACGATAGTAGAAAATGTTATTAAGATGCTTCTCCACTTGAAGTCAGTGCTGTCACTTAAAGAAACCCTCCTAATAATAAACCAAGATTAACTTAAACCTATGGATTTACCTCAAAATGTGCATATAAAATTATAAATAAACAACTGATTAAGAAGAAAGAAAAGAAAGCTAAAAATATACTTATGTATTCTTATTGCTTGGATTGGATTACACAGTATCAAGTACTTTCTTTAATGGTTTATCAGGTATTTTACGATCTTTAAATATGGCCTGTCCTTTGCTTTACATGGTGTATACGTAACACATATTTGTCATAGCTGGTGTCTCGGGTCAGAAGTTAAGAGTTGACAAACCCGTTGAACTTCGCAAGTTTAATATGTCAATGGTTATTTGTAGTAATCATTCATGGTATAATTTACACAAGTTTAAAACATTGAAATCGGTTAATGTCAGCTAACTGGTATGCCACTATTTACTACTTAAATGACTCTAAAATTTATTCCTGAGTCTAACCATACTTATTTTATATTATGGTGTATTTAAATGGAATTCTAGATTACAAATTCACAATTGGTTCGAAGGCGCTTTAAAACCAAGTTTCGTATAATTATGGCAAATTAAATGTCGATAACGTTGGTTTATGTTACACGTTCGAAGTCTATTGACGACAGTTTCTCTCAAGTTAAAAAGACCAAGACTTTTATGAGCCAGTCTTAAAGCAGCTGAAGGCTACATACCTACTACTTTTATTCCTTTATCTCCATAAAGGCAAAACTATACATTTTCTATTTATCTTTAAACGTAAATGAAACTTTTATCTCAGTACTTTTTTATCAGATATTCTTAACTAGTTCACGGCTTAATTAATAAAGAAAAATAAAGTATTCTTGCAATTAAGTATTTAGTAAAATCAGCAAATTTGTTACTATCGCACTAAGCTTATTCGTTTTAATAGTAATAACCGAGACTCGATCAATTACCGTATCCGGATTACAATGTTAACATTTTATAACCTAGATAACTAGGTATCAGTTTTTAGTACTTGGTGGCTGCGAGCGAATCGTTACATATTACATTTATACTTTTCATTTATAATTTCCTTTTTTTTATTTTACATCTACCGTAAAAGGAATAATTTCTGTGTCGCGGGAGAATTTACAAACATTCAAACAACGGACGCAACGGACACCCAGACTCCAAACAACTATTTGTAGGTCACACAAATTTTTGCAAGTAGTTGTGTCGAGGCGATAACTTAAACCAGCCAACCAAACTATTACGTCGTAGAAAACATAGTCTCACGAAAAGTAACTAAATAATACTGAGCACATTCAAAGAACACGAAGTAGGTAAAATACCGTAAGGGATCTCATCTATATACTTACATTTATTTATTTGAATGAAACCATCACATTACATCAAAACCCAAAATAAAACAATAAATTTGAGTATTCCTATGTACCAATTTCAGAATAAATAAACTGCTTTTATAAAAGTTTATACCGTATTTGTTTGCATACTGCCACAACTGCAGACTAATATAAATATTTAACAATAACGTGTCTTATTCAATTTGTGTTGCATTATAAACATTTGGAGCCGAAAGACTTATTATTAATAATTGCAAAACTATATTTATTAATCATACATCATCATGTTAAAAGAGAGCAGCTAATAGACAGCACTTTTCAATGTATGTATATTATTTTTACAGACTAACGTTGAAACACTTTTATAACCAAAAATAAACCACATACTACTAATGATGGTACTGGACTAGACGGCGGTACGCATGTTTTAAATATTATTTTTAATATTGCATGCGGGCGAAGATGCAGCTGGCAAGCTGTTACTTTCTTTAAATAGAATATCATGCGTCATGGAAAATGATCAATCAATTTATACATAATTCGCAACTTGACCTGGTCGAAACGTCAAAACAATATGCGTGATCGCGTTACTTCGCTCCGAAATAAATATAAATCATGAAAAGTGAAAGTTTAAAAGTTATGATCAGAAAAATGTTACATCTACATTTTAACCAGAAACGCATAATTTTAACTCTACACTAATATACACAGTCCGTCGTGCTTTACATTTCTGTTTGCCTAAAATATTAGCAATCGTTTCTCGCGGCTTTACAGTTAGAAATACTCACCCAGAAACTCACTACCTACCACTCATATCCTTTACTTTTTCATGTTGTCATTTTCTTTTTAATTTACGTGAGTATCTTTTCTAATGGAGTCTGTTTTCACACGCTCGAAGATGACGCAAGGTCTGATTTTAATCAAAAGCCGCAGTTTTTACAACCGCTTTATGAACCAGGAAATATTCTAGGCTATAATAAAGCATACGAAATGAAATGTAGAACGTAACTTTTTTTATCAATAGTAATCATGTACGTTTGTTCAACAAATAGAGATACATTCGTCGAAAGTTAATTAATATTAAACGTACCTTTGAAATATGACCACTATTAGACATTATTATTTTGTTTTTTGCTGTCAAGAGGTGTTTGAATACAAATTCATATTTGTAGTATTCATTCATTCATGAACTCGTCAATCTTGCACCGTCACACTTCGTATTTAATGAATTGGTATTTAATAACGGAATAAAATTATTTCTTTGGTTCGTTCTAAATAAATAGACATATTAGTGTAATGGCATTCTAGTCGCAGAAGCTGAAATGCAGTCAATAATGACTTTTTAGAAAAATGTCTTAAAATGTGTCACAAGACAAGAAAGTCTTCATGCAAGACTGAGTGAGGAATAGGCTTACTAGATAAGAATAAGCTCTTCCCGCGCTCTTGTCTATTTTGTGGGGTCTACATTCAGCTGACGGTATATAGATGTGATCAAAACCTTCGGCAATATACTGGCGTGATATTATGATCTGATGATATGCATCAGACTGGCTCAATAATTATATTATAATTCTATATAGTAATCTGAAGAGTTTTACACTATCTATTGCAAAAAGAAAGCCCTATTACAAAATGAAAGCATTCTTGGACCTTGATTGTGACATGTTTTAATATTATCTTGTGGTTATTTTAAATATACTTCAAGATAATTTTCCTATAGACACGGTCATTAAACAGTGACCAGCGCAGCGTCAGGGTTCATTACGCCTAATTGCAATTATATTATCGACTATTGAAAGCACTTAATAAAAGTGAAGTTTATATAAAATCATCATTATGTGGACGTGCACGGCAAATTATTATCTAACTATTTTAATTTTTAAAAGACACTCTAAACACATCACTTTTAATTTAAAAACCTTTACTTTCATCTTGACTATTAAATTCAACAGTTTAACTCATAACACTTGTATGGTTTTTAAGCAGACATTTATTTTTTTATAATACCTTATATCAGGTTGCAATGATTGGGGTGCATATGATCCTTCCCTTTGTTAGACTTTTAGAATTATAATTTTTCACTTAAAGCAGAACTAAAAACAGAGTGGAAACTTGTACAAATTGAAATATGGTTTACGAAAACTGTATATTCTCAGATAGGTTTTGTTACTATAGGCCTTTAACGAGCACTACGTTAGAGTTAATATATTGTTGTAATACAGCTCCAATTTTATTGCAATGTTTGCGTGAAATAGATCGATCATTAATAAATAATAATAATATTGCGAAACATTGTGCTGTTAATCTCTTAATAAAAAATAAATAAAGTAATAGTCTATGGACGTAATATAATAATATTATTGGAAATTAATTCTTGATAACTTTGCGTAGGGTAGGTATAGCAATCACGCTTAAATCGTGAATACCGATTTAAATTTCAAGTCAAATCGATTGGACATGACATCCATCGGGATGTTAAAGTCAAATTCATAATTATTTATTAAGACTAAATGCGACACTTGTGAATGTAAATAATTATCGTTTTTTGAGTACCTATAATAAATTTACATTTATGTTATTTGCTAGATTCAAGGAAAAGCCTTTGAAAAAGTATCAGCAAAAAACTCACGACCACTCGCCACTACTGCATCGCACGGCACTTTTCAATCGGGGCCAGCAAAAAATTACGTGTCCCTGCGCCATGTAGGCCCTGTAAGTTCTAGAGCTCCTTAAAGAGACGCTGTGTTGTCAGCTGTGGAACTGTTATATACCTTTTTATGTACGTACATATATGCTAGCTAACTAAATGTGAACTAATTTTTTTTGTTAATTCCTTTATGGTGTGAATCTAGTTTGAAATGTTTAATGTACTGTATCTATGTATTACAAATTAGATACACACCAAGAATTCAAGAAATTACAGGAATTACTTGATTAATAAGGTTGTTGCACAATTAAACCGCGGATAGATTCGTCATTTTATGCTCTTGCATTTTCGGTCCGAGTATTTTCCCTCATACAACATTATCCTGTAAGATAGCCATCAAAGTAAATTATTTTTTCGGGCTACCTATTAAAGAAATTACTAACACAAAAGCTTCAAACAAACACATTACATTTAATATCTTACACAATTGCATCAGTTGTCTTTCGTAATAACTTTTGCCTACGGCCCTGTGCGCAAAGAAAGACCGGCCACAAAAAACGGCAAGCCTCGTCCTATAATACTGCTATCCTGTATTTAATTTTTCTTACGCTTCAAAGGTATGATATTAATATACGAGCGCCTGTCATTGCCGCCAATTGATCTAATCAGGCAAAGAAAAGAGCTCCTTTTTGCTAACAGAACTCATCGGGAGGCGACGTTAAGAGCCAGTAAACTCGTATAAGTAGACTAGTGCCTGGTTATTACTAACAAACATCTTCATTAGACCGACCGAGACGTCACTATAGTATGCATAACAGATGAGAGTTAATATAGGAATATAGATATAAAAATATTTTAACATTACTAGGTCTACAAAACAGAGTCAGTTGTATAGATTGAATACTTGAGTATTTTTTGTTATTCGTGAAAATAATATTCCGCTGTTTTTACGACGATGTATTTTAAATAAACGTATACATAAATTATGATAAGACAAATAGAATTGAGCTTACGCTTACTACCGTATGCGTTATTATTTTTGTAAGTATACCCTTGATTATACATACTGAATTGATATGCAGTGTAGTATAATTTTGAAAACTATTAATAGAAATAAATAAAACAAGCACACATTAGAAGTTAGTAACACATTAAAGAAAATAAGGTTGTGTGATATCTATATACTAATACGTGAAGCAAAAACTTTGTACCCCTTTTCACGAAAATTGCGCGGACGAAGGAGTATGAAATTTGGCACAGGTAAAGTTTATATGTAGAAGGAGTGGCGAATCCTAATATTTTATGAAATATGCATAAGAAATACTTTAAATTAATGAAAAAACACGACACGCACAGAACCATGCTTTTGGCACACGCAGTCGAATCGCGTTCGAAATATTTCGGCATGGTTCGTCTGCCGTCGTACAATTCTTCGTAACTTTGGTTACATATACCTTATTTATATGTAATAAAGAAAAAAGAAAACAAAGTAGCAAGCTTAAGAATATCGTCAATGAAAGAGTATAGTTAAGTAAATAATAATTTAAAAATAGGTTAATTAACTTCGCACTCAGAGCCAACATAATAAACGCTGGGCACGGACAACGGACTGTAGACAGTCGAGAGCAGCCCTACCGGCCATCTCACCACGTCTGACACACCGCCTGCTCAACCTACAAAGATTGGACCTTCGGACCATCGTGGGGATCCTAACAGGACACTGTCCCCTGAACAAACATCTCTACAACATCGGAGCAACAGACAACCCACTTTGTAGGGGATGTCTTACCGAAGAAGAATCTGCTGCCCATGTAGTCCTGGAATGTGTGGGAGCAACAGCACAACGTACGGAAATCCTCAACAACCCGAGGTCACTCCGCGAAGCCTGCGAAGACCCCAGGAAACTTCTGTGCTTCTGGGCGGAGTTGGGCTAGCTATCTCCGTAACCGGCCGACTCTCACGCATAATGGACCAACTTAGAGTTCAAATGCGGCAAAGGGAGTCCAATTACAATTAGGTTTAATTAACCTGTATAGCCTTGGCGAAATCTAAATGAAATGTGATTATAAGAGTAAAGTTATGGACAATAAAAGCTTAATAACGATCAAACTTAAAATTTAAATTAACTATCGTTGAATTTTGACCACTAGGCGACCGCAAGTATTAATGGATCTGTAACGCAATTCACAGTAAGAGCTGGAACCCTGAGAAAGGAGAAGCACGCGTTACATCCAAGAATCAAAAAGTATGACATAATTAAAAACGATTTCCGTAGCTTCAATAGTAACAATCGTAGAAAAGAATATTGCCTATCATAAGTTTCACACAAATCGCTCCAAATAGAAACTACATTATATATACAGTGGTGGACATATAATTAGAAACAGTACATAAAACTTAGGTAAACACAGAATGAACTATCGTTATGAGTAAAAAATATATAGATTAAATCACTATTAACTATGCCAGAATATAGCCAATGAGCTAAAACTCATAAAATATTAATAAAAAAGAAATCTCTCTCCTCCTCTATCTTTAATTATTGAAAGAGTTTAAATATGAATGATAGTTTTTTTTTTTCTTTTTTATCTTTATTATTATAAAAGGACTTGGTTCACAGAAAAGAGCGACCATGTCGTCCTCGTAAATCTACTTATGATGAATGATAGTTAAATTTCTATTACTGGCCGCTTGGACAACTAATTAGAAACAGGACCCACGGTTTGTTCCATTTCTGAAATTAAAAAAAACCTCTTTCTACACTTTTTTTGTAGTTTCGGCGGCAATTAAATGTCAATTTGGAATTACATGAATAATAAGTTTTGTTGAAAATGGGTAAAAATAAGAATTGTGACGAGTCAACTACGCAATTAATTGTTAAATTACATTAAGATCGAAAGTGGACTTATAGACGAATTGCTAATTATCTAGAATGTTCTGTGAAGAAAGTTTTCAACGCTTTTGCTCATTATAAAAGAAACGGAACTACTAAAAGTGTTGTTAGAAAGGCTCGTCCAAGGAAAACGTCTCCCCGGGAAGATTTGAAAATAGTACGTGTAGCTAAACAAAACCTGTTTAAAGGCTCCAACGAGATAAGAAATGAAGTTTTTCACCTGATGACCCAAGGAACATTTCCTCGAAACTGGTACGCCGCAGATTAGTGGAAGCTAAATTGTTCAGGAGGGTTTCTCGAAAGGTACCGCTTCTTACCAAGCAACACCGAGAGAAGCCATTATTATTTGCAAAGAAATATCTTAACTGGACCGTACTATAATGGAAAAAAGTGTTATTTTTGGATGAAACAAAAATAAATATGGTGAATTCAGACGCCAAACGCTACGTTAGACGTCCAATAAACCATGCTTTTGATTATAAATACACGAGGAGCATAGTCAAACACGGCGGTGGTAAAACTAACGTATGGGGATGTTTTTCTGGTTGCGGAGTTGGACCCGTCCGTAAGATTGAAGGTATAATGGATCAATTTCAATACAAAAACATCTTAGACGAGACAATGATTCCCTACACCGACGACCATTTGCCTGTGACCTGGATCTTTCAGCACGATAACGACCCAAAACACACGGCCCGCAGTGTTAAATCCTTTCTTAGTGAGCAACGTGTTACCATGTTAGACTGGCCTGCAAATAGTCCCGATTTAAATCCAATTGAAAATTTGTGGAATGTCGTTAAAAAAAGTCTCCGTTAAACGTAATTCCAGTCAAAATGAACTTTACGAAGCCTTTGTTGAAGCATGGAACTCGATCCCACTCGATAAATGTATGAAATTACTTGAATCAATGCCACGTCGTTGCATAGCCGTCATTAGTAACAAAGGCTATGCAACGAAATATTAAATTTTAAGAAATTTAGTAAACTAAACAATTTTACATAAATAATTTGAAATTGAAGACGTTAACACGTTAATAACTTAGATTTTTACTTCATTTCTTTATTGTTTCTAATTACTTGTCCATGACGAATGGTACTGCAAATGTCGTTTAGTTGTTTGTACGTAACTAAATATCTAAATGGTAATTGTAAACTCGGATAGTAATTTGTTTTTTAATGAATTATAAGTTGTTGAACGTATTCTATGCATTTTGTTGTATTATTTCCAAAAACAAAAGTTTTACTGCAATGTGCCTTGTATAATGTGAAATACGTCGCAAGTGTTTCTAATTATATGTCCACCACTGTATATGTATATCACTAGACTAGTCAAGTGCTTAAATCGGTGGTAAAAGCTCTTAACCTAACGACTTAAATAGTTTTACACTAAGTCTGTATTTTATAGCTACTTTATTGCATATTGCAGAAAGCTTATTCGAGACCTTGACAAAGTTGTGTTATTATTTTGACGAGTATATAATACTGCTGCCCGCTTCGTCGCCCTCTTTGCATATTGAAAATATGATTTCAAAGTGACACAATTCCATTTACTGCGGCTTCATTGTGGGCTATGTACTTGTTTTGAGATATTTTCCTAGTATAGACTGGCTTATGTTATTTTCTTCATGCGGCCTTTATTTGGTCTTTTTCCAAGTAACCACTTTAGCATTTGAAATATTTTAGCAGCTAGGTAAACCTAGTGTATAAAATTAATCCAAACCATGTTTATTAAACAAGAACCGTGTTTGTTTAAACGATACAATCAAGTTCATGACAGCAATTTGCCGACCAGCTTAAGATAGTACAAACGAGGACAATGTAAAGACTATTTTATTATATCCAAAGGGCCGCTCGTTGTAGACAAGTATCCCGATTATAAATCCAAATTCAGAAGTCAACCATTATCCCGATAATTAGCAAGCTGGCGTTGGCTTTTAGATGCACAAAACTTATGTTCAGTATAGGCTTTGTTTGTTATAAAGCCGATGCGAGAACCAGTTAACAGGCTAGTAAGCGTGCCTGACTGGATTGGAATATCTTTATTAAACTTATTTGCGCACGACGACTTCCATTTTTTTGTTTTGCTGTTTTGTAATTTGTACCAATACAATTTTAAGATGCCTTTTATAGTAAATACTGTTACGAATACAACCAGCACGTGCAAAAATCAGTTCAGCGTCGACGTTATATTTTATTTAGTTCAATATTAAAATGGTAAAATGTGGTACGACTTTATCGGTCTATAAAAGCTGTTTGTGTCAGCAAGTAGTAATGCAATCGCCCTGAAATATGGAATAATTTTGGATAGTGCTAGTGTAAATAAAATATTTTTATTTAATTATATTTCATGAGGTTACCTAATCAGGTGGAAGGAAAGAATTTAAATTAAATCAAAATAAAATACAATTTATTTTTCTTAAAATTATAATTTATAATTATAAAATTAATATCCCTTTTTAATTCTAAACATCTATTTACTTTTATTCACATCAGAAATATACATAAACTTATTCGTTCCGCAATGAATAGCACATTTTGTACAAGAAGCCTGCCTTATACCACCCATAGGCCGCACAGTGTAGTATATTTACATAATTGACGTACTTGACAGGCAGGTTAGTAGTCATCGTGTCATATTATGCTAGTCGAGGAGCTACACCCTTTCCACTAGATCTTATCCTCCAGTCGACTGTGACACCCACTGGAAATAACGGGTACGTTTATTCTTAGCCATATTTTCCATCGGGTATCATTCAGCGTTTCTCTTAGATTTCCTTTCAAATATAACACTAATCACTTAAGTAATTTACGTCAATATAATACAAGAGGAATAGTAGTCGTGTCAAAATCAAGATAAAAATTTAAATAAGTGAAAAACGGCAATGAATTGCCGTAAATATCAGAGATCAAAAAAATGGTATCACGTGACCTTGGGGTCAGAGGTCAAAGCTCATAGTCATTTTGGGTATATCGACTATGCTGAGCCGAATGGCATTGACCACGAGTCTTTAGCTCTTATGGTTCTTGAGTTGAAAGTTGTATAACAGACGGACGGACAAAGCTGTTGTATAAGAGTTTTTTCGAACTCTAAAAGGTATATTGGTAGAAATGTATTTTCTTTTTATAGCAGTGGCTGCCCGCCTTAGCGGCCAGACACAATTGTTTTTAAATTATGTCCGGCATTCCAGCATTTGATAGTCTAAATACAATTGAATCTCATCGTTATATACACTACCGTCCAAAAGTTTGGAATCACCCTAATTTTCGTCGACAGAAAAACTATACCGCAATAAATCCATCAAAAAACGTATTGTTATTGAAGATTAGTATTTTTATGACTGTACTAACAATAACATTTCACAAAAACACTAATTTCTTATCAATTATCCATTGTTTTCAAAAAAGACCGACACACGTGTTTTATGACCACTCAAGTTGCGACACCGCCGTTTGAAGATTTCTTAGAATTGGCGCTTTTAAGCATTTTTGTAGTAATGAGTAGTGTCTAATCTTTGGAATATGGGTATATTATTGCAAAAATTATCAGCTTAGAGTTCAGTGTGATTTGTGACGTTCATGTGATAGTTACAAAAGTTCGCAAGCTCATAAAATGGCAAAAAGGAAACAGATTTCGCTTGAACAGCGGAGTGCTATCTGTACTTTGAGCGAAGAAGGCTATTCTATGCGCCAAATCGCAGAAAAGGTCGGTGTTTCATACAAAGGTGTACATTATACTCTTGTACGAAAAAAAGCTACTGGAGGAAATCAAGACCGGAAGAGATCTGGACGTCCCAAATCTACGAAAAAGCAGGAAGATAACTACGTTGTGACGTTATCGAAACGAAATCGATGTTTAACTGCACCACAAATTGCCGCTACTTTAAATGAAACCCGAGAAAAGCCAGTTTCAATAACAACTGTAAAAAGGCGTTTGCTATCTGCTGGTGTAAGAGAATGTGTAGCAGCCAAAAAACCCAGATTGACTAGTGTTCATAAAAAAAAAGGACTGGAGTGGGCCAAAACACATAAAAACCGGACAGTAGAAGACTGGAAAAAAGTCCTTTGGACGGATGAGTCCAAATTTCAAATTTTTGGATCTAATAGACGAGTTTTTGTGCGCCGATCAAAAGAGGAGCGGGCTTTAGAAGCGTGTACTGTGCAGACTGTTAAGCACGGCGGTGGTAGTGTGATGGTTTGGGGATGCTTTGGTAATAATGAACCCGGCCATCTGATCAAAATCACCGGGAAACTGAATAAAGAAGGCTATCTGAAAATACTTGAAGAAAATGCCATTCCCTCTGGAATTAATGTGATCGGTCGAAATTTTGTTACAAGATAATGACCCTAAGCATTCATCCAAATTATGCCAGGGATTCTTAGAGCAAAAACGAAGTGAATATTTGCCAGATTTGTCTCCGATTGAATTAGTATGGGATGAACTGGATAGAAAAGAGAAGAACCGGTATCTATCGAGCTCAGCACAGTTGTGAGAATATTTACAGAGCGAATGGAAGTCACTGGACGCCGAATACTTCAATAAATTAATCAAAAGAATGAGTAAGATTTGTGAACAAGTAATTAAGAATAAGGGTGGCCATTTTGACGAAGCCAAAATTTAACGAAGACTGTATACTTTTATTCTTATTTGTACTGATTCTATTTAACTGAATACTAATCTAAGGTTTGATTAAGATTTAAGTGTGATTAAGTATACTTTAAACATATTATAGTCGTTTTAATTAAAATTACCCTAGTGATTCCAAACTTTTGGACGGTAGTGTATGTTACTAACTGTGCCTTACGTTTCTAACTGCATTAAAACACGTTTAAGGTTTATCTCCGCTCTGATATTATATAGATTATAACCTTTCTTAGTAAACCGGCTAACTAACGTAAAAAATATATCTAAATGAAATTGGTACTTTCCTATCACAACAAAACATATACACTCTATAGCTTTATAATTTTTGGCCAAATATTATACCATATACATATTTTTATGCAAGATACAATAATTGACTATATGCTAATAATACTTAACTGACTGACGTAATAGACTATATTGATGTTATAAATGCCAATATTCAGCTTCAACAGATCGACCAATTCTAACACTTGACCGTGACGTGTATCAATAAAATTAAAAAGAACACAATCGAATAATTTTTGGTAAATCTATTCGATATTGAAGATTATCATGTCTATGGACCGTCGCAGTACTACAATTGTAATGTAATATAAGAGATGAGACATAATTTAAAATGCACAATACAGCATTATTTCGTGGACATTCTTACATACTTTTTTACAACTATTGTCAACTTTTCATCTATAACATTTTCTGGTGGCTAAGTATACAACAGTTTGTATATTATGTTAATGTAGTTTTGGACATACAATACCTGTTTTAGAGTCAATTTTCACGGTGTCTCTTCTCTGCATGCAGACAGTTGAATGAACACAATCCACGAAGGATCGTTAGCATAGTTGAATATCCCCATATCTGCACTAAACATGTCAGATAATATATGTTTAGTCTTTGTAATTGCTAGACGGTGTGTCATTAATAGAAATTTGCTATTTAATTTTTATACATAAAAGTTAGATACTACTTATCCATAAATATATTGTAATGTAAATGCCATAAACTCAATTAGTGCCGAAAATAGTTCAGATTAAACATATTTATCATAAACCCTTTTACTAATAACAATTAGCTAGATCATTGACAAGCTAAAGTCAATACTTTTATTATAAGGCTTCTTCAAGTAATAAAAACAGTTCCAAATAAAGTAGTAAACGTTAAATGAACAAACTGATATGCAATTTATTTTCACGTTCGACTTATATTTTATTTAAGGCGAATACCATGCCATATTTATGGCACTTAGACTAGATCGTAACTCTGTTTTGAACAGTTTTTATTACGAGAATTGGACCCTCTAAAAATCCAAAAGAATGATGAATTGTAGTTATTCATTACTACTTATTCAAGAAGTTTTTTAAGTTTCGTCTAAAGCCAATAGTCATAAATGATCGTCCTTAATCATGTAAATATTATGATATCAAAAAGGCGTGTCACAAAAATATTTTAACAGCCAGGTGCCGTTTAGACATAATTTTAAAATTAAACTTACCTTTTGCAAAATCTGGATTCTTTTTTGCATATGAATTCATGTTTCATTGCCATAAAGTTTTGATAATCTAAAGATGTCGCGCCGTTACTTTCGACATAATCGTTAATAAACAATCGTAGGAAGATATTACCGTAAGGCTTGGCACAATTTTTGGTAAGTTTATATACTCGACACGTCATAAATATATACTCTCCTAAAAGCTGAGTCAGAGAATCCTGTTGAAAGTCACTTGATACGACTGTAGAAATACATATCAGTTTCACTTTTCCCTCATCTATAAATGGTGATATTCGTATCACGATCGGGGTCGCGCGTGTTGTCTCGACATGTGTGCAAAACTAATTTTCCCCGCTGGCTACTGAAAAATAATGTGGCTGCAACACTGTTTTTAAAAAAACCAGGGCTCACTACTTTAAACTTCATCCTTCAATGAACAAAGATAATTATACCCTCTCGATATTTTTCTTAGCATTTATCGCAATTAAATGCAATCAAAAAATACAAACTCATAACCATATTATACAAAACTAATCATGTTGTTGATATTATTATGAGCATATAAACCTAGCTCTGGAAATAAGTTGCTATAAAGATAATGAATACTATCGCTACGCGTCTACTATTCAGTATGTCGATGGTTGTTATTCAAATAGTAGGAACTGAATGTGTAATAAACGACAGGAAGAGGGTCTAAGCTTTACGAGCCAAGATGTATGTCCAATCGGCAGTTAAAGCATTTTAACGGCATATTGCTTTAGAGCTGAAAATTAAAATGGCGGATATAAGCTGTGGCTGCTTAAGTATTGGATTAATTAGTGGTGTTGTAGAATCATTCCTCATTAATTTCAACACGGGTGAATAGAAACCCCGCACGGTATTCCGCTATACGCTTTGTACGTAGAGACATGAAACTGAATTACCATAGGCAACCATATATCACGCGGCCTCGGCACTCTGGGCTTTATATTCGCACCTGTAACGACATTTTTAGTCTCACAAGTATGACTCATTGTGACATTTATCTCCTACTTATATAAACTAAAATATATAAATCATGTTATTTTATACTACATTATTTATTTCAGTACGTTCCGACGTAATGCCTAATATATTAATTTTATTTGCCCACTGAATGTCGCCCATAGCCTTTTGATATATCTGAGATAGTTAACCTACCTCAAAAATCACTTCATTCTTAGTCTTATAGTTTTGAGAAGATTATAACCTGCCGCAAGAGAAGCTGCAGTCCCTTTCTTTTTTTCTTTCTTTCTACTTTCCCGCTCTTTTCAAAGAAATCACGTTTTACAAATGACAATCCTTAGTCCATTACAGATAAAACATTTAAAATAAGACCTAACGCAATTTTTTTGAAATTATACTGCTCTATACGGATTTTATTGCGTTAAGGATATAATCGCAATAAAATCCATATAAATTAGTTTAATTACAATGACAATAACATTCGCGCAAACGTAAGACGATATTATCTAGGCGCTATTTTTTTTATTTTGTCTTGTATATAATAATTTGGTGTTACAGAACTCAAATTAAAAAAAGAAACACAGTTGGGGTCTGCATATCCGCTCGTCAGTCCGTCCGTCCGTCTCAAGTAGTTTTCTCCGAGACTATTTAACGGCGAAAGTCAGTCGACATTTTGCAAACGAAAGTGGTTGCCATCATAAAAATTATCACTTAAGTCTTACTATGATTACTAAAAAGCAAATTTGGAAGTGAAAAATTGTCTTAATTTCATTTTTATAACCTCACAGCTTGCAAAGGTATATGTTAATCATATGTAGAACGGGGTCAAAATATAGTGTACTCAATCTTGAAGTCACAGTTATATTCCATAAATAACACAGACCAATGTATCACAAGCAACATGAGTTGCTATAATGTCCATTTTTAACTCACTTTTGTACAATCCACTCACTGAATTTTGAAGTCACTTTAGAGAGGAAAGCCTGGCGTTGTCAGTTATTTTGTGACGGTTTGAGTGAGCCGACACACCAGGTGAATTAGCAATACTCCTAAGAGAGTGCTACGTCACCTTAAAACTGGAGGAAGAGTATTACTACCAATCATGATTTTGTCTCGACATAATATCACCATTTCAATGCAGTGCTAACATGAACCTCGCCGATAAAGTTCTTACGTATATACATATATATAAGAAGAGGTGAAAGACAAGTTTACACTATACTGTTGCATTGTCTACACAAAGATTACATTAAAAATTTTTGTCAGCCATCTTTTCTTCAGTATTCTGCTAATCATTATGTTCAAGATCCACTTATAATACCAATTATTTATATATTTGAACAGGTTTCCAAAATATCAGCTAACACAAAATCAAATGTATTTTCCGTTACAGATTTATTTAATGAATATATAATAAGTAATTAAATGTTTAGTGCTGCTAAAAAAGCCTTCCTGTACTTTCACAAGAAACGTGGTTAATTATTTATTTTAGCAACGCTTATTTCTATTTAACTAGTTTATTCGAGACACCTTGACACATTTATATTTTTATGGCCTATAATCCTATATAATATATATCTCTTAAAGGTCTATCTATAATCAATTCTAAAATTTATTGAATATAAATGTATAAAGTTGATTATACGAAATAGAAGTGATTGTAAAGTAAGCATAAAAGCTTTAAATATATTTCAGTGTAATAAGTACATGTAGGTGACAAACCTGACACAAGAGACTGCCGTTCCATACATTTTAACTTAATCCTCTGCAGCCTTCATAAATTTATCATTTTATGGCTAATAATAATGCGCGTCTCGTACGGTATCATACTCATTAATATGTCTTAATATACTTTTTTTATTCCAGGTAAGTTAAACGGTGGTGTTTTAAACACTTGATCGACGGGTACACTATTACGCTGCAATACTTTCGTAAGTCTTTTTTAAATTTTTGTATGTTCGATTATCGTTCAATATTGAATTCGATTATAGCCCGTCGAACTAGTTCGCCTTCTTTAACGGGTTAAAGTAACATGATTACTTACGTATAAGTACTAACTAAAAATACCACATTCTTAACTCACTACAATCAGAGTCAAGTTCAACGAAATTATGCTTGACATTCTGGCCGTGTAAAAGTTTATGTTATGATATAATTACTTATTTCTTACATAAAGTTGCAGTGTGCGTGACATCATATCTACAAATTAATTACGGTGTTTAAACGCTGTAATAACAAGTTAGGGTACTCAACTGCTCGTTAAATAGTTTGTCACGATTACAACTAGATCCGTAGTGCGATATTAACGGGTAGTGGCAATTCTCACGCTTTGTGTATTATAAAGCAGCGTGTATCATTTCCTGCGGGTGTGCGGAGGCTTTTATCCGAGTAACGCGCACCGTTATACTTCGGACACTAACACACTGAGCTAGACAAATTTACTCCACTTTCCATTTTTCACAGGCTATTTTCTTATACACGCAGACGATGTGAGTGCAGGTGGTTCGCGGAACAAGATGTAGAGCGCCAAGGCTGCCTTCCACATCACCCACTTTTGACTCGTTATAAATCTTGTTGATACAAAATACACCTTCACACGTCGTATAACACGACATTCTTCAAAACTCTCCACATACGCACTTGCCTACTTACGGAAATTACCGTTTGAAAACTAAAACAGTCCGGACAGCTATTGTTACAATGTAAATAAAATAAGTTTAATGCGAATGCAAAATATGCCTACGTAAACTAGATGACAGCGTCGTTATTGATAAATTTATTGTTACTATGATCAGGTAATCGTCGCCATACTTGTTGGTGCAATTGCCTTTTTATTACTATAATTATATCCTATGCCTAACCGTGCATTCCTGACTCCTGCTTGTTACCATATTTGGAGTTGTATCGGAGGGACGTCGCTTGTGTGATGGTGCCAATGTCCAAGTGCCGACACTAATCCGGGCGCTCCTCAACATGACACCAAAATAAAAGAAAGCCCGAGTCGTCTGACCAGCACGCTTTACCGTCACAAACAACTTTATGAGTCATTCGCGAAATCAATCGAATTATTCGATCCTTTAAAACGGATCCAATCCAATGTTTATTTTTCAATTTAGATGTCATTTGATCTTAATGTCCATGAACAGTTATCTGACGATTTATCTTCAACTTTAAATATAAATGAATATTATGGCGATTATCTTGCTTGTTTTCACATGGGTAAGCTCAGGTAGGTACAGTTCGGTTTAGGACAACGAACATATAAAACATATCATATTTATCCATCACACACACATGGGGAGCATCCTACTAATATTATAAACGTAAAAGTCTGTGAAGTGTGAAGATGTTACTCGATCAAACGTAAAATGCATTTAGCTGAAATTTGGCACCACACGATACTTTTTATTCCAGTATAGAATTAACGCAGGCGAAGTCGTAGGTAAAAGTTAGTAGTACTGTGTAAATAATAAGACGTGGTTATATTTTAGGGTCATCATGTATTACTGACAAACAAAGCTGTGAATCAATAATATTTTGCTTTATAGATTCCATTCAATGTTTTTTAATTCTAAATACATAAGTTAAATACATAAGTTTTAACACAGCTCATTATGTTTGCATGTCAATAATAATGTAGCATCTTATTTTACGCAGACATTGCTTGCCTTATACGGACATGCCATCAACCTACCTACAGTTAATTCAATTAGCTCAACATTCTGATGAGAAATTTAATACCAAATTTTTTTAAATCTATATTAAAATTTAAAATGTAGCTGTGTGTGTGTGAAGCTTAGAGTTAGTGCCAGGGTCATTTATAAAACTTTAAACTACCACACCTTATTCTTATACGCTTTTTATATAATTATATTCTTTCTATCAAACACTGAGTCACAATGTAACACATCGCAGACAAATCGAAACCAAAAATAAACTTCGTTACCCTCATTCTACAAGTTATCTAAGACCCTTTGTATTGATATGTTTCACAGAACAATCGATTAATCGACTACGTTCATGGTATGTTCACAATGTAATCACTACAAAATAACGATGACCATCCGTTAAGCTAACAAGGGACAGATGTTCACACATTATATATATAACAAATTAAACTGGGACAAGCCACTGTATATATTCTTTTTCACCTTTTGCTCGTGTTCTCACACTGAGTAAACCAGCATTGAATCATAAGCCGTAATATATTTTTATTATTTATTTTACAAGTGCTTCGTAATTTTATCGATATATGTTTACATCTTTGCTTATATTACGTCTGGTCCAATGCATACCTTGCTTGAAAATCATATTTAAATAATTATTTATGTTTATGCAACATGTCACGACAAACTATGGTCCTATTAATTAAGTATGCGATACCTACCATAAATATTCTCAACCATAAAAATACTTTTCTTGTTAGACTATTGTCTTTTTTCTTAAGCATAAAAGCAGTCAGGGTTTCTTGTCAATAAATTAACACATTCATTCGTATGTTTTATCTGTTTGCTCTCTATATGAATCATCTCGTATTATTTATCTACATTTATCTTAAATGTGACCACACTTTTATATAATGTCGTATATATAAATACTGATGATTCTTAAATATTTAAATGTTAGTCATATCGAAAGCAATAATAATAAAAATCTATATACGTTTGTCATTTGGAACCGGTGAGAGACATTAAAATGCCTTTTTACTGTTATTGACTAAATATTTAATAAAGATTGACTTAGTATTTGCGATTATATTAATATATTTTGCCACTATATTGGCTTTTTATTATATTTATCGGATTAAAATAAAACTAATTAACCCAGATACGAGAAACTAAATTGATAGATAAAGTTATTATTCAAAGTTATTCCAGTTTGCCGTATGTTATACTCGTAATGTAAAAGAATCGCTTAGACAGTTCAGTTTGGTGTTGTTATTATATTATATTGTCAACAAACAAACAATATATTTAGCTTTGTAATATAAGCATAGATAGATGTGCATTTATTATCAAAGCTTGCTACAATTTTACTTCACCTAATGCAATTAACGTCCATACATTATGAACAATATTTTCAGAACCTGAACAAGTATCTATAGACCACATCAATATTTGTGGTTATGGTTGTACTTTTACGGGATGTATTTAACACATATTATTATAATTTTGAAATGCCGCTGGCGATACCAGTTTGTTCACATGTACGGGTCCGTTTAATATTGTTATAATTCTAAACCAAAACTCGCCAAACTTCTTTTCCGGTGCAAGAAGATAACATATTTCATTTAAGTGTAAAGGCACACAGAATAATAACATGGACGCAATATCGGGTTTCCCAGTTGATCATCATGCGGTACTTTATTATTCAATTACCTTATCTATAAATGCTGTTATTATTATAATTAAACAAGTGAGACAGCGTCATTTTGAAACGGTGTACCGTTTTTGCGAGCTCAAGTACATAATTATATTTAACCAAAAGTGAAATAATCGCATATTACCGATGTTCATAATTAATATTTTATTTACACTTAGCCAGTTAAGAAATGTTTATCTACTATAGTTTTCAGTAGATCGCGAATAGCGCCACCCAAGATTGCCTATTAATAAAATGATTGGTCTAAAAACAATTTAATCTTAACTAACTTAAAAAACTTACTCTGGGAATGAGCTACATCATAATTTCATTTTAGTTGCATGTTATTCAAAATGATTAAGTATATAGATTAGTACGGCGGAATAATTTATAGATCAATAAATTAATTCAAAAAGACACTTATAGATTTGTACCGTATAATATTAGGATTAAATTTAAGGAATTGAATTACAAGGAGTGCTACAATATATTAATCCTAGATAGTAAAAAATTTACATTGTATGAGCCATAAAATTATATTAAAAGCCGTCACATGTATTTATTATATAAAAGTTTCGATATTCATAGGGTGTAAGTGCATTTACTAATACTTTTAGTATAATTACATGTATTCGAAGAATGTTGGTACGGCATATATTATTGACGTCGGCCTTTGTGCAAGTGCCAATTACTACATTTCGATAGTGTTCACAGTTCGATGGCAAGTAATAATAGAAATCAATCTGGTGTAAGGAGAGCACTGGGCAAAAAAACCGCTAACCGAACTTAGAGTTAGAACGTCGACTCATTCATTACTGGGGAGCTGTGCGGTTTAGTTATTTAATGAAACGTTACTTCGACACTGATAGGCCACATCAGAAACGGCATATATCAACCATGTCATGATTTGTTAATAACATTTACTTATTATATTAACATTATTAATGCTTTGAAATATTTATATAAATACAATTTACTACTATATCAATTTTATATAATTGCTTTTGGTGAGCAATTACACTGTGTAAGAACAAATATTTTGAATTTTTAGTATCGTACATTGAGCGTAACCGAGGCGAACGCATAAGTCGTGGTCAAGGTGACGAGTGCACGACGAACAACGAACTGCGACGGCCACTACATCCACTGCTGACGAATGTCAATGGCACGCCAACACCGTTACTCGATCTCGCGTCCGCCGAATTAATTCGGCAATGGAAATCCGCGCAACGATTGATTCCTACATTGAATAACTTAATGAGTAAGTTGTTGCTTTTGCACTGAGCTCCGTTATCGGTCATCTCACCCCGAGCCCTGTACGCCTCACACATCGCATACCAGAAACACAAATGAGCTTGTCATTATTTATCATTTTTTTTGCCCTCTTTGTCTAACTGTAGATATCATCACGGTCAAAGACACCAAAACAACTGGTTGCAAACAAAGTTGAGCGCCCCAAACTAATACAGAAGTGTTGTAAATAACATCTCATTGATACTGATAACTAGAGCTGAAAGCCGTCAGTAATGAGAACGCTCTACATTTCAATAATACACTAACGTCTTGTGAATTTTTATCAGAGGAAGCTCGTTAATCTACTGGCTTGTCTGAGGCCTCATGCTGTTATGCGTTAAATACCATTTGCATGGCTGCCCGGAATAATAAAAAGAAAACGCCTTCATTTTTTCCAGTCAGCACTCATATTTATAAATAGAATTATCAAATGGCTGTCGATTGGCGCCACACTTTTACTTACATACATCGATCGCGATACCTTGTTCTGATTTATATCTATACACATATGTTTAGTACCGTTTTAGACACTTTGTACAGTATGTTTTTATTTAATTTGTTTATTTATTTCTGAAAAAGCACTTTCCCATATTAATGAATAATATGTTCATTTAATTGGAAAATACTTTTACTAATATGAATAACCAAATATGACCAAAATATTACGACGGCTATTTTAATAGGCTTTAATATACATTTGTCAATCTTTCTCGTACCTTACATTAGGACTTTTTATTTGGCTTATAATAACGCGATCAATCACGTTTGTAAATTAGCTCATAAATGAGTAATAATAAACTAATGCGCGTTTCGCTCTAGATTGTAATCTTAATGTCCGCTCCTGGATATTTGTTGAAGCGCCACCGTACATATCAATTAAACTAGTGTTGAATTCTATCATCGATCATCTGCCATCAACCTCTACGAGAGGTCAATATCTTTCAGAAACTTGATCGCGTAGCTATTAAATTATATCAAACTGGTTCAAAATAATTTTACACTAATGTCTATGTCATGCAAATATGGTACTTTCATGAGTGATTATGCTTTTTCATATGATTAGTAAACGTGCTTATACTGACAAAAGGTAGCCGTCAGTACCATGAAAATAGTGATGTCAATAACGCAAGCTTGTGACATCCTTAGGTGATATTTCAATAAAATATTTACGCTGTATGCGATGCAACGGTATTTGAACAATTTTATTTTATTATACATACATATTTATGAAATGAAAAGAGCTGTCTTGAATACTGACACCTAAACTAATGAACAATCGAGTATTTTAGCTAAAGGTTATGTGCTTATTATGGCGATTATTAAGTAATTACATAGGTAACTACGAGCTCTACTCTAAATGACTCGTATAATAGACTCCAGAAGTCAATGAGGGGACGAATAAACGTTAAGAAAAAAAATCTCGGTGGCTGTTGCGTAATGTAGCTACCACTGCCACACTATAGGCCAGGCAATAATCTAAAACCTGAAAAGAAATGCCTAATATCGCAGATCCTTATGTAAAAGCGACATGGTAGAGTAAATGTAATGTGCAAGAGGTAAATGTGTCTTATATTATAAATTGAGATATCAGAATACGTTTATTCATTTGCTTGTGCAGTTTGAAACCGCAACCTCTTAATAACGCGTCCACTCAAGTGTCGACTAATCGAGATTAGATGTTACCATATAAGTATAATTTTTGAACGTTATATCAAGTAGCTTATAAAAAAGATATTTATCTTTATCGCGCACCATCTCGAATATAAATATAGTATATACCTTACCTTGTAAACTTTTACTGCATTTTTCTGTATAAAACCCATGGCACAAATTATTGTGCTACAAGCTTTATATAGAATATTAATTTTAGAACATAATATAAAGCGTAGTACTTGTATTGAGGATAGCTTGTTATTATCAGCGGTTAGTAATCTATATATTTGCGGATGCCAGTTAGTTATTACTAAACGATGTGAATTTATAAATAACGAATAACAAACAAGTTGACTTGTACCACGGACTGACTGAGTCATCCTTGCATCGTATTTTTATCTGTGTTATTATATTTACATATTGCATATGTGTACGTAAATAGAGTTATAATGAAAATTGATCACGTGTATTAGGCATATTAAATGTAGTGGTGCAGGTGCAATCTTTTTATATCTTCTTGTTTGTGGATAATCCTCGCTAAAGCTATTTTAAACTAAATATATAAGACTATCCAATACTAAACATCAATAATGAACCACTGTTCAGAGTTGAATCTGTAAAATATCTTGGACTCATTTTGGACAGTCAAATCACTAGGAAGCCTCACATTGGAAAAACACAATTATAACTCTGCCTAGATGGGTAGGGTTCGGCATACTGCTAGTTGTATTCCAAAATCTACATGCTTCAGTATATATAACTCACTATATAAACTTCACTTATGCTACCTAGTAGAACTCTGGGGCTCAGTGTCCAAAACTAGTATTAAACAACTGCAAATCTCTCAAAATAAAATAATCACTCTATTGTTCCACTTCAACTATCAAACACCGTCAAGTATAGTATACAATAGGACTGGCCTAATGACATAAACACAAATATACAAATATAATACATCTATTCTACTACGAAAAAGCCTAAATAAAACTATACATACTCAAATAAATTTCACCAGGAAGGCTCAAATTCAGCAACGTTTAAAGAGAAATGCTAATAATCTGTGCTTACGGACTCCACGCACTAATTATGGAATTAAAAACATTATGTATGAAGGGACTCAACTATACAATAAGCTGCCAAAAGACATTAAAGGAATCCAATCCTTTCTATTGTTCAAGAAGATGATAAAATATCATATATTAAACTCAACCACATAAATATTATGTTAAAGTGTGTATATAATTATGGCCAATTTTATTTAAAACATCTTCGGTAATCTTTTTCAATATAAATATAATGCGTAATAGAATAAACGTTATTAATCCTTTTATATTATTTAGATTATTACAAAATATTAGTAAACGTATTAATATTATACATGTTTTCGAGGACATAAATTAATATAAATAACTGAATAAATAATGTAACATAAATATATATAATAAAAAATAAATAATAATAAATAAATAATCATACTTATGAAATACTATAATATTACAATTTAACTTATCTTCCTGATAAATTAAATTAAAAATATTTACTAATCTATTTTTAAATTTTACCTACTACTAAATCATTTAATTTTTAAAACAATATAATTTATTCTATCTAATATTTATCTGTAGCCGCATGCGTTAGCAAAATAATGTATAATAAGTATCACAATAATTATATTTGCATGATAATTTCTATGATAGCAATTGATGTGCTTCGTTTTTCGACACGTAATTAGACCATTGCGATCGCTCCGCGTTTGTGTTACCTATGTTGATTGTTTCTATGTTAATTATCTTAAGTTTACCCGCATTATTATTATATCGCATTATGATTTGAATTTTAAAAGTTTTGTTGTACTATGTTTAATATACCCTCAATACATAATTTAATATCAACATTAAATAACGTCGCTCCGGTACTTGTCTGTCTGTCTGAGACATTCCAATTAATTATGTTAATCTTGTGTCTCTCAAACAAATGAATGTATATTCTTATGAGAAATAAATGTCTTAAACCTTAAACCTAAATATAACAAACGCAAATTAGTTTTAACTGTATCTACAAACTAGATCCAGCAACCTTAAAACTAAATTTTGAACTCTGTAAATTGTACAAGAACGGGAAATAAGTCACGTATCAGTTTTTAGGCGTTAAATTTTTTTATTGGTATCTTTGATTTCGAGGCTTTCTGAGATTGGAATAAAAATTACAATTAGTAAGTGTCATGTTCATCTGTATGACGAAAAAATGAGGGACCGCACGTCGAACATCGGACACGTTCACGCAAAAAGCCCATCGAGGTACAAAAACCGCTACGACGCGACGTAATAATACGCGCACGTTTCGAAAAAAGACATAAATTTTCAATGTTTAAATGAATATATATTTTTTAAACAAATTAAGTTAAAATATTAGTAATTATTTTTGATTTTGTCATAGGATCGTAGCAAATGGAAATCCGTAGTCTCTGCTTACCCCTCTGGGAAACAGGCGTAAATCTATGTATGTAAGAATGTATTTTTGATTTCGATACCTTTTGGTGACTACGCTTCCATTAACAACATGTGTTATATAGAACGTGTGTGTTATATAGAAAGTATGAGACTAATTTATTGATGATTGTATTTTGAATCACCTGAAAATTAAACTTTCTTTAATAACTGAAGGTTATGTGACTACGTAGCACAGATTCAGCAATCAATTCAAAGGAACATATAGTTAAATATTTTATAATTATGGTGTTTAATGATAATTCTTAGTTCAAAATACATAAATTACGATTTGAGATACATATGTGTTAACCAGAATATATTTTGAATATTAACTATGTTTTACGACATTTAACGCGGTTTATTGAAATTAAAACTCTTGAAAAGTGTAATTTCAATAATAAAATATAACACTCGTAGAAACCAGTCTTACCCTGTAACATTCGCGTAAACGTCAGAAAATTATAGAATATACCTTACAAACATTTTCATCTAGAGTGAAATTCTCTCTACTGGATATTGATATTCAAAGATATAAGCTGTCCAGTTGCTGCGAACCGAAGCCGCTATGTTTTAGACTGTTTACTAAAATAGTGCGTTGCTCGGTAGCGACCAAAGTGCCGGTGTAAACTTGTCGCTTTATAATCGAGCCAGTGTATATCAGGCGCCAAGGGCTACTAGCACTTTAAGTTATGGAATACCTAGACTTAATTTAAACCCAACCCGTGCCCGGTCGGCAAGCTCACTCAAAACTGGCACCACCTTTCCTGTGCGCTTATGTTTTATCGTTAACTGCACATTTACTACATGCATTCCGACTAAATACTGAAGAGAAATGAAACATTATCGCCATAGTCTTTATTTTGAAATTATTCAACGTGTTTTATTATAACTTCGTGACGATGCAATACACTGTTTAATTAAACAAGATATGAACTGAAGTTTTACTTTGCGTAAATTCCATTAGTTTCATGATGTTACAATTGGTTAATATTTCTACTAAAAAAACTGTGGTTATTAACGCTTCAGGATTAATTACACCGTATCTTATTCCCTAAATATTCCTAACGATCTTTTGCAAGCCGCATCTGGTATAAATACAAGTCCTATTTTCTGTTCATCAATTCATTTTTATAACCATTACGTTCATATTCGTTGCGTATTTTAAAATTTAATTGGGATCGATTAAGTCAGTTTTTCATGTTCTTTTTTTGATCTATACCTTTGGAAATTTATTTCCGCTTACTTTATGGTATCTTTGAGTTAATGATAATGCCAATAATTAAAATGACTTGTCGAGCATTACCATTATTAAAGGTACTATTATTTCAATGTGTATCTTGATAATAAAATAGATGATTTTATAAGGATAATGATAAACAATCGTATTAGAAATAAAATATTAAATAGTTATAACATAGCAAAAATGATGTAGTTTCGGTATTACTATGTTTCGGACGTGTAAATACAACGAAAGATATGAAGTCAGTGTGAGCCATAAGCTAACGACATCAACGCGTCCTTGCGCTGCGTCCTTGCCACTCGACCGCAAAACGTTCTCTTTTAAACTCATCTATTTACAAATCTAGCTGTCCCGCTCCACGCCACTGACGTCCACAACGCCCTGCACTCGATCCGCCAGGTGATAAATCGCTCCCAATGACAGCCCTCGCATCGCAGTTTTACGGCACTAGTTTACTCATGGTCGTACCATTTTTATTTACAACTGAATGGACGTACCTCATGCGTATAAAGTTTAATCACTGAATCTTTTTTTAGCACATGCATTTTCGTATCTTGCAAACGGTGCTGGATTTCATTTTTTCTTGTTTGTTTTGTTATCATAATATACAGTTAGACGACAAGGCCGACCGGCCAGGATAAACTACATTGTTCCAGGGCGTCTACAATAAATTTTAACGGTGTTCAATATTTAAATGTACGATAAAAGCGATTCTTTACAATTTGTTAGCTGATGAATATTTAGTAGAGCGTGTAGGGCGTTTGGCTGCGATGCGCCGACCGCAACCGTGTAACCGCCTAATGAGGAAGACTCTTATGGGGACCGACCGTGTTAGAAAATCCCTAATTGTACGTAACTATGTCGTTGATATTCAAAACGCGTACTTCTACGTCCAATTAAACAAGCTTTGCACCTGTACATACTTAGGCGCTTATTATTGCATAAAGAACGTAAAGTTTGTGGCTTTCTTGTTAAATCGATAATGATATGTACATACCTGTCCACGTAAAATGCGCTTTGCTCTTTATCCTCTCAACTATTTATAAATATTCAATAAATCGCTATAGACGTGAGGACACTTTGTGCATTGAAGTGTTTTACAGTACATAAATAGGTAGCTATTGTTTTTATTTTCATTTCGCACTAACGACTACGCTGAAGAAACATCTATGCATTAGCATACTATTATTATCTTTGGAACCGTGTAAAGCCGTACGCGAAAGAATGTGGAGTAATCCTGTATGATAAAATGTAAAATAAATCGTCTATCGCATTTTTTAAAGTTATTTACATAAATAGGTTACACGCTTTACGTTGATTGAATTGTAAGTAGAAACTGTATAGGTATCAGCATCTTAAAAATAATATATGTGCGAAATTCTGTTTATTTGTTCTTTCTTCGTATCGAAACGAACCGATAGAAATACATGATCTCGTTAACAATAACGATTGCTAAAGGTATAGCAATAGTATAGACATATGATACTTTATGTGCGTAATATTTAATATATGTTACCGTCGAAGCTGCGGGCGGTAGCTAGTGTTAACAATCCACACGCAACATTTAGATGTTGACAGTTAATTAACTTTAGTTGTTTCATTTAATTTATTTTCACATTGTTATGAGTATTTTATTATAACATAAATAGTCTGTTTGATATTTAAATATGCGTAGATATATAATTTAATATGACTTAAAACGTATCTTATTATTTATAAGCACAGCATTTTAAGATGTCATTTATATTTTTATGATTGCCGAGAGATTCCCTGGAGGGTTTCTAGGTTAGTTGGTGAAGTGTATGGGCCTGGCCGGCGGCCAGCAGACAGGCTCTCGTTAATGCGCCTATTTAAGGCGAGCCGCTCGCATGCCTCGAGAGCTGATTATTGATGCCTCGCTGAATAATGAATCGCCGATCTAGGCTAATCGATGCATGACTTTTTACGAACTTTTGTTTATTTTCCGATCACGCTGTTTATGGATAATATACTACAATTTTATGTGCTATAAGTTAATCATCTAAATTACATATTATGATAATACTACACTAAGCATGTCTAATGGAGCATTAAATTCACTTAATTTACAGATTTCTATTTAAATTAATTCAGCACGAAGTTAAATCTTTTTATTCCATCAATCTTACAATGACGGTATCTGCGCATATATCTTCATTTGGTTGGATTCCGTCAGATAAAATCTTTGCCGGAGCAATACAATAAAATTTAAATTCAAAATAAGACTCGGCGTGGTTACTTTTCAATCGTTTTGCCAGCGGATATATGTCGATAGTGGAAGGTATCGCGTCCGATTGTCGGTAGAGTTAACCGGGGATGCTCATCAACATTCGTTGCCAGACTCTTTAATGCGATGCCGAAGCCCCTTTTACGATCGCGCGACTCGATGGAAACCATTTAAGGCTTCTGCGCGTGTTGCTCTGATATATAGGTGCTAGTCACGAGCGGAGCGATGCCACTAGCGTAGTTGCGGCAAAATCTTATTAAAAGTGAACAACAATGATATACGTATATTAATTGTTACTTTTCTACAAAAAACATTACGGCTACTTGCTTTATACCCCATTTTCTTGATTCGGTACATAGATTTGCAATTTATGGGATACGGCAGATAATTCATTTAGTGTTTTACACAAGATATACCGATAAAATTACTTAACCAAATATTATTAGGAAAAGAATACACTTATAACTTTTCACTCGATGTATCTTTGCTTTTCCAAACTGCCTTGCAGTGCGCTCACCCTTATCCGCTCGCATTGCAGTAAGCCGCGGCACACAGGCGCCTTTTAATTTACTACAGCGCCAAAATATTGCCTCCCTTGACATGTCAGTCAACAAATTTGGACAACTGTTACGCTGGTTCTGTTATCTATACAATAATTTTGACACGTATTTGTTAAAACTGGCATGGCTTAGTTCAATATTAAAAAAATATGACTAATGACAAGCTTGGCATGTATTTAGTACATACTTACAAGGTAGCAAATAACGTTGTTGATTTATATTAAAACTTTCAATGTAATACATTATATATTATTGTTTATTAAAATATACCTGATTCTGAAATACAGCTATTTTATACAATCGCTATAATAAAAATAGAACGATATGATATTGCATTTGAAATACTAAGTTAAGTTAGGCAAATCGAACTGCACGATGTTTCGAAAAGCCTTTCACGCTTTCTCAGTAATAAATGATGTTTATATCGCCATCAACACGCTTAATAAGCTAAGTACTAAATTATAATTTGAATAGTACGTTTTCATAATTTTTATTGACTAAAGCTTCATACATTAGTCACGTTCGTATCCCAAAATGTAGGTACTAAAATATAACTGTATTCCGTTCTACAGACCTCTTAATGTCCATTTACCACTTAAAATAGCAACACATTTTAGTAAATAAGCTCTCATTTAAATATATATATCGTTGATAGTATTTAAATAAGAGCCAAATCACGATGGTAATATCTTGATTTGAATATCTTGCTGTTTTTATACTTTCCATTATATTAAAAGGAAGTTAAAAGTCCCGTTCGCGATTATTGTATACGCCGACAATAAAAGCCTCTAATAAATACTTTCACTTATATAAACTTATAGCACATTTAATGTTTATTACATTACAATATTTGGTTCGTTACGCTCTAGTCTAATTTGGAATTATTATCTAGTACTCAATTAAGAAATAAAAAAGTGCACGATCTTTGACCTAAATTGCGTGAAAACTAGCATTTTCTTAATTGAAATTAAACTACTATATACGGATTTAATCGCGTTGTTTATTTGACACTTTATTACAAAATTTTGAAAACTGTTACACTATACTACTATTAAACTTTACTAACTTTTAAGCTAATTAAATTATTATTAAAACTATTTAGATTTAATTTAATTTTACACTTTCCCCGACGTTTCGGTTGCTTTTCAGCAGCCATGGTCACGGGGAGACTAAGCTACTAGCATTTTCTTATTATTAATCTGACCACATTACTACTTTGTTAATAATTAATGTTGTGTAAGAGAAAAACATAATAGATTTGTGTATTTAGTACTATTTAAGTTACTCAAGATTACGGGTGTAAGAGCCGTTCTAGATAAATATTGGCATTCAGATATTTGTTTCAAGCCTGGGTGTCGATAACGTGTAATGGCACTTACAGTACATGCTATCCTATTTTAGCGTCTGCGTTTACCTTTATTATAGGATAAAATGTTGTGTCCAAATTATCATAGAGCATGTAGGTGCAAGACATCCTTGTACCTTGTCGCCACATGCCCGGCCGATAACGGTTTTTGCAATTATGTTACATATCTTGGATGCAGTAAATCTATACGACCCTTATTTCTCCTGAGTTAATAGCTTCTGAATACTTTCCAATCATAAAATTTAAAATATTTCTCCGTATATACGTAATTGTTACCTTTAAAGAAACCGTAATTCATGCGTTGTCCCAATATAATATACTTAAGTCTTAAATTTAAAAGGTTCTTAATTAGTTCCCAATTGAGTGTTTCGTATCGAAATTGTAAATCGAAATCGATTTGGACAATCTGTCCTGGTTCTTATCTTCGACTGTTACAATGCAGCCGCGGATTTCCGTTTATATTTTTCATTAAATTATTTTAACTTGCGAAGTAGCGTGAGAACGATACATTAAACTTTTCTAACCTATTAAGTTATTACATTAACATTCCTTGTTTTACTTGCGTTACTAAGCGTAATAAGGAATTTGTGTAATGTCTGTCTAGCAGCTGATGTTTGCACTTGACTGAATTATTTAGTGCTAAACAGCACTGTAAATAAAACTCATCCAGATTAAACGTTGGTTATAACGTGAAATATCCAATCATAAATTGTATAAATTGCTCGGAATACTTCGATAGGTTGTAATGGCAGACTGTCAAGACCGGCCATCATTTCTTCTCGTTGTCACATTACTCCCACTAATTGTGTAATGAGGACTGTGATTGAGTGTGACAGGGCGGATTCTCTGCGAACGAGTCACACTTCGTCTCTTTGTTTCACGTCTCGAGCCTGCGCCCCGCGCTCAAGCCTCCACTATTTCTCTTTTTGTTACTCCACATTCTAGCTATTCTATGTTCTTATTTTTATTTCGCTACACGTTTAATAGTTTTATTGTATTTATCCACAAGTGTAGCCACTAGTCTATCGGCTAAAGTGTCGAACTTAAATCTCACTTATTATTTTACTTCATTATACGCTTAGCTGTCGAGAAGCTTGTTCGAAAATTACAGATATTTAACCAGCTTCGAATTGGATAATTACAAGTACTGTAATAATACGTCAGTCTTCATCGAACGATTTAACAGTTTTTTAAGCTCATTTTTAAACATCAATTAAATAACGCTGTCTTAATGTCACACAGCTGTAATAAAGTTGTAAAGGTTCGAATTAATTGTCATGAAGACTATTTACATAATTAAATTCTGGTTTAAAACTGCTAAACGTCGCTGTTTACCTATCATTATGTGATCAGTGCGTGTATCATTATCTTTACTTTTAATCCAGTTAAAGGTACTATTAAACACACATCTATTAAATTAGAGTAAAGTTGAAGATAACCAGCAGGTCCATTATTATTTGCATAGACTATAGCAGGCTATCTGTAAGAGGTAGGCATTACTCAAAGCACGTCGTTAAACTCAATCTTTGACTCTTTATTTCCAGCTACTTACTGACACTTTACATAATTATATCGTTACCTCACCTTATCAGACGGTGCTTTACGCTATGTTTATTGAATCGCGATTTCTACTCAACAACTTGTATTTCCCAATAAATCAGTTCTGCCTCATATATGACCAACCTACTGCTAACCTGCTAACTGCAACCTGCTGCTTGGCCCGTATCTACTATGGTGCCTTATCAGATTACTTGATTCTTAGATCACAGTCACAAACCATGTTTCATAGCTTCATAACTTAGTGGAGTAGTTGCACAGTGGCTATTCACGTCTCACTTTGCATTAAGGTTTGGCCTACTTGTTTTTTCAAGGTTTTATACCGAACTTGGTTCAATTCAACAAAAGTTTTTTGAAGGTAGGATTTCTTTAGCAATTTCAAGAAATGCTCTCTTTACAGTTATCGTTCTTGGAAATGATATCTAGCATTCACAAATAATTTTTCCTTTAATTAAAAATAACCATAGCTTAACGTAGGTATGTATGAGATTATTATAAGTCCTGCAAAGAAGCCTAGCGCTACTTATGATGACAATGTTATCTGCTAATCTTAGGTGATGAGATGTACTCGCCGTCTAGGTTCATGTCACGTCCCTTCCAAATCAAAACCTGACATATTCTCCGATGCCTTTGGCTATACCACAGCGCTATCCAAAAAGTTAAGGTCAGTCTGTTGGTGGAGGTAATACCAAAGATAAGTTGAAATATGGTACCATTCTGGCGATAAAATTATTATCTAAAACACAATGCCAACAAGGCTTCTTAATTGAAAGTAGAGTATCACGCTCACTCATATCTAGCTAGCTCACTCTTCTTAGTGTGGATACTTATATCGTGCGATCTAATTACGATGAGGGTATATCTATGATTTAATTCTTTGACTATTTCCAACGCCAATTGATCTGATGCCACTAGAAAGTAATTAAGAACTACGTGCACTTACATCGCCAGTAATGCATCATAAAAATGCCGATCTGCTGGCATATACATACATATGTATGTAACATACTTACATCCGTGGAATCAATAAGTACTGTAGAAAAAGTACTTATTAATACCAAGCTTACATCATTGAATGCCGGTCGCCGAGCAACTGCGTTTTCACAAATCTGTTGATGTCAACATTACAAACCTCTATTAGTTAATTGTAAATATGTAGTTAGTAATTTTGAGAAAAGTATATAATGCCATACTGTAAAACGTATGAAGGTAGTTCAAAGATCATTGATACATATAGTATCAATGATCTTTGAACTACCTTGAAATGATTATATGGTCGCCAGGTCCTCGTCCTCAGTTGGATGCTTCACGCGCAGGTAACAGACTTGGACCCGTAATGTGAAATTGTATACCTTACCGCCAATTGATAAAATATTTTTATATCTATACTTGTTATTTAAAACCATCATATCAAAACTGTTGAGTTGTTGCATTATAATTTGACAACGCCCACTATCAGCGGCCCGCTGATACTCGTCCTAACTCCTCCGCGACTAACTTGTCACTAGGTACAACACTTCCAAGGCTGACCGAGGTACGATCATTCATTATACAAGAGCCAACAACGCTTGTAACAGCATATCATGGATATGTCTCAACAACATTGCGATATGGAATTATATTTTGGGGAAAGTCGACCGACAAGGAAAAAGCATTTAAAGCACAAAAGAGATGCGTAAGGGCAATATGTGGCATACCAGGTACGGAAACCTACAGACCACTTTTCCAAAGCTACAATTACTACCACTTCCTTGTCTATACGTATATGAAGTAGCTAAGTATGTCAGAGAAAACATCCATTTATTTGAGCACTTAAATAGCACACGTCATAAAAACAAAATATGCATGAAAGGCCATAGAAAAGCTATATTTAATTAAAATTTAATGGGTATGGCATCTAAAATCGACAATAAATTGCCAAAAAATATCATAGAAATTAATGAACTAGAGGCATTTAAAAAACATACATAAATAAATCATTAACAAATGTTACTATACAATTGATGACTATTTAAATGAAGGGAAATCCTAACAGATCCTATTTATTAACTCTGATAAAATTAATTACACATCAATATAATTTATAATTTATTATGTATTATCAATAAAGGGTACTGAAATATTGACATTGTATAATTTGTATGACATTTTAATTTAAGCATTATGGCATTTTAAAATTGATAATTATGTTTTTGATGAATTAAATATTAATTTATTGTTAATTGAAGTTATAATTATAATTAATGTAAAATTTGTTAAAATATTATTGTTTAAAGCTTAAGCATATAATTACGGTATCAAATTTGTACGCTTCAATGCAAGACATAGACGGACATATCCATTCATTATAACATCCCATGTATTACCTATCTTTACAAATAAATATTTCTGATTTCTGATTTCCATATATCTACTATAAGTAAATTTATTATATGAAATTTAATGTCTTATGATAAAGTTTTTTTAAATATATCGTGTACCTAAACGGAAATCTAAATTTCATATCTAGCTTTTAAATCAACGTCAATTGAAATGTTAATATCTTGTTTGTATAAAAATGTATTTATTGCCTAGCAGTAAAAATGCTTTTTAGTTTATTATTATCTGCAGTATTTGATATTTATAACAAGATATATTTCTCAATTTCCTAGCTACTTAATTTAAGTAGAAGACCGCTATAAAGATATGATGGCCGAATATTTCAATTATTTATGACATCCAATTCAACTTAGTTCCCACGTATGAATGATTGTCGGATCGGATATTGGAGACAGTTTAGTTGAAACTTTGGAATAGACTACTGAAGCGTTGTCTCACAACTCACCCTAACGTATGACGCTGTTGCTCTTTACTCAGAGGTGGCGAGCCGCGCACTCATTACATCATGTTTGAAACATATGTGCCATGCCGGTAGAGCCTTGGCCTGTCATTAAGCCACCCAGTCCTGGATCGGTCAGATATAAATCATGGTAATGGTAGATTATTCTAGATGCATCGGCGGAACACCCGGGAAATGCGCTCGAAGCACCGATTACATGGAACCCACTGACGTAATTGCACCGCTCATTGATACCTCACGAAATGTAATTAGGCTTTGTTCCAGCAAAGCGCTGCTCGAGGATTCGCTCTCATTTTGTTATTTGATTGTGGCATTAACTAAATTATGAGCAGCGACCAACTCAACGATGAAATGACGAAAATCAAGTATAACAAAATTTGTCTTTATTTATTATTGACCGATGTCTATAATGTGCATTATAAATTATTTGCTATCTCTGTCAATATTAATGAAGCATCTGTCCATGTGACAATATAATGTAATGGTATTTATGCTGTCTAATTTAAGATTGCGATTGGACTTTATGTCGACAGCACTTGTCAACATTGTAATATGCAAAAATAAATACAGTACTAGTGGCGTTGACAGCTTCTTATCTTTTTTATTATCTTACTTAATCCTACAAGTCAGGCGGTGACTTCGATACGACGCGTTTCTTTGGCAAAGCTTGTTATAGTCATCAAATAATTCGATTAAAATATAAATGTAGGCAAATTAAATATGAACATCGAAAATGTTTAGTTGCATTTTCAATTTACTCAACTACGAACGAATAAATAATTAATTTTGGGCCGTTAACGCTTTTACTCTTTGATATTATAGCTATCCAAAATTAATTTAATTAAAACCATTAATGGTATACACATTTTTTCTTAACGTGTGTTTATTATAGACACTGATAGCTACGTACGCAATAGAATACACGTTTTATTTCACCTATAAACATTGTAACACCGTTATATTTTATATCAATTAATATTTAATAACTCATAACACACCTCAGAGAAACGCACAATAAAATACATACTCATGGCAATAAATAAGTACAGGCTATAACTAAAGGTAATGTTGTCATTTTATACTTTTTCATTGTTCGTGGCGCAGCGGTCATAACGTTTCACCATTCATTCATCAAAGGGCACATTTATGCGTAATTAACTACATAGTTTCATTACTTCGTCTAATATCAGAGTATTAGACATAAAATTAATATGCATATCCAAGGCAGTCACTTCCCCAACTTATTTAAAACTTAGCTGTAAAGACAAACTTATTAATGCCAAATATGTTACTGTAAATAAGATTATCGCGCGCACTATTATGAGATGTATATCATAGAAAAATATGTCATTCCGTTAGACGATCTCGGTAAAAATAATACAGTTGTATGTTGGTCGTAGGAACGATAACCTATCGGCCCGCAACCTCATAGCGTTCAGTGGAGACGCAGCAGGCATTATCGTGTCTAATCAGGTTCGCACGCGGCGCGGTGGCTAAATCATCCGATTATTGATTTCCGATGTCGCGGTCGTGATCGGGCGCGGGATTCAACGTTCGGCGTGACAGTGCAGCCATTGTCGGAGCCGACGGCGGCTCGCGCTCCGCGACGCGCGCGCATTCTCCGTGATTAAACGCTTGTAATTCCAACAATATCATCTCGACTGTCGGATTCAATCTGCACACGGCGTGCGCCGCTCATCTCATGTCATCTTCCTCGCTAACTGACCTAACAGCACGGACCACTTGCATGTAATAAGTCAGCTAACATTAAGACCTCGTGCCCTGGAAACGTCCAGGCTCATAATATAAAAGTGAATAACAAACTGCACTCACGGTAGATACGAATCTGAAACAGTAATAATGTCTTGATTTATTATTTCGCTTGTGTGATTTATGCTATAATTAACGAGATATAAACGTCTCGTTGATCTATTAAAATAACTTTAGCGGTTGATTTGATGGAAAAACCGTCCGTTAATAACGTTAATATAGAGCTTGTAAAGTAATTAGCAGTTAGCTTATTGGTGATTCTACGACGCGTAACAAAGATATGTGGACATATTTAAGGAACTTGATTGACGATAAATGTTCTAACGTGATAAAAATCGATTCAACTTATTTTTAAATTGAATAATCATAAGTTACATGTAAATGATCAACCTCGTAAGCAATCAGTACGCAGTGTTCATTCCTTTAATTTTTCTAGTTTGAAACTAAAGCAGAAACTGTTTACAAGCTATATAAATATCATAACACTGATCCCACTCACACTCCGAAACTCTGTGTTATAGCATTCAGTCTCTTTCATTCAAGATATAATTATAACGTTAACATTAATGTTCTTCTAAGTGAGTAATACAAAAAAGATAAACAAAGATATGTACAGTTAACTTGTATGAGATTCTTGTCAGCTATTTTACCTTACTTCATTACTTGTGATATTAATTCGGTTTTCGAGGTTTACATTTTCGTGAGAACGTATGTTGATGAACTAGAAATGTAACCGCGACTCGTAAACGTGTCAAAAGTATTATGTTTCGTCCATTGTAGAGCACGTCAATCATTATCTTTTTAGTGAGACGTTCGTCTTTTTTCAAGTGTACGTCTATCGGATAAAAGGGCCTGTTCGCAAATTTTTGCTCTTATTGCGCACTTGGCCGCACTGAACAATAATAGGGGAGGCAATTTCTCGCGACATGAGATCGTCGGATCGTAACGAGCAGTCTGTTGTCGTTATTAAACCCCATTGTTGTGATGTGCCGTATAAAGCCTAACGCAGCCTAGTCCCTTTCTAATGCTGCCAATAAAGCATTGAAAGTGCATTTGCAGTACGATTAACTCTCTCGGGCGGTTACGCGACTATGCACGATGTGAGTGTGACACTGTACGGCTGCAGCTGCCTTATTAGGTGTGAAGACGCAAGATCATCTCAATAGCTATGCCATAACATACCAGTAGCAGTGATACTGATTTATGTGATAGCACATTGATATTTATACTGTAAGCTTGGTATATAACTGCACTAGACATGTTCGAGGCCCTCTAAGGAGCAAACATATCTGATCGATAGGTTTTATACCTAGAACAGTCTTCTTCATAACGTGTCTCTTGCAGTTTTGAGTGTGTCGGTTGTTAATTCTAGAGGCTTTTTAATCACACAATTGGTTCAATTACAGAGGCAGCCCTAAACAGAGACATAAAACAGTTAGATATGGTCATGTTGAGAATTGTAACGTATACTTAATTATGAGTCATCTCCGTCTAAAATGGAACCAATATATCTATTTACTGCTTCTGTTCATATATATTATCAATAATAGATTTTCGGTGTGGTGATTTTATTTTATGTGTAATGCAGGTCTAAAATATTAACTTAAATATAAGCAAGTCCTATATGTTTAAACCATAAGTAGATATGACAGATAAAAAAGACAATCCATAGGCTTTATGGATTATGTATTATCTTTTTCATGTGTCATGTCATGGTATATCAAGTCCTGCTGGACTTGAACCTGTGATCTTGCCTGTGTGTTTTGCATCTAAGCCGATGTTATGTCAGAATATCAATCTCTGCCGTAGACCATGAATAGCTCATTTGGCAGTCTGACGTCACAGTTCGTGAAGGCCGCAAGTTCAGTACCTACTTCATAAAATGTATTTTTCCTCTGTTATAATTTACATTCTGCCTTATCATGAGAAATGTCTATAAAATAAATCTTAATATACCGGGCATGCCAGATTTATATGGAACGTAAGTTGTTTCTGTTCAAAACCAACTTTTTAAGACACATATATAGATTTAGTTTAATGTATATACTCGTAGATATACTCACCAATATATATTCCTGAAGAGATTAGCCGGGATGCAATACATCACATTTCTTCAGCTATGTTTTTAGGTGCCATGTAATAATTACGCAAGCTCTTTGCCGTTTATTGGCCACATTTCCAAAAGCCATACTACTCCTGAGGTCTTCTAGACAGAAAAACTCAATAACACTTGCTCGACGCCGGAATAAAACCCGATAACTCACAATCTCACGCTAACATGAGTGCAGTTAAGTTATAATGATGTAATACTGTTCTCAAAGGTATGTGATGTCTTCCAATCCGTACTGGGCTAGCGTGGTGGACTATGACCTAACCCTTCTCACACTGAGAAGAGGCCCGTGCCCAGCAGTTTAATACTGGAGTGATATCATTATATTATATATATCAGAATAATCACCCAGACTATATAAGTCTGCCAATAATATGATAACAATATATCCTGTCTCCGTTCATAATAAACTCAATAAAACTTACAAGATTTGCTACTTGGCTCTTTTCTACCTAAGGACCCTTGCATCTCGTTCTCAAATCGCTGCACTTCTACTAATTTATATACATACACATTATGCATTTTGCGCTAACTATATAAATCTATCTATATTATCCGTCTGTCTTTTTGAGTTGTAAAAATCATCATATTAATCCTTAAAATCCGAACCTTCTTAAATAAGAGACGCTGAGTGTCCGCTCCAAGGACGAATATAACCGATTTTCTACATAAAGCACAGCGATCAGCAATCCTAGTTACGATAAGAAAATATTAAAATTATCGAAAACTAAAGTCATTGATCAGTTACTTACTTTTGATCAACGGCCTACCTCTGTTACTTAACTGTTACTCAACTAATACTAGCCACTGATTAATACTTATAGTTTAGTTAGAAAATTGCTTGCGTACTTCTGCAGACTGAAGTACTTAAGAGTGGATAACTCCCTATCGTAATTAATTATGTAAATTCAAGTATATATTTCAAGTAACCTCATTTTAGATTTGTATCTACAAAATAATGCTTATAAATCGAGGTAATTCCTTGTATAGAACATGCAAGAATGCCAACAATCCTGAATCCCCCACCCACCTACTTTAGTCCCGGCACTTATATTATCTCTTCACTTTAAGGTCAACTACGTGACATCGCCTAACAACTCCATGTATATCCTAGGCTCCGGCGAGTTGTAATGTGACACAACCTTAATATCGATATAGTTGACCTTTACGAGGTGGCAGCCCTACCAATCTATGTCTGAACTCTATTATCGACTGTTAATAAAACTAGGTAGCGCACGCGGCGGGGCGGCTGCTGCTGGTGCTAGATGGCGTCGGCGGGCGGTAGATACGCCTGCGCATTTGCATAGGGAATTGGGTGCGCACGCTTTGGTATCATCTCGCGGCGTATTTCTCACGCTACCCGCGGCCATTGCACGCTCTCGCCATCACCGCCTCTTGTCTAATGGCTGTGTCAGCACGTTGCCCCTGTTCAGACATTTTTTTCTAAACATCCATCAGACTCCCATAGACAGGCGATGCATCGAAGAAGCACATGTAGGTAAACATGTTTTAACTGGTTTCCAGAAAACCGTTTTGTAATATCACCTTTAATTCAGTATGTTGGCAGAGTAATGGTGCATACCGAAATAAACAAGCGATGTTAAGTTCATAATTACACGACTCTTGAAGTCGTTAAGAGCCGAAGTTGGTCGATGGTTTTTCACTATTAAAATACATGTTCGACGCAAGTTTCGGCGTAAGTATCTTTAATTGCACGGTGCATTGATAGTGAGAGATAGGTGCCAGACGAGTCGATGCTGACCTCGATCCGAGCCACGGTCACCTCACCTGAAATGCTTAAACGCCCAAAACCAATTCCCATAATTAAAAACAAGATATATACATAATAAACAGGAATACGAAAGCATTAAATAAAACTAGTACTATCAAGACAAAATAAACGTTGGACAGCAATACTTAAACAAGTACAAGACGTCATTTCAGACAGTAAATAAAATCGCAAGCCGTAAGGGATAAAAGACAATAGCCAAATGAATATTTCATAAGGCTATTATTTAATGATGACGCTTATAATACAGTAGTGCTATCAATTAGAAGCGAAACGGCAGTAATTTCTTTTAGTAGATTAAATACAAAGCGAGCTTTGTCCCATGACCTTTGAGGTCAGAGCTTATTTTATGAACCGTCAGCGTTTTAATACTTACATAAGTACTCTCTATAAAATGTTACATAGGTACTAAAAGGTACTTTCAACGTTGACTGTGATGAAGGCAATTCTTATTATGATTGTAATCAATAGATTAAATTATTTGTTGAGCCATTTGAAAAGTACTAGCTTGAATTGCAGCTTTTGTTCATTCAACATTAACAATATAAAGCCGACTTTATTAGCGAATGTCCTCAATAAAGAGAAACTGTTGTAAAAATAGAATGGAATGTAACGATTATGTGCAGGCTTTTAACATTCGCACACCAATGTGCATATATTACAAAGTTAACCTTACCCAAGACTCGTCATAAAATAATTAATCGATAACAGTAAACTAACATTTGATTACTACATTTTACATCTTTTATAGTCGGTATATGGCATCGCATTATTCCTGTTCGTTTCATTCGATTAGTAAAGAATATTTTATGATTGTATCGTGAAAGAATGTGTGTACGGTGTGCGCTTATGACTTAGATCCACGGTCTGGTCGCGGCGGTCACTATTGTAAGCAGACAGCGCGCAAGACATTCTCATGTAGCATGTTGCCATGTTCCATGAAGTCGTCTGGGGCCGCTACGGCCGTGCGCGACCACTCCAGGCCCACGTTAGCCGCGCACCGCACTTACTTCACCCGAGTATGCGTAACTGACTCAACTGCCTACTCGTAAAATCCTATTGAACCGTTCCTTGTAACTGCCGCCTTTAAAACGTATTTATTGTTAAGAAAATACCTTTTAACGTATACCTTTACCCTAATATGCTTAACCGTAGCGTGTGAGCGTATAAAACAATTGCTACTTAAAACAGTTCTTTTTAGTCAACTGACTGATGACCACAGGATAAGACAGGATTCAACAATGTGAAATTAAAGTTGAAGGGGCATTTAAGGAAGAAGGCAGTGACATAATATTCGACTAGATTTATACAGCTGCTTCGCTCGCGGTAATCTGGATTTCATCAATAAATTTCTATCCCACCGAAAAGGTATTTTTCTTGATAAAAGGTACCTTGTGTCCTTTTCTGAGTGCCTGACGTGTTTGTCAATTTTTATTCATGTCATTCATTAAGGCGTGAAAGCATAACAAACAAACTCACTTTTTGATTTATAATACTAGTCAGGATTTTAGTTTGTGTTCTAATGTTTGAACTATACTACTAAAGAGATACGTACTATAGTAGCTGGCGCAGGCTACATGCGCGGACTACTCTCACGGTTATCATGCGCGATATAGTCATACGGTTTACTTTTGTTTACATCAGCCGTCGGCTGTTGCACTATGCTTATAACTCGTTCAAGTAGCCTTACTTGCGTATATTAGGCACGTCGTGCTCAAATTAGGATTAGAAAACAACGCAGCCAGCCATTAAATAGGTATAATGACAGGCTGTGATGTATTTTTAACACACGTGTGCCGACTCCCTTCGTTAGAAATTAAACTTTGTAATTTAAAACTTACTGCTCATTATAATCGATAAGAGAGATATTTTATTTTTAACCTTGTAACCCAAATTAGTCTTTTTTTACGCGTCATGAGTACTATCGGCAGCAAGGAAGCTACTGGCAGCCAAATATTTTCCCGCTTGAGATTTAATTTACAGGTAGTAACTCTAATCTCATTTGATGATATTTTAAATAATTAATGACTGTTGACTGTTCAAATTATGAACGAAAACTGTCTCGCAAACTCGCTTATAACTCACTATCCTAACTACACACTCGCTCCTCGCCACCGGTGGGACAAATGCCTGCGGCACACGAGCGACAATCATGTACCGTTCCTATTTTCGTTTAGGCGTTAAAAGACATAAACATGAGGTCAATACATAAATGCAGCATATATGGTAGATTTTCATCTGTCTCCATAAAGACATACTATTCGAAGGCGGATGACACTTTTCACATCTCGCCACAATTGTTCAGCGAGGAATGCCAACTTTTTCAAAACTACCGTTGCGGCATTAAGTTTCTGCGTCCATGTAAGGTTTCAATTTAATTTGAAAGGACCCGTAGGCGAATTTAAAGCGAATTATATGGTGCAAATTAACACTATAAACAAATCTATTTTAAGTAAGGTAATAATTCTTGTTATTTTACGCGTTTCCAGAAACTTCTGTACCGTGTAGTCGTTCACACATAATGAGGCTAATTTATTTTAGTTTGCAAACAACGTTACATTCATCACGACACTTTTCTCTATTGCACAAGGTGTTTCTATAAATAGATATTAATTGCAACTCTAATCAACTCACCAACTTCTTATTATTTACAATGTAAGTTGACATAAATAGCTCATTGTATCGCTGTGGCACTTTGACTTATATGTTGTACATTTAATTTGAAAATAGTACCTTGAGATTTATAAAAGATAAAAGGTTTACCTTTGGTAATAAACCTGTACCTGGTACCTGTGGCATCAATTCTTATATGCAACTTATTTGACATTCTTAAGTAGGGTCCAAGTCCTCAAGATAATATCTACTTGACCTTTACTTACCATATCGAATATGTATGATAGGCGACCACTTCATTATAATTCATCCACGTGATGCCACTGCTAGTCAGACAGAAAATCAATACAAGTAATAAAATATGTTAAAAAAGAGTGTCGATATATTCTAATATGACTGATGTGCAATATATGTAGGTTCAAGTTTGACGCTTACTTTAATTACGATATTTATTATTCTTAGACTAGATCGGAACTTTATTCTGAATAGTTTTTATGACTTGAATTGGCACTCTGATCTAATCTAAAGTAAGATACAATGATGTGTGTGGTCTACAGATAGTTCTGCCAAATTTGTTTGTTTTTGTTGCTGTGCTGTTTCAATCGTAGAAGTCAATCAACACTGGAGTCTTCACTATATTAATTAGACCCGGTCCCTATATTAAAAAAACAAGTTGAATATTCTATGAAAAATATGTCAAAATTCAACTCTCTGTAGCTATAAAACGACTCGTTTCTTGATAGAGGAACAGGCACTTAGACGTTCTTTGAGATATGCCATCCGATAACAAATCGTTATTATTTCTTAAATGATAAATGATCGCTTGGTTATTCTTAATTACATATGTTATAATATAAAGTAGATATGTAAGTAGTTAAAAAGATACATATAATTTTTATCACCATTTCAAGTTTTTATTTATGGGTCTTATGCCCGACAATAACTAAATTTGGCTTAAAAATGCGACATCGCTGCTTATAAGTACAACTCTCGACTTAATGAGTTAATCTTGTTTGTATCATAATTTATCAAAATAAATGTATTACCATTACAAGTTACCAAACTAATGTTATAAGTTATTAAATATATATCATGTTTTCAGAATCAGTTTAAATAAAATTTAATAAGTATGAAGTTTTATATTCTCTTATTTATTTAAAGTGTTTCGCGAGCAAGATGCTTTGAAAATGTATTTTAATAAAGTTATTGATATTTAATTTTTCTATGACTTTCGGAGGTAATAACATGACTAGCTAGATTAGGTCTTAGCTATAATGCCAGTAATAAAACATTAATTTTTATTACAGTTAATAGTGTCATATGTATTACGCCGTATGAGATATCACAAAACGCCACGTCGCATAAAGAAAAATGCGTGGCATTTTGAATAATATTAGTAAAAATGTCATGTTTCTAAACAAATATTTCCCATAGATTCGTCGCAACAAGATTGATGGCGTTAATCATATAACAAGATTATTTATCTATAGCTATAATTACCTTCCAAACAGGTTGCTTAATGATGTTGTTTTCTGTTTATATGGTGCGAATCTATCATTGTAGAAATATTTCCTCGCTTAAAGTAACCTAGTTATCTCCTGTGTATCAGTGCACCGTTAATATCTAATTTGTAACGCAGTCAACGCACTTAATCAGCTTTGTTGCAAAATATCCGTGAAATTTTATTATAAGACATCGTGAAAGTGCGAAAACTAACATAATTTTTATCTAATTCATAGATGTGCTCATATATTAATTCATAATATTAAAAATATGGAAAAAATATCAGTTAATATGAGATAACCGTTTTGTCACTATAATTATGTCAATATATACATTTTGTGAAGTAAGAATTTAAAATGCAATTATGCATATCCCAGTGCACTTTTCATAGTACGTAATATTTATACACTTTATATTTTGGAGTAAAGTATTTTTCTTGCGGGGAGCATGTAAAAAGCCATAGACGTTGGAATTTACAGTGGGCCTGTTTACAACTGCCTAACTAGAAATTGTCCTCTCAATTCAGCCGAACCGCTCGTACATACACACTCACACTACAATCGGCTGAAAAGCCGACGTTACAAAATACGATGAAATAAAATTGACGGAAATGGGTTTACTATAATTTAATATAATATATATAATAAAAGTAAGACATTCTCATTCACGTGACAGTGTCGTCAATAATTGATTGATTTTGTCATCAAAATTTGTGCAATTATTCAAATATTTTATTCTCTCACACATACTTGTACAGAAAATGTTCACACCATAATTGTACGTCAAAACTTTGCTAACGAGATGTTGTCTGTAAATACCAACGTAAAGTTTAATTCGCAGAACAAAACTGATTAGTACTATAATGAATAATCATTTGTAAAAGTTCATCTTATGTATGTCGACGTCGGTAAACATATTTACATCTGGTTTCTAAATGGCTAATCAACGTCGTAATCAAATCAACCTCATGTAAAGTGATTTGATGATCTTGCTAATTCCGAGAGTCAATCACAAAAGTTGACATGCATATGACCGCTCGTTAGCAAATTTTTGTGTTGTATTAAAGGGACGTAACTATTGGTCGTTTACGCACTACGCTCATTGCTAGTGCATTTTGTACTTTAGTTCTTGTACAATTCAAAGACAAAAATCAATTATTCATTTAGGCCTCAAAGTATCATTTATGAACGTTAAAGTTGAGTAGTGAGTTTAGTGAAGTTACGGAATTTACATTTAGATTAGTTGCCTAAAAGGTACCTACAAGAAACACACGCCCACTCCTTTATGTCCCCAAAATATAAGTTCAATGGCAGAAGAATAATAATCCGCATAAACTTAAAAACTTCGCGTAAAACGGCGTAAACGGTAACAATGTCGTAGCGTGCAGCGGCAACAATCAAATGTTTCACATTGTTTTTATGCGGGTAAGCACACCTAGGGAAACGGTCGCTAATGGGACATCCAATGACACTGCTGCATATGCAGTTAATTTAAAAGAAAGGTACCGTTGTATCCTAGAGTCCCATTTATGTCAGAAATATCTATCAACTTTGTGATGTATTTCTGCGGTGACTAGGGTATCTACCCTTCTTAAGGATGCGTCGTACTGACAGGACAAAGCTGACTGATTCCCCAGTAACCCTTGTCACTTACGTTGGCACCACAACGACGCATTTTTTTAATGATCATAATAATGCAAGGCTGTTGTTTTATAGTTACCTCATACCATCGGACCTATGCTTGTTTACCAAGTAAATTATATTAAAGATTTTATACGTAGATAATACACTTTCGCTACGTTTCCAGAACAAAGAGGATAAGAATTCTAAATATATAGAAAAAGCAACTGTTATAAAATTTGTTTGCTATAAATGTGTAAATTATGTAACCTTTTTGATAATGTAATTGATTTATATAATATGGTTAATACATATAGGTACCATTCGATTGCATGTTGCTTACAGATTTGTTGCACTACCAATATCTATTTAGACCGATATCTAAATGAGCCAATATATACGACTACTCTTAACGCCATGCCTCTCGGCCGTGCCTGCGAGATGTGCATCGGTAAGATAATAATCTATATTAACAACATTTAACCGTAATCACTTAATTATTTGCCCAACGTGGTCATTACAGCAATAACCCTCCAGGCAGTTCGTGGTAGCGGTATGTTCATTTGTTATGTGAAATTATTCGTATGAACTTATATGGTAATGTTCTATATTAAATACATTAATATTTATTATTTGAATTTTAGCATCAGTGTCAACTTCTTAGATGATATGTCACCCAGTCATGACGTCTTTTTTTAAGATATTTTGCAAATGGTCATAGTCAATAACCCACCTGTATTTCTTGAAGATTTTATACAAATCCATTGAAGCGGCTGTAGTACAATAACTATAACAGAACATTTTACAACTATAACAACACAAATTAGCTCGAGGGACTTACAAGAACACTACTCATTAGTAACACAAATTACTAGTAATCATTACAAATAACTGAGACGAGTGAAGTCAGCCGAACGGCTGTTGACCAGTTTGGTAGACTTTGGCCTAACCGCTGCCAGTCTGAGAAAAGGCTCGTTACCCGTGCAAGGAATGTTTATAAACAGAGGTGATACGAATTCTTTCAATCTTTATAGCTTATCGATCTAACAGCTTTCTGCGTTTCTTCGGTCGTCTTCTCTGTTAACAATTCTTTCTTCACAAAGTAAGACACTTTCTTATTTATATTTTTGGTTTGAGTATCATTAAATAAGTTTTTATTGCTTTTTATAAATATGTGAAAGTATCTAGTGATATTTTAATACTATAAATGTGGAAGTGTATACCTACTTATTTTGTTCTTCTTTAAAGTTTCATAATGCTAATGAAGTATTCAAAAATGTTTTACCGCGATACGGTTACGTACGGGTAAATGTCTTTCGTTATGCATAATCGCGAACTTAAAGCTACGCTCCATTATTCGAAAGACTTAAGCTTTAAAAGCATATTTTTTTGTCAATAAGGATCGTAAACGCTGGTAATGTATACACACGTGTAAAGTCTATATACTTTGAATGCTATCTGTTTGTTAACTTGCGAAAGAATGTCTTATTGAATTATATACAGATGTAGTTTAATTAATCTTATCAAAGATATTTGCCGCAAAAGATTTTCATTCGCGTTTCTTAATAGATAACTGCTATTCTTTATATTTTAAATTGAGCTTTAAAATGATCAAAACTTATTTAAAGATAACTACATATAATACAAACAATACTTTATGTTATTAAATCAAAATCTGTTCGAACTATATATGATGTACGCAAAATCGCGACCATCCGTTAATGTATAAAAACATGTTGAATTTAAATCAGGCATACTTTTTGTCTAACTGATTTATGACATACATCTACGTGATCAAAATGTATGCATTTTGTTTTATTTCTTAAATTCTGGTTGGTAAATAAATACCCTGTTTGAATAATGAACAGTTGTGACTGATGCAGAAATATAACGAACCTATTCTGGGCATTCGACATCAGTTATAGAATAAAATCATAAAGGCTCTTAAATCTTACTTACTATATAAATAAGAGCAGCGATAGCTCAGTGGGGAGACCAACAGACTGCAATGCAGAGGGTCTCGGGTTCGAACCCACGTCCCGCACCTCTGACTTTCGGAAGTTATATGACTTTTCGAAATTATGTGCGTATTGTTTGACAATTATCGCCTGCTCCGTGCCTCGGAGAGCACGTTAAGCCGTCGGTCCCGGCTGCCATGAACATCTATGTCAGTCGTTATTGGGAGAGTGTCGACACAAAAGATCCCACTGGGTCGAAGTGTCGCCGGTCTGCACTGACTGGCCCCCACATAAGATACATACATACATACTATATAAATAAAAAACGGATGTTTGTTTATCCATAATTCACGTCAAAAAGCTTCATGATTCATTTTTATATAAAACATCAAAATAAATAGAGTCTCCATGTGTTCAGACATTTTACACAAACTAATATTAGTCAATCTCAAAATATTAAGTGTAAATTAAATAACGTTATGAGTGTCACTAAGCAATTTAAAAGGTACAATTTAAATTGATTTGGCACGAGTCTCTCAAGTCGTCGTACCCACACAAAGCAAACAAGAAGATTATAGGAGAATCTATCTAAAGCATCGATCACATATATTGGACCTAAAATAATAAAAAATTATGATGCTGTAAACGCGGTGCTTTTGTATTAAAATATTTTTTCTATATATGACCCAAGTAGTGGCTTGTTCAGTTTCACCCAAGGGTAAGCAGATCAAATCAATCACAAAATTAGCATATTCGAAATATCCATATTTCACTAAAACAGATTCAATATAAAGATATTGTACATGTGTTACACCGAAATAGAAACTTGGAAGTTGGCATTTAATCAAATAATCTAGAAGTGCCGTATATGTATCAACGCCATTACCTTAACATTATTATACTAATCATGCCTGATCAGCACCTTAGATAAACTATAGTTACGCTTAAATCGAGTTTAGTAGGTGCAAATTGCTCATATTTGTAGCAGATATCAGATATCACGCAGTAATCTTTTATTTCATCAGAACGCGTTGAATTCTTATGTACTAATCTCATGTAACTATCACAAACGTTGCCATGATATGTTATTTTATTGTATATTATTTTATGCCGTATTTTTTATATTTCTGTATGAAATAAGTTTTAAAACACTGTTGGTGTATGATTTGTATTTAGTTATAATCCAACATGTAACTGTTTTTTATTCCAATAAATAAAATAAATAAATAAAAACAGATATAGGTAGTGTTTAAAATTTGACCTCATTTAGTTAACGCTTTTCAAATAAAATATTTTTACACGAAGTAAAAATATCGCATGTTATTCCTGTAATAATGGATGGACAAACAAACACACATTCACATAATATATAATATTAGTAAATATACCGTAGCTACAACACAAACTAAAATTCCAAATGATGCAGCATGTTACATCAGGTTAATAACCCGTAACTTGGAAGGCCATACCATACTATTTTTTTTGATCAGTGGACGTTTACGACTTATTTTGGCATTTTTTTGCGTATCAAACAATTTAAGAAAAATAAACGCAGTATTAATAAAAGAAGTGTTTGAGTGATTAGTTCATTGCTACTACTGGTGGATGGTATGATTAATGATCGGCTTCCACTTCCTCAATAATACGTTGATTCTAGTAAAAACATGACGCCACAAGCGAAGATGATACTATCGCTCGTAACATCGACGTTAGTATGCGAACTCTTCAGTTATAATATCTCTACGTATGCATTAAAATATCTTACATATATGCGAGAACTTAGTGGAGATTTTAAAAAAACTGCATTGGAAGCCGCATAAAGTACTTCCTTATCTGTATCTTACTCTCCTTATCTATCCTCATAACTACTAATATAAGTAAATAACTCTGCATCTCTTTAATATATCAGTTCAGACATGTAGTTAGATAGTAAGTTTATTATGAAGATCATTTTTGTGTGTACGTTTTATATGTCCTTGTAAATCTATAAACGGCGACTAATTTAGATATTTAATAATAATTTTAATTAAATATATGCACTTACCTAGTTTAGTCGCTCAAATTTTCTTGTGTAACAGTAACATAACATAAAACGAACTCTTATGAGATATTTTATTCAATTTGGATATTTTAATTTCTTGTTCAACTGATTGTATAATTTTTATTGCTGATTTTAATTATGCTTAAGCAGATTGTGCATGTTTTAAATATATTTTGTTAATTAAGCATTAATGGGTCGTTATAACGGTAGTAGAACACGGACATTAACAAGAAACCAAAATAACTTTAACGAGAAATTCAAATATTTGAATTCCTTAAATGTTATTTAGTCGCCCGCTCCGGCCGGCTCCTTATGATATTGTTTAGCTTATTTTGTTTACGGTACATCGCTACCTCGGTCCTTTTCAAACTGATAGTTACCACAATCGCTGCTACTCAGAAGCAGTGCATTTTGGGAATTTCCCATATTGATTCGACCAATGAACCATTTTGCGAGAAATTAATTTGATAACATCTTTATGTAAAAATGAAATACGAACATACCAATTAATAACAAAGTCATAAATTAAAATATTCTGTCTTCGGAATGATTTAATATTTTACGATTTCATATATTGCTTAGCATGTGTTAGTAAATGTAAGAACAGATAGGCTGCATGGGCACGCCACGATCGTGGCGGTAAGTCCCGTGTTTGAGGAGTGGCTGGAGAGGCGCCATGGCGCCCTCACCTTCCGGCTGACACAGGTAATGACTGGCCACGGTTGTTTTGGCCAGTTCCTGTGTCGTATACGCCGGCAAGAGACGCCCGGTTGTCACCACTGCGGCGACTGCCGCGACGTAGTTGAGGACACGGCGCTGCACACTTTGGCGGTTTGCCCCGCCTGGGCATCGCAGCGCCGTGAATTGATCGCGGCAGTCGGATTGGTTGCCCTCTCGCTCCCGGCCGTAGTTCAGTCTATGGTCCGGAGTGAGAGGTCGTGGAACGCCGTCGCCTCCTTTTGTGAGGAAGTCATTTCCATCAAGGAGGCGGCGGAGCGGGAGAGGGAGCGTTTGAACCCTCTCCCCAACCGCAGAGCCGGGCGCCGGAGGGCGCGGGACGACCTCCAGCCACCCTGAGGTTTGACCTGGGGGTGGCGGGCTTTGTGGGCCTGCCCGCCATCCGTTCAGCACCAGGTCCGAGAGGCGGCGTGCGTGTTCCCACGCGCGCCTCTGTGTTGAGTCCGTCTCCCCTCTAGGGGGGACAGTAGGGAGTGGTAGAAGTGCCTTTAGGGTAGGTCTTTCGTGTAGTGGCCTGCCGTTTCATACGGCGGGCCGAAACCTCGGCGGGGTCGCGACCGCATGCGAAAGTGATTCGCGCGGCCCCGTCGATAGTGGTTTTGTCGAGGAACACCGTGGTAGGTTTAGTCGGTATTCCGGGAGGTACTTTATCATCTTAACATCTTATTTTACCCCGGCGAGTCCGACATAACCCCTCCGCCCGCCCCCGCGGAGGGGTATGCGTCATGCATTCCCCCACGTAAAAAAAAAAAAAAAAAAAAAGATAGGCTGCATGAAATTATACATCTAAGGAGTATAGTAGTGGTAGCTTATAATAATGTAAAGGTGTTAAAGTATCCTTTCTTGCCATAACTATGACTATTATTTTGGTTGTAAACTAATTTCTTAAGGCATTAAGTTATTGTTAGATATTAAAATTTAATTTAACGTTGATTTAAGTCCACCATTGCATTTTTTTAGCCGAATAAATTTTATTTATATTTTGTTATAGTTTCGCCGATACTCGGAAGCGAACTCGTGATGCGATGTATAAATGTCGTGAATACTGCTTTATTACCTAAACGTGGTCGCGCTCTCAGCACTCATAATGACTTTACACACTGGTCAAGAATACAAGTCACTCTTTTTATCAAAGAGAAAACCGATTTCGCTCTCATGAATTGTAACTGTATTTGTGCTGTTATTAAAAGTTTAAACAATAATAAATAATTTGAACATTGCTTTAGGCTCATTATACTTTACAGAAAAAAATGGTGAAAAGAGCTTATATAACTAACTTATCAAATTGCTTTAACTATTTACATTCGACTAAAATTACTAATTTGTGTAAAGTTTATAGAAATCTATGCTTTGAAGTGTGTATGCTCCTTTAGATTAGTTTGCCTATTAAGTATGCTCCTTAATAATAATATTGTATTCTACTTACTATACAGTTTACTTTATAATGCGCATTATATTGTAACAATTATTCAATAAACTAATTTCATATGTTTCGGTTGTTCTTTTAATTTATCATAGGACTCCCAATAATACATGGCTTAAGTATGTGTTCTGACAACGAACAAATCTTTAATCTTATATCCAAAGATAGTACTATAGATCTACGTTGACACCCAACGTCTTCCGATAGTCAGTTCTGCTCGACCTTATAGTGAATATACACAAGTTTAAATACTCCAAAAGAAAAACACAGGTCTATTTGAACCTTTGATATCTAATAGACTTTAACATGCATCGCAATTTTACACAATTTAAATCAATAACTATAAGTAGGTACATATTAAAGTGATCCTATTTTCACGATATCCTAACACGAATACGCTATCACCCCTTAGCTACTCGACCGATTATCATTAAATTACAGCTTGTCAGCAGTACAGTAAAGATTTGATTTTGATTTTCAGAAAATGAACGTTTCCAAGCGAGCCAACCCTCTTATAAAAGCTAGTTGAAACTAGCTTTTATAAGAGGGTTCGCTCGCTTTAAGAAAGTGGGTGTTTAAATATATATTATTTTTATAAATTTTGTATTTACTGTTTAATGTATCTTCGACAGATATACAGCGATAGCTCAGTGGGGAGACCAACAGACTGTAATGCAGAGGGTCTCGAGTTCGAACCCACGTCGCGCACCTCTGACTTTCGGAAGTTATATGACTTTTCGAAATTATGTGCGTATTGATTCACAATTATCGCCTGCTCCGTGACTACCAGAGCAGGTTAAGCCGTCGGTCCTGGCTAGCATGAACATCAATGACAGTAGTTATTGGGAAGTCAGTGCCTTATAATATCTTGACACTGGTCTATCCTTAGGGTATCGTTAGCCTTCGGGTTGCGGAGTTCAGGTGGCAGCCGCTCCGTGTAAAAACTGATATCTAGTCAAATCCGGTTAGACCAGAAAAGCCGACCCCAAGTGACTTGGGAATAATAAAGGCTAGGGAGAAGAAGATCTTTGACAGATTCCACGGATAGGCAGTAGCTTAAATGGTCACTCGCCGACATTACGAAATACGCCGAGCGTTTGTTCTCCACAAGAAATAAACATTTACCATATATCATCATCGTCATCTACGCGACTATCTATACATCATACAAATGTTTTTGATCTGAATGATCTTAATGTTAGTAAGGTCCTCCCAAAATAGGTTTTGCTTATCTTAGAGCGTATATTCTAAATGAGAAGAAATATAAAGGCGTGAAAACTAATTATATTTAAAATCTATCAAATATATTGTAAGCTTTGACGTTGAAAAATTATACCTATATTAATTATTTTATGATTAATTTCGGTAATATGTCACATTATATATAAATTCTATGTATGAACCATCGTAATGTACGTAAAAAGAGCTTTCGGTTCTTCGTCGAATAGAATAAAATATGATGTGACTATTATGACCATAAAATATGATTTAAGTCGTGTTAGATATGAGCAAAACATAGGCAATTTGAGAAGAATTACTATGGACAACTAACAAGAAGTTCTGTTTTAGATTTCCACCATTTTAAAAGACGAATAGAATTCTTATAAAATTCTCTAGCGTCCGCGTATCTATCTGTCATTGGCACACCTTTTTTGTTGAAAACGTGAGTAAATATGAGTTATGAATTTGAAATATAGCATATGCGGTACCAATCAGTTTACGTGGTCCTAATGTTTTAAAAGCTGAAATATGACGTTTATTATTAGCCCTTGATGTTGTTTAATAATAGTTATATAGTTTTCACAACATTTCCAAATTGATAGTATTTCGTAATTGGTGTTGAGCATCGAAATTTACCAAATATTTTAGAGTTTTTAGTATCACTCGACTTGGTTCTAGGCGAAGGGAGTAGGTACATATGTGATATGTCTCTATTTAAATTAATAAACTTTATGTATGAGGGTAAAGGTAAATCTTATTATCGAAGCGGTTGTCTGTGTCTTAACCAACCACCAAAAAGCATATTTGGAGCTGGCCAGACACGAGCACCGACTAGTAGGAACCGGACATTTGAAACAAGTTGAGTGAAGTTTGATCAGGGTCTGAAGTGTCTATCGTGCGTATTGACGTGTGACATGCGCACATCGGAAGTGTGCGGAAGCGGGCGCGGTCGCGGGCGCACGTAGCGCCTAGCGGTCCGCGCAGACGCGATGGCATCGCGGTCGTGCGCCACCGCTCACGGCAGCCGCCGGCGCTCGCGTCGCCGTGACTTATGGCCCCCGCGCGAACCTCGATCGTACGATTGAATAATAATATCCGATTCCCGTGCACCGAATTTATGTTAGGAAGTGAGCAGTGTCCCGTATCGACGAGCGCATCGCCTTGCCCGCCCGCCATTCCCAGCCAGTTGTCCCTAGGCGCTGATGAACGGTGCGATATTTGATAAATAAATTTTCGTGGAGGACTGTTCCCGCTGGACGTCGGCACTCGTTCCCAAGGGCTGTTGTTCTGCGCCGCCCCTCACCAAACGCTAAACGCTGTAAAACAGTATCACATCTCACGATGTAAAATTATGAAGGAATGCCAAAGGAGGCCAGCTCTAAAACCTCATCAATCATAACAAATAAAAGAACTATATACAACGGAAGCCCAAACATTTAAATGTCTTTGAGAACGAAGGTCACCGTGTAAATAACGTATTCTCAGCTGCAATGATAAATGATCATCCAAGAAAAACTGTCATCAGTTAACCACAAGACGGCGTGTTCACATTTGATAATGTTACTAAAATTAGTCCCATTAAGTGCTAATCGTCTCTTTTGGCCACTTATTAAATTACTCAAAGTTCAATGGACTTAAAAATTTGTTATAAATTATGGGTTCACACACCTAATGTTTTCACTTCGGCAAGTAATCGTGACCGCTATATGTAACTACCACTAGATCGATGCATGTAGGAATTTGGTTGATTTTTTACCGTTACATATTACTTGCCATCTCTATCCCAATCCTAGCCTGTTATTACGTCTAGTTGTTTTATAATTTAATATTTTCCAAAGTCACGCAGTTTGTCGGCCTCATTATGTAATTCTAAGCAACGTAACATTTGCTCGCAATCATATCCACGTACTAAATATAATTCACGATGTGAGGAGAGAGAAAAGACAAACCCGACCGTACTTGTACGACCATATAGTTCTCATTCAAATAAAAAACTGACATAAGTACCATATTTCATGTAGTCATCGAACGTTCATATACCTAAAACAGACGGTCTAATTTGACGAAAAAGACTCGCTTATTATATGTAATGCGCCTTAGATTATAGACCAGAGACGCAAATTATATTAGGAACATTTGGAAGGTATACTCCGCAAATGTGCATCTTCAGTATATTACATTAGCATCTTAGCCTATTTTAAGATTAAATAATACGGTATTTGTACATACCTATGTTCGTATTTCTTGCGTGCTATGCTTTAAATATTATCAAATTACTGGTATAATAGATCGTCATTATGTGATAACGGTTCTGTCAATTAATATGATTAAATCGAGCAAATGACAACAGCAGATCACGTACCGACGACGCTCCCGTGTTTATTGTTCGTTTAGTTACGTTGTCGTCGTGTCGTCTCGCCTATATTGCCACATAAAATACCACTCGTTATTTTAATACAAATACATCAAATCTTATAATTCTTTGTATATTAATGAAATTTAAAATGTATGGAAGTCGATAGTCTGTTGCTTTAAAATTCCGCTTAAGCTGTCATAGAAGTAAAACCGAAATGACTCTTACCTCGACGTTTTGGTTGCTTTTTAGTAGCCTTGGCCAGATAAAGTCTCCTCGTGTGTAGTGTATTTTTAAATAAAACGCGACGAAAGCCGTAAACAGTAGTTTTATTTTGAAATAAACCCGTTTATGATTTTCTTTAACAGAACCTTCCATAATTTTATCAATTCATCAACTGTCCTACTACTTATCAGTCGTTATTTAATCGCACCGAGGGCTTATTTTTGTAAACCCAAAATAAATAGTGAATCAAGTATGCTGTCCGCATTACCTACTGTATGTACTTATAAGTAAGTATTTAAGTAAACATATAAAAACTCTTTTTGATTTTAAATATAAATACAGGCTGGTGTACAAGATAAAATAGGTTATCATAGGTTTATATCGCATCTGCTTCTCATATAGGAGCTTTACGCTTAGTGTTAATTAAAGTTGGTACCTGTCGGCCAACACCGCCCAGGCACAGGCAGACGTGTAATTATCGACTTTCGGTATATTTTGCTAATATACAATCGTACAAATGTTTATTTACGACACAACACACCCACTTAAGATTCTTTGACTACGAGTGCGTACAGTAAAACGTTGAATTGTCACTTTACGACCGATTGTTCCGCAGCGTTGTGTTGTGCTGCAGGCAAACCGATATAAGTGGGATGAATTTGCCACTCGGACGTACGACGATAAGCTCAAACTTATTATTAACTGATTGAAAATTGATTTTTAATAATATATTACGCGCACAGTTTATCTTCTACATTAATTTATAATCGTAGATTCCGAATAAGCGAATCGCAAAATCTTACCATAATTGTTAATCTTTTGTAATGAATAACTTGCTATCGACAGCAAATATTGTGGCACGTTGGAATCCGCAGACTTCAGTTGATGCCCATTTAGCCGGTGCGGTCATTGTATGTGATTCTGGTATCACGAGGCTATCGTAGAGACATTAGCATTATCAAAAGGACCGCGGGCGTCATGCTCATATCGGCGGGGACACGCGACGGTCACGGAAGCGCCGCGTGAAGGCAAAGGCCCCGACGGACGAGCGGCGATAACTCAACTCAACATGCCTGAAATACAATCGTGTGGATACCATGCCGCAGAGGCGTGGGCCTGCTTTTACTATATGTTCCTTTTGTTTCCTGTTTTCTTACAAATATTCCCTTGTATTTGTACTTGTATAGCTGGAATGCTACATGCAGAGAATACCTGTATAAATAGCAATAACTCATTCCTTCTGACATCTCAATATTGATTCACTTCGCTTATAAAACCAAATGCAAAAAATACATGGAGCATAAATGTTTATTCAGTGTGTTATTCGCAAGCTTCTAGTGCGCGGACCTCGTCACATATTTTTCAACGTCAATCTCTCGCAGGCACAACACACAGTAAGTTTCTATGTTATTCAGATCCGTGTGGGTCACTCTCTAACATTATAAAGTTGAAATTTATTGTTTATGGTCGCATTAAAAACACTGTTGTGTAAATAGTACTTAAGATAAACTCAATTTCACAACAAGTGAGTTTTATATATTAAATACATTAACGTTGATGACGTTTTAAAATGATCTTATGGATAGTGTTATAAGTATTCTTTATTTAGTAATTGTCGTCATCTGTTGGCAATAGTTCAATATATTCGTAAATTCTGGTTACATCACTAGCTAATTAATGCTTTTAAATCATTATCACTTGAGATATAATTCTCAATGCCTGCCTCTAGATATAGATACAGGGTAAATTTTTCAGCAAATATATCTAATGTAGAAAAATTTGGTGACGGTATGAATGCCTTTCCCAGGTAGGTAGCAGCCTCTTCCAGGCAACTTGTGTAAGAGTTCGTTCGTTCGAGTTTTTAATTCCTATTCCTTGGTATTGCGAGCAACCATAATCTACAGTAGCCGCTTCCTTTGTGGCATAAAAAGATTACGATATAACCTTAAAAACTAATCTTAAGTATTTCAAATGTATTAAAATTCATTTATGTTGCCCTAATACCTGGACGATAAACTATCTTTATATTGCCGAACATTATAATCAGTAATAAATTACTCGTAACAAATACATAGTCATCTAAATAAACAAGTTTATGATGTTTGTAACATTCAATATTTTAATATGATGGTGTGACTGTTATATTAGAATAACGTGCTTTTGAAACGCTTACTTTTTATTGGGATAAGTATAAAAAATGCGGCGTTATGGTTGGTCAATCATGAAATATGATATCAATGATATCGTATATCAATTAGATCATAATCAATACTAATAATATAATTAAGCTAAATTATTTGTTTATATTTTGTCTGTACACGTTAATCTGAAACCAGTCGGGTATGAAAAAATATTTTTGCATTTGACAACGCAGTTCTCGAGTAAGGTAGGATAGGCCACGGGAGAGGAGCAGTAATAATCACAGCTAATGTTCTAATAAAACCAATTATTTGTTTTTAAACTAAGAGCGATAAAAAAAAAGTGATGTATTGTTATGAATTCATGATATACTAAATACTGTTTTCTAATAATAGACCTATGGCGCGATAGAAAAGGATTACTTTATGATACGAATCGTGATCATAAAGAATAAAAGCTCTGTTCGAGCTCTAAGAATATGCGTTGTTCTTAAGCTTTAATACGCTTTAGAACAATTATTCTACAGGTGATAATTAAAGTAGCCGTAAATATATTGTAAATAGAATAGTTTTCATTCGCTACCTATTAACTATGTGCTAACTAATCTACTGTTACATTGAATCGTTGCGAAGACTCATATCACAGCATTGATGATAACCTATCAACCAGATTGATCAATCTGAGTTACGGAGAATTTATAGTCAAATAACAGTTTTACTGGCAGATATTTAATTAAACATTCTCTACCTTGGAAGTTGACTGAGAAATTCTCTGTCGGAAATGAATGCTTAACAGCCTCTTGATTATGATTAAAACACCCAAAACCGCTAACTCCATATGTCAGAGAAACTTTTCATGCTTGTGGGGCGAGGCGTGGTCCCAACCATCGGTAAATACCATTAGCTTCTTTTTATATTATTCACAAATTTATTAAAGTTGGCTTGTATGATATTCTTTTCTGAAATGTATTGGGGTCGAAGTGCCTCTTCACAGCCGTAGCCTAGTGCTAAGTTAGTATTTATAAACGTATTCTTACGTGTATATCTTCGAAAGGCGGAAAGAGGTACGCCCAAATTTCGTCAACTATAGTTTTATGTCGCCCGTAATGGGGGACGAATCTATTGACGTTTACTAATCTCCAGACTGACAAAAAACGTACAGCTAAAAATTTCTAGACAAAAAAATCAAATAACACTTTGCCACACATTTGAGACCTCATGAATAGCTTCCTCTTCCGCTGCGTCAACGAGCCAAGTTTAGTGCTTTTTTGTCGGATATTCGGATCTCCGACAAAGAGTATACACAATATTGCACAAACATATACACATTAGTTTTGTATAGTGTACTCCTTCAGTTATATGAGATCACAATAAAGCTTATAATAGAAAATTCATAATTAATTAATTATAATTAAAACAAATTGGGAATGTATTTAACAAAATAAATAATCAATATAAAACTTAAAGGGAAACTTAAATAAATACATTTTTCTCACAAAGCGAATGCCATCTGATCGCTGCTGCAAGTCATAAAGATAACGATATATAAACATTGTTTTATATTCAAAGACAAGTATAATTTTAATAAAATGTCTTGTAAATTTTACATCATTTACTCAAGCATGAGTTTTTAGTAAAACATGTTTTGAAATGGAAAATCCTAATAATTTTATTTTAGCCTATTGATATTGGCATCGGCAGTTAGACAGAATAGATTTTCAATTATAGCTGGCATGTCAACAATTAACAGATTAATGAGATTCTCGAGATTTACGACAAATGCACGAGCCTTTAATTACACGCTGTACATACACAAGCCTATTAAAATCCATGATAAGCTTTAGATAATTAAAGGCGTCATCATTATCATCATATAAACCGACTTTTCGTTCATTAATTGGTACCTTGAGACCTGCCGTTATATTTATTACTCTGTGTTTTGCAAAACACAGAAGTAGTATGGTTTCATCTACCTAAGCCTAACTCTTAGTAGACTCTTAACGAAGAAATATAATACGACATTTTAAGGTGACTTACTGACTTTTTAAATTTATGCGTATAAAGTATCAAATATTGGTTTGTTCCTCATTTGCCCCCACATTACATCCCACATTCCAAAATGTTCCTCATTCGCCCTTCTTTTTAAATTATTCCTTTTTCGTCCAACATTTTTGTGCTAATGGTTAGCAAAACAAAACATGGTTAACATTTTGTTTTCGCTGTCCAGCTCATGGAGTCATGTAACCATAGGCCCAAAGTTTTGCTGAGAGATCAACGAGGTATTTTAAAATATTTTTGGGCTGACGATACATCCAAAAGTCTATACCAAAAAAACAGGGACAAAAAAGGTACATAATTTGGGACCAATTAGGAATAAAGTTAAGAAATTAATATTTATTTTTTAGGGGCATATAAGGAACATATTTAGAGAAGAATACGTATTTCTACGTTTGGGACGAAATTTGAGAAACGAAAGCGGAACAATCCCAAATATTAAATTATCGCTTGCTTTAATGATGATGGAAATCATCGTAAAGAAACCGGCATATCTGAGAGTGCTCCATAATGTACTCGATGATATTATGTTAAATCTGCCAACCCGGTTCGGTTATGGGAGACTATCGCTTAAACCTTGTCACACTAAAAAGAGGCCCATGCCCAGCAGTGGGATAATTTAATATACAGGGCTGATATTATTATTGGTAGCACAAGAGCTATTGGCCCACCTAGAGGAAAGCGGTAACCGCCACTCACAGCCACGCTTGAACTTAATTGACATCACAGCAGCAGTTCAAGGAAAACACACCCAAACCGCTGTCTACCGTAAACCACATACCTATGTAGACTGCGTTCTTGCTTGGTACCTACCAAGCAAGAACGCAGTCTATTTGATTATAAGCAGTTACCGTAGCCTATGTGAAGGGTAAGGGTCAAAGAAGGCTGGAGAAGGGTGAAACCATCACACTAAAACCAGCAAGGTTACTCAAAATCTTTTTGCGTTAAATTTGTTGGTATTATTTTAAATGAATTATAATTTTATTACAGACGAATTCGTCCAAGTGAGCTATGCTCGACTGTGACGTCATAAACGTGGATAACGATTTATATAATAGTACAGGCAGATTAAATACCGTAATGTTAATAGGATGACTGATTCATTTGAAATAAGCGCCACCATAACAATCCTCATCTGCTTCTAAATTTCTTTATTAAAAATGGTACTGATATTTAAAATTGAACACTTTTATGGATTTTAATGCGTTGTCTATTTGAAATCATCTTAATTATTACATAATTTAGAAACTATTAAACTTGAACTGTTAAACTTTACTACTATTTAAGCTACACACATCAAAAGAGTCTAGGGATCAAATACGTTTTAGAGGCTAACCGCAATTGAGGATTATTATTTTAACTTCTTTTTATTGTTCTTTTTAGGGATTCTTATATTTGAAAAAAGAATTTCCATTAAATTCATAAAAAAAAAGAATAGAATTTCCATAAAAATGGAAAATCAACTGTCAATCAGGATTTCTATAAAAGTGTGTAATAGCGTTTTTATAAAACCATTACAATTTCGGCATCGGAACTGAAAAAAACTGCATCAATATGGAGCAAAGACATAATTCAACCCGAGAAGAGATGATGAGAACCGTCGGAATGTTGCAAGCTGGTTCCAGGCTACGTACTGTGGCTGTCGCTCTTGGCACTACACAAAGCGTTATAAGTCGTCTCTGAACACGCTATCGTATCACGGGCAGCGTGGCCGAGTGACATGGAGGACGATCTCGCATCACCACTCAGACAGGACCGATACATCCAAAATACTGCTCGACGAAATCGTAACCGTAACCGCCATGATGTTAGCTACGAGGTTCGACAGCTCTTTAGGCTTGCTGATAAGCGAACAAACCATCCGAAATGGTTTACGTGGTCTGCGTTTCCGAAAGTCAGCAGCAGGTTCCCCCCATAGCACCCTGCTATCGTAGGTCCCGTTTGCAATGGGCTCGCGAACACAGAAATTGGGAGGAAGTAGTTGTGTTTGCTTTTCCGATGAATCGTTTCGGTGTGAGACCAGATACAAGACGTACTCGGATTTGAAGGACTTCTGGGCGTCAAGAATGTTTGATATTTTGTCAGGAAGTTCATTCATATGGAGGTGGAACAATAATGGTTTGAGGCGGTATTTAGATCGGTGGAAGAACCGATCTCACTTGGATCAGGAGCAACCTCAATGCTCAAATTTATGCGGAGAGGACTGTTTCAGGCGTAATTATCCCTTTGCGAAACTCGTTGGATGATTAATTTCGACTAATGCATGACAATGCACGTCCACACACGGCTAGAGTCGTAACACGTACTCTTGCCCATGCTCGTATCAACGTCCTACAGTGACCAGCTCAATCTCCAGACCTCAACCCAATTGAACACGCATGGGATGTACTCCAAAGAAGAGCTCTGCCGAGTATGGATGCCGTACATACTCCACAACAACTTTTTGACTTGTTAGAAAGAACGTAGGCGGCCATATCTCAAAGTGATTTCGATGAACTGAATTTAAGCATGATGCCAAATAGCTGTGATTGTGTTATTCGTGTCAATGGTGGAAACACAGACTATTAATTTTATTATCTTTAAAATAAAATTTATAAAAGATCCTCATTTTTGCCTATTTTCCCATTTACTTGAACACATTAATTTGAATTAAATTTAAACATTTTGAAAAAGTTTCAAAGTTTCTTTAATTTTTACAAAATTTAGTGATAATTTAGTAACTTAAACATAGAAATTAAAGTAAAAAGCTAGCCTGGAAAACTAGATTTGGCAAATATTAATTTGATAGTTTTTTATACTTGATCGCTAGAAACTTAAAAAAAAAAAGTTTATTTTCACTAACAAAAAGTACATTTTACAATTTAGGTAATTGGAGTCACAAAAACGCCTTGTTCGAAGCACAGGTTGGTCAGGTATGAGACTATTGGGGCAACTAGATCATGGGAGGCTTTTAAAAAGCTCGCTGGTATTTTATCCCATCCTGCAGCGCTGTCACTTTTCAAGGACATTATTACTGAGCTGACTTCGTTTGGATCTGTATTTAGGAGCACCAAAGAGAAAACAATGCTATTTTTTATTTCTCTAGTGCCATTGTTCTGTATTCGGTGTTGATTGGATGTTATATTATTTGCAAGAAGTTGGCCTATATTTGCAAAGTAATTATTTACAATGTTAACCAACTCTTGAGGAGTCTCTGCAATGTGTAACAATTCCGAGTTAGTTGAATTAGTAGGTTTTCGTTGAGTAATATTGTTTATTGTGTACCACAGTTTCTTGGGGTTCTTTTTTGTTTTGGATAGCTGTTCACTGTCATATCTACGTTGTTGCTTCTTAATAATGCTATTACAGTAATTGCGGTACCTTCTAAAGGTAATTTTTAAAATGTTGTTGAACGGATCTTGTTTTAGTCTTTTTTGTATGTTGTTACGATTTAAGATGCAGCGGAGTAAACCACTAGTCATCCATGGTTTAATCAGTCTACAGCAAAAAGGAATCGTTATAATAGATGTTGCAGCAGTTAAACAGTTCTGAAGTGTGTAAATTAGATTATATGTAAGCGTGTTGGGATTTGTTTCAAAGTATAAATCGTTTAAGTTACTATTTTTAAGATAATTTAGTGACAGATCTAGGTCTAAAGTTCTTTTAGTTTTTGGTAATTTAGGAGTAAAACTGGTATTTTTAGTTATTTTTAGGTAAATCATAAGATGGTCAGTGATAGTAGAACTTATAATAGCTACAGTTACTTTTTTGTATGTTTGTTTTAATCTTATGTTAAAATGATCAAGACAACTTTTGCCTCTGGTGGGTAAACAATGGCCAGGGAATACTCCATGCATTGCTAACATGGTTAAGTAGTTGAGTCTGTTTGTTCTTTCCTGAGAGGGTTCCTCTTGCCTACATACAAGATTTATATTTATGTCACCTGTGATTATAACGGATTTTTTTTATGTTATTGAGTTAAGGTGTAAACTAAGAGAGTTAGTAAAATCATCAGAGTTTGGTTTTGATGGAGATTTATAAATGCCAAGAATTACGAGGTCGTTTGATTTGTTGATTTGTAAACAAGAGGCGTGAGTTAAAATAACTTCTTGAACAGAGGCGTTATGTATGTTTTGGACATATGCTACAATTCCGTCAGCTCTGTTTAAGTGATTAGTAGATTGATGTGATGAGTAATTATCTAATTGAGGTATTGGCTTATTTGTGTTCAATCTACATTCGCTGAGGATAATTACGTCTATATTAGTTTTAAGACGCTAGGCTTACTTGTAAGTCATAAAAATTTGAATATATGCTTCTTATATTTTGAGATATAATACAAAAGTCGGTTTTATTATATCTTATTTTATTTGTAAATTCCTCCGCTGAATATTCGAAAACTTGAGCAACTACTGTATTATCTATTTGGTTAATCGTTTGTAGGGTATTATTCATAGTTGTTGAGGTATAAAAGTCTGGTAGGCGCTACTGTCAATTTATATCTTACATCTACAAGAAAGAATAGGTATTTGTTATAAATACGTACGCGGCTCATAATAATGTGGGCTGAAGTGCATAAAACGATAAACAGGGCTGGTTTGTGTAAGTTTCTGTGTATGTATACATGTGTGTATGTGTGTAATTGGTACATAACAGTTTTATCATATTGTAATTCTATTTGTATACAAACAGGACATGACTTATCATAAATAATTATATAGAAAAAGCATGCAGAGATTACTACCCTAGACTTAGTTTTAAAAAGTAAAGTAATAGAGCGTGTTGGGCCATACTTCAGTTCCAGTGCATATAATGGCATAATAGCCTTCCTAAAATAATTAGTAATAAAGTTTAACATATTAAGTACAATTTTTAAGTAGGTATATGCATCATATTCCGAGTAAGTTTAAAAGTATTGTAGTGTATAGTCGTAATAATAACTGGAATATAAAGATACATAGTCATTTGAGCTGCATTAAGCTATTAATTTGAGATTCGCTCTTGATGATCATTGTAGGCGAAGTTTCATCCTTTTTAAGATGAATTCTTCCGAAAGAAGTCCAGCAAAATTTGTAGCATTTCGACTTAGCTAGAACTCGAGCAAGGTAGTGTAAACGGGCGGCTTTTGGAGTAAGATGTTCCGTTACGTATATTGGCGTATATTCGTTTTATTTTGCCCAAGATGTTTTACACAGAGCTTTTCTTTGTGAGTTCGATTGAAGTATTTAGCTGAGTTCAGAAGTTCGGTTTTCAGCGTTGTTACTACAACGAGTTCGAGGACTATGGTGCTGTTTTTATTCTTGGTGCGCTTTTTTTGCACTCGATAGACACTTTTGATGTGTGTATTTTAATTATTAAACTATTTAGGTATCACGGGTATGTCTCCATGTGATATGGCGGAAAAGCAGCCGAAACGTGGGGAAAATGTAATCCCAAATCTAGATAGCATCATCATTCTCTTGCTCTGGTCCTAATTTATTTGGGGTCGGCGCAGTATGTCCTTCGCTTCCATACTTCTCTGTCACCCGTCATCTGATCGTGTACCCCTTTTCCTTTCATATCCATCCTCACACAGACCATCCATCTTTTTCTTGGCCTTCCTCTCCCTTTTCGTCTCTCTACCCTCATATCCATCACTTGCTTACCTACATACGTATCATCTCTTCGCATAACATGTCCATACCAAGCCAAACGATTTCCTTTCACTTTCTCATCTATGGGCACCACTTTCAGACTAGCTCTTACGTATTCATTCCTAATTCTGTCCATTCTCGTCACTCCACACATCCATCGTAACATTCTCATCTCTGCTACATGCAATCGTTTTTCATCCATCTTCTTATATATATATATAGAGAGATAGCATTCATCTTTATATTTTTTATATTTAAATCTTGTTGGTATAATTATAATGAATAATATTCGCGTAAACGGAAGACATTATCATGGTACTAATATTTTTTAAGACGCTTCGCCCGCTCTAATGTTAATTCCTGTGTCGCAGGAGACCGTACAAACATTCAGACAACGGACAAAAAGACAACCCAGATATGAAACAACAATTTGTGGATCACAAAAATGTTTGTCCCGCCTGGGGATCGAACCCCCAACACTCGGCGTGGCGGCATACGTATATAATATTCCTTTTTGTATAATGGTATTACAATTGCGTACAATGTATAGTGTATGTAACCAGTTGACATTCATCGATGACACCCGCCAGTTGTGTGTGGGCGTAGCGCGGAAGCATCGCGCAGCGGCACACGCGCCGTTACCGTCACCGGCCATTACACGACCACACTTAATTATCAACAGTTACCGCAGACCGCACTGATACCACTCGTCCGCATCAAGAAACACCACACCGTAACTGAAACACCATCGATACTCGCATATCGTCGCTTTACATATAACAATGGCTAAAACATTTTAGACAGCTAGGTATGCCTTTGGTTGTTTGTTTAGTTGATCTTGTGCGATTATAAATGGAAAAGAGAAAAGTCAATTATCACAGTCACAGATAATTGAGTTTTCCATTTCATATTATAGTCGCATGGATAATGAAAAAAAATTATATTTATTTATGCACTTTAATTCTTTTTCATTTCATCAATTGCCTATTTGTGCATAAATACAATTTTATAATAAATTTATATGAATAAATTACTATATTAACTTAAACTAAAGTCGAGTAAGTTAAACAAAATGCGGATATTAAGACTATCTCCTACTAGAAAATCTGTATTGATATTTTGCTAAAAATAAATGCTTTGTGTTGAAAAATTTATTTTCTATGTCTGGCCATTCATTTTATATGAAATACTAACGCTCACTTGTTTCAAATAATTCTCAATGATTACTTTTACAGTATTACGTATTTTTATTAGTTAGTGTTTAAACTATAACAATAGTGAGAAATCAGATCGTCGAGAGACTTCATTCAATTTCCTTATTATTAGTGCGTTAGTTGAATCTGGGTGTGCAGTAGTGGCGTGGCATCGCGGCCCGCAGCTTGATTTCTCACATGATAGAGTGTGGCGCCCGCGCCGGATGCCGCGATAACGTCGCGTTAACCCTGCCGCCGCGCCGCGTGCCGCACCCGACTGTTCTCTAATTACAAACACTATCTCAACTGCAGTTTGTAGTCCGCACTGAGGATGTGCAAGCTGTACAAATACCTGCGTATTGTCTGACTACGACCCAGTCCTTCCGGTAAACAAGTCCACGATCTTAATCTGTATCCCAGGCTCGTACTTCGTGAGATAGCGACACGTTAGTTTTAGCGCCCAAGTGAAAACCTATTTTTCTACGGCATTTAAATAATATCCCTAGTTTTTATTGCTTACATTTTATCATTGAGTTATAATTACTTTCATCCGTAACTTTGTCGTTTTGTCTGCGTTGTTTACAGAAAATTTGTTATAAAAGACGCGCAGTGTCATCATTAGAAAAGTAACACTATTTATATACTTTTTTTAAATCATTAGTCAACAAAATTTTTGCATATTACGTTTTTTTAATACACAATTGTTTATGAATACATAACAAACAAACATTACACGTTTGCATTGATAATATTTCATAGTACAGCCTCTCCCCTCATTTCACAAAATAATATAAAGTTGTTCCAATTAAATCTGTGTATCAAACCAACAATCTCTATGTTGATTAGAGATTAGGAGAGTTGATACGTATCTTATAATGTGGGACGTAATTAGGCGTGTGCGTGTAGACTTAGTCGAGTGAGCACTGAGCCGACCACCCAAGCAGGCGGCCTTTAGTCCCAACCGATCGCACTTGTGTGCCTGTCAGACCTTTAACTTAATCAAATATGTATAAACAGCATAAAACTACTCGCTACTGACGTTTTAATACGTCCAAGTATGATGATATGGATTACCATTAGTAAGCAATAAAATGCTGTAACTTCTGCTACGTTGATGCGTTTTAATAAGTAAGGATAGTAGGGACTTTTATACAGGTCATTATAACCTATTGATTTATATGTATACGTAATTTGGCGTTATAGGTAAAGTAAAATAATATAAATAATAGGTGTAAGTTCATAAAATTATCAATAAGTACCTTATTGTCAAATCTATGTATAAATAAATGAATTTATAATTATTGGTAAGTGTAAGCACACCTTTACCATCCATACGAGCTTTTACGCTATATTATTAATTGCAATGCAACTTTTGTTAAATAGTGCGCACTTCCGTGAAAATTGCTAACAAAAAGCAGTGCAAGAACATTAAAAGGCGTTACAATGTATATCGGGCAACAGCTTATATTGAAATCAAAAATTAACTATAGTAAATCTTTCTTACTTATTTAATTTGGCAAACAAACAATTAATTATCTATTCGTTCAACTTCTGTTTCAGACTGTATACGCTCTCTATTAAATAGAGATGAAATAAAAATAAACAATACATAAAATGGGTCTGTACGTATTGTCTCTAGCCTACGCCATAATTGTTTACTAAATAAGACAAGTAAAAAGAAATGAAATATACAATCGGCATCTATGATTTCGATTGTATAGTATGCTAGATTTAGCCCGCGAATTCGCTTGCGTAAATGTAGATTAGGTTAGGTTAGGTTTGTAACAGTACTTTTTCAGGATGAAAGGTACTCCATGTCCTTTTCTGTTCCCCTGACAACGTGTATGCGAAATTGCATAATGATTGGTCGAGGAGTTAAGGCGTGAAAGCGTAATAAACAAACTCACATTCTTATTTATAATATTAGTTTGAATACAATATATATTTTACAATATGTAAAACTTATAAGTATAAATAAACCTAAAAAAATACACTATATTATCGTCAAGTATGTCCATAGCTTTCTATTACGCGCTCTATACGTAACAAACCTTACAAGCTCATTTTCACTTGCCGACCGCGGGTGACAGCGTTATAGATCATTTGATAAATGAAAGCACAATAACATTGTTACATGTCCCATTGTAATAACTATAATTAAAACATTCAAATATTTAATAAAAGTTACAATAAATGATTTACAAACTTTAGAAAAAATGCAAAGAGTATTCGTTAACAATTTTTGACTAACTACATACGAACTTAGACTCAGGACATTGTAAGCTCAGAGGCATAGACTTAGCATTAAGTGCACAATTTGATTTAGCTTCTACGTCTAAATATCGAGTTGGCGTAAATAATTGCAAAAGAAAAGCAATTAATATTTTGACGGTATCATTCTTGGGATTAATCGTAATAAGCGCAAAATTATACCCTGACACCAGCAACAACAAAAAAAAATATATTTTCTGCGGCATTAATTTTGTTACTGGTTTTAATAAACACCTTCATCAGTCATACCCGAAATGTATTTAATTTGTATGAATTGACTCTGGCTCTTGAAATATTCAACATAAAGAACGGTTCCATTAGGACATTAGAACAATGAAAGAAAGATACCAAGGCCGATGGGACAGCTATATTATGATGGCAGACAATTGCTTGAATTTAATAAGGGATTGTCCTGAACATAAACACAATAGAAAAGCTTACAGATAAAGTTATTCTAATTTATTTATTTATTGCACCAAATGACCAACTATCTTTACAGGTGACTCTCCTAATACAATAGTGGTGTAGTGATTATAAGAAAATATAAGTAGAACACAAAAATAAACTTAGAGAAAAATAATAAATACAATTACCCCAAATTAAATAAATTAATAACATCTAAATTCCTTATTCACAATAACATAATATATTCGTTTATGATTTTTTGTTAGTAACATCTGTTAAGTTTTCCTGTCGTTATTATATAGCCGCTTCTAAAATATATATTTAATATGTAATTGTATTTTTATTTCGACCTTCTTTCGGTCATATAGTTATAAAGTCTTATCTCATAAACTAGAGTCAATTTAACAAATCTGATATTTTCTTCGTATTCAGCATACTGAACTTACACAAAATTGACTTCAACCTACCATGCCGCAAAAGGACAGTTCCCCAGTGTAATAAATGATTATTAATATATAATATTTAATAACAAGAAAAACCTGCAACATGAATCCTTGTATTGCCGCGTTATTACGAAAATCAAAAAGCAAAACATGAAATAACTTTTAGGGGATCGTTCAAGTATTTACTTTTTAGTTCATATCCGTACATTTGCGAATTCTTGTACGTGATAATGTACATAATAATAATAATAATAATATTCTACCACATACACACAACACCATCTAGCCCAAACTAAGCAGAGCTTGTACTATGGGTACTAGACAATGGATAAACATACATATATACTGTTTTTTTGTAAATATATACATATTATACATAGAAACACCCAGACCAAGACAAACATCCATAATTATGCACACAAATGTTTGACTTGTGCGGGAATCGAACCCGCGACCTCAGGCGTCGCAGTCGGTTATACTAACCACTACGCCATCGAGGCCGACAATATGTTCTGTTTTTATGTGAATCTGATTTTTATCTAAGTTACCATTCCAGGCTTTAAGTGTATGGTATGTATATGTATGTATGTACATATATAAAAACAAAAGTATTTATTTCGTTTGCTACGCGTGGCGTTTCTTTTTTACGTCTTGTATCTTTTACAACGCGACAGTTTCATTAAATAAGAATAAATTGAATCAAAAAATGAAAATGTAATTAATCTTTACGTATACGTTTATATTAAAAACGAGCTATTTTAATAATAAGTAGTTCCAACCTTGATCAATTGCTCTGCGGTTAAACAATGTTGCAGTGGTCAAACTCCTGATCGATGAACATTGTATTGCCCATTGGGACATATCTCGTTGACTACGTTAATTAGTCCAACCGTACGAGATTGCGGTCAGGCAAAAATTTATGATAGCCGCCATGGGAAATGTCACATCTGAAAAATAAATTGACAACTGGCCTACTAGCCTGCCGGCATTTTAATTGCTTTGCCAACGCCAATGCTGATTAATGTGAATTCTGGAAATCAGCATGAATAGTTTTAATTAAAAGCCAATCCTTGTTTGGAATATAATCATGATTAAAAATTAATTTACTTCTAAGTGCCCGAAATGTGAACTTATATCCGTAATATACAGTTATAAAATTCTTAATAGGTATACATAAATAAGAGTATCTATTTATTACATGCTATAAAAACTGTGATGAATTACAAACATCATCCTGTATAGTTCTTTGACATCCAATCTTAATAGAAGTCAACTGGCTTTAGGTACAAACAATGAATATCGATAAAGCTATTGTAGCATTGACAAAATCAATCATACTAAGTACCTTTTTTGTGTGCATCTCCTGTTAAACTTTAATAAAAAATGCTTTAGGTAAGCTGCATTAGACAAACAATAGTTCAAATTATATCTGATCAAATAAATATATAACACTGGACATTTTAAATACTGAAAAGCATAGTACCATTTACTATGCATCTAGGTACTTTTCGTGACATTATTTTAAGCTTTTTGGGACTATGGTCACAGTCTGGTCTCCCAATCATCTTGCCAGATTAATCTTTATAAGAAAGTTACATACTTTCAAAAGTAAGAAGCTTAACATATAGCAGTGTCGCGCTAACTTAAGAATGGTGTGTAACGGGTTTTATGAAAATATATTTGCAGTAATGTACAGTTATGAGATATATTTTCAATACATAATTTAGTATCAAAAATAATCGAGAACAAAAATGGTTGTCTGAGTATATTTACAATTTTTTGTTTAGTTCCGGCGCGTGACCGATTGGTCAAACATCATTGTGTCTAGTTTCACGCTCCTTGTCTCTTGACAAATGATGTTTTTACTTTAACATTTTGAATAGGTATTCTTATTTTTTGTTAGTGCATACGAACTCTATTATAATGTCTTATTTTTTTTTATAATAAATATGATTGATTTTTTTCATGAAGCTAACTAGCGTGTACCTAGTAACCGTCGGGGTGCTTGACTTTCACATACGTATGTTCGTATAGTGTTGACGCGTTCATTCACTGACTATTCATGTCTTCAAACAATTATGTAGCACTTTAACGTCTTTCTTCCCACGATTGTATCGTGGCGGGGCGAACCAAGTTTGCAGATTTATGTTTACCTACACAAATATACGCAGAATAGGTGTCGCGCGGCTTAAAGCTGTACTACTTGCGCCTGTGGCGATGTTTGCTTCGCTATTTATGTTTACTATAAACCATACGATTAATATTATCTTGTCTATCGCTTTATAAAGTTCATATAAAGTTTGCGTTCTAAGCTACTTATATATTGATAAGATCTTTAATTCTACCACATTGCACATAATACCTTAGTTACGTTACATAATAATATGTATATTGGCTTTCGTAAGTGTTACGTTCACGTTAATAAGTGTCATTTTATGATTTAAATGAATAACTTATTTTACTATTAATTATTATTATAATAATGTAAGCCCTGTTTCACAACTATTTCGCCGTTAGACACGGGCCTCCTTTCATCTAAGATTCGTCAGGCAATAGACAAACGCGATAAACAAACGCGAGTTGCAAGTTATCAACCTTTAAATCTGCACATAGTTTTTGACTCGCGATTAGTATAATATTTCAAGCATCTTCTAATTTAAATATAACTTTTATACATACGGGTACCAGGTACCAAGACCTGACTTAAAACGGCAAAGTGTGTGCCTAACTTGGGTGTTAAAACCGTGACCGTGACTTGGCAGTCCACGGGTGGCTCATCAAAGTATCGCTGCCTATAATAACCTGTAATTATAAAATCAGTGTACCAAATAAAACCAATAGTTAAAATAATGAAATGTTCTTTGAGTTACCAAGAGCACCTACGAGATTTACAGAAGCATAGTGATGTATAATTTATTTTAAATAAATAAACCTTTATCTATACTAATATTATAAAGCTGAAGTTTGTTTGCTTGTTTGCTTGTTTGAACGCGCTAATCTCAGAAACTATGGTCCGAATTGAAAAATTATTTTATTGTTGAATAGCTCATTTATCGAGGCAGGCTATAGGCTTTATAACATCACGCTACGACCCACAGGGGCGGCGCAGTAATCATAAACGCGGGTGAAACCGCGGGCACATCTAGTCATTCATATATGGAATTAATATTGTGTAACATTTTTTATTGGACTTACGTACATATACTAACGCCGACATGCTAATATGAATACCATCACAATATTTATTGTCAATATATTATAGACTTATCATGAAAGACGGCGGGTATGCATTTATTTGTTTAGCATTAAAGGTTTCTTCGTAAGCGCACGGGCATAAAATCTATCCTGTAGCGCCGCATATTTTCTCAGGACCATAAAAACATCAAGAGTTTTATATCAACAACATGCTTTAAACTGAGTTTAAATTTGACCAAAACAAAGACACTTAGTTACGGTTGGCAAATTTTTCGTATGTACACACGCCATTTCTGTTTGTATACACTTCCGTAGGTCAAAAGATTGTATATGTATTTGTGTGTGTGGTACACGCATACAGGTGCGATTTTCGGTATGCCTCTTGCCCTGCCGCGGTTCCCAGTTCCGCAACGTTAATTTGATATACGGAGGCAGATGGCCTCTTACCGATAGCATACAGCTCATGCGCCTTCCGCACTTTACTGCGGTCTCCAAACTTTGGGTACCGCAAGAAACTGACTTTTTGCTGTTTCATTTGTAGAATTCTCTTTATCTTTATAGCGAGCTTAACCCTCACTCAGTGTCCGTTAGACTGTCAAATCAAACGTTCCAAATTTAAACTGACAACATGCACCTCTAAGTTTCTGAAATATTTAATAGTATATTCTAGCTCGTGGTAAGGTTGAAGGGAAATATTACTACAATAAGTTCTACATATTGTTATAGAATGTATCAACTCTGCCAATCCTCATTCGGCATGGTAATGGTATTAAACTTTTATTCCCGATATAGGAAGCAAGCATTTAAAATTAACCAACGCCTTTATTTTACATAATTTTAATAAACATACCTTGTTCTAATAAATAAAACTAAACAAACGCATCATTGTAAAAAAAGATAATGAGTTGAGATTTTAATATTAATGTACTAAAATGAAAAATCTAGAGCTACTAGTTTTTGTATCGTGTGCCACAATAGATAATTTAAAACTTAACTGCAAACAAAGTAACTCTATTTTAATAACAAATTTATGTAGTACAACAAGAATAGGCTAGTAATTATAACTTGGACTCCAAAACAGTATGAAAGTCAAGTGCAGGGTTGTCAGTTAATTTGCATTTTGATCCAGTAACGGGTTGCGAGATAACGCTTTAATGCTCGAGATCTTTTCTCAGATCAACTATCCTGCATGTCTCAGCGCCGTTCATAAACAACTTCTTTTGAACTCTGCATACTAACTACTAACCATATATGGTGATAATAACACATTGTTGAATGTAAACGTTGTCACACTAACCTAGTACTTTTTGATTTCTATCATTTAAAAAAATCCCACCAACTCTAATTTTAAAAGAATAATTAAGAACCGTAATATAAATTGTAATGTAACATTATAAATTATCATTCAGTATTTTAGTGGGTAGGTAATTATACTTGAAAACTCCAGGAAATAGTCAATCAGTGTTCTGTTATTCGCGGTATAAGAAGTCAAAGACCGTTCATATAAAGAACTTGTAAGATGCCAGCGACGTAAGGCACATTAGACACGGCATGCATGTGATGATTGTGGTATCAAAATTCGCTTCGGCTGTTCCTTTCAACCGGCATTGAGTCTTTCTATATATTTCGTTTATATTTTTCCTTGTCACAATTTTAATGATCATGCACAGTAAGTACGAAGTTTGTTCATGCGAGCTAAAGTTATTAAAGCTTAGCGCGGCGCTAAGCATACACGTCAATGTGAACTGATTTAGGATTCATTCACCTCGCGTTACGCTAGGTGCGCGCCTGGACTGCGCATTGTCTCACACCTCACACGAAATGCGAATGATCCTTTGTTCGCTACACTTTACCTACAGTGTAACCCAAACCAATAGCGGACTACTTGGAGCACACCTCTCTCTAAACGTAACGTTCGCGCGTCTGAACTCACGTTCGACTCACGTTCCTGAGTTAACGATATTTACTCTGGAATAACAATATGTGTGCTGTTCTGACGTTGATAGCCCTCCAACTGATACGAATTGATTGTATTCACCCAGACTTTATACATTTAATAGTACATTGGCATTGAAGAAAAATAATGATGTGCAATTTCCTGTTCTCTGCGATTATGTTACATGTAAAAATAAAACGAAATTTTAGAACTTTCACTCGAAGGGGAAATTCAAATTGCAGAGCAATTTTGTATCCCGGTCGTTATACTTTCCAGTAAAAGTAGCCAACCTATAATTTATTAAATAACTTATTCAAATTACTTATGCACGAAACTTTAAGCAAACAATTGTTTAATTTTTCTTTGTATAAGCTCTCTATTCATTGATCATCACACATTATAATTTTGATGATGCATAAAATATACCTTTGCTGACAGTTTAGTTCGGAACGCACGTATTGGTAAAAGGTAAGTAGAAAGCCGACTTTTTCACATTCTCTATTGTTAGTAGAATAATAGATACCTGAAATGGTCTTACCAGCTGTTTAATGTGGGGTAGAGTATCACGCGCAAGCGTCTTTTAGTCCTGACAGATATGTAGAAAGTGAGGAGCTTTTGTGCTATGCAACGAGGTAATATTGTCGACCTAGAATAATAATTATTTATATCTCATCTAAGTTATAGTTAACTTAAGAACATTTAGGCCAGGTTCTTTTATTCAGAAACGAGACGTTTTACCTACGGACAGTTAATTATTATTGATACATATTGTATGAAAAATATGTCAAAATTCAACCGTTCGTAGCTAAAACGACTCTTTTCTGAATGTAGGAACCGGACTATAGTGTACAAAAGTGCATAAATGACATCAATCATATTAAAAATTGTTCTACATACAATACATAATATGTAGAGTAGAGTTAGAAATTCGATTTTGAAATGCGATCAACGTTCTGTGTTATAAAAGTTTTATAACTGTAGCCAAACCTTTACTTTACACATACTATCAGATGATACTGTTACATATTTAATGGTGGATCTACACTATGTGTACCGTGCACGAGCAGAGCAGAGCTGAGCATGTACCGAACCAAATATGCGGAGCGTAGATGGATCGAACGAGCACGCCTCGAGCATTCAGCACAGCGCAGTTGCCAATTCTCAATATTAAGGCAAACATAGAGGTATTTGCGTATGGTTTTGTTGAAGGCTCTTTGTACATCCACACTTGCCGTCGCGAACAGAACTACTAACGCCGTACTCTGCTCGGCTAGAGTGACGTTGACCCTAGAAAAATTAAATTATTGAACATCCAACTATCAATAAACTGAATGGAATCTGCAACTGAAATCCAAAATTCCATGCGAACACAAATTCAAAATAATCCTAATGTAAGGTTTACTTGACGCATAGTATTATTATCACTCTTTAATTGGTTAAGACATTAAAATTTAAATGTATAATTTTCAAAAGAACTGTAGAAATTCTTTACAAATTACCAACTAGAACTAATTCTTTACAAAGTTATGTTCGGTATATTGTATATGCCAAATTGTCCTCCTGCCTTGTGTCCATCGTCTTTTTCTCCGCGATTACTTTTTCTGGCTACTAATTTCACCGGCTATTGTAGTTCAAGATAAAGTTCTGTATGTGCCAGACAAAGCTGGTGCAGGTTGTGCTGCGTTCGCGGACCTCCGTCTCCATGGCGAGGTTCCCTCGCATTGTGCGGTGGAGACGCGAAGGTCCCAGGCTCGACTGGTCCTCGAGGCCAAGTGGGAAGATAGACTGGCCCAGCCCCGCTACGGGGTGAGGACCGTCGAGGCTGTCCGTCCGGTACTAAGACAGTGGACGGACAGACGGCGCGGACCGCTCACCTACCGGCTTACTCAGGTGCTCTCCGGACACGGCTGTTTCGGGGAGTACCTCTGCAAGATAGCCGGTAGGGAGCCGACAACCAGGTGCAACCATTGTGAGGAGTGTGACCAGGACACGGCGCAGCACACGCTGGAGGAGTGCCCGGCGTGGGTCGTGGAGCGCTGCGCCCTGGTCGCTGTGATTGGCCCCGACCTCTCGTTGCCGACCGTCGTATCCAGGATGGTCGGCGACGACAGGTGCTGGGGCGCAATGAGGTCCTTCTGCGAGACTGTCATCTCGCAGAAGGAGGCGGCGGAACGGGGGCGTGAGGATGATCCTTACGCCCCGGAAGTCCGCCGCCGGAGGAGAGGGCGCAGGAGACGCGCTTTTGTCGCTCTCCTGCCCCCCACTTAAGGGTTCCGGGTGGCAAGGCCTGAGGGGACCCTGCCACCCGTAAATTAGGAACCCCGAGAGGGCGCGCGCGGTGTTCCCGCGCGCCTTCTACCGTCGAAAGGGGAGAGCGGTCAGGCTCTCCCCTGGGGACGAGAGGTGGCCGGGTCCGTTTGACCCGGCCCACACCCACATGGGGGGGCCTGCTATGGATGAATCCTCCTAGAGCTCCCAACTGGCCCCCCCTATTGGATGAGAGAGGGAACACCCCAGGTTTTTTAGTGGGTAGACCAGCGCGTCTTGCTGGGAGTCCCACACTCCCCCGCCGGTGCCGTCCCCTAGCCGGCGGGCAGTGCATGAAGCATTTATCCTGGGTAACAAAAAAAAAAAAAAGTTTGTGCTGCGTTCACACAGCAATCGTAGTTGTAACACACTGGACCTATTTCAGCGACCTTTGCATGCATATATTTGCCAAAGCATCCATTTTATATAAATAAATAAATTTTATTTAGTGTATCAGTCCTCACATTTTTACCAGAATCGTCTATTTATTTGCTTTAATCTCTTTATTTGTCTTGTACCCTAAAATGTAAAACCTAAAGAGCATCCACGTCAATTAGACTTCCATTAAAACTTATGTCGGCTAATTATAATTACGTTGTCACACTTCTAATATCGATTAAAATTCCTTACCACACACATTTTGTTTTTATATCTTTAACACTTACTAATTAAATAGTTAACTCGTTATATTAAGAAATTAATTTGTGTTTACGACGTGTCACGCATAAATTATTTCCGACTAAATTATAACAGTGTTGTTTTCATAACAGTTTAGATTATAAAGGTGTCTAATTGGCGTCATAAAACAATGACCAACAAAAAGTAGATTGATATCTTCCGGTGTGTTCTTAACACCTCCAAAAAAGTATCTAAACACCATAAGTCATTGCCTCGAAGTTCATAGCTCCAGTGATTTAATATCTGTCGGATGCGGATCAATTAGTTATTGCAAAATATATATTATTATACGGTGCTAAAACGAAATTGATATTTGAATTGCTTACTGAGTTATTAGTGATACTAAAGAAAGTATATATTTATCTATAGAGTTAGAGTAGATTTCTTCGTGCGGTGAACCTTCAATCGATTATTGTATTATATTAAATCATCATTAAAGTGGCATAAAGAGGTTCAATGTCAAACACGTGCTCACGACTAAGCGGTTTTATATTTGAAGCGCCCCGTGCACTGCTTGCATGCTAGCACACAGTTTAACATTAATTTTGTACAAAATATACAATGTTTAGATGGCGAGCTACACTTTAGCTAATTCAATTTATTATACCATTTAGATACAGTTACTAATAACACAACAAGCAAAAAAGCATACATATTATAATAATAGGGTATAATAAAGATAGCCGACAACTTAAACTTTAAACTTTAATTTGAAAGTTAAGTATATTAACACGGCTAATAGCAAAGACAATTGCAAGTTGCTCTATCAATTACTTAGCACTCTCACGATACCTCCCGATATCGCCATTATAACAACATTAGAGATGGTGCAGTCACGCCATAGAGGCATTACAACCATCTGTAACACGGTCACATCGTTTCTTGACCACCCAATTTTGGTTTTTACTGTATACTTTTATAGTTTGTGAGTAATTTTTACATGAGCGTGCGAAAACAAGTTCGAGCGTCAGCCGTAGACTTCTGATTTATCGACTTACGAAATTCACTATATCAGTAATCGAATTTACCGTTTTCAATCAAAAAAGTCTGGGTGCCTTATGAAATGCAAGACAAAGTGATTAGACACAATTTGCGTCCCAATTCATATAACATGAATCAGCGTCATGCAAATAATGTTAAACTAGACACGCTTACGTTTGTGATTTCACTGGCATTCGGATAATAACTTATCCTGACTTTCTAATCGTGTGACAATAAAATTAAGGTAGTGTATTTGAATGTAGTTCGCTGCTAATGCTGGTAATAGAAGATGAATTAACATTTTCATGTGGTAGGGTCACGACCCAGCGCTCCCACACATAAATCGGCAAGGATGTCGCGTCGCGTCGTGAGCGCACAGCGATGCGCCCGCGCCGCTGCCGCTACCACAAGGCCGCGCCTCCATTACGACTGTGCATGGCAGGCCTTCTACTGCGTAGTGATGCATTTGTAGTTAATATGATAATAACGTGATTTGCTTTGTGCAAACAAAGTAAATCACGATTGTTTTCTATTACTATATTGTATTCTATAATGATATTGTTACATTTTCTTAATACATAGTTAATTGCATACTAGTCATAATTGCGATAATGCCTATAGTATCTAACTCGTAATCGGCAAACTATTATATAAATTCGACCCATTTCGCTACTAGCGTACATCGCCCAGAGTACCTTAATAGCAACAGTTACCAAATTCAATTAATTCCAAAGATTTTCGTAGAAATTGATAACATAAAATAAAACGAAAGTTTATAAAAATCTTTCGGTACACATTAAATACATTTTATGTTATAAAAGCTTCCTGCAAATCTTCATAACTTTCATGCATATAGTTAAATCTGTAGACACATCTTGCACCAACATAGAATATATTTCTCTTTACAATTTAGTATTGCGTCCATTTCATTAAATTTGTTATTTCAAATAAATTGAAACAAACAGCAGTAAAAACTGTTTATAGTGCTGTGTAGCTTTAAAACTTAGTTACATATATTTTCAATTAGACGGGTGAGATGTTAACGACCAATGACAACTCCGAGTGTACTTATGTACTTTCCACTTACATTAGCTCCATGTTACCGGCACTTCCCTGAGCTAACTCATTAGTCATTAACGCATAACTAGGTTTTTCTTACACTGCCTGCTGTGAATTTGTTAGATAAAGTAATAGATTTTTAATTATACCGACTCGAGACGACACTACAAAGTTAAGATGCTAGCAACAAATGTTATCTTCTCGAAATATCTTGCGGCCAAACAGAGGAGAAACCCAGCAAGTGGACAGGCAAACACCGCGAGCCCAACACGGAAGGGGAGATAAATTAACTAATCAACTGGTTTGCGTTTATGGTGAGTGGCGTTTGTGAAAAATAGATGTATACCTCATACTAACAGTTGGAAACGGTCCGCTCACGGTACACCACATATTTCGTTAATTGATTAACTGTACTGCGTTGTAGTCAACGGGTACACTTAGGTACGTATTTAATCATCCGTAAAATGCTTTACGCCGCCACTTATTGATTGAGTGTCATTAATTTAATACGCTTTTCAGAATATAGCAAACTATAAAATACCTCGTTAAAAGATGATTAATTGCAATTGCTTTTAATGTTCTTCGCTAAAATTTACGCTTGATTATCGGCACAAGTTTATATCCTTATTTAATAATAAGTTGTTGAGTCTATAAATAATCAAGCATTCAACTCCTTAAAGTTTGACTTTATTTTTATTGCATATCATATAAATATTTACGGACCTTAATAAGTACTTTATATGAAAACTTGCTTCGTTATTTCGTATAATTAATATAAGTTCCATTTGTCAATGTAACATTAAAGTAATTCAAACTGTAAATTACTTCACCATTAAATTTATTTTCTGTTAAGATTATATAAAGATAAAATAATATATTATATAAATATATTTATGATTATATAAAATTGATTACTGATCAAAATGGTAAAATATATATATTTATTCATTAGTTCAAAGGACATATCTTCCTGAAGGGACATAACGTTAATTTTAATCGCCAAAGAATAAGCGGGCATATCAGAGCAGACAAGCACATTAACACTTAAGATTAAGTATAAGGACTTCCGATAAGGATCTGAACTTCAGCGATTCGCGTTACTAGAAATAACGTTTACTTTAGTACTAGTTGATACTCATACTACTGGGTAAGATCTATCATCTTAATATGTCTTGCCCCTCGAACAAAGGAACCATATTCGATGAACACCTGGGTCAATAAATGATATCAACACTCTTCCGCTCCAGCTTCGACGCTTAGCAAGACCGCGTTAACTGCGTGCTGGAGTACGTTCTGTAGTGCCTCCGATTGAGTCCGCCGTTTATCAAACGCTAGCTGGAGCGCGCCGCGACGCAATCAGAATATCGGTTTGGATTTTACCGCTTTACTGCCGCATGCTGCTAAAAATGCACATTCCAAAGGTTCAGTTTGTTTTGGATATACGCTAAAATCTACTTTAAAGATGAGATTCTATTATTGGTAAATCTGGGCAATACAAAATACCCGGCATAAAGAAATATTTAATAAACGAAAGTCAGTCAGTATTATGTTGAAAAAATCATACAGTGTGTTATTATTTTATAAAATATATATAATCTTACTTAATAATACTAAACGATACTTAACTTTAATGAACATGAACAAATTAAGTAATTTTATCTATATAAGTTTATAAAGCGTTATAAAATACTACTACATTAATTATAATGGACTTGCCTAAAGCTCAACATTATTTGTAATTAGTGTCTGTTGTTATAACTTAATTTACTCAGTAAATGATTTTTAAATGCCGTTTTAAACGTATTTAGTTTTGAAAAATGAAATAGAATATGTTATAGGAGTGTGTCTTATAACAAAAAGTTACATTACACAGCTATAAAAAGCGTCTGTAAGTTATTAGGCCGCTTCACTATAAACGTAGAGGCAAACAATCGATACTAACGCGAGGCAATCACGACACAGCCACCGATAATGTGAGAATAACTCAATGAGGATGAGACTAAGCACCGATGAGATTGATCTTTACAGTATTAAAAAACTACTGTTGTCTGTGGGAATTTTGAAATTAGAATGAGCTTAAAAATAAGTTCAATCAATTAGTATTCGCTAACCGATAACCTCATACATAAATGAATACACAAATATCTAGCGATAGTCAAATATCTAGCATCTCAGGCCTGTATCTTTAAGATAGGGGTGGAGAAAAGTGTGTCATTTATTTTCCACCTGAACAGCCCACTTCTTAAAAGAGGGTAATAAGAAGTAACGGTACGCGACAGACGGTAATATGCTTGTTAGTACCGTCCACCGGGCAGAGATTCACATTCCTGGCTACTTTTAAGAGTTTTTTTTTTAATAAAAATATTTAATAATATTGTCTGACTTGACTTGAACTAGGAACACAAGATCTAAGCTTTATATTCGTTGCTACTTACGCATATAAAAGACGTAGATAATCCAAAGTAATAAATATAAATGTGAGTTAGTTTGTTTTTTACGCTTTCACACTTAACTACTCAAACTAGTAAACTTCCGCCGTAAACAATTAGACAAAAATACTGCTTCCAAGGAACAGCTAGACTTAAAAGAAAATTACGGGGTATCACTTTAACGTGGGACTTAAAAACAAAGCTTATTTTGTTCATAACTTTAAATTGTTTAGAGCTTATAAGTTTTTGGTTGTCTACAGGTATCGTCAGAGTTGACCATGTTACTGTTCATCTCAATCGCTTGAGAGTGCTAACATGTATAAAACATTACAATCCTTTTCTCTATTGACCACCAGTAAGCGATCCAGTAATACATTTACTCAAAGCCAGATTTACACAAGACATTGAGACGAATACCACCTAAAGAGCGAACTAACTCACGTAAATTGTTACCTTTAAATGTACGAAAACAATGCTATCACTATCATAATGATGACGTCAAATATATTAAATTCTACACTTACTCTCTTAACAACTTGCAAAGTATCTAGTAAAACATTTTACGATTTCAAACTACGAGTCACTTGAAAATTTAGGCAATTTCATACATACTTTTAGATAAAAATTTGCCACTTTTATGTAGTAGGTAGATAATTGTGCCCAAAAATGTTTATTATACTCAAAAGCACCAGCTCAATGATCTGCACCCATGCATTACAACAAAGTTACGATCAAAACCACGTTGCAGTAATAACGTTTACTCACAGAACATTTTACTTTAATTGGGTGGATAGATAAAATTTTAATAATTTACAACCCATAGCCTAATCTCGATTTATTACATAACAATAACCGTTAGAGTGACACGCTGAGGTCTCGAGTTCAATCCGAAGGCGCACATCCCTGACTTTTCGAAGTTATGTGCGTATTCAATAGTTAATTATCGCTTGCTTTAACGATGAAGGAAAACATCGTTAGGAAACCTACATGTCTAAATAAAGTTGTAGAAATGGTTTTTTGCTTAATTATATAAAATAAATAATTATAATATTGTAAACTGTTTAGGTGGCGTAATGGTTATGAGATCGCCTCACCAAAGTCACTAAAAAAATGTGAAAGCATAGTTATTTCGAATTTGGGTTTTCTTTGTGTTAGTTGCTTGCAAAAGTTTCTCGCAACAGAAATTATTCCTAGTACGATAGCAGTTTCATGCAAAAAGTAATATGAAAAAAAACCGATATCCATTGGGACAGCGGTTTTATTAGTAATCTCGTCAAAACTTTTCACATATCGATGTCCAGACTACAAAGAGTAGCAATGGTTACTGTATTATTTCGGTTTGATTCCCATTGCACTACAGACGTAAACCCATGCCTAACACAAGTGTTTAGGTAGAGAGATTTAGTTTAAATCTTATAATTAGTAGTCCAATTTACGGCATGTTTAAAAACAAGAAGGATTTTAGTAAAATAGCTTGCTGCGTCATAATGCAAAAATTATATACACTTTCATGCTTACGTGACTGGAACAATTCCAGTCACGTAAGCATGAAATTCAGCGACGAGATAACACATCGCATAAACCTACGCGTCGTACAATTTTGCACTGATACGTCATTTTAGAGATCAGTCAGTGTCCACCATTCGAAGAATCTATAGACGTAACACTGTTCGCATGATTTCCATCGATGAGTAGTCTAGATTTGCAAAAAGACACCACTGCGGTGTCGGTCCCGGTTAATTTGAACATCTGAAAGAGTCGATAAAGGAAGTCAACACTCTTAAATATTCAGACTTGGTTAAAACTAAGCGAGAGTCAAGTGATAAACTAAGGTAAGTCGCAGTAGTAAGCAGGCCTGCCATGAAATGTAAATGCTGAAATTACGGGCATCTTGTTGTTACCAGAAGTACCATGAAAAACATGAAGTAACTTTTTTCTCATTCTTAACCTTACAGTGAAGTGGACCGAACAACGGACTAATGTCATTTTGAAAGAAAGAAAGCCAAGGAATCGTCGCACGTTCACCTGAAGTGTAGGGTAGATATTTTCATGGTAGATCTCAGTAGCATTATTTTCGTGGAGAAGCTAATATGCTCTTCAATCTTGTTAAGCAAGAAATACCAATTTAATATTCTAAGCTATAAAGTTGCATGAGAAAGTATTATGACAATATATTACCTATATGCCATAAAATCTGTAATACCGATATTCAAAAATGTTTGTTCTATATTCCATAGAGAGAAACATTATGCAAAGAAAATTAACTAGTTACAAAGGTATTGTTCGAGAAATGCATACAAAATAGTTTTAATTGTTTTCTTGTAACGGCTGGTGAACTCCCACACAGGATCCTAATTATCTCAAGTCGAATTAGTAAAATACTTGTGAACGCTTATTTAAGATCGTTATGAAGGCAAATTGTGTTACAAATTGAACTCTACGCACACGAGATTGAAGTCGAAAATATTATAAAAACATAATGGACTGTAAATAAATTATTGCACAAGTCCTCATCGTAAATACGTACCTATGCTCTGTTAAAGTTTAATAAAAAATATATCATTCTTTTAAATTGTTATAATTGCATGCCTTAGCTTTAATTGTTCGAACGCGTCAAGACAGCGTTTTTTAATCAGAATCTTTAAAAGGAATTCAACCGCTTCTCGATTGTACTGTATTCAAAGTAATATATAAAGACCGATGAGATCACACAAATTAATATTTTACTTCTTTCTAACTCTCACAATTTTGTTTTATGCGAACTGGACATGGAAACGTCAATTGGATCATAACAATGACATTAATTTCTAAAACATAGTTTAGTATTAGTTAGCTCTAAAGATTATTTGCCACAATAATTAAACTTATAATTTTTCGATCACTTCTACGGAGCGTCAAAATAGCTTGGAAAAGTTCTTTGTTGTTGCGATATAAATAACATACTTTTATGCCGAAAGACCCACTTTTCTTTAATAATAATAATATTAGAAAAATTTAAACTCGTTTTTTTCTAAGATGTACCATATTTATTTAATCAAAATATTTACCCTCATTATCTATACCTTGCTGCCATCTAAACGGAAGTTCATTTATGCCTTTACGATAGAACTCCAAGGATCTAGATTCGACAAACTGTGAAAGAATTTTGTACAGCCTCCTGGGAAGAAATTTTTTTATCACGAAGTAATGACAATTTTCTACGAAAAAAATGGTAGTCCGTTGGCGCAAGGTCTGGCGAGTACGAACGATGACGTATGGTTTCTAACTGCAGCTCCTGTAGAGTTACAACGGTTTCTTGTGCAGTGTGAGGTCTTGCGTTATCATGGAGCAATAATGGTGAAGATCGATTCACGAGTCAGGGCTGTTTCACTGCCAGTTCCGCCATCATTTTTCGAAGTTCGGCACCGTAAACATCTGCTGTTAATGCTTGACCAGACCTGAGAAAGCTATAGTGAATAATACCATGAAGAGACTACCAAACAGTTACCTTTACCTTTTTATTGGTAAGCATTGCTTTAGGGCACTGTTGCGGCGTTTGACCCGGGGTCAGCCATTGCATTTTTCGTTTACGGCTATCGTAAAGAATCCATTTTTCGTCACATGTCACAATTCGATCCAATATTCCTGTACCGATTTAACAAGGCAACACAAGTTTCAACACACATTTCTTTCTGCAGATCAGTTAAATCATGAGATGCCCATTTTTCATATTTTTATCTTATTTGATGCAAATAAACCAATATTGTAGGTATAGGTTAACGTTAAACCATGCCGCTAATTCCTGGGTAGTTTAAGTCGGATCGGCTTCTACTGTCTACTTCAATCGCGTTATTCACCTGTGTGGTCGAAATTCCACGTGGTTCGTTCTTCAAGTCGAAGTTTCCATTACGAAAGCGTTTAAACCAAAAACGCACGGTGCGTTCATTAGCAGTCTCCTCTCTAGTTCCGCGTTGAAACTCGTCTTCAAAAATGACTCAGCTTTTCGAAGTATCCATCTTTCCCGTCTAAGCTGAATAAAAAAACAATTGAAAGTCGAAAATCGAATGTTGCACATTTTTTTAAAAGAAGAATCCCATGTGTATCATTTGAAAAAAGTTTCACTCGAAAATCTCACACTATGAAAGTTTTATTTCAATTCAAAGAATCTATTACTGTACAACGGCAACTTCATACTTTAACCCCTATTATTAGCCCTGAATATAAATATTCCCACTGTATTACTTATGATTAATACACGACGGCCATTCTTCCTGAAGAAACATTCAATGTTATAGCAAAATGATAATATAAATTCTCCACATAAATTGTCGACTTATTGCATGACACTTTTTAGGATATACTATATGAAGTATATTCAATCCTCATATACACCATTACCGTATTAACTATACTAACCCTAAATATGACTGGACTATAAAAGAAGCCTATATGCAATACATAAAATTAATTTTGCCAGTTAGGACTTTTACCGATCCGAGTCCATGTTGCTATCGAGTTCCACTCAGCCGCGGTAGGTTTTATTGTATTGTACGCGTTTAATATCAGCAATTAAAATGCTTCTTGAAATTCCTATAAATAATGTAGAGACATGACATGTAAAGCTGGCAACTTAACGCGCACGCACACCTACTGAAATGCTAATTTACTGTTTTCTAGAAAGGAACTCTAAATAAATATAAACAATAGTAAACATAAGTGAATACTGCTTAACAGCTATTGTGGTACTTGATTCATAACAACTTAAAGTCACAATATTAATTGCTAATTTGTTTTGGCCATTGTTCATGTCAAAAGGAAACAACCAAACAGCGTGATTATTTTATTTGTAACTGAGGCAACGAAAAATTGTACGTTGGTAAGCGTTAATAAATAACACGATAGATAGTGCTGCGTGTTTATTATTAACACACATCTTATTTAAACTCTACTTGAGTAAAGCCCCGGGCTTAATATGGTGGCAGCCAGTAAATTAATGTACTCCTTGCCATTCGTCATAATCTTAAAAATAAAGTATCAATAAAATCTTTCATCTATATACATTATTCACATTTCTGGACCACCATAATATGTATTACCGGAGTCTACTTGGTAAGGACTAGTATGTATATTTGTCTTAAACCCACGACTTGGCGCAGATGTGGCAGTAGTTATCGTAAAAATATACAAATATTCACAGACGCCTAGTGAGATGTCTTTATACAAGAAAATGTTTTTATGTAGTGGGACTCCACTCTAAAACATAACGTTTTTATGAAATCCTACCACATTCTCATCATAACAAAATTCTACTGAGATTATTCTCAGTAGAATTTTAATGAAGGACTATTATCTGTAGCAATATTCTCAGGAGGCCACTGACCTTAAATATTCTGTTATATCTTCTAAACTAATTCAGAAATTCGCTGCATGCAAATTAATGATAGCTACGTAATTACTCGGCGTAGAATCAAACTAGTCTTACTCAAATAGGAAAATACCATATAAATTCATTAAGCAACATTTTATTTTATCATTACTTCGCACACTCATTTGCTGAAAAGGCATTGATAAAAAACATGGTCTTAAATTATTTTAAAGAGCCTCGCGTTCGGCATGGACATTTCCTAACTCATCTACATACCTACTTATTATGTTTTCACATTACAGTTATTTTTATGTTAATTTATGAGACGTTTCATTGTGTGAGTTAATACTAAGCTTAATTAAAGTAAAAGGAAGTATATTTGTGCACTGATGTTAACATAAACTAAGCTTATCCTCCATCTAACGGGAAGCTCCTACATTATAATATTATACCCACACGAATGTAAATAACAGCTAATAGTAAGTTTTTAGGATTATAGAAAGTCTCAAATATTTATTTCAATAAGTTTTCAACAATAATAAATACAGTTTATATTGTATTTTATGTACAGGTTATTAAACTAGTATAAGCGAGAAAATATTATATATTATACGAAGTAAGCGGTACTAGTAAGTAGCTGGGCTGTGTAAATAAGTAATGGCAGCAGCCCTCGGCGACTGCTAGTTGATTGCATCTGTTGTCGCTCTTCATATCGCGTACGCCGCTGTGATTTAACCGCCACCTGTCGTGGTTTATGTCCCCCGATAGCCGCACACAAGGAAGTACATGGAACTAGAAACGAGGCGTGACACACTACCATTTGCACAACTCCCTACACAACTATTTTGCTTGATATTATTCGGCACGCATTCTTCTTTGGTTTCTTAAAATATGCTAATATGAAAGATAAAACAGATAATCTTAAAACGGACGTAGTAAAAACCAGCGCCACCACGTTTCTCATAATAAACATCATGAGAGTATTTTCGCGGCATACCGTTTCGGCGATGGTTGCTGTCTACTCTGATAAGTGTCATAATATCACAAAATAAGCCTCTTTATACGCTGCTCGCTCTGATAGCAATACAAGCATTCAAATGTGAGTAAGATGAATCAAACCGACGCACCAGTTTTTGTATGTTATCTCATATTTTGTGAATTTGTTTATTTATCAAGCAAAGATAAGTCGCGTATTCAGTAGCTAAATGTGGATACTTTATAAATGGGTTTAGTCGTGTAGCCAAAGTAATAAGTTGTGTATTTCTGCACAACGCACCGCAGCTGGAATCACTAATGAGAGCGCAATTCAAATCAACTGATTTATAAGGAGTAAGTTATTTCGCCGGCCGCGCTCACAATATTTACTTATGTTCTAACGGGCACATAGATATCGTGCTCTATTATTGCGATAAGTATAATATATACGAGATATGCAACTTTGTAAATTGAAGCCATTATAAATCATAAGATTATTCTTTGTCATTTATTCCTTACCCAATATGTAATACAATTGTTGTTGAATCGTCTTAATAATTGCACTATGATGAGATTTGGCAAAAACTAATTATTATGATTATGAAACAATTCTGGTCGGAAATTAGATTTCTTTCATCAGTGAGATCATTACATATTGGATATAAATGGGTAATATTGGGTAGAGAACATTGGGAGGTCTAAAATAGGTACTAACGTCAAGTTATATTAGCTCGTTAAGAGTCGGCGAGCCTTGTCTGGATGATATCGCGTAACCCCCCTCAATTAGTGTGCCCTGACTATCGCGTGGCAATAACCCGAAACAACATATAAGCTCCCCGCACTCGTGACGCGATGAACGAACCAAATGAGTGTACTCTTAATTAGCCGTTATACTATAAATTTTAAAAGCGATGATAAGGTCCCGTTGTGCGCTCACCGGGAACACTACCCGCCGGCTAATGGTGCTTCGAGAATTAAATTTAATTAATTCCTCCTCGCCAAACATGCTTGCCGGATTGAATTTGGCTAACAAATAAACATCCCATAAAGATGAAAGGAGAAACATTCATTGTTTATTCGCCTTGCGCCATAATGGTCGCCGGCAATAGTTTCTTACTTACTTTGATATATCTAATAATACCGCTCAATACTTATGCAGACATCTGATTACTTTTAAATCTGCCTGTTTTGAGGTCCCCACAGGTCAATCGCTCGTGGTAACATCATTAACGTCTTTTATTACTGCCATATTTTTTTTTACAATGTATATCTTACCGTTTTAAATATTTTATAATGGTATCTCAATTTGCATTACGTAGTGCAATTTGTTGTCCTCAAATAAGTATCCGTGTAATAACAGTAATGCTGCTAATGACTTAACATGCTATCGGTATCTCGTGTAGAGGCGAAGCTCCTACAGATTTTAATGAGAAAATTTCAATTAGTTGGCGATGTGCCTGATCGTAAGGCGGGCGGAAAAACGTGTGCGCTCTGGCCGTTGTATTTAATTTACATGAGCGTGTGCCGGACGACTGCTGAGCGTTGTTGGCCGCACTATGTGCATCTACCCTTTGTTTATGTTACTGTTTTCTGTACAGTGTACATAAATGTAATGAAACTTGTCGACTGTGCCGTCCGATAACGGAGCGTTTTGTGTGTAATTAAGAACGGCGAGAGCGGGTCAGCCGTCCACTCGCGCATTACCACAGAGTTATGGAGACATTTTAAGCGTGTCCAGATTGTTTAACCACTATGCTGTCATGTTTAGAATATACTCGTGTTATAAATCTGCCATAGCGTCATGATTTCACTGAGATTGTTTGTTAATTGTAAGTAATACATTACCCCTTAATGAACTGGGTACGTAGTTACAACTCACAACGCACCTACATTACCAACGTGTAATATGCTAATATTGTTATTATGCATCTCTGACTACTCAGACATAACTGAGTGTTATCTCACCTTCCACTTATCATAAATAAATTTAATTCTAAATATTTTAAATAGTTTTGTTAAGTAGCCATCTTAGAACAAACCTCGTTTACAGGGAACCCGGAAATAGTTGCGGGATACTCACTGTTTACTCAAAACGCATTACTGTGTTTAGCATTATCGTAAACTCGAGAGTCGTTTACAAACTGTGACATTGAAGCAATTAATAGGCACTTTAGATGCAAATAAGCCCCAACGATTTCCTTCGTGAGACATCGATTTGGTGCAGTGCAGCTAAGTGAAACTGTGTGAAGAGATCACGATGCTATAAACAGAAGACAATAATCGTTGTTCGTGGCGAGCCGGGAGCCACGTGTAAACCTCTGTCGACGTCGGCGGGTAGCTGACAGTAGCGCTATTTGCATTTTATTACACAACGCCGCTTCATCGATGTACTCTCTGCTTATTATGTATTTTACAGTATAATTTTATTTTATCGCCAATTAATACGAGCTAATTTAAATTCTATTACCACGGTGCGAAGCAACTGCAATAGTAATTACTACGAGTAATTTTTAGTGGCAGGTACATGGTGTATAATAATTTTTACCATAATTTGATGTAAATGTAGTACATATTCATGTTTAACATTTTGTTGCAGCACACACTGACGGGTCATAGCGGTAAAGTGATGGCAGCTAAATTTCTCGGAGAGCCCACGAAAGTCATCACAGGCAGCCACGACAGAACGCTAAAAATATGGGACCTCAGAAGTAAAATGTGTAAGTATGTACCTACTCTTTTCAATTGACAAGTATTTTGCATTACAGTGATTAGATCAACAAATTAGATATGAATCTGTCTATGTCATTTAAATCTTCGCTGCAATCTTCTTCTTATCTTATACTAGATGTTTCTCGGGGGAACAATATCTACTTTTCAGGATAAAAGGTACTCTTTGTCCTTTTCTGTAACCTTGTCAACATCTCAACGTGTATCCACCATTTCATGATAATCAATCGACATCACACGTAACAGACAAACAAACTCACATTCGCATTTATAATATTAGTTAGAATTATCTGATAATAATTGTAAATCTGGATGCGTTGTATTGTAAATGTTTGCGGAAAACAACCATGACTCATACAAGCAAATCCTTATATTCACTGCTCTAAGGGAGGTAGTGGTTACTCTAAGTAATGGCCTTTGTACACGACATGGGTAACGAGCGCCTATTGAGGCTTTTACGCGAGATGTACGTGTCGTGTAAATGACCGACGCGATCTACTCGCACAAGTAACCCGTACGATTAACTCGTGCATGTAGCTCGCAAGCGTCATGTAAAAGCATCTTAACGCAAGTCCGTCTGATATAAATATCAGGCAGCGCGTAGTTCCTACGCTTAAGTTAATTGGTAAGCACAATTTATATAATAAATTTATATAATAATAAATACTACATTTAAAGATTATATTGCTTTGTGCTTAGCTATTGTCATGTCAGTATTTGTCAATCAGTGAAATAAATCGATAAACATTTGATTAGATTTGATGAACTTTTCTATCGTTCAAAATTATAATTTTTGGAGCAGTTATAGTGAAATGAGATGAAATTTAATTTATTTAATAATAAGTAGCGCGTTTAATTCATAACACGATATTAAAACATCTTAAGGTACTTATGTCACTGACTGTACCTACTGAGTCAGTATTTATTCACTTTGACGAAATTGTGAATTTAGATAGATATGATAAATTGTGAAAATAAAAATGACTGAAGAAGATATATAAATCCTGTTTTCTAAATGGCCGTAATTTTAAATAATTATTGTGTTAAGTAAAAAAATTATCCATAATATTTGTAAAAATTTCAATAATAAACTGATAGATAGGTTCTCTTGCGTCTATGAATATTTTCAATTATATCGGCAAAAATGTTTATCGAACATCTTCAGATTTTAATACGTTATTATTAATAACGTATTCAATAAACTATAAACCATCCTTACGCGTCTTAGATGACTTAATAACATAGCAAGATCATTGGTCGGCATGTTGCTTAAACTCTATTCAAATCTTTGTATGATAAAAAAAATATATATTTTTGACAAAGTATTACTATTACTGTGATACTTTGTCAAACTTATTGTCAGTGATGTTTGTAAATCTTGTAAATTAATTTTCGGTAAGATGTATAGGTGAAAATACGTACGTGTTTACCTTTTATTCTTTAGGGTGCTGTAATTAAATGTACCTATACCTAATTATATATAATAAGTACTGTGTTTAGTTAACAATATAAAGATTTACTGTATATATTGTGCCTAAAGTTACTTTAAAACTAAATTCTTCCTATTACGAGCTGTTAGGGAATTTAAACAAATACTAGAGCCAGACTTAATTGTTGTTGCTGAAATCGCTGCAATAGCATTATACAAGGCATTTACGATACCCATATTTTTATTTAAAAGCAATGTAAGGTAAAAGACGTATAATGCTAGTGTTATTATGAATGCCTTCGTCGAACGATTAAATCTCAGATATAAATTATTTGGATAGCTTAGCTTGAACTGAATATTATTACTTAAAGAAGTGCCAAGTCTCACTTTATGGTTAAGAAGAACCTCTTCCTGTTTCAATGTCGGTAAAAAATTAGCATTTTATCTAAACAGCGCCCGTGCATTTATTTGATACGTTGCATATCTAGTTGGTTTACAACCTAAAGAATATCTAGCAACGATTTGTTTTTGCGTGAGCTTAGCAACACTTCGTGTCCTAAGTGCTGTTTTAGTTAACATAAATGATTAGCGCCTGTTAATTCGTCTAAAGCTTCTAAAACTATTTCTAATTGGATTTAAATCTATATTTTATTGCAGACAAACGTCATGCCTAAGCACTGTCCAATAGCGTTATTTTTACTAAAACGTAGTAAAGGCAATAAGCTTTACCTATGTATATTAAGTAGCTAATAACAAATAGTCGCCTGGTACACAACCTCAACACAACTACGGGTGTTCTTAAGTCATAAACGTCTGGCTGGCAACTCGCTGTCATAAACATATTACAATTATTGGATCTTGATCGGCACCAACATTTACAGCTTAAATTGTACTATAACAAGCATGGATAAGCCTAGAAATTCTTAGAACTGATTAGAATCTAACCAGGACGTGTAACGTAACGTTTTAGTGCATCCCGTATACATTTCGTCAAAGACTAATTGGAACACACGATGTGTATTTATATTTCCCTTTAGCCTCTATAAATCCGTTGAAGTAGCTGAAAGGGGTATAATCAAATTGATTTATGTAGGCGTCATATTGTAAATCCCTTAGTGGCCAACCTGTTGTCAAGAGTTGTTCAAGCCGCCCGTAGGCCTCTGACATGGCTTAACGACTTCTGTCAATTTGGCAAGAACCGGGACTGACTTTTTACGTGCCCTCCGAAGCACGGAGACGCTCAGATGAAATACCACTAAGCGGTCACCCATCTATAGACTGACCGCACCTAACGTTGCTCAACCTCGCTAATCGTTTACCTATCAGTGAGTGCAACTGGCTATGAGAGCCAAGTGTTAATTAAAGGCCATAATTAAAAACTATATTTTGATAGATTGATGTACCAGAGATTGATATTGTGACATAACTACGACAGAGCTTCCATATTTTTTTATCTCTAGTATGTTGCAATGAAATGCGTGTATCTACAGATATATTAATACGTGAACCAAAAACTTTGTACCCCTTTTTAAGAAAATTATATAAATATGCATTTGACACACATATATTTTATAAAATATGCATTAGAAATACATTAAATTAATTTTAAAAAACACTACTCGCTCACACAACCGTGCATTTGACACACGCAGTCGAATTGCGTTCGTAGTATTTCGGCATTGCGGCTGATGTAGTACTATTCTTCGTAATATGGTTACATATATGTATCAATATTATCAATATATAATTACATAATATATTATCAGCAGTATCTTACAGGCAACCTTTGGGTGGATTGGAATGATATATAATATTTATATTATAATATATTTATGTAATAAAGAAAAAGAAAACAAAGTAGCAAGCTTAGGAATATCGTCAATGAAACAGTAAAGATACTTAAGTAAATAATAATTTGTTTGAAAAAGATAGGTATATTAACCTGCATAGCCTTGGTGAAATCTAAATGAAATGTGATTATAAGAGTATAGTTATAGACAATAAAACCTTAATGCCTATCAAACTTAAAATTAAATCTATAAATTTTCATATAACAGCTCCAATACAAAATATTATGTAATCTATATATTTTTACTTATATATCATAAAATGGATCTTCACTTTCTTGTTTTAGTATATATAATGAATAAGTCTTTACATCACTCGAATTATACCTTTATTATGCCCTTATAAATTTCCCCTAGATATAAATTAACCGTGAAATCTAAAGCGATAAAATCAAATTAACGTTACAGTACTTAAACGATCAACCCATATATACTCGTACCTACTGTAATCTTGTTCATACTCAATCAACTTTATGTGTGTCCCGCCACGCGAACAATGCTATCTTGTCTACTATATTAATACATAGAATTTATCCAATCACATCGTAACATATCGACAGATTTACATCAAACAGCCCTAAAAATTGACGGACCGTTTTTATTTTCTAATCAAGTCATTATGCAACTTGTCTTAACGATTTGATATCGATTAAACAAGACTCGAAACGTTGATTTTCAAGTTATTATTATAGGTTAATTATTGCTACAGAAGTAATGAATAGTCATGAATTGGATATATTATGTTTCTATGTAGATTAGGGTCGCCTTTGAGTGTAACCCGATTTGTTTGAATGCATACAGGCGAAATTACAGTCGCCTCTACTCGACAATTGAAGTCATAGGAATACTAGAGTATGGTCAGTCTTGTAACTGTTTGTGTGGGCTGTTGTACATGTGTCCTACATGTGCAAGCTTTAGTGTACGATTTGCATGTAAAATAATACTTAGGTAATAATGAGTTACTACTTGTTCCCATGGTCTTTAAACGGGTACATGCAATTGGTGCCATATATATATATATATAAATAATATCAGTTTATAAAAAAATATTTATTTGCATGTACAGTCAATTACAAAATAAGTGTCGTGACGAGAAGAGAAAATAATCTTATCATTAGTAATTTACAATAATCATTCAACACCAATTTTCCATAAGTCTCTGAACATGAATAGCGACCAAATTACGTTAACAAATAGTGTTTTCATCTTATTGGTTGTTGATTTAATTTTGTCATTTGATATGTTCAGGAACTTATAGAACAGTGCTAAAAATTACTCAATGTGAATATAAAGGTGTTGTCGAATTATTAGTATTCATAATATTGTCTTATATTTACGCGAATGTTATACATTGAAATTAAACAAACTTTATACGGATTTTATCGCGTTGTTAATTTTTTATAAAACACTATTATTACATAATCATTACAACAGTTTAATAAATAATCAATTAAATAACAATATTTTTATTTTTATTATATGTAAATATTTTAATATTCATTATTAATTTCAAACCCAAGTATGACCGATGCAAATGGGTTGCATCATTGAGTTAATCATATTTTCGCAAGTATTTTGCAATCTAAAGCTCTCCCAGGTGTCCATTGCGTGGTTAATCATATGAACCCGCGTTCGTGGTGTTTCACGATCCCATGCCTGCACCATAAGAGCCCACAGACTTTTATTAGTATTGAGGTCTGGTCTCTTTGGTGGAAAAGGAATCGCCACAATTTGTTCTGTCTTTACATCAAACCACGCTCTACATATACGCGTCTTATGTATTGGACAGTTGTCATGAATGAATTTTATAGGCCTCTCCTCTGGAAACATGACTTGAGTCGTGGGCAGTAAAACATCATTCAGTATTTCTTTGCAGCCCGCACTATTTAATCGTTCCCCTATTTCAATAAGTTCTCCGAGGCCACTCGAACACATCCATCCCCATAATCCCACTGAAATTCTACCGCTCAAATAATTGTTTACAATATTTTTCGGCTCATATCGGATATTACTTATCCTCAACAGTGAAAGAGGTCCGTTTTCTGTAGAGTGAAAAGTCTTATCATCCAAAAAGATAACCTTACTGAAATCAAAATTAAGATATGTTTCAGCAAATTCTAATCTTTGTTGTTTGTGGCACTGTGTTAGAATGACTTTTCTAGCTGGTATGCGGTGATGAATACTTGCTTCGTGAAGTCGACGTCTCACCGTGTTTTTAGACACATTATTACGAACGGCTATATCACTCGTGTTAGTAAAACCATTACTGCGAAAACATCTTATTATTTGTCTTCCGATTTTTTTATTTCTTTTTCGACTCCTGTTTCACCCCATCTTCTGAGCCAAAGGTACCTATACAGTGTTTCTCTAAAACAAAGATAATAGTAACATTGATTAGATCTAAAATAAAAAAATACTTTCGCCAAAAAATACCCCTACAATTGGACCCGGTTCCAATTGTAAATATGAATAATCCAAGACCCACTCAAATACAAACAAAACATAAAAAATAAAAAACATTAAAAAGAATTACGTTTTCTATAAAATCTTTTTTTGTTGTAATCGGATATTTAACTGAGAATGTTATGTGAACAAAAGTTTAGGAGGAGTTCAATCATGTTACGTTATTATATGGACGTTAAACGGCATTATTGTGTTATCTATCACTTGAACTGGTTCAATAATATAGATAAACAAGTAATTACACCAGTGACTTAAGCAAGATATGTATCAGAACCTAATATGAAATATAATGCACTAGAAACAGTGACGTTTTAAACTATTGAAGGTGATAGATAAATTAATGTACCCTATACCATAAATAAAAAGCTAAAATGGTTTTAGCTTTTTCCTTTTCAAATATTTTAAATCTATTCTTGTTCAGCGACTTATGGAAAATTGGTGTTGACTGATTATTGTAAATTACTAATGATAAGATTACATTCTCTTTCCGTCACGACACTTATTAATGGAATCATTAAGTGTTTTGATGTTTGGTAATATTGAATGTGTTCTTCAACTTTTGTAGTTGACTGTACCATCAGCTTCTATTTCTATATATTTTATCGTCTCTAACGTTTAAATAACCATGAAAACAAGTACATCAATATTTACAAAAAGAAAAGTATTATTTAGTTTCTGACACACATTACGCGAGTTTAACGAGATTACCATTATTATGCATATAATTATTAATAGGTAATCGCCCACACGCTAATGTGCTAAACGTATTAAAGTCGTTTAAAATTATAATGGCTAATGCAACATATAACATATAATGCTCACAAATTAATGTTCTGGCAACGCACTGTAAACTGTATATTATGTATGTTTATGTCCGCGGAACTAGAAACGTAGTAGATGGACTGACACAACCTTCTCTTTCTATAAAAATGTGTTTTACATATTGACTTTGTATCCCTATATTCTTACGGGAACAGGATATTAAATATATCTGACTGAGCCATCGCGAAGCGTGGTTTAGCTAATAATATATGTTAGGCTGCTTCTCATAATGCAAATTGTTATTTTAAATGTACATCAAGTTGTGTGGGCCGTGGGTACTGCGTCTCACCGTGTGCGAACCCCTGGTGACGTTACAAACACTGACGTAAATAAGCTTCTGTAAGTTCGCTCACCACGGTCCTATAAGCAACGCGGCGCGGCGAATACACGCCAGTTCTATTGGTTCTTAGAACCTTTAAATCATTATCTTTATTTATAAGATAAAGCTATATAAGAAGCTGCTGTAGTTATTATTCTTATATTTTCAAAGCTACCCTACTCTTATTATCCTCATACATTCGTCGTGCAGTAATCGTATTCATAATAACCCATGATTGATGTACTTAAATCCAAACATCACGTTAATATTTCTGGTTTAGATTTAGATTATTTATTTTATTTTTAATTTTGTTGAAGGAACGAACAATTGATTCCACAAAACGAAATAATAGGACAAGCACATAATTAAATGTCACGGATAATTTTAATACTATTTATTTCATATACAATATACGACTTTCTCCTAAACACCATTTGGTAGCTGAGCCCACTTCACTGGGTGCATGCGGCTGACATGTCCGGCCTAGTCCCAATTCATCCGGACGGATTTCACATCTATGTCCGCTATGCGTGTTTTGGAGTGTATTGTTTTGAACCTAATTTGTTTTCGCCATATCGCTCGTGCAGGGATCATATTAAGACACCGTAAGCTGGGATCAACGATATATGCACATGTCAACGAGTTAATACTTTACTGCAAATCTATTGAATTATTATTTGGTTGAAATAAATAAGTTATAGTTTATATATTTAAAATTTTTATAAATAGTCGTCACCTTCTTTTACGTATTTCAGACAAATTAATTGTCAGCAATACTTTTGCTTTTTCTGATAGGATTTTTACAGTATCGTAAACAATTTCATATTTATCGATAAGTAAAGCGTTTTCGATGGACCCTTCTTCACTTTTTGAGCCAGGCACAATTATTTCCAATTATGTCTCGCGCAGATTAACGTTTGTATGACTTGCGTGATTAATTTATTTTACGGCATTTTACTTGTTCCCTTAATTATTATAAATTAAAAGAAACATACTATAATAAACTCTTATTTACTAAACGATTTGTTAAATCTACGAAGCTATTAACTGCTTTAATTTTCTACACAAACTGCGAGACAAAAGCAGAGTACATGCATGCATTTAAATATAGAACCTCATTACATTGCTCCTTTTAAAACAATAGTTATTAAGGCAGTTAAATATAAATTATACATTAGTATTAATTATTTATGTTGAGTGTATAAGCTTCAACTATGCGTGTACGAGTAGGAAGGACTATTTAGTATTTTGAAATGTAAAATATACCTTTTAGTGCGTATTTTTACAGCGGAACGGTAAATAACTTTGCTTACTATCTATAAAACTGTTTATGATAGATATTCGAATAATTAATTTAACTTTATTGTAAGCTGTATACTACTTAGAACCAGTAACCATCCATTACATTACAATCACCGGTGTGTATCTTTTACACATTTATTCACTAACATTATAAGCTTCACTAACTGTACACAAGCTTTAATTTAAAATTTAAACGTATAGTAAATTGAACGCGAGAATGATAATGTAGATACTTACATACATAGATGAATGACAAAGACATGAGTAGTCTGTCAGTCACGTTCATAGCTACTGGATCAATGAGCCGCCTGATTTACTGCGTAAGGTAAACCTACATAAGGTAAATCATAGCACTGTTGTGCTGTGAGGCAGAAATGTGTTCACGGGAGAGATGCGATGCGGTGCGGTTAGCCGCAATCAACGTGACGTACGTGTGCTTTTTGCACGTCATGGATATATCCAAATAATTTATCGTCAATTTGTTTTTATTTTCTATAAAGAAAAAGTGATACGTATCGTATTCCAGTTCAGCTGACAATAGACCTCATATTTATAGGTGTTATACTACCGCACTTGAGAAACTTATTTACTGCGGTCGATTCACGTGCCGTTTGAGGCGGCTGTGATAAAGGTCACGATGTAGTGGGCCGTTCTAACTTCCGAGTAATAAACTTTTACGTTTTGTTGTTTGTGGAATAGAAATTTTCGGCTACTGGTGCTTACCCGTGAATCACGACTGTATTATAGTCTACTAGATTTACTAGATTTTGCCCGCAGCTTTCCTCGCCTTTATTTAGATTTTGTCAATAAGTTTCTATCCCTCGGGAACAGTACAACTTTCTGGATGCAAGGTACCCTATATGCTTTTCTTTACGCCTGACAACGTGTATGCGAAATTTCATGATGATCGGTTTAGCAGTAAAGGCGTGAAAGCTTAACTAACAGATAAACAAAAGAACAAACTCATGTTTGCATTTATAATACTAATATGGCACGATTTTTCTTACTTGTCTTATTTGGTAAACTTAATTAAATTATTTAGTTTCTGCTTTCTTACTATATTCGTTTCCTAATATATAAAAATTTAAAAATACGACTTTCACATAGAGATGGATCTCTGCGTATTGTTTCTAGCTACCAGTAGGTACGTTTTATTTGTTTAGTAAATAAAAAGTAGGAGAAATTGGGCTCTAAATGTCTATTCGAACAGTTATGTACATATGTATTAACCTTTTAAATTATGCTATCAGGTACAGAAACAAAGTTCGCTGGTTCATCATGTAATGACCTGGTGACGTCAGACGGCGCAGGCTCAACCATTATCTCAGGGCACTTCGACAAGAGAATACGATTTTGGGACATCCGGACAGAAATGTCAGCAAACGACATCATGCTACAAGGCAAAGTAACGTCACTTGACCTAAGTAGAGGTAAGTGTTATCACATATTCTCTCGAGTGGTATAAATAAAGACTAGTTTTAGTTAAAGCCATTCTAATGTGGAATCTGATGCATTCATTTAAAGCGTACTCAAATGCTAAGGTGACCTGTTAAAACAACAGTAGTTAAGATAAACATCTCAACTATCTACGGTTAGATTTAACGACGGGCACATTACATCAAAAGCAAAATAGCTATATATTATTCGATAAACTACCTACTTGTAAATTTCCGTAATTAAATGCATCGCATATTAGTATCGGTATTCGTGTCAGCACTACAACGTGACGGGTGCGCAATGCCCATTTCCGTTACGCGTGTCTTGATCGATCCCTTTTTTGTCAGTAACGGTCTGTGCATCGCACGAAACGCTGAGATTGATACCTTCAATCAGTCGGAGTGTCGGGACGTCGCTGCCTCGGAAACTGATTAAATCACGTCGATTTCATCGGACAAATGAATAGGGAGACAGTTCACAGTTAGCCATCACGCTCGATCCAGATCCATCAGCGCTATCGACAATCTATCATGCGCGGGATGCCTGCCGCTATCATAAATATGTCGGCGTACGAAAGCTTAATGAACTGCTTCAGCATTATGCGTCTTAGTTTTATCTACGTTCGATGATGTTGTGTTAGCTACAGTTTTCATAGCCAATTATCACACCAAATCAACCTACACGAATTACACATTACCGGTCCAACTACTTATATTAGAAATGTATGTTTTGAGATCGAACTACTAATAAATAGTAGTCTTAAACATGAAACTTTATCGTCTAGGGATTTGATTGCTCTTTACACTAACTGACAGCTAATGAATCGAAGATAGTATCATACACTTAAATCTTGTCTGCCAATAAAACGGTGTGCCCGATCGGATATTGTTTTATTAAGCTCGAATTGAAAGGTTTAAGGTTAAACATCACCTCCTATTATCGGAACAACACAGAACATAGCGGGTTTACCGTTACTAATCATCTAAATTACAAACGACCTACGATAATATGTCTCTTTACAAGTTTGCCATCTTTGTTATAGCTAATCGTCCGTTATGAAACTCATAATCTTCATATTAACGTGTGTAACTGGCTCTTTAACTGTTAATTTTTTAGTGTTGCATTTGCAGGTTTTTATTATGATACTTGTACGTGAATTGTCGTTTCAGACAACAATTATTTATTGGCGTGCGTCCGCGACGACACAATACAGCTAATAGATCTAAGGATGAACACGAACGTACGCTCTTTCAGGTACGTTGCATTACTAGTTATTGTTAATACTTGTAACTCAACTTAGGTAATATAAATATTTATGTGTTTTCCTATAATGTGATTGTCTGAAGTTCTGAACCATGTATACAGTTATCTGTTATCGTTTTTACGACCAACTTTATAACAATATTATAATAGCAACTAACAATTATTATAAGTTATAACTTTCAACGCTAACAATCCCGTACATGTGGCATCAGGAAACCTTTTGAAAATGCAAGAGTATTTATGAAGCTGTAGTAATAGATAATGATTATCAATTGCGACGTGATAGATAGTACAAAGGTGAATATTTCAATTTCAGTCACGAGTCGTTCAAGGTGGGTTGCGACTGGTCGCGCGCGGCGTTCGGGCCGGGCGGCCGCTTGCTCTCTGTGGGCGCGGCAGACGGCGCCGCGTACGTCTGGAACACGTACACGGGCAAGCTGGAGACGATACTCAAGGACCACACGTATGTATCAATCATTTTTCTATTCATTAACATACCTTAATCTAGGAACGAGGCGATCTAAGGCGCATTCAGGACCGTAATATCAATCATACTTTAAGCTACAGATGAGAGTCTAGATGTCAAGATTAATATGTAAATTTTAGAACTTTGTAATAAAACTTTAATAATTTTAATAATAAAGACAGATCATAAATTATATTGTATTACACTTTTATTGCTAACATATTTTTATATCAATCGTCTTTGCATATCGATCCAAAGCCTCATCATAGATTAAACTATGATTATTATTTTGGATTAAGTCACAAAATAATGGTAAATTAAGGAATTATAGATGCATTGAAATGTTTAGTATTATAATTTTACTTTAATCTAGTGCATTTAAAAAAACCGCTATCAAATCCGTATAAAATAGTTAATTGTATCACATTCGCATAAACGAAAAGACAATTTACAAAATACATTTCTGAAATGAGACCGAACACACGGAGACTATTTTTAAAAACCGGACTTATGCGGGTCGGATTCGCCCACCGTGGGTTCCGTACAAATTTGTAGGTACATATTATAACATTTTTTCGTCCTTGCATAAAGACCCTGTTTTTTATGATTTAATTACAAATGTATAGTTTTCAGATTTTCCCCGATACTTGTAATATAAGACGGTATTACTTGCCAAATTTCATAGTTCTAGGTCAACAAAAAATTTTGATTCCCTTGAGAGTGTCGAAATATACGTTTCTTGCGGCTTAAATGGCCGTATCTTATTTTTAACATTAACTGAAAAGTTTGATTTTTCACAGCTTCAAGTTTTAATTTCAACTCGAAACCTCCACGCGTTCCCGAGATAAAGTGTCTTGACAGACAGACAGAAAGACGGACGTCCGTCCGTCTGTCTGTCTCAACAACTGTCTGTTTGCCTGGACAACAAAGTGATCCTATAAGGGCTCCGCTTTTCTTTTTGAGGTACATAACCCTAAAAATAGAAGATTTCGTATTGAAATGGTAACTCCCCCATTACACATACAATCAATTATAAATACAGACCCCAATCCGGCAAATGAAACATTCAAGTGTACTTGCTTCAAACATGCATTGAAGATAATGCCTCGGTAGTGGCGAGATTACTTTAAACCCTACCTGTGCAGTATTCGAACACAAGTGAAGGTCAAATAATTATAAGTTAAGGTCAACAGTTTACAGCGCGCGCGCTTTTCATTTCGTAGGCTTGGCCCGTGTATGAAAATATTACTTCATTATGAAAAGGAAAGCTATTATAACCCGACATATTTATGTAATTTAGTAATGGAATATAATTATCTATATATTTAATAGATATTTCAGCTAATACTTAGCGGTTTTATCATTAATTACTGCTAAATTACTTTCTCATTTAGTATCGTAGTTAATAAAAATATCTTCAAGTTATATTTTGATTTATACATGGAAACAAATGTTTAAAATTTATAAAAGTCTTATGTTCTAAAGAGAATCGCCTGAACCATTATAGTTATTAGTAATTATCAAGTCAGCCAAATAGCCTAGTAATCAATTATTTAATTTATACAGCGGATATATAAAAGAATTAAAGTCTGCAGTTGTCTGAAGCACCACTATAGCCAGCTTCCAGCCAATACGTTTTCTTCTAAAGCATCGATCTGTAATCTCTCCTTTTGCATCGCCGCGAAAACATAGATCTTGACTTTTACCAGTACATCATTACGGGACTGCACTTAATTCAGTGTGTTCGATCTTTATAGAATTATACTATTGTTCAGAATATTGACATTTAGGATTCCTAGTGCTTCCATAGCAATTTGTTATCGTTCGTTCGTTTCTTTATAACTGTAAACTTAATTCACGGTCGATGTGACCTTTTAGATTCGTAATAAATTTTCAGCGGACACATTTCTGACCTTGAATTTTAAAATGGAATTGTTTTACTCGTGACATCGTTCGGTATCCCCGTAACATTTCGCATGGACAATTGAAATCGTGAGGTCAACATTGGCTTGGGCTGTCTAACCATTGCAAATTTCTCTTTCCCATACCGCACACTGCATATTTATTTGGCATTAAGCTATCGTCGCACCTGCTCGATGCGATTAAAATGAAGGATGACATTTGAATTTGTTTAAATATAAAATTGAAAATGCGGTGGTTTTATGGCATTTACTAATGGATTCTTCATGGAGATGCATTTTATAATAAATAGCACACGCGTTCTTCTCATTTTCATTAAGATGGCACCGACTTTTATAATTTTTTGTTGTTTTATTCTAATATACAGTGTGATAATGTTTTAAATAATATTTATGAGTATATTATACTCTGTAGTTATTTATAATAAAGGACTATCATTGTGATTAACCTGTCATAATTAAAAAACCCCCTGCGAATCAGTAGTTTAATTAATGATGACCGATCTAATGACTCTTAACCACCGTTTTTAAATGAAAACAGTTATTTATTTATTGCCACACTAGAGAACTTCAACGTTATATATCTAAAGTCATCAAACTGATAGTATGTGCCGCAGAATAATAATAAAATTGAGTGGATTTGTCGAGTAAATAAATGTAATTTTTTAGATATTTACGTATGAAGTTGCCAGTTTATTTAATTATACCTAATTTCGAGATTTAAAAGATTATTTGAAAATAATTTTTGTTGCTTAATTAAATACATATATTAAACCATGATAAAATCCGAAAAAATATTTAATTTCAACTTAATGTACCTACATTTTATATTTACATTATTTTCTATAATTTTGTGTTCAGAGTTCGATGATGGTTTCTTACATAGTGGTTGCTGTGTTTTATGATTTACAACAAACCTTGAAGGCCTTAAAGTCAAGCAGCTCTACATACAAGAGTCCATCGAAATATTGATGACTTATACCTAAAATTGTTTTTGTTGAATGTTAAAAACCTTGTATCAAAAACGCATTTCAAATACCTAATAGGTATTACTTTAGTTATAAATTTCCTGAGTATCAGTTTGACAATAATATATACAGGCTGATAATACTAGTGTTTATATAGAAGTGCTAGTTATTTACCCCTTCGGAAAACTGGCGAAGGCATGTTTGTGTGTATGTATACTAGTTATTTATCACTTCTAAGTTTCTCGGCAAACCCGGATGTTTTTAGTTGTACTTTTATTATTACTTTAACTGCATTTGTGACATTTGGTTTCCTTAAAGCGATTGATTAATACGATATACATATATCATACATCCGGATGGTGCAAACCACATTTTAAAATATAAATATATAAAATAAGTTAAGCTTACAAAAGTATTTGCTAGGCATTCGTGTTATACGTATGTTGCATCTAAAGTTGTTTGGTATGTTAACACGAGAAGATATTTTAATGGTAGAGTTTATTTACGACACAGCTTCCTGGTCGTTGGTGCACTTGTGCGACAGTCAAAAGACTGTTTTACCCTTAGGTCTTGTCGAGCATCGCAGTGTTATCGGCGAGCGCTCGCTGCAATAGGGCTTGATCGAATCTTTGTCAAGACTCCCGCGCACCCGTCCGTGGGGCCCATTCTCCTGCAAATCGCCGCAAATGGGACATATTGTTCCCTCGCCGTGTCCACCACAAGCGGATGCCGCGATGCAATCGCGCTTAATTCACGCCGAGACTCCACATACAATAGTGTAAACAATTTTACCGTAATAAGGACAAAAGTACCGCGGAAACATCTCCGCATCGCGACATGCATATTTTCGCTCAGTAATACATACTATGTTTATGTTAGTTTGTACAGTATTCGATGTTAGTTTGAACAGTTAAGTTGCTCGCCCACTTTATTGCTGTATTGTCGAGTCTAATTCAATATTGAAACTAACATTACTACGGTTTCGTACAATATACCGTTGCAACATAAAACTCTTATCATCTCTGGTTAAAATCAATTTGACCACAACAATATCGAAATAAAGTGAGATGAGCAATAAAGATTGCTTTCCTTTTGGAGCAGCCATTGTTTCCTATTTCATACTTGCATGCTACTACAAATAATATGCTTTTAACCGCTAACGGGATATACATACCTATTGTATGTAATTGTATAGGCTCTAGAGTCTAGACCCTCAGTAACATTAATTTGTTGCTTTATTTCAATCAATAATGTAGAAGGTTTATAGTGTAGTGTCTTGTCGACACTTTGTTCAAGCTGAATTGTGCCATAAAATAATCCAATCATACTATAATTTAGAAATCTATGTGGGTACATAACATCCGTATAAGAGTTTATGTGTTCAGCTAATCTTGCACTCGTACGGCCGTTGGGCATGATGGCTATGCAATGTTATATTACAAATGTGAACAATATGTATCATAAGAAATGTATTTACTGTACAAAGCGAATACACAGTCTAACATTTCCGGAAACGTACAATAGAACAGCGATGTGATGCTAGAGATGGTATATGCGACTGCGCCTTTGAACATTATCTATGGTTACTTTACGTCCGTACGTACGTATGCTGTGTCTGCGTTGTTCGCGCCCAGCATGCGGCCGCGGCACAAAATTAGCTCTTACATGTGCGACACAACGTTATACTTGTCAACGACTCACATGATTTATGTCGAACCATCGCATAGTTTAATGTTGCCTATTAAACTGCACATACATTAGTAACTCTATGTGATCACCATTATTTCTTCCAAATACCTTATTCCTTAATTTACTCTTGGCAGGACATAGTAATGTCTGATTTGTATACATTTTATTACTGCATCTAAATCGCATATCGTTGTCTGAAGAGGAAATTATTCAGTCGTCTTTGCCTTTGGTAATTGAGCTAACTTATTTTAAAGTGCAAGTAGTAAAAATGTCAATTTGCAATAACTAGTAGGTCGCGTGCATAAACTTAATAATTTCCGCAACATGTAGTTTATCGGTTCAGCAATGGAATTATTACCTAATGAACGTTGTGAATTAGCGGAAGCTTATTTTCTCTTATGGAGAAAAGAAAATATAATGCAAGCTATTACATCTGCAGAGAATAGGAAGCGTAGACCAATTAATCTTCATGCTAACTGTGTGCGGAGAGTGAACTCGTTGTTTAATATAATTATTATGCCCCTTACCCGCACCAGTTTCAACTACCCTTTCGATCACACGCGTAAATGTATTGCCAGTACGTACGGACATTGGTCCCGACTAATCGCACTGCATGCTTTTTGTAGCGGAAAGGCTAATGGCCGACGTAGATAGGTTCTTGAAATTACTTTATTGGGTAACCTGTTTACGAACACGGTAGGCGTGTAAAGCGGTTATGAATCAACGCAACGCATGCGGGAGCAAGATATACGATATCTACATGTTGATAAACATTCACTTGTAGCAATATAAAACCCATCAGGTAAATATCGGCCACGTACTAATTATATTTTCATGTACACAATAAATTTGATCAATAAATCCGGTTTACAACTTTTATAACTTTTATTCAACTTTAATTATTATTTACAACATTTTTCAAACGGTGCCCTGAAGGTGGAACCATTAAAAGCCATCTCTTAATTAACTGCCGATGAATTCCAATATACAAAACGGAATAAATTAACGGTTATTAAGTTTTGATCGATATACAGTATCGATACACTATTTGTGCGCAAGTAGATATCATTCAATAAAAATAATGACGATCTTCGCGGAATGCAATGAGGAAACAATCGCAAGTTCTGGTTACCAGATTTGTTCGTGTTACAGCGCTTCCTGGTCTCCGTATTGGATATCCCTAGGTAGGCTTGTTATACGCGCAACCGGGAGCGGTATGTGTAAACGAGCCGAACAAACCCGACGCTAATTCTTGTTTATGAGAAGCCTCGCCCCGCATAGATACGATGTAAAGCCTTTAAGCGGCCTCCGACAATCAAAGCAACGCACAAACAGTTTGTGAACCTTCTTGATATTGTACGACTATGGAATAGTACGGCCACAATCCCTCCTTATATGTTAAATGGACATTGAGCTCCGCTCATGTATTACAGTCGACGTGACCGCCTTCCTTTTCACCGATCATCCTCACTAAACATTTTCTAATACCATATTTGATATTTTTTATAGGATTTTTAAAAGCGTGTGCGTTATTAGAAACCGTGATGGGTATCTATAAGTGCCAGTGACACACATTTATGCTTCGACATAATATTCGTAATGTATGTCCATATAAAGCGTGATACCGTTCATACTCTACTCATATAATATTCTGAGAAGCGTAACGGTTCGCGCAACACACAAAAACGCTACAGTTTTATAATAAACTTTAATGCTATATCTGCAGTCGTTTTATTTTACGACCGGCCAGTCTTAGATTATGTCAAAATCTCTTGCAGGGAACTTTAAACTTGACATTATTTTGACTGAGAGATAATGTTTTTAAATGAAGATGGCCTTGATGATGACACTATAATACAACTTGTGCAAACATTTTTCTCGCTAAACGCCAATTTGTTTCCATCGTTGTCATCTTCAGCCATTTTGGTTCACAAAACCTGTCGTTTGTTTTGCTCATTTACTCGTAGCTGGCACTTACCGCTACGCAATTACCGCTGCACATTTAAAAATATTTATGATAATGTTTGTATCACATACTCTGAACATATTTATTACAGTGTGTCTTGTTTGCAGGTCGCCAGTAACGGCTGTGTCATGGCACCCCCAATCTGGCTTGTTGGCATCCGTGGACCGCGGCAAGAGAGCTATCGTTTGGGGGGATTTGTGACAAGCCTGGGAGGCGCCTCTGCCCGTGCCGCCCGCCGAACAGGTTAATATTTCATTAACCCATTACGAACCCTTAACGTGTTTACAGAATAACATTACCTTTAAATTAATGCTGGTACATCGGTTTATAAGTATTGATTGTAGAATTTGCGTCGAGGGTCAATTATACTCACTTATTGACTTCGGATTAACCGTTTTAGATGTTCGTCTCTTCCGCATGACGACACTAATTGCGATGACAACCGAAATACGACGTATTTAGTATTATGACTACGCTGCATGTGTGATTAACAGAGGACTGTCCAGTCAACTTTGTCCACGCAACCGGACCAAATCTAGTTTTTACCGTCTTTTTTCTGTGGTACATTTCTTTTGTGCTGTTTCTTATCTTCACGGTCTTGTCTCTCACGGGTTGAGCGAAGCGTAGCCTTATTAGCAATAAGTGCATCAACACTGCTTAGACTCGATGCCAGTAATAACAAGTTTTTATTTAAGGAGATTTATCGCTATTTTATTCTCATCATCAAGTAGATTGAATGCTCCTGAGGTCATCGAGATAATTACATTGAGTACCTACGCAAACTTGATTGTTTAACAGTATAACAGGGTAAGTATCTAGTAACTAAAAAAAGTACAACGTAATGTAGTCAAAATACGCTAATAAAATCACTCACAAAGCAATACATAATTTATAGTTGAGTTTAACTCATTAATTAGCCCAGTAACCAGACACAAACAAAAAACAAACGTGTCTGGTGGCCGTAGCCCGAGCGTCGGCCAATAGATTAATAGAAAAAAACTTAAAGCTTAGGCAGAAAAGCAAGATATTTCAGTTGTTTTATTACATACAAAAATGCTCCGAAAGTCTGCACGAAAATTAGATCACTGCAAAGATTTTATTGTTGAACCTTAAAAAACAATCCTACACAGATCTCAAATATACCTACTTGGTTGATTTCATATCATCTTTATTTTAAATAATTTCGACGTAACAGCATTATCCTTATCTAATTACCATTAATTAGATACTATCATTAATGACGACTTCTCAACATTTATTTTAATCTATATATTTTAACGTATCTTATCTAACTTCATATGCTAGGAACCCTCTATATTCACTTTTGTTTTTTTAGCCACCAACTGATTTAAATGACACTACCAATTTGATCAATGTATGCTTTTACGGCGGCCGCCAACATTCTCTCTGCAAATCCTTTTCGTTAATCGGCTTTCATTCATACCTTCACACGATAATGCATCTTCGCCGCTTTAATTACCGCGGGCAGATAAACCGCTCACTAACTCGTGCATTTCCAGATCAACCAATATACACTATGGCTGTACTGTTATGTCCATAGTATTAGAATTCAAGCGGCCAATACCCCCTAGCTCAAATTTTAATTACGCCTGTGGCACTGAACTGACCCAGCGTCGGAGTGACTCTCACAGACCACAATGCAAGCACTTAGTACCAACGTGGGGGGTTAAAAGGTTTATAACTCTGTGAATTCTTGACATCATTGTCTGGTTTTGCTTTCAACAAGTGTGGTGATACCGAATAGTTGCCCGCTATAAGTTAACACGTCGCCGGCATAAAATATTCACATTAGATGTCGTTAACATCGCTGTATGTATGTTGTCTGACGCTTTTATTTCACATGTATCTAAGCATAAATTCAAATTAAGTTTTACGTTTTCTACAATATATTTTCGGCACGTTTCTTGTTCATTATAACAACGTAGAATCGCTTTGTTCTGTGTTGTCACCTCGTGCCGCTGTCCGTTAAATGACTAATGACTTTAAACAACCCATGTGTTACACGTATATTGTCAAACAGTTATTTATATCCGTGTCATTTTTTAAACTTTATTTCACTCGCCGGCTTAGTCATGCTAATATATAGATAAAAGTATGTTTGTATGAAAAGATTCATTGTAACATTTTATTCGGTCTCAATTAAATTCATATATGCATTCTATTGCATATCATCATCGACTCTGCAAGGAGGCTTTTTAGGTCAGATATGTACGATTACTTATCGATTTAATATTCTAATATTCTAGTGATTTAAATGATTTTTAATGCTTTATTTTTATTGGCATCTTAACATAGCGTAAAGTACTTAAAAGTAAACCAGGCTGATGCACTAGCAATGTAGTAGATATAAGGAGGATATCAAAGAAACGATCACCAATAACATGGCCCAAAAAAATAACAACGCCACACCGTATGTTTCTTTTAATTCGTGATTCAAATATTCGAATAATTACTCTGTAGAAATCCGTAAATCGTTATATTAGACTGCGGCATTGTGAAATTCTCGAATCAGTCCCATTTATTTTCAGACATCTCTACCGTCAGATTAGTATGCTGTATAACGTCGTCTTAATTTTTTCGTCCTCTTAATTTTACTGTTAACTATAGCCCTTCACTTGGTTAAGTTAAGTATAGTATTTTGTTGTGAATGGTTCACCATTGTTATAGGTACTGTTAAATAAATGAAAGAACTTAGTAAAAATCCATATAAGAAAGAGAAGAGAAAGGATCCAAAATATTACTTTATGATATACTTTTAGGCAATTTTCTGTAATGCTCTAAAATAGACGAATTTTAAAATTGCATTTCTGCCGTCAGCAGCCTTCGTAACACACGTAGCAATCATTTATTTAAAAAGATATCCGAGGTACGTTTTTGAGTTTGTTATTTTATTAGATTATTTATAGATACGCAAACCGCAAAGAAAATAGCTAATAACAAAATTTGTCTCTAGTCCTAAATTGGAAAACGTATGATATGTAATACACCTTAAATAAATTTCTAATTAAATAGGTATAGGTACCTATGGTATGAAATTATATTTACTATAGGTAACCTATTGGAATAGTGATGCCTAATACTATTTAGGCAAAGGCACAAAATAAAACTAATAGGTACTTTGTGAAATATTTTACATCCTATATTTTAATAACCTATACCTATATTTTAATTGAAACTATGAACATCTTATTGCTTTTGCTATAGTCTGTTTCAAATACGAAGTCCCTTTTGACACTTTATAGCACGTAAATCTGCACATTTCATATAAATTGCTAAAATAAACAATGATTACTTATGGTACTAAAGACTATTTAAACATAGTTAGAATCTATATAAAACCTAAAATAATTGTTTCGCAAACATAATCAAGTAATAATTGCCATTGATATTAGTCTTAATACTTTAAACATCAAAATAAAATAGCATTTTACTGCATTACTATGGTTACGCACTAGGGTATTTTTTTTACTTTCCGTCATAGTGACGCAACAACATGAATCAGATAAAATCGAACTAATTCGAGGTAAAAACAATTGTCCGAGAATACTTTTGTAAATTTGTATTTGGTATTGATTATTAGGTTGTATCGTACCTTAAACAGCTTTCTGCAAATACTTAATATTTTTATTTATCCATACATGGATTTGTAGGTGCAATATTGGATGCATGGTTAAAATATCCCATAGTTTTTAAAGAGTAGCTTGCCAATCAATTATCTGTTATACAACATTTATTTCACCCTTATACTAAGTATGGAGTAAGTATGTCATACTAGGAATTAAGCAAGGATAAGCCCAAATTGTTTTTACAAGTAAACACGTTATATATAACTTTGATATAACTATTCTTTCGATATTTCAAACCTGGATTGACTCCCTTTTTTTTCTATTTCTATTCTAAACCCACGATTACAGTTTGTTTGTAAAGTTAATCGGTAATCGATATCGTGCCGTGTCGATTGAAACGGTCTCTTCACTATTGCTGTTCAACGATCATCTGTCAAATGGAACTTCATATTTGAAACGGACTATATAGCTCCGATCGATTTTATGACATACTGCTATTATTTTTTACCAAAAACTAACAACCGAGTTAATGTCATCCTAACTAATATTATAAATTCGAATATGAGTTTGTTTGTTTGTTACGCTTCCATGCCTTAACTACTCGACCGATCATCATAAAATTTCGCATACACATCAGGGGAACAGAAAAGAACATACTAATAATCAAACCTACATTTACGCGAGTGAAGCCACGGGCAAAATTTAGTAATTACATATGTAAAATAAAAATAGGTAATGAGATAAAATAAAAAAATAAACAACACATCGACACTGTTCTGAGTCGGCAAAACCTTAACGAGTTTGTTAGCATAATATTCTGTGTATTAATTTAGCCATCCGTGTATTCTGACACTGATTGCCATAACGTAGTTACACGATGCAATTTAATGATCAATATTGGTACATAAATTCATATTAAAACATGGGAACTTAGATTATAGGTACGCGCAAGGCTGCATAAAATGCTAATAGTTATAAGGAAGACGAGGGTGTTGATACAAAGCATTATGTTATAATATTTACGGCTATACCCCATCCTTGATAAGACTAGATACACGGTATGTTTTAGCTTCATTAAGTGGTTATAAAATATCATCAAACTTGTTAAATGCCATATATCGACCGAGACAGGAAATATTTTAAAACGATCGACGTCAGATTGTCATAAAATACAAAATATAGATTTTATATTTTATGACTATCTAACGATCACACAATTATAAAATCATATCTTTTATTATAGTCGTATTATAATAGGTATAATTTAAGCTACTAATAAAATAACTAATGTGGTACCTGCATAAAATAATTAACAATCGTCAAGCGTTATTCTTAGAAATACATACACGTACAGGTAAACGTTGTGAAAATAACACATTTTCTTTCACAATCACATGAAATAAGGAATCGAATCGAATGAACAGATATAATTTCATAATACCATCCCTGTATTAAACTGTCCCACTGCTGGGCATTGGCCTCTTCTCAGTGTGAGAAGAATTAGGCCATAGTCCACCAAGCTGGCCTAGTGCGGGTTGGCAGACTTCACATGTCTTTGAGAACATTATTGAGAACTCTTAGACATGCAAGTTTCCTCGCGACGTTTTCCTTCACCGTTAAAGCAAGTGATAATTAAATACATAACTTTGGAAAGTCAGAGATGCGCGTCTTGGGATCCAACTCGAGACCTCTGCGTGGCATTCCAACGGTTTACCACTAGGCTATCGCTGCTGTGAACAGATAATTTCTAGCAATTACGAGGTATAAGAAAACTTGTCACTTGAAAAGTCAAAGAAGTGAAGAATTTCGAGGCTCTGCGAAGATATAAGTTCGTTGTTATGGCTAGGAACTAGTATCATCAGAGCTGTTTTAAGATCGGTAACAGACAGTATTAAAACAGATCGAATATCCATGCCCAGGATGATATTAGTCGGTAAAACACACATATAATCCATATCTTTCTTCAAGTAGCCAAAAGGACAAAGAATGTGTGGATCAGTCAAATATGCTGTGGCCACAATCGGCATAAATCCTTGGCTGATTCTTTTTGAAATAGTTTTAATGTCCCGAAGAAAAACCAAAAAGTTATTTACATTGTTTGATAATATTCGTTTATACATTCTTAAAAAGTAAAAATAGTCACATCGTCCGTATATCAGGTACAAGCCAACAATGTAGTTGTAATTTATTCACTTGTGTTACATTTTCTTTTCTTTGTTGCCTCATGGCTGACATCTTCTCCTAAAACTTTCCATGCTTGTTGCTCACATGCCTTCAAGGTACAGACGACTTTTTAATACTCCTTAATATCCCCGTCGAACAGACCGACTTTAGTTTTTATTTGGACAGTTTGCTCTATAACCTGTTCAAATAAAAACTAAAGTTGGTCTGTTCGACATGATTTTAAAGTATTCAATATTCGAGTGCGTAAATCGTAGCACTTAGTGTCGTTTGTGTTAAATGCTTGTCACTCAATGTTTTCGCAATGCGTGTGTCGGTAATGTCCGACTTACATGTACTACCTGTCGCTATTGTCAAGGCATTACTTGCGTTAATACATACTTTACTCCAACCTCTCATGATGTTATGTGGCAATTATATGCAGGAATGCGAGCCGCTCAATCTCAACACAGCTTTAACATGTAGACAGCGCTACTGCTACTTGTCTAACCTTCTTGAAATATTTTATACAATTTCATTAGGGCTTGCTTCTAAGGGCATGTTCTTCTGGTGTATATAGTATTTAATTTTTCACTTTCTTTTCTTAATGGCATTCCAGATTCTTTAATTTATTTGATGAGTTGGTAATGCCTGCAGTAATACCACTAACCGTCTTAAGACAGATAGATTAAATTCAGATAGTAATGCGAAGAAAAAGTTCTGCTTTACTATTTAAAAGATATTTATTATAACTTTGACACTAGAAATACTCTAGTTTTTCTAGTGTCAACGTTATAATAAATATCTTTTACAATTTGCTCCCCTAACAATTCATTTTATAACAGCCATGGCTGGCTGACTTAGTCTCAGTAAGATTTTTCCTTAAATATCATTTGACTTAAAACAAACTTCTCCCAAGTTATGGTAACATTAAAAAAAAACGTCGCAAGACAAAGTTGCAGCTGCTAATGAATTTATTACCGATATATAATAGGTACTTCTGGTTAGGACGTAAAATACCTCAAGTGTGAATCTGGCTCTCTAATGTTTGTATTTCCTTAACCCATAACAACCTCTCGATGTTTCAAGCACATAACTTTGTTTTACATAACTAATGATTAGCCTGTTAGAATATATAAATAGAAAATAGGTATTTGTATAATGCATAATGTAAAATGTTATTATATTTACCATAAACAGGATTTCGTATATTCTGATTTTATTAGTGATAAAGTATATCGCAAATAAAATCAGCACATCTTGGGTGTCAATGCTTTCATGTTCGCTTAGCTCGCCTAGGTTTTATTTAATATTTCATTCAAATCCCAGACACATTCTATTCAAAACTGTCGAAGCTACCATGACTTCAACTCAAAAATGATAATAATATTATCTGGAACATGTCGCATTGTGTGCAATACCTGGTTAAAATTTATGCTGTGGCTAATTCTATGCCATTGACCGGCTAGCCTGCTAATGTACCGTCTGGGAGTACGCCACCCTTGTTTTAAAAAACTTTAAGAAATACAATTGAAATTGTGTTGTATACAATTGACGCACAATACAATAGCCCCGACAAGTGAAAGCGTACTTTCAACTTTCATTAAGTTTTTGTGTAAGTGTATGTATGGGTCTCGGCGGCCGGACCATATTGTCTCGCGACATAAATCTGCCGAACTATTCTAAATAAAGAACTCTGCGTAGGTATTTGCTCGATTTTTACTTTCAAATGTACGTCGGACGTGATGAAAGCTCTATACTCGTCTATACCTAATTAAACAAGAACCGAAATCTTATTACTTATATTCTATTGTGTGGTTATTGAATTACCATAGAAGTTAATCTTAGCTTTACTTATTCATCGTATCATCATATTAGATTAATTACTACAGTTTTAAGATATAGTCATCCTTTACCATGTGATCTGTTTTTATGATTATTTCGAGAAAATGAGTACATTATAGCAAATGCATTGGGGAAATTTAGGTACTAAGTTTACCGAGGACGCACAAACAAAAATCGCATGGTCTAACGTATGTATATTTTGAACTGTACGTTAGGCCGTGCAAATCTTGTAGCATCTTAATTTCGAAGCATGATTGCTTGGATGGCGTAATGGTTTACATGGTCGCCTCACCACTGCCACTGGACTGTGCTGTGGATTCGATCCTCAAGTTGATCATATATTTGTGTGATCCACAAATACTTGGTATAAGTCTGAGTGTTCCTTGTGTCCGTTGTTACAATGTTTGTTAAGTACACCGTGAGACAGAAATTAATCCTAGTGTGGGAGCTGCATTTTAAAGAAAGAAGTTTTCTTCAATATTTATACAACACTTATTTCTTTCACGAATATGTATCGCTTTATGAAATTCCTATGTATGCGAAGTTTCACACATAAATACATACATACAGGTTATGTTGACCGCTACATAGTTAAGTATAAATGTAATTGAATGATTTGAAGACAATATATTTACTTTACTTCCATACAGTACAAATTGCCAGAGTAATCTAGCACTTATCTGTATACACGTATTGAGGATCGTTAATAATGTTTTATTTTCTTCGTGGCAATAATTCCGAATAAACAAAAAAAAACTTATTGTTAAAAGCACTATTATAGTGGTGTAGTTTGAATTATACTAGAAAAATGTTTTGTCTTACTCATGTATGTTCTTATAATGTTTAGCTCCAAATCCAGAATAGGATACTAATTACTACAAATCAACCTACAAACTAACGGGATTAAGGTATCTTCTATAACTACTGGCTCAATTTAAATATAGTATCCTGTATCACTGGAGATACAAATTATGCCATTAAACCTCAATCATTTCGTCATGAGGGCAACAGGCACCTTTCAATATCTCGACTCAATTGTGTGATAAATATATATATGAGAACTGTCGACTCATTTTGATTATCATAAATAATATCGTCCTACGCACTCTGATTTTATGACCAAACCTTAACAATACATAACAAACATATGCAATTTTTGAAAATTTGACCTATACTTTATTTAATAGGCTTTATTCGTATTATATATACTTACATACGAACCTTAAATATGACAATGTAGTATAAAGTTGTTGGTCTAACAAACAACTTTATACTTACAACATAAATATAAAACTACATACTTCAGCTCATCATCAAGCGTTAATTTTCTAACGACGTTCATCCTTTTGGTAATTAACACTTAAAGTCAAATTGAGAATTATATTCTTATGAGTGATGAACTGATGAGTTGAGTCAATCAGAATATGTGATTCTTTTGTCTAAATCTTTCCAAGGAATAGAGCTAATTGCGGCTTTTTGATCAATGTATTTCGCCGTAATGATTGGATTCAGAAATAAAGTTTCATTTCATTTAGCATTATTTATTAATCAAAACCATATAAGAGCTTCCCTTAAAAAACTGATGAGAATAAAAAAACTGAAAGGGACAACAAGTACAAACTAATTAAAAGCGGTGCGATAAAAAGTCAATCCCAACCCCAAGGACCTAACGAGCAATAATACAATTTATTCTTAGTATTGGTCCGGCTACTAAAAATAGAATATTCAAATAGATACAAAAACAAATAAGGGAAAAAGTAAAATAGGGCTGGTTAAATGGGTGGGTGTCGACGACGGTAGATCCTCACGGCGTCATGTATTGGATGTTGTCGCTCCGGGCGATCGATACCACTCTTGATTGGCGTGTGTGTGGATTGGACAGTCATCCATCAATTGTGTACACGTCCAGCGATGCAACACTTATGGTGTTAACCGTTTAAATCGACTCATACAATCAGATAACATTTTACTTACTCGAATAATAGAAATCTATTTTAATGAGAACATGGAATTAAACATCCTTGCCGTAACAAATAAATTAAAAAGTCATCAGTATTGAAAATAACATTTATTACACAATTAATTATGTATGCTACTAAAAATAAAAATCAATTATTTTATCGTACATCAGTAGAGATAAACATGTTTATCAATTGGCAAAAGCCGCTGCTCTATATCACGCCCACGAAAGATATATTGCGAAAAAAAGAATTAAAGTATTTAAGAGTAGTTTAAAAAAAGTCGCGTTTAGTGTGCGGCGACGCGACGACCGGCCGCCTGGCATTACTCGCCAAATTGAAGTGGTCGCGAGCGCTACACGCGCGCTGGACCGTTCACTAACCGTTTGTCGCCAAAACGAAGCGGAAAATTTAATACTCCAGCTCTGTACGTGATCAGTATCATTCTTTTTGTACTCAAACTGTGATGGCACACTTTCGTTTCCCATCAGAACAGATCTTCTTCAACCTACTGACTTTTTGTATAAGTCAATATTATAGTCATTTTAATTGACTGTTGTATTCGAAATTCAATTATAAGCTTTCTATCTAGATCTGCCGAATTGATGTCAGATTTACAAATTTTCAAATCTGACACCAATCTATTCAATAAGAACTTCAGTCGTCAATCAAAATCAATGTTTGATTATCGGTTTATCAAAAATAGAACCATTTTAGCATCAATAGGTTACCGATGACCGATAGACGTCCATTAGTAGTTACATCCTTTCATCTACTTACGCCACTTTAAAAGTTGCATTGAGTTCTCAAAATGTCTATCAAAAATCATAAATTTGCTCATCATTGCTCATCTGCCGTTAATGGCAAGGATTAATGATGTGGAATTTATTTGACAACATAAATAATTGGTAAAGTAAAGATGGCTATACTACATTGAATTTGTCCCAAAACATGTCGCCGGCTAGTCTCGGTACCGTTGTATGGTGACGGTAACGGTGGCGGCGCCGGCGCCGCGTAGATTCGGCGTAATGACCTGCGCAGGTGCTCGCCGCACGAGTGTCACAGATCTCAATCATCTACGGTGGCTACTTACCTTCAACATTCTAACAACACCGCACTCACGGCAAAATTCATTATATTCAATTGATATTAAAAGTTATATTTGTCATAACCTAAATTCAACATAAATAACAGTAACAATATACGAGACTTTTTAAAATTGAATGTCTCCTTATAAATTATCAATATATCTAATTCTCGGATAATTTATTTAGTTTACTTCTCTTTGTATATGGTATTAATCATGTTACTGTGGTTCTTTGTAGTCTGCGGCGTAGCATAGTTTCAACATGCACATAGTGGGAGCTACGAGTAGTCCGATTGTTCCGTAATTTTACGGTCTGTAAATTTCCTTAGATGCGAACCAAGAGTGCTACGGATAAAAACATGAGGTGTGGTATTACGAAATGATTGAAATGTAATAACATAGCTACATACACATTTTATGCTTATAACAATTTGGTTCAAACACGATGTTTTAAATCTGATAACAACTAATTATAGTACGAAACACATTTGGTAAATACGAATAAATCAAATATAAACTCGCTGACCGTAAAGCATTATCTTTATTGGTAATTAAGCTTTCACATATAAAATTGAAGTCGGTAACTTATCGATACATTCACTACTTTGCACGGACATTCAAGCGACGCCCGAATGTCGGCACTCAAAAAAACGTGACACCAATTTTACCGTAAGACTATCTACACATGGAGGATCAATTAAGTGTTACTGTTTTAGGAATAATTATATATTTTTTTGTATGACAGTATTGCCAGTAGTCGACACGCAACATCACGGGAGTTGACCGGAGGCGAGCTAATAGCCGCTATTAGCAAATCGCTCTGAGAAATCGCCAACAATGAACACGAAATATGCTCATTGCCGTGTCCCATTCATTAAACTTTTTGCGATACTATCTCTCCTGTTTTAAATGTATGTCACACTCTTTCTTTTTCTTCTCTAAATAAACGGAGCAATTTGCCCTCGAGCGCGGCTAATATCGTGATTAAATTATTATCTTGGCGCGTTTATGTGCTATCATTGTATCATTTGCTTGTGAACCTCCAGTGATTTGCAACTATTACCTTTGTTAATTTCACTGAGTAACAAAACCCAGAAATTGTATTCACATTCGATTTCAAAAATTCAATAGACACTGATAATGTCTGCCGGTTAATGTATTTTGGCCTATTTTTATTGTTAAGGAAAGGTCTTCATATACTAATGTACTGGCAAAAATCTTTAGCTAGTTATTTTTGCTGGATATTATATAAATTTGGCCACCTTCCACATACTTAATTGCTTATGTTTTCATTCTATCACTGCTGCCAGATGCCTCTTTGATGGCAAGAGCAGGTAAACTAACTGTACAGTCGCCCAATCACTAACTCTTATTTTGTGTGTAATAGTACGCTATCTTCTTATTCTTCTTTTGCCAAAGTCTTCCTAGTTCAGTTGGTCTATTTGGCTCTCTTTCTGCGTGCATCTGGTAATGGGCGTTTATCCTCTTCCTCGCGGTTTGTAAGATATATTTTAGGCAAAAAGCCTGGTATAGTTGACATCTTTAGAATATAGCCGAACAACCACAAACGACTCTCTTTTTATTGGTAATTAGTACGTCATGTTTCTGTATAACATAAAATAAACATTCTATGTTTTTTATATCAATAATATAACAACGAAATCTCAGGTGTACTAAATTGGTCATCATGCTGCTTTTTAAATAAAACTAATAGTAATTTCAAAGTTCAAAACATGTTATTCAATTTTAACATGAGTATTAATGCATTTCTTTCACAACAAACAAAGAAGTGATCAGGATATTTTTCTCATAGCGTTGCGCTTCATAAATTAATGGCCGTTAAATATATTATATTATACCGGTGTAATTAAATGTGTTTTAATATACATCATTTATCATACTTAATGTCTCGTCATGTGTATTTTTATATAAACAAAATGTAAAACACAAGTAGTTATAACTGTAGCACCGTATTAAATAAAAAAGTATTTAGCCGTAGGCAAAACTTATAACGGCGTTTTAGGATCGCTTCAAATAATAATAAATATGTACATACATAATCTCACGCCGAAAACCCCCGAAGAGGTAAATGAAGATGTATAACACTCAGCAAGCAAAAAAGAACAGAAAATACTTAATACTTATGTTTACTGAGTATTGCACACGGCTACTGGTTCTCATTGTAACCCATGAATGTATTATATTTAATACGTGGTAAATGTCACTGGTGTCACAATTATGCTATATACTTCATTTGGTACAAATTATTGAAAACCATATACCTATTGTGTCATTGTTTGCTTACCTCAATAAATTAAAATAAAGCTATAGTTTTAGGTCTGTCCTACGTAAAAGGGAACAAGCCTATAGGCGTTACCGGCCACAGTCACGATTCCATGCTACTAAAAATTTTCTTAACTGACAAACCCAATAACATCTGGAAATCAAACCCATGACCTTAAGCATAGCACTCATTACCGCTGCACCACCGAGAGATAGTCAAATGAAAATTTTATCCAGTCAATTGTTGGCAAGCCAGACAAAGTTAGAAACCTATTGTGTATGGCCGTGTGTGTGCCGTTGCAACTTAATAAGTTAATAATGACTATTTCGATACGAATATTAACAATTCAAGCGATATACTATATTATACATGTATTTATACTACTTTATACGAGGAGAGTTGCGGACGTCTGCATCCGCGTCTTGAACTCGAAACAAGCGCATAGTGATTGACATCTGTATTCGCATCCGCGCTTGAATCAAATATCATTGAGATATATTGCGGATGTGGAAGTGATAAGAAATTTAATTGAGATTTTATGCTAATTGTTGATATACATTATTTGTGCAGTAGTAAATCATCAATTTTTTTATGAATTATATCTTCAATTTCTTACGCGTCGCACGTCATAATGTCAGTCGTCTACAAATGTGTGTCACATCCCTAATTTTGGGTCTAACATTTGCACTTGTGACTAGCGTAGTTTACACGTGACACCAATAGTAGACAAAGAGCCATACTTAATAACATCGTGACAAAATCCGTATAAAGCAGTTTAATTTAATGTATAAACATTCATGAGTCATCAATGTATATCATTCGCGTAAACGTAAGACATTATTATGTAAAAAAGGCAGAATTTCGAAATGCATCATTAATATTTTCAGATTGGACTATGACTAACAATAACCAAATTACGGTGTATATAATAATATAATGCCTCATTATGTTCGACACGTAATTATATTAAACTTACCAGGAAATATTTAACAACTTACCAGCGACTCATCACGCGTTTTCTGCGAATCAATCTAGAAGAATGCTTCAATGAGCGCTACGGACTTTATGCATTTTTTCCTTCATAAACTCATGCGAAACTTGCATAGTTATAACAACTTACGAGCTCTCTAGCCATAAAGGTAAATCGATATAAATGATCAAGAAATCGTAACAGATACCGTAATGAGTATTGTCAATAGTTGAATTAATCTTTACACTCGTATCAACAATCGAATAACGATCTGCATAAATTCCGAGTACCGATACTATTTGAAATACAACGCTCTAATACAATTAAATGAGAATTACAAAATAACGGTCGCACACTAAGTAACTTGTAGAAACATATTAGAATGTGGGTTGAACCTTTATTAATTATATCAGGTGCTTGATAGAAAATCATTATTGTAATATTAGGTGCATCGCGATTACTATGATTACTTTTATTTACTAAAATAAAAGCAAAATGACTCACCCTAACTATCCTTATCCTTACTAATACTATAAATGCGAAAGTAACTCTGTCTGTCTGTCTGTTACCTTTTCACGCTCAATCCACTGAACCAATTTACATGAAATTTGGAATGGTTATAGCCTGAGACCCTGGGAAGGACATAGGCTATATAACATCACGCTACGGCGCAGTAACCACAAATACCACTGACGCGGGTGAGACCGCGGGCACAGCTAGTAATATCATAAATGCGAATGTGAGTTTATTTGTTTGTTACGCTTTCAAGTCTTAACTACTCGGCGGGTCGTCATGAAATTTAACATACACGTTGTCAGGGGTACAGAAAAGGACATAGATTACCTTTCATCCAGAAAAAAATTACCTTTTGATCCTGAGGGATAGGCATTTATTGACAGTTTACATTAACGCGAGTGAACCCGCCGAAAAAATATAGTATAAAATGTAAAAGTAACGTGGAAAAGTAAATAATTAATTGACTATTGAAACATCGCTATAACTTTTTCATTTAACACTGTAGGACATTACTATGCCTAGAACGCGTGCGCTGCGGCGATAGTAATGTTTTTCACAAGTCTAGTTGGTTTATTTAATGGTAAACTGCCGCGTCTTCGTGTTTTTATCTACAGCTGATCTCTCTTAGGATTACCTGCTGTGATAATTTATATCTATTTATAGTACTATTTAACATCTTATGCGGTTTCGTTTATACCTATATATCTTTATATTATATATAATAAAATTATAACCATACGATGTCTGTACATAGAGAGATATTTAAGAAAAAATTGTGAGGTTTCCGTAATATTTGTAGAATTTTTCTCTGTTTGTCTATATGTTTGTACGCGTGTCACGCAAAAACTACGAAACGCACGAATTTGAATGCGGTTTCATAGTTTTGTTGCTGAAGATCTTAATTAAAATCTAGTGCATATTTCAAATAAATAATAAGATATTTTTAATACGGCGCCTAGGACCGTAACAACAAGAAGTAGTTGTCGGAGGAAAAAGAGGCATAAGCTATTTTACCTGTAAATGCAAAGAATAAAAAATATAGATAGGTACCTACCTCCGAATACCACACGTATAGCATAACAGCGATGCCGTTAGTGTGGTATTTGGAAGACCTATCAATATTTTTAAAGGTAGATCAAAAGCTAGATTTATTATAAAGTGAGTAAAATTCTATTCGCAGGTTTGCAGAGATGACAAAGCAGTGGCCGAAAACGACGCCGGAGAAGTATTCGACTTCTTGATAGGTATCACTACGGACATATTTCAAAAGTTCACGTAACAGACAACTCTTATTCTCTAAAATCGAATGCGCGGATCTTGCCTCGCATTTCATAACGGACAACTACGGATACTGTACCGTATTGAGAAGAAAAACAAAAACCAGATAGACGCAGCGAATTGTCAATTTGTTGTCATACAAAATGTAAATACAAATGTAATTATTTTTTTAATACGGAGAGGTGCTACGTGTTCCACATTTTAATACAAAGTATCTGCTAATTAAGATGGAGCTCCCAAACCTGATATAAAAATGCGACGAGTCGTACTCAACCCTGTGGGCTTTTCCAGACGTGTGTGATGTATATGTGCTTCGTGAGTGTTGTGTAAAGTGAAAGCATTGTATTGCGGTTGCGTGTTGAATCTTCACCAATTTAGATTGTAAGCTGTCTTCCGTCAATTGTAGTTATAGTATGATTTCATTCCTGTATACAATCGCATAATTTGCTCTATGTAATATTTGTTAATGAATAACACACGGACAAATTTTGTGATGTTTTTATAGCAAGCTCGTTCGGATGTGAGGTATCGATGTTATGCCTTCACCGCGACGTTTTATTCCTGCTTGTGCGTCGTAGGTTATTATGTGAGTTGTAATAGTTAAATGAGATAGCGGTACCTAATGCTATTATGCATCTAAAAGTAACAATAAGGTTTCAGACGTGAACAATAGCTCTGTAACTAGCTAGTTGTTGAGACATAGTTATGTTATAGTACATACCTACTGCGACGTTTTGTACTACCTAAGTTTAGGATAAATTAATAGAGGTTATCTGTTATTGTCAACGTGACATCATATTTGTTTAAGTTAACTGAGCTAGATGGTAGACCACCTGTGTTTCCTGAAGTCTCATTAGCAAACAATGATCGGGCGTCGGCGACTACCGAAGCCTCTCGCGATCAATAAACTGTTGAGCCGATATGACCACGTCCGCGAACCAATATAGGGTTGTCATCCTGTATCAACTTTCATTATTTAGCATAACTTTAAGGTACTTTGACTAATACCATCACATTTGACGAAGTATTTCATCTTATACCCTATTCTTAAAATTAACCTCAGCTTACTATAATTTTCTAAATGTGCTACGATTCTTGCTGATCTCAACATGTTCCATGTACCTGTATCGATATTGATAGTGCAGTGACAACCCTAGATGAAGCGCGCGCGCCGCAGGCGACACATCCATATTCCTGTGACGTGTGTTTTGACAACCAGGCCAGGCAAGTTTATCGACGTCATTTTGTAGAAGATTTTTTACCGGACAGGTCGTCGACCCTGTACAACTCATAAGCATTATTTTCACGTGTAATTATACACATAACTGACCGCTTAATTACTCGCAACTGCTGCGACGTCCGGACCTGGAGTCCTATCAGAAAAAACCTAATCCGGCGTCGCTCTTAAATTACGCTTCGTTAACCTTCGGCTCGGCTAATAATAGCGTACAACACCTACTTTGCATAGGATTCTCGAACGGCGCGCGGCGCCTCGTCTCGTCTCTCTACATACATATAAAGTTTTCTTGCCAAAATATGTCATACTCTCGGACGATATTATACTCGTAGACTGTAGCCACTATACTAAGCAGGTCACTTTTCATTCTAGTGGCGGCGGTATCCAATTATTATAATCGCCAGCCATTTTTATAACTAGTCACTTACTTATCTTCGACATTTAAGATTTTCACTATTTTACACATGTGATAATTTTTTATTGAAATTCTGTTTGAGCTTAGCGGTATATTTTGAAAAATAACATGGTTTTATATAAATGTAAATGAATTATCAAATGTAGGTAAGTTAAACACATTATGCACATAAAAGGAAGAAGGATTTTTGAAATGTAAATTATGCCAAAACTGTGTTATTTTTTAATTTATTAGTTGAGTCATGAGGTTGTGTTGGTTCACAGTCATTAGAAAATGAGCACAAGAAATGGCACCTACGTTTATAAATTGTTTTAATGTATTATAAACTCTTTATTGATTTGTTTCTTTTTCTTTGTTAAATTGTATATTATTATATTTGACTTATTGTAGTCAAACATATGGTAAGCGGGTTTCTGTTTGAGATATCATAGATATGTCAGCAGCGAGCAATACTGGAAAGAGAACGTTAATGTACTGTTGCAATTAAAGATTCTCGTACTTTGTCTCTGTATCTCGGTATAGACACATCAAAAAACGCTAAAGCTATTCCAAGAATTACACGATTTGATAACTGTTTAATATGAAACAGTAGCCGATGACATCTGTACGATATCGAGCGACACTCTGTGTAGTGTGTAACTGTGGGCCGTGGGCCGGGCTGATGAATGTCGCCAGATCCCGCAATGAACCCGAGTTCATCGCTAATTTACTATTTCAAGCTTCATGTGGCCGATTTTCATTTATCAATGTCTAGCTTACATTTATGGAAATATGTGCCTTTTATTAGCTACTAAGCGAGTACTTATATGTATATGGTATAATTATTTTTATTAAAAAGATGTCATAGATTAACAATGTATGATTGATAATGAAGTCTCGGCTATATTCCACGTTTATAATACTTTCATAACAGATAGTTGTAAATATTAATTATAGATTATATTATACAGCTTTACAAGACTGTTGTCCCTAATTTAGAGAAAAGTTACATCACAAGGATAATATTAAAAATCCTTTATAGCCTGACTATAAAAATAAAGACCTGACCATGTTGAGTCAAATTATTGTATCAAACTTTTTATTGGTCCGTCACAGTTGCCAGGGAAAAACGCCTCCAATACGGGTTTTTTATTCTTCTCGTCAGGCGTACATAGTTATAAAAGTTAAAAGCTTTTATTGATTACATTTTCTACGTGATTTTTTGAAATTTTGGTCGGTAATTATGTACATAGCAATATATATTGGATGGCATAATAAATTTTTGTAAATGTAAAACATACTGGGCTTGGAATGTCTACTGATATTTTTATACGAATCGTTGTACAGTACAACAGTTTGTAAAACATAACGCCGATTTGTTCAGCCGCATAAAGTATATATGTGTATCTACTTTCGTCACTTTTATTCTACGAATTGTACCTATATTCAATATGGAAATAAATGTGTTATTATTACAGACTTTTTGTACCTTCTAATCGAATTAATTTTTTGCTAGCCTTAAGAGTGTTCCTTTGTTCGTCATAGCGTATTATTAAGTTCACACATTCATTCGGGGCTTGTCAAATTAACATTCATTTGGGTGAGGAATAATAACCGTTACGTGTGATTTATTCAGGTGAAGTTATTAAGTGCGCTATTAGTTGCGAACTGCGGTCATCACCCATTGACCTGGCCGTTTCTCCAATTATAGCAGCACCCGCGGGGAGACGTCGACACACGAACAATAACTCATACACATTGCTTATACTTACATACTGCTCGATACAATGCACACATATAGGTTAAGTGATTATCTTTATTTAGTTTCCTTGTGTTATTATTTACTCAAATTTTGACAGCGCATTTTATTTTTAATTACATAGCTGTGAGTTATTTATGTAATCCTATATAATTATTTAAAAGTGTAGGTAATAATTTCTTCACTGTTGCTTCCGTAGCGTAAATTGTGTTTACAGCTTAGGGCCAATTATAAGGCTCCAATTCTCAAGCCGGACAACCGCCTACCGGGTTTTTCTGATAAGAAAGAATAAGACAACATTAAATTCCTACAGCGTAGAACGACACTAAAGAAATAACGATGTGATGATATAAAAATATCTAATAAGGAAGCTACAATTAAAATTTATTACTCGGTAAAGTTCTATTAAAATGGAAGAAATAATTACTTCATTTAACGCAGAAACAGTAATTTCTATTGTTTGTAGGGGTCAGTAGAAAACACGTATTTTTACTTGCCAAGATCCTGACATATACAGTGGTGGACATATAATTAGAAACAGTACATAAAACTTAGGTAAACGCAGAATGAACTATCGTTATGAGTAAAATATATATAGATTAAATCACTATTAACTATGCCAGAATATAGCTAATGAGTTAAAAAACTAATAAAATATAAAAGTAAAGAAATCTGTTCTACCTTTAATTATTAAAAGAGTTTAAATATGAATGATAGTTAAATTTATATTACGTGCCGCTGGGACAACTAGTTAGAAACAGAATGCATGGCTCGTTACATTTTTGAAATTAAAAAAAAATCCTCTTTCTACGCTTTTTCTGTAGTTTCGGCGGCAATTAAACGTCAATTTGGAATTACGAGAATAATAAGTTTAGTTAAAAATGGGTAAAAATAAGAGATGTGACGAGTCAACTAGGCAATTAATTGTTAAATTACATTTAGATCGAAAGTGGACTTATAGAAGAATTGCTAATTATCTAGAATGTCCTGTGAAGAAATTTTTCAACGCTATTGCTCATTATTTAAAGAAACGTAACTACTAAAAGTGTTGTTAGAAAGGCTCGTCCAAGGAAAACGTCTCTCCGGGAAGATTTGCAAATAATACGTGTAGCTAAACAAAACCCGTTTAAAGGCTCCAACGAGATTAGAAATGAACTTTTTCCACCTGATGACCCAAGGAACATTTCCTCGAAACTGGTACGCCACAGATTAGTGAAAGCTAAATTGTTCGGGAGGGTTTCTCGAAAGGTACCGCTTCTTACCAAGCAACACCGAGAGAAGCGATTATTATTTGCAAAGAAATATCTTAACTGGACCGTACGAGAATGGAAAAAGTGTTATTCTCGGATGAAACAAAAATAAATATGGTGAATTCAGACGGCAAACGCTACGTTAGACGTCCAATAAACCATGCTTTTGATTAGAAATACACGAGGAGCATAGTCAAACACGGCGGTAGTAAAAGTATGGGGATGTTTTTCTGGTTGCGGAGTTGGACCCGTCCGTAAGATTGAAGGTATAATGGATCAATTTCAATACAAAAACATCTTAGAAGAGACAATGATTCCCTACACCGACGACCATTTGCCTGTGACCTGGATCTTTCAGCACGATAACGACTCAAAACACATGGCCCGCAGTGTTAAATCCTTTCCTGCAAATAGTCCCGATTTAAATCCTATTAAAAATATGTGATACGTCGTTAAAAAAAGTCTCCGTTAAAAGTAATTCCAGTCAAAATCAACTTTACGAAGCCTTTGTAACTCGACCCCACTCGATAAATGTTTGAAATTACTTGAATCAATGCCACGTCGTTGCAGGGCCGTCATTAATTACAAAGGCTATGCAACTAAATATTATTTTTTAAGAAATTTAGTAAACTAAACATAATTTCACATAAATAATTTGAAATTGATGACGTTAACACGTTAATAACTTTGATTTTACCTCATTTCTTTATTGTTTCTAATTACTTGTCCATGACGGATGGTACTGCAAATGTCGCTTAGTTGTTTGTACGTAACTAAATATCTAAATGGTAGTTGTAAACTCAGTTTTTTTTAAATGTATTATTAGTTGTTGAACGTTTTCTATGCATTTTGTTGTTTTATTTTCAAATACAAAAGTTTTACGGCAATGTGCCTTGTATAATGTGAAATACGTCGCAAGTGTTTCTAATTATATGTCCACCACTGTATATCTTGCTTCATTCATCATTACTTTTTTATACACGCTCATCGATTCATTGGACTTTTAACCAGACCATTATTTTCAAAATGGTTGTGATCTGTTTCGAGAACGCACGGGTATATCTTACCCAACTGAATGTCCAATTCCCGACTACAACTTGATTTTAATTGCAGCAACAGCATGCCTACACTTTTCTATAAAATACGTTGCAGACACATAAAGAAGTTAGCTTATCTACTAGTAATCTTTACTCGTTTATGTATCAATATTATATAAACGAGTACGTTTATATAATATTGATATAAAATAGGGTGATACGCAAATCTGTGTAAGTATATGTGGTATGGTTCGCTGGCTGGGTTCGTTGCAGTCACCGCTCGGCTCGTGCCCGCCTAATGGCCTCCACTATTACGCCGGTAATAGCACAATATGGCCAATTAGTCCAAGCAGCCAAGATTTACCAACAGCAGAACAAACCACATTGCGTCAACTGCATTACTCGTACAATTACCTTTGTTATACGACTTCATTATCCCTCCGCTTACTAATATCATATTGCTATACCACCCTCCTACATATACACCGTACCATAGGAAGACAGATCGTAACACATAACGAAGTGTTCTCTAACTAAAGTTATAATTGTAAACTTGAAACAGTTTTTTTCTGTCTAATCTTCTTCAGAAATTGGTCATTAGGTACCAACGGTCCTAAGGACCGTTTCTTAAATATAGCAACTTCATATAGTCATAAAGTCTATATTAAGCTTCTATATTTAAGAAACGTGTCCCTTTACCAACGGATAGTTAATTTAGACCAATATTCTTTGAAATGTATGTTAAAATTTAACTGTATGTAGCTAAAACAACCCATTGGAACCGGCTCTTAATCTCTTTGACCTTTACTTAAGAATATCATCAAGTAGACAGACAATTTTGTTTTACCATGGCAATTTGAATTACTGTCTCTTATTGTTATATAAACAGTATCAAGTCCTTACGACAGAGCCGTAATTTATCAAGACTATTTTAAATAGCCTCTCCTTATAATTTTAGATAGTATTTCTTGACAAATTGTGTTCAGTCCAGCAACATCAGTAGAGGAATATGTAGGTATTTATGCCAGTTCCTCTATCTGAAAAGGTATGCATATGTAACGAATCTCTTGATTGTCGAATTATCATACGGTGTTTATAACATTCGTCGGCTTTCTGTGTCAGGTGCGCTTTTCTTTAGGTTATATTTAGCGAAATATGGCCTTAAATCTGACAAACATAGGTACATTGGGGTCCGGTGACCGTCCCATTTTGTTAGACTGAAATAAAAATTCTAAGTTTATATGTAGGCCACTATTTAGGAGCGTCAATGACAGTTACACAAACTCCATTTGTCACAAAGATGTAGGTGTTGTGTAGACAACGAGGCAGCTAACGGCGTCAAAAAAAAAAGAACTTCAATGGAAGGATGACATATATTGTTTATTATATGACGTGTTTATATGACGCGTGTCTGAAGAACACATACAATAGGATGAGTTGAAACCTAAAGGAGAGGCACACTAACAGACTAATAGAAAATCAAATCACTTTATGATTTCTCCATTGCCTAAAGCTCTCAACTTACATTGTGTCCAAGCTACATATATCGATATAATCAGTCTACGACTCAAGCTTTTTTTTTATATAATGTAGTTACTTTAATTAACTGTAATATAGGTGTAACTGTATTTCAAAACACCTTTTAAAATGTACATTGGGATCGACGCACAGAGATACTCCAGTATATTGCAAATGACAACGCATAAAGCGTTGCGATGAATCAAATTTGATAATTTGTTACCAACAACAAAAACAGATATTACGAGTTTGTTGCGATTCGATTGAATTTGATATTCATACAGTAGAGTATGAATATCGAACTGCTGGCAACTATCTTAATCGTCATTACAAATCCCTCCTACGCAAACAACAAGTGTGTTTTAGTCATTAGTTTATTTTATCGAGATAGGATCTTGATGGATGTAACCACCGAACATCATTACAATAGGCTCGATGTTTTCCGTAATGGACGTACCAACATCTTCTAGAGCGAATTCTATATATTATGTACTCTGCACGACGGCTGTAGATAGACGTTAACGAAACCGATATGCAAAACAAAACAAAAATAACATTATTGGCACATCGTTTGTATTAAGTTTTTGTACGAACAAAAAAGTGGCCGGCGTGAACTTATTACGTTGAACAAATTAGACGTCGACTCGTAAGTAATTACAACGGACACGGTGTGCAATATTTCGGCAGTGATTACTGCGCTCGGCATGCGAATCATGCCGGCATACACTCGATAGAGCGATCATCGACCGTGACCCAAAGACAAGTAAACACTTGCGGCGACAAGCAGCCAACAGAGGACTCTCGACGCTTTACGGTCAATACCAGTTCAAGAACGCAGACCACAACCTACATCAAGCATACACGTACCTCGATACGCTTACAAATGGAAAAATATCTTCGTAACCGAACGGAAACAATTGCAGCTCTACGTGCAAAATCGATTCTAAATTAATGTAATCCGTTAGACATAGCTAGAGAAAGGTCTTGTTCGCATTCCTCTAGACAAGTTCTAACAAATTTTATCGAATGACATGTTGTAAATATTTTAGCTTAATCGTTATTGAAAACATGCTCATTTATTATGTAAACTTACTCATTATAATATATCTAAAGAAATGTATTAGAGATGAAACAGATATCCGGTAACAATCCAGTATCTAGCCTATCCGGCGGTCTAAAAACTATCCGGCCGAATACCGGATAACTAGGATAACTCCGGACGAATACAGGATTTAAAAAAAATTGGTAATTAATTATCACTTAAGAAATACAATCAGTAATCAAAACATAATTCTACAACTTAGAAAATGAACTAGTACTCATACTGCACTAAGGGCAAATTATGGTGATTGAATACTAATTTCTCTGCATTAAGAGGTAGCAAGCGGTACCGCTCGTTTTCGTAAATAAGGCCAGCTTCAGAAAAACGTTTTTCGCTGTTGCACCCTGCTGCAAGGTGCTGAAAGATAGATTTTGGCAAACTGTTAAATTTGGGTATTGTTTAGCATTAGCTGCCCACCAAGAATAAGGATCACAATTGTGATTAATTCGCACTGACTTAAGATAAAAGTCAAGCTCACATGCTAACCGTTTCTTTCTTCACATTGAAACTGGCCAGTATTGTTTTCATTTGTAACCTCATTAAAGCAATCCCAAAACGTGTCATGAGCTTTGCGAGATTCAGCTGACTCTGTCTCTTCACCTCTCCTTTTTTAGCTGGTGTTGAAGATGAACTGCTGCTGGAAGACTCTTCACAAGACATTTTTAAATATTCCAATAGAATCTCCTGGCGCGCTCTTTCAGCATCAAGCGCCCCCAAGTAGTTTGTTTTGAATCTCGAGTCTAGGTATTATCGGTATATTCACACGCCGACTACGCAAGCGTGCTTCGTGCGATGCACCATACGGCCACGCTCCCTCGGATATTCGGCGGCCGAATAGCCGGCTATCCGGCTACAAGATTGGCCGAATATCCGGTATCCGGTATCCAGCTAAACTGGTATCCGTTTCATCTCTAATATGTATACAAAAAATACTATCTTATGGCAAAATGTAACCATATTATATGTATTTGCGACATTGTAGAGATACAAATTGTACAAAGATCAACCAATAAACTAGTACCTACATTTAATGATGTTGCTTCTTAACGTTATACAACAATATAATGAAGTAGGTAGGTATATTAGGTGCATAAACACATTCGTAATTCGTCCAACGCGTTAATTGCCTAAATTATAATGTACCGCCAGAAAAAACTCAAAATGTATCTAAAAGTTGCGCTGAAAAAATTTTAGGTAGAACATTTTTCTTGTTCACGTCGAAATGGCTTCTCTAATTAGAATGTTTGCGTACCGGGCGTGGGCTCCGGGATAACGGTCTACTTATTAGACACACTTGCTTTCCAATCGAACGGCTGATTTATCATCTACATAACACAAAAAAACATCTACCTACAACTGAATTCGAGACGACTGTCAATTATATTTTTTTCACTTTAGCAAAAACAACTTTTTCCATTTTGTTTGTCACTTATTGATGTCGAAATTAGTTTGAATCATTATTCTCATTTATTTGAATTAATTAATTTTGTTCAGCTTATTCAGAGAGCTCCTACAGTACCTACTACTTAATTCTGAATTACATTTAACTTCTAAATTAAATCGATTTCATCATATTTGTTACGGTAGGTGATCTACAGTAATGTTGCTATCGACGTTTTTATAAAATATCGAACAATATGTATCTACAGAACAGAATACAATAGATTTTGAACTTATGTTTTTAAATCGTGTAGCTGCTATTAGTAATTAAGGAGGAATCTAAGCAAGTTTAGATCCATCTGTCCATTTATGGCAGACATATTCAATTTAACCTGTCAATTGTTGGAATGCAAGACGTAATTAAAAACCTATCGTGTCTGGCCGCCGCGCCGCAGCTTAATGTATAGCAGAAATAACCTATACTAGTAGGTATTATAAGAATGCCAAATCCATCCATGGTCCATTCATACATTTTTAAGATGTACATAGTATAAACATATTTTGACTTTTTGGTTTAAATGGTCATCTCGCCAATGCCGCTGCGCCAAGTGTTGGGTTTCGGTTCCTACACGGGTTAAAAAGTGTGCGATGCACAAATAGCTGTTGTTCCGAGTCTGAGTGTAGTATTCATTGCTTGCATGTTTGTAAATTCCTCGCGACACAGGCACTATCCCCAGTGCAGTGTAATTATTAAAATATTACCTAGTAATTTTTTAATAAAGTCCTAAACTATAATTTCCTAAATATTGTCTATGCTGGTTTACTTTACCAATAAAATGCACGAAAAAATTATCCAGTGCATTTCTCAATCATTATTATGATATTTTGTTCTACTTGTTTGTCATATAAACCTACAACAGATACTCCTCTACGTTTAATTTGCAGTAGATCCTAAACTTTAAATGTAATATCGTCATAGATCGAATGGCTGTAAAATGCTCGTGAGCAAGCTTTCATTTGCTAAGATTATATTCATGTTAAACAACAAAGTTTATAACTTATATCGATACATTAGCCCTCAAGCGCCACCAGTTGTTAGGTCATTACGTCTACTGTTCAGACATAAGTTATCGCTAACTCAGTTGCAAATACATGCAGACAATATAACTAATGTCAAACCTCAGTAGTCAAATTACACTGATTACTCTACAGAACGTTTGGAGCAAGAAATTGTTTAGTAATAAATAGAACAATAATATTGATAACACAGCATTACTCTGAGCCAGTGTTCATGTTGACGGATGCCTCGAGCGCGCAACACAAAAGCGCGATGAATTTGAGGTAAATCGACGAGTCGTGACCGAGTCGTTTAATCATAAGCATCTAAGCTAATTAGAGTAGGTCGCGAACTCTTGGGACCAGTAATGAAAATCACAATTGAAGCTGGTTGCGGTGGAAAATTGCACTTGGCGTGGCATTCCTGTCGACATTGCCAGAGGCTCTCGAGTCACTGGTTGTCAACCCGCCACGATACTGCAATTATTCTCCATAAGTAAATGTATATACCGTGTAAAAGAAATGCTAAAATACCAGGGACTTGTGATCATACTAGTTTTTCTATCTAAGCCGCTAGGATTGACGAATAGTTGGTATTTTAGATTGTTTTTTTAGTATATAGTATTTAACTTTGAAATTGACGTTTTGTATTATTAAAATCAATAACTATGTGATTTTCATATCTATATACTATTTTACCAGTATTTTTTGCATTGTCAAGAAATACCAAGAGTACCTAAAACAGTTCAAAAAATTACAAATTGCATTGAGTAGGTACATGCATGTAACCTGTATAGTTGATATAAGGCTCAGTTTTAGAAAGATATAATATATTATTAACTAAATATATTAAGATTTTCCTATGCACAAAATGCCTAATTTATAACTCAGTGAAGAATTACCTGGTAATTGAAAATTGTAGAGTAATTTAAGTAAGTAATTTCATCTCAAATCTCTTAACTAAATACGTAAGTATTAGATATTTAATCAGAGATAGTAAGGTAATAACATAAAGCCTTCATCAGTTCATCGGCAACATGCCTCTGTTCATTAAGATGTAATTAGGCACATCTATTCGTCTATGCAACAGATTAAGCATATGGAGTTATGGAAGTTACTGGTCTAGACAACGCCAATAACCGTATCGAAATATCAAGATTGAGAATGTTTATACGCAGCCATAATGTTGAACTGACTCGGATCTCCTTACTAGAGTGGTTCCTCACCATGTATGGGCACACAAGAGAACTGGTAAAGCACTGATAAAATTTATAGCTACCGTTATAATTACTTTCATATACAGACAATAACGTTAAATCATAAAAGGTCAGAGATCGGTCGCTATATTTAATAGCCTGAGGAACTGTTTACAATAAAACTGTCCGTTGTGAAATTTAATACACATTACGTTCATATTGTCTGCATACGGAAATTATGGAAAGCACAATTATGTACCACATAACTTGTAAAATGCAATGTGGTTTATCAATAAGTCGTTTGATGATATAGTTCCGCTCTACTGTCTAACTTTATATAGGTAATTAAATTGCACAAAGCTGTATTTATAAAGTTGGCATTATTTATAAACGGTCCCATTTCAGGACGCAGGCCTCATCTCAGTATGAGAAGGTTTCAGAGTTTACCAAGCTGGCCCCGTGCGGTTGGCAGGTATCTCATATCTGTGTGAATATCATGGTGAACTCTCAGAAATGCAGATTTTCTCACCATGTTTTTCTTTACCTATAAAGCAATAATTAACTATTCAATACGCATAAAACTTCGAAAATTTGAGTTGCATACGTGGGATAAAACTCGAAGCCTCTGCGTGGCAGTCCAATGGTCTCCTAAACTTACATAATTATTCTGAAAACATTTCACCACAGTTACTTAGTAGTAAACCTCGCTAACATTCCCTGTTCTATAACTCTTGATTACAATGTAGGTACTCATTGCAATTCGATACGAAGTTTCTTCTATTTCATCGTAGTGCAAGTAGTTATCTACTATCATTGGCGTATCCATGTTTATATTTCAGGGTGGTCCCAGGCCTAACAGTTCAACAGCGATGGCTTGCACAAAAGCTAAGAATGTTGAATTTAATCCTTACAATCTGGGTTGGCCAGGTGGTGACTAACGGTAGCGAATGTGACTTCTATGTATAAGGTGAATGTAGTTGTTGATTATTTCCATCAAAAACTTCTCAGAAGCATCACGAATCCAGAATTGTGCCCAGTAGACGACACTTGACTCGCTCTGTGTTATGTGAGACCTATTAGTATAGCAGGCGAAATGTGAGTGTATTAACTCTGCCTATCTATTCGGTAATATGGCGTGTATGTATGTACATAATTATATGTATATAAATATTGTTAACAATGTCTATATTATAGGGAAAGGGCCTTGAGATTTGTCATACAGGTCTTGAACCTTGTACAGACTCCAGCTCTCTCAAAGGTTAAATTTAACTTGTATAACGAATGTATTCGCATGTAGGTACCTTTGAGAGAAAAATAAACATATATATTATTATTATTATAACAAACACAGAGAGAGAGACCTATAGTACAGTATTAGGTACTATACTCGTAGGTCAATATCAAGGCTGTTGATAATTTGAATAATTTAATTTACTGTAAATCCACTGTCACCGCGTGCAATGTATGTGTCAACAGAGAAAATATGTGTTGACATAGTAATAATTTGTATCCTTCCACACGCACAGAATCGCTATCTTTAACATTGAATTAATAACCGCATGACATTTTAACCCCTAGAAAAAGATTGCCACGATAAGTCAAAACAAATTATGTGTACATAAAAAGAAAAAAAATGTTGGCAGCTTTTACTCGCTTAGTTTTACTATTCAATTTGTTAAAGTCAACTTTAGAAAACGGTGATATTAATATAAGTGTAAGCAATAAGCTCGCACCTTGTCACCAGCTCAGATTCACGACATTGTTGCATTTTATATACTGCATACGTTATTAATCAGTTGTCTGTATAACTGGGCACTTTGCTTGAGGCACGCTACTAATATTATGATAATAATAATAATAATCATTTATTTGCATGAAACATGGTATTTGGTGGTCTTACAATATTATATATAGTACAAGCAAATTTTACTAGATTATAGCATACAAAATTTTAATTATGGGTACAAAACCATTACATTTTTTATCCAAAAATTCTTTTACGTCGTAGAAGATACTGATAAACCTAGATATACCAAGCCAAGTATACAACCTTTTCTTAAAAAATCCGAAGTCTAGCTGCTTAAAGTGATTCGGTAGTTTATTATAGATACGCACACACATAGCAAGGCAGCTTTTGTTGTAGTTGGCTAGTCTCGGTATGTCACTTAAAACCAATTTAAAAGGATCTTGTCTATTTCTAGAATGTACCTCATCTGCTGTTTTAAACAACTCTTTGTTCTTTTAAACAAACATGCATATTTCGTAAATATATAAAGACGATAAAGATAACAATCGAAGCTTTTGAAATATTGGTTTACATGACTCGTCCGGCTGAAGGCCTTTTATTGCTTGTATGCACTTTTTTTTGGGCAACCAATGCTCTATTGAAGTCCGTACTGTTACCCCACATTATAAGTCCGTATCGGAGCAGCGATTCTACGTAGGCGTGATAGGATGTAATAGCAGTTTCAATGTTTATGACATTTTTTATTTGCTTTAGCGCATAAATTAATTTATTGATTCTGTTTGTAACATTATCTAAATGTGATTTCCAGTTAATGTCTTCGTCTATCATTACTCCTAGAAACTTTGTATGTGTGTATAAATGTTAGTTTATAAGATATTTGATGGTTTGTATGCTAGCTACTTTATCACGGGTAACCCGTTGAACGCATTAGGATAAAATTGTCCTGGATGAACGCATAGGATACTTATCATCCCGGTATTCGTTCCCGTTACATTCACACGGACGGCAACCAGTAAATAACTAACAGGTTATTATAATATACTTTTAGCCGAGCTGATCAACATACAGGCATCTTCTTCTTTATATTTAGATCCATTTTCCTGTTATGCCTGTTGTTAAACATAATAAATATTTACCTAAATCTACTTGATACTTTGAATAACGATACTAAGTACTAAGCATATAATTTATCCATGTGTTCAAAACATGCCCGATCTTTAAACTCATAAAGTTAAGAGGTCAATTTGGAATTAATTTCAAGTAGGTAATGGTGAGTAAATTACGATGACGTACAGCATGTACCGTAATATTTATTAAACTTACTCAGCACCGTCATGTATGGTCACTACAATTATTACGGTTTGACCTTTGAACAAGTGGTTCAAGTTCGTGGTAAAACACCTTAATCACTTCGACTGATGATCCCTTTAACGCTATATTAATCTTGTCTGGGGGAAAATTATAGATAACAAGCTATTGCGCACGCGCTATGTTGCCAATCAGGACATACTTCCTTGCCATACGCAGGAAGTCGACGAGGGCAGACGAACCGGATCGTTGAGTTATTTTTACTTTTTCTTGCAATCTTGTTTACATAATGAGCCTTCCTGTTGACTTATACAGCGATAACGAACAACTATGCTAATTTGGTCCATAATATTATTTGATCCTATAAATAATATGATTGCAAAATTATTGTTATGAGCTCTTATTGCAGTGTAGCGGTCCAGCAATGGGTTCTTGTCTCTTTGTCTCTATTACGGGTTGTCGAGCACCGTCCTTATCTACACGTGTATCTCGTGTTAGTATCACTCTATATGGAGACCGTTGGGTATTATCACATCAGCTTGTTCTCGGCGTGGTCGCACGGTAAGGGCCTCCATTTGCATACAAGCAAATATCTCGATCTACGGGCGCTGTGCGGGCAGATTACCGTCGCAATGCTTCCGCACGCTGTATTGAATTCGGTACCAACGGTCCCGACTCCCATTACCAGTTCACGTTTACTTGTTAGTGTGATTCTCAAATGATAACGATCGCCCTGGTTGCAGAAGGAGCATAATAACTACCAGGAATAAATCCTTTGAAAATAATGATATAAGCGAAATCAAAGAAATATACATATGTACCTAAGTGGCGATACACGATAAAATATAGTAGTTAACATATCTGCGACGCTAAGCATCAATAAGTGTATACCGGTCGTAGGTCACGCCGACAGTAGGTAACCCTTAAGGTCAGGTTTACGAACCCAGATAAGTACGTAGGTTAGGTAAACAAATTACTGTATTTCTTGTAATAATAGTTCATAACTGTGTCAATGACACAACGGCTATGATTGAGACTGCTGTGCAGAAGGTCTTGGCATTGAGCCCAGATTCAGTGATACTGGGATTTTCTGTCAAGAACTAAGCATTAGCATTATTAGAAATAAGCAGCACGAAAATGGGAACTATGACTGGTGTCTAAGTGACTCAGTGCTAGTGCTGTCTAGCAAGTTTCTACTCCTATTACGTACCCATAACCGTAGTTGGCAAAATGTAAGTATCAAACAGCTCTACCTTTCTTTCTGGGCGCAGTTATCGCCATGAGACTGTTTATGTAGGTACTCAATTAAATTTAAATATAAATCTTGAATATAGATACATATTACCTGACCTCTTCAGTCCTTAAGCCATCATATTACCTGACCTCTTCAGTCTTTACGGCCCTTAGACGGTCAAACCCGAACCGAATAACACCCACGATGACACTTTAAGAGGTGGACCTCTTACAGTGTCGCAGTGAGCTGGAGCTCTGAGTAACCAGCGACGACTGACGTGCCTCAAGGTCTCAAATCCAGTGCAATGTCCCACACTGCGATGTCGACATGCGGGACAGAGGAGCTGAGGACCAGTTTAAGTGACGCTAAGAAATTTACGCCTGCAGTAAAAACAGAAGCAATAAAATTATGTTAATGCAACTCTCACATTTCAATCAGGCTCCAGAAACCCTGTGTTATGATTTTCTAGAATTGAAAAATATTAGTTATTACAATTTACCAAATATAATACAAGACGGAGCGCACAAAAAAATACAGAATCACTAATTAGAAAGAAATTAAATGAAGACAATAATAAAAACTATTAAAAACGACTCAGTTGGTAATGATAAAAAGAAAATACAGATGACTATTAAGTATGATGTTGTTATTTATGAAATACAAAATCAAAGAACAACAGAAGAAAACAATAATACAAGACGTATTAGACTACAAAACAGAAAAGGAATACCCCGCCTTGTGGCCACTCTAAAATTTTGTTCACAGATAAGCCTTTTGCCAGGTTCTGGTCGCTGGCGCCCTTTTTGAGCGATCAGCTAGGTAACAGCTAACATACGTGTATTTTAGTTTAACTGTTTACTTAACGTTATTTTTATTTACCTATGTTAACATGTGTATATTTTTAGCTGTCATTATAATTTAGTTAGCAGAGTTGTAAAAGTATAAAAATATATTATACCCAACTCTATTTTTAATTCGTAGTTTTACACGTTGCTACAAACTGTATTGCTATAAATCTTTTATTAGGCATATATAGTTTTTATAATCGACATTAGGTAGAATAAAGTCAGTATATCAGTACCTACGTTCAGAAATTATATATAATTAAATTTAAATGACTGTAAAACATATAATAGTGATGCCTTGCTGCCTCGCATTTCAACATGAATAGGCCGGCTAGACCGGTCTAGTCGGACTATTCTTCAGGGTGGCCTTTTCTCCGGGTAAAGACCAAAAATTTGAAACCAAAGATTTGAAGATTTTCCGAAAATCGAACCCATGACTTCACATATCACCACAAACTTATGCTACATGACCAACCAAGCAATTTATTTAACAATATAGTATTAACCCTGTATTAAACTGTCACACTGCTGGGAACGGGCCTCTTCTCAGTGTGAGAAGGGTTAGCCAGTTGCGTAGCGTAGTGGGGGCGGCTAGGACGGCCCGCCCCGGGCGGCACTTTTAGGAGGCAGCCAAATTTCACAATATATAATATTAATATCTTGTAAATATTTGAACCACTTCATGACGAACGAGAGGAATGATCAGATTTACAATACACAATATGATGATGATAAGAAGACGGCAAAATTTTTGTTCCGCCCCGGGCGGCTGATCCCCACGCTACGCCAGTGGGGTTAGGCCATAGTCCACCACGCTGGTCCATTGCGGGGGCAGACTTCACATAACTTTGAGAACATTATCGAGAATTCTCAGACATGCATGTTTCCTCACGATGGTTTCCTTCACCGTTAAAGCGAGCGACAAAATTAACCTTGTTCAATACGCACATAACTTCGAAAAGTCAGAGGTTTGAGACCTCTGCCTGGTAGTCCAACGGTCTCCCAATAGGCTATCGCTGCTACAATAAAAATATATTTAATAATAAGCAGGTTTATTATTACTACTATCCTGCCATTTTACGCTTGTACATCTCAACCACGCTGACGCATACGTATCTATACTAAATTGTCATAGTCTTTCGACTATATGAATCTACAATTCATGTTACTCTTTCAACTAGGATAGTCGTGTAGATCTTATCTCACAAGTAACATGTTGACCCTTTATTAACTCGCCGACGCGTATATTTATATTGTACATTCATAAAAATTTATGTATTCTAAGATTTTGCTAAAATATACATGGTCGATTTATGGTTACGACGTAACCGTTTGGGCTACAACACGGCACGAAAGGAGGCGGGAGCAAAGAGATAACGGGGACATTAGCGCTCAACATGTACCAACCCGGGGTACACAGGATTCGCTATGTTACTGGTATGTTGGGGAAGGTACGCAGCAAGGTCAACTGCAGTTGCGTGGGAAGCAGGCGCCTCCATACTTTCAATCCGACAACTTAGTAAGTACCTATCTATCTATATAATTAACTATATAATAATATGCATCTGTGAGTGTCATGGTACACCTTAGCCGCCAGATAATGGATTCAATTGCTTAGAATTCGACGAGCTTCCTGTAACTACTACACGCATTTTGCTACCTTGTAAGTGGCAACTTGAAAGAGATACAAAGTAACGGATACTTCTATGCATTTACAAATTGATTGCTACCCACTCAAGTGTACCTACCTATCTACATAATGCGTTCTTTGGGAACATGATAACGCATTGATATAAATTATATGTTCCATGATCTATCGCGATTCATTCTTAATCGGTTTGTTAGGGTTCCGAAAGTTAAATTGATTACTTGGTTCTCAACATAGGTATTAACAAAAATAATAATATAAATATTAAAAAACAAAATATTAAAATGCATAATTATTGTAAAAATAAAGTAAAATAAAAGTATATTAAGTAGTTAAATCCCTTTGTCATACACTAAGCATACTAAATGCTAATAAGCACCTACTCATACAGAGGCTGAACAATAGAAAAGCCTATGTTTTTTTAACAGTTATACTGGCATAAATTGTTGGTCACATAATATATTATACTAGATAGATACGGCAAAGCCTACTAAAGTGAAGCGAGCGAGAAGTGCGGTCATTTGTATGGTATCTAAGGTTTTCTACAGAGTTATTTGATGTTAATACATTTACCAGATAAAAAACGTTAATACTGGGTTGTTTGTTACCGTGCCATAAGTTTTAACTGCTGTGAGCATTGCGTCGAAACACCGGCTTGCTGAAGGCACACCGGGCAAAGTTATACTTATAAGCCATCCTTACGGTGTCGATTTATCACAATGTGGTATTTGTTCACAAAATAATACAACAACATACCTACTTAGTTAAAAGAAAACTGTTATCAACAACATCACAGAAAGTTGATAGACTGTGGAAGAAATATCTGATGATATCAGTTGGGAAAAGTTATTTGAAAACTGATTTAAATGTATAAAAACATTACCTATGTAATGTTTTCATACATTACAACTCAATTGGGGTCTATAAACCAATTGAATTCTAAAAAAATCGTTATAAAAATTTACCTGTAGTGTTTATTTTGTATTTTGTAAGTGTTTCACGTATTCTCAATAGCAATTTAGAACAGTACGACAAATAGGCCCACTGTTACATTGAGTCTAAAACAAAGGGGATCTAGGGGTTATGAATATTTAATATGTTATGAACAAATAAATTTAGCTACAATGTACGTAAATCATACGTTTGCGAATTATAAAGCATAGTTTTATTATTAAACTCAACCTACTAAAAATATACCTACAATGTTCACAATCTTGGAAAAGTAGGTAATTGATCGATGCTTGCACTTATGAAAAGCGATGTTAAAGGTCAAAGACCAAGTATGAGTGTTATGTAAAATTATAGAGGGTGGATACAGCTATTGTGGGTAAATAAAGTGTAAGGGGAAGGTAGATAGTAGTTGACAGAGGTCATAATCGTCTGCCTAGGGCTTTAGGGCTCACCCATGCCCTATTGACCCACAGCGCAAGCAGCTCTATAAATCGTCCAAGATGACAACTAACTAGCGACCGCCCATCTAAGTGGGAACTAATACACCTGTGTGTATTTAACTACAACTGAACATCTGCCGTTTATAATGGCGAGTAAATATTGTACTTAATATATTTTAGGAATACTGATTTATGGCGAAGGGTACTAAGGTCAAACACACTAGGTCTAATATCTATACTTAGGTAGATATTTATATGGAGGTTTGTAAATAACAGTTTTAGTATTCGCAATTTAGATTCAATTTTGACGACATATTTAAGTTTACATTTCGATGAAATGACATATCACGTTAAATGTTTAAGTATATTATAAAGAGGGAACTCAGGTAGGGGAAGGTTGTGATCATTGGACCAGTGCTTTCATCGGACCACTTAAATAATTCAAAAAATATCACAGCTAGAGAACACCTAGGTACGTTTCAAAATGCGGCACGAGCATTATACTCACACCCTTCCCCTCCCCACAACCTTAGAATCGCCGTGTCGATGTCGCCCGGCCGCCGCCGGCCGCCTAGATAAGTGTGAAATCGATGCTCGGGATACAAAATTTACGTGATCTAAAAACGAATGTAAGTATTATAATATTTTGTTTATAACAGAATTATTAGTTTTAAATGTTAGAATAGTTATTATATTTATTTTATTACTTTAGAGATATTATTTTTATCAGCAGATATGATTTTAATTATAGTAGGTACTTATTGTTTTACAAAAGTATCCTGTTGCTACAGTTAAATGCAAATTTAATGGCGGCTCGAAAGTTAGCTGCGAGTGCAGGTATGCGCAGGTAAATAGGTGTAGGCAGTATACGGATATAACTCACACACTAAATACAAGACGCGAAGGGCAACTGCGGGTGAAAGAAAAGGCGGGCGGGGAGGTGCCCTGCCGCCCCGTGCTGCTACGTCCCGCTGACACCTAATATTGGGTTCTGCACAATGACTCGTACGGTGTTCAGAGCCGCCATTAAGTTTGCATCAGACTATACCATTGGACCGAGTAGGTGGCTCTATCATTGGACTGGTCTAATCAAGGAAACTTTTTTATAAATTTAAGTTTTTTACAAAAGATTTTAGTAAATAAGTAATCACGATGTTAAAACAAACGTAGGTATTACGTATTTAATAAAAATTTGTTATTGTTACAGAATGTCGACGGAAAAACGAAAATATTACACCCGGAATGAAACAAGTATGACTCTTGCTATTGAGTCAGTAAGAAAGAACAGAATAGGTTTACAATGGTTGGTTTCACATCGAGTGTGCATGTGTTAAAAAATCCATAAAGAAATATGTTTGTCCTCAATGCAAAGCGTAAAATGGTTGAATAGCACGTTTGTTATTTGATTTGGTTGATTTGTCTTGAAAATATTTTTATTTCAATAATAATTTTAATACTGTACATTTTTACGAATTATATGGATTTCTTAATTATATGCCAAATATTTTTTTAGTTTAATAATATTTTTGTTGTTCAGGTGTTTTAGCAATTAAATAAAACTTGCCTTGATTGAACCATTACCTCAAATTTCCTAAGACCATTGATGGCAACTTAGTGGTCCGATCAAGATGACCATGGTCCAATGGAGGCAACGACCAAAAAAAGTATATCTTTAGTTTTCTTAATTTTGAATTAGCTAAATCAGTGCTGTGTCAGTTTTTTTAATTTATTAGTTGATTGAAAATATAAATCTTTGTTTCATTTCATTCCATCATTGTATTTTAAATATATATGCTATGTCAAACTTAAGTGGTCTATTTATAGCAACCTTCCTCTAATTATAACGCTCATAGCCTGGCTATCTTACTTATATATCTAGCCAAGCAAGTATAGATAGAGGGCTATGCTAGGCGGCATCCATCAAACTTCATGGAGACTTTTCATTACCAATACCAGATCCGGATCAATACTACAGTATTTGTCCGACGCCTGGGTGCCGAGTGCGAATTTGTTTTACGTTAACGCGATCGAAACATTCACCGCGTTTGGCTCTCTGATTGGTTAAGACTTTGGGGCAGACCAATCTGAGCTCCGAACGTTATAAACGTGTCGATCGCGTTTAAGACGAACAGGCATAATTATATCGAAACACTATCAACGACAGAAAATGTTTTATTTTTCATAAAATTTGCACATTAGGTAATTAAGTATATAAAATAAAATATAAGGGGATTTGCGCAAATTAGACTTATTTTAACACAAGTCCCACAGCTTTAAGCGTCGGTCCTCTTATTGTTCTATTCATTTTGTTCTAAATTTATCTTTTTTTGTTCTGCTGAACAAATTGATTAAACATTTATATTAATAAGTGTGAAAATATATAAATGGTTTGTAGTTTTAAAAGGCTGTTAATTAGTTATAAAACTCTTAATGTTTGTTACCGAATAAAATAAAATAATTAAATAGATTAGCGTCATAATACTATTATAAATGTTTATGCAGATATCTGGATGTTTTTTATGGTGTAATCACACCTATAACATAAAACCGATTTGGATCAAACTTGGCACAAAAGTAGACCATATTGACTTAGGAATATACGGACACCAATACACCATTTCGTTAACAACGTTTTGACCAAATAGGAGTACATTTCATTTTTCACATATTACAATAAGCATTGATGTTAAAAAGTCGTGGTCGTACCGCGTATAACAGCTGGTCGACCGAATTTTAGTAGTGTTAAGGTACGATTCGGACAACTTGAGAAGAGACGAATTCTACTTTTAACACTTTTTACTATTCTACAGGAGATACCGTTTATAAATTTCTACTACGTATCCCGATATGCGCTCACGTGGGCTCATGGCTACCATGAGCAACAGGTAGTTTTATACACTACTATTTCTGCCAGCGGCTTTATTCACGTGGCTCTCACAGGATCATAATACCAGGATAATGTATAATAAATATTCTATAGTATTATTTATATCTATATCTTATGTATTAATCACAGACATGGTCTAGTAAATAGGCCAAGTTTCACTAAAATTCATTCAACCGTTAACGCGTTATTAAGTAACAAACATCGAAAGATCTTAAGAAACATTCACATTTTTAATATTAATAGGGGAGATCACAACAATTATTCATAGTATTTTTCATATTATTTTGCAAATTTCATGAAAATTTTACCACATAACCAGGCAATACATGTAACTTCTAAATAATAAAAATTACAAAATCTAAACCTACAATCGTATTCAAAACTCTGTTAAAAATATAAAAATAACTTTTATTTTTTACTAGCTGACCCGCCCAACTTCGTCTGCTTCACGTACGAGATTTTTCCAGTTCTTGCAACATTTTCCATTAATGCTCCGCTCCTATTGATCGTAGCTTGATGTTATAAAGCCTATAGCCTGCCTGGATAAATAGGCTATGCAACACTAAATTAATTTTTCAATTCGTACCAGTAGTTCCTGAGATTAGACGGTTCCACCAAACAACAAACAAACTTTTCAGCTTTATAATATTACTAGCTGTGCCCGCGTTTTCACCCACCTTTATTGTTACTGCGCCGTCCCTGTGGGTTGTAGCGTGATGTTAAGACTGCGCCGAGTGTAAGACAGATAATGACAGAGCTCGTACGGCGCATACTCAAATAGGCGCGCGGCCGCCATAGTAAAATTGTATGGAGGATTTGAAGTCCTTTTTTGAGAAATATGTATCTTTATCGTCAACCAATAACTTAAATATTTGGGACGGACAAATTGTAATATAACTATTTATGTTTCGTTTAAGCTGTAAAATAGGATAGATTTCTACTGTTATAATCTAAAAGTCACGTAACACGAGCTTACGTTTTTGCATTTCTCGTGAAAATTTACGTAATTTTGTAGGCGAAAATATTAATTATTTTAAGTTTTTTACACGGAGTTATTGTAAACACATTCATTGTTATGATAAATGTATATTTTATATTTGTATTAAACAAAAAGTGTTGATTTTATTCACTTAACTGTGACCGCCTGTTTTGGCACATTTCGCTCGGCGCAGTCTTAATAGCCTATAACCTTCCTCGATATCTATCTATCTATCTATCTGTTTATCATATCTATCCAACACTAAAAGAATTTTTCAATTCAAACAATCAAACAAACTCTTTAGCTTTATAATATTAGTATAGATAGTATATACAGTGTGAGTATTTATAATGTGCACTTATCGAAATGAAGGAATTTATGCTTAATTTTAAGTCTAGTCGAGTCTATTGACAAATGAACTACCTGAATTATTGGAGGATGTACCATTGGCTTTGCGTCGAAGGATGTTTCTGCAGATGGACGGATGCCCTGCCCATAATGCTAGAAATATTAGATCATTTTTAAACGATAAGTATCGTGATAAATGGATCGGCTGGCAAGGACCTGTAGGGTGGCCTGCGCTATCACCCGATTTGACGCCCCTTGATTACTTCCTATGGGAGACCATAAAACTGCGAATAATATTTGCAATGATCTCGAAATGATAAGGAGAGCGACACAACAAATTTTAATTCGCGCGGGATTTGGCCAACAACAACAAGGTGGATATTTTGAGAATCTGATGCATTAAATTTTGTATTAACTTATCATCCCAAATAAACCATCCTTAAGAGAACAATAAATGGCGCGTTCGGAGTGCCATCTTTTAACACTTAATAGAAAATGGTATGATTGAGTTAAAAACATGCAATTTTTGCCATAAGGTGGCTAATACGATAAGAATAACTTAAATTAATAAAAAAGGTACGTAATGCGGACATCTTATTGAGTAATTTTACGATTATTGTAAAAACTGATGGGAAAAACCAGATTTTTGCTAAAAAAACATGTTTATTTTCAATTAAGGGTAGGTTTTTCTCACAATTTTCATTTTCTGAGGACGCCTAATTACTTCCAATCATTATGGAGTTTGTCTCATCGCGATAGATCATTTAGTTTAAAAGTTACACCGTTTTGTTTACAGTAGGGTCAAAGCAGCAAAAATTCCATAAAATTATTTAAAAATGAGTAATATGACTTTAAAAAAAAAAACCGTCGAAGATATAAAGCATAAATTCCCTCATTTCGATATGTGCACATTATAAAGACTGACACTGTATAGTATAATAGTATAATTAGTATAGATATACACACATATCGAATAAAAAAAATTAAAAAAATTAAAATAACTTTCGTCATACAAGGTTGTATAACCCACATATTACATATTTACGTTATCCAGAAAACTGTCTAAATAGGATGATGACGTCGTAGGTCCTTGTCTCTGAAGCCTTAACACCGGATGTCTTGTCGTCACTGGATTAAAGGTATTAAAGCAAAAGAAAATAACAAATATTTAAATCTACTAAAATTCATTTTAACATTTATTACTAATTAGAATGCCAGCACAACAATACTGACACTATTATTGCTAAAAATAATTGTTTAGTTCTAGTAACTAAATAATCGATAACACAAGACAATAATAGTCTATACTCTATGTAGTGGTAATTGCGTTAGACCTTCGTTTTCACGAATTTTTTAATGTCCGAATAGTGACTTCAGATTAAAACAATAATTTATATATTTTAAGCGCTTATACTTTATAGAAGCTTTTTAGTTTTTATTTTCAATTACACAATAAAATGCCCGTGAAACGACGTCAATATTAACCCAATTAAACAAAATCTACTATCAGTAAATTAGCCTAGAATGACAACCTCATCGATTCGATTCTAATGCGTTGAAATTCTCTATTGTAATGTGTGATATGAAACGTCATTGACGTATTAAAATGTGTATGATAAAAATGGTGCCCGTTTACCAGCTGGCATCCAGTCTTTATTGCTAAAGAATTGACATTGTGATGATAAAAGTTGCGTAGCATGGCGTCGGTTCTTGATTTAGTTAAACATTATCAATCTGCTATTGAGAAATACCCGCATGATGAGCAGAAAGTGAGTTTTAATTTTACTCATCTTCCATTTGGTGTAATTCCCTTATAATTAGATAATTTGCAAATATTTTATTTTATGTAAATGTGATAATGCAACACTTAAAATTTGAACCGAAATATAATACAGTACTGAACAGAATCGCTTAAAATGTTTTGCCATGTAGTTGACATTATAAGATGAACCGTATGTGTACAATCACCTTTCTTCCCTTTGAAAATATTTATAGTAATCCATATTTCCATCAGCTGTGCATTTGCGATGTAAGTAACAAAGTGAATAATGTTTTGTAGGTTCTAAAATGCATCGACAAGTTGTTCAATCTGGATGTGACAGTCCAGCACCTTCAGGAGACAGGAGTGGGTCGTACAGTAAATGCTCTACGCAAAGAGCCAGGGGACGTGGGGCAAGCGGCACGGTCCCTCGTCTACAAGTGGAAGTTGATGGTGGCTGCAGAGGAGAGTGACACAGAAGATCAAAACAATGACAGTGAGCAAGCCACATATTAATATTACGCATAGCCCTTGAGATTGTGCTTAAATATTGACTAAATAAATAATATGTTTACTTTACCTACATCTCCAAGTTTGTGGAGTTGTCTTAGTTTTATTAAATAAGCTTTAATTAAGGTTTAAAAGATAAGAAATTCTACTTCATCATATTTTGACCAGTTGCAGCAATAAGATGCTATGATTGCTTTTTGCTGCAACATGTAATGCATTTAGCATAGATTTGTACTAAGTCTTGTATATACATTACATTATTTGTATAAACATGTGTTTTTATTTATCTTTAATAAGTCAAACTATATTTAGAAGCTAATCTACAAAAATATCTTAGTCTTAATGAGTAACTAATGTAGATGCAGTGCTCCTGTTGGTTATGTTCTTGATTCATTTTGCTATAATTGCATTTAACTAAAGCTTATTTTTTTATAAAATGCTGCTGAAAATGTTGTTTTAATCATCACATTATGATGTAGATGCCTAAGAAACATTTTTAAGCTTGAATTGATTTTTAACACAAGCTAATAATTAATCACAAATATTTCACTAAATCACTTATACCAGAATTCCAGAATATGTTACTAAATTTATAGATCAATAATTAACTGCTTTGCAAAGTAGTTAATTATTATATGTTGAGCAACTAACTATGATGAAATTGCATTCTAATGAGTTTCAACAATTACCACTTGAATATCTGCTTTCTAAACACAAACCTGTGTTTAGTTTATAGGGTAGAACAGATAAACAGAATTGAAGGATTGCATTGTATTTATAACTATAGCAATTAAAATAATACAACTGTATTTACAATTATGTATGTATGTGGTAGAATATTATTATTATTATTATTAATTATACAAAATTTATTTTGAGTGGTATTGCCATAGATCTGGAGAAATAGGTATTGAAGAAATTTATTATAGTTACTAATGCTGAATCTGCCCACAGTAATCTGATTAATAAAATTGTAAATTAGTTATATTTTTATTTGTAAATCTCTTGTAGCATCTACTTACAATGGTCATGGAAGTGAGAAGGATTCCGATGATAATGCCCAACGGTCTCAGAGTCATTCAGACCGTTATGAAAAGTCAAACTCTACTTCTAGATCAAAAGAAAACAAAGAAATGAATGGAAGCTACAGCGGAAGTAAAAGGAGATATCATAGTAGTGAGGTCAGTATATGAGACAGATATTCTTTGGACATTTGCAAAGGATTGGAATAAATTGGAATAATATATATAATGATATCATCAAACTAGTAACAGACTACCAACCTGTATGTTTAACAATATTTACATATGTACATGTGTTTTTTATTAATTATTTTAATTGCTGAATGAGTCTCATATGACATTTAATCTCATAATATAATGTTGAATTTCTATGTATGCATATATTACTTTGCATACTATAAGTATTGTATACAATGTAAAGGCATTTCACTTTGTACCATTCCCTAACTATTGAAATTTATCCTAACTTTAAATAAATAAATACATTTAGCTTAGAAGTTCAATCACGAGTCACACAGCTCTGACTTTTCTAAGTTATTTACATATTAAATTATTAATTATAGCTTGCTTTAAAGTTGAAGAAACACATTGTGAGTAAAATTCCATGTCAGAGAATTCTCTATAATGTTCTCAAAGATGTGTGAGCCAGCATGGTGGGCTATGACATAAATACAGTTACATAAAATATTGTAATTGTTTATATTAACTTATTACTATTTTATAACAAAAATTTATTTTAGACAGTATAGCTATTTAAAATGTATAATAACTAAATATAGTTACACAATGCAAAGAAAATACCAGTAAAGCTATACTTTAAATCTTATATACTTTCACAAAAATTGTACAATAATGTAGGTAATTCATATGCAATGAAAACCTGTTTCAGGAAGAAGAGCCACACAAAAGACGAAAACATTCTAGTTCAAGCGAGGACGATTATAACAGGAAATCCCATAGTAAAAATAAAAAAGAAGAATATAAAAATGAAGAATCCGATAGTGATAGCAATGACGAAAGTGACAACTCACAAAGTGATGAAAGTGACTCTGAAATTTCAGACTCTTCACATGAGGAAGTAAAAGTTAAACAAGAAATTAAGAAAGAACCTACCAGTAGTCATAAAACATCTGCATCTAAACATTCATCCCACAGTGAGCACTCAGATTCAAAGAGTAGTTCAAAAAGATTGCATGAGTCGGACAAACACTCCAAGCATCACAATTCTCAACACAAAGATAGTCATACAGAAAAACCTTCCTCAAAAGAAAAGAGTCACAATTCTGACAAACATAACAATCATAGCTCTAGCAAACATCACCTCCACAATGCTGATAAACACAGCAGTCACAGCTCTGACAAACATAAAAGTTCAAAAGAAAAGGAATCTAGCTCCGAAAAGAAGCCTAAAACAGAAGACAAATCTGATACTGAAAAGAATCATAAGGAATCAAAGTCCAGCAAACATAGTAGTTCTTCTAGTGCAGAAAAGCATAAGTCCAGTAGTTCTCATAAGTCCGATAGTGGCAGTGACAAACATAAGTCAAGCTCTGACAAACATAAGTCAAGTTCTGACAAATACAAGAGTTCCAGTCATTCACATGGGTCAGAAAAAGAGAAACACAAAAGCTCATCAGAGAAAGAAAAGCACAAGTCCAAGGAAAGTACTAGTAATGGTACAAATTCTGTAGAAAAGCATAGTTCCTCTAGCAAGGATAAGTCGAGAGACAGAAGTAGCACCTCAAAAGACAAGTCAAGTAGTGAGAAAAAACATTCATCATCAAATGAGCACAAGTTATCATCAAGTGACCAGAAGTCATCATCAAGTAGTAGTAAAGTGAACACTGAAAAGAATAATGAAAAGAGTAGTGAAAAAAGATCTAGGCATAAGTCATCAAGCTCTTCCTCATCACACAAAAGTAGTCTAAAGTCTAGCAGCAGTAGTAAAAAAGAAGATGTACCAAAGAAGAAAGTCCAAATAAATGAAGGTGCAGACAGTGATGATGGAATTGATTGTGGCTCAGGTAAGCATACAACAGCTATTTACTTTGTATGTTTATTTATGTTAAATAAAATAAATGCCAATAGTGGAATTGATAGTCAAAGAAAGACTTTTTTTAATAATATGCTACATATTTAGTGTGAATATTATAATTAACCCTTTAGTGTCGAAAAATGCCGAAAGAGGCATAATATTAACAACATCTATTTAGAAACATGGGCACAATATAATTTTAGGTAATATATTGTGTCTATGTTTTATGTAATACATTTATTCTGAAAACAGTATTTTTTTAATTGGAATTTCAACATCTGACTACTGACTTAGCCATTATAAACACCAGCTGATAATGTCATGAATTACAAATGAATACTTTCGATATTTTTTTGACCTTTAGGATGTTGTCAAGAGTGACGGCAATTTATTTTCTACTTTATTTTTCAGGTGCCAGTTTCGCTGAAGCGCTGGGTATGATTAGTCCTGCTAAGCCTAAAAAGAAATCTGGGTCATCTAATTTTAAAGATTCAACTTCACCAAACAGTGACGTAAGTTTAACAATAAATAACTTTGTACTAAACAGCTGCATTCACTCACAGATATACTTAGTTGCATCCGTGCATATAACCGATCCTGTTGGTCCAGGTTTCAAGTACGGCAACGAATTATTAAGTGTTCTATGAGGAAATTCTCAAGAGTAGCTCGCAGCTCATAAGAAGACAAAAACCCGCCTTTGCCATTACAACCTAAAACATAGTTATTTCTAGTACCACTTCGTAGCGATTTACTTCCTGAGTCAATTTAAAATGCTCATTAGATATCAGTTATCGGCACGTAGCGCAGTCCTGGCCAAAAATCCAACTAGTACACGATAAAATAAACCACAAAATCGTCCTATTAATAAATCGCCGCTTTGATAACTGCGGTCAGCTTGTTAATTTGTTCACAGAACTGTTTTATACAGGATGCCAATTTAATTATAATAATATGCACTATTGGAAGAGTTAAATCAGACCTATTGTTATCAGTTCAAAATAAAATGTACTAAAGTTTTTTTTTAAATAGGCATTCCTTTTCTGTTGCTCTGTCAATATAATATACCGATTAACGCGCTAGTTTCAATCCGCTCCATTGATAGAATATAATATATCATAGTTTTATATGTGTGGGCTTAAAGACTAACACCAGCGCATGAACTGCGTCACACTTGTAGAACTGGTGGCGACCGATCTTGCCTCTAAAAGTTTAAACACATTACATTACCTCGTGTTTTTAGAGATGCAAGTAATAAATATATTTTATATATTTTATTTAATGTAATGCTATATTATGTTGAATATTGCAGGTGAATAAATCGGCATTCTGTATAGTACATCCTTATTTCTTCATTGCACGATACAGTGATTTCGGATTCAACCTTGCAACAATTAACAGCTGGGCATCTATATCTGTGCAATTTGTGACCTTTATATATAAACTTTTAATTTTCCAGTTGAGTCCTGCTGCATTACTTGCTCCCACGGCTAAACTAGCGCCATTGCCTGCTCTGGAGATATCCGGCCTGCCCGAGATATCACCCAATTACAAGCCGCGGCCGCCACCACGGCCGCTGCCGCATTTCAGCGATGAGGACGCTATGAGTGCCGTCATATCCTCTAAAAACCAAAGGTAATTAAAAGCGCTTTAATTTTTACGTTCTTGTGTTATTTTGCGTACTACATAAACTTTGACTTAACTAAGATAGACTAAATCAAGTCTTGTCAAGTGTCACAAAGAATTGGTTACATTTCAAGTGGTCTCTGTTAGAAGTAGGCGACAAAGGTGTTTGCCAAAGAAATGTGGTCGGCGGTAAAGTAAATGTGCTCGCCATATCATTTAAAATTTAAAATATAAGTACATATACTACCTGTTGCCCAAAAATCGTTCGCTTTTTATAAAAGTACTTGACCAAATGTTACTAAATCAGCTACAGCGCGTATCCTATCAGCTCCTAGAATAGCAACTATATGAATCATCGCCCTGACGTAAGGAATGGGCTATTAACAGTATAAAACATAATGACTTATTCATTGTCATCCAAGTAGATTATAGATAAGCAATTTGCTATGATATATATAAAATATATAAATTATTTTCACCAAATAATCCGCTTGCTGTTTCATGTTCATTTACAAACGTGTTACGTCACTTGACGACACCATGTTGCTGGAACAAGCGTTTGGACAATTTAAACAGTCAGTGTATTTTGTACTTAATAAATTATTTATTATGAATAACTTAAAATGAAATTATAACTTAAGATTATTTATGGGGTTTACAAACACCACTAAATATGTGAGAAAGTTGCCAGAAATTAGTCAAATTGTGTGAATATAACAACACAATTGAACTAGTGGATAAAATTTTAAATTATTATCCAAAACATCTACAAAAATTACTTATATAACTGTAGTTGATTATCGTTTAAGTTAAATAGGTGGCCTATTTAATAGTTCATTATAAACAAAGGTTTTAAAATGATTGTTCCTTATAAACCCAAACATGACACATTAGATGGAATAGAATTGTGAGCCAATCCACCGTGAAATAATTAAATGGACCACTAATAAAAAACGTACATTACCGGCTCACAAGATCATATACATGATCCTTCTGAAATTATGAATTGCATCCTACTAAAATAATATTGTATTTCTTACAGAACTAAAGTATATTCTGGCAACAAAGTCATAGGGAAAATAACGTCTTTGTATGAGATGTGTGTACACGTGCTACAAGAACATATTGATGGTAAGTGTTTACTTATTTCATCCTTTTTAACCAACCAACAGTTAATCTTCTATTTGATCTTGTTTTCACCAGTGTTACATCACTACCGAAGCTAACCAAAAAGTATAATAATAATGCTTTTTTAATTTATAGTTATGGCATAATTAACAATCGATTTCGCCCGCGGCTTTACTCGCGTAAATATTGGTTAGGTTAGATTACAGTACTTTTTCTCGATTAATTCCCTATGTCCTTTTCTGTTCCCCTGACAAAGTGTATGCGAAATTTCATGATGATCGGTCGAGTAGTTAAGGCGCGAAAGCGTAACAAACAAACTCACATTCGCATTTATAATATCAGATAGGATTAAAACTATTGTTTTAATAATATGCCTATATTTAATAGTAATATCAGCTATGTACATAAAAATGTACAAGTTTTTGACATGGATACTTCATATTTCAGCCCTGGAGTTCACGGGTGGTGTGCCATACGAAATTTTAAAGCCCGTCGTCGACAAGGCGACTCCACGGCAACTGTACATGCTAGAGCACTATAACAACTACTTGATGGATGACACTGACCATTTGTGGCAGAACTTCTGTCAGAAACATTTCCGCAATAAACCGCGGCAAGAAATGGAAACGTGGAGGGAAATGTATGCGGTAAGTTTTAGTTTAAGATTTTTATGATATAATTAATTTTATACATAACGCTATCATTTGTGCTCCTTTATTACTGTATTCCAATAACAAATTGTTCGAATTAAAAACAGTTAAAAGCTCAAGTCAAAACCATATAATTCCATATCGTTTTGGAATAGAGGTTTTACGATCAAAACGTCTAAGTAACAAATCGTCTTTGTAGCAAAACATCTAACTATTGAAACACCTATGTAGCAGAACGTCCAATTAGCAAATCGTCTAAAAAAATCGAGTACAGTCGTAAACATTATCTGTTAAAAAAAGAAACCTATTATGAAACGAATTATTTTTTATTTAAATATTGCTACTTATGAATTTATGTACTAAAAGGTTTGATATGTCCAATATTTTTCAACAGTTCAGTTGAATTTTTTTCGTTTGTTGCATTCAAAATAATATTTTAAATTTGCGGTCTTGCCAGCTTCTTTCCTAAGAGCATGTAGGAACAGCAGCAGGGTTGGTTTTGGTTTTATAAATGTACTAGCTTTTGCCCGCGACTTCATCCGCGTGGAATAGTTATTTTGTGCAGCATTTTTAATTTTTAGGATACTTATTTTGAAAATAATACACATATAAATGCTATGGTTTACTGCAAATAGCTTATTTTAATACATTTTCATAAACTACGTTTTTTGTTTTTCCATGCTGTTTTTTGTTTTGCTAAGACATAAAGATTTTGCGGGTTTCATACTCGTGAGCACGGCACATAGAGTTGACCATGGAAAACAGATATGTTTATTATTTTCGTAAATGCTGCTTTTAGGGAAATCCTTTTTCTATTCTAGTCATGATTATAGCTTTTATAATATTGCGTCCTAGATGAGCAATTTCTTGCCGTGTCCCATTACATAGCCTTGGTGCGTCAAGATTTCTCATTGATAGGACTGGAACACCAACTTTCAGCCTTAACTTATGGCAAGGCAATCCTGATGATTCTAAAGAGTTGAGATACTCTATAGGGTAAGATGTTTCTTGTTCAGTGTCCATAACATTGTCTACTGACAGGTACACGACAGCATCTCCCTCAACATTAAATTTATTCGTTTATCTGTCCAACAGTCTCGTTTGTCGACGCCAATATTGAAATTTACCTGTCACACAACCATTCTCCAATGACCATACTTATTATATCACGTCAGTTTTATCGCAACATCAATGCTGAATGGAGACCATTTTTTCGTCGTTACGTTATAAGTTTTTTTTTTGTAGTTATATGTAGTTCTTTGTGTCAATAAAGAATGTTTTCTTTCTATTATGATTATGCTGCGAATCCTTTAAATCATCTGTGTTATCAACAATTTGACAGAATTGACGTCTTAGTGTAACCATGCTGTTACTGTCTGTTAGCATACAATCTTCTCCGACTTTTAGAAGAGCAGCCGCATATTGCTCTGCGTGAGAATCGTTGTGTAGTTATACTCGCATATTTGTAGTCAGACAAAACTTTTTTACGTGTACCCACAGTACGTTTTGTATTATAGAAGCTTTAACATAGACGCCTTTAAACAGGCATTTATTTCATCTGCCGGTGTACCCCTAGTATAGTGCGTTTCAAATACGAAGTCCCATTTGACAGACGATCGTTGAACAGCGATAATGAAGAGACCGTTTCAATCGACACATCACGAAATTGATTACCGATTAACTTTCTAAACAAACGTAATCATGGGTTTAGAATCGAAACTAAAATGATAGAAACAGAAAAACATGAAAGGGAGTCCATCTAAGTTTGACATATCGAAAGAATAGAAAAGTCACAGATATATATAACGTGTGTAATTGTAAAAAAAAACTGGACTTATCCTTGATTAATTCCTAGCATCATATTCTTACTCCATACTCAATGTAAGTGTGAAATAAATGTGGTATGACAGATTTTGATTATCAAGACGACTATTCTTTAAAAACTATGGAATATTTAAACCATACGTCCAATATCGCATCGTCAAATCCATTTTTTGATAAAGAATATATATTAAGGGTTTGCAGAATGGGATTTAAGGTACGTTGCAACGTAATAATAATTAATACACAATACAAACTTACAAAAGTATTTCTTGGACAATTGTTTTTACCTCGAATTAGTTCGATTTTATCCGATTCATATTGTCGCGTTACCTATGACTGAAAGTAAAAAAATATCCTAGTGCGTAACCATGGTATTGTAGTAAAATGTTATTTTATTTTGATGTTTAAATTATTTAAGACTAATATCAATAGAAATAATTAGTTGATTATGTTTGTGAAACAATTACATCATGTTTTGTGTAGATTCTAATTATTTTTAAATAGTCTTTAGTACCATAAGTAATCATTGTTCATTTTAGCAATTTATGTGAAATGTACAGAGTTACGTGCTATGAAGTGTCAAAAGGGACTTCGTATTTAAAACAGACTATAATAACCGGCAGGGTCTGTCTAAAGCCACCAGCTAAAAGTACCACCATCCCTGCCATGATACCCTGGTTGCTCTTGATTATCTTGCATGGTGCGAAAGTGCTTCGATTGCTCTTTTATGAGATATCGTACAATCATCCCAAACCAACAGCTTACACTGCTGCAACATTCTTCCGCGCTCACTGCTTTTGCTAATGTTACAAACTCCCTCACTACGCCGCGCTGCGCCATCGCGCGCCGGCGTATCGTTCATTGTGTATGGCGCTTGGCGTATCTCGCGCTTGCGCTACGTGTACAAATTAAGACGGCATTTTTACTAATTATACGATGTTTCCGATAAATATACGTATTTTAGAAAAATACAGATTTGTTTGAATTTTCATACGAACTTTAGTATCCTATTACATCCCCATGTAGGTCGAAATATGAAAATCGCTACCACAAATGTTAACTTATTTACATCTTATCAAGTACCTAAATACAAAGTCTCATGGTTTTATCTTCGATAATGACGAATTCCCTTACCAACTTTTATCCCTTATTTCAACCCCTTTATGCCCTTTTACAATACAATGCAACCTTTGTCCTTTCCCAAGGCCTAGTCTATCTGTACCAAATTTCATCAAAATTGGTTTAGTGGTTTAGCCGTGAAAGCGTAACAGACAGACAGGATTACTTTCGCATTTATAATATTAATAGTAGGGATTTAACCATCTATGCCGGTTGTTCTATAGTTGTCAATGTATGAAAAGCTAATTATGTCTGCAAGAGATGCAACCATTGTTTTCAAAATAAGCTAAAAAAGTCATCATATCTTTGCTTTCTTCGGCCTTTCAATAATGGCAGTCCAACATTCTGTAATATATTCTGAAGGTAGCAAAGGTAAGTTGGAACATACTCTTAACGGTTTCTCGACTCTCGGTTTTCAGTTAGATTCAATGCTGACGCTCTTTTCTAATTTGCGTTATTGAAATGCTAGTAGCGGCCAGCTATTTTTCGAGTTTGGAAACTTATTTTTTATGCCATTGATGAGAGCTATTTCGTAATCACACTTAATAGTTGGCATTTCTATTTGACAATGCTGTTTAATAAGATGAAACAAGCGTTCATAGATTGCCTGCTTTTTATCCGGGAGTAACGCATAAACTATTCCCATAACACTAGTTGTTTCATCACAACTATTTAAATTAATGTGTGTCGATAACAATTCGTAAACTGGTTTAGGTACAGCCTTGAAAGTTGCATCAATAAAATACAACAAATTTTTCATTGTACTAATGCATTTTTTACTCACGGGTGTTGAAAATATTAATATTTTTATTGTTATCATACCCATCTTCACATACAAGGAATATATAGACAAAAATTTTTAGAATCACAATTTCGTTCAAGTTTTGAAATACATATATTAAACCTTAAATAAAGTATCTTTTTTTAAATTGAAATGTGGAATCTGTTCGAAAAAACCGATTTTCAAACTTTAAAAAAAAGAAGACTGAACTGGTCTCGCTTTTTCGCACATTAATTTCTTGCATTTATCCATTACTTGGTCAACTTTATTTTTTATCGAAATCTACTTTGCAGCTGTGTTTTTTCAACTTACGAATTACTTTATCCTCATCTTCATTAATTGCGACAGAAGAACACTCACTCATTGCGCTTTGCACACCTCCATACCGACCCGCCTTTATTAGTAACATTCAAATTGTACCGATAACTGGTCAACAGTAAGTAGCACTCATTTTTCTTTTGACTTTTAATAGAAACAAGTTCGTATTCATTTTTAGATGTAATGTGATGCCTAATTAAATTGTCAAAGAAAATTTTTATCCTTTAAGACAACTTTAATGTCATAATTTATATCAGTTAAAATGGCTTGTACAATCAAAAGGAATTTGAATTAAACCTATGAAACCTACTTACCCACTGAAATCTGACGAAAAAAATCGTACCTATATCAGGTAAAACAGATCTAAATGTTTTTATGCCTAAGTGTCCAGGCGTTATGAGAATTAGACGATTTGCTAATTGGACGTTTTACTAGATAGGTGTTTCAATAGTTAGACGTTTTGCTACAAAAACGATATGCTACTTAGAAGTAACGCTAATTGGACGTTTAGGGTAGTTGGACATATTGCTACTTAGATGTATTGATCGGATAGCGAATAGAGCAGGTATTCCATATATAACTGCAACATATCATGAAACATATATAAAGCTAAGCTTCATTATATTGCAGAGGTGCCAAGAAGAACAAGAGCATAGATTGAAATCCCTCACAGCCAATATCAGAATAGCTCAAGAAGCAAAGAAGGCGCCTATCAAACAAACGAAAATGGCATACGTCGATTCATTTGCAAAACCTCCGCGAAATGTCGCCAAGAAACAGGTAACATTTCAGTTTTATAATGACTATATAATACTATGTATAGATACAACTGAACACTAAACTATGTGTGTCTAGAAAAAGCGGCGACGACGACGCAAAAAAATGACTTGGATATTGTATTCGGGTCAACCTGCCCATTAAACGTGTAAGTGATACAATGATCGCTTTTAATCAAGATATCAATATCATAAGATGTTTGAAAAATCAATTTTCATAACTAGGAATCCAATTCATTTATTTTGTAAAAAAGCACCTTGTATTATTATACCAGCTACTAGTGTAGTTTATAAAGAATTCTGTGAATTTATGTGAATCAGAAAACAAAAAGCAAGAACTAGTTTAGAAAAGAAACAACTGCACTCATTTTAATATTAACGGTAATCCGAGGATGATTGCAAAGAATCCAGTTTACTATCTATGATCTCCCGTAAATAATGAATAATCGTAAAACACCTTATAGTAGAGTTATTGGAGGCCCAAAATAAAATACAGAAGAAATGTTTTCCCAGGTAGTACATAACATATGTGTTTTCACGATAGTTTGCTTTTATACATCATAGCTTCAAATTTAATTAAAAAATCTAGCTTGTAATCTCTTTTTTTAATATAAATTCAAATTTATGATACGTCAAACATAAAGGAATAAACATTACATATCGTGAGTACTACCTTGGAAACATACATATATGAGGTGTTTCAGGATTATCCATTCTTTCTAAGATATAAAAGCATTCAATGCGAAAATTCAACTTGACTTAGGTAAGCTGGAAAACCAGAGACGTTATGAGTGTTCTTATCTGATATGGAAGTTATGCACTGACGAAGTACCTAATACAAACTTGAATTTTTGCAATGATCCTGGCAATAGCTCGTATTATTGTAATAATATGCATTAGAGTAAAATCAGATAGACACGGCTACACATCAAGTTAGACATCCTATATACGCATAACTACGCTACATATAAAATAGAGAATTGTCGGCAAGGGACAGTGCATAGTGGTGTCGATGTTATGGTAAGGATAGAGTGTAACAAAAATATAACGCACTCTCTCACACGATTCGCAGCGTTCAACTTCTAATAGTTCAAAGTCCAAACAGTCTAGGTTGATGTGTCGCTGTGTGTACGCAAAACGTTCTGTCAAATGCTCATCTGGTTGATTTTATTATCTACCATTAAATGTCAGTTGTCAGTAGATGTCTGCATAGCACGGCACTGCAAATTCTAATGTCTCTTAAATATCGATAACAGACCATACTGATTTATTTTGTAATAAAGAAAAAACAACATGTTGATCTATTTGGTACATCTTTTAATACTGGAGTCCAACGTAGGTCAAAATTGTAGCGAAATAATAGAAAGTAGTAGCACGGAAACAATAATACACGGTGCAATAAAGATCAAACGGTCGTATTCCACAAATCGGGGTCCTGAATACATTTAAGCTCTTATCGAGCGATGACAAAGCGTCGCAAGGTGATGTCGATCCAGCTCAGTGTATGTGGACCCGCAGGCGACGCACGGCACGGCGCGGCTGGCGTCGGCCAGCCCGGCGGCGCGCGTGGCGTCGCTGGCGGGCGCGCCCGGCGTGCAGCGCGCCGGCGCCGCCGCGCGCCCGCTGCCCGCGCCCGCCGCCTCCTCCAGCTTCCACAAGCCCAAGAAGGCGCCGCTCATGGCCAAGGCGCTGCAGATCATGCGCGGCCGCAAGCGGTGATAAACTCGTCGACCGCCCCGCCCCGCCCCGCTCCCTGTGATCTTACTTAACATTGTCGCCCTCATCGGTAGGTATTTCGCCCTCGTCCCGGGTCCCGGTCGACCCTGTCCCCGTCGACGCCTCCTCGGGACGACTCGGGGGCTTCGATGCTCCCCGGTTGCGTCTCCGCTCTGTAATCTGTGGGACGCCTGTAATATATATGTCAGTGTTTGTGTTTCTTTTTTATGCAAATTTAGTTTAGCCGCAGGGTTTCGATTAAAACGTTTTACGTGTCGACGTACCCTGCGGTCTGTTGTGATTTAGAAGTAAATTAGTTTTAAATTAGGGTAGATGCCTATGTAATTGTGGGTGTAAAATCGTGGACGACGGTCTCTGTACGTTTAGGTGGTAGTTGTAGCCTCCACTATATCCTTGTCAGTGTTTTAAGCTGTAGAAAGATATTCGGTATTTTTAACTATTTAAAAGATATATGCTAATGCTAATAAATTAGAAGTTAATAGTTTACTCTTTGTTTGTATCTATGTTTAATTTATTTTTGATCGATATTTTTGTATCGATACTACCTCGTAGCCAAATACACTATCGACTAATACTTCTCAAATCAAAACATAGTATTTATTTCATACAAGTTGAATATATTTTCATATTTATTCTGCCATATTAAAACAAGTTTTGTTAGAATATTAATATAGTTTCATTACAAAATTAAAACACTGTCACTCATTTACTTATCCGGTTTTGATTACGATTTGTTCCTGTTTGAAACCAAAAAAAAAATAGACAGTGTACAAAAAAAAGTAATTATCTAGAACAAATAAATTTTGAGCTTATCAGAATTTTTAGATGTTAAGTTAGTGTATTTACAATCCATTTCAGAATTCTCAAAATAAATTTTCCAAATGCTAGAATGTCATGCCACATCTTTCTTTTTACACTGTACAGATAAAATTGGCAGGACATTGATAGCATGCTGCAAAACATTTAATTGAGCGTTCTGAAACAGGCGTTTAATATTGTAGGCAGTATATTAAATAAAATTATGGTATATGTTAACAAATGTGTACTTATAGCATTTGTTCGTGTTATTAGAACTTTTAACCAGAACTTCTTAATGTAAGTCAATACGAATGGAATGTCAAAAATGTACCAAAATATTAGGTATGCTGTGATATGTTTGAAATAGAACATAAGGACATAAAACATTGTTCATGAGACGGTTTTGAGGGATAAGTTGGATTGCAGACCGGAGCTAAGAAAGAATCTGGTGTTCCCTTCACGAATTAGACAAGTTTGCCATCATCCAGGGGGCAAACTGTACCTACAGACTGCCTATTTGCGTATAAGTTTGGTTATTTGAGAGAAAAACGTCTTGTGTAATGAAATCGCAATTGTGATGTAGTGTTTTGTAAGAAGCGAAGTGAAGCGACTCAAGGATATAATATTTTTAATGTATTAGGATATTTTGTAGGTGTTTTAAAAACATTTTACTTCTACTTGTGTAGCACACCCTTCGGGACCAAACATATCTGTGGAGCGACGTCACATCGCAGTAACCAATGAATGTCCACCGGAGTGAGTTTTACTTTGCGAGGCGCGCCGCAGTGTCGCTTCTCAGGCCTGTGTGGGACCGTCACTGTAAAGGGTATTAAAGAAACTTCCTAGAGGTTTACATAGCCCTACAAAGAAACACATCTTAAACAAGTTGTATCTTATAATGTATTAATAAAATAACATCACAATAAAATATCAACACAAACTGGTACATTTAAATAAATGCTTTACGGATTATTTCAAGTTTTTATTGAATTATTTACTTTGATGGCACTTTTGTAACAATCGCTCTGCGAGGCATGTGGAATGAATGGTCTTGTAAGTGCTGTCAACGTTGGAATTATATTTAATTATTACATAAATAACTATTTTCGTTACGTATCAATATATTAATTAAAACGAAAGCTTGAGTTCCAATTATTTTAAATTTCAAAATAAGCAAAAACATAACTAGCCAGCTTGACACGAAGGTTTAACATCATCGCATCTCTTTTAAATCTCTTTCATCAGCCGACATATTTTCATATAGAGATATACATAAGTGTTTTAGCGGTTCGCAATATAGTAGGCGACTCTCACTAAAGCCACGGTAGTGGCATCTAAATTAATTTTTCCAAATAATCCGTAAACTAGCTTCATCACAAAAAATAAGACAAAATTATAGTGAGGTACATCGTTAAGAGAAATGCCAAACGCACTGAGTTGTTGTAGGTATACTAGAGCGGACTTTGCGAACAGTACATTAAGTTTAGAAAATAATTTGTATTAAAATATAAATCGTAATTTTATTCTTTATTATTCTCCGATTTCTAAATAATTCTCTTTCATGATATTAGTTCGCCGTCGTAAGCAGGTTATATTCGAAACGTCTGCTCTAGTACTTTTAATACATTATCATATTTTTTTATTAATTTGTAACAAATTGCTGTGTGTTGTGTTTACTTGTACTATTTATAACAATAGAAGAAATGCTTACATAATATTTGTATATGAGCACATTAAGGTCATATTATTGTTATTTTTTTATTTGTGAATAAAATAATTTTCCGTAAAGGAAATCTTCTCTTAACGAAAGACTAGCATGTATTTAATTATAAGTATTTTTCATCTGGTTTTATTAAAAAACAAAATATTATCTTGACTCATATGCCATTATTTATACAGTGAAATATACTTATGTGGATTTTATGTACTTGATATTTTTTTTAATTAAAGATTCATTTACACATTATATTCCTTTCTACAAAACCACACATTTGACATCGGAAATTCGACAAATTATATGTAGAAGAGTATGCCACATTTTTAGTTAGTTGTACATAATATTACGTTTGAAGAACAATTTAGTATTGGGCTTTTAACGAGTCTGTAGCAATTTTCCCCTATGACACATTATTTGTGTTTTGCCCAGACGTATGCTACAGATTACCCATAAGACAAGAGAACTAAACAAAGTAATGATTGCCTGTAGATAGACGCCTGCTGCCAAATTTAGACACGTATTGATAATTACATCATTATCTGTGGATAAAGCAATTAGTATAAAACAACATCAATATTTCTAAATTTAGACTTGAGCTGTTTCTCGTAATCAGTATTTATAATTTTAGGACACTGGTAAACAGCAAGAAATTTCAATTCCTTATAGTATTCTGAGATCACATCAACTATCACAGGTGAAACATTTTGGATTCTGGATAAACTTAAACTTTGCAGAGTTATGAGACTCGGACTGCCTAGCGTCCTACGCAAATTGACCTCTGTAAAATTTGTATTATTCCAAATTTGCAAATGCTTTAATGATTTGCAATTCGTCAGGCTAATTAAACCCGCATCTGTGAGATTCTCGCAACGAACTATAGCCAAATCTTTTAACAACTTGCATTGTGACATCAACGAAACACATTCGTCATTTATAGCGTCCCCACCATAGATATGTAAAGTTTTAATAATCTCAGTTTTTGATCTAATTAAATTCTGTACGTACTCTAAATCAAGATTTCTTATTTTCTCTATCAAAATATGGCTCAAGTAATGACAGTTGAATAAAGTGGCACGTGTAAAGATAGGCAGACCAAAGTCCGACAAAGCCAAATATTTAAGATATTTGAAATTATCGTACGAAATTGTCAAATCTACGTTGCTCATCAAGACAAGAGAGTTTTTCAAATTAATTTTCTTCAGATTTGGCCATTTAGTAACGTCTTCTTCAAATTCTTTGCTAATGCGACACATTATAAGTTCCAGTGATATGAGATTATGACATTGTTGTATTATAGTTTTGATTACGGGATAGCTGTAAACGTACTGAATTTTTAGGCAGCGTATGCATTCATGATGTGTTTCGATGATTTCCAAATTCCTTTCGCTTACTTCGCTTTGACCTGGTTTTCCTGAGTATACAAATACAATTTTTCTCCATAGCCCAGCATCTCGTGCTAGCTTCTTCCAACGGCTGCAAACCTTTTCACACTGTAGTATAGCGTCTAAGGGAAGCCATTGAAAAATATTTATCATCAATTCGTCTGGTAAAATGTCTATTGGATTAGTTGTATCTTCTTCTGGTGTCATTGTATTAGATCTAAAAATTAAGTTAAAACAATGAAATTCACAAAATAATTATTCCTAATTCACACATTTTACTATTATTTAACAAAATACATGTAATTTATCTATTTTACTTACCTTATTTGTATCATAATATTTTAACAAGTCTTTCAGTGTGAAACTGCGCCGCTTATATCAAAAATGCAAATCATTTAAGTAAGTATTTACGTTTCTAGATTTGGCTTCAATCCTTACTATTTTGCGTATTTTGATGATACCTACTCCCTCCACTATAGGAAAGACAAAAGAGAGAGAGAAGGGGAAATGTAGTAGGTAATTGTTACGAAATACTTGTGATTCTACAAAGTACATAGCTTTGTTTACATCTGGCATCTACGTCTTATCTCGTCGAAATTATATATTAATAACTATAACTGTTACTTATAACTAGCTGTAATCATAATTTGCTATTAAATTATAATTTGACTTGAGATACACTATCCTATGATTTAAATTATCTATAAAAACAGAAGACGTGCTTTATGCCAGCCGCTTTCGTGAAATTCAGGTAAAAACTAGAGTGAAGTTGTTGCACAGCGTTATGTCATTCTATGCCCGTTGACATTTCCTCAGTCTGGTTGTTCATAGACAATTGACAAAAAACAAAACTACATTCATGTTTATGCTTCAGTTAACAATATTTTGGATCAATTAAATGTTTAGTAACAACGTTTAAAATGTTGTCACGGGTGTCTTGTAAATATCCTATTAAGTAATTAATTATATTTGTACCGCGTTTAAACACCTTCAATAGCGAAATTTGGTTTATGAATAATGTATTTTCAAATAAAATTTATAGGTCAACTTCTGCTATGAGACAAATAATTCTTACATACATAGATTCACGCCTGTTTCCCAGAGGGGTAGGCAGGGATTACGGATTTCCTTTTGCTACGATCCTGACAAACTTCCCTGGCTTCATTCACTTTCATCACATTCCTCATACACGCTCGCCGGTGGTGCTCTTAACCTGGCCTTTGTCCATAACTTCTCCGATCTGGTCAAGAAGCGTTCGCACCTTGGTCTGCCTCTTACAACTGTTCCATTCACACTAGCCTTATAAACTTTCTTAGTCAGTCTTTTCTCGTCCTTAACATACCCTTTTCTATTCTTGTCACTGTATCCACTTTCATGCCGCATCTCTCTAATCACACTATTCCTTATTCTATCTTTCAGAGTCACACCACATATGGCTCTCAGCGCTCTCATTGCTACAGCATTTATTCTGCTCTCATGTTTCTTTTGACATACCCAAGTTTCACTTCCATGTTTAAGTGTAGGCACTAATAGTCCTCTATGAACAGCCAAACGTGCCTTTTCAGACACATTTCATGACTTGTGGTAACTAACATTCACTTTATTGCTAGCAATCGTTCAAAATTATTCTTAATTCCTATAATTATATATGGGTTAGGTTAAGTTATTGAATTTTTTTAATTAGGTTTGTCAAATTATGTACAATAGAGTAATGATGCCTTAACGATATAAATAACTAATCTATTTATTATGTATACGTTCTGTTATGTAATATCTAGAAAACGAAGCATTCTGCGAAAGGTCCTAAAATATTTTAGATTAGATACATGGTGCCGAAATCATTACAGTAATCACCTTAAGATCCAAAATGTATATAGCAATAATAAAATAGATAGGTACTTAATATATATGTAACTTTTAACATCAAACGTAAATACAGAAATCCTGTTACTTTTTTATCAATTATACCTGTTATTATCTTCTCCCAAACGATTCAATAGGGTCTTGTGACCAACTTCGTGACGATGCGTCATCTTTGTTACAACATATAGGTTAGAGCGAGATCGAAAATCCGCATCAGAGTTGGGGCCTTTTATTTTTTGCCATACGCCGCTTTACTTAGCTCAGTGAGTCGGATTCCGTCGGGGCGGGTCGTCACTACAGTCTATTTATTGCTATTATACAATTTGTGTATTATAAATTTTGTGTAGAGTAGGGCGGCCCGATTTTTCACCCGACCAATTGTACTTAATTATAATAATCACAATGCTTCACCTCAGGAATATCGCCAAAACGGTCGTACCGTTAAAAAATAGCATCCAGAATGAGGCAGTCAATAATATGCTTAAACTTGCGCCTGCTGGTGTAAATGTATGCTGCCGCACATATGCAAGCCATGAAATCCCAGACAGGCTTAAAGATATTCCAACCAGCGCAAACCCGAGATTCTTCGACATGGTGGAGTACTTCTTCCACAGAGCGTGTCAAGTGATTGAAGACAAACTAGTGGAAGACATAAAGTCCAGAGGATCCATCGAAGAGAAGAAAAAGAAGGTAGCCGGTATCCTAAAGTTGATGCAGCCATGCGACCACATTCTTGAAATCCAATTCCCACTCAGGCGCGACTCTGGCGATTACGAAATGATCCTAGGCTACAGGGCGCAACATTCCTCACACAGAACCCCAACCAAAGGAGGTGGGTGCCATATTTTTTACATTTTCGCTTTGCTTACATCATCTGTGTAATACTTATTGTTAATAGGAAGTTTTATTAATAGCACACGCGACACGTGATGTGACTATACGTAATATTGTATTAGCGAAAATATGTGCTTTGAGAATTTTAGCTTTTTATATTTCCTGCCTACTTATTGGCAAAAATGTGATGTGTATCACTGATGTTTAAATATACACTGCTAAAGTAAGTTGGCTACTAATAACGCAATAGAATAGAAATGTATAACCTTAAATTTGCCGTCACATGCCAATTAACTTACCAGCGCCGAATAATGCCATTCACCTTGATCCTACGATTTGTTTTAGACCACCGTGGCCCATTTAACCTATAAATAAGTAGGTACTCCTATTATTACTTCTGAGCTAACGTTCATTGATACACCATAAGATTAAACAAATTATTTTATAGAAGTAATGTAAGCATTTGTCAATAATCAAAGAACAATCTCGTCTTATTTATTAATTGACCAGTGCGGATATGTAATAAAACTAATGCATTTATAATATAAATGGTAACTTTCCTTCGAGAAAATTATGCCCTTTTATATATTTAGGTATTATATTGCTTTTCTTTAAACACGTTTAAATTGAAATAGGTACCGAACTAAGGTGAGTACCTATCTCATTTACGATGGGAGGATCAATGTGATAAAAATAATTTTCAAAGAAAATAATAAATAGGTAGAAGTCAACATTTTAATATCAACGTATTTAAAATTGGTTATAATATGATATTAGTCAGAAATAATCCATTATATTCATATCTACTTCGTCACAAGATAACAGACAATGTCAAAAAACCCATCTATTCGTTTTTAACAAAACATTAAACTTAGTCATATAAGGTATAGGGTAACCATTAGTTCTATATAAAATAAATTATATATATGCTCGAAAAATTGTAACTAGGTACCGTCTGAGGTTATTTCCAATAAGACTCCTTTTAAGTTCCGAAATTTACTTCTATTAAATTATTTAATCTGATGTTAATATACTAATGTTTTGTTAATTGATTACGCCCGACCGCTTAGCGGATCTTAATTTAATTTGGAATGGAGATAGTTGATCATTACAGATTTTTTAAAAAGAAATGCGTACGAAATCGAGTCTAACAGCTAAGGTAAACACGCTACTCACTTTGCCCTTCTGTCCATTTCCATTACCCGAATAAAATCAGCCAGCTGATTCTTTTCTTTTTGTATTTTCTAACAAATATATTTTACTTGCCTGCCTACTTCATTACTAACTGCCTTCTTTCTCCTCGACATTTTTCTTAATCCCATTGATCGTTACACCCATGGACATCAGCTGTTTAGCCAGCTGGTATGGCATTCTATAACCTAAAATCGAAATATAATCAAAATTAAGACAACTTTTGCTCACTGTAAATGATCCCCACCAAAAAGATTTAAATTATTCGATAATTATACGAACCTGCATTTAAATGATGATTTGTTTAAATAAATTTCAATATAATAAACATAATTATTATTATTAGAATACAGATCAAATAATCGGAACACGATGATAACTTCTTCGTGATGCTGTTGGCCTATGCTATAGATTTTTTGTTTGAACTTGTCTTCAGGCTAGGAAATTGACTCTTCATCAAAATCCATTTATAGCTTAATTGCATAACATTATTGAAATTGCCTCAGTTGCTCAGCGGTAGTGAATATGAGTGTTGTTCGTACCTAAGGGTTCAGTTTGGGCAAAGCCGTTATCGGGTTTTCCATCAAGGAATATAGGCATGAAACTATGTCAATATAAGTAACACATATCACCTGTTTTATAAAAAACTTGGCTCTGAACGTAATAATATTGAATTATTTCACTGGATTTCATGGTCTTAGTACAAATGCGACAGTGAAGTTTTTATTAGATTTCTGTCTGATCTAAGACGACACACAGCAATAGAACTGCCTCATCAAGGGACTAAAATATTTACTGCCGAAATGTGGGTCATACACACATTTAAGCAAGTATAGAATTGATGTTGTAAGTAAAGTAAGTATACTTTATTGATTCTCATACAATTAATGTATTATTTCTTGGTTTTATTTTTATCATAACTATGATTAGATTAATTGTAATTAATTTGATTATATCATTGTAACAAATGACTTCCTCCCACTATAGCCCTAACGTAGTATTATAGAAGTATACGTAGGTACTTACTTATACTATTACAAAAAATACGTCAATTTCAAAAGCTTTGGGCTTTACAAATACTTAATTTACAAACAATTGTTTTGGTTGTTTTGGTTTCGGTTCGCGTGACGTATTTTTTGTAATAGTATAAGTACCTACGTATATTTTTATAATACTACGTTAGGGCTATAATGGGAGGAAGTCATTTGTTACAATGATATAATCATCACCAATAACACCACAGAGACGTCAACTGCGGATAAGAGAACCCCATGCAGCCACTTGTCTATGTATCTGACAATTAATCTAATCATAGTTATGATAAAAATAAAACCAAGAAATAATACATTAATTGTATGATAATCAATAAATTATACTTGCAACATCAATTCTATACTTGCTTAAATGTGTGTATGACCCACATTTCGGCAGTAAATATTTTAGTCCCTTGATGAGGCAGTTCTATTGCTGTGTGTCGTGTTAGATCAGACAGAAATCTAATAAAAACTTCACTGTCGCATTTGTACTAAGACCATGAAATCCAGCTAAATAATTCAATCTTATTATGTTCAGAGCCAAGTTTTTTATAAAGCAGGTATGTGTTACTTATATTTACATAGTTTCATGCTTATATTCCTTGATGGAAAACCCGATAACGGCTTTGCCCAAACTGAACCCTTAGGTACGAACAACACTCATATTCACTACCGCTGAGCAACTGAGGCAATTTAAATAATGTTATGCAATTAAGCTATAAATGGATTTTGATGAAGAGTCAATTTCCTAGCCCTAAGACAAGTTAATAAAGTCTAGAGAGAACCTGCATTACATAAAACCTAAAGACTAATCACTTTTGACCCGGTTTCAGTTACATAAATACATAAAAACTGTCATGTTTTTATGACTCTGTGAACTGTTTAAAATCTTTGCGTTCCTTTTAAAATTGTCATGAAATAACACGATAACACTAATTATCGTTGACGTTGACTGATTCGAATTAACCTACTTAATTAAAATAATAATAAGGCAATTAAAGTAAAAAGGATAAGTATTACATTACTTACTTACCTATTATTTTAATAGTGTAATTAAATCATTAAATAATAATAATAATGTCCTCCAGACCGATTTCGGTCACGGCGGCCAATCTTAACGTAGACTGGCCATCTGCGCAGGAGATATTATAGTGCACAAGCGTGTGCGCAAACACAAGTGCACTCTCTGTTCCCTAACTCTCATGATCCGATGAGACGGTAATCTTACACGACCGGATAGAGATCAGGCGCAGAACCAACGGCTTTACGTGCTTTCCGAGGCACGGGGGTGTCCAACGCCGCCAACTTCCTATCTTATCTTATCTTGTTACGGGGGCCAGTCAGTGTAGACCGGCGACACTTCGACCCAGTGGGATCTTTTGTGTCGGCCCCGAGATCTATCCCTTAGCTATCTCCCTATGAATGTACTGCATCAGTCGCAGCGTACACTTCAGAGGGAGAAGCCTGAAGTCTTCAGGGTTCGGATATGCCAATCCCATCAGACCCATCCTTAGTCCAGCCAACGCGTCACATTCACACAGTATGTGTAATATGGACTCGTCCCGTTCACCACAGGCTCTGCAGATCAAGTTGTTTGCCAAACTCAATCTGTACAGGAAGTCGTTGGTGCCAAAGTGACCAGTGAACACTCCTGTGAGTTGTTCTACCCGCAGAACTTCCGGGTGAAGCCCGTGGCTTTGTTTGCAATGAATTTCTTGGATTGTTCCAGACCCCTAAGGGCCATCCACTCCAGTCTGTGTTTATCATTGCCATGTGCATTCATAGCTGCCTTGACGGTACTCTCAGAGAGTCCTACGAATGGCTCGGGGCCAACAAATAGTTGCTCCGAGCCCTTCCTGGCTAAATCATCAGCCTCCTCATAACCCTGCACACCTGCATGCCCCGGAACCCACACCAGCCTGACTGTGTTTTTCCGGCCTAGTTTGTTAAGGGCTTTAACACAGTTCAGGACCAGTCTGGAATCCACCCTACAGGAGTTCAGAGCCTTAAGAGCAGCTTGACTGTCACTGAGAATAGAAACAGTCTTGTCAGTGACATTTTTGTTGATATTCTCCTGCGCGCAGGCAATTATAGCATAGGTTTCCGCCTGGAAGACCGTTGCATATTTGCCCATGTTTTGGCTCACCTTGCAGTCGTTGGCATAAATACCAGCGCCTGATCCTGTTTCCATTTTGGAACCATCGGTGTACCAGATGAGACAACCCTTGTTAGGGGATTGTAGACCTTGTCTCCAGGCGTGCCTTGTGGGGACCTTTATTTTAAAATTCTTTTTGAATATGTGCATTGGTTGCATTTTGTCGCATTCCATGGTCATAATCTCTTTGAGATCCTTTGAAATCTCCAGTTTTGTGTGTCGAGTTACCGGCATGTTGACGCTCCACAGCCCATGCACAGATAGTCTATGTAGCGCCTTCAACGCCTCTAACTCCACAACAATGTGTAGCGGCGTTAGGTCCAGCAGGATCTCTAACACAGCCGTTGGCGTAGTCGGGAACGCCCCTGTTATAGCCATGCAGGCCAATCGCTGCACCTTAGACAGCGCTTTCCTGCATGTTGCTAGTTTAGTTCTTGCCTACCAGACAATGCTTCCATATGTGAGTATGGGTCTTATCATCATCGTTTATAGCCACTTGATGACCTTGGGCTTCAGGCCCCAGGTCTTCCCATAAGTAGAACGAATCATGCCGAAGACCCGCTGGGCCTTCACTATGGCTTTGTTTACATGAGGTTCCCACGTTAGCGTGCTATCCAGGGTCATGTCTAGATACTTCACCTCCGTGGACCATTGTAGCTGTGTACCATACATGGATAGAGTTCCCAACCCTGTCAGATCCCTCTTCCTAGTAAACGGCACAACAGTAGTTTTCACTGGGTTGATCGATAAATGGTTACTACTGCACCATTTTTCTACAATAATCAGGGCCCTCTGCCTGAGACTGGATACTGTGCTCGGAAATTTTCCATTGACGAGTATCACCAAGTCATCCGCATATCCGACCGTTAAGTACGGACCTTTGTTGAGTTGTTCTAAGAGTGAATTAACCACCAAGCACCATAAGAGTGGTGAGAGTACTCTACTCTGAGGGCAGCCAACTTCCTAACTCAGGACTGTTATTGAGATTTCTTAACAGAAAACCCAATAACTTTTTGGTGGCCAGACCTGGGATTCGAACCCGAGACCTTATGCACAGCAGTCGCATTCACTACTGCTGCGCCACGGAGGAGCATTAAATACCAGTTATAAAAGTTAACCTTACTTCCATCGTCCTTTCTTTGAAATAGTTGGTATCTCCATACTAGAAAGATCTTAGTCAGTATTACATTTTCATGTAGCTCAATTATATTGAGAGAGAGAGAGAATTGATTACTTATCTGCCAGTGTTATACAGTCCCCGACACCGGCATGTTTTAGAATGTATGTACATTATATTTGATGTTTTCATTGCTAATATTTTTAAAAGTAAACTGCATTTCCGTTTCCTGTGGTCCTATTTAAATTTAGCGAATAGAAGTTCTTGTCACTGCATCATGCTAATGGTTTACCAACCCTTTCTCCCTTTTGGCCTCCGTTCCTAACTTCATGAATTGATAAAACGAAGAACTCCTAAAACCTAATTATATCCGCTAAAATAATCATTTATTCAAGCTTCGACTCGCTAATTTCATTATTTAAGACTGTATCTATAATTAAAAATGTTAAAGTACTTTCAGTCATAATTTAAATCCTCACACACAAATATTATGCTAACTAGAACTAATAAATAAATAAACATTCCTCACTATAGTCTATCCCAGTAGTATTTGAGAAAAAGGTAAACAACTTTTAGTAACTTTTATCATAAAATAATTATCAATAAAATAAATTTTTGAATATTTATCAAAAGAAGGACTTTCATACAGCTTATTGTATTCATGAACTACTTTTCAAAGAGAATTTGAAATTTCTAAATGACTTTATATTTAATTAGGCATGAAACAATTGTTTACATAAAATATTAATTCTATTGGGACAGACTATAACTAGTTATGCGTTCCCACGTTCCCATGAGTAAGTTAAGAACGCATTACGTCACCGCATTTAGCAACAGTACTTGATCATAACTTTAAGTAAACCATAACATAAATAATGACCATAAACTTAAAGGTGACGAAATACTAAGTTAATTGATCCTGTCACTTGAACCAAGTAAACAAGCAGCCCGTGGGATCTCACACGGACAGCACACATGTATAAGATTTAACCACATATAAACTAATGTATCCTAGCATTAAGTGATTCTTTTGTCAACTGCTCAACGAGACTGTACTCAACTTGTGTTTTTAGTTAAATAAAGTATTTATTTCTTTTTTAACATAAACCAAGTGTTAATATTTGACTGGCTCAGCCGGGTCGGATTTTCAATAGTCGCGAAACGTCGTCGTTCACGTTATACGCATCGGTCGTAGCGTCGCGCTCGTCGCATAGACTCGAAATCCGCATAAGAATCTCATCAAGAAATTCGTCAAATAGTACACGGCGGCAGCAGACAGAAGAATCGGCATGAGATCGAGCGGATTGTTGTGAGTAGACCTTTATTCACTACCGCTCCTTTCCTGTCTTTATTTGTATATAAGTTGTGGACAAAGGCCAGGTTAAGAGCACCTTGAACCGACGGGCGTGTATGAGGAATGTGATGAAAGTGAATGAAGCCAGAGAAGTGTGTCAGGATCGTAGCAAATGGAAATCCGTAGTCTCTGCCTACCCCTCTGGGAAACAGGCGTGAATCTATGTATGTATGTATGTATGTATGTTTAAATGAACTAGTAATTGCCTGCTAACCATAGCAAGTGTCGTTCTATATTTATTATATTGAGAACTCGCCTTAGTTAAGGTTAGGGCAAGTGAAGTTCTACAAAATTTGAGGACTCACTTTAGTTAGGATATTTTTTTTCAACACAAGATCCCACTGGGTGGAAGTGTCTTCTATTCTATAATTTCTGAAATATATTGAAATTAATCAAATATCTATTATCCCAAAGGAGATGCAAACAATCATCCCGCGATACGACGGCGATGAAAAGTTATTAAATATTTTCATATATAAATGCGAATATGTAACTAGGAGTTTCAGGGGAGATAATAATCCCGTTCAACAAACATATTTATATCATTGCGTAACTAGCAGATTGATAAAGCCGCAGCCCTAGCGAACGCAAAAATATAACGAAATGGGAACAATTAAAATAATTATTTATTCAACATTTCGGGGATTCTAGATCCGACGTATGTAGCCATAGAATTAGAAAAACAACAGACAGAGTCGTTTATTGACCTCTGCCATCGAATCCAAAATATCAGAAGCTCTCTTATTTCAAAGGTGAATCTCCTCACTGATCTTCATCAGTACTAATAAATACTAATACTTTGCTGCCTTAATACCTTCGTATTAAGGCAGCAAAGTATATCATATATAACAATACAGCATTAAATGTTTTTCTGTATAACTTGCCGGAAGAGTTATTAAGATTTGTTAGGTTAAATCTTTAGTTCCCAAAGAGGTCCAGGTGGACCCCCAGGGGTCCACGGTAGACTCGACAGGGGTCTACGTTGGCGTGACAAAAAATGGGGGACCACAATTCGTCCACGAAAATTTATTTGCTTTCGATAGGGAAGAACTAAAATAAAGAAGCTCAGCGACTGTTTTACTGTTTTACTTAAAGCTCGCCTACCGTGAAAGGCATTTAAAAAATAAAGGTCGGCCGCAGAGATTTGATCGAATTCTTTAATATATAAATACGAATGCCAAGAAATATAATAGAAATGTAGCTGCAGGGAGTCCACCGGAACCTGCCAAATTTTTAAAGTGGTCTATGAGAAAAAAAGTGTCGTTGCCTCTGGGTTAAATAGATGTACGAACTTAGTGTAGGTAGTAACGGAAGAAGTCAATTTTCATACTAGATATAACGCTAGGAATGAGACAAAACAACCGAGTAAAGCACATTTGAATCATAATAAGTCAGTGCATAGTTCGATACCTTTACAATGTAAGTTTGGGCTTTCTAACCTACAGAATAAACCTCCGCAAAACAATTTAAAACAATTTACCAAATACTTTTTATAGTAGTCCTAGATTTGGAGCGCCATCGCAGCCTCAAGCTCAGTCTCAACCTCAAGGGTTTTGGCCTAACTATTAAAGGTTTAATAAACCATTTGGAAACCAGCCACAGCAGTTTCCGAGAACTATTAATAATTATAAGCAATCCGGGTTCTTTAAACAGAATCCAAACCAAAACTTTCGATTCGGATTAAATAACAAAATGCCTCCGAAACAAAGTTCGGATGTTTCTATGAGAATTGTACACAACAATAAGGTGTATAGCCATGATGGTAGATGTTACTCGCCGACTCAGCACATAGAAAACAACTATGGTGAAAGTTCAAACCACGAAACAAAATTTCACGTGAAAGCCTCGCAAAAAGAAGATGAGAGATAATTAAATTAAATTATTGTTCTAACAGGACAAGGAATCCAATAAATAGTCTTTAGGATTGAAGAGTATTTATTCGGCAGAGCTTCGCCCACAACAGTTTTTTATATCGTAATTAATGACAAATGCCCTGACAATCTACTTTTATATAGAATCTCTGACATGTCTACTTTTTGTATTTTGAATGCGCGTCCGCACTGTACTTCCAGCTAGCACGATAATTATGTTTACCAGCCAGTACTATAATTATGTTAGTTTGGATATGTATGTTTAGTAATATTGTGTACATATGTAATTGTAAATGATAATTTAATTATAGTAGCAATTAGAACATGTTCCGGTTGTGTCTTCGTTAGTGCGTGGTATATCCCGGGTGTGACGTAGCGGTATCGGTGATGGATGATAATATTATAGTAATATTTTAAGATTACTTCATATTTATTTAGCAGAAATATGTAGATGCAATCTTTTTAATAGATACGAGTAGCGCTAGCTCTTTTATGAACCCTGAGTTAGCAAATAAGTTTTATGATAAATATAAAATATATAAGCCGTTTGAAGTTCATATTACACATGATTGCAGTAAGCACAGTGAAGCTATAAACATACCGTTAATGAGAACTTTTAAAACAAAGTTATTTCATACATTTAATTTATACGAAGTAGATAAGGCATATAATGGTTTAATAGGTGTAGATTTGCTTAAGGAACTAGAAACAAGTATCGATATGAAAAGACAGATATTAAAAACAAAATATACCAACGTTCCAATTTGGTATAATCCTTTTTATAAAATAAAATTACTCTTACTTACTCCGCGTTCCGAGAAACGTGTGAAGATTCCGACCGTGTTACAAAACAGTACGGCTATGTTTAATTTTACAGAGTTTTGTCCAGGTGTTCGCATGCCAGACGCCATAGTAACCTGTATAGACTCGTTCGCTCACACGGTCATACAAAACGTTACAGATAAGGCTATAACCATTACTTTCGATAGTCCAGTAGATGTAGTTAATGTAAAAAATGAATCTTGCCATATAAACCATATTAACATGGATATTAATATTAATATAGAATTTGAGCTAGAGAATAACCTTAAAAGTGAAGTTAAACCATTTAAATTTAGAGGCAAAACGTGTATACAAAACTTATGCAATATAAAGATATTTTTCATTGTTAAAATATTCCATTACCATTTACGAATCAAGTTAAACATAAGATTAGAACTAAAAATGAAGACCCATATTTATTCGTCTTTATAGGAATCCTATTAGGCAGAATCAAGAGATTCAAAGCCAAGCAGATAAGTTTTTAAGTGATGATGTAATCAAGGAGTCCCATTCTCCTTGGAACGCACCGGTTCACCTAGTCCCAAAGAAAATGGACGCATCTGGTAAACGAAAATATCGGATGGTGATCGATTACAGACGCTTAAATGAGATTACAGTAGATGTTATAAACAGGAACACTGTCACAATACAAACTCAAAACAGGAATAAAAAAGTTTCATTAAAAGATATAAAATGTCCATCAAAAGACCTTCTTGCTAATAGAGACGTAAGTCCACGCCCTTCAACTTCAAAAGATTGAAGACAATCCTGGCATCCTTCCTGTTAAAGAAATAATCTCACAGATTAGCCTCTATAACTGGCATATAATTAAGATTTTAGATAGAATTAGTAAGTAATAAGTTGAATTATGATGTAGACAAGTATAATTATATAATGTTTATCAATTAATACCAAATATTAGAGCTAAAAGAGGAATTATTGGAACTTGGAACAATTATTAAGTCAATTACAGGAAACTTAGATAACAATGATGTATTCAGATATTATCATGATTTAATAAATATTAATCTAAACAAAATGCAGTTGCACACAACATTACTTTAATTTCAAAAATCGTAGAGACTAGTAAATTACACCAATTCTACTAGGAATAATTTTATTATTAACCAGGTTAGATGAGGTAGATAACAGCGATAGTATTTAGTAGAATTAATGTCAATTCTAGACTCTAGTGAACTGTTTAATATTCTAAAAAGTACTAAGAAAACTGACTTACCTTTTGTTTTTCCAGTTACAACAGAGAATCTATTTACTATAGAAAATTGTATAAATATTAAGGCATATATTAAAGTGAAACAAATTACCTTTCTAATGGCGGTTCCTACAGGCCAATTAGATACATATATACCTACAATTGTTAAAAATTGCATCCTTGTCCGATGTACAATCCTCACCTAAGCCTTACCTTTTTCAAAACATACCCAAATACCCAACTCCTCACAAAAGGGTCGAAAATATTACCACTCTCTCAGCCCTCCAAAGAAGTCGCTGAAGGAAAATTTCTTTGTTATGAAACACACATCATTCGCGGAAGAAAGTATGTATAGAATAGTAGAAGAAAGTACGTAAAGTGTATGCGTAGAAGACCTAATGAAGTTTTCAACGAGTATAACTTAGTGCTCTCCGCTGTCTATCGAAACTATAGAAGCAATACAGGTAGATTCATGAATCATTTATGCGGGTTTCCTAGCAATCCTGAAGGAAATTTGCAAAAATGACATGAGCCATCACAGCATCGTGGGTGCATATTTCCTAACACTCAACGCCAACGCCTGTGAAATGAAGATTGGAAAACGCACTTTATGAACGTCGTGTCGAGACGGGCGAAATTGTCTTCACCAGTAGGTACACCAAAGATACATTTACCAAAGATTATCACACCACAAGATGTCTTAGAAAAGAAATCAATCAACTTTGAAAAGATTGATTTAGAAAACCTGCAGTTCCCATCAAACATTTTAACCAAAAGCGAAGTGATAACTAGTGAAAATGGTCATTTTGTGGAAATAAATAGTGTTAGTCCAGGAACTCTAATTATTTATGTAATTTACTAATCTTATTATTTCTTAATCATGTACCGTTAAGATCTGTATTTGTATGTAAAAATAAAAATCAACATCCTCAAACTTCTAGATCGGATGATGATTTTGAACTTACGGAGGGAGGAGTTATGCGTTCCCACGTTCCCATGAGCAAGCTAAGAACGCATTACGTCACCGCACTTAGCAACAGTACATGATCTTAACTTAAACAATGACCATAAACATAAAGGTGACGAAATACTTGATCCTGTCACTTGAACCAAGTAAACAAGCAGCCCGTGGGATCTCACACGGACGTCACAAATGTATAAGATTTAACCACATGCAAACTAATGTATCCTAGCCCAAGACCCAGGCGATGGTAACTGGACGGGTACACCCACCACCATGCATGCATCCAGCTGATGGGGGAGGAGATCACTTGGTCGCCGACGGTCAAGTACCTGGGCGTCACCATCGACAGGCTCACAACACGTACAGACGACCGCTGCGGAGGCCCAGGCAGCGCGGGTGAAGCTGCGCGCCCTGCTGTCCTACAGACTGCCGTTGCGAGCGAAACTCGCAATTTACAAAACATATATCAGGTCACGCTTCACGTATGCGGGACCGGCTTGGTACAACTTGACAGCAGGGACGACGCAGCAGCTCCTCCAAACAGCTGAGAACACCTGCCTTCGCTGGGCGGTTGACGCGCCCAGGTACCTCAAAAACGCGACTATCCACCGGGACCTTAAATGGGAGCCAATCGAGGGATTCGTGAGCGGGTTGGCCGGGCAGATGTTCGAGCGAGCGGACTGCTCAGCTCACACCCACCTGACCAACATCGCTCCCCTCCCCCATCCAGACACCACAAAATGGATAAAGTGGAGACAGAAACGCTCCGCTCGGGAATTGATACCAGTTGCTTTGAGCGGGTGGACGTCACCCCTACCACCAAATAAAGACGAACCGCCGCCCACTCGTAGGCGGCTAGCTGGGCCTCTCCCAACGGAGACTCACCCGGCTGGCCAGCCTCTAGGACGGACTAACCTAATGACCGGCCTATTGTAATAGGCCGCGGTGAAAACCGCTTTAAGAAGGTCCACTCCAAAAGGCTCCCCCACTCCTCACCCCAGGGAGGTGTGAAGAAAACCACGACTATTAAGTCATTCTTTTGTTCACTGCTCAACAAGACTGTACTCAACTTGTTTTTAGATATATAAAGCATTTATTTCTGTTTTAACATAAACCACGTGTTTATATTTGACTAACTAGTCTTGGATATCATTGTTTGTTTACTCCAAATTGTCTAGTATTAGATTGGGGCTTGAATTTTGATGCTATCTAAGTAAGAATTAGTTTGATAGCGTCTAAGACCCAAGACTCATACGTATGTACTCTCGCTATTATGTGAAACTATAAATGTTCGTTTTATGCGATAACGCCAGTTATCGATGGATAAATAGATTAATGCTTCCGCTGCGGTAATGCCGAGCTCTCAACGTTGCTTTTTATAATTAATAGTCAAGCGTATAATCTTTCTAATCGATAATATCTGCTAAAAGTATTGAATATTGCCATCACACCTTCCCTATTTTTCTTAATAAGAAATGTTTGCCTTTTACTTAGCATCAGGACAATAGTTTGCTCAATTTCGGCAATCTTTGGCTTGGGACTCATTTTATTCATTGTGGACCTTCTTAATATCGACGTCAAATAGTAGAGTCAGACAGTTGCGTTTCGTTCGAGGAGAGAGAGCATCGTAAGCCAAATCAGCCCTTGGTCCTTTCCGTTTCCTTACCCCTTTAACTCGCCCCTTCACATAGACTGTGGTAAGTGCCATCAGGCAAACTACATATTATGTGTTTGTTTGCTACCTATGTGGTTTACGGTAGGCAACGATTTCACTGTTATTTTGGAATAGCTGCCGTGATGACAAGAAAACACAACTATTTCCTTGAGCGGTAGTTACCACTTGGGTACTATTAGGTAGGCCGCTGGCTCGACTGTCACCCACTGCTACAGGACTGTGATAGGATATAACTGTATGACTAAGGTGAACACTTAATCTTTGTATTAGTGCATAATTTGGTCTAGCATAACAATAAACTCAAATCGGCTAAATAAAGTATAAAGGCTTGTTAAAATATAAGACGTTGCTTGACAACAAATTTAAGCTGCCGAGCAATAATTTTCCCCGAAATCAATCATAATCCATACATATAGTATGCTGCTTATCATACTCAATTCTCGCTAGTCTGTAGGTACATAGATGGGTAGATTAGGCACTTGAAATAAGATAATAGCCTTAAAGCTTATGACCAGATTGGCAACGGGAGGCGTGGTCGTGACGCAGTTGCTAGCGTCAGACATTGTTGCGTAATGTTTAAAATTAAACATATAGGTATCACTTGTTTTCACTTCGTTGTCGACACCCACTACCCATATTATCTAAAACGTAAATATGCCAGCGAAAATTTTAAAAGCACACACGCCGCCCCCCTTTCTGTATGTCACGACATGTATTTAACACATTAACATCGCCTGGGTATTTCTAGAATTCCTAATGTCACCGATACCTTTTCGACCTCTAATTGATCAACAATGTGAAATGATGTTTGAATTAATAATGTGACATTTCTACTAAAATATCAGTGAATGTAGATGCAAATATTCTACTATACATATTTTTTATAAAACTATTGAAATCTTATCGACATGGCCATGCCTACGGACAATGCCTTAATTTAATCCAAATGGAGGAAGCATATAGGTACCTACTATACTTTTATCAATTCAATAACTGGCAATAGTATAGCGAGTGATACTTATTTTATTACGAACTCCGTTGAAAACTAAAATAGCAACGAGAGTGGCAAAAAATAGGCATCGAGCATGAATACGTGAATAATATAATTGTGTCGTGCTCAATTCAAACCAATTCTTCTTTCCTGGTGTAAATATGAACCTTAATTGCGTTTATTGCTACACAGATAGCAGAAACATTTTAGTACACAATGGCTTTTCTTCGTTTTGTGGCGGCACTCTTCAACAATTCAAAGAAACATAATATATATACTGTTTCCCAAGGTCCTTCCTATCCAAATTTCGTTTTATTATTTAACTTGTAAGTCTTAAAGCAGTTTATACAGATCGATAGACGTAGTTACGTGGCCCTTGTCGCCTTTGGGTAGAAAAATTACATTACTTTGACGGATAGACGCATTTTATTTCAGTTAGTCGGAGTTCGTGTCTATAAATAAAACAGTTGTGAGCTGAAGAAAATCATATTTTTGTAGTGCACCTGTTGTAGATAAATACGTAAGTACCTGTGTTACGTACTAGGTATACATACTAAGTATATACACGTGCTTCGATAAAAACAAAAAGAACGTTCGAAAATGATAAATCTGGTAGATATTAATGATTCAGAGTGTTACATAACCTTCCTATCTACATTATGTAAGCTGCTATAACACTGTTCTGCATCTAAGACAATCGGCTTTTCATATCTACGACTAGTAGTAAAACCAATGATCAAAGAAGTGATAATAGACCATTCATCAGTTGCATCATAAATCGTGATGTTGCATTTAAATAGTTATAACATTAACTATAAGTAATATTTTTCAGTGAATAGTATATTTAATTAAAAAAGTATAAGAGTTGGGAAACGATACTTTTCGTTTTCAAGGTTAGATAGAGAAATAGTTGGTGCTTAACTGCTTACTAGATTGTTTGTAGGGCTAATTTAGTCGAGCGTATTTTTATATAGAATATCCACAACAAGCATTTACATTATGAGTTATTGTATTCCTTTCGTCATAATACTATAATATAATTACGAAAAGTTTACCTTAATATCTAAATACAATAAGTAAAAAAGGAAGGAAGAAAGGAAAATAGCTGTAGTTACAGCAATACAGTTTCGAATTTTCTTTTCGTAAATCTATTTCGTGGATATCTGTGCATTCTATCAATAGTTAGCCGTTATTATTAAATACAAAAGAATAATAACCAAGTCGCACTTATTAAAATATATAAATGTAAGAAAGTTCTTGATCTACAAAAACGAGCTACTTATAGCATATATTTTTTTTAATTTGGTGACTAATATCATTGACATGTAGGTACGTATCAGGGATGTTGCGGATGCAGATTTTTTGACGTCGAACGTGGATACGTATATTTGAAATCTCACATCCGCGGATACGGATGCGGATGTCCAAATAGTTGCGGAAGCTCCGCAATTGCGGATGCGGATGTTGATGAAAATTGTTCATCTTATTTAATTAAAAGTATCCAATATCATCGCCTTCGCATGTCCAAGCCTGTTTTGCAAAGATTCATAATTTAAATACGTACTACTGAACTGATTTCTTTCTTATCGTAACCTACGCTATATCTAGATCCGCATTAACATCCGCGTTGATTATTGTACGTATACCTACCAAAGTAACGTCGCCCGCTATCAGTTTTTAAACGAATGTCAAGGTTGTTCTGAAATGTGGGCCTGTAGCACTTACGCCTACGCTTCGCGCCGTGGGCCTGTAGCACTTACGCCTACGCTTCGCGCCATGATGTATCAGCACAGTATTTATGACAAGAATATTTATCTAGAATTTCATTCTAATAAATCAAACTGTCACCTGTATATTGTTATTATTATTACGCATAATTAAAAACCTCTTTAAGATAGTGGTAGGTTTAATCAACAGATATCATATTTTCTTTAGGTAGGTAGGTAGGTATATTTTGTCATCGAACGTGACCCCAAATACGTGCCTATTATTGACATAATTTATCAATCGAGATAACGTCGCAGTGGTTCGATTGATAAAAAGGAAATAAATAATGCGATAAAAATGTCATAGTTCTATTCTATACCTACATATCTCAATGTACCTACTTGTAGTTTGTAATCAGGTGCAAAACAACTGAAATAAAAATAAAATGTCGTCAGAAATGTTAAGATTGATATCGTTATCACTAGTTTTGGATAACCCCAGAGGAAATAAAAAACAATCAGTTAGTTAATTACTCTTGTTGCTAGATCTGAATACTAACCTAACCTCAATATTCTTACCAAATCTAACTAAGTTCTTAGACTTAAGATCTGACCTCATTCATTGACATAAAGTATGTGAATTACTTTTTGGTTGTCCAGTTTATCAACCAACGTAGAAAGTTAATTGTATAGTTATTTATTTGATTCATAGTAATTGTATTGTATAATAATTCAATTATTTTTATTATTCGATGTAGTTAAGTAAGTTAATTGTAAGTATAATAATAATAGTAATATTCTACGACATACACACGACACTATCTAGCCCAAACTAAGCAGAGCTTGTACTATGGGTTGGGTGGGTACATGTATAGATATTCAATATGATTCATATTTATTATAATATACTGTATAATAATATAATTACTTACCGGCCACGGCGTGTCTAAATTTCCAAATAAAAAAATATTTCTTTAGGTAACTAGGTACAGTCAGCTTCTTATATAAAGTGACAAATAACATATCCAGATATATAGATACTCCTAAAGTGATATTAATACAACCAAAGTCGCCTAATTATATAAATCACCCATCTTGCATAAATATATCGGAAAATGAACATCGTCAAATATATATATTTATATGAATTATTATTATAATGAGTTCATTCAGTGTCATAATCATAGTAACAAACACAGCGCCAATGGTTTCTAAGCATCCAAAGTATTAAAAAATATGAAGCATTACCTATATGAAAATGAACTATATCTATTTATTCGAGCAGCGATAGCTCAGTGGGGAGACCAACAGACTGCAATGCAGAGGGTCTCGGGTTCGAACCCACGTCGCGCACCTCTGACTTTCGGAAGTTATATGACTTTTCGAAATTATGTGCGTATTGATTGACAATTATCGCCTGCTCCGTGCCTCGGAGAGCACGTTAAGCCGTCGGTCCCGGCTGCCATGAACATCTATGGCAGTCGTTATTGGGAGAGTGTCGACACAAAAGATCCCACTGGGTCGAAGTGTCGCCGGTATGCACTGACTGGCTCCCACATAAGATACATACATACTATATATTTGAGGTACTCTTTTAAATATTCCGGGCCATAGCTATTTATCTCTGAAAAGTATTGATGTGAAGTAGACATAATTATGTTTAACAAATAATTTAAAAAAATTGTATTATTATTACTAATTTTTTGATTACTTCGATTTTTTCTCTTTTAACTGTCTAGATAAATTTCCTGATAAATTTGAAAACTTTTGTTAGGACTTAGGTCGGTGGTGTAACTGACTTTTTGTCAATTAAGGATCAATGTCAATCATACAGTTGAAGTTATTTAAGTCCTACCAGGTCAGTACATTTTTCTATAGAGAAAAACTGAAAAATATATCCATATCTAAGGCCCAAGTGAATGCGACATATTAAGGTATTACTGTGCCTACGTATCAATTACATAATTTCAGGGTAAAATAATAAATCGTAAAATAACAAGACGTAAATTAAAATGGGTTTTTTATTATCTTAAAATTTTACATACCAAAAATATCAAAAACGTGTATATCCACCTTCAGCAATAATAACGTCGCTAAGTCGCTGCATAGATTGCACTGCATTATAGCAAAATAATAATAATAATAATAATAATAATCTTTATTGAACATAATATTTTTACAATCTATGTGAAGTCTCTGACTCTTGTGCTAGGTGACAAACCTGTGTTACAAGAGCCAGTGCCCTTTTCCATGATTAAAAGTTACATTAATCTTATGTTATAAAGTTACTATTATGTTATTTTATGGCTTAAATGAGTTAACAGAAAAAGTAGGTATATAAAATAAAAGGAATGCAAAATTGTTTCTAATGACCGTCTGTAAGTGTGTGTATGTGTGTATCGATATCTGTGTATCTTGTATGTGTGTATCGATGAATGGTTAGTGTGGTGTAAGTGAAAGATGTGTGGTTTAATGAGTGTGTGAGTGTGTGTGTATATCGATGAATAGTTGTTGTGTGGTGTAAGTGAAAGGAGTGTGGTTTAATGAATAAGCGAATCAATGTGCGAGCTAGTAGTGGGTAAGTAGGTAATCTTGTAATTAGTGGTGCAAAGGATTTTTATGTGATTGTGGTTATTATTTGTTCGGTTTCGTCATATTTTAAAGATAGCAGCCATTCTTTGACTTTACATTTGACCATGTGCCGCGTGAGTTTGTAAATTGAGATATTTTTATTAATTTTGTTGTAAATTTGAGTGCTCAGATATGAAAAGTGCCTACGTGCGAGAGCGGTGTGGCATATTTTTGTTGCACATACGGGATAGCCAGTTCTTCGGCTAGTAATGTTTGGATCTAGCGGTAGTGTGGAGTGTCGACGTAAGATGGTGCGGAGAATATATAGTTGCCTCACTGTCAAAACTTGTGCCTCGGAGTATAGCTGGGCGGTGGGGTAGGCTCGTTTTCGGAAATACATAATTTTGAGAACTGCACGTTGAGCTCGTTCCACTCCAAGCATCACTGTTTTTAGGGTCCCTCCCCATACCGGAATGCAGTATGTGATAATTGACTCACATAGGGAGCGATACACCAGTGATGCTGTTTCCAAGTCGGTTGAGTACCTAAGCTCCTTAAATACGTAGATAAGTTTCCGGATACGGGAACATAGATTATTTGTGTGCTCCCGCCAGTCCAGTCTCTCATCAATAAGAACACCCAAATATTTAATATTTGGGACCATAGCCAGAGGGAGACAGTGACACTGTGAGCGATCCTGACAAACGTGGGCTATAATAGATTTAGACTCTAGAGGTGGTTTGACGGAGTTTGTTGGTGTGAACTGAATAATTTTGGTTTTTGACAAGTTAAGTGTGAGTAGATTAGAAGATAACCAGTTCATCACCACTCGCATGGAAAGTTCGGTTGAGTATTTGGCCCTCGTCCAGTCTTTTTCATATATTAATAGGGCTGTGTCATCGGCATATGTGAAGATATTGCAATTGTTCAGAGGTAATTGACAGAGATCGTTTATATATATTTGAAATAGCGTGGGAGCTAAAACACTTCCTTGTGGTAAACCGTAGTTGATGTTTTCTACGTCACTAATGGTCGAATTAACCTTGACACACTGGCTACGTCCACTGAGGTAGTCTCTGTATATGTCCAGAGCCACACCACGTATGCCCATACGCTCCATCTTGTTAAGCAGTCTAGAAATCGAGACAGTGTCGAATGCCTTGGTTAGATCTAGGAATAAACCGTAGCATTTCAAACGATTGTCTAATTTATCGACCAGGGTGTTTACAAAGTCTGATACGGCATCCTCGGTGGAAATTCCTGAGCGGAATCCGAATTGATTATTAGCTATTAGTTTATTTTTACTTAAAAACATTGTCAGGTTGGTGTTTAAAATATGTTCCAAGATTTTAGATAACGCACTCAATACTGAGATTGGACGGTAGTTGGAAACATTATCTTTAATTCCACTCTTGTAAATCGGATGGACTATCGCGCGTTTGAAAGCTTTTGGAAAGATTCCCGAACTGATAGCACTATTACATATATGAGCAATTATAGGGGCCAGGGTGTTGGAAGATAATTTTAGTACCTTGTTTGGGATGTTGTCCCATCCGGTAGCACAATCACTTCGTAGCTTTGATATTATTGCTTGCACATTATCTGCATGTACTAAGGATATACCCAGTGAGTTACTTGGAGATAAATGAGAGACCGGACTTGTGGCCTCGGTAGATTGGTTAAATTTGGACGCTAGAGTCATTCCAATACTAGAAAAATATCTATTGACATCATTTAGTGAAGAGACTGGGTCGGTGGAAGATTTGAGTAAAGCATTAGGAGACTGTCTAGGTTGGTTGTTGTTTGTGATTGACTTGATTACATGCCATGTGGCCTTCGGATTGTTTTTAGCGCTTAACAGTTCAGCTTTATGATAGGCCCTTTTTAGTCTTTTTAGCAATGCATTGCAAAAGTTACGGTATCGCTTGTAAGTGGTTTTTAGAATGTCATTATTAGGTGACAGTTTAGCCTGACGATGCATTTTGTCACGGTTGCGAAGGCATCGTACTAATCCAGCCGTCATCCAAGGTTTACGAATAGTTTTGCGATTTGAGGTGCGAGTAGTTTTGGTGTGTCTCGTAATGACTGACTGTATGCCGACAATAAATAGATTTGTTGCCAGGTTAGGATCAGATAAATTGAGAACAGCGCTAAAATCGTAATTGTCTAATTCGTTTTTAATGGCTATGTAATCAAATCTTATTGTGTTGTGTTTAGGTGGACGTGTGGTATTTTTATTTAAGGCTAAGGATATTGCAATAGGTAGATGGTCCGTAATGTGTGTGTCTATTATGATAACACTAGCTGAAACCTTCGATCTCATCATGACATGATCCAGACAATTATTAATTCTCGTTGGCAGAGTGTAGGCGGGTAGTAACCCGAGCGTGGCTGTCAGGTTTAGATAGTCATTAGCGTGGCGATCTCTATGGCCTGTCTTAATATAAAATCTGTCTCACGGTAATGATATATATAGATATGTATCATTACCGTGTGTCTTCTTTAACGATTCCCATACGTTTTCAATGTGTCTCCTTAAGTGTTCACTTTTTATCGTAGTTTTATCCCACAGTTAAATAATTTTACCTCACAAGTTCTCTATTGGGTTTAAGTAAGGACTACGTGGAGGAAAAGTTATTCGTTCCAAATCCCTTGTCTGATTTAAATAATTTGTCACTACCCTGGAATTGTGAACATAACTGTTGTCCTGTATGAAACGGATTCTTTCATTTGGATAAAATACTCGGGCCGTAAACAACAAAACATAATTTAGGATGTCTTTATAACTTTGGCCATTAAGTCTGCCGCCAACCTCGACTAATTCTCCCGGACCGCTTTGGGACATCCAACCCCAGAACCCGAGTGTGATATGTCCACTTCTGTTACCAGGTAATATGTTTATTTTTTCGTATCTGGTATTATTTAACCTCCACAAAGATAGACGACCACGGGCAGTAGAACAAAAATAATTTTTCATCAATGAAAACTACATTTTCAAAAATTATAATCTACTAGCTCTCCCGACAAACGTTGTCCTGTACAAACAATTAAAAAAAACCAAATCGAAACCATTCACGAATCCACTTAAACACACAAATTTCATCAATATCGATCCAGCCGTTTAGGAAGGAGTTTAATTACAAACACACGCACAGAATATTTATTTAAATAAAGATATCACGTCGTGCGAACTCTAAACGTTGTGCTCTGTGTCTCGGCGTAAGTGCAGGTTTCTTGGCGGGTATTCTATTCTATGTAAATCTTGCTCATGAAATCGTCTTCTTATTGTGGCCTGTGATACTCCAAATTCAAATGCTAAATTACGCGTGTTTAAAAAACGATCGGTCAGAGCTCTCTGGACTATTCTCCTATCTTGATCGATGTTTGTACGGCGTGAACGTCCAATAGTTACACTGGTGCCGCAGATTACCCTCTGTATGGATCTCTCGGTCCATCGATAAACTGTATTCCTCTGTAAAAAAGAAACTGAATCATTAACATGAAACAATTTATGCAGTACAAAATAAATATAAAGTATGTGATGCAATAAAAAAGAGAAGTCAATTTACGGATATCCCCAGCTCGTTCGCAATATCTGTTATAGAAACACCTTCGTTGCAAGTGAATGATTCTGTTTCATTTCATCATTAATTCGAAATGTGTCCATGTTTAGGTATACGTTTTTAAATAATAATAACTCCATAAATGACTTAACATTCACAATATATAAAATTTACAATATTAATTTTAAAACGAATTAATCTAATATATATTTAAAAAAGATACCATAGTTACGACAACACAAATAAATATTAATAAAAATGGTTTGCTTGACATTGAAATGTGAATATTGTAGTTGCTTTATCTATGAAATCTTTGAGTATTTATGCAAACTAATACTACTCTTTGACATCTAATCTTTATTCTTGACAAATGAGGTTCACTTCGTATATTTTTGCCTAGTAGAAATAGTTAGCAATAAGTACACCTCACAATAATTCTAAATTACAGACATGAACAATAAACAAAACACATGCCAATGACGTCACGCTCAAAATGAAAGAAATAACCAATGCTCCTCTCTATCTCCTTCATTTTGTTTTTGAGTATTTTTACGGTCGAAATCATTAAGATTCAAGTCAAATCAAGATCATAGAAATCAAGACTAATGTCTATGGCGATATCAAAGGGTACCTAATATATGTACGATAAAGTTCATTTTCATATAATGCTTCATATTTTTTAAATACTTTGGATGCTTAGAAACCATTGGCGTTGTGTTTATTACTATGATTATGACACTTTTGAATGAACTCATATATTTGACGATGTCCATGTTCCGATATATTTGTGCAAGATGGGTGATTTACATAATTAGAAGACTTTGGTTGTATTAATATCATTGATCACTTCAGGAGTTCCTATATATCTGGATGTGTTATCTGTCATTTTATATAAGAAGCTGACTGTACACCATTAGGTTAAATGCCTGTTAATGATTAATGAGTTATCGGAATGGGATAGCTACAACTTTTCTCTATCCGAAACTCCAGCCGATCAAAAAATATTTCAGTAGAGTTTCTTCGGATTTCTTTCATTCAAAATTTCTGTTGTTAGGACTACTTCATGACCTTACAGGTAGTAGTCCTTTAGGACAATCAAGACACCTGTGATATATTAAAATTCAGGATAAAAGTATTTAATTGTACAAACAGTTTTTAGCTAGAAATAATATAATTAACCTTTTGATCAAATTGTATCGGGGCACAATGTCAGCTAATGGACTCATTAATTAAGCAATGAAAACTAAAGTGTACTTTATAAAGTATATAATATAAGGACCCACCCAGTATCGGCACAATTATGAATCAGCATTCCATGTATGAAGCAAAATTTATTTTAATTGATAGTGGTATATATCCTATCATATATGTAAAATAATATAGACCTTTATGTTATATCATTAACATGTTGAAGCTATGTAACTTTATTATACATAATATGTATATAGTTGTAGTATAATTTACATCTACAGCTGCAATTATAACTTACTGTTCTCAATGTCCTCGGTATCAGTCAAAACATTCGTACCTACGTATATGCTGACAACTATTTCCTCCAACTAATGGGCTGTTTGTTTGTTGTCTTATTATGAACAATTTAAAACAATTAACTCGATGTTTTCAAACAAACATGCTAATTGTATACATAGTAACACAATAGCTTCGTATGTGTTCTGCTAAAATACTTGAAACGACAATATGTAAACCACCGACTCAGTACGTTCATTTATGTAGGTACGTTACGTACCTTATCAATTTAAAAGAAATGTTTTTATTTGTCATTCAACCGTTCACGTTACGTGAATGAAGTTTCATATCACACACACACACACACTCACATGAATCTGACATTTCGCATCCTTAATAAAACAGAGACTTATCTCAGTATTTTGAATTAAACAAATTTGAACTCTATTGCAAAGATTTAACACAAATATAATATTAGAATTTAACATATACAATTAGAGTTCAAATTGCCTTACTTTCAAATTTCGAGTTAAGTCGCTGTTTTATTAAGAGTGCGATTTATTCGGCGACTTATTTTAAAATGTAGCTACTCTAAATTATTTTATCGAGGTTTATTTAATCACAAATGTTAACTATAATAATAATAAATCGTTATTAAATTATTATTATATTCGCTGTGTTGTGCAAAATACATTTATCTACTTGTTCATAGTCATGCAATATATTATCATTGACCTAGTTAGGTCAGTGATTGCATGATACCTGTCTACATTAGGCTTTAAGCTATAAATATGAACATGACGTTTAGATATTTATTTCATGTTATTGGTTCACAGGTATCAGATTCTCAACTGACGTCACCAGGGACGAAGTAAAAGCCTTGTCTGCTTTGATGACCTTCAAGTGCGCCTGCGTCGACGTACCTTTCGGTGGTGCTAAGGCCGGTATCAAGATCAACCCTAAGGAGTATTCCGAACATGAACTGGAAAAGATCACTCGTCGCTTCACTTTGGAGCTCGCTAAGAAGGGCTTCATCGGTAGGTCTCCACATACATGCTCTAAGTACAAGTAGTAAAATAGGTATTAGACTTAAACTTTGATGCAGCATAACATTTGACGCACTGCGTTTTATCGACGCTTTCCGACAGAGCACATACCATCCTGTGCCAAGCGGGTAGCCGCTATTTTGTTCAGTCCGATCTTAAACTGTCCAATATGCCTGTATTGGACAGTTTGAGATCGGATGTTAAATATTAACTTACAGTGGCCTGTTCTAAATAATTGCATATCAACGACCATGACGGTTTAAACGTGCGTTGGTTAAACTCGCGGATGTTCAATTTGCGTTGCCTGCATCCCGAGTCCCTCACGGCTTTTATAATATATTTTTTAACTCGTCCTTCGACGAACAGACACCGCCACGTCCAGACACAATACTTCTATCATTGAACTATAGTTAAAAAATACCTTACTAAGAAACCGACTTCCATACACCTAGCAAGTCAATAAATACTTATTTAAATCAAGTAAGCACACCAATCAGGGCCTTACCACGATGCCTTAAATAATTTTTATTAGGTACATACGCGAGAATGATATAGCGCATTACAAAATATAAAACTTTGTATCCTTCAAATGTATATGAGATAGGAGTAAGGCCCCAGTAAGCATTACCACAGTTTATAGTAGCACTAATTATACACTGTATAGACAACCTCATAAATTGGAAATGTCACCTAAATATTATTACTTCACGCGTACGCAAAATCATAGCAATTTTCAAAAGACTAGCAGCGTAGTCTTAGGCTTAGGCTGACATAGATACTCTGAAGACAGTATATCAAACACTTTGTCAATCCATATTGAGTTACTGCATCACTGTGTGAGGTGGAGCGCCAAAAACATATATGCTACCTTTAGAGCGGGCACAGAGGGCTGTCCTGAAAGTCATGTCATTTAAACCCTTTAGGTATCCTACAACTCAGCTATACAGCGATTCTAAAGTACTTTCCGTAAGACGGCTCTTAGTGCTTGAAACAGTGTGCAGAAAGCACACAACTATACAATATACATGTAATGCTACGAGTACACGCCGTTCGGTCTCAGTGCTTTAGGAGTTCATTGGCTGCACGACATCATTATGTGCTTGCAGGCCATTGCAGATCTCTCAGACCCAAATGCCGCAAGATCACATCTGAATGGCTTTTGGGCAATAACTATGAAGTGACCGAAAATCTAATTAAAATAACCACTCTGTAATCGAAATATCAGGCACGCACAAAGCACACATACTTACATCCACTATCTAACACATACACCCTAATCATCTTCTATTTATATTTTGTATATTGCAACAATTATAAAAAAGATCATAATGTTATTAAATAAATAAATTAAGAGGGGCCTGGTACCCATGACACAAGTTATATCTTACTTTGGGTACCAGTGTTTGAACAATTATTGTCTTTACCTAATATTGTGTTAACTTTGCTGTTTTTAAACTATGTACTTTTTCTGGTCAATAAAATTTATTATTATTATTATTACTGTACAAAACAAATTTTCTATACCACATGAACATTTTTGTTTACGCTAGGCATATTAAACATATAGTAGCATTTGCGGAATCCCATAATAGTGGTGTGTAAAAATTTACTACAAGTCAGCAAAGAAGTTGTTTTATTCATTATTTGGTTACACATAATTACTTACTGATTTCCGAGTATCGACGTTACGTGCAGATACGTAGTTCTCGTTTCGACCTTGGTCAGTTCATCGACTGTCAAGTTTCATACGTGGGTCGATGACCGGTGCAAGAAAATTATACTTGCGTGACGATAATGGCCTGGCTACAAAGCCTTTAAACCTGACGAGGATACACCTAAGCACAATAAACATAGTACTTATTAGTATTACCTAAGTACTACAGCGCAGAAAACTACGCATTGAAATTGATTGAAAGTGTAAGACCTCATTAGGTAATCCTTTCATAGCAACTGATAAAAATCAGCTCAGATATCGGGCACGTGTTTAATTATAGCACATACTTATAACAGATTAATTTGCGCCAATCAGTGACTTGATCGAGATCTTGTTATTATTGACTTACCGACTCAGCCGCCTGATTTAGGTGCACCTACCTGTCCACGTAGAATTTTTATAGATTTACACACAGCTGCGTAATATACTATATTTTACAAAAGCTGTATGTTAATTTTAAATGCGATCTTTAAACCTAAATCTAGCCAGATAAGTAAATCACAGGTGGTCGTAAAACTGGAATTTTAATTTTTAATGGATTTTTAAATAAGTGTTCTAATTAAATCTTGGCTGTGAATTTTGTTTTGCGGCAGTGTTTCAAAACTGGCTAACGTACGTAGATAGTACGCTAGTGCTTAAATAGAGTTTGTATTAAAAGAAGTTTCATAGATAAGGCCTAGAATAAATGAATCGTCTTTTGTTCTTAGACCCGTTTTATATACCGCAAATAAACATAACATTAGTCTCATAAAATCATTATTGCATACGCCGAATGCCTCCTCTATTATTTGCCTCGATACCTGATTTTATAGATCAAATATTCTATTCAGAACACGTCACAATTTCTGAAATTATGTGCGGCATATTTTAACGGCTGCGTGAGTTCCGCTACGTTTAGGAAACGCCCCTGCAATGGCTGACCTCGACCCTTTTATGGTTGTTCCGTTAATGGTTTGTCACAAATCATCGAAACTTATAAATAAATAAACAGTGAATACAACGTGTCGTCAATTTATCACGTTATTGTATCATCTGTTGTTTATGTCTATTTGCTAGACACGAGCGGTAGTTAGTAATCCACGGGAATAAACACATTCTGTTTATTCAATTACTTAATGTACCAATATACATATGTATTCATTTTTACGAGTCAATACACAATTTCGCGAGAATGTTTGCCGTCAAATATATTCTCTTCCAATGCCCCAAAGTGTTTACAATCGATAGGTTAGGTCCTAATGGAGAATATCCGTGGTGCTACTAATACAAACACACTCACATATACATAAGTACGGAATCAAGTCGGTTGCTGCGAACGGAGCATGCAAATTGCATACCAGATTCGCAAATTGCATGGACCAATGCAAACGCAAACAATCTGCAATCGCAACCGATGCTTCGAAATCTGATAAATGAATTCGTAATCAGCCAGAGATCGTTGTTTCGAATCTAGTCTTTGTTCTTGCATAGTTTATCACTACAAGTGAGAAATGAGAAAATGATTAAATGTGACCGCTTTGTGGTTTAACCGTAATGAATGAGCTTCCTTAACATGTGTTTTTATTGTTCAGGGCCCGGTGTGGACGTACCCGCCCCCGACATGGGAACTGGTGAACGTGAGATGTCATGGATCGCAGACACGTACGCCAAGACCGTCGGTTACCAGGACATCAACGCACACGCCTGCGTCACTGGCAAACCCATCAACCAGGTGAGATAGGACTACAAGGTATCGCCTTTATAGAGGCGGAGTGAATATCCAGAATATTTTCGTTAGCATTGAGTGCACTTACAACTGTCACAGCTTTGTAGTCTGGCACCCATGGAGAAATGATGCCCTCTTTTGATTGCTCTCGCATATGGCACTGCTAGAGAAAACATCAGGTTCACATAAAAGTCTCCAGAAGGTGTCGGTAGTGCTAAAACTGCAACTTGTATAAAGAAGGGTAAGCCCTCTCATTTAAATCCTTGCATGTTATCTTTATTGTAATAACTGTAAAGAAGTTGTGCGAGTCTCATATTAAAGTTACTTTAAAGAACTATCTCAGATCCTACAAACAAATACCTGAAAAGTGATCTGCATAAATAACGTTGCGAGCGAGAAAAGGCCGCGTGGATGAAATCACAGGCAAAACTTAGTCTAGTAATAATATCTAGGCAGAGGCAGCTTAGCGATTTTGTAGCGTAAATGTTAAGCTGCCTAGAAGAAGTGAATAAACTGACCTACTTTAATAGTTAGATTTACTATGTTTGACCATCATTAGACATGCCGCAAAAGTTTTTGTAAAACGTTACTACTCCACTAATACTATGCCCTGTATTGTAATGCACAGATTTTACAATAACCGGTGGCAAAATAATAGTACTTATACTGTTTTTATAACAATAAATTATTATTATTATTATTAACTCAATATCATTTTAACGCTACTAAGTGTGGCGCCTTCTTTTAAGCCATGAAGCAAGAGATTTAAAATCAACACATTACAAATGGCTATAGAATAGAACAATGTCTATCTACGTTTACGTCTGAAACAGATGTTTGCTCGACAGTGTTTACACGAAATCTTAACATTTTGTATGGCTTGTAATGTTATGTAAACAACTGTTTTAAAATGTTGGTTTGGTACTTAGACGAGTGTATTGTCCAAATCACATTTTCTTTACACTCGATGAGTCACGATAAGTAAACTTGGTTACATTTTGGCGTCACTACTTGGGTTTATCCAATTCGCCGCCATTTCTTTCCGTTATAAAGTCTATGTCGTTTTCTTTGCTTTTTCAATTTACAAGTAGTTTAATGTGCTTACATGTTCTTTATTATCAGAAGTTACTAATACCACACAAAAATAATGTCACTATATTCTCTGGACTATTTATAAAACGCGGCAAGATACATCAAATCACCAATAAAGATCATCACTGCCACCGTGCCGTGTGTTATGGGTTCGATCCCCATACCCAGAAGTAGCTGTTCCGGGTCTGAATGTTCTTTGTGTTCGGTGTTGTGCGGAGATACCTAGAAAAAAGACTAAGCATGGTACAACTGTGATTTACAGAGACACATTCTAGTCTATCTGTGACCATGGCTAAGTATGTTGTTGGTACCAGCTCGCACTCTTAACACGCAAGGGAAACACACCTTATGGCCATTAGGGTGGAAAACCAATCCACTTTTGCCTCAGCGAACAACCATGACGCACTAAGAAAGCGGGGCAGTCCCAACACTTTAAACGCATTGTTAAATTGGATACGAAGAAAATTGTAAGCTTTTGAATATACTTGTGGGCTAGATTTATACTCATGTTGGTTTTATCATTTAGGTTTTATAAAAAAGACTACTTCCGCACTAGGAATTACCTATTCCTAATTTTCGCTGGGGGTTTTACAAAAAATCCAACAATGGACATAAAGAGCAGCCAGAATCAGAACAATTCTTTGTGGAACACACAATTTATTGTTCCGTGTAGAGATCAAACCCACCAAGACTTGGTGCAGTGGCAGTGGCGAGGCGACCACTTAAACTCCTACGCCATTCGTGCATAAAAGACGCGCCAAGTGCAAGACTGTAGAGTAGGCTCTGGAAACACATGTTCGCAGTCATTCTTATCCGTAGTATTAATTGGGAAACACTGCTTTAATAAGTTTGGTAGTTATATTTCTAATTGATTTATATTATCCATGCAGGGAGGTATTCACGGCAGAGTGTCCGCCACCGGCAGGGGTGTGTTCCACGGTCTGGAGAACTTCATCAACGAGGCCAATTACATGAGCATGGTTGGTAAGTAACAAAACTGTACCGGACGGGCGAACTCGGGGCTGAGGTTACTATGGCGATGGTTACGATAACAGCCGTCAAGTCGCTGACGTCCTATACACGGTGTGTGGACTGTACTATAGCGGTTACTGGTCTCGGAGTGGAGGCGCTGAAAGGCGTGTCATACGATGTGCGGGTCGGGACTTCGATAAATAATACACATGCTTCACTGTTCAGTTGTCTTGAGGTTTCTGGCTGGCTCCATTCGGTTCTTGAGGCTTGAAGATGAGGTTTCTTGAGCACCTAATATCGATCGATACGGTGTCGCTTAGGTACCCCAGATCTTTACTGTAACGAGAGCCGGCCAGAAACCACTGTTCAACAATTTTATTTTATTTACAAAATTACACATTTCTGCTTATAACTATGGAACTATGCTAGCTAGCGTGATGGTACAACCAGTGCCGCGTAGGGCACGAAAAGACCTAGCTAGTGCTATAATGTTTATCTTTCGGAAGTTAGGTCTAGGTATAGATAACTTAGGTTTTATGCTAAAAATCTAAGCTGCGGTTATATCTACAAAGAGAAAAAGTTTAATAACTTCATAACTATGATATATAGGAATATAATTCCTTCAACATCCTATAGCGCCTTTCTTAGCGCACAAATAAAATACAATAGGTAAAACGTTTTATTAAAGCCTTATGACCTAGGAACCCTGATATACCTAACTTGAGCTAAAAAATGTACATTTTATCAGTAATGTTTACATATTCACAAAATATTTCTATAAACTATAGGAGAAACACAATATTACGTTATTTACACTATTTAACTATATTAATTAGGTCTATATGTGACCTAATTCGACACTATTTCTGAACTATAAACTTTATGGATACAGTATACTTAAATAACACGTATGAAATTTATAATCATAATATGAATCTTAAGTTACTGTTGACGTTGTCGCGAACAAAAACCAAATCACAGTTTAGTTCTTATCACAATTTAGCTTTACTTTAGGTTAAGGTTAAAATCGGCTGTCATATGAAAAATGAACGCTATATAATATTAACCTTCGCTAGAATGAGCACACGAGTGTTCATAAAATTTAGGACGTCAAGTGTCGATTGTGTACACACGGATGTGCATAAAAAGTGTTTCATTGGTCATGGCTGTTTTTGTCATCCACTAAAAGACTTAAGCTATTCTAATAGTTTATAATAATATATGGTAGGCCAAAGAATAAATAAGCTGCTTAATAGAGGGCCTGGTTAAACTAGCCTACTGTTTGGCTAGCGCCCGCGCCATCACAACCAATACAATTGGTTCGAATTAACCATTTAGATTGGTTGATCCAATGAAGGCAAATAAACAGATCGGCTGGATTTGGCCTGATTCACCAATTGGCCTAGATTAGATCAATATGTATATGACAATATTTGTCTCATTTATGCTTACCTATATGCTAGCTTAATATGTAAGTACCTGTCTAAAGAAAACCTGAATTTTAAATTCAGTTCGAAAACAAGCAATTTTACACATTTGCGTTTAATACTTGTGGTAAGACGCAATTAGATCTGTGGTTTTGTTTATGACGTACATAACTATTGTAATGCAAAAACTCCTACTAAGGTGGGCTCATTTTTTGTACAATATAACATAAACGATAGCGCTCCGCCTACGAGATAACGCTCCACGTACTTTTTGTTTCATTGCTTACGTCATTCGATTATCTAACCCCTTATGAGGCATTATCTTTCGACTATATAATGGTCTGCTATCACTATAAAAATAAGAAAACCACGTATCAACAAAATAAATCCGCCTCCTTACCAAATGGCTTATATTTATCTTTATGAGATAAGTACGTAGAAATGATGACGTTAAATGACACCGAAGCTCTGGCCACACAGATAATGTTCAATAAACATATTAGAATTCCTCACTAATAGAATATAATAATTATCACGCCCACATCGGTGTATAATATGTCGTATAGTAATATGCGATTACTTGTTTTATCTTGACTTGTATAGCGCGTGACGGTCACGGCCAAATTTTTTATTTGGATAAGTTATATTAGTTATTTAGTTATAAAAATTATAAACAGCCATGTTATTACTTTTCTAGTGATAGAAAGATTGTTATAGCAACTTCGCTGCCATATTTAAGATTGATTTATTTTGTCTCTCTTTACCTATTTGCTATCTCACTGTTTATACGAAAATATCTTTGTATATCAGTGACATTTTCAGATAGTGTCGGGTTGGTATATTTGCATAACTACTACGTCATGTGGCATTTTTGATCTACGCCATATCAGTCATGAAGCAAGATAGATATAATCCTTAAGTGTTTCTTTTATGGTTTATTATATTTTAGATAGTCTGTAGTAATCAAATTGCGCTTGCCTTTTAGCATGTTTTTAAAGCGCGTATAATTAGTACCTAGTGATAACTTATCTGTTCTGGATGTCACACTGTATATGACATAAAAAATTAGGTCTCATTCAAATTGTAGGCATACCATATACATGCAATTTACAATTTAAGAGTCGTCATCTAACTAGTGCGGCAATGGCAATCTTTATAGAAAGATTCTGCGGGTTATTAGTGGACTCGATTACCGCAGTTTACCTATTGCTAATCTATACAGCTTTTCAACAAAGTAGTTATCAAGCAAGTATTCGCTACTTGTACTTCTTGGTGGTATCTTGGCTTGACAGTCCTGGCTGAGTACCTCCTTCTCATTATTAGTGCTAACGTTAGAAGACTGTATGAAGTACCTAATCTAATATATGCTATGTCTGGGTTCTGTCAGGGCTGCCCCATGTCCAACTTACTCAGTCACAGTAAAGGACTGGATGCGTCCAACGCAAAATATGTGGACTTAGCACGTTTTTCTGTTTAGGTACCACCCCCGGCTGGGGCGGCAAGACCTTCATCGTTCAAGGTTTCGGTAACGTCGGTCTGCACACCTGCCGTTACTTGCACCGCGCCGGAGCCACCTGCATAGGTATCATTGAGCACGACGGCTCCATCATCAACCCAGAAGGCATTGACCCCAAGGTGAGCTACTGCACATAATTGTAATACAACCATTGTTGGCATAATGTGTGTGCAACATTATGCCAATATGGTTTTAGGTCCTACGTATCAAAGGCGAGCCAATTGCCGACTACTGGGTAGAGTTCCAGACTCCGGTCGCTGAACTTGCTTACTACGCCATTATCTTAGTTCCATATAGAGCGTGTTATTTTTTTTTATTATGGCTAAATATTTTTGGGGTTTAATTATGTAATTTAACGGTAATATCTTACACAAAAATTGTTTGAGCACAGCATTTGGTTATTTGTTTTAAATACAACAGAATCAGTCTATGTTTTCTTTAGTTTAATCAATCTAAATCCGCCACTAGTAATAAAGACAAATCGATCCGCACCCAACTACCACGCGGATTAATACCCTATTTAAGTAACATATATCACTCATAGTAGATCCGCGTGACAGGAACAGGACTCTAAACTCAGCTCACATGTCACACCACTGGTCCCCACCGGAAATCTTTAGAGCAAAAGATATACCGCTTTTGTTAAATTGAAATGGACAACGGCCACCGATGGTTACGCACGCAATTGAGCGTGAATCACGAGACTCAACCGGTTAGAATTTAAAATCCAATGCAGACGATTAACATAATTTATTCATGTTATAATGTCTAGCAGTGATACTATAATTGCATAGCGAGACTCCTTGAAGTTATTACAGTTTTATGTGTAGTCATTTTATGTATCGACGTGCTTTAAAGTGTCAAGTTTATCCAGTCTGCTATGAATTCAAACGCCTACTTAATATTAAATACTGACAGTGATCTGTTGCAAAATATGCTCTGGAACTTATTTCAATTACAATTTTATTGCAGTCAATTCATCCATATTTTTATCAAAGATTCGCATCGGTATTAGGTATTAATTTCACGTAATGACGTGACTTAAATAATTTTATTTTTTTATTGCCAGTAAAATTATGATCATATTTTAAAATACAACTAATAAAATCACAGGTTGTTCGTAAAATATTGCACATTATCAGCAAGGTTACAAATGTCTGCCTCGTTCCACCTTGCCAACAAGCGTATTATCAAATCTTTATCAAAGCAATGCTACAAACAAAACACCTCAATTTATTTTTCACAGCACGTAATATCAGAACTGATTGTTATCTAAGTAACATATCTTAGAGTATGTACAGATTGCCATTGTTTTGAAGAATATTATGTAAATACATACATAAGTAGGTAACTAGTTGCCTATCTACCTGTGGCAGTCTATTAACGTAAATATGGCATAGGTATACATCAATCAGTAGGTATTGATTTATGAATACCTGTGCCATATTTGCAATGCATAATGTTGCTCGTAAGTCACTGACTTTAATCATTAGTACTGTGACTAAGTAACACGTAATCACTAGTTTTTTAAGAAATACATTAGCAGTAATAGCCTTTTGGGGAAATAATTTACCTGCAACGAAGAGATCTCAATTTGATAGCCCTCCTTTTACAGTTATGCGTTATGCATATTATATCATAAATTTCTCTCGCTTAAACGGTGAAATAAAATATCGAAACAAAATTTGCATGACTTAGAATTTTCCATAATGTTCTCGAAGATGTGTCAAGTCTGTCAACACGCACCAATGCAATATGGTGGACTATGGTCAACTCTCCTTATACTGGGAAGTGACCCGTACTCAGCTGCGTGACAGTTTGTGAACAGGACTGATTTGTCTTATTCTAAAATTATAAATTCAATGAGCTTGTCCTATACCATTGTAATTTAAATAAGAAATTTGTATTATTATTTTTGAACTGATATTTCTGTAGGATAGAAAAGGAACATGGGATGAGACATTCAGTTGTACATAACATAAACGGAGGGCAACTGCAAAATAAGTAGATAACAATAATGTTCACACACCGACCAGTATTTGCTAAGTAAACGCTTTGCGGTATCTTTATTCCAACAAGACTTGACCACATAATCATATTTTGTTCTCACGTGGTAGATAGTTTCATATAAAACTCCAAAGAAGCCTTACTCAATAGTCATTTCGTTTCTCTTTATAGGCCCTGGAAAACTACAGAATCGAGAATGGCACAATCGTCGGCTTCCCCGGAGCCAAGGCGTACGAAGGCGAGAACATGTTGTACGAGAAGTGCGACATCCTTATCCCCGCCGCCATCGAGCAGGTCATCCACAAGGAGAACGCGCACAAGATCAACGCCAAGGTCAGTGCACTGTTAATGAAACAAATATACAACATTATTTAAAAAATTGTTTTTATAGGGATCTTAACTGAGACCAAATGTAGTCAGAAGTTCTTAAGAAGACGCTTTGACCTGGAAAATTCGTTACAGGCTTGCCTTAAATACTAGTTTGATACTTCGAAACAAGTTACGATCGTAAACTAGGCCAGAGGAAAATAAACTTAAGGTTACCATAGAGGACATTAAAGATTCTTATTTTGCATACCGTTTTATCTCTTGGCCAACACTCGTCTCCTGGGACCATACACAATGATTTTTAATTGCATCTGGATATCGACTTAAATGATTAAATTGGCGAGCATAGGGCCCAACTGATGGTACGCCGTAATCAAAGCCTTGCTGAAACGCATGTTAAACTAATTTGCACATGTGTATGTTTCTAATTTAGAGTAATTGTTTAGATAATCGCTGAAGCTGCCAACGGCCCCACCACGCCAGCGGCTGACAAGATCCTCATCGACCGCAACATCCTGGTCATCCCCGACTTGTACATCAACGCTGGTGGTGTCACCGTCTCCTTCTTCGAGTGGCTCAAGAACCTCAACCACGTATCATACGGACGTCTCACCTTCAAATATGAGCGTGAATCTAATTACCACCTTTTGGGTAAGACACCAATATTATACGCTTCTTAAGTAAAATTAGGCATATATATAAATTGATTCGAGCATTTTAGAGTTCGAAAAAGCTCTTATACTACAGCTTTGTCTGTCCGTCGGTCCGTCCGTTTGTCTGTTATACAACTTTCAACTCAAGAACCGTAAGAGCTAGATACTCGCGGTCAACGTCATTCGACTCAGCCTAGTCGATATAGCCCCGAAATGACTATGACCTTTGACCTCTGACCTCAAGGTCACGTGGTATCACGTGACCTTTGCATATTACTTAAACCATGTTTTCCAAGTTTTTAAAAAAAACTAATGTTTTAAATGAGAAACGGCAATGAATTGCCATAAATCTTAATTTACGGCAATTCATTGCCGTTTCTCATTTGTTTCTATATACCTAATAGTAAATCATGCTAGATTTTGCCGGCGGCTTCGCTCGCGTAAATAATAAGCATAATAACATACTTAATAGACCTAATAATAAATTTATTTGTTTTCAAAAATATACTTTGCTTTAAATGTCGGTTAGGTTAGATTGGTAGCAGTTACTTTTTTTCTTGATAAGAGGTATCCTATAATTATCCTTTTCTGTTCCCCTAACAAGGTGTATGCGAAATTTCAAACAAACAAACTCAAATTCGCATTTAGAATATTAAATAGGATGTAGAAATATTGAGAAGACTCCTTATAAACGCTCCAACCATAAGCTTTCAGCTAAAGTTCATAAGTATGGAACTCTTTTAAATGAGTGAATCTTACAAAAATACGGCAAATCTCTCTTAATTTTACTTGCCGACATATAAACCATTTCGTTATCATATAATAATGTCCTCCAGACCGAATTTCGGTCATGGCGGCCAATCTTAACGGAGACTGACAATCGGCACAGGAGATATTATAGTGCACAAGCGTGTGCGCAAACACAAGTGCACTCTCTGTTCCCTAACTCTCATGATCCGATAGGACGGATAATCCGACACGACTGGAGAGAGATAAGGCGCAGGACCAACGGCTTTACGTGCTTTCCGAGGCATGGGGTGTCTAACACTGCCAACTCTAACTCCGGGCTCGTATTGAGATTTCTTAATAGAAAACCCAATAACTTTTTGTTGGCCCGACCCAGGATTCGAAACCTCATGCACAGCAGTCGCATTCACTACCGCTGCACGACGGAGGCAGTTGGTTATCATATATTACGTATTTAAGTCTTTAGTTGCTGTAACTAATCTCGTAGGGCAAATAAACCAATCCTACTATTACCTTAATACTAAAAATATACGTAATTAATTGATAACAGTTATTTAAGCCAGGTGAGTCACCGTTGTGCCAATGCTTTACACTTGGCAACAAGTATTAACAATCCGCCCACGCAACATATTTTGTGGGAGTGCAGTCTTTATTATAATGAACGTAATAATAATACACGTACCTGGTGGCAAGCAGTACGAATTGCCATGCGTTTAGGCGTTTCTGCCATACATATTACTGAAATCCAGAGAATAGCTTACAATTAAGCCCTTAATGGTCGTGACAGCGGTGCTTTGTTATTTATTAATATTCTTTAGTGTTGATCTCGATTTGCTAAGGCGGGAAGTAGATTTTTCTTTTCCAACTTCTATAAACTTTTTAAATTCATTGAGTCAGTTTAGCTGATCCCGGCATTTCATATGTATCAAAACTCTTGTTTTCTATGGTCCCTTCTGGATCTGGCTGCTAGTGTGACAGTTTTAGAAGTAACAATAATAGTGTGGGTGAATGAATCCTATAAATAAATATAATTAATTTATAACAAATCTGAATCGCATAGATATGTGTGGAAAGTAATACGATTCACATAACGACGCTATCAGTTAATATTTTAAGAAGAGGAATATTTTAAAAAATAGGCATTCATTGAGAGCCCGCATAGTAAAGTGCATTTCTATTTTCACGTCCTTTGATACTTAGAGTACGTACATTTCTAATGCTTATCTAATTTTATTTGTAAATATAACCCTTGTTATTATTTTAATTTACAATGAAATCAATGACATCAGCTACTTAATAACAATTTTATTATAATATTATATATTATATATTATATAATAACAATATATTTACAACAGCGTTATAAAAATATTTACTGACTAGCTGGATTCGCGACTTCGCACTCGTTTTCGGAATAAAAGTAGCCTTTATTTGTTCGAGCCATAACCTATATTTATGAAAAAAATATTGTCGAGCTGTTTTGTAGCATATTATAACAGGGACAAACCAACAAACTCACTGCCCCTTTTTACTGTCAGTAAGGGCTACTAAAAGTAAGGATACCTTTATTTATATAAAACTATTATGAAAAGCGCAATTTCTTTAAAAATAATTCTCTAGGTTATATTATATAACGTCAATTGTGTTTATGTGGAGGAACGACCGCAAATATTGTTTGCCTTATCTGTTTACTTTATCAGAGTAGAAGCACAGTATAGGTACTATACTGTGGTAGAAGGTCGGTTTCATTATTAACTATTCTATTATGCAACTCCAAGTAAGTAATAATATATCTTGCGTCATTAGGTGAAAATTGTCGTGCACACATTCTAAAATGGGAGTTAGTATGTAGGCTATTCATACTAGTTAAATGCAGTAACGTTTATTATAATTATTATTATAATAAACGTTACAAAATTCGAATCGTACAAAATGTTAGTTATAGTTATATATGGTAACCATACTAGACATTAGCGATTCCAGGATTATTTTTATGATGGGTCCGGAACGTAAACTGTGATGGCCAATATATGGTGGATACCAGACAATTCAGAGGTGGATACATCCTACCTGTCCTGTAATATATGCCAATGATTGTAGGTCAGAATTGCAAAGCATCTTTAAAAATTTATTTGTTTACAGAATCCGTACAGGAGTCCCTTGAGAGGCGTTTCGGCCGCGTCGGTGGCCGCATCCCCGTCACTCCCTCCGAGTCCTTCCAGAAGAGGATTTCTGGTGCCTCTGAGAAGGACATCGTGCACTCAGGTCTCGACTACACCATGGAGAGATCTGCCAGGGTGAGTTACCATGCATTTTTATATACTTATTTTAGATTCTAAGTTACAGGGATTAATCCTTCGTATTTGATTCCCGCTCGTTAATTAACGCGAGTTACAATGATTTTTCATTATGTCTGTCGTCCTGGTAGAAAAGAGATTAATTAATGGTACGGGCGACGGATTATGAGATGAAATAATAAATACAATGTAATATCGTGTGATAATACTAATATATATGTTTTTAATGTGAACAGGCCATCATGAAGACTGCCATGAAGTTCAACTTGGGCTTAGATCTGAGAACAGCGGCGTACGCGAACTCCATTGAGAAGATCTTCACAACATACGCCGACGCCGGTCTTGCATTCTAAACACTCACTAGATAAATTGAAGTATTGTCTGCATTTTATAGACTCCATTTTAGTCCCTAATGCACTTAAGTGTAATTTTTAAGACATTATTATTCACAGTATTTTTGTTTGTTGAAATCATGGCTTTTATACTTTAAGAGGAACATTGTTAATGGCTAAAGTGAAAATTTAATTTTCCAATATTGTATTGTCTTGAATTTCGATTAAAATTGTTTTACTGTTATTCTTAACTTGTGTTTTTATTATTATAACAAAATGGAGGTTTACATTTTAATGAGCTTAGGTATAATATACAAATATGTACTACGAGCACGCATATTATTTTATTTTTCTAATCTTCAACTACTCAACACAGAAAAATCAAGTCTGTACTTGTTCGAACCCGTAACGTAGCGTTTAAACTTTAAAGGGATTTATATAATTATGTTTTACAGTCTCTAATTTTAGTTGTTCGGCAAAGCGTAAATATTACTATTAACTGATAAAAAATGCTACGAACCAGGTAATACTTAAAATTATTCGTGCGGCTGATAAAAATCAGTTATATATTTTTTGTCCTGCCTTAAACGTACTTTATGCTAGCGTATTATTCAAAACGCACTGCAACAGCTGTTTTTCAGTGCCCGTTTGCAACAGTATTAAATGATAATATATTTATTGAGAAAGACAATTTCCGCTCTTTGTAAAATATCTTACACGAAGAAGGAAGAATGCAGGACCTATGCAAACAATATACCTGACCAGAGATCTACCACAGATTTTCATAATTTTCGATACATCTCGACGATTATGCTTGGTATGTCATTCTATATCTACACATTTTGAAAACAGTGTCCATTCTAGGAGTAACGACAAAGTCAAAAATCTTTATATCCATAAAAATGTGCAAACAAGATTAGGACACGTCAATTAACTATTATATTAATAAAGTCAAAGTCAAAAATCATTTATTCACTTAGGCCACAAAATAACACATATGAACGTGAGTTTATTACATTTACTGAATTTACATTTATCTTAGTTGCAAGGTTCAGGCAAATGGTTGAGCCTAAGAGAAGATACCTGCAAGAAACTCAAGGCCACTCTTTTAAATCGCCATCAACTTATAATTTCAGTATTTTACAACTCTTAAATGAACTAGGTGTTGCAGTCATTATGCCATATTATGTCACTGTCCATATAAAACTAAATTATAAAAATAAAGAAAAAGTTAATAATATTAAGCATTTGAGGTTTATCCCTTTTTTTTTAAATCTTTTTTTCAGTAAGGGATTTTATCCACATGGAGACGCCAACCCCATCGTACCTTATCATACACAACACAACATTAATTTGAGGTTTGAAATAATAAGTAGTATGGCATGAGGACGCATACACGTACACTTTATGACATGAAAAGGTAGTTCGTGACTAAATGTAGTCAAAACAAAATTTACGTTAATACTTACAACGTTTGTTTAAAAACAAAGAAAGATACTTTAACATCACAAAATAAACACGAAGTACCTTCACATAACTAAATTGACTTATATAATACATACATTGTTGGAATCCTGTATGAAACAAGCAACTAGTTCCATGAGTGTTTATCGTTTAAGTAGATAATTATTGGTTGAATTTCCCTCCCTTCCGAATTAACTGACTTTTAACAGCACTTTTAAAATTGAGTAAAGGTAAATTTACAATAACAATCGGTAGTTTATTGAAAAAGCGTATACCGAGTCTCGCAAATGAATTGTGAACTTTATGTAAGTAAACGATGATACGGACCTACTAATTTATGCTTACTTCTAGTGTTTAAGTTGTGAATGTCACTATTCTTATTAAGTATATAAGTGAATATTATGTTTTATAAACATAATATTCGTAAATACACTGGTCATCAAAAAAATCGGCCAACCCTGTTTTTATTTACTATTTATCGATTGATTCACAGATAAGCTGTTTCACACAGTTGTTTTGTATTTTGAAGGTCGGATAAGATGTTTGACATTCGGTTTGCCGTAAATCTTAATGCACTTGAAGGTACTTGACAATTTTTTTGCCAAAATACCGATAAGTAATCATTTAACGGTTTAAATTAGGACCGTGCTCCCAGTTCGAAACTGACTTTTCTCGTGATCTCTTGTTAATCAAGTTAAGTTTATTTACTGAGGCTGTACTTTTGAATAATTTAAGCTAAAAATAATGGATACTATTGAAGCTGAGGCGGCCCAAGTGGTGACTTTACTGCAACAAGGATTAAGTCAACGTGTTGTGGCTAGAAGGTTGAATCTCAGTCGCTCTGCAGTTCGGCGAGTATATCAACGGTTTCTAGAGACTGGGCAGTATCGAAGAAGATCTGGGTCTGGAAGATATAGGGTGACAACACAAAGGGACGACCGCTTTATTGTGGTATCTGCTCTACGAAATCGACACATCTCCGGTGTCGATCTTCAGCGACGCTTACGTGAAGATAGAGGGGTGGCTATAAGCGACAGCACTGTTAGAAGGAGACTTCGTGAACAGAATTTAAGACCATACAAGCCGGCAACAGGGCCACAATTGACCACAGCTCATCGACAAGCCCGACTTCAATTTGCGCGAATTCACGTTAACTGGACCATAGGCCAATGGGAATCAGTTCTCTTTAGTGATGAGAGTCGAATGACTTTATACGGTTCTGATGGACGCCGTAATATCATGCGACGTCCAGGTGAACGTTATGCTCACTGCTTAAGAGAAACAGTCAGTTACGGAGGGGGCTCTGTAATGTCTTAGGGTGGGATTTCTTTGACTGGACGTACGGAACTAATTTTCATAAGGAGAGGCGCTTTAACTGCTGCAAGGTACATAACAGAGATTCTGGAAGACCATGTGGTGCAGTACGCTGGCTACATTGGCGAAAACTTTGAGATTATGCATGATAATGCACGGCCACACGAAGCGCGCATAGTCACTCAGTACTAAGAAGAGGTCGGTATTCACGTTATGCCGTGGCCAGCAAGAAGCCCCGATTTGAACCCTATAGAGCACATGTGGGACACCTTAAAACAAAAGGTTAGAGCTCGTTATCCAGCCCCTACGACTTTAGGAGACCTTGAAACCGTCATCAAGGAAGAATGGGAGCGAATTCCTCAAGAGACCATTAAAATCTTGATAAAGTCTTTAAAACGTCGAATGCAGGCCGTTATTCGAGCAAGAGGAGGGAATACCGAATATTAAATTGAAGAAATAGTGATCGTAACTCCCAAGACTAAAAAATGCAGTGTTTGAAATTAATATAAGAAAATGTGTAAAATTAGGATTTTCACTTCTAAAGGAAATTTAATGGATATTTTTATAATTTTAATGGATTTGTGTGCTTAAGTTGGTGTAAATAATTAAATTTCGTTAATAATTACAGTTGTCAAACAATTTATTTTTTTTCGCTTGTGAAAAGACGTAGTTTGCAGTGAAAATACAGGTGGGCCGATTTTTTTGATGACCAGTGTATATACTGCGATGCAACGGTAAGTACCTATACCAATTTCTTTTAAACGCTCTTTCAGGGAAACTCGTGGGCCTAAATTATAAATGCTACGTACTGCACGCTTTTGAAAAATGACAATTGTTTCAATATGAGTTACCTTACCCCGCAACAGTATGCCATAGAACATGACGCTGTGAAAATAAGTAAAATATACTAGTCTCACAGTATCTATAACAGTAAGCTGTCTTACTTTCCGAACCGCGAATGCGGCTGAACTAAGTCTCCCAGCAAGACACAATATTTGAGCGCCCCACTGAACTATATCATCTAAAGTAATGCCTAAGAAAACTGTGGATTGTACAAATGTTACTGTTTCATTATTTAAATTAATGCTTATGGGACTCTTTACATTAGGCAATGTAAACTTAATACATTTTGTTTTTTTTAGAATCGAGTAGTAAATTATTCGACGTGAAGAATTAACACTCTGTGGTGTCTTACGGTCTACTTTAAAAATAAGTATTGTATAAATATAATATTAAAAATAAGGGAACTAAAAATGTAGCATTGAAAAAAGCCTGTTCATCGATGTTCCAATTATAACGTATGGCAAGACAATATGCTGACTCAAACGTGTCGAGAACTATGAACCCTGATAGTAGACTGGACCCTCAGAACTATGGTTAATCATGGTTGGTCCATTGTTCTGTTACGAAAATACCAATTTAAAAGAAAATTAAGAAAATGGTTATTGGAGAATTGGTTTTATACATTAAATGAATATTTTAATTGCAAACAATGTAATTGACACATGCTTTAAAACGAAATGTCTATAAATAATATAATAATAAATACAGTATAAAATTTTAAAATGTAATTACATAAATATTTAATTTATCTTGGTATTTATTATGTACCTAATTTTGTTTTCTGTTTAATCGAATGTTATTCATTGAAATTAAACTACTATAGGTATACGGATTTTACCGCGTTGTTTATTTGACACTTTTTTACATAATTCAGAAACTACTAATATTAATCTTTACTAATTTTTTATTAGTAAAGTATACACTTTCCACGACGTTTCGATTGCTTTTCAGCAGCCATGGTCACGGGGAGACTAAGATGGTAGTTGTCTCAATGTTCCAAAGTAGTTATTTCAAAGTACCCGAACATAATTTAATCATTGGTGTGTCTATTTACGCAGAATGAGCTCAAAGTATTATGAAGTCTAGCTGTGGTTTGCATCTTCTTGGGTTTGACTATTTGAATTACTGGATCCCAAGCTGGTGGTACATTCTAACCATCTTCTCTATTAAAATTAGAATGTTTTTTTATTTTAACAGCCTCGCGAAGCATCCTTAGTAGGAATCGGTGTTCTTTAGCGAGAGTCTGTGGTTTGTCAAATCTCAGGTAGTGGTTGGTCCCCGTTGCACATGTTCACACACAGCAGACTTCAACGAGCGTTGGTGTTTTACATCAGCTATGTGTTCTTTTATGCGGATGCCTATGCTTCTCTTGGTTTGACCAATGTATGAGAGTCCGCACTCACAATCTTTTTTATAGACCCCTGCATCTTGTAAAGGTAGTTGGCACTTGACGGATGGTAAAAATTGACTTATCTTCGTTGGCGGCTCGAAGTATGTGTCGATTGAAGCTCGCTTCAAGATGTAGCCAATCTTGTCAGTGACAACCCTTACATAAGACAGTATAGCAGGCTGGCGCTCGACTGTGGCTGGCTTTTCTTGGGATCTGTGACAGCGGCGCGGCTGGTGGAGCTTGTTGTCTTGCAGTACTTGTTTGACATGTTGAAGCTCGGCGTCCAGGAGATTCTTGTCATAGATCCTGGGGGCTCTCTGAAACAAAGACATTCCCACGGTAGCTAACTGTTTAGGATGGTGGTGAGATTCACCGTCTAAGTGCCTATTTGTATGGGTCTTTTTCCTATACCCACAGTGTGGCTCAACGTATGATCAGGATTCCTGAATTATGTAAAAAAGTGTCGAATAAACAACGCGATAAAATCCGTATATAGTAGTTTAATTTCAATGTACCTAATTATTAAACTGGAAATTCACATTGTTTATACCATTATTTAAATAGTTACGATATTATTTATTCCCTTGGAATTTTTGTAGTTAATATTAATATTTAATGCATTATCAGCCGACCAGGCAGGTCCGTAGCTGGTAATCGTTAGTGTTATAGGTCAACGGCAGGCATAAGCCAAGTTCGTAGCTGGTAATCGTTAGTGTTATAGGTCAGCCGGCAGGCATAAGCCAGGTCCGTAGCTGGTAACCGTGGGGGTTATATTGAAACACGTAGGCTGATTCAACTGAGAATATATTTACAATTTTTAAGCCTTCTTATATCCCATTTATTATATACAATAATTGTTTACACCAATCAGCGACAAGTAAATAACATTATACAATTTTACAAGGAATTCCTGAGCGTGTGTGCGTGCGGCGCGACGACTATAAATACTGCCACGTATAAAAACAATTACCAACTTCGCGCGTCGCTTAGTCTGTAGCAAAGAGTAAGTCTGTAGATTGGTTTCGTCGCGGCTAGACGTATAATGCTCCGTTCGATCGCCTTCGCGCGTCGTTTGGTTTCGGCACGGCTAGACGAATGATGCTCTGTTCGATTCCAGGTTCCTCGTAAACTTATATGTTATTTGTGCGTATATACATACGCCACAGATAATTGACATTTGTTTATAATAATGAATATTATGTTTAATAAATTTTTGTACTATGTCATAACATTCGTACGCCTATTAAAGGCCAGATATGATGTAACCTTTGTAACATCCTTTGTAACCATGTCTCATGCGAATAAACTTTCATTTAATTTCATTTCAAAAAACGCAGTGACGGAAACTCGATCTGAAACCCTTTAGTCTATTACGTGTTGTTGACCTTACAAGAAAATGTCACACTGTGACTATATTAGACGATAGCAAAAACATAGTATAAATGCACAAACTAAGTAACGGGTAAGAATTAAGCATCATGCAAGTTGTTTATTAAGTATGTTGGATTATATTATAGTGGACGAGCTGATATGGTGTATTACATAACCTCTTTTTTACAATTTAGCAGCAGTTGCATAGCATTCACTAAAATTGTCACAGAAGACATAACACAGCCTGTTTACTGAAAATCAAACCTGAGCCTGAACCTTAACGCGGGTAAGAAAGACTTGTATTTGTTACAGCTGAGTCCTATTTCAAATTCAATAGCAAGCCGTCGAATTGACTTGCCTTGAAAATGTCTGCTAACAAGTCTTTATAATTTTAGTGTGAGTGTGATAGCAAAATGAACTCATCCAGAAGGCTCTAATGTCCACTTCCAATTATAATTATAATTTTTAAGCCTGGCCTTCGTTAACAGTATTTTAAAATTATCTTAAAGATATGTTAATAACATAAAAATAATCTTTGAGTTAAATTTAAAAAGACTCCATTATGTATACCAAGAATTTTTATTCTTTTGATCTCAAAATAATACAAATTTGATGAACTTATCGTGAATATCATTCATCACGCATAAATTTTAAAGTAGTACTGACGTTATCTTAGAACGCAGCCAATTACGTGGTGAAATGTCAATTGTCAATCGATGCGAATTGTGGATTTTTCATCGGTACCCAAGCAGTATTTTTGTACTTACGCTATTTGGGAAATTATTAATGAAATAAAATGTTTACTACTCCATTACTAGTTACCATATTACTAACACTAATAAATGGCATATGTTCTAAAAGTGTCGAACTTACATTTGAATTACCAGATAGTGCCGTAGAATGTTTTTATCAAGATATAGAAAAGAATACTTCAGCTGCCTTAGAATACCAGGTAAAATTTGATTGTATAGATGTTCGGAGGTACCCCTTTGACGACAATGCTTTATATTACCAAATCCATAAAGGAAAACAAACTAATTCATAACCTCTACAACTGTACTAGTCATAGTTTGTATTTCTAACATTATTTCAGGTAATTACTGGAGGTCAATATGACGTCGATGTAAAGATTGAGGGACCTAACAAGCAAATAATTTACCAGCAACAAAAAATGCAATATGATTCACATCAATTTACTGCACAGCAAACAGGTACCTAATTTAATAGTTCCACTTTAAACTTTTACATTACTTAAGGATAATGTCAACTGTTAATTATTGGCACTGTCTTTTTAAATATTCCACCAAGTTTCTTATTGTGTTACCATTGCCAACATACATAATGTATCTAATTAGTATAACTTATTTCCATGAATGTTAATGATAAAGCAATCATTGTACTTCTATTTCCTAACAGTATTATGTATTCTGACTGCAATGTTAATACTTAACTATTATTTGTTTGCAGGCATATACAAAGTGTGCTTTAGTAATGAATTTAGTACATTTTCTCACAAGTTAGTGTATATGGAATTAAATGTGGGCCCTGAGAAACCTTTGCCAGGTGTTGGAGATCATGCAACAGTACTTACACAGGTATAACATGACATTATTTAATATTCCAAGTAACAACACAACTGTGACCTCATTGATAAGCTGAAGTCACACAAGTCGAATACTTTCTGTGAAAGCAATGGCTGTAAGCAAGCTCACAACTCATTGCGTTTTAAAATCAGTTGCCACCCAATTGAGCATGCTCAATTATAAGCTATAGGTTTATTTTAAAACTGTTCTGGTATTGTATTAGGTGCTTTATTATTGTATTTTATTACTTCCTAAAAGTGGACAGAGAGAACTCTCTATCTATGTTAAAACAGTGCAGCCCATTACCCTCATTAATTTTGATTTAGGATAATATGACTGAGAAACTAATATCTGTCCTAGCACGAAGCTCAGAATATTGTTTGAATAAATAAACATAGATATCTGTTATCAGTAACTTTATATTGTCTATTTGACCTGATTATTGAATTCTTTTACCTATAGTTTATTAAGAATAAAAGGTTCCTAATAAGCACAAAACAATTAATATTGGTATTGATAGTTGTTTATGTTGGCACAACTGGTTTGTAAACACTTGTTTTCACGTTTCTTTTGTCATTAACATTTTTTATGAAATTCCAGCTGGAAACTTCTGCAGAAGAAATTCACTCAGCCCTCAACAGAATTATTGACCATCAAACTCACCACAGGCTAAGAGAGGCTCAGGGTCGCAAGAGAGCAGAAGATCTGAATGAAAGAGTATTCTGGTGGTCTATGGGCGAAACACTTGCAATAGTCTGTGTAGCATTTGCACAAGTTATGGTTCTAAAGAACTTCTTCAGCGACAGACCAACATTATACAATCGAATGTAATACCTAGTTAATTATATAGTTTATTTATTAAAAACACTTCTGGGATTTATTTTATAAAGGTTTTATTTATTGAATAATGTACAAGTTAGAACCTTATACAATATTGGTATTAAGTATATAAGTTATATAACATATGTATTGTAATAGAGAATAAAAATATAATAATGTTCATAATAGTTACTAACCATGCGATTCAAATTAATTACTAATAGAAATGCAATTTTGATAACAACTTCATTATGTACTGTTGATTGCTACAAACATTAATACAATCTCAATATTGTTGAATCTACCATGTTAAAAGTGTAATAATGTATACAATAAAATGGTAAACACAGTTAAGATTTAAACAGAGATTTCACTTTTATAATTATTAATGCTTATTACAAGATGTTCTTATGTAATTTATTTCTTAAACAATGTTAAAGTTATTTGAATTAAAAGAGCACTAAAAGAGCAAATACTCCATTGACTAAGGCACAAGGGTAAGCAATCAAAGGTCGTTGTTCTGAATCACCTGACATTGTAACAAAAAGTCTACTAGCAGAAAGTGCTGACCATATTACGGCAATAGCCGACAGGCTCAACCCAATCGATCCATCTAATGAAATGAATATACCGAGCCCCGCTAATACAACCATAGGTAGCATACAGTATCCTAACACACTGGCAACACTCAATACAGTAAAAACTCCTTCAGTGCGACTCATTAGAGAGAGTAAACAGTACATTAAAATTACTGACATTACAGATAAACCATAAACATAACCAAAATGTGCTTTATTTCCAGCTAGAAACAGACATATTGCTAGAGCTAAACAGAATGCTATTGGTCCAGCAATGTCTGTGTCTCTCAATAAGAAATTAGCATCATCAGCCTTAGATTGGCCGTGGAATGGATTTAGCACAGCTAGAGTTTTTTCTAATATCCTATCAGGATATATTTCAAGTTCGTCTAACAAAGGGGGTTCGTCGAAATCTGTCGTTTCAGTGACGGGTTCGCCGGGTACTGGGGCTGGTGTAAATAACGTTGGATTATAGTACTGGTTGTTGTTGGCAGTCATCTGCCCCTGCCCCTGGTCGAATGAGTAGTTTTGTTGGTCTGTTGGAAAGTTCTGAAAATCTGAAACAAAGCATATATACACTCTAAATAATGAAACAGTATTTTGAACGTCATCGACTGCTGCGTGAAATTAAAATCTGGCACTCACCTAAAGTTTGTGCTTGATCCCCGAAGGTATTGGAAGTATTAAATGAGTAATTTTGGCCACTGTTTTGAGCTTGCCATGAATAGTCGTTTGGGTTGTTAAAATTAGCCATGTTTTTTATCTCTTGAACTAGAGATTTTTGATAAACAAAGTAAATCACAGTAAATAGTTAAAATAATTTGATAACTTCCATGTCACTACATGTCAAAATTGACACATGTTATTGGACTTGCTCGAATGTAGTGATGTGCCAATAATAATCAAGACACTCATCTTTATTTTTTTAACGAGCAATAATAATATCGACATGATTATACGTCTTTGAACTTTCATCTATCTATTACAATTAAAGATAATTCTCAACGGTATATTGTCTCATCATCAGGTCAATCGCATGACCTGTTTATTGTATTAGATATTTAATTAATCACTTAGTCGCTTCATGTAACTACAGCTACATGAAAAAAAATCGTTGCCTTGCTTCATGTGACTAGAGTGAAGTTACATGGAGTCTGTTGTAGTTGTATGAAAAGAAAGACTAATCCTTTAACCGGTCGTATACCGCCGGCTCGCATACCAGCCGGCAGATTTGTACCCGTCGTAGGCCGGTGGCTCGCATGCGAGCCACCAAATTGGTTTTACGTTAGCTTAAGCTAAAGCGAAGGCGGCGCGCGGCGTTTTGGCGCCAATTTGGTGGCTCGCATGCGAGCCACCGGCCTACGACGGGTACAAATCTGCCGGCTGGTATGCGAGCCGGCGGTATACGACCGGTTAAGATTCGTTGTGTTTATGGGGCTTTATGAATGAAACTGAACGAATCATAGACTAAACAAACCACAAGTACCAAATATCAGTGACAGAATCCAAGGCTGCCAAGATCTGGACAATCCCACGTTACCGCAGCAAAATCTTAAATAACTTTAGAACCACAACACACAAATTTTGCTGCTCTCAAACATTTAATACGCAACAAAAGCTATCTATTTATGCATTTATTTCCGGGATAAAACGATTTTATAAAAAAACTTTTGCCAGGGTAAATTTTCAAACATTTCTGCAGCAAAACCTGATTTTCTCGAATAACTTAACAACTATAACTTGAACAAATTTTGCTATTAGTGAATAACAAATTACTCTTCACGATGAACTAATTATTTGCTATACTCTCGACTCTCTAAAGCACAAAATTTTATTACATTTTGCTGCGGTAACGCACACCGTTATATCAGCAACTCGAAACAGTTATTTTTTTAACATACCTAGGCTTGAGTGGGCCACAAATCAAGTTTAATTGATTACTTGCTACGCCATCCCATACGGCCGCATTCACTGCCATAATAAGTCGGAGGCGCGGCGGATTGGGAGCGATCAAGTGGTTAAAGTGCCCAGAAGACTGATTCTTTGAGCCAAGAAAAGTCCAGCTAAAGTAGGACCTACAAAAAGACTGTCATTGCTGTTGGTAATCGCGCATTAGCACATCGTCATGTAGTATGAGGGTATAAAAATATAACGTGATCTACTTACATGTATGTGTACCTACGGAATAGACCTAAAAGACGATAATTCAAATCATAGTGCTACGAACACTATTGAATGTTCGTTATGCGTAGTATCATTCCCTTTCCTGAGCAAGATAAATAATCCAGAATCCCATCTCATCGACATGGCAAAAGCGATAGACAACCAGTTGAAGTATCGCTCAATCGCTCATATCTCTAGGCATCACTGCTTGCCGAGTACGGTTCTTAGGCTCTTTCGGCCATTGCCATCTCAGTGCTAATTCAGACGAATGCTATACTGCTTGCATCCAAGAAGTCTCCGCTACTTTGATCAGTTCTTATGTTTGCCTAGTGTCGAATGTGCGTCCTACGCTAGCTTGAGCTGTTGATTTTTAGAATGTCTAATTTTTAATGAAAATTATATTACTACATATTCAGAACTCATATTATAAATTCGAATGTGAGTTTGTTTGCTAGTTACGCTTTCACGCTGTAACTACTTGACCGATCGTCATGAAATTTCGCACACACCTTGTTGGGGGGTACAGAAAAGGACATGGGCATTTTTATCCAGGAAAAATCACTGTTCCCGGGGGATAGCAATTTATTACCAAAATTTTGATTAATGTGAGCGTAGCCGCGGGAAAATACATATTTATACGAGCGTGATTTTTGGTGTAGGTACCTTTACAAGTAAATTGTTTTCATAAATCTTTTATATCTTAAATACCGTCTAATACACACTTCACTTTAAGAAAATAAATGGACATGGATGCACTATTTTTATATACACAGCACAGCTTAAACCTCCAAACAAATTTCTGTATCTCTTTAAACTAACTAGACTTTCCTCTTTAAAAAGCTGTGATTTGGGTCCTTTTCAAAACCTTATTATAAAGGTTTTTTTTTAAATTCTTTTAAGTGTCTAAAAGTGATGCTATTAGAATTTTGGCAAGCGTAGGTATAAAACACGAAAAAGTTGTACATTGGATCTTAAATGCGATCGATGGGTAATAAAAAGCTTGGTACATTATATGGCATACTTTATTCCATTAAATATATTTAGTCACTGGATCTATTAATATTATGGAATGTTTTTGAGTTTGTTGGAATATTAAAATAAATACAGCATACATCAGTTGTGCCCCTGAGAAGAGATCATCGCAAATACACGTCAGTAGGTTAAAACACTGCACAAGTTTTTTTAGAAATAGGTTAGAAGCACATGCGGCCCTTCCCGAGGAGGCGCTAGTCCAAAATAGATGTTCCTGATCGCAGAGGCGTATGGTAAGCTAGGGTTGTCACTGAATACATAAGTACTTATAAGTAAATGTAGATACAAATACAATAACAGTCAATTGATACGTGAAGTTACATTTGTAAAATGGTGTTTTATATCACTTAAGTTTATTATAATTATGTTCGTTTAGGCAAAGTTAAAAATATATACATGGGTAAATTATATAAATAAATACTTGTATAAATAGATAGTTAAATTAAACAGTAAAATAATACTTCACTGTCATTTTCACAGATATAGTGTATCAGAATAAGATGGATTTGATGAGTTTTAAGTAACATTTGAGTCTCTCCTCTATAATATCATAAGGTATGGTATAAACATTTTATTACACTACAGTGGTAGGTTGGTGCAAGTATAGCTCATAAAACATTTAAGAGCTGTAGGTGCAATGTTATCCGAACGCACCAAAGTCAATAAAGACGTTTATGAAAATCTTAACATTAATGAATGGGAAATTTATAAATGAACACATAAGTACCAGCCATACCATGCGTTCAGTGCTTGACACAAGCATCGAACATTATATTACCTTATCTTTGGTGCATCCACATAAAATATTACATTCGTTGAATAGCGTTCGTGATCGTAAAATAATATCGTCAGGTACTTATTTTTATTTTTAAATGTGCAAACGACGTCTCTATAAAAACACACGCACACTTGTAACTTCTTGGAATTAATATTAGTTGATACTTGTTCACTTGCAAAATAAATATAAATTAGGTGTGTCATTTAACATATATTATAACATAGACGAATGACTTAGGTATATGATGTTCATACATTTATAGCTAAAACAGCAAGTTAATAACAAATTAACAACAAAATATAAAACAAAAGTGTAAACTAATGTTATAATAAGTATTTTCTGACGTTATAACTAGAGAATGTTTTAAAATCTGTTAAGATTACATTGTAATGGTGTATATTGATTTTCAAACTCATATAGACAGTCTTAAGCTAAAATGCAGGCTTCGTTCACCTCGTATCGTTTTCAAACAGATAGAAATTGAAAGGTGTCAGTACCTAATTGTTTGCAAAAATATAACACACTTTTCACCAGCTGTCATCGCTTTCTCGTGACACGGCTATGCCCATAGCTCCAGATTTGACATTGCTGTCTGAGATATAATCTGAAGGAAAACCCCAGTAACATTATACGAGCCAGAATTCAATCCCGAAACCTAATAATCCGTAGTTGCAAGCGCGAGGTTGTTTTCACCAGCTGTTCTATAACAACTATAGACAATAGAATATAATCTAGATCCAAGCTATCTAAATATTAAGTTCCCGGTTAACAATTATGAAGCACCTTTCTTCTAAATTTAATATATTTTGCTAACAAACAACGTAAATAGGTGCCTCATGCATGGATAACTTGTAAGTACATTTGTCGAAGAACTGACACCTTTTTCATTTACCCTGTGTACAAACTCAGATTGCGTAAAACGAGATATTCACAATATTCCCATTCCTTGACCAAAGCGAAGTCAATACGTTTTCAATGAAAAACAGTTCGTAATAAAGTTGGTCATAAATAACTTAAAATTAAAAAAATATGTACAATCTACATTTTGTACATGCAATATATTATACACGCATACATTTTATTAGCACAAAAGTGTAAGTAATTACATAATCACACACTTGAACACAGTAATAAATGGAGATTTCGTAACAAATTATTCTCGTTATCAGAATAATAAAATTGTCCATCAATGCTCATATAAAAATCTTATGGAAATAAACAAAAATCAAAATTTTATAATATACATATATCACAGATACCTAAGGAAGATATTACTTATTATATCTAACATTGAGGTGCTGTTTACACGCCCTATAATATTTAATAAATAAATAAAAAGCACTCAATCTCGAAATCCTATGTGAATACTGTTAATAAAATATTCATGTTATTAGCTCGTTTTCCTGTTTCTTATTGTTCGTAAATAAAGTTATATATAATATTCTTCCGTCACACATTTACACTTGAAAGTAATCACTGACGGTGGCATCACCGCCGTTATTAATACTGCTTTTGGGCTCGCTACTGTTTGGTACATTAATTTTCTCATATCCCGCCGACGAATCCGATCTCTCCACGCTGGAGCCTGCACTCATCTCACTGTTAACCTTCTCGTATGGTGGTTCTTTCTTGGATAACTCGAAGTATTTGACACTCTCGTAGTTGGGATCCTTTTTGGAGCGCACCGAGTCGTATTTTGGATCTTTAGATCGAACTGATTCATATTTGGGGTCCTTACATCTTAACGACTCATAATTTGGGTCTTGTGCACTTACACTTTCATAATTAGGATCTTTGGGCCGAACAGATTCGTAGTTTGGGTCTGATTCACTTCCTGTGTTGTAAAGCGGGTCGTGCGGCATCGACTCGTAATTAGGTTCTAAGGTGGGCTCGTCGTTGTTGTTCGCGGGCCAGTTGTTATACTTGCCCGGCCTTTTATTCACGGTAGAGTAAGTCGGCTGCACTTTGTAGTTGGGTGCAATAGTAGCGTAAGGCGGAGTGGGCGGCTGGTTCCTCAACACTTCATAATTAGGGTCGGAATCGGAAGCATTGTTGTCAGTCTTCGATATATGTTCATACCCGGCGTCACTACTGACGATACTGTTAGGACCACTGTCCGCCACTAAATGGTTTATTTTCAACATGTTGTTGTTTGAAAAATTAGTGTTTGCACTAGCATTGTTTAATTCCTTGACGGTTTCGTAGCCAGGATCTTGATTTTGAGATGATTTTCGGTCCTTATGAGCGATGGTTTCATATCCATGATTAATAGATTTCTTGCGGTCAATCGTTTCATAGCCTGGATCATCGCCTCGATATTTGGACGTATGGGGCTCTCCATCGCCTCCAGAACAATCTTTCGATCGTCTAACTGACTCCTCCGTTCGACCTTTTGTCTTCTTCATAACTTTAGCGTACATTTCTTCGACATTCCTCGACGGACTCTCAGTTACTCGATGGTCAGAGTTTAAGCTCGTATTGGCATCCGCTGACGAGTAGTCACTATAGTTCGGCCCATCAATAGAGTTGTAGAGATTGTCTGTTTGACTATCACGTTGATCGATATCGAAGTTAAGTTCTCTGGCGACAAGCGGTCGAATCAGGTCACCAGAGCTGAACCTGTGCTTCTCAACTGGATAATTGCAGCCGTAGAAGTCAGACGAGCTGACACAACTGTTGTTTCGTTGATGTTTTTCGTTAAGACTCCGGCGTAGTTTGTCGTGGTTGAAGTGTAAATCACCTGTGAAAAACAAAATATAATTTAAAAATAGTTTAGTATTTAATTTGTTCGATGGTACGTGTTGCGGGTCAAATAATGTCCTCCAGATCAAATTTCGGTAACGGCAACCAATCTTAATGGAGACTGGCTATTTGCGCAGGAGATAATATAGTGCACAAGTATGTGCGCAAGCACAAGTGCACTCTCAAGATTCGATGGGGCGGTAATCCAACACGACCGCAGAGATCAGGCGCAAGACCAACGGCTTAACGTGCTTTCCGAGGCACGTGGGTGTCTGACACTGCCAACTTTGCCAACTTCGCCAACTTCGGGCTGCTATTGAGATTTCTTAACAGGACAACTCAATAAATTGTTGTTGGCTTGACACTTTGGTACTAGCGCTATAATTGAAATAAAATAGGTAGTTATGTTGGATTACAATTACCGGTACTGGACATGCGTTGGTGTCGCTGCGCTTGATCGATGGCAGGCGGGCGCGGCGCGGCGTGCACAGTCGCGTGCGCTGTACTATGCGATGAGCCGTGCGCCGCGTGGGACGCATGCGATGCGTGGGAACCGTGCGCGGCGTGGGACGCATGGGATGCGTGTGAACCGTGCTGCGCGTGGGATCCGTGTGACGCGTGTGATCCGTGCGTCGCGTGGGTTCCGTGCGTCGCGTGGGTTCCGTGCGACGCGTGGGATCCATGCGGCGCACCATGGGACGGGACGTGGGACGTATTATGGGCCGAGCTGTGGGACGATAGATGCGCGCCGGCTTGTGACGAGGCATGTGTTCCGCCGAGCGGCGGCGGCGGGAGCGGAGAGTTGGCTTGACGTTTTTCAGGCTTCGGTGAGCCCAAAGCACCCGTTGAGTTGGAACACGATGATGAGGAGGCTACAAATATTTAATTATTGATTTAATATAAATTTACTGAATACACACAGTTTGGTTAATTCGAATAAACGATTAGTATATTATATAAAGGATCTACATAATTTTTTATTGAACGAGATACTTTAAAAGTTTAAAAGGCATAAATATGTATAATACCTTGTCTTGAATGAGTAGCGCGAGATGTTGAAGCTCCGATTTCTGGTGGAGCGCTTCTTCTGAAAAGAAAACGTAATGAAAATTAAAATGATAAAGTTGGCTGCCTCGGTGGCATAACGGTAGTCAATACTAATGAGGTCTGATGTCCTAAAATAATGAGTCACGCCAAAACATCAAAATATTACTATAAAAGTTACTGCATTTAATGCGCGTATTCGTGCAAATAATAATAGTTTTTGTTTCAACGAAATCGGGCCAGGTTTTCCAAATTTACAGCGTTGTAAATTTTTACCGCCTTATTAAATTTGTTTTCCTTCGCCCGCTACTGCGATGACGTCACGCTGCGAGTGTCATGTCCGATTGCGGATTGCGGGCGATGCACTATGTGTGGTATGCACTTACTATTTTAAGTGTCTGCGTTAGCGGTTACTTTCAATATTATTGTTATTAATTTAACATAGTGATTGAAGAGGGTTTTGTAAAAAGGCAGTAGGATAACCTACCAAATGTCGCCATTTTATGGTTGCACGATATTTGTATGGGAATGGTGATTATGTAGCCGCTGAAATGCGAGGGATAAAACTGAATAAGTAAGTAAATGTCTAACTACTCATGTATTAGTATTTCAATCAAGTTTTATTTAAAAGCAACTGTTTTTTTGTCGAGTTTCACAAAAAAATTCCATTTTGACAAAGTACAACATAAAACTTCCAAAATATTTAATAATGTTGAGCAGGGGCAACAACATTTTCCTAATTTCATTTTTAAATATTGCCTTTTTTGGTACAGAAAAAAAGTTCATTACTTCCTTTATAGGCCAAATAAACTGAGTGATGTCATTTAGTTTAGGTGGTACTACTGTTTTTGTAATGATGAGCCTGCACTAAAATACTCAATATCGACATGCGATGGTCACAAATAATAATAACACACAAAAACCCAGACCCGGAAATAAGAAAGTTTAAACTCATCTGCTAGTAATAATAAATCATAATATATTTACTTCTATTTTATTTTTTGTCTGTTAAAGTCTGTTACACCTGACTTTGCAGTCAGTGTTATAGGTACCAAGTGTGATCTTGGTACTTTTAAAATTACTACCTATTACAAAAAATCTAGTAATAACTTGTTCTTTACCCCTGACAATCAACATACATGACGTACTTTTATTAAGTGTCTACTACTGTAGTCTTGTATGGCTAGGTACATAATAGGTATTTATAACTAAAATGTTAAGCCATTTGTGATAAGATTTAATAAACATTTTGGGTTTGTTTTTTAAAACTAAAAGTTCATGCCAACGCCAACTCAACCCAAGGAGCGTGTCGAAGCGCGCGCGTTCCGTCCTTCACCGCCCACGAAGTCATTACCCTGCATATTCAACTAAAGTTTTAGGTTAGGTGTCTATTTCTTTAATGAAACACTTTTGGATGTATACATAATGACCACAAAACTTACGTCAAAATTATCTTCTCAACAATGTACGTGACTAGAGGCTGGCTGTGAGAGGATCTGCTCTTTTCATAGCATTTAATCAATTTTTTCGAATATTATAATCGTATGGTACAGAAAAAAATCTATTTTTGTGTGTTTTCACTGGAGTTGGTACATATAGGCACAACGCAATATTTCTTAACGAATTTAGTGATCCACTATAATAAAAACAATTAAATTTATAGCGAAACCGCGAGAGCGCAACAAGCTAAAGTATGTAGGTGTACTCAAGCGCCGACTCGCGGCTCACAGCGTGACGTCACACTTTAGCGCGGTCGCTAAGTCGGATTTTGCCGCAGAGGCCGTACTTTAACACTTAATATCTCAGTAATTTTTAAAGAAAGGAAATATATTTTTCTGGAATTTCCTCTTTTTTAGATATGCTGATAACAAAAACATTGGTGTGACTCATTGCGAAGAGTCCTATCACGCTTTCTTGGATTGCCCAACCCAACTATAGCAATAGAAACACGTTGATAATGCCGAACTCCACTTATAGAGGCATACTCGGGACAGTTTGGCAACAACTGAATTGAACTGACGCGTTGCTACTGATACTTCCTTGATAGAACAACTCACTTACAAAGCTCGACAACACTACGGCTGGCCTTCAAAAGTGATACGATCTTCCGACCACGCACACGATATTGTTTTAGATTACCTACATTATTCCGGAAATCAAACCAGTCTGGCAGAATTCAGTCACTTTCACTACCACTTTGTCATGAGGCACTCATAATAAACTCTCAATAATAAAACTATATTTGAACTGAATTCCAGATGATTAAATAAAATACCTGGCAACATGTGTTGGATCTGTCTGCAATAAATCAGGCGTGGGGTCTCTTCGTCGCGGCTCAGTTGCGATCTGCGCGTATGTGTCCGAACCCTCGCCCACGCTTGCTTCTTCGATCGCCGCATACATCTCGTCTAAGGAAAGAAAAGCATGAATATCTCAAAGCACTTATATTCCCCATTTTTGTAATACTTTATAGACTTTCGTGGTATTGGTTATTTGTTATAACAGACTAATTAGTACAAGCTCTAGTTACTTGAAACTCAGCTTATAGCCTGGACAAAATTTAAAGTGCTTAAAAGTAAACTAACTACAATATGATGGGGTAGTTACCTATGTTGGCTTTTGTACATTATTTTATACGTAAAAGCAAATAGTAATTAGAAATATATTTTAGTGAAAACATTGGTTGCAAAATAAGGGAGTAACTCATATTTTATTTTAAATTTGGCTATAACAAAAGTGGGGATGTAGTGGGGATATCTCTTTATCTCCCTCGTACGTCTGCATTTATATAACGGTTACGTCACAACATGCATCGTACATTAATTACCAGATTTTAAATGCTTGTAAAGTATTTATGTAACAGTACATTCCAAAAAAAATTGTGTTGTATCGTAAAGAGTAAATAATAGTGAGTTATCTACCCTATTTAGCCAATTAAATTAAATGAGACAATTGTGGCCTGCTCCGTGCCTCGGAGAGCACGTTAAGCCGTCGGTCCCGGCTGCTATAAACATCTATGGCAGTCGTTATTGGGAAAGTCAGTACCCTCTAATATCCTGACACTGGTCTAGCCTTAGAGTATCGTTAGCCTTCGGGTTGCGGAGGTCAGCTGGCAGCCGCTCCGTGTAAAAACTGATATCCAGTCAAATCCGGTTAGACCAGAAATGCTGACCCCAAGTGACTTGGGAATAATAAAGGCTAAGGGAGAAGAAGATAGACCCCTCAAAAAGTATTTCAAGAAAATAAGATTAGATAGTACTTGTAAAATAAATTGTGTTATCATTATATTCGTCTGCATGAATGAATGTCTTAGTCATTGTTTTATTAATTGACTTGTTATTAAAAAATACAATCAATTCTAGGACTTCTCTGATAAAATATGATTGAATTCTAATTACGTATTAAACAACATCCTTAAATTAGTATTGAGATAACAGTAAGCGCCCTTTTATCAAATTTATCACAATTACTACATCGAAGATATTACTTGTAACTCATGGTATTAAAGAAATTAAGTAGAAAATTAAGATTTAACCTTTTTGATACTCGGATAAATAAAGCGGTTTTTCATTCACTTCTGTCGTTTAGATAATACATGCTCTGTAATCAGAGAATCTACGATAAGTTTGCATAGCTTTTGACGCATTTGATTGTCGGGAAGTTTTAGCATACATTTTGATGAATCGATATTTTCGGTAGAGGCGCTCTTAAAATGTATGCAGATACACTGACTACAAAACGGTCGAGGGCTATAAAAGTCACTGTAAAACCTCAGTACGACTGTATGACACCTACAATTTACTTAGACTTGGTTCCTATATTCAAGAAAAGAGTCGTTTTAGCTACGAACAGTTACATTTAGACTTATTTTTTATAGAATATGTATCAGAAATTAACTGTCTGTAGAGAAAACGATTCGTTTCTTGAAAATAGGCACCGAGCTTTATAATAATTTAGGCGCGAGTGCCATTGAAGCAATAAAATTCAGTGCTGAACAGTTTTCTTGTTTGTGTGCAAGGAAAAGAGTACGAGAAGTAAACATACTGTTTAACGTCTATATAATTATTGTTTACGCTCTTAATAGAAGGTCTTTGAAAAATCAGTATATAGAAAGTACTAGCGACCCGCTCTGGCTTCGCACGGGTAGAACAAAACTTAACCAATTATACACTCTGTCTATTAGTGAATAACGCATGAATATCCGTTGAGTATTTTTGAGTTTATCGCAAACAGACAGACAGCTGTGGCGGGCGACTTTGTTTTAAAATATGTAGTGATTAACTCACCAGAATCATCTGATACAGTAGCATAGTGCGGTTGAGACGGCGGCTTACTGCTTTGTGCACGAATGTTGCTGAGTGGTTCGCGTACCGAAATACTTGTGTAGCCCTCTGAAATTAACATGAAGAATATTTTATTACATCTTAATTTATTTGAGCACTTAGGCTTACATTTGGGCCATTGTGCTAACCCAGCTTCGTCCAAAAATACCATAGCAGGATTGTTTAGAAGCTTTGTCTGTTTTTTGTTCACGATATGAAATCTTTTAATATACTTACCTATACGTAAAAGATTTGTAAAATAAATGATATTGTAAACGTGGCGATTAAAAAGAGTTGCGATGAGTTCCATGTTTCATAACATGGCAACAGGTATCTTATCTTATCTTATTTCGGGGGCCAATCAGTGTAGACCGGCGACACTTCGACCCAGTGGGATCTTTTGTGTCGGCTCCGAGATCTATCCCTGAGCTGTCTCCCTATGAATGTACTGCATTAGTCGCAGCGTACACTTCAGAGGGAGAAGCCTGAAGTCTTCAGGGTTCGGATATGCCAATCCCATCAGACCCATCCTTAGTCCAGCCAACGCGTCACATTCACATAGTAGATGTGATATGGACTCGTCCTGTTCACCACAGGCTCTGCAGATCAAATTGTTTGCCAAACCTAATCTGCACAGGAAGTCGTTGGTACCAAAATGGCCAGTGAACGCTCCTGTGAACAGGCGTATTTGGCCCTTGTTGTACCGGCAGAACTTCCGGGTGAAGCCCGTGGCTCTGTTTGCAATTAGTTTCTTGGAGTGTTCCAGACCCCTAAGAGCCATCCACTCCAGCCTGTGTTTATCATTGCCATGTGCATTCATAGCTGCCTTGACGGTACTCTCAGAGAGTGCTACGAATGGCTCGGGGCCAACAAATAGTTGCTCCGAGCCCTTCCTGGCTAATTCATCAGCCTCCTCATTACCCTGCACACCTGCATGCCCCGGAACCCACACCAGCCTGACTGTGTTTTTCCTGCCAAGTTTGTTAAGGGCTTTAACACAGTTCAGGACCAGTCCGGAATCCACCCTACAGGAGTTCAGAGCCTTAAGAGCAGCTTGACTGTCACTAAGAATATAACCAGTCTTCTCAGTGACATTTTTGTTGATATTCTCCTGCGCACAGGCAACAGGTAAATGTGAACGTAAATTCACATTAATAAGTGTAACTTTGACGTTCATAAGTGTTACTTTGTGACCGGCATAAACAAACATATTTTAATTTTGATTTTATCTACCTATAGGTAATTATTATAATACTCGGTACCCGTAGAGATTTCATTGTTGGTAATATTCACGTATAATTAATTAAATCACGTCGATGAACGTTATCAACGAAGACGCATTTCTACGATTTCGAGGAATCGCTTTAAATTAAAATATTTATAATTTTCAATTACATAATTCTATGTAGAAACGGAAACGACAACATTTATAGTAATATGAACTTTATATATTAAACGGAAGGTCTGTTTTACAAGGGGTATATGAAAAATATTTATTTAGTTAATCTGTATGAGAATCTAATCAGTTCATAATGGAGTTTAATCGTAATTTCAAATCTTACATGGACATCTACAAGTTATTTAAGGATCCGATCGATCATAATGAAAAACAAATGCATGAGGTGTTTGCTACTTGACTTGCAGGCACTTTACCTACAGTTTATAATAATAATAATATAGTTTGTATCATGAGTATAAGTAAATATTCGTTTAAAAATGTATTTATTACATTCTTGCATGGATTTAACATTATTTTAAAGTAACTAAACTACGACATAATTTAATAGCTGTCAACGTTTAAATGTGGTACGGTCAATGACATAAGTAGCTGAATACAGTAATACCCCGAACTTACGCGATAGGTGGAACTGAGCGATAGCCGCGTAAGACAAATTCGCGTAAGTCGTGGTATAATTTTGAATATAAATAATTTTTTTTAATCCGGGCCGGCAACTACAGAAAGTCATAATTTAAACAATTTTTTAAATAAAATCTTAGATTGTACACATATAAAATCGTCAACTGAAGTTATTTTGATGTAAAAGGGTTGATATAATCTAACAAAGCAGTATGACAGCTCAAAGAAAATTTTTCTCGTTTCCTGAACAATAATGTGGGGAATTAAGTATATAATTGATAGTTGGGAGTTGTGTGGCGCTAAAACGAAAGACAAATTGACAAGATTTGAAAATCGCGTAACTCCGAGTTGGCGTAAGTCGGGGTAGCGTAAGTCGAGGTATTAATGTATAGAACAAAGTTCTTAAAGATAATATATATATTATCATACAATATAATTCTTAAAGTTACAATTCTTCTATTATTATAGAAATTAATAATATAATTTTTACGTTTACTAGTATTATAAATTTATAATTAACATAATCTTGTTACCTTAACCTATTGAAAATGTCGCATATGTATGTTTATCACTGGCTGCTAATTAAAATGTATGTCCACTATTACTGTGGTAACTATTGCATAAATAATATGCACAATAACAATTACTAATGTCATAACTGTTAATATTAATTGTATAGGTACATATTTCTTATACATAATAAATTATATGTTTTCAATTAATTTGTTGTTAATAGGTAAGTACGCTATAACAAGCTTCATTACATATTTTTAGCATTGGATAATAATTAATTACCGTCGGTCTATTAAACTAATCATGAGGTGCTTGAAAGGGTTATTTCTTCGAAGATATGGCATTAATATTGAGTTTTCACAATTTTATAAATTTAAAAATGGGTAAAATTATAAATGGGATATAGTAGGGCCTAACCCTTCTCACATTGAAAAGAGGCCTGCGCCCAGCAGTGGGACAGTTTAATACAGGGCTGGTGTTATCATACTATATAGTATGTGTAGTAGAGTATGAATTTATTAATCTACACATAATATTTTTTTTTTTTCTAAAGCGAATTATTTACATATTCTTTTGTAGATTTCCTAAGACGTGCAAGCTACGGACTATACGCTCGCCTCTGACGTGCCCTTTCTTTTTAATATGTACTTTCTACACACACAAGCATAAAGACAAGATCAATTTCAGATCTAGAATAAGTGAGCAACAAGTGGTTTTAGAAAAAATGCTTCGCGAGTTTGACACCCAGTTAACGTACTGCGCGGTCAGGTGAGCAATCGATATTTATTTACGTGTATGTACGATAAACTGAATTGACGTTTATAACCTTGGGGATTATAGACATAAAGATTGCTGATATTTATGTAGGTCTATAGAGTGACAGATACAGATAAAAAGTGCATAGGTAATAAAATGTAGGCCACACAATGCTCATATTGAGAGTTAAGTTTGTTTTCTTTAGTTAATTTAAGAGGAATATTTTAGTTTATTTAAGAAGAATAGACCTTTTAAACCGTGGCGGCACACCGGTGGCCAGACAATAGATTTTAATTATGTCTGGTCAACCTAATCAGATTTTATTTGCTACTAAGTAGAATAAAATAGTGTATTTAAAATCTAATAATACAAATACAATGTGCGATCAATACAAATATATATTCTATATCCACTGCTCTGGGAACTTAAAATGCAACATTCAACACCGAATAGCTGCAGCGTGGCTTAAATGACGAGAAGTAACTGGTGTTACTAGTGATAAAAGGATGCTGGTCAGACTCAAGGCGTTAATATATAAAACAATAATTAGACTAGTCCTCATGTACGGCAGCGAAACTTGGGCTGTGACTCGAAAATAACGTGCATACCATTCAAGTTGCTGACATGAAGATGCTGAGGTGGATGTGCAGCGTTACCAGATGGGATAAAATCCGCGACGAGTACGTGCGAGGAAACATGGTTGTGCGCGACATCGCTGATAAGATGCAGGAGAGTAGATTGCGATGATATGGACATGTAAAAAGGAGACCCGTCGTGAGTCCGTCGGTAATTTAGCACTACATCTTTCACTCACAGGTCAAAGATCCAGAGGTAGACCCAAGACAAGATGGAAAAATGTAGTGCAAAAAGATATGAGTGAGTGCCAAGTGACTGAAGACGAGGTTGAAGATAGAGCGAAGAATTAGGAACTTCTAAGATTCAGGATTCAGCTAGGCGGAGAGAGCGAGAGAGAGAGAGACCTACTTTCTCTTAAACTAACACTATCGATAATAAATATACATATTGTTACGTGCTGGGTTCGAGGGATAAGAATGTAAACAATATTACCTACTAAAACACGTTTTATTCTAACACACAATTAAATTTAAAACACAACAGAGAGACACTAAATAAAAATTTTCAAATTCAAAATAAATTTATTCAAATTAGGTTACAAGGTAACACTTATGAATGTCAAATATACACAATTTTTTTTTCTGTGAATTTACATTTACTGCTACGTTCAGCAAAGCAAGGGTGTAGGGCTATACTACACTTTTCCACTGTAACTGCTTCAAATTCTGTGGTATTTCGCTTCCGTTCGCTCCGATGAATACTTGACAGCTTACGATTGTAAACTATCTTGGCGGACGATGGCTTGGCCTTTTATACGCGGTTAAAGCGTTTCTGGAGATTTCTAGAAACGCTAAACCCAGTTTTTAACAGTACGAAGATTCGAGAAAGTTCCAGCGCTGTTTCTACTCTTCGCGTAACGACAAGCTACGTAGTTCCGTAAGACGTCAATAGATGGCGCTATAATAAATTATTAGAAGGAACTGCCGAGTCTTCCTCACAGTGCCGGTACTGTAAGGTATGGCACTGCCTGTATCAATATTTAGAAGTGATCGCACTGGCAGCTGTAAGTACAGCTGGCCATGAAAATGGTCTACCAGTTTTGACAAAAGTTTCTGTGGGATCTAGTTATCGCTAAGGTTGACTTTTCTAACTTGAAACATGTCATGAAAATAAATATAATACACGATAAAGAGAGCAATGGTCACTGTCATGACATTATTGCAAGGGAAAATCGATCTTGTTGTTTCATAAAGTTTAAAGGAACCTTAATCGTAGGGTGGTATACCACATTTTTGGCCGACTGTACTAGTATAAAATATGTCACAGTAAACGGCGTCTGCCAGTCCGATTGCTTAAAAAGTCAATTCATTGTTATTAACTCAAGTATGCTGGAGTATACTAATATTATAAATCTCTCACGCTGTAACTTGACTGATCAACATATAAAATTTCGCATACACGTTGTTAGGGTAAACAAAAGTTCACAGGGCACTTTACATCCAGAAAAACGCGAGCGACGCCGCAGACAACAGCTAGATTCTCTAAAGCTAATAAAATATGAACATACTGGCTGAATCTGTGGAGTCCCCACTGAAGTGCGTGGTATTGTCCGTGTTAGGTCGTGGGGAAGGTGGCGTGATGTACGGAAGCTCTTGACTCGACGGCAGCTGCCCACTTATCGCCACCGACGCTGATATAACTACCGATTCTGGAAACAATAACTTGGTATTTGATTGGAATCTCGACTTGTTAAGTTCATTAGTACTGTGTGATTGTTATCCTACATATAAATTCTTACAAAGTTTGTAGGAATTTATTTATTATTAACTTTATCTAGTCGTTAACTGTTTCAGCATGGTTTCTTTCAAATCTGTTATTAAAAAAAACATACAAATCTTATCATAGATGTAATGATTGCGATATAAAATACAATACAACTTACCTGCAGGATTTTGCCCCACTTCCCTTTCATCTATTTGTATATCCCTCTCAGAGGTTTCGTCAGTTGTTACTTCTACAAGTCTGCAATAAAGCAAATATGGTTAAAGATCTGAACAATAGGAGCAACAGAAACCAAGGTGTACTTCCTTTAGGGGCATACATAAATCGGAGCTAAATGGTATTTAGATAGCTGAGGATTAATGACAATTAAATAGTAATAAAGAGTTATCTGTGCGGCATAAGGTTATTACACTTTAGTGGCTCAAATTTATGAAACAAATCCAATACTTGTTTTCTATTGCACGGTTTTAGATAGTCACCATTTGTACGCATAATAACACAATAACAACAGCAGTAAAATTAATCAAATAATAGCCAAGCTGCTTTCAACCATGATGGTACCGCGTCATTCGTAAAAAAGACAAAGTGAGGGTAGTTGCCGAAACCAGTACTTCACGAAATTGTGACTGTGCTCACTCTAGTCAATCCGTGCCAAATCGAAACGTCAAAAATATATAGGTATTTATATATTTAAATACTTATATTTACCAACGCGATTAAGAAATTCTGTTGCTATTAGTCATTTTGAAGTGACTCTTCAACTGTAAGAGAGAGAGAGAATATAGAAGAATAGAATTAAGTAAATACTTACATATGGCTTTCGTTCGGTAGTTTGGCATACGCATGTTCGTAGGGGTGGTCGCGGCTTGTAGATGGTGCCGCTACTGTCTTGTTCCCTGCGATAAACAACGTAGATCAGTAAAAACACAGACCGATTATGAGCTAATTATCGACAGTTCCGAGTAGCGGTGTCTTTATTCCATATTGACTGATCTTAGCGCCGATAGTGAGGCTAGATCGTATCAAACAATCTGATCATCAAAGCACAGTAGCACTGAATGTATTTAATGAAGGCTGACTTTGTCGTCCGCCTTTTTAGTAATATTTGTTTTACTTAGTAATATATTGAGTATAACGCTATACAATCATACGATGACTAAAATGTTCTTGAAAATATTACATTAAACATTAAATTAAGTGGAGCACTTCATACAAAATCCAACCGGAATATTTTCAGTCATAAAATCTAATTCATGGAAAATGATTCATCATAGTATAACGACATCCAGAACACAGTTGTATTTATCAAACGACTTGTATTATAAATTACTATAAGATACCAGCAGCTATAGTTAATTCAAGATTGCCAAATCGGACGTCGGTTTAGATTTTCTGCAGAATTTCAGATTTTCAGATATTCAGACTTTATGAACAGCTAGAAGTTAATAAGTTTAACAATTCGGTCACCGTTTTAATTTGATAAATTAAAATGGAGTACTTTAAAAGACATTATTCAATTTTTAGAACGTACGACACTGCGACTATTGGGATGCCACACAAATACATAATTACGGTAATCCTGATTTTGAAATATTATAGTGTTGGATAAACTATAATATAATTGGGCTACTAAGATAAATGTCACGATAGTAATGAACTGCTAGTAATGTCGTAATAATACCTATATACCAAAATTGCAAAATTTAAACTTTACGTGTTTTCCCATTATCATTATGCCACGTAGCACATTACAGAGACTGAAACAACAGACAAAGAATACTAAGACTTGGCACAACTGTGATTCATACAATTTATTGCGCTATCCGTCCAAGTCAGATTGGCTTCGGCGATAAAGGAATAGATCACTTTTATTGCATTTTCATAGACAATTTGAGACAATAGCTATTAAAGCTATTGTTACTAATATAATAAATATAATAAAACGTGTTAGTTTGTACATGCTTCACGCAGCAACGGAGTAACGGGTCGACGTGATTTTTGCATAAGGACGTTTTTGGATCTAAGAATGACAGGCTACTCTTTGTGCTATAAACAGGACAACATGTACAGTTTCTGTGGATGAGACTTTCCTGACATAGGGAACAAAACCGCGTGTAAAACCTAGATGTTAACATTTCAGTATAATTATCCTTAACAAGGCTACATGTACGTTCATTATCTAACACGATACTTGGAACGAGCACCTCCATTTTTATGTATGACATTTTGCCTCATGTAACAATGTAACGTTCGTGTTTATTAGTAAATCATGGTGTAGTGTTTGTATGAAACACTAGTTAGGTTTATTAGCATGTGTTTGTTACATTAGCAAGTATTGTAAGAACTTTATAATGCTCAATAGAACGATAAGATCGTGTATTTTAATGATAAAATATGAAACGGTTTTACAATAAACTTGAGACTATTTTTTACATAATATTGTCTTCTATTTACGCGAATATTATTCATTGAAATTAAACTGCTATGTACGGATTTTATCGCGTTGTTTATTTGACACTTTATAACAAAATTTTGAAAATTTTTACGCTACTGCTACTATTAAACTTTACTAATTTTTAAGCTAATTAAATTATATAAAACTATTTAGATTTAATTTATTACGTTACGTTACTATTTTTTACGTTATTATCGTGGTTTATTATTTTTATTATATTTTGATAACAACTTCACATTTCGAGAACGAAACCCAGGTCAATATTATCGATACAGCAAACGCTACTGAAACAACATTGTTGACGTTGTTCTCCGTAAATAAGTTGGTAATAATTTCAAAACTAGCGGATTATCTACAAAGTTGCAATGCGCAGAGATACAGCGGCAACATACACAAAATGCATTATAAGCATCTAACTTCGACTATGCTAGTCATTAAACATGATCATATTACTAGATTACTGGTGCAACTTCATTGACCGAATGATTTCTTAGAAGTTGAAATTGCCACATTAAATGCCTAAAATCCATTATACAGCTGTTTCATATTGTTTTATTGGTAAACCAAACTGCTATTATTATTTTGTAACCATATTGCAATTAGTCAAAACAAAAATACATAAAACGTTTTTTAAAAAGTGAGATAATTGCGGGCAAATACGTATTACACCGATACCTTATTATATTATTTGTGTATAACAAATTATTTTTTAGGTATCGACCCTGACCGTGATCATTCATGATGTAAAAAATAAGCTAAAATTAAAAAGCAAATTATTATTAGCTAACAACAAAATAACGCTACATACACTCGTACTTTTTCCGTATCTAAATCAAGATAAGTTAACAATCAACAACGACGAAAATTAAGTAAGAATTCTAACAAAACGTTATCATGATATACAAAGTTACTAGTGATAAATTGAGTCTTAATAACTACAGATCCTGAATTAGGGAAAATAGCAACGTTCATATTACATCATATAACACGTTCATATTACAACATCTTTTTTTAAGTCGTTTAAAAAATCTTGATTATCAACAATACTTCTATTTGTTTTCTATTCTCGTTATCCCTTTACAGATAAAATATAAGTAATAAGTCTTGTAATTGCTTGTTTCTATAGACATAATCATAAAATCAATGATTAATCACTAAATATGTAGTTTACCAAGTGATATTCTCTAACGATGCGATAAAAACGCGGTGTTTTGTTAATTGGCCATTGCTTGTCTAGTGAACAGCATAGTTGCATATTGTTTTATCTTGTTAAAGTGTATATATGACACTATATATATTAAAAAATAAATATGGCACAAATATTGAAAATAGTAAAATAACTAATTTTTAAAAATACCTCTTATTAGACAATAATTATTGCACTGAAGATTGTTTCATAATACTAATTATCTTTTAAAAATTACAAGTAGAATAAAATTAGGATGCCAGTTTTCATTAAGAATACGTTTTTAGGCGCACTAAGTTATTCTTGTACGGGGACTAACAACTACAAAGATCACTAATAATATATTCTGCGCATGATATACATTTTTGTCTCGTATGCATAGACGTAGAAGTATTAACAGTTGATAAAATGGTTAAAATAAGGGATCTCTTAATTTACTGCGCTAAACCTAGGCGTCTAGAGAATATGTATAATAGGTAATATGTACCTATTAGATATCTATTAGCACATACACCTTAATAAATTTGAGGTATGACATCTTAATAATTTAATGTCTGTCTAAGCTTAGATATTTGACCATGACATATCTTGGTATTATAAAACTGTTCCGATAAAAGACTATCTGCGAATTCCGAGAAAGAACAGACCAGATCTAAAACTTGTCGTATAAACAATAAGCGTCAAATTCGAATAAGTCAGGGTGCTCGAATGCGTACTTTCGCCCACGACCTTTGAAGAACAAGACATGTGTCGAGGTTTCGTAGGTCAGACGCCAGGCCGCAACATGTTTGCCTAACGACTTATGGCAGTTAAGATACCTACAAAGTGCAATGGTAAATTGCTTGTATGGCCGAGTTTTCACTTTGCAATACGTTGCGCTATCGATTACATTAACACCTCAATTCGTCATTATCGAAGAATTGTGCATGGATTCATCAATGTCGATCAACTTTCAAGCTAGCTATGTGAACGATTAGTTGTCAACTTTGTATTAATTGTTTATATGTAGTAATTTCTTACCCAGTTCCAGTTGTTTGAATAAAAAGGAAAGTCTTTTGTTTTTGTGTTTCTTTGTAGCTTTAATGCCTTCGCTGGCCTTTGACATGGCTTTGGAAAAATATGTTGAGATAGAAATATACGATGGTCAATGAAACGTAAACGTAAACTAATACGACAATTCAAATATAATTTTGATTGATCGTCATTTTCTAGATTCATTACTTAGTATTAATGCCGCATGCGGTTCTTTGACTCCTCGGCTGCGGCTCTTCCACGAAATCTTTAGTGCAGGCACAGAATATTACTTATTATCTTGCCTTATAACTTATATGTAAGTATGAAACCATATTTTATCTAATTTATCGTTGGTACTTAAACTACGACTTATTTGACCAAAGGCAAGCTCGAGAGTGTACTTTGAATCCAAATTTTTCCGTAACAATGTCCCCTGCTAAAACAAACATAAGTTTTAAAAAGGGCATTTTGTATCGATTTCACTGATCGATTGTCTATATTTGGCTCTTTTGGACGACAAGGTTGCCGATCACTGGTATAGGTCTAGGCGAATAGGCCACGGCCTAGAGTAACTATTGCAACTATCGCCGAACTATCGCAATGCAACTATCGCAGATCTAATTTATTATTATTATTTCTATACAAATTATTAAATAAATTTATAGGCTGCCCGGACCTACTAGCAAAGATAAACATTAATGTTCCCTCAAGACCTCCTCGCAATCGTCGCAATCTACTCGTAACCCCTAGACACCAATCTGAGTAAACACGCTCCAGTTGCCAGACTCACATCGACTTCGTGTATCGGGTATTTCAGCAGATATGTCTATATCTATGTCTATGTCTTCCGCAATGGTTTAGAGAAATTCAAAAAGAAACTGTATTATCAGTTAAGGATTAGTTCTTAGACAGATGTTTATAGTGCCTATTTTCTATATTTTGCCTTATGTTCTGTTTTTATGTAGAGTTTATTTTTGTTAAATTTCTATGATAATTTTTTTTATTCAATTTACCAAACTAGTTATTTATTTATTTATTTATTTGAGAATGCCAACATTCGTATACACCGTATATTTATAAAAAACATATTTGGAAACAATGTGAAATGATTATGTACTCACGAGGTGTTCTCCTGTAATTGAAAGAGCACAAATTATCAAACAACTTTTTATAATTATTGCATGTACTGTGTATCCTTTGTTGGAGTTCCTAAGAATAAAAAAATTAATAAATGTCAAATTGTCAATGAGCCATCAAATCGTGATGTGAATATTTGCAATAAAAATATGTAACGACGAAGCACAATTGAATCCGATATTCGGATGCGGCATCATAAGGCTATTAAATCCCTATCCTATAAAAATTGTTATAGATATTTATGATGGAGAGACCTAGGACCGATTGTAATTAATCTCTTTGAGAAGTTGATGTTGCTCTTACTTCTGTACTTTGTACTGTTATGTGTATTTTCTGACCTAAATCATACTCGAGGCCTCACGACGAATACGCAAGCGCTCACGCTTATGCTACTAGCGCATTTTTAACACGTGTTATCACAATATGATAGTACCAATCATTGCAAGTAGCAATGGTTTTAAACTCAGCACAGAAAAATAGAGAGACAAATATAGCTTGAGAGTATTTCAGAGCAGCTCTCAGTTGTCTAAATATGTCAGTTTTTACCTTCATCCAAGTTCACAGTGGCATATATTTCTGAGGCGGTATCTCCACTGTCGTGTCGTCCGACTGGATGCGGTATCTCTGGTAAACTTCTCTGGCTGTTTTGTGTTGACGCCCTGTCAAGGAAACATAAAAAAATAAGTAAAAGTCAATACATTGATACTTTTATCAGAGTTCGTATAAAAGGATTTTCAAAGGTTCAAATTAATGTATCAGATCAGGTTAAATTTAGATACAAGTTACTTTTTAATGTTCAAGTCAGGATTTACACGTTTGTCACTAAAGAAGACTCGTAGCAACATAATTATACTCCATTTGGTTAGGTACTTACTTAACTAAAGGTAAATCTTGATCTGACTTTTTACACAAACACATATTAAACAAATAAACTACTGTTTAAACTAATGGTTCAATTGATTTAGTAATCGTTATTGTTGTATTTACATTGATCTTTAGCAGCATTTTATTTTTAAACTGAGTTTTGAGATAAAAAGACACATCAAGATTGTTTACCTTTAGTTAAGTACTTACCCAAATGGAGTATAGTATACCTACACGATAACTTCTCAGTATTATATGTTATTAGCCTTTTTACGAGTTATAATAAAAATGACATGTCGCCCGTTCACCTAGCTTTATTGGCGAAGGCTTAGAAATAATAAACGTATGTCATCTACATTTCGCTGTACCTCATGAGGAAAGGTGAGTTTAACATACTAATTTCTAAGCGTTTTACCTACTGGCTGCCCTATTGCCCTGAATATGCATGCTCTAATTGATTTAACTCTCAGGCAGGCGTTGTATTTTAAATAGTTTGACATATAAGTGTTAAACTATTTAAAATACAAACAGACTAACAAGTAATCAGACCGAAAACAATATTTAACTCTGTTTAAATACATTGTAGATATCGTTGGTGCATTACATATAATTTAATTTTTACTTTTATGGTCAAGAAAAAAATTATAGATGATGCAACTTTATCCGTTTCCCGTAAAACTACTTTCAAGAAATGGCTAAATCCACTTTATTATTTCTTCATGTTAACTATCGTGACCGCATAGGACCTGTTAGGAAAACGAAACAAAGACGGTCATAAAGCTGGGGACTGACGAATACCATTTAAATGTAATGAAATATGTTACAGTGTGAGCATTCGCATAATCAGGACAACGAGACGACTTGAGGATCGCTCCACGTGCAACATACAGTGTTTTCGCCCAATTCCTTAAGACTCAAAGGGCATCGTCGAAAAATCTACCCCTTGACTGGTAGGTTGCTAGTCAATATTCAGTAGGCCCCCTAGATTGTCAGTACAAGTCGAAGATTTGTGCGAGCACAAGGACATGGACATCGTTTTGAATTTCTAGCATCGCACACCATGTAAAGAAGATCTATTTAATTTCTTCTCTTTTGGAGCAGACTAATACGACCACTTCATCTGACATCTTGACTACGAATATAAGTGATGGAGCACGACTAAGCATTATTAGCACGTATTTACAATTTTAGCCCGTAACATTTTACCCTTGCTGCGAATGTTACGATACGATAATATATATTTGGTCAGTCACCAGGTTAATATGACAGTTCCGTAACGTCTCGAAACAAAGCGAATGACTTCGCGTGCATCACGCAAGAATCAAGACGTAAAGGCCACGATGCCGCTAAATAATTCATCCGTTACTATTTTGGAACACAATAAAGTTCTAGGTCAAGTTTCTGTATTACATTAAAAGGTTAAGTTATTTATATACTGTCAATTGTCATGAAAATTGTTGTGTAATGTTTGATTTTTTTTATCCTATACTACGGTTTAAAAATCATACCCAAATATATTAAGATAAGGCTGAACATCAGTTTCACAGCACTTTAAGAGGTTGATCTTATACTTACGATACCACAAGGCAAACAATGTTCCTATTCCAAGTCAATTTATCAATTATCAAGATATTTTAGAATGCTGATTTTCAAGCAATGTATAAGTTTAGGCCGGCCTTCCTAAACGAAGGTAGCACGCAAGGATGGCATTGAGAGAAAGTAGTGGAAGCCAAGTATTATTACATTTTCGAAAGAATATTTGAATTGCGTATTCGTTATACGCAATTCAGGTAATTATGATATGGGAACGATGTTTTTAGGTCCTACGTAAATATCGGCGAGCTTATCATAGTCTAGCGGGCTCATTTCTTGACAATAAATTCCCTTTGTCCGTCCCACAAATGGTATGTAGAACCAATACGTTCTACTTGTCAATCAACATCTAAGGCCTTTAAGCGTATTATTATTAGGCACGTTCATCGATAAGCTGGATTTAGAAATCAATCGCGAGGCATGATTTTATTGACTGGACCTTACTTTGCGAGTGCATGTTCAGTTTAACTTGACTTATTAGGTACAATAATAAATCAATCCTGATCAAATTTAAACTTACTGTTTACACATAAAATATAGATTTTAATCTATAATGTGTATAATATATATTTTATATATATATATATTTATATATTTTTTTATATTTTTATTTGCTGAGACACGTGTACATAATTAAAACATTGATAAGATGCTTATTATAGATGTCACATAATAATTTGTTTCAACATGTCTGACCATTGCTGGCTTACAAATATCAAAGATTAATCATGAATTACATAAATTTTTAATAATTAATCAACTAGTTTAATAACAAAATGTAAATAAAATATTATATTTAAACAAACAAATCAGAAATATGTCAGGAAACAGTCAAAAATACAGAGTCAAAAAAAATTTTTATAACAAATAATGGAAATAGGAAATAGTCAAAAATACAGAGTCAAAAATTTTTATAACAAATAAATATAAATAATTAAGTTTTATGGTTAACACGGCATGCGTAAAAATGAGCAATGCGGGCGTAGATGCTCCTGGCATGCAGCACCCGACTATATAACCCGAACTCTAACCTGTAACTGATACCTATGGTTCTACATGCTTTCAGAGGCACAGAGACCTTTGACATTTTGTAAATTGCTTGTCGTTGCTCAACTTTGCTGTTCGTTTGTTCTGGGCGATATTTTGTTTATTTTATTAAAATACCTGTTCATTATTATCCTATTGACACGGCATTTATCAAAATGAAAGGCAGCAATTTACACTGCGCTGGATAAGAAGGGAAATATTTAATAAAGTAATATATAAATAAAATATACATACCTAAGTATGTAAGTAAGTATAGCAGTCGCTATGCCGTTGCAGTTTCCTCCAAACAATAACACATTTTTGTCGGTTTCTAATCCAACCCTAACATAGACCTTAATATAACAATATGATTCTTAAACTTTAATTGCCTACATTGTTTATAACAGTCACCAGAATATACGAATACAGCGTTTAATTTTGATTGAAAACTTACTAGAAGTATTTTTAATGAACAGTTCAGCAACACTTCAATAAAAGTAAATTATTTAATCAGTGAACACATTCAAGACTAGGCACATAGGTATATGTAACCATTGAATCATTTAAAATATTTACGCATTGATCAACGCGTGGAGCTCACTCGCCAATTAAGAGCGCGTATCTTCTAAAAAAACTTATCGTCTAGGACTAGGGCATGTAGAGTCGGATCGTGTTTAGTAATGTTTTCTCTAAAGTACATGACTAGAGATTCAATAAAATAACTTTATACCAAATAAAATTTGACATATTTTCATAAACGTTTATTATTAAATGTAATTCTACAAGTGTAACTGTGTTACTTCGCAAGAATAGAATATTCGATTAGGTACTATGAAGGAAATTCTTGTAAAGAATCCGCATAAACTTGTTAATTTTATTTGCAGTTTAGGAAAGGTCTATAATGTTAATCTAATCTGCCAAGACTTTTCGATTAACCATCGTGCGTGTGATCACGGGTATATATTATATGCAACAAAATTTTAAATCGAGTGTTATATGGTACAACGTTTATAATATAGTATGATTGATAATTTCGTATTAAGTATAAGTTAAAATAGAAAATAATGAATCATCGTTCGCGTGACTCATAGAGTAACTTTCCAATTCGTGTTGCCGAAAATTTAGGAAACATCATTCGTCTGCACTTTTTACAAGTATTTATCAAGAGGCTATTCTTTGTTACATTTAGATCGATGTTATACCTGAAATAGAACTTTATTATTGGCGATTACGCACACAACAATTAAAGTACTACGGTAGAATCAGGAAATAGCTATGACTAACATTAATTGACAAAATGATACATGCAGCTAAACAACTCCACCACTACGCCACAAAAGGTATATTAACCTCTTGTATGCCGGAATACCAGACATAATAGAAAAAGCATTGTGTCTCGCGTAGATCCACGTTCCGGCATACCACAGGTTAAATAGATTTGTAACTGCTCTAGAATTAATTATAGGCATGCCTTATTAAATAAAACTGGAAAATATGCTCTAAGTGTAATACGTTATAGTTTAAAGTTAAATAAGTGATCATGGTTATACTCTTAAGTGCTAAGATCATTACATTTACATACAATAACAGTACTCTAGTATAATCGACTTAAGACCTACATTTCGCACAATACTTTGCTTCTAAAGAATACAGCTTCCGACTTTCCCGAGCGACGATCTTCTCTCTTAGCCTTTATTATTCCCAAGTCACTTGGGGTCGGCTTTTCTAGTCTAACCGGATTTGACTGGATATCAGTTTTTACACGGAGCGGCTGCCACCTGACCTCCGCTACCCGAAGGCTAATGATACTCTAAGGCTAGACCAGTGTCAGGATATTAGAGGATACTGACTTTCCCAATAACGACTGCCATGGATGTTCATGGCAGCCGGGACCGATGGCTTAACGTGCTCTCCAAGGCACGGAGCAGGCGATAATTGTCAATCAATACGCACATAATTTCGAAAAGTCATATAACTTCCGAAAGTCAGAGGTGCGCGACGTGGGTTCGAACCCGAGACCCTCTGCATTGCAGTCTATTGGTCTCTCCACTGAGCTATCGCTGCCCGAGCGACGATATAGGGTAAATTTTGCAGAGTACGTATTATACGTTCTTATTTGACGTACAAAGGTTCTTTGATAGTATTCTCGGTCAGGTAATTTTAAAATACTGACGAAAAGAAGACAAGATGTGACTGACTCCGATGGTCCAATATTGCGAAATATGTTACACTATTAGCGAATTATATTCTTAATACTTAATTATATTCTCAAAGAATGATTGATACCTACCTAATGATTGGTACCGAGATCTTCGTTCGTAATTTGAACGATATAATCGGCATTTGATTACCTACTAGTTTAACGTAAGTAAAGGAGCAACGGCTAAACTCACTCAGGGCAAAGCAGAGACGAAATGTAATGATAGATCAGCTAATCAGCCCGATAGCGTAAGGCGACGGTAGCCGAAATCTAACGGTAGCAGAACTTGTACTACGCCTGTTCAGCAATTTTTCTCCGCTGCAGCCTTAGTCGTCTAAACGAGAGGTACTTAATCTAAAGCTGCACCCGAGAAATTTAATTATCCTTGTGTTGAATATAGTTCAATATGAGTTTCCTCCTTGAACGTGACACGGTGTAGGTATCGCTAGGCAGACATACGCGATATAAATAAAAATACATGCTTGAAGCATATTTATATCAAGAGTATCGTACTGTAGGACTTTTATAGCAGAGTAATATTAGATATATGTACCTAGATATTCGTCACATATTGTGTTAGTATTCCTTACAGTGTTCTATGTAACTTTTAGTTCAACAATAATGTTATGGTAGAGCACCATATTTTAATACTCGCAATTTTGATACCTACACATTATTTTTCGTTGACGAGTGAATATTTCGTATCTCTGAATTAGGAGTTACGTACCGATTCACGACTAGCACAGCTTAACATAGTTACTGCAAAACATTCTTGTGTATATTTCTCAGATGATGTGATGTAAGGAATGTATTCTGCAGCAACTAGTTGAGTGGCAAAATGTGTTTTCAAAATATAATGTGTGTTTATATATTAAGACAAACAATCAAGGATTCACATTATCAGGCAACATAGAGTTTGTATATCCAATAAAGAATTACAACAACTAGACTAAAAGTAAATTATTATAAAATAATTCATAGTTATAGTTATAAAAATAATGAAACCCCACACAAATAGATTTATAATTCACACCTCAGCTCTGTTTTCCTGTTTAGTTTTATTTGCACAAATATATTGTTATTTATTTCAGTTCTTCCCTTTTCGTAATTAGACTACTTAACACTAGCAAATAATCATACGTTTATGGTAATGAACATACAAACACACACTATGAGGACCAAAACAACCATTAACAATAGTTAAGAAAAATTGTATTCACTTTCAATGTGATGTAATCAGTATTTAATTAATTAATAAACATATCAAACACTATGGTTGATAGTAATTGTAAATGGCCCTAAATGGTACATACAATATGAGGAAGAAATTGCATCCAATTATTTAACTAGTTATATTTCAGTTTTGAAATAGGTGGTTGGTTGAATAGGTTGTGGTTTAGGCTGAATATGATATTTTTAATGAAACACCTACTATCTGCACACTCTGACAGTAATTAGTTTTTATGTTTAAATAGATGATAACACTTATTCTAGACAAGGCACAAGTTAATATAACATTTAACCCAAGATGCAAATGCAAGACACAGATTGGACAGTTATATAATTACTACTAGTTTCTAAGAGGAAAGATAGAACAGAAAATATGTATAACACTACAACATAATGTTTTAAGTTATATACTATCAAACATAAGGAAAATGTTATTAATAACATATTCACAGTCTTAATAAAAATCCATGTTAGAACAGTTAATATTAAAATGCCCATTTATATTAGTTTTAAGAATATATAGATACCACAGATACTACATAACATCAAATAAAATTAGTTTATATTCCATGACATTATTTGTCAGTTAGATAGGTTAATCTAGACCACAATGTTAGCCGTAAAGTTAGGTATGTCTAGTCTAGGTCATGCTAGAACTATAACAAACCGCTTGATAGAGGCGGGAGTGGTGGGCGTTGGAGACGGTGCCTCCTCATCAAAACGTATTTTGACCACACCGGCCGTACCGACCAACTCACTTCTGTTAAATATAAAAATATTCTCTTAATAATACACCTGTTGTTTGCCTGCAAAGGAGTCATTGTAATGCAATATGTTTTATATCAATAGCTATTTGCATATCATTATAATTTTAATTACTGCACTAAATAAATAGAATTGCTAATATTTTAAGATTTATATGTAACTCTGCTGAAATGTAATTATTGACATTTAATATAAATGTATCACTCAGTCATTGCAATTGTATCCAATGTTTGGTTTTACATTGAAAGCAACTAAAAAACTATGTGTAACATTGTTGTCAGATAAAGTTCACTGAAAGCAATCTATAGTTTTAAACATTCTTTAGGGAAGGTTGAATTAATAAGATAAAGATAATAATGTAAGTGGGCAACATCAATAATAATGCACATTTGTTTATAGAACATTTAAACAGGCTGAATGTATTTTCCTTCCTTACTAAGTTCATTGTTCACTATCATATAACACAATAAAATAAGAAGATTCTTGTATCCAATTAACTATCGTCAAAATTCAAATCTTTGGTGATACTTTTAAAATAAATATTATTTTATTACCTTTTGACAAACTATAATACATAATAATATAAGTTGCTAGAGAGTTATTCCTATTACTTGTAAAGATATAGACTGTGGTAAACCAAATAATATTAACTCAATTATTTAAATAGAAAACTTACTTAAGTCCTCAAATAACTGGGAAGTAAGTGAAAGTTTATTTCAATGTTTCAGAGAAAAACCACAACATATTACTTGTGGCATAGATAAATATATTATATATTTTGTTGCACAAAAAGCAATATATTATAAATAAATACTTACTTCTGGTTGGAGTTCTTGCAGCCACAAACACATATTGAAAGTGCTGTAATAAGAGTGACAAGCACCCCCACACTTAAAGCTATCTCTACTAAAGTATACATAACAAGAGTTTCTCAATCAATAGGAATCCGACCAAACGGTATTCTAAAAAAAGATTCCATCACAGATATAACATTAAGTCACTCCCTTAAACAGAAACACTATATGTACACAACTCTCTTCCATTTGAATAAAAAATGTTGAAATGTAGGGCACTTGACTACGCGACCACATAAACTGAATTAAATATTGAACAGAAACAATACCACTACAATAGAATTATCAAAGGCAACGTTTTAGATATTTTCGTAGGCCAATAATCGTCAACTTAGATTATTTCGATATCATTTAAAAATAGTAGAAGCGAAAGCAAAGCACGACCATCAGCACAGATAACATGCAATAATAGTGTTGTACATGTAATTTCCACTGAACTGTCAACATCGATTATTCAAATTAATTGACAAATTAGGTATTTAATTAATTAGAAACTGTATTGATATATGATTACTATACAAACTATTGTGTGGCATAATTGGCATAGGTTATAAAAATTTATTTTGAATTACGACAGTGAATAGCGATTTACATTGTTTACAAAAATCCAAATCGAATTACGACAGACAGCTAAAGCAGAAGAGCATTGATCAAATGATTTTAGCAAGGCTGAAAGCAATTAAGACTTATTCACGAATATTAAAATTATTATCGTAAAAATGTATTAAAATATAAAGGCCAATGCAAACTTTTGGTTTAATAAATCGTTTTGGTTTCGGTTTTTATGTTTGTATCATTTCTAAGTTGAAAGAATATTCCAAAGTACAATTTTTACAAAAATAACCCACGTGTCCTATCCGATAGTGGTGGTGGACCTATCCGATCCGGTTACCAGTTTATTTTACTAGTTTTAGGGTAAAAAACTGCCAAGGAGAAAAAAATATAACAGTAACGACCAACCAGTAAGTGTTTTATCAATGGAATCCTCAAAATATCACGTATGATTGTATTTTCATACAAAAATTAGGTATCGCCTGACAAAAATATCATAGCAATACGTCTTACTACTTGCTTATGTATCTTCGTTCGGTTACGGTTGATAGACATGGTTCTTCTTTATATTGATGTCTCGTATTGTCCTCTAACATATGTATGTATGTATCTTATGTGGGAGCCAGTCAGTGCAGACCGGCGACACTTCGACCGAGTGGGGTCTTTTGTGTCGACATTCTTCCAATAACGACTGCCATAGATGTTCATGGCAGTCGGGACCGACGGCTTAACGTGCTCTCCGATGCACGGAGCACGCGATAATTGTCAATCAATACGCACATAATTTCGAAAAGTCATATAACTTCCGAAAGTCACAGGTGCGCGACGTGGGTTCGAACCCGAGACCCTCTGCATTGCAGTCTGTTGGTCTCCCCACTGAGCTATCACTGCTCATAACTCTAACATATAATCTAGGTTTCATTTCTGGGGGCAGGAAAAAAGTAAATCATGCCAGCTATGTATAGCAAAAGTTGCATTGCCCTCTGCAAGAATACTTTATTTCTATAAAATAGGTTACTTCATTTTAGATTTGTAGCACCTCCAAAGATTCATAAATTTGTTATAAAATTGAAAACAGCACACAATAGGTTAAAATGACTGTACACATAAAATATGTTTATTTATAAAAAAATTGTTTGTCGACAATAACAATGAAAATTTTATACATCCCTACGGTGACATTCATAGACTAAAGAGGAATAATCAATCTAAATGACATTTAAATGTTGCCTGTATAATTTTTTCTAGCTACATTGTGCGATATTGCACTGCATCAACAAAATAAATTTTTTAATACATACATAATACTAGTATAATAATTTAATCATTTTAGTACATATGCTTTCTACGATATTCTTTTTATGACTTATGACACGGTAATAATATCTATACAGTATTCTATGTTCATACAAAACTCGGAACTCGATTCATACCTACGCGCCTCGGCGTTGGTATGCGCTTGGTTCACAACCAATCGCGAATGCGCCGCAGTGACGAATGGACGGTGTGATTGTTTTGTAAGCAGTAAGCGTGCAATTTGTGATGATTTCATTGAACGATTTCTATTTCATTCGCTACGAATTTAATCTTTTATAATATAATATACAAAGGGGCACAAAACGTGTCACATTAAATGATATACTGCCTTAAGCTGGTTGGTATAAGACGATAAACATAAACAAAAAACCAATTTTCACAGAAATTAAGAATTTATTTTATTGACCATAATTAATAAAATAAAATTAGACACAAATTGGATTTCTTTTCGTCACAAGATTATAGACTAATTCCTTTTGTTTTCCTTTTGTTTCATTTGTGATTTTTTCAGTTTGTTTGTTTTCTTTAATATCGCTGCTTGAGGTCTTTGACATTTATCTTTGCATTACACATGTAATAATAATAAACTTTTATTTCGGAGTATTGTCCATAAATGTTAGTCATACAAATTCCTTAAACCTATGTTAGTAACAAATATAAATCTAGTTTAAAAATTTACGCCCCTCTCTTGGTGCACTCGATCCATACATGTGCATACGGGTCCATTGCCACAGGAACGGGCTGTCCAGTCTGTTTGCAATAATGCTTAGGATGCTGTTAGCGCAACCGCAACCGAGACATCAGGGATGCAGTTCTCTTTCTTAAGATAGCTTGAAAGCTATCTATGTTCGCTTCAGCAAACATCCCTGATGCGCTACAGAACCGTGGGAGCCCCATCAGCACCCTAAAAGCATTATTATACTGGATTCGGAGAATGTTGTAGGCCCTCTGCGTATGTCGGACCCACTGGCTGCAAGTATAAAAAGATTGACAAAAGGCTTCAAACAGATTTGTGATGTTCTAAATTATGAAAACAAAAAAAATTTCCTGTGGCTAAACTACTGAATACATTTGGTTCGTAATTTGTAAACCGTCAAAAGATACCATGTATGTGGTATCAATTAATGTGACTACATTTGCGCCACTTTGTATAATATTTACAATCACTAAACTAAAAAGAAACTCAAGTAGGTAGATAAAATTAAAATACTGTAGGTAGGCAGCCCTAATGCGTGTCTACGAACCGCGTTGTTGTTGGTAATTTTTTCAAAGACAGGGCCGAGTTACAATACTGTATAGATATCAATACCGTGCGTATGATGTGGACGAATTACCAAATATTTTCAGTTTTATCGTTGACATTTGATACTCGTCTCATATTGTCTTTGGTGCTATACCTGCTGTTAGTGTCAGTTACACTTTACAGTTACTTGTTGGTTGGTGGTTGCAGTAAGATTTAAATTTAACAATGCATTTGTAGAGGTTATAGACGAACCAAATGTAAACGGCAACCGTTCAAAAACATAAGTAAGCATCGTTTCCTTAGTGGTCTTCATGGACATAACTATGTAAATAAGCAATAATACGTCGATAATTCTCATACATTTGTGTTAATAATTCTTGTTACTAACACTACCGGTATGGAGACCAAAAGTGAAATATTTTCTCAAAGACTGATAATAGCTGTGCTATGGAACATCGGACTGCAGACGTTTCTTGCTGTTGTATTAGTGTTTCTCATCGAGATCGATTTGTTGCACCCAGTATCATGGGTCACGTCAACTCTTCACGATATATTTGGCTGGAAAATGGGACTCAACATTGTGCTTCTTGGAACAGTTTCCTTCTTCCAAGCATATGTTTATGGAAGTTACTATATGATGCCCCTGCCTAAGTATTTTACAAGATTTTCTATGTTCTTAAACATGTTTTCAATGCAGAACACAATGTTTAGTGTTCTGTATGCTCTTAGTGGCTACTTTACCATGGGCTTATATTCGTCACTGGCTAAGAGTAATTACAATATTTTGAAGAAGAAATGTGAATTTTATGATGGCCAATGTTTGGTGGAACCTAGTCTTTTTCTACAGTTTGCTGGCATGTGGATGGGTTTATATTATTTCCTTAACATTCACATCTTTGGAACTTCTTTGCTGATGTTTCCTCACATTTATCAAGACAAATTCCAACAAATTAAGCTGGCTGTTAACAACATTTTGTCAATGGGATTCAAGAATTCTATTATGCCAGTTGCCTACTACTGTATTTTTTATTATATTTGGGGCAATAAACCAAGAAGTATAGTTTCGGAAGTCTATAGTTTATACCTTGAAGATCCACCTTTAGATAATATATTTAATTTAGCTGCTTGTGGAATTTGGGTTGGGCTTTGGTTTTATACCAGTTTGTTCTTTGTGTCAGTCTATACAATGAGAACTATTTTTAACATAATACTCACTGAGCCAATGAAATTTCCGATTGAATCTGAGAACAGTATTATGCTTCACAATGCATTAGCCCAAAGATCACAGTTTAATGGATACTTAGGAGCCCAAGATTTAAGAATTATGTCTATGACTGATCCTGTAAGAAGGCGGGCCATTTTTACTCTGTCACAACCTGGAGGACACCCAAGAAATTGGAATAATTTGTTGGAAAATTGCCTCAGCATTATTAATGACTTTAGTAAAGAATTGGATGCAATTAATGGTGATGGAAAACCAGGTGAGTCTGAAAACCCTTCTTATAGAAATAACAATATGGGGAATATGTCACAAGGAAACGGATTAACATATTCTGGCAATTTGAGGAACATGGCAGCACAATCCCCAAAGCTACAAGAACTGAAGGAGCACAAGAAGGAAAATGAAGACAATCATTTTTCAATTGCTGTCAGAAATGAATTTGGTGTTTTTATTCAAAAGCTTTGTCAGAAACCTGGAATAAGTTTTTTGTTTGGGGAACTTACTGATACTAAATTGAAGTTTTTGTTAATGCAAGCACAGCCTGTGATGTGGACTTGTGAAGGTTTGGCATGTATTGCTGCTGCGTCACTGAATGAAGACAAGTATGGAGTGGTTCAGAATGACTTGCCTATTGTAATTTCGACTTTGATTAATCTTAAACATAATCTGGATAAGTTGTCAAAACCAGGACTTGTGCCAAGGAAACATATACTTAATGATACTTTTGCTATTAAAATGAAGACTGCACTTATCTCATCAGTTAAGAGAAGTATTTATAAGATTGCCATTACATTCTCTAAATACATTCATGAAATACCATTGGAGCCTGATATTCAAGTAGCACTCCAGCCATTTTTGATGTGTAAAGAAGCTTAATTTGTGATAATAATAAACTTTTTATTGATTGGGATGTGTTTTGTAATAGTTAATAAAACAATTTGTATAATAAATAAATGTCTATTAAATTTATCTAAAAATTTCACCAAAGAACACATTTATAAACTAAACTATCACATTTCAACTCAGTACTTATATAAATTCCTAAAATTCAACTAAAAATACACACAAATAGGACACTTCAAACTCACTATAATTAATAAGAGATATTTATGGTATACTATTATGTAGATAGTGATTTAAGAATGACATACCTATTCTAGCTACATGTGCGTATAGTAATGAGATCTCAATAAGATGATAGTTGGTTTAATTTGGCGATTCATTTTTTTGTCTTATGTGAAATCTATTTCAACTTGAGTAAAGATATCTAGGAATTTAGTTCATATTAGATTAGCAAACAGATATCATGTTTATAGTATAAATTTAATTGAATCAGAGGAATTCAAAGAAGAGTGTCTTCATCGCGTAGATCGCTGCTGAGTAACAGAGAGCGCTGGCTAGCCGCACCGAGGAGTGCCGTGCGCTCAGCTGATGATGTTCCAGACTCGCAACTTAGAGAAGCTAGATTATAAAGCTTTAGTTAGTATTGTTTCTCATAAAAATAGAAAATATTGTACAAAAGCGGCAACAAATGCTAATAGATAGAGGAAGATGGAAATGAACGCCACCATGTTGTCCTGAACGCCGGCCACTACAGGGATTAATTTGCTAGACATTTTTGTTGACCCTTGAGTCAAACATATCCAATATTCTGAAGCAAATATGTTTATAATGTTCCGTCGTCTGATGCGTCATATACTTGTTTTAGACGCTTGACGTTTATCTTTGCTGCTCTGAACATCTAATACGTTCGTGAATATAATATCATGCATACTAAAATCTAAATTTATGAGGTAGGTATATTTATGGTCACAGTGAAATTACCCTTTAGAAATATTATACAAGTCTTTGTAATTGGTAGTGTGATACGAAGGTAGGTAAGTGACATATTCCTACTATCCTCATTAAACGAATACTCACGTCAGGCTACGAAACTTCAGATTTAGGCTATACAAATTCTGAATAGTATAGGGTTACGACAACATGCGACGCGAAAGTCAGTAGGTGCAAATAGAAACAGCAAAAAGAAAAGTCAACATTAACTTACGAGAAAGTAGGAACAGAGACCAGTCAGACAGAAGAGACAGAGAAGAGGACAGAACGGTGTGGCGGGGTGGCAGGGTGGTTGCGTATAAGTTGAGCGGTACATACGAAGGGTTGTTTACCGTCGGGGCTGGCGTGCGGCGTGTCGGCGTCGGCGCCGCCGTCCGCGCCCTCGGGCGACGCCAGCGCCGCGCGCGCGCTGCCGCCCGGCGACTCCGTCATGGACACCTGCAGGCTGTAGCTCTCCCTGCAAACACACCGGGCTGGACACGCGCGCCTCACCACCACCAACGTGTGCTTAATATTCAACATTGCCATTCTTGTTTGTTCGATTGTTTACATTTTCTGCAGTCAAGTAGAAATTGTATAATGACCGGGACATTTAAAAATGATACAACTTTTTATTTTACTGACATAATTGCAAGGCACACGTAGCAGCTTTGTAAGATTGATGTTCATGAATGTTTATTCTGCATTAGTAGATGGTACACATAACATTGGACATTCAAGTATGCGAAGGTTTCCATCATTGATAACATGCACACATTGAGAACGCTCGTGACCAGTTTTGAGAGGCGTTCGCAACATCGAAACGGCATGCTGACGACACCTATATTGTCATCTATTTACTGATTGTGTGGGGGTAATGCTAGCCTGTATCCGGAAGTAGAGGATGTCTGTGAGATCTCGCTGTCGTAGGACGTGTCCGTGTTGATGTTGGTGGGCTGGAGGAAAGGTGGCTGTGACCAGGCACGGCGTAGTGGTGTCGTTTCAGGACCGGGTGATGAACCATCGTCCGACTCCAGCCGCACGTGGGATACCTGACAAGATCAAAAATAGTTTTTGCGCGTCCATCGCTTGCGGTTGCTGTAGTAGTCTTTAATATATTTTTAATCATTATAAAATTACCAATCAATTCGTATCAGAATTTTAAATTAGTGTTTTCAAATTACGTGATTTATGTATGTTTTGAAAGGATTTAATATTATGGCAATTCCATAATGCATAATGACGCGAGTTAGTTTGCTATAACAGATAGCGCTGTACTCAAAACTCTACAATCATTACAAACTACATGCCTGTCTCGCGCTAACGAAGTTGGCACAGTGAATTACTAATCGACTGACCTCTGGTTTAGCATGCCTACTGCGGCGAAATTTGAATGTTTTCTTAGAGGGTCCGTGCGCGCGCTGCAGGCGCGGGCGCTCGGCGGCGTCGGGCGCGTCGGGCGCGTCGGGCGCGTCGGGCGAGTCGGCGCGGTCCACGAGCGCGGCCACGTCGCGCCCGCGCGCCGCCACGCACTCGCCGCACGACGCCTCGCCCGGGGACATCGGCGACAGCGGACTCGTCGATGTCTCACCTGGAATTTACTCCACCATTAACATGTCCAGTACTCAGTATCATTGACTAGAAGTTTTGCCACGAACTTTTGTTTGACCGCCTCGTAGAGTCGTAAGCGCGACTGCCGAGCATGTAGTCTCGCGGCCCAATCTCGGACCGGGAAAAGTCGAAGTCTGGAACTGCATAATCTTTTTATACAAGTACTAAAGCATATTCGAGATATTTACACATAAGTATAGAAACTGCCTTACCAGTAGTGAACTTCAATTCAACGGAGGGCACAAAGCGAAGCTTGGTTTGTGTGCTGGTGAATGAGGGAGTACTAACTGTCGGCTTAGTATCGCTACTGCCGAAGTTTATCGACCCTGTGATTAAATAGAACATTATATTTCAAATAGCTTTAGTTCGATATTAAAGGTTGTGTTACCCAAGACTAAAGACCAAAAGGTGCTGAATCTTGGCAACGCAAGTAAAAATCCCTTCTAAATGGGTAAAATACATATCGATATGAACCACTTCAATTAACATAAAAGACTTGAATTTTTTCTTATGGCAATTAAGCCAGGCTAAGCTAATACTCAAGTGTAGTGCGCATGCGGTTAAAAGTAGGTAAGTTTAGGTATCTATATTCTAAAGTGGACTCCCCGTTTTTGAACGAAACAAGCTAGCCACATGTCGGAACCACAATCTAAACCTTCGCTATTCCAAGTACCTATAGCACCGACCCAATATCTACCGCGAAATGAACCAGTGAAACTCAAAAATAATTATTCGTGTAATTGCATTCGAATGTTATTCGAATAAGTACAGTGTGCACATAATTCTTTCACATCATCTTTTCGAGTTTGGATGGGCAAGACTGCAGGTTATGTATACCTATGTACCTAGTAGAGTGTTTTCGACACATTCAAATATAATATGAATGCAATTGTCCACTTCTATACTTTATACTTCTAAAGGAGACTGTTTCTCGTCCATACATCGCTTGCCACAGAACCAACAGCAAAGAAAAATGATTTACGTGTTCTATATTGCTCCAATATGCTCACGAAAACAACATTTTATGACGGAATATTAAGAAAATAGATTTGTTTAAAATAAAAACTAAGATTTTGAAGTTATTTCTCTTAAGCGGCGCGGGCATTCCCGCGCGCGGTTGACAAACTAGTATGCTTTATTACTGTTGCCTCACCAATTAGGTAGGTACTTAGAAGTAATCCTACCAATAGGATGGGAGGCCTATGTCCAGCAGTGGACTGCAGTGTGCTGAATTGACTGATTAGTTGAATTTTACCATCGTGCTAAAAACATTGTTTTCCACTAATATAATTACTACGAATAAATAACTGTCTGCAGCTAAGTATGTGACTAGACAAGCATAGAGATTCTGTAAAATATTTACGTGCTTAAATATCAATATCAACTAAAGTCGATGTTAAGAATATGTAAATAATAATAAAATAATGCATTGAACGATGCTCGGTGTCGCCCAAAATGGTGGCATCTTTGACGTTCTTTGTTTCGGTACTTTTAAATATTAAATAAGGAACGCAAAGTTTCCGTGTGATACGTAAAGTGGTAATAAGTATATTAAAATATAATAATATCACTATCTAAATTAAATGCTTGTTGGTCTTGGGCAATTAAGAACAATCTCCTTTGTATCCGCAAAATTCGAAAAATAATTAACTTAATTTTTTTACATAACGTTGCATTTCTATATCAGATTTTTTATCCCGAAGTTCACATGGAAATACATAAAAAAAATATCCATCTGAACCGGGTTAAGCTAGAACATTCTTGGGCACGCCACGATCGTGGCGATAAGTCCCGTTCTTGAAGAGTGGCTGGAGAGGCGGCATGGCGCCCTCACCTTCCGGCTGACACAGGTAATGACTGGCCATGGTTGTTTTGGCCAGTTCCTGTGTCGCATGGGCTGTCATCACTGCGGCGACTGCCGCGATGTTGTTGTGGATACGGCGCTGCACACTTTGGCGGATTGCCCCGCTTGGGCATCGTAGCGCCGTGAGTTGATCGCGGCAGTCGGTATGGTTGCCCTCTCGCTCCAGGCCGTAGTTCAATCTATGGTCCGGAGCGAGAGGTCGTGGAACGCCGTCGCCTCCTTCTGTGAGGAAGTCATGTCCATCAAGGAGGCGGCGGAGCGGGAGAGGGTGCGCTTAAATCCTCTCCCCAACCGCAGAACCGGGCGCCGGAGGGCGCGAGATGACCTCCAGCCACCCTGAGGTTTGACCTGGGGGTGGTGGGCTGCGTGGGCCTGCCTACCACCCGATCAGCACCAGGTCCGAGAGGCGGCGTGCGTGTTCCCACGCGCGCCTCTGAGTCGTGTTTTTGTCCGCCTACAAGGGGACAGTAGAGGGTCTTTTAAGTAGTGGCCTGCCGTTTCACACGGCGGGCCGAAACCTCGGCGGGGTCGCGATTGCATGTGAAAGCGATTCGCGCGGCCCCGCCGTCTATGGTTATGTCGAGGAACACCGTGGTAGGTTTAGTCGGTATTACCGGGGTATCTCTCCCTGGTGAGCCCGACATAACCTCTCCGTCGCCCCGCGGAGAGGTATGCGTCAAAGCATTCCCCAAGGTAAACAAAAAGAAAAAAATTAACATCCTAAAATTGTACTAGATTACTTACCAATATTGGAAGTGCCACTACTGATGTTATTATTGCTGTTGTCACTCAAACGTCCACTGTTCATCGCCGACTCAAATACTGGCATATGCTGACTTGTAGTTGAACTACTGGATACGGATTCTAGAATAATAATGTTTAAAGTACATAGAATAATGAAAATATAGCAGAATGAAGGCTGGAGTAATTTTGGTCTAAATACACATGACACATAATTATAATATTTTTCGAACTATCGGAGCTTTGCAACCAATGCCCAAAATCTTATTGACATATCAATACCAGACATAGTTGAAAACCTGTGTATTTAGACATTTTTTGGCTATCCGTACTTGAAAATTTTATCTTCTTAATGCAAAAGTTTCTAGAGGGTTCTGCAACGTAAAAGACAAGTAGGTATAAATGCTTACCTCTTTGTGCAGAGAGTGGTGCGGACGGATGGTCGGGGGTTCGCGGCAGACCGCCGGCGCCCGCGCGCCCCACTAACATGGATATTAAAGAAGGCCGGTGCTGCTGGTGCTTTTCAGCCATTGTGGTGGAGCGCGGGAATACTTCTGACGCGCGTTTTCCTCCGCCCTGGCCGAGATTTTCCGCTATTTGTTCTAGAATTCATTTATAAGCAGGATTATAATATGGAAAATATACTATTGATATCGGACTTACGTTATAAGGTTAGGTTAGGTTAGGTAAATTGTATATTATAATAATAATAATATCCTTGAGACCGAATTTCGGTCACGGCGGCCAATCTTAACGGAGACTGGCGATCTGTGCAGGAGATATACCTACTTAGTGCACAAATATGTGCGCAAACACAAGTGGACTCTCTGTTTGTTTCCTAACTCTTTTGATCCAAAAAGGGGCAGCTTGAGGCCGCGCACGCGCTCGCGCACTATGAACTGCATGTGGCGCTCGTTGTCTCAGCTGAGAGAACTATATAAACTTACCGAACTTGTATTGATCGTGCGTGTCCCGCATATTCCGCAGCTCGCGCGCGAGCTCGGCGAGCAGCGCGCCGCGGGCGCGCGCGGCGGGCAGCTTGAGGCCGCGCACGCGCTCGCGCACTATGAACTGCATGTGGCGCTCGTTGTCTCAGCTGAGAGAACTATATAAACTTACCGAACTTGTATTGATCGTGCGTGTCCCGCATATTCCGCAGCTCGCGCGCGAGCTCGGCGAGCAGCGCGCCGCGGGCGCGCGCGGCGGGCAGCTTGAGGCCGCGCACGCGCTCGCGCACTATGAACTGCATGTGGCGCTCGTTGTCTCAGCTGAGAGAACTATATAAACTTACCGAACTTGTATTGATCGTGCGTGTCCCGCATATTCCGCAGCTCGCGCGCGAGCTCGGCGAGCAGCGCGCCGCGGGCGCGCGCGGCGGGCAGCTTGAGGCCGCGCACGCGCTCGCGCACTATGAACTGCATGTGGCGCTCGTTGTCTCAGCTGAGAGAACTATATAAACTTACCGAACTTGTATTGATCGTGCGTGTCCCGCATATTCCGCAGCTCGCGCGCGAGCTCGGCGAGCAGCGCGCCGCGGGCGCGCGCGGCGGGCAGCTTGAGGCCGCGCACGCGCTCGCGCACTATGAACTGCATGTGGCGCTCGTTGTCGCCGATCGGTGGCTGAGAGAGCTACATAAAACAGAATGTCAATCAGTATCTCATAGTAGGTTTAGATTTTAAGTGGTATTCTATTGTCCACATTTAATTTGGCATTGACTAACCCTTTAAGTTTCCAAAAATATAATGAAATCAAGTCAAAGAGTTAACTAGTAACCTCCAAATAGACACAATTTTAAACTATACATGTCGCCATCACCTTGTGCACGATGAAGGGCTGCAGCAGTATGTAAAGCGGCGTGCGGTAGGTGACGACGTGCTCGAGGAAGTCCCACAGGTGGTGCGCGGCCTCGTTGCGGCGCCCGAGCTCGCGCATGGCGCGCGCGATGCGCCCCCACTCCGTGCACAGCTCGCTCGTGAAGCATGCGCACATCACCTTCAATGCTGGACCGTACATAGGTAGACACAGTCAGCGCCATAAGTAAGTGAACATTAAACAAATCTATAGAAGTATTTTATAAATTAAAAAAGCCCATTATTTAGTATTTTAAACTGTGATTATATCAACTATCCTTTAACTATTATTTATATAAAAACTAACATTTGAAATAATTTTGAAAGGTAGGGGCAATCAAAATCTAGCAATTGTATATCTAGCTACTTATGTTGCTGACTGTACCACGAAAAGAGTTAAAGAACATTGGCGAACTCTCATACATTTTTTTGCTGACATCATTTTATTGCGTCAATGCATGAAAATGTCTCAAAATATAGGGTTTATATTCCTGAACAACTTTGTCTTCAGAATCACCATAAAATAAAGTCAGGAATTAAAGATATTGCAATTTGACGTTTGGAGATTATACCCCGATTTGCGTCAACTACAGATTTTAGATTTTATAATAAAATGCTTTTTAGAGTAAAATAAACTGCTAACTACATAGTGTACCGATACACGCTGGTTAATTTGTTTATTAAGTAGGTATTAGGCACCGATCAGTTGATATAGCCAATGCACTTCATTGCACGCTGGTGACAAAGAGACAACCTTTTTATGATCTTTTTGAATAACTTCATGCAATAAATACCTGATCATTTAGTTAAAATCACGTTAGGTGATTCCACGTGGTAGTATTTAATCTCTCCTTTGTTGCTCACGCTAAACGTTTAGGGGAAAATATTCGAAACCACCTGGTTCACGATCCATTTGGTTCATACGTTAAAGGGAGAATCCGAAAGTGCTCCACTATCTTGCTGGTTTCAGTATCATCATTTGAGCTGGCCCATTTAGTGCCAGCTCAACTAGAGTAGATACTCACAGCATCGCACAGAATATTGACGTAAAGTAAAAGCAAGTATTTGTCTTGCGTTTCAGTAAATGAGGTCCAAACTCTTTCCTCATCCTTCTTCCTACTTCTTCACCTCGACTTCTTTATCCCAGATGAGATAAAGATGCCTATGGTAATACTAACATCTATAGGCTATTACAAGACGATTAGCAATAGTTTTTGATGCAATCATAATAATCAATGATTATCTTCGTCAATTAAAATTTGGCTATGTTAGATTTTAGGGGACGTGTGTCTACTCTTTATGTGTGCTCGTACAAGTTGGACATTATTGGAAGGCATCGAAAAATCTGAGAGGTCATTAAGCTGGCTGTTATATTTTTGTATAATGAATGACGCAGTGATGCGTACATTTTCGCTGTAATAGCTTGACGCCAGTTTGATTTGGTAGGTTCCCAAAGCGAATAGAGTCAACTCCTTCGGTGTTAACACAGGAAATGCAGCAACATTATCCTTCACTACAGAAACATTTTCGAAGTTGGCTCTACTTCGGTTTAGCCTTCTTTGATCTACATAATCTGCCAAGTAATTGGCAATATTAAGCCACTCCATGGCTATATTAATGAATTCGAGGGCATAAGGGCTATCTATAATATCAACGTGGAAGGCATTTGCGAGAGCTGCAGCGATTCTAAAGTCTGTAAAAAAGTGGTTCATGGCATAATTACAGACTTGTCAGAAGAAATCCCGAGTGGTTAAGAAATATGAAACAGAAAAGCGCACAGTAGTACACAACGGTTCACGTCACGAGTGATGTGAGACTGCGCGAAGTGCCATGCGAAACAGCGGCGCGTGCGCAACGTAGGTATAGACGAGCACCACGTGCGCGAGAGAGACAGACATATACCCTATCTGAATGCAGACAATATAAATATATATATATATATATATATAAAAAAAATTAAAAGTATTCCCATTTCTGGGCAACACTTGAGCCAGACTCGGATTGTCTCCTTTATATTAGTTAAAAATGGTTCGTGCTACTAGTTGTACTGGTTTATTGCTTCATTCCAAAACACATGACGTCCAATTTGACGAGATTTTCTCAGCGACCTGTCTAAGTGGTTGGGTAGTTGGAGAAATAACTTACCTAGAAATGCAATTCTGTATAGTTGATTGGAGAGTCTAGTAGTGTTCCTAGTGTCCCTGCTGCCGGTGAATGTGAGCGAGTTAGCGCGTGCGTCGGCCGCGTTGAGTTTGGCATTGACAGCGGCCAGCTGGTTGGCCGGCGCCGGAGGGCACAGCGCGTTTAGAACTACTGATACCAAGTAGCTTACGTCCGATTGACGGAGTGGAGGTACGTCTATAATAGAAATGGTGTTTGTAAAATTTGTTTAAAATATGTCGAACATGTTATCGCAAATGATACACATCAAAATTTAACCATTTATTTATAATCCGTAAAATGTTGTTTTATCACAACTTTTTACTATTTAAATACAATTTTTTGATGTTTTGATTGCTTTTCAGCAGCTAAGACCTCGAAAAGACTAAGGTGGAATACGTCTCAATCTTGAAGTGTAAAGTTATTTCAAGGTAGCCGAACATTGTTTAATTAGTGGTGGTTCTATTTAAGTGGTTTAAAAAATAATATTGAAATAGCTAAAATATATATTTTAAATAAATTGCAATGAAATCCGTAAAACGTGGTCTAATTTTATTATATCGAACAGTTCAAGTGCTTTGAAAATCCGCAATTTTAAGCAGTTCTTTTTCGATATAAGAAATAACACAATTAAAATAGTTTAAATGTAAAATCACCTTTTCTTCCACTCCCGACTCGTAAACAAAGTGGCATGAACAAGTTCATCAACATATTTTCCGTTTTCTCAGCCGATTGAAATATCGCGCTGCCACCGCACATTTGTTCCAACGAATAACTATCCTGTAATCAATCACAATAGATAACATTCTTATTTAAGATCAGATTGCTAAAAGAAGATGCATAGGGTACGCCTGAGAAAATAAGTCTTCTGTGAGCCTACTAGAAAAGAAGTTATCTGTGAAGTGGAGTCTTCGTTCAGAAGACTGCAACTAAAAATGTCGGATTCTTTATACGGCGTGTAACAGAAAAATGGTCATATTTTAGGATCGTAATGTATATCTGAAAAATAACCTAAATTTATGACAATTTCAAAACATTTTGTTTATTTATTATTTAAATAACGAAACAAACGCGTTAAATCACTGACAAAATTGCACCTAGTTATTTTCGGGTTCACGGAGGTCACCGAGTCAGCTATTAGTGTTGTTTCGGGCACGCCACGATCGTGGCGGCAAGTCCCGTGTTTGAGGAGTAGCTGGAGAGGCGGCATGGCGCCCTCACCTTCCGGCTGACACAGGTAATGACTGGCCACGGTTGTTTTGGCCAGTTCCTGTGTCATATACGCCGGCAAGAGACGCCCGGTTGTCACCACTGCGGCGACTGCCGCGACGTTGTTGAGGACACGGCGCTGCACACTTTGGCGGTTTGCCCCGCCTGGGCATCGCAGCGCCGTGAGTTGATCGCGGCAGTCGGATTGGTTGCCCTCTCGCTCCCGGCCGTAGTTCAGTCTATGGTCCGGAGTGAGAGGTCGTGGAACGCCGTCGCCTCCTTTTGTGAGGAAGTCATTTCCATCAAGGAGGGGGCGGAGCGGGAGAGGAAGCGTTTAAACCCTCTCCCCAACCGTAGAGCCGGGCGGCGGAGGGCGCGGGATAACCTCCAGCCACCCTGAGGTTTGACCTGGGGGTGGCGGGCTTTGTGGGCCTGCCCGCCATCCGTTCTGCACCAGGTCCGAGAGACGGCGTGCGTGTTCCCACGCGCGCCTCTGTTTCGACTCCGTCTTCCCTCTAGGGGGAGACAGTAGGGTTTGGGGAGAGTTTTGCCTTATAAGTAGGTCTCTTCGCGTAGTGGCCTGCCGTTTCATACGGCGCGCCGAAACTTCGGCGGGGTCGCGACCGCATGCGCAAGTGTTTCACGCGGCCCCGTCGATAGTGGTTTTGTCGAGGAACACCGTGGTAGGTTTAGTCGGTATTCCGGGAAGTCCTTTATCTTTTCAACATATTTATTTTACCCCGGCGAGTCCGACATAACCTCTCCGCCCGCCCCCGCGGAGGGGTATAAGTCATGCAATCAGCAATCCCCACGTTAAAAAAAAATAAAATTTGTTGTTTAATTATCGACTAGAACGTGCTGATATCGATAATTCGATAAAAAAGAAAATTTCTATATCTTAATGAAAATAATGTATACGGATTTATTTACCGCGATTTTTTATTGTACAGGTTATGTGACTCTTAAATATGACCAAATCTTTCTGTTACATAACGTATAAAACACTGTGTTAGTGGCACAGCAGATGTTTTGTTAAGTCCCAAACTTAAAAGAGCTTATAGAATAATAATAATAATAAACGTTTTTTGAATAACCATATTTCGATTTATACAATTATGAACACTGTCACTTAAGGTGTTATTATGTGTGCCCATATCAACTCGGAAAGGGATCGTCGCCGTATCGCCTTTCGCCTCGCCGTCAAACAGGCGTCAACCTAACGTAACCAAAGCGGATCAGCAACTCCGGTACGTCGACTCGGCTACAGCTAGGCGACGCCGCGCTTACGCGCTTACACTGCGCTCATTTAAATCATATTAATATGTTTATTTTCTCACTTATTCAATGATCCCTTTTCATCGTTATTTTTGTTTGAAATCTAACCTAAAAATTCAATAAAATACGCGCGCAACACGAATGTTAGTTAACTTGCACGTTCGGCAACAGTAGTGCACGGAGATATGTAAGCGCGACGACGAGCCGTAAGCGCGGTGACGACGAGCCGTAAGCGCGAGGACTGCAAGCTTGTCCCGAGGTGAGGCGATTACGTTACGATTCCGATTAGTGTGCGTTGCAGTAGGGAGTTTCATACAAAGAATACTGGACGGCTCGAGTTGATACTAGGCATGGAACATTTCACTTTAAACAGTGAAAAATCATATGAAATGATTTTTCATCAGTCACATTTGCTACTTCGCTTCAATACACTCGCTAGAAATCGCTCACGATATGAAATCACCGATTGCCAAAGTGGTTACCTATACTTGAGGAATACAGTTGCATCGAGTAAGTGCGACGCCTAGCGAACGATTACAGTGCATGGTAGAAAGAGACCAACATTATTTTGTTAATTCGTATCTATTACCGGCTCATCGCATCGCCTCGCGTGGTGACGTATTGATGCACTACGACGTTGATTAGTTCGAAAGTACATAAAAATATAGTCCTTACTTACATAACATTATAAGGCTCGCTTTTCTCTGCAGTAAAAAGTAGCAGGTCGCAATTTCGCAGTGTTTGTTTACATTATGATTCTATAAGAAATTAAATTTCACAGTACGTGTTACTGTTACTTGAACACGACGTTCGTTAGGTTTTCTAATTGAAGTTAGAATTACTGTTAGTTACTCGTACGTAAAAGTGATTATTATTAGTTTAAATAAATATATATATATATATATATATATAAATAAATTGTATTAAGTGTATATAAGTTATGTAGTAATAATTATTCTTTAAATATTGTTTTAAATTAGAACAATGAGTGCATTGATTTGGAACTACTACTTAAGAGAAACGAACATTGCACTGTAAGGTACGAAAGTAAAACAAGCTTTCATTGTATTTTATTTATTAGCTAGTTTTATGCTATAATTCATATTTCATACTGAAGAAAATTGTAGCAAATGCGCAGTTACTGCGACTCAGAATGAAAAATCATTGACTGTGAAATTTTACCTGTGAAATCACTGTGAAAAGAATTCGTAATTTCATTGAATGAAAATGAATGAAATGTAGCAATCATTTCCATGCCTAGTTGATACGGTGTCGATTCGTTTCCGAGTTGATATGTGTGCTATGACCTTTAAATTGTAGGTTCACCTGTGTTATAAGTAACAGTTACATTTGTGAGTTATTTGTGGCATAGGTTACATTATATCAATTTATACAATATTGTGTATTGTAAAAATTTATATTAAATATTTATTTAATTTTCTTAAAGGAAGTAGGAAGATTCATACAAGAGTAAAATTATAGTTAATAATTGGCACGAAATAATTTCTGTAAGTGTTAAATAATATATGGGTAATCTACTTTATAAATAAATATTAAGTTTGTGTCTCTCTGTGTGCAAATATGTATGCGTGTGTGTGTGTGTGTGTGTGTGTGTGTGTGAGAGAAAATACAATGTGCTGTTACAAATACTAACTCCTGTATTGATAATCTGTAGCGCGATGAGTCGAACGACGGTGCTACAGAAGTGTGGAGGCGGCGGCTGAGACATCAGCGCCGCGGTCGCCGAAGATAAGTTCTCTCCGCAGTTGTTGTCCGACACGATCAGCGCCTGCGTTATATTGTAACTATCAGTTAAAAAGTCCTAACTAATATTATAAACTGATAAGTGGGTTTGTTTGTTACGTTTAACTTACAGTAACGTACAGAAACGGACCGTATCCCTTATATCCAGCGACAATACTGTTACTAACCTCGCCTAATTTACGCAAGCGAAGCCGCAGGCAAAATTTAGTAATTTATGTAAGTATAGTCAAATTTCACTCTAGAAGAAAATGGCCGTCATTAAAGCAAACTGTTTAAAACATTCATTTCGAAAGCATTGAATAAAGTACTATTTCATACGACTAACTGCATATAGTTGTATTGAACACATTTAAAACTTACTTGAACTGTATTAAGAAGAGTCTTCACTTGTTGCCAGTGCATTATATACGGGCATCGTATCATTGTTTCGTACACTCCTTTTAGAAGTACTGCCGCGGAATCCCAATCTGTATTTCTCTGCAATAAAAACAAAATATTAAAAACATGTGAGAAAGCTAGCGTATTTTATTTCACATAAATTTGATATTGTTTTGAATATTGTTTCTAGAAGTACCGACTTTCTTAAATGACCGGTCTGACACGCAACAATATTATAAAATATTCGCAAATTGCTACACAACTTATGTGGTTTTCTAGAATTTTGCCCATAAATACTGCGAATCCGTATCACTATACAGTACCATAGAAGTACCTATAGGTCTGTTTAGATTAATTATTCTGATTGCTGCATTTTCGTAACATCTTATTCTGGAGCACCCTACCATGTTTTAGCTAATAGACTTTATTCTTACTAGTAGAAGTCTACTTAGAATAAAACTGTCAAAACTTACCCTTATACTAGGTTTCTTCGCAATCTTCAAGAATACTTTATCAAGTCTTCTTAAAATCATTATGAGGGCTGGTCTTAAGGCATCGTCGGCCCAGTCCGCGGCGGGAAGCACTTGAGTCATGTAGCGTTGTAGGCCACGACACCCCATCGACTCGGGGTCGTATGGAGATACTTTTAGTAGAGAGTGTGCTATGTCTGCGAGGCGCTGCGTAATAATTATGTTATTTAGTAAGGTGCTTTTTACTATAAGGTATGTTTATTTGTCAAATGGGGCGTTTTTTCTTGACTAGGAGGCAAAGCGATGTGTACATTTTTGGTTGACTATTGCCCTATTATAAGAAGCTTATACTACTGAGAAGTAGTATACAGCAAGTAAATTGAGATTTGAGATCCTTAAACATCTAAAACATATTAAAACTACATATCGCATAATAAAAAACTTACTTAGTTTTAACCTCGCATGCCTTTTCGTTTTTATTTGTTTTACAGTTTTAAATATACACATACCTACCTATTTGTAATGGCTGAACGGCAAATTTTATAAGTTTTGTTAATTAGTAAACTCATTATGTATGATGTCCAATTTATGATATAACCTTATCTAATAATAATAGGTCATGTTAGCCTTTTGAAACAAAACTGATTTTGTTCTGTCTACATAAAATTATTTTGTAAGCATTTTGTGACTTACCGCATGCGATTTAGAGTCAAGCAGTTCAACAGGCTTCCCCTCACTGCCGCCGCTGCCTTTAGATCCGTTAATTTCTAGGAGTCGGGACGTAGCTCGACCGATGAATTCTCCCACTAGTGATAGTAGTACGTCGCGCGGTCGCCGGTATTCCGCTCGTACCAACTAGTAGAATGAATATTATATTTGTTGTTGTGATAGTCATCACAACATTGTGATGAATAAATAATAAAATAATGTATGTATACATACATTATATTAAGTGAATATGCCGATTGTGCGTGTAGTTTGCCGTTTGATAGTACTTTACAATTTTGTTGCTCATAAGTGATACTAATGCTGGTGTAATAATACAGTGGGTTTCATTTTAAAATCAACGGCTTAAATTATTTACTAGGTAAATATGACTGTTAAGCAAATCAACCGTCCACTATATAAAAGATGTTAAGTGATAAGGAACGCATATATTCTGGTTTAACGTCCTTTTAGTTAGCGGACGACCGAAATTCGGGTCCCCTATTTCTTTAGTTTCGGATTTCGCTAAGCACCCATACTTCGAAAATTCACTCTGTATGCACACAGAGACGAAATCCTATACATTCCTATTAGAATAAACTGATGTTGGGGTAGGCACCAATGTATTCTATCCATATTTAATTTTCACCAGCTACGTTTTAGTTAACACGCAATATGATATTAATTGAATAACAAAATTTCGTTTTTATTACAAATGTACCTCTGAATCCTCAGCGCCAGTATATTCTGGTATGCCCGGCATCTTGGAGTTGTCGTATTTGGAGTGCGATTCCTCGAAAGCGATTATCGTAGCGGCTGCGGTACGAGGGCCTGTTCGTTGTGATGAGCCCTTGTGTTCAGGCGATGTTCTGTATGGTCCGTTGTAAGATCTAAAAATAATAATTATTGAACGCATACAAAATATTATATATTATATAAATATTTAGTATATTTAAATATATTATATAAATATTTAGTATATTTAAATATATTATATAAATATTTAGTATATTTAAATATAATAATAATGGTATAGAAACAAGTGATATCGCTAAGGCTCGGCTAGGTGGACTTCTGAAAGGCCTAACGTTTCTAAATTATTTAATTATATGTGATTTAAAATCAAAATATCTTTATTAATTTAGTTCACAAATGAACGTTAAACTAAATAATAATATGAATTAATATTTACCTGTTGCCACGTTCAGCAAAGCAAAGGCGTAGAATCAATGAGAAGAATAAGCAACAAAGTCACGGCCACTCTTTTCAATCACCAATTTTACAGTGCATTTACAATTTAATTTAACGATGAATACATTTAACCGGGTTATTATATAATCTAACCAAGTACTATTAATATCTTTACTTACTTAGAGAGTCCTTCGCAGTTGTTGACGAGAGTTTTGATGGCGATAGCCAGTTGTTGAATGATTTCTTTCTCAGTCTTACCCTCTCTATTATACGTTGGTAACTGAATTTGTTTCACGTAACAAGGAAGTATAGCTTCTAGTATTATCTGTAAATTACATTAGATATCAAACTCTCCTATATACATTCCTTTTGATATATCTATCTTATTAATATAAGATAGATATATAAAAAGACATTCTTTAAAGTTTTTAGACTTTTGTAATTTACAGTCTAAAGTACTAATTATAATAATATAAATAATGACTAATGTTAACGTTTTGCATTATACTTAGCCAGCTCTTAGCTTAGCCAGTATAATTAAAAAATTTATGCCTCTGAATAAATCATTTTTAAATAAAGAACAAAAATGGAAGATACAGTAATTATTCTTTTTTAAAAATGTATTCCAGAAAACGTGGCTTCCATTTCTCTTGGGATAATGATTCAATATAAAAATTAATGCACTGTTTAACTATGCTTTTTATAATAATTATAATACTAACTTTTGCTGAAGATTGTATAGTTGCTTACCAGCATCTGATATCCTCTCATGCTCTCAGCAGAATACGAAACGACCATCACACAAAGACTGATGCAGTCCAGTACGTTGACCATCTCTTCCTCGTCGCGGTAACAGAAGTCTATAGGTTTCAATGGCTTTTCTTCTTTGATTAGTTCTGCGATATGTAAAGGATCAGGCGACGGCGTTTCCAGACTTAGTAGGAGATTGAAGAGGCAACTGGATTGCACCTGTATGAAGATATTTATAAGGTTTTTGTAAGCCAAGAAAATATTTTATTAATTTATTGATTTTGGAAGAAGGCTTACAGACCAATAACATTTTTAAATATTCATAAATTATAAGTAGTGGGTTATGACATCACAACCTAGTAATGCCGTTATGTTTGAACTATTAACTGCTCTTATGATACATAAACAATGTATTAGGAACAAAAATAAAACAATGTAAAACTTTTCGCTTTCTTGTTAACGTATAACCTATATATTACACTTAATTTGCGAGGTAGTTTATTTATTTGCAAATTTATTTTCTTAAATACGGTAGGCAATCATCACACGTATTATGGCTCGTATATACCATGAAGTTATCACACACAAGATGAGTTATTAACGTGGATAATGAGCATCGCTTAAACGACCAATTTAAGCCCGCGCAAGTAGCATGTAGCCCGCGTGACTAGCTTGTGCATGTAGCTCGAGTGATTACCTTGCGCATGTAGCTTGCGCAAGCTACGAGCGTCATGTACAAGCATCATTAGTATCGACTACCATAGGATAATTTTTTTTATCGAACCTTGCTCGCGTCTCCATATGTAGATTCTTCATCAGTGTCCAAAATAGCAGAGACTGAACCGAACATTTGCAGTATGAACGGTTTGCGATTTAGTAAGTAAAACTGTTTTACAGCATACTCGATAGTTGTCGTCACTAGTTTGTTCGTTTGGAAGTTTGAGTATATTTGTAATAGCGTTGGCATAATAAGTAGATAGCTGGAAAATACAAAGAGATAAATTGTTTTTTTAGCTATGGAAAACATGAGTAAATAGTTATATTAAAGTTAATCAAAATGAACATTTCATATTGAGCATGGAGTCAATAAGGCCTGGCTGCATATTCTTAAAAGTCGGTAAAATTTATTTTTGTTATTGGTTATTATGTGTCTACGAGAAGGTATACATATACCTACGAAAACCTGCACTGAGTGCGCGTTAATAAGTTATAACCGACCTGCAGAATTTTGTAATGGTCCCCAAGACATAGGCTCAGCCTAGTTTGGGACCAACGGAATGTTATTTACCAGTTTTGTGGATTTCGGATATAAAGTATTATTATTATATGCAGGGATATAAAATAAGTTTTCAAAAGCAACCTTTTTCTTTATAAGTATTTCACCATTATTATGCAATAAAATATATTGTTTTTATTAATGTGGACAGATTGATTTTGACTAAAAGCTTTATTCACACTTTTATATTGTACATACCCATTAGTAGAGAAAATACTCTTAAAGTTAAAAGCAGCGTTAACGTATGTGGCGATGACATATCTGAGTATGAGAGAGTCCTCGCTGTGTAACATGAGTGCACCATTTAGTACATTGAGGAACAAGTGAATGTCTCGGGATGAAGTGAAGTTGCCGGCCATCGCTTCGAACATACGAGCTATTAAACGCACCCACCTGAAATATTCAATATCGATTAGTAGGTGTTTAATATATTTATAACATATTCATGAAGTATATATAAATACAATACGGCTTTGGCAGTCATCCCTATAGGGGTTTAATGTCGTGGGGATCATTTGTATATAACGTCGGCATTACTAATGTCTAGGTAATCTGTTTATCTAGTGAGAGCTTGTTCTACATAAGGTCTCAAAAATACTGTGTATTTTTTAATCCTGTCGTCATAAGTCATTGTAAAATATGTTATTGGCGATAAATTGTGGTGACTAATATTTACAACCTTACTATATCTCAGCATTAGTAATTGCCTTTTTATGCAGCTGTAGTAAACAGGTGAAGTTATATTTTACCATTTTAGGAGAAAATCTTAACTACTTACATGAACTTATGTAAAACATCTAATCCAAGTAGTGTAGATCCCAGAGGACCGCGACTGTACAGCACCAAATCAGCTTCTAAGGCCTTTCGAGGAAACGACGGCAACTTCATCAGTTCATCGTGTAAGAATACTACGCGCTGCACTACCTGTAAACACAAAAACATAGTCAATATAATTTATTTAGAAAACCAATAATATTAATTAATATAGTAAATATTTAACAAACTGTAGCGGATCAACGAAGTTGGCCGACCTAAGGCCTAACAGAATCGAATGATTCTAAGTAGAATGATTTGATTAATATTAAATAATGCCTTATTAAGATGAATCACAGTCAATTAAGTAATTGTTATAATGATCTTTAAACGGGCTCTAATGTACAGGTTACATTCTCAGTCAATATCGAATGTTCGCCTTTTGTGGAAAAGGAAATAGATGTATATATTATTGATAGTACCAAACAAAATAGGAGACATTTTTGACAGCTCGGTTAATAAATTAATATGAGAATACATACCATGTCAACATTTTTCAATATAGCCCATGTCAGTAATACTTTGCCAATTTCAACAAACTTCTGCAATAGCTCTTGTTCTTGCAGTTTTAGAAACGCTTCATCAGGCTCCATGTGTACTAGTCCTAATTGTGGGTATTGTGAGCGTTTGAAAAAATAGTGGTCACGGACGTAGCTTTGTGGATTGTGTATTTGACCTATAACAAGAGTACGCTTAAATAAACTAATAATATTATAAATTCTAAAGTTTGTTTGTTGGTTTGTGCTTTTTACAATTAGCAAATAAAAATGCATATACAAGATTTTTATCAAAGATCCTATGCATCGGACATATACATAGATTACATTTATCCCGGCAAAGTGTACGATTCCTTTAAAGCTTGCTAACATTAATGAACATATTCAGATTACAGTATTGTCCAAATTTATTTTCTATTTTATCAAACATTGCGAACTTTAGGTATAGTAAGCACACACAAAACATAGAAGAATAACGTTACATTTTCTTTATATGATTAATTTTGGTATCTCATAAAATATATCATAATTGCACAATAATTGTACAAATGCTACTCTGCAACATTAATATTACGCCTGATACCACAATGTAGTAAAAACTACCGTAAGATGCTATAGATAGGATTTGTTTTTAATAATTAAAATTATTATGTATTGTTGACTAATAGCTATTATGCGTTCTATGTATTAAAAAAATTACGTGTAATGTGAATATGTCTGGCGACAGCGGCTCTGATACAAAAGTGTATCAATGGCCTTTATCCCTTATTTCTCTGTTCTATGTAAGCACACGTCACGAACTTGTATGGGCGTACTTGCATAATTAATTTGTATTTTGCCAGTACTAACTACTTTGATGATCGAGACTATTTAAACATTTGTTTATTTCGTGAATAAGTACTTGTTAGTTTTATATAAGTAGAAATTAATCGTTTTGAAATGCATTAAATATTATAAGGCAATAACCGAGGCCACGGCCTCTTTTGGCAATATATTACTTACGTGTCTTAAAATCCACCAAGAAGTGCTCACGGTGCAGTTTTTCTGGAATACCAAAAAAGTCTAAGGACTCCTTGAGTATTTGACAGAACACTGTGTCTTCTTGGACTGGGAATTGTGACGGTATACTTCCTTCGTTATCAGCTGCAAACACAAAAACAAAAAAAAAACAAAATTAATGCCACCCACTGGCGACCATAAACGTTGCATCGGACGATCCCGTACTGAATTAAAGACGACCCTGTCAAAGTGGCAAAGAGCTATTGTGTGTATACGTCACAACACAGGTCGATCTAGTAATCTTCAGGGATAGTAGTATTTCAGCAATAATTGTCAAGTAACTGTGATGACGATAAGATGGCAATTATGTTTCTAATAGATATAACAACACCTTTCACAAGTTAGAGGGTAAAACTATCGTATGAGTAACTAGATCATCATGAGTCTTAGGCTATAAAGCTATGAATCACAATGTTATGTTTCTTACATGGGCCGTGAACAATGATCTTCTTCGCAGCAGGCACGTTTGCGGTGAGCAGAATAGACGCGTCACATTGTTCTTTACGTAATATCTGCTTCAGATCTTTGAACATTATACCGTGTACACTGTGGACCACCTGTAAATACATGATGGAATATATATATTTATGACTAGCCAAATAGATTTATAAAAGGAGCTCTACATTCCATTTTGACCGTATGATAGTTACTTGTTTTCATTAAATATTTAGAGGATCTTCTGCACAGTACGGATTTCGATGTGGGTTATCAACTAGTGATGCGGTTCATGATATTACTGACTTTATAGTAACAAACATCGACAAAAACGAAAAGGTTCTTGTAATATTTATCGACTTGGTTAAGGCTTTTGACACGGTTTCTGTCCCACTCTTGCTTAACAAATTAGAAAAACTTGGAGTTAGGGAATCCCAACTTAATTTATTACCTGACTACCTTTCGAACAGATTCCAACGGGTAAAAATTGCTGATTGGGTTAGTGATGATCTTCCTATTAAGCATGGATTTCCCCAAAGAAGTATTCTTGGGCCTACACTATTCTTAACGAACATAAATGAACTCTGAACTAAATATGAAAAGTGGGAGGATCATTACTTTTGCCGATGACACAGCGCTCTTATTTGAAGCTGACTCGTGGCCCGAGGTTTTCAACCATGCACAATTAAGACTCAATATGGTATCTGCATGGCTCAAATACAATAAATTACTGCTAAACGTCGACAAACCAAATATGTCTCTTTTTCTCTAACTAACCACAATTTTACACTATCCGTCCGATTTTCGCTGAGGGCTCACATCTGCGGCAATGACAGTTCTATGGTTTGTTCTTGCCCTGAAATTCAAAACACTAATACCGTCAAATATTTAGTATTCTTGTTGACAGCAGACTTAACTTTCAAGCGCATATAAACTTACTTACATCACGCATTTGTGAACTAATTTTTATTTTAAAATATATTCGCCTAAATGGTATACTACGCACTATGCCAGTTGTTGATAACATATGGCATTACAATTTGGGGAGGCGCATCTAAAACCATTATGCTTAATCTCGAGAGATCCCAAAGAGCGGTGTTAAAAGTAAGCCAATTTCTTCCTTTCCATTACCCGACCAAAGATCTCTACGAACGCTGTGGCTTACTATCCGTACGTCAACTGTTCGTCCTAAATGTGCTACTTCTAAAACACTCACAACTACATTACAGACCTAATGTACTATGTAGCAAAAGACGCAAACTATGCAGTGTGCCCTAGTAGACGATTTATGACTAGTTTCTCACATAGACATTTTTGCTTTCCTTGGCGCGTACTTATATAACAATGTTAACCGATTCTTATCCATATAACCACTTACGAAACACCAATGCAAGAAAGTCCTATCTAAGTGGCTTTAATCCTTAGATGATTAGAATACTAAAAAACTGTTAGTTATGCCGTTGTAACTAAATACTTATAAATTACGCAAACACACACACACACACACACACACACACACACACGCACACGCACACGCACACGCACTCGCACTCGCACTCGCACACGCACACGCACACGCACTCGCACTCGCACTCGCACACGCACACTGCACATTCTCTCTAACAACATTTTGTCACTAAGATTTACGAGTTAGTCATATTTTGTGGCTGCATGTATTTCTTTATTCTAATATTGAATATTCTGGTTGGGGGTCTGGAGATCTGTCACACAGGGTTATCCCTAGTATAGAGAGCAGCGATAGCTCAGTGGGGAGACCAACAGACTGCAATGCAATGGTCTCGGGTTCGAACCCACGTCGCGCACCTCTGACTTCCGGAAGTTATATGACTTTTCGAAATGATGTGCGTATTGATTGACAATTATCGCCTGCTGCGTGCCTCGGAGAGCACGCTAAGCCGTCGGTCCCGGCTGCCATGAACATCTATGGCAGTCGGGACCGGGGCAGTCGTTATTGGGAGGGTATCGACACAAAAGATCCCACTGGGTCGAAGTGTTGCCGGTCTGCTCTGACTGGCCCTCACATAAGATAAGGTAAGATCCCTAGCATAGACTCCAGAAATTAGCTTTACATACACTGCTATAACCAATTTATTGTACTAATATTCTTTGTGATGAGAGAAATAAATAAAAATAAACTTGGAAATAAACTTGTTGAATAGGGTAGGTAACGAATTGACATTTTATAAATTGTTTTTAACACAAATAATAAAATAATATTTTTTAATTTTATTTGTTATTTTGTTTACCCAAAATCATGTTTTTGTGAATAGTAATAATTTTCGAAAAGGATGCATGCAGGTCTGAAAGTTAGATCAACACGAAAATGAGATATCGAGCGGTAAAATTCATGTCAACTGCTGGGATTAGCTAGCTGACTCTTTTTCTTGATTAATCAAATCACATGACTTAAGTTTGAATTTGACGCGTCTTTAATTAGCCGTTCAGAAACCCGGCGATACTGTGACAATGACGATATTTGGGTGCAAGCGTGCGAGCGTTGGAAATAGCAATAAGTTCAGGTTTCAAAATTCAAAATATGAAATGTGGCATCATTTTATAACTATTTGGCCTCGTTTTCACAACCAGATTTCAGTTTTATACATATAAAATATTATTTAAAATTAATCATAGCCAACTATTTATAAAAGAATGATTGCAAGCATCATATTAACTCACCATCCACAATATCGACAAAGCAGCTCCAACAAGTCGCTGTCCCTCTTCGTGTGGACTCCTCACATAGAACATGACGTACCCTATAATATAGTTATACAGAGCAAAAGCAGCCTGCTGTGGCAGCCGCGGTATGAACCGGATCAGGTGACGTAACAGCTTAAACATTTCGTCCTGATGGTCACGAGTCAGTCGCTCTAGTACATGTCGGAGGAACAGAGCTGAGTCTTCCACGAGGCAACACCATATCACCTAGAGAACACAATTTTTATTTACAGTGTTTAATAAAACCAACGAAACACTGAATCTATGAAACTATCAAACTAGTTGATCTAATGATCAAAAATACGATTACTGACATTAACAAACAAAACATTGTTGGTTAATTCTTAGTGAATCCAAGCTCTGGACTTTTGCCCGAAAGGCTGCAATATTGATTACAGGTTATCCAATGTACTTAGTCTTTATGAAATAAATACCATGTTACAAACATATTATTGACTACGAATATTTAAATCAGTCGGCCACATGTCTACATAACATCAGGGGAAAGGTACCAAAAACTTGATTTAAGATTAGAAAGATTAGAAGAAGAGAAGAACTTGAGAAGAGAGAAATAATAATAAAATTAAAACATTACCTTCATACATAACTAAGCCTATGTGTTAAATACAGACGTTTATATTGATTATATATCTTTATTCTATATTATGTATGTTATTTAATACTTTTAATCTCGCATTACCTGATAAGCAACTTCATAGACTGAGCAGCCGTCTCTAGAGACGGCTGCGTCGTCTAACAGCGACACAATCTCTGCGACAGCGGAGCACAGTGTCGAAGGGAACAATGCTGATGCCACTTGTGTGTGATGAGACCCTCGTACACCTTCTACCAACTCTTCATCAGCTGGTGCTGTAGTAAGGCAATTAATAATTAAGATGTCTTAGAAAGTCATGCGCGACGCTTGTATATACACAAATATATTTGTGAACGTTATTAGAAGTTTTCAAACACCGGTTCTTCTTTCTTTATACTTAATGGTGCTCCCATACTGCTGTTCAAAAATGTTTACAAACATTATCTAACAATAAACATTTACCAAGGCTAGTTGCTAGGAGTTGTTACAATATGTAAAGAACTGTTAGATGTCTTCAGTGCTCCTACACTGATGGAAAATGTTTGCAAACATTTTTTAACATTTGACAACATGACATCGGCTCGAAGTTTGAATTTATGTTCCGAATCATCTACACGAAAATGAAAGAAGATTTTCTCGCTGGATTAGCTTTCATTATTTGTTAAAAAAAAAGAAAACTGGATGCGCAAAACACTAAGAGCTAGAGAAAATAAATGTTCACGAACAAATGATAACAATGTTTTACCTCTGAGTCTTCTTCGAAGAGGTTAATGGAAACACTTTGTGGGTCTGTGTATCTGTCTGTTAGTTTGTTAGTGACAGGCATAGCTCCGGAACCACTGGACGGATTGACTTGTAACTTAGTATGCAGACACCTTGGGGTCATTCCTCAGCCGAGTTTGAATATAATGCCCAACAGTGGACATGATGCCCAACAGTGGGCATAATACCTAACAGTTGGTATGACGCCTAACAGTGGGCAAGATGCCAAAAAGTGGACATAAGGCCTAACTGTGGGCATCATGCCCAGCAGAAGGTAGCAGTAGGCATGATGTTCAACGGCGGCAATGATTGAAAAGTACGTAAATTATTTATTATAAAGGTCACATGAAGACGAAGAGGTTGAATCCTGGGTTTTTACACCCATCTCGTTTTGTAACAATTTGTTTAGAAATCTATGCTAATAATTTAGTTTAGAAATGTTTAGTAAACATAGGTAAGGTTTACTAAACATGAAAACATTTTCTTACATTGTAATGAAATGTTCGAAGAAAATGTTTACTTATGAGTGTGTAAACATTTTTGAACAGCAGTGTGGGAGCACCATAAGAGCTTTGCCCATGTCGGTGGAGTATACGCCATCTTTCACCGGTTCACAACATCTGAATTGTTTATTAGCAGTATTTTAAGGTTATTAGCACCTTTGATGGCGTAGTCGTTTAATAGTTGTGTGGTTGGAAGGAATTGGTTACCTCGCCATTTCCATTACGCTTAGTATTGTAGGACCAATACCCACACATAACAAAAATTTGTGTGTTCCACAAATTGTTATTCCGTGTCTGGGTGTCCTTTGTGTCCTTTGTTGAAATGATTGTAAAGATGCTTGCGAATCAGGATTTATTCCTTCTACAGGATTCTTGTCTTAATTAAAACAACAAACACGCATTATCAATATCGACACGAATACCTCATAATATTATATAAGAGAATTTTCACAGTTTATGCAACATTTTTCATTGCTGCTCCGCTCTTATTGGTCGTAGTGTGATGTTATATAGCCTATAGCCTTCCTCGATAGATGGGCTATCCAAAACTAAAATAATTTTCCAATTCAAACCAGTAGTTCCTGATATTAGCGCGTTCAACCAAACAAACAAACTCTTCAGCTTTATAATATTAGTATAGATAAAAAAAATAGGAATTACGTGATAGTAATTAAACTACATCCTTACGATCAACATGGTCGTCGGCCGCATGGTCCAACGCTGGTTCTCTGGCCGCTTGCCGTGTGATCGGTATCGTCGTGATGAGGAAGCTCTCCCGCTCTGCTCGCTTCTTATCGTTGCGTTGTTGTAACGCCCTCTTTATAGCTTCTGTCTGTTGCTTCTTGCGTGTCTTTGTTGCTGTCACTAGAGAACGCTGTCAATTGAAAAACAAACAGTAACTGATGTCTCAAATACATCTAACAAAAATAAAATTCTCATGGCTTTGATTTGTTTGTTTAGGATTTCTCCTCATGAGATGAATAGCCATAAATAAGCAGATAATGTCAGCGTGAAGCTAAGAAATGTATATTGCCAAAAAATGTATAAGAAACATGTATATCGCATTACAAAATTGTATTATTTTCCAATATTCCTTTACCAACGTTATAAATTGCTTTAAATCAATATAAAAATTCATATTTTAGTTTGCAATTTGACACTACAATAATTTTAGTACATATTTGGCCTTACATGTCTCTCCTGATTCAAAGTCATCTCCATATCTTTGTCTTTAACCTGTGGGCTCCACGGCGGGTCAACGACCGCGAGGGACTCGATGCCGATCTTCGGCGACGGCAGTGTGAATTCTATGCCTGGAGGTGGCACTTTGAAGGTTACTGAGGCGCCCTCCTCCATACGCGGCCACACTTGATACCGCAGTTTCCACATTACTTGGAACCGCAGTATGGCATTTATTCTGAAATCAGTGTATTTTGATAATACTTGTCTTTTGTGTACATACTGACTGCATGAGCTGCAGAACAAAGTGCAATGCAATACTCTTGAAAACTTGAAGTAAGAAGTACTTCTAGCTTTCTCAGGAGAAGCACCCAAATGATGCTTAGTTTTATTCTTCAAGAAGAACAAAACGTAGACATATAGTTAGGTATGTTAAAAACATTTAATAATTAGGTACCAAAGCTTTTCAGGGGACGTTGTAGTGTGTACTAGCGACTCTAAATTTGAATTAAAATTAATTATTATCACTTGTATTGCCAGCGCTTCGACTGTTTTTATAGACTCTTCATTGGACAACTAATACTCCTGATCTTGCAAGCATTTATATGTTACGGTTAATCTTACTATATGTTAAGCTGTTTCTTTGGAATAGAATTGGAGAACAAAATGTAGGTTTGTTAGGTAATGGTGTTAGTCGATAAAGACAACTTATTTTTTTTTGAAATAATCGTATTTAAGAAGTATTTGTGGGTATTGTGCATGAACTGACCTGGTGTCAGGTTCGGCATGTTTCAAGTCGCTATGCATGATGTTGGTGGCGGTGTGCGGCGCCTTGACGGCGGCGAGGATGAAGAGCGCGGCGGCGCACGAGCTGAGCTCGCGGTCCGGCTCCAGCAGCAGCTGCCACGCCACCGGCGCGCACTCCGCGAACATCTCCTCGCCCATCGTCGTCGCGCCCTTGATCAGCGTCGCCAGCGGCGTGTGGTATGCATCGCGGACCTAAACGTAACAAAAAAATATGCTAAATCCACTGGTATCCTAATCTGAAATTTTGAATCACCATAGTTTAAGCAGGGTAGTTACAAAATGTTAAGGATAATTATAGGAGACATTACAGGAGTAATATATGTCGGTAACTACGATAATTTAACCATAATAAGACATTCAATTGATTTCATTCTACGAGAACGACGTCGACGAGTCACGTAAGCAGAATCGTTTGGTCAGGTGACGGCTATATTTTAAATTAAGACAAACGTCAACGGGCATTCGTTCGCAAGCTACGACGGGTAAGGCATGGCGGCGGGGCGCGCCGCGGCCGCGGCCTCGTGCGTGGCGGCGCTCTGCTCGCCGCCCGCCGCGCGGTACGCTAGACCTGCGCTTTCTATTACTGAACGCTCGGTCCTACAGTACAACACAGTATTTACCTGTCCCTTAAGGTACTTGAGTATCGGCGGCGTGTCTGTGGGCGGGTAGGGCATGGCGGCGGGGCGCGCCGCGGCCGCGGCCTCGTGCGTGGCGGCGCTCTGCTCGCCGCCCGCCGCGCGGTACGCTAGACCTGCGCTTTCTATTACTGAACGCTCGGTCCTACAGTACAACACAGTATTTACCTGTCCCTTAAGGTACTTGAGTATCGGCGGCGTGTCTGTGGGCGGGTAGGGCATGGCGGCGGGGCGCGCCGCGGCCGCGGCCTCGTGCGTGGCGGCGCTCTGCTCGCCGCCCGCCGCGCGGTACGCTAGACCTGCGCTTTCTATTACTGAACGCTCGGTCCTACAGTACAACACAGTATTTACCTGTCCCTTAAGGTACTTGAGTATCGGCGGCGTGTCTGTGGGCGGGTAGGGCATGGCGGCGGGGCGCGCCGCGGCCGCGGCCTCGTGCGTGGCGGCGCTCTGCTCGCCGCCCGCCGCGCGGTACGCTAGACCTGCGCTTTCTATTACTGAACGCTCGGTCCTACAGTACAACACAGTATTTACCTGTCCCTTAAGGTACTTGAGTATCGGCGGCGTGTCTGTGGGCGGGTAGGGCATGGCGGCGGGGCGCGCCGCGGCCGCGGCCTCGTGCGTGGCGGCGCTCTGCTCGCCGCCCGCCGCGCGGTACGCTAGACCTGCGCTTTCTATTCCTGAACGCTCGGTCCTACAGTACAACACAGTATTTACCTGTCCCTTAAGGTACTTGAGTATCGGCGGCGTGTCTGTGGGCGGGTAGGGCATGGCGGCGGGGCGCGCCGCGGCCGCGGCCTCGTGCGTGGCGGCGCTCTGCTCGCCGCCCGCCGCGCGGTACGCTAGACCTGCGCTTTCTATTACTGAACGCTCGGTCCTACAGTACAACACAGTATTTACCTGTCCCTTAAGGTACTTGAGTATCGGCGGCGTGTCTGTGGGCGGGTAGGGCATGGCGGCGGGGCGCGCCGCGGCCGCGGCCTCGTGCGTGGCGGCGCTCTGCTCGCCGCCCGCCGCGCGGTACGCTAGACCTGCGCTTTCTATTACTGAACGCTCGGTCCTACAGTACAACACAGTATTTACCTGTCCCTTAAGGTACTTGAGTATCGGCGGCGTGTCTGTGGGCGGGTAGGGCATGGCGGCGGGGCGCGCCGCGGCCGCGGCCTCGTGCGTGGCGGCGCTCTGCTCGCCGCCCGCCGCGCGGTACGCTAGACCTGCGCTTTCTATTACTGAACGCTCGGTCCTACAGTACAACACAGTATTTACCTGTCCCTTAAGGTACTTGAGTATCGGCGGCGTGTCTGTGGGCGGGTAGGGCATGGCGGCGGGGCGCGCCGCGGCCGCGGCCTCGTGCGTGGCGGCGCTCTGCTCGCCGCCCGCCGCGCGGTACGCTAGACCTGCGCTTTCTATTACTGAACGCTCGGTCCTACAGTACAACACAGTATTTACCTGTCCCTTAAGGTACTTGAGTATCGGCGGCGTGTCTGTGGGCGGGTAGGGCATGGCGGCGGGGCGCGCCGCGGCCGCGGCCTCGTGCGTGGCGGCGCTCTGCTCGCCGCCCGCCGCGCGGTACGCTAGACCTGCGCTTTCTATTACTGAACGCTCGGTCCTACAGTACAACACAGTATTTACCTGTCCCTTAAGGTACTTGAGTATCGGCGGCGTGTCTGTGGGCGGGTAGGGCATGGCGGCGGGGCGCGCCGCGGCCGCGGCCTCGTGCGTGGCGGCGCTCTGCTCGCCGCCCGCCGCGCGGTACGCTAGACCTGCGCTTTCTATTACTGAACGCTCGGTCCTACAGTACAACACAGTATTTACCTGTCCCTTAAGGTACTTGAGTATCGGCGGCGTGTCTGTGGGCGGGTAGGGCATGGCGGCGGGGCGCGCCGCGGCCGCGGCCTCGTGCGTGGCGGCGCTCTGCTCGCCGCCCGCCGCGCGGTACGCTAGACCTGCGCTTTCTATTACTGAACGCTCGGTCCTACAGTACAACACAGTATTTACCTGTCCCTTAAGGTACTTGAGTATCGGCGGCGTGTCTGTGGGCGGGTAGGGCATGGCGGCGGGGCGCGCCGCGGCCGCGGCCTCGTGCGTGGCGGCGCTCTGCTCGCCGCCCGCCGCGCGGTACGCTAGACCTGCGCTTTCTATTACTGAACGCTCGGTCCTACAGTACAACACAGTATTTACCTGTCCCTTAAGGTACTTGAGTATCGGCGGCGTGTCTGTGGGCGGGTAGGGCATGGCGGCGGGGCGCGCCGCGGCCGCGGCCTCGTGCGTGGCGGCGCTCTGCTCGCCGCCCGCCGCGCGGTACGCTAGACCTGCGCTTTCTATTACTGAACGCTCGGTCCTACAGTACAACACAGTATTTACCTGTCCCTTAAGGTACTTGAGTATCGGCGGCGTGTCTGTGGGCGGGTAGGGCATGGCGGCGGGGCGCGCCGCGGCCGCGGCCTCGTGCGTGGCGGCGCTCTGCTCGCCGCCCGCCGCGCGGTACGCTAGACCTGCGCTTTCTATTACTGAACGCTCGGTCCTACAGTACAACACAGTATTTACCTGTCCCTTAAGGTACTTGAGTATCGGCGGCGTGTCTGTGGGCGGGTAGGGCATGGCGGCGGGGCGCGCCGCGGCCGCGGCCTCGTGCGTGGCGGCGCTCTGCTCGCCGCCCGCCGCGCGGTACGCTAGACCTGCGCTTTCTATTACTGAACGCTCGGTCCTACAGTACAACACAGTATTTACCTGTCCCTTAAGGTACTTGAGTATCGGCGGCGTGTCTGTGGGCGGGTAGGGCATGGCGGCGGGGCGCGCCGCGGCCGCGGCCTCGTGCGTGGCGGCGCTCTGCTCGCCGCCCGCCGCGCGGTACGCTAGACCTGCGCTTTCTATTACTGAACGCTCGATCCTACAATACAACATACTGTTATGCTAAGATTATCAATAGTTCTTTTTCACCAAGCTTCAATAGCAAATCGATGGGCTGAAATAGCAAAATGATGGGCTGAAATAGCAAAACATCTGAATTAAAATCAGATTAAATTTTCTTTAGCGTTTGATAAGATGTAAAACTGGAACATCACAATCATTAATTTTAAAACGTAAGCGATATTGCTGTCAAATGAAGAACGACAATGAACATATTTTTATAATTTAGTGAAAGGTTTAGAAATTCAGCAGCAAAATGGCACCATACTGAGAATACCTATCTGTAGAATGCTCGGAAGACTTGCGTGTGCGTCGACCCCTGCGCGCACTGCCGCCGCCCTCTTCCGCACTTGTAGTGTTTATTTCGGGTCCGAATTTCTCGCCATAAATCTATGATTTACCAATTAAAGTGTAATTTCATAATTTCAAACAAAACTATTTATAATAAATGTATAGACATTGTACGTCTGTATATACCTTTTGTACAGACTTCATAAGCCTGACACTGGCTCGCATGTTACGACGGAAGCAATAAGGATGACAAAAGTTTTGATGACAACATACGTAGTTGAACGAATTTAAGAACTTCACCATCACCTAGAAATAAACAAAGCTGAATATAACCTTCATTCAAGGAACAGAGAATGAATGATTAAGCTCAGAATATACATTACATAAAAATACAGAAAAATTAATGAGATTGAAGCTGTGTTAGGTGTAAACCTTCGGTAAGATATACATACACAATTTTTACGTATACTTACATGTTAGATTATCAAAGTAGAGTTTGGGTAAGAATAATAGAATTGATCACTAGGAGAATATAAGAGTGTAGAGTGCCTCACTCCAATCTTCTACTCTACAAAACTTTTTTGGACATGGCAGAGAAAATAATAGTTACGCATTAATGTATACATATTATAATACGTTGTCATTACGCGTAATCGTAACTACTTATTTCTTATACTACCACATCCAAATTTTCACCTAATTAGATTTTTTTACCACATCTTGCGTAACGCTCATAATGTTGCAGATGAATGTACCTTAAGCCAAGGGAATCCTTTATTGGTGTCAGGTGGATCTGTTGAATTACTGTCGGGGCTGTCCGGAGGATGGTCGTGGTCATCAGACAGAACACCTGGACTCTCTTCGCCCCCACTGTCCACTTCGTTTGACATTATTACTGTGCCACCTGTTCGTGAAGGGTAATTCATTTATCGCTACGAACCCATTACCTTTATTTTGGTTTCTATCTTTTCGGGTAGAAACTATCGTTTTTTGAAATGTTGTTAAACTATAAGACCTACCCGATGAAAAGTATACTTAAAATATTTGGCTTTTATTAGACCTGACCTGATCGGCAAAACCGTTACAGTTTTTTTGAGCTCTATTCAGCTTTTAGTTCTTAACGCATCTATAGTACGTTTGTATAGTTAGTTTAAAACCGTTTTTGGGTACGTATTACATATTTCGAGCCTTGCTAGAGTATAAAAAGAGGAGGAGGAAAAGAGGAGTATAAAAAGTCAAGCACACAACAATATTACAGTTAATTTAATATACATGAATACGCGAGTTCTTTAGTTTGTTTCTAGTGATCTAAGTGCGGCAATATTCGGTTGATGAACCAAATACGTATATCTGTGTGCTATCCAAGCGGCATTTTTGTCAAACATCCATTTACACGCATTCACAAAATGCGTGTAATGTTTGTAAACGCAATGCGTGTAAACGCATTCACAACATGATTATTAAAAAAAATAGTTCAATTTTGTTTCCAAAATGTAACCTCAGGCAAATGATATTTGCGAAGATAATAATTTGTTATTCAAAAAGCAATATGGTGTTAATGATCATACCTGTACCTGGGTAAACTTCTGAAGTGTCACTTCTGTCAGATAACGACGAAACTTTCCTCCTGCTTTGTATTGAATCTGATCGCCTGGTTACAACTGAAATACACAGAAATAATGAATATTATAAGCGTATTATTAAATAAATATTTTATGCAATGTAAAAACTGCTCTACACGCTCTCATAGCTATGGAGCATATTAAGCCTTATTTCATAATACATATTGACTATCCATTAAATACTATTTTCGATAGTGAGGTACATAGTTTTCTTACCAGCAGCCAGTGCTCCGCAAAATATCCGGCTGATTTTATCCTTTATCTCTGTCGGCATCTAATGCCTCTATCTAACTGTCCGGAGGCCTGTACTGTATATGTAATTTATTTTAACTGTTTGCTAGGATTAGACTAATAAGTCTTAAGAAATATTTACATTCTTCAACTTCTCTGTTGTCTTTTTGTCTCAGTTTGATGGAGCGTCGCTTGAAGGAGCCGTAGGCCGAGTGCGTTTGCTGCGTGTTTCTGCGGTGCATGCCTCCCTTGCCCCGGGACCCAAGACGGCCTTTCTTGTCATCTACTGCTGGTGGTATCGCGTCTGCTAACTATGTATACAATATTAATGTCAGGCAACATATACAGAAAATAAGTCTAGGTGTACCATAAAAGTGTGTTCACTCTAAAGGATTGTTGAGTGTTGGAACATTAAGTACAGTCAACGACATTAGTCGATAGCGAGATTTAAGATTTTTTTATCAATCAAATAACTATAGTTTAAGGATAATATTTACACAACTTTAATTTACGAAATATGGCTTTTTATAGAAATTTGTTCAATATATACAAAAATAAAATAAAATTTACTGATTATATTAACTTGCGATTTTTCGTTTAGCTATTGGATACTTACAGTCACGTTACTGCCGCCAGAAACATTCTCTGGTTCATGCAGAACAAATGAGATCTTTCTCTCGGTCTCCACTCCCGCTATAGATTGCAAGCTTTGTGCCGACGCCTGCGAGTGCCCCATGCTCGACAGAGCCATACTCCAACGACGGTTAGCCTCCCTGTGATCCAAGTTAACCACATTTCTTACTCTGATACACCTCAAAGTTCACACAAGAGTCGTGTTGCATTTACCAGCTATTTTTACTTTAGCCTCTATTTCTGATTGCTATACAAGTTCGTTAGAATTTTTACAGTTCGACGCATGCCAATGTAGCAAAAGCATTGTTACTTTTTCACTAATATCATCTAAACTATTTTATCATTTATTAAAACTATTGGATAAAATTTTGAAAGGGTGTATTTCATAAAAGAAACTTTAATATTTGTGTGTAATTATTTTAGAATAATTTTAATCGATAGCAGTTTAGGTGTATTATCTTACAACATTCCATGCATTTAACTGTGCGTTTGCACTGTTTACCGAGTATTTGAATTTCATTGTTAATAAGAACGTGGATATAAGATGACGTCACAACCGTCGCCATTTGCTTTAAACAATCCCATTTAACGTATTTATATTGAGGCTCTATTGAGTATAATTATTTTTACATATGGAAACGATTGTGAAGAATCTCGAGTGCCAAAACTGTCAATAAGTGAACAATATTCGCTATACGAGTCACATTTGTTCAAGTGATTTGCACATAATACTTCCATTTTAAAAGTGTACGTTATTCAATATTATGTACATACTACATACGCATGCACGCTGAGTGCCGTATGCAAGGAAACATGCATTATTTCTTTTGAACACATACTCGACTGGCATTAATGTGTGTTGACTGCTAAGAGCCCTGTTAAAATAAAAGTATTGTCAAATATATGCACTCTCTTTAATACATTTCAAATGAACGGAACATAATGAACTCACTTAGTCTTACACAAAATACGTCGTTTTTCCATCCATCTTCGCATAACATAATGACAAAAAAATAAAATAGTTTTACACCAAAGAATTAATCAGCTACTTACCAAAATAATCTTCTAATAATAAATGACAAGGGAATTTGGTACCTGTAAACTCTGTCCCAGGGTCCTCTTTCCTTTAGCGACGATCGACAAGTCTTTGGCAAGTTTTGATAGCCTTCGCGGAGGAACGCAGTGATTTCGAATAATAATACGCAGGCGATTATTCGGAGGGCACGGGGGCATTCGGCGCCTATTGGCTTCCCGGGTACTCGAATACTTGCTGGAAGATCGATAACTCTTTGTATTACTAATGTAGAACTAGCTGTCGCGATACCAGTAGGTATGTGCAAGATGTGTTCAGTCAATAGCATGTCTAAACGTAAAATACCTTCATCTAAGAAATCCTCTTCCTCATCTTGTTGAAGCAGTTCTCGTTGACCGTCTGGGTCATTAACTAAATTGACAACAGTATCAATGTGTTTTTTGTCTTCGATTAACATTTCTTCCAGTCTGTTCCCAATTGCCTGGAATGTAAATACCATAACAATTTTCTTGCTGTCTTGGTTTTTATTTCTGAATAGCGGTGCTCGCGATTTCATGCTTATTTAAATACTTGTGCACATGAAAACGCGGGCATATTACTCACAATAAAACTACCAGAAACATATTTTTATTTGTCTACCGTATTATATGAAACAAGATCTGAATGTAACTGAATGATATCACTAGTCTATCTTGTATTTTTATAAGTATTGTATCAATTACTTACTTCAGCCCATTGATAAAACAGTTTGCCAGCGAGGCGTTGTCGTCGTACTTGAGGACTTAGCGATACTGTAATAATATAATATATGTAGGTAGTCTATATTTCGAAATTAAATGGTTAAAAATAAATTATCTAGTTTTTGAAAAAAGGAATCATACGTATTCATATATAATTAACAAACAGTTTATCACAAAATAGATACAATTTATGATGTATATTTAATTTTTTTAAATATTTTATAAGCTTAGGTATAGTGTTGATATTTTATTGAGAATGCAATGTTTTGAAACTATGGATTTTTCGCTAATAATTATGCAGAATACTCACCAGCATTTTTGGACGTGTTCGATTTGAGCCAGTAAGGCCATTGTCCTTTGTTGCAGTTGTGCACTAAATGAGCACATTCTAATAGGATCGCTGCTCTACCGACGACGACAGTGTGGGGCTGCAAACGTAAGATTACATCTAATAGTATTTCTATATAACCAAATCTAGGTGGGCGTGCGAGAGTATCAGATGGTAAGTGTTGATGGGTAGACAAAGTACACAGACTTTAATGGTTCAATGGAATCAATTAGTCTGTGATGATCAATCTTTTTGGTCGTAGCTTTGTCGCTTTGTCATTAATACTTCATAATCAAACATTTTTTGATAAAGTAATAAATGGAAAATTAAATTGTTTTTTTTTGTTTCTCTTATTATATCTGTAGTGTAGTTAATTTATTAAGTTTCGTGTTTGAAATAAAGTCTTTGTGACCAAATAATATTGAATTTTGCCTGCGTTCATTAAATCATACATAATTGACAGTATTTAAATGTCATAATTTCTTTATGCTAACTAATATTATAAATGTGAATGTAAGTTTGTTTACGCTGTGACGCCTTAACTGCTCGACCGATCATTATGAAATATCGCATAGGTACATGTAGTCCAGGGAACGGAAAAGGGCATAGGGTATCTTTTATCCAGAAAAAGTACTGTTACTAACCTAACCTACTTTTACGCGAGCGCACCTGCGGGCAAAATCGATTCCTTTATAATGTATTACTGTATCTATACATAATTATGCTAATGTAGGTAAAATACACACCAAATCCAACAGTGCGGCCATAAAGAGCGCGTCAGGCGTCCCTCCCGGCTGTGTGGCGTCGAGTAGGAAGTTAAACCGTGCGAGTCCGGCGTACAGCGGCGCCGCTGCGACTAATCGTCGACGCTTTAGTATCACTACTTCGGATTCGCCGCCACCTGAACCGCCTTCAGCCGAGCCACGACGCGACATATCTGAAAGAAATCGTTCTTTAAAAGATGACCTTTAACATAAAAAATAAGCTAAGACTGAACGCACTGCACGATTGACCCACGCACGCACGTATGCATGCACGCACGCACGCACGCACGCATGCACGCTCTGAGCTGAGCTGTGCGCACACATTATTTTTAATATGCCACGACTTTTGTGGTGTAAGAAGGTGAAGCTATGAATGTAATACATTCTATACGTATGTACTGCATTCATTATAGTGTATGCATCATATCATCATAGTTCTTATGTAGAAATGTAATTATCTATCATCGTAGTAACTGCTAATTCGACAAACTACATAGTTTGATATAGGCCACCCTTATAAACATTAGGTGGGGTGTACAAATCGAGCAAATACGAATGTTCTTTTTTATTATAAAGCATTTTGCCGACAGCAAAACAAACGGTAAGAAGCTTAAATCAAAGATCATGTATTTTTACTATTAGTCGCATAATGTCATAAGTTAAATAATATGCGTTGAACACAATTGCCTTCATCGCTATTATTACAATAACATATTCTAAGCGATGTACTTACATCCGCCACTTGTATCTTCAATGCTGCCGTCTCTCTTTTTCCCCATCTTCCTGAGACCGAATCTGTTAAGTCTGTCTTCCACTCGTTTACGCGCTCTGGAACATTAAGTGTCATAGGTACACTTTAAAGCTTTTCAGTGCTTAATAAAGGCCAAATATCTACATACATACATAATATTAAGGGTTAAAGTATGAATTTTTTTTTCTAAGGTGTACCATATTTATTTAATCGATATATTTACCCTCATTATCCATACATCGCTGTCATCTAAACGGAAGTTAATTTATAGTTTTACGATAGAACTCCGGGGATCTAGATACGACAAACTGTGTGAAAGCATTTTGTACTGCATCCTAGGAAGAAAATTTTTTACAAAGTAATAAATTGACCATATCGCGAAAAAAATGGTAGTGCGTTGGAGTAAGGTCTGGCAAGTACGGAGGATGACGTATGGTTTCTAACTGCAGCTCCTGTAGAGTTCCAACGGTTTCTCGTGCAGTGTGAGATCTTGCGTTATCATGGAGCAATAATGGTGAAGATCGATTCACGAGTCGAGGCCGTTCCAATGCCATTTTCGCCACATTGTTCGAAGTTCGGCACAGTAAACATCTGCTGTTATTGCTTGACCAGACCTGAGAAAGGTATAGTGAATAACACCGTGAAGAGACCATCAAACAGTTACCTTTACCTTTTTATTGGTAAGCTTTGCTTTAGGGCACTGTTGCAGCGTTTGACCTGGCGTCAGCCATTGCATTTTTCGTTTACGGTTATCGTAAAGAATCCACTTTTCGTCAAATGTCACAATTCGATCCAATATTCCTTCATATCTGTACCGATTCCACAAGGCAACACAAGTTTAAAACGCATTTCTTTCTACAGAGCAGTCAAATCATGAGGCACCCATTTTCATATATTTTATCTTTTTTATTTGACGAAAACGAGCCAATATTGTAGGTAGGGTAACGTTAAACCATGTCGCTAATTCCTGGGTAGTTTGACTCGGATCAGCTTCCACCATATCTTTCAATTCAGCGTTATTCACCTGTGTGTGCGTTCTTCCACGTGGTTCGTCCTTAAACCAAAAACGCAAGGTGCTTCCATTAGTAGTCTCCTCTCCAAACATAGCGTTGATATTGCAAGCCGTTTCTGCCGCGTTAGTTCTGCGTCGGAACTCGTATTAAAAAATGACTCGGATTTTCGAAGTATCCATCTTTCCCGTCTAAGCTGTATAAAAAAACAATTGAAAGTCGAAAATCGAATGTTGCACATTTTAAAAAGAAGAATTTTATAGGTATCATGTGAAAAAAGTTTCACTCGAAAATCATATACCATGAAGGTTTTATGTCAATTCAAAGTATCTATTACTATACAGCGGCAACTTCATACTTTAACCCCTATTATATATAGTCTCATATCTATATCCCTGAAGGGGTAGACAGAGCTGTACTACACCCACATTTAACCAGCTGTAGTTTTAGGACCCATGTAATAGGTAACAAGCCTATTGGCGTCTACCGGGTACAGTTCTAGACTCCGAGCTGCTATTGAGAATTTCTTGACTGAAAAAACCAATAACACTTTGCTGTCGCATTCACTATCGCTACGTCATCGAGGCAGTAAGCAAACAAATACCTGTACCCAATAAACGAATTAAGCTGTTTTCTTTTTGCTGTTTGTTTTTCCTTTTGTTTTATATTTTAATTTTGTGTAGAGTATTTAATTGATAGTGCAATCTTAATGCATGTCGAGTTTGCCTATACTTGGATTTCCATTATGTTTAAGAATATATTTACCTAGTTTAGTTCATAAGTTTAAAATATAAAATTAGATATGGGGAATCTCACAAAAAAATAATTAAACGAGCTTAAAGCATAACCTTTATTTAGCTCCATCAAAGGGTATAGATATTTGTATCCACAAATGATTTTTACCATAATAAAATATAATAATATCAGCTCTGTATTAAACTGTCCCACTGCTGGGCACGGGCCTATTCTCAGTGTGTTTTTTACTATTTGTGGTGGAAATAGTAACATAATCACTAATCTTTATATATGTATATAATTCTTCTGTGTGTATGTCACTGAACACCTCGAAAACGGCTGGATCGATTTTGATGGTTCTTTGTTGTGCTAAATGGCTCGCTGGATGGTTTAGATTCACAATAAGACTCGATAGGTGGTGCAGCGATCAGTTCATTCGGCCAACGTCTGTTGGGTCCATCATTCGAGTATAAATACCTGTTGAGTGTATATCCAACTCTCCGCTTGACGTGCACGGGTCGACTTGTATGCCCCGGGGGCATGTGCGGTGGCCTCGCCAATGATATCATACTGCCGGAAATCGGTAGAGATTCACCGGACCCACCGCCGTTCCGGATCAGAGATTGAGATTGTTGCGGCTTTTGACGAAACCAGTTTACTGTAATAACAAATTCGTGTAGTTAATTGGTTGAATAAACTATTAACTATATAATTATGTTAATTATTGCATCAAATAGTATATAGTAAAAAAATATAAGGTACATCAACAGACGAAGAGATGTAGAGTTTTGTGAATATTTCTTCAAAGTTAATAATCATAATTTATTCATATAGTTCACAAAAACACTTATGACCGTTTCATGGGTTAGTGTGTTTACAAAATTTACTGAATTTACATTTATGTTAGTTGCTAGGTTTAGGCAAAAGGTTGAGCCTATGAGAAGATACCTGAAAAAGATCACGGTTATTCCTTTAAATCGCTATTAAATTATAATTTCATTATTTTACATCTCAGTAGACCATTCTCGATCGCCCAATTACGTCAAGTCAATCATATTATCTCTTGAGTGGATGATGGTGAAATTCCTATTACCAACGCTAACTTAGTAAGTGCTCACGTAGGCATTACCGTCAATGAACATTAAACATATTTGTTGGACTATTAAATGAATTTAAATCCTAATTTTAAACTTTGATTAATTCAGCGATTTTAACTATAACTGATATAAACAAATAACATTTGTTATAATAATTATATTCATCTTATTTACATAGAGTAAATTATATTATATACTCTATAAGAAATTTTTGTCTATGCGTTATTGTTTTTATTATTATTCTCTTTATTACTTAGTTTTGCAATAATAGTTATATTTCTAAATATATAATTATAAAGAAACACATTTAAAAATATAAAAACTATGAATAGCGATTGTTAGGGCTCCAGAGGGAGGAACTCACAATGCGTGCTGTGTCAAGCAATACGGCTTTCTGCATCAGAGATTTAATCCAGCCGTCTGACGCGAACCTCTTTAAGTGGTCGAGGCTCTTAGCAATCAGTCCATGGACTCATACGAATATTGATACAATGATTGCCGAATTCACATCCCACATGTTGACAATCCCGTGCGCCAGATTCAAATATTCAATTTGTTTATCCATTTCGGCTTTTACGAAGTTCCCGTCATGTAGAACGGTAATATTAAATTGCTACAGACTTACGGAAGTCTGTATCGAGTTACATTGCTGACAGTAGATACATAAAGTTTAGTATTACAATTATATACCAATGCCACTGATATGGAACTTGGAGGGTATAGACTTGGAGTGTATCTTGTGGTGCGGCGTGATGTCCGTGGAGGAGGCGGAGGGGATGGTGCGCTCCGACTGCCGCGGCGTGAGCTGGTAGCGGCGCGTGCGCACCGACAGCGGGGACTGACTCGCTGACTCCTCGCCGCCTTCTGTCTCTAAGAGACTCTAGATAAAACATGCTATTTTATTGGTGTTATAACTTGACTCCTATTAGACTTCTATCAGCTTCTTAAGCTCTTACGTGTCGTAAGCGATGTATAAATAATAATCTTTTTCCAAGTAGAGCAGTTTGCCATATCGAAATTATAACTTATAAGTATTAAATTTATCGTCTGCCTTGGTAGCCAATCAAATCCTTACGTGATATTATAAAGTAACTCTTTAGACAACCGATATATATATTTAGGTAGTCTTAGTACCTCTTCACGGCTAAGCCACACAACCGATTTAGAGGCAATTTGGTAGATATAGTTTAAGTAAGTTTTTTAGGGAAGGATATCGGCAACTTTTTATTGATGTAGGTACCACGCGGGCGAAGCCGCGCGCAATATAATATAGAATAATACCTATGTATCTTGTTATGAATTATCGCAAGTACACATGTTACCATCTAGAGCATTTATCAAGAAATTAAAAATAGCTCACAGAACTATTTATTACTAAAATACATTTAACCTTAAGACAGAGGTTTCGGACTTTTACTATGCTATAAATTAAACAAGAACCTATAACTCATAAGATAAATAAGTAATATGCAGAACATTTATTGACTAACATGAGCGCCTGTGGAAGAAGTGCTTCTCTTCTTAAATGTAAACTTTTTGTGTGAGCGTTCGTCAGGCGCACAGCCGGAGTCTGCTCCTGTGTCCGAACCGCGCTCTTCGTCACTGGCACGTGGAATGTGTCTGTGGGACGGATGATTGGTATATAACTACTTAACATTATAAATAACATATCGTAACTAATGTATATTATTCAAACTCTACTATTTTATATACATAGGTATACTATGTATATAAAATAGTAAAGTTTGTTTTTAACGCTTTCACGCCTTAATACCACAACCGATCATCAAGATATTTCGCATACACGTTGTTAGGGGTACAGAAAATGTCTAGTTCATTAGCAAACAATGTCGTATCCTTACCTACTAATGGATATTATAAATGCGAATCTGAGCTTCTTTGTTACGCTTTCACTCTTTAACTACACGACCAATCATCATGAAAGTACGCATACACGTTATGAGGGGTAAGTACAGAGAATGACATAAACCGGAAAAAGTATTTCTCTTCTTAAATGGTTTGATATTTATAGGCAAAATCTACATTAACGCGAGCAAAGCCGCGGGAAAAAGCTAGTATAATAATAATAAACTTCATTTAATAGTTGTCTTATAGCCTGACCGAGTTTATATTCCCGAATGATTATTATATAAAGGTGAATCGCACCCACATTTGGCCAGCCATATTTTTAAGTCCTTGAGAGCAAGCGTAAGCGCAAACTGATACCACGTGACCAAAAAGATCAGTAAACATTTTATGTAACGATAGTTTTTTTGTTTATACATGACATTATACAAGGTTTATTAATTTTTTATCTACATTATAATCTTAATATTCAATGATTGTTACTAGAACGTCTATTGTGAATTTTCTTTCGTAGCATCGGTGGTTCAGTGGTAGAATGCTCGCCTGCCACGCGGGCGGCCCGGGTTCGATTCCCGGCCGATGCAATCTCTTTTTGAATTTGTTTTTGCCATTTATAACATTTTGAAACACTAATGAGCATATATTTAATAATTTACATGTTTTCATAGCTACATACTAGTTTAAAATACTTTCAAAAATATTTTTTTCCTTATCTTTGTCATTGTTGACATTATTAGATGTTATTATCAGTTAATATGCAGTCATTTTGACTTTTTACCTGATAACTCTAGTAGTTTGCATGTTAGAGTCCTTTTGTTGACTGTCGGGTCTTTCAGCTGTATCAAGTAATGCGCTAAAAGCCACCACTCGAAATTCACCACCGTGAGCTTCTCTTACATAGCTCAATAACTGGCGAACTTCTGTGTAAAGCGCCTAAAAAATAAAATATAATTTACATGTATATACTCTATACAGTTTAATATCATAAAGGAAAAGCAATCTTTTTTATGTTTAGGTTAAAAAAGTCGTTAAACAGAAAAATGTATGTCTGCTTAAATTGCCAAGTTTTAAAAAGATATGTAAATCCCTGGCGTGACAGATTTAATTTCCTTTGAAATTACATTAAGCAAATCTAGACGACAATAAAAAAACACTTGCAGATACAAAAAGAGACGTGGAATATCGAATATGCATGAACATTCAAAATCACTTACAGAATTATCGAGCATCTTCAGTTCTTTATGCATCAATGCAAACCTAGTGACGAGTACTCTGAATGTTGTCTCTATGATGAATGTTTCTATAGCCCTGTTTGCGTTCGGTCCCTGCCCGGCGCCGAAGTTCGTCGCGTATCCTGACTGCAAGTGGCTCATTTCTGGTGATTTGGTGAAGCCACGCTTTTGCTGATCTGTTTGGGAATCAATATTACATTCCTGCTTAGACAGGCTATCAAATACAGTAAGAGCTAAAGTCTTTTAAAGGGTTATATAAAAGAGACAATATTAGATACAAATTAAGGTATAATAAAAATATTATGAAGGGACGCTAGATGGCGTTGTGTGTATTAAATTCTCAGAGTACGAAATACCGTGCACCAATCTTTTTCTAGATCAAAGTGATAATAATTAGTGACCAACCGAAACTAGACATTCAGGCAAAACCAAATTCCGCTACGATAATTTTGGCTGAAATTGAACCGATAAAAATTTTGATGTCATGTAATATTTCTAAAATTCTTTAAATTGCCGACCTTTCTGTCAAGAATGAACGACTAAGAAGAAGAAGAAGAAAATTTCTAAGGAATTCTAATGCCTTCAACTGAACTTCAAACACAGTTCTTCAGTATCTTAAATGTTATAATGTCAAGTTACAGTAGGCGCTGAGCGTATAATTACTTACTCATAGGAGACACCAATGTTGCTGGTTCAGCACAGAAACCAACTGCGGCGTGCAAATTATCCAACACTTCTCTTATTGGCGCGTACTTGGTCATATCCTTCAACCGTCCTGTGAACTTGGGTATAGATGCCGAACGCAATTGACGCAGAGAGTTTCGAGCCTGAACCCGTAGACATTCGGCTTGTGGACCGCGTAGTGCGGACGTGCAACCGTGCGAACAACCCAATTGCCGGAGTAGTCTGAAAAATATATGAATAATAATAATAATGTTTATTTTCTCTCATAAAATGTTACAAATGCTCTTATTTTAGGTAAGTGCACTTAAGGTAAAATAAGAGGTTGTCGTTGACGGTTGTGGTAGTTTGAACTGTGTTACTACAGATATATCTATACTAATATTATAAAGCTGAAGAGTTTGTTTGTTTGTTTGAACGCGCTAATCTCAGGCACTACTGGTCCGAATAGAAAAATTATTTTAGTGTTGGATAGCTCATTTATCGAGGAAGGCTATAGGCTATATAACATCACGCTACGACCCACAGGAGCGGCGTAGTAATCATAAACGCAGGTGAAACTGCGGGCACATCTAGTTATATACATATATGACCCAGACAATTATGTTTACCGACGCATTCAAATATTGTTGAGATGAAAATATTGCTACAGATAACTGTGCTGTAACTGTATATAAATACAGTAGTAAATATATAGAAACCCCCTTTTTTTTAGTAAAACCAAAAGAAGAATTAATTGAGTATCATATTTCCATAGCGATATTGCAATGTGGCTCCTGAAATATGGGCACTCATATAATTCTTCTTTAATTTTTATTAAAAGAAAGAGGTACAAGGGGTGTGATTCAATTAATCTTGTGCCTACCTTAGTATAATATGCATAATCATGTAGTAAGGACATTCCAAGTTTTCTTCCTCCTTAGTTTTTTCTTTAGCGTCTCCATCAATATTTGTCGAGTCTTGACTTTGGGCGCAGGGTATGCCGGAATCCCTTTCCTATAAAAATGTAGCGCTTCAAATAGCCATATACCTTATAAAAGGCGGCGCATCTAACTATTGTAATAAGTCAGATTTTTAGTCTGTTCTCGTCGTAAAGGAGCAATGAAATGTTAAGAATTTTTTGTTACACATCGGCTTTATTATATTTCGGACAAATATTATTCGAACAAATATCTTTAAATATTACGCGAAAACAATATATAGGTAAATTATACTTCTTTAAATATTGCCGAATAATCTATTTGAACACGTATTATTCAGCCAGGGTAAAAGTATCGGGGTAGTTGACAGGTTTGTCAGTTTATAAAGCATTAGAGAGATATGTCATGAAAGTGGCAATCTCTAGTCTCTGTCTCCTTATCTTTTGAACTTTTAATAATAAATAAATAAGCCTTATTTACCTTGCTGTCTTTGTCTTTTTCTTTATTATAATCAGCCACTGGATCCACATTCCCTGGTTGAGTTTCTTCAGTAATATTGTTTTGCCAATTCTTGTGCACACCAATTTCAACGAGAGTGTCCACTAAGTTTAGCATTACTTCCATTACTCGCAGGGTTATGTAGAAACTGTCCATTGTTGATACAGAATATACAGCCTGTGAAAAGAAGTAAATTCGTTTTTGGTATCTTTCAGATGTGTCTTTATATGGTAGATTGACAACTGATTTCGGCTAAAGAATAACCTTCTTATTTTACCTTCAGGACAACTTGGAAATCAATATCACCATCCTTAGTGATATAATGTATGGAACCTGGTGCTTCTTGTATTTCTTCGACGACATAAGTGATGTTTGAATCAGTTTGTGACCGTGTGAGACTCGGTTTGCGTTCTGGCGTCGGAATGTGTTGAGAGCCTTGCATGCTTACAGAGTCGATCTGTGATTCCAATGAACCCTGTAAATTGTTTTCGGGTGTTAACTTTTGTTATGCAGTAAAACTGCTTTTGGCCAAGTACCTAGTTTAATTCCATAACAACTGAAAAAATACTTCTCAATCACAGATTAGCTGGATTAGGTAATGCAGTAATTGACATTCGGCCCTTTGATCCGAAATTGATGTACGTTGGCGTCTATAAATGTGTCAGAGTGCGAATTTTTTTAATCACATGTGCGTATCTTTTATTGGTTTTAAAAGTCTAATAACTAGTAAGAAGTGTACTTTTAACTAATCTTAATTTTGTTTATTTGTATGTACTCTTTGCATAATCGTTATTACAGAGGTAAGTAAGTAAGCGAGAGCACATACTCAAATTTAGTAAAGTTAAAGTCTTCGGTAGCGCCGAATCCGCAACTATTGGCGGTATTATAGCAATGGACTTGCATATGAGGTGCGATCTTGTCTTTTGCATTTAATACTTTACCGAAGCAACAATGGTTGACTAAGTCACAGATGATGAGTTAGATACCTATACTTATCACAGATAACATTTTTATTCGTACTTGTCTCGTCTTTGAAAGATAATCCGGGGATGGTGCAGGAGTATGTTCAGTGACAGTTATAATAGGATTTTTCTTCTTGTGTACATTTGTAGGCATTACGGTTGCGGGACCTTGTGCTCGCTCCGTTTTCACTTCACCAATGTACCTGAAATGAGGTACTTTGTACTACGGTACTCACCGCTTACCAATTCGTTATACTTACCGTTGAGTTTTTAGATATAAGCGTTATTAAGTGTATGTTTAATAACAGTAATACTGTGAGCTTAGTTAGTTATTGATTAAATATTTCCTTTTCTAGACACTATACTTTACAATTGTGAAGTTAGAGTTTAAATTGCTATTTTAAATTCTTATTATAGTATTAGTGGATTGTGTGCTATTTCTGACGTTTCACATTATAAATGTGTTTTGTCGTATACTTTGACCATGCTTAGTATTTTAATGTTTTATATTTAAATAGACATGCTAAATTACAAATTGAACTGGTGATATTTTAATAAATATCTATAAAACTTGCACTCAGATATAACCCTTAATATAAAGCGTTAAGATTTAAAATTGAATGCGATTATTGATAATATTTTTGATGAACAGTTATTAAGTGATATTATGCATGATAGAATCGTATAAAATGAAGTCTCAAATCAAATTGCGGTACTACTTAGTATTGCATATATTTCAGCTATCTACTTTTTCTTGCTATAATGTTCTACTGCAATAATTTGTGTTATGAGTTGTGTATAAAAATCTAATGAGCATTGTGCGTGCATACAACTACTTTGATGTTCTGTAACTTTGTGACTGTGTTTGTGTTTCTTTTAATCAAAGTAATTGTTGAATGTGCTGAAAGAAGCTTGAATTTAGCAAATAACGCCTCTCAGAAGTATTTTAGTAAGCAGAATACTACGCCTAGAATATATCGTAATACTAGTTCGTGTATTATCTTCCGGCGAGCAAGACTAGCACTAAGTTACGAAGCTTCTAATTCTTTGTTAATTTGCTGACTTACCGATTGTATGCTAGCTCATCAATCAAACAGCTAGCGACCATACCGTTCGTCCATTACAATAGTGTACGGGTACAAGCGTTAACAAGACCGGAGAAAGAGAATAGATATAATTTTTAAACAGGAATTATCACCCAGAATATCGTGTCGAATTAAACATGCTGTGCTCTATATGAAGAATATGAAAAACATTGTGATTGTGATACAACGGAGTAGGCGACAAATATTTAAAATATTTAAAAAACATATATTCTAACTGCGCTTCGAGAGTTGCTAATGCTTAATAGCTTATGATATTTTGGATAATAGCACCAAGAGAGAGAGAGAGTCTAACTAAATAATAAATATGATAGTTATACTAAGTACCTACATAAGAAAGAGCTAAGCGAAAAATATCTCCCTCTCAGTAAATGACTAGGAAATAAATAAATATTTCCGTTCTACTGCTATTAAAAAAACCTACGTTATCTAAATGGTACATAAAATATATAAAAATCTGTTACATACTGCGGTTTAATCCGTACAAATTAAGATAAAACTCTCAATTTTTTTTCATTATTAATATACGGTAACTATAAAAAATTCATGAAAAATGCCATGAGAAAGTAAAATATGACAAATATATATTGGAGTTATGGGAACTCACCTGAGGCTTGGCATACTTTTGCCTTTGATGAGATTGCAGTGGAATAGATCGCCTGCCAATCTCGGCGCCAAGGGAGCGAAGTTGCTCGCTAACGCGGAGTTAGGCCTGTCATCCGTGTTGTCTAAACTTCTGTGATATTCCTAAAATATACAAGTAATTTAAGAATTTATTTTGTATATTGATGTATCTCGACACAACAGCAATGAAGAAAGTTATAGCTACGGATAGCATCCTAACTGCAGTATGAAACGAGAACTTCGTATCGTCGTGCCCAATTTTCTCAAGCGCTTTCTCTGACTTAGATAAAAGTTTAGTTTCGACAAACGCTTTTAAATCGGCCATTTTCATTTTACGCTTTATCTTCTCGCTAGATCTTCGAGTCATTAGGTTGTCTTCTTCAATTTTCGGCGGTGACGGGAATGGCATTTCTGCCAATGGTGACATGTCTTTTACTTCTGGAATTTCTATGAAATTTTTCAATGAGTCCCGTTCCTTCATATCTGGGCTTTGGTATACGGACACTTCGATTTTGGGTATTGGCAATGAGTTGCTTCTTTTCCTTGGTTGAGTCTGTTTAGACATGTCATCACATATATCTCGAAGTCTGAAATTAATTTAAACATTAGTAACTTTGTTAATTATATGACACTAAAGATTTTGTATTACTATTTCGTTGCGCGTCATTTCAAATCTGTGAGAGTAGGACAACACCCAGGCACAGCTGTGACATACCTATAAGAGGGATAGTAGCATTGTATAAAAACGTACCTGTTGTATAGATAATGTAAAGCCCAGTAAACACCTTCTTCTTGCCACTGTGATGTAAATAAGCATCGCAATGTAGCGACGTCTAGAAATGTTGCCGCTGACACCTAAACATGAAAAATATACATCTTTTATCATATAATGATTTCATTTAAATATAATCTTTTCTATAATTAAGGATTTATTGCAGTTGCTGCCGTAAACAGCAGTACCGAAAAAAAACATTTGGTAGACATTGCACAATCTACCGCACAATCATAAATATATTCAAAAAAATGTGACTTTGTAGCGAAATTTTGTTCATGATGAAGACAGTAGAAGAAGGAAAGGATAGTATCGCTTCATTACAATGTTAGACAAAATATTTTGATTCAAGCATGCAAAAAGACAATATAAGAGCTATAATACTCCGCAGTGTTTTTGTTTTAATTGCTGATGGTCGCAGACGAGCAAGCGGCTCATGCGATGATTAACGTGTAAGTCGGTATTCTATGCAGAAGCTCACGAATGCGGAATTCAGCAAAGCTATTACTTTTCAAATAACGCTTATGTTTTACATACCACGCATCCAAGTCAGCGGGATTCTTCTACGTTAATAATTGCTATGTTCAAGTTATTCTACTTACGTGACCCTGTTTCACAGAGGGAGGTTTTTCGGCAGTAGGAGTGCCTTTTGGACCTCCACCACCACCGCCACTATCCGACAGTGATTCTTTATCTGACGAACTATATAAATTCAACGTATTTATAATTATTAAAAATGCATTTAGCCAGATATAAGTCTATGAAATTCGAAGGAATTAAGATTTGTTAGTAAATCCTTACCTCATTTTTGTGATCTGCGGTAGAGGCTTGATGCCTGGAAGCGGTTGCTTCGTTGCGTCGGTTTTTCTCGGTTGAAATATACTGGGATCGGCTGCATACACTGTGTAGGCTTCTTTGACAGCTCCACCAAAGTTTTGCTCCGAAGGTAGGCGGTAAATAAACTAGAAGGCGATGAATAAGTAATCTATACAGTCATTAGTGTTATATAATTATTACTAACAAAAATAAATATGGAAGTAAAGACTTGTTTATCCTATTATTTTATCCCTATTTCCACATGAATAGTATTTGGCTTGTCTTACAAATTATTGTTATACTTTTAAAAGAAACATATATGTGTTTTTGTATATTGCAATTGGAGGCATCTTAGTCTTAATCTATATGACACTATTTACTCAATAAAATATAAAAATAAAAATATTTACAGCAGTTTTGTCTTAGCTACGACGGCAACAGCGTCCTCAAATCTAATCAAAAACATCCGGGAAGAAGTAATATTTATAATTTTATAAATAAGTATGTAATACAGTCTCACCACATGTTCCTCCTCGGTGCTGGAACTCTCTTCGGGAATAGTCTCAGGAAATATCGTGTCTTTAGGCGATGACAGCCAAGGCTCTTCTTCAGTACTAGCCTGCTTAGAAGTCACGTCAGACTGAGACATAGAAATGTTTTGGCTCGGTGGACTCCCAGCTCCATTCATATTATTGCCTTCTTCTTTTGATAGCTTACCTGTCATAACGAAAAGAATCCTCATCATTAAATGTTTGATCCTTAAACATTACAAATATAATATCCAAAACCAGGTTCTGAAGTAGAAATGGAGAAAATCTTTTTGTAATCGAAAAATATAGTAATTAATATAATAAAATTCATATTTATATTCATAACCGACAAAAAATAAGTTTAAAGATAAATAGTTCATAGGTAATTTCAAACCATCAAAAATTGTAAAATGCAAAGAAATGGGGAAATTAACATTGCCCATTATCATGCGAATATGACAGGTTATAGATACCAAGTCAATCCAAGATTTCATGCTACCTATTAAAGCAAAGAAAAATACCATATAGTTATAATCAATAGTAATAGAATTACTAAAGAGTAAATATGATAGGCTTCTCTACATACGCCCCATAAACACGTCGCCCGGTTGATGCCTCTTAGAATACTTGCCACCAAGAGGTTTGGGCTTTGGTTTCACAAGCGTGGTGAAACAGGGTGCATCTGGATGTCTGAACTCCCACATCGCTTGCCACATCTTAAGGCCGTTTTCTAAGCGGTAATTGTTGGTAAAGTCTGACTCCTTCAGGTGGTGTGATAGCGGTGCAAAGAGGAACACGAACAGCTAAAAATTCAAATAATATTAAACATTATTAAACCATATGTAATCTAAAATAAATACATGTTATATGTCTGCAAAATGATATTGTAATATTTAAATATATGAATTTAAACACTTACAGTCAAAGCTGGTATTGTAAATAAATAATGGAAGGGGCTAGAAAAGTAGACGCCATTTTCATAGTCAGCTTCAGCACATTCATCAGATGCATCAAGTAGGATCCAGTGCATTGTATATAGCAGCTTTGTTTCCACATTTCCTAATGATTGCATATTGTCCTTTACTCTGTAGAAAAGTCATTATATATTATGACAATATACTTTAAATTTTATGCACATAACCAGTGTTGGTGTGTTATTTTAAGTAAAGTGTTATTCTAAGTAAATCACAGATTGGTATTAATACCAATCTGTGATTTACTTAGAATAACTTAAGTTAGCATTGAAATTTTTAGTGCACAATTTTATTTTCTTTAATTTGTCACGAATAATTGTGACCACATATTTATTATCTAAATAAAGGCAAAACATGACAATTACATTATGCTTCTATCTTAGTATTTATCATTACCTGTTGTGTAACAAAGCAGCTAAGGCATGCATCACATGGGGTAAGGCAGCTTGTATAAGTCGCCATCTCGGTATAGATTCTATAGCCTCCGCTAAGCTAATAGATAGGCCAAATCTGAGGTTCTGTACCAGCACTTTCTCAAATGACTGCAATATAATATGTAACATTAAACAGAATATTTTAAATATAATTAATTGGCATCCATTTTTCAAAATACATAGAGTGAAAAAGAGTTTACATCTCTCTATAAAGTAGGCATTTAAGAGACATATGATGATAAACTGTGTAAAGTTATGAAGAATCTTCAACAGTTATGTTATATATACTTACATCATAAAATGGAAAGTACAGAAGCAAGCCCCCATCTAATAGGTACTTGGTAGACGATAGGTATAGGAATACAATCCAATTTTTATCATTTAAACAAGTCTTAGTTCGTTAAACACTTTCTTGTATTTAAAATATAATATATAGAATTCTTACCTTACAGGCCTCCTTAACTTCCTAAGAGAAGCATGAAAAAAATTAAGGTTCAATAAAACTGTCATACATTAAAAAATATTATCATTAACTCTACTTTTGAATTGTTTTTATGAGTTTGAAAGTGTAGAAAGAAAACTGATGTTTATAAACATTTGTAAACAATAATATTTGACACACACATTGACATTTGACACTAAAATGTAAAGAGTTGCCAAAATTATAATAATCATGCCCACTATTGTACGTAATACAGCCCTTCTTCAATACCTCTATACATAATTTACTTTAAAATGTTTGAGATATTTTAATTTTTAAAATAAAGGACAGTTTTTATTACTATAAAAAGGCGAACATAAATAAGTGAAGTGTGTGCTGCTAATAATTAAATGACACCGACACGTTTATACTTACTATTTATTGTTTTCTTTGTAAGAAGTATGTAATTATATTTGGTTTTAGAAGTCACATAAAATTATTTTACGAGAAGTACATAACATATAAATATATAATATTATAAATAAACAGTGCACAAACATAAAGCACAACAGTGTGGGTACTTACATAGTGTCCAGGAGCACGTTGACAGAACTGCGTGTTGTCAACAAATAAGGTGATTTTTACAATTAACACAATTATACAAATTCTACAAACAAAAAATACAAAAACAATAACAAACATATAGTAAAAAGTATTTCCCGTACCGGGAATCGAACCCGAGCCTCCTGGGTGAAAGCCAGGTATCCTAGCCACTAGACCATACGGGATCATCTTTATCCGTTCGACGCAACGTTAGCTGAAACTTCGATAACTTATTATAGGAATATGTAATACTTGTATTTATTTAAAATATCTAAAGCGATAAAACACCCGATTTATAGCTACAATAACATTTAAATATGTAGTTAATATACCTACATGAATATAGAATATTGCAATTAATTAACAGTAGGCACTTTGTTTTTGGTTTTCCATATATAATAACTATTATGTCATTGCTACCTTCATTACTGTATTATAGGTAGAGACACAGACGTACTTACGACGTAAAGAAATAGGTAATATAAGTGTTAAAGTCTAGTTTCGAAAATAGTACTTAATCTTTATATGCATAGTATTAAGTAAATGAGACCTTTTACTGCATTAACATTTCATGGATTACCGCAAGTAAAGGTGACAGAGTTCTTATGAGCACGGTTCCCAAATAATGAGGGTCCGTGTAAGGAGGAGATGTACAAAAAGGAATAATTTAACATCGAAACATCAACCAGTCTGTAGCTATATACATTAGCACACATTTAGGTAAATTTAAGTGGACACATCTTTAATCTACATTTGTATAATTGATTGTATTTGGAGTACATACCATACATGCGGCATCGTGGACTTTTCCGAGTCGCGGTCTTACGAATGGTGTCGTCTGTCTCCAGAGAAAAATCTGGACTGGTATTGGCACCACCTCATCGGCATTGGGATCTTCTTCAGTTGAATCTTTAACTTTCATCATGATGCCGAGTTTACTTGAGGAAGGATTCCTGATAAGCCATTGTAGTTATTGTAAAATAGGTGCCAATATTCGCCGTTTATAAAAGTCCCCGGTTTTGGTAACACACTATTTAAATTACTACCAGACCTTAAATATACGTGTCGCACTTGCCAATATTAGAATTTCATGCCTATAACTACTTACTTGAATTTATTTTCAAGTTTAATTTATAAAAAGGTAGGTAAATTGCAGTTATTAAAAAAAATCACTTGGCGATTGAAACACTATGTAGTATTTTTTAAACAGAGCTTGGACTATAATAATGTCATTTAAAGGTGTTATATAATAACAATGTCTCCGTTCAGCAATTAATTAACACGTACCTCACTTAGGCGCGCTTGTTGTAATTAACAAAATGCATGTTCGTCGTGGCAGAAGCACTGTTTACATTCTAATGGTGGCACTATGGGAAAATACCGGTGAAAGCGAGGACCTCTTCGAAGGGAAGTGAGACTGGGAATGAGGTACCGCGCATTTGTGTTCAGACTACAGCGTAGGGTTGTCGTATAGAAGTTATGATGTTTTACATGAAAACATGTTTATGTTATATAATGCTGTTCAATTCTATCTCTGTCTATTAGGTCCGACAGTGATACACTTGCGTAGCATAGGCATAGGCGGAGGCAGATGTATATTTGTTAACATATTTTACGTATAGATGTAGAGAAGGATCCTATATAGTGAGAATAGGCGAAACATTGCACACTTGAATTTTCTAATTACGATTAGGTAATTCAAGTGTGCGATGTTCCGCTTATGTGATCCAAACAAAATAACAACGATTGAATTACAGCAAATAAATACGTGTACAAATACCAAAGAATTTAGTTAACAATGTATCAGCCCTATAAAATTTTCAGCATTGATCTGTGTGCGCGGGTCGAGTGGCGGAGAGGCAGCCTCCAGTTGCCATAGAAACGCCAATATGGCTGATCTCCCGGTAGCCTGAAATGTAGGGCAGACGTTTATTCATCTCGTCTTAGGAGCATGGATAACATGTTAGCTTGTAAATAATATTTAAAGATATCTTGATGAATTACATGATTAAATAAATGTCGTGTACTTTATGGTTTTCGTGCTGACCTATGCCTAATATTTGATATAATTAATAAATAATCGAAGGATATATTATAAATCAATTAAATTTTAAAGCTGGACACTTATAAAAATTGTGTTCCATTATCTTGAGTCTTGTGAAAGAGTGATAATAATTGATTAATAGGTAAAAGCAAGTCGCTTCCCTAACACTGATTGCTCCACTCCTAACTCAATTTAACACATTTTTACATTATATATAACACAGAGTACTAATGTGTAAACTGTGACTACAGCAGGCAAGTTGCTTGGCATTCATTAAAGAATTTTAAAGAAAATCGTACTTATTATAGACAACAAAATAAGTAGTTAACAGCAAGTAGGTAGTAAATGTTTTATTGATTTTGTGTAAGCTGTTTATATAGCAATCACAATATATGCGACGAAACTCAAACAGTAGCTAATAAAATGTGTTATCACTATTCTAAGAAACGTACTGATGTCATACTATGCAATATATTATAATACTGTTCTACAGATTAAACTAACTAACTCATATGAACTAATTACGAGTTTCAGAATGCGAAACAATATTTCTATAACAGTTATAAGTACTGGGAGAGAGCTGATTGTTAGTAAAAATCCCAGTTGTGGGGAAATGTAAAATTTTAGTCAACGTGGGGTCTTCGGAATGAGTCTAATTCCGTTCAGTAGAACCGAAGTTCTAATGCATAATGTGATCTACCCAAATGACGTTGCAGGTGAACCTATAATAGTACCTACAGGCGAATTGAATATATATATATATATATTCTATCATATACACACAACACCATCTAGCCCAAACTAAGCAGAGCTTGTACTATGGGTACTAGACTAGTAAATATATATAATCGTGAGTATACCCTAGTATCTTAAGTAATTGTGGAGATATGACATCATGAAGTTGCACGACGGCGAAGCGAGGCAGGTTAAATCTATAAACAATAATGATAGATTATCATGACATTGATTGGATGTGTGTGATCCTATTATTTACTATTTATGTTCTCGCGGTCACACACTATTAATTACCTACGGTATTAAGGTATTATAATTTAAAGGATAAGTTTACTCCCTGTGTTGTAAAGATGTATTCCAAAGGAGCTATGCGATATGCCGAGTAAAATGTCTCATTAGTAAAAGTAAAAACTCTTCATATTTGTTCGTTCATGAAACATAAAGACAAATCATTAAACTCACTTTCACATTTAATATATTATTAATCAAACAATTGTAGTACCTACAGGTGATTTGCTTCAAAAACTAGTAAAAAGATTTACTTAACTAGTAAATAGGTTTCAACGAAAATATATTTGCTGGTATTTTTGTCTTATCTCTGTCAACCCTTGTTCTATCCTGTTTGGTAGGTAATGTATTTGATACGTCCCGAAATAAATGGTAAACATAAAGACACTGAATTAACAAGATTGCGTTAGATATCAATGTTCACTTTGTGGCAGGCAATTTACTTTATAAATAGAGACGTTCAGGGTGTGGCGGCACTAAACAGTACCCATTTTATAGATTGTTTCCGTTGCCTGTGTCCACATACATTGTCGCTGTTTTATGTCAATACCTTCAGCGTTTTTATGTTAATTAAATACTTTAATTTTGTTTCTTCTGGTGGAATTCGTAATTACTATGTTCATTAGTATCTAAGAGTGGTAATTATGATATCGATAGAGGTAAATTATTAGGTTTTAAATTAAACACGAGTCTTGTTTTTTAATTCTGAAGGACGAATTGAAGAGTGAGTAGAGACATATTATGGGTATATAGAAGCGGCTGCGCAGACAACACAGTGTACTAGAATGTTCTGTACCCCATCTCCCCATCTCAATATATTAATCAGGTCAAGTGATATCACTCGCTAATACTTACATCTCCAGGAACATCATTCAGAGCGTTTAACGTTTATTTAAAATGGGAAAGGGGAGACTTTAAATATAATGACCATAAACCACCATAGACCATAACATTTAGGGTTTTATGTGATGGTGTAATGTCAGTATTTAAGGCACAGTTTAATAGATACTTACTTTAAAGTTTACATTTATTATAACTTAACACAATGATCGAATACCACTGTATACCAATTTATTACGTCAAACATGACTGGATGCTCTAATAATGTAATAATAAAGGAAATGAATGTTGATATTGCTGCTCTGAACTCCTCAGGAAACCACTACGCACTACCACGTACCACTACAGCCACTACGCATCGAGGCCGATGGCGTAGTGGTTAAATCTTTAATTTTTATTCTTACATACATAATATCTACTCATACATAGACTTGTATATATATCTGCGAGGGGTAGGCTGAGATGTATTACACCGACATTTTTATAACAATGTTTTAGGTCACACGTAAATGGACAAGCCTCTTGCCGCCTACTGAACTCAAAACCTTACATCATCGCAAAAAAGTACGCAGTTTACCTTTTTATAATATTTTTGATATTATTCTGTTATACCTACAGCCTGTAATTTACTTAAGTCTCGCAATGTTGAAATATGTTGTATATTGAGTTTTATAAACGGTTTTAAATTGTCCAAAACAGTAACGTTCAACCAAAAACGCTGCAGCTAAAAACAGTCAGATTGTGAGAGAAGAAAACCCAAAGTAGTTTGATGGAAAAACCAAATCTCAAAGACTGATATGATTGTGTTGATACCCGCCCACACTCTCCAGAGGCGGCTAAATTATAAATACAAGTTGCGTAAACAGTACCGTCACCTGTTTACGTCACCATTATGAATCACCATGTTATTTTTCCTTTCAATTACAGTCTGTAAGGCAGGAAACTCACGTGAACTTTAACTCTTAAAATGATTATGAAATTATGTTATGACAAAAGGTTAGGTACAAACCGGAAAAACAATTTCTACAAACAAAGCGGAAAACTGGCCTATATTTCGACCGATGTTTATGGTAAATCTATGGATGTTTGTAACGCAATTTAATTGTTGGGATGCAACTACAGATCCTAGCCCTATCTCCATCCCGACAACTAAATTGCGGCTGTGAGAACGAGACAAAGCTATACACTATGTAACACGCTGCCTTGTCTTAGCGCACGCAATAACATTCTTTAAAGGGATGGTGGGATGTCTCTCACTATCTTTAGAGATGGTGGGGAATAACTGATAATTCCCCACTATCTCTTAAAGAGAGTGAGAGAGAGAGAATGTGGTCAGCCGCATTGACGGTTTGAATAGCCCAAAAAAGAAGTCAATGCTGTTGCCAGCTCAAGGGACGAATATTAAGATATGCCCATTTTATCAACTCTTTAACTGATTACTTCCGTCGTTACGGATTTACAGGGAGAAAACTCCTCTGACTTCTAAAGAAAATTAGAGCAGAGTAATCAAAAAAGAAATATATGGTTAAAGCAATGTTGATTACCCACAAAAGTGACGAATTAGTTGGATAAATTGCATTAAATTCAATCAATTTAAAGTCACATAGAAATCGTATGACTTTATTCGTGTTTTACTATAAAGCCTATTTGTACACATGCTTAATCTTTTTTTTAATCTATACCTACTAATATTATAATGCCGAAGAGTTTGTTTGTTTGTTTGAACGCGCTAATCTCAGGTACTACTGGTCCAGATTGGAAAATAATTTTGTGTTGGATAGCTCATTTATCGAGAAAGGCTATAGGCTATATAAGATCACGGCGGCGCAGTAATCATAAACGCCGATGTAATCGCGGGCACATCTAGTTAGTACCTAAATTCGATATTTCAAATTCACTGCAAAACACATTTCAATGGACGATATATTTTTAAACTATTGTTCACCGAAGTTGAGTTAAATAACAAGTGACGTGTACACGATGGTTAAATGTTTTAACTGATTTTGGAATATAGTAGAACATTCTAGATTGACAATCACTTATAAGTAGGTACTTGTATAAGTAGGTACGTGTTTAAGTCTATTATACTTTTACACCTCTGATACACCTCTCTTCCTTGTTTATTATTAGAACATCTCGTTAGTGTCGGTAAAGAGACTAGGTCTTTTCTCAACAATTAGTGTAAATAGATCTATGAAAGATAAGCCCACTTATTGTAAGATTTATATCATACTCAGGGTTAATAACAGATTATTTTGTGATACAATCACGAAACTTCAACTAAAATAGCACGAGGTTGAAGTTTTAGAATATATGCAACATACTATAGCTATTGGCTGGGCGTTCCCAAAATAGCGACGTTGTGTTTTGAATGGAAAATGCTTTTTATGTATTTGTGAAACTTTATTACAGCATACAGTTACAATTCTAAACAATAATGCTGTAAACTGTTCTAGATATTTATGAACTCATAAATCATAATACATATTATAGTTATAAATTAAGAAAAAAAAAGGCAATAGTTGCGCTCGATTTATACAAAATTATTAAAACTAAACATTTGAATGTGTCTTTGTCCGGTTGAACGACAGTTTGCCCAACATTTCGATGCCTTAGTTTCATTATAATGCAATAGAAAATGGATTTTAAGTTGAACTCAAAGCAACTAAACTGTGTCGGAATGCGTTCAATTTTCGTGAGATTCCGAAACAAACAACAGGCATATTTTTTATAAATTGTTTCTTTTTGTTGTGGTTCAAAAACTCTAAATAGTTTTTCATGTTGTTAGATAGCATCCAATGTTCTGAGATAGCATCGTTACTGTTTAATAATAGTATTATTAAACTCACACAACACAAAGTTTAAATTTCTAAATGAAGTTTATGAAACTGTGGTTTGCTTATCTCATCATCATCATCATCTCAGCCGAAAGACGTCCACCGCTGGACATAGGCCTCCCCCAAGGTATTCCACACAGTCTTTTTTTTTGTTTTGCTCACATCATTTTCATATTAAAACTTTTTGTAATTGAGCACAAAATTATTGTTTCTATAAATAGCAACTGTTGCTGTGTGACTTCAAATGCCTTACACAAAAATTATAATGAAGTTAAAGTATTCAACGCATAATATGAGACTTGCTTTTACCCGAGGCTTGGTTCTGATGGCACTAAAGATCCTTCCCATGAGACAGAGCATATTGCAGGGGTAGTGAATCAAATAGCCTGTCACTCTTAGACTTATAAGCTATCTCTTTGCTAAAAATAACTTTAATTTGTACCAGTATCGTTTAGAATATCGACGTAAAATAGAAAGTATGCAGCTATGCAGTAGGACTAGTAACACAATTATCCTCTCGGTCCTTTCCTTCCCTTCCTTCTACTATACTCTTGTATCCTGCTCTCCTCTCGGTCCTTTCCTTCCCTTCCTTCTACTATACACTTGTATCCTGCTCTCCTCTCGTTCCTTTCCTTTCCTTCCTTCTACTATACTCTTGTATCCTGCTCTCCTCTCGTTCCTTTCCTTCCCTTCCTTCTACTATACTCTTGTATCCTGCTCTCCTCTCGTTCTTTTCCTTTCCTTCCTTCTACTATACTCTTGTATCCTGCTCTCCTCTCGTTCCTTTCCTTCCCTTCCTTCTACTATACTCTTGTATCCTGCTCTCCTCTCGTTCCTTTCCTTTCCTTCCTTCTACTATACTCTTGTATCCTGCTCTCCTCTCGTTCCTTTCCTTCCCTTCCTTCTACTATACTCTTGTATCCTGCTCTCCTCTTGTTCCTTTCCTTTCCTTCCTTCTACTATACTCTTGTATCCTGCTCTCCTCTCGTTCCTTTCCTTCCCTTCCATCTACTATACTCTTGTATCCTGCTCTCCTCTCGGTCCTTTCCTTCCCTTCCTTCTACTATACTCTTGTATCCTGCTCTCCTCTCGTTCCTTTCCTTCCCTTCCATCTACTATACTCTTGTATCCTGCTCTCCTCTCGGTCCTTTCCTTCCCTTCCATCTACTATACTCTTGTATCCTGCTCTCCTCTCGGTCCTTTCCTTCCCTTCCTTCTACTATACTCTTGTATCCTGCTCTCCTCTCGGTCCTTTCCTTCCCTTCCTTCTACTATACTCTTGTATCCTGCTCTCCTCTCGGTCCTTTCCTTCCCTTCCTTCTACTATACTCTTGTATCCTGCTCTCCTTCAAATAGGTTACGGTAACAGCTTACGATATGGTGAAACGTGTACTTGTTAACCATTTTATGATATTAAGAAAACATAGCTATGTTTATGAACAGTGGTTATCGCTTACCATAAGTTAAGTCACTGGTTTGTTGGCCACCAGCGGCATTAAAAACATACTTGATTTGGTAAACGTCAACACTCTGTTGATTAAGTTTTAGACAAAATCAAGGGTTTAAAATCATTGTCATCATCTTGTCGTTTTCTAGAAGATTTTTTAGGGTAATCATTACAGTCGCGCTGACTGTAGATAATGATTTTACCAAGACAGGTATATTAGGTGTGTCAAGTTGTAAACGACTTTAATTCAAAAGCCTTCGTATCCTTTATGTTATAACTATAAATATAAATATCTAACTTTGTAAAGTTATAAAATGGTAAATTATATATAATGTTATTATAATGATATAAATAAACACAATATTAACTATCAACATTGACCCTGTTAACTCCTACTGATTTTTCTTGGTAATTATTGTATATACTTGTAAATAATGTATTCTGGTCAGTCTGTATTTATGTACCGTCTTTCTTTCAAGGAAAGAAATTACTTAGGTATCCTATTTATATACATATATTAATGGGTTACAGGAGTAAGGTCAGCGGTATAAGTAGCTAAACACTAAATTAATTTGTAGAAGTATTTAAGAACATTAAAGTATTTTTCAAATTTTTGCGCGGTGAACAAGCCTTTACTTTTTAACTCTTATTAATACTATTTTACTATATATTTTCTCAACTTTTTGGTCTCTTATCAGAGTACCTATCACGATTATGAGAACTCTACCATTTATACCATTCTGATAAAACCAAAATAAAACTACGGCAGTTTCGTCTCATACGTTATCGATATCTATTTCTTGTGTATTACCGAGTTGTAGTTTATCATTGCATTCTGTGTTTGGGCAGGACATCAAAATCCGTACTAATATTATAAATGCGAAAGTAACTCTGTATGTCTGTATGTCTGTCTGTTACGCTTTCACGCCTAAACCACTGAACTGATTTTGATGAAATTTGGAACAGAGAAAGAAAATACCTTGGGAAAGAAAATAGAGTACCATTTGCTGTAAAAAATGGCATGAAGGGGTTGAAATAAGGGATGAAAGTTTGTATGGGAATTCGTCATTATCGCGCCTAAACCACAATCGATTTCAATGAAATTTGGTACAAAGATAAACTATACCTTAGGAAAGGAGATAGGTTACTTTTTGTTGTAAAAAATGACATAAAGGGGTTGAAATAAGGGATGAAAGTTTGTATGGGTATTCGTCATTATCGCGCCTAAACCACAACCGATTTTCATGAAATTTGGTTCAAAGATAAACTAGCCCTTGGGAAGGGACATAGGTTACCTTTTGTTGTAAAAAAGGCATGAAAGAGTTGAAATCAGGGATAAAAAAAATTATGGGATTTTTTCATAAACGCGTTTAAACCAAAACCGGTATTGATGCAATTTGGTACAGAACGAGAACTAGACATTAGGAAAGGACGTAGGTTACCTTTTGTTGTAAAAAAGGGTATGAAGGGATTGAAATAAGGGATGAAAGTTTGTATTGGAATTTGTCATTATTGCGGTTAAACCACAGCCGATTTTGATGAAATTTAAAACATAGAGAGAACTAGACCTTAGGAAAAGATATAGTTACCTTTTGTTGTAAAAAAGGGCATCAAGGGGTTGAAATAAGGGATGAAAGTTTATCTGCGAATTCGTTATTATCGAAGATAAAACCATGAGACTTTGTATTGACGCACTTGATAAGAAGTAAGTAAGTAAACATTTATTTCAGCGATATTGAAATTTCGACCTACATGGGAATGAAATACAAGACGGAACTTCGTATGGAAGCCTAAACAAATCTGTCTATTTTCCAATACGTATATTTATCGAAAAATTGTAAAATGAGTAATAATGCCGCCTTAATTATACACTATCTCAACTCTTTAGAATTAGCAGGAGTGCTTTCCCATAAGTTAAGGCTAAAAGTAGGTATGCCAGTCCAGCTATGTTATGGAACACGTTAACAAATTACTTATCTAGGACGTAATATTATAAAAGCTATAATTATGACAAGAATGGCAAAAGGAGAAAATGCTTTAATTCGCCGAATTCCGATAATTCCGACCGATTTGCCATTTCAGTTTAAAAGAGTGCAAATTCTCCTAAAAGCAGCGGTAATAATAAACAAAATTGTTTTCCATGGGCAACTCTATGTGGCGTGCTCACGAGTATCAAACTCGCAAAATCTTTATGTTTGTAGCAAAGGATGGAAAAAGAGAAACGTACGTTATAAAAATGTATTAAAATAAGCTATTTGCAGTAAACCACAGCTTTTATACGTGTATTATATGTAAAATAGGTTTCTTGAAAAAATTAAAATGCTGCCCAAAGTAACTATTACACACAAACGAAGTCACGGGCAAAAGCTATATTAAATAAATAGGTATAAACGTTTAAAAAAATATCCTTTTAGCATATAACCTTTATTACATTATATAAAACAACAATTTAAATATATTAGTGTTGCAGAACTATCGATAGTTTGACTATCGATAGTTGACCTCTAAAACTATTCAGGATATCGATTCTGCTCTCGATAGTATCATCACGTCACAATAAAATCGATACTATCGATACTTTCGATAGCTTTTTTTGTCCAATATAATTAACAACGATAATACTATCGATACTATCGATAGATTGACGTCCAATAGAATCGATACTATCGACAGTATTGTAAATTCTTGCAGACACAACCATAAACAATCGATTTTATCGATAGTATCGATAGTTTTGTACTATCGATTGTAGGAGATTTTTCAATACTATTGTCAGTTAATTGAAAGCTATTTGCCTACGAGTTCCAGAGCCGATGCAACCTGCCATCAGCCAGTTTTTGTGTTGTTTTACTTGTATGTTTAGAGACAATTAGGTTTAGTTGACGTCAAACATTGGCAGTGAATGGACGATTACGTTGTTTTTAGTGGTTAAATACGTGATTTTCTTCGATTTTTGTAAAAATGGAGGGTAAGTGATGTTTTTATGCAGATGTTACAAACCTATTGTTTTCTTTTTATTTATCTTTGTTGATACAAAGATAAATAAAAATCATCTTAAAATCCTTGGTATTGATCACATTAAATTTTCAGTGAATAATACCGTCTGTAAATTTAAAAAAATAATCATAATTGGTAAAACATAGTGTATGATTTAAAGGTATTTCAAAAGTTAATAAATTTTATTTTTACTATCATATGTACGAGTAATACAGTTTTGGTTTTTCATATTTTAGGAGTAAATAGAAAATGCAAATATATTTCTGAAACAGAAATTGATGACGATTTAACTCAATGTCGGGACGAAGATGACGAAGTATTTCAAAATTCACAAGTTTACTCACAAACGCGCTCAGAAGAAAACTTTCAAGCTAATAAGAAATTTAAGGATAGCGGTACATGTACTGATGTGATATATAAAAAAATGCACCCCGAACCTACCGTAATAGATTTACATGGATGTAACTATTTCGGGCAATTAGTATCAAATGAACTGTTGAGATTTAATATAAATCAAAGATATATGGTAATGCAGAAAATTCTGGAGGTGTTACAAAATTGTGGTGAAAAATCAGAGAAAATTCAGCCGTAATTAAGACAGTGTTTTTCTAGTTAAAGTATTTCCCAAACAAATAGATTTTCTGTCATATAAAGCCTTAAGTATTATTTATTAGTTTTAAGAAGTAATTAAAAGGTGGTAATAACGAATAAAACACATTAACTAATCAATTCTTTTATTATCAAAGAAGTCAACAAATTGCCATTTAGCTACCCATCCATAGTTCGGTATGATTTAACGAATAAAAATAAAGAGAAAATGGTCTTTAATTTGAGATTATCTCAACAAAAAAATAACTGCGTGGCCGATTGTATTTTTAATAATTATTCTTATGTTAACACACTATACAATCACATTAAGACTAATTTTTAATTTCAATTACGTTATCTAATCATAATAAAATAAAGAGCTGTGATATTAGAACAACTTTTGGTTCATATTTATGAATAGCAGCTCGTTGATGTGCTTGGCACTAAGACGGTTTCGGCGATCGGTAATTAAAAGACCAGCTTTGGAAAAAACACGTTCAGAAGGAACAGAACTTCCGGGTATGCATAAATATTTCAATGCTATGTGTTTCAATTGGTTTTCTTGATGGTACCAATATTCAATAGGATATTCAGAAAATGGCAATGTGGGTTTTTCTAAATATTGTCTCATGTCTATTATAGCATCCGCAGTAACAGAAGTAGCGTTATTTTCATGTTGGTTGTCAACAAACGACAGTAATCTGCTAAGTTTTGATTTTTTTGCCGTAAGCGAATGGGCTGTTTCTTGAGATACTTGAGATGTGCTTGCAGGTGATAGAGTTTGCGATGTCAAAGAAGATAAATATGTAGCATATTCTTTTTTTACGAGAGAGATCGCTTTTTCTGCATCAAAGGGGGTTTTAAACCCAAGCCTCTTAAAATGGGGATTCAGAAGCGTAGAAATCATACATGGACTTCGTGATTCATAAAATTTAAGTTTGTTTTGTACAGATGTTTTCATACACTCAATTATTTCTTTAACAAAATCAGAATTGCATCCATTTTCCAATTCAACCATTTTTAGACTCAACCCTTTTATCAATGGAATTATTAAGGAAATTGTGACGTACTCATCACCGGAAATACCCTCGGTGCATGTTTCCAGAGGCTCGAATATTTTTTGAATTTCCTCAAGGTACGCATATTCCATTGGTGTAAGGTTTTCTGGTGCACTTGGATATTCATTTAACACCAGTGTCAGTTCTGGTCTCACTTGTAATATTCGATTTAACATATAAAATGCAGAATTCCACCTGGTTTCTACATATTTAATTAGTTTTAATTCTGGTTTATTCATTTCTCTTTGAACAGACCGCAATTTGTCTGATGCCAATGTACTGTGTTTGAAGTGAGTGACTATCCGGCTAGATTTTTCCACCAGTTCCTTAAGTCCAGGTGCAGACAGAACATCTTTCATGACTAAATTCAGTGAGTGCGCAAAGCAAGGGACATGACGTACTCTCATAACCTCCGCTACTTTAACCATGGTAGCAGCATTATCGGTCACCAGAGCTATGACCTTGTTTCGACAGTTCCATTCTTGTAAAACATTATCTAAAACCTGCAACAAATAATATTATGTTACCTATATAACTTTTTTGGAAACATCCTTACCCTAGATCAGATAACAAAAAGTGTTTGTTGGTATATTTTTCGTAATTTTTTTTTATGTGATAGGTGCAAACGAGCCGACGGCTCGCCTGATGTTAAGCGATTACCGGGAGGGAGAGACGGAAGGAGGGAGGAAAGGACTGAGGGACGAAAGGAGCGAGGGAGGGAGGGACGGAAGGAGCGAGGGAGGGAGGGACGGAAGGAGCGAGGGAGGGAGGGAGGGTTTTAAAGGAAGGGGGGGAGGGTGGCGTCCAGTATCCTCACTCACGCAGGGAAACGCAACGCAATCATTACTTCACCCTGGTCTTCTGTAAGGCCGTGGTATCACTCCGGTCGAGCCAGAGCCCATTAAGTTTTCATTCCATTTATTCAAGAACCCTGATCACAAACTTAGGAATCAAAATCAACGAGGTTATTTTTCATTTCATCTCATTTGATTTTGCGGCAACTATATGAAAGTCTGTCACTACTTTACGCAAAAACTACTGAATGGATTATAATAAAGCTGTACAATATTATGGCTTGTATTTACTAATGTAAATGCAACCCATAATATTTACAACAATAACCTAATGGGTAAGATACCTTTAACCACAGGAAAAGTCTTACTCCTAAGTAGTAGTGGCAAAAACGACTATTTTACAATAGTCAATTATCAATTGTCAATTCATTTTAAAATAGCCGTTTTTGCCACTACTATTCCTAAGGCTAGACTTGCGTAAGATTTAAATACTGTTGAAAGCTTAAGAGCAGGCACTACGAATTATATACTATTTTGAATAAATATAGTGAAACAACCATAAATGCTAGTAAAGTGAAACTTGAGTACACAATTATTTAGACTTTTATCTGTCGACCGACAAAGAGAGAAACACGATTGGAAAATATTTCCTCGATAACATTTTCATTTGAAAATATTTTAAAAATATCTTGCCAAATATTTCGTTATTCATTCTTAAATAATCACTAGCCACGAAAGAAAGCTATTTACTATCGTATGTCAAACGCTTTTTTACCTAAGATAATTAGTCCTTTAGATATCAACGAAAATATGAATTTTCGAAATTTTTTGTGCTAGGTTTCGGTAAAACCACTCACGCGATATTCAACTTTATTGTTTACTGCATAAGGTTCGATCGCACAGACGGCGCTTACGACGTGAAACACAAGTCATAGTGCCTGCTCTTAACATAATAATGCTTCAAATATAATGCAATAAATATGTAAATATATCTACTCACCGAGGCAATTTTATCTGCGTTGTGACTTCCTTCTAGTACAGTAGCTGCTAGCAGTGCTGTTTGCAACTTTTGTTTATTAATAAAATGAATAGTTATTGCACACACGCCTTGATTACTACTGGATGTCCACATATCAGTGGTTACTGCTATTTCTTTGACATCTTTTAACAGTTCAAATAACTGTAATTTAAGATTTGTGTATAGTTTAGGGAGTAGGTTATTTGAGATGACACTTCTTGATGGTAATTGGTATTTAGAGTCTAATGCTTTTATAAATTCCCTCATTCCTTCATGCTCAGCTAATCGCAGTGGTTGCATGTCTATAGCTATCAATTTGACAAACATAGAATCTAAATATTTTTTTCTAGAGGAATTGGCACTGTAAAATTGTGCAGGGGATACAGGCACATTCTGAGGACTTGTGAGTTCTGGATTGATTTCGTCCAAATTTTCTGAAGAACAGGGTTGTAGTAAATAGTCTGGATGTTTACGCACCATGTGGTCCTTCATGTTTGAAGTATTATTACTATATTTAAAATTTTTCAAACATAGCTTGCACAATACAAGTCTATCAGACTTCTTTTCAAAAAATTCCCACATCTTCGATGTTTTCTTCTGTCTATTAGGAGTCTCGGGTGGGCTAAAACTAGCCATGGTATTATAGTATTTGAGTCAAACACAAAAAAGTATAAAAAACTGTTCAGTTTACTTAAACCTTACACAAATAATTATTATAACGTGCATGAATTTTATAAATCAAGGTTATGGTTGGGCCTACTTAGTTTATAAAGTTTTTATGATTTAACGCCGCAAATATAAATTTGTGAATCTGATATGTATTAAAATGTCCCCTTCTGTAGACTGTTCGGATACGAGGTACGACAGTTCTACAGTACTTTAAAAAAATTCAAGAACAATTAGGACTTTACTTCAATTAATTATACATTCGAAAACTAAAGCACTTTTACGACATTGTTCGTAAAAAGAAATAGTATTTTTCGTTACGAATAAAACTAAAATAAACATTTGTTCCAATATCCATAGTATTCTCCTGTAGACACGTAAAATAGACATAATTTTATAATTATTGAACGCATCCATAACTTTTTTTTTATAGTGTTGGCATTACAGATTTCTACATCTGTCATTTGTTCGTAAATGGGTTAAAAGGTGTTAATGCCGATGAATAAAAAATATTTAAACTGTTACACAAGATTTTGGTCACGTTTGTTGGATCTTTCCTGTACTACCTGTATGTTGGTAAGTAGACACTTTAAAAATAAATGAGACGTAAGCTTTTACGCATATTAGCGAACTGGTGGCTGTATCCAATATGCTTTTTTCCTAACCTCAAAATGTAATCCGCCATCTTTAAGTTTTTGCTATTTGTCTTTTCTGTAGACAACTTTCCTGTGGATTCCAATGTCTACAGGAGATATTGTAGTCTACAGGAGGGATAAAAATAAGTTCGGTTGTCTCAGAAAAGTTATTTTTTATACAAAATCCTACATTGTCATGTCATAACTTCATCAGTAAATCTTTTTCTATAACTTAAGTAGACATTGTTTTAGCATGTAATGCATCATTAACACAATTGTTCCAGTTAAGATGCCTCGAGCAAGTAGAATTTCCGAGGAAGAAAAAAAGATACGCAGACGAGAGCAAAAGAAGCTCAGTATACGCCGTGCTCGTGCAAAGATGAACGAAGCAGATTTAGAAGAAAGACGAAGACAAGACAGAGAAAGATATCAACGAAAGAAGGATCAAGGAAAAATCAAAACGATTAAAGATTACACACCCAGGGAACGACGACAAATCAGAAAAACATGGAGAGAAAAAGCCAAGTCAAGACGTCAGAAGCAAAAAGTTCACAATAATGCGTTGCGTATCATTGAACAAGACACGCCACCTACAAGTCCTTCATTTTCGCGTATGAGGGTTGGTCACGCAGTTATGAAACACAATGCACGAAAATTAAGAATGGAAAATAATAACCTAAGAAAAAAAATACTGGAATTAGAATCTAAACTGACAAAATACAGAATGAGATATATTCGATTACCTAAAAAAATTTTAAAGGAAAAGCAGACATTAAAAAAAGTGAAGAATAACACAGCACAAGAAAGAAAAAAAGCTGTACAAGAATTTTTACTTCAAGATGAACACAGCACACTTACACCGGGAAAGAAAGACACCATAACAAGGAAAAAGGTGAAGAAACAGATTCGTCTTTTAAATGATTCATTAATAAATTTACACAAAGCTTTTATAAATAAGTCTGGTATTAACATGTCATATGAAACTTTTCGGCGGTACCGACCGTTTTGGGTATTATTTCCTAAAGTAAACTCTAGAAATACCTGTTTATGTGCCATACATGCCAATAATACGTTTATAATACAAGCACTTTATAATGCTAAAATTATTCCTTATAAAACCATAACAGACTTACTGAAATTTTTATGTTGTAACAATACGATAAGCGTGACTTGTTTAGAAAATAGATGTTTTGGTTGCAAAGGTAAAACTTTGCAGAGTAACTATATTGATGTCAATGATACTATATTGTATGAAAGGTGGATCACCAAAACGGTTCCAGTTGTCATTAAAAATACTACAAAACAATGTCGCAAAACGGTTAAGGAAAAAGTTTCAACTACAAAAAAGGCATTGTTTCAAAAATTAAACATTAATTTACCTACTCTAAGGAAACATATAGCAAATATGACTCACCAAATTAAAGCTATACAACATCTTAAGCAGAATCTGTCAGCCATTGAAGGATTACTTCATATAGATTTCTCCGAAAACTATAATTGTAAGTATGGGCAAGAAGTTCAAGCAGCGCATTTCGGGGGATCAAAGGCACAACTGTCATTACATACGTCCGTATATTATAGTGTTAACTTAGAGGCTCCTACGAATTTAATAAAGTCCACATCTTTCTGTACGGTTTCCGAGAATTTACGGCACGATGCGACGGCCATATGTGTGCATTTAATGTGTTTGGTAAAAAGAATAAAGGAGCTGACTCCAGATTTACTAAAATTGCACATTTTGAGTGATGGTCCCTTAACACAATACCGTAACAAATCAATGTTTTTTTTACTCGCCACGGTATTAAGTAAAGAGTTTTCCGTACAATCAATTACTTGGCATTTTACTGAGCGAGGTCATGGGAAGGGAGCCCCTGATGGCGTTGGGGGCTGCATCAAGCGCATTTGTGATAGTCATGTTGCAAAAGGAAATGATGTATCGAATTTAAATGATTTAATGACATGTTTAAGTGTAAATTGTAAGGGCATAGAAACTTATAAGATTGACGAATCCAAATTTCTCCAAATAGATCAGGTTCTAAATAACAATGATACACGTCCTTTTAAAGGAACGCTTGAAATACATCAAGTTTTATGGGACACTCAAAATCCCGATGTTCTCAATGCTCGACGTTTAAGTTGCTTAAATTGCGCAGCTTATGAAAGATGTTCCCATTACGAATTAGGACAGATTCAAATACAGTATAAAGTCCCAAATTCCCCTACTAGCTCTATCTTATTTGATGATCAATTTGATAATTTATTACCTATTTCTCCCCAACCGGGACCTTCCAATCACCGTAAAACTTCACCTGAAGCTCACTTTATTCGATCTCCCAACAGTTCAAGAATCAGTGAAGCTACAACTGAGTCAATAACACCCGGTTACTTTGAAAGATTAACACCTGATAACCCAATCCCATATTCATGTTCACCAAATCAAAGACCTATGAAAAGGGCAGGTATGAAATTTTGGAACTTTTTTGAGGACAGAGAGTCTGATTCGGACTCTTCCTTAAAGATTACTCCAAAGAAACGACGCCCAATGCAGTTAATAATATCGGATTCTTCTGATAATGAAGAATTTTAATTTGCATTAATTCTAACAGAAAAAATATCTTTCATGTGGACAAATGTGCGATTATTTTTTATTTTTTTTATTAAATACAATTTTTCTAGTATCAGTTACTAAATTATGAGAAGTATTTTTGTTATGAGCATTTTTTATTAGATTTTAAGTAAATAATGATAATTATAGTAAGTAAAAGTCAATGTATGAACCATCCTGTAGACAATTTGATCTTTTCTGTAACGTTACCATAGAAAAGATGTCCATTCTGTGGACAAATTTACATTATTTTTTATAAAGTATACTACACGTATTTAAAATCATTAATTGCTAAGTAAGGAAAATGAATGTTGTTTTGAGTATTTGTAATCAGGGTTTGCAATAAATAATTATTTTATAATTACTTATAATAGGGTTTATGTTATCATCTGTGGACAAGTAAGACTTTTCTGTGTACAGATAAAAAATTAAAAAGTGATTATTTGCAAAAATATTAAAGACTGATCTATGTCGATATTATTAAGGATAAACAAAGTGTACAACATTAATAAAAGGCTGATTTTCAAACTGATATGTGGTGTTTTTTCTTTTGCATATTTTGAAATACACATTTTGTGTTTGACCCATTTACCTAATTAACTAATTAAACGTATTAAATTTAACACAAACTATACTGAACACAAATAACTATTTTAAACTGTAGGGTAAAGCTAAAAAGTTTTGACATTAACCAGTGTTGCTATTTTAATTCTATTGATGCGCACGCACTAATTCAAATAAACAATTTATAATAGTCAATTACTCAAAACATACTTTCATTGTCAGTTACAACACATTTTATTACATAGCAATACTATCGAAATATGGCTGACTATCGATAGAGCAAAACTATCGATACTATCGATAGTATCGATTATTTTTGGACGATACTGTAACATTTTGTAATATTATCGATACTATCGATACTATTGGATGTAAACCTATCGATAGTATCGATAGTATTGCCATTATCAATATTATTGCTCTTAAGGCGCTATCGATATTATCGATAGTATCGATAGTATTGACACGTGGTAATACTTTCGATAGACTATCGATACTATTGTGTTTACCTTAACTATCGATAGAATATCGATAGTTAATCGATAGTGGACTATCGATAGCCAACACTAAAATATATATTTTAGTATTCCTGGTTGGACAAGCCACTAAAAACAACAACATCAATGTCATTATAAAACATCGCCTACAAAACCACCAAACATGAAAATGACAAATAAGGAAGGTATTTATTATATTATTACATATTTTATTCGTTTATACGTATTGTTACCTGATGTTTATTATATTGCAATTTATATTTCAGATAAAGATGGCGATCCAACGTATGATCCACGACTCGCCGACTTTCTGGCAGTTCATCTTGTCAGACAAATTTTGGACGATGCATATATCATTGCAAATTCAGCTATTGAGTCAGGTATAGCAGGTATAGTCATAATAGCAGTCTAGTAATATTTAATAGCTCATAAACTATTACGTGTCTCGCATATTTAACGAAATATAATATGATTTTTGATACCCGTTGATGTCATGTATCGCATGCGCAGTTGACACACAGAAGTAGAAGATTTACCTAATAAATGACTTTTGTAGATTGTTGTTGACTTTGTTTTGTCATTACATATATTATTATTCTACCATAAAAAATGTCAGTGGCTTCATGGTGTAGGAAGGTAAAGTAATCAACTAAACGGTACTAGATGATAGTGATTGGATAGAATATGTTGCATATAGATTATTTAGGTTAACATTAACGTAACTATCGCTAAATGTAGGTATACAATTCTAATAAATAAATTAGTTTTCTTTTAGGACATTTCATATTATGTAGCGAGGCGCAGCACAGAGCATTTCTCATTGCCAGGTCACTATCGACTCTGCTGGTTTTAAAATACAACGCGTTACTGCTCCGCTATTTTTCGCCGCTAGTCGCTTCTATGCTTCTCAGTAACTAATAGTTGTGTTAATTGGTTTCGAATTTATTTCAATACAAGCAAACTCGTTAATGGTTTGGCAATCGAAATAGCTCTGCGCTGCGACTTGTCGTATATCCGCTGCCCCTTATGTTATGGTTGTGACTTTACACATGCCTCTCGTCTTTAATATAGGCCAGACCTGTTTAAAAATATAAAATAAGTTATGACTAGTTTTATCGATAGAAACGCGTGTTTACTAATTTTTCTATGAATTAAATATCTGTGATACAGATACGAATAGTAAATTAACAGTAAAATAAATTTAACATAAATTCATTGGTTTAGTAGAGCTACTATTTAGTAATAAAATGACTAAAAAATGAAACTACCCATATTGGGAGAAAGTGTACAACTACTACTATATTTAATATTGTTTCTGTTTACGCGAATGTTATTCATTGAAATTAAACTACTTTATACGGATTTTATCGCGTTGTTTATTTAACACTATATTACATAATTTTAAAAACTGTTACACTACTACTACTATTAAACTTTATAATTTTTAAGCTAATTAAATTATTAAAACTATTTATATTTAAGTTTACACGTTCCCCGACGTTTCCTCGACGTCGGAGACTAATATGGAAGTTGTCTCAATGTTCTAGTGTAGTTATTTCAAAGTATCGCTATATAAATCTTTAGTTAACTTAAATCACAAAAACAGAAATAATGAACAATTAGGTATAGAACGTCGAATTTCTTAATAAATTACGAATTAAGATTATCAAATGAATGCTAGACATTGGTTACTAAATATGGAGCGTAATAAAAAGCTCGAAAATGCGTAACGTATAATTTTGGATATATCGACAAAATGAAAGGATGGCTGCTAAATGAGTTTCAATATCGGATGATCAGGTGTGGCTACATTTAGGGTTCGTGACAAATATTGGACAAACGTACATACATATATTGCACAAAAAATATTTTGGACTGTTTAAACATTCTGTGTACAATCATAACAATGAATATTGTTAAATAGGTAAACAATTATTTTTGAATAACAATAATTATGAATATTATGATATTCGAACAAATATTGATGATCTAATCTAAACTACCGATCCTTATGTAACAGTACGGTTTCTGACTCACGCTTTTTATCCCCGGATAAATATATTAATATAGCAATCATAATATAAATATATAAAAATTACACACAGCTATTATCTTCTTATCGACAGTTACTTAAATGCGTGCGTGCGTCTGAAAACTTGCTGATTGGAAAATCTAGCTTTTGCTGTTAGTATGCCTTCGTTAGTCTATATTAATTAACATATAGACTTTCGAATTAATAAGAACGTATATTTTGATATTCTTTACTCTACTCCACGAGTAGAGTAAAGAATATCAAAATATACGTTGTTTGTCGTTGTAAAGTAGAAACCGTAAATAAAATAGTAACTTTCTGTTATAATATACACAGGTACAATAGAATCATGGCGTTACGATTCATTAGTAAGGCACGATAAGCTGTGTGAAACAGATGATGATGATGATGAGGAGGAGGATGTATCGTCAAAAGAGGGAAGTAGCGACATCGTGCATGAAAATAAGATGGAGCTTGTTGCCAATGTTGTGGCTACATCGACACCGCAAAAAGTTACAGGTATATTTTTCTTAGGTAGCATTTCAATCGTCTGCCCAATTATTTGTAGTACATACCTAAAACAATTAGGTGAGATAAGACAAGATACTTTATCATTTCCGTATTCCATATTTTTAGGGTGCACTTTAGCACTTGTGGTTCATGCATGCCTGCTCTCAAAACAACATTAATTTTTGCCAATGTCATTTCCGCCGATTTTCGAACATTGATAATTAACTTATTATATTCATTCACATGGGAAATTAACTAAAGCTGTAGATAAAAATAATTATATATTTGAAAACTTGTTAGTCCAGTAGTAGTTTATTTGGTTTAGTTGATGAACCTTGATTGTGTGAACTTTTAAGGTTCATAAAAGCTCTACCTACGTATATAGATATAAATACATAGTTAACATAAAATGATGTTGTTTTGCAGGTGAACTTTCAATATGTGTACAAGAATCTAATTTGATTGGCCAGGGAGATGAAGAATTAGAAATGGTAAGATTTATATGCAACTATTCTAGTCAGACAACGTCGATGACCAAATTTTGTGCGAATTGTCGATTCCGCATTGGTAGTGAAGATTCGATTCATGGGTTGGGAAAATGTAATTGTCCTCAGATAATTATAAGGAGATAACAATCCTGTATTAATATAAATATAGGGTAATAGGCGAGGTCACGAGTGTGGAGCTTTTTCCGTTTCTAGTTGTTTATTATATAATTATACTTTATGACGTGAATCTCCAGTATAGTTGTTTTAATATGTGCAGGATTTATTTGCTTAACTTTTCTCTGCTTGTTATAATGGTCTAAATTAATTTAAATTGAGCATTTGTTTCTAGCGTCATCAAAACGAGCTAGCTACATCGATGTTTATAAATCATCTATTTGACATGAGCGAAGTTGAAACGGTAATTGTGTGCGATGACACGGAGATATTGCAAAGTAAATCAGATTCTAACGAGCTGCTCACTCAAGCAATGACAATGATAATGGATTCATATATCAATATTGCTATGGCTATTGCATTGAAATCACCGTCTCAGTCGGGTGATAGCAGCGTTCAAATTGAAAGGTCATCAAGTACAGACTACTCCGAATATTCATTCTTGAGTGATGCCTTTGATGCCGATATTGGTAGAGATATTGCATTTTATATACACGATTCAGATGACGTTAAGTGCAATTCTATCAATGAAGGCGAGATATCGCATATTGTGCCTGCTGTACAAATAACGGAAGTAAGTATATAATGTACTTAAATGCTGAAAATCTCTCACGCTAGAGTTCTATATTGCTTCGGCTTCGTCATCAATGGCATGAAAATACCAGAAGTGTAATAAAAGGAATACATATATTATCTTTCTTAACACGAAGTGCCATGTTCAATTTAAGAAAGCTTTAAGAACCCTGTTTTGAATTAATATTTCTAACTTGCATGATAACCATATTTATCTATTACGTAACCTCAGGTTACTCGCGCACAATGACATGTTTTGGCAGGAAAAGACTTCAATTAAAAAAAATATTTAAGAAAAATGCTCCAAATGTATACCGCGATATAGTTTCTAGCGAAAAAGTAAAACTTTTACCTGAATCCCAGGGAAATGTCACACTGGGAGAAAAACCTACGTGTTAATAGAAAACATGGTCTAATTGTGTGCCAAATTTTGTCCACATCCATTCAGCGGTTTACACGTAATTGAGTAACAAAGCTCAAAACATCCATACATCATTACAATATTTTACATACATACATAGATTCACGCCTGTTTCCCAGAGGGGTAGGCAGAGACTACGCATTTCCATTTGCTACGATCCTGGCATACTTCTCTGGCTTAAGGTGCCGCCGCCCGCCGCCGCCGCTCGCTGGTTTAAGGTGCTCTTAAACTGGCATTTGTCCAGAAAGTGTGCGATCTGATCAAGAAACGTTCACTTAGGTCTTTCCCTTGCGACTATTCTATTCATACTAGCCTTATAAACTTTCTTAGTCAGTCTTTTCTCATCCATTCTTTCTATATGCCCAAACCAGCTTAACATAGCCTTTTCTATTCTTGTCACTACCTATATCCACTTTCATGCTGTATCTCTCTCTAATCACACTATTCCTTATTCTATCTCTCAGAGTCACACCACATATGTCTCTCAGCGCTCTCATTTCTACAGCATTTATTCTATTCTCATGCTTCTTTTGCCATACCCAACTTTCACTTCCATGCATAAGTGTAGGCACTAATAGTCCTCCAAGAACAGCCAAACGTGCCTTTTCGGATACATTTCCACTGTTCATAAAAGCGCGTAGATTACAATTATAATAATAATATAAGTAGGATGAATTGAAATAATGCATTATAAATATTTATGCGTGGTGTATGTTTCATCTTTTCTTTCTGATCATAAACTTTAGGTAATATACACTGTACCGTACAACTTTTGTAGAAAGGTAAAGTTGCTTATTATATTATACTAGTGGTCGCCATAGGTCGAAATTCGACCATAATTGATTTAAATTTTAAGTTTGATTGATATTAAGGTTTTATTGTCTATAACTATACCCTTATAATCACATTTCATTTAGTCACCTACTCCACATACATAATTATGTAACCATAGTCACGATGAATTCTACGACATCAGCTGAACAATGCCGAAATCGGAAATACTACGAATGCGATTCGACTGCTTGTGTCAAATGCATGGTTGTGTGCGTGTAGTGTTTTCCCATTAATTTAATGTATTTCTAAAGCATATTTTATAAAAATATTAGGTTACGTCACTACTTCTTTATATAAACTTTAACTGTGCCAAATTTCATTCTCCTCCGACCGCGCAATTTTCGTAAAAAGGGGTACAAAGTTTTTGCTTCACATATTATATAGATTCTAATAATTTACACAAAATAGAATAAATAGATATGACATCACATTAGACGGTGTTTTCCTGTTGCGTGTTATGTATCATGACGACGAGGGCAACGTAATAGTATTTTTATTTGTTAAATTTGAAATAACGATGATGTTTATATTTAACTTCCCTTTTTGGTATAATCTAACGAGTTTATTTGGATTGATAATTTAAGTACCTACTTAAACTATCAATCCAAATTTATTTGCATATTATACTGAACTCAATCAATTTAGTTTTAAATGAATTTAGCTATAGTAGCGACTAAACAGAAAAAGGACATTCACCCAATTGTATTTCAATTCAATTTCAATTGTACAACATGTATATTTCTGAATACCTTAGATTTAAAAAAAATACACTTGTATTACACAATACTTGCAATGTTATTGTACATTTTTTGCTTGCACATTTTGTTATATCTTAACATAATCTAGGGATTATTTTTAGATAATTGAAGAAGACGGACAACTCTGCATGCAAAGAAAAGATGCTGCTCGATTTGAAAATGCTTATCTTTCTCTAAATCGTGAGTGATAATAGCTTATTATACCTACGCTGTCACTGTTTTAACTCATAAATTATCTCATATATTATGTTGTGTTAAGACAATGGTAGCGCATATGGGAGACTAAGATTCCCACAATATAGGTCTTGAATTAAATAGTTTAATATAACTAATGAAACACTGCTTAGGTATAATTAGATCTATCTTATTATTATACTTGTTTTTACCCGCGGCCTTGCTCGAGTTAATGTAGATTTTGTCAATACATTTATATTTCTCGGGAACAGTACTTTTTGGATAAAAGGTAACCAATGTAATTTTCACTATCTTCTGAAAATTTGAATGCGTAATTGTAATTGTAGTTATTGCGTGTAAGCGTAACAAACAAACAAAATCACATGCGCATTTATAATGTTATTTACGATTAGGATTAATGTCAACATATTTGCCCTGTTTTGTTTCCTATTTTTACCCATTACATTTTAGGTGATTACGAGCTGTGTTCAGAAGACGATGGGAATGTAATATTAGATGACCCAAAAGGCATGACGCTTCAGGAAATAGAGTTGTTGACTGCAAATACATCCGACGATAACTTAACTGCTAATGATGAAATGGAATCGGAAGTTAAATGTGTAAGTGCAAATGGATCCTGTTAGCTTAAAACAATCTCCTGGGGTTCCGTAACTTCGAACGGATTACGCAAAAGGATTCGTATTTATTCTTGCATGAAGTCAGTTATACTTATAGTTGCTAACAAAAAGAATAACGCAGCCTGTGTTGTTATTTAGTAACTTGATGGTACAATAAAAAAGTGAAATAGTAAAACTGTGCTCGTATTGAAAGTATTAATCTCTTGGCCAACGGTCGGAGCCCGGTTTCGGGGCACATTACTTTATCATGTTTTAATATTGTCTTACGTTTACTCGAATGTTAATACATTGAAATTAAAACTACTTTATATTTTGTCGATTTGTGCTTTTGTGGATTTTGTTGCGTTATTTATTTTAAATAGTGTTCTAAATTAAACAACGCGACAAAAGCCGTATAAAGTAGTTTTAATTTCAATTTATCATGATTTGTTTAGATTACAGACATTGTTTTATACTATGACTCTTAATGAGTTAATAGCCGTAATCCAAACGAAACATGAAATGTTCCTGTAACAACAATATTAAACATAATTTACTTCATATTCAAATTTGGCAAGGTTATAACGATAACCTAACTGACAAAATTCTCCCAGACAGATTACTTGCGACATACAGTTTAAAAATCAACATTTACATGTCAAGCATTAACTAGCAAGATTTTTTACAATATCTTCATATTAATCGATGCTTTGCTATAATCAGCGCATGAATTCTGCTACAAATAATAAAAAAAATTGAATGAATATATCCGTATAGGCAAAATCCAAGGAGTTAACAGCAACATCAGCAGTATCCGCTGCTTCAAAGAAAAGTTTAGTAAGTCGGTGCCGCTCTCAAGGCGCCAGACTCTTGGCCTGCCTCAGGGGTTGGTGGCGTCGCAGGACACCTGGGAAACGCAAGGTATAATTAATAATAATATTCTATGTGTCCATAAACCAGCTGCCAGGGTTGTATATAAGATTACTGGTTGTGCCCTTGGATTCGCCCGCCTTGGTGGTGTTTGTGGTTGCTGCGCTGCCCTTGTGGGTCGTGGCGTGGTGTTATATTTAATAATAATATTTCTACTTATGTTCTTTAAATAGTTCGAAATAAAAATATGTTATTAATTGTATTAAATATCTTTGACGCCATTGTACCAAGCCACTGACGCATTGATCAATAAAACCTCCGCCAAGCAACAGTTTTCTGGCAAGAATATAATTCTGCCAACAATAATTATAAATTACCTATAGGTAGGCATTCCTATAATTGGCTCACATTAAACTCTAATTCGTGGAAAATACTACGATTTATGTGTTCAAAATATGATTATGAAGAACTCAATATTTAAGAGTAATTCACACGACATGTATACTCTCAAAATATACATTTTCTCGAAAATTAATTGATAACCCGCATCATATATAGGTACATTGCTGTTACGTATTAAAACAGCCTTCAGTATCAGTATCTCATTTTATAGAAGCATATCTAAAGCTAATCCATACAGTCTGCTAAAGTAACAGGACGTTTAACCATTGCAAAGTAAAGCAGGTAGCCAGTCATTTCTGTAACAGATGCTCTATAAGAATAGACAATGTATGGTTTGGTAATTATATGGCTGTAGTACAATACTGCGCTTGTTATAGGAACAACAACACCGAGTTCCTAGCGGAGTCCGTGGACTATGTCCTTTGTCACCGGATGCAAGGCGCCGTGCAGCTAGCCTTATAGACCAACGACTTCTACGATCACCGTCTCCTTCCCGATCAGTTGTCTGGAAATTCAATACTATCAATGAAGCTCTAGTTAATTCCTCCCGCTGGAAGGATACCTACACCTTTGACGTAAAACCTGATGAATGCGGCGAATACTAAACCTGAAAATACTGGCCCTAATTGTTTCTAAAAATAGCCTGGTACCTTTCTGACAATAAAGGTTAATGACCGAAACTGTGGTTTTAATTTATTAAACTAAAACATAGCATTATTTATGTTTACTTAGCTCGCAGTGTTTTTATTTTCTGTTCGCCGACGTTTCAATTGCTTTTCAATAGTTGACAATTAATGTCCATGGTCTTGGGGTAATTAAGTTCGAGTTCGAGCTGTTTTCTTCTTATCCTAATATCGTTTAATTATTGATGTTATATCACTACTCAGAATGAGCATAAAGTAGCTGTTTTAAGGTCGATTTAAATGACTGCATCCCAAAACGTCTATTATGGCTTCTTCTCTATTGATTTTAGGGGGAAGTTTCTAACATCAACAATTGTGCAGGAAAAGTTATAAAATCTCAAGTAAGTGCATCACACACAGTAGTTATATTTTTAACACGCTTTTATTAGCTTGGTATGTATGTATCTATGTGTCTGTGTATCTATGAATCTATGTAACGGAATCTTTGAACGTGATTTTCACCCCTTTCAAACCGACGGATCGATTTGAAACTTTGCACACTTATCGAGGTCAATACAATAATATAGAAATAAAAAAAATAAAAAGCAGTTGTTCAAAAAAACTAAGAAACTCGCTTTATCAAAAAACAAACTAAAAAGTAGAAAATAATTTAATAATTTTAATGTAATAAAGCGTGGGGTGCTTTCTAAGATATCTTGATAACACACCACGCTTTTTTAAAATAAAATTATTGAATTATTTTTGCACAGGTATGCTTTCTTAGTTTGACTAATGTGTAAGTATACACTCACAGTATCCTTATACACGCTTGCATCTTGTAAAGATAACGGGAAAAGGCAGATGGTGAATGTATTATCTTGCTGACATTTAAGAGTACTAGATACCTTTGAATGATATTTAACGTTGAACGATACCAGATTTAGCAAATCATATCTTGGAGCCATATATGGTAGTATGGCAGGCTGGCTTTTAATTGTAGCAACTTTCCTCGGGATTAGCGCTTTTCGTTTTGTAGAGCTTGCTTACCATCTTGAAGCTGTCCAGCATCGCGCCTCAGATCTCACTATTTGGAACTAGTCATTCCACAGTAACTTGCTGCCTAGTACCATCCACCGTTTAATTATATGTTTGGTATCTTTTTATATGCACGTATTTTTATAGCAATATGGTTTATAGCGTACTCGCAATATAAAATGATCTTCAGTTCTCCATAGTACACGACGAAAAAGAAGATTCGAGTGAAATGAATAGATCGATATTCAGATAATTAATTTATGGACATAATCTGCGTATTGAAATAATGACAATGAAATGACGGCCTATTACCCTAAAGTCGTTACTAATTTTAAAAGCTGCACGAGGCTGTTTGCGTAAATAAAACATTTTCACTTTATTTAAGAAAGTCTGTATAAAACACCTGCTCGGGTCCAGTGATGCAATTACATCTACAGTGATATCACTAATACTTTCAAGTCATTAGTAAATAAAAAAAATATATAAAACGCGTTAAAGCTATGAATTATAAAGTTCAGAAATATCTGGTCAAGTTTAAATATAAAAAGTTGTAAACAATATTAGTTAATAAAAAGACCGTTTAAAGCTTAGCTTCAATGTGTAATATTCGAGTAAGCGTAAGACAATACTAGCATTATATTATATATTTTCTTTTTAATTTCTTGATGACATTCGGTTGATATAACCGAACTCTCCGAACTCTTGATTTCGAACATATTTCAGACACCTTGATGCCGGAGAGCATGTACCGCAGATGTCCGATCGAAATAGTTTAGCATAAATGTAGATTTACTATTACAATTGGCGTTTGCACGATAGCTACACACGAGGCAGGTGCTAAATCTTTTCGTCTCTTTTACACTAGTGGCTGTGGCATACGTTTGAAGACGCCATGGAAACGGACCGACTCCGCCGAAAATAGAACGGTCGCGGATTCCTGGGCTAAATCTCAAATATCCAGACGGGTGCGCCATCTAAGCCAGTTAAAACAGTCCCGCGAAAAGTTACCGAGCCCCACTTCTTGTCTGAACGTCTGCCAGTGAAGACCGGGAGGGAACCAACTAACACCACACAAAATGGTGAGTCACTGACGGCAGTGAAATTGTGGAAAGGTGTTTAGTGAGAAAATGGACTGTTAGCTTCGCAAGTGATACTCGTAAATAAAATCCAATGCGCGTTAACTCCTCGTGAAACATATTCCGCAGACCGGATACTCGCGAGCGACTTGGATGTGTTTAGTATACCATCCGACAAAGTAATCAGTGTTGTGCTTTAAAACCAGTGAAAGAAGATGGTATCGTATAACCCGAATGCTAATACACAAACTGAGCAGCGCAGCTGTGAATACACACCAACTAATTACCCATACACTGCATGGAATCAGTTATATACAAGGAAATAACGAAATATTTTTGGTAATTTTCAGAGCGACCTCAGCAAGAACGACATTGAAAGTGAGTATAAGTTACTAATAACTAATTATTCTTACATTGACAAATATTAACAAAAGTTTTACAAGGGATACAATCAGATAATAATTTATTTATTCTAACAAGTTTCTTATAATATTTTCTTCTTGTATTACTAACTCTACATGTCTTCAAGCTGATATGTCAAGTCTGATTAATGATTAACATTTATCATATCAAATACTTACTTAATTATGTGTACGGTAAAATTACAGAAATAAAATGAGAGTGAGTATCCTAACTTCTATGTTTAGCATCGTTTCTCATAAAAGGTGTGCGTTACTAAGAGATGCCGGGTAACAGCACCAGTGGCACGGCCACGTTGCGCGCGCGCTGCGTTCCAAAATTAAACTCATGCGTCACGTGATCCCGAATCGCCGCCCGCCCAAACAGAGAAACTCCGCTCAGATTTCACTGCAAGCGTGCTGCGTATGTTATAGCGTGGGATCGGTGGGAAGCTTACCTAAATAGTATCTGTATACGTCCGATATGTCACTTCTTATGCATGTGCAACATAAATCAGCTGTCATTATCAAGGTCGGTAAATGATCTTGAGTCAGCTGATCCTTGTGCATTTTACGTACGTGCCGCGTAATGAGCTATCTAATAAATATTAGAGAAAATTTTATATATTTGCTAAAACATTTATTTCCGGATTGGCTATATTAATTAAACTTTAATTTCAAATCATCAATGCGCAACGAACTTGAAATTATAATATTGAAACGGATATATTGGAAAAACCTTTAGAAATGTAATAGAAAGCAGTAACATCAAATTTAGGTCACAGTTTCAATTGGGCTATAATTAGAAAGTGACTCACGAGTTCACACCGAATATATATTGAAACGTATCGTGGAAAAGTATTATTCTGAGCGAAGAATGTCCGCCTACGCCGCGCCGCGCCATCGACGTATTCAGCCTCCGCGTACTACCTGCGTTAAACAACGCGTATTTTCCAGAACTATTCAAATATTGGAATAAACAACTTTATGAATTTCATATACCTTCGTCAGCTAAATAAATACTTATGGTCTTCAAGCTTTAAATTTAATAGAATATTAATTATACGTTTGAACATAAAGCTTTTTCTTTCAATTTGAATAATTATCTTTTTTACTTAATGTTATAACAGTCTGAAATAAATACTTGAAAATACCTGAAATAGTTAACTAGCTTATAGGTTCTTATATAAGAATACCTTTTCCACGTAATTTTACATTGCTCAAACTGAATAAATTCTGATTACATGAAAAGCTGAAACTTACAGCAGAAATTAAAGTTAATTATCTACACTTTCAGACTTACGGAAGTAGCTGTAATGTTAATAAGGATGTAACGAAACGTATACATTCGTACACATGTAAAAAACTAGTCACTAATCCTTTACTACACTACAATTACCAAAAGTCAGTTTTTTGCGACATTTAATTAATCTTGATATTCATTTGAGGCATCGTTCAAGAACATGATATCGATTTACATGTTAGATGGCTTTGCTATCAATTATTATATAAAAGCTTCAGAAAGTATTCAGTGAGGCTTCTGTAAATTATTCAATAAAATTGCTGTTAATTAACTACAGAGAAATTAATAGCGTAAGAAATAAAGCCTAACGTATTGAGTTGTTAATAAACAATAAGTAAAACACGTTTAAAAGACGCAATATAAAATAAAATGATTAATAATAATAACAGAACGATGTCTATTGAAGCTACTAACCGGTTCTAAAACTAATAACTTGGTAAGGGCCATTCACTGTGCTCATTTCTTTACTACAACTATCCGATCAGAATGTAGCATGATAAGTTTTCTTGTGCAGGGGCAAGCTTCGCCTTCTCCATCTACGACTTTGATGGCTCCGGCAAGGTCGATGCCTTCAACCTTGGCGATATCCTCAGGGCGCTCAACTCTAACCCCACATTAGCCACTATCGAGAAGCTTGGTGGTACCAAGAAGAAGGGCGAGAAACAGCTCACCGTAAGTTATTTATTTCTACCTCTTTGGTTGGTTGTAGAATAAAGTCATTTGAGAATTTAGTAGAAAACTTTTTGAAAGAATGTAAAACATAAGAACATTTGAGTGTGACACACACGAGACTAGATATTAAAATATACTGAGAGTGTACTTTCTGGATAAGTTCGGCGAAAATGTGTATCAAATTATAGGAACACATGAGTCAAGAATATATGTATTTGTTACAGCTTGAAGAGTTCCTTCCCATTTACGCCCAAGCAAAGAAAGACAAAGACCAGGGATGCTATGAGGACTTCCTGGAATGTCTGAAGCTGTACGACAAGGCTGAGAACGGACTTATGCTTGGCGCTGAGCTTACACACACCCTCCTCGCGTTAGGTAAACAACTAATTTTAGACTAAAATAAGAAAATGTTTTTGTTATTATTGAAGTGTAGCTGCACTAGATTCAACTTGCAAAGTCGTTTATTTGGGACGGAAACCTATTTTTAAATTTGTGAAGCTTGAACATGTCAATAAGATAAATTGGCATCTACTAGATTTCCAGTTGGACGTGAACTGAAATCGTTTGGCTAAAAGCCATCGCACTCAATGTTACTCTTAGAATAATGACGCGTGACGAGTTAAATTGATTTTGGATTCTATGTATATTTACGATATTTCTGTTTTCGCCTCAAAGTTTATTTCCATAGAAATTATTATGTTATTTCTATTTCGTTTACTGAATCTTACCTATGTAATCGATAGGTGAGAAACTGGAAGACAACGAAGTCCAGGAAGTCGTAAAGGACTGCATGGATCCTGAAGATGACGACGGCATGATCCCCTATGCACGTAAGTATCTCGACGATTTATGTATACATTTTATAAGTACATATAAATATCACTTTGTAATGGATTATCCATCTGTATACCATAAAACCCACACTTGTGTTCTGTTTGAATGAACATTGATTTGGAAATTTGAATTGGATCGAACCCTATGTATAAAATGACCTCACGTAGACCAACAAATGCACCGAGAGCACTGTCACTATTATTACTCCATATTTTATTAGAAATCCGTATTCGTGGCATGTGACCTTTACCTATGATGGCCTATTTAAAAAGAATATTTAGTATATTATAGTTTGAACCCGTATTGTGTAAAGTATCTTATAAATCGATATTAAAAAAAAAACTTTAGAACTCCTTTGTACCCCCTGTTGTAAGTGTAAGCATGAGGGTCTAATGACTTGGATTGTGTGTGTCCCTTTGTTTTACCTGTTTTCCATTTACAGCATTCCTGAAGAAGGTGATGGCGTAGAAGGCAACTCATCTCGTCATATCTTTAGTTATAAGATCGTAAGTGAAACAACGCAACGGACGTAATATATTTTTCTTCGTTTTCGCTGTCTACCAATTCAAGCTTTACCTATAATACTACTGATATTATTGTGTATTACTGTCTATTTATTTTATTCGATTTTATTGCTTCACTCGCTACTTAACTATACTATACTACTTTTAATGTTAACATTAATTCTTAATTTCATTTAAAACTATCAAATTTTATCACCTTACCTGAACGTCGATCATAACACCATACAGCGGCTAATAACAATCTCGCGTCTTACTATAACGTATTGCTAATATTTAATTTGTATAATTACAGCGTTCCTCCGAAAAATGTGCGACGGTTGGCAGGGGCCTAAGCCTAAGGCTAAGAAAGCAGCAGAAGCAGCGCCGGAACAAGCACCTGCGGAGGGCTAAGTGCCTCCCGCCGCGCGCTGCGCCGGAGTTGCACTGCGGACGTGTTGTTGCGCAAGCGCAAGCTGCGCCGCCGACGCCCGCCGTGCACCCCTATGCTCACCGTCGGCTACATCGTTACCCCGTATATGCCATCTTAGATACGGACTACCCCCTTTTTTATACGAATATAACATCAAATGCACACCGTTTTGTACAACTTTCTACCTATGACTGTACATACTAAAGTAAGATTAAATTAAACATACTGTAAACACACGTTGTACGTGTCTTTTAAATTTATTATTATTTATTAAGTACGTATATAATGACAAAAATACAAAAAAGCCGTAAATTATTTTATAATAAACTATTAAAAGTTCAGTCTGGTGTATCTTCAATCGGTTCATTGTTATATTTTGGCAGACAAAATAAAAGTTCATAAGTTAAAAGGCAGGTGAATATTTTCAACATCCCAGAAATAAATTGTAATTTTAACATCGCAATCCTGAAAACATCATGACACTGAATATAACAATGAAATTGGTAGCTTTACGATCTAAGACAATAGAAAATAATAAATAGCAATCAGTTTTGCAAAATTGTGTCGAGACCAAAAATATGAAGGAGAATGAATTATCTTTGTGTTTGCATTTAGATTGTCCTCATTGTATAAATTGCATTACAACTAGTTCAATTCATGACACGTTCTTAATTAAATTACAACAAATAATCTTCCTATATGGAGACTGGAGAGTACACAAAGGCAAACTTCCAAATAACGATGTCTTGATAATAGTAATCAAGATTAAGATTTATAATAGTGAGGATTAAGAACAGCTAGTCATGCGATAAATTTTTATCGCCATACTATTCTATCGTTAAATCTTGATTATATTATGATAAAGAGTTCCTAAATTTATACTTATCAGAGATGACATTTAAAAAACGACTCATGAAATTAAGGGCTTTGCAAGTCTACTGGTAATATAATAATAATATCAGGCCTGTATTAAACTCTAACACTGCTGGGTTTCTTCTCAGTATGAGTAGGGTTATATCATAGACCACGATGCTGGCCCACTGCGGGTTGGCAGACTTCACATATCCTTAAGAACATTATGGAGAACTCTCAGATATGCATTTGTCCTCACGATGTTTTCCTTCGCTGTTAAAGCGGACGATAATTAACTATTTAATACGTAGGTACTTAACTTTGAAAAGTCAGAGATACGCGCCCTGGTATCTACCTCGAGACCTCTGCGTGGCAATCAAACGGTCTATCCTACTAGGCTAAACAATCTGTCAAGGAGTTATAAAATAGTACCGGAGCTGTATCGCACCATATGCACTCAAGAGTGAATCCCTTAGAGGGCCTTCTCTTGTTGGGTCTAAAACTATAATTTACCGAATGAAATATATGAGGACGTACATATATTCATTATGTATACTATAAGCTAAGATAATATCACGCCTTGGTGTTCAAGAAACGTTAGGCATTGATGCGTCATACCCATATTTCAACGCCTATATTTAGGTCTTACGGATTTCGGGGCCAGCCTGTTAGCGTTTGCAGCACAGTTGCGGTGTCCTGGTGGTAACATGTATTTTGAGAGAACTGGATCAGTTTTAATGACATTCTTGACGACCCGAGAAACGTATCTACACAAAACTTGATGAGTCAACCCTTTAGTCGATACTAGAATTGAATCTCGCTTTCGGTTGTAAGTATACCCAAATTATGCCATTACATTGTTCGGATGGCGTAGTGGTTAAAGTGGTCGCCTCGCCACTACCACTTCGCAGAGTGTTGTGGGTTCGATCCCCACACGAGACTTACACAAACATTTGTGTGATTCACAAATAGGACGCGACACAGGATTAAATCCTAGTGCAGGGGAGGTCTTCTCAAAAACCGATGAATATTGATCTCTTATATTATAGTAGATTCTAATACTTTACCTAGTCAAAAGAAAACACATTAATCAAAAATACCTAGCAGGTCAAAGCAGTACAACGTGCTGCCTGATCCCTGGGCTTACCTTCTTCATACTATACTTCTTATTTCCAAGTGTATTGGAGTCCACATGTATAATTTGAGTTTGGCCTGAATATAAGTTTGCTACTGGTACCTGACCTCTACAATTCATAGAGATAACGTTAATCCGAATTTAGATTTTATGACAGAAAATTGGCTATTCAGTACCCATATCGATTATCACAAATGTTTATGATAGACAGGTCTTATGGACATTCGCTCTCCAAGGCATGCAGGCAAGATGGTGACAATATTGACGCATTCCTTGAAAATACATAAGTATTTCTATTTTCTTACTCAATTGATTATGAAAGAAAACGTAAGTATGTATAACAGGGCTCAATTTGCCGCTAGAATCTTCATAAGCAACAGATTATCGGATATCAGTACGACCGGCTTAGGAGAATAAAAGCAAATACGTACTGTTTAAGAGAGACTATGCCAATTATTTATGTATATGAGTAGGGTACAGAATTTACCGCTTAAGCCTAGAGATCGACTGGAGCTGTTTTTCACCATTTAGAAAGCCGAAGATAAATTATGGCAGTAATATGGCATCGACCCTTTGCCTTTTAATAAGTACACACATCAAAAGAGTCTAGGGATCAAATACGTTTTAGAGGCTCACCGCAATTGAGGATTATTATTTTAACTTTTTCTATTGTAATTGGTTCTTTAAAGTGATTTTCACTTCTTGAAAATATTTTATATTTCGATAAAAAATAGAAAATCAACTGTCATCAGGATTTCTATAAAAGTGTGTAATAGCGTTTTTATAAAACCATTACAATTTCTGCTTTTGAACTGAAAGAGCTGCATCAATATGGAGCGAAGACATCATTTAACACGAGAAGAGATGATGAGAGCCGTCGGAATGTTGCAAGCTGGTTCCAGGCAACGTACTGTGGCTGTCGCTCTTGGCACTACACAGAGCGTTATAAGTCGTCTCTGGCCAAGCGACATGGAGGACGATCTCGCATCACCACTCGCAGTCAGGACCGGTACATCCAAAATACTGCTCGACGGAATCGTAACATGACCGCCATGATGTTAGCTACGAGGCTCCACAGCTCTTCAGGCTTGCTCATAAGCGACCAAACCATCCGAAATCGGTTACGTGAAGTGAGTCTGCATTCCCGAAGGCCGCTGAGGGTTCCACCTATAGCACCCTGCAATCGTAGGTCCCGTTTGCAATGGGCCCGCGAACATTGTGTTTGCTTTTCCGATGAATCTTGTTTCGGTGTGGAACCAGATACAAGACGTACTCGGATTTGTAGGACTTCTGGGCGTCAAGAACGTTTGAAATTTTGTCAGGAATTTCATTCATATGGAGGTGGAACAATAATGGTTTGGGCCGGTATTTGGATCGGTGGAAGAACTGATCTCAATTAGATCAGGGGCAACCTCAATGCTCAGATTTATGCGGAGAGGATTGTTTAAGGCATGATCATCCCTTTGCGAAACTCGTTGGATGATTCATTTCGACTAATGCATGAAAATGTACGTCCACACACGGCTAGAGTCGTAACACGTACTCTTGCCGATGCTCGTATCAACGTCCTGCCGTGGCCTGCTCAATCTCCAGACCTAAACCCACTTGAAAACGCATGGGATACACTCCAAAGTATAAATGCCGTACATACCCCCACAACAACTGTTTGACTTGTTAGAAAGAACGCGTGTGGCCATTCCTCAAAGTGATTTTGAACTAATTTTAAGCCTGCAAAATCGCTGTGATTTTGTTATTCATGTTAATGGTGGAAACACAGACTATAAATTTGGTAATCTTTAAAATAAAAATAAAATTATAAATTATCGTGACAAGATATATTTTTTAATAATAGCATAAAATAATTTATTGCGGCCAATGGTCATATTCGTCATATCGCACATCATCGCATGGTCGTTCATTTACCGGTTTCTTTATTTTTGCTTTGTTGGGAATTGTGTCAACATTTTTACTGTAATACTTCGATCCCGTCTCAGTAGGTCACTGTAGATTTTATATCTAAAATCTTTTAGACGATCTTGCTTTCTGGTGGTGTTGGTCATCTTGTCATGTCTCCGACTTAACAGCCATGCATTGTTGATGCATATATCTAAAAGCTGCGAGAAAATATTCATTTACCACCTGTGCGATCTTATTCCAGTGCGATATAATGCAATCAACATGTCTGCCAAATCGATCCCTCCCATGTGACGATTATAATCTTTTACAATTTTAGGACACTCTACATCAATACGAGATTTTGCTTCTTTGCTGAATCGTTTTATATTTTCAACAGGGTATGCATTATCATAAGAACTCACTAATGTGACCTGTTTGTTATCAAACCATTTGACAATACTTAATTTATTTGTATTACAAACAACCTGACAAAATGCACCTCTCCCTTTCTTTTTCAAAGCCTTTTCAATAAGCAGTTTAGTAGCAGCATTTTTGAGTCTATTTTGTCTGATTGTTCCTATACTGAATATGCAATAGACGCACCAGCTCCAACAAAGTAAAATAATTATCAAAATATACCACACTTGCTTTATTTTTAATAGTCTTAGATAAAACTAAAACTATTTTACTTCTAACACCCATTGTCTCCTCCAGTTTAGTAAAACTAATGCCTCTAAAAGTGTCATGACCTGCGTAGAGCAAGAAGTCATAAATGATGCCAGATACGCCGGCCCTGACTAGGTTCTTGAAACCCAATTTACAAGGCTGTTATATTGGCGAGGACTTCCTGCTTTCTTCCCTTTATATGGTATAACCATTTCGTCAACGCTAAAAATATTCTTCTCTTCTACTGATAAACACTGTGATCAAATGTGATCAATTACTGGACGTAGTTTATAATATCTATCTGATATGTCAGCTTCAGCATTATTGGAAAAATGTAAGAATCGCCTTGTTTGTTCAAATCTTTTTAGAGACATATTGAGCGCGTGTCAATGGTGTACCAACAGGCGTGGGCGCAAGTGGCTGATTTGAAGGCAAAGAGGGCAAAGATGAAATTGAAGGTAGAGCATCATAATTACTTTCTTATGGATTAGGAAATACCTGAGTATGAATAGTTGTAAGAGGAACTTCAGTTATATCGGCATAGACATCATCAGCATGCGTTCCTAACTCATCATCAGAACTTTGTAGCAGCTTTAACCGTTCGAAACTAGAATTTATCGATGGCGCTGGAGAACTTTCTGCTGATCCAATCAGTCCAGCTTCATCACAGCTACTTGCTCCGTCACATGCCTCAGAGTTTGCATTCTTTTCGGGCACCAGGGATAAAATGCGTCTAGCTCTTTCACTCATAGCAGTCTAAAACCAAAGCAAAAGAAACATGCACAAGAAACCATCGCCATAATAAAGCCAAAAATTAATCTATAATACACTATGTATTATAGATAGGTAAACAATTTATTATTTATGCCCTTTATATAGGTAGGCATGCAGTAGTAACCATAATAATATAATAATATTAGTCTTTTATGAGGATCGAACCCAGAACCTTGTATATTAGCAATTACTTTCTTTAACCACTAGGTAGACCAACGAGGCAGTCAAAAATCAGTACAACTATGTTTTAAATTGTAATAAAATTGATGTAGGTAATAGGTTCAGACAGACATATTTGTTTTTCATTTTATAGTAAAGACGTCAAATTATATTGATCTTGTGAAATTAGCAATGTATATTATTCTATACACAACAAACCTAGGGTAAATCACTGCCACTGCGGCATTGTATAATATACGTTAGTAAAAAACACGACAAACACATGCCAACTGCCATAGCGACAACAGTTTTTATATAAAAATATATAAGAATAAACATGTCGAAATGTGTATTTTATAATAAACATACATATTAAGGTGTTCAAACATTATAATAAAATAAAACTTACCTTAGATAAAACTGAGCGGCGCATCTTGGCGGTTATTTTTCGCAACTTATTTAAAATTATGACATTTATGACAGATAAACTATACTTTCATTTTTGAAGTATAAAGAAACGTGTAGAAATTTCACGTGTTTAATAAAACAACTTTAAAAATTAGTTGTAGTGATCCTATATTTTTTTGAAGTTGTATATATGGTATACTATACAAAGTGAACATAAGGGCTAAAAATGTACTTGATCCCTAGACATTTTTGATGTGTGTACATTATCTTTAACCAGCTCTATACTGCCCCCTATGAGAATAATGAGAGCAAAATTTAACATCATTGTGATGCCATCTTTCTAGCGCGAAGGAATTAGGTTACACAACAAAACTTATTGAATGTTGTACTTAACAAATATTTTCTATAGACCTCGCACACCTTTTCACTAACTGTTAATCTAATTGGTGATTAAATTAATAATAATAATATTAATATTCTATCACCTACACACAACACCATCTAGCCCAAACAATCTTCAAGTCGTAAGTGAATAGGTTTCTTCTAGGCAAGCGTGCTCCAACGTCGACTGCATCGTCACTTTACAACAGGTGAGATCGCGGACAAACGCCTATCAAGTAATAAAAAATAATAATATTCACATTATAAATAGTTAACATAGGAGGTCCAGCTTGGGCGGTGCAGCGCCGCGAACTCCAGGACGTTGTGGGTGTTGACCTCTCGCTGTCGGCCGTGATCAGAGTCATGGTCGACAGCGAGAGGAAGTGGGTAGCGGTAGCATCCTTCTGCGAGGACGTCATCTCGCAAAAGGAGGCGGCGGAGCGGATCCGTGAGGAGAATATCCTGGCGGATCCGTGCCGTACGCGCGTCTTATGCCGCCGTAGTTAAGGTCGCGGGTGGGAGAACGGGGATCTCCTGCCCGCCAACCATTGAGTCGGAGCGACGCCCTCTGTCGTGCCAGGGCATCGCCCAGGAGACGTCGCCCGCAGACCTTCTCCTTTTCTGCATTGGGCCCTGCTGGGTGGGTCCCTGATGTAGTTAAAGTTCCAATGACCCACCTACCTCACAAAGCAGTGAGGTGGCACACCGTGGTGGTTTTAGTCGGTAGGCCCGAAGTCTTGGGAGAGCCCGACATTGCCCTCTCGCCTACCCTTGTGGTGGGGGGAACAACGTCCCATTTAGTAGCTCGCTCTGGGCGTTTCAACGTTTTAGCAATATGGATTATGTTAATAATAATGTCCTTCAGGTCGAATGTCGGTCAAGGTGGCCAATCTTAATGCAGAGTAGCCATCCGGGCAGGCGATATTATAATGTGTGCGCAACCACAAACGTACTGTCGATTCCCTCACTTTCATAGTTCAAAGGGACAGTAATGTGTTCCGGTCATGACAGATGAGAGATCAGTCACAAGACTGAATGTGCTTTCCGAGGCATGGAGTGTGCAACACTGCTAGCATCCGTAATCCAGGCTGCTATTAAGAATAACTTGACACAAATCTTTTTTGTTGGCCTGACTTGGGATTAGCATCCAAGACCTTATAACTCCCAGCCGTATACACTAGGCACTAGATAAAGAGGCTGTCAAATTAATGATTATGTAACTAAAGTAGTTAAGTTGTAAGTCATAAATAAAATCATCACAGGTGAACAATTTATTTACAAGTTGGCTTTACTTTTATATAGAGTTTATTTAACACTGAAATATATTTTTTATTTGAAATATACAAGTAACCGTCTGTCGTAAACTTAGAATATCGTGGTCTGTAGAAGTTATAGACAGCGCTTTGTGGCAATATTAAGTTCAGAGCTATGCTAGTAAGTTTAAAACAATTGCTGCTTACATTTTAGATTAGATATTGCTGAGAAGGTATTAACAATTGGCATAAAAATATCCTGGATTCCAGATTGGTGCATTTGCAGGATTGATCACCGATTGATACTGCAATAATCAGCGCCTTGGTAATGACAAGTTGCCACTTGAATCAATGCACAAACCTTGAAGCCTAATATATTTTTATGGCAAATGGTAATAATTCCTTAGCAATATTTTATTTTGTATTTGTGCAAAGTTTTTGTATAATGAACAAATGTTTAATATATAGAACAGTTACCTTTTTATATAAAAAATAACTCTACATTCTATCACTGAGCAAATGTCACTAATAGGTATATAAATAATATGAAATGGCTATAAAAAACCTTTATTGGGAAAATAAATAATAGTTTTGGTTAACAGACTACAAAGCTACATTTTCATTAAAAAAAAAATAAAGCAAATGCTCAAAACAGGCACACAGTATATAATATACCCATATAAAAGTATTTGTAAGTTCCAAACTTCTAGTACAGCTTCTAGCAAGTAATCGGCGCCTAAATGATTGATTAGTTCCTATATTATTTATTAATATGAAGAAGTCAATACGGCCGGTTTTACTTGAAACAATGGGATCATTTAGGGGCTTTGCTTGCCAAAATACTACATCACATTTGCTCGAGAGAAAATGGCGCGGAAAATGATTTCTCGGCATCAATACAAGCGTTCGGTTATTATCGGTTTGCGTTCGGATACGTTCGGCGATCGCAAAGCGCGAAGCTGTAACGTGGTGTGACCAGCTATAAAGTATGCCTAGTTTTTAGGTAGATTTATTTATTGTTAGTTGGCTGTGCGTGGTGTATTTGGCAGGATAGTACACAGGGATAATAGCAAAGCAAAGCAAAATACTTTATGTGATCCAAAGGTAGAGAAATCGTATAATAATGTAGGAACATGTATAAATATTTTTATTTTCTATAAAATAATGGATAACCTTTAATAACTTACTATAATAATAATTTGTACTTTAAAAGTGCAAACTATTACAAAGTACTTAATTAGATATAACATATAAAATAAACGAATTAGTAGGACTCAAGTATAATAGTCTTACAAAATTATGTCGGTATAACCTGATGTAGAGACCTTTCATATTTTTGACAAAATGCTCTAGAAATATATTATCTAGTGATACGTGTGAAAGATTTGCACTCGAATAGACTATGTATTAAAAGTTAAATCAGAAAATTGGGTATTTATGCGACTTAAGTGTGGTACCACCGCGCGGGAATCACTCTAGGCAGCGCAGTACAAAGTAAGGCAGTGTAAGCCAGTGTTGATCTCGCTGTGATCGTCGCGCTCGTTCTGCCCAGTGTTTACGTTGTGTGTGTGATACCGATTGCTTAGTGATAACGTGAATTGTGTGCCGGCATACACACGCAATTATCAGGTAACAAATTACTTAATAAAAAAAATGATAAAAAAAAAACAAGGTGTTGTTGCCAAAAAGTTTCAAAGTTGACAAATTTAATAGTAGATGTTCTATTTATTGTGGTGTGTAAATTGTTTCTATAATCGACTCATTCACGTGCGGTGATTACTGGCTATTATTTTGTCGGGCTGGTGTGACCATTTACTACCTATCCCCTCGACAGTTAGGCACCTATTTGTTATCAACGGTACATACACTACGATCAAAGTAGACTCATATATGTATACATCATCACTCTTCTGTTCTATATGCAAAAGTGTTCCACAATTTCTTATCACACAAACAATTAATGATAGTGACATCATATAACTGGTTGATTATCTTTTTCAAGTGCTGTAAAATGACGGTTAGCTACATACCTTCGATTTTTAGTCACACTTTGTTCTTTAAATATAGATATTTTATAACTGTATCTAAATGTTTACTTCTATGGATAAATATACATATGTATGTAGTCTTCAAATTTATTGAAGCTAAAATTATATCAGACATAGGACTTTAATAAGTAGTTCTTGTTTTCTTAGGCAATTCACAGCTAGTAAGAGAACAACCATAAGATTAGGTAGTCTAGTTTTTAATTGCCAGAACTATTGCGGCATATTTCAGACGGTGTATAGAGCAGTCAATTGCACTGGGAACGGATGACACAATTCGGCACAGCAGCGATCCATATTAATTAAAGCATCCTTACATAACGATGCACAAATGAAAACAATAAACGAATGTATCTCATTGCAGGTGTAGGTGCTACAGATTCTGAAAATGGCGGATGTCAAAGAGAACTTGGAGGCAGGGAAACACGGGGATAAGCATAACACAGGTAAATACAAAGACTAAACAATTAAAAAACATTTCACATCCGAGCTACGTTCCACTTCTAAGTTCCTCAGAAATAGGGAGCGAAGTACAATCGCGTAAAGTGACTTGAAAAGTTAAAAAAATTCCACTGCTCCGACTACGGCTGTCTTTTTACTTTACATGACTTTGTCGTCTGCTCAAAAAAGTTTTTATACAATGCTAGTCGCAGAGTTGACTAGAGTAGTCTAACCGGACGACCAATAGCCCAACTTGTAGTAAGGGGAGCTGTATTATTAAAAAAGCGAGGGTCGTGCTAGTTATTTATGAAAATATTATTATTCTATTCAAATCGCAGAATAAAAGATGTCTCTACATTTGGTTTTTTGAATGTCACGATTCGTCATGAAGTCGACTTATGACGAATTATTAAAAAATAGGTACCATTAAAAGATGATCTTCGTTTTTTTAATAATCAATATAATTGATTGCTAGCTGTTACTTAAGCAATATTTATTTAATAGTTATTTTGCAGCGGCGATAGCTCAGTGGGGAGACCAACAGACTGCAATGCAGAGGGTCTCGGGTTCGAACCCACGTCGCGGACCTCTGACTTTCGGAGGTTATATGACTTTTCGAAGTTATGTGCGTATTGATTGACAATTATTGCCTGCTCCGTGCCTCGGAGAGCACGTTAAGCCGTCGGTCCCGACTGCCATGAACATCTATGGCAGTCATTATTGGGAGAGTGTCGCCACAAAAGATCCCACTGGGTCGAAGTGTCGCCGGTCTGCACTGACTGGCTCCCACATAAGATAAGATACGTTACAAGTCTTTTTCCAAATATTATCAAACAGGAATTTTAAACATAGTTTAAGTTGTTATTAAATAGATAGTATACAAAACTAAATTGGTATATGAAGCTAACAATACTGTACTTTCCAACACCGCGGCTAGCGCGGATAGCACCCGCATATTACTAGATAAGTAAGTTAATACTCGTATAATGGGGAAACCAGTTGAGGTAAAAAACTGTCATAGTTTAGTTGTTCAAAAATTAATTTAATGCAAACTAAAGCGATGCCACACAGGCAAATGATGCGTAAAACGGCCATGAAATTATATTACTGATGAGTTTAGAGCCTGGTCTAAGTAGATAATAATTGAGTATCAATGGAAGGGTTCCCTCTATCTGGCAGAATTTTGATGCTCTGAAACTTATTACGCATAACACAGTTGGCATAATCTTCTTTAAACGAATATTAGTAAGGCATAAAAATTGTTTAGTATAAACATTGTTTAGCCGAATGTTATATGTTTGTTTATATGTTCGAATTTACAATGGCATACTTTTAAGATGGCAGAATTTTATCTGGCATATAATTATGCCAGAATTAATTATGTCAAAGGTAATCCTTTGTCAGAATATTCCGTATAATATCGTTTAGCATAACGTTCATTTAGATTTTAGATCGACGATTATATGGTATAATTTCACTTGGCATACTAAGAAGATAGCAGAATCTCATTTGGAATAATTTTATTAGGCATATTTCTATTAAATAGGATTCAAACATTAAATTAAAATTAAAATACTGTCTTAAAAAATGGCATGTGCTGTGATACTAAAGATAGTGACATAAACGAATCGCTGCAAACCTGACTCCACGTAGTCTAGTTTGTCCTAACCTTAGAGTGTAATTTAGAATCGCGTAGGCGCGTAGGGGCGAGGCGGCCCGCGGCTTCGGCTTGCTAGCCAGCCTCAGCCGCGTCGGCAAGCGTAGAAAATCCACCTGCGACGATAAGCTCCTCAGCTCGCGTGGAACCGCCGGAGCTCCGCAGCGCCGAAGCCGTGACAGAAACTTTCAGAGATATGATGGTTTTGCCTTTTAATGACTGTAGATATTAAATGTACGCCAAAAGACGATTCTGACTATGAACTTTCTGTGATATGATAGTTATACTTTTTAATTATTACGGATATAAAATTTATGCCTAAAGATGATGCTGACTTACAAAATTATGAGTTTTGAATGTATGATAAATGAGTGAATGCCGAACGATTTTCTGCGAAATGAAGATATCTATCCGTATCTATCCGTTGTTGTGCAAAACAATATTATGACATAAAAAGTTCTGCCATAAAAGGTGGATCCTCAGTGGAAGTGGTCTATAGAAGTATACGTCATACGATACAGACGAAGATGATGACAAAACTAATAATCAATGCAAAATAAATAAAAGTTTACAAACAGGTTCTGTTGATATTATAAATGCATCATGATAATTATAACACGAGTGCCCGTTTTGTTTATGAAAGTGAGCAAAGACTCATTGAACAATAATAACATTGTATCGGTGAGTAACAACAGGTGAGATTCTAAAATTATAATATTTGTTTTTAAGAAGATGATTGCATGTTCACACATTTACACAACAATCAAATAAATATGGTGTCGTAAGTCGATAATACTGATAGATAACGATTGGATGATATTTATTGGTGAACTGATTGTTTATCAGTTTTTTATTGGCATGGACATTGTTTGAAATAAGCTAGATAATGGATTGTATAAAATTATACAAAATAAAATTGTATATGTGTATTTATATTATTGCTCAATGTAAGGTAATTAATATGGTTATAGTTTACTGTTTCATATTTCAAGTCCCGTATGGTCTAGTGGCTAGGATACCTGGCTTTCACCCAGGAGGCTCGGGTTCGATTCCCGGTACGGGAAACCATATATTTTTGAAAAGGCAAATTTACCTACTTATATTTTTTAATTAAATACATTTTTTTAATGATAATTTGAATAGACATATCAAAATTACAGATATGACACCACAGTTTATCTGTGATGCAAATCATAGTAATGAAGTTACGTTGATGTGATTTAAAAATAAAACGAGCGTAATTTAAATAGCACGTGATTGTAATGTTGATTATTTATCCAGATGGTCGTGGAGCGCCATAATTTTAGTGGAATATTATATTGACGCTGTAGTGTTGTTCATAAAATAAGTCATATAAACAATCACTTTTAACAATAAATTAATAGTAAAATATATTTCTGGTATTAATGGGAAAAGTATCTTTTTAGTGACAGGTACCACAAAAAAGTTCACAGAGTAAGTACTTCTAAAAAACTGTAGTTTCGCACACAACGGCCAGTAGCTAATAAATATTATTATGCTATGTTCCTGATTACTAATCTTGAACTAACAGTCGAAGCGTTAAGCAATGCTTGTCATCATTTGTGTCACGCAGTATTCATTGGTGTCACGTCACTCTTCCTCATGACAGCAACATTGCGAGATTGAAATTCGAAAACAAATTAGCTCATGGGGTCGTAGAGTATCAAATCAGAAAAGGTGACTAACACCTTGAGAAGCTCTCACTTATGATTAGGTCTGTACTACCTTGATTCTAAAGGCATTTCATTATTCAGGACGGTGAGTTGGTACCGTATTAGCTGGATTATCTATTTTAGTTTGATGGAATGGATAATTTCAGATTCAAATTTAAAAAAAGCAACATCGAATCTGCATAGAAATTTGATCGGATTTCTTGCTGTACTTCTTCACCTCTATACTTATGTAACAACGAGACTTTTCGGAACAAACATATTCTTCTAACTTACCTACTTGCATTTGGACATAGGAAGCGCAAATTGCTGGTCATAAACCTGTAAATTAGTAGCCTCATCTCGTTGACAATAATCATACATTACGTAGGCGCTGCCGCATATCAACGTCAATCCACTTTCTTGAAGAACATTCCACGACTATTGCTCTGAATGAACAACTATCATTGCTAATAGAATCGTCCTAGTTTACGACAACGCGATGATTTATTGATACAAGGATGCATATATGCTGTCGGTACGGCTGCCCTTGCATGCAATCGGGCTTTGACTTGCATCTATTATCATGCGACAAAGTTCATACATACATCCTAATTTATTAACAATTGTTGAGACATGTTTATTGCTATTTGTACTACTCGGTAAAATTGCAACTGATTTATACGCAAGTTCGCATTGTTTATCATTGTTTGTTGCATTATCAATGCCTTTATCAATATAATCAAGTTTTTTTATTGAACAATGTATTGAAATAATATTTTTAGTCTATATTTAAATTGGAATATTTCCGGACCTAGTTTCTCTATAATGTAACTGTTTATTGTGTTTATATTTCAAGTAGGAACATTGTCTTTGGTTTTATGTCATGTAGATTATAGATATTAAAGCAAGTACCGTGAACTTCGACATCGAAAGTGTGTCTATTTTTATATACGACGAAGCATAAATCTCGACACAAAGGGATCGAGATTCTAGAATTCTAGAACGGTATTGTAATAAATTAGACGAAAAAGCAATAAAAGGGTTGCTGATATATTTTTTGTATTTACGTTTTGGTTTAGCGAAACGTATTCGGCACGTTGACCGTGCCAGAGTGCCCACAAATAGATCAGATGTAGGTGGCATTTCTAAGAATACTTACAATAAATTGACACATCTCGTGTATGGATCCCCTTGATGCTGCAGTGCGGAGCCTTGACTTCATTTATCTGGAGCTGCTATTATTTCATTTAGCTGTTTCCTACTGGACCTCTTTTGTCATGCGAAATTATTTTGTAATCTAACAATCACAGATATCCCATCCTATACTAAGAATCGGATTACGTCGTTTATGAAATATGTGTAAAAGATTATTTGTCTCGTCATTACAAACATTAAACACTACGATTTTAATCTGCCTGATTCATTTTTTCTTCTATCAAATTGATATAAATACATAATAATAATAATATTCTACCACGTACACACAACACCATCTAGCCCAAACTAAGCAGAGCTTGTACTATGGGTTCTAGACAATGGATAAACATACATATTATTTACATAGCATGGAAAGTAAAGTTATTTGTTTAGTAAGAACTACGGTAAATAGTAAACGCTATTGATCATAGTAGGTGACAGTGAGGGTAATTAGGTATCGGGGTTGGTTGGGGTGTTGAAGGGCACGATGACGCTTCCTAGAAGAATCCACTCCGTGCCTGATACCAGCCGCGCCTAGGTCTTGTGTCGTGCAAAACTCGCAATCACTTAATTTTAATTAGCTTAATATTTATAACTTTATTAGTGTTTTTGTTTATTTGTTTTTTATGTAGGTATTTTTATTTTCTTACTATTTTTGCTGTGAGCAATATTGGAAACAGTAAACTATATAAAGATTCATATGTCTATTTAGCTACAGTTGCATTAAGACGTATAATGCAGACTTATTAATAAGAAAAAAGGAAAGACAGAAATTATTGACCTATCTCATATTCTATCTATAGCACAATTAAGAAGATAAAGAAGGAATAAATACTTCCAATTTATTTGCGAATAGTAAAAAATAAGATCGAGCCGTTTTAAAGGCTGTGTGTTCCTAAATGAGGAACAATGATTTGCAGTATTTTATATAGAGCAGTTTGATTAATGAGTGTTTGGCGAAAGGTTAAATAGAAGGTTTAATCACATTTTGATGTTATACACGATGTATGAGATTAAATGTGAAAAAGTGCCGCATCATTACTTTACCTGGATACTAATTAGCTTCATTATTAATTCAATACGATTTTAAGTCAAGACATGTGGAACTAATTACACCAGCGGTTACAACTTTCCTTCTATTTGTATGCGAACGTAATTAGTTAAAAGTTTTCTTACAAAATACTCCATCAAACAAGTTAATCAAAATTCTAAAGAGAAATAACCTAACCACATCCTCATTTCCCACAGTTTTTGTAGAATATGTTAGACAAATCAATAGATCATAAAAGTATGAAAAGGTTAGAATATGCGCAATGTAAGCATAAAAAAATATCTGCACTAACATTTCTTATAATTTAAGCCTTTGAATGGATAAAGACTAACTATATGTTTACACGTATTGTAGGTCGGCTCGATGTGAACATTGTGAGAGCTTCCAGCTTAATTTATCTTAAGTGATAGCGTATAGAAGTAAACCATTAAAAAGCTAATACCAGCAACACTATGTACTGTTATAAAATAGGTTCAAAAAATCTTAACACATCTCTCTGTGTAAAGTTAAATTTATGTAATAATAATAATAGAAATAATGTGTATTCCTATTATTTATTTTTAATGGAAATATTTTTAATTAACTTAATGGTTTTAATAGTCATAAAATAAAAATATAATCATTTACAAAATCATATACCTACCTATTATGCTTGTTTTGAAATTAAAACAAGTATTTCAAAATAGTGCTAACTGCATGTGATTCGTCAAATCTGACTCCATGATTAAATCAGATGTGGGATTGGACGAAGCAACGGGGTCTATTGTGTTAAGTAATGCCATAAATACAATTAAACTCACTTACTCTCGTTAGTGTGATAATGCGCAGTGTCTTTGCCCCCGAGCATCAGCACCCGGCCGGGCGCCGGTCGTCGCGCGTCGGCCGGCCCCAACACTTATTGTTTAGTGCTGAGCTCACTACCCATTGTCTTCTCAAACCAGCTGCGCCGACGAGAGTTCAACAGGGCATTGCGAACTCCTTTATAAATGATAAATTATAACAATGGATTACGCAAACGCCTAAATATTCGAATGTACTTTCTTAGCATGCTTTTCAATGTAGAATAATATTAAACAAAAGACTTAAACAATGTCTTTATACGAGCATATCACGATCAAACAATATACAGCAGAGTCACAAGATAAATAAAATGACGTTGAACCAGGAGTTGTTTATGAACTACCGTTGTTGGAACAAAAAGTTTTTCAATGTAGCTATGTTCCACATATTTTATAGCCATTCGCTGTCTACGCTAAATGACGCGGTGGCAACTGGCAGCTAAATGAACAATTAGGTCGAATGTAGGCAAATGCCTATCGCCTAATAAATAGCCAGGAATTTGCATAATGTCTTTCATTCATACACGAGTCCGTAAGAACTTCATCTGCTCTATTAGGTAAGATCTATCAAAGATAAAACCCAAGTTATTTATTTGGTTTATATCGGTCCTTTTATTACTTTTTCGGTCGACAGAGTGTAGTTGATCACGAAGATTTATTTCCCCTTCCTAATGTAGCATACCCGTAACTTCAAACGATCTCTTCCTATGCGAGAAATACACTTTATATGTTTTAGAGAAAATTACTTAGTGTGTTATATTGGGATCTCTTGGAATCGGTAATTGAGTCTTCATTTGAATTTCTTAATAGCCTAATTGATAGCTCACGTTAGCTCTCAGTAACAAAGTGTTAGCAAAATATATTATGTAATACAATATTTTTACAAATTGTTTTCTGTTAAGATCAATACATATCAGAATAATCATTAATTTGGCGAAAATATAGCAAAAAATGTTTTGATAAAATATAAAGGCACACAGGGCACTGTTCGGGCGTGGCAGCCCATCCTGAAACTTAACACAATGTCGCTGATTAATGAACTGTGAACCAAACAATAGCGTCTTGGAAGGTACACCACTAACTTTCTGAACAATCAGAATCAATATCTGAGCAAACTAAACAATCTTTTGAATATGAATGTGGTACATAATAAGTTCAGGATAGTTTCGTGGCTATTAAATGTTTTTATAGCTTGAATAAAAGATTCAAGCTTCTATAATAAGTTTAAAAACATTGTGTAACTAGCAACTTTCTGTGGGCAAAGATAACAGTAGTTGAGCCTCGCTGATTTCAGCTTTAATGGGCCGGCTCGACCAGGGAAGGACTACCCTCACACAGAATATCGATGTGAAATAGCAGTATTCCTACTGTTGTGTTTCGTTCGATGAGTGAGAGTACCGGAGGCCCAAACACCCTCTTTCCCCCTTCCCGCTCTTTCTCCTTCCCACTTCCATTCCTAAAGGGTCGGCAACGCGTAAGTGATACCTCTGGTGTTGCATGCGCAGTGACCACTTTCCATCAGGTAGGCCGTATGCTTGGTTGCCACCATAAAAGAACAAAAAAAAGAACTCTACCTAAATGAAGACTTAAGATATATGTATATTTTTTAATACAAATGAGAATCGGCAATGAATTGCCGTAAATCTTAGAGTTCGAAAAAATGGTTCAAGTAATATGCAAAGGTCACGTGATACCACGTGACCTTGAAGTCAGAGGTCAAAGGTCATATTCATTTCGGGGTATATCAACTATGCTGAGTCGAATGGCGTTGACCGCGAGTCTAGCTGTTACGGTTCTTGAGTTGAAAGTTGTATAACACACAGACGGACGGACAAAGCTGTTGTATAAGACATTTTTCGAACTCTAAAAACGGCACGTTTTTTGCAGCTTAGTGTAAATATCTATCTACATACGAAATATTACAACGATGTTATGTATTGTTAGTACTAAGTAATCAACAAGAAACGTCATGTAAACTAATTTTATTTTCAATGGTGTATCTGTAAGCGCAAAACCGAGTGCTAATTGTGTGTACCTAAATGATGTTTGGGTTGTTCTCTCGGAGAGATTAAATTACGTCAAACTAGACCATTGTTAACAAAATATAAATATTTTAAAGCCGTCGCTTTATATTTTTTTATTTATTTTATATATTTTATTTTATTTCACGCATTTACTTTAAAATCTTGAATAAACTGTCTTGATAGTGTTTAGTTCAAAATAATTAAATTATTGTTGTTTATTACATATATAATTACGCTTGAATTAAAGTAGTCGTAGGCAATTAGCTTCCGTGTGCGATCAAACATCAGAGGACAATTCCCATCAAGGTACGTCTTGCGAGTGATTGGTAAATTGCCGGATGAGCTGGGTGCACTCGCATTACTTCCCACCTCCTATCTATCCGCTACATTACGACCAAGCTTCATGATTTTAATTTGCCATATTAGTCATTGAAAAACATCTAGAGTTGATTTTTATTTGGTACGTTTTTAAGCAGCCAGTATGATACCAATTTAAATGCCTTGCTCAAAATCGTATTTTATCATTCTTTATTTGGATTTAAGGATAACGTAAATTAGCTTCAGTCTTTATCGGTTTTAAATGAAGGTAGGAAATGGCGCCCACGAAGCAAATTTTAACCATTACGTCAATATAATTGTAACGATTAGTACAATTTAGTCGCGACATTGCGTGCGATTCACCAATTAGACGAAACTACCAATTAAAGCGGGACTACAAAAATAAATTACTAAATGTTAGTAGTCAAACTAATTCTTACATTGCATCAACACAACAATTTTATTGCATCAAAATGTTGTGGGATAGGCTACTGAGCTTTAATGATTTGAAAATAGAAAGTATAGTTCCACAAACCTGACTGCACAGATGGCGTAGCTTTTTAAGTACCTCGCCACTGCCACTGCGGCGATTGTGATGGGTTTGAATCCCACGTGGGACAAACATGTTTGTGATCTACAAATCGTACCTAGTTTGTGTGTGTTTTTATCTGTTACTTGACTGTTTGTAAACTCCTTCGCGAATCTAATTAATTCTAACACGGAAGCTGCTTTTAAACAAAAAAGAAAAGAAATAACAGTTCCTGTATTATTATGAGCCTGTTTTTTTCAATGTAACTGAAATTAGAATAGCGCCCTACATCGAATTTTCGAAATTTATAGTAGATGATCTGGTGCTATGCTTGGTAGATGGCATTGTATGTCTAGCCTTCAAAGCGTAGCATTAACCGAAGAGTATACGGTAGTGTTACGCAGAATTATAATAGTTATATGTAAATGAAATGGTGAACAAAAGCGAGGCGCGAGATTTGGCCCCGGAGATGTCGCCCGGCGCGTGAGGTCGTATACAAATTAGCGTGGCGATGCGCACGCGCATGCAAGTATTCGATTACGCGCAGTGCTATACACTTTGTTTTAATGCGTATCAGCAATGATATTTGTTTTACAGAATGTAGGTCATAGTATTTTCTCAGGTTTATGTGAATATAAATGGATTAAAGTTATACTGCCCTTGCAGAGTTTATTGCACTTCGAGATGGAAAGATAAACAGAGTCATACCTTGTTTATCTTGATAAAAATACTATCACTATACAAATACTGTCCTAGCATCTGCAATTTCTATATTACGCTAGAATAATAATTAAATTAGCTCTATCAAAGTAAAGGTAGCTCTATCTAAAAGCTCAGATATGATTTACATGTCGTAGCTAAACATTTTCGTTATATGTTGTATTTTAATAAAAGTTGTACTCGTGTAAGAACGTAAGGCAATAGTAAAGATAGCAATACAAGTATTATGATATGTAATACTTATATTATTATATAAATATCATTTCATACACATAGTACACTTGTGCGATGAACAAACAGTTAGTTAACGTGTATTTTATTCCGAATTCGCGAACTGTTTCAAACTGCTTACCTCGCGCTACTTGTATTTCATAAATAATTTTTGATCTGCTAGTCGACCGCAGCATATTATAATAATAATAATATTCTATCACATACACACAACACCATCTAGCCCAAACTAAGCAGAGCTTGTACTATGGGTACTAGACAATGGATAAACATACATACATACTTTTTTATTTATTTATACATTTTATACATATAAACACCCAGACAAACATCCATGCCCATGCACACAAATGTTTGACTTGTACGGGAAGCGAACCCGCGATCTCAGGCGTGACAGTCGGTTACACTAACCACTACGCCATCGAGGCCGACCATATCATGAATATGAGGGAAATAAAACGCTTAAACAGCAAAAATATACTGAAATAGCTAGACAGTTCGAGAAAATATACTGTTGAGATGTACCTACATACATAAAGGTTCAATTTTTAAACATGTTAACTACTTATTCATAGATAAACATAAATCTTTCTAATCAAAGTTAAACAAGGTTGCATTTTGACTATATCTATGAGATTAGAAGATTTAATGCCCGCCTTACGAAAGACAAGCGGATGCAATAGACCTAAAACCTAAATAGATAAGATTATCTCTATGCCCTCCCATCACAAAGGTGTGTCGGTACCGGTGACCTATAACTTGACGCGGCAGGTAAATATTATTTCTAGTGATGATGTAACTAACCGCACTAGCTAGAATATAATGATTACGACACTTGAAGGTCATGTGGTCGCGACTTCTTCATCTACGATTGTTTTTGCATACTAACTTTCAGTTTTAAGGTAGAACGTAGGGTAAGAACGCTTAGGAGAAACGTGGTCGGTGGTGGTGCCAAGTCGATAGCTTGTGATTTGTGACCTTTTAGTAATGCACTGTATGTACCGTTGACATCATTCTGTGATTGTTAGGAAAGAGATCCAAATGGTTTTACGTGTGTTCTATATTTCTTTTCTAAAGGTACTTTATACATCAATACAAATTAACATTTCTTTTATATAGACATTTTAAAAGAAGTACCTGTAACGTCGCAGCTATAGCTCCAACAAATAAGGCAGTGGAGTTTTATATTTACGTATGCGTATGTATGTAAATGACAATATGTATGTGGGTTGCCGGCTAAATTGTCAAACATAGAATGTCGGTTCAATAGAAAAGTAGACAAATCGTTGGCGCCAGACAGCTCTATAAAATATCAAAGTAAATTGTAACCATTACAGAGAAAATGCATTAAAAGCTAGATTTAAAGTGCATGCGAAAAATAGAAGTTTTCCAACTTTAAATGTACATTTCGGAGTTTCCCTAAACAGGTACCTTTGATCACGCTATGGCTGTGGTTTCCTAAAATATGATGTTCTTATTCTATGCAAAACTAAGTTAATTTGTGACTATTGAGGTAATTTGAGTCAGTAGTCGTAGCTCTACAATTTACTGTTTATTCGATTTACTTGTGGAACAATTATTTAATTAATCCGTAGTTATATTCGGGAAGGTTCTACGAAATATGTAGCTAAGTGTACGAAATTAAATACCTCTCCTTATCCTCCTTCTTTCAAACCACCATCTACCTTTATTAAAATTAGATTCTTATCCACAAACTGGTAGATTAAAATTCCCTGCTTTACAAACTGGTTGGTAAGGGTAGAAAGGCATCAACCACTTAAAAGAGCATTTTAGAGAATTTGTTGTCATTAATGTTTGGCCACAGTTTACGTTATCATTAAAGCGATTTATAATTACTTTGAACAACGCATGTTCGCGGTGCCGAAAAGTTAGTGGTGCGTGCGTTAGGGTATAACTCGACCTCTGTCAAATAAAGCGAATTGTTGTAGTTAACACGAAATTATCGCTTTCGTCGTTGAGGTAATATTAATAACAGAGAGCAGAGAACGTGTGAACAGTATAGATTTAATTATAATAGTAAAATTATACTTTGATCTAGTTAAGCATAAATAGCAGATTGTCAATAAAGGATTTATTGTACCTTATAATAAAAAACAAATGCTTATGGTTTTTGCCTGTATATACTTTTTTACTGTTAAAACTCTTTGCAGTATAACATGAAATGGTACAATTGGGTATAACTGGTTTCATTTATAGATATTGTTTTTGAAATTATTAATACCACCTAAGAAATAGCTTTTTATATCTGTAGGTACAAATGAATAAAAACATTACAAACTTATCAGATATCCTCGTTTTGGCTATGAACTAATTGCATTCTTTTAATAGAGTAAGTTACAAAAGATGGATACAAAAATCTTGATTGATTATTACGCTAATAGTATTAACCGTGTTAACTTTAATTTGCTATGTTAATTTCAATATTCTGTTGGTGCTTGACACAATCTACCTAATATTTCTTTACAGCATAAATAATTACGCCACTACAAGTCGTCTCAAATGTTAATCCCGGTAAATGATTTATTAATTATATTTTCAATAGAAAATTAATAACATAATCTTCATTTAATATATTCATGGTACAAATTGATATTAAAGTAACTATTCACAAACAGGGCAATAAAAAGTAATTCGTACGCTAATGAAGTTTTTTATAACATGATATAGCAATCTAACTCTACAATAATAATCGGTTTTAACTACGAGTAAATAGATGAAACGAAACGAAAATATTGCATTTGCAACTTATTGAATTATTATTAATGTCAATTATTATTTGTAGCGACCTAATTGTCAATAGTATTTGAATTGTATATAGAATTTGTAATATTGTATTGCCTTAACAGTTTTCTTGGGTTTTAGTTATTTTGTGTAGTGTACAAACATGAAGCAATTATTGTAATATTCAAGGTCTTTTGATTTGTAAATAATTATCGTGTAATTATAAGATTTTGCCGATTAAGAATGTCTATGGGTTTCTTACGTATACTCCTTTCATCAATATTTAATACCGTGCTTTTATTGTAAATTCAACTTTGTATATTTTAACTCTGTCGTTTCTAGTAGTATTAGTGGCATTAAAAAAAGACTTAGTTATAAGTCCATTAGTAGGCACGATACTTTTCCAATATCGAAAGGTGGAGTACTTGCCTATGGTTTACTTCCTCGTATAACATCAGTACATATACATTATAATTAAAAATAAATATATAGAAATGCCTGTTTGTAATTAAAAGAATATGATCCTTGGTAACCATTGTTTCTGTAAACTTCACTCGCGTAATTGAGAAGTTATTTAAGTACGTGGTAGAAAATCAATATTCTTAATACTCGCTCCCTCTCACTTGCCATTATTCGAAATTTGAAAAGCAAGTAACTTGTGCTTTTAAAAAGGAATGTTAAAATTTTTATTGGCTTTCGTACTATATAGAGTTACTGTCAACACAAATACTTCAAAATAAACAAATTCAACTATTTCGTAGAAAATGCAAATGAAAGGATTAATGTTTGTAAGAAACATCATTATGTTAAGTTGGAATATCGTGATCGTCTTTACGGTGAAGCAGAAAGTTGTAATTACAAAAAGCTGTGGCAAGTTCACTGGTAGATATACTTAATTAAAGTGGAGGAATAAAAACAGAGTCTTGTTACAATATACGATACTGATTGTTTTCTTGTATACCGTGAGAATGTGATTATATAAGAATAAGCGAGATAAGAAACTTACACTGTCAACGGCATGACTGCGTAGATAAGTGAAGGCATGTGCAGTTACTTGGATTTTCTGGCATACTTGTAAGTAGCTACTATAATTTAATCGGACCACCCGCAACTTCGGACGTGTTTATGTTTTTAATCTTGTAACAATCTGACAGCTTGTTACGCGATATGTCCCCTGGCGATAAACTCTACGTCTGAAACAGTCCTTTAGATTGTAAGTATGATGCTAGAATTGGGCGCGCTGGATATGTTTTTACCGATTACGAGGTACTGGAATGAACGCAATAGACTGTGCTCTTCTGATCTCCTGGCATTTAGAGAAACGGGATATAAAGAGTTCGCGGAGAGTGTGACAACTTAGTGTCAATGTAAATATTAGAGTCAATACTATTTATTACATTCACGTAATATTACATTCACATAATCACGAAATTCATCAGACGCGCTTTCGTTGTATAGGTTAGCCAAAAATTAAAATAGAGCTAGATCAAATGAAACTTTGATTTTTAAGTTAAATACCAAGATACGGTTTTGTAAATACAGTATAAAAAGCCGCTTACTCGTTTTTACGCAACTCCTAAACAATTATGCTCGCTGAAAGACCGACACAAATTCTCAAAACCACAAGATTTAGAGGAATGAATTGTCTATCTATACTTACATATATATTAATGGTCTATCCTAAATAGATTATGAAACAATCTACAATGTGCAAGATACATCTTAGAAACCTACATTTGATAGATTGATTAATTCACTCAAATATATACTGCTTATTTGTTATGCATATATAAGGTAGTCATTAGGCTAGATCTATGAAAAAAGCCTGCATAGTACATATCGAGGATTCCTTACCTAAGATGTCGCAATTTGTGAAGATTGCTATTGAGCAATCGGCCTCTATTCCTCTACTAACAAATCAACTGTAACTTGGTAATATAAAATATAGGATTTCGTGGCACAAATTTTACCAGGACTTAGGTTTGGGGTGTCGAGGCCCTTCTATGGTACGAGTATATGTATGTATTCTAAGTATATCGGGTTTGGTTTAACGCTCTAATACCTTATTAATCATTTGCTTGTATCATGTTAATATTTACAAGACGTGTTTCAACATTTACGCCGTTAGTATACAAAAGGTTTAGCCACAATTTTTGTTACTAGATAAAATACTTACCTGCCTACCTGAACTGTAGTCGGCTTCATTTCAGCGGAAAGACGTCCACTGCTGGACATAGACAACTGTAAGCGGTAAAACCAAATAAAATAAGTGTAGTTATTTGGTTTTACCGATTGGTATATTTGCTAAGTATTTGAAAGCCTTTTATGGACATGGATGTGTTCTCTTGGTATACCAAAATTAATACCATCAAGCTAAACCAAGCTTTTACTTGCAATAAATGAAAGGGAAACAGGAACCACCATTCTGCCCTTCAGTTGGAATGTAAATCTGCTAGGCATCTTAAATATAATTAGAAATAATATTACAAAAGATATGCGTGAGTGCCAAGTGACTTAAGACTAGGACAAAGAAGAGTGAAGTGGAGGCAGAAAATCAGGAAAGCTGACCCACCACCATGTGAGACTTCAGCTAAGAGGAGAGAGAGAGATTACAAACCTCTTTGGGGCTAATACTATGTATAGTTTCAGAACTCACTAGTGCACCTAATTAATAATTATATATATTTATATTGCGTCACTACCTAAAAAGATACCATTTAACTTGTTATTTGTTGGAATGTCAGACATAATTTAAAAACCTATTAATATTATAAAACTTATACTATTGCAAAGACATTATTAACCTATTATAATCAAAGGTTAATCAAAACGTAGAAGGCAATGCCTAATATTTATACGTAATATAAATGATATATTTAATTATTGTGTAAAAAATAAGGTTTATATTCGAAATCAATTTTACACCTACCTATAAAATATTTTTGTATGGAAATAATAGTCTGTACCTATTGCCCTAGTATAACATATTCTTTCATGCCAGACAGAAATCGGAATAAAATTTGAATCACTTAACACATATTTTCCAACTCCGGCCTGTAATAACAACTGAGGATAAATGTATAGGTACCTTCATAGTCTCCTAGCGCTGGCTAGTTAAGCAAATTAAACTTTGAACTAAGTACGTTATTGCTTTCCACGGTCAAACAACATTGAAGTAGTCATGTTGTGATCATATTATAAACTGTGTTTTATTGTACGACTTATATATATAAGTATGCCTTTTAGTGTATGTAGCAGAAGTTTGGTTAATGATTCTATTTAATAATAAATTGCTGTTGGTTGACATTTCAACCACGGGTCCAAGGGTCGATTTGATGACAAACCCCATTGGGTTTGTCATCAAATCGACCCGTGGATCTCAACATGCGTGGGTTAGTATTTCTACATATTGTAGAATTTTTGTTTTTCATTTGAGTCTATAAAGGCATATCAAGCAATCACGTTATTCTACGACGCTTTTTTACAGCAGTTATAATTAAAGTAAATCTCGTCATTTTTATCAAGCCAGATGTTGGTGAAACATTCAACGTAGTTTTTTTTGCTATATTAGTTTAGACAACTGTAATTTCTCTGTATTGTAACATGGCGAGCAATAAAATTTAAAATAATCCTTTTCCTTTTCATCCGACCGTATTTTTTGGACTGAAACTCGAGAGGGATGAGTTAGTATAGGTAAGCGTTAGAGGCTGAACCATAAATAGTCACCTCGCCACATTGATAAAGCTATTATAATAGTAGATATCTTTTATTGATTAAAAGGAAAATTAAACGCTGGTATTATTGCTTTTGATTATAATAGGTAGTTAAATGTGAAGTAAAATAGAAACACGATCCCTTTATTATAAACAAAAAGTCTCATCAAAGACAAGTCAAAATTAAATTTATGTGCAATTTGATCGGATATTGCTTGAAGTTGACGTCCCATCGTCTGATAACTTGAACTACTTTTCAGAAACCGGTTGTAACAATATTTCCTACTAATAAAGTGCTGCACTGCTGTAATTAGGAAACGAAAAGCGTTCTTCCTCTATTAAAACCGGAAGATAACCCTAAAAGTGTCACCATAAAGATTAAAAATACACATCTCATAATAATAGGAATACAGCTGATAAGTGTCTTCTGGATTCTGAGAACTGAAATAGACACCTAGGGTTGTGTGAAGCCACAGCAATCGATACATTTTATTACAGCTAGTATACATAGTACATATGTTTATATACGTTATATACAGTATATTGCGTGCCCAGATACATAATACCTATTCGTATGTTTGTATAAACTTAGTATTTACGGTATATAATTGTCGTGTATGTGTGTCACATATTCACACAGGTATATAACAATATGTACTAATTAGCATTTTAATTGTTGTGGCACTAATTGATTTTGTTCAACTTGTTATATTTATCTGAGTTTATCAAAGGCCGCGTAGTAAAACAATAACTGCCGACATTATGTTTATTATGCACTGTATTTTTGTTGATTACCATGTGCTGTAGTAGTAAAGAGTAGTAGATACATACATTATTGTAGGTATATGTTTGTTATCCATTGTGTGTGTTGGCTCGCCAGAATCGTGGCATAAGTAGGTATGTATTAGTTATAGCTTCTCTGAAAGTCATATTATTAATCGCGATACGGATTTGCCTAAATAACCACGTATACAATTTTGGGTGTATTTTGTTTGGCAAATTAATTCGTGCTACGAGCATATATTTTCTTCTTATGAGACCAATCAGCACTAAGAATAAGTAACTACCGTGTCGCAGTAAATTTACAAATATCCAAAAAGGAGCTAGAAAGGTATCTCGAATTTTTTTAACGGTGGTTTTGTAGGTAGGTTTGTAGTATTCAAGTATTTTTTACACGTTCGATAAACGTACGTTTAACCTGTTAGGTATATAAAATTCGTTATACGGAAATCCTAACTAATATAATCAATGCGAATTTAAGTTTGTTTGTACGCTATCATGTCTTAACTATCACGCTATCACGCCTTAACTATAACTGTTTCACGCTCACGCTGTACCATGACCGGGAACTCTACCTAATACATAATTGCGGTCTGCATTAAGATTTCAGATTAAGCCACCCACATAATCTCTAAACACCGAAATATTTCCAGTTTTGTACATCTGAGCGTAAAACTGAGAACGTTTCACCCTTTCCAAGCTATTAGCAATGAGAAGAGTTTCGAGGGTGCCGACGTACTCAGCCACGAACCATTGTTAGGGGACCTCCCACTCGTGGGTCATTACGGCGGCGTAACGTGCGTTTGTAGTAAACAATCATTATCATGACGTATGATACCTTTTCCTATGTGTCAATTATGAACGAAAATAAACTAAGTTAATTCTAGTGAATTTGCTGAGAAAATTCAAAATGTTTATGGTGCCGTTTCTACATATTTCTTACGCTTATTGAAATAAATAATAAAAGTTATAAAGTTAATCCTTGTACAGTTCGCATATACACGTAAATTTATTTGTTGGTCTACTTACCAAACAGTTTTAGTTACTAACTGTTTTGATAAAGTAGTGCAACGAACTTTCCTTCAAGGTTTTCCATAGAAATTAGTACCTATACGTAAATATCTAAATAGATACGTAATTTTTTTCTTGACATCCTACTTTTAAGGCTAATTGCCTTCTCTCTAAACATCTTATGGTATCTAAATTTACATCTCCCTAATTAATCACCAAATCGTCCAAAAATTCTCTTTCGTAGTAACACATTGTATTTTCTCCTAATAGCGCCATCTAGACGAAAATTATGATATTAATGCACAGCTTGCTGTTTGAAAACAGTGTGAGCTCATTTGCGTGGCGCCCCGCGCTATCAATAATGTAAACGTTGAGGAAAACTGTAGAGCTACGAGTTTCCTTAACTTTCGATAGATGGCGTTAGATTGGTTGTTCATTATACTAGCCTATGTTTTGCATGAGAAATATTTTAGGGTTATTTATTATGGAAAGCGCCGGCGGTGTGGCGCCTGAATTTTTGGGCCGCTTTAGTAACTTATTGGGATTAGCTTTTATCGAGAAGATATGTATATAATTAGTTCTTAGTAAGTATAGGTATTTTCACACGGGAATTCCACTAGTCCATTCCTTAATGAGCATAATGTACTGTCTCATGTGTATTGTATCTATACTCAGTTCCATTTGGTTAGGTACTTAACTAAAGGTAAACAATCTTGATGTGTCTTTTTACTCAAACACATCGCACCCTTAATAAAACAGAGACTTATCTCAGTATTTTGGATTAAACAAATTTGAACTCTATTACAAAGATTTAACACAAATATAATAGTAGAATTTAACATATACAATTAGAGATCAAATTGCCTTACTTTCAAATTTCGAGTTAAGTCGCTGTTATATTAAGAGTGCGCATATTAAACAAATAAACTACTGCTTAAACTAACGGTTCAATTGATTTAGTAATTGTTATTGTTGTATTTACCAATGTAAATACAATATCTTTAGCAGCATTTTATTTTTAAACTGAGTTTTTAGATAAATAGACACATCAAGATTGTTTACTTTTAGTTAAGTACCTAACCAAATGGAGTATAGGCATATAGATTTATTAAATTACAATTTTGTTAAACTCGATCGCACATAAGTTGAATGTCATACTTTTTAAGAAATTTTTGGCTACGAGCCCGTACGCCCCTTAACTTTCGCCCCTTTCATTAAGTCCACGGAGCCCCGCTTGGGGGGGGTCCCATTTTTGGATGGATTTAAAAAAATCCTTACAAATACCTACTAGGGGGCGAACCCTGAGGGGCGAACGGACCCGTAACTAATTTTTTTACAAAAAGCCTTCCTTTGATTTATGCTATGTTAGATCGAAGATACGTTGCTGACATATAAATATTAATTAAGTAGGACAATAATTAAAAGCATATTCATTCTATTATTAGTATTTTTATGACCTGTATCATTAGGCGATCTAGATAATTTTCCAAGTATTATTATAGTTAAATAATACTTGAAACATTGAATAAAACAAAAAATAGTCATAATGAATTGCTAATTCGTCTGCGTCATTCAATCGAGGAATTTCCCTATTGGGGATTGAAAAATGCGGCGTCATTTGACGTCGAAAAAGCAGACAACTAACAGCATGTCTAATATTTAATGCAAATAAAATGATTTTGTTATAAAATCTTCCATTTATGCAGTTACGTAACTTTAGCGACTTTATAATATTTTTGTATTTATGATATGATTCATTATACATTAGGTATATATTATCCTTCATGGCATTGCAGTTTTTTTATTTAAAAACAAACGCATTTTAAAGTATGGGAATAAAATATCACTAGATCTAGCGCTAAAGAAAAATATCCCGAGGAATACGGCATACCCGAGATTTCTGCATGAAGTTTTTGAAAGTGTGTAAAGTACGCCAGCTTGCACTTAGCCAGATGGTGAGAGCCCGTCTATAGTTGTGACACAAGTTTATAAAAACTGGGCTTTGCTGTGTGAATTTGAAGTTACTTACGTACTGCACAAGTTAAATTTGAGGTGGTATTGATTGACCGATAAAAGAGCTCCGTACAGATTATAAGAGACACACATTTTTCAGTCGAACGCCTGAGGACGCCACACGCACCAATTGGAAGTAGGTAATGTAAGAAGGCACGCGATCGCGGGCTTGCTTCCTGGTTGGGACGAAACTCGTAATCTTCAAGGACTTCTCGGCAACAATAACTTGAAACTTATTACGAGATGCGCCTTACCGACAAACATACGCATAATGTGACCTGACAGAGGCGTCAAGACGAACGCAATCAGCCGTTTAATGTTGATCACATGAGAAACGGTTTTTCATTTGACTTTATTTAAAAGTCGGCTGTTCTGATGATTACAGATAATTTAAAATATTTTATTTATTTATTTATAAAATGCAAATTGTATACGTCATAATGACCAATAACGAATATAAAAGCAGGTCAAATTAGGATATCCAATGTTTTAATTAATTATATGGCCTTTTAATACAATATAAATAATATTGTTCACAACGAAATCTAAATGACGTACATAATTACTGACTGCCTTAGTATTATTTTAAAGAATGAGTTAAATGCCAGTAAGTAAAAGTCTCGAGATATACCTACCTAATGTTACGGAAATGTCGTATACCGTTATCCTATTTTAATCAGTTTTGTCTTTGTTACAGGTACTTGTCCGTGGGAACTAAACACCTGATCTTGTTATATAGGAGAACAACGTTTGGCTCATCTTAAATTTAATGTTCCTTCTACCTAACTAATTAGTTTAAAACAATTTTACCGAGTTAAAAGCAACATTTTTAGAGATAAGACGTGTGTTACAATTAACAATAATGTAATTGATAAGTATATTGTTACATGAAAAGCGTGTCAAAATGCTTTTTAACAGCTAATTTATGTACGATGATTATCGTAACCATAGATAATAGATATTGTTACTCGTAAAAGGATTATGAAATAGACATATTATATTAAAATTGACTGCTTTCTTTTACAACTCTATTTCAGTTCAACTGAATGAATAATGTAGATCGAAACTTGGAAAAATAAACATTTCGGCTTCACAGAACGTGGCGGTTATTCTTGAAACCCTTCGTTGTATTAATTCCAAAACCAATCTCGTGTCTTTTTTACTCAGTATTAATATGAAAAGGACAAGTATATTACTTTTTGAATGGATATTAGCGAGTGATCTTTAATAGAGTTCCTCTAAGGGAAGTGGCCGGTGGTAGATGCGCGCGCACAATTTTCAGGGCGCAGGACGCTTTTTCACAAGAACTATGAATTTTTAGACAAGCCTTGGATTAAAATTTTTGGTACTTAACTTGAAATTGTTACAGTATCGTGCTTTAGTGCCAAAGGTATACCAAACGATTGGAAAATTATCTGCGTTGTTATTTAAGGCTACACTATGAATTAGTTGTAGTATATATTTTAATTTTAATGGTTGTATACAATAAAAGCTCAGTATAAATGAGAACTAACAAGATTGTTAAAAAATATAGGTTATGTATATGCGTACTGGAAAATAAATAAATAGAATGCCCTCTCTGAACTTTTACACAGCCCTCACGTACTTCGGTTGCCGATAGAGGCCGACGTATCACGGCACTTCAGGTTTTGCCGGCGTCCATTGCAGAACGCACCCCCTTGCTTAGACTTTTAGTAATATCATACAGTATTTCAGTCACATTTCATAGTAAATAAAGTGTTTCCCTTTCGTCACTGGCGAGGTGAGTTCTTTATTGTGATAATTAAACATGTGAGCACAGTCACGGCTTCCCGCGATCGCACTCGGAACGTTCTAGTATTCCTGTTCAATAATATCACTTAACGTCGACATTCCTCGGAGCAGTTATTCAACATCTAGTGCCTCTATATATTGATCGTGTTCACACTAATCATTTATGTATTTAGTTGTACTAATGGAAACACCGCTTTGTTATCACTCCCATTACGTTGGAAGCATCCAAAGCGTCGCATGGGTAAAACGAATTATAGTGATTTGATTATGCGACGAATAGTTAGTTTGTATTTTGTGTATAGATTCATGCTTTTAGCAAAACAGTTTTAATACTTAAAGTGGGTAATAGCTTTAAGTACTAGTTAAATACTACCTATAAGACATCCCACGTCACAGATATCAAGACAATTAATGTTTTCCCTCGTCAATTGTACTAAATATGAGATAACATATTAACTTCAATTAAGATGATTAACTGCGAAGGCTTTGTTGATTTATACGATAGGCACATTTATTAGCGGACGTTCGACGTTTGATCTTTGCATGAACAATCAATTTATACAGAAATTGCATTGTTATCTATCGGTTGTAAGTAGGACATTTATCTGTTACATGTTTCGCTATGATGTCAGTGTGCCAGTATTTCTTTACCTTTTGTTATTACTGTCTGCAACTTAAAGAAAGACCTACTTATAATGGTAGGCTATTGAAATAACATTGTACAAATGAGACAAGTACATATCAATCAACATCATATGATTGGTGCAAACAAGCAATCTGCGCATTAAGTTCACTTGTGTGTAAGATTTTAATCTTGCGAATCAATGAGTCAATCAAGCCTGTGTAGGAAGGCATTCAGGCAATTGGATCATTTGACAGATCCGCCGACTCACTGACGCCTACAACAAATTACTTTTCCTCCGAAATGTTCGTTAAACTGTTGTGCAATGTTCTGTAGTAAATACGACTAATTTGTACTCGTATGGTAGGGTTCATATGTCTCAATATGCGTGGTACGTACAATGGTAGGCATTAATTAATGTAGCACAAGTTCCCGTAATTGCGCAGGCCACTTTCTTACGTTAAGTACCGTATTCTTTTCTGATTCATTGTCTTTTAGGAGAACGGTTGCGACATTTAAGATATGACTCATCTATGTACCATCAGTGACTCGGTCGCAATACCATTTTGATTCAATTTTTAGTACTTAATTCTATGTTCAAAACAAACAAAATTAAGCGTTTACGTATTATCTGTAAATGGTCAATTTATTAATAGATCGTTTCCAAATGAATATTGTGATGGCAATTAAATAATAATCTATGAAATATTTCTAGTCTCAACATCAACTTAATTATGTAATGTATTTTTCTTAATTTATCTGGGCCAAACAAATAACAAGCTCATTTATTCCTTGTATGGACTGACTTATTCGTTTAACTGTTCCATAATTTATTGAACTTGGTATTTATATCGTGTGTACAAAGTCCGGATACATTCCTCATACTATGTAATAAAAACTAAATTGGTAGCTCACGAAGCACTCTGAATCTTATTCACGTAAGAAAAAGCAAACATTAGTTTACAAGTTTGACGTCATACATTCGATAAAATGCAATTGAAAGAAAATATAGGTAAATAAATATACAGTTATCGAGTTGATATTGAATTAATTTATTTTTATTATACTAACAATTTAATTACAATTACTATTATTTTATTTAATATTGTCTACTAATTCACAGCACAACCAAACTTTGAATGATTAGTCATTCGATTTAAATATTAGACGCTAAATATTACTTTATGCCACAGTCATTGAAAAAAGCAATCTAAAACGAAATCTGAAACAGTTCAGCAACATTTTATCAATACACTATCGTCATGGAAATGTACTATCGTGCGGTTTTCCACCAATTATCACAATTGTCAAATAATAAAACTTATCGCTATAAAGCAGTTAACCGCACATGGTTTCTGACGCACTTGGTGTAATGCTTGGGCTAAAAATTTCCCTCGATTTGTCTCCTACAAGTAATTGTCATCACATCCAGCGTAAACGTAACGAGGCGTATTTTTACATGACTTTCTTGAAAAGCACGTCCACCAAAATGGCAAGTTGCCATTTATATTTCAATATTTATATTCGTCGTCCAGAATGCGAAGCTACCCTATTCTTTGTGGAAAGAACTGAAGGGGTTGCGGGTCGGCTTGCGGTGGTGGAGTGGGCGGGATGTCGTGCTGAGGCTTCAGTAACCACGGATTATTTGCGCCTTGCTGTGACCCGTCGCTTCGCTTCTGTCCACTGCCGGATGGTGTTAGATGTAGTTGCGGCAGTTGCCCCTTCGGGCACATGGGCGGTCTGTCTGCTTTAGGCTGCATATTGCTTCCTGAAAGGGGAAAGTAATATCAATTAGTAAACCTCACAAATGTCAGCCTACAGAACATAATCATCTCTAATAAATAAATCGTTTTGAATATCTTGAACTATTATTTTTATTTTTTTTAATTATTGGGATATATGCCGAACACCTTATTGGAGATATCAGGAACTGGAACACGTAATATTTTGCTGGGTTGATAAGAAATAAAAATATACAATACTTACTTTCAAAGTTTATGTTGAGTTTTTCCAATTTAGAAGTGATTACAACTTCACCGTTTACAAACATTAATATTTGAGTTAGAATATATTTATGAGCACACAGCGTGGGTTGTGGGTTGACGGTTTGATACTAAATGTGCGATGGTTAGATTGGCCGCGCGGTTTTATATCGCGTCTGAGTCACATTTGGCAAGAGAAACACTCTATCTTGACCACGTCACTTGGCCGCTGACGCTCGATGTTATGACGGCAGCGCGTTTTCCTCGCTTAGTCTCGCCGTCCGTACGTCTGCAATGAAACAACGCGTTACACCGCATTGAAACCTTGTTAATAATTATATTTAGAATTTTTATCAACTTCAACTTTTCTTAGTTTCAATCAGCGCTATTTAAAATAGCATTTAAAAAAATATTGGTTTAAACCTTTCATATTTTGATATTAGTCTATAACCTTTTTTTTACTATCATCCTTATTGGACATTTGGTTGTTGACTTATTCATAAAGTATAATTCAGTAAAACATTATGTTTATCTTAATAGAAAAGTACAGAACATAATCTATAAAGATATCCCTTTTCGTAGAAACAATCTCTTATATTCTTGAGGAGGTAGATTAGATTTCGAATTCAACAATAACAGCATGACAATAATCTGTCAATATTTATTTAAAAATAAAATGCTCTATAAACTGTAGAGTGTGTATCCCACTTGGCCCAAAATATCATTTTATTGGCTGTTAAAGTAGGGATTTCTGCAGCTCCTTTTTAGTGTTCGAAAAATCTCTTATACAACAGCTTTGTTCATCCGTCCGTCTGTTATACAACTTTTAACTCAAGAACCGTAAGAGTTAGAGACTCGCGGTCAACGCCATTCGACTCACCATAGTCGACATACCCTCGAAATGACTATGACCTTTGACTTTTAACCTCAGGGTCACGTGATACCATCTTTCAACTCAAGAACCGTAAGAGCTAAAAACTAGCGGTCAACGCAATTCGACTCAGCTTATTCGATATACCCCGAAATGACTATGACCTTTGACCTCTGACCCCAAGGTCACGTGATACCATTTTTTCGAACTCTGAGATTTACGGCAATTCATTGCCGTTTCTCACTTGTTTATAATCAAATAGTTTAATGGCTACTACCTATTAAAAATAGACTGACGACAACTTGAATTGCGGATGTTTTCAATTTCTTCTTTGGATGGCGACGTTGATGGTACATTTGCCGTAACTGCTTTCATAATTTTGATTTAATCGGCGTCATCGGGCGTTCTTATTTGCGGCAGTAAAAATGTAAAGTACAGATGGCATAATATAACTATGTCAAGGTTATGTTTATCATTTTTATTATATTTTTATTCAATTTTAAAACGAATCGCGACGGTACTTGTGTACTTATTTATCCATGTCTTTTGATAATAACCAATCAATATATCCTGTGCGTTTTTAGATTAGCTGTATACACACTTTCTGATACAACGATAGCGATTTAATCAGGAAATTACCAATATATTGTAAGCACTTGTATAAATGGATTTAAAACAACTTTGATAAGAAATATTTTATTTGTTTACTTTTAAAGATGCAGATGTTATCTTTATGCATTGTTATCATAATAAATGTCTTAAATATTTCCATTTACGTATTTCGTAATATACGTATAAATAGTAATAGGTACAAATGAATATTTAATTAATATCAGATGCATTTGTAGATATATGATAACTTATGTCAGGCTCAGATATACTACATGTATGATGTTTATACTTATGTGTCATGACAAATTGGTAGTTGTAATGACTAAACAAGTAAGTTAAGCTAATACTATAAATGGTATTTTTTTATATTTAAAACAATAAAAGCTCATACATACTTGTATTAGTAACAACATATATACTTATTAACCTTTTAACATATCACTGCAGAATCTGTTATTATGAAAAATAAACAGATTTACTTTTTCAAATGTTTATACTATCAGCTTGGTTACAAATCATTTTAATTAACATCAATAAATTATACTTCAGCCGACATTAAGATTTTGAGTCCGTATACATACAATAATTTTCCGGCTTTGATACGGTAAAGTTAGGTTAAAGTGGGATCAATTTCAGATTGGTCTCACTTTGACTTTATTTGCCTAACTTTTGAGACTGTTGTCTTTTTATGTTAATGCCCACGATATTAGTACAATATTAACATTAATTAACAACATTTTAATGTGTACATATGCTGTTGACTTTCAATTTCTTGTATGTAAGTGTTTATCTAACATATTGTTTTAAAATTAAAGAGAAGGTTTTGTATTTTAATAATATTTGTCATGCAGTTCTCGCATCTATTACGTAGAGACTGAATTGTAATGTTTACTTGCACATTGTACCTTGTGTATATCCCAAATATATAATTCAGCATAACGGCAATTTTGTTTTTCAAACGTGTCTTCTTCATAGAATATAAAAGGACATTATTTTGTTATTATTCGCAGATAATTTGGAATTGGCTTTTATTCTAACCAGCTTTGGCTCAATATTTGTTCTGCCATATTATGATCTCCGCAACCAAAAGCTATGACAATATTCTAAGGTTAGACAATATGTCAAAATATGGACGTTCATGATATCAGAGACCCACGGCTTTACGTACATTGCGAGGCGAGGAGTGGTGTGTTTTTTGTAGTTGATCGATCTGCGCGGTCAGATTTTCTTTTACTGTAGAATTCAAATACGTTGGGCACATACAATTATATTATGTATATGATAAGTATGCACTTATCATATACATTATATAATTGATATAATTAATGAATGCTCATTGCATACGTGTATGTGACGTAACGGTATTTGGTTTGGAACATTAAGACCTGAAGAGTTATTGTTTATGTTTTTATTCATTCACCTTGATTCAACATTGAACAGTAAGATGGTCTCTATAGCATTTGATTATGAAAAAATATCGATTGTATAACATCTAAGTGCTATTGCATTTCATTGCTATTCCAGGTACGATAGTACTGTACTTAATGTGTTAATTGGCTTAGAGCTTGTGATTTTCCGGTTACCAGTACTAACTATTTACTAGGTATTACAAGATCTTAGGTTTTTTCGAATGGTCAATCGTATATGCTTCTCAAGTATACTTTTTTACTAACAATAAAGAGCTACATAACTGAGTAATGGGTATACAAATTCTTCCCCTTGCTACGAGGGGCGTTCAATGTATTCTCGGTATCGGGATGATATACTAATGATGAGAGTAATTAAATTATCTCATTAGTTAAAGACACTCTTTGAGACTATAAATATAAAATTTTATTTAATTGTCACCATTAGTATTCAAGATATCATTACGAAAAGGCAAATACTATGACCGATGCGACAATGTTGAAAAAATCCAGCATCGCTCTGTTTTAAAATTCCTTACAAAACAAGGAAAGACTTAAAAAGTTATTCACGAAGAAATGCCATTATCTACTATTCAAAAGTGGTCTAGTGAATTTAGACAAGGTAGAAAGAGTATTGAAGACGACCCACAGTGTTTTGGGATTCTAAGGGTATTTTACTGATTGAGTACACAAAAAAGCGTCAAAGTATCACCGCCGCATCTTATGCCAACACCCTACTTAATTTAAAGGAGGCAGTAAAAGAAAAAAGACGTGGAAAATTGACCGCAGGTGTCTTGCTTCTTCACGGCAACGCGCCGGTTCACACAGGGCGCGTTGCTAAGGCTGCTGTGCGGGAATGCGGATTTGAAGAAATCAATCATCCACCCTACAGCCCAGACATGGTCCCTAGTGATTACTTTCTGTTCCCAAACCCTAAGAAAGATGTTCGAGGTAAACGTTTTTCCGACGATGAAGAGTTAAAGGCGGCAATTAATGAACATTTTTCAGACAAGGAAGAAAAATATTTTTTGGTTGTATTGAAAAGTTACTTTCCCGCTCTAATAAGTGCATTGAGGTGATGGTAGACTACATAGAAAATGTATTTTCTTCAGAATTTTCTACTTATTCTTTCATGCCCATACCGAGAATACATTGAACTCCCCTCGTATGTTTTGGCATAGGAGCAATTCAGGGCGGTGGCTTTTATTGGTATCCGTATTACATATCATATTGCTTTCAGACTGTTTTATTTTGAGTCTTGTATGGGTAAAACAGTATGTATTCAAATAATACATGGAAAACATAGTCCTTATCTAAAGATTTAAATCAATCTTAAACCTTATATTTACTTTAAATATTAAATTTCTATGAAGATAAGAATTATATTTTCACGACATTTTTATTTCGCCACGCGTGTTAACTAGTTATTACCTACTAATCAAGAAAGTAATTAAATTATTGTAAAGTACATTTTACAGTCAAGCTCGCGTTGCTAACGCTCCAAAACATTGTATTAAGCAGTTTATTGTCGACATACTGAACTTAGGTCACCTTCAGGTTAATGAACAAAGGGTAATGGTAGGTGAGAAAGCACAATCAACATGATGAAGGTCGGGCCTCCCAAAGTAGGTGACTCCAATGGGAGTGGCGGAATGACGACGTCGCGGTGCGCCCATCACGTCCCATCACTGTCCTGTCACGTGCTTACTGCGTGACAATTGGTACCGATTTGGTTTTACGAACTAATTTTAGTCACTCTAGATCTCTCTAGGACAACGACCAAACGTAATTGATTTTTAGAGCTGGTAAATTAGTCCGCGCTCATGATGACGTACGGCGGTCGCCATATTTAACATACCTACATTTTAATTAAATTTATAACAATGACAAGGGAATGAGAATGCTACAGACTTTTTCCAAATATATAATGCTCTTTTCGGATAGGTTATGATGGTTCAACTTGTTTTGAAAAAGCTAGTTTTTTTAGCGTGAATTATTCAATAGAATAAGACAAGCAGAAGCATGTGAAAATGAATTGATATAAGAGAAAACAAATGAGACATGACGACATAAGAATAAACATTGTTACATCGTTTTTAGTGTTATTATTTGTCAATTCCTGGAGTACCAGACATAATTGAAAAGCAATTGTGTACAGCTGCTGGTGGGCCGCTGCATCTTAAAACGCTAATAGTAGATATTATAATTATATGCAATTGTAAATTACCATCAACAGTTATTAAAACTGTGGTACTATTTAAATTAAATTAATCGTTGTCTTCGTTCAAAAGACTTAAGTTATTGTTATATACAAGAACTTTAGTCTTTTTGTATTACAAGAACGCAAAGTAGTAAATAGTAACTATTTATATTTAAGTTTACACTTTCCCCGACGCGACGTTTCGGTTGCTTTTCAGCTTTTTTTTCGGGGAAAGTGTAAACTTATAAATAGTTTTTAGTTTAGTTTTTTTTGATAGTTTTAATAATTGAATTATCTTAAAAATTAGTAAAGTTTAATAGTAGTACTAGTTCAACAGTTTCTAAATTATGTAATAAAGTGTCTAATAAACAACGATATAAAATCCGTATATAGTAGTTTATTTTCAATTAATAACATTCGCGTAAACAGAAGACAATATTAAACTGACTACTCTCATTTCTCACTGAATTTTGCTTTATGAATGACATTAAGAAGCTAGAAACCGTTCTAACTGACATTTACGCTTAGTAAGCCTTTTGGTCAAAGAGTTTACCTACACATACAAATACAAATGCTTATCAATTTACGTCAATTTTTCCATACAAATAATCACGTAGTTAGTGCATGTGTAAGTTCATATCAATGTTAATCTAGTTTAATGACGCCTTCGAGTCGATGGAAATATCTGGAGTAAAACGTTATTTATTTATAAATAGCGGCGCCGCTTATTTACATTGTTTATATAGAAATACTGAGTTCCTGTTTTGTGACGGTGGACCTACTTATGGAAATAGTTCATACTTTATAATTTATTTTGATCTACTGGGTCATGCTGTGTGTATATGCACTTAGACACATTTATATGAGGTATATTAGGAATGCATATGCACTTTGCGACAAACTAGGTATACAAGTAAAGTAAGGTTGTTCTTTGTGTGTTGATGGATCTAAATTGTATCAGTTCAGAATTCAGCTACTGATATTACATGTTCCATAGCATCTATAAGTTGCAGTCTTCTAACCAGAGCAGATAACGTATGATATAAGGTAGTCGACTGTCTGCTGAACAGTACGATATATGCACTCAAGGTTAGAATACTCCGTAAATACCCAACTGAGCAGACTATCCTTGGTTCAGCCAATCTATATCCAAGGTCTGTTCAAGGACTTACATGTCAGTCATACCAGATCATTTCACTTTTAGCACTGCTTCGTCATAGCTCAGGTCTAGTTACAGTCCGTTCGCCAGTGAGTGAGTAGACTTGCCTAATGCAATTTCAGCCTATCCGCCACAAGGGCATGATTCCATCGACTTCACACTGGGCACGCAAATTCTAATTCTGAAGTATAGAAAAACGATCCAGCCCTGTTTATCGCTCGGTAGTCATTTAGTGCAGACGAGTTTATTTACTAGGTTGTGGCGGACACGAGCACTTAAGAAATGGAGTTAATTTTATATACATTAGGATATGATGAATATTTACAAATTTATTACATATGTATATCATCTTGATTATGTATTTTTTATTTAAATTTAAATATTTTTTGATCTTTATTATAAATCGTTCGTCGATCGTCGATATCGATCGTTTCCGGTCAAATGCGGACGTCCCATGATCTCTTTTATTACTTGTCGTTTTTACTGATCAGCTTTTCCTAATTAAAAATGTACAGTATCAGCAAATTTGCAAGTCAATGTAAGCAATCAATAAATGTCTTTGGCAAAACTATGCTAATATAGAAAATCTATTAGTAGTAATAGAATCATTTTGATGTTATTCTCGGGATTTATCTTTTTTATGACTACATGATCCTTAAATATGTCTGTATTTATCTGTTATATACAGGATGGTAATTTCCTTTGCCTTTGTTATCGAGCTTTTCTCAATAGCATCATTATTAATTAATATAATAAATATTTTATAAAATCTTTATAACTCTACGTCGCATACTCAGTGGATTGTCCGTCGAAAGATAGAAAATATCCATTAATGACATTGCCGTCCCTTCACTGAATAATTACTTAGCTCTCTACGACTCGGAAGGAAGTAATGTGAGTCTATTCTTAGAAACAACTAGTTTAATATAAAATGTTTCGATACTAGTTAAGTGCTTGACTTTACCTAGTTAAGTGTCAAGTGCTTTACAGAAAATGATTCAAGGTGCGTTAGTAATTCGTAATCTGTATGACGCGTTTAAATACTAGAGTACCTTCATCCGTTAATTCCATTCATAAGATCTTTACAATTATTGTGATGGCACTTACTCAGCGATTACGTTTATTAGTTTATAGTCTACGATCGCATGTGGCTATGGTGTGTTCGTATAAAGCCAAATGTCATTCTTTCATTGGTAAGAATTTTTAAACGACGTCTGAGTAAGCACGTCAAGGTGACTCATATATTCATGACTTCGCCTCGAAAACGTAACATAAGTATATTCTTGACGTACATGCCGTGAACACGTAAGAAAAAATAGTCGTCAGACAAATACCTTATCTGTTTTTTGTCGCGCAGGCTTCTTTGTTAAGCACTTAAATTATTATTTTGGGTAGTTGCACCTTTTTAGTCTTAGTCAACCTATTCATAATTTTGTATTAGCACTGGGAAACAGAATTAAAATTACATTAGACATCCCCTCTCTCTACAACTAGTCCAGTTTACGATATAGCGTTCCCCTACACCAACTGTTAAGGTTATATTAGGTGCAGCCGCTGTACCTTCCAGTGCCCGAGAGCACCTTCTGGGACCAGTTATAGACAGGTCTTGTCCCCAAATCTCGATTTCTCCATCCTAACCAAAGAGGTCCGGTTCTCGTAAGCTAGCTACCTCGTGCCCAAGTGACACTACCTATTCTCCAGATAGGTACAGGAGCAGTAAAGCCGCTCACCACTCGCAACTCTGGGAGTTGCTAATGAAAACCTCGCTGAAGCCGACAGAGAAGCCGCCTCCCATATCTCCAGTATGATACCGGAGCTTTATAAGGCACGCTCACTTCCCGACATACATCCATACGCCTACCCAAATAGGCCTACAAGCCGCGTGTGGCCAGAGTCACTCCAGCTATGACTCTTACTTGCTGAGCAGGCAAGCTCCCGAGATGCGTTGTAGCAGCGAAACCACGCTGCCACTTCGCTAAAGACAACTTCGTGCCTCATGCGACCGACTGGTTTGCACTAGCCGCGCATGAGAACGACGCTCGAACGCCACGTGCTTGCCGAGCAACGAACACTCCTCTGCGGCTAACCACATACCCCTGCGAGTTCAACACCAATGTCAGGCACTGCGCACTCTAATCAGCGGTGGAAAGAACACACCTTTCGAGGCGTAGTGGGCTTCCTGACCCTGCAGTACCCTGGTCCAAAGGGGGAGACCCGTAGTTCTCCCCCCGAAACCCTATCTACTCGGGTCCTGAAGATAGGGACATTACATTAATAACATTAGACAGTTATATATTCATAAATCAAATTAAATAATTTCATTTTGTAAACAATGCCAATTTTTGTTAACAACGAGTGTGTTAGACATCGTCGCCGTTTTACGGGGCATTGTAAGAAGTTAGGTACACAAAAAACGAGAGTATTCGGTAGGTACTCATTAAGACTCGAAACCATGTCCGCGGATCACGATAATTATTGCGTTCGGAGGGAACTCAAGTATTTTAACTGAATATTTTACGTAATAAAAAGGAAAAGCGTTTTTAATGAAATTTACGTAAGCGATAAATGTTTAATTCCGATGTGCTTTCCTTAGCCTTTTTAACCAGCTGTGTATTGATAACAATTAGGCACGACGTGTTAGGGCCACGTGCATGTTACTCGATGTCTGCACCTGCTGAGTAATAAACGTGAATGCACGTTTTATTAGTCTTTATTATAAAAATACGTAAATGAGTTTATCAATTAGGTATTTTTAAAGCAATTAAAACATAATCCTCTTTGTATTAATGAGGTATTATAAAGCAATTAAAACAAAATCCTCTTTGTACGCAGATTTTAAAAAGGTTTTGTTTGTAAAGGTCCGGCTAGAAACAGTAGCTGGAACTAGATTTTAACGCAGTTAGCTGAACGCTGGAGTGTGACTACCGTCTAAGTACTGATACTTCTCCAGTCAGATTTCTCCTCCATCTACAGAAAAGCATACATTTCTACAAATGAGGTTGCTATTGCTTCATATTAACACATTTCCTTTTTTCATTAATAAGTGCCCAGCTGGGCACAGTGGTATTTGTCTTTTACGCCGACAGGGCATTGGCTCAATTTCAGCAGTTTGGGCTACGGGCGTGTGATGTCCCCATGTTTCAAGCGTATGTTTATACTTTGTTGAATATGATATTCGCTTACTATATGCTGCGGGTCATAGGTATCTAATACTTATACTTAGTACTTATTGTATTATATTGAAATATTATTATGATAATATATGATTTAGTGCTACTTCACTTTCATACGGCACGTGTAGCGTAAGTAGAGGTCTGCTTACAAATGTGAAGGTCGTAAAATTAAATACACGTCCAAACTTGATGCTCGACCATGCTCGAGCTTGCAAGATGCGTGTTCGAGTATGCGTTCTACATGCGCGAGCGCGCTTGAGCCGCCGCCGCGCGCCGCCCGCACTCAGTATTGCCACAGTGAGAAGACTGTCTGGACGTGTGTTTACTACCTACATCTTTCCCACCACGTTTCTTCTACCCATAGTGTTTTTCTCATTTTATTTACATATTCTCCATGTTCCTCTTCCTTTGCCAAAAGGGCGATAATTACTAAGTCCTAATCAACCATATTGTACACGTCTGCCAACGTCGGATTTTGGCATCAAACTGGTCATGCATGCCCACCTGGCAACCCAGAGCTTTTTCAACGGAGCTTGCTCACGGAGGGGCGAGCGTACCGTCTGCATGGTCGAACTGTCAAAATTTTGCTCGAACATACGCGAGCATTTTGTAGTTCGATGTGCGCTGACCCTAACGCATACTCGAATCTTGCAAGCTCGAGCATGGTCGAGCATCAAGTTTGGACGTGTATTTAATTTTACAATTAATGGAATTGTCATAAGATTAATTTTTCAGTAGTCTCAGAAAATGCTGTGCACTGCTCTGCTCTTGGTGTGCGCTGACGCATATTCTTAACGTGGTTTAATAGATAAAAAACTGGTTTTATTGAGATTTAAATCAGTAACTTTTTTAATATTTATAGTTTTTGTAAATTCACTTGTTGCCGATTATATTAAACGCTCCTCAACATATTCCTGAGTAATGTTGTACCCTTGAATAAGAACGAGTAAATTTATGAAAAGTATAAAAAAATTCTAATGTCTTTCAAAAAGAATTAATATTCTATCATTCATATTTTATCTTATCATCAGTAATTAAAGATGTTAAAATAATTTATCAGTAATGTTTAACATCTTTATTTATCTAATAACATGTGGTTGGAAATAGCAAGTATTTAAATTCACCTTGACTTATAAAGTACGCACGTCGGAAGTCTTGGTATATGCATAGATAGATAAGTTATCGATAGCACACGAAGTAGTGACGCCTTTAATCGATCTGACAGACGTGTGCCTATGTACTTAGATACTGTTCGAACTATGTGGCAATAAGGTCGTAAACTAGTATGCCGCATTAGACGCCGATACGAAGAGTGTACATTATGTAAGTCACTTGCGTATTAGATATGTATTCACCATAACACTTGAACATGATTGTGTAGTTTCCACAGTTTAATGCGTCAGCAAAGCACCACAGCACCTTTATAGCATCAGGTAGTTCTGAGTAAAGGCTCCATGCCTAATAAAATTTTTATTATCTTTTATAGTTTCAAGGAGACATCGCAAATAAGCGATCGCCTCGTCGAGTGAAGAAATATGACATAGAGACTACTGTTAAAGTTTGAAGATTGTCAAAGTTTAGTCTTAGTAGTAAGCAGCATGGACGCGAACAGCGCGAACCGGGTAAGCCTCGTGACCTCACGAGAGCACCGACATACATGCTGCACTAACGCACTCATTAAATACTACGAACTAAGAACATGGCTTAGGTTTTGACTCATTCGAAATCAAAGACGTCTTTGAACCTTTATTTAATGTTCTGAGATTAAACTTCTTTAATATCTCCATTTAAAATGAGCTTATAAAGTTATCGAAAACATGTTAAACTGGCCAATAACAATGTAAAAAGAGCTTCACCCTCCAATAAACGCTAAGGGCTGTTTCAGGCTATTAGGTAATAAATCGAATCACGGATTCGTGATAACTTAAACGATACCACTATTAAACCTGACCGAAAATGACTGCCTCGTGAAAACTTTGGCATTGAACATCGCAGCACTAAAATGTAATGAACGGATTGAATAAGTTTCGTATTCCAAACTTTTGTAATTTTTTCTTTGTGATTAGTATTTCGCTAACTTCGTTGATTTTTCTACGTAATTTGCTAGAATATAGATGTAAGTGTTTATGAATATAAATAAGCGTACAGCCATGCAATGTTACGCCAAAGTTAAAGGCAATATTCGCGAAACGTTACTACAGTATTTTCATGTAAATTTGAGAGATTTCGCTGACGATCGCTATAAAATATCATAGCGAAATCACGCGATCCAGGACGTCTACCTTTGTTACAGACAATCATAGATAGATAAACCTTCAACCGATGCATTGTTTTGACTATATTGTTATTATGAGTAGTTGACCTTCAGGCAAAGCTAATTATGTAACAGAAATATATTTGTTGATGAGGACTTACTTCTGTATCAGATTTGAATTTTATAATCCAATTAAATTATATAAAAATTGGTCATTAAAGCATACAGATTTCTGAAGCAACGTCATTTATGCATTATCAGTAACTCTTTCAGTTACGATTTTTAAAGTTTTAGGATAAATAAACTCATTGCTTTTATTAACTAGGTTACAATTAAATGTTTGCGTGACGTTGTTCTTTTCAAGCGGCACAGTACACCTTACGTAGGCAACGTGTGACGATACGTTCAAGGTGCGAGTTTAATTTATTATTGTTATCACTTATTTACATAATAGCATTAATACAATTAAAAACTTGTGAATAGACGATTTAATGATTTATAGATTGAATTATATGTTAAATATGATTATATTTTTATTACTATATAAAGGAATTGATCTAATGGTCGTAAGCATAACTGCTATTTATAAGACTTTAATTGTTATCCTTTTCATTTGATTTTTCACATGAAGCTCATTATTCAGGTAAGCAGAGACAAGATTTATTGCATATTGTGATAAAAATCGATTCTAATGAACGTACAAATGTAAATAAAACGATATTGTGTGTTTGCTATTTGCGTCTCCCCAGCTTTTTCCTGGGTAATTGTAAGCCTGGATCTCTTCGAAAGAGAGACATGGTGTATCTTAGAATTGGCGGTTTTTGTAAACCTGAGGCCTAACCACTATCTCTTAAAGCACGTCATACTATGCGCGATAACGAGACAAAGGCTTGTTGCTGTACTATACGCGTCCATGCAATGACAATGGCACTTGGATTTGCTTGCGTAAAGGTAATATGTCGATAATAAGTTTTAATAGAATATAGACCAAAATAAAATGCAGATATTAGACTCATTGTACAAAATATAGTAAAATATATGATACGAAGGAAGATTAGTAATAAATAGACATGCGTAAATACTTAAATTAGTTGTCAGCTAAAAGCTAACTATCGTTTGGAATAGATGCGTCTAATGTTCGTAAACAAGTCATTAACTAGGAATTTTCTAGTTTGTCCACGAAATTATTATATGAATGTATAAATAAAATTACATTCAACATCGTAATGTACTTAACTCCTTGCTTAAAATCAATTTAAATAATATGTATGAAATACTTTTAAGCCAAAACAATTTCCGAAGGAGTAGGTAATTTTGCGGTGCAGAATTTTTCACGGAACTATTCAGCAGCGCTATGGAGGACGTGAAGTATATATTTTTTAACCGGCAATAGCTCGTTGACCCAGTAGCCGAGTTCGTGACAAGTTGTATCTATTGGGCCTCGCTCGTTTCACTCGTGCGGTACAACTGGAACCACGGAATGGGGGACGAGAACACGGAAATAAGTAATTTTGTACATTTCTCAATTCACAATGTTCATATCGTACATTTCTCAATTCACCATGTTCATATCGTACATTTTCTGTGATACAATTCAATTTGAACCATATGTGTGCCTGCCATGATATTGCATTATTATAAAGGTGGTATTACTTAAGAGGGCTTCACCACGTACCCGATAGAAAAAGAAAATCTTAATCGGCAGAGGATAATAATATATATTGAAACAAAGTATAGTGTTACTTGGCGTAAGTCCATTGTGCATTGTAATAAAATTATTCGGAAGAGAGGAACCGCCACGCTCCTGCCCAATAATGTAGAAGGATTGTTTATCCATACATCTGATATTACATATATCCGTTGAAGTGGAGATGTTTGTTTTGGTTGAGTCGAGTGGGGAACTGGTGACGGCGCGCGTCGTCTCCGCCCCGTACATGCCAGTTATCGTGTTCAATCACTCTCCATTTAGTGAATTATTAGCTAAATTCGCAAAATATTAAGTGTTCGTTTAGAATTATTCATGATGCTACTATATTTTCCTCTAAGTAAAAACAAATACATACGAACGATTTTAAAATATATATATATATATATATAATTATTCACCGACCTCGTGTATACCAATGTAAATACAATACAATTTCGTGATCAAACCAACTATTCAACGCGATGCGAGTAAAATTAAAGTTTGCTATTGCAGGTTTTATTTTGGAATTACACGACTTGCTACTTGAATATCTTAATGAAAAATATTATACATTACTACTTACAGCAACCACACAATTATCGTTGAATTATATTTTGTTATAATAGTCATTTATTCTTGTGAAGGCTACGGCAGAAGCCCGTCCTCCGAACTTTGGGTCGAGTCAAGATTCTCCAGTTTCGTCTCAGCCACCGCCGCCACCAGTTCGTCCACTAAATAGAGTTGATTCGCGGTCAGCTTTTCCACCGCAAGCTCTGAGATCGGGAGCGCCCCAACCTCAAGCCAGACCACAGTTTCAACCTGGAGGGCCTGTTACCGCACCATCACAATTTGCACCAAGAGTAGGTGCCCCAGTACCACCACCGCGAGCTCCAGCTCCGCCTGGTCCGCCAGGAACACAGCAAGTTCGAGCTATTCCTCCTACGTTAAGACCTTTGGGTCCACAATCTATTGCACCTCAGCAAGGTCCTAGGCCAGCGCAAGTGCCCTTAACACAGTCGACGCAACGCGCTCCTCCACCGAACAATCTCCAGTTCGGTCCGAGACAGCCACCAATTGGAACGGCTACCACACCTGACGGTAGCAGGGTATTGCAACAGCCAAACGGCATTAATAAAAACGGAGCACCACCAGTGTCTGGACAAATTCCTAGGCAACCATCTCAGGGCTCTATAAAGGGCTTTGATTCATCTAATTCTTACCAAACTAAACCAGTCAACCTGGATAATCAAGGCGTGACAGGTGATAACCAAAATGTTAACAAAACTGAGAACGGTATCGAAGGACCTGGAGTGGCTAAAGGCAGGAGCTACAGTATCGCAGCTGCTCCGGGAGCTCCGAGTCCATTGAAAGTAGATGATGATCGCCGTAAATCTGTAAGTTCTATTGGAGGTAGAATCGACGACTTCACTAGTCGTAGTCCAGGGTTGTCTTTAATACAGGAAGGAAAAGTGGACAGTAAAGAGAATGTCCGCGAGTCCAAAGAAAGTATTAGATCAGAGATATCTACTGAGGGTGGTAGAGACATTCCTGATCGTCCAGAATCACGAATATCTGGATCAAAAATGACAGAATCATTCATAGGCGCACTACCAACCGCAACTCCTAAAAAGAAATTAGATGACGATGATGATGTGGTTCTGCAAAACAATTTGACAGCAGGAAAAAATGTTCATGATGTGCCCAAACCTAAAGAAGATCTATCGGATCGTTCTCCTTCTTTGACACGCAGTGATGATTCTCCCGAGCCTAAACAGAAACAGTCATCAACTCCTGCGGCGCCTATTAAATCTCAGAGCCATACTCCGGAGCCGCCACGCCCTAAAACTCCTAAAACTGAACCAAAGATAGAGTATAAATCGGATTACAATAAGCCTGCTGTTACGCCAAATAAAACACTCCCACCTAAGTCCCCAGTCACGGATGCAAAGCCACCTACACCCGTTCAAAAGAAACCAAATGAATTAAGCACATCGCTTGCAGCTTCAGACGCGAAGAAATCTACACCTCGCAAAACTGCTTCAGCTCCTAAAGCACGTCCCAAAGGTAATCTTTAAGTATTTTATTATAAGGTACAATATTTATGAATGAGCCAAACGTTGCGTCTTTTATACACATTTTGTATAAAATGTATAAATAAATGAAAATAATGTTTGATTGACAGATGGCGATAATGATAGCGGCGTCGACGAATCTACCCAAGGAAATGTAAGATATTTATAACACATATTGTGTGAATGGTTACAAACATATTTAGCTAGGAACCAGAGTAACACTTTTCTAATTTTTAATTAGGATGTGAATGGGTCGCCTGGTTCTCCGAATAAGAAGATACCGAGCAAGCTGCCTATGAAGGAAAAGTCAAGCAACAGTCTGAAAACAAGCCTGTCAAGGTCATCTAGCAAAAGTGCTACAGCCAAAACACCTGAAAATCCACCACCAACCGATAAGAAAAGTACGTAACCAATTTTTTATTGCCTTACAATAATATGCGTAATTGTTTAGTCTTCATTGTATTACACTTTCACAATAACAATTCATCCCTATTTTTGTCGTTGTGTTTCCTTATTGCCAAAGGATTATAACGTCTTTGTGTAAAAATCGAATTCATCGAAAATATCAATGAATATTGCTAACAATACGAATGAAATTATTAGTCAACGTTGAATATGTAACAATTCAACAAAGTTGGCTGTCGTGTTTGGAAATTTATTGTAATCTTTAAAAGATTGTCATTCTTTTATAATTTGTATAAAATGCCATAAACTTTGTTTCAGAAGTTCCGATGAATAAGGTTCAAGTTGGTAATGCTCCGTCTCCTAACATTAAAGCGGTCAAATCGAAAATTGGCTCATTGGATAATACAACGTACAAGCCTGGCGGCGGCAAGGTGAAGATCGAAAACAGGAAATTAGAGTTTGGCAATATAACGCCTAAAATTGCTGCGAAAAATGATGCCTACACTCCAAGCGGTGGTGCTAAAAAGGTAATAAAACTTTTTATAACGATAACAATGGTTACTGATCAATATTCCAACCTAATTTAAATATTCTTTTTGCAGATTGTTTCCACAAAATTAGAATGGAATGCAAAGTCAAAGATTGGATCTCTTCAGAATGCTGCGTACAAGCCAGGTGGCGGTGATAAGAAAATAGAAACAGTGAAATTGGATTTCAAGGAAAAAGCAAAGCCGAAGGTCGCTTCAACCGTCAACATCACTCACAAACCTGGGGGAGGAGGCGTTAAGGTAAATTTATAACGAAATATTTTAATGTACGAAATATATTGTATAGGTTATAGGGTTGCGGTTATAGGACATACAGTGAAATACAACGTACAGTGAGTATCAATAGAATAATCTGACAGCACAGCCGATATTGTAGGTACTAAGTGAGTAGAGCTTAAGTATTTGAAGACAGCACTAGGCGTTAACATGGCGACACATTCAACTATCATAACGAAGCAAATAGGTTAGATCAACTCACATTTGTTTTAGATGCACTCGATGTAAATTTTGACATGTTGAAGTCACTAATGTAATGTGTACTAAGTACAATGTCGAAAATAATTTTATTCTTCTTTAGTCTACAGTTGCAAAAGATGGAACGAGAGCAGTGAGTAAAAATCTATACTTAAGTTTGTGTGAACACAGTCACTTTCTTGCACATTTGTTTGTATACAATCTGTGTTTATAGGTTAAATCTACGGTGAGGCCTTGGACTAATGTACACAATGCCGAAATAACAATATTTAGTTCATAAAAGAAAAATAATATTAAATTACGTTGTTATTTCTAGTCTATAAAATGGGCGTTACCACGCTGGAGGGCGTCACATAAACATTTTGCCTACCACACTTTGTGGCATAAGGTTGGTGGGACGGTACAGTTTGTGCTGTACGTGTTAGCTTCGTTGAATAAAGACCGAATAATATTTTCATGAGGTACTTCTAGGACGGGCTGCGGCTGCTTTATACACGCTAAGTGTTTTGCTTTGAATATATAAACGTGTCTGTCGTATACACGTACCTATAAATAATATACTTTAAATAATATTATATGTATTTTCTTGAAAGATAAATGCGAATGTTTGTAGTACTTATAAATGTCGTCACACCTTATAAATTATATTTTTACACGAAGAATGCTAAAACAAAGTCGCCATAAAATGATAAGATTAAAATTACATAACGCAGTAAGAACGAGAATACGATATGTTAAACCCTGTACACACGACCTACACGAATATCATCGACAAGCACGCCATGAAAATCAATAACGATTATGCATTGTACTAGAAACAGTCGCAAATATACACACATACATATGTTGAATCATCTGTTTATGAAACTATTACTTAGCAACAGCACTGACAATATACCAATATTTAATTTTATTTATTTGTATAAATATTTATTATAATATATTGGGTTCCGTAGATATTTGAGAACAAAAGTATTTGAACATTTTTCAGTTTTATGACGAAACGCTTGAAAGGAATACAGTTGTTATTATAATTTATCTAAACTCTAAAAATAAAGATACTGGAACTATCAAACTAGATACATAATAAGAATTATAAGTGACTTGTCATTTCACAATAGCAATGCCATGTGCTTCTAATGGTTTCCGTTTCGTTCAGTCATGAGCTATTTACTGCAAACGACGTTGTTTATCATTATACTATATTCCGAAGAATAGACGATCTATTTAAAGGGATTCCATCCAACAGTTTAAGTAGATAAATGTGAGGCTTGCATGACTTTGGGTACATATTTATATCTTAATCAATATAAGCACCTATTATATTATTTTCCTACAAGATAGTTGTTTCTTTTTCGGTTGGCAATTATGGATAGGTATTATCATTTTAATTTTAATCTACAAGATAATCATTTGCTCAGGCTAATATCCGTTGTCACTTGAAAGGTTTGCGATTGGATGCCTGCCTAACTGCTTCTCTCCCTCTAACCTGCCTGAAACCTTATGTCTTATGGTGAGTGGCCGGGTTTATGATTTCGAGTTAACAAATTTATTAAATATTAAATCAGAGATATTTTATGAGTCAACAACTGTATTCTTATCTTGTGTCAAAATATTCCTCAATAACTATGAAATAAATTTTATATTTAATCATTATAGTCTTATCGTCGAAAAACGTTTGGCAATGTATCATCGTAGGATTTTTACGTAAAATTTTTGTGTTATTATTAAATTGCCGAACAGAGCGGCAACAATTATTTATAAGTGACTTGAAATATTTGGCACCTCTAGGAACTTGTATAATTTGTTTACTCCAAAATCGACGGAACCTAAACTAATTATTTCTATTGTATATATTATTTATTATACTTTATGTGCACACTGACTTTTTGAAACAGATCGAAAATCAAAAATTGGAATTCAAAGCACAAAGTAAAGTGGGCTCACTGGATAATGTAAAGCATAAACCTGGAGGTGGTGACATCAAAATATTCGATGACAAAGATTATATCAAGCAGACGAGCGGACAGTCTCCGGTGCCCGATAGTCACGGTCACTCGCGGCAGGAGGTGAGGCCCTTTCTAGCTGCTTGGCGGGCCGTTTACGTTTACAATTATTTGTCGTTTTTGCTCATTAACTTTTAATTTTGGTGGAGGGCTAAATTCGCACTTTTCATTTTTGTTTCAGCCAGAGTATTTGTACACATTTTATTGATTAGGTAACATTAGGTTTCATTTAGCGATGTTTTATTTTAATTGGCTAACAAGGGTTTCATTTTCTCTTTTGTGTTTTAACCATTTATGTTTTCGTATCATTTGCGTGTGTGACATGATATAATGTGATGGATATAGTATAATCTTACTATAATAAACTAACATTTATTTTGTTTACCGTAGAGTCCAGTACCACCGGCATCGGAACCGCCCAAGTCGGATGAGAATTTGAATCAGCAGCAATGTTAAGATGTCCCAGGAAGAGACTTCGAGTTCGCAGCGAACAACAATATTTTTTATAATCAAGAGTCCAAACTTATTGTATAACATTATTATATATATTTAATTTTATTCGATTCGATACCCAGTTTGAGTGATTTATTAAAGGTACGTTTTTTTGACAAATTGGATTTATGGATTTGTAAATCGAAGTCAATGATTTATTGCATATCTTTTCGGACAATATGTTGAGTGTGTTATAAATGTTACATTAAATTTTTAAATTGAATTGTTATATGTACCTAATAATAAATTTGAATGTTGTATTTGTAGCATAATAGTTAATGAATATTTTTTACGAGTGAATTCCTTTTGTCCATTCATTATGTCCCGTGTGATGTTAGTGTCATGAGTGCCAATTCATAATAGTACCGTAGATTAAAGTTCACTTTGGCCAATTCAGAATGTTTATGAGATCATGTAGCTTTCACCTTTATCAGTACAATTCTTTGCGCAAGCATAGTTTTAGTATATTCAACTTTAAATAGTGCTTATGGAAAACTACTTTCAGATTTCTGCACCATATACAAAATTCATTTCATTAGCAGAGCACTCATATGTACTTTTCCCTATACAATGTGTTAGTATAGTACTGGTATTCGAGTAATATGCATATACCTATTATATAACTATAACTACTTACATGTGTATATTTATTTGTACTACTCCTAGGTAGATATAGGCTTTGTTATCACTGTGTTTTGTTGTTCCCAGTACGTATTTTATAGAGTTATATGCACTGACTATTTCAATGTATTATATTTTGGGGTGTGATACCGAGTAGGAGTTCTTGGCACAGCTTTTTTAATATTGTTATACACATACTTACACTTTTTCTAAACTCTATTGTAATTTCATAAAGGCACTAGTAATTAACAGGGATTTTTAATATATTATTCCTACTGCATGTTCTATAATTATACTATTCGATTTAGCTGTGGCAAGAACAGGTGCGGGCTCGAGATTGACTGACCAGATTACTATAATAAATGTTTTATATGTAACTATGCGTATTAAGAAATGATTAGGTTTAGGTAGCGTGTATTAATTAAATGTTTGAAGCTTGAGTCACAAATCTTACTTGCATTGTCGTTTTCATTGTGAGATAGATAAACCTGCATTTGTTCATTATATTTATTTAAAGATCCTTAAACTTTTGGTGCGTATTCCTCATTCCTTCTTTGCAAAATTTTTATTTGCTAATTTTCACGCAAGCTTTTTAAAGTAAACTTATATAAATAAGTTATAACTAAACTAATAGAGCTATTTACCTGTAGACAGCAACTTAACTCCAAGTTTTGAGAACTAGAATGTTTTATGGAAGCAGAGGGCGTATTGTATACCTATTAGGTAATCGTTTAATACAGTTTAACACTATACGAGTTTGTTTTATTTAATAGATTAGTTCACAGATCACCAGATATCTTGTAGTCACGATATGATAAATGTAGCAAATACAGTCATTAATTCTCACCTGCACTCTCATAGAGAATATCATGTACTGGACATTTGGTAAGTACTTTATTATGTATTTCTTAGGTATAGTTATATTATCTATGTCTTTAGTTAGTTTATCCCACTAGAGTTTTTAATCATGAAAATCCTAAATATTTAATTACACTTATTTTTATAATATAAATCGCTTGATTTTATATGAGATATTATGCCTCTATCGGCTTTAGATTCCGGTGACACACCGTCGTGTGCGTAAAGCATCGGTTTATTTACGTCATACAATAAACAGGAAAAGACAAGACAAGAGTACAAGTTTAGATATTAATAAAAAAATTGATAGCAAATATTCTCCCTCAAATTCTAACTTACCTATCAAGTTAGAAATCCACAACCAAATGTTAGCATCAGCATCTATATTAACTTTTTATAGTATTACTTTATTTGACAAAGTTACCATAATTATTTATTAAAGAAACTATTACAATACAAGCCTAAAAGTAAAAAAAAATAGGTGTAGGCGCTATCATTAAGACTACGAATGACGAAAGAGTTGAAATAATAAAATAACTCAGTCTGTCATTTTATACTTACATCTGTTTCTACTTTTTTAGCAGCATCAGTTGTCAAATTTAAACCGAGGTACCTATCATGTTTTATTAAAAGGTTACGTAATTTAAACTAATTTTATGTCCCAGTTAAATTTATTAGAAGCCATTTTTCAGATCGCGTGTATTGCTTGAATAAAATTTAATTATCGTTTCATTTATCAATTAAATAAGCATCGGTGCCATGTCTATTGGCGCTGTTTGTCTTTATGTATAAAAGGGGCACAATCACTGCAACTATCACCATTATTATAAAAGTATCTGTTTTGTACTAAGAGTTTTGATGCTATGCACATTTTGCTGGCTTCCTACTATCAACGAAGGAAATTAGGATGTCTCTATGTTATCTCTATATTCTATAGATGTATTGTCTTACTCATCTGATAATATCGTTTTGGTTGAATAAACTTTCTATTACCGCTCCAAACTATTGGTAATCAAACTTAATGGTATGGAACTGTAAGTGCACGTGGTAAACTAGCACATGCCCCCGTTTTTTATTAACCTTTGCCCTAGATACTTACTACCAGAGCACGACTTCTTAGCATATTCTTTTAGTAGTCTCTTTAATACATATTATTTACACAGGATCACTATTATATGTCCGTCCACGAATGGACTGAGGAAGACCGTCCGAAATCTCGGTGCTTGTCGGCTAGAGCTCCGCGTACTCCCCGAGCCCTCTCGCCGCGACGCAAGGTCCATGCTGTGGACGAAGAGGAGATGATGGTGCAGCGGAATAATGAGAGGAATCGACGCAAGTCTGTGGCTCGGCCCATGAGCGCTCGCGAACCGCCGATGTCTGCCTGCTCCCGGCGAACTTCGCTCACGCAACGTCCAGCTTTCTCTATATATTAATGTAGTATAAGCACGACATTATCTACCGTAAATTGCTCTAGGCTCTGTGTGTTGTTCTGTAGTAGAAGAATACTCGCAATAGAGATTTGATTTGAGATTTAAGCAACGAAATGTACAACATGAAACCGAAAAGTATTATATTTATTCTTTATATTGTATGTACTATTAATATATTAAAATAATAGACCTTGAAAGAGTAGTAAATACAAGGACAACATCAAAATACCTAAGAAGATCGGCAAAACCATCGAATTTGTCAGGACATGTCTATGTAAAATAATATGCTTAAATGTAGATGCATACGAGTTACTACCTTAAAGGCTCTAGAGAATATTTATTGGGCGTGTGCAACCCTTATTTATGTCTATAAACTTTTCATAACACGTGGTATAGTTATAGAAAGTCGGGCACAAAATTGTAGTATTTTTACCGCACAAGGGTGCACAAAATGTTGTCAAAAACTAGATGGTTAGAGATCCTTTTAAACTAACACTTAATATTGTATTGATGGCACTTTAATTATGTCTTGATGATGTTTTTATATTTAAGTTTACTTTGAAATTATCTTTGGAAATTAGCATGACAGTTATTTAACACTACCCAGTATTGAAGTGGAGTGTAAACCCCAATTGGTATACATTGGGTGGTAGAGTTCATGGCCAGGTGGACCGGTAACTAGAAGAATGCAGCTGGAATAGACTGTATGTGGATGGCAGAATCTATTAGGAAAAGCACATAGTTTATCAGCGGCTTGCAATGGCTGTTTGACAAGTACATTCGGGTAATTTCCTGATTAACGTAGGTTGCAGTTCCAATGCATACTCAGCATTGGAACTGCAACCTACGTTAATCAGGAAATTATTTTATCAGTGCCTGATTCTTCGTCTTAGTTTAAAAGGATGCCAGTAACATATAAGTAAATCATCACATAAAATTATCCTTTAAAAGTAGTTTTATTGATTTAAATACGTACGCATTGTGCATCGCATTTTGCTGTGTTATTGTAGGTAGGTACTTTACGCGTATAGTTTGTGTCGTCAGTATAATAGTTAAATGTATGTACCTAGTTTCACGACATCACTAATAGGTGATGTAACACTTACACCGTCGCTTTTAAACAGGTAGTATGCAGTTTTAGTCGTTATGTATTTACAAGTCTATTTATGTTGATTAAACTATTTATCTGATTTGTTGTTTTATTGTCATCTTGTCCCCAATATTTTTTTTATTTTTTTTGCGTGGGGGAATGCTTGAAGCATACGCCTCCGCGGGGGCGGGCGGAGAGGTTATGTCAGACTCGCCGGGGTAACAGAAAGATGTTAAGAAGATAATGTACCTCCCGGAATACCGACTAAACCTACCACGGTGTTCCTCGACAAAACCACTATCGACGGGGCCGCGCGAATCACTTGCACATGCGGTCGCGACCCCGCCGAGGTTTCGGCCCGCCGTATGAAACGGCAGGCCACTACACGAACAGACCTATCCAAAGGCACTTCTCACAAATTATCCCTACTGTCCCCCCTAGAGGGGAGGCGGACTCGACTCAGAGGCGCGCGTGAGAACACGCACGCCGCCTCTCGGACCTGGTGCTGAACGGATGGCGGGCAGGACCACAAAGCCCGCCACCCCCAGGTCAATCCTCAGGGTGGCTGGAGGTCATCTCGCGCCCTCCGGCGCCCGGTTCTGCGGTTGGGGAGAGGGTTTAAACGCTCCCACCTAATATTACCGGTCGGCTCTCTAGCTGATTCATATAAATTTTTCTACGAAGCGACCGTCATTTGAATACCGCAAACTTTAGAGCTTTATTCTAAATTATATCGATATCAATATTATTTTATTCGAGAGCCCTAACTGTCATCTTAATGGCAGTTGGGACCGAACAGATGACTTTTGGAAATGGTTATCTAGCATGACAGATGCATCGTTGGTTAATTTCACGGATCTATCCATCTACGCGGTCGCTACTCCATCAGGGACTACTCAAATTTTGGTCTAAAATACATAGGTATTTTAGACCAAAATTTGAGTAGAGGTTTACGCGATATAATATAGTATTATACCGCGGAAACCTCTACCTATATAGCATAACACATAACATCAATTACTAGCGTGTAACCTAAATGGTAGTCTAAGTACAGATAGGAGCAGCGATAGCTTAGTGGGGAGACCAACAGACTGCAATTCAGAGGGTCTCGGGTTCAAACCCACGTCGCGCACCTCTGACTTTCGGAAGTTGTATGACTTTTCGAAATTACGTGCGTATTGATTGACAATTAGCGCCTGCTCCGTGTCTCGGAGAGCACGTTAAGCCGTCGGTCCCAGCTGCCATGAACATCTATGGCAGTCGTTATTGGGAGAGTATCGACACAAAAGATCCCACTGGGACGAAGTGTCGCCGGTCTGCACTGACTGGCCCCCACATCAGATACAAGATACAAGTACAGATAGACATTTTAATAGATAAGTCAGTGTGTGTCAGAAGAAGATGCTGTAAATGGGATATGAAAGATTATAACTAATTAAAGAAATTATTGCGTAATTACAAGATTATTAACAATTAAATTATAGGAATAATCAAATTTAAAAACAAGACCAGACTAGTATCCACTCCCACTTGATTAGAGGCAGATTTTTTAATGATGAGATAAAATTTTCTATTAAACAAATTACCTATAACCAAACTGGGTATTAAAGTAAAACAATTACACTTCTTTATGTAATGAGGTATAATACTAGTATACCGGTTACCTGTTGTATGGGAGATTCAACACCATCAGCCTATGACAGTCCGCTGGTGTAGAAAAATGAGTTTCAGAGCGCGTCATTGAGCTAGATTTTCAATTTTCCCTTATCAGCTACTGCCAACGGCATTACTTACATCTTTACTCGTAGCCTAGATGGATAGCGTCTTACGCTACGTTGTCCAAGACACAGTCTTCACTCAAAAGCCCGTATAAATTCTTTATTATTATGTGACTAGTTTCCCAGCACTTAAGTTAGCTTATCCTTTGAGCTTTGTCGAATACCTTAGTTGTCAGTCGAAACAGATCATTACGAATTCAATCCTTCAGGGAGACTCTAAGTATAATCCTGTTTGTAGCTCGCCGAGCCACTTTGAACTGGTCAAACATATTTAACGTTGTGTTTTATTGTATATATGTAATCGTACTGTAAATATCAAAGCACCTATCTGATTGGTTTCACACACAAAATTAAGGTGTATTTAAAAGTACTACAGTGAAGTCGGCTTTGCTTAAAAATGAAATGAGTTACATATTTTCTGGAAATCACATCAAAATCCAAGGATTTCACATAGAACACCATTTACTAATGATGAGTTCGATGTTTTAGCGATATGATGATTTGAAATCGAATTCAGAAAATGATTATTAATATGACGTATTTATGTCGACATGAGAAATTACGGTACTATAACAATGATCTTCCTTGTATGTATCATGTGAGTGTTGTATGAATAACAAATAAAGATTATCTGTTTTTAAATTAATCATCGCAGAATGTTCCTACGTTAACATAATTGTATAACGATCTTTAAGAGTGTTTCTAAAACCTTGTACAGTAGGTATTAAGTGTTTTTGTGTTACTTAACAATATGTTGTATAGTCACCGTGGTGAGAGCGTGAATGCAGAAATTATATCAATTATTCAATCTACTGTTTGCTACATTCTAGAACAGAAATTAATCTTCGTCCATTTGTAATCATCATGCGGAGTCGCGTGGGATCTCTTGTGATCACCGTCGCGTGGGATGATGAGTAATGTTGGTGGATAGCTTGCAATGAAACAATAATTTATTTTATATATTGTTTAATTGGTGTACATGGTTATGCATTATAATAATATTTATCAATTGTTAATTCATTAAATTATGGCACTTAACACAAAAAAAATATATTGAACAATACATACGTTGAATTAGAAATGTCTCGTCGGAACACAATTGATACATAATTACATAATTTTCAATTTTTTCGAAAAAAACTTATCATAATATTCGGAATTAGTTTCTCAGTCGTTCGTTGACCTTTCGTAAATTAACGAAAGCCTCTTTTTGATTTTACGTTTTTTTTTAAGAAAATAAAGTTTTCAACAGAAAATTCAACTTATTGATCCCAATCGTAAAAATTATAAATAAAATCTTACACACATAAATCGTACAATAACTTAACCTTTTGTACCCATAAGGACAACTGACTCACCACATGTATCCAACAATACCCTAAAACGAACGCGCAGGATGTCATTTTATAAAAAACCAGTTCAACATCATTCAATAATACAAACTGTTGATAAAAACTTACAACTAACAACTCCTCTATGGTACTGCGAAACGATACACGCGCTAATGCCAAGCGAATATTTGTGAAGCTGTCGCGAAGCGAACTTGCCTACCCTCGCTCCTCAATATGATTTTGATTACTTTAAGGCATGTTTGTTCGACTAATACTTTAACGGCTAGTTAGGAGTTCGATTACTATAATAAATAATTTGTGGAAGCATTCCCCATGCTATTAACTTTAAGTAGACGATATAATGAGTACTTCGACTGATGCAACAAGCGCACACACACCACACACTAACATTATATAACTTTAATACATACAAAGGCCACAACACATCATTCAGTCACAAAGCGCGAATTAATCCTAACAGTAATGAAGTGTTTAATTTACAAACGTTCACCCGCGCCACGCTACCACTGCATGGAAATTACGATCATCTACATAATATTTCAACTATAATTTAGATAACATTATTAGCCTAGTTATTGTATAGATTATTTCTATTGTACAGTACTAATTTGTGTCAACTTACGTCCACTCTAGTTACATGAGATTATCGTGACGAGCCTTTTACATCTTTGACCACGGAACGAAGTTGGCAAGAGTCGATGGTTCGCCGCTGCGTCGAGACACACACCACGTTTATACGCATATATTATAATTTTGTTCACTACGAGTATACCGCTACAACTTCGCCAATGTTGACTCGATAGCACGACGGACTACGAGAGGAACTGTATCGTGCATTCAAAAGGTTTTTGTTACAAATTTTGACCTCTAAAATCAATACTAAGAATAACCTCATAATATTATGTACAATTACTTTACAACGAATACTGAATTTTATAATAGGTATAATTATTACGTTAAAGTATTTCGTCTCGAATATTAATATCAATCATATCATCCGATAATGTTGCGCTTCCAACTTGAGCAATAAAATACAATACATACCAAAAATATCATTTCTTTCCGCATCATAGTAGCAGTGATATGACCATTATATCACAATAATATTCGTGACTAAGCAGACATTTTGTTTTAGATGACAAGTTCATCGTATAATATCGCTAATAATTTACACAGATGAAGGTACGGCAGTACGTTAGCATGAAGTAGTAGCCACCTGTGCTGGGCTGAGGGAAAGTGAAGTGGATAGGCGCATGCAGTTAGTTAATACCGATAGTTACGCACCAACACCGTGTTATCGAACTATTGAAGTGTAGACCTGCTCCAGGAAGGGTTTTATGGATAAGGCCATGCAGTTAATATCTATGCACATGTTAAGTACCTACACCTTACGTTATTTAACCCTTCGCCACAGACCGTTATAGGAGGGTGCTTGGGAGAGGAAGTATGCAGTTAGTAGCCAGATGTGTTAGCACAATCTGTGGGTGCTATTTGTATCAATGATTTAGAATTGTGTTTATTAAATGAGCCGTACCCCACGACACAAACTGAACGAAACATCCACAAATATTAAATACATACTTAGTAACCGAAGTATTATACAATTTTGGTTTAAAATATACCTACCATATTATATCGCTAAATACCAATAGGTTGTAATTAGTATATTATACATATATCGTTAATATCAACGGATAATTGTAGACATCAAATTCACATTTAATAATTTATCTAAACACCAAATGTGGGCGTGTTTCTCTCGGCAGCGGCGAATATCATCATGATGATTAGTTTAGGATACGAAGGAGTTTGCCCTTAAGGTATGAGATTTTGTTCCTACCGTAAAAGTAAATAGTATTCTATATATCACATATTATTGAGATAAATATTTACTGTCAATGTATAAAGTTTCTTGTCGAATACGCTGTGCCATTCCCAGTAAATATTCTCACAATTTGTGTTACTTAAAATAAATTTATATACAGTCCAAGACCTTGTCGTGCCTTAAACGTAAGACTAGATTTTACTACAATAATTAGAAATGTGAGAAATTGATATAATGACGTAAGGATTCCGCGAAGAAGTAATGAATATTGCTGAGTAAGGCAATATCAAAATTAAATACATTTTAAATAATGATTAAAGATAATTAAAATAGCCCTCCAGGTGAATGGATAAGGGGATGAAATATTAGAATTACATACAAGTATTATTATAATATTCACATAGTCTTTGAACAGCATAGTTCCAACACATGCCGCACATTCCGAATCGAAGACAACACAAAGTTTCAGTACATTCCCAAACTTAACCAAATAGTTCCGCATTCAAAATACACAACACACCGAGACCTATTGCACATGTATATCACGCAATCCTCGTATACATTTCAAGATCGTTTATAAACGTCATATATTCAACCGAGGGGTCAAATTTATGCTCCATCCACATCAATCTTGAAAGTTATACTGATCTGCAACACCTTCCCGCCTTTAGTTTTTGCCGTTCAACTGCAAAGGCCGCCAGCACGGCTGCCAGTCGTGCTATGGCTGCCAATATCAGAAGTCCTCTAACAGCACCGCATCGCGAGGAACTAATCCTTTCTGTTCGCCTCTACAACACAGCAGGTATTGGTCGTCAACCTCGAGGATCAGTCGGAGACGTTCGCCTTCGTTGAAGGCGAGGTGCCCCGAATCTGAGGGTAGTCGGTGCCAAAGTGTCCTTACGTACCTGAAAAGTAGCATTTTATAATATAGAATGTGAACAATGGTTTCGTATTGATTTAGTAAAGATTGTTATGTTAAAATATCTACATTTCCTATATTTTAGGGTTCGGCTAATGAGATAGTTTATCGAGGAAGGCTATAGGCTATATAACATCACGCTACAACCCACGGGGGCGACGCAGTAATCGTAAACGCTGGTGAAACTGCGGGCACATCTAGTTACTTTATATAGATCTAATCGCAAGAATGGTTGGAATGGAATGGAAGATGGTTACTTAAGAGTGTATCTAAAAATGGCATATTATATTTAAAAGAACAAAACATTAAGTGAGAAGTTGTTAAGAATATATATAATTATAATATACAAATTGTTAAGGTAAAATAATGGTAAGGATTATGTAGTGCTGGCGACGCGCCGTCGTGAGGCAAAGGTTTTTTAATTTTATTGATTAGAGGATATAAGCTACAAAAATAGTTCTGTTTTTTTTATTATTGTTAAATGGGTGATTAATTACTTTAAGCTTAAGGAAATGGTGGAGAAGAATTATTTTTCTTGTAACAGTCTTATAGTTTAAGATCAATAAAATAAAAACGAGTTAGATGCAATGACACCAGTGGTGATGACGTAAAGAGGCAGTAAAATATATACGCACTTGTGTTTCTGCTGTGTAGTGTTCCGCTGCGTGCGCGCAGCTGAGGAGGAGGCGGCGCGGCGCGGCGCGGCGGGCGGCGGCGCGCGCCCGTACGGCAGCGACGCCGGCCGCGCCGCGCCCGCGCCCGAGCACGCGCCGTCCACGCGCGACGCTCTGCGGGGGGCGGGACATTAACTACTCATGCTTACACTTACTATATCTAATATTATTTATTTTGTCAAATCAATCCATTATGAAAATACACAAAACCATGTCCCTATTTTACTAAAACCTTAGGGCCTATTTACGTATTATACTAAGGAGTCTCTTATATACGGATGTACTAAAACCTTCCATTCGAATTATATGATTTAGCAATACAATATTATACAAATTATAAACGATATCCAACACCTCACAAAAACAATTAAGTAGCAGATGTTTCTTCAATAGGTCTTAGTATACCATAAAACTTAATAGAATTTGCCATAAATCGGTTACTGAATCATCTAAAATATTTTAAGTACATTTAAATACATAAAATGAACAATTATTGCTAAAATGAACTATGATTATATTATATATATATGTTATATATTATATAAATTTTCATAGTTCAATAAACAGCGTAAGTATATGCTAATATTTTTAATGAGATAAACAAATCTGAACATAATAAATATATCGAGTTATCAATTCTACACAACGTATTTTTCTACCAACCTACAGTGCACTTTATATAACTGGAATACCCCAGACGGTGTCACTGACCTCAGCTTTTACTTGGAATTAGAACATTCAAATATGATATAAAAATTAATGTAATAGATTCAGATTTTTTTTTTTAACTATACTCGGATTAATGGAATAGGTATGTACTAATAACAGCTGTTTTGTATAAGAAGTAAATAAAGTAAAGTAAGTGAAATGAATTTTCCATGTTCATGATGCATATGTTCATGTTATAAGTACCTATATTCTGTCCATCCTTTATTTTCTTTTTGACAGTTCGAGACAGTTCGAAATTAGTGACGCCCTCACATGTTACCGATTAGATTTGAAATAATAATCGATTTTATTTAAGAAGAACTTTCAATCGATTTAATGCATCGACATTTTTTTTTTTGTGTATAACATTAACTATTCGTTTATTAGTATTTTAAGAAAAATAATAATGTCTGTTTGGGATCGGGACGTTGCAATTGACAATATAAATGAACAAGAATCGATTATATTCATGTAACCGAGGACTCAACTGACGAGTCTAGTGTAAATTATGAAGAAGAGTCTGATGAATCATTATAATAAATAATATTTCATAATTTTACTTGTTTCATTTGTATACCCAATTACATAGCAAATTTTTTAAATAAATAATTAGTTAGGTATGTGATTTTCCAAGTATATTTGCTCTTGATTTAAACTTGATGTAGACTTTATTTATTAATCAAGCGTTTTAAAGTTAAATATCACAAACGCGTGCATAGTCACATTCTAAGGCAGCTGTCAAAAAGAAAATAAATGAATGTTCAGAGTTATTGTTCATTACTCTTTTTGGTTCGAACTTAAATTCCAAGATTTCGACTTAATTCCTTGCAAATAATTAATCATGGAGTCATAGTTACTATTTTTATTTTTATTTTTTATTAAATTTGCAGAAACAATACTTACATAAAGCCTAATTTTTTTTTTCATCTTATCGATTTATCTTATTTCAAGACCTGTTTTATAGTCTGTGGTTGTTTTTTATGCACAGGGCACTTCACTAAGTGAGAGTTATCCGTCTATAAAGTATGAAATTACTGTAGTACATTATTTCGGAAAATAAACGGTAAGTAATTCATAGGCGTGAGCTGTCAAAAAGAAAATAAACGAATGGACAGAGTATAAGTATCCCTTGGATACAACTTTGTATATAAAGCATTTTGCGTCATTGAGTTATCATATTACGGTACCAATGTGCGTCATTAGAACCAAGAAACATTAGTTAATTATATTTAACCCATAACAATATTGGTTAAAATTATTATACAACTTCGAACTGTCTATGTTTCGCTTTGACATTAATTGCAATTCACTAGAATTTACTATATGGTAAATAAAGTTGTCCGAAATCCCCATGCACATGCTGTTAATATTCAACTGGTCACTTCCCACCTTTATTTAGCAGTATTATTGCAATTGTACTTGAAAGAACGAGCCAAGCTTTACACTGAGTATAACGTTACCTCGTTATCCTAAAGTAATATTACAATAATACTGCCATAAGAGATGGTGGTGAGGCTCTTATAGAAGTTGTTAGTCTATTACTCCCATCTAGTACATACGGCAGTGTTCTCTTAGCATTGGTTGTGTTTTTAGACACAGCATCATATTGCACTCTCGGTTTGATCACGTTGACTTTCTTCGCAGTCGTCTCGGGTATAAGTCTGAAGATATTGTGCATAATAAGCATACTAAAATATACTGCGGTGCTATACATATAACATAAATCATAAAAAGCATATAAAAATAAAAGATATTCTGTTTCCAGAATTTAAAAATATAAATTGCCACCACCAACAGCCCGTATAACCTTGAAATAAATAGCAACATAAATTACTGCCTAACAAAAATATACAGTGGCCATTCAGTTAATTCTACGCTTGAAAAGTATTTGAGAAATTGTTAGGTTTGTGTACCTATGAACCTGTATTATTATAGCTTATGACCGGATAGTCATCAATTTGTCGTGGCTGTCACTAGAAACAGAGATATGCATCATTTTATTTCCAATATAAATGGGATATATTAGTATTCTTTGTGTGTTAAAGAATATTTTCAAGTTACATATACATAATATTATCATGATAAAATTTATCGTGGATTATTTTTGCCACACAATTTCCATTTTGCCTGCGTGTCGCAAATGTCATATGTTAAACAAGTGTATATTTATGTACCTGTTAGCTGGTTGTGGCGGCTTCTTGCCGGTACTGGTGCCTCTAGCTGACGAAGCACGCGGGGTGGATGTAGTTGGTGACGTGCCTTTGCGCACGGGCACTGGTATACCCCTGTAATTAACAAAAGCGATTACTTACAGGGCTAGCCAATAAGACATTTAATCCTAACTAATGTTTGTTTGTTATGCTTTCACGCTTTAACTGCTCGACCAATCATCATGTAATATCAGGAACACGTTATCAAGGGTACTGAAAAGGATATCGGATACTTTCACCCAGAAAAAACTACTGTCACTAATCTAACCTACATTTCCGCAAACGAAGCCGCAGGTAATATCTAGTACTAAATATTAGTCACGTAACGAAACCAATGAAGGAAAATCCCAAGTCATTAAATACCACATATTTTTAGTTATTAAAAAAGTTATTTGGTTTCATAATTAATCATAAAGGGCAATTTATGTATATTCTTGATAAGACTGATACATTGCGTAATAGTTATTTAGACAGCATTTAGGCATCTACGTCAGTTTCTTTAAATCAGGAAGATTACGCTTACAATAATATACAAGTTTGTACCTACATGTTATATCTCTGATTCACGTATCGATTATGTCGAAAGGATATCTGGCTATAAACATTTAATTATGTAGCATATATATCGTAATCCTATCTTTAATCATAGAATAGAAAACACATCATACATTAGGATGTATGATGTGTGTGATGTGTTATTAATGTTCGACACCTTCTACGGAAAGTATGTAGGCATACTTTCCGTAGAAGGTGTCGAACATTAATAACGTGGGTGGTAGAAATATCAAATTCAAAAAAATATTGGTGCAACGAGCGTAGATCCGCTCAATTGATTTGTCATTGTTGCATGGCTTGACTCATACATATAAATAAATGCAATATCTTTGCAAGGACAGCATGCCCGCTTGCCAAATTGATAATGGTTTAACTGGGAAGTTCTAGGACGTGAATCAACACTCATTTTAGCAGATGGCGAATGGGGGGATTTTATTGAGCAGTTTACTGCCTCGTTGGACTCGTGATTTACTAACGGAAGGCCGGGGTGAGAAAACGTCATTGAATTTTTAGGTTAGGATATTATCAGTCATCGTATTGCCTGCTTAGTCTACGGCAATATGCCGTGGCGAAATGAGGGCGCAGTACATTTATATTTATATTATTGATTGCCTAATCTTAAGAATTCGAAGGCTTTTTAACTGTTATAAATAAATTCGAATTTATGTGGGATTCTTGTTGGAAATCCGAATATACAAATATTTAATTGATAAGATGCTCAGAGGAGTCGTTTTGTTGACGCCTTTATGCGATTTAATTAAGCAGTTATATAGTATTAATATAACCTTTCTTCTCCGTTGAAAGTCATGTATTCGAACTCAAACTCTCATTACACTGATTGCTCAATTTAAATTATTACTTCATCGACGCGTTCTTAAAAACAAAACCTATTTAAAAAAGTGAAGCCTTGTTATTAAAGTGTAGGTGCAATGTGTCTATAGGTCGGATTTTATATTTACCGAATTTAAAATCGATTGTACATCGAGCCATTATACAAACTATTAACTCTTTGTTTCACCAATCTTATAGATGGTAATCGACGCCTGTATAAATGATAGCTTAAAAATAATTGTTTATGTTTACCGATGGGTATTTTTGGCGGGCGACTGTAACGCAGGTGCCTGCGGTCGGACGGGCGATGACACGGGCCGCGGGATCTTCGAGCCGCGCGCCGCCGCCGGGGACGTCTCTCCTGGGAACGTAAACACAATAAAATTCAATACAAATACACACAGAAAGTAAATACAATAATAAGTATTATAGATTTAACTACAGCGTCTATGACATCATTTGCCGTTGCAACATTTGTTCAGCTGGATTTCGAACTCACGATGCTAAGTAAACGATATTCAGTTTTAACGAATTTGTTAGGGGATTTACGGACGTGTGAACTATGTGTGAAAAATGGCATAATAAATTAACTATTATTACTTTAATATACAAATATACAACAGCATATTTCTTCCACGCTAATACTTGTGTATACTGACCCGAAGGCGTGACGGGGCTCTCTGCGTTGCTTAGCATCTCCCACTTGAGTTGCAGTCTCCTGAATTTACCGCCTGAATTGCCGCTCGCATTGCCCGTGTTGCCACTCGCGCCACTGCTTGCTGAACCTGGTCGCCACTGTTCGTCTCCGCTGCACTCCAGCTGAATAACGTGAAATCATCAATCAATAGTTATCTTAAAAAATATATATACATATATATTATCCATACAAAATACTACTCGATTAAGGTCTTTAAAGGCTAAGGATATCAAGGAATACAATAAGTATTTCTTTATTTATCTAAGGATGACAGTGGATAATTTTTTTAATAATTTTAATTATAATATATAAATAGGATTTGCAAAAAATAAAATCACATCATCTATAGACATAATAAATGATAACGTTTATATAATACACAATAAAATAAACACAAAATTTGTTGCAAAATTTATGATTGCGTGTTGTGAGAAATCAAAAGAAGCGAACATAAAGTAAATGTTAGAAGCTATAAGCATAACACTAAACAACCTGCAAATTAAAACAACGAGGACCGCAACAAAACCTTTGTCAAAGCACATGTACGTAATGTCCACACAAAGCACCGCCGAGTTTACCTTCGCTTCATTGCTGGAGAGCTTAGCAGAGGGCTTATTGTTTTCTAGGCTATCTGTGTAATCGTCGCTGTCGTCAAACACGAGTCTATCGAACGCCTGCATCAACTTGGAGCCCAAGTGTACCCCGGACCATCTGCGGTTAGTTTCCAACTCTATTCTGCTATTGTTAGGGCAAATGTCATAGCCGATCGGTGACGGATTTACACAAGAACGTGGTCTATTCTTTTCAACGGTCGTCTTAACGTTCGCCGAATCATTCAAAAGGTCCGGGGTAGATGGTTCTTTGTTTTTGGGCTCTTTATGTCTCATAATGACAGAAGTTTGACAGTCGTCGCTCGAGAGTCCGCTGGACTGCATGGAACGCACCAGCTTCAGCAAATTCCGCTGGTTCAGGGTTAGTGGTGGAGTGTTAATTGAAGTGGGCTGTTAAATACACCAAATTTCTTTTTAGCATCATGCATCATGCCATCCAACGTTAGTTTAGTATAAGTTAAGTCCTTGACAAGGTCATCGATCGATTTGATCGGCCGTACGTTTATTTGCATTTTATGTAAGCTGTGCACGAAAGTAAATGCTAAAATATCGCGTTCGTACGCCGTGAACTGTGATTTAAGCACATGCAGTAAACTATAAAATGCAAATAAAGCGATGTTGCTCCGGCAGGCGGCTGTTTGATAGTATGCGATAGTGGTTTCGGAACACGAAAGACACGGAATATTGATTGTATTTTCAATATGGGAAAGTATTCAGTGTCAGGCTTTGCAATATCCGATAAAGTATATGAATAAATATATTTAAAGCAAACTTACTCGGCTCGCAGCACGCATGTCGCTTTCAATTTTCTTGAAACTTCTGTGTAATTCACGCATTTCAAACATGAGGTCTAATGAGAAAGGTAGCAGTTTCAATGGCTCTAGGCTGGCAAGTAGTGTATCTAATAGAGCTCGGCAGCGTGGTTCACCCACACAGCCAGCGAGGATCAGAGAGTCTGGGGTATAATGTTTGGCCAGGACAGATTCCCTCGTACGAACGAAAGATACCCAAGCGTCTACAGATTGCGCGCTGAAAGAATAGATTATTTTATTTTCTGAGATGAACATTGTAATTTCATACTAGAATCTCTTGGTAGGTGTTGTAATGAACTTACTTGAGTAATCCAAGAATAAATGCATTGAATTTGACTAGTCCTTCCGTCACAGCATCTTCACTGTTAATGCGCAATACCAATTCATTTAGAGATTGCGTTATGGGTCCTTGTCTCGCAGTAGCTTCAACCATTTGCCAAACAGAGTTGTTGACAGCTCCGAAAGAAGTTTCAATACTTTCTTTCAATCCGTCTCTGAATATGGCATACAAAGCTGGGCATAGCGCATTCAACGCAATTTTGGCGCAAGCCGGGGACTCTTTCGAGTCACCCAGGAAGGCCAACTCTGCTTGATCTGTAGCCGGGGAGAAATGTTGAATTAACATTTCCACGGCGTCGGTCACGTTAGAGACCAAAGCTGAAAGATAAACATAAATAGATTGTACTAAGTGTCTTGTAAAAATAACAATACCAACATATTGAATAAGTATAATCTGTTGTATATTACCTCTCTTTTGTGACACGTCGATCACATCATATTTCCCTCTCGCATCATGATGGATGGGACTTCCGAATTCATCAGGACTTACTTCCGCTTCTTCACAAATTGGTATCTCAGCTAGATTCTTTCCCTACAATTATGTTGCATATTCATTTAGTATTAGTGAGGTTAGTTACTACATTCCAGTAACAAAAATGCACATTATGGTTAATGATTGAAAAGCGCCGGTTGGTACAGTGACTAAACAATGCGCTAATAAAAACATGTGTAAAATAAAATTGTGTAGCTGTAGCTAATGTTTAGTGATAGTTCATTCATAAAAGCAAACGAAATTGTAGATGGTCATACATTCAAGTAAGGAATAATAAATAAAAAATATGTATAAACAGAAAACATAAGAGCAAAACAAGAATCGAAGGTACTCACAGAAATTAACGGGCAATGATGTGTGTGAGCAGAAGTAATATTAGCAAATAAAACATTACCTGGTAATGCCTCTGCGCTATCACAGCGGAAATGTTGGGCGAGTTGGGCGGAGTCGTAAGACTCACACCCTTTATCTCTTCCATTGGCTTTAACTGAGTCTGTTGACTATCGGCTCTGTTGGCCTCAGACTTCTGTGCAAAACTCACTGACTTCTTACTATTACAACTACTGCCGCTCGATTCTGTGGACCTTTGATTCTCCTCCTGAGACCGCTTCATTTGTAGGAATTTGGTAACCTGATTCCTTACCTTTTGAACTTGATTTTGGTCCCATTCATCCATGTTTTGACAATTGAAACCACTGTGTTTCAAAAACTCTTCTAGTTGTTGTAAATCTGCACTGCTAATAAGTGCACCAGGTGGCGGGAATTCTGTGTATTCCATTTTCTTTGTTCGTGGTTTGGGCATTGGGGGAGTATGGGGCCTATGAAATTTGATTTCATTAGACTTTCCTGATTCTAGGCTACTCTCTGTTCCAACTCCTTCATCCGGATAGTACTCGTTGTAATCAGCATCTTTTTCCGCTGCATCAAGAAACTGCTGTGACAATCGTTTAGCAGCCAAATCGTTGTTTTTTCTGTAGTCTACATTTTGATTTTGTAGATAATATGGTTCTTGTAATGATCTTCTCTTAGTTTTGTGCTCTGTCGCAGCTGTTAGGCATACTACAGGATCTTGGATGAGATCATCCATTTCAAACATGCTGTATCTTTTAGTATGCGCACCAGATTTGCGAGTTTTATCCATCGACTTACGTAATATGCTCTTTGGTAATGGCGGCCTTGGAGGCGCTAATTCTCCTTGTTTAGGCATGCGATTTTGATCTGCTAATGATAGTGAACGTTTTGGAATCATAGGATTTATTCTTTGTCCGTCGTTATTAACACCACTTGCTTCTGAGCTTGTAGCACTATCGTAGCGATAGACGAATAAGGGGTTAAAATTGCCAGCTGGCGCTGGACTATTTTGAGCTGAAGAATCTGTGAGCATTGTAGACGAACCACGGTAACCTGATGAAGGCTGTGTAGCCGTGCTCGAACTAGATGAAACTGCTGTAGTATTTCCTGCTAAATTATTGCAATCGCAGCTCATTGGTCGGTTTTTGGACCGAGACGAAGGTGTCACATTGCAGTATTTATCCCCACATTTAGACGACCCTTCTTTTTCTTTAACATGTTGCATTAACTCGGGCACTTCGGACAATAGTTGCCTACATTCTAGTGGGAGTAAAAAGTTGAGGGAGTCCCAGTCTTTTATATGACCGAGTCCTTTTTTCTTTAGCATTTCTAGATCATTGCATGAGAAAGGTCTTTTGCCTTTGACTTGTAATCTATTTCTCTTAGTTTCGCTTGTTTTAGGAGATACATTAATTTTTAAAGGATTTAAATATATATTTGGCCTGCCATTCAAGAAACTTATGTCTGGCAAAGTATAGTTAGGATACAAAACAAAAACAGGCTTTTCACAATCACCTTCTTTTAATTTTTCTAAGAAGGAGGGCTCCACTAGTTTAAATAGTTCTCTTTGAGTCATGCTTGACAGTTGCATGCTCGACGTTTGTATACTTTTGTCCAAAGTATTAGCTTCGAGGTGAGTAGACGTCGATTTATTGTCACATGGCTCTCGTTGTAGCAGCCTGTTCATTCTTGTGATTTGTGTGCCATCAGATTCGGAACAGCTAGAAATACTAACACTAGTGGCGGATGATTGTGACGAACATGATTTTCTGTTACTTCTTAACTTAGATGGACTGTTCATTATATTCAAATTAGTTCTTTTAAGATGTGGTTTGTTAACTGTAGCATAAAGGTTACTTTCGCTATCATTTAATTTAGCTCCATCGCCTGTTTCTTCTTCTTCAATTAGTACTTCATCGTATACTCTATAACTATGCGGATTGGTGGTTTGGATTTCTTCGTAGACGACCGATGAGATCTCTTCCACTGCATCACTAGGTAAATCTATTTGAGGACGTTCAGAGATTCCTGATTTCGAATCTACAAATTTTTGTTCACCAATGGATTCCCCACTTTCACCTCCAGAACTTGAAGGCCAGCACTCCGACCTTTCCAACTGTTCCATGCTAACGATGCCATCGTTGCTCATACTTTTCTGCTTCATAAATAACTTAACTAAGCTAAATGTTTGTTTAGGTTGACTTTTGTCTGAAGAAGTTTGATTTTCAGTTGAGGAGGTACTCATAGGTTCAGAGTGCTGGCTTCCATGTGTCGATCTATGTTGTGACACATCGTATACTTTCATGCACACTGGAGTGCCTATAAGCCTTTGATTGACAGTGAAAGAATCGACCTGTAAACAATAAATATGCATTTACATATGATCAACGCCTACTACATATATACATATTTGGTATCGTTGATATTTGTGTAATACATACCGTTGAATTACTCAGAGCAGCCGAATTTATGGAACTATTCATAAGTTTCCTTCTGTACAGATTTGGCAAACTTTGGCTTTTAATGACTGAATTATTCATGTTGTCGTTTGTCGCATCAGTTGCATCACTTGAACCTTCATTATTGTTGCCAGATGGGTGCCTAAAATTAAATTATATATTTTATGAGTTTGAAGTAAATATTTAGAAGCAACTTATACATGCAGCATTTTATCGATATTTACCTCCTTAAGGGTGACTGACTGGTTTGTTTCTTAAGCTTACTCCAAGTAGTTAAACCTAAATCGCTCCTAGCCATAGACGTTGTTAACTTATTTGTTAATTTCTTACATCTTTCTAATAATTCTAAGTTCCTGCGCGTTCTTTCATCGTTATCTAAAACTAAGGTATCTTCCTCGCCCAATTTGTCTGGAAAGATATCATGAGTGTGAGTTGTTTAGTAGGTACTATGAGTAATTATAACTATGAATCAGTACAACACAATTAGCATAGCTGTACACTGAGCAAACATTATATCACTATATGGCAGTATGTATCAGAGTTTCGAGGAAGAGATATCGAGTTATCGTACCATGTTTTTGATTGACGGCTGGTTCAACACACTCACTGTCCTCAGAGTATGTGGTGAGACTGCCCTCAAAAGCGATTGTGTAGTTGTCCTTGTTGGCCTGGCAGGTAAGAATAAGATCCTGCTCAGAGGGCAGCTCGCAGTCAAGGCTGTCCACACTGAAATGGACGCCATGCCCACCCTCTTTCACGGGGGAGAACAGAAGTTCAGACTTGCATATCGACATTGTGTTGATCGAACCGACGGATTCTTCACCCTAGAAAAACAATTATATGCGTTGTACTACAAACGATCTTTGACCTGCTACGAAAACAATCAAGCATACGTTTACATTTTAGGTTTGTTTCGTATTAGCTAATACAGCATAAATGTCAATCACAGATCATATTTATGATAAGAGTACCTATCTATACTAATATTATAAATCTGAAGAGTTTGTTTGTTTGCTTGAACGCGCTAATCTCAGAAACTACTGGTCCGAATTGAAAAATCTTTTTAGTGTTGGATAGCCCATTTATCGAGGAAGGCTATAGGCTATATAACATCACGCTACGACCAAAAGGACCGGAGCAGCAATGGAAAATGTTGCAAAAACGGGGAAAATTCTCTTATCTGAAGCAGACAAAGTTGCGCGGGTCAGCTAGTTAGATATACACATACAAATATGCCCGTAAGTATATACTCATAAGCATAGGCAGGGATGTATAAAACCCACATTTCGTTATCTCTGGTTTTATATCCAACAGAAGACGAGCTAATTGGCATTTACTTACTATTTGCTGGTAATGAGAATTTTTGACAGAAATTTTCTATTTGTTCAACACGGGAATCGAACTGGAGACCTTGCGATTGCGTGCGAACGCAAGCTTATACTATGGAACCAACTAGGCAGCCTATGTTACATACTATAATATAATGTACCTACCTCACATAAAAACGCAAGGTATTCATATTGTAAGACAAGGTACGAACATACGGATGAAAGTAACAACATGTGAATGTTCTCGGAAGATTTCGAAACGGTAACGCATGTAGAACATAAACATTTACGTCTAGTTATAACTCTGGATGCGGATGCAAGTCGTGGCTAAAAATAATTGCCTGCAGTTACTTACAAACAGGTACGATATCTAATTATCAATGTGTGATATTGTATATCTATTTAGTTTATCTAAGGCTATTATAATTATTATCTAATATCTATTAAATGAAAAGTTGTCCCAAATCATCAGAAATGATGACACGCCCTATCTGCGGGTACAGACACAGTCAGTGTTAGTAAAACGATTCAAAGTGACAAAACAACATGGCCGCCAACGAGCGTTATCATCAATTTAATTCCCTTTCCTGCTACGAATGAGGTCACAAATCAAACAACCACTCATAACAATGGTATTGTTTAACATATTTTGCTGCAGATGTATAATGTTTTTGATATAGTACAAGAGGGTAGATGAATATTACAGAATAAAGTGCTAGCAAGTAGGTTTGTGAGTACAAGGAATAGGTAAATATAAATAAAGTTCAGTGTTTATAACATGAATGCATACATTGATAGTCTTTATTGATAAGGACGGATATCAAGAAAGCGGTGATGTCACAGCGATAATAACAATTTATGTAGTGTAATTGCAGAGTTACTTCGATTTAAAGACATAAAAGATTCACATCCCACTGAATCCCTATATTAGTGACTGTAGTTTAAAAAAAGAACGGCTTATGAAGTACCAATGTAGCTATACCAGACAATAATAGTTGCTGTAGTAGTGTTTGTACTATCAAATTGTAATCTAAATACACTCACGGAGTAGTATCCATTGTAAGAATCCCAATCATACTCCGTCACTCCCATTTTTACGACACTGTTCTATTCCCACTGTCTGTAATGGAACGGGATCACGAAACCACTAAATCATTCACCAACTACTTGTAGCACACTGTCTCTGCCATCATGCTCAACACTCACACTATCAAAATCTATGAGTCCACAATATTCACTCGAGTGCGTTATCTAACGCAAACACAATTATCTATAAGGTTCTTTGAACTATCACAATTATTGGAAAAGCAACATGTGATTGAATTCATTTCAAATAAGTGCACAGTACAGCACTCCCGAGAGCCCTGGGCGCGACTGGGGCAGCGGGAATATTAATTTTAATATTAGACACTGCAAGCGGTTCTCAAACTTTACACACTACAAACTGAACGCATGCTGTCCACTCAGAGCTTTGAACAACACCGTTATCAAAGCGCAGCACATGCTAAAAATAAAATAAACGAGGGCAACAGATGCTCATTAGCTATGCAGTAATTATTTATTAGCGAGTACCAATTATTAACACTTCAAGGTTAGTAATACTACAGTCTGGATAGGTACTAAGTTTCCTTTACTTAGTAGGCCCTTGTGAATTGGTAAATAAAAAATTCAATGTTTTGTTTTGAAAAATGAAATGTTTGAGAACGGCTGGACTAGAGGATAGACTTCATTGGCAACTCACACATGTGGCAGTGTGAACAGGGCCACACATAAGGATGATTAAATATAGCGCACGCACACAAACATAATAAGAGAGGGAAAGACTGTGTGACTGGGGGAATAACGAGCGTGGTTAAACTGATTGACGCAACTCGTCGTGTACAGACACACACATTGATGCTGGTCTTATTTCGTCTTTACTACTGGCACATCCCGTGAGACCAACGCACTTCACACTATAAGGGAACTCTAGTTGTGAATGCTAGCCAAGTGTCTGGACTTTCCAAGTATTGTTTTGTTGTGTGAGTACTCTAGGGAGTCAATAACTGTTAATTGGACTAGCGTGGCGGGCTGTAATTTTTACTAAGTAACATAATATGATTCTAATAAAAAGCATTGGTGACTACATTTTAATTGGACTATGTAGGTCAATTTAAATTTGAACGAACAGCTGTAAAGATTGTTTTACACCAGCTTTTATGAAATGATTTATGTAAAAATCAATATTTCCATTAAACGGACGTTAAGGAAAATATACTGGAAATGAAAACCACAATAATACGTTAAAGATATTCCGCATATTGCAAAAGCGTTTAATGTATAGTTTCCTTTTAATTACTGCGACTTATGTAATTAATTAATTAGTTCCAGCTAATAAGTAATTGGTTGCTGACAAGGATGATGGACGCTACTTAAGTAATTAAAGATCCTTTGTTGACATACTGAATCGATAACAGGCGAACACATTGTTGTTTTAAAACAAACTAGAACATATAAAAATATAAAAACCTATTGATATCTACTAATAATAGCAAATTCTATTGTAAAGCTGTGTTGTAGCGCCATCTATCGTAATTAAATTAAAAAGAACCATAAGTTAAGTTTGTTTCCTACTAGATGGCGTTCTAGCCATAGATCCGTATGTATTATAAATGACTAAGCCAACGTTAGCGTTGGAAACTGTAGTGAATTTCACGTGCTATTAAGTATAATGTGCTTAGCAAAAGTGTTCAAAAATGAGATGAAAATTTAAAACATTCTGAAGCTTTTATATTTTATAGATATGAATGAAATGATACATTGAACAGCAATGCGAGTCGAACCTGGAAACTACTGTCGGCACTGACACTGCTGTCGAATCGAAACCTTTCCATGAGAGAACTAGAGATGCTCGCGAACATCTCGCCTCGGGGGTTACTCTGCAATACACCATGACACGTCATCCACAAAGAAAATAAAGATTATAGAACTGAAAAAATAAACATAAGTACCAATATAAAATAGATAAATAGAATAAATATACAGAAGGAAATAATATGGCGTATCTACATAAATAAAGATTGAATTAGTCACCAACACCAGAAAAGATTCGTGTCCCTCCTCCAACTAATTTGTCATCTTTTAAGTGTACTAATAATTAAAATATTATATTTTAGGAATAATGGTGAAATTATTGTTTTACTTCTGCCTTTATTTACTTGCTAACGAAAGATTACTGAAATACTTCACCCATATTTGTCGGCAAAAATTATGTAAGTACTCAATGAAAAAGAAAATGTCATAAAAATACCAAAGTAAAGAATGACCCGAATTAGCAATAATTTAAAACGTTAATTATAAACTGACTCAATTTTGGCTACAATTTAAATTGACCACCTTACACTTATTGGACTGTGTATGAGAGCAAATTAGACAAGTAACTTGTCTGTCCCTGTCTCATGGTATGATATGGCAGACTTATTGCTATACCTACTAACTACCAGTCTAAAACCTATCAATCGAATAATTTACAACAAATTATGCTTGCTCGCCCAAATCTAGAAGATACCTTACAATTATACGTCATAAATAATGGTTTACGTAAATATACGTTTTATTTCGTAGTCATGACTTCCGTCTTCCGCACTATACAGAACATAATTGGTTATAGATTTTTATATACATTTCTACTATGTTTCTATGAAACAATAATAACGGAGGTGCGCTGTCTGCTAAGAATAACTCACTCCATTGCCAACTGTGACTCAGAGCTCTCACGGCTCGTGAGAGCTGTAACAGGTGATTAAAAGATTATATCAGGGAATGGCAGAACCATCTCTGTACAAATACTGTCAGTTTATGAACAACTGTTGCTTTGTAATGATTTTTACATTGTTTTCTCAGGGACTCGCCTTATTACATGTCACACACTTATTACACGTCGCATGAAATTTTTTTTCCTGTTACCTACTTGTTTGCGGTTTTGTAATCCATAATATATAGTCATCATCCATAGTCATCACTACAGAGTTAGCTTTTACATTTTTACACAAATTTATAACATCTTATGCATATGAAAAGTTTTTGGTTTTACCCAAAAATAAGATGTAAGTACTTATCACACGTACATGAATTTGAAAAGTGATATTGCTCTCACAAAGAGGTGAGCGTTTTCACGTCTTTACTGTACCTATACCTCTTAATATTACCATACTTCATGTCTCTGCTAGATGTTTGTTAAGAGAAACCCTAATAACACTAAGCTCGATTTTAGCAGATTTTCATTACTGCCAGATTCGTCCTCCTTTAAAGGATTAATTAATTAGATTTGTTTTGTTACTTAGTTATAAATGACGTTATATAAATATAAATTATTATTACGAATCTAACTATGTATAGAGTACTACTGGTTTGGTAAAATATAACTGTTTGGGATAAAAACGTAATATACTGAAGGCAAAAATAGTAAATGTGCGTTTCAAAGGACGCTCTTTAGAAGAATTTAACATACTTTATATTAATTACATCGCGTATTACGTTTAGCGATATTTTCATGGAGGGCATTCCTTTTGCAAATGTTAACAGCTCGCTTCGCTTTTACATATTTGTTGTTAAAACTGCAGCTGGCAAGCAAATGTGAGCAAAGAGCACCTGTGAATGCCTCTGATTACAAAATAAAAACGATTATATATTTTTTTAATTAAAATGTAACGTTAATACGCGAATAAAAATAAACATTATACGATATGTTGCCTCTCGAAAAGTTGTCCTTTTATGACTTTATGATTGCAACACGGCAAGATAATGAATTCACAGCTGCTTTCAAAACCGCAGCGAATTACATTTTTGAGACGATTTTCGCTTTACTGTGGGCTTAAGATTATGTTAACTGCTTACTAAAATCCTTGATCTATATAATTACGCAATGTACCTTGATCTTTGTGTACACCAAGCACTCAATAAGATTTATGCAAGAAAGTTCGAGCAGTTGACAATAAGAAAAACATTTTTAAAAGTAAAGATTGGACGCAGTAGTTGGAATGGCATGCTTGCAAAAAAAGGACAGTGCCTAATATTATGGTTATAACTTAAAAGATATGACAATAAGAATAAATAGATAATAAATAATCGTTGTGTATCAGTTTGGGTCACTTGTAAAAGGGGTGAACCTGCTGCCATCCAACAAATACATTTATAGACTACGTCTTTCTATTAAGAATTTCCTATCTAACCTGTTGTTAGGAACCCAATAACACTCGTCGTAAACCGGACATTTAACCCTTAAACATAAGCGCTTACTAGTACCACGGGACTAACAAGGCAGCCATCAATACAGCGACAAGGTGTGTTCTAGTATTTCTAAATTTTTGACTTTGAAGTCAACTCTCGTGTTAGGTTTGAAACATTAACTCAACAGACCCAGAAAACAACTAGACTTAGAATAACTATCTATAGATGGCACAAAAATTTGTTCTAATCCGCTAAATTCGTGGCTAAACTCAACAAACCAAGCCAACCACGAGGTAACCATTTAAAGCATTGTTTTCCGGGCAAGCGTTATGATGTCTATCTTTAGCCTGGCAAAAGTGCCAGTAGTGACCCAACAACAACAGGTTAGAGTAAACATTAAATTTCAAACAAGCAAACATTTTATCCGCGTAATTATACTATAACAAGAAGCAGTAATTACCCCTACTTACAGAATATTTATTCAATATAATACGTCAATTAGGATCAATCAATTTAATTTCAGCAGACTTGATTTATAAAATAAATTATAATCTTCACGGCGACTTTTGCATTTTTTGCCTAAGATGGTTATCATATAAATAAAACTTTGATACATCCATTTACATCTCGCATATAGTTGTTAAATAATTTATTGGACGCGAATTTCGATATGATACTGGTAAATGATCTCTGTGCCCCGAGGTCTTTAAACATTATAATTATGGACAGAAAGAACAGCCAAATCCGGAATATTTAATACTTTTCCTTACACGGCCAAACCCATGACACAACGAGCTTAGTAGCTGAAGAAGTGGCCACTTTCCCAAACTATTAAACGGGCAGTAAAGTTGAAACGCCGCCAGTAAACAACACAGAGAGGTTTCAAGCGCACAATGATTAAATACAAAATACGAAGTCAAATATTTATCGACTGCAGGTCATTGTCGTTGCAACAATGTTGCCAGTATGATTAACATCAATTTGATACAGCATTTTATTATGGTAAAAAGATGAGTACTTAACAAACCTAAACTGGTCGTACGACGTTTAATAAAAAAGGGACAGCGATATTGCTCAAGTTACTAACAAGCCTACATACCATCACATATTCCTTACGAAATAGTACGTACGCCATATCGGTCGACATATAAATAAGGTGTCATGTAATACCAGTGTCATGGATTGCCTCATCTTTATCAAAATCAGAATATACTTTATTTCGCACGTCGCTTAAGGACGTGTAAAACGTCACATTATTTTTATTATAATTTTTACTACCATGTTGGAATATCGTCATCCCCAATAGGAATCACTTGTAGGTATTTTACGTAACGTACGTTCGGGACAATGTGACATATCGTGTTTTCTAATTTTAAAGTTTAAAAAGAGTTCTGTTTTTTAAAGCCATATAATAATTTCCAAAGGAGGACGGATTTTAAGGTCAAGGTTTTGGTACCTATTTTGTTTGGTGTAATGCGTCTTGCTGTACTTACATCATGCGTTCTATCATCAATGATGGTGTCGTGTGGCAAGTTGGCGGTCATCAGCAGTGCGTGTATGTCTTCAGTTCGAAAACTTTCCATGTCAGCCTCAGCGAGGTTGGCGTCGAGGTCCCGCGCGATGTCGTTGTAGCGGGACGTGAATTCGAATCGAGATGTTAGGTCGCTTATGCCTTTGTATGAAGCCGACACGGAAGACAGCACTGAGGTGTGGTGGCAGGAGCCGTCTCGAAAAATTGGGCTGAAAACACAAAAACATATACATTATATTTAGAAGTATTCATACAATTACAATTTAAAAAAAGGGTGAGTATATCTGGCATTTTTTAATTAATGTTATTTAGGTTGAAATTGGCAACGGATTAGGGCCATTATGAGCTACCCAAATCAGATTGTTTGGAATTCCCAGAGGTTGGTAATTACATGTCTGGAGTTAATGAATTAGGCCAAAGTTATAAACTTTGTTATAAAAACAAAAGTATTGCCGCGCGTCTTTTCAACAGACGCATATTTGAATGACGGTTTAGCACATAACATCGCGATGGAGAATGTATACCGTCTGTTTATAGGTTTCTTATTTTCATAAGCCAGAGAAATAGCCAATCATGTTCGTTTTTAAATGGATAAGATCAAAATGTGTGTATACAGCGGTTTTATCTTGTTGAATAATTCCTGTACAAGGAAATAATCCCTGTATTGCGGCCTTAACTACATTGACATCATGGCGATAAAGTACACCCACATTCGAACAACTATCTATGGCATCACACAAATAGCAGTTCTATAAAATGGTCGAGACCATGACCATGGACTTGGGTACATTTAAAAAGAAAATACAAATGCTGTAAATCTATAATACTTATATTATAAATGCGTAGAACTCATGTGTTCAAGACAAAACCGCTGTATTAATTTCGATGAACTTACAAGCTCACCATTGGTAATTTCTTGTAAATTTGAATGACACATAATATTGTCTTACGTTTACGCGAATGTTATACATTGAAATTAAACTACTTTATATGCGATAAAATCAGATTCATAACGTCGTAAGCAATGAAAAAGCTAGTAAAACATGAAAGCAGATGGTTATAAAATATACTTACTTATAGTCGAGGAACCAGAGGTACCCGGAGTTGTCGCAGTGAGCGTCGATCTCATCGTGCGCGGAGTGCTGGCTCCCGGTGAGGCTGGTGTTGCTGTTGCAGTCCTCGTCGGCGCCTGCCACCCCGGGGCTCGCCGCCTTCAGCCCCAGCCGTGGCGGTGGCCCTGGAATTTAGAGACATACATATTTTTACTGGCTGCTCAACTAGGAATAAGCTATCAACTATAATCTTTTGGTGAAGACTAGCTACATATTTAATAACTACACCAGTTTAGTTTTTTACTGCCTACTCAACTAGGAATATCTATCAACTATACTTATACTTTTGGTGAAAGCTATATGTATATTAATTATACCAGTTTACTTTCTTACATAATAGTGGGTGTGGCCTTCTTATGTGTATAGAACTGATTGTATATGAATTTAATCAATAAATTGCTATCCCTCGGGAACAATACTTTTTCCTGGATATAAGTTACCGTTACTGTTCCTGTACCCCTGAAATTTCATGATGATCCTTAATGAGGTTAAGATGTGAATGATGACCAAAAGATGCAAATAAACTCACGATCGCATTTATAATATTAGTTAGGGTTAAGCTTAAAGGAGCCTTCTTATGTGTATAGAATTAATTGATTTGACAATTGTTTGGTTTAAATCACTGCATGTGGACTTTGGCTCAACACTGAGTATATGTATCGATATGCTCTTTAGTAGTGGTAGTGAAGCCTAAGAATTATAATTAAAGGCATTACCTATGTTATTTAAAATAAATAAGAAATATATGAGAAACCGTATCCTATGCACATTCACAATCGGTATTACCGTTTCTGTATCCCTATGAGGCGTAACAAAATAATTATATATAACTAGACAATGATCTGTTAGGGTGATTAAATATTCGATATGGAATCTGTCCTAGTTAGTGGCCAATTATGAGGCGATTATCAATTCTAATATTCGTCACCATTCTCCAAATAAACAATAGATGATTACGTGGAAATGTCAAATTTAATTTTTTATTTTTTAACTGCTTTATATACATATAAGCATTAACTACAAAAACAATTCGCCCCATGGCGCCACATTAGGCCGTCACGAGCAAGACATTGGAATACTAAAATGTAGTGGTAAAGGTTGTTTATCCAGCGAGTGGGGCGTGGGTGGGCAAGCTGGCTGGACAACATGCCTTCTAGGGAATGTTGATGTGCATCCACGCTATAAGGAAAACTGCGTAATACGCCGTATAGAAATCAATTTCTATCATATTAGTTTCAATCATGGTAATGAGCGTTTCCTCGGGTTAATAAGTAATTAATCCGATGTGATCGAGTAACGGGGTCAATAAACGTCACGCAGCATAATGTAAGCAAGGCTGTGAATCCTCTTGGGGCCAGTTAAGAGATTGTGACGCAAGTGCCTATTGACTCATCAGTGATACATCGCTCCTCGAGAAACGGCTATGACTGGCCAGACTATTGTTTTTGCAATCGTGTTATGTTAATACAGAGAACTTGGCGCCCTAACTTAAAAATCTATTGAATAGGCAATTCCCTCATAAATTGATTCTGATATGTCCTGACAGGATCATTGTTATTTACATTTAAATAGAGTTGAATATGCCATAGCTGTGGAGTAGTTAAGTTATTGGGTACAGCTCGTCGTGGGCGCCACATGTGTAGATTTAAAACAAACAAGGATGTTTCAAATTACACTGCCAGTTAGTAAATTAGTCATTCTTATTTACGACATATAGATATTGATGTTATAGTGACATTGATCACAGAGCTAGAGACTAAAGATAGAATTCAAAAGTAAGCGAGAACAAAGTATGGCTTCATTGCATTTGCCTCGGGGCTCGAGCAGACGCCGCCAACGCCAGTGGGCGGACACACTGCATTACTTCATTCTCTCAATTTATGGACTTAAATGAAAGGAATTTTGTCTTTATGCTTCATTTAATTAAATACATAAATAGCCGCACGCCTAGATTACCAAAGGAGTGTGCAGAGGTATATTATACAACTACATATATCTCGCCAGCTATGATTTTAGATCCCACATAAAAAGGGCCGAGTCTTGTGCCATTTACAGGCTCAATGATAGCCTCTATCTTCCTACTGAGAATATGTTGATAGAAAAACCCAATAAGACTACTCAGGTATCAATCCCGAGATCTCATGAACAGCAGTTGTATTTAATGTTCTTCAGACCGATTTCGGTCACGGCGGCTAATCTTAACGGAGACTGGCCATCTGCGCAGGAGATATTATAGTGCACAAGCGTGTGCGCAAACACAAGTGCACTCTCTGTTCCCTAACTCTCATGATCCAATGGGACAGTAATCCGACACGACCAGAGAGAGATCAGGCGCAGGACTAACGGCTTTATGTCCAACACCGCCAACTTAATAACTCCGGGCTGTTATTGAGATTTCTTAACAGAAAACCCAATAACTTTTTGTTGGCCCGTCCCGGGATTCGAACCCGAGACCTCAATACCGCTGCGCCACCGCGGCAGTTGTATTTACTATCGTCACTGAAGAATGTAAAAATTTGTAACAAAATATCTACGTCCCCAATTACTGGTATTGACATCTCACATTAAATCAAAAGAAATGCTCATATAACGTAGCTAATTAGCTGTCTACCAAACCAAATAAATGGTGGCTTCTGATTTATCACTACTAAAATAATTCATAACTCAACATTCTGAGAACTAACACGGGAGCAAAGTTTCACGCGTTCAAACATCCATTTAGATTAATGGTTAACAGAATCATTAATGGGTTGTGTTAATGTTGAAATGTTCGTGGAACACGTGGCGAACTGATTTCAATTCTCTTGTTCCTTTGATACTGCGCGTCCTGAACGACAGAAGCACGGTGCCAAAGACTTTTCCTCGTTATTGGTTGTATTGAAACTGTGTTACTTATATTTAGCAATGAGGCGTATCACCGCGAAAAAACGCGTGCTGTGTTTTTTATTAACAATGTTTAACTATACATTTTATGCGTTAGCTGTTATTCGTGTCGCGGTCGTCGTGGCCGCTCGCCTGAGACGATCCATTTCGCCTTGCTCTGGAGGGAGGTGTCATTTTTCAAAAGGGATTAAGTCGCTAGCACGTACATAGTTAATCCCTTTATTAATAATACAGCGGATGTCATGGATTTCGTTCGATTTTTCTGCTTTCAAACTTAAGCAAACAGAATAATAGAAACTGTATTCAAAATTCACATCAGTGTCCACGACAAAAGAGTGTGAAATCAATTAAAATCCTAAACATCTGTGAGAAACGTTGCACTTTGCCTTAATATACTTAATTAAATAAATTATTATTGTGGAAGGTAAGTATCGGTGAATTAACGTCTTAATTGCATTTTCACAATTGACAATGCTGAATTTCCATTTTGCAGTGACTTTTTGTAATATACAAGAGACAATGAAAAATGTCCCGTGTGATCGCCGGTTAAATTGGCCATGAGCGGCGGATGGAGGTCGACTGGCGTCTACCACGAGACTGAACTGTTGTTCATTACTTTCAGTAAGTTACACCGAACTCGAAATTCATAGCGATGTAAAAAATAGCTGACATGGAACTCGTGGTAGAGGCTATTGGTGCTTCTCAATGCCTGACGGACGGACGAGCGGACGATTGCATTCATTTAGTAATTAACTTATTGCGATATAGTTGATACGCACGTATCGAAAGTCTGAACGCGATCTACGACTACAGATAGCAGAAACATTTATGCATTTACGTAGGAATGTGAAAGAAGTAAGAATTACGGAACGGTTTCACAGTAACCACTTTTTAATTTCCTGTCACCTCACAAATTGAACTGAAATATGTACAAATTGCTTACTAAATAATTGTGTTTGTCGTGTATCTTTAATAAGGCTAACTTTGTAAAGAATTGGTTTCACTTAACCTACATGGTAACTACTTCATTCTACCGTTTAATAATGCTATTTCACCAACACACAGTATGTGTAAGCGTGAGAATGGTAACATAGAGCCAGGTAACCTTTCACCTCGCCACAGGCTAGACTGTCCTTATAAGGAGACCGACGACACACCGGCGCCCGGAGACCACACACAAACACTGATTCAACAAACTAAGACCATGTTCTCAGAAACTACATCGTAAACCACTCTCTAAACAATAAGAGAAATACTACCATAGTAAAAATGCCAGCACTACTGTTTCTAAAGACGCACCATTTATTACATACATACATATTTACATACCAAGAAATGTGATAACGTTAGCGCATAGCAGTCACTAAAACTCCTAAATTGTATAGAACCGAACTGCAGGTTAGTATGCAGTAAAATTTATTTACTACATTTAACTGCGGCAATTCGAATAGTTTATTTTCAGTACGCCTTTTACCGTAGGCTTAATTATGGCGTTTACTGATTTGTACAGTAAATACGTCACTATTAAATGCAATAAAAATGGATAAGTGGCTTAACCGACCTCAATGTTATGTCATTACACTATACGTGAACTATATATATCATTCTTTTTAAATAAAAAATATTTTATTATTATTAAACTAAGCTGACACAATTTACTTAAGGAGTGTTTTTATAACACTTACATATATCAGAAGCGTGAACTAATTTTTATTTATAACGTTTTCCAACAACGCCGCTTAAAATACTTGCCCCTGCTTACTACAGTTACCTGAATAAACGTTCTATACAAACAAATTGATAATATATCCGTTTGCTGTCGCTAAGCCGATTATTGTAACGCGAGAGTGGACCGGACCTACAGCAACCATTGCTCGTTCTTTTAATGATTTTTATGATACAAATATAAGGCCGTAAATCCGATTACGATTATGAATACAAGAAATTCACCGCTTTCAAAGAGATTATGATACTTTTTAAATGTTATAATCAGCGTAAAATGTTTCATCATACCCTTGCTGTTTTTATAAAAAAAATATATTCGCGTTCTTAGATATGTTAATTATTTTATACGATTAGAAACTTTAATTACCTTGCAGGTAATAAATTAACATTAAACTAAAAGTGAAATTGATTTTCATTAAAGCTTCATTGTAAATCTTTATACTTCTTAGGTATTTATATAAAATTACATTCTATGTTTCAACAAAGACGCAATGACATAGTACTAAATAATTGAAATATTATAATATTATGTATCTGTTTAATCTATAAGCTTTTAGATAATCTGTATTCTACAGCAGTTTGTTTAAAACATTTAGCATTAATCATATAAATTATTCTAAACATGGATAAATCATTCTGCATAATTGCTGTCGATAAACAGTTTTGAGCAATTCATAATCAGTAGTCACTGTACAGTTTTATTGGCAATAATAAAGTGATAAACAAGGCCATAAGTAACTCACACGATGATATTTTAAGCATGGTAAGTGAGTCATAAGAAAAACAAATTGCGAAACCAAAGAGACGACAATAAAAGAAAACATTGCAGGCGCCGGATAATTTCACAGCGACTCCGCGACATGAGTTCAGCTCAAAATGGAAGAAAACCAACCCTTATAAATAGAATTACTCCGCACCACACTGCATGACCAATTCTCTAATTTTGTAGCCAGTTACTGGCCAATATAGTGTCTTATAAATAGATCCCATGTTTATTAACTATGTTCTTATGTAAAGATAATTTCACATGATTTGAAACGACCAACTTAGATCTGCATATTACCCAATAAGATTTGGTTTGCAATCAATTTCGAGAGCGGCTACATACATAAGTTATTTTCTAAGTCAGTGTGGGACAATATCTTCCAAACACGTTACATCAGAAACGCGGACCGAATTATAAATATTTTTGCATACAGGTTTATACAGTTCACATCTAGTGTTGACTGTTTTTTAAATCATCGACCATCCCACGCAGAATCGGAACAACGACCGATGTGAGGTCACGAGAACCTCGAGAGCGACTTTTGTACATACAGGTGAACCAGTGACATAGTAGATGAAGGGAAGCTGGTAATTAATATTACGATTATTAATATGCAACGCAGCACTGTAAAATCGGCTTTACAAAATTGCAAAGCCCTTTATTGTTAAAAAGTTTACGTTAATATTAAGTGCAGCACATAGCACAGTTATTTCTAAAACGATGCTAGTCAAATTATTTTGTTACTCTGTTATCTTGTTAATCCTTCCATTAGCATAGGGCTAGTTTGTTTGTGTTAGGATTAGGTTCCGTCGGTAGTGCAATGGGTAAGATTCAAACCTTTGTAAATTAGTAACAGCCGAATATTTTTTTCAGAAAACTTTCTTTAACTTTGAATTACTATTTAGCATGTAGAAGAAGCAGATTGTAATAACAGGTGAATATAAACATAAATATAGTTAATCAGACAACAGTGCTTATATATCTGCTGTTGCATTCTGGGTCACGTACCGAAAGATGAACGCACACTTGTATACTATCACATTGATGCATCGAAGATTGTGATAATACGATGGGCGTACATTGATATTCCAGTGAATGACACACTGATAGACAACACGTATGACTAATTGAGTACCAATCAGAACGTAGTAAGAGTCAGGGCCACTTACATTACATCGATGTGGTGACGAGACCGTTTCATACGGCAATTTAGATGCTCTGCTAACGACTACTTCCCTTTTGAAATGGCGAATTGTAAACGCCTTTGCTGTTCCGCTGTCGAGTTGAAAAATGGTGCTCCCTACATGTAGACATTAGCTGACGACACCGACGCGACGTACCGAATGTAATATTCTAAGACGTACATATGAATAACTGTTTACCTCATTTCTTTGACATAATGCGTTATGTTATAGAAAAGCTTTTTTTATCTGTAACTAGCTGTCCTTCGCAGTTTCACCCACGTTTATGATTACTCCACAGCTCCCGAGGCTCGTATCATGATGTTATACAGCCTATGTTTTTTCTAGATACTTAAAAAAAAACATAGGCTGTATAACATCAGTTTTAAAATGGTGAATGAATTTTTTTAATCGCTGCTGTAATTTTAAGTTTATTCATTACAAACAAAAATACAAAGTTTTTACTCTGTGTAGTGCATGTAGGCTAGAGTTTGTAGTTCAGTATTTAATAAGAAGTTACGACATAAAATAGCCTCGAATACGATCTGCACGTTCGTTGCATCGCCCACACAAGTCTACGTATGTATATTGGAAAACTCACGTTGTTTTCGATAGGTACGTGCAGTACATTGAATTACTTTTTTCTTTCTTGCAAATTGATCGAGACGTATAAAATTAAGCGTATCAAGCGAGCACTCACGGCAGTGTGATTCATCAATTACATGGGCTAATGCATGCCCTACCTTCGTTAGAATACAAAGAGCCCTTTCGGATTGGTTTGTTGTGCGCACGACGAATAACATTAAGCATGATATTCTCGCGCATAGTGACAATGCGTGTTCTATTGTTTAGTGTCGTTTGTTCAAAATGTCTTTTGTTAATTCAATAAATCCTCATTCTACTCTTAAACTTCTCATATATGCAGACATATGAGAAGTTTGTGAGAAAATGAAGATTGGAGATTCTTTATTGACCATAGTCAACCTATACTTTAAATATTTTTATTGTCCAATTACTTAGGTCTGATTTTCTCTTTGTTACAGTTAAGACGCAAATAATGGTTTTGGGAATGACATTTCCATGGGCAATGCCTATTAGGTGTATAATGTTATTATTAAATCTTAAGTAGCGTCATTAATGTTATTATGCATTTTATTACTACCATTATTTCACCTCCAATATTTATACTGTTTGCTTATGAATATGTGTCCCATTAGCACTTGACTGTTAGTCTTCAGCGCGTAAATCATGACATCTAATATTAGTAATATTTATATGTAATGTAAACATCCAACTCAAGCTCTGGGAATGGAATGCCAATGTTTAAATGCTGACGAATAGGCAGACCGAAATAGAAAGCAAACAGAAATAACGTATTATACCTACCTACTCTAGCTTTGTTTGTCTGTTACAAAGTTGTTCATAACAAAATACGCACGTGATTGTGAGCCAAAATCGGAAAATCTAATGTTTACTACCGCGATTGTTATCCTAAGCCGACCGCGACCCAAGCATGACTCATTGTAATGGAGACGATTGTCCAAATGTTAATTTAGGATTAGTAAAATATTAGCATAATATTTAATATTCATCTATGGCGTACAGCCAGGAATACCGGCAACGTACGAATTGTCAACAAACGTGGGATAAACAAACAAGATATTCGGTTAAATGTGCCTTTAGAGTTTAATTGCAGTGGAATTGGTGTGACAATACAACAGAACGTTGTCGTCCTTGACTCGCGGGCTGGCGCCACCAACCGCCGACACTGCCTTCTGTGCCGGTACCACGAATTCTTAAGCCTATTGCCTATTTCGGACGGAAAGAGAAAGGCTGCTAAGTAAGTGTAAAGCCAGCCTACTCACTCGCGAAAACCGCAAATGTTACGGACGACCGTGGTACGATCGCCCACCGCCTCTCTCAAGTCTCACCAACCACTTATATTTAGAGCTTTTATAGTTGCTTCGAGTGTTCAAACTCTAACTGTAATAATGTATAGCTAAAAAATAAACACGGAAAGGGTCACGAAGTCGATTAGTTATTCGACAGCTTATTTAAATTGTCGTTTACGTTAGTCATGTGGTATTAAAAAGTCAATATCTCAAGTTAATTTTATATTCGACATTAATATATTCAGTGTTGTAACTAGTATACACCAGTTTCCCTGACAGCGAAGATTGCTTTTTGATCCTAAACTTATTAATGTTAAGTATATTTGGGTCGACTTTTGATCTAACCACAGATACGATAGATCAGTGTTTTTGCGGACTGCCTGCCATTTGACCTCAGCAACCCAAAGCTGATAACAATATTCTACGGTTAGACCACATAGTAGGATATTGAGCGATACTGACCACCCGTATCGAATACCATTCTTTTATAATCATACCGAATTTTTTCGTATGTACTATAAAAGACAAAGGTCATGTTTCTTTACCTATACTATATACTAATATTATAAAGCTGAAGAGTTTGTTCGTTTGTTTATTTGGTTGAACGCGCTAATCTCAAGAACTACTGGTTCGAATAGAAAAATATTTCAGTGTTGGATAGCCCATTTATCAAGGAAGGCTATAGGCTATATAACATCACGCTACGACCAATAGGAGCGAAGCATCAATGAAAAATGAAAAAACGGGGAATATTCTCTTATATGAAGCAGACCAAGTTGCACGGGTCAGCTAGTGAATATGATATGTGCCTGTTCTAATGTTTTATATCTTTGCCAGTCGACAAATCTCATCGCTTATTGCATGGCGGAGTCAAAACTAATTAAAATTGCAATTCTACTATAATAAAGCCCGTATAAGCTTCACAGCATAATTAAAAAAGAAATACGTCTGGGTTTAGTAGACACATATTGTAACATAACATTTTAAACTCATTTTTTGCTTACATAGCTAATAAGGTTGTTTAATTTAAAAGTGCAAATAGTTGTTACGGTATAATGTACATATGAATATATTAATACGTTCTACTTACACACTTAAATAATGACCAGTAAGACGTTCAAATTCCTTTTGTTTGTACCATTACCGTTTACCGATTATTGCCTGTCAGTAAACAATAGTTTTTGGGACAATCCCATCGTGGTTGAACGGTAAATAAAAGTCAATGGCCACAAATGCAACATGTCACGAACCACGAATACCGTGATGAGTGTCTTAATAGTCACTAGAACATCGTCGAATTTAGGACACTCTTGTCTTCATATGAAATAAGCATAAGCCCCAACGATTAATTACTCTTTATTTTTCACATTATACCTGTTTCAATATCACCACTTAAAACATTAATTATGCTGAAGCCATGTATTTTCGCCCAAAAAAGATTTAACATAATTGATGCAGTTTTTAAATCCAATACCATTTCCTGAGTGTCAAGGATATCCTTATTTTATTCAGTAATTTTGGTACATAATAATTTTGCTTTAAAATATGGATCGCGTTCGTTGCGTGCACCGTGCACTTTGCTGCGATACCGAAATACCGAATTATCGTGACAACTGGCTATTAGTCTCAATGTTCTCTAACTTAGAACGTTTATTTCAAAGTGTATTGTCAACTGAAAACACAGATATCGAGTAGTTGAAGATATTTCACAAAGTTTTTGAGTAATGGTTGAGATTGACACGCACCGTTAGAAGGAAAATTGGAATATGTGGAATACGTGTGCAAATTTGTAACTCTAGCTAGACCAGTTCTCAAAGTGTATTCTATTACAGGTATTATATAAGGCGATGTAGACAAAAAGTTGTAAAGGTAAATTTCCCGATGTGGGAGTTGATTGGGGCGTATAAATAGCCTGGCCGGCATCCCGACCGGGCCGGAGCCGACCGGCGTGGACAATGGATTCCGTAGACGAGACGCGTTCCATATGGATGAACCGCTAAAGGGCATACATGATCGCATTCTAAATGCTGGCGCACTCATTCAATGGGAAATGAAATACTATTTTAATTACTCATTGTTTTGAGAAAGGAAATGGTTAATTGTTTGATATTGTTATTGTTACCTTTGGCCTGAATAATAGTTTACTTCAACGTTTATATCGTTTAGAAATTTCTTTTGAAAAGAGAATTAGACCTCCCTAAGTTAATTACACTAATGATCACTTTTAGAAATAACTATATACTTATGATAACATTTTAATTTATAAAATAGCTACATCAAAATTACATTACATATTTTATACCTACATTCTGAAATTGATCGCTCTCATATTTTTTGCAGAATTATCAAAAGAGTAAAAGTCGCTGCGGATCATTTCATCCATTAATAAATTCGAGAGAGAGATTTGTGAAACAGTTTATTAGGCTTGACTTCAAAAAGTCAATCTGTATTTTCTGCATTTAATACTATTCGTTAAAAATACAACAAGAACCATCTGTGAGAAACATAAAACGTAGTGCCATTAAGAATTTCGACCTATAAATTAAATCTCGGCTATATTTTATTCAAACACGCTGTTCATTAAGAAAATTATATGACGACATAAAAAGGGCATAATTATTCTCAAAACGAAAGCTTTTTCCACGCTTCTGTGTTTTGAAACAAATTACATCGGCATCTGCTTGACGATGACACAGTTCCAAAAAAAGAGAATAAGGGTGTTCAAGTTAAGATAACGTAAAGTGTGGAAGGGTGCTGTGAAGATATGGTAATAACCGGCTTGTGGCAGATATGGCGCCCAGACATGTTATCTAGGCGGCGGCGCGGTCGCCGGAGCGCGATGGCGTCGTTACGTGTTGGTAGTAGAACCACGTCGCCCTAGCTAGGCTTATACCTATATCTAACCTAACAGATTTAAGATGCATGTTACCACACCGTGCTTGCAAACTTTGCATAGTAAAATTGAATTGCGAACAACGGCGAAATTATAATATACGTCAAACCAAATTATAAAAACATGTACAGGATTTAACAATAAATTAAGTAGTTTACGGATTATATACGAAGATACCTTTTACTAATAGTCATGCTCATATTTTTAAACGTTTGGATGACCAAATGGTAAACATCACTTTGTTATAAGTACGTAATAAATGATTTACACATCTTACGTGCTTCGTACCTAGCGTTACGAAAACTTGTAAATAGCTGAAACTAAAATAAGAACATAGAATTCTACGATGCTCTCAACCTTGAATAAAGGAGCGCGATGATTTTAGAGATATCGCGATCATTAAGTGGCCACAAGCGACCAATAAAACACACGGCTGTTAATTTTCTAGGGCGACGATTAATTAAGACATAATTTTATATAGGAATTAATTCTTGACAGTTATGGTAATAGGAAATAGAAGGATGGAGATCTAATGACATATCTATTAGCGCCCAACAGTATGTCGTGACATTAATTTGATGTCAACATTTGGGTAGATTTAAATTATCTCAAGAAACAAATGACATGAATTTCAAACTAAAATTCGCGCTAACTTACTGTCTTGTTGTCTTGTCTTGTTAACTGTCATTATTTAAATTGTGAGTCAATTCGCCTTGTATTTAATACTGTTTTAATCTTTCATTAAAATTTGCCCGCGTTTTATGGCTATGAGTATTATATTAATTTATTGTCTGTTTTGTTACTATTGTTCATAAACAGGAAATAATAAAGACGTAGCTCGTCGTAAGTATTTTATCAAATGTTTACGCATCACGCCAACTCGCCCGTGGAAAATCACGTTCAATAGAATTAACCAAGTTAACCAACGAGGCACTACCCAATAAGTGCACCTATTATTACACTATACGCTCTAAAAAGAAAAGATTTATATTTTAGTATGAGCATACAAATAAATCAGTCACCATCTTTTCGAAAACAAATTAAGGCTATAGGATTTATGATTATGATAGATACTGTTTAAGGCGTCTATATACGTTGATCGTTTGCATCACAAACAACCAACTATTAGATATTCAGTGGCTTCACTTTCGAAGGGCTTTACTTGGAAATGGCTTGGCAATTAGCAGTTAGTACGTAGGAGTGCATTTCAAGGCGTTACAGTAAATCTTTTAATCATTGGCTCTCTATTATCAAGTCGGATCAATTACGAGTCGTCGACTCGTCGCTCGGTAACGCCTACATTCTGCGAGTTGCGTGTTCAACATGCCTGTAAAACTACCAAGAGAATGATCTAATAAATTCTCTTTAATTGTGATATAGTCACTTCTACTCGTTGTACGAGTATTTTATACTGATTAGTTTTTGGTATTACAATCCGTTATTCGGCTTTAATTTAGATTCATTTGCAATAAAAATCACGACACCGCAAATAATAAACTTCTGTTTGTGGTTTGACGAGTGCTTATTTCTAATGAAGACATATTATTAAATATAAATAACTATACTACACTTCTATACAAGTTTACGTAATACAAAACAGGTAGTACATTACAGGTAGTCTACAATTTAAGACTCAATCGCGTTCGTGATTATAAAGTATTTTACATTGGTTGTAAAGTTAAGTTTACCACTCACTATAATTATTCAAACAAAGCGCTGCGCTGATTCAAACAAAAGATCACCAAAAAAGTGTCGTATATCATGATATAGTCGCCAGTTCATTATTTCTTTCACCAGTATATGTATAACGTTCATTTGCACTGCTGTTAATTACATTTTATTTTTTATACAATGTCAGTTTATATTATACACTATCCTCATAATTAATGTGCAAAACTTAAATATGGCCGCTTGACTTACGTTCGATAGCTATCTAAATGACAGCGTAAAATTGATCACGACTTTTATTTTTTGCTAGTTAGAAACAAGATGTAATTTAAACAATGGTAATGGATTCCTGACATATGCAAATTATAATAACAGCCTTTTGTGTTCATAAACTCTTTTTATAATTTTCTATAATATTATGTTGCTACGGTGAACTAGTATCTACCATTACCTTTTTTATGATTTAATAAAAAAGTTGTATGGAGAGGCAAAGGCATATACGAACTATAACTGGTTTCTTCAGTGGTTTAAGAATGCAGAGTCAGGATTTCACACCGAGCGTAAGACCCCTGTTTTTGCATGCAGCAGGCGCACATGTGGGCGAGCCAGACCGGTGACTTTTACTATTTGTTTAATAAACGATAGCAATAAAATTAATCGATGCCAATTATACGTATAATTGGCGAAAGCGTTTGATATAACGCGTCCCACGTTAGTATTTGTTACAACACATCCTTTAAGGCTTGATACTAAGCAAAATTTTAAGCAAGTAGTCCCTAATAATGTGGTAAAATTTTACATCACCCATTTATGAGGACTCCACTTTGTTAGCAGCATAATAATAAACTTGTTTTAGTTATAGTGGTTGTTAAGTGGGAATCTGACATTTAATACCAATATGATTTTATACGATGTAGATAACTAAGTTTATGACTAACCTACAAATAAGTTCTTAATAGTCACCTACAAATTTATGAAGTCCAGAACAAGCCATATTGTGTGACAGTGCGTTTGTAAATGTGTTGCAATACAATATTTGTGCGCTAGTTTGAATAACGTTTCACTTCATGCTCGATGGCAAGACGGCTACAATTAATAGTCACGCCTCGAATATACGCGGTCGATAGTTCTCGGACTCGTCACACGCCCACTGTGCTACAATTTTAATGTCGTAAGTGAAACCTAATAGAATTCCGTATATAGATAGATTAGGTGTCAAATAAATTATGGAGACGTAGATTGGCTAATGTGGCCAAGACATTATTAAGGCTCTCGATTTCTTTTTAATTGGTCCGTGACTATTAATTACAACCTAATTGACATAATCTCAGGAAATATGAAAAAAGATAAATGAAACCCTTTTCCGTGGAAAACTACAGCCATCAATAATCATTATAATATATTATTGATAATTTATGTATTTAGAAAGTAATCTCATTATTTATTTTCTGGTACATATAGATATAACAATAATAGGTGAACAATAAGCCGAAAATAGCAAGCCATACCACAGTACCTACTGCATTAGGCATGGCAGACATGGGATCACTTCCACACTTACATCAACAGTAGCACCACGTGTTAATGCTTAATCCTTTTGTCGGTTCAAGGATATCTTTTGTAAGAGGACCCCCGTACTTTTGAAAGGCTTACGTAGGGACAAGGGTCAAATGTGTATCGTGTGTCTCATACGTGATAAGCATAAAAGAGCTTATTAAAAGAATTGGATTTGTAGACAGATAAGTTTCTTCTCATGTTAAATATTAACATTGGAACGAACTTATCTGTCCCAATTAACGGGCAACATAAATTAGAAAAATATTACAGAAATTACTAGAGTTCATTGCAATATCTTTACAATGACCTATATTGTCTACAGAAACAGGATTTTTTACAGGAAAATATAATACAGCACGCGATAGTCGGTAAAATGTGAACTTCGTGCTATTGAGCTTAGTACTAAAGTCGCAATAAAGCAAATTGTTTACATGTTATAAGATCGAAATTGGTAGCCCAAACTAAAATGGAACTGAATCCATTTTAGATTCGGTTTTTAATATAATTCATCCACTAATCTCTTTGTCGTGCGGTGTTATACAATCACTGAAACAAAGGACAGCCACACACAAACCTTTGTTTGAATATACCGTGTGACGATTTACATCATTTGAACATCTACCAACGAGTGTTAGTCAGGTAACGAAGCAGAATCAGTAGAACTTACTTTAAATTTTCTACTACCTTTTATTTGTTTAAAAATCAAGAAATGTTCTAATTGTTAGATATACAGGGTGTCCCAAAAATCAACGTCAAGCCGAAAACGGATGACGGGCCAAGGGATGGTGGTTCTCAAAAAAATATGAAAAAAAAATTTTTTGCTGCCCTCTAAAAATTATAGCCATTTAAAAAAAAATGAGAAAATTAACACCTTGTTATGATTTTTCAAGTACTATGACTACAAAATGTTTACTTAGCTTAATTATTTTAGTGAGGATTTGTTACTGAATAATGCTAGTATACATTACAATTCAAAATTTGAACACAACTATCTTCATTTCAGAGGAAATATCCCTAATATGCCCAAACATGTACTCAAAATTATTACATTATTCAACTTTAAATGGCCGTGCTGAAAAAAAAATGTACTACGCCATTTCAGCACGTGGCATCAAAAGATGGCGCATTTAATGGGCTTTCTAAAATGCTATAACACTTACTACATTTTATCCTAATTATGGATTTTTTTTCTAAAACAACTTGGATTTATGCTTCTAATGCGATGCATATTTTATTTAAAGCTTACTTAAATTAAAGTAAGACAGTACAAGTTTGGGTGAAACAGATTAGGACGCCACTTCAACGTGTGAGAGTGAAAGAGATAGCAAGCCTGAGCATCATCAACAGCACGAGTTAGAGTGAAACGGAGAGAGACGCCACTTCAACGTGTTAGTGAGAGTGTGAGTGAAAGAGATAGCAAGCCTTAGCATCATCTACGGCATGAGTTAGAATGAGACGGATAGAGACGCCACGAGTGAAAAAGATAGCAAGACCGGATCATCTGCGCACGAACTGCAATACTTCAGTACGTCACGTTATTTCGTTTACTGCGCATCGTTCTGTATTCCTTCGTGTCGTTTTCGTACTTACTAACTTTGGCTTTGCTTATTGGACTTGATTACGTGCTACTTGGATTTGATTTGTGATTTGACCGTTTGTGACTAACTTGGCTTTCTTTTGGACTATCGTCATCGCTGACCGTGTAATTGTGTGTATTCTATGATCGCCACCATGCCGCTTCGATACACAGCACAGGAGTATGCAAACATGCATCTCATTTATGGAGAGTGCAGGTGCAACGCTAATGCTGCAGCTCGACTCTATCGTGAGAGATACCCCAATTCTGAGCGTCATCCGGATCATAGAGTATTTATTAATCTGCACCGATCACTCTCAGAAGGCCGATTTCCTAATCAAATGTTCAGTACAGGAAGATCCAGCATTCCATACGAGGAAGAAGTTTTAGCAGCAGTCGCAGAAGACACGAGTGTCTCAGTACGTGGACTTGAGACAAGCATAGGAGTGCCGAAGAGTACAGCACACCGGATTTTGCAGCAAAACCAGCTCCACCCGTACCATGCGCACCGAGTTCAATCTTTATCACCTCAAGATTATCCTGCAAGGGTTGCGTTTTGTGAAACGATGTTACAAAGACACCGAGAAGACCCCCACTTCCTGGATAAAGTACTCTGGACGAATGAGTCAACTTTTAAGAAAGATGGCTACTTAAATCTACATAATGTGCATGAGTGGCACGTGGAAAACCCACATTTAATGCGAGAAGATCGGTCACAATATCGCTTCAAAGTAAACATGTGGACCGGTATTCTGAACGGTAGAATTATTGGACCTTTCGAACTCCCAGACACCTTAACCAGTGAGGCTTACTTAGACTTTTTACAAAATCATCTACCAGATTTATTGGAAGACGTGCCACTCAACATTTACGTAGGTATGTGGCTCCAACAAGATGGCTGCCCTGCGCACTATGCTCGCTCAGTAAGGGAATTTCTTAACCAAGTATATCCGGATAGGTGGATCGGTCGGTCTGGTACGATCTCGTGGCCGGCCCGATCACCAGACTTAAACCCCATTGATTTCTTTTACTGGGGAGCAGTGAAGGATCAAGTTTACTCTAAGCCTATCGCAAACGTAGAGGAACTGCGCCAAAGAATTGCGGGGGCCGCTGAATACATCAATTCAAGAAGTTTTGCTCGTAAAATAAAGCGTTCGTTTTTAAAGAGATGTAGGGCATGCATTGAAGCTGAAGGCAAACAATTTGAATATTTATTGTAACAAAATAAAATGAACTGTTGATTTGAATGGTTGAATTTTTATTTCAAATTGAACACATAATGATTCACAATGACCAAAGGAATCTAATATGGTTTATCAATAAATTAGGTATTTGCCCTATTCACAGTAGCTTCGCAAAACAGTGTCACTAGTAGTTTTTACCTGACTGCCATAAAAGAGGGTTATGTATAACACTAATTTGTTTCTTAGAGGGAAACTAGATGTCATTACCAACATTTTTGAGTAAAACAAAAAAGGTTAGACCCGAGTTGTTTTAGAAAAAAAATCCATAATTAGGATAAAATGTAGTAAGTATTATAGCATTTTAGAAAGCCCATTAAATGCGCCATCTTTTGATGCTACGTGCTGAAATGGTGTAGTACATTTTTTTTTCAGCACGGCCATTTAAAGTTGAATAATGTAATAATTTTGAGTACATGTTTGGGCATATTAGGGATATTTCCTCTGAAATGAAGATAGTTGTGTTCTAATTTTGAATTGTAATGTATACTAGCATTATTCAGTAACAAATCCTCACTAAAATAATTAAGCTAAGTAAACATTTTGTAGTCATAGTACTTGAAAAATCATAACAAGGTGTTAATTTTCTCATTTTTTTTTAAATGGCTATAATTTTTAGAGTGCAGCAAAAAATTTTTTTTTCATATTTTTTTGAGAACCACCATCCCTTGGCCCGTCATCCGTTTTCGGCTTGACGTTGATTTTTGGGACACCCTGTATATAGACGGACTGGGTCGTATAGAAAAAAGGAGTCAAATATTTACGTTTAAAAGAAGCTTATTTAAATATTAAGTAGGTACGAATCGAGTAGTGTCGATAGAAAATGAAATTAATAAACAAATTTGAGGTGGCATATCATCTGGTTGGCATCAGTTCGTGACTAATTAGTGATTGCACTGAAACACGCAATAATTAATTGCTATTTATAAACGGCAACATAACTGAACATGTTTAATTAAATGATCGTGTTATATGTAATCTAATATTTGTATAATGTCTAATTTATGTTTGTATTTGCCTTAGTACTGTTATTGTTGCAAATTTTCCTCGTTTAATTTACATAGTGTTGCTGTTTTCTATTAATTTGTTATGCTTGTTATGCATATTAAGTAAGTTTGAAATGTTGATTGTCTTTATAAGTTTAGTGTGCCACAAATTTAGTGTACTACTGGACATATTCCTTGCCCATGATCCCTCTCTACAGCATTCAGGAATTTATTAACACAATATCAATAGCACTAACAATCGTATAAATATTATAGTTTCACTACCATGTTTATGATAAGTGTATTCCGATAACACTCATATCAGTTGCTTGTTGGTATGCAACTAGTTTCGAACCTAAACGGGATTCTAAGTAATGTGTACGAGACATCCTGGGGCGACGAACTTTTTAAGGTTAGATTATGAATACAAAAACAAAACGTTTTAGAATAATATTAACAATGCTTATTTTAGAATGCCGTCATAACTTTTATATGCGTATTTTAACGAAAATTATGAACTCAAATATAATAAGAAAACCAAATTGTACACTTTCCTCATTAAAATCCTTGTAATGACTGAATAAACAATTTTTGTTCATATATATTGCTTATTCAGTATTTTCGGTGTCGGCACCGTACCCCCTAGGATTTTGCCACTTCTGATTAAATGTTCTGTTCGCCCCTTATTCATGTCCTCGATCGCCCCTTCACAAGGTGGGAAACGGCACATTAATATTTAATTATTTATTTTATTGTAGCTGATCGCCCCGTGCAAGATTTTTATAGATATATGAAGTATCTAAGTGCAGTCAACCGATATAAAATAATCTAATACTGAATATACTGATAAAGTATTATTTAAATACTCAATATTTAATCATAAAAAACAAAATTTTAAAATAACTATTTTGATAATAGTAGTTTATTGAATACAGACATACACATCCCAAACTTTTTAATCTAAGTCTAAATCTTTGCACTCTCATACTCTACGCTAAAACTTGTCAAATAAACGGAGGCACTTTTCATTTACGAAATAGCATTAATTAGTAGCTACTGTTATTTATCCTTTTAGTTTAATACTTCACATATAATGTGAAATAGACGCCCGACATACAAAAAACAAAATCCAACATGCTAATCGCTAACGTTTCTGACTGTACTTTTCATCGGTTAGTAATCGAGAGCAAAACTGAGTTTCCAAAATGCCACGGGACGAACGGGTACACTTAGCTAATCAGGGTCGAAACTCAAGGGGCGAACAGAGCCGACACCGTATTTTCGCATTTGTATTGAGGAGATGTATAGCAAATATTTTTGCCATGCATACTTACCTACAAGGTTTAACTCAAAACTTTAATAGGATGTATGTATATTTCTAGAAGCGTCGAGTTGGAACTTACCTGTAAACAATAAAAACATACATTAAAATATTGCATAAAAATACATACAAATGTGGTCTCACGCCTATATCCTGAAGGGATGGACAGAGGTATACACACAAGAGAGAGATACACACAACGATATTTAGCCAGCTATCGTTTTAGGTGCCCGAAAATACAGAGACCATCGCCTTATAACAGGCGCAGTTCCAGACTTCTAATGAAGTGTACCTACGGTCAGAAAAGCCCAATAACACTTTGCCTATCCTGGGAATTAATCCCAAGATCTCGAGCACAGCAGTCGAACTACCACTGCGCAATCAAGACATAAAACTTTATAAACTATTCACCTACAAAATTGGAGGGAGTGGGGTGGTTTGTTATTACTATAATAACGGTACTTGCCCGTAACACGTACGGTAATGTCACCTGCATTAGATACGAAGGCGTTACACTTAGCGTCTAACCCGGGTACAATATACCGCCTCAGTTGTCTATTTCACAAAATTAATTTTCACTGCATGTCTATCAAACAAAAATATAGAAAGAGAAAAAGACGGCTTATCTTATATCTGCCAAATTAGTTTGCTTTTTTGACGTGTCCATAAAATGAAAAATACCATCAGTAAAAAGTCCAACCAAATGAACTTATTTGACAGTTCTAATTTTTTTCTTTTGGTTGCTATTACTCGTTATTTCAAGCAGCGCAGTGACATTTAAATTGTAAAACAAAATCACTTCAAACATGAGATTAAATTTCTCCGTATGTTAATGAATAAATGTCATTAAGTTTCAATAAAATACGAGACATCATTTATCATTATACGATTGTGTAATCAAGAAAGAGCAGGAAATGAGCAGAGTAAAATATTAGAAGATATTACATAATTGATATTATATAGAATCAAGTAGGTATGTTAATTTAGCCGATGTCGAATTGATAATGTCGTTAATATTCTGAATCATCGTTCGCACATCAGTAGTTATCCACCGTCTACTACTTTCGATGATTATATAACTGATATCAGATTGTATACCTTACACAACGACTGCCAACAGGAATTAACACTGCCATAACTATAATTAATTGTGATCCGTTATAAATACTGACAACTTGATTGAATACAAAAAGAACTTCTCTACAATGAAACACGATTTAAAGCGTGGTATGTTCACAAAAGCTTTATTTAGTACAATCGAATTCATGTATGTTATTTGTAAAAAGGTCCCTGAATAAAAATATCATAAAAGAAACCGCGATCTCGACAAACTGTGTTATCTTTTTACCGAGCAAGCTATTCATGGTCCTGCAATAAATGCGACAAATCTTCCTTACTTTTTGTTAGCGATACGGAGAATCGCTTTCGTACAATTTCAAAACGATATGACAATTCCTCGGAATCTGCTATTGATCTTTTTGAAGGAAACTTCTAATAGCATTTTATCCTGAAATATTCTGTCAGTTTCTTTATTTAACTACTTCGCCTCATAATTAGGTCTTACTAATTATGATTCCATAAAGTTGAATTAAAATAGCTCATACCTATGAACCAACAACATGTTAGGCACATATTCAAGTTTTTTGGATGATACAACAATAACTGCAGATCGAAACAAAAAGCATCTGGCTACAGATTATATAAGATATAATCATAATTAACAATCTGAGTTAAATAAACCAACCATATACGTCGAGCTTGTTTTCATGCGAAAAACTGATGTTCCAAAATAATGATCCTTTTGTTACAGGTAATTAATTATTTTTTACATTACTAAGTAGCGTTTTATTTTTAAAACAACAATAATACTCACGTGTAAAAGAACGTGTTATGATATATGTTCGTGCCACAAATTAGTAAGTACTTTTTTCACTGTACATCTAAATAAAACTAATGAGTTAAATTGTTAATTAAAATTTATACTAGGCTTGTGTACAATTAACATAAAACGCGGAAAATGAATTAATTAACATACAACCGCGGTGACAGTCCGGATGACGACTGAAACGAGAATTCACCAAGCATATCCTTCCTCTGGAAACTACTAATGTTGAAGGACACTCTCCTTTATGTTCTAGTTGCTCACCTCGCCAGTACATCACATAACTGCTAACCTGATATGCGATTTTAAAATTAATGTCGTCATGAATAAGGGTGGTATTTGAAGGCACAAAATAATGACGCAAGAAGACTCAGTGAATGTGACTTGCAGCGAAGCATGAACCATGTAAAGCTGTACTTAACTCGACACTAAAGACTAAGGAAGTTTGTTTATACTTGTTATATTACAATCAGGATCAGTGACGTTGAGATTTCTTTGTTCCTTCAAGAATATGTTTAAGTACTCGTGGTTTCTGCTACTTATCTGACGATTAGATGATGAAGCTATTGATAAGTACGCATAAGAAGCAAACAGATAACAAACTTGTAAGCCTATGTCCTAGTTTCAAAACCGTTTATGAGCGCATATTTAGCTTGTTTATTGTGTCCATATTCGAAAATTAAGTTACCCACATATTAAAATTAAGAATTGAAAATCGACAAATAGACTGTCTCATAAATTTAAATTTGAATAGCATTATTGTGTTTAAATTTCAATAAATATTACATGAATAAAAGTTTCTTTTTTTTTTGTGTCTGGCTTTACCTACTATAATGGTATCCGACTAACACAGTATTTTACTGAACAGATGCTGTTTACTATAAAACAAGGAGCCTGTATTGACATGCTATATAAAAGTCATGAAGTAATTGAAAGAGCAGTGCATGCTGCATGCGGGTGACGCAGATGAATGGGGAGCATTGATGCGTAAGCGCATGGCGCCTGTGTCGTCGCCTTGGACTCGCATCCGCACACAGTTCATACAACCTAATGCATTTATTCAGCACATTTGCATATGCACATAGTAATACAGAGAGAGAATACTCAGTAGGATATGGTCAGTCATTAATATAAATGAAGAAATAACTACTTATAAGGATAAATCGTGAGTGTTACGTGACTAGGATGATTATGCAATCTGTCATCTTTTAAATAAGAGATTAAGATTGATATTTTTTTAAATATTGTTATCTAGATATTTAGGTGTTATTTAATGCTATGTCTGCCTTTATATGAACATCGGTATAGTCAGTTACAACACTAATGGTAATGCAATTCAGTCAAACGCCCGTTTAATTTTCCATAGCTTGATACTTGTTCAGTATGCTTGTATAAACATTAAAATTCTTTAAACCAATAAACAATTTGTTTTAGCGTAACTAATATATAACTAATTGAATTAGATATAACTTGAATATTCGTGATGAGTGTTTATACCGTCCACTTATAACCTTGTAAACAACAATCAAATCTAAATAAAAAATCTTTCATATAAATGGAAGTATTTATATGAAAGTATAATTGATTGCAAAAGCTGATTACTGTTAGTTCAACAATATCCTTTTAAAAAGTTAAATAATTGCACTTCTACCACTTCAATATCGCTGATATAATCAATATACCTACACGACCTGTCTATTGACGAAGCAATCTATATTACTTTCGTCTTGTTGACATAATATCATCACTGGAAAAGTGAAAACTTCGGAACTCGTGTTATTTAAACATGTTCTGAGGTAGATGCTAAAAGGGCCTTTATTGAATCGCCTATGTGGCTGTGCCGAGTACCGAGGCATTATAGGGTGCTAATTATGTGGAACCTATAACTATGTAATACACGTGCTTACCCTTCGGACATGTAGGCGTGAGACTAAGCATCATTTATATTTAGCTATCCGAATACTCGAATATTATTTTATTTTGACGCTTATTATCTCTACCGCAGGAAATATTATCTGTCTTGACAGACAGCCCAGTCGCCTCATGTCTGGTATTCTAAACTAAGACTTGTCTTAGATTAAAATACCAGACATAATTAAAAATCTGTCGTGTCTGGCCACCGGTGTGCCGCTGCGACTCAATAGGTTAAGAACACAAACGTAGAAAAATAAACTTATGTACTTCATGTTTATTCTTTATTATATAAGAATGAATAATAAAGAATAAACATGAAGGAACATGTAGGTAACTCGTATTGACAATATAGTGAGTTTACTATACCTACCACTGTCAATTTCTCAATATTTAACTCCGGGAAAGGAAAAAGTGCTACATATATCGCACTCTTAATAAAACAGCGACTTAACTCGAAATTTGAAAGTAAGGCAATTTGAACTCTAATTGTATATGTTAAATTCTAATATTATATTTGTGTTAAATCTTTGCAATAGAGTTCAAATTTGTTTAATCCAAAATACTGAGATAAGTCCCTGTTTTATTAAGGATGCGATATGTATGAGTTTTTAATCAGCCCACATATGGTTAGTATGTTAGATTGTAAGGAATGGAAGCTCGTAGCCAAGTGTATGACTGTAATAGGATGATGATGATAATACATGCGTCTATACGTAGTAGGAAAGGTGCTTCATTTTATATTAGAAGATAAAATTGTTCATTACAATACAATGGCGTCTTTATTGTTCATATTACTTAACTAATTTTACGTTAAAAAAAGCAGCGATAGCTCAGTGGGGAGACCAACAGACTGCAATGCAGAGGGTCTCGGGTTCGAACCCACGTCGCGCACCTCTGACTTTCGGAAGTTATATGACTTTTCGAAATTATGTGCGTATTGATTGACAATTATCGCTTGCTCCATGCCTCGGAGAGCACGTTAAGCCGTAGGTCCCGGCAGCCATGAACATCTATAACAGTCGTTATTGGGAAAGTCAGTTCCCTCTAATATCCTGACACTGGTCTAGCTTTAGGGTATCGTTAGCCTTCGGGTTGCGGAGGTCAGGTGGCAGCCGCTCCGTGTAAAAACTGATATCCAGTCAAATCCGGTTAGACTAGAAAAGCCGACCCCAAGTGACTTGGGAATAATAAAGGCTAAGGGAGAAGAAGACTTAACTAATTTTACGTCTTTAAACAACAATCTGTAAGGGACAAACCTGTTTTAGAAATACGTCAAATTAAATTTTGATGTTGTTGAGGTTCAATTATAACAAGCTAAGAGGCTCATTTGACAGATCTATATCTTGAATATTTTTCCTGCTTATGATGTTAGAAAGAGATGTAGTGAGATTAGTTAGTTACGTTTGCAATAACAGAGTGAGCTCCCGCATCCTTTCATCAATAGTGAAGAGCGACTGGGCTGCTACCCCGCACAATACTTGTCAATTCGAACGATCAGCAATAGTATTGTTCAACCCACATCGAGTCACATTGACAATGGGCGGTAGTTGACTATTGAGCAACAGTATCATACGCGAAATATCTTATACCTCATTTGCAATGCAATTAATTCGACATTTACATTATTTAATAGGAGATCTTACATAAAGATAGTATTGCACACTAGTTTTTATAATATATTGAATGCGTGGGTGCAGCCATGGAACATAAACAACCACGTGCTATATAATAAAATTGCACGTTTGCCTGCCCAGAATGGATTACACAATATAATACGACCTTTTCTGCGACAGAGCCTAGCTACGACCATGGCTAAATTTCGCAACAAATGATATGATGATACACAAGAGAGTACAAGTATAGGTAATATAGCAATGCTTGAAGATAATACTTTGTAATTTCAACCCACATCAACGAACAAATAAAAAGCACAGCCGATGGCGCTGTCAGCCTTCAACAGCGCCTCCTATGTAAATATCGACCCCGGGGTCTTTTGGAGCAAAACTTGCAAACAAAAAGTAACTTTCGCCTTGTCGCAGGCTAGAGTAATGTAACTGTGACAGTAGGCAAGCACTTTCCACTGTGGGTGTCACTGCCCGCCCATTGTGTTCAGCGAAAGCCGAATAAAGACAAAAGGTTATTAGATTATTACATATGGTAGCCATATGCCAACCAATACATTATCTTCATTAGAAATGCCAGTGATGTTCATGACTTGACTCAAATACGAGAAAATAACCTATTTTTGGATACAATATGACCCGAGATGACTCACATTCATATGTTGAAGAGACAGCTACTAGAATAGATGACCCAGACTATCAAACAAGTACTTACTAGCAATAATAGTATGTATAAGTATTGACATATAAAAGTCAATTGAAAATATTATGATTAGAAGCAGCTTTCCCTGTTGATTGAGGACATCGTCCAAGGTACAGTTAGTTACGTCAGCGTCCGGATGAATTTCTCGTGTTTTTTGCAAATAGTAAAACTCGTTTTTATGCGACCTACTAAACTCGGAAACCCATGTTTAGGCAGCGTTGAGACGTTCAAGTGATTCGTTACTTTTTATTTACTTCAGGTTTCCTAAAGTAAATGGCGACAATATTTCGAAATCGTTGATTGCCAGAACTGCTGGCACTGCCTTTGTGGTAATGATTAAGTGCCATATAACAAATGAACGACGTACCATTGGCATTGCATCAATGTAACTAGAAAGTCGTATGATTAACTTTTTATCTACACATCGTGTGGATAGCTCGCCGTAGCTGGCTAGAACCAGACTTGCGTTATCACCTGTCTGCCCTTATAGTATGCTCATTGATGTGTCGCGTCGCCTAGCTCTCTCCTTTTAATGAGTTTCCAAGAAAGACAAGTGTATCGGACTATCACTTAATTGACTTATAAAATCATAAGCAATATTACGTTCGAAAATGAAAACGAGTATATAATAATAATAATATTCTACCACATACACACAACACCATCCAGCCCAAACTAAGCAGAGTTTGTACTATGGGTACTAGACAATGAATAAACATATATATAATATATACCTTTTTTTTTTGTAAATTCGTACATATTATACATATGAAACACCCAGACCAAGACAAACTTCCATTTTCATGCACACAAATGTTTGACTTGTGCGGGAATCGAACCCGCGACCTCAGGCGTGGCAGTCGGTTACACTAACCACTACGCCATCGAGGCCGATAGCTATATTTTTGGTATGGCGGTTTCTACTTCTTAGTAGTGAGAGATCATTTGTTTGTGGCATATACATATCACGCAAAAAATACAAGCTCGTACTTCAAATAAGGCCGCATTGTACAAACATGATATATTGTCAGAATTTCGTTTCGAGGCTATTTGTTTCCGGATCATTAAAAAACATCTTAAAGGTCTGTCGTCAAAAGATATATTAATAAGGTTTTTAGCCTTGGCACATGAAATGATTATACATGCTATGTTCGACCTGGGGCACAGCGCCAAGCTATCATCTCAAGATTCGCTAGTGTACATACTGCAGAAACATATATTATGTATAAATATGTCGTAGCTGCAATATTTCAAGAAACGTTAGGCAGCAAACGATTTATTATCGTATGGAAAACAAAAAAAGCGGCATTGTAAAATGGTAACTATATCTGGTTAATAGTTTATTCAATACCGTAGTGAAAATGATTGTGCCGTAGAGGTACGTAAATTTACAACTAAACATGAAACTACGCGAGTCGTGCATCCGAATCGATACGCCCCTCGACCGTGGGCATGATATGATATGACCGTTCGCGCGGCAGACTGCGGTGCGGCCAATCCCGCACAAAAACAGTCGGAAACAAACGCTTCATGGTCGCTCACTTTTTGCTCACGCTTAATACGGGCCTGAGTGTTATTCAAAAACTGCTCAATTGTTAGGTCACGGCTGTAATCATTTCCACACTAGCCAGATACATTGTTAGCTCTTATATTAGTAATCACACTGTGAGAACCGTCGCCGTTTTAACAAATAAACATAAAATAGAATGAGAATTTGGTTTCAGATTGTTCTTGATATGGTTAGAACATAATGATATTTCTCAAATACTTGAAGTGCACATGTTTATATCTAGATTATGTCTGTAATTGCCAGTTGGATACCGTGAATGAATCATGCTGAGCTACCTACTGATTAATATACACATTGCTATAGTATGTAATTAGTAGGAAGTATAAGAAATTAACTTCCTTATTTTATTTTCCTTATGTTCCTATCTAGTAGTGAATAAATTCACTATTACATACTTAAAGTGTGACTTGTTCAGCGTAGAACTGTCATTTATCAAACAATAATCATCGTTAGAGTTACTAGAATACGGTTGGTATTCCAAAGGCGTAGTTACTTCCTTTAACGGGTATTTTGTCATGTTCATATTTTGCAAATCCTTAACCTAGGATGTCAATCAATTTGATTGACAAGCACTTTCTATACTCATATTTCTTTATTTCATTATAGTAGTGGTGTCAGTATTTAGTAGATGTGTGTGCAATCGATTGAGTCAAGTAGGTATGTGGCTGTTACGTGTAAGAAAGGTAAACATCCGATACGCGTTTTATAAACTTTCTGTTGTTTCCTATATATTGCCACATATAGATAGACAGCTACAAAGAACATAACGATCGCCCATGAATCACGTTCAATAACTTAATTTACGTAAAGCGTATTATAATGAGTAGGGTGCAAGATACCAGTATCCAATAGTAAGGTCTCAAACGATGTAAAAAACGGTTTTTGTGGTTTGGAACAGGTGGTATCAAAAACATAAGTATCGATATCAAAGAGGAATCGATACTCGAATAAAGTTGTGGTGAATAATTCGACAACGTAGTGATGTTTCTGAACCGTGTATAATATATCTCCTTATCTTACGACGTAAGTTGTTAGTGCCGACGTTGAAAAATTGGTAGAGTCGGATACTTTTTACAGTCGATAATAATAAATCTGTCTGGTGCTTTAAGGGGCTTCAACGTATATTCGCCCCGCTTGACGATGTTCTTTACGCTCGAAAAGACGCACATGTATTTGTGATTATCACTTAAATATCTATATATTAATACGTGAAGCAAAAGCTTTGTACCCCTTTTTACGAAAATTGCGCGGACGGAGGAGTATGAAATTTGGCACAGTTAACGTTTATATGGAGAAGGAGGGGCGAATACTAATAATTTTATAAAATATGCATTAGAAATACATTAAATTAATGAATAAACACTACACGCACATAACCATGCATTTGACACACGCAGTCGAATCGCGTTCGTAGTATTTCGGCATTGTTCGTCTGACGTCGTACAATTCTTTGTAACTACGGTTACCTATACCTTATTTATATGTAATAAAGAAAAAAAGAAAACAAAGTAGCAAGCTTAGGAATTTTGGTCGAGTTTTGACCACTAGGCGACCGCTAGTTTTATTAAATTTCTGTTTTACGTTCACGGTGTTTGTCAGTTTTATTTCTTTGATGATGGCAGTTAGACATTTATTATGTTAATGACGCAGTTAGGTTCCTTTTAATTTTCGAAAACACAACAAATACGCAAATTTTAAATTTCTTCCTGCGGATGTTATGATTGACGGTAAGATAGTATCAGGGTAACTGGCTGCGGTATCTAGATTTGAAAAGAACTTCTTAAGATATCTGAATATTCTTGAGAACGTTATGACCACTGCAATCAAGTGGCGATTAATAGAGACGTCCATTGTTCGACAGGATATTTACGAGTGGATGCAAATGAAAGTGAAAGTGTTAAAAATTCAATCCTGAACGTCAAACAAACATGGCCAACGCCTACATTGGAACTTACATATTCGGTAAATCGTTACTCACTTGTTGTGACGACTCAGTTATTTTTATTTCGGAATGTCGACTTTATCAACTTCTGACGATGTTGTTTTTGGGCTGTTTCACATGTAGATGTTATAGAAATTTAAATTTCAAATTCATAACAATTTAAATTATTTTGAACTAATTAGGTAATTTCATTAAAAACTGTTTAGCGGTTTATCCGTGAAATCGTCGCAAATATACAGTTACTATCGCATTTATAATATTAGAATGAATGTTCAATTTACACTATAACTAATATTTCAGGAGCCGTAGTGAGTAGATAAATATTGAAATACACATGACATTTAAAATGCTTTTATAGGTACATTCATAACAATATATCTGATTATAATATTATTTAGAATGTAATTAATGATCTTAGAACGTGCAGTATAAGACAGTGTTGTATACTCATTAGATGTTGCAAATATTTGCACAATCATGCATGCAAGGGTTTTTTAGAACACTAACAGGTTGACTACTTTATTAAAATTTCTGCAATGACAAGTTTATTTTATATTATCTTATGATTTAATAAAATTCATTTTTATTTTGAATATTTTTCACTTCAGATACTCCGTTTTTAAATACTTTTTACTATTTTGGGCTAATATTTTGAGAGTGCTCTATTTTCTCAATAATTTAGTTCAGACAATAACAATTACTTAATTGATTTGCTAATCATATCAAAACCTGAACATTCTGCCTGTCGCATGTATAGCGCAAACTAACAGGAAAAATAGAGTACTGTACGCTCCTGACATAATTAGTGATCACATTGACATCGTTTAACCAATCCAATACCACCAATCGACTAACCAAACATAGCCGCACACCGCACACCACGCGCTGGCACACCGCGCACGGTGTCGAAACACATCCATTAACGATAATTAAACTTAACTTTTTACAGGCAGCGCTTAAAATGTAATCTGCTCACACGTACCGTTGATCGACTAGTTGAAAAGTGCAATCAGAGATAAAACGCATACAAGATAGCATGTCTGAGTAATCTTCACTTACATCATGTAAGATTTTCCCATACGACGCTTTGAGTATAATCTGACGTTTTCTGATTACACGAATTCACACGAAACGATTACTGGCTGAAGAGTGCTTAAAAAGGATACATAGTCAAACCTGGTCTGAGTACTCATTACTGTTTGCCGGCTTATAGCCACCGGTTGAGATAATATCTACGAGATAAATTTGTGAGATACGCATAACAACTGCAACCAATGGCTTAGATCGCTCAGTTAGAAACAAAAGGCTGTTGATTTATTCGCCCGATCAATTTACGCAAACGCTATCATAGGTATTATCTGTTCATTTAATTTATTTATAGTATTTGTATTCCATCACATATTGGTTTGGGGGGTAATACTACGGTTGACTATTTGGCGAGATAGGCAACATATTTAGGGTTCTCAGTGACTTATTTACCGTATTTTAAAGATCTTTTACCTACCGCCAGAGAGAATGCTTTTAAAATTTGGAAAGACTACTTTGATGAGAGGTCCCGTACTGCAAGTATATGGTACAAAACTTTACAACCAACTCCTTGTCGTTTTATTTGGTTTGCGAGTTCCAGTTTAATAAGACAAGATGTTATAACTGCCTTGCTGATCCGATCCGGACACATGCCACTGAACAGTTTCATGTATATGGTGAAAAAGAAACCTTCACTTAACTGCTCTAGATGTAACATCAGAGAAGATGTGTAGCACATTTTAGTAGAGTGTGCACGGACCGAGATTGAGCGGAAACAGTTTGAGGCAGATGAGTCCTGTTGTTTAAGATCTATTGGATTCTGTAACAGCATCTTGTCTGCTCCTTTATCAGTCCTATCCTGTAGTACGACTCGATGGCGTAGTGGTTAGTGTAACCGACTGCCACGCCTGAGGTCGCGGGTTTGATTCCCGCACAAGTCAAACATTTGTGTGCATGAACATGGATGTTTATCTTGGTCTGGGTGTTTCTATGTATAATATTAATGTATTTACAAAAAAAAAAGTATATATGTATGTTTATCCATTGTCTAGTGCCCATAGTACAAGCTCTGCTTAGTTTGGGCCAGATGGTGTTGCGTGTATGTGGTAGAATATTAATGAATATTAATAGTAATTTTTTTGTGATATTGATTCCTCTTATTGTTTTTGTTTATTGTATCTTCCTACGGAGGCGACATGATCACCAAGTGATCAAGACTCTTATCTTTAACAAATAAAGAAAAGAAAAGTATATGTATATTTGCCATAATATAGTACGACTGTTATTTAATGAACGTGTTAGAGTATACATCGACACCTAAAACGTAGTTTGATATCGAAACACGACCTGATTAAAATTACTTTCCATCACAGTAATAAGGCCAGACAGATATAATCCGATTTTTGACTGTCAAGAATAAAATGCACACACTGAAATCTTGAAAATTAAACCAGGCAAACGGCTTTTAGAGTATGTTAATATAGCATGCGTATGTGTTTTTTCTGTTTTATATTTTTACTCGGCACTTGAGTGAGTCATCCTTACAGTTTTGACAAGTCATTTATTGTCATTGATGCAGCTGGTGAGGCCGACACAACACTTTTATTCCACAAGTTTTATGGTCATTGAAACATTATCTCTTGAGAATTTAGAAACATTTTATGTAGAGAGTGGATATTATCATGGTTAATTACATTATTTGTGCAAAAGTGCTGCTGATTCCTAGAACTAACGAGTCTAACTAAATGTCTAGCTGTCGTTGTGTAATTTATAACATAAAAGATATAATCTAATCATGTATAATTCTTGCCTGCGCCGCTCAATTACTCATCTTACAGGTATTTCTATGAACAAAAAGGCTTTATCTAGAACATTTAGTTGATAGTATAAGGTGCATTGTGCCTTGCTAAATAGATTCTGAGAATAGACATCATGGACTAAGATAATTTTATGATAATGTTGAAATGTCGGGGAAAGTGTAAACTTAAATATAAATAGTTTTAATAGTTTTAATAATATAATTAGCTTAAAAATTAGTAAAGTTTAATAGTATGTCGGCCTCGATGGCGTAGTGGTTAGTGTAACCGACTGCTACGACTGAGGTCGCGGGTTCGAATCCCGCACAAGTCAAACATTTGTGTGCATGAACATGGATGTTTGTCTTGGTCTGGGTGTTTCTATGTATAACATGTATGGATTTACAAAAAAAAAGTAGGTATATAAGTATGTTTATCCATTGTCTAGTATCCATAGTACAAGCTCTGCTTAGTTTGGGCTAGATGGTGTTGTGTATATGTGGTAGAATATTATTATTATTATAGTATCTAGTAGTACTGTGACAGTTTCAAAATTTTGTAATAAAGTGTATTTAAATAACGCGATTAAATCCGTATATAGTAGTTTAATTTTAATAAATAACATTCGCGTAAACAGAAGGCAATATTATTTATGATAATGTTACAACAAAGGATATAAAATAAGGTTTATAATAATTTGCTTTATTGGTAATTTTCTTTAAATTATTTTATATGAACACAGAACAATCTTCATTTGAACACCACTCCATACAGATTGTCAGGGAGCCAAATTCAGTCAGTCGTCTTATTGGTCGACAATGTTAAATTTTAGATATGTTTATTAACCAAGTTGGCAGACTCCTCAAGATGAAAGGGTCATGTAAAAAGATTTGAGATCTGGGAAAGTATATAGTAGTAACAAGCATACATATAGCAGAAAGGATTTTTTGCGCAGTATTATTGAAACTGCAGATTGAACAATAAATAAAACGGCAAGTCCTTGGTTTAAAAACATACTAGTGGGTTAGCGCAACAGGTTATTGTTGAACATGTGAATAACAATTCTGATATTGGCCAGACCGAGTTGTATAAAACATGTAGCTACGGAAAGAATACTTTCAAGTTTTTATCTGCGTAAGATAAAATGTTGCGTGTCAGTTGTGTATCGACATACTCTCTCACAGCTGTTGTATAACCCATATCTAGTACTTTTGATAATTGGAAAGATTTAAAGACGTTAGCCAAGATTTTTGTAGATAGCTACCGTGAAGTTTTTATGTAATTGCCTTTATTTACGTAATATCCACGATAGTCATGTCCCTTAACACGAAACGGAAGACACGATCTGATCATTAATAATAATAACACGACGACGACATTATCTCCATAACCCTCATACCCTTTACTGATTTTATTGACTATTTGAATGTAAAAGGTTATTGGTAATCAAGGTATATTTATGTATTTTATTAATAACTAGCTGTTATCCGCGACTTCGTGCGCGTAGAATTTAACAAAAAAGTGTTTGATCAGTTCGCAGAGATTTCATTCTAAAATAAAAGTAGCGTAAGATACTCCTTATAACATCAGCCATCTGCCAGTGAAAGTCCCGTCAAAATCGGTCCAGCCGTTTCATATATGAGCCTAAACAGATAGACAGGAAAAATCTTAAAATAGTTATTTTTCTTATAAGTCATACCGTATATACTTTCTATGCATTGAGTAAAAATTTTGACATTACAAACAGTTACTGCAATTTTATTTATTTGTATTCAATTTCGGCATTGATTTAAGACTTATAATAATTATAATAATAATAATAATAATAATAATAATATTCTACCACATACACACAACACCGTCTAGCCCAAACTAAGCAGAGCTTGTATTATGGGTTCTAGACAATGGATAAGCATACATATATACTTTTTTTTTGTAAATACGTACATATTATACATAGTCTTAAGTCTTAAATCAATGCCATTAACCTATTGAAACGCAACGGCACACCGGTGGCTAGACACAATATATTTTTTAATAATGTCTTCTATTCTAAGAGTTGACAGACTACACATACATGTAATTTAATATAAGTACCTATAATCTGAGAATATACAATTCAAAAACAGCTTTTATGACTTCAGAGTATGTATCATAATTCAGATGACAGTGGTAGAGGACATAGTGGAGCAGACATTATAAAAATAAAATATATGTTGGTTTTGCAATTGATATTGTTGGACTGTCTGCATTCTTATAGGTAAGTGTTATTCATATTTATTGTACGTAAATGTAAATGTGATTGTTTCTCTTTTCTACCTGACAAGGAGATGTATCTATACGACGTGGTCATTGACGTAGATAGTTGATAAAATGAAGGTAAACATAGTCGACTGTAGTTACCTTATAGAAAATTATGAAAGTAAAATAATTAGTTAAAAGTTAAACATAACTAATGTCTTTAATGATGTAATGACAAACGCATGGAAATGTTTTAAATGGCTAATACTAGCATGATTTATATGATACCAGTATTTAAGAGATAGAAGCATTTGGAGTTGTTACAACCGTAGTTAGAATTGTATATGACTCTAAAATTTCTATAGCTAAGCCATCACTCATACACCCACTCTTAAGAACATGTTTACTCTAGTTCGTGCACATTTGTATGTGGGGATAGTCACGTTAAGCCAGAATAACAAGCGTTTATACCACACACCTGCTAGTTCTCACAAGCTGTGGTAGAGCCATGTCACTAGTACTGATGAATTTACATTTACCGCAACAAATTTCGCCGAATACTATCTGCTGTGTTCAATTTGCAAAGCTTAGATCTGGCGAAGCTGTGAACATTTAATATACTGCGAAATTTTACGGCGAACAATATTGACGTTTGAAGAGGATGCGGTGTTTTATAAATCAATAATAAAGTAGTTTAGTTTCAAAATCCTCTAAAATATTTTTTACCAAATAATAGTATATTATATATTATTATGTTATATATTCATATTCAATCGGAACATTATTTTTGTTCTGATATCGTTTTGACGGGTTTTGAAACTATGCTCCTCAATTTATAAATTTTATTATAATACGATAAATTCTTGAAAATATTCTTGTTACATAGATTTGTATCTGTATATTACCGAAGGTGAAGACATAAGTGTATTACGCCCACATTTTTGCAATTAGCCTTTTAAACATACTTGTATGTGTATGTGTATGTGTATGTGTATGTAAGTCTGTTGCCGTCTACCGGATATTCTTATCTCGGGTCTACCTGCTGTGAAACAAACCCAAAACAAACACAAGTACAACATATTGCTACCGTGTATAATAAGATGCTATAATAAAAATATTTTTATTGATAACATTAATAATCATAATTAAATTGACACATCTTGGGTATAGGATATTCTTCGATTGTAAATCGAATCAAAATAGCAAAACCAACCAGTTACAAACAGAACAACCAAAGAGGTTTAATTCCAAAAGATGGATTATATATAAATACTATCCGTTTTCGTGTCTGCTCACGTAAAAAGATTTTACATACGCACTTTTTCATTTTCCCACGAGGGTAGCGAGTAACAAGAAAATGCCACATGCTACAATCGATCCTTACCGAGGACTTTGCTTGTTCCTCATCCTCGTTATACAAGAACACGTACCTATATACTATCACTTTATTTCACTTTTACTTCATCAACTATCACTCTCAAACATCGTCATCATCAATCACGTCTTACTCACTTCATATTACGTGTCACTTCTCGCTAATCGCCTACCTCCAATTATCTACCGACTACATACTACGAAACCCAATTGAGCAATCACTTCACTACAACTACTGACTAACTCAACTACATTAAGGAGGGTCTGAAAGTGATAAAACGAAATTTTCTGCAAAATTTTTGCTACTATAGTCCGATCACCTCAACAATATTTCATTGCGTCGGACATGCAAAACAAATGGTATAGTAATGCGCAACATATTGCCGTGCAAAATGTTCTTACAGCTATCATAATTTAATTTTTGTTTCTATGTATAATATGTGTTTTTACAAAAAAAAGGTATATATGTATGTTTATCCATTGTCTAGTACCCATAGTACAAGCTCTGCTTAGTTTAATCTATTATATAAAAATGGACCTAGAAAAGAATAATCTATTTGAGTAAATGCATTTTGAACCTGATTGGGAGGCGCAGACTATATCTTTTCATCTTTTGTTAGTAACATCTACATGATAGGTAAGCAATGTGTGCTGTTTTAGTACTATGTGAAATATGAAAATTTGGCGAACAGTCATCATCTTGCACGATTTATATAACATAATTGTGGTAAAAAGGAAAGGTCGGGATGTGGCTACTTTTAGAATCGCTCTTTGAGCTCTTTCTAGGGGCAGTAAATTAGGTTTTAGTGCTCCACCCCATGAGGTTATGCAATATTGGATGATAGATTGACATAAAGATAAATACACTTGAATGATCAATTTTAAATCGGTTATAGCTCGCAGTTTATTAAATACATAAATTTCTTACGTACTCTACTTACCAAACTATCTATGTGTTTTCTAAATGAGAGGATGTCGTCGATTATGATGTCTAGATATTTAATGTTATTGGTTTTCTGGATAGTAGGACAGTTACACAAGGGCACTGACAGATTGTGGTAGGAGAGAGGACAATGGTGTGCGTATATACAAAGTGGCGCAAATGTTATCACATTAATTGATACCACATACACTACATGGTATTTTTTGACGATTTACAAATTATGAACCAAATGTATTCAGTAATTTAGCCAAAGGACATTCTTGTTGTTTTCATAATTTAGAAATTTTAGAACATCATGTAATGGAGAGATAATTGTACTTAGGTGTCAAAGACCTTAAGGAGCGATATTAAAAAACCGTCGTATTGTATCGGGTCCGGGAATTTTTGGATCCTAGCGAGTTGACTAAGACGATTTCTCGGAACCTATGACCGTTAACGAGCTCGCTACAGCGCACGATTAGTTACAATGGTGTTCCAATTTGATTTATTTACTCGATTTATTTTGTAAAATTTTATTTTGTTTTATTTATTTATTTTGTAAAAAAAAAACTGCTTAAATAGGTTCCTTGTTTATGTTAACCGTCTTATATCAACCAGCTTAAGGTAGTATATCATTTAATGTGATAACATTTGCGCCACCTTGTATAAGTGTTAGTTAAAGTGTATTGATTTTTGCGCATGGAAAAATGAATGTATTTAGTCTTGTCAGCATTTAATGTTAAAAGGTTATTATTCAACCAGGTATAGACAATAAAGCCAGACTGGGTGCTCTCGTATAATTCGTTGGTAGTTTTTGCGGTAAAAATTAGGTCGGTGTCATCAGCATAGGATATTATCTTACCATGTTCTATGGTAAGATTACATAGGTCGTTAATATATACCAGGAAGAGCGTAGGAGCTAGGATACTTCCCTGGGGAGTACCATATCCTGGTATTTTTTCATCATGGCTTACGACATTTCCTATTTTAACACATTGGTGTCAATTGCTTATATAATCTGCAAAAATTCTCAGTTGCGTATCTCCATTTTGTTTAGCAGTGAAGAAATTGAGATGGTGTCAAATGCCTTGGCAAGGTCAAGGAAGATCCCTAGGGTCTAAATTACCTTTGCCAAGTTATTCAATGATAAAAATAGTTAAATTATGCACCGCGTTAGCTGTGGATAATCTACAATAGTAGTTTAAAAAGTTTCAAAATGTTGTAATAATAAATTTGTAAAAATTAAAATCCGTATAAAGCTTGTTAAATTTCAATGTATAACATTCTAGGACCTATTCAACTGACACATAATTAGAAACGAACGACGAAAGATTGTAAGCTTTAAGATAGCATATCATTGAAGTCTGTCTAGTTGTTTACTGGTGGGATGGGTGGCCGCAAACAGGCTAAGACTAGACTCACTCCTCTGAAGCAGAGGCGTACTACATACTTGCGCACAGATCCTAGGAACTCAGTATTAGTCCCAAAATATAAGACAACCAACAAGGTAAAACCTAGTTACGATTAAAGCCCATCTTTTTGTAATCTTATGATTATTGTCGTTGAACATTGATGAAAATAGTAATGTCCTATGAAAGTCGTGTCTACATATTATGTTATATATGCAATGAAACGGTGTCATCTATATTTGTAACTGTACACAGTTAATGGTACAGTTGCAAAATAACAAACAAATACCTATTTATGATTGCAATATTTTAACTGAAGCATCGACGTAGATTTTGTCATTCTGGTTTCGAAAGTTATTTCGATATCCGGTTATAATAATTTAAAATCAAACATTAATGTTTCATAAATAATTATTTGTCCCGCATTAATGTACCATTTTAGGTCAATTAAATCCAATCATATCTACATCGGAGTAATTGATAATAATAAATTGGTTATAATTTTCGAAGCGGCGAAGGTATACGCAACAAGACCAAGACCAAAAATCAAGTTGAAATTGACACGACTAGTACACCACATATAAACTGAACTGAACTACAGCACTAATTAGGACTTTAGATGCGTTAAAGTGAAAGAATGCCAACTGGCTGACTGTTCCTGTATTAAATAATATACCTCTCTCACTTAGCTCTTAAAACTTATGCTGGACTGTAACGACTTAGTTCACTTAGCTACCCCACTGTTCAACAGTTTACGTTCAAAACTTTACAGCTCAACTAAGCTGAATAAGCCCGTAGCTAAAATGCAGACAATTACAAATAAAAAACTAAACATTCTGCAGATGAGTAACGCAATGATGTAAGACGGAGCTATCAAACTGGATGCCAACTATGTAGATAACTTGCGCTCCGTTTGAACTGGCCTTAACCAAATAAACGGCATCTTTAATTTGTCACAAACTTCTTGTCGAGGACGTGCCCTTACAGACAACTGCCTAATTCAGCGTGGCCTTTAGATTTCCTTAAACCTCTTTTGGGAAATTAACAAAAAAGTAAGTTTTAATTTATGAGGTGATTAGGCACTGATCTCATTTCGGATGATTCAGCGTCCGTTTATAGCAGTGAACGACGTCCCATCATAAAAGGTATGTTCAAGATATTTATGACACACACCATATGGCATATTAATAGCGAAATACATGTCACTATTAAAAAATACAGTTTTGGACACGCATTCCACTTACTGTCTGTGTAGACATGAGCGCCAATTTTCAGCAGTGTTATAAATAGATTTGCTTTACATGTGAATATTCTAGGAATGTTAGGCATTTAGGAGTCAGTGACTAGAAAAGATAATATAATCTTCTAGTTCCAAGAAATCTGAATGGAGCACAATTAAATAACAAACTGCACATCGTAGTATAAATAATTTTCTTTTTTGTTCATTCTATGAACTTTTATATACAGATCGCAAAATGCTTTGCAATACGAAGATCTAAGATTATAAAAATTCCACGAGAGAGTAAATAGGTAAAATCGTAGACCGCATAAAATTATTTTATAGCGTTACATAAAAATGCTATCTATGAGATAATTCGTAAACAAGAAATCGCCGACATTTTATTTCAATAAATCAGACAATCTCTCGGCATTGTTATGTGAAAGCAACACTTCTTTTTTCACATAACAATAGTATCGACAAATAGTCGACAGTTCGGCAGCAATTGCTATTGTATTCGAAAATAAACATGGCTCATTGGCGCCCCGTGGCGTCAAAACTTGGCAGACTTGACAGTTGGCATCTGCAACTAATGCAACATTACTACAGCCCAGGTGTATTATGATACTCTTTGGACTGACCACGATAATGAAGCACCGTGCCAACGCTACTGGGCAATAAGTCCTTCATTTAAATAAAGGTCGCCTTATCATTACGGTTAAAATTACAATACGCGATGTGCGAGAATTCATGGTTCATAAATTAATGAATTACACTGCTGTTTCTCGCCCTGGCGTTAGTAATCCTAGCCGCGGCCATGTTCCGCATTCCTAATTAGTCTCCTCCATTTTGCGTTCTTGTTCTTCAGAGTTTCGTTTTGGTGAATTCGCAAAACATCTCATTAGCATTCATTACCTCGAAGAAGTACCAGTTTAAACATCCGACTCGGCTGTTATCTTTTGCATCATGATGATGTTGCAACCCTGGAAACTCAGATGCTCTTATTTTTTATAATCCCTGTAAAGGAAAATACTTTAGGCTTGATACAGACAGCCGACCGTAGCAGAGAAATCACATCAAAACCGGAACAGATAGCTCCGTCGGATATTTTATTATAGAAGAGCCCCGTCACGGCTCTGCAGCAGTCCTACATCTCTTCGAGATAACGTTGATATAAAGTTACCATTCAAGTAAAATATGTCTAGAGAGAATAAAGAAACGCGATATTGGTACGGATATGTCAATTTATTTTCCTGAATCCTATTTTTGCAAATGTATCCTCAATACGCAATATATTTACTGCATTTCACAATGTAAAACTAAAGTGGTATGTTCCATATTTTGATCATTGTTGACTTTGTTGGGCACTACAAAGTTGGAGACAGGAAAGTTTACTATAAATTTTTCCTTTTTGTTTACGTAATATTAATTACATAATATTTAATTTTGGATGTTTAATTTTAAAGCAGCTATTATAGCTCTGTATGTTCACGCATCGAAGAAGAAATCGCAGAAATATTAACTTAATCTTAAAAAACACGTGCTAAATACCGTTTAGCACGTGTTTTTGGTCACTCACATGCCGTAATAATAAATATTACACAATACTTACTAGAAAACAGATAAATAACATTCCGTACAAGGGAATTCTTGGACAATAGGTGTATGTCGATGATATTAAGATGTTCCACATGTTTCATTCTAATCGTGCTAATGTCTGCAGATATATGAATCGATCTTTATTAGTAAGGTATGTAGTTGGCCGGCCCTGACACCATATTAACGAATACAGACGGCACTTACGGTAACTACACTTAACACATCTGTGTAGTTCCACTCGAAGAAGGAAAACGATGCCATAATGGAATACTACTGTTATAATAATTAAATGTGGAATAATTAGTTCAGTATATCAAATACCTAACTAATTATTTATGTATTGCTAATGTAACACAACTTATTATAATAAAAACAATTAAGAACTTCCTTCTGCCAATCCACTGTTAAGTTAAATAAATATATAAATATTAAAACAGGTATGAGAAGAATTTGTTACTCTTCTTCAGTTTGTTAACATTCGAAACTTATCAACTAGTACAAAATAAATAAGTAACCCATGCAAATTCTTGGTCTTAAGCTTATTTGCTCGTGGAAATTGTCGGGATCTCATTTTATATGATTAACACAGGTCCATGCTGATTGGCGCAATAGAGAAGAGGCCTATACAGAGCAGTGGGTTGATGTGGGCTGACAATGAATCATGAATCATTATGATTCAATCTCGAATGACTATAACGAATTCCTTTTTATTATTTTTAAACAAATTACCATCAAACTTGTGAGATACCGGGCATAGTAATACAACGTTCGTGTACCGCTGCACCACAAAAAACAATCACCTGAGCCGAGCCAATCGAAAACAGTCACATTTAGTCATATCCTTTTACACGACTATGATGGTACCGATAGCTTTACAAACTATGTTATTTAAGATTTCGTAACAACGACTTTTTAATATCTAACCACAAAAAAGAATAGAATGGCATAAGAAAGGATTATGACAGCTGTCAAATTAGTCAACGGTATGTTAACGTAGTTAAATTTATTTGGTATTACATGCACCTCTCTAATTTTACAAAGAAACATAGCATGGTCAATGAAATGGGTATAAACTCGTTTAACAAATTTGGTATCTTGCTTCTTTTTTACCCATATAGGTATTATTTTTAGTAAAGGGAGATAAAGAGCAAAATCATCATCTGTCACCAATATTTATAAGTTACTAACGCGGGTACGTCACTAAAGTATACCATACATTTATCTTATTGAATATTGATGTCTGCAAAAACATAAAGCATAACATTCAGCGATTACCGAATCTCCTGAAGCTGCTTTAACCACTGCTATTACCATTAAGCATCTGCGAATTTTGTTAATTACTTTCGAAACTTATAGTCCTCCTTTCTTTATAAAGGGTGTCCCAGAATATGTGAATGAAATTGTAACGGGAGATTCCTTAGGTAAGGACCTTTCAAATGTGCAAAATAAAAAATAAAAAGATTTATGGCATTTGTGTAAAAATAAAAAATCTAAGTTTTGGTGCAAAAAAAATACACCAAAATTATGCACCGATTTCAAAATCATCGTTTTAATTTGACGAATCAATCCTTTACAAATAATAATAGTGAAAATTAGCCATAAACGAAGTACCTGTAGTTGAAAGTCTGATAAAGCCGTACGTTTTTAAAAAAATTGATTTTTTTTTTACAAAATGTTATAATTTTTTTTAGCCCATTTGTATGGTCCTTACCTAAGGAATCTCCCGCTACAATTTGATTCATATATTCTGGGACATTGTGTATATGGTATGCAGTATTTTTGTACGGCTATGTGCATACCGCTTTAATAAAGTACTTGAATAAAATAAACTTCGCTTTACTGGTGTACGCTTTCTTGTAAGCCGACCTCTGAGGGTCGACGTTACGGAAGCGGGGCCAAAAAGGTGAATGTTTCTTATAATCTGTCGGGGCGGTTGACAAGTCAAACGGCATATAAAGCACATATATACCCAATATCCATCAAGTGAACCTGTTGCTCTCTGCTGCATAAATATTCATTTTTAAAGTAGACCAAACCGTTCAACTAGATCACAATTAAACAAATATAACATTATTTACGTGGCAATTATGGCGGTTATGTCGACAAGTGGATTTCAAACTGCATTGCGCACTGAAGTCAAAATAAAAGCAACTTTGTCGGATTGCATGGTTGACGCTGTATCATTACCTCCCAACCGCGGATAGTTAGTTGCACAACTCAAACAGCCCGGTGGGCCTCTGGGCACAACCAACCATGTATTTTTTGCTACTCGTATTACGGTTTCTGAAGCTACATTGAAAGGTTCACACCTAATAATAAGAGCTGTCAGACACTTAACACCGCGACGGTCTGTTTTCTATCATTACCGAGAGCGCCGGCATTGAATTGTTGCGCAGTATTTTTAGATGCCTCTTATTATAAATATGATTTTTAGTGAACTACAATATTTTTAGCAGGCTCAATTTAATGTATTACAGTTACTAGACATACATAATATGTAATATTTTTGTAAAGGTCACAGGCACAGAGTTAGAATTTCTTACAGCGATTTAGTCATGTTAAATCACCACCGTAGCTAAGTTGATTTTAGATATTTGTCGTCTTCGTTTACGTCACTCGAACTAAGCTGTGACGCTGATCTTACTTTGTTTAATGTAGGTACTTCGAATATGTTATACCTTGTAAATAATGGTAGGACTCTGACATATTTTGAAATGTATATTAGAAATTCATGAATACGTTCATAATAAAGTTATTTTACGGCATTCTGTTCATGCTCTAGCGCGCATTGAAATGCATAGAACTGGCATTACAATGCCTCCGTTTTTATAAAGCAATTGACTTATCTGTTATACGATATCACTTACCATATAGGCAGTGTCCCATCAACATTTAATTATTACATCACTTGTCTTTGCAATATAGTTATGGTTATATATATATATATATATTTTTTATGCATATTAATAAAGCCTCGCTCCAGATTGCAACATATTTAAGGCTTTTGTAAAGAAAAATAGGTCGTGAACTCGCCGCATAATATAGAGTATAACCCATGTTAAAATTTTCATCACGTAAACACACGGAAACCTATACAACGAGATATATAAGGAATCAAGGTTATTCCTGACAATTTATATGGTAAACCTTATACAAACGAGCTGTGAAGAAGACATTCATCAAATGGCATTTGAATAGCTAATATAAATGTTTTTTTATTTAGATCATCAAAGGAACAGCTGAGTCGAGAAGGAAGAACTAACGACTCGAATAAATGAGGAGTAAATCTCAGTTAGTGGTAGAAGCAATAAAACTGATAGGTTATTGCCATCTTCGTCTAGAATGCCGACTGCAAAATGTCCGTGTATCGAACCGGGCGAGCAGTAAAATTGCAAGGAAAAGTTGGCGTTGAGCCAAGCGTGCGTACTGTGCGCCGTCGACCAGCGATTTATTGTTTGCAGAAAGGAAACTCTTATTTCTTATTCATGTGGACACAACACTTCGAGCATTGAAAGTGATATCGGTCTCGCATTACGCCTCAAAGTCGGGTACTGGAAATATGTTAACATTGTATCGACTTTATATCGACATTGCACTACCTTGTTAGCACTTAACTACAGTGTATAAAGGAAATGAGAACAATATATCTGGTTATTTATGCTATACATCAGTGCAGACCTCTAACTAGACTAGCTTTATGTACGATTACATGAACAGTGAGTAAAATTCACGTTTTTATTAAGATGTCAGATATAAGTCCAAACGTCCCAATATCGCAGGCTATAATGTGTTTTCAGCTATAGAGTTTCATATACAAAAGCACAGTAATTCGAGTTAATGCGTCATTTCGTAGACATTTTAATGGGTGTAGGGAAGGCAATGGAATTAATTTAGCCGGGACGGGCACGCACCGCGGTTCTGTACCGCCCTCGCACTTAGCTGTTGACGTGTCTGCTCTGCCTAACTCGGCAAAAATGGCCGACCAATATTCTCGGTGCCAGCATTTAAATTTAATATGCCAGTTCTTTTCATTGGAGATATGACATCTGGGGAATGAAAAGAACTGACATATTAAATATGACATGTATGTATGTATATCAAAATGATAAGAACATATTGATAATTGAATTTGACTAAATAAATGAGCACGTTGTGGCACAGAGACCTATTTTATTACTTATCTACTTCCTTACACTAAGAATCCACTTGCAAAATTAAAAACGGCGCTCACAGTATTAGTGGGCAAACTTTGAAATAGAACCAAAATAAAATCATTACTCAAATCCAACAGTCCCCCAAAACTTTTACTTCGGTTACCGTGCTATATCTAGACAGCTATCTACATCGCCGCAGACGGCATTTGCACGAGGGGTTAGCGCACTACCCTAACACCGACGAATTCCAGGAACCGAGGGCGAACAAACATTAGGAAAAAGAAATATATGTGGTTTCTCCTCCCAGATAATCACGATTCACGTTAATAAATCAAAAGGCTTGGCCTTTGAGCGAACGATGCCTAACATTTTACCTAACGACCAGGCTAGCTTTGACTAAATAAGCATGGCCTTGAACCAACAATGTAATGAAGAAAACAAGACCTAATCAATACGCAACCTTTTCATACTTTATACTTGAGAAACTAGTAGGCTAGCTGGCCTTAAGCGTTATAGCCTAAACCTTTATAATATACGTTCGCTTTCTAGCGTTTGACAATAAAGGTCACGTTACATATATTTATAGATATAAATATATGTAAACTGCAAAAAGCAATCCAATAAAGTCTTAGCACAATATATACCGCGTGCCCCCAAGCCCCTCGGGCTGTTAATCCTTACGAGCTCGCTAGGTTTACCAGTAAAACACGCACTGTGTGATTCATTCTAATATTTTCAAGCGGGGTGGAGACATTTCGAAAAAGCGCCCGTGTTCGCGATATATTTTCTTATAAACCCGGACATGAAAATGCACTACGATACAGAAAAGTTTTATCGCTCTGCTAGTGTAATCTTGGTATCTTTTAATTAAGCAGATATTTAGTCATAAGCTTAGTAAGATAAATAATAAAAAACGATATTTACCAATGCCAAACAAAAAAGCAATATGAAACAGGAAAGAAACCACGTGTCACTTTGTACGTGCATGCAACATACACATTATGCATTCATTGCAAATATTAAAAAGTTAAAAGCCCTTGATGAAACACGGGAGGCGTGCTAGATAGACACTTTAATGAACATGCAAGTGACGAGAGGCGTTGAAGTGAAGGGGGATTTAAATTATGCTGGTTTACTTTTGCCATACTTGATGTAGATAATAAAAGTGTATAATAATCTCACAAGATCAGTACTGTTTTATAAATGATCCTAATAGACGCGGGTTTTCTCTTAGAGTGTAGGGTTGTAATTCAATATGCAGGCCAAATTCCAGTCGGTGATATGACTTCATGAACATTATGGAGAAATCGACGACATGCAGGTTCATTTACGACTGTTTCCTTTAACCTTAAATTGAGTGATAACTTAATATTCAGAACATAGCATTCTCAAAGTTGCGTGTTGCGGGTGGGTGTGGAGAGGTCTTAGATCTCTGACTTAGCTGTCTAGAGGAACAATAGTATAGGGGAAATCTGTGCTATTGCTGCTCATAATATATTTTAGCGACTGCTTTAATAAGTCTTGAAAACAGCTGAAAAGGATTTCACAAAATAAGCATTTTAACTAAGTAAAGAAGTTAGCATTTCTGTAAAGTGTTCCTCAAAGTCATAAAATTATCATGTTTACATTTACATAATGATTTGTTTTAGTGTTCCAGCATCCTATAGCAAGCGTGACACTTAATGAAGCTGATTAATTTAAACCAAACGCGTATGATTATTCCAGAATTTATGTAATATTTATTCGATAAAACGTAATGAGTATCTACTTGCGTTGAGTCACATTGAGTTCTTTATATATGTATAACTAAAACAGCATACCTTATGAGTGTGCGGTACTGACATTTGGAATTTGTTTTATCGCTAAACGTGGGTATTATAATGAATATATATGTATTTGATATAATATATGTATGACTCGTGATACTATTCGAAAAAACAATAGTGACAACGAACTAACTAAAATCTAACAAAGCTAATTGGAAGGGAAAATCTCTACGATAATTCTGTAAACATTTAAAAACGTCCTACAGCAGTCCAGTTTAAAATAATAATAAACAGAAAGTGCTAAATGTGAAAAGAGGAAAATGTAAACAAATAAAGTTTAAGCAAATAGAAAATCCGTAGTCTCTGCCAACTTCACCGTGAGCCAGAAAATATAACTAACACCACGGTATATTACGACTATGAGTAACAACAATTACTGTTTAGTTATAGTTACAACGATAGCATAATTATTTTTGATTTGAAATATGTCATTTTGGAGATATACTAATAATTTAATACACTAATTAAGTGTCATTTTTTTTATTGCTGGGCTTACCTAAGAAATAATCTGAATAATTTTCAGTACAGACAATATTATTATGAATGACGTCTAATAATTATCTTGAACAAAGGACTCTTTTTTCATGCTGCAGTAAGCTCAATTATCTTGTTTTGCAATTAAAATCAAATTTTACGGAGTATATACACAATGCAATCAATAAGACGATTATCTATACGGTACTGAGCATTTAATCATAATTTGATTTCTTTTTCTTGAATATTGATTCAACTTCGATTCGGTTTTAATTGTAGGAGATGTAAAAATCTGGTTGTATACGAGTCCGTATAGCTGTTTGAGTTCTGTAGCGTCATTAATTTAACTGTCTGTACAGTCGAAATGTTCACTGTTGTAGCAGTCACTTAGAACTAAAATCTACCAGATTTTGCCTGCGGCTCCGCTCGCGTTAATGTAGATTTTTCTTTTCCTCGAGACCAGTACTTTTTCCTGTATGAAAGGTACCCTATTTCCTTTTCTGTAATTCTGACAACGAGAAAGCAATAACATTTCAAAACTCCCTGGTGTTCAGTCGACTAACTAAGGCGTGCAATCAAATAAATTTAACAAATGCATATTGACATTTCTAATATTATAACTAAGAATATAAATCTTTTTATAATGTGGAACTTTGAATTATAAAAATACATATTTCGAACATCACTTTAGTTATCTGCAAGATCTAGGTTAAATGCCCAGTAACACTGTTTTTTATTATCTTGGCATCAGATCAATTCATTGCGAATTCATAAACTTGATCTACGTCTATGCGTACCTAGCCAACGCGAAATACCAGTGAGTCATATTCTAATATAAAGGTCTTAAGATAGATATGTATATATATGTATATTACAAGACGGATGGCGATTGTTTATGTCTAAAAGTAAGTGTGTGGTTGGATGAACTCTTCAAAATGGTTACGGAGACCTCCGGACACGTAAATTTCCTCACTAAATTGTCTTTTACCGTTAATTATGTGCTTACTAATTACGGTTTTAAAGATAATTAATAAGCAGATGGTTATAAAATTCATCATTACCTCCGTGATTAGGTAAGCATATAATAACTAGTCATGAATAAAATATTTTTTATGATTGGATAAATTCTTAGCATTATATTAAACCGACTAAAAGTTTATAAATCGACTTGGAGTGTGAACATATTACTTATTTCTAAATAAAACAAAACATAATGAGAAAACATCGCAGCAGAATTGAGAGGCGTTACAAACATTTACAAAGTGAATTCTCGCTCAGTGTTTCCAATATGACTAAATAAACTGTAGTACTTAATCTAATCGACTTTAATAATTTAAGCAAATACAGCAGATGCGTGTTCATTTTTCACCTGGAGTCCAAGCACCTTGTGTGCGATAAATATATCTCTTACAAAACCTAATTTTTGGTCCGGCCACGTTTCACGTTAGTTTTATCTTGAACCCTGACATTTCATTCCGCTAAGAATTCATGTAATCAAATAATTGCTATAATTATTTCTCAACTGGTTTTGTTGTTTGAGATGCTTTGGGGATGCCGAGCGATGCAAATCTTGGTTATATTTTATGCCCAGTCATTGAAACTACACAATTATTCAAAATTATTATTTGTGTACACCGATTCTATTAAAATGCTGACCGAGTGGTGGTTACTTAAAACAAACAAGCAGGGTTATCTAAACCCTGCTTGTTTGTTTTAAGTAACCACCTGTTTGTTCTAATTTGTTTGTATCAACGAAATCTAATTATCCTTCGTAACTACATTACAATTAGAATTTGAATTCCACGAGACTGTCTAAAGGGAACACGCTCGTCTCGAACCGATATAAGGGGAGGTCTTACACAACTTTTATAAGGAGTCGGTGAATATCACTCACGAAAGGGGACTTGGAAAGAAAGAAATAAAACTTTATTGGCAGTGGAACCCTCAACAATTCAATTCGATTTGAGTATTTCAGTACGGTACATCTATAGCAACATCGATCTTAAAACAGACCATAATATTATTAATATAATATGGTGAAAACGCTCATGAACTTCAGTTGAACTTCACCTTTAAAAGTCACTCAGGTTCATACCACATTCATACCTATCCTTACGCACATTAAACTTGTAGCTAAATATGCGTCAGCCGTTCGCTCAATAAGGACGGTCAGTATAATTTAAGATTCGCATCATTCATATCCTATCCTAGAATTGTGGTTTCTCCTGAGTTTGAGATATGATAATGACAATTGAAGAAGAGGCTAGACTCTTCTTCTGTATTATTTTTTTTTCTTACAATCGGTAATAAATTCATGAATTTCACCAACTTTGTTTAGAGTTTTGAAAAGGACTGTAGTAATTAGATACATTTGGTCTCGAAGTTTTAACAGAAGCTATAGAAGTAGGAACATGACTAAATTGCAAAGATGTTAGTATTATATTCGTATAAACATGTTATTTTATAACTTATACCCGTAGGAGGAAATACAATATTATTATGTTCTCATCCGAGGAAGTGATTTTATTTAAACCTTTAAAGGATCCTCAATAACTTTCAATCTTTTCCGACACAGTGACTGATTTGTAAGGAAGTCTCAGCACTATTATATTGTCGTTTACAAGGTGATTCGAGATCGTGTTATTATATCATTTACTAGCCATTATACCTAAGGCTTGAAAACATTAGATACAGCTATATTTAGGTAAACTAACCAACAAATATGCGCACTCACAGCGCTTTGCTTAGTTAGCAGAATATGTACACATGTATGTATATGAATGCTTTTCCGGCGGTCTGAAGCACAAAAAATAATATTGCCGTTTATTATTTTAACGATCGAGTAAGGTACTTCAACTATTAATGTTTGTTTAAATTCACATAATGATAAATATGTTCTAGGTTTTACCTTATTTCTACACAGGTCAAAATTACAAAGGTTAGGATCATAAAGGGTAAATCGTAAAGCCTGTATATTACAGCATACCTAGCCAAAACCGAAAAAAACGAATAGTTTTATCTTAATAGGTGATAACTATTTCATGGAATAAATAAAGTGCATTTTATACATTTTTGCTTCTTTAAATTACTTAATTTCATTAACTTGGGACAAAATGAGCGTGGTGATACTTCGGCTCGTACTCAGTTTCGTTTTAACCATTGGCGTCTACCTAACGTCTGCAAATGTAACTCAGAATAGAATACCTTCACGTGAAATAGAATAGCTAAGTATACATAATAAGGAAACATATAGTAGGTATTATAACATTCACTAGCCCATGATCGTAGCACTAAAAACTGGAAATCAACAGGAAACTGAAAATAAAATGCTATACTACAGAAATTAATGGTCATATTAACACAAGATAACTATCATATACGTAGTTAAGTGTTATACAGATCTTAGTGGCTATTTTTTCGTATATTGTGGTTTCAATCCTTGTATTGTTTTGTTGAGTGTTGTGTGCAAAATAATCCATGACAAATACTATTTTTTATTGCCTACTTCGTTAATGCCTACAAATTTTCTGAACATCCACGTGTTCAATCGACAGTTAAAAGGTTAATCCCGTCGTCAGTCATACCATTTTGCATATAATGTCATCAGACAGAAATCCTAGAAGCGGCTCAACACTGGTTTGTCCCGTGCAGATATAGAATCTGCAATAATTCAAGGTAACCATTATAACATGTGCGAACTACGCTATCAAATTAAAAGTAAGTAATACATATATAATCGATCTTCATATCCACTTAACTAATGAAGAAGTCAAGCTTTATTTACCGAGCCACAGGTCCAATATTGTCTTTACAAATTCTGTCTGAGATTTCTACTTCATCGTGACTCCCGTGTCGGAGATATATGATCCATAACTGTCCATGATAGTTTACGATGTTTTTATACTATTTGACGACACCACATGTGTGGTTAGACTGTGTCAGCTGTTTGTCGTTTCAGCCATATTGATATTGAAGTTTTTATATACCTGAACCGATTTTTGATCTTCTGGTGTCGAATTATGACTGCCAGTTTCATTGTGTTACACCAAACAGGAAAAGCCTGTATTTTAAATATTTTCCTTATGCCAACGTAATAAATTAAATTACACACAATAATAATAATAAGCCTCTCAAGAAGATTATTTTTTCTAACGTAAAGAAATTACCAGTAAAACAGAACTAAATGGAAAAATAATGATATATTCCCTAGCTGAGCCCAAATACATATATCCACTTATATTCACGCATAAGCAATAATATACAATGTACCTACCATTACTTTCTTTAGCGTTAACGTTATACAATAATGTGAGGGACTGCCAAGTTATCACTTTCGCCGCACATCTCCAATCTCGTGTATCACACGCAACGTCATTATTACTTAGATCATCAACGTTACTTGATTGATATGCTAAAGTCACACAGAAGACTCTTGTTGACATACAAAATAGACACGCAGGGCGCCTGTGAATTAAACATGAATGCTAACCGGAATGTTTGAAAATACTGTCTGGAATAACGTAGCCTCACTTAGATTATGTTTCATAGTCCACTGGCCCACTTAAGTTATGGATATCGTCCAAAAGAAACGAATGGAATGTAAATTGAAACCAAAATCGTTGAATAACAAAGAACAGAAAGGCTTTCAACACCAAACTGACTTTTGAAATTGGAATAACAATGATTTGATTATATCGGTCCCAAGACAATATTCTTGCTCAACATTCTAATGTTTTTGTAGAAAAGGGGACAGAACACGTATGATTATTAGACCGTAGATGGAGATAAGTCTGGCTTGTCGACTATGATGGGGAAGTCACCTCAGTGAATAGTTATTTGTGTCGCGTTCGACGTCGAGGGTGGATTTAAGATCGATTGAATAAGGAAACTCCTCCCCTACTAGGCTGTCAAGGGTAGTCTTAGACAGCCGACTCTTATCTCGAGCATCTTAATGAAGAATCTCTTATCATTGATCAAATAGGTGTCACTGCCATCTTTTAAGTAAATTTTAAACGTTCTTTGCTAAATCTCACGGTCACGTATTATATGCAAGGTTAGAAAAATAAGGTTCGTGTCAAAATATAACAAGGTATAAGTTTCAATAACAGTATACATAAAATATAGGACACAACTGTTTGTAAACTTTCTTTCAAATATTTATACATATTTGCTATTTACATAACACGTAGACGTGAAATGTTAAAACGGCGCCAAGAAAATATTAGGTGATCCAGGTTCTGCTATACATATTACGTAATATTCTCCGATTTACATAAACTGTTACGTCACTGTAAAGAAATCGCTTCTTTTTTCAAATAAAGCAGTATAAATACAAGACAATAGAAAATGTTCGTCGCGTGATCGTAGCTTATTTAGACCGAGTTCAAATTAAAAGAGTTTTAACTAGAAATACGTGTATAACAATTAAAGGTAGTTAACAAAAGTATATTATCAACATGTTAACCATAACAATATACCACCATAATGTGTAAAAGAATTGTCATAACTGACTGTTTGGAGAACAATGGGAGGTTGTTGAACAAAGTGAAAAAACGATCACCATAGATTATCAATATTGTTTGCGTAATGCAATATTCATATTATAATTATAATGAATCGTTCCTCGACTTCATTGTACTGTACATTGTTTATGTACATTGCGTTATTACCGTGATTCGGGTATTTTGTCATGTTAATATATACATGAGGTTTCCGTATATACACATAATGTGTACATGTACAAAACACATTTGTATTTATTACACACGTAGTGCTTCACAAGTCTTTGTTGTAAGTTTTTGATCAAAGACTGTCGCAATATTCTTCGGTACCAGAATTCATATCAACTTTAGCAATATATTTTTAGATAGGTACTATTTCTTATCACTCTCTATTATACACATTAAGTGGCAACTAAGCATTAAGTCTACTTGATGGTAAGCGGTTACCGTAGCGTATAAATACGGTGGCAACATTAGAGGAATTGTAGAAAAGGAATTGTTGCATTGAAAATGCAGATATAGAAACCACTCAATTCGCTGATCGCAACACAGATCCTCCTTAACTGACTCGGAAGACCCTACGTACAGCAGAAATTGGCTTTCAAATAATTATAGATAAGAGTATGTACTTATAGCAACATAACATAAAGGTCTGTTAGATCAAGTGACTAGTTTAACTAAGCCAGGGTGACACATTTTACCACGTGTGACTGTGTGTACGTATTGTGAAACTATTGGCAAACCTGTTGCCATTTAACATACACATCAATATTGGCTAAAATATTCATAAATATTTTGTGGCTTTTCATTTAGAGATAATATAATATATTGTATAAAGTTGTAGTTATAAACAACTATACTGAGCCTGCAAATAAATAGCATGTAGGGTTGACACAAGCATTTGCCGTTAAGTCACTAATAACAGTAATAACATTATTTCTTGCTCTACAACAATCAAATAATAATAAACATTCCTTCAAAATTAAGGTCGGTCGGCGCGAGCAACGCGTGATGAAGGCGCTAAGAACGATAACGGTTGGGGGTACAAACAGATCGTGGCATTAAAATCTCAGATGGCATGTATTTCGTTTGTCTCCCATATGGACAGCCATATGGAAGATGTTTTATTGTATGTATTTATGTTCGTGATGAAACCGCGCCCGACCGCGGCGGACTCAATTGCGCCAACGACAGGACAGGACAAGTCATCGTAATTTAAATCATTAGAACGCTTAAGCTTGAATTCACAACGGCCGCGATAATGCAGCTGCGTGTAATGAATGTGCTAATCTTTACACGTATGCAATGAATCGTTATATGCGAAGTATGTACATTAGCTGGAATATTAGAAACCATGTAGTCGTGATTTTCAAGTAGTGATTTTTTAAGATTCCTACATCGCCTCTGTATTTTCTACGTATGGCGATTACGTGCCGGTTTAAAGATCGCCTCAACGATAGCCTATCGCTTGTTAACTCGCGTGGAATGATAAGTCGTTGAAACTTTCTACTTCTCTCATATATTGTCTTGCTTCATTCCCATATGAGCAGACTCATGGTTCGTTTATTCGTCTGCTCAAATAAACAAGTCCGAGAGAACATTTGTTTGTTCTGCCGACACAATTGGTAAAATATCCTGAAAGTGTTTGTGTGATGTAAGCTACATACACAATATTTGCCTTTACACTGAAAATACTTAAATTTTACAAAAGAAGTAATATTTAAGAATGTGAGAACATTGAGTCAAACAATATGACTAATTACTGACTCAGTGACGACAATTCGTCAAAGTTATCACTTATGTATAACAATTCTAATGAAAGTTTAAGTTTTACATAAGAACAAACCGTAAGCTAGAGAAATCCGACTTTCTCAGCTAATAACAATAGCGTGTTAGCACATTTTCATTACAATTATTAGCCGTGCCCAATGTGACTACATCAACGAATATTGCGAATTGTGTTACGACATCTACCCGCATGCATTGATGCAGTTCAGTTCCTCTATCAACCCAACTAACACGATGGAAATGTTAATTTAATGCTGTAGCAATCTACACCAACGTTATAAAGAGGCGGGTACATAATTAAAATTTGGTTGTTTGTATGTAGATATGAAGTCATCTCTGGAACTACTGAACCGATTCTGAAGAATCTTTCACCGATAGAAGCCCGAGTAACATAAGGTTTGTTTTAATGATATGGGTACCACGTAAGTGAAACCTTAGGAAGATAGTTTAGATAATTATTTAATGTAATTTTTATAGGGTAGTTGAAAAATAATAAATACAGGATACATAGAGGAATATAACAAAGTTTAGGATACTAAGAACAAAATTAATTAGTAGGTAAGTACGCTATCTTTTAATAGCCTAATATAACCATAGGTACAAAGCCTTAGGACCACTTAACGTTAAGGTAGGTACCTAATTTATTTGTTATGCTAAGCAGTTATGAAAATATTGTAAGAATATTTACCATTCGGGCGAAAATCTGAGTACGTCTTGATCCGCATTTTCTTTTCTCAATGTATCCTTTATGTAGTGTTCGAATGAGGTGCACTATCGCAAATCAAGGGCCTTCATCACTAAACACTTCGACACATCGAGGGTAAAAACACCTCATATTTCGCGTCTACAATCGATTTTTTATTGTGCAAGTCAGAAAGGATACAAGTTACTTAGAAAATTTTATTAACAACCACTTTTCACATTGTTTTTGCACATGACAAACACAAGTAAAGACACTGCAACGTGAAATAAAAACAACTTTTCATTACTATTGGTTACTACTAAAGTTTATATCGCATATCGCTTGATTTGACAGCTGCGAGCGCGCTATCCCGAATTCCCGATCGGAATATTGGATGAATCGCGTGAATGGGCGCGGGGCGCGAGAGTGAGATAGCAACTATAGTGAATATAGCCACATGTGATAGGGAGCGTGTTTCGGGAACGAGACGGGATACAAATAGAACGGGATTAATTGGAGTATACTACGACCGACGCGTCTTAACACTTGAAACATAAACAAAATACGAATAACAAAATAAATATTTGAATCATCGCTATGGTATTTTTTGGTTCGCTTGTTATATGTCACTGGAATGGTGGCTGATTACGTTTCATAAAATATTGATAAGAATTCCATTAATCTAGTGATAATGTTTTCGCGTGAGTCAGATCAAGCGGTACGATACACTAATTAAGGTAGTAATCATTATAATGTATGTTAGAATAAATATAAAACTGACGTTGTTAATCGGATCACGACTACTACACCGCCGAGTAAAGCGTCAAACGCGCAGGCGCAGCGCCCGTAACTGACGTACGCATGCGCGCCAACTTCATTCCAAACGCTACGTCACAACGTCACTTTTCACGGCAAAACTCTCAAAAGGTAGTAGGGTGCATAATAAATGGAAATAATGATCAAACTAACTTCAATGTGCTGCTGTTGTGAATATAAATGTAGCTAAAGCTCACCGGTGAAGCTCCAGGTGTTATTTAGATACAGGGAATCATAATGCAACTGCAAATAAGTGTATAATTTCGGTAATTCTATGTTTTTTATTATTTCGTTACATTAATTAAAATAACTTGCCGTAATTACAAAGTTGAATCATACACACAAATATAGTACAGCAGCAACCAATACCTTAATCCTAACCTAAAATGAAAACTAAACAGTAGTAACTAGTGTACTAAATAAATGATTAGTTTGTTATATTTGAGACTATAATATTACTATTATCATGCCTATTTGTCCAAAGAAATAGGCAGAAGCGTATTCAAACCATATTTTATCAGCTATGGTTTTGTGTCATGTGATAGGGATGAACATATTGGCGTCTACAGGGCACAGTTCCAGAGACTGTCCTACTATTAAGATTTTCCTAACGGATATTTTAATAATAATGTGCCCGGCCTAAGACTTGAATCCAGTGGCATAGTAATCGCTTTTACTACTGCCATAGCAGTAAAATATAGATTAATATTTAGAATTAAAAATATTTACCCAAACACGTAGATATTTTAAAAACTCTGTTATAATATAATAGTAGCTACGGTAAATGTATAATGGTAGGGACCTTCCCCTAGCAATGTTGGGATTTACATCTGTCATTAGTTAATTGCGGGTGAGATTATTAGTAATTACTAATTACGCCGTTGTTTAACATTGCCGAGGGCAACTTTTGGTAAATTGTAGTATTTTATAGCTATGTTCAGCTATTAACGATTTATGATTATGTGTATAGAGATCATTCCATAACCGCTACTACGTAAATTTATTTATAATTAAAATACTTATGTTACTATGAACACTAAGCTGCAGAAAGACCAAATCCCTTGACCTTTACTTAGGCTTCAGAAAATGTCATTGTGACCTTTTAGGTCCACGTCGAGAACAAACGATAGAGTCAAGAAGAGGGATTTAGACCTAATACAAGTAAGTGGGCTACCACTTATATTGTGTTGACACGGATGTCCAAATCCAGTGGCTGTATACACAGATATCATACCTACCAATTAACCTACATAATATATTAATTTAATTAATTATTATTATATATTATAACCGGTTTGACTCAAAAGATGGAATAGGTATAGGTATTCCTTACAAAGAAAGTTAAAAAAACAATAAGTAAAAAGTTAATGTGAAGGGCGATTAAGATAAAGAGTATTTATTGTGTCTGTTATACTATGAATCTCAACAAACAAGTCATAAACAAAATGTACCAAGTTTAGGCTTCATTTTGCTATTAGCAAAGTAACACCGGATGGCTAAAAACGTAACGGTATGTTTGCCAAATCAGTCATAATACTGAGCTAAGTGAATGACCCCACAAATCGAGACACTAATGCGGATTGCTGGTTCCTCATTCCCATACCTCGTTTACTGACCATACTTTATACAGTTAATTGTGAATTAAGCTCAGTTTGATGTTTAACGCCACACAATTTTATATGTAGATCGCAGAGATACCACGCTGCTATTTAATCCTAGAATCGAAGTTATTTTTAACAAGTATTATAACTAAATACTTAGCTCTTTAGTTTCATAACAGAAGTGAGTCGGAGTCGACAACTTTATTTATATGATAACTCTTGGAAAGCTAAAAGAAAGTGTATGGAAAATTGCCAACCGCGTAATTTGGAGAAAATTCTTGTAGTACCATCAATATTTTATAGCAAATGACGTCAACGTAAATGTTTGTGAATGACCGTGTCAATTTGTTGAAATAACTCGTCGATGGATTTTCTCGCTTACACTTAGCCCATTCGGTCAAGTATTCGTCATGCGTCCTTTCCGTCGGACAAAGACATGCAAGCCGGATATGGCGAATATGTTTCGAAATAGATTTGCATAAAGTTGGACGATAATCGCATAATTAAAGCCATTCATTTCTTATGAGACAGTCTATAAATGTGAAAGAGAAAGTCAATAAATTATCGATTTGCTTGAATAACAAATAATGTTAGGAAGTTTAAAACTAGACGATTTAATCCAACAAATATTCAACTATAAGCAAATGGACACTATCGCCATCTAGCAGCAACAGATCGTCCGGGGAATCAATAAATTTTAAAGCAGCGAAGTTCAAACTATTAAGTCTACGTAGTTGCTGTATTAATACACAGATGTCGTTGTAGGAGTTTGTTTTATTATGAAACTTGACACTGTCTCAATAGTTGGCATCCCACGAGGAGTTACATCATTATACTCACTCTTATGACCTCGGTTACATATAATGTAAATAGTTTATTGTACAGAGCTATAAATATTATTTGAATAAATGAAAAGTTAATAGCATAACAAAAGTAGACATGAGTAAATACTCAAAAGCATTAAATGAGGGAATTTGATTAGAAAGTTTGTTTGATATTGTAAGCTTGAGTTTTAGGAAGTTTGAAAACGAATTGGCTATGGATTTTTAGTTTGAAAACTAAAATATACCTTTCCGCCTTCTTTTTTTTCGTGGCATTTTTATACGTTTCCGAGTTTTCCGCTTCCTCTGTTCAAATTGTTGTTCCAGTTCACAATTACAGTAAGCACTTTTTGTCACTTCAATTATTTTGCCAACCAAGCACAACACCAAACCGATCATTTTGCAGAGTTACTAAATCTGCAGACAAGTTTATCTAGTATAGGTGTAATCTCGCACGGACCGTATATTTTTTCTCTTATTTATCTTCTGTTCATGTAACAGTTGTTTGCTTCTTTGTCGATTTACATTTCTATCACTTGATATATTTTTAAAACTGAATTTACAAACACTGTTGGTTATATGACACATAACCTTTCTTATCCGCGGCTTTAGCACTGCACTTATGGAAATGTTCTTTAAACTGTATCCAAGTTTATCAACTGTGGGAGTTAAAATGCTTTATCAAGAGGTTATCAGTTGACTAGACACAAACATGAGTGTGTGAACGCATCTCACGACATTCTGATAGTCTTCGCGTGATTCTATTTAAGGCTATTAATACACACCACACACGTTCGATCATTTTTAATCCCTTGAGTTGTCGCTCACTGCACCGATGTTGTTAAAACAAACAATAGAAGCGCCGGGTAAACTATACAATCAATAGTAGAGATTTTGTTCGATGTTGTACCTATATCGACTTTGTAAAGATGACGAATTGTTTAGCATTTTGATGGGTTAACAGTATAACTACTCGTTCCCTCGAAGGATTATTGTGAAATGCTTCTATGCACTATGCACTTGGGTGCTCGTGGCATAGCGGTCATGTGTCCATACAATAATATGGGTACGTGCTTTCTCTTTAAAAGTGCTGTGCGTATTTAATTACAGTAATCAAAGACTATGAACGATCATGTAATTATACAAGTCGATATAGATAGTTAAATATTTCTAAACAAGGTCAATTGGAGGAGGCAAACTACAAACAGATGGCTAACTCAATATGTGTTTCTTTACTATATTTTTATTTTATTGTGGATTTAATAGCGTAAGCATACATGTGTTAGTCTGCCCGTGAAGACCGGGTTTGATTTCTGGATCTATTAAAGTGTTATTGGATTTTGCTGTAAGGCATTTATAACACACAGATATACTATGCCGAGTTAGAGTACAAGATTATGTTTCGACAGGTCCATGTCAAGATTAGTATCATGTTTAATGCTATGTTCCTTTCCATCCTTCGAATCCTAGAAAGCTTTCTTCCTAGGATAAGAAGATTTTATATTCGGAAACATCAAAGCGCTAAAGAAACAGCTTTATGTTTACGTACCTAGTAATATAGTAATATCTATTATCTTCTTCGAATTGTCTTCAACACGCGCGGATGTTGCATCGAAGCGTTAATAATTCTTCCTGTAGTTTCATTGAAGATATTTATGTACTAATTAGAGTAATATACAGATTGACGAATGTGCTATTTTGCTAAATGCCAACACGCGATTATCTGAGAGAAAACGCAAGTAACAAGTCATAGTAGACTGAGAGGAATTTTATTGCAAGAGCAAATTATCACTGTGCTAACATAGAGTATTATGAGAACAAATAGTGGTCATTGATCAAATACTGAATCACTAGAGACGGTAGACTGTTTACTTTAGTTATTAATAGAAGACTTTGGTTGAGGATTATTAACCGACCATTATCAATTACTTGCCTTTTATTACCAGAGATTGTCCTAATACTCTCAATGGGTATTCTACGGTCGATATTTAAATCAAAGGCGATATACATAATTGTGTATAAGTAAAATTACTCTATGTATTTAGTCTAGCGGCATAAGTTGCAGGTATGCTTGCAGCCGATTATGATATTATCTTGAATCTTAGTCCCGTATCACGCTAAGTGATATTAAGTTTTATGTTCAAAACTTCTCACGAGCAGCACGAACTATGAGAAAATGTCCTACAAAATGCATAAATCTTGCAGTGCCTTTATCTACCCTTTCGGTAAAAAGTATAAATTGACGCACTATGATGTTGTCGATGAAGTAACAGCTGGCAAATTAGGAGTTATGGATAACATAATACTTATCGCAAAATTAGTTGCACAGTTTGCTGCAATAATACTTAGTTTATGAAAAGCAATTTGACCTAAAAACTGGTTAACAGACAGTCAAACAACATGTCAAATGCTATGGCTGATTAAATAAATTAGCTGGTGCCAACCAAATTACTTGACATGAACTTGATTTTAGCACATCGTTTATTAGCTTATTAGAAACCATACTAAATCAAAATATACAATATGGATACTATTCCTGAATATATAATGTCTAAAAATGATTTAATTTCTGATTTAATGTAGAATATTACCAACGTATGATTTAATATTTATGTATTCTTAAAATCGTCCATGAGAGTTGTTGCAAAGATGCCTTTACATGACTAACATGTTTGAGCTAACAGCGAACTTTATAATATTTCATGCATGTTATTGCCGTTAGTATACAACAGCAATCGCAAATTGTCATCCCTTGTCTTGTAGATCACTTATTGGTTTTAAAGATATATATAATAAGTATAAGTAAATATTAATAAATCGTAGGTGTAACCTAACCTTATGGAAGCTAAAGGTAACAAGAAAAGTACGTGTCGCAAGATTTGTTAATGAGAAAGAAATCCTAGCACCTAGAACAACGATTAATTTCAAAGACTGGAGCTTAAACGCAGCACTAAAACCAAACTTCCTTCTTGAAGAACTACTTTCTGAAGAAGTACCAAAGATTACCTACTGGATTAAAATTTATGAACCGCAGCTATTTGCCTTGAAGATCAATTTACTCCAAACGCCTGGGGGGTTAATTGCCTCTGCATTTAGGTTTTAGTAAATGCAGCTAATAGGTGGATTTAGTTACGGTGAAATTGGGAGATTTATTTTTAATTTCTCCGAGGTAGGTAATTGTTGGTTCGTGTAACTACATAACGGAACGGACATTTATTTTCAATTGCCATATCTACAATCACTATTTATTAGTATTAGATGTAGTTTGGTTGCAACATGCGAACCAAATTAGAGAAAAGTGTAAGATATTTATTTGTAAATGTTGAAATACATTTAGTGCTAGCACCAGTGCCAGTGTCTTTAAATGAGGATAACCGAAAGATAGACTGTAAAATACGCGACAGTTTGTCCTTTCATTCGTAATTTCGTTGAATAGGCGAAATTGCAGTCTAGTTGGCAGCAAGTTTTGGTAGTGTTTACAGTAAGATCATTTTGCAGATAATATATGTTGTTATTTTCACAACTTTTGAGCTTTACTAAGTCTTGTGAAATGTTGCGCATCAACGTTCGTGATGGTGATAAGAAAAATATTTTGTGTATGATATAGTTTTCTTTTAAAAAAGTATATTAAAATATGACTACGCCACAGCTTACTTCGTCCTATCTCTTGCTGAAGTAATATGTCAGAATATTATATCAATGAATAGTTCTAGGCAAAGGCACCAAAATGTTTTGGTTTTATGATGGTAGTACCATCATGTATTCCGCTATATCTTCTTATCATACGAATCTCGCTTTCCCGTCATTTGAGATGTTATTGCTTTGAAGCTTGGGACGAAACATTGATGAAACATGTGGAGGCTTTTTGACCAGTTATAATCAAAACTGGAGCTGAACACGTCCGCTTTTCAACTACATTTTGTTATTTTATATCTCGCTGGTCTTATTTTAGTTGTCTCATTGGTCTAACCCTATAATAATTATGGTCTTACAGACGAGGACCGTAGGAAAACTTCACAGATTAAAAAAACACATAAGATTAATTAATTTACAAAATTTCCTACGGTAGGATTGGGCAGAAAATTTCTGTAGTTTCAATAAATTGATGGCTAAAATCAAGTATTTTTGTGTACATATATCCAGTATATTCTAAAAACAGTTAATTTTTTTGCTATATTGTATATTTATTGTAAATTATTTTGCTTGAATCTTTTGTCTGTAAGTGTTGTTCAGTGACGTATGTCAGACAACATTACGAATGACCGCACCACATGTGTTGTGAGGAAGTCATGTTAGTGACACGAACAAATAAAAAACACAATCGTACCGAAACAGTATGCCCACACATTGCCACACAATACACCAGCGTGTTCCGGTGGACGAGTCATACATGAAAATTGTTTCAAGACAATTTGTACCAAAGTGTACATGACATGACTAATACCCTGTGCGAACATATCGCGTGCATTTGTTATAAAGTCAAAAATCCACCTAAAACACTTTATTCTGTTCACGTTCCATTGCGTCACGGAAACAGGAATCGTGACATCCGCACTTAGAATGCCTGCGTCGTTTTAAATACAATTTATATTGATTAGAATACACAGTACTGCGTAATAGTCCCGAGGGATGTAATATGACAAATATTTAATTCAATCTCTGATTAACATTATAAAAGACTATCATGCCGATATAGCGTGCTTATAAACACATTGTAGAATAGACTAATATGGGACGATATTAAGATTTTGCTATCGTTAATCTCACAACAAATACTCAACTTGAGCTGATTGCCGCAAAATTTGAGTACTTGGCTACAGATTGTAGTAGCCAAAGCACCTGTTTCAAGTACTCAAAAATGCTGAAAAATAAGACTTACCCAGCATTCTATTGACTTCTCCTTTCTCAGTCATCGTCGTCATCGAGGTCTTTCATGGCTTCAAGCCTGGAACCAAAAGACATAAAATTTACTAAACATGAATTTAACCTTTTATGCATATAAAAGTTTTCAGTTCAGGTCAAACCTACTAGTTTAGGTATTTATATTTACTTTTAGTAAAGGCTTATAGAACTCGACACTAGACTTTAAGGGCGTGTATCGTTGTAATAAAATAAAAAGAACGTTCAATTCCGCAACAATCTTTACCTTAGTATCGAACTGCTTTCACCCCCTAGAGCACCGTGTAAGCACAACAATTTAGTACCACTGACACAAAACAAAACATAGAACTCACAACTTAACAACGTCTTGCATAAACTTCATTTAAAATACGTATTAACAAACACATTTTCACTAAACACCTAATATTTATGCGGAAAACCAAGGAAATATAGTAAAGATTTTTCAGTTTCTGATAGAGGCATCTCGACAAGGGTTGGTAGGCGAACCCCACGGAAATGCACGATCGGCTCCGATGGTAGCCGAATGCAAATATTGCACAGGGATGTATCTTACTATGGCTGACCCCTTTTATACTGTATCAGGTTAAGTAACGAATATACGTTTTACAGATATAATTTTGAAATTATAACTGTATAAACTTATTTGGAATTATTTTGTATATCTGATTATATAATATTTTGGATATTTGTTGTAATTTATGATATTTTTCAACTTGGATAGCTTAATCCGTGCCTGTATGGCACGGCTACTACCGCCCTGCAGAGAGGTCGTCGTCGTTTCGCCATGTTTTCCACGCATGCGCGTTTTCCTTCACGAGGGTAATCACTAATGCGATATTACGTATGTTTCGTGTTGCCACCTAAAATAATTACATTTTCCGAATTTAAAAGATATCATTTTGTGCAATATTTTAATGTCATTAAAATGTAACTTGAATTTTGATCTATATATGCTTATCTTTTTGATTATTTTAGCATACACTTGTGACGTAATAGTCGTGGTGCAATGACAGTAGTGCTTGTGGCAGTCAGATCAATAACATGACGTCACGCCATTGAGAACAGGCTATAATATTGTATTGCTCTTCTGCTACGGAAATATGCTCTGTAATGGCTAAAAATATATATCAGTCGCAGATTTCAGTTTCATTTGATAATAAACTCTTGTCTTATCAATATTATGTTCCTTCTTTCAAAAGAAACGATACCATATAATTAATTATCAAACATAAGCAATTTTTATAATAATATAATTTTGGCTATACATTAAGAAAAACTTTGTAGTTATAATATATAGAGTTCACTGCAAGTTATCCTTCAAGATCTGTTTTAAATTTTGTTTTAATACTCTAATACGCTTGCGTTTGACCGCGATCTCACCTGATCTTAAGTGAAGATGCAGTCGATGATGGAGCACGCTTGCCTAGAAGATACCTATTCACTCGCGACTTGAAGACACCCAGATTGTACTCATCGGGAAACACAGACTTAGGTAGCGAATTCCACTCCTTAGCGGTACGCATTATAAAATTGGAAGCAAAGCGCTTCGTGCGTAAATGTGGTATATCCACCATGTACCTGTGTCGCTGGTCTGATTGTCTGGTCGTCCGATGGTAGGATGGGGAAGGAGGAATCAAATTATGTAGTTCCTCTGCACCCTCTCTGAAATGTATCCGATAGAAAACCGAGAAACTGGCAACCTTATGACGATGCTCCAAGTTTTGGAGTCGTGTGTTGACCAGTTGGTCATCGCGGATAAGTCTCCTGGCCTTCCGGTCAATTGACTCCAAAGCCTCCAGCTGATATTTTGCAGAGTAAATTACATCTGATGAAGAGTGAAGCTGTTGATGACGCTTTTAATACAGAAATGCTTAACCTCTTAATTTTAAATACATTAGGTAATAGTCAATGAGACATAGTACTGGGAATGTAAAATAATATAATCATTATGTAATCATTCCTAGGATATTTCAAATATAAGTTCTTAAAACTAAATGAAAGGACATTTTTTATATGAAATAAATGCAATTACGTTTAGAGGCTTCTCGACATTGCAAGAGTTATAATTTAATCTGCATTATAGTGTATCTACAATGATCTGAGAACGCAGACGCCTACGACGCTCATTCTCTTATATACAAGACGTATATTTAAAGGATACTCATTACAATAGTCGAAGGCTCCTTCAAGGCCAGCCACACTCCGCATATGGAGTCCGCCGGCATTCAAACATGTAGGTACCACAAACGTCATTCACAGGATCGGGATTTGAAACAATAATTGGCTCTAGAGAATCAAACCTTCGGACTCAGGTACAACTATGGTATAGAAAAGAATAAATTAAGTAGGTACTTGGTATAAGCACAGTCTATGAATCGCACAGCGAACTATCTGCGTTTTATTCTGATTTCGGTTTTCATGACTTTGTTATCATATGAGTTGTTTGTATTAATTCTTTATTTAATTCTAAGAAATATGCTTATGCATCGTTAATTTTGTGTAATTTATTATCAGTTTTGCTATCTATCTATATATATATATGTATTGCTTTTTTTTGCTAAATATGACTTCTATTGTTTTTAGTATTAATAATTAGTTGGGTCTAAATTATGAATATTTTAATATAACTAATTAATTCTAATTCAGTTATACGTAAGCTATGGTATGATTAACTTAAGTATCGATAGCACAGTTTATTCTGTACAATAAAAAAATAAAAAAAGTATATGATTTTAAATTATCCTATACTAACAAAGAAATACTAGGCGCTTTTTAAAGTTATAGATTTTCATTATTAATATATTTTTAGGCCTGAGCGAAATTCGCATAGATGTAACAAGCACTAGCCTGATTTAGCCAAAAAATGAATACAGGGTCTGATGCATAAAGTAATCAGAAACTATTTTACATTTTTAGAAATGCTCAACACAATTACATTATAGGTATATAGGAAAGTAGCAGAAATTTTACTAGCGCACGTAAAGTGAAACCTTGAAAGCTGTCCACATTGGGACGTATCTTATATATAATACGCTACTTATTATTTTAAATTAATCAATACGAGTGCAGTTATTAATATCAAAATTGTTGATACACCGTTTTTCAAAGTTTATTACTATGAAAGTAATACATCTAGTTTAAATATCATTGACTCGATACAGATCTTCTATTCCCATACACCACAGGCACCTGTTATTATGCACATTGTAGGTATTACCATTACGTCTGTGAATACAAGTGTTAATGTCAATTATAATGTCGAAGGTGTCTGTTAGGTCGATGCCTTAACGTCTTACAATTCCGCCCAAACCGTGTTGCAGAACTTGTTTATTTAAGTCAATACTTGGGTGAGTAAGTGTAATCTATACTAATATTATAAGGCTAAAGAGTTTATTTGTTTGGTTGAACGCGCTAATCTCAAGAACTACTGCCCATGTACTACTACCACTGATAGCCCATTTATCAAGAAAGACTATAGGCTATATAAGATCACGCATGCAAAAACGGGGAAAATTCTCTTCTGTGAAGCAGACTAAGTTGCGTGGGTCAGCTATTACTGATTATATTGCATTGTATGTTCATATTGCTGCATTTACATAGTATGTCACTGTGTAAATATGCCGCGTGAATAAGTAATTGTATCTATAAATTCTTTAAGTATAACATTTTGATTCTGCGGTACTGGTTTTCTTTCAAACTTCAAAGGCTGAAAGCTTTAACCTATAAGTAACCTTTTAGTCAAAGACTAAAAGGTTACCTATAATTTAAAGGTTGTGAGAGGAACTACATTTCTTTGGCCTTTGTTAAAAGAATATGCAATATTATTTTATAGAGCAAACCTATATTTGAATTATTATTTTATTTTTATAGTATTTAATGTACGCATGTGTTATAGACAATATAAAATATTGATGAAGAAATTTTCCTTTTAAGCAAGAAGATAAAAAAGTGACTAGATTACTATCCATTGAAATTAAACTGCTATATACGGATTTTATCGCGTTGTTTATTTGACACTTTATTACAAAATTTTAAAAATTGTTACACTACTACTACTACTATTAAACTTTACTAGGTAATTTTTAAGACTAAGATGGCAGCTGTCTCCCCGTGACCATGGCTGCTGAAAAGCAACCGAAACGTCGGGGAAAGTGTAAAAATAAATTAAATCTAAATAGTTTAATAATAATTTAATAAGCTTAAAAATTACCTAGTAAAGTTTAATAGTAGTAGTAGTGTAACAATTTTCAAAATTTTGTAGTAAAGTGTCAAATAAACAACGCGATAAAATACGTATATAGCAGTTTAATTTCAATGAATAATATTCGCGTAAATAGAAGACAATATTATGTAGATTATTATCCTTAAGCTATTTCCTAAGTACGTATGTATTATTTTGTTCAAAACGTCATCAATATAATTATAATATTCAGGTTATAAAGGAGAACCATTTGCAATTGAACTAGGGCAAATACCTGGTACAAGTATTTGTTTATGATCCGATAAGTATACGTAATATAAATTGCGAAGAAATCTCATTAACGTCACGTAAACATCCAGAGATCGAGTGTGTACCTTTATGTCTAAAACACGTGAAATATTAATGTTTGCGATGTCGGAAATTTTAACAAAGATACCTACTGATGTTTTCAGCCTCATTCCCAAACCCATAGTCTTTACAATGAAGATACATTGTATAAAAATACAAGATTCTAAATTTCAATGCTTATGTCTTCTGTGCAATATAAACTTGTAACTACATGATGGCACCATAAAGAGGGAACTTTGACATTGTGAACTTGGATTCCATTGTTTTATTTCGACAGCAGCTGCAAGTAGACATATTTTATTTATAAACTTGCCTATTCGTGACGAAATTATAATACAATGGGTAATTTCACTTGGAACTCCAACTTGTTATTTCACACTAGTCGAACGACTAATCTAGCCACTAAATAACACACGTCACAGCAATGTTCCACCTTCATAACAGTCTTTATGTAAACTTTTCCAAATTAAATAGGTAACGTGTAACAACGAACATTTTCAACCAACTGACTGATTAAGGACGTTTTGTAAGACTTTGAAATAATTCTACTTTCATACTAAAATGTTTCGTAATGCTATACAGATAAAAGTGTTTTTGGCGCAAACATTCGCTTCCGGCTGAAACGTAGGTGATTCCAAACTTGTTTAGGCGAAACAGATAGCGTTTAATTAACACCAATTAGAAGTTTGTTAATTTATCTAACTTCATAGAGTTAACTATTAACTCCTTGGGCTATAGATTAAACTTTATAATAAATACTATTTTCAGAAAATTAAATAATAGTAGTACAATAGATAACTGCTTTAATTAGTATTTGGTTTTAAGTGCAAAACATAATCAAAAGTAATAAGTACCAAATACAAATATTGTATGGGTTTCTAACGTGTAAAAAATGTGTAAAACCAGTGAATAATTAAATAATTTGTATCCTTGGTAAAATTATTGCTATTAAATATAGCACTCCACATAATCATCTATAGTAGCAGACTACAAAAAATAGGCCACTCTTAATGTTTATTTACACGTCGGTTTATAATCATAATCTTGTTATTGTTTTCTTGGACATTCCTTTAATTATTAACAATAAAGGCTATGAAAAATATTTTGTAAATATATACCAACGTTTGTATAAGAAGCTACAGACGATTTACATGTTTCGGTGATAAGTTTTAAAATTTACTAATTACCACATGAGGTAATACTATAAATGCGATCACATTTTAATAAGCGATACTAAAATGATTAACACTCGATTAAAGCAGAAACACTTGCATTGATGCCACTTGAAAAGTAGATTATAGATCTATAACACTTTAGTTCTTGTTGCTTATCTATGCTTACGTTTTAGAGCACCTAGCGGAATTGACCTCCGGTATAATCAGTGATAATTGAACACGTAATGACCGCGTAACGTTTTGTGCCGACGCGTGCCGACCACCGAGCGAGATTCTCAACTGTTTTATTTTAAAGCTGGCTCCGCATACTTTGGCCGTGAAAATTATTGCAAAGGTGTAGTAGCTCTGTTCAAAATGGATGTGCAATAGATTTTGTCGTTCATTGACAGTGAAACAAGACCGCTGTCTCGTGCATTATTAATTGCCAAAGCTATTTATTTTTTTCCAACAATCGAAGCATGAAATGAATTTTAACAGCTCGTCTGTTTGAAGGCCATTCGAAAAATCAAAAGAGATGTTAGATGAGGTTTTTGTTTTCGTAATTTTCACGTCATGATTACTTATCATTTATTTTTCGTCACCGTCCTTAATGTTTTGATAAAAAATAAAACCGTATGAATAGCGAATTGTGTTCAATTCAAACAACGACATTTGGCTTATAAAATTGAATATGTGCTCTCTATCACGTTCACAAAATTAGCGACTAACACTGATACGGTAGAATTGTTTATACCCGTAGTGTTTATGCAGATATAGATAACTCGCGAAACGGCCGGTAAATAACGCTTGGACAGGGCAACCACGTCACTGTGCATAAATAGTCATTTTACTTATTACGGATTTAAATGTAATCTCTTTAATTTTGCGACGTATTAGTACTAGTATCCTCAAGATAAGCTGCCAAAAATATATTAAAAAGGCCATTATTAATAGACAGCAAAAGAATATTTCAAAAATGGTACTATACTGAGTTACCTATTCAAAATTTTATGACCTCAGTATTACACAGATGACGTTATAGATACGATGATAGAAATAATCAGAAGCTAATAGGTACGTTACGTAAAATGTACCGGTAGTATTTGTACCAGTTTGGCATAAAACTGATACATACCAGCTATCAGTTACAACATGATTTTAGCGTTATCGTAACCCTATTGGTATCAGCGAGTATGTCGGAGCCAATTGCTGTAATCGAAGCAATTTGGTCTGAAACGAAGCTCGCTGGCACCCAGCGCGGGTCGCTAGCCTCATCGAGTTAACCATCCATTGTATATTAACAATAATGCACCGTACACAGTTCAAAAAGTTATCTTTCTATTTGACTAAAGACTTTGTTTCGAATTTGCAAACAGACTAAGAATTATCTTATCTGCCTATATTAGTAGCAGTTGAACATTACTGGTAACACGTCTCGGTGTCTGTGTATTAAACTGAAGTGATGTGAACTCATCTGTGTTGTGATATCAATATTCTGTGATTATTATATAAAAGATTCTGCTTTCTTATTATTTTGTGAATAAAAATGAATGAAGGCACAGTCGACGTTCATGAGTTGGAAAAATTAAGGTATGTTTTATTCATATTAATCTAAAAATTGTTAGGGCATTCATTAATGTTTATAATGCCAAAGGTTTGATTAATATTTATGGTTATTAATCTAATGTAGTAACTTATATTCATTTTATTTAAAACATCATGTGACTACCACTTTTAGTGTACACAGATTGAATATATTGAATTAATTATATTTTTATATACTACTAGAAGTTCGTGAATAAAATGTTTTGTACTTTATTTTGACTGATGAGTATATAATATAAGCTGCCCATTACGACTGTAATATTTAACTTTTGTAAGATATATTATAAAATCAACACAAATTGCGCTTAGTAGCACATTATATATATTGTATATGGCATGCCATTGTTATATGCATCTGAATGATCTCACCATCTTAATAACGTGTCGTATTTATTAAATAACCACATGCAAATATGGAAAACTAGGGCAGTGTTCATTTTCTCTAACCACTGAGTACCTATTGTAATAGGTCCTGTACGATAACTCTTTGTCAATGACATACGGATTAAGAAAGTGCAGCGTCAAGTCACGTAGCCACTTAGAACGCTATTGGCATAACTTGGCATAATTTCTCTGTTTAAAGAGGTCATGAAGAAAAGGAAGAAAATAAATCGCCCTGCGGGGACAATCAACCGGATAAGTATCGGATTCTCCTCGAGCCGGCACTGGTGGGTGCCATGATAGCGATCAATCTGGGCCAGACTTCGCTTCAGAACTTTTACCTGCGGACTGCGTGCACAGTTGATTTAGGGAATCCTTTAGAAGTTTGTGACAGGGGAGTCGGCGAGGAGTTTCGGCAGGCGGAGGTAAGTTTTCCTCTATATTTAATTTAACTTTCTTTTTCTTTGCTTCATTGAAAACAATTCTAACAAACTCTCCAGAAACTTACTATGAAGGGACTTGATGTTTTTGAATATTGAAGCGTATTATTTTGAATAATTAATATACTGTTTAGGCAAAGTTAATTAATTATTTAAAGGTAAGATGATATAATGATATCATCAAATGTGACAGAATAGTATTATTATTATATTTACATTTTATTTTTCTCGGCTAGCCGGTAAGAAACTGATGACACGGGCCTTATTATCATACAAAGGAGACAGGATTATTTTATTTTTGCTACTTCGTAAGATATTAAAATTTAGTGCAAATTTAAGATATTCTCAATATATTATATTTCGGAAGGAGAATAAGTGAGGCGTATTGGGGTTTATTGCAATTTCCGTTGCAGTCTGCATTCAAATAGCGGTTCCATGACATAATATTAAAAATAGCGATGAAGAAGCTAACTAAACAAAATAGGGGGAACACTATATAGTTCCCTATCAATAATATTTACCAAAGCTGTATTTAGTACTTATGTATATATGACGAATATCATAACCCAACCTTACATATAAGTACTACCATAGACCCATAAATATGTACGAACAAATCACACAAACATGCACACATACTTACATACATTTTTATTATTATTGCTTTCTATATATTACTTTTTAATTATTATATAAGTATGTTTTGGATTGTTTTCCTTTTTGTTCTGTTCCATTTAATTTTATGAATATGGTTACCAAAGTTAGAAATAATACTAAAACTGAAAATATAGTACAAGCGTAGAAAACTGTTATCTAATCACTATATATTAACATTGTCTTAGTAATAATATATGCAAACGGTGCCCAAGATACAGGCCTAGCGTAGTTTGAGAACATCGACAAATGCTTTGCACATTAGAAATGTTTATCAGAAATAAAATACTTTACTGTATTACAATTTATCGTATTAATAAGTTATTCATGTTTTGATTGTTGATGTAAATTTATATAAATGGACTTCCATTTATCTAAATTTTATGCCATCAAATTTATATTTTGTATGTAATTCTACCTACTTAGATAGAAGAGGTATACTAATATTTTTTTTTTGTATTAGTTCGATCTGAATCATGCACCTAAAATACTGTACAGCTGTGTCTAAAATACTCAATAAGCATTTCTATCACTTCTTATCGCTGGATTACGAATTAATTATATTAAGTATATTTACCAAACATTGCTATCACGTCGTACATGGAGTGGTTTATAAAAAAAAAAAATTATCCATAAAATAAACAGTAATAGAACAAGTGCTTGTAAGGCCACGGCTTAAATCATTGTAGAAGTAGCTCACTAAAGTAACTACCGTTATTTTGTACCAAAATAAATTAAATATTAAACGAAAATTATATTATTTTACCCACTTCATAAAATAAGGGTAACTACTATAAATTAGAATTATAATATTGGTTTAGTATTAATTTCTTGGCTTCTCGCTTATTTTTATTTAACGTAAATGTAAACTTGTCATATTATGTCACGACCTACAGCTAAGTAAAGAACGAAAATAACTATATTTAAAAAAAATCTACCCAAATAAATTTATTCGAAACAGATGTTGTACATTGAGTTCAGGAAAAAAATATTAACACGACCATAATTTTATCAAAAGTGAATCGACTAATACACATTTTAACTTGTGTAAATACTATACAAAAAATAACCGCACGTATATGATAACAGTAGATATAGTTTCTCTTCAATATAGACAAGGATTTTGATAGGTCATGGATATTTATGACCCTCTAGTTTATTGAACACAATTATTTCATCACTTTAATAACTTTGCTAGTACTTTTTTTAATTTATTATATGACTAGGTAATATTGTTTGACTACTATAATAATAGGTATATGAAGTTAGGTCTGTACCAAAGAGATTATCGATTTCAGATGAGCAACTAGAGCATGAATATTTAATGAGAGATTCTATACATGATGTAATTGAATGCTCAGGTTTTTGACCTGCCTGTTTCTTTTAACATGATGCAAGTTGTGTTCGTAATAGGAGTATTCAAATTTTATTAAATACTAAATCGTAAACTGTTTATATTGAGGAACTAAATAATCATAGAATAAAATATGGTAGATAAAATGTTAGTGCGTTATGGAATAAAATATCAAATGGAATTATATGTTTTTCAAGTAAAAACATATAAAGAGATTGCCTAAATTTGTTGACATCTAAAGTCTTTAAGGAGTTTAATGAATATTTTTATAGAAATCTTTTAGAAAAAGTGCAGTTTGATTTTGTTGTATTCGTATTTTATTTTTATGAAGTCTGTTAAAGATTATAACGGGTTTCAAATTGTCTGAAATTATTTTTGACAAATACGATATTATCTTTAATAATTTAAGCGACAGTAGTAGTGACCTGATAACTAAATATAATAAATGATCGGTAGCCCCACTGGTATCAACCATCTTTGATTGTCATCCAAAGAAGGTCAACAAAACTAAAAAAAAATACAGGTAATTGAGAAGATATTGTTATCGTACTGTTTGTGTATTGTCGGGTTTGAAGACCTTATTACCCTGTTATCTTTGTCTGGAGTGAAGAGTGAGTGTACTTTGGTATTGAGTATAGTAATTGTTATTAAAATTAATTATGTTTGTTTAGTCGATATAGATTACCTTATGTTTACTATTTTTGGTCTGTTTCTAACGGGAGTATGAAATGCTACTTTCTGTATTTGACTTTTAATATACATATTGATGATCAAAGTAAAATAAAGGTAATTTTTATCAATATTTGAATTAATTGCCATTTCTGAGGCACTATCTTAAAGAATATTGTTTGGAAATGTGGAAAGGTCATTTCTGTGAAACATCCAGGGATAAAGGAATATGGTATAGGATATTGCAAAATGAACCTTTGAAGTGTCCGTGGTTTGAGCATTTTACTGCAAACAGAGATGCATTTATAACAGCCTTTGGACTTCGATCCAGACACATTCCGCTTAATAAATTTCCTTTTTTAATGAAAAAGTGCCTTCACCACTTTGTTCCAAGTGCGGAGTAATAGAGGATGTATTAGGTACATATTATGTTGGAGTGTGTCCAAAACGAAGACATTAGATTTGATGTATTGAGCCAAGAAAAAGATTTTAAAAAATGTCGAATGCTGTAATAATGTTCTTGCATACCCGCTGTCTAAGACAGCAAAATTATTGTATCGTACTGTACAAGTTGGCTTACGATGACGTGTATAGTGATTAGTTACATATTGTTTAAGTTTTTGCTGTGAAATATAGTGTAAGAGTAGGTCCAATAGAGCTGCATAGTCATATAATTGACAAAGCTCCTTAAACGAAGAATAAAAAGAATAACTCCATCAATTGGTTTCATCCAAATCCATGTCAAAAGATGTCCATTTTGGACGTCCAATTTTATCTATAAAACTTTTCTATTCAACCAATGTAGGAAGATAAGATAACACTGGTCTCTCTTGACAATTATTTGGCGTTGCGGTATACGTATGATACGTCATGTCTCCAGTTTTGTCTTCCACTTATTGCATAATACTCTTACTTGATCTTTCATGTAATTCTAACTAATATTTTAAATGCGAATGTGAGTTTGTTTGATTGTTAGGCTTTCACGCATACGCGTTGTCAGGGGTACAGAAAAGAGCATAAGGTACCTTTCATCTAGAGAAAGGTATTGGTCCCGAGATATACAAATTTATTTCACTTATATTAAGTAGCCAAAATCTAGTTGTAATATATCTAAGACCTTTACTTTCAATGCTATTTAAAATCCTGGATTTTTTAGCAATTAATATATTATATTAAAACCATAAAATCCACTGTTACGCACGATCAGGCAAAATATGGGTGTAATGAACACGATAAGCTGTTAGATGTTCGTTAGTTAAATAAACAGAGGATCCTACTGTCTACCCAAGGTAACCCTTAATCACTTAATCCGACTAGATACGGCCACTGATGGGCTTGTTTGATTAAGCGATCCTTTTATACCGCTGCACGCACATTTAAGCATTTTATATTAAATTTGTGTCATGTTTATGAGCAAAATTTGTACCTATAGGATTTGTATTCTTAACATTATCATATAACGACATCGTGTTTTAATATAGTAAATAAATATACCTATTAATAATTAACTGTCCCAGTACTGGGCACAAATCTCTAATCTCACGGAAATCTGGTCTACTATACTACACAACACATTTTAATGATTTATGTCGCAGTATTGAAAATAATCGTGGTCTCTAAAATACTTTTATTGCATTACACTTGACTGCATACTTATTACTTTGTACTGATTATAAATAACAGATAAAGATTGTTTTATCATTCAGATTAGGTGATCTCACGACTATCTTTTGATGTCAGCGTGCCAAGAGTGTCGACCAGCTGAATAAACTTTCGCAATACGTTACTACTACTGCGTTCTCCCGTCCTTTTCTTTCGTCCAATACTAGAGTAGAGATGCCGACTCAAGGGTAATGCAATCTAAGCATACATGTTTTATTTCTTATTTATTTATTTATTTATTCATAATCATAAACACATCCCACACAATCTTTACAGGACAACCCAATGCGATTGTGAGGTGAAAATACACAAACAAAAAAAAAATTTATAAAAAAAAACTTTTTTGTTTTTAGGGTTTTAATCTTTTTCTCCTAGAGTGGCCTCTAAGAGAAGAAAAGATTAGGGACATGACACGCGCGTTGTTGACACAACGAGCATGTCATGTCCCTAGTATAGCAAAATCATTAGATTCGAAAACTTATTAAATAAGTAGCATAAAGAAAGAAATGTGATCCCGATAAATTAAGAGTAATAAAACTGGGAAGAAAATGTTTGATACATTTTATTTATTTGGATACCCATTCAATGCAAATAAATATAGACTCGTCTACCATGTCATTCAACAATGCCTGTAACAATTATTTCATGCATATGCGACTATGACAGCATTAAATAAGTTTTATTTGATTTCAGGCAGCCAGTCAAATGGTAGTGTCAAGCGTGAATGTCAGCCGAAGCTTCATTGGATCTCTTATAGCTACAGTAGTTCTACTCTTCGTGGGGCCATGGAGCGACTGCAGTGGCCGTCGGAAGCCACTGCTCATACTGCCCCTAGTTGGTATGAGTGTGATGACGACGGGTGTCATTCTGATGCTCATATTTCCGGGGGCATCGACCGTTCAAGTATTATATGCAGTACAGCTGCCTATGTCATTAGGCGGCAATTTCGGATTACTACTAGCAGCTGCTTTTAGTCATATAGGAGATGTAAGTACAATTATTATTATATGATTTGTGAACAGCGTTAATAATTATATGGCCTTTTCCAACATTCCGCAAAAGAACGCTAAAATTATCAAGGTATATCGGTAAATCGTATCATTTCGCTGTGACACTAGTGGTTCGGCACAATAGATTTTTAATTACGTCTGGTGTTCTAAGACTTGACAGATTAAGAGTACAATGAGTGCATGATGGCTCAGAGACGTGGTCGCTCACTATGGGCCTTATCAGAAGGCTCAAGGACACTCAGAGGGCGATGGAGAGAGCCATGCTCGGGGTTTCCCTGCGGGATCGAATCAGAAATGAGGAGATCCACAGGAAAACTAAAGTTGCCGACATAACTCTCCGGATAGCCGACATGAAGTGGCAGTGGACAGGGCAAATAGCGCGCAGAACCAATAGCCGTTGGGGTAGAAAGGTTCTGGAATGGCGGCCACGCACCGGAACACGCAGCAGGGGTAGACCTCCCACAAGGTAGACCAACGACCTGGTAAGGGTTGCGGAAAGCCGTTGGATGCGGGTGCCCCAAGACCGGTCTGTGTGGAAGATCTTGGGGGAGGCCTATGTCCAGCAGTGAACGTCTTTCGGCTGAGATGATGATTATGATGATGATGAGTGCATGACATCCTTTGAATAGATTACAACGCTAAAGAATAAAGTCTTGACTTTTTATTTAAAACGAATTTAACGATGTTTCCTCTTAGGAAAACAACTATCGCTACGCATAATCTATGAAGCACGGGGGCCTTTACCGTTTTTCAATTATCGATGGATCACTTCACAGAAAACTTTCTTTCCAAGTGGCTTTCGCATTCTCAAGGGTTTCCGGAACAAAATTTCACTCAGGAAAGACGTTTTTATAAGTATTTTGCCATAATTAAATATTTTACGTATTCCAATTACCATATAACTCTTGCAAGTAATACACCGTTGTGGCCGTGAATAAATCAAACATAAAAGCTAAACTAAATCGCGGTGAAAAATTATTATTATAGGAAATTAGTTCTTTAATTCCCGAAACCGTTACTTAAACTACATCACGCGATTTAAAATATGACGAACTGGAAAAGTATTACGAATTTCCTTGTTTTCGACAAATATTTTATGTATGCAGGTGTAGAGATAATACTACTCGAGACCCTTTGAGCAAAAATGGACAGTGTTAGCGTAGAATAGAGTTGATACAAAATTATATTTAAAAACGTGAAACTTAAACGAAACTAGTAAAAGTGTATTTGATACATAAGCCTAATCTAAAACGGATATAGGAACAAGCGTGACACTATCTTGTATTAAGTAGATAATTAAATTTATTATAATAATTATTTTTATTAATTGATATCAACTAAGGATAGCTATCACACATGTTGGTTCATGCTCATTTAAACATTTCAATTAGTGTAAATGAATGTTTGTGAACAAAACCTTTTCTTTATACTTTTCTTATAAAAGACAACTCTCCGCACTAAGAATGATTCCTGTGTTGCTTTACAAACTTTTAACAGCGGATAAAAAAAACACCCAGACTTGGAATAACTACATGTGAATCACAAACTTTTTTGTCCCGTTTGGTGATCGAACTTACAACACACAGGACAGTGGCGCTAACGAGGCGACTACTTAAACCACTACGCCAACTGTGCAGTCAAAATATGTATTCAAGCTTCAATTGGCATAGCCAGACAAGAAAACAACTGTCAAGTTAATTTGAAGATTGGGGTGTCCAGTGGACCGAATACAGGCTAAATATAATATGTAGAATAATTTCCGGGTCAACTATGTTAGTCAACAAAAATTGCCGAACCGAATGTGTCGACTTAAATATGACGTGTATAGCAATCGAATTTGTTTTACGTTAACGCGATCGACACTTTTATGACGTTCGGCGCTCCGATTAGCCGCTCCAAGCTCTTAACCAATCAGAGAGACAAAAGCGGTGAACCTTTCGATCGCATTAACGTAAAAACAATTCGCACTAGGCACCCTCGATCTCATATCACAGATATAGTTTATGACATTTACATGATTACATAACAGCTTACTAACAGGGGCTGTAAGTACTACATTGTATTCTGTAATGTTGAACATCGCTTGTTAGATCAAGGGTGTTTATATGACTGCGACATGCAGATGACATCTATAAAATGCTTGTAACAATGAAATGAATAAACGAGTAGATAGTAGAACTAGCATAGGTGCACGTATGTGCACGTATGTAGTCATTCAATCTTATCCACACGAAAAATATGTGTAGTTTACAGACCACGACATCAAATCATGCCCGCTTCCTACTATGTAGAGATCTGCTTGTCATTATCTATTTAATCCAAGCGACTCCGTTTTCATCGTTTGTCAACAAATATTAATGCCATAATAACCACGATAAGAACTAAGTACAGCTAGCTAAAAAAAAATATTTTTATTGTCTTTCGTTTTCTTGTCGGCAGCATAGTGCCACGGAATATCGATGAGATTTTATCGATAAAATTTGTTACTATTAAACATAAAGGTTTTTTTTTAACATATACGATAATACATAATTGTATACATCGAAAATAGGCTGAAGAATTGAACGAGATATTAATACTGCGATGCAACAAGTTTATTACAAAAAATAAATAATTCTGACAAATTACATAATTTAATACATCGTAGAGAGTGCGTTAGAAATAAACTTATATTATAGGATCTATCATTAGCATAAAATAAGGTGAAGGCAATAGTAGCTAGCAAATAAACTCATCTTATCTTATCTAATTGGGAATGTTATTTGTTGTGCAGAACGCTATTTGTGCGCCACTTTCAGCAAAATGGACTACAGGATCTACCGGACTTGCTATTAATAATTATTTAGATTCGCTAATATGAACTAACAGATGTGTCGCATCCCTATTGCATTTATTTATTGCGGTTCAGCGCTCGTTAGAGGTTTTGTGTTTCAAATAAGTATTATAAATAACGTTATTGATATACTATTCAAATCTAATGTGTGTTTAATTACTCACCTGTCACATGTTACGCTAATATTTTGATTATATACGTCTACTTTAGTTATTATTTTCACTAATCTAACTCGACAGCTACAAACTGACAAGGTTTTTCATACGGAGCCGAAGCATATATTATTACATATTATTCCTTTTAATGGTTTTTAGCAATTTGGGTTTGAAAATTACAAGTATTCGTGTAAATCCTTTATATGCAATTTACAGTTTGATAGTTTTATTAATTTATAAAACTCACACAATTTTATAGCACACTTATATGTGCTGTAAAATTGTGTTAGTTTTAAAAGATATTTTTTACTTAAGTATATACTTGTGATACAATACAATACTGAACGAGATCCAACTGACCATCCTAGTACGTCTAACATAGTACTTAGAAGCCATTAGTATAAGCTTTATCTCATGATTTTAAGTGTACTTACGCCGAAAACAACGCATTGACACATATTGGTCAACTCTCCTTAAAACTTAGCTCTCTACTAAGCACGGGTTATCGGGGATCCGTATGGTTAGGTACAAATACGAATTGGCGTACTATACATACCTACATAATATACATTAAGAGTTAATTGAATGGTGTGTGGTGTAGTAACATATTTGCCTGAACATCAATTGCTGTATTAGTTGTAAGAATATACTGTGTAACCGTTTTATTTTTTTAATTCAAAATAATAAAATTCAATTCCAAATAAATACATAAACAATGAACTTTTTTTAGGCACATAAATCTGAGGCGCGTAACCATCGCTTTAAACCCATAAAATGCATTAGTTTGAATTACTATTTTATACACTCCTAACGCCCTTAAATAATATTTTTTTTTTTTTTTTACCACATACACACAACACCATCTAGCCCAAACTAAGCAGAGCTTGTACTTTGGGTACTAGACAATGGATAAACATACTTAAATACTTTTTTTTGTAAATACATACATATTATACATAGAAACACCCAGACCAAGACAAACATCCATGTTTATGCACACAAATGTTTGACTTGTGCGGGAATCGAACCCGCGACCTCAGGCGTGGCAGTCGGTTACACTAACCACTACGCCATCGAGGATTAAATACTAGACTTAAATATGATTTTATCGAGAATTTACCAAATTCCATACTTAGGTAATATGAAAAAGGTGTTTTATAACATAAACTTAATAAACTGTTGATAGAATCACAATAAATTACTGTTAATTCATTATATTCCTTTGACCTGATTTACAGCAGTGAATTTAAGCCTAAGACAGGTCACACGCAATAACAATATTAAGACAATTATGTAGAGCATTTTCTAACCTCCACGAATGTAATTTGAAGAAATAGAATGGTTTACACCTTTGTACAGGGATGACGAATCAATGGCACGTGTACCAGCGCTGGCACACAACAAAATAATTCGGGCACGCCAGTAATGGACTACAGCCTTATTTATTTATACGAAGCCATCGTTAGCTGCCAGTCTCCAAATCTCCAGAATCCAAGCTGACTTGGCGTCATCTAAACAACACGAGCTAAGCGAGCGGTGTAGTGGCTTGTCTATAAGATTGGCGCTAGCGCACTGGCTTCGTATGAAGTATTAAGTACTATTTAGTACTAACTACGTAATTGAAGAATCTGTGTACAAGTTGTTTGAATAACTAAACATTTATTTTGTTTCTTTGATGGCATATTAAATATAAATTATTATTTTTTTATAAATAATGGCATGTTATCCAGTATATGTTTGCTATCCCTGCGTTCTTTGGCTCGTTGTTCAGTGACAATACGGCAAAGAGGCTTTCATTACTCAATAGAGGATTTTAAAATGCTTATGTTATTATAGTTATTCCTAGACTAGATCTTAATGTTTATACTGTTATATAAAAAGATAAAATCCTGAACTCGGAGACTTCTTAGTATTACACAACAATATAATTCACAAGATATCGTTTTTACCCTAGCCGATATAACACTTCTTAGTACACCCGTAGTGTGAAAGCACTTAAGTGCAAGCAGAAAATATAATAAGTGCTTTCAAACTTTTTACTGATGTTACTGCAAATACTAGCGTCAAATGGTCATACACTTAGTTTCATAATTATGAAATACAACATGACTATGCTACACGACATTACAGAAAATGATCCTGTAACCATTTATTATAAGCACGGGAGCTTCTTTTTACAAAAATATCTATATTAATCAAACTGGTTTTAAGACTATTGTAATATAATATTATCCTTGCTAATATTCCTTAATTCCGCTTCAGATACTATCCGTTTCCGGCATTTAAAATTAAAGGTGACCGACGCGCGACGCGAGCCAGGAGCGTAAAAGTCGGCTACAAATTGATAAGTTTGATAACATTCTATTGCAATCACGCAAAGGATGTTATTAAAATATTCTATTTGCATCTTAGGCCATATGATCAGGTAGAAAACAAAAAGTACTTTAAGCCTTTGTTTGTTAGTACCAACCGTTACCGGTATAAATAGTGTAAATGGCTGGTTATTTAAAAGTTGTTAGATTTTCTTTGTTTATTTAAACTTATGTATATATTTCTAGAGTAAAAATCAGAATATATTTTTTAAATTGTTCTGTATCGAAGATCCTATTGCAAAAGTGTAATTAATTGATAATCTACAGTCAAACTATAAACGTCATGTGCATTGTTTACTACCTACATATTTTGATAATCTGTTAATATTCTCTAATGATTTTAAATTTCGTAACGTTTGCAGGTGTGCCACGCAACCGGTCGTGACGTCACTCGCACAATGGGTACTCACCGGGCCGCCATACAAATAGCCCACGTGCTAGGTGCTGTGGGCGGCCCCCTCCTGTACCGATATCTCGGATTCTTCGGTGTGTTTCCACTTGTTTTATTTCTACAGGTATATAAATCCACTTATTCGATAGATTATCTCTTTATTTTTGTTATGAAATTCTTAGCAGCAGTATTGCACTCAATACTGCTGCTAAGAATTTCATATATACTATTCTCACTAGAATAGTGCCCGATAGGCAGCAATAGACCCTACTTCGTGCGTCCTAAAATAATAGTTTGCAGTTATAAAGAAAACAGGACTAGTTTTTGGTGGTATAGTTAGCATAGAATTTGTTATATACTTACATACGTTACTAAAATACGAAAACAGTGATGCCATAAACATATATATCCCTGTTGACCTTAATTGATAAATAAATATAATTTTTAAAACTAAGTAGTGAAATACGGACATATTCAAATTTATAATAACTATATAATTTATTTTAAGGTAAAAAGTAATTATTGAATACAATGACTTTATTTTTCACCGTAAATGAGCTCAGCAAATGTTGATTGAATGTCCATATTTGTATCCGATTCCATAAAAACTTAATACTAAAATGGGTATAAAACTTTATGTAGTCTCTTTTTATGTCTCTTTACATTTGTATATATTATCAAAACAACATGTTAAATGCCTTATAATATCTACAAATTATTAAGTCTACAATCACGTTTGCTCGCGTTTTAAATCGCTTTGCCTTACCATTGCAAATTTCATGTATGTATGTATGTATCTTATGTGGGGGCCAGTCAGTGCAGACCGGCGACACTTCGACCCAGTGGGATCTTTTGTGTCGACACTCTCCCAATAACGACTGCCATAGATGTTCATGGCAGCCGGGACCGACGGCTTAACGTGCTCTCCGAGGCACGGAGCAGGCGATAATTGTCAATCAATACGCACATAATTTCGAAAAGTCATATAACTTCCGAAAGTCAGAGGTGCGCGACGTGGGTTCGAACCCGAGACCTCTGCATTGCAGTCTGTTGGTCTCCCCACTGAGCTATCGCTGCTTTTATGTAAGTAAGGATTGAGTTTAATACTCATGTCAAATTCCTACTTCTATGAATTTCGAATTTCTTTCTGATTCTCACTGCTCCTGAAGAGATCAAACATTTTCTATCACTCAACATTTTCACTGTTTCCCATCTATCCAATCACGTCATCGTCTAATTCAGCTATTTGTATACAGTCTTTAGACTGTGTTATAAGGAACCTAAAATTATTAATGCTGATATATGTATGTACATTTATATTCTTTTTACATTCATCTAAATATGCTACCGAAGTCGGTTACTATCAGACAAATCCTAAGCCTCTTTGTTAGTGTGGTGTCAAAAAATATACGGAATACTCTAAGAATATGGTAATATTATGGGAAGCTCTTAGATGTAAACAGCACAGCTTACTGTAACTAATGTCGTTAAAGCCCATGTCCAGTAGTGAACGTCATATTGCTGAGGAATTTATGAATACCAATGTGTTTGTGTTTTAAAATATATATTATGTATAAAAAAATGCATTATATTGTTGCACCTGAAGGGCTAGGCCGAGGAGCATGCCTTACCCAGAAGCGATTGGTCTCAACGTAGGTAGCTAATAAAGGGCTTCATGCTAAATGTCGTCCAACAGAGACAGCTGTGCCAAACTGATACTCATAAGCTATTGCTAAGACCTATGTCTTTTCACTTACGTGACTAGACAATGCAACACACCATAGTCTATGTCTTTATTCCCATTAAAATGATTATACACTTATTTATTGAATACATCAATAAAATTATATATTAAGTTAATTACATAAAATATTAGCTAAGTATTGAATGTAAATCGTTCGAGTAGCACTTAGATCTCTCATGAGAATAATTAGACTAGAAACTCAGGGCCATTCTTTTCGCTCGCCAATTGTTTATATGTTTCCTAACAATACTATTCGTTTATTCATTCTTTTTTATCTCAGTTTGCTGTTTTCAATTAGCAAATTAATTGCAAATGCGCTTAAATTACAATACGATAAATGTTTAATGTGTCTTAATGTTTAGGTATCATCGCTACTCTACGTAATATTCATCGTGAAAGACGTCAATGTGAATACTGAGAACAAAGTGTCTGTGTGTAACTGGAGGCTGCCGTTCAACGCTGTGCAGTGCCTGATAAGGCCCAGAGATGGTTACAAAAGGATCATCATATTTCTTATGCTTGTAGTCGCTTTGGGAGACAGGATGTTATTGTCTGGTTAGTATAATATACAAATCGCTGCGATATTAGAGTAGCAAACTGTTTTTCTAAGAAAAAGTTATATACTTTACGAACATAGGTGTAGATATAGTACATAGCTATAGTACAATTTAGAATTACCTATTGTCTTGGTAATTACATATGTCTTGGTATTTTATTAAATAAAAATTGCCGTCAAATGTTTCCTTTGGCTTCGTTAACATGATTCGTTTTCGTAATTGCATACTATTACTTTGTATACTGCACTATATATTTCTAAATAGCTTCTTTAAATTAGCTATGTTGTAAAATATTGTACAGAATGGTTGCCAATTTATTTCGATATACTCATTCCATCATAATTCGGTCAGTGCTCTACCTACAATTAGAGTAGTTCTTAAATTTCACAATAGATGGCGTTTCACATACGACTGATACGACTTTTCGTCTTAGAATATCGGTTTACTGTGGTTTATGATTGTATAAACGTTGCAGTCGTTAGTTTCACCTGATAGAGCTAGGTGGCGATAATGTTCTGTTATAATTTACAAACAGAACTAGCTTATTGTTGAAATATAAATATAAGATTATAGAAATAAGCAACTTGTTATTGGTTACTGATAATAATTATACAAATTGTACTTATATCAAATAGCTTCATGAGGTTTTTCATGCCACATGGTAAACATGAATAAAATCTAAATCCGTCCCCGTAGTAGAATTAACTTAACATATACATTGAAATTAAACTACTATATTCGGATTTTATCGTGTTGTTTATTTGACACTATACTTATTACATAATTTTGAAAACTACTACTACTATTAAACTTTAACTTTTTACTTTTAAATTATGTAATAAAGTGTCAAATAAACAACGCGATAAAATCCGCACACAGGTGTTTAATTTCAATGAATAATATTCGCGTAAACAGAAGAGTATATTATCATATACATTTAAGTAGGTTCACATAATTTACCGCGATTTAATTTGTCCGGCTATAAAACATTTATTCTAAGGTAAACTTGGTTTTAAGAGCGAGAGTGTATTAATTGAATAAAACAGACCGCTGTACAAATAATGACATTTATCAAAAATAGGTGACACACTCTTCTCAAAAATATGCCCAATAAACACAAGAGGGTAGTTAGATTTTGTGTGCTTAAATATACATACATACATACATACATACATTCACGCCTTTTTCCCAGAGGGGTAGGCAGAGACTACGGATTTCCATTTGCTACGATCCTGACACACTTCTCTGGCTTCATTCACTTTCATCACATTCCTCATACACGCCCGTCGGTTCAAGGTGCTCTTAACCTGGCCTTTGTCCAGAACGCCTCCGATCTGATCGAGAAACGTTCGCCTAGGTCTTCCTCTTGCGACTGTTCCATTCACACTAGCCTTATAAACTTTCTTAGTCAGTCTTTCCTTGTCCATTCTTTGTACATGCTCAAACCAGTTTTACATACCCTTTTCTATTCTTGTCACTATATCCACTTTCATGCCGCATCTCTCTCTAATCACACTATTCCTTATTCCATCTTTCAGAGTCACACCACATATATTTCTCAGCGCTCTCATTTCTACAGCATTTATTCTGCTCTCATGCTTCTTTCGCCATACCTAACTTTCACTTCCATACATAAGTGTGGGCACTAATAGTCTTCTATGAACAGCCAAACGTGCCTTTTCGGATACATTTCGGCTGTTATTATAAAATTAATTATTCCCTATGGTGATAAAATCTATGAGTTTTAAACGATCGCTGGTAGAGTTTACTTTAAAGTGGCACGATGGCGCGAAGAGTCTGCTAAATCCATTCCATTATGGACATTTTTAAATATTACACTGTATTTATGTAGGTCATCATCATTCTCTTGCCGTGGTCCCAATTTATTTGGGGTCGGCGCAGTATGTCCTTCGCTTCCATACGTCTCTGTCACCCGTCATCTGCTCATTTACCCCTTTTCCTTTCATATCCATCCTCACACAGTCCATCCATCTTTTCCTTGGCCTTCCTCTCCCTTTTCGTCCCTCTACCCTCATATCCATCACTTGCTTACCTACATACGTATCATCTCTTCGTATAACATGTCCATACCAAGCCAAACGATTTCCTTTCACCTTTCATCTATGGGCACCACTTTCAGACTACCTCTTACGTATTCATTACAAATTTTGTCCATTCTCGTCACTCTACACATCCATCGTACCATTCTCATCTCTGCTACATGCAATTGTTTCTCATCCATGTTCTTAGTAGCCCAACACTCAGTATTTATGTAGGTATATGTACATAAATATGTATTACATAACTATAATATTTACTATAAATACTATTATATATTTACTATAATAACTATAAATACGCTTGAGATGACTCAAGCGTATTAAACATAGCTTACATCCACACATACCTAAGACTTTATACACTATATCATATTTTATTAAAATTCATTTTAAATGGTCATCCAAGGTCATGCAAACACAGTTTGATTGTAATATTAACAAGATTTTATTAAACGGATTACGTCATGCAATTAGTTACATCATGTTACGATATAAATATTGATCTATAGAAAATCTGTTGTACGCCTTCTACATGTAGGTACTTACACACCACATCACCCGCAATTGCTGTTAGATGTGACCTAATTTAAATCCCACACTGAACCGGGTCAACCATTTTCCAGTTATTACACAAAGCTGATAACATCACCCTCCGTAATATTTTTGGAACCGCGTTTGGGGTAGAGTCCAAAATCATTGAAAAACCATTCCGCGTAATGAAACAGTAAATGTCGTAGTTATTTTAAAATTTATTTTTGAAATATGTTGTTATTTGATTGAAACATATATTAAAAATGTTATATTTTATTTAGGAGTAAAATAAATTTTATAAATTACTCTTCAATGGCCTATGTCATAAAATCTTTACAAACATATTAACAATGGTGACAAAGAACACCAAGGTTGTAAGAACTACATGTAGGTGACCGGATAGTACAGAATATTGCTGCCAAAGCACTCTTTATTGTGTTCTTATCTGAGGTACTCTTCAAGCTTGAATTTGGACGAAATCCAAACAAACCTTATTTCTTTTAAACTTACTAACAGACTACTGGAAAACGATCTGTGTTGAGGGACCTGTAAAGAAAAGGACTAGTTGTCTTCTTTACATATTTAATGTAAATTTTTTGTTGCAGCTGAAGTCCTGATAGCTTACATGTACTATAGGTACAAGTTCCACTGGGACGATGTGATGTTCGGCTCCTATCTAGCTTATAAAAATATAATTAGTTTTATTGGTAAGTAAAAGTCATATGTAAGTAAAGTTTTTATTAAACCTACTTTTGTTTTGATGTATGAAGCTTGAATGACCATACGAAGCGAAAGATAATAATTTTTTGGCAATAAATGGGTAACTGTCGTAAGTCCAAGTATTTTAGAGTGACATGTGTTAATCATCCTAAAATAAGGTTTTCATATTTAACTGTGAGCTTAATAGAATAGAATAGTGTTTATACAACGGATACTTTTATTTCATCTAAATTAAATGTTCAAGTGTTGACTTTCAAGTATATCGATAAAGAAGACTAGAAATTATTTATTTCTACATTAATTAATATCTTAATCCTTTGCTTTCCCCTTCCTATCAACAACATGTGTCTCAATAAAAAAATATTAAGTAGATATGTATGTCTCATCACTCACTCATCGCTCAATATATTATTACATTCCATAATGTTAGTAAAACTGCAATGTCATTACGTTATGTGCTTTGTCAATAAAGTAATACTTATTTATTTTTAGGTACGTTATTAATTCTCTCCATTCTGAAACGAAGACTTCGCCTTTCGGATGAAACAGTAGGCATGATGAGCTGTGTCTCCTATATGCTCGCTACATCCGGTCTCATCGCCGCCACTACGACTATATGTGTCTTTTCATGTAAGTAAACAACTATTTTGCAATTGAGCAATATATCCGTCGGAGGTATAAGCTAAGTGTAGACAAAGAATCTATAGATAGAGCGATAGCATGGCCATTCATGAAACAGCAATAGCAATTTTTGCAAACTAGTCGACGTTTTGTGATGTTCTTCAATCTGCCATCATAGAGTATAAATGTATACACAATTTTGTTTTAGCCTTGTTTAAAGCAAGCTTCATAATTTACCTAAAGTTTCACTGATTTTCGGCAGCCGTGGCAGCCTTTGCCGTAGAGTCAGGCATTTAAACAATTTTAAATTTAAAATACATCGAGATAAAATCCATATTAAATATTTCAGTCCAATAATTTCAAGTCTTTATTTTTACAATAGTTAATAGTTTTACTGTTTTGAAATCCTACATTTATTATAAATCTATCTACATGATTAGAATGACAATATTTTTGCAGTACCCTTGGTCGGAATAATATCGCAAGGCTCGCAAGTGGTGCAAAGACCTATATTGAACAAGCAAATACAGCCCAACGAACAAGGTAAACGATATTATCAACACATTGTTGTTTGATTTTTATCTTTGACTTTTAGCGGTCAGTTCCTGTTTTTTATATTCAACGTGAAATAATGTGCAGTTCGTGTAATAATATCATACATATTTTAATAAATGACACAGAATACGATTCATATGACCTTGGAGAATCCATTGTTGAAAATAGTATTGAGAACCAATTGAAAATATTTTAGTCTGGTTAGTGTCTGTTGTCTGTAATGAAATATAACCTTTATTGTTTTAATTACGATTCGATTAACATAGCGACTTATATTTATTTTACATATCTGCTCCTTCATCGGTCAGTGTAACTTGCCAATACCGGATATCAATATCTATTACGAAGCTCTACTTATTTTGTACGAGACTGTATCTTCTGCTCGCTACACATTCCTTTTTTTGACACAAACATTACATATTTGAATAAAACCTTCGCGCCATTTTATATTTTTCAGGTATTTAGCTATAACATAATTTGTTTCTGCAGGTAAAATCTACAGCGTGTTGGGTGCATTCGAATCCGCGGTACAGACGCTGTCATCGCCTCTTTACTCTTTACTATATTCAAAGACTGTATCGAATATGCCCGATGCTTGGTTACTACCAGGCATCACATTGGCAGTTTTCCAGCTACTAGCTTATGTGCTAACAAGAAAATTTTCCCAGACAATAACTTTACAAAAAAGCGCTGTTGACCATGTCGACACGGAAAAGAACGTCGAGAACAAAACAAGCTCGCAATCTAAAATCTCCGGCCAATAAACATTTGGCAAACAGTAAAATTAAAAATGTATTTTTCAAACGGAGTAGAAATAATTTTACTTTTCAAATAAAATTAAATTTAGTATAAGGCACGAGTTTTATTCTGTTTCCTACACGTTTAAATTAAAAATGCATTATGTCTAGAATAAACTTATTGGCTCCTATTGATAAGAATTCATTCGAAGGAATTTAATAAAATCTAGTGGATGTTTTTAATTGCCGGAACCATTTCAATACAATGCGATACAACTAGTCCAACTAACAGCAGGTTGCAATATGGGTAATTCATGTGCACACTGTAACCAACTGGAGCATGGCCCGGTTTTTAGAACTTTAAAATCAATGTTCAATGTGCACAGTCCAGAAGTCAGATTTGGCGACTATTGCGCTAATAGTCATATCGGTCAACGGTCTGATTGGCTCTTGTCAAACAGTCGCTCTAGTCATCAAATATTGTTTTGTATCTTGAGATTAAAAGTTGATATTGTTTGAGGTCTTTACAGAGGCTTAAGTTAGGTGAAAGCGGCAGATACTTTCCCATACGATACGAAAGATTCGCTGCCGATTATGATTTTGAGAGATGGCATTTCCTAAATGATACAAGTACCTAATCGTAAGGGAATTCATAAACTCCGTTAAAATCGACTGAAAGCCACGTTTTATATTGGACGTTTTCCCCTGATGTGAAAGGATAATACAATAAACGTAATATAACATGATTTCTTTATCTAATGATATCTTAATATTTATGGATTTGAGAAGAACTTACTGCTGCAGCGACCATTCTGTATAATAATTTAATCTACCTATTTAAGTTCTCATATGTATCTTTAAGATTATCCTTATAGTCAGCTGGTCGTAATTCCCTCTCTTTCCGGGTATTTTCAAAATCCATTAGCAAGTACTAGACATCGTCAATCTCACCGCACACTTCACAATTTGGAGAGTCGTGTTGTCCCTACACATTTATAAGGACAAAACATCTTATAGTTCGAGCGTGGGTGTAAATGCTAGAGAAGAGAAATTGCTCGGTTATTGTTAACCATTGTTTGTAATCAAATACTCTATTGCTTAAACTCGTGTCTGTCGAGAAATCGTCTTAAATTTGTGTAGCTGTTAATATAATTACAAAGGAAGTATTTGAGCACTTGTTAAATTAATTAATAAGACAGTTTATCACATGTAAGCAATCTGGTCATCTAATCAGGAAACATGTAGTCACATGTTTTCTGAGGATGACTAAAAATCTCGTGATTGTAATCATAATTATCTATTGAATTTTTTTTGAAATTTATTCCATTTCTTCGTAAATACCTGATAACAAAATAGAGAAATCAACATAATATCAGATATTTTCTTTATCAGCATTAACAAAGGTGGACAGTAACTTTACATTATATCATTTCACAACCTTTGAAGTATGTGCATACATTTTTAATTGTTAATTTTACTACTTACCATTGGTCTGCCCGATGGTAAGCCGTTCAGTCGAGGTATTATGCCTCAAAACGAAGCTTAACAGCTGTTAGTTTAGAAATACTTTATAGATCGGCCTCGACGGCGTAGTGGTTAGTGTAACCGACTGCAACGCCTGAGGTCGCGAGTTCGATTCCCGCACAAGTCAAACGTTTGTGTGCATGAACATGGATGTTTGTCTTGGTCTGGGTGTTTCTATGTATAATATGTATGTATTTACAAAAAAAAGTATATATGTATGTTTATCCATTGTCTAGTACCCATAGTACAAGCTCTGCTTAGTTTGGGCTAGATGGTGTTGTGTGTATATGGTAGAATATTATATTATATATATTGAATTTGACTTCAATATAGTGGTAACCCCACTTAATTTTATCACAAAAGCCTTAAAAGAACCTTTGTGAAAGTTCAAATAAACAGTTCACGCAGTTCAATTTGGTGACGGATCGGATTTACAGGATAAAATTAAAGGTGATGGATTCGCAGGGTTACTTTCCTTATGGCACCTCCCAAGCAGGACATAAATGGAGTGCGTACTACGCCGTGTCCTCGCTTTAACCGCAATCGTGACAAATGTAGCTCTATGCCCTCCTAGTAATTGTGTGCAGGTATTTACCGAAGCGTCCGTGCTTTGACAACACTTACACCAAGCCTGAAATGGTATTTATCTGCAACAAACAACAAGCAACAAATAAAGGAAGAACTCGTAAATATACCAGGAAATAGTGCCTGCGGCTCCGCTTGTGTATATGTAGGTTATGTCAATTATCTACACTTCTTTCTCAAGACTTCATCCAGAAAAAGAAGTGTAGGGAGTTGAGATATGCCTTGCCTGTACCCCTGACAACAAGTATGGGAAGCAATATGATGATCAGTCTAGTAGTTAAGGCATGAAACCGTAACATACAAACAAACTCACATTTGAATTTATAATATTATGATGATGCACCAAACATTGCTAGCCATGTTTTTTTTAAATATGTACTCTTCATACCGATTACCCACATAATATAATCTGGGTTCACCAGTCCGTAGCGTCAGCTTAAACAACAAATTACTTTTATCATATGTCTGAAATCTTAAGAGGGTCTATCGTCAAGATAATCTATATTCAATATGATGTTTAGTAGATTACGTAATGGACTAGCAACTGCGAGAATGTTGAAATATTATGAAACACCCGCATTGATATTACGAATCAGAACAATATTAATAAATTATGCATACGCTTTCAATGTCAAAGAACATAATCTTTTGACTTAGGTGCAATCTGTGTTTCTATCTTCAGTAATTTTTACCATAATTTAAATTCTCTCATATATCCTATTTCGTCATAATTTAAACATTTTATATATAAAATGTAGGCCAGGAAAATATTTACTGATACTACTGAGTTCATTCATCCTTTCGTATTACATATTCAAATTCCGATTTTATTCCTCTTGGTGGCAGAAGAGCCAGTGGTCCAACTGTTGGTAAGCGATAACTAACGCACAAGGAAATGTATCTGTTATTTTGGCATTGTTGATGCATGCTAAAAAACAACCTCTGCATTCCGCAAAGGAGGGGAGACCCTAAATGCCTATTCAGCCCTTCAAATCTGCATGGCTATTTGGCGTTAAATCTCAATTACTATATAAGAATCCTGCTACTTGTATTAGCAGATGAGAAAATGAGGTCAAAAATATCATGAATGGGATAACGTTTGCAGTATCAATAGAACCAGGGTCGTATACCTTAGCGACCAGTATTTAAACCGGGCAATAAGGATTACACTATCGACCTCATTGTCCTTTTTATAATCTGCCTGTCTCATAAATTCTGCTGTATAGAGTGAGCAGTGGTTTATAAGGTCATATTGCACGTGCGCCGAGTATTGTGGGTCTGGTTACGGAATTAACAAGGTATTGAGACACAAATAGTTATTTCGAGTTTTGAAATTTTTTGTACCCGTTGCATGTTCGAACAGTTGTCCGCTATGCAGGCATAATTTCTAGTGGCATTTAAAAATAAAATAAAAATTTCAGTACCGCGTGATTAAGATAAAAAAAGGTAGTTTATCCACCAGCAGAACAAGGTTTATGACAATCTTATAGATGAAGAATAATGTCGTTGGAATATATCAACTAAGGACCATCACCTTTTTTTTTTTTTAACGCGGTGAAATGTGCAAATCGCTTTCCCCATCGCCGGTTTTGGGGCGGGCGATGGGGATATGTCGGAATTCAGCCCATAAGATGGAAATTTGGGCTGAACCGACTAAAACCATCGCGGTGTTCCTCACACCTTTATGGAGGGGTCGCACGGATCGCTCTCGCATTCAAATCGCGACCCCGTCAAAGGTTTGACCCACCGATGGACGTGGCGGGTCCCACACAACCATCACACAAACTCACAAACACAACAAAAAACACACACAATTGGGGGACCTGGTCCCCGACGACAAAGCGGGGACCTAGTCGCCCTTCGGACCTGCGCTGATCTGGCGATGGACGGCCCCAATGGGTCCACCGCCCGCAGGCTTCTATTCAGGGTGGCTGGATGTCGTCACGCGCCCTCCTGCGACGGGCTCTACGGTTAGGGAGAGGGATTGAACGTTCCCTCTCCCTCTCCGCCGCCTCCTTCACTAACATCACCTCCTCACAGAAGGAGGCGTCGGCATTCCAAGACCTCTCGCTCGAAACCATGGACAGAATCATAGCCTCGAGCGAGAAGACGACCCTACCGAATGCCGCGTGCATGACACGGCGTTGCGTGGCCTAAGCAGGGCAATCTACCAATGTATGCAACGCCGTGTCTTCCACAACGACGCGGCAGTCGCCGCAGTGATGACAACCGGGCGTCTCCTGTTTGCCTATTCGACACAGGTACCGACCGAAACAACTGTGGTCGGTCAGCACCTGCGTCAGACGAAACGTGAGGGCGCCATGACACCTTTCCAGCCACTCTCTAAGTATGGGTCTTACCGCCACGATTGTGACGTGCCCGGCGCTGGGATTGACAAGTCGTTCCTCCCATTCTGCCACAGGGACCTCGCGGAGCTCGCGCCGCCGCATCTCGATATCGCGTTGCGACGGCATCTCACCCCGTACCAGTGCCTCCTGGCGCCATTGAAATAGCGACGCCAGGAGCCCGGCCTCTAGGTCCCAGGGTGATGATCCGGCAAGGAGGCTCGTTGCCTCGAACGAGATCGTGCGGTAACCTCGAATTGCCCTGACAGCGATGACGCGTTGTGGCCGCCGAAGAGCGGCCACATTTTTGGCCGTCAGGGTGTTGGCCCATACGGGTGCTCCGTATAGGGCCTTAGCCCGCACGACCTCCTCGTAGAGCCTCCGGCAGGAAGCGTTTGGCCCCCCTAAGTTGGGCAACAGGCGTGCTAACGCGCCTGCAACGCCCAGAAGACTGGGGGCCAAACCCCGAAAGTGTGCAGCAAAGTCCCACCGGCTGTCGAGTACGAGTCCCAGATACTTGAGAGTCGACCCGACGCCGATGCGGACCCCTCCTACCATGATGTGGGACCCTGGAGGTGGCCGGTTCCGAGGACCATGAAAGAAAAGGGCCTCGGACTTAGAAAGGGCCACCTCTAGACCCAACCGCCGGATACGACCAACGACTTGTTCAATCCCAGCTGTCGCCAATATGGCCGCCGCCCGGTGCGACTTACCCCTTGCCGTGACTAAGGTGTCGTCGGCGTGACAAATGACGCCGACACCATGGAGGAGCGCACCTCGCAGCACCCAGTCGTAGCCGATGTTCCACAGGAGCGGACCCAGAACCGATTCCTGTGGAACACCGCACGACATCTCTCGCCGACTCCAACCGTCATGACCCGGATAAACAATAAATCTATTATTTAAATAAGCCCCGACTATGCGACGGAGGTAGGGAGGCACGCGATGGAAAACTAACGCCTCCCTAATACAACTTCAGAGCAAGGTGTTAAAGGCGTTGGCGATGTCGAGTGACACTGCCAAGACGACCTCGCCCCGGGCAACTGCTTCCTCCGCCAGACTCCTCACATGCTGAATCGCGTTGATGGTGGAGCGCCCGCGACGGAAGCCATACTGACTGTCCGCCAAATCCGGGCCCACAGAAGACAAGTGCTGGACGAGGCGCTCCGCGATAATTCTCTCGAACAATTTAGCGACCTCGTCCAGCAAAACAATGGGCCGGTAGGCAGACGGGCTGTCCACCGGACGCCCCGGCTTCCTGAGGAGGACCAGTTTCCCAACCTTCCACTGACTTGGTAACCGGCCCCTCTGAAGACACGATGTGAGGAGTCCCCGGAGTCGGGGCCTGAGCTCCTCAAGGGCCAGGACCCACGCACGGCCTGGAATGCCGTCGGGTCCTGGGGCGGTGTTCTTCGCACGAAGTCGTGACACCGCCGCTCGTAATTCTACCCGGGTCACGTCGGGAACAAAGTCGTCGTCAAAGTCCGCGTTGGACGCCACGGAAGGCGGAACCATAGGCGGAGGAGTGTGCTCCGCTCTGGAAGGAAACAGAGCGGCCACCACCTCTCGCAGGAGCTCCGGACGGAGACTCTGAGACAAGGGGGGGCCATGGGCGAAGTTTTGACATTACCATAAGGTATGGACGCCCCCAGGGATTACAGTCCAGAGTCTTTAGAAACTCCTGGCGGGCCTGATGTTTGGCCCGCATAATCTCAACTTTCAACGATTCTTTGCTCGCTTTGTAGGCCTCATAGAGTTCCGCCTGTCTCTACGTGAAATCGGGAGGGCGGCGACGCCTTCTGCGCAGCCGGATGTACCGGCGTCGCGCAGCTACACAAGAATAGCGTAACCGCGCGATATGATCCGACCACCAGTACACCTGGCGCCTCGATGGAGCAGACCTTACTCGTGGCATCGCCGCATCACAAATTTGACTCATTGCCTCCCGGAACCACTCAACCTCCATCTCGATGTTTTCAGGCCTGGCCGGAGAACGCACCCAGGCCTGAACGATGGAGGCCCATCACCTCTACCAAATCTTCCCAAACGTTCTTAATTTTCGTGTCCGTGGTGCTCGACTTTAAAAATCTTCATAAATATTATTTATTTAGTTTTCCATTTTGATGAAGTAAAATAATTTCATCAGCTCTCACTGCTTCTTAGCCGTCCTTTATACTTGTAATTGTATATGTTGGAGCGTCTTTTAGACGAAAACTTTAAGGTTTAAGTTTTTTCGGGACTTCACAACTGCGAAAAGTCGCTGTTTCTTATGGCTTCACTGCTGGGCCTGGCTACTAAAGCGATATGGTGATGAGTAAGCAGGTAGAGTTATTCTGAAGTAACTTATGAGTTCAATATAGGCATTTGTTTTTCAAAACATGATTATAATAGTGTCAATATAAAATACAGAGCAAACGTTTGACATTATCTTAATAAATTGAAAACATTCGTTCCAAAGATACGTGAGTGAGCCGACATTTTTGCTTATGACAAAGGACTGATTGTCGTGATTTTTACCGATAGCTTAACAAATTCATGCAAATCACCCGATAAGAAAAAGTATAAAAGACAGACGCTACCAAATTTTATATCAGATTTCTGGAAGCAGTCTACAACAAGATTTTGTTTAAATATATCTGTGAAAAAAATAGAATCATGTAAGTAATGTAAATGTACCGCTGGTGTTGTACAGTAATAATTCACTTAGTGCTTGCAAATAATAAAGTATATATTGTGATGTGTTTCGAAAGACAGTGCATATAAACATAAAAAATAAATAAATTCACGTATCTACTTCTATTATTTAGGAACGTACGAAGTATATTACCAAAGGTCGAAATGCTAATAAGACGGAATGCAATGTTGCCTTAACTCTGAAGTGTGATATTATTTACAGAATGCAGCGTCCTCCATATGGTAACCAGGGTGGTCCGGGTGGTATGAACAATGGCATGCCGATGCAGCCTGGCGCGCCCGGTGGTCCAATGTACCAGAACCCTGGTGGTCCTCAGTATGCTCCTGGATACGGTCAGCCCCCTTATGGCGGTCCAGCCAGACCCCAGCAGAACTTCCAGCCCAACGCTGGTTGCTTCATGCCTGCCGCCACCATTCGCAAGATCAGTAACACCACTCCACCGCAGCGGTTCGATCCCTCCTTCCAATAAACTATGAACTGACCGAATCTCCCGCTTGTAATTATAATGTTATTTTAGTATAAGTTATGTATAATATAGTTTTAAATAAACAGTGAGAAATCACAATAATAGTTATTCTTTGTAATCAAATCAGATAAGAGATACAAACTCAAAAGGACTTTTTAGGTACTATAAGTATGCAGGATCGTAGCAAATAGAAATCCGTAGTCTCTGCCTACCCCTCTGGGAAACAGGCGTGAATCTATGCATGTACCTATATATAAGTATGCATGCATGTTCTCTACATTTTGGTATAGTAAAGTAATAATACAGGAGTCTTGTCTCTCCATACACCTATCATTACTTAATGAAACTAGTAATAATATAATAATTCATATTCAGGGCGATTTTAATGATTTTAATTGCTTATAATTTTTTACAAATATTGCTATTTATCAAAGATGTTCAGATAAGAATTGAAAGCTGATAATTGGCACATGTTTTTAATCAGATTAAAGAAAATATATAATACATGTATTTCTTAATATCTTCTTTAATCTGATCATCTGATCTGATAATCTGTTACTAAAGACATAAGACAAAAATAATTGTGAACCCTAGACTACTGTTCATAAGGTTTTGAGTTTGATTCCCAGGTTAGACAAACCGTTTATATGCCAGGAAAACTTAGTAGCAGCACGGCATTTAGGAGTTACTTAATTAAGTTAATTCATTTACAACACAAACGATTAATAATTAACTTTTTAAAGACTGCGTAATTATTCTTGAAAGTGTGAGTTTATTTTCGTAAGAATCGCGTTACTGTATGCTGTAGCAGATACATAGCTGCTACGCTACATGATGCTACGGTAGTTTTAGCATTAAGGTTTTCAAATAATTGTACTTTTTACTTTTTTTTACTAACAAATCCAACAACGGACAGGGTTGCCTCAAAATTGTATGTTCTGGCCTATTTTCATTTCTATGTAAGATTTAACATAAACAGTATCTAGTTAAAGTGATCTTGTCCAATCGATTTACCATCATAAAAAAGTTATTCTCCAAAAAAGGCTCTCAAGGAATTATTCCTATTTTTAGGTGCCTTTACAAACACAAAAGCAATGTGGACTTTTGCATCCTGACGTTATAAAAAATGACAAAATAAATTTTAATATTTTCGTCCCATGTACCCATATTCGTAGAACCCACAACATTCGGCATAGTGGAGTGGTAGCCACAAACGTAATAGTTTATTCCAGCAGTGTGCAGCCAATACTAGTCTTAGGTGGATTACAACAGTGCCTGTTTTAAATTTGCTGCCTTAACCAATCTTCTGCAGTTTGTAATTAGTTTTAAACAGATCTTAAGTTGGTCTATTAGCCTAATTAAATTGTCAACATTTATTAAGAAATGATACGAGAAAAATATTTTAATAATAATAATAATAATATTCTACATCTTGTGAAAGCTGAAAAAGAAAAAGAGTTGAAATACTTGGACCGAGATTGTCGACATGTGGCGTGTGGACTCGGCGACCATTGTGCCGATAGTCATTACAGTCAATGGTTTAATACCTAAGAGCTACGACCACCACCTGCAGAGACTCGCGTTAGATGGCTGGATCAGGTCCTTGATGCAAAAGGTAGTACTACTCGACACGGCGCGTAATGAGAGGAAATTCCTCTCTCTGGGGCCCAAACCACCGGCAGCTTGGACCCTGTTCCCGATGTCGGTGGGTCATTACAGTTTTAATAGTTTTAAATATGTAGTTTTAATATTTATATTTAAAAAGGTAATTATTAAAAAAAAAGAGTAATAAAGAGAATAATATTCTAACACATACACACAACACCATCTAGCCCAAACTAAGCAGAGCTTATACTATGGGTACTAGACAATGGATAAACATACTTATATACTTTTTTTTTGTAAATACGTACATATTATACATAGAAAAACCTAGACCAAGACAAACATCCATGTTCATGCACACAAATGTTTGACTTGTGCGGGAATCGAACCCGCGACCTCAGGCTTGGCAGTCAGTTAGGTACACTAACCATTACGCCATCGAGACCGATGGATAAGAAAGCCATACTTATTTTGGATAAGCTGTGATAACAGACCGGCTAATCTAACAGTAGCCCTAATCGATTAATTAAGTACTTCCTGCTTATTTTTCCTTCTTAACTAATCATACAAGAATACGTAGATATAGTTCATTTATTTTTATCAATTAAAATTATCTCAAGTTACCATCAGTGTCCATGTTTTTTATGTTCTTTTTAACACAATAAGCAGGTACCATTTTTTAGTCCAGTGGTTACGGTTATTAATAATATGTTTTGTTATTCTTATTAACTAGCGACTCGCCCCCGCTCCGCATTAGAAGCAGAGTATCAGTGTCGCATCAGCTTGTTGCATCAAGCGAGAGCCGTCATCGGTGTCAGATCCGCGCATTAATTTATATTAGAGCGCGTTTGTTTTATTTTGCGATATCTCCTAAGATATTCATTTAAATTGTTTAGTGTAAAGGGCGTATGAAACGCTTAAGGTTACTAACATATTTATGTTGATAGTAATTCATATTAAAACTATATCCGTGAAAATAGATTTCCAATTACCGCATTGTACGTGACCATTTCTTGAGAAGAATAGGTATAGTAAACTATCCTTTAAAGTTAGTTACATGCCACCACGGACTTTTTAAAGACCTATAAAAGAGGTATGATCTTCCCATACATTGTTTTGTTATAATTATCTCAAAGGGAAAGGCAGTGTTTTCGATGAAAACTCTCAGTCAGCTTGATTTTTTTCGATATCTTCAACAATTATCGTCATATTTCAACCAATTTACACAAAACCTTAACGAATTATACACCGAAACCTCCATGAATAATTCTGTCCGTTAGTGAAAACCGCATGAAAATCGTCTGATCTGAAACTGAGAAGAGGCACGTGCCTGGCAGTGACATAGTTAAAAGGCTGGCATTTTAAATATGTACTGGTTACTTTTACACGCCTAATTTACTGTCGACTGATAGCGCTAAGATAAAAAATTCGTGTGATTCTGTAAAACGACAACACGCATGCAATATAATCGTGCTATAGTAAAACACATAGGCGCATGAAAACGCTTTATCGGAAAAGAGAAGAATTCTATAATGACGTCATTACAATATTTATGATATTTTATTACTAAATCACCCACAGCCACCCTTTTTCTTACTTGCCTTATTTGGTTAAAATTATTAATTATAATAGTGATTTATTAACAGTTTTAGACTATATTCGTTCTCTAATAAATATGTATAAATTACAATAATCACGTCTTAATAATAAATATAAACCGTCTTTAAAAACACTATAAAGCAAGAAATAATAATTCTTATTTTATTTCTTGTGGGAAGTTGCCAAGTACATAGTTAGATTGCCTTCATCATCTCCAAATTGGTTAGATTCCATTCGTAGCTTAGTTTAAGTCTTAAAAGGCATAATTTTATTTTTAATAATTTGATTATATTTCTGGAAATAGTTTAATTTTTTTATTAAAACTTTATTATTAAGTATATAATCTTCACAAAAATGTTTAGTATATTACTCAACATAGTTGTGTGACACGTAAACTAAAGGAACTCCTTCACGTAAAAACTACTGAATGGATTTTGTTAAAACTTGTGGAGTTATTAATTATACACTACTTATTTTTAAATCTTATCTTGTTTATATTATATTATTATCTTGTTTGTAGCCTTAAAGTACATTTACATTATACTAAAGACAATTAAAAAAAACACGCTATACGTTCGAAGGTCGGTATGGAACGTATTCATTGCGCACCGACCAACTTCAAATAGAGAATTCTTATCGCTTTCAGCATGTTTTCAATACTGTAATCAGTACATAGCGAAGTATATAATGAGTACAAATGATTCTTTTATATCTTTTACTCGAATTAATATTTTTAATTGTTGGTCCGTACGAGACGTGTGCGTTCTGTACCAACCAATTTTATCATAACATTTAGTTATCTGTCGATAAGGACACTAAATATAACAGTTTGAGTATGTCAGAATGAAATAATGTATTTCCAAAAACAAAATTTGGTCGGTACCCATCGTGTCACAGAGCATAGTTTTATAAAGAACATTGAAGACTATAATGAGGTTGATACATCCAAAAGAATAATATTACGTTGTAAACTTTGAAATTGCCGTTTATGTCCTACGTCTAATTTGGTGGTTTCTGTACAAATTGCAATGGTTATTTTAAAATTCATTTGTATTTCGAGAATTTCTATTTAAAATTATATCACTTAATGTCTGCTCGTATTTGTAATTTCAAGTTGCCATAATTAAACGATGGTTGATGTTTTTGTTAATTTAAGACTAGCTATGGTAGCCTAAATACAAGCAATTATATATAGGAAAAAGCCATAGAATTTGAATTTGCCATTCAAAAAATATTGATGAAATAGTATAAAAACTACGTTACCAATTTTCTTCATACAAAGCGGCAACTTCATATTTAATTTTCTATTATTTCAATAAATTTAATTAAGAAGGTGAAAGGACATCAAACCATTTCTGACGGAATGTCTTCATTCCAAAATATTATCTTATCTTACTTAATCATAATTATCTGGGTTATTACCAATATTAATATTATCTTGACTTACATTATTTCACTACACTTAAATATATAGTATATGTAGGCTAATCTGTAATATCGAGGATTTATTATTACATTAGATATATACAATGGGAACAAAAAATAAACTTGATAGATATTATCTATCTATAATGTTTGCTACAAGTAGGACTTGCTTTCGTTATTCACGATGTTTACTTAGTTTTAATGTCAGTTTTTATCCAACAATATTACAGAGAGTTCTAACACAATGAGTTACATTTTCAATTCAATTATAGTCGTGACCAGTGACTTTTTAAATTCCAGTTTTAACACTACATGGGTGCTGCTTGCAAGTCATAAACGCTATTTAGCGCAACGCCGATAATATGTCAATTCAGGTTTAAATTAACAATTGTTGGAATGCTAGACATCATTGAAAACCTATTGTAGATAGCCGCCGCGTGCTGGTTTTCTGCTTCCATTCTTTAGGTTAACGAACATGTTCTTTAAGGCGGTATGAGTTTAAACATATGAATAAAGAACAGCACTTTCGCATTTATAATAAAACTAAGGCAGTAAAAATAAGTACTGCTCTAGTTCCCACAGCTAAGTCTTTTTAACCTAAAGAAAATAGATTTTTTTCTAAGAAATTTAAACCTTTTACATTTAATCAAAAGTAATCTAAAGTGTATGAATGTATTACGTATACGAATTGTATTTCATCCGTATACGTATACGAATTGTATTCAGTCATGCTACTCAAGAAGATTTTTATCTTATGAAATGATAAAGGTAAACGAATAAGGCATTACGTAATGCTTTCTAAAAATTGTAGCTATCTAACTAAAGATGCTCCTCTATCTTCTTGTCTACAGAGAATGACAGGAACAAAACAAAAAGTGATTCCTAGTACCTATTCTTACTAGAAAGCCCATTTTTACAGCCTTATGATAATACAATGTTTAACAGGGCGCTCATTACCTTTTGTCGCTTGCTTTCGTAATATGAATATTTCCTTGTCAAAACATGCGTGCGGTAAAGCCAACTGTCGTCAGTAAGTATGATAAATAAATATACGATAATAATACGGGACATGAAACTTCCGCACCGCGCATCTCTACGCACCGGTACATAAAGTGCGTTTCTCCATTTCCCTCTCTCTCTTTCTCTCTCTAGATAATATACAATAATGCTGTTATTGTAAGAGACAGTATACCCTAATATTATCATTGTAATTTGTCGTACGAATCCTGCAAAGAAAACAGACTCTAGTCTACTAGCGCAAGAGAAAATCACACCACTATCAAATGGCATATCTATTTTAGAAGTTATAGACAAGCTTACTCATCGGAGGCAGTCACACAACAAAATGTTATTGACTAAGATCTCGATTAATATGGACGTATACGATTAGTATCAATCAGACTGCCTAAGCTTTGAGCGGGGATTCCAAAATGCCCTACATTTTAACAACATAACGTCAATTTATTTTTGTACAAAAGGCCGATAAGTACACGTAGCTGGCACTAAAAGATTACTTAAAACATACATAGATTTGTTTATCAATCAATCTTGAACTCATTTCTTTCTTTTGTTGTTATTGTTGTTCTGGAACCACATTCATTCCGATGACATGTTTGATTTATCTATCCTCTAAAAATGAATAGATAAAAGGCTACGTGCGTGTTTTAAATTAGTTTGTAATTTAATGACTAATCTCTGATTGTATTTTATATGTTGGGTGTGTAAGGAAAACATGGATTATGACTGTGTCTCTTGAAAAAGATACCAAGAGCGTATCTAATTATTAACAGCTGACTGACTTGTATCTATAGTTTTAAGCTATATATATTATTTAGCGTCGACTGATGTCGAACTCGAATCTATTTCATCGGCGATCATGTTTGTGCACATGCTTTATTAAGTAAAACATTTGTTACATATTTTATCTGTTATATAGTAGAAATATAATTTTAAACAACATTGTCGTCTGACACGTAAGCTAAAATTATCCAGGATATAAAGACTAAGAGGCATTAGGCAACAAAGTAGTGGAGGCTCAGCTTAACCAGCCAAGAAAATTCAGCTCTGCAAGTAATCTTACTGAAATCTGCTGTGGAACTGTCTACCGTATTTTGAGGAATTCCTATACTGGAGCTCCTACTGCTCTCTACAAAATTTTTCCTTACTTATAATACGTACAAGATCAAACAAATTTGGATTGTAGTGGATTCAAAATCCAGTGAAAATGAAATCGTTCAAAGGTAATGAAATACACATTTCAACCATTTTATGCCTAACAAATTTGTGTTATAAGTCATGATCAAATCGATAAAGTATTCGTAAGCTGCGACAGATTAACATCATAGGCATATACTAAGATCCGATACATGATGTGAGGCAATGTACCTAACGTCAAAATTGTACGTTATTTTCCTCAAATTGATAATTACCGGAATAGGTAGATAGTAGTTTACAATGAAAAACAATACAGTAAACAAGATTTACAAGCCTGATAAAATAGGAGCACTATAAATATGGTCGGCTTATATTAATCCTCGTGAGGTAATTTCCTAAATTATTTTTAGAACCAAATGTAGTTGCTGATGTTATTAGTCACTGAAAATAATAACTTTATCAATTGGTATGGCTAAAAATAGATTGATAAGCATACTGTGACAAGTATTGTCACCTTCAATTATTTCGTAATCAATATGTATTTAACCTATTTATGACCTACTCTTTCAGTGTTCCACATTTTTAGAAATGAGATTTTATAAAATAGCTAATATTGTAATCACGGAAATTTAATTGAGAAGTTTACATTATCTGAAAATAAAGACCTTTTAAGCCTTTCATTTTAAGTTCAATAGGTACTTTAAACAATTATGGCATAAGTTTTTACCATGCATATGCATAGGTAAGACATTCAATATGTGTTCAATACTGATACTGACCTGATTTGTGAATGCGAATGCTTTGCATGAAGTCTCAGGTTCGAATCCCGGGTTGGGCCTACAAAGAGTTATTCGGTTTTCCTGCTAAGAAATCTCAATAGCTGTCCAGATTTAGGCAGTGTTAGATACCCATCGTGCCTCGGAAAGAGCGTTAAGCCGGTCCTGCCCTAGATCTCTCTCGGTTGTGTCGGATTGATATCCCATCGGATCATTACAGTTAGGAAACAGAGAGAGCACTCATGTTTGCGCACTATAATATTTTCTGCGCAGATGGCCAGTCAGTGACCAAATTCGGTCTGAAGGATATTATTATTATTGTTTAGTATCTGCCTTATTCATGAACTCTCCTAATGATGGATGTGAGATTGCTCAGAATAAAAATGTATAGAGCCATATTAAACCATTCTAGCTGACTGTAAATTCGACAGCCTTCATACGTCTATGAGAACTCTTAGACTCAGGTTTCTTCATGATATTTGCCGACACTATACGAGCTATTTTTTTTAAATTTCTATTTAAATTGTTAAATAAACGTTTACAGAAATATAACACAAAATATTATATAATAATATTTAACTTTTTCTATATCAAGAACTATAAAATGAAATGTTAGACTTTGCCATTTCATTAAAGCACAAAGGCATTAATTTTATTACCCCGATTGGCATATTGCCAACGGCCAATATCTGCTGGCAATTGGTAACCGCCGCAGATGGAGTCTAGCAATGTCAAGCATCTACGCAGCTTAGATATTGACCACTGTGATAGCAATAAAATAATATTAATATCAATCCTATATTAAACTGTTCCACCGCTGGGCACGGGCCGTTTCTCTGTGTGAGAAGAGTAACGCCATAGTCTACCACGCTGATCCACTGCGGGTTGGCAGACTAACAATATGGAGAACTCTCAGACATGCAGGTTTCGTCACGATGTTTTCCTTCACCATTAAAGCGAGCGATACAATTAACTATTAATACGCGCATAACTTACGAAGTTTTGTTATCTCTTGGGATCAAACTAAAGACCTCTGCGTGGCAGTCCAACGGTCCCACTAGGCTATCGCTGCTTCGTAGCAATACTCTTTTTAATTGTTTGAAGAAGGATAAGTCATACAGTTGTTTCGTGGAAGAGCCACACTTTGGCACGAATGGGCCGGCTCGACCGGAGTTATAACAAGGCCTCATAGATAACCTGTGTGATATAGCGCTTGCGTTGTGTTTCGTCGAGTCAATGAGGGTACCGGTGGCCCAACCGTCTCCTCCTTCTGGTGAGGGCAAATTTAAAAGGAACGCAACGCACTTGTGACTCCTCTGGTGTTGCGGGTGTCCATGGGCGGCGGTAATCGCTAACCATCAGGCGATCCGTCTGCTCGTTTGCGTACCATAATATAAAAAAAAACAGCGCAGAAAACATGCTTGTAAGAAATAAGCGCCGCAACCGCACCACGTTGGCGAGAAACGTTTTTAGGCCATTGTTGTTATTTCATTATGAACTAAGTAAATTAATAAGAAAACGATATAACGCAAGGAAATTAACAAATAAATTTTCGCTTCATAGAACTTGCTGCATCATTCGTACAAAAACAAGTAGTTGGATGACTGAATCAGATAAAAGGTGCGTAGTAAAACTAATCTGATAACATATTTAGAAGACGTATATATAGACAGTGTAAGTCACAAACAATAACACAGTCGAGTGATATCCACTAACAACACAACCTGAAGTATCAGCAACTTAGAAGGAATTCTCTTCAGATTTATCAAGTGAGTATTATTTTATTATGTTTATGATGTTTATGATTTAAGGTTTTGTTGTTGGTAATCTAAACGTGCTTGCTCTCCCAAAATGTGAATGTGTAAATTAATAGGTCACTATGCTGCTAGTGATACGTATTAACCATTTCGCTAATAGTACACCGTCGCTTCATATAATGCAAGTCAGGTTTATCTTCTGTACCCCAGAGATACCTTTCCAATCGGGGTGTTCCAGTTGAAGAAAATGTTGAATAAAAAAATGCAATGCATCTACCTATATAATATATCATTAAATATGAGTAAGCAACTTAAATTGTACCATTTTATTACATCGTTTAGGTGTTTATTTTATTTTTGTACTTTTGTATAATCAGTAATAGGTAAAGAATCGCTTCCAGTGTCAAACAATTGCTGGCAAATCTAGCATCTGGATGGTACATATTAAAAGATTTATTTTAATATGTACCATCTAGATTATTTATTCATTCTGTTTAGTGCAGTAGATGAACAATCGACTATATGTACTGATACATATACATATATATAATATGATAGTTGTGTGAAGATGTAGGTGTTTGCGCATGTGATATTTGTGTAAGCAAATGCATTCATCATAGTGTAGTACTTTACAGATATGACTTGTAAAATATCAAAACTCAATGGCGATTAAAATTATTGCTCAACCTTTTGTCTGAGCCCTAACAAAAAACTTAATATATATATCTGTACTAAATTTACTAAGACACTTAATGATCTAAATTAATAAATGATTTTTACTTTTGACTTTGAAGTGCGAAATTGTTAACAATACTAACATTTTCTTTTCATTATTTGTAGTATGCAGCGCCCTACAGCTTTCTCCAGCGCCATGAACAACGGGTACCAGAATTTCTGCATCGTCCCAAAGCCTTGCGTTGGGCCACACACACAACAATACCAGCCCTTCGCAGGCAGCTATGTCACGCCAATGTCACAGCCCTTCCAACCAAACACATGTTTCATGCCTGCATCAGCTATCCGTAGAATGAGCAACACTTCAGTACCAAGTGGCTACGGTCATAAGTACTGAATGATGACGAAGTTCAAATGTTGTTTCCAGAATCTCGAGTAGTAATTCGTCTTGGTTACTGTTTACTATTGGCCTAGGTTAGAAATCTCGTAGTATTTCGATGTATTTTACTCTGAATGTATTTACTAAGTTATTCAAAATTGTGTTTTGTATATGGAAGAGAATTGATAACAAACGTTTACAAGATAGATGCCTTTAAGCTTTATTATACACATGCAAATTTATAACATTTATTTATAGAAATAGAAGTATGTTTAAATAAATTATATATTTGTAATATGTAGTGTTTTATGATTTACCCCTATTTCACAATAATCATTTAATAACAAAGACAATAAAATGCTATTTTGTGCTACTTCAAATCATTAAGTGGTTTCGATAAGGTTTACAATAAGTGTACCAATTACAAAACAAACTTTGTTGTCTTTATGTGAATAACCGAATAAACTAAACATTAAAAAAATAGTTCAAATGTTTATTTGTTATTTTCATCATAGCTGCAAATTAGTTCCCGCAATTCTTCATAATATTACTATTCAAATAGATTTACAATTACACCAAATATTACTCTAGACCTAATTCAATAAAGTAAAACTAAAGCTAAGCTAATTATAAAACGAAAATAGTAACCGATTACAAACAGTTTTTGGATTTATTATTTTTCGAGATGCCTGATATCTTTATTTCCATCAACCGTGTGGTTTATTATTTTAGGATGAACCATGTGAGTAATCCTATATTAAAATACAAATATAAAAGTAAAATTAAATAAATCATAGTAGTTCGCGTGATCAGAATCAGGTCTTCTGGTTTGAAGAATCAGCACTGCCCTTGCCATTGCCATTTCAACGTGACAATGCTGTCAACATTCTGACCTCAATACCAGTCGACTCTGACGCTAAGGAATATTACGACGCTTTTGGTATTACTTACCAAACTTTTGTTCATGTGTGAATACTTAAGCAGATTATTAGATCAATTTATAAATAAAGGATCAAGTTTTGAAAAAAATAAGTTGCGGGCCGCAAAAAGAAAAGGTTTTTATAAAAAAAATCCTTAAATTAGCAAGTAATTCATTAAAGTATTTACGTCCGTTATTCATGGCCGTCTCTTTGTATTACCAAGTTGACAACAAAGCATATATAGATACATATCGCGTAGCATAACATCGCCTGTTAGTAAGCATTATCATTATCTATGAACGCGTCGAACACGAAACATTTGAGCCTAGAAATCCTACTCACTTTATAGAACCCTACGCTTATTTGAGTGTAATCTATTGTAGGGTTTCTTTACTTTCCAAGTCAAGGAAAATACTAGGGTTGGCCGCCTCAGTTTTTTCTCGGCTATAGAAGATATAACGCCGTGCCTTCCTACGTACAAAAACCGTTTTAATGTTACTCACGTTGTAAATAGTACATATCAAAATGCGATAGGTGCATTCCATTATTCAAACTTATCTTACTAACATAAAATATTGTGTAGATGTTTAGAGGTCAGTATGTTTGTTATTCATTTCAATACGTATCCTCATCGGTTTCAAGCGAAGCTGCGGGTAATATTCCCTACTAACTTGGAGTTCTGGTCTAAGCATATTCGGCTGAAAATGTATTTTACCTGTGTCTAACCTTTGTAATCCCTTTGGATAGCAAAGTTTACATAATTATATTCAAACTACTATATACATCTTCTGTCAGTGTACATAACTCCCCGTAGCAATAACTATACTAATATTATAAAGCTGAAGAGTTTGTTTGTTTGTTTGAACGCGCTAATCTCAGGAACTATTGGTCCGAATTGAAAAATTATTTTAGTGTTGGATAGCTCATTTATCGAGGAAGGCTATAGGCTATATAACATCACGCTACGACCCACGGGGGCGGCGCAGTAATCATAAGAGCGGGTTAAACCACGGGCACATCTAGTGCTAAATAATCCAAAAGGATTACACATATTTAAACCGCTACATCTTCCGTCATTGTAGCGCCTCTAATCAACGGTTTTAGTGCGCTGCGAAGCACGGCGAGATATGACTTTTTATTGATCACTCATCTATGGCTAATTGACTATAATACTGGCAAAGTTGATTAACTTTCTGAATCGATCAAACAAACAACAATGCACTAGATTATGACCACGGTTTCGCTCACGTTCATGTAAAATTTGACAATATACAGGGATTTCTATCCCTCGGAAACAGTACTATGTTCTTTTCCGTACCCCTGAGAACTTGTATGAGAAATTTCATAATGACCGGTACAGTAAAAGCGTTAAAGTGTAACCTACAAATAAAATCATATTCTCATTTATAATATTGGTTAGGATTTCAAATATACATAATTATGTATTAGGGAAACGATTAGACGCTTCCTTGATGCTTCCACGGTCAAGAATATTAAATTTTCAGACAGATTACTATTATCTGACATATAATCAGTTTGTTATTTGATGTCTGTCTGTTAGTTCAATGTTATAGACACAGTTATAGTAATACGATAAATTATTGTTTGTTAAATAATAATTCCAAGGTTAGTTATTGTTATTTCATGTTTAGATATAAAGGTGTATCTGTAACATAAGGCACGGTAATGTTATCTAACAGTATTGTTACTCGGCTTTGTCTTTGAAATAATTACCTACAAACGTGCGGACGCAAACGCGCAAGAGGGCTGCCCACCTACAGTAATTTATTTTAATCTACCTACTTAAGTTTCTTTTTAGTTCAGTGATTGTAAATATTATATTTTTATATAAAAATGAAAGTGTTCAATAAAAATCATGTTGTGTTTCTTGATTAGTAGATTTAATAAAAAACTACCTTATATATTTGAGACTGAAAAATATTACATGTGTTAAGTGCAGGCAAATACTAATTTAAAAAATATTTTTATGTTTGTAAATACATATATACCTAGTTTTATATATATTTTTTAACATTGAGATCTTTGGAAGCAATGTTGACATATGGGTTTACTATACGTTCGTAAATTGTTCACTTATAGCCATTATATAAGTTCGCATAGTTAGATGTGAAGGTATGTCCAGCTCTGGCTGGTATCTTGTGTCAAGTCAATTTTAGCTTAACATGCTATTGACGCCTGGACCGGTTGGGTGAGGCAATGTAAAGGCAAGCGGCTGCTCGATCTCACCTGTTGATCCCTACACTAAATACATATACATATAACGGCGTGTGTGCTCATACACAGTGTTACCCACCTGAGTAGTAATATTTGGCTACATTCTTCTTTCCAATAGGAAAGATAAAATAAGTGTTCTATATAATAATTACGGCTTTCCATAAAATCTGTTACATGCTGCATACCAAAATATTGTTCCCTACTACTCTAATGATTCCACTTGGATTTAATTTTAGTATTGTAATCTTCTATATAGGTTTCCCAATGATAGGAAAACCAGCAATTTTGCTTTCATAATATTTCTATTTATCAAGAAATATTCTTTTTTTTTTACAACTAAATTGGCAAACAAGCACACGGCCCACCTGATGGTAAGTGGTCACCGTAGCCTATGGACGCCTGCAACACCAGAGGCATCACTTACGCGTTGCCAACCCTTTAGGAAAGGAAGTAGGAAGCAGCGGGAAGGGGGAAAGAGGGTGATTAGGCCTCCAGCACTCTCACTCACCGAACGAAACACAACAGTAGGAATACTGCTATTTCACGTCGATATTCTGTGAGAGGGTAGTTCTTCCCCAGTCGAGCCGGCCCATTCATGCTGAAATCAGCGAGGCTCTTCTACTCAAAAACATCACATACATTATTTTAGTACTACCTTATGATATAATGTTAATTTAGGTCACATAGTTACTTATAAACATAAAAATATAGTGGTTACTAAATTTAGTAAAGCTTTAGAAATTACATTTAGGTTAGATGCTAGGTTCAGTTCAGGCAAAGATACATTCCAATATTTAACTAAATGTAAAGGGGATTTGATCTATTGAGGTGTCATTCTTTTTGGCATTATGGTAAGGCCTGCCTTTATATAATAAGCTGAGCAAGCTCATAAAAAACATCAGTAAAGTCGATATGTATACAGTGATTGGACGGCTCACCTTTACCTATAACATTTACCCATTCGTCGCCATCAGTGCTCGATAAAAAATATTTACGACTTATGTGGAAGTATTTGGAGTTGCCAACGTTTATCGCAATCACAGATAATATAATACTATACTAGTATCGCAACCATCTCAAGTATATATGTAGGCAAATTTAAACAATATACCATATATAAAATAACTGTTATCAGAAGTCAAAAACGACAGCCATATTTGTTTTTTGCCATTGGTACCTTTAAAATATTCAACACTTTTTCTCCTTTTTATAGATGAATGTTATCGGCAAAATACTAGAATAAACCATACAAAGCCTTGTGGCATGCCTTATGAGATAAATAATCTGGCAGACCGGCTTCTGCCGATATCTGTCGTACTCTATCTATTTGGTAAACGATAACTGGGTCCAACTGGGTGCATTAACTTCGATATCACAAAGGCTGAAGATAGGAGTACTAAATAAAAAACATGTTTTCGCAGCGACTTAGCTATATCATGAAAATATAGACCATTCAAAAAAATATATATTAATATTTTACGCTTTAGCATATTTTACGAAGCGCGAGTTTGCTATGTGATTACTTTGTCTGTTACATTTACTTCAGTTCAAATATAACATAGGCATTTTTTCAAAATAATACCTGTATAGTTTTATCTAAAAAGAAGATGTACATTGTATTTGTAATAATAAATATTGGGTCCATAAAAGAATAATTGGAGCTTTGTATAGAAGAATTCACGCAGGTATACACAACCAGATACATATATTTAAATTTATATTATTTTATTTATTAAATCAAATTGTTATACAGCTAGAGCAATGTATTTGTAACTATTTATTATTACTTAGAATTTATATTTTGATACCCATAAGGAAAATTTTAACTTGTGTGAGTACTTTACTTATATCTATACTAATGTAAGGGGTTAAAGTATGAAATTGCCGATTTGTACTGAAAAATTAAAACTCGTTTTTTTGTAAGATGTACCATATTTATTTTATTTGAAATATTTACCCTCATTATCTATACATTGCTGCCATCTAAACGGAAGTTCATTTATGCCTTTACGATAGAACTCCTGGGATCTAGATTCGACAAAACTGTGTGAAAGCCTTTTGTACTGCCTCCTGGGAAGAAAATTTTATATCATTTAGAAAATTATCCAAATCACAAAAAAATGGTAGTCCGTTGGAGCAATGTCTGGCGAGTACGGAGGACGACGTATGGTTTCTAACAGCAGCTCCTGTAGAGTTACAACGGTTTCTCGTGCAGTGTGAGATATTGTGTTATCATGGAGCAATAATGGTTAAGATCGATTAACAAGTCGAGGCTGTTTCAACACGCATTTCTTTCTGCAGATCAGTCAAATCATGAGGCACCCTTTTTTCATATTTTTATATTATTGATTTGATGCAAATGAGCCAATATTGTAGATAGGGTAACGTTAAACCATGCCGCTAATTCCTGGGTAGTTTGACTCGGATCGGCTTCCACCATCTCCTTCAATTCAGCGTTATTCACATGTATGGGCGGTCTTCCACGTGGTGCGTTCTTCAAGTCGAAGTTTCCATTACGAAAGTGTTTAAACCAAAAACGCACGGTGCGTTCATTAGCAGTCTCCTTTCCAAACGCAGCGTTGATATTGCGAGCCGTTTCTGCCGCGTCAGAACTCGTATTCAAAAATTACTCGGATTTTCGAAGTATCCATCTTTCCCGTCAAAGCTGAATAAAAAAACAATTGAAAGTCGAAAATCGAATGTTGCACATTTTTTAAAAGAAGAATCATCTAGGTATCCTGTCATGTGAGAAGGTTTCACTCGAAAATCTTACACCATGAAGGTTTTGTGTCAATTCAAAGTATCTATTACTATACAACGGCGACTTCATACTTTAACCCCTATTATTATAAAGAGGAAAGAGAGTAAACATTTTTTTGTTTGTAATTGTTTTAACTCAAAAACTTCTTAACCGATTTAAAAGATTCTTTTACCATTAGAAAGCTACATTATCAGCGAGTAAAATAGGCCATATATTATTAAAAAAAATACTGGTACTAACATAACCTAACCTACTTTTTCGTGAGCGAAGCCGCGAGCTAAAGCTATTTTCTAATAAACTGTTACCCACACAAATTAGCAGGCTGGTGACTATAAATTTACTAAAAAAATTGTTGTTTGAGACTTCACTTGTGCTCGTAGGAAAACTCAATCTGTGGTAACAATGGTATATTTCGTGTATAAAACGTATTTTAACAATTTTAACTCGGAGCAGAAGTTTCGTGTACAAAGTATTTTGTAATGTGACAAATATGGCGGTGGTAGCAAAAATATTAAAATGTATGAAATAATCAAAAACGCCTGGCAGTTTTTTCATAACATATCATATCGATTACTTGGAGACTAAAATGAATTATAGGCGTTAACACTTTATACTTGGTTATAATACGCAATTTTTTTAAATATATGTTACGGCTAAAAGCCGAAGTGCGGCTACACCTAGTTTTAGCCGGTTACAACTAGGTGCAGCCGGCCACATGCGGTTAGGTTATGTTAGGTTACGTTTGAGTTGTAGCTGGCTAAAACTAGGTGTAGCCGTACTTTGGCTATTAGTCGTAACATATATATAGAATGCCTTCATTTTAATAGTGCGTGTTGCACAAAATTTTTAAGTAGGCGTTACTTAAAAATGTAATATAGTCCACGCTCAATCTAACTGCATGGATTTTCTAACGCATTTATCTAGTAAAAGCTGTACTATTTCTGAGGAGTGATGTAGCTATTAAGTAGGTACATAATTAATTACTTTTGTCTTAGACGAGACCTATAAATAAATAACGAAGTGATCATCTACTTACCAAGTAGATAGGTACATAAAAATAAATCAATGATGGCGGAAACTACATACAGTTGGAGAGACAATTTTTTATTACTAGTCTAAAATCTCTAATTAATATTCTTATCAGTATGCTGTTACCACACTTGGATAAATAATTGTCGCGTGAAAGTAACAAGTAGCGCCTGTACTCGCCGAGATAGCAACCATTCTAAAGTAGAATAACGCACACAACAAAAAGGTATGAAATAATAAAATATAAAAGTCATAAAAATATAAAGCCTGTGCATGTACCCGGTAACTATATACTTATAGGACAAAGTAGGTGCTTGATTATAACGTAATATAATTTCCTTGCACTCATTTAAGCACCTTATTTATCTTTGTGAACTACTAAAATCAAGGAACTGAAGTAAGTACATTAATTTTAGTAGTATTTGGTAGCGGCACCGACATCACTGTCGCGACTAATATGAGGCTATGTCATCCCAAACTAGATCTTTTAATGTTGGTATTTTTTATTTATTGTTGTTAGAACTATGAAGTTAGGATTTGTATGCGAAGAAACTAAAACTCCACACGTTCCTAATCTATATTTTAAAATTTTATTTGTCCATATTTTCATATAATGCTGTTAAAAACTTTTAAACATTAAATAATATGTAGGTATATATACATATATATACATTAACTTTATACCTACATATGAAAACTTGCTTATTTATACATATTATTATGTTACGATATGAAATATATTCTGAAACAAGGTTCAAGTGCCAACCTTCTATGACCTATTTATTTTAACTAGCGGTCGCCAAAGAGTCGAAATTTGCCTATAATTTATTTAAATTTTTAATTTGATCGTAAGTCAGGTTTTATTGAACCAAATATCGTACACACCACATACATATGTATGTAACCATAGTTTTTTTTTTTTTTTTTACGTGGGCCATGCATGACGCATACCCCTCCGCGGGGGCGGGCGGAGGGGTTATGTCAGACTCGCCGGGGTAAAATAAAGATGTTGAAAAGATGAAGTACCTCCCGGAATACCGACTAAACCTACCACGGTGTTCCTCGACAAAACCACTATCGACAGGGCCGCGCGAATCACTTTCGCATGCGGTCACGACCCCGCCGAGGTTTCGGCCCGCGCGGCGCCCGGCTCTGCGGTTGGGGAGAGGGTTCAAACGCTCCCTTTCCCGCTCCGCCGCCTCCTTGATGGAAATGACTTCCTCATGTAACCATAGGTACGAAGTATTATACGAAGTCAACCGAACAATGCCGAAATACTACAAACGCGGTTCGACTGCTTGTGTGTTTTTTCATTAATTTAATGTATTTGTAATGCATAATTTATAAAAATATTAGGGTTCGGCCCTCCTCCTTTATATAAACTTTAACTGTGCCAAATTTCATACTTCTCCAACCGCGCAATTTTCGTAAAAAGGGGTACAAAGATTTTGCTTCACGTATTAATATATAGATTTGAAAATACTGTATTTCATCGAATATCTTTAAATGTATAAAATTTTACCATTTAAATAGTATTATCATTTAAAAGAAAGATAAGTGAAATTCTTATAACAAACTATTAAAGTTTTTGCAGGTTGTAAAAAATAAACCAATATGAATACAGGTAGTATTCATATTTGTTTATTATTTTAGGATTCACACATACTGAAGAACTGAAATAGGTTCATACAATCAATCAACACTCTTCTTCTGTGGCACTCAGATAAAAATATTAACATAAATTACTTTATTTTAGTTCTGTTGAGTGTCAATAGTATTTGTAACTTTACGGTACCATCACATGCCTTTGTAAATAATAATAATTTGAAATACTTGATTATTTTGTTTTATTTAGGTACCTACTTAATATAATATATATGCTATTTTCAGAAGTTTACATATAAATAATAACAGCGAGGTGTGTTTAGTGGTTGAAAATGCAAGTAACATTTGACGAACATTTGGGGAAATTATAGATATTATAAATATACGTGTCTCACACATAAGGTATACGCTAATGCTCGGGCTAGTTATTTCTTTTTATACCATCAAAGTGGCAAACAAGCATACGGCCCACCTGCTGGTAAGTGGTCACCGCAGCCTATGGACACCTGCAAAACCAGAGGCACTTGCGACCGATCCTGTAAAAACCTCTTAACACCCATTCTGAAGAACTCCGTAGTCTGGTGGGAAACCTGTGCAGCGAGTTCGTTCCACAACCGGAGCGTCCGCGGGAGAAAATTCGCTTGGAACCGGTTGGTGCGGAAACTAATTAGTTAATACTAGAACTATACTGCTCACTCGGATCGCTTTAAAAATCTCATGTTTTAGTTTCAAGTAGCGGGACTTATTAATGACTATAGTAAAAAAATCGAGTTCTCTCCCCTACTCATCAGCTGTTTGCTGTATAATAATTAAGATGAACTCACATTCGCCTCAAAAATACCTATAGAATAGCACAGTGACGCGTTGCGGTTTCATGTATTTGATTGAACGTCAACATCATATCATTCACCTGCAGCGCTGTTGATGTGTCGCGCCCGTCGTCATAGTTCATGAGAAATAGTGACGTGCCTCTGGTGGATTTTCCACGACCCTTTCTCTGAAAAACTGGTATTTCCGCTTTGGGAAATACCCATTTTGTCAAGTAAGAATCACAATTTACGCATCACGGTTATTAGCTAACACTTGAAATCGCATGCTGATATCAACAAATATTCTTATTTATGTATTATTATCCCTTTGCCTAGACTCTCCCGTTAGTTCAAATAGAATCCTAACTAATATTAAAAATGCGAATGTGAGTTTGTTTGTTTGTTACACTTTCACGCTTTACTCGACCAATTATCATGAAATTTCGCATATACATACGTTGTCAGTGAAACCGAAAAAGACAAAGGGTGCATTTTCATCCAGAAAAATGCTTTCACTAAGTTAACCTGCATTTACATGAGCAAGCCCGCAGTCTTTGCTTTACTCAAACTTTGCTGTTAGCAAAGTTCGCCACTAGGAATTAATCCTGTGTCGCGGAGGAATGTACAAATATTTAAACAACAATTTATAAAGAACAGCCATTTGTGAATAAAATATTTTTTGTCCCGTGTGGGATCGAACCCATAACACTAGGTATAGTAGCAATGTCGAGGTGACCACTTAAACCACAACGCCATGCAGTCAATATTTAAACAATATTAATAGCTGTCTCGGTGACATCCTTGGACCCGAAAATGACCAGGCGTCATTTTGATAGCGATTTAATGCGTTTATTTTGATTTTTAAGTTATAAATAAATGAAATGTTTGAAATTGTCATTAAATTTAAAATAAGTTGTTTTGGTCTGGGAATAGGCCAAATAGGTCCACAGATATATATAACGGCCCTAAAATATGACCACACATTACACGCTGTACATTGCGGCGATAATGAATACCATTACGAGTCTCTCATCTGTAAGAAGTTTCAAAATATTGTCAGGTATTGTATATTTCTATAAGAAAAAGATTTGGATTTTTACGTGTCAATCATTAATGATAATATTTGTTTGATCATTTTTATCATTACTTTATCGGAAAAGACAATTTATTACAAGCGTAAAATACGTACTTTCGTCATCATCTCAGCGATATGACAGCCATATTAAACTTAGGCCTTCCCTATTTTATATTTTATCAAATAAAATTTGCGCCAATTGACGCCCAAGTGTTGGCTGGTTTTATTAATTCCCTTCAAGTGAAAATATACAAAGTATGTAAACAAAATTATCCTGCGACAAATAATGTCTACATAATCGCATATCGAAGGAGAGCATCGACGTAGTACTTAAATCTGCCACACTCATGTGACGTATAGCCAAGCTGATGTATTATTATTTCTGTATACAGTTTTCTTCATCATCATCGATAATATTATACAGGGCTAAATAAAAATACTAATAACCCATGCCTTTGATACATCCTATGTAGTTAACAACTTGGCCGGTGGGCGTGGTGTCTTTACCTGCAAAGGTGCTCGAGTCCGCTATCCAGTGTCCTGGAGCAGCTCCGAGCACAGTTGTTGGATGCGCAGCATGGGTTTCCCTTGGCGAGCAGTACTATTACGAACCTTTTAACTTTATGGCTATGGTACTGCTCGCGGTGGATGCCGGTGCACAAGTGGACGTGGCTTATCTTGATTTTCAAAAAGCTTTTGACACTGTCGATTATGATATACTTTTAAACAAATTTCCAGAAGTTGGATGCGCACTAATCCTTCTAAATGTTTTTGCAGCTATTTAGGCGATCGTCAGCAATATGTAGATAACAAGGGCTGTGAATTGAAGTCATATTTTAGGAGGTCTGGTGTAAGCCAAGGCCTGCCTTAAACTTGGGTCCTCTAGTATTAATTAAAATGATTAATAACTTGCTAGAAGTTATTAAACGTCGTACTTGCTTGTTTTTTGTAGACGACCTCAAGTTGTTGCTTGAGGTTAGGAATAACAAGGACTGTAAACAATTACATCAACATCTGAAAAGAGTGGTAGAATGGCATATTATAAAACGGTATTATAATTAGTCCAAATGTTCCGTCATGCATTTCTCTCGTACGCGAGTATCAATATCTTAGGCATCATACATCAGTATCGACAGAAAGTAAGACAAGTGCACGATCTAGGTGTTAAGTTCGTACCATAGGTGATATCTCGTGACCACATGTTACAACAAATTTGTAAGAAGGCTTACAGGAACTTGGGATTTTTTCAGCGACAAACCCGGGCATTTACAAACATGTCGCATATTAAGCCTTTTGAAACCAGTAGTCAGGAATCATCTGGAATATTGTGTCATATTGGTACGGGATCCGAACAAATTCACAAGGTACCTGTATCAAAGGCGTCTACCCGTTTTGCCTGCTCATGTATCTTACTTTGTTCATGCTGGGTGTGGTGGGAAACAGCGCTTTGAGAGTACGACGAGAATACCACCTTGCAGCATATTTTATAAAACTGCGTGGCACGGAACATAGCCCTGGAGTGTTAGAGCGATTAGGTCTTTGTGTGCTGGACGGCCATGTTAGGAGACGAAGACGTTCGTACAGGTTGTACCGTATACTAGAACCAATCTATTGGCAAAGACTCCTCTTATCCGATCTATTCGGGTATAAAACGAAGTTCACTGCAAAATTATATATTTGTGTATAATTTGGTTCAATTGGCGAAGATTTTGTTGTGTGTTGGCGAGATTGTATACATTAGCAATGATTTTCAGCTTGTCTTTGAATATGTTTGGGTTAGTATCCTATGTCTACATGAGTTATTGTTATAATTTGTGTTTTCTATGTTTTTTTATATAATAGTAATTTTTATATGTTTAATACTTGTGTGTTTTATGAGTTTTATTTTAGTATAAGGTGATGTAGCGCTCTATCGAATTTGGTGTACCTGCAACGATAGTTGTGAGATAAAAAATAAATAAACTTCTGTTCTAGCACTCTTTAAATAACTCAATATTATTGTCTAAAATCATATTATAACAAGTTAAAAATTACATGCGCTGCGCCTGCCGCACTCAGTCTCCAAACCTCGCGGTACGTTGTTTGGTTACGCCCCTGCTTTCTTCTGCGACCGAGAGTAATCTTAAGTCTTAGTTGTGCGATTAGACCAATAATAAATCAAATAATGACTTTTGAAATGTGATAGACCATAAGTTGTTAAGTAAGGTGTATACTTTCCTTTTACTTGACCGCTTTTTATTTTGAACCATATCACTTTAATTAAGACTCTCTCATTCTAATTTTACGTTATTTTGTTAGATGATTAATTTTTGTTAGATTTTTATATTTTATTTGTTTTTAAACCGATGTCTGCATATTCTAGATATTAAGTGACTTATGTATAACTTGTGGTTACCGCGATAGAAGCCTCGAGCTTAGTGCGGCAGCCGCTGACAATTATGAAAATGTGTAATGTAGTAAATACATAAATAAATAAATAAAAAAGAATAAAATAAAAAATACCAAGTTAAGTAAAGTGTCATTGTAAATTATAAACGAGGTAAAAGACAATCAGATGAAGCAGAACTTGAACCAACTTCGGCCATCTGCGTCGTCGCTTTACCAACTATGCTTTTCAAAATCCTACTTCAGGGATAATATTAAAATATTCTTCTGTGTTTTGCATCTTAGTTTAGAAAACCTCAGTTCTAGCTGACGGTAGTCTGAGAACGTATTTAATAAACGGCAATAGGCTTGCAACTCGTCTTTTCGTTAGCAATGTTATAGACTTCTGTCTACCCATTTTTGTTTTATTGCACACCTATGCCTTCATTCTCTACTTAAATACTTAAGATTTTAAAATACTTTACTCGATTCAAATTGCAACATAAGAGTCTCCCTAAAGGGCCACAGCAGACAAGCTACTTTTAGCATCGGAGATCGGCGACTGAGTCCCTTTTTAGAAGCTAAATGCAGCGTCCAAACATTCTACACCGCACACTTAAAAACGCCAAACGTCACGATTGAGTCGCCTTTCGGAAGCTCGATACAGCGGCTGAACGCTAAACTCCGCACACATCGGATGCCGGTCGCATCAATTTGGCATCTGCGGAACACGACTCAGTGTTGCACTAGATTTTGACGAAGCTACACCCTTACGATGTATGAAGCTGCACTACTACTTGCTTTATTGATAAAGCGAAAATATGAATCGCGCCGAAGGCGGTATTGGTTAAATCCTATAACCAATTCACGTCTTACTTTCGGCGAGTATCATTCATTAGTTCATAAGATACGAAGAGACATCAGACATTTTTTGAACATTTTGGAATGAAGTATACATTACATTACAAGAGCTATTGTCATATCTGGAAGCTTTGTGTGCGTAAACATTGATGTTTGTCTTGGACTAAGTATTTCTATGTATAACATGTACGTATTTACAAAAAATATATATATATTATGTATGTTTATCCATTGTCTAGTACCCATAGTACAAGCTCTGCTTAGTTTGAGACTAGATGGTGTTGTGTGTATGTGGTAGAGAATTACTATTGTTATTTATTTTGTAATAAAAAGAGTGCAATATTAATTTTGTTTCCAGTGCTGAGTTTCAATCCCGAGCAAGCGAAGCATTCATAATTATAATTTCATTTACTTAAACAAAGACCATTCATTTATACCAGTAATTTTTTTTATATTGCTGCCGATCTGTGTTACTACTACAGTTTTGAAAGAATAAAGAAAGAAATCATTTTGGAATTTATGATTTGTAAACAATATCATTGCAAATCGGCAAACTATCGGTAGTCGACTATCGACCGGCAACACTACAGTCGACCCGATCGTGTATCGGAGCAGTTGCCAAAACGCGCGATCCCGATACTGCATCCTAACGTAGGAAGTCACGAAATCGCGATGCAGCATCGATAGAATCTCTAGAACGCACGATTTTGATACTGCGATCGAACGCAGAGAGTTGCCAAAACGCGATGCAGCATCGATACAGTCGCAAAATCGCCAATGCTAAAAGTAGCATGTCTGCTGTGGCCCTAAAACGTAGATGCAGAAAATCTTGATTAAATTACGTTGTAAAATACAAATAAGATTTGCAAGACATGTTAAATATCATTTTAAAGAGTTATTTTGCATTTTAACTATCTAAGTATTATTTTAAGAAATCTAAAGTGATTAATGTGTAATTGCTAAGTCTCTTTTACAGTTAATCAGTTTAATCTATACATTAAACAAAAAAAAGTTACTACTTTATTTATCACATCTAAATAAATTTATATTCAATTGCGTATTTATTATTAATATACCAAAGCGGGTCAATAACTCCTTGACTTTTTGGATTTCCCGCTTCTTAACTGAAAGGGCAACAATGCTCCTTTTAACAGGGATCTGTTTGTTGTCTCCTGTCTAAATTTGATCAAGCTGGTTAATTTAGTTTGTGTTTGACAGCTATTGATAGCAGACTACCGCGTGATTTGAAGAGAAAACGGAAAAATGAATTTTATGTGGTCATTAAACATTATTTTTTCAGGAAACCCATTACTCAAACCAAGGTTAAACTTGATAAATACTATGGGAATTCTGCAACATCAATTTCCAATGGTAAAAAAGTGGTTTACTGAATTTCGTTGTGGCCGTAAAAGCATGGAGGATGTCGAACGTTCTAGACGCCCAGTTGAGGTCTCTCTCTAGACCCGAAACAATTGAAAGATTCACAATATGGTGTTGACCGATCAGAGATTGAAAGTGCGAAAGAAAGAGAAAGAGAAAATGGCGCTATTTTGTAAACTTAGACGAAAACACACCGGAGACCAAGCAGCAGTCAAATCGTAAAATTCCTCAGCATCGCTGTCAATCAATAAAGTGCCCAGAAGACTGGCACCATTGCCACGCTGAATGGCAATGCAGATTAACCGCTTAGAAAAGTATCTGAAAAGCGCACGAGCGCCCGGACCCCATGAACCTAGCGTCTCCACCCCAAACGGCTCAAAAACGTACTTACCAATTAAATTACTGTATTTGCGCTGTTTGAGGTTTTCCGCAGGTGCAGCAGCAGCACTGGCACTTGTATTTATTTAATTTTGTTTATATATGCATAAAATTATTAACAGTCATCTTGATTGTGAAAGACTTACTTTTGGGTAATATATCAAATCATAATCAGATTTTTATTAATTTTATGTACCTAAATTTATTTGATGTTATAGGTTTTTGAACATAATATTGGATAACTAACTAATTATTATATTGGATAGCTAAATCTGAATTAGGTATTTTGTAAAATAAATATATTTAGGAATAACAACTGAAGCCTACTGAAAAGGAGAATGGACAAAAATGTATGGCAGTTAGTCTACCTATTTACCCCTCGCGCCATTTATGGGAGTTAAAAGTTAATAAGTAGTTGATCAAATTACGGTCAGCTCTTACGCTGAAATCGATAGTAGATTAATAAAAATAAATAATAAGGATATATATTTAAAACCTATTTATTTACTATAAGTGTATATTTATAGGATATTATAGTCTAGTATCTCACAACCGAGGACGACGGCAGGCGGTGTAAAACCATTATGATGCCGGACCCAACACAAATACCATAAAATCGATATCACATATGCATATCTACCGATTATACGATGCCCCGTCAAGCACGTGCAATATTAAAGAGGCATGGAAGAAAAAAACGCATTTACGTAGATGTATCAATATATACGTTATAGTATTGCTTGGTTCTGCTATGACGCGACTGAATCCGTACTCTCATTAGAGACATATTAAGCTTTTCTGCTTCATTATGCTTTTCTATTCATCATTTTTTAAATCATTTACATATTTCATTAAATCATTTATATCTTGGAGGTAAGCCCCTGTAAACTTCTATTGTATAAATACCATTATCATTTAAATGCTCAACATAGTTTGACCTGGCTATTTTAATATGGCATGTGTCCAACTCAATGTGGATAAAATGTTCCTCTCCTAGCTGAGGTAAATCTTTAAATTCGGGTAGGTTTGCTGCCATGCCAATTTGTGGTTGGTTAGTTACAGCTGGTTGATGATGTAGACCATCTATCATGAATTTGGCATCCCCGACAAACTTAACGTTTCCTGTGTATCTATGTGCTCTTTTAGTAGTGTGGAGGAACAGGGTGTGATGTCCCTCCAACACAAAGGGAGGATTCTCTGACCAGGCTGGTTGATCTTGCCTGGTGGGCCGCGGCCTGACGGTTGATGTTGGGACCTTGTATATATACTTAGCCGCTGTGTAAACTCCACCTGTGCGATTCAGAATAGTATGACGTCATTTTAGCGCTTGTTGTATGTAGCGCCATCTGTTAGATGTAGGCGGAACTTCTTCGTCTGCGCGGAATTGCGACAGTAGTATTACTTTTCTGCTAACAACGATGAGAAGTAAAAGCAACTTTATCGAAGGATACCTGAAATGTAGAGTAGAATAATATGGTTTTATTATTGTATCGATGTAAAAATAGTCGGTAGCGTAATTTGATTTGTGATATATTGATGAAGATATTATGTTTTATAACGTAGATGTAAATATGCTTACATCTACAGTTATATTGTTGTATCTAATAAATTACTATTTAGTATAACACTTACCTCGCATGTAGAATTTCTTTAAATATATTCTTGAACAAAAGGTGTGGATTGTATTATATTCTGCGTTAATAAATGGCGGCATTGTCGCAAAATAGAACATTCGCACACTTTAGCAATAATCGAGTGGTTCATGTAGTAGCAATACCAAAAAGTCTGATAAATACGCAAGAATCAAAATATAGCAAAACACAAAGTTCAATAAATACGCCAGGCTTAAAAAAATGATTTAATAATAATGGTTAACTGAAGAATACACCGTTCACAAAGACCAGCGAAAGCGGTGTGTGTTGGCGAACGTCAATACATTCGCCAGCGCACACCGCTTATTTTCACGGTAATCAACAAATTTGATATGATCTGCCTACCTAATTTGATATAAACAAATTCGATATGATATACACCTCGCCTGTGCAATACAAGCGAGGGGTATTTCGTATGTAATTTTACTATAAATATATAGACGATAAAGTATATTATACCATTTTGAGTATATTTATCAATATAATATTATGAATACCCGTTTGGAATCATATCGAATTTATTCGTCACTGTGAAAATAAATTATGTATAATCATTAATCATTCACCAATCAGACACGACGTAGATCAGGGAATTCCGAATGCAAGAAGCCTCTATCGATAATGGTTTCAAGATAATACAGACGGTTGTTATCTGGTTCTATAGTATTTATAAACTAAAAGAAACGCAAATCTTCTTTAGTTACCAAATAGCTTTATATCGTAACGTTTGCTTTAGTAAAAGTAACCTGAAAATCTGCTTACTATAAACAGGTAATATATAATTAGTTGAACTAAGTATTTTCTTTTAAAATCTTTATAATGCTAAATGTATATTTAAAAATTTCTTCGGAAGGTTAATTGTCGTATTGAAACATATAATAATAATAATTATTATTTATTTATTTCTCTCTCACACAGAATGATTACAAAATCAGGTCTTAAACTAGGTTTTACATGATCGAGTAAGTGTAACTACGTTGGTTGGTATTCATAACATTAAAATAACATTTACAAAGGTAAGATCTGTGTGAGAGACTGGTATCCGTAATAGGCTGGAAACCTGTATGACAGATGACCAGCCTCTCCTACCTCTAAACATGAAGTTGTTAGTGTAGTTTGTGTTTCAATAATTATGTTGTGATATTATTTTAATTTGTGAGATAAGGAAGTATATCAGTATTCGTGATGTGTGTGTGTGTGTGTGTGTGTGTATGTGTGTGTGTGTGTGTTCAAAATGTGTCGTGTAAATAGATCTAGTCTTAAATGATATGAAATAAAATGCAATTTAAGTACACATTGATCTTTTTTAATTTCGGACTATATATTATGTAATTATGTGATATTTATGATTCAGAGGCTAGATCGGACCATTTTAAAAGCTTTAATATGAAAATTGGCCCTTAAAATAACGACCTAGTAGGCACTTATATTGTATATATCGTACTGCAAATGTTACTATTTAACGCCCAAGCATATTAGCCGCGTCAACGATTTGGTTAAAGAATGTTCCTGATTATAGGTATATAGGAAGCTATTGATGTATGATAAAAATATCAATCTTTGTATATAATTACTAATTATAATGCAAGCCGATTATAAATATCCCCGATCAATATACTTTCTATTGTGATAATTCTTCAAATAAGAGAAACAAAGTAAATCAGGTTTTATTAAATATTGACATAAAAATAACAACAAAGAAATAAATAAATAACAAATAAACCACATTAAACCTCCTTCCATCATTCTTCCATATAAGACCATTATTTTTAGACCATTGGTTACGAAATTAGTTCCATTTAATACTTTACATTGAAATTCAATGAATACATCTAATAGCAGTTATTAGATGTATCCATTGTCTTCTGAATAAATATAATTAATACTGTAGTAATATCTGTTCTGTTATTTCCAAAACACCTTTAGCGACTATTATTTGTGTCTCTGTTAGAGATTATTGCTACAAGTTTTGTCTTTATGCAACGAAGTAAAAGTCTTCTCAGTATTTCTTGTTAAAGTCAAATAGCACCCTAATTTGACGCTGCTGTTAATTTGCCACTAGGCAATTTCCATGAAATGCTCAAGTATACATTGCTTGCATAATAATATTTATTTATCGTATTTGTTACAGATATGTCTGGCTCAGGCGACAAAAATGAACAAAAGCCATACCGTCCACCGCCGTACGAGAGACCTCACGGCCCTCCAGACAACGTTAAGGATCGCCCGAGAGCCTAAGCCTCTGCAGTAATTCAATAAATGCTTCTGTTAGTCATCTTGACATCATTTATCGTTGCTTATAGAGAAAAATTCCGGAGTAATCTATGTTTAAAATATGTTATAAATATTAAGTTCTTCATGGTGCAGAATAATTCAGTGTCGTTAATTGTTTTGAGAAGCAGCGGCCCATCATCGGCGCACGTCGTAATTTATTTTAAATTATGTCTGGCGTTCTAGTAATTGACAAAATCAGTTTATAGAAACATCATCCACAATAATGTTATAATGGATTACGGTTACTAATATTCTTACTTAGTTTGTTTAATCTGAAATTATAAATGTTAGTCAAAATGTTGTTGTAATAATGAAATATTACGTGTCATTGTTGTCTGTTTAACTATATTGCTCAGATACAAAACTGACATATAAATTGGGAAAACCCTGCCTGTAGGTAGCTGCTGATAATAAGTAGATAGCATATTAAAGTTATTGTTATTTTGTGATCAGTTTATCAATAAAAGATACCTTACTTCAAGTGACGTCGTGCGCGAATACTCTGTGTTGTGTTTATGTCATCTTATCTTTAGTGTAGATTGTGCATTGAACATTTTCTTCACATGGATGCTTTTATTTTTAATTATTTAAGTGTAAACTAGATATTAAGCTTACTAATTGTAGAATCTCAATTAAACTATGTATTTAAATAATAAGTATTATTTTTAAGGTTATAGGCACATTCTGATACCCATCCATTACAATCTCCCTTAGGATTATATTCATAAGTTAACTTTTATCTTTTATACGCATCCCTTGTCACCGTGTGGAGAGTGGAGAGGGTATTTCAGGCTCACCAGTGAAAAGATGAAGTCCCAGGTCCTACCGTCAAAACTACTACGGTGTGCCTACCCTGTCCTGCTTGAATAGCTGAAGATTTAATATTTCATATTGGTATATTTTCTGAAAAGATTGATGAGCATAGTGCACGAGTCAGCATAATATGGTTGCTAAGTAAGTATTAGTTATTAATGTATTAAATTCACACAAGAAACGACCATTCACAAACTGTTCTAATGATCATGTGTAATACACGGCTCGTTTAAAGGAAGCCCAACGGCCAAGTGTACTGTCGTATCTTAAAACTTCATTAAGTTTTGAGATATAACATTCCATTTCACCATCAGGCTAGGCCAAGGGCCTGAAGCCAAAACTCAGATTCCTATTCTGCAATAAATAACATTCTGATGCCCTCAGCAACATAAGTGTGTAGACCAATCAGAAATTTGACAAGCCCCTTTTTTAAATACTCAACGTACGGTTTTCACAAGATATTTCGGAATTGGTAGATATTGAATTTTAAATCTCAGTTCACTCTTCTGGGCTCTGAATCGAAAACAGATACGGTGTGGCTATCAGATATTTAACGGCTCGACAATCAGATGGACCTGTTTGGTAGTCATTTTCTAAAATTGTTATGATTGTTCCTTTGTTTCTAAATTTACCTATAGCTATAGACTGTTTTCATGAAAGGAGCCTGCAATGTTACAAGAAAGTAGCTACTGTAATATAAAAACAAATGGCTTCTTCAAAAAATTATTAGCCAAAGAGGTAGAGACTTTTGGTATTTTATTTTCCTCCTGTGTACAGTTTTAAAAAGTCGTCTAACGCGGGTCACATTGCGGTTTTCAACTGGCGTTAAATGACTTTTTCAAACTGTTATTACACGAGAACGTAGCACCGCAATATAGAGTACCCTATGGTTTAATCCGCGACATAGTTTGTGTGCCATGCTTTATTCTAAATCCATTCAATGGTTTACGTATGATTGGGTAACAAACATTCAACAGCTTAACAAACTTTAATATTATTATTATTAGGTTATATTTAATTACAACGCAAAATATTTTAATGATTTATTGAACATTATTATGATGCCTTGTTTTGACGATTATACTTGTATGGGAGTGGCTGTTTGAAGAAAATATATATCTACATAAGTATTTCAATATAAAGTGCCTCTTATCACTATGATTTAGTGCTATCTTTTTTTAAGATTACATCTTCCTTTGTGATCTTTAAGTAAAAGATAAATGATTTGGTAATGATAATCTAGAAGAGCTAATCTAAACAACACGTGCAACAGTGCAATACCTTACCTACCTGTTTTTAAGAGACACATATGTTATACTAGTTTACCTAAAGTTAGCGTTAAACAAAGCAATGTTATATATTGAAATTAAACTACTATATACGGATTTTATCGCGTTGGTCATGGTCATGGGGAGTCTCCCCGTGACCATGGCTGCTGAAAAGCAACCGAAACGTCGGAGAAAATGTAAAATTAAATTAAATCTAAATAGTTTTAATAGCTTTAATAATAACTCAATTGGCTTAAAAATTAGTAAAGTTCAATAGTAGAAGTAGTGTAACAGTTTTTCAAAATTATATAAAAAAGTGTCAAATAAACAACGCGATAAAATCCGTATATAGTAGTTTAATTTCAATGAATAATATTCGCGTAAACAGAAGACAATACAATGTTATGTAACCATACAATTTTAATAAATTATACATCAAAAAGGTAACAATATAAAAATGAAAAGCAAGTACTATTCCTATTTATATACCTACATATTGTTATAAAGTGCAGTAAAACAGTTTTAGCCATCTGACTTATATTATCAAAGAATATGACTGCGTCCAGATTTGCGTTTAATAAATAATTAATTAATTCGATCGCCCTTCGAGTAGCTATAACTATTAACTACAGAAATCTAATAAAACCTAACTACTTTAGACCAGATTCGATAATTTTTGAAACCAAATAAAGTAATACTAGGATGAAACCCAATAAAAATATAAATAAAAATAATAAATAAAAATAATAAATTTTTAGTATTCGAGACACAGAGCAGTGAACAACATCGTTCATAAAAATACACGAGCAGGCTGGGCTACTTCAAGAGAATTGTGACAATATTGTCTTCTGTTTACGCGAATGTTATTCATTGAAATTAAACTACTATATACGGATTTTATCGCGTTATTTATTTTACACTTTATTACAAAATTTTGAAACTGTCACACTACTACTAGATACTATTAAACTTTACCAATTTTTAAGCTAATTAAATTATTGAAACTATTAAAACTATTTATATTTAAGTTTACACTTTCCCCGACGTCTCGGTTGCTTTTCAGCAGTCATGGTCACGGGGAGACTAAGGTGGTAGTTGTCTCAATGTTCCATTGTCATTATTTCAAAGTACCCGAACATAAATTAATCATTGGTGTTTCTATTTACGCAGAATGAGCTCAGAGTATCATGAAGTCTAGCTGTGGTTTGCTTCCTTGCTTCGGTTGTGTGTGAACATGTGCAACAAGGGACCAACCACTACCTGAGATTTGACAAACCACAGATTCTCGCTAAAGAACACAGATTCCTACCAAGGATGCTTCGCGAGGCTATTGAAATCAAAAAACATCCTAATTTCAATAGAGAAGATGGCTGGAATGTACCACCAGCTTGGGATCCAGTCATTCAAATAGTCAAACCCAAGAAGAAGCAAACCACAGCTAGACTTCATGATACTCTGAGCTCATTCTGAGTAAATAGAAACACCAATGATTAATTTATGTTCGGATACTTTGAAATAACGACACTGGAACATTGATACAACTACTATCTTAGTCTCCCCGTGACCATGGCTGCTGAAAAGCAACCGAAACGTCGGGGAAAGTGTAAACTTAAATATAAATAGTTTTAATAGTTTTAATAATTTAATTAGCTTAAAAATTAGTAAAGTTTAATAGTATCTAGTAGTAGTGTGACAGTTTAAATATTTTGTAATAAAGTGTAAAATAAATAACGCGATAAAATCCGTATATAGTAGTTTAATTTCAAAGAATTGTGACAAATTTACAAATTAACTTTTTATATCTACATGGCAAGGTAATTTTCAGGTATATAAGTTATCTTAAAATAGCAATAAATAGGCGTCTACGCATATAATTTAAAGAAGATTCTACATCTTTCTCAAAATATTGTAATATTAACTTTATTAACTTATTTGGTTGTTAATTATAGTGTATTGCGATTTGCAATTTTTTTGTTTATCAATGTAACATGGTATCTTATGTTTTTCGAGTAATTAAAGTGTAAATTTTAATAAACAGCTCCATAGTGGACATAATTATTAAAAAACGAGTACGAGTATTTTACGTTAGTTTTGCATTTACTGAGAAAATTTACCATAGTAATGTATATTTTTTTTACACCATCAGAAAGTAGAGATTTCAACGAAAAATATTTTTTCGTAAATGGTGATAATAAAAAACCAAAACTTGGTTATTTGAAGTTTCACATAAATTTTGAGGATATGTGAAAAAAGTGTAAATACAAAAGTTGTAGATCTTTATTACCTACAACTTTGTCATTTAACTTTTTTCCATAGGACTTGTAGTTTGGCGGAAATCGAGATAAACCGTTTTTTACCATTAAAATCTCACCCCCTTCCACTTCCTGAACTCAGATCGTCCGTAAATTATTTTTCCTTTCATTTTTAGTATATTCTCTTCCTTTTCCAATGGGTTTCATCCTACTATATTTATTTTTTATTTTTTGTCATTTTCAAAGGCTTCAGCCCTGGTCTACTTCGTGATTTTAATTCCATGTTTGGAACAGACATTTATCATAATTTGATAATTTCATATCATTCAACTGTTTATATTGACATCACTAAATGTGATTTGTGGTATCACCCCGAAAAAGTGCAAAATCATAACTATAAATGATGTTATGATGGATAAATCACTTAGGTAATTAAACATAGTCTATGTTACCTATGATATAATAACCTAGGCCTCAAGTCCTTTATATTAATATTTACAATACTTTACTTTTCAAATATATTTTCAAATATTTTCATTTACTTACTAATGTTAAGTCAAAGGTCTTAAGAGCCCTAATTCAAGCAAATTATTGCCTAAAAGGGGGTCCAAGACGATTTAATGTAAAACCTTGTATGTGAAGAAATAGACATTATTTTTGGTTTTTTTTCTGGTTTCTTTTTAAAAAGGCTGCTTTAGGGGGTTATTTTAATAACAAACAATTAACGGGAAAAACAAGGAAAACATAATGACTTGTGAACCACACAAATAATTTTTCTGAACCCATAACATTTGGCATGCGGCAGCAGCGGCGAGGTGCCAACATTATAACTTGAAAGAATAGCGTAACAAGTAAACTCAAAAGCAATATATGACTAAATTGTCATTCAGCAAACAGTTCAGTCTTTATTCTATACTTTCCTGCTGCAGTTGATGGGTAGCCAGGGTCGCTGACCTACTGTATGTAAGACATGTAGTAGTACAAATTTTTTGTTTCCATTTTTATGTTCTGCTTCGCATATGTTTGTATAACCTGGCTCCGTGCGGAGACCTGGTGACCTGTAATACAGGTAATCTAATACCTACCATAGCTACCAGCGATCCTCTACCGAAATACTATTATTATTGTTTTATGTTGCAACTTTTTTTATGTTCAAACTATGTATCACCTAGGTAGTCGTATCTCGGTGTTGGTGAGAATTAAACGATTTATTTATTTTGCCTGGCAGACAACTTATAATGAAACTGTATAACTGGCGCTGACTATACTTATTCTTGAATTGCTTATGAATTTGATTGCAATATTTCTATACCTAGTTCCAGAACATCTGAATCAAAATAATACTGTATGTGAGTACATTGAGTATTGTACCCAGTAACATGGCGTAGCTTAAGTAAAACAGGCTGCAGGCAGTGAACTGGAGTCGATCGTTGCTCACGAGTTGCTTAAACGTCTCTAAAGTAGGCTTCATTGTTGGACCTGGAAGTAACACCAGACGATTATACGTGAAGAAGCTGTTATGGGCTTCGACTTAAGGGTTATAATTCTTTATAGCCGCATTCATGCCGAGTACAACAGTTAACCATACCGTCATACATCTATATCCAAGAAGGATAAGGCAGTATATATCACTTACATTTCAGCCGCTATGGTTTTAGTTACCACGTAATAGGAAGTAAATCAATTATCGTCTACCGGGTTCATTTCTTGATTCAGAAAAATTTAATAATTTTTTATCCGACACGGAAATCGAATCCGACACCTCATGCATAGCAGTCGCATTCACTGCCATGTACCACCGTGGTACTTAGACAATATTTATAATTAATATTCAACGCATGTAGCTGATACAGGCTTCATATACAAGTATCATTAGTATTTTATATATTTAATTTTGTTCAAACTGCTGTTCCGCGACCGTCAATATTATTTGTGCAAGATATGCACGCCTTTCAAAAATGTTTATGCAATACTCACCGCATTTGTAGTCAATCAGGCACTTTATGATAAATATTATGGTTTGATCTACTTCTGTACGTATTTGTTCGCTTATACAACATCCAATATAACCCCATAAATACGGCAGCATGCTCTTAACACCCACCAGCCAGTTAATTGTAGCCTGAAATGTTTTATTACGTTTTTTAGTCGGTAGTTCTGATCTGAACAGGTTTTAATAGCAAGTAACAAAATATTAGTTGCTACCTAAAAAAGAAATAGTGTTGCGTTTTGTGAAATTACATAACAATTGGAATAAACCGCAGAATAACCATGACTAAAATTATTTTAAAAAAGCTAGACGCAATTTTTTGTCGTTCGCATTTGGTTTGAAATTTTATAAGTGTATACTAGAGGTAGAAGTATTCACAAATATAAAAATATAAACGAAATGTAACAAATTTTGAACATTTCAAAAATAAAAAGATTTTATCCAATTACCTTTATTTTGTTTAAAATTAACGTAGTTTTAGTTTTAAATAAATGGCGATTAATAAACGTTTTGAACTGTGCAAAATAGCAAGAGTGCCATCTGATTGTATAAACAAAATTAAAAATAAGTAAATACGGCTGTATGAAGGATGTGAATACCTGATTGCACACAATAAGGGTCATGCCAACTACTCCGCTTGTAAACATCAACCAAATCGATAACAAAACCTGAAATAGATAAATGGAGATATGATTTAGGCATCGCGCTTGTATTGTGTTTACACATTATTGAAGACTTCATGGGTTTTGGACATAAACATTTTAAATGTTTTTTTATAGGACAAAACACAACATCTTTTCTACAATAGAAGTAGGTACAATACAATTTTGTTAATTATATGAAATTTCCGTCGTCTTTAAGTCTAAAAAAACTGTCGCTGTAAACTGATTAAGAAATGCAATACTAATTACGACATTAAGAAAGGCAGAGACTGTGGTATCTCAAGGTTACAAGCGAATATAGGTAGATATTAAATTATAGAATGATTGCAACATGCGATGATATGCTATTGCTATCTCATCTTCAAACTATGTTAGACACGAATTTAATATTTGTAAAAAGAAAAATCTTTGCCGTAGTCTAAGTGATTTATTAAAAACATGAATAAATTATTTCTACCTGAGCAAGCATTTGTGAATCATTTCATTAATATGTACCGATTTAATCTTATCAGCGTCACATGGATATTGAAACCGGTAATAGGGAGCATAATTAATCAAAACATAATATTATGTACGTAAGATATATAATTGCTCACACTCACCTCAAACCCATAAATTTCTTCTAAAAGGTGAACACTGGTACTCAAATTATCATAAATTTTACACAGCAATTTAATATCAAAATGAACACGATCGTTAAATTCAAAGAATTGTATGCTAGGACTAAGTACATACTTTATAGTACTTCTACTTCCAGCATTATCAATATAAGACTTTTGGTCATCACGAACTAGTTTATTTGATAATATGTTATTAAAAACCTTAAGTAAGGCCAATTTTACATATAAATGCATATATAAATGCATCATCGATAAAAACGTTGGCATTCTTATCAGAAGATCGTAAGGTGGCTGGTTGCTCATGACATCCAAAATGATCAAGATCACAAACATAATAGTCGGTATGGAAAACCAAAAGTATAACTTAATGGCAAATAATTTCAAAATATTATTATGGAAATTGAAATCGTTGAAGATAATATTGTACGTCTTGTGGATGTTGACATACACTTTAGTACTTTTAAATAAGCTTAAGAGTATGATGACAATATTTACCAATAAATCGTTAATATCTGATGTCAGTTCCAAACTATTTTTTAAACCAAATACAGTTATCGTTATTGTTAAACAATAACTGGCTATAAAAAGGGCAGCGATTACAAGACACCATATTTTTACTAAAATATTTGCCGGTACTGATTTTCCGTCAGATGTAATGTACGGTTTCGATACGCCAAATATATTGCATGTGAAGTTAAATGGACGAAAATACTGGTAAAACATTTTACTGGGCTGAAACATACAGTACCAATAATTCTGAACGCCTTAAAGTCTTTGATGGATTGAACGCTATAGGTATATTAAAATTCAATCAAAATTTTCCAATATCTGCCTGGAAAATATATTCGGTTAATTATTAACAACGTAACATGACATGATTTTTCACTTCCATTCATTAGAAAAGCCGAGCTACATCGAAAAGAGAGTAGGTAATATAATACTTATTCATTAATTTTGTATCCATTTATTTAATTTATTTATTAACCATATAGATGTAGCTGGTTTGATTAGTACATCGCATACATTATGATTTTCTTTTTTTTTAAATATACGTAGCCTGTTGCCTTGAGGAATAGGCAGAGACTGCCAATTCTTACAATCTTGGTACCTATATACCTATATCGTATTTTATTCCCGACATTTGCCGATTTATAAGCAATCCCAACTTAGCCATCGCTATTTTTTAGTTTCATAGGTTACAAATGAAATGAAGAAAAACGGGGCTATGAGAGATTTTAGTCAACTGATCAATTACAACATGATAGACGTAGAACATTGTAGTTATTTATATAGTATGGTAATATTTTAGTTTACGTATCACTAATTGGTATAAGATCTATAACTATGGAATTATTTGTTCTTTTCTAAATTGATTTTCGATAGACTGCAATGCAGAGGGTCTCGGTTTCGAACCCATGTCGCGCACCTCTGACTTTCGGAAGTTATATGACTTTTCGAAATTATGTGCGTATTGATTGACAAGTATCGCCTGCTCCGTGACTCGGAGAGCACGTTAAGCCGTCGGTCCTGGCTGCCATAAACATCTATGGCAGTCGTTATTCGGAAAGTCAGTACCCTCTAATATCGTCACATTGTTCTAGCCTTAGGGTATTGTTAGCTTTCGGGTTGCGGAGGTCAGGTGGCAGCCGCTTCGTGCAAAACCTGATATCCAGTCAAACCCGGTTAGACTAGAAAAGCCGACCCCAAGTGACTTGGGAATAATAAAGGCTAGGAAGAACAAGAAGTCAGATACAAAATCAACGGTAGTTTACACAAATAATTATATGAACAGTCATAATATTATTATAAACTACATGAATTATTTTTTATACAGTTTCTGATCAACGTTAGGTCGTTTAGTGCCTGCTATAGAGACAACTGCTTTTCATAAATAACTTAAGACCTACTTAGTTGCCTAAAGTCCTGCAAAAATATATGTAAAATGCGATCGAGTTCGGAATTGCTTTACCTTATACATATAATAAAATTGTAAATGGTCGATGTCTGTCCATAGGAGAAATTAATAAAATAATGTGAGCGGTCTTTATAGAGTTATAAAACCAACAACAACTATTTTTAGAAATTTTGTCGTTCTAGCTGTCTGTTTGTACGCACATCACGCCAAAAGTACTGCATGAAATTGGTTTTCACTATTGCATTGCTATATGACCTTAAAATCTGGTGGAAGTTTCATCTTGATACTTGAAATGCTCCTGAGGCATACCCCGTCGCAACAAAGGGAGGCGAGAGCGTTATGTCGGTCGCTCCCGAGACTTCGGAGTTCGGGCCTACTGACTAAAACCACCATGGTGTGCCAACTCATATACTTTGTATAGTGGGCGGGTTGCGGAACTGAAACTACATCAGCGACCCACCCAGCAGTGCCCAATGCAGAGATGGAATGTCTGCAGGCTACGATTTTTGGGATAGAAATCTAACCTAACCTAATTCCAAATTACAAGCGTAGAAAGACGCGGGCAAAAACTAGTTATTGATAAAATTATTTGTATGAAATACAAAATGTTACCTACATTCTTCATACAAAACGGCAATTTTATAGAAACTCATATATTTCTTAGCCCACATATTGTATGTCCGGTTTTCTATATATATTATATATAGAAATACGAAGTATTTATTGTTCGTCCATTTATTTATCTAATCATAAAATGCGTCGAAGTTTCGAGTGATATGATACGAGTGCAGTGAATCAGATGATAGCTACAAATACACGATAAACAGCTTGATTTACCAGTAAACTAAATTATATTGTTGCAAACACCTGTGATTCTACTAATTGTGTACTATTTATAACAAAAAGATAAACCAGACATGTCTCATAGTAAGTAAATATTTATATATTTTGGTATAATTACTGTTTTCTTTTTCTAAAGGTGCCAGTGCTTATAAATTTGTTTAGTTCAATAGCCATTTTATTTGGTGATTGATTATACTTTTATCTGCAGATAAATAATGGATAATGAATGTGAACTTTATTAGTGGGATAAAACGAAAATGTACCTATTTGTTATTGTGTAACATGTTAGCAATTCCTGGAGTCTTAGACATAATGCCAGATATCTACTTATATTTTTATGAAGATTTTTTAAAAGATTTTGTTATAAACTGGCTGTAAAGAAATATATTTCTGTCTTATTAATATTGCACATTTAAACCACTACATTCATATTTCATCGCCGTTCATTTTAGTTACAAGTTGCAGGCAAAAGTTATATAAAGTATACCAATAGTTTAACATCCTACTTACCTCCTTCGCTGTACGTTTCATAAAGTTTTGTTTAGGTTACAACTAAGAGAAGACGATTTTCTAATAAGAATTGCGTAACAGAATAACGTTGCGTGACACGGGAATTGGAATTCACGATCAGTCAAAAAATAAACCGATGTCACTATTCCGTATACTATTAACTTTTGACACGAGAATATAGAAAAAAATACAAAACGAATATAGAAATACTCTGACGAAATAAATGCTTTCGATTTCAGTTCCACCAGGTGGTCCACCGGCCCCTCCTCCTCCTTATTCCCAGTACTATCCGGGATACCCGGGCCATCACGCGCCTCCACCACCCGGCTATGCTTACGTACCGACACCAGTGATGATGCCGATGCCGGTATACCACCCTCATCCGCCACCACCACCGCCACAGCCTGAGCCAGCCCAACCCCAGCAACCGACATACGTCACCAACTACATCTACCAGCAGCCACCTATACCGGCAGATCCTGTTCATGTAGTCGACGGTAATAATTTTACCCAGATACCCGTAAATGTAAAATAAATCCGTAGCCCCTTTGCGATAGTTACTGAGCCTAGCAAGTTAAAGCGCAGCTGAAATTTCTTATAATTCAATTTCTCATCTAATTATCGGTAAAGACGGTGATCGAGATTCTTATTTAAAGAAGTATATTTTTAAAGAACCAGAACGGCATGATTTTCTTGCCAAAATATAAAACCCAATTAAAACCTCGCGACAGATTCGGCAACAGAAACAACGGTAACTCACTGGCCCTCACGCCCTCAGCCGTTATTCCCAGCACTCCGTGAGCAGCTGGCAAAAACATGGTCCGAGGTGGATCAGTGTGTCACTAAAATTCTGACAGGCAATGGTAACGTGACATCAAATTATATTCTTGCAAACTGGTCGATATTCCAATCCTTTTTGAATCAGCTTATCAGTGCTTATAACTCACGAGCAACTAGCTATAATCGGATTATTTGCCAGAATATCCCTTTGCTTACGCATATGCTATTGTTATCAAGCTTTTGTACTCAACAATAAACTATAATGTATATAGATTAGAACTATTATTAAATTATTGTTCACGATACAACGATATAAAGACTGTTTTCTAGAACAAGGTAAAACTTGGCCGCTATGTAGTAGCGGGCGAAGGCATCGAAACTACACGATGAAGACAGTGCTTTAGAGATAATCAATTATTTATTTGTGATTTTAGATGGTCCTCCCATTGACTGGGCATCAGCTACTCCAGCCACTGCTTCAGCGCTTACTCATAAAGCTTTTGTCGGAGGCAAAGAAGGTTGGGACAGCAGCCCGCTATGGATAATCAGGGCTCACCACAGTGGAGAATTTGTACCAGGAAAGCTGGCCATCAAGGCCCGCGCTGCTTACATACCCCACGGCGGGAAAGAAGTCCCTGTACATAACTTCGAGGTAAGTAATATACTTTTCATGCTTAGAATCTGTCACATAAATATTACGATCAAATATGATCCTCAAACCCATAAAAATAAAAAAAAAGTTATGCAAATTTATTTTTGTTTATTTGTTTATTTATTAGGGCAAAAAACGGATACAATAGATATTATAAAGTTTTCAATATATGGACAGTAGGTACATCATCCCGAAGCATTTTCCACGGATAGTAATAAAGTATATATAGGCTATAGTAAGAAAAGAAGAGAACCTAAAGAACTATATACGAAATATACATAATATTTTTAAAGAACCATATTATACATAACATACATATTCCCCCAAGAAGAATATAGTCTATGAAAATCAAATAGCCAAGTTTTTCGAAACATTTTTTTTTAATTCTGGGAGAGTAAGGTGAAATACATCAATTAGATTAGTACTATCATTAGCCATTAATTCATTATAAAACCGACATCCTCTTCTAATAAAAGCATTTTTACCATAATTTGTCCTAAACTGAGAAATATGGAAGAGAGAATTTTTACGTGCAACTAATTGTGGACATCCAAAACATATTTTGCTATAAAGATAAGGGGAGTCTACTAAATTTTTAATAATCTTATAAGTAAATAAAATGTCTCGTGCAGCCCGTCGCTCTTCAAGAGATTGTATAATTTTTATATTGTCCAATGTATTATAACGCCATTTCATATGTTTTAAAAGCCTATTCTGAATATTTTCCATCATATCAATATAAACATTATACTGAGGATTCCATAGAACTGATGTGTATAATAAGGCTCCAATAAGGGTCTCACAAGACTCTTATATAATAAGATATATACCTCATATACCTCCTTATATACCTCGATGGCGTAGTGGTTAGTGTAACTGACTGCCACGCCTGAGGTCGCGGGTTCGATTCCCACGCAAGTCATACATTTGTGTGCATGAACATGGATGTTTGTCTTGGTCTGGGTGTTTCTATGTATAATAGGTATGTATTTACAAAAAAAAAAGTATCTATGTATGTTTATCCATTGTCTAGAACCCATAGTAACAAGCTCTGCTTAGTTTGGGCTAGATGGTGTTGTGTGTATGTGGTAGAATATTATTATTATTAATAACGTGAATGAATGTTTGAAATCTTTACTTACTCTTAAAATGAATCCTAGGCCTAGGCCAGGTAGCAGTTGCGACATGAGTATCAAAAAGAAGCTTACTATCTAGCATCACTCCCAGGTCTCGCACCTCGGTTACCATCGTTATTAGTTCAATGTTAATCCTATATTCGTATTGTATATGATTTTTCTTTCTTGTAAATGTTATAACATAAATTTTTTTGACATTCAGATATAATGAGTTAATATTACAGTAACTAACTAAGCTTATAATATCATTTTGAAGCTGAACACAGTCTTCATTTTTAGAAATTATTTTATATATCTTTTTGTCATCAGCATAAAGCAAAATGTTAGATTTCTTAAAGTTAGACAGTACATCATTCAATTAGAGATTAAACAAAAGAGGTCCGAGGTGCGAGCCCTGTAGGACATCAGAAGACACAGGTGTAAATGAAGAACAGAAGCCTTTGACCGTAACTGCCTGGCTGCGATCTCGTAGATATGACTCCAGCCACCGAAGTAAATCGCCATGTATACCAAGAGACTCAAGCTTATATAAAAGTAACTAATGCGAGATTTTGTCAAACGCTTTTGTGTTATCCGAATACACAACGTCCACCTGATGACCATTGTCCATAGTAGTTGTCACGTAGTCAACCAGCTCACAGAGATAAGTCTCTGTCGATCTACCACTAATAAAGCCGTGTTGTTGTGGAATTATAATCGGTCTAATGATACGTGTTAAAACATTACATATAATACGTTCGAGAAGGGATTTTAGGGATTACACTTAATTTTGAAATTGGGCGGTAATTATTTATATCATGCTTATTACCACTTTCGTACACTGGCACAACACATGAACACTTCCAAGCAATTGGCATAACACCAGTTCTTAAAGACAAGTTAAGTAGCTTATGTAAAGGAATGGAGATAGATTTATGAAGCTTTTGTATAAATAAAGGCGGGATGCCATCAGGACCACCACCCTTCCTCACGTCAATATTTTTTGTATATTTAATTAGTGTCTAATGTAATTTCTATGTTACTTATATTCGTAGAAATGTATGGTGTATTTGGTTCGGAAGGCAACTGAATAGTCGCATCATTATTTACAAAAACTGATTTAAAGTGTACGTTAAACAATTCACTTAAAACGTAACCCTCTGAACTGGTAACATCTCCTTAGTGCATATTATCCGGTAACGCATTTGATGATTTTTTTACATTAACAAATGTCCAAGAATGTTTGCTGTTTTTAGATATACAAAATTCAGTTTTTCCATAAATGAATTATAACATTCAACGCTAACTCTTTTTTGTCTGTCTCTCAATAAAGCAAACGTTGAGTAATCTTTGTACTGACCATATATCTTCCATTTCTTATGATACTTATTCTTTTCTTTTATTATTTTATTAAAGCTGGTGAATACCATAAAGGATATCTATTATTACTGCGAACTGTTTTAACAGGCACAAAATTTGATATTATCTGGTCAATATTGTTATAAAATGTTTCAAGTGATTGTTCTATGTTGGAATCATTAAATGCAGTATGCCAATTAATCTCTGAGAGAGCGACATTTATAGATTCAAAATCAGCACTAACAAAGGCCCGTGATGTTCTAGGAGGGCATCGTAAACAATGGATAGAATATAATGGACAGAAAGCGTCCTGAGCTTTTTAAATAAATTATTTGAAATATTTGCTAGCTAGATGCTTAGCGAGTTAATTCTGCGTTTGCTGAAACAAAAGAATTACGCATACACTTGAAAAATTATTAGGAAATGTCGAATTTCGTGTTGATAAGTTTAAACATCTCAATCATCAACTACGATTACAAATGTTGAAATGTAATCAAATACAGTGAAACAAACTGGTTCATCAAAAGCATATGTGACAGTATCTATAACTGTAATAATAATATATATTTTACTCAGTATCAACTGCTGAATGTTGATTCTATTGTTACTTAGTATTACTATATAATTAGCTCAGTATATTCATTAATCATATTTATTTGCTACTCCAACTTTAGCCACTTGTGAAGTAACGTGCTCGATAAAAAGATTAATTGTCCATTGTTCTTAAAATATCTGATAAAGCGATTGTTTTGAAAGACGTTCGAAAATGATGATTCATCTATACTACTTTGTTTCCAACAAAGGTAAGGCTAGTAAAACGTAATTCTCAGCAGAATAAAAAACTGCAGTTATATCTTCCACTGAAAGAAGGAAACGAAGCTATACAGTCAGTAACAATTTGTCTTGTTCTCTCATAGGCAATAATAATGTTAAATGAGGTGCTGGTACAGGTACGCAGTGTGTAGTTTATGGAAATCCTTCAACTATAAGCCTATACTAATAGCTAGTCAATACTAGCTGCACAAAAACTAACTAACTATATATAAAAAGTTTAAATCAATGATTTTACTAGCTAATAATAATGTTACAGTTTGGTGCAAACAGTTTGACAAATGATAATGTAAAAGTGGCAAATTTATTTTAAGCGGTAGTAACTCATTGGACTAGAGCTATTAGAGCTCGTGGATTCAATTTCCACCTGAAGCGCTATCAACGTGAACTCAATCCTAGCACAATCACTTCCATTAAGCGAGAGTGGTTAACAAGGATATCTATACAAATAAATAAAATTGAAGTGTCTGTTTGTAATGTCAAAATAACAGCTTTTTACTAAATGCATATGAAAGTATATAAGGTATTTATTATTTATATGACAAAAAAAACTATTTTAAAATGTTTGTCCGTCTGTCTGTTTGTGCCGGCTAATCTCTAAAACGGCTGAACTGATTTTGATGGAACTCTGATTGGCAGATAGCTGATGTTATAAGGAATGACTTTAGGCTACTATTATTGTTCAGAAAAATAGAAAGCCGCAAAAATATAATTTATAACTTCCACGCAGACGAAGTCATGGGTAACAGCTAGTAAAATATAAAAAATTAAACCTACAAGTATTTATATTTCATGTATATTTTAATAACATTCCAGGTGCTGCTAGCTCAACCTCACATGCTCCGCTGGCTGCCGAGCAGCCACGGTCAAGTCCCGGTAGGAGCTATTCCAGCTGGCAATACTCATAATGGCGAACCTCTGTACATTGCACGAGCAAACCACCTGCGTTCTGTAACCCCCGGCAAAGTAAGTTCAGTCTATAAATACGTCTCTATGAGGATAAAGATAATGCATGTGTAAGAAATTACTTCTACCTACTATTCGTTATTTTTTAAACAGTTAACAGTTTCCGAACTAGGATAGTAGCAGTGTCATGGTACTTTAAAATAATGAAAGAACGAATAATGAAATAAAGAACGAAACTTCGTGGGTCGAATAAATAAGTCAAATAACTTTCTCCGCGGGGCAGTTGAAGTAGCGAGTTGACTACTAAAACCACAGAACATTGTAAGACACTAAACCCCAGTGATGTGTAACAAATTATTATTGTAAGAAAACAAGAAACTGACCAATTTACAACTAATCGCATCCTTAATAAAACAGAGACTTATCTCAGTATTTTGGATTGAACAAATTTGAACTCTATTGCAATGATTTAACACAAACATAATATTAGAATTTAGCATATACAATTAGAGTCCAAATTGCCTTACTTTCAAATTTCGAGTTAAGTCGCTGTTTTATTAAGAGTGCGTAATGTTTATTTTACTGCCTCGGTGGGCAGCGGTAGTAATAGCGACTGCTGTGTATGAGGTCTTGGATTCGAATTCCGGGCACAGCCAGCAAAAGTTATTGGATTTGACCTCGCCCCGGTCGTATCGGATTGCCTGCCCATCGGATTATGAGAATTGGGGAACAGAGCCATGCTTGTGTTTGCGCATGCAGATGGCTAGTCTTCGTTACGATTGGCCGCCTGGACGGAAACTAGGTCTGAAAGTAATTATTTTTATTATATTTTAGAATGTTTAATAATTATATACTCTTAATATTTATTTATTTTCTGTAAATCCAGAACCATCTTGAAAATGTCTGAGTACAGTTAATATATTACATATTTTTTTACAAAAACTCGTAAGTATTATATCACTGTAACTCTGCAATAGAAAAACTAAGACAAAAATACGCAGTCTCGAAATATGCTGAACATACATACATATAGTAGTTCCATTTTGATTATATCATGTAGATGAATTTGAAACTAGGTATGTTCTTGTAAACTACATAATTGCAGAGGTTTCCCTATGGGTAACCGTTTGTACTGCAGAGATCTTGAGTTCAATCGCAAAGCAGGCATCTCTGACTTTTAGTTATTTGCATATTAAATAGTTAATTATCGCTTGCTTTAACTAACATGCAAAACATCGCGAGGAAACCTATACGTCTAAGAGGCCTATATAATGTTCTTGAAGGCGTGTGAAGTCTGCCAACTCGCACTAGGCCAGCGTCGTGAAATATGGCCTAATCCTTCTCATATTGTGAACCGTACCCAGCACTGAGACAGCTTATAATTAATAGGGCTGATATTATATTATTTAACTTCTTCTATCAAATAACAAACGAGTCTGTAAACATTTCGAGCAGAAATGATTTGGGTGACAATCGCACTTTTTTATTATTATCTAATATAATATATTTCCAACTTCAGGTTCATCCCAGTCACGGATGCGCTTACATCTCATTCGGGGGAACTGAAATACCTTACAAGAAATACGAAGTGTTGTGTAAGATCGTCGGTTGAAGCTATTAACAATACAATTAAGAAACACCAGTGGAACTTATTTAACATCATAATTTTCTACATATCATTTTACCTACAAAGAACACTAATGTCGTCACTAGTACCTTTCTAAGGCTAACTTAAGTAAGTATTGTAAGTTCGAGTCCTACTTTTCACCCTCTATTTTTCAGTGTCAATAAACACCGGAGCTTTTTTAAATATGTGTTTTGTGAACTATGGAAAAATCGTTGCAACTTCAACAATACTTCGATATTTCAACAAATTCGTAATTTAAAATGTACCTGCTAAATATACCTATGCTAATAGTGGAGAAGCATTCAACGTTTTATGTGAAATAGAAACATCATTACAGCAAATGTGTTTTATTTTATTGCTGGTTATAAATTAATTCTATAATGTAAAAGCAAAACTGTACAGTAAACCTTATTGATGACGACTAGGGCTGCCCACACAGACTTGATCTGACTGTGATATATCGCAATTTCAAGACAAGATCTTTTAAAACACATAAGGTGATCGATCGAGGCAAAATCGTTTGTTATTTAGACTAAATATTTAAAAAGGTGTTACGTAAAGTAAATGAACCATACAGTGCTATCATAACAAAATTTATCGATCATTGATAAAAAAGAATGCATTAGACACGTGAGCCAGGCTTGATAACATTATATATAGCTAGCTGATAGACACTTGCTGAAGAAGATTACTTTCTTATAATCTTTTATAAGCGTCTTTGCTGTGTGTGCCTACACAACAAAGTATCTACTTAACTAATCTAAAGCAGCAGGACGACGGGGTATGTATCTCCAGTCTAAAGAAAATTGGAGGTGAATTTATTTACTGTGTTTGCAGTGAGTATGGTTGCCGTAGGAAATGCTGTGATATTAATAGGACCACTGGTCAGTGCTACTTCAGATAGCGCGGTTGCTGATCGTACAATTATTACGATTTTTGTAGCCTACATACACCAGTAGGTATGTAGGCTACAAAATCGTAATCGTAGTCGTATATCGTAAAACAGAAGAAGCCTATATACCGATACAGGCTTCTTCTGTCTTTGCTTTTAGCTTAGCTACCACATTAGGTATATTCATCAAAAAAGTTTGAGGCACCTTAATATTTTTTTAATATGGTATATTGTTTACGGCAGATGTATACGGTAAAGGAAGGATCTTCTTCGGGAAAGAAGCTATAATAATATATAAGGATATATTCCTTATAAAATTGGGATAGGTGTCACACACCGCGAATGCATCAGCTAATTTATGTCGTGAGGAGCGATCCTAGTCCTGTAAATCTAACTCCATTAATTGCATAAATTTACAAACTCCATGTCAATGGTAATTTTGTGATAAAATATCGAATGACTCTTTTTGTTCTAAAAATTAAACCCATGATCCTTCAGATTGACAATTGCAGGAGTATCAATAATTTCGCTTCTTGAAATACGAAGCACTCGTGGGACGGCATTACTCAGCCGATGCCATGATAGAATTTGTTATTTCCGGCGACGGTTTATCAAATAACCGAGATAATTTTTTATCAACAAAAACATATATTCGTATAAAAAAATGTCTACCGCACACATATTACCTATACAATTGTCAATAAAATCAGCTTTCCTTGCCCGACGATAATAAAATCGCATGTAGATAATCACCCGATTAAGTGGAATAGATATAAGTGTCCGCATTGTTTACTAAGAAATTAAAAACTTTCATCATCATTTTATTAGGTAATTATGCAATTAGCAAATTTCACCTCAAACTACAATATTATCTCTGATAAAAGTAGGAGTAGCTCGAATTATGTATCCTATGTAGTACCTAACCAAATATAAGGCTGTAATTCTATGCATAATCTTAATTATGACAACATTATCTGATGATGACTTGATACATACCTGAAAAAAATAAAATAAGTATTTGTCAGTAGGTCGTCGTTGTCGAAAACCACACATCATAGTAATATTATTCTTTCTAACAAAGCTTCTAAAGCTATTGCAAGTTGCGAGTTCTGTATCTTAAATAACTATGACATCAATAACAATATAACGTCTGCTAGGTGCATATTATTAAGCCCTTCTGAATTCTTCTAGTATTTAGTTGAACGATGTAGATAGTAGTATGATATACCTACATAGTTTTAAAAGTTCAACAGATTTGATTAATAGTAGTATTTAAATAATCATAAACACAAATTTTGTAAACAAAACACTTTTATTATAAAGAAGATTCAGTGCGCACATGAATGTCTTCAAAACAATATAAATTACATTAAACTAGAAATGCAGCTCAGCTGCTTGGTTCAATAAGTATCCGCAGTTTCTTTTGACATCATACTTTTAAAACATAATTGTGGTGAAGAATTTTTCAAGTCTATCTTTAGCTGCATCGCATCTTCTAATATGTTGGACATACATCTTTGAATAATAATTTCAACTTGGAAAATAATCCAAAAGTATATGCCAGTTCACTACAGATCTTGGCAAACCACAGAAGCACTGCGATATGCAAGATGCTCTATACTAGGAGCTAACCGAAATAAAATATTAACAATTGATGACGACACGCCGACAAAATATTAGGTTGGAGCATCCAGCACTTTGGTATTTCCATAGAATCAGCTACATTTACTTAGTCGTTAACTGTAACAGATTCTATACAAACAAAAAAAACACTATCTTTTGAAAAATCAAGATGTAGAATAACTTCATTTGCTACATCTTTTGTTGTATTTATAACGTCGGATACTTTTTGAACTTTGTAGAACTGCTTGAGAATCATCTAGCCATGTGTCCGTGAGGAGGGCCCATCTCTACATGGTCGACAACAGTAACGCCACCTGGTCCAAAGTCAGGCGCGTTTTCGACTACATTCACAGGATCGGGCGAATCATCACAGCAACCAAAACAACTGCAGCAGGCACCCATATTTAATTTCCTGCAATAAATTAAGTTTAAATTAAAAACAATACGAATAATGTGATTTTGTGGCACGGCAGTGCAGTGGCGCGAAGATTAAATTCGTTTTAATGTTGGTACATTAAAAATATTTACTAAATCTATGTATACGTAAATATTAAACCAATTTTGGGTAGGATATCCAGAATATAGCTATAAACTACAAGCATACCAGGTTATATATAATAATCTTTTAGTATAATGGATCCGCTATTTCGTTATGTTAAAAGACTTTTTGTACATTAATTAGAAACTGAGATGGAATATTTATGTAAAGATGTGAGATGACATTCTTATCTTAGCATCCTTATTTAAATGTAATGTGTAATGTAGGGAATATATATAAATAACATATAGTTAAATCAACCACGGCAAGCGTTTTTGCAATATTCCAATTCATTCATACGCCTAGAATTATTAAAGTAAATATACTCTTTCAATGTACAATAAAATAATAAAAGATACAATATGACAGTAATTATATTACAGTCATTTCACGAAGAGTAAGTAAGTATTTACAACAATAATAATAATAATAATAATATTATTATTATTATTATTATTATTATTTACAACAATATAAAAGACAATTGAAGAAAATAGTCGCTAATTGGTATACCTTGGAAGTAAATAATAAGTTTTGATTACTTAGATACTTAAAATCGGATTTATTATATCAATTTCAATCAGAAACCTAATAAATCACGTTTATACCATTTCAAGTCACGTAGGCACAGTGCCTAAGCCTTATTTCTACATTAATACGGAATAATGGTTACAATGTATTTTGACGTGGTATACAGATTAATATTTATTATAATCTATTACAAAACTAGCTTACCTTGGATAATATTTATTTTGCTTAACCCTACAGTTGTCCCTTACGACGAATGCACAAATGTGTTATATTGAAACAAATGTCTTATTTTGAAGCCAACATTACCGACACCATCAGTGTAAGTTACGAATAAGATAAGATAAATATTGATAAATCTTGACCAACAAACTCATGACTCAGAACAATAAGGCGTTTTCACATTTATAAAAAGTATAGTAAAAACGAATGAATTATTACAACACCAGCTTTTTAATGCAGGTAGAGTTTTTGGTTCACCACAGGTTTTAAAAAAAGCGTTTTTGGTTAACCAGCAATTTTTAGGCTAAGATTCACTGTGATGCAAATCAAATTTATTTTAAAATACTTCCTTACCATCTAGTCTAAGGTTTAAAAATGTAGAAATATGAGTATTATTTATAAAGTTATCTGTAACTTTGGGATGAATGAAAATCCGAGGGCTATTTACAGGTAGAAGCAAGACACAGTATTTCTATCAAACTATGTTCTAACCTCTCAAAGAATTAGCGTTTCTGTATAATAAATAACTCAATTATACCATCTGCGGAGAACAGTGGCAATGACTTGCAGAATGAAATAGCGACAGTAGTATCCATCAGTTTCAAGATTAATTAAGCCGAAATTTTAATCTAGGCCTAAAATTTAAATCATGCAATTATGGTGATATAGAATGATCAGCATCATTGAAACATCGTACCGAGTCATAGATAACATTATTATTTTCAATGGATTTTGTTATTAGTGTGTATAACATATTAGTGATATTATCTACAGCTTTGAAACTTAATATACCTATCCTTGTGGATACTGGTTTTATAACATACTCCTATCGGGTTAACAACCCGTGACCTCAATCCGAAAAGTCGATAAAGAGTTTTTAATTGAAAATTCACACAATTAGTATTATTACATAAAGAGTCAAGTCAGTTTTTAACAATAATAATCGCTGTAGCGGTAGCTTAAATTTGTTAATTCGTATTTATTCATTATATTATCAAAGCAATGACTAACACGCCTTAATCGTTTTCGGTATACGTGTACGCATCAATAGGTAAATTCATAATAATCATATACAAAGTGACACAAATGTTATCATATTAATTGATACCACATATACTACATGGTATTCTTTGACGATTTACAAATTATGAACCAAATGTATTCAGTAGTTTAGCCACAGGACATTTTTTTGTTTTCATAATTTAGTCATTTTAGAACATTATTTAATGCAGAGATAAAGTACATAGGTGTCAAAGACCTTAAGTAGCGATATTAAAACGAACGTTGCCCCGCTCTTACAAAACCGTAAAAATTGTATTATTGTATTATAATATATATAATATATATGTATGTATTATAATACATTGGACAATATAAAAATTTTACAATCTCTTGAAGAGCGATGGGCTGCACGAGACCTTTTTTTTATTAATAAAATTATTAGAAATTTAGTGGACTCCCCTTATCTTCTTAGCAAAATATGTGTTGGATGTCTATGACTAGTTGCACGTAAAAAGTCTCTCTTCCATATTTCTCAGTTTAGGACAAATTATGGTAAAAATCCTTTTATTAGAAGAGAATTTCGGTTTTATAATGAATTAATGGCTAATAATAGTACTAACCTAATTGATGTATTTTCACCTTTCTCTCCCAGAATTTAAAAGAAATGTTTCGAAAAACTTGGCTATTAGATTTTCATAGAATATATTCTTGTTGAGGGAATATGTGTGTTATGTATAATATGGTTCTTTAAAAATATTTTTATATGGTTCTTTAGGTTCTCTTCTTTTCTTACTATAGCCTATATGTACTTTATTACTATCTGTGGAAAATGCTTCTGGATTATGTACTGTCTGTATATTGTAAACTTTATAAAATCTATTGTATCTGTTTTGTTCCCTAATAAATAAACAATTAAACTAATTATCGGGTCCGGAAATTTCCGGATCCTAGCGAGTTGACAAAGACGATTTCTCGGAACCCAGCGCAAGATTGATACAATGGTGTTCCAATTTGTGTCTAATTTTATTTTATTTATTTTGTTAAAAACAATAATTTCTTAATTTCTACGAAAACAGGTTTTTTGTTTATGTTAACCGTCTTATATCGACCAGCTTAAGGCAGTATATCAATGAGAATATACATATACTCTTCTTTAATTAAGTGTATAACATTAACAGTTGACTTAAAATCTAACAGGTCCTGGCTTTATTCAACTGCATGTAATGAGCAAGTATTTATCAAACAAATTATTATCAGAGAACAACTCTACGCATTTGACCGTCATCTTGTGTTGCAAAGTATTTTTTATTTTGCTATAGTTTGCCATGCGTCCTAGGAGCATGCGCTATTTTAATTAGCAGATCGATGTTTCCGCTGTACTGTGCTGTACTTTTAAAAATGTATTAAATGTTATGCCATTGACCAAACGTTCCATAAAAATCTATAAAGTATCATGGTAGTTCTTCTAATGTTAAAATATAAAATACCAGGCAGCCAAACCTCTTTTATCTTATATCATATGATAATATTTGTCTACAATTTACAAAATATTTGTTTTGAGCTACCAGTTTTGTGTACCACCGTAGAATTATCTAGACAGCACCGAGTAGTTCCAAACGCGCATGCGCTGTACTACCCCTCCCAAGGTGCGTCCTAAATGGTTCCCTGCCTGTTGTACCATTTTAAAATACTCGTATTTATAAATTTAATTTGTGCTAAAGTATGCCATTATGACGCTTCGGTGATGCTTTTCAGCTAAGGCTTAAAGATACAATTAAAATTTGAGAAGATATATGTGGATATACTGTGTAAGGTGAATCAAACAATAACATAAAAGGGTATAAGGTAAGTAACGATTTAAAGGTAGGAGTGGTAATGCAAGTAGTGGTAAGAGGTACCTATATGTAAATTCATATTATAGTTTATTCATAGTATAGTCCATAAATTTTAGCTTGTGACCTAAATAAATATAAAAAAAAAAAATATACTCCTAAGTGTCAAATCAAATCGAAATATCTATATATTTCGATTTGATTTGACACTTAGGAGTAAATTTGGGGCATAGAAATGTTTTGAACATATTTGACACGCAAAATACAAGAGGTCATAATGACATCGAAGAAAAACCACTGTTTCACAGATAATGCGTTTATCAAACATTTAAATTAAAAAAGAATATTGTAATTGCTAGAATTAGGCTAGCCGCACACACACAATAACATTGTCAATAAACTACTTATTGTCAATAATATTGTGGATATGCGGTCTGTATTGCGTTATTGTTCTATATTATTGTGGATTTATAGAAATTCTGATTTTGTCACCACAATATCGGAGGGAGGCAGGGGTATTGTCAATAATATTGTGGTGTCATGGTGTGCGGGCGCGCGTCAATATTTTAGTTGAGAAAAATATTTCAGAGCAGACGGACTTTCGTATTATTGTTACAAATAGAAGACGAAAACAGTATGCATAGCGAAAACAGTGTTGACACTGTTGATAATAATACTCCCAAGAAAAACCATGATTTGTCTGTATTTATAAAAACTTGGGCAACTTTTCCCGAATTGTGGAATACGTCCTGCGAAGCATATTGTGATAAAGTTAGAAAAATTATGCACTAGATAAGTTACTCAAAATTTATAAAACTTAAACCAAACAGTACGAAAGAAGACGTAAAGAAAAACTTAATTCTCTCCGAACAAACTTCCCAAAAGAATTAAAGAAGATTCATAAATCATCGGACAAGGGAACCGATGAGGTTTATGTCCCGTCTGCCTGGAAGTATTATGAGTTGTTGTTTTTGACAAATGATGAATAACCGATAAAAAACTACGGAGGTTAGTATTATATTTTAATAAGTTTATTATTACAACAGATAAGTAGGCAAGTACAAAAATATTTTTAATGCTGTCAGTGGTAAATGAGCCTGCGATCCAGCTGATGATAAGTGGTAACCGCCACCTATAGATATGGCCATGTTCCCTTAGCATTTCAGAAGTAACGTCATGAAAACACAACCAGCTGCTGCCTATCGTCAGGGGACTAGGAAGGAGAAAGGAAAAGGAAAATGAAAGGGGAGGAGTAGGAAAGGGTAAAGGAGGGAGTAGGTCTTCAAAATTTCTGCCAGTTGCTAAAAATCGTAAATAATAATAATAAAACCCTTTGGGACAGTCGTTATCTCATCATGAGACTAACGCGATATCGGAGGGCACAGTACACTAGCTTTTAAACTACCACCTTCGCCTTGTGTTGTAAACAAAAAATGTATCACCAGGTTAAAATAAAAGCGCTCAAACCGCAGGGCAGCTTGTGGCGAGCTGTATGCGAGTGGCGACACTGCGGCCCTAATCAAGAGCATAACTACGGGGAAACCCGCTCGGGGTCTCCGTTGTCATGAGACCCGTGATGGTGAAACCGGCGCCGCAACGCTCGAGACACCCCTAGCCGCTCGCACCGGTGTTGCCCTCTGCTGCTAGCTTGAATGGCTATTCAGGGTCCCATCTAGTGAGTTGGCGAGTCAACGTCTGCCCATTGCATTGATGCTATTAGAGTATTCAGGGCAGACGCCGTTTTGCATCCATAGCTACCAATATACCGGTCCATCAAACACCCATACTCATAACCCATATATTTGAATCTATACGTAGAAATAGTCCTGTCCTACTCCTGCTGCGGCTCGTACTGCTGTAGGTGTTTCATGCCACCTTTGATTAAAACTCTCGAAGGGCCTCTTTACGTTGGACCTATGTCTCCGTGTAAGCCTCCCAAAGGCAATATAGTAGTATTTTCTAAAATAATATGTTAGAAAATACCTGTGATAAGAGAAACATAATAATAATAATTTTTCTTTATTCAGGCAACCTAAACCCATAAAAAATGTTAGTTTCATTGATTCTTATAAACTAATATTAGTATACTTAAAACTAAAGAAAGTAACCGCCAACTAGTTTTTCGCATATGTGTATCATTTTTCTTCAAGTTAGGTGAACCTAAAGATAATAGTTTTTGGAAGCTATATACCTCACATTGTCATGTAATTTTTTAAAAATTTTTAATGTAATTTGCATTTCATTTATTAGGTTATATATTATATACTTTAACAAGTGTATTTCTTATCCAGTCCTTTATCCTTTATTGATTGTTTTTTTAGTTGATAAAATTAATGCTATACTCAATGCTTCGACATTTTTCTTTCTATCCATTACGTTAAACGTGCGCACACGAATCTAACTATTAAGCGACTGAGTTAAATGTATCACGAAAAATTGACAATAATATTGCGTAGTGTGATATATTGATGTAGATTTTTGACAAACTTGCATTGATAATATTATTGTGTGTGTGTGCGGCTAGCCAAGTTCCTATCCAAAGCAAGGTAATTATTTGCTTTATCGCCAAAGAGTATATATATATATAAAGATAATTGCACATTTATTGAGCTTTAGATGACTTTTATCCTAAATCGTTTAGTATGATTCGTTGAATATCCATATGAATCGTTTATGATGAATCCAAACAATGTTGTCTTACGATTTACCAAATTATCTAATAATTTGGTAAATCGTAAACTAACGTGTTCGGATTCCCCATAGTTTCTTCTTTTCTATAAGAACTGTTGATGTTTAGTAACCACAAAAGAACGCATGGAATCTGAAACTGTGCCCGGTAAATGTCTATCCCCTATTACGTCTACGTTTACGTTAAAAGAATCGAAGCGTGAGACGTTGTAGATATGCATTAAGAAATGAAAAACTACTATTATACTTAAGTAAGTATTTTCGGCGACACTGGTTCTACTGTATGTATGTACTGTATCTACAAAGTTTTATGCAATTCAACAGATATTTAATAATTGTTACCTGGTCACAACCATTTAAGACACGACTTGGCAAGGGTTTTACTACGCATGCGCGTCTAGGAACCGTCGGTGAGTGAGTGTCTGTCTAGATAATTCAGACTGCTTTGGTCTTAGCTCGGAAACAGACGACACCTGGAATCCGGGTTTGTCAAAACCGGGGATCGAATATAAAACCTCACGCCGTGCTCTTGGGTCCGCACTTGTTGCCTAACTACGGCTAACACCAATTCAGTTTAACAACTGACTTCTGTATACTCATTAAATTATAGACTAGACACCATTCAATCGACTTGGGATGGTTATGATCGTGAATGCATGTCGTGAACGCGTCGGCTGGGGTCTGTCTGCATAATTTAGACTGAGTCTCAGTTCGGGTGCAGGCGTCACCTAAAACAAGACAGAATAGGCATAGCTGTTCTTAGACAGCATGTAACTAATCCAAAAGCTATCCGTGAGGTCTTCTGTTCGGTTCCCTGTTTGGACAGTCCCGGATTCCTGGTATTATTTGTTATTGAGCTGATATCCAAGCAGTCTGAAATATGTAGATAGACACCGGCAAATGGGCCGAAGACGCCATGCAGTGCGGCAGCACTGCGTATGGGTGGCTCGGACCCATGTGTGCGTGTCTCGGACACGTGCATACATGCGTGGCTCCGGCCCGTGTGCGCGTGTCTCGGACACGTGCATGCATGCTTGTCTCGGACACGCGCATACATGCGTGCATGGTACAATTCAAGACGCGACTTGGGAGATACCTCTCCCAAGTCGCGTCTTGAATTATATCCAGTTTATTATTATACTAGCGACCCGTGCCGGCTTCGCACGGGTAGTACAAAAACTTAATAAATTATACACTTAAGTGTTTCTACAATTAAGTGCATAATTTGATTTCATTCATGAGGAAGGTCTTTAAATTATTTTAAAGACCTTCCTCGTGAATCACTGTATTGGTGAAAACCACATGAAAATCCGTTCAGTAGTTTTTGAGTTTATCGCGAACAGACAGGCAAAGGCGGGGACTTCGTCTTATAATATGTAGTGACTTTAGGAAAATACAAACATTTGTTATTAAACTGAACTAGAAACAGGTACACCTGTACTACAGCAGCAATTGTCGATCTGAATTCTGGGTATTTAATTTTACTTATTTTATAATTTTCGGAAAACTTACAACTAGCTTGATTGTAAATAATATTTTTACAAAAAATGAAAGCCATTTACAAGTTTTCACAAACATTTTAGTAGTTGTCAATAGACAATTAAAGCAAATAAAAAGAAAATAGATATATTCTAAAAATAATAACGAATATATCGTACTAATTTAATTAAGAAAATAATTTCTTAGCAAACGAATTATTAAGTTGAGAAACACAGGTATAAAATAAATCAAAATTATTGACTTCTCGATATACTTCGTTGAAAGATCTACACGCCCTTATTATGAACGAATGTTGCCTCTATGTCGTCTTTACTGGTGGTATATAAAGTAGACAAGGCTGTCGCAAGAATGTAGTGCGTGTTATTCCTAACTTACCCAATGTATGAGGTTTTACGTCCTATTCCCTGTTAAGACAATCCCGAATTCCAACTGTCAGTGGTTGCCGAGCAACAATAAATATCATAAATATCTAAACAGACACTTACCGAGGGTTCCTAGATGCGTATGCGTGGGGAAAACCCTCTTAATTCTCCTAATTCGCGTCCTGAGTGGTTCTTAATCTGTTGTGACCATGGAACAATCCTAACTAATATTATAAATGCGAATGTGAGTTTGTTTGTTACGCTTTCATAACTTAACTAGTCAAGCTATCATCATGAAATCTCGCATAAACGTTGACAGGGGTACAGAAAAGAACATACGGTGGAACCTATTTTTCGTTTAGAAAAGAAGTACTGATGCTGAGGGATCGAAATTTACTGACAAAATCAACATTGACGCAAGCGAAACTGCAGGCAAAATCTTGTTTCAAAATAATCCGTTGAATAGCACAAAGCGACTGTAACACAGATAAAAGCAGAAAATTTAAATCAAACACTGATATTCTAAGATGGTCGGATATTGCAAGAAATGTAGAGACTGTTCATTCCGATTCAAAACACGTTAATCATTTACTTTAGACCGTTCAAGAATAATTGCACATATTATAAGCTCCAGAGGGCTCTTACCTTTATTCGGCAGTCGGCTAGATAATTTGATTGATCGTAAAGCAACATTTCAAGTCAAAGTCAAGTCAAGGCAATAATCATGTATTCATTAATTTATTTTCGTGCCGGCAAATGTACAGAAGTCGCAGTTGTTTTAGTAACGGATACAGTAGTTACGGCCTTGGACAACAACGATTTCTGCTTATGAATCTTCCTCGATCTTGCCAAGACGTTTGACACTGTGTCTGTATCAATACTACTACGCAAACTCGAAAGAAAAGGAGTGAGAGGAGTTGCTTTAGATTGGTTCCGTAGTTACATTTCAAGTCGTTGCCCATGTGTAAAAGTGTATCCAAATATTACCAAACCGCTTGAAATTAACGTTGGAGTTCCGCAAGGGAGCATTCTTGCAGCTACACTGTATTTACATCAATGACGTACTAGAGCTCCTAATACCAAATGCCAAAATTGTTTACTACGCAGATGACACTGCTATACTCTTCAAGGAACGTTCATGGGACAGGGTAATAAATACCACTCAAACAGGCATGGCAATAATCGCTCATCGGCTAAATACAAACTTATTGACACTAAACTTTAGAAAAACTAAATATATTGCTTTTCATAAAACTCTTTCATCAAGACCAACTTCACTGCCACCGCTTATTATTCACGCTTGCACGCCAAATATCATCTGCTGCAATTGCGAAACGATCAACAACATTGGTAGCATCAAATACTTAGGAATCATATTAGATGAACATCTTTCATTCAAAAAACATATACACACTTTATCAGGCCGATTAAGAAAGTCTATCTGGATTCTAAAATCTTTGCGAAATAGCACTAGTAAGGAAATTTTACTGATGGTATACAAGTCATTAACTCAATCCTTACTGTATTACTGTATCCTGGCCTGGGAATGAATTGGTAAAGCCAATACGATCGAGCTGGAAAGAGCTCAACGTTCGGTACTAAAAGAGATGCTGAAAAAACCCTGTCGCTTTCCTACTGACGAACTATACAATGAGTATAAAGTCCTAAGAGTTCGGCAAATATTTATTCTTCAAGTTACACTCGCCATGCATAAAACGATTTTTAGATCCAATGATCATGCAGCTCTTATTCAACGCCGTATCTATCGCGTCTAGATCCCCGCCATAAAAACAAGTTTTATTTAACACCTCCCCACATTTCTACTCCCCAATGTTTATTATATAGTCAATATTCACTTATATCAAATCAAAAACTTACCAACGAGTAAAATTAAGCATAAAATAGAATCTTGGTTAATGAAGCTAACATATCAAGCAACAGAGGACATTCTAGTAACTGTCAGATGATACACAGAGAGAGAGAATCACACACACACACACACACACACCACACACACAAACACGCACACGTACACAGACACACACACACTATTAGCTTAAGAAAACTATGTAATTAATTTACTAATTTAGTCTTAATTACTCTTACTTATTAACTATAACATTGTTATGTATTTAGAATTAATATTTTTCTTCATTTCGCTTATTGAGCCTGTGTACGATAGGTATAATCAATGTAAAGTTGGTCATAGCTTAAGCATTATGTTAATTTTTTAGGTCTTTTTACCAGTGGTAGCGATACAAGCCTAGAACTTAGTGTCGATACCACTGGTAACTAAAGTCATTGTAAATTTTTATGCAAAATAAATTATTCTTATTCTTATTTAAGTCACAAAATAACACTTCTGAACGTCAAAGGATATCGATTACTAGGCTTACATTTATGTTAGGTTCAGGCAAATGGTTAAGCCTATGAAAAGATACCTGCAGGAAATGCACGGCCAATACTTTCAATCGTCATTAACATATAACTGTTGGTTTTGCCCATGGTTTCTTCTTTACTATGAGAACTTTTGATGTTTGATAATCAGAGATGAAAGTTATTGTCCTCTGTATAATACATAAAACACGGTCAAGGTTTTTGTCAGTTGAATTGATATGTTTTATTATCATACAAATAAACCGACAAAATGCTTACGGACCATATAAACTTTACCAGTGATAGTGGCAGTTTTGATATTGAGCTACAATCTTATGTAAGATTACGGTACTTACCTAATTTTCATTTATATTTTTAATTGTTGAGTTCACAGTGCAGGGCTTGCTAAACAGAATCTTCGGTTAATTTACATTTCTTTATTTTGTTTTTTTTTACTTGGGAATGCATTGACACATAACTCTCCGCGGGGTGCCGGAGACGTTATGTCGGACTCACCGGGGCAAAGATATTCCGGTAATACCGACAAAATCTACTACGGTATTCCTCGACATAACCAGAGTCGGCGAGGCCGCGCGAATCACTCACATGCAATCGCGAACCCGCCGAGGTTTCGGCCCGCCGCACTATGGGACAGACCCGTGAGAACCTTCTCAAAAATAGGTTTTAGGGATGTTCGATATTGAATAATATAATAATAATAATATTCTACTACATACACACGACACCATCTAGCCCAAGCTAAGCAGAGCTTAGAATATTTTGTTAATGCACATATCTGACTGAATGTTTAATACATATTATATAGTATATAAAATAGATTATTTCGCTTATTTTTAAATAAAACTTGTCTTGCAAGTTGACGCTCAAAATAATGTCGATTACGTAGCACTGAATTCCACCAGTTTACATGGTCATATTTTAATAATTTTCAATGCAAATCTATAAGTGTGGTATATGGTTAAAATTTTTATTAAGTACTCTATTTAAAAAGTATTTAAGTGGACTTTTATATAAAAACTGGAGAGGTATACAATTTTTTTTTATAGTGTCTAATATTCTAATTATTATTAGAAACTTTAAATATACTTTTGACAGTTAGCGATGTCTGCCGATGTCGATATTTTGATAGCATCACATATAACAGCTCATATAGAAGTCAAGGCAAAAACAATTCTCCCAGAATTTGCCCCCCTTGAAATGAGACGAAAAATGCCTGGTCGGGGAAAATGCAAAATATATAAAAAAAAAATAAAATTTGATACAGTAGATTTTTGGAAAATAAGATTATTATTGACATTTTATTGTAAAAGAATATTATCTATCAATAACTAAATTAAAGTTTACGTAAGGTGGAAATACTGATTAATGTATTAATTTTATTTTTATCATTTGGTCGGATGTGGTTAATGTTTGTTATCACTGTGTGAATTAAATAAATCTCATATAACTTTTCGTTTCAAAATGGGCTGTGAGAGCACCGGAATAGAAAAAAAGTAAAGAAGACAAGAAGAAACTTGTACAAAGTTGATAAACCCGCCAACGAAGTGGAAATAGCAATGGCGCCAATACAGCTCGAACTACTGTTGCTCTTCAGAAATTACAGGAGTTGATGGGGGTCTTATTAAAAAGATGCTATATAATTCTTCAGACTTTGACATCCGGCATTGCCGTAAATCCAGAAAAAATTGGTGAATATACTCGCGCTACTGCACAATTAACGTTACAAAATAGATGTGGTATAACATGCCTTCTTCAGTACATAAGATCTTAATACATGGGGAAAGTATAGGTAATTAGACATTATGCTGTTCTGCCTTTTGGTAATTTATCTGAGGATGCACAATAATCTCGTAATAAAGATTACAACAATGTCAGATGATATCACTCTAGAAAGTGCTCCAGATCCGCAACGAATGAAGACGTATTTCATGGTTTTCTATTTACATCAGATCCATACATACATATCAAGTATCAAAAACCATCAGTCACTGTTTCCAAGGAATTATTAGATGAACCCAAAAACCTATTAGATATTTAAATTGAAGTATGTATATCCATTTTTTCCTATTTTATATAGGCAGTGGATTAATAGATGTTTGTCATTTATTATATATATATTATTTTCATAATATTAAGAAAAATACGAAATTATATATTATTATATATTTATATCGTAAAACTTTATAATTATCGTTCAATATGTTAAGTAAACTATGTATGTTCTTTATTCTCTGTGTATATAATAAATTAAAAAATAACAACAAATGTACCATTATTTGATAGTATATACATTATAAATACTACGTACCATACTCTTAGAAGCGTTCGGCGTGGTCACCTACACGGAAAATTTCAATGTTTCCTGATAGCATTATTAATTAGAAAACCATGTACGGTTGTAACTTTTTTCTAAAACTTGTCTGAAAGTAGATATAAGACATGACATTGACATATTTAAGGTTAAGTCATGCACGAAAACTTCTAATATTGTATGTATGTATGTTAATTCACTAATATGACGTCTTCTTCTCTCTTAGCTTTTATTATTCCCAAGTCACTTGGGGTCGGCTTTTCTGGTCTAACCGGATTTGACTGGATATCAGTTTTTACACGGAGCGGCTGCCACCTGACCTCCGCAACCCGAAGGCTAACGATACCCTAAGGCTAGACCAGTGTCAGGATATTAGAGGGTACTGACTTTCCCAATAACGACTGCCATAGATGTTCATGGACCGACGGCTTAACGTGCTCTCCGAGGCACGGAGCAGGCGATAATTGTCAATCAATACGCACATAATTTCGAAAAGTCATATAACTTCCGAAAGTCAGTGGTGCGCGACGTGGGTTCGAACCCGAGACCCTCTGCATTGCAGTCTGTTGGTCTCCCCACTGAGCTATCGCTGCTACTTTAATTCACTAATATGACGTACATATTATAATTTATTTTATTATTATATAGGTTCCAAGGTTAAGTCTCAGATTCAACATGATTCAGGAAGCAACTGTGCTTGTAACTTATGTTTATAGTTTAGAAACGCCGCCGACGCGGGATCACAACGACATCGTCAGATAAATGACCTACGGGTGACAAGTAACAGTTTGATGCCAACCTAAAAAAACTATTTACTGTTTTTGTAGTATGGCAACAAACATGAATTATCAATTACAGATATTGAGTGAATAACTGATTTCAAAAACCTGTAAATTGAATTGAAAATATTATTAAATATCTCATTACGCTGGGCAAGACATTTTTTTTTTACGTGGTGGAATGCTTGAATGCTTTGATGCATACCCCTCCGCGGGGGCGGGCGGAGGGGTTATGTCGGACTCACCGGGGTAAAAGAAAGATGTTGAAATGATAAAGGACCTCCCGGAATACCGACTAAACCTACCACGGTGTTCCTCGACAAAACTGCAATCGACGGGGCCGCGCGAAACACTTTCACATGCGGTCGCGACCCCGCCGAGGTTTCGGCCCGCCGTATGAAACGACAGGCCACTGCACAAATAGACCTACCCTTTGGATACCACTAATTCAATCCCTACTGTCCCCCTAAGGGGGGACGGACACACGACACAGAGGCACACGCTGGGAACACGCTCGCCGCCTCTCGGACCTGGTGCTGATCGGATGGCGGGCAGGCCCACGAAGCCCACCACCCGCAGGTCAAACCTCAGGGTGGCTGGAGGTCATGTCGCGCCCTCCAGCGCCCGGTTCTGCGGTTGGGGAGAGGGTTCAAGCGCTCCCTCTCTCGCTCCGCCACCTCCTTGATGAAAATTATTTACTCATAAAAGGAGGCGACGGCGTTCCACGACCTCTCGCGTCTCGCGTGGGTAACCAATCTGGCTGCCGCGATCAACTCACGGCGCCGCGATGCCCAGACGGGGCAATCCGCCAAAGTGTGCAGTGCCGTGTCCACAACAACATCGCGGCAGTCACTGCAGTGATGACATCCGCGCGTCTCCTGCCAGCCTATGCGACACAGGAACAGGCCAAAACAACCGTGGCCAGTCAATATCTGCGCCATGCCGCCTCTCCAGCCACTCCTCTAATTCGGATCTTACCGCCACAATCGTGGCGTGCCCGTCAGTTAGTTTACCTAAATTATCTAAAAGCAAAAAATATTATTAGTTTATAATGGAAACACCAAGTTGGTGAAGCAAAAATTAGGGTTCCTATTATATAAGGAATGGTTTAAAGTTAGGCATAAAATAACTACATTAATTGAAGTCACGTATTGTCAGAATAATAACTGTAAGGCTAATTTTCTATTTTCAACAAGTTGCAAATATCTAAATCTATTTATTAACCCATCACCACATTAATCAAATTTACTCAGGATATGACGATGGAAGTGTCAGATATAAACTGTATAAAGCAGATACCCTTATAAAAGAAAGTTTTAGAAGTATACGTCAAAATTAATCCGTACAAGCTGTCTGATACTCGTAAGAGATAATACTATCTCCTATAATGTAAATTGACATTGTAATATTTTTATGTCGTTTATTTAGGATAGAACATTGGCTTTCATGCACAGAAAGTAAGTCATACATTCACATTAATAATAATATAATATAAATAATAATAATATCAGCCCTGTATTAACTGTCTCACTGCTGGGCTTCTTCTGGGGTAAGTTCTAAGGGTTCTAAGGGGTAGGCCATGTCCACCACGCTGGCCTAGTGTGGTTTGGCAGGCTTCACACATCTTCGAGAACATTATGGAAAACTCTCAGATATGCAAGTTTCCCTACGATGTTTCCCTTCACCGTTAAAGTGAGCGACAATTATAATAATAATAATATAATAATAATATTCTACCACATACACACAACACCATCTAGCCCAAACTAAGCAGAGCTTGTACTATGGATACTAGACAATGGATAAACATACATATATACTTTTTTTTTGTAAATACATACATATTATACATAGAAACACCCAGACCAAGACAAACATCCATGTTCATGCACACAAATGTTTGACTTGTGCAGGATTCGAACCCGCGGCCCCAGGCGTGGCAGTCAGTTACACTAACCACTACGCCATCGAGGCCGACTAAATACATAATACGCACGGAACTTCAAAAAGTTAGATATGCGCGCCTTGGGATCGAACGCGAGACCTTTGCGTGGCAGTGCATCGGTTTTCCACTATCACTATCGCTTTTACCATTTATTTAATAATAATTACAATATAATCAGTTTGTAAAATATATTAGGTTATAAAAAAATTGATTGTTGCGCCCTAACAGGGTTTTCTCGTTGATAAATGCTACAAATATTTGCATTTGAATTTAAGAACAATCATATAGCATTTACTCTAGTAATACTTTACGTATTACTAGAGTAAATGCTTACGAGGCAGCATACTCATCCCACAACGCATATAATTTATGCCATACTTTTGCTTTTTGCTTTTGCACAGGCAAAAAGTACCGTTCCCGAGGTAGCAAAGTCCTGCCTTTGCTCGCTCGGAAACGGTATTTTTTATGGATCCATATTATGGCCTTTTCTGTATTCCTGGCAACGTGGATGCCAAATTGCATGATTAGCGGTAGAGTAGTTAAGGCGTGAAAGTGTAATAGAAAATCAAACTCACATTCACATCTGTAATATTAATTAGGATTATGTATTAATGGCTACTCTTTTCAATAACCAATTAACATGAAAACGTGACGTTATAAAATCCGTTTTCTTTTTACTTTTAAATATGTAAATTAGTGCATATCTATAATTATCAAATACTAGATTTTGCCCGTGGCTTCGATCGCCCTAATCTTAATTTTGTAAATTAATTTCTATCCCTCGGGAACAAAAATGTTGGTTACGTTAGGTTAGTAACAGTACTTTTTTTCTAGTTGTATGTCCTTTTTTGTTCCCCTGGCAACATGTATGCAAAATTTCATGATGATCAAACATATTGAATAACAAACAAACGCACATTCGCATATAATATTAATAAGGATTTTTTATTTATGTAAAGTACTTAAATGACAATTGAAATAAAATCAAACAACTATATGAAAACATGTTTATTAAATATTTCCGGACATAATTTAATTCGGTGACCACTTTTTCATAGAATATACCGTACAACCATTGCAATGGGATGGAGTCGTTAGGTTTTAGATATGTAATGCTTTTTGTACTCAATAAAGTACACCATAAATTTACCTTAAAAATACATATGTTAGTATAATAATTGAAATACGACATTTCTATATATTCTCATCTTCGATCGGGGCCTGGTCCGTGGTGTGGTGGGCCATGATGAGGTGGACCGTGGTGTGGTGGCCCACCAGGCCCAGGTGGTCCGCTAGGCCCAAGTGGACCAGCTGACGGTCCATTATTAGGTGAATCACCGCAACAGGAGAAACAGCTGCCCATGTTTCTGAAATGTTTTAACTGCTAAGATCGGTTTTATCTAAGCATAGATATTCATTTTCCATTATGGAATATGGATGTCGAGTGTATATCGCATCTGTATTTCCCTAAAGTATACATGTGTTTAATGTATCACATTATAGATAAAGCAACAATTTATGTCTCCTGGGTAAACTGCACGTCGGCGTCGCCGCGTCGCCGTCGGTACGGTCAGCGGCATATGTTGATACAAACTTGCCAAATTTTAATTGATTCAAATTTTTGTGAGCCTGTGTTATCTGCGATCACATAATTATAATTACCATGAACCACTCTTCTATTATTAATATAGATATGTAATAAAATACAATTACAGGTTCTTCATACAAAACGTATACTATATAAACAACAGCCTTGCTACAGTGATTACCAACTATATTACACAGTGGTTCTTTCTTTTCTTTTCGTGTGGTAAGTGGCCAAGCTGTTGTCAAGAGTTGTTCAAGCCGCCCGAAGGCCTTTGACATGGCTTAACGACTGCTGTCAATTTGACAACAACCGGGACCGACATTTTACGTGCCCTCCGAAGCACGGAGACGCTCAGATGAAATACCACTAAGTGGTCTCCCATCTATAGACTGACCGAACCCAACGTTGCTTAACCTCGCTAATCGTTTTACCTATTAGTGGTAATATAGTTGCAAAACTATGTGTTAGAGCTCTCATTATGGCAGTTGAGGAATAAAAATAACTACCGTGCAATGCCTGCTCTTTCAACCGAAGCCAAACAGATGAAGCTACTTTAACGAATGCAAACACTACTTGGTATATTGTACGTACTGTAGAATTATATTATTCCTCAAAAAGTATGTATGTAATTTTGACAAACAATTAAATGCCTCAGTAACAGATATAAAAACGATACAAAGTCAAAGTCGTCAAATATATAATAAAGGAAAATACATAATAATAATAAAGTATTACATAAATTTACCTAATACTTGTAAAGAAAATCATAACTTACATGAAAAAGTCCAAATAGGCGTATACTGTCAAAAATGCGTATCGTTATGTTGAGTTACAGCGAGAAACTGAATAGATTATTTAGATCCCTATGTTTTTAAACATTGATAGTAATCGATACTCAGCCAGATAATGTACAAAATTTTCAGAAAATATCGTATGCGTCATCGAATACACCTATTTGGTTATTATAATCATAAATATATGAAGCTAGAGAGAATTAGTCACCGGGAAATAAATATTTTACTGCTATATTACATAGCACCACAGGTATGATGCGAAATCGTGTGCTCTCTTAATATGTTAATTAAGCATGTGCCTGATTGCATCAATGCAACCACGTCACTCTTTTACTGAATTAACTAAAGGAACTGAGCGTAGCGTAAGCCGCCCCATTAGTTCTTTATTGTACTAAGAGAATAACTAAAAATATTTTCTTTTATGATAATGTTTTTGCAGACTGGGCTCTAACAAAATGTTGTCTGTATGTTTAGGTTTTTATAACTTTTGTTAAATTAGTACTTTCCTATCAAAATTTATAATAATCTATTTTTAAAGGAACCTTGGCTTTATAATAAAAACAAAATCATAACGTAGAAGAGGTAGATATAAAAAGCAACTTAATTGATATTTGTTTTAGTGTCTTGCCTTGCTTCAGGGAGAAAAATGAGGAATACATTTGTATGGACGAAACGCAGCGCCTATTTCGTTTTAAAAGATGACCATCATACATATGGCTGCTACCACGAAATAATCCCATTCAGTAGCCATCACTCGTGTGTTGTTAACCCTAGGCAAAATGTATTAAATACGGGTGAAAAAAAATGTATGTGTATAATATATAAGACGCAGCAACTCTCATTTACCGATTAAAACATAATAAGTATTACTACGCCGCCAGTCTCCTTTGACATTTGAGTGATCAGTACCTACGTACTTCAGCGGGTAAGTTGGCTCATTCGAACCGACACCAAATAACTGGCAACGCTTTAGCAACCTTTGCCAATTATCTCATGCTTCTTCTTCTTTGGGCTTTGAAAGCCAAAAACTACTGATGATGTAGAGGTGACTATTGCTTTTATCATAATCATTTATTCATGAAATATAAGCTTAGAGTATTTACAACCAAATCGCTTATATTATATATGTATATACTAAACACACTAATTAAAATACACATAAAACATAAAATCAGTTCTGATTTACAATTTAGCTACTCATCTATATATTAATCAAGAAATTTGATAATATGACTGGTCTATTTTGTTATGCTTTAAATAAATTTGAAAATTGCCCACCATTCCTTAATGATGTTCTAAATACCATTATTTTAGTTTTGCTTTTATTGCTTAATATTTTATTTACTGTAAGGCATTTTTTTAAAGATATTTTCCACACTTAAAATAATACCTGTGCCGCGGGAGACTTTACAAACAATCAAACAACGGACACAAAGAACACCCAGACTCGCAACAACCATTTGTGGATCACACAAAGTTTTGTCCCATGAGGGGATCGAACCCACAACATATCTTATATTTTTTTGTTATGTTATCTCGAATAATCGAAAAAAATCGACAGTTTAAGAAGCACTATTCGAGATTACATAACAACAAAATAATAATTCAAAATGTAAATATCTGTAGTTTCAGGAGTGAAAAGACCGTCACAGGGTGTATAAATTTGACTCGATATTATATTATAAGGCAAAGGTAGAGAAGATATAGGTAACCCTATAATTTTCACGGCGCTGTACTTATCTCACAATATGTAGCATAACTAGACTTACTTACCTTAATATCTGTATAATATTAATTTCTTATTTGCTGAATATCGTTTGAAAGCGTAATCTTTGACTTGTTGATAATTACATGTTATTAAAACGATAGAAATATTAATAACAATAGTTTACTTTAAGTGTAAAGATAAGTGTTTTCGCGGAGATTCTATCTTCATCGCCGTCCAGGACCTCCTGGCCCGCCTGGGCCACCTCGACCACCTGGTCCACCTCGACCACCCGGTCCGCCCCAATCACCTGGTCCTTCCGGCCCTCGTGGTCCGTGAGGCCCTCGAGGAGGTCCGCCAGGTCTAGGTGGACCGCAACAAGACATACAGAGACCCATGTTCCTGGAAAAACATTGTACTCGTTATTAAGCTTGTTATGGATGTTTTTATAATATATATGATGCGGTAACATGTTGTTATGTCTTATACGCTCTTATAGGTTATTTTCACAGGCTTATGTCATTATGTATGAGCATATATAACAGTGCATCTCTACGCACCACACCTACTATAATAGTTTAGAGAACAAGTGTATGATTCGTGAAGAGAGCGTTATTTAGAACGGTGCTGTATATGCTAAGCACTTTTAAGAGAGTATTCGGTAGATGATTTATTACTCGTAAAAATTGCCTTACTCCCTGAGTTATTACTTGTATTTTTAGGTGGATCGCCAGATCCTAGGTCGAATTCCACGGTTAATAGTTTTTGGTTTTTCTGTCACATAGTCAGTATTAGCAGGAAGTTTAAGAATATGCCCGGTAGATAGCAAAAGATCTGGTGCCATGATTTTACAAGAGATTTTAAAACACAGCGTGCGAAATATATATACACATATTCCTTCCGGTCTATAATATAAACACGAGCCTGTACACATTGTATGTAGTATGTATATGTATTTTCAACAGTTGACACCATTTAGTTGATATAACATTTGCGACAGCAATTGAATTGCAAGTTTTTGCATAAGTAAAATTTCAGTTATAACGTAAAATAATATAAATGCATAACTAAGTAAAGCACATTATATATTTAAATATGAATATCCTGAAAATTATCTACGATTATAGTAAATATATGCAATTTGCCTTTGTAGATTAGACGATTTTGATGCACCGAATTACCAATATTTTATACCTACTATCGTATAAAATCTAACCAATTCGCAAGATTATTATCGCCGTCGATACGATAACATCGGTGTAATATCATCTGACATAGTGATACTAACAAAACAGAGATCAAAGTCGAAGTCCCACCTAGTAAGATAATATACATAAAAGAAAATAATTAAATCAAAACTCACCGATTAGTAATAAATTAGGGCCAAATATAACTAAATAAAAACTGTCAAAAAGGTGTTATCTACAGTCAAGTACAACGAGGAACTGATAATAGTTCCAGTTTTGTAGGTTATAAATATTGATAGGGGCCGATACCCGACCAGATATTGTATCCAAGACTGTGTACGAAACACACAGTGAGTCATATCAACATATTTTTACAGCGATCATAAAAATATTTGATATAATCAACGTTGTTTATTTGCTTAACTTTGAGCTATCTAGCAGGAATTACGCAGAGATGAATAATTTGGTCTGCGAATATAAAATTTCATAGCGATCTAGAAATTCGGAATATTAATGAGTCATATTTGATCTAGAGATAAGTAAGAAGTATGACGTAATATAACTGAAAGTAACTACTACTAGGCTACGTAAACAAAAAATTTGACATTTTCTAATACTATAAATGTGATAGTTAGTATTTAGATGTGTTTTACTTAGTTACGTGCATAAATAATTAACGAGTTTGAATGAAACTTAATACACAGATAGATCACGATCTGGATTACATATGAAGCACTTCTTCTACGGTCCTTGATAGTAAAAGGAACACAGACGGGGCAAAACGGCTACTAAAGTATGGTCACAGTCAGTTATCCATGCGCTCTTTAAAGTAGCTGATTATATTAGCGCGGGCATAGAGAGCATCGTCATCAAGATGCAGTGTCATTTTACTTGGATTCATTTTTTATATGTCTCGTAGAAATATCACTTAAAAATACATATATGTTTTTACTTGCAATAAAGTTAGGCAAGCGTAATTTTGAATTACTCCTTTAAAGTTGGTAGTTGTAGTTATTCAGGTATGTAGGTGTAATAAACAGACTGAAGGGTGGACGGATGAACGAACAGACCCACCAAATTACGACTTTTGTTTTCACATTGCGGTTTGTATCCTCAAAGCCCAAGAACTGAAAGCGACATACAATACCAATTCCACTGCGATCATACCAAAACAAAACAAGGTTTGAAATCTCAACCTTTATACAACAATAAACATTAGGGGTTAAAGTATGAAATTGCCGATTTGTACTGAAAAATTGAAACTCGTTTTTTCTAAGTAGGTACCATATTTATTTAATCGAAATATTTACCCTCATTATCTATACATTGCTGCCATCTAAACGGAAGTTTATTTATGCCTTTACTATAGAACTCCAGGGATCTAGATTCGCAAACTGTGTGAAAGTATTTTGTACTGCCTCCTGAGAAAATTTTTTTTGTAGCGTATTAATTTTTCCAAATCACGAAAAAAATTGTAGCCCGTTGGAGCAAAGTCGGGCGAGTACGGAGGATGACGTATGGTTTCTAACTGCAGCTCCTGTAGAGTTACAACGATTTCTCGTGCAGTGTGAGGTCTTGCGTTATTATGGAGCAATAATGGTGAAGATCGATTCACGAGTCAGGGCTGTTTCACTACAATTTCACCATCATTGTTCAAAGTTCGGCACAGTAAACATCTGCTATTATTGCTTAACCAGACCTGAGAAAGCTATAGTGATTAACACCATGAAGAGACCACCAAGCAGTTACCATTACCTTTTTATTGTTAAGCTTTGCTTTAGGGCACTGTTGCGGCGTTTGACCTGGGGTCAGCCATTGCACTTATCGCTTACGGTCATCGTAAGGAATCCACTTTTCGTCACATGTTACAATTCGATCCAATATTCCTTCATTTCTGTACTGATTCAACAAGGTAACACAAGTTTCAACACGTATTTCTTTCTGCAGATCATTCAAATCATGAGGCACCCATTTTCATATCTTTTATTTTATTGATTTGATGCAAATAGGCCAATATTGTAGGTAGGGTAACGTTAAACCATGCCGCTAATTCCAGGGTAGTTTGACTCGGATCGGCTTCCACCATCTCCTTCAATTCAGCGTTATTCACCTGTGTGGGCGGTATTCCACGTGGTTCGTTCTTCAAGTCAAAGTTTCCATTACGAAAGCGTTTGAACTAAAAACATACGGTGCATTCATTAGCAGTCTCCTCTCCAAACACAGCGTTAATATTGCGAGCCGTTTCTGCCGCGTTAGTTACGCGTTGGCACTCGTATTAAAAAATGACTCGGATTTTCGAAGTATACACCTCTACCGCCTAAGCTAAATTTAAAAAAATTTGAACATTTTTAAAAGAAGAATCTCATAGGTATCATGTTAAAAAAGTTTCACTTCATCTCACACCATGAAGGTTTTATGTTAATTCAAAGTATCTTTTAATATACAACGGCAACTTCATACTTTAACCCCTATTATATATTTAACAGCTTTATGGTTTCGGTACTAAAATCATAGAATAAATTGTAAGTTAAATAAGGTGAGGTGTAGCGTCTCCTGGGTGGCTCGCTGAACTCGTTACTGTTCATCAACGATCCACCCACCATTCAAGGCAGCATTCAAAGCGGCAGAGTTGATATATTAGAGCAGGTTTAGTGTAACTAGAACTGTATGCTATTACTCGCTATAGTAAGGTTCTGACAAGCGACTATATCAAAAAATGTATCAAAAATATAAAAAGCGACTAGATTGCTAATACTCTTATTTGCTACAAAGAAGATCTTAACTGTGCGTATAGAGTTCAATAGCTGTTTCAAATTGATAAAAGTGACTAGGTCGCGGAAAGTAGCGTTCATTTGCAGTATAAACAAAAGCATTTTTTTCCAAACATTGTACGATATTTGTTGCTACAGTCTCGAGTCGGTATACACCTCCCAAAAAACTTACTATTTCTTTTGTAAAGCCAGTATTTTGTCATTTGCTTTATTTTTATAATAGTGATATTTAATTTTATACTATTAAACCTAAATCGTATACCTTTAAACCTAAATCACAGCTTCACATCGGCCGGGTTTTCAATTATGTCTGGCATTTTAGGTTAAATTAAATTAAAATCACACAGAACTAAGATAAAAAAAAAATCGTATTATTTGAAACAAATTCGACATAGTGTGTATATGTATAGTTGGTTATAGAATCGATAGTAATATATCGACAATCTTGCTGATAAACTATAATGATGCACTCACGTTCTGTTCTCGAGACCTTGAAACAGAAACAAGGTTCGGCGACTGTTTCTTGCCCGTGGTACTACCAGTGGTACTACCAGTAGTATCACGGGCAAAATTTTCTTCCCGTAGTACTACCAAGCAGTCTAGTAGTACTACGGGAAAAGAAATTCTACCCGTGGTGCTACTAACATTGTAGTAAAATAATTTTAAGATATTTAACCCTTTTTTAGTCGCAGTCAAGAAATGTCGACGACTTTTAAATATATAGATGATAAGTTCATTTATTTAGCAGGGTAGCCTAGTGGAAAACCATCGGACTGCCACGCAGAGGTCTCTAGTTCTATCCTAAGGCTTGAATCTCAAACTTTCCGAGGTTATATAACTATTTCGTATTAGCATTAAATAGTTAATTATCGCTTGCTTTAACGGTGAAGGAAAACATCGTGTGGAAATCTGCATGTCCGAGAGTCCTCCATAATGTTCTCGAAGATATCTGAAGTCTGCGGATCCGCACTAGGCCTGCGTGGTGGACTATAGCCTAACGGCCTAACCCTTCTCAAACTGAGAAGAGACCCGTGCCTAGCAGTCGGACAGTTTAATACGGGTCTGATATTATAAGTTTATTTCGTTTATTTCAATGAAACAAAAGCTGAAGCCTCGGGTTTGGGGAGATTTCAACATTCATTTAGACATAAAGGAGTACTATGTCATGTATAGTTAATCGATATTAAACCTTATTCCACTATTTTAAAAATTAATAGTCTACTCAACAATCAAGGTAGTTAATGCTTTATGCAAAGCAATCCGAGCTGGAAACGCACAAAAGTACCTGTATCGTGTAATGCCAACGTTTAACCTATCACAAGATGAGCTCGCGATTTGCACCCGCTTTCTGAGAAGCACATCAACTCAAAGATAAAGAACGATCAAACGCATGTTAACTGGTGAAATTTACCGTTTAAATAAGCACCGTCTAAATCATTCGATTTTGACACGCCGTTGATGCCTGTCAAAAACAGGTCTCACATCTTTCATGCTGTTCTGTTTAAAATCCTTCTTTTAACTTAGCCGTATCTACCTGCAATGAAGTTCTGCCAACTGTCTGTTCAGCCCAACATTGCCAATTATTGAGTTGTGGTACGAAAAACTACTACTATTTTGGAAAAACCCGGTGTAAGAGTAAATACACTTTGCCCAGTAAGGATGAGTTTCAGATACGAAAATAGCTACATACTCTCCTAATCCTTAACTTTGATTCCATCTTTAATCTTTTAACCTGGTTTTGGGTTGCAACGCGCGAATATATAAGATATCATAACCTATTGTAACCGCTTACCATCAGGCAGATCGTTTGCTTGATTGCCCCTTTTGTTGCACTTAAAAAAATATATTCACCAGATATTGTTGGAGCAATAAGCAATAAACGCTGTTTAAGGCGGTTAGTGATAAGTATGTAATTGATTCAAATTATTAAGTATAAAATGTTGTATGTCAAAATACTAAAGTGCTTTTGTGATGGCCTTATAATACTTGGAGTTTCGCTATGTTACAGGTCCTAAGGTGTTGTAGAAGACCGAGGGATATCAAAAATTTGACTAAAATTAGTACGTTTTAAAACTACAATTTGCTGTATATTTATTTTATACGACGAATTCATCAGTGCAGCTAAATATTTATATACTAAATTATTAAAAATAGGATTTAGCGCGTTAGCTAAACAGATATGCTTAACTAATACAACTACGGCATTGGTAATTAGTATGCAGTTTGTATTATATAACTAATATAATTAAAAACCTAATCGATAAATATGTTGGAAACCTTATAAATATGTAATATTATAAAAACCAAAACGTAAGTGATAATATAGATTTTATTGGTAAACATTATTATAATAAAATTAAGATAAAATGTTAAAAGTAGTAGTCGTATATTTTGATATATACACACTACACAGCCATAAATAACGACTTAGGTGCGTAACACTGTGCACACAAACTTACATACTTATCTTCATTTAATGATTTTAATGTAAAGATCAACAGGTAATTTCAGGCAGCTTCTTGCCTTTACATTTCTTCACCCAACCGGTCCAGGCGTCTAAGCCTTGTTGAGCTAAGACTATCTTCGCACACACTACTGAAGCTTCAATATCGTCTGATAGGAGATCTGAAAAAAAAGCAACATAATATAATTATCTAGGCAGTTATTTGAAAACTAGATTTTCCGGCGGCTTTGCTTATGTTTTTAGGTCGGTACTTCTCTTTTGTACCCCCGACAACGTGTATGCACTATTCCGCGATAATTCGATCGGTTGATTGAACAATTAGGCTCACAGATATACCTTTATAATATAAGTTATGATGATCAGAATGTACGATGCATACCTTATTATTTACAATTAAAAAGATAATCGACAATCATAACAATAAAACTACGGAAAACTTGCGAGTCGGAGTTCCTTGCTTCCTCTTTGCGTATACTCGTTCGACATGTAAGCTGTTATTATTACATATTATTATACACAAGAGAAGTCTTCTCAAGTTTTAAACTTGTATGTTATACCATACTTAAGACAGAGATTTATATTTAAAAAAAAATTCTGGCATGAGCCTTGATATAATCTTTCGATTTTTATATCTTGTTATTTGTAAACTCTTTAAAATCAAGAATATTATTTATGATATTCTTGATTCACCCTAACTATTACAATAGAAAAAGTTTGACAACACCAAACTCCTCTGGATAGGGACAGCCGTGTCGTGGAATGCATGATGTGAAAATAGAGTATCCACGATTCTTTTCTCTCAGTTTAGTATTGTAGAGTAATATGCATATAATAACTTACCATCGCAAGAAACGTTGCAACCTTTTCCGGGAGTATCACCAGAGTTGCACCAATAATGGTCATTGATTTGGAACAGACCATAATCATAAGATCCGTCTCTATTCGGTCCTCCCTTTACATGAGTTTGAAAGGAACTTTCAGCATCCACCAGGCAAACGACTAAAATAAAATAATAAATCACTAATTTAATAAAATAAAAAAAAACGAGGCTGTCTGGTATCGCCACGTAAGCTAATCGCTTAAAAAGATGAATATAAAATTTGCTTACAGTCCTCCATTAGACGTTCAGGAATGCCAAGGCTTCTAAGTTCGTAAATTAGTTCACATTCTGTAAGTGTCTTTGCAAGGCTCGTTGACACCAAGCAAAGACCGAACAAAAAAATCACCAATCTCGTCATATTAAACACTAAGGGCGGAACTAGTAGTTCGGTCTATATCGTCTAATAGAATACTTAAATTAAAAAATCCACGTTGATTTATATACCACATTTAAATTACTTAGACCGAAATTATAATTAAGCAATTCTGGTTTATATATTAGGTCTGACAATTGTTTTTAAACGAGATGGCACTGACTTACCTTGTTATTTAGTAATTATAGGTAAATTGTGTAATAAATATGTGAATCCATTAAACGCCATTAAGGTAAAAAGCCAGGGTAAAACCCATAAGTTAATTATAGATTTAATTATTTATCTAGTTTTATTATATTGATTTTCAAGTATTGCAAATTTGCGGAACTTGTCTATATAACTATTACGTAAATAATTACTATAATCTTCAAAATTATGGATCGTTAGTAAATGTTTGTGGTTAAGGAAGTGTTGTGTCAGATTTTGAGCGCTTATGATTTTGATAATTCGTAAATACAATATTTTATGCTTCTACTGCTTGTAGGAGTTGTTGAATTTACAAAAAGTTTTTGTTTTAACCAAAAAGGACTCAAAAGGCATTTTGCTATAAACATGACAAGACAAGTATCCTTGTTTTACTTACGTGGCTTTACCTGAGAAAACGTCATAGTAGTATCCACGCTCAAACATAATCAACATCGTCTGCGAATATTTATCCAAAAATCTGAATACAGCCTGATGCAGACAAATAACTTTGTGTCAATTCACGTGCTTCAGGTGAGCTTCAGGCAATCCATATACCCATAGTGTTGCAAACATTTACCTATATGTACGTAGGTCACGAGATGTACTTACCAACAAGCCGTATGCGTGTTCCCTTGTTTGTTACTGTAAAAATACAACTTCCTAAAGCATGGGTAAATAACCCATATTTTAGGGTTGTTTTTTCACGCGCTCTGGATACCGTAATAATAAAAATAGGGTCGAGCCCCTCGTGAATGCTGTAAAATATTATCAAATGAAATATTTGAACTTAGTGTGGTGAAAGTGTAGAGTCAGCGATCATAGTGCCAATAGTCGTATCGGTGAATTTGAGTGCCAAAAGCCTCGATCATTACCTGAAGAGGCTCGATGCTAATGTATCAAGTCTTTGATATAGCTCTTATCGAATCAAAGGTAAAGTAGAAATACACAAATTTGTTTACTGCATTTTAATATTTTAATAAACAAACAACGAGAAAAGAGTTTTTTTTTATATCTTTTCTATTCCACTATGATATAATAATAATAATAATATTCTATCACATACACACAACACCATCTAGCCCAAACTAAGCAGAGCTTATACTATGGGTACTAGACAATGGATAAACATACATATATACTTTATTTTGTAAATACATACATATTATACATAGAAACACCTAGGCCAAGACAAACATCAATGTTCATGCACACAAATGTTTGACTTGTGCGGGAATCGAACCCGCGACCTCAGGCGTCGCAGTCGGTTACTTTAACCACTACGCCATATCGTACAGATATCGTGAAGGTGATTAACAGTCGATCTCTGGCAGCTTATAAAGTCGGCAGTTTTTTCGCCAGGTGTTCCATCCACGCAATCCATACTGGAGCAGTACTGTCTTAGCACAACCAGCTGCTATTGTAATATCGTCCAATAAGAGATCTAAAAAAAAATATCTAAATTAATTACCAAAAATCTGAGAGGTGGTCTCCCACTAGGCTATCGCTTCTCACTCCTCCCCTTGGACTGCCACACTGAAGTTTCAAGTTCAATCTCAAGGCATGCACCACTAACATTTCAAAGTTATTTGTAATAAACTGTAAATTAGGTACCGCACGCTTTAACGGTAAAGAAAAATATCGCTATCAGGGGTGAACCTATCGCCGTATACCAGGTATGGATTCTGACTCGGGCTGATAAGTACTGAGGTTTTTTTGACAGAAACACTCAATGCCACATTGCCTGGCACAGGATCAAACCTGAGACCATAAGCAAGAAGTTTAATTAACTAGTGCTGCACCGATCAATCAAAATAATACGTAAATATTGTTTACCAGTGCAACGGATACCGCAACCCTTGCCAGGAAAAGGTCCACTGCTGCACCAGTGTCGATCGTTTATTTGAAACAGTCCATATGCGTAAGTGCCGTAATTGTTTGGTCCACTAATCACATGCGTTCGGTAGTGACTTGAATGTTGTATCAGACATATCACTAAAATAAAAATAATTTTCTGTTTATTATACAACAACTATACTTATATATAGTGTGTCGCCGGGACGGTAGACAAATGAGGGTGCAATAAACCTCGTATTCCACCCACATTTCGCTTACCATGTTACGTATAGTTAACGTAAAAGGTAGCGAGCTTACTGCCATTTAATTGGTATATGGCGAGACCACTTGCTGCTTGTTGATAACTTTTCAACGGCAAAAGCCAGTTATGGCTGACCCGGGGTTTGATACACAGATCGCTCCTAAACAAAAAATAAGCACTAACTTATACCACGGGACCAACGAGTCATTAATAAATTTATTGTGCCTAGTGGACATTGCTTGATTAAAAGATAGCCGTAATTATAAATCTGACATTGGTCTTTTTCTACGATTCTATATCACAATCACGTAAAATACATTCTACGAACCAAAAAGTACATAACATATTAAATACCTTATCGGCATTTTCCTTCCATTTTTTTTTTTTGTTTTTTTACTTCTATAAGAATTTTAGATACTCAAACTGTAATGAGGATATAACAAAAAAGGGTGGAAAATTATCATAATTTATATATTTACTCTTCTTATTAATTTAGATATATATTACTAACTTAGTTAAGAAATAATTTGTATTGATACTGCCGAGCACCAAGTTAACCATATTGTAATCGTTGTAGGTATCCACAGGACAGGCTTTACCTAGTGTGGGACCAACGGATATTGCATAAATATATTATATATATTGAAAAGCATCGTTCAAAAAAAAATTGTAAAGGAGCTCTTAAACGGACATTTTTTTTACAATCCGTCAATGTTGCCAACAATGCACACATACTGAGCAATGCGCGGCATTATTTTACGGATGGCCCGACTATATAGCCTAACAAGCATGTTTGACAAGGCCGATATATTAAACTGTTAAAATTATGTACTAGGTATAGTTTAATATACTGCATTAAAATATTGCCCATTCAGAAGCCCTTCTACGGTAACCGATTATCATTAAGTCCAGCTGTGTTCGTTCACCAACTTATTAAATTAAGAAATATAAATGCAGCTTTTACTTACAATCCACAATTATATTTTCAGGGAATCCTTGGTTCCTTAGCTCTTTAACTGTTTCACATTTTGTTAATGTTAACGCAAGGTTTGTTGAAAACAAGGAAACAAGTACAGATATTAGAATTGTACGAATCATTTTGAACTCAAAACTTGTGAGAATTGTATTGTATTCTAGATTATAGCGTACCACTAATTAATTGATATAAAATCAGAAAGATAACCATTGACTTTATAATATCTAGTGATGAAGACGTTCAGTAATACGTAATATATACGGATTAATACACAATAATAGGAATTATACTAGCCTAGCCAAGTGTTAAGTTAATAGTAGATATTTGTTTTCAAATGTAATAAAACATCGTTGGAATGTAATTTACCAACCTATTATTATGTTGAACATACCACACAGATATGAAACAAAGGATGTTTGATGTCCAGTGCTGTACATAAACCACCTCTGCAGATTGCGGTATACTCCAAATAATAAGTAACACATGAAGTGTATCTTATAGGGTTTGATGCCCGGGTAGGGCAAAATATTATGAAGATTTTCGTGTTTCGTTCGTTCGTTCAAGAAATTCTGAGTATCAAACTGGATTCGGTGAATGCCACGTGAGGTCTAAAAACATCGTCATCTCAGCCGAAAGACGTCAACTGCTGGACAAAGGCCTTCCCCAAGTTCTTCCACACAGAACGGTCTTGGGTCACCCGCATCCAACCGCTTCCCGCGACCTTTACCAGGTCGTCAGTTCACCTTGTAGGAGGCCTACACCTGCTGCGTCTGCCGGTGTGTGGCCGCTACTCCAGAACCTTTCTTCCTCAACGGCCATCGGTTCTGCGCACTGCCACTTCAGCTTAGCTATCCGGAGATATATATCGGCAACTTTATTTTTCCTGCGGATCTCCTCATTTCTGATTCGACCCCGCAGGGAAACTCCGACCATAGGTCTCTCCATCGCCCTCTGAGTGACTTTAAGCCTTATGATAAGGCCCATAGTGAGCGACCACGTCTCGGATCCGTATGTCAATACTGGCAACACACACTGGTCAAAGACTTTTGTCTTGAGACACTGCAGTATATTGGACACGAAGATATGTCGTAGCTTCCCGAACGCTGCCCATCCGAGTCAGATAGTTTTAAAACTAAACCTAACTAAAATTTTAATTTAATTTAATTTATTTAATAAAGCTACACCAACAGCTTCTGTATATTAATTATAAAATAAAGTTGTAATAAGTAATAGGCTTATACAGTTGCCCATAACAGGTGAACCAACATTCACCAAAATAAGTGATAACTTAAGCTAAAAACTAGAAACTAATTTACTAGATATTAATGTACTAGACATTAAGTGGAAAAAGAAAATTATAAATATATCTTATATATAAAATTAAACAAACATGAGATCAAAAATTAGACTAATAATACAACAGTTGTTATACAAATATGCCTATAACTGTAGCTTTTCTCTCTGCCTGGATACTTTTAGTCGTGAAACTATTTAATATTGTCCCTTGTGTGCCTAGCTTTGTTATTTATTTTTATTGCTATGTACTGTTACCATTCTGCTTTTTATGGATATGGGTATGTTAAATAAATAGCGAGTTTGTACTATTATTTATCTTTATTAACTCATATAATTCTACAAGTAAACCTGTGATAATAAATATTCTAATATTATAGAGTATTTAGATGTTTATTACTTACAAAATATTATAGTTACATAATGTTATAACGAATGGCCTAATCCTTCCCACACTGAGAAGAGGCCCGTACCCAGCATTGGAACAGCTTAACACAGGGCTAATATTATTATATATAACGAATGTTTTTGGGATAGCAAACAACTAAAACAATGATTGCCAAGGAAATATGTCAGTTATTTTCCTCCGAAAATAAGGCATACAACTAATTCAATAATTATCAGATATATCAGATACACAGGGTAAATGAAAGGAGCTTTTATCACACAGTTGGTATAGTTCAACTAAATCTAACATTGGTTAATGTTACAGTACCCTATGACACAGTAAAGGTCTATATGTCTAAACGCTATTCCCTTACAATCTTATCCCTGTACGATTCTTACACGATTGATAAATGCACGTTCTACATAGCCTTGAAGTTAGGGAAATAAGTCAGTTAGATAAATCAAAATTTGTCATGCCGTATCCAACTGTACTTAGTGCCCTACCCCATCGAGAAGCTATGGCGATGTCGCCGGCTACGTCACCGTCTACGTATCTTTCAATTCATATAATATAATATAATATTCTTTCACATACACGCAACATCATCTAGCCCAAACTAAGCAGAGCTTGTACTATGGATACTAGACAATGGATAAACATACATATATACATTTTTTTTTTTGTAAATGCATACATTGTACACATAGAAACACCCAGACCAAGACAAACATCTATGTTCATGCACACAAATGTTTGACTTGTGCGGGAATCGAACCCACGACCTCAGGCGTGGCAGTCATTTACACTAACCACTAAGCCATCTAGCCCGACAACCAGATAAATGTTATTTAAATCGATTGTGTCTGGCTACCGGTGTTACTGCTGCGACTCAATAGGTTAAAATGTACGCCATTGTCAAAGCAAAGATTACGTAATCAACCACTACGCCATCGAGTCAACGTACAAACGTACGGCAGTTAACTCACTTGGCGATGATTTGACAACTTCGCCAATTTGGAAAGTAGCCACGACCAACGGCCCACTGTTCGGAGTCTGGATATTCTGGCGCGCTGGCGACGTCGCCATGTATCAAATGTACACCTGCAAGCTGCGTCTCACTCACTCAGTTTCCTACCGGCCACCAAGACAGCCGCCGTACACGTGTTTTGTGGAAAACTAAGAGAACTGACTGGCAGATGGTAGCCACTGGCTACTCTTGGCTATCTCTTCTGGCTACAAAAAAAGGTAGCCAAGGGTAACCATGCCTACGTAGCCGGCGACGTCGCCCCGGCTTTTCGGTGAGGTAGGGCCCTTATTTTAACATTAGGGTACGATTCATATTTCTAAACATATATAGTCAAAGTCAAAGCAGCGATAGCTCAGTGGGGAGACCAACTGACTGCAATGCAGATGGTCTCGGGTTCGAACCCAGGTCGCGCACCTCTGACTTTTGGAAGTTATATGACTTTTCGAAATGATGTGCGTATTGATTGATAATTATCGCCTGCTCCGTGCCTCGGAGAGCACGTTAAGCCGTCGGTCCCGGCTGCCATGAACCTCTATGGCAGTCGTTATTGGGAAAGTCAGTACCCACTAATATCCTGACACTGGTCTAGCCTTAGGATATCGTTAGCCTTTGAGTTGCGGAGGTCAGGTAGCAGCCGCTCCGTGTAAAAACTGATATCCAGTATAATCCGGTTAGACTAGAAAAACCGACCCCAAGTGACTTGGGAATAATAAAGGCTAAGGGAGAAAATATAGTCAAATTCAAAGTCAAAAATCATTTAATCATTTAGGTCACAAAGTACCTAACACTTATGAACGTCAAAATATATAGGTTAGTGAGTTTACTAAGTTACTGAAGCTACATTTAGGTTAGTTGCTAGGTTCAGGCAAAGGGTTGAGCCTATGAGAAGAAACCTGCGAGAAACTCACAGCCACTCTTTTAAATCGCCAATTAATTATAATTTCAGTATTTTACAACTCAGATTAACAAGGTGTTGCAGCCATTATGCCATATACTACTGACTATAAAAACTAATAATAAAAAGATAATAACAATAATAATTTCATAATATTATAGAGATGAAATAATTCGGGCTAAGGTGTATGTTTTAATATAAATCTAAAATAGACAGTAGGATGGCATGATTGCGCATACACTTACACTTTGTGAATATGCAAAGGCAGTCCGTGACTAAATGCGGCTGTGGATTTACATTATTCAATAATAATCAAATTAAGAAACAAGATACTTGTTAACATCACAAATAATCACGAGGTACCTCTACATTACTAAATTGACTTATAAGTAATACAGATCTTTGAATCCTGTATGCAACAAGCAACTAGTTCCATGAGATTTTGTCATTTAAGTAGTCGTTGACTGAATAAGTTGTAATTTAACGGCGCTTTTAAACTTAAGCAATGGTAAATTAATTATATTAATAGATAGTTTATTAAAAAAACGTATACCGAGTCCCGCAAATGTATTGTGAACTTTATGTACACGATGGTATAGGCCTACTAACTTATGCTTATTTCTAGTGTTTACGTTATGGTGGCAAATAAAAATAATCGCATTTGCAGATGACACTGCCCTATGTTTTAGTGGTGATTCTTGGGAAGAAGTTTTTGACACTGCACAAAAGGGATTGATAAGGTATGTCAATGATTGCAATTCAATGTCTTGACTCTTAACGTGTCATAAACTCAATATGTGGCCTTTGCACATAGGTCATAGGTGCCTCCAGCATATCTCACTATTTCCGCTAATACATGTATTATTCCTGATCTCTCCTTAAACCAATGCCCACTCTTCAAAGGACTGACAATATAAAATATCTCAGTATTACTTATAGTTTTATAGACCAATTTTAGACATTTAAGCCTCACATAAATATCCTTGAGACTAGATTACGAAAACTAATCTACATTGTTAAAGCTCTACGTCACACAGCAGATCATCGAGTTATCAAGATGGTCTATTATGCCCTTTGCCAATCGCTCATTGATTATTATATAATATCGTGGGGAGGTGCAGCAAAGTACCATCTTATTGAAGTTGAGAGAGCACAGCGAGCGATTCGCAGAGTAGGCGCTGGTTTTCCTTTACGTTTCCTCACAATTGATCTTTACAAGAAGTGGGATGTTCTTACTATTAGACAAACGTTTATTCTGCATACGGTCCTAAAAAGCATTCCCTATTGCGATATGATCAGGACTTACTCAGAGATAAGCGTCGAAAGGGAACTGAGTCTGCCAAGTCAAAACCTTCAACTCATCGCACACACAGCGATTTTTCTGCTTTATGGGTCCTTACCTCTACAATAAATTAAATAAAATCCTAAATATTTACTTTTAATTAAAATTGGCATGTAAAACATCGATTACCAAGTACCTTAAAAACCTAGACTATCAGGCTACTGAGAACCTTTTAATACCCTACAGTTAGTTTATACCTATTATGAGGTTCGCACCTCCCAATCACATTCACATTCACATGAATTCTCATGAGCTCCCACACTCCAAACGCTACAACACAGAAATGGGCTCCGGTTTTCTACTACATTTTCTTTTTCTTTTTATTATTTTATTGTGTCCCGATTTCATTCATTTTAAACGCCATAATTATACAGAATTAGCTATATATATAGAATCATTGCTGCGGGAAGGCCCTGGTGACCTGTAATTACAGTTATTTTTTAAACCTACTTCAGGCACCAGTCTTTCACAAAGTTACCTGATTTATTATGGCATTTCTGTAAACTAGCATAAGAAACCTTTGTGAGAGAGAATAAATGGATTTTATTATTATTATTATTATTCATTAGAGGTCAAACTTCAGTGATAGTGGGGACCGTGTGGTGGTCCGTGGTGTGGTGGTCCGAAGTGTCCTGGCCCGTGGTGGGGAGGACCATAATGGGGTGGGCCGAAGTGTCCGTGTGGTGGACCATGCGGAGGCGGCGGCGGTCCACAGCAGCAAGGCAAGCATATGCAGGAAGGACCAAGACCCATTATACTGAAATAAGAAATTTATTTCTTTAAAACATTTGTGTAAGCAGCGATAGTCTAGTGAGAAACCGTTGGACTGCGACGCAGAGTTCTCGAGTTCGATCCCAATGCGTGCATCTCTGACGTATAAAATTATGTATTTATTAAATAGTCAATTATCAGTTGCTTTAACGGTGAAGCAAAACATCGTGAGAAAACCTGCATGTCTGAGAATCCTTCATAATCTTATCGGAGATATGTGAAGTTTGCCAACCTGCACTTGGCCAGCGTGGTGGACTATAGCTTAACCCTTCTCACACAGAGAAGAGGCCTATAACCAGCAGAGGGACAGTTATTATTCTATTACTTTATTTGTAATTCTTGCTGACTCCTTATCACTTTTTATAAGGCTTAATCATCGACGTGTCAAAACCAATCTCATGTCTAATGATTTGTTTAGCTGTTGCTAATTCAGTCACCTGATCACAGCAGCGATGACTACATGGATGGCGTAGTACTTTAAGTGGCCATCACGACTACACCGAGTATTGTGGGTTCGAATCCCCCGCAGGGCAATTATATATGTGATCTAGAAATAATTCTGAGTCTAGGTGTACTTTGTGTCCATTAATTGTATGTTTGTAAAGTACCCCGCGATACAAGGCTTGATCGCTAATGTAGGAGTTATCTTTTTTAACAAAAAGAGCATTTGTTTGTAATCAAATTCCTAAAACCTATTGAGTTTTCTTTCACAAAGCGGGGCCTTTATCTTTTAAAATACAATTAACTTATTATGTAATTGGACACAATGAAACCGGCATTGCATCTGAGTCCCGGGATTTGGGGTTTGACCTGCTGCTATCATTATGTATTTTAATTATGACATAGGCATTGTTCCTAGGTACCTACCTACCTATCATTTTACTTGGCGAATTAATGATTACAGCAAATACATATCTAATACGATTGAGTCTCTTTACGTATGGGATAGATAAGTATATATACAAATACATTAAAATTAAATATAATTAGGACTTACCAAATTGTACAAATTTGTTCCAAATACAAATAGGCACGAACCGAAAATACGTGACAGTCACCCTATTTCGTTAAGAAACTGATAACATTTTCCGGTCCTCTGTTTGTTATAAATATTGATACATACTATTGATAACGAACGAAACTGATAATTTATCCAAGTCACACTAAGTGCCCATTGAGTCATGTCGACATCTTTTCAGGAGATAACGTAATGGATAGGTGTATATTAGTCATATTCCTAAAAAAATTCTAATATTTATGGAATTGATATGAATCACGCTATATTCGCGGTAATTATTTACCAGTTACATAATGTTAAATGGTATGCGTGAAACTGATCATAATGTTAAACAGAATCTATTAATATTGCAAGGCTGAAATAGCGGTTAACATCTGACCGATCTAATGCTAGATTACTAAATGGAAACTACATTTTGTGAGATTTACGTTCTTATTCTTCAAGTTCTTGAAAAATAAGTTATATATTCTGAGGTATTCTGTCCAGTTTCGTGAAAATTATATAACTGGAACGTATTAATCTGTCAAGTCTTAGAATAATAATAATATTCTACCACATACACACAGCACCATCTAGCCCAAACTAAACAGAGCTTGTACTATGGGTAGGGACTAGACAATGGATAAACATAGCTTTATATACCTTTCTTTTTTTGTAAATACGTACGTATTATATAGAAACACCCAGACTAAGACAAACATCCATGTTCATGCACACAAATGTTTAACTTGTACGGGAATCGAACCCGCGACCTCAGGCGTGGCAGTCAGTTACACTAACCACTAAGCCATCTAGCCCGACAACCAGATAAATGTTATTTAAATCGATTGTGTCTGGCTACCGGTGTTACTGCTGCGACTCAATAGGTTAAAATGTACGCCATTGTCAAAGCAAAGATTACGTAATCATAGAAAGCATCATCAATGCATTTTTTATTATTGAATGACTACCACAAATCATGATAAATTAGGAAAGTAAATACAGGATCGCCTACACGTTGTCAATCCACCAGAATTATGACTGCAATTTGAATGTTACATCTATAAATTAATTAAAATAAACCTGCTAAAGTTTATTGAGGTTTCTATCCAATGTATTGTATGTATATTAGTGATTACTATCTATCTATATAATATATAAAACTCTTCCGTTACTGAGTGACTGACAGACAACGCACAGCCGAAACTACTTAACGTAAGAAGCTGAAATTTGGCATGTATGTTTCTTGGAGAGTGTAGAGGAGCATTAAGAGAGATTTTTGAAAAATTCCACCCCGAAGGGGGTGAAAGGGGTGAAATCCGATATTCACACGGGAACGGGACTTACTCGGGTGAAACCGCGGGAAAACTACTAGTATTAAATAATAAGTTAATTGTTGATAGTAATCAATAATAAAGTGGATTAAAACCTCACTATACTGTTAATGTACCATAACTATTTGAACTATGTGATTACTTATTAGTGTGGAAGCCGTTTACTAAGCCATTTTTTTTCCTGCATCTATATCCATTTCAAATTGTTAAGAACTTCTTATAAGCCGGTTTATAAAAGACAGTTCAAATGATAATTTAATATAATTTAGTTAACATGTGTTTTACCTTACTTTCTATGATTGTTCTAATTGTAGCAACAGCCAATTAAATTACTTGACATGATAATGTTGGTACGTTGTTATGAGCTTATCAGAAACTGTATGCTAGGCACTAGCATACAGTTTCATACACACTAGTACACCATCCATGTATCAACACACGATGAAGAGTAATATGTGTATGACGTCATACTTTTATAATAAAAGTACTTGTCTTGAATGTGTTTACAGTAGGTGGCGTCACCTTGTCTTTTTCTAACAGACAGGACATATAGGCATAAATATTTGTATGTATACAGTGTACATATAAATAATACTATTTGATTTTCTTAAAGAAGCGATTTTCCCGCTCTTAGAATAATTTAAATACAAAGAAAACCCAAACTGGGAACAACTATTTGTGGATAACAGTAATTGTTATCCCATGTGGCGATAGAACACAACACACCACAGAACACTCGATGCAATGACAGTGAGGCTGCCACCTAAACCGCTACGCTATCCGTGAAGTCGTCATTTACTAAATGAAGATAGGTACATAGTGGGTCAAAGAATATCAAATGATATGCTTGGATACAATCTTCGGATTATTATTTTCATGCACGAGTATATTTGAATCGGTGTAGGTACTGCCACATCCAGTCGGATCAGATATTAACGAAGCAATTTCAAGACCGTCACGACGGTGCCACATAAAACTATAATATGATGAAGGTACTATGAATAAACTAGATTTCTGAACTATGACGTATCACCTTATCCTCATATTGAATGTTACTCGTAGAATTTCATGACATTCGGAACATACGTGCTCTTTAAGATACAGAGAGGTGTGGTTTCGGTATGCACATGGTTTTAATACGGGCATACCGGTGACGTCATTGGCCGATCACCGCGATCGCTACTGTATCATTGGCTGGTTATGCATATCAAAAATATTACATCAGTAATATTTCCGCATAACTAACGTGATTTAATTACATAATTATATATTAAAGTGTAAAATTAACCGAAATAATGGTACTAACCACATATTTTTATTCTAATAAAACAATACATATTCGAATACTTTTACATGTTTTATAATTTAATATTCGAAACAATAAGCAATAAACTGCCCATATTTAATTAATAACAAGTTTCAATAAAATTTCAAACTCATAAAAGTAACAGATCATTCGAAAATAACATCTTAAAATAAATATTTTTATTTTTTACTTACTGCTTGCTTTGCCAAATGACCAATTATTGTAAAAATTCTAAACAATTACATACACCTTCCTCAATGTAGCGCTGAGCGCTGAAAACTGCGTAATGCTGAATACAAAGTTTTTGCTTGTAATGCACGTAGCTAGCAGGCAGCTACGAAAATTGATGGAAAGACATCAACTTACATACGGATTTCGTTCATATGTTTTCACTCCTGAAGTTTACAGAAATATCAAAATATTTTTGGATATAAAGAATTATTATATAAAGGATCAGATTAAATTACTTATTTATTTTTTCTCATTAAGTTTATAGAAACATCAACATAGGTATTACTAAATGTAAATAATTATTATAAAAAGTATCAATCTAATTTCTCTATAGAAAATAACCATGCTCGTTGGCACTGCACTTCTCAGAATTTGTGTTGTCTAGATGTATGAGGTATATTTTATCTATGGAAGTTTACGTGTAATAACATGTTTATGTTAAAATCAAGCTCTTCTATTTCTCGTAACTCATTTAAACCAACCTGCCTTTTACTAATTATTTTTACATATGAGTCTTCTATATATGTTTATATACTGGTCATGGTATGTTCATTTTCGTTGTTTTTTAGAGTTCGAAAAAACTCTTAAACAACAGCTTTGTCCGTCCGTCTAATACACAACTTTCAACTCAAGAACCGTAGGATCTAGAGACTCGCGGTTAACGCCATTCGACTCAGCATAGTCGATATACCCCGAAATGACTATGACCTTTGACCTCTGACCTCACGTCAGGTCAGTCACGTGATACCAATTTATCGAACTCTGCGATTTATGGCAATACATTGCCGATTCTCACTTGTTAATTAGTAGCCCAGTATTACAAATAAACTGTAGCAATTTTTTTTGTATAAGATAAATTTCGTCAATACACGTAGATTCCACTTTTTTAACAAGACGAGTGTCTGTGGTCAAGTATGTCTCTATTTTGGAAACAAACCTGACATTTCATTATACACGTTGTGTCTAGATAATGTGTTCTAGACCTGAGTAATAATTACGTGTTATTTATAAGGCGGTGGAGGTTCATCATGAACTGGCATTAGTTGTGACGGAGCTGAAGGCGCAGCGTGAGGTGCATGATGGTGCACTACAATGGTACGAGGTGCAGGCTCACTGGAACAGTCGCAGCAGATCCAGGGGCAACAGCAGAAGAAACACGGACAACAAGACATGTAGCAACCCATCCTGAAATATAGCGAAAAGAACTTTGGTTAAAAGACATTGAGACAATATTGCCCAATTTATGTAGGCACATATTATTCTAATTGATAGTGTGGTCCAAAGTGGCGATAATATAGCAAGAGTTGCGATTAAAAACTCGTGGGTTCGATGCCCGCTCATTGCATTACTGACGTGAACTCACGCCTAAAGTTATTATTTAGCTCCGATGACCAACCAACAAGAATATGTACTATATGCAACTCAGATCGCTGGAAATCTATTTAATAAAAAAGAAAGATCTTTACCTGAACTACCCTTTATTCGAATAAAGGGAACGTATTATCTGTGAATAAATTAGACATATTAACACACATTACCGTTAATATAAAACCATAAGATACAGATATAAGTATCCCTTGAAAGGTAAAAATAATATCACTTATATACATATAATATATATAACTAAGTAAACAACTTATAGCTTTTTTCTACACTATTAACAATATCGACAAAAGTTAATATTTGTTTGAAATTAAACTGCTTTATATGGATTTTATTGCGATGTTTATCAACACTTACTTACATCATTTTGAAAATATTACGCTTTTTATTAATATAATACTATTTTCTTTATTACCATTAAGATGGTGGTTGTCTCAATGTTCTGTAGTCATTTAGAACATTGAAACAACCACCATCTTAGTCTCCCCGTGAACATGGCTGCTGATAACAACCGAAACGGTGAAAGTGAAAATTTAAATCTAAATAGTTTTAATAATTTTAAATAGATAAAATAGTTTTATAGATTCAGTAGTAAGGTAATATTTTCAAAATTATGCATATATTATAAAACAGTTTAATTTCAAAGAATATTAACTTTTGTCGATATTGTTAATAGTGTAGGAAAAAGCTATAAATTGTTTACTTGGTTATGTAGTATATTATGTATTTAATATTATTTTAACCTTTCAAGAGATACAAGAGATACTAGTTTTAGATAAAATACAATACTAATACTTCAGCAAACTGTTTATAGTTTTATTTTCCACGTTTGCAACCCTAATATATCAAGATCAACAAGTCATCCTGGCATCTAGAATCTGCTTAGTTTAATAATATTATTAACACAAATAATATGTGAAGCTTACCTATTTGTCTAAGGCGATCAAAACACAAATAAAACCAACCGAAAATCCGTTAATTTCGTCTTAACACATAAAGGAACTGATACCAAATTTTAACGACCCTCAGTTATTTACAAATATACCTACACAGACATTATTGATAGCAAACGATACTGTAATCTGTAATTTTGTAGATACGGGCTTATACCAAACGACATCACGTTACCTTTTAGTCACGTTTTACCGTACTAGTTGTTACATAGCAGGATTTAGTTACCGTCACCTATAGTAACTCTAATAAGCAATAAGGAAAGTTCGGTAGCCAAATACCAAGCAAACCTTTTATAATTTATTCGCTGTTTTATCCTGCTTGTCTCTCTTATAAACCAGAAAATAGTTAACAATATTCTCTTATGATCTGATAATACTCATCCTGAAATACGAAAAGGTTGCTTTGTGACCACATCTTTCCCGATGAATGACCGCAAGCCTTCAGTGGCAACCTATCACATGCATGTAACTAGTTAAGCATCCTCCAAGAATGACTTGCAGGTAATTCATGACGGGTACATTCTAGGCTCCAATAGACATTAACAATAGATACTCATTATCTATAATCTACGTCCTGTGTGACTTTACAAACATTCAAACAAGGGACACAAATAACACCCATAATCTGCACAACTATTAATTGTGAGTCGCACAAATTAATAACTACAAATGAAAAGATTTCATGCCGTGTATTGCCATTTCAGCCAGAGCTGTGGTTGATACAACTAAAACTTCAGTTAAAATATGTTCAATTATTTGATGTTCTCTAGCGATTCTACGTGTGTTTTGACAATGCACTATGGGCCCTCTAAATTCTCAGTATATATGTGTGTTGAAAAGTATCAGAGGGCATCATCGGTAAATTAAAAGATTTCGAATATGCAATGACGGTTTCGTCTTCAAGATGACAAAATTTTGATTTAGTTGTTAGTTAATTAATGCAGATGCATCTTCTCTATAAAAAGGATTTTTTATCTTACCTTGTGAATCTCTCAGGAGTGCAGTGCCAACGAGTATGGTTGTTTTCAATAGAGAAATTAGACTGAGACTTAAGATGATATCAATCTGCACCACATTTAAAAGCAAGCAAGAGGGGTAAGTCAATTGGGTCTTGCACCATCCTTAAACTGCCTTAAGCCATGTTAATAATTATAAACACTTCCTAATATCAATTAGGAAGTGTTTATAATTATAAACATGGCTGATATTATATTATAAATACATTAATATGGCAATTTTCTCTCAATTCAGAATAATAATAATATAAAAAAGGAAAAGAACAAAGAACAAGTGGTGCAGGATTATTTATTTAGATGATTATATATAAAATGTCCTTTCTTAAATTGCTATAAAAATCCTAAATTAGAAACGAAATAATCAAAATATTCACACAAACAAATCTAAGTACAACAAAAATGAAATAAAAAATGTATAATTATCCTTTTTATTATAGTAAAACATATAACATTTTCATACTCTTACATAGATCTAAATGTGATCATAATACGTGACAATAATTTAAAAAGTTGATAAATTATCTTGTTCCCTGTACTTCTCAGGTATTTTATATTATCATTATGTACACTTATATACACATCATACATATATATTCATAGGTAAAAGTGTATAGTTTTCAAAAGGAATAACATGACTCAACGTGGAATCAAAAATTAATAAACAAAACAAACAGCCTTTGTTTAATAAGTTGCCTATTTTAAAAGCAATTAATAAAATATAAATCATTTGACAATTATTGTGACCTAAATTATTTTGGATTAACACATTGGAAGACATGTCGGTCATAAATGTCAGCGATCAATGTATTTTATTGTGTCTGCTACAAGCAGTCAAACAGTTAAAAGTATTACGTTTATGTCAAATAACATGTAATTTTTTTATTAATTCATTGTAACATATATGTTTCTATATACGCAGACAAATATAAAAAGAAAATACATAGGTAACCTCTTGAGACTATAAGGACAATGACATCACATCACAGCGATAATTAAATTAGTTCAAATATATTTACAGCAGGCTTTTTATTGGACGTGTATTTGGAATAACAGCATTATCACAACAATAGTCTCTCTATACGACCATATACTACAACAGGAAGAACGAAAACAACTTATTCTGTACTTAAATCTATTAAAACAATAATATTTTGTGTGTTGTTGAATAATATATTACTAAGGTTTACAGCTTAATAGATTTACGCCCAGTTTCTGAAAGGCAAATCAATCACAGTAAATAACATACGTTTGACAGGCTGTTAGATAATTTTTGTGTTGTTTTGCTTTACAGAAACTAGAGGTTAAGTCATTAATATTAAATATAGCTCCTAGCTTTGCCTCAATATTGTATGTATAGATTGGCAGATATAGGCTTGGCTAAGGAGTAATTGTATATGTGTATATTGTTATATTATTATTCAGTTCTCTATTCGGCGATGTGTTCGCTCAACAATTAATAAAAAATATCCTAGCCATATTCATGCTGCTTTCAATTAATCAAATGCCAGTTAAGTCACATTCATAATGTTGAAGTAGATAACGTTGTGAGATCGAAAGATCATTAAATAGTTTTAGCCTTTATAATTGGCAAAATACGAAAAGGCAGCTAAGAAGTCTGCAGAATTAAGTCTTCTGAGTGGCATTTAAAGTGTTAATATGAGTGATAATCTGCCGATATTTATAACATTTATGTTCTATTCGGCCTTAAGTTTTGCTGATAAAAAGACATTACCATCAATACATACGTCCATCTTTGTGATTATCACCCAATAGTTAATAGTGCGTAAGAAGGAGTGTTCGCCTTTTGAAGATAGGATAGATGTTTACACCATAGGATACTGCCTACAAAAACTATTGATGCTTTAAGGACAAAGTTCTATTTACAGCAAAATAAGAGACAGGCTCACGACATACAGAAAGTAGATGGTATGAAAGCCTGGCAACTCCTTAGCAGTAACCCTAACATATATGAACACAATACACTTATTGTGGAAAATAAGCAGCCGTATTTTGCTTGTTCTGTAGAATCATCAAAATAGTCCAAGAGCTACCAAAATCGGGCTTGGTTCCATGTTATATTTGTTATTTAGCTACCTACAAGGCTCAAATACGCGCGTGGACATTAAAATATGTAGCAATAATCAAAAACAAACGATAAAAATGATGAATAACTACATATCAATAAAATTCCTAAGTAGTGTAGCTTAAGCCTTCACGATAAAAATACATTTTACTATCTAGAAATATAAATGCTGGCTACAATGATAACATTAAGAAATCAGACCTGAAAAATATAATCCAAAAGAAGAAATCCGGAAATACACCAAAAATTTAAAAAATATTTTTTTTTTGTGTGTATTTAATAGAAATTATTTTATTTAACTAAGTACTAATTTAAAAATCGTTACTGCTGGCTTAGTCTGCTGTATCACGGATGATGTTCATTGTGCATTTAGAAATACACAAATCAACTCTACTAATAATTTTTCTTTATTTACTTAATTTTAATCAAAGTATCGTAATAATTAGTGATGTTGCAAATCATTGTAAAAGTTTGTTCTTTTTCAATTAATTTAATATATGTTCCAAGAATATTTTGAGTTTATTACCCGCTTTTGTCCTTATACAAACACAGTCGACACAAACACAGTTATTATCACGTTATAATGTTATATTGTACTAGTACCAATCAATTTGCTTCGATTTCAAATATACTTTTCTGAACAAGGTCGGCGGACTCAGTTTCTTTGCTATTGAACAAAACCAACTAACAAAAAACTAACGCGCAATGTCACAATGAAAAAGGTTTTAAATATATTCTAAGTTATTTTGTTCGTGAATAGAATTTGAACACACTCGATTAATAAAACAGGGGCTGCATGTTACATTTTGTGACACTTTGGCTCTAGTCAATGGGCACTTGATTGAACTGTACTCCGAGAACGACATTTTAATAATCTCAATAGTGCCAAACATCGGTGTGTTTATCCATAAAAAGAAAAATGAGAACCCTCATCGACGTTGAGGCAATCGGAAACTATGAAAACTCATACTGGAGTACAGAAGCAAATTTTATTTATAAGGCGGCGGCGGAGTAATATGGACTGTCGTGTGATGGGACGGAGCTGGTGGCGCAACATGAGATACGTGATGGTGTACTACAGTGGTACGAGTTGGTGGTGGACTGCAGCAGTCGCAGCACAGGCAGGGGATACAGCAACAGCAGCATGGACGACATGACACATAGCAACCCATCCTGAAACATAACCAGAAGAATAATTTTTAATTTTCTTTAAGATTAAAATCAGTTTGTAAATCTGTTTATTTACTACCGAACAAGCGACTATAGATTCTAAGTGACGTGCATGCTCAGATTAACTAAAATCCTTCTTTGTCTTTATTAAAATGATAATAATATCATAAGCTTGATAAATGGCTTGTTGCTAGATTGTTTTATTATAGTTATTACATACAAACAGTACCTAATCTGAATGTGAAATAAGAACTTTTTGTCAGATCTCTAATAGTGTACATTTTTGTACAATCATGTTTTTACACGGCAAAGAAATCTCTTGGTGCAAAGAGGAAAATTGGCTGCAGAGTAGGTGAGTACTTAATATTTTATAAGATATAGTAGGATATCTCGGTATCCCCCTCGGAGAGCTGCATTTAAATAGTATTGACGTCACACTTTGTACCATGCATCCTTTTCTGTCATTCGAAAATTACCCCTACTACCAGATTTGAAATGCTTGTATCTTCCCTATTTTGAAGTCGATTTGATTTCAAAAATTATTTTTATAAGGTTTGAGTAATGTAATTATTTGATTCAAGTAATAAAAAATGTGAGTCAACTGCCCTATTCTTATGGTCTAAGTACGTTTTACTTCTATATTATATAGACCATAGACAGACCAATGAAGCAATAAATATATACAGACTTATTGTTATTTGAAATACTTACAATTAACAATATCAATGACGCAATTTCCATTAAAACAAAAGTAAAGTAAACGAACCATGAAAATGCATTCTATCTACGTAATACAGCTATGGCGACAACTCGGCGACTTTGCTATTGCACGGTAGGTTTTATAAAGAGTCATGGGAATCGACTAGACTGTATAAAAAAACAAACTGTGTCAACTTTAACCCCTTACATACACGATATAAATAACTAATTACAAAACAACAAAGAACTGGAATAATGCTGTCACAACACGCAGTTATATTTTATAGAATTTAAATAGCACTGCAGAAACAAAGCGTCCTATAGTTTTTTGTTTTGTAGTAGTATTTTCTTATTATTATGGTTACTGGTGGATAAAAATCCGCAACTCCGTCCACAGGAAATTTAGTTGTTAAGTGTGATTAATCGCCCAGGAATACGAAAATTCCTAAGCCAAAAATTTTTTATTATTATTTATATAATTACCTAGTTATATATAATTATGCCAATATAACATTACAAATCGACGTTAATGCGAAAATCATATTGCTATACCCAGTAAGAATATTGGGATAATCGGCCTCGTCCCTTCTTTAAGTCATAAGTAGACATTTTTTAGGACCAAGGGTTTTGTCTGGGTGTTGAATGTTCATGAATCACTCAGTGGATAGCTGAGTCAGGATCTCTCTTTTTATATACTTATATCTATTACTAACGATTTATTGTATCATCATTTATATACACTAATTTTAAAACGTATTAATGATATGTATATTTAATTACATTTGAATACTTTGGAAATACATTTATGCTGCACAATACAATACTTGGCATGGTTAAGAATGCATTACGCGTACCTACTTATGATAGGTGTTCTTAACCCATCTTAACTAATATTATAAATACGAATGTGAGTTTGTTTGTTTGTTACGCTTTCACGCCTTAACTAAGCAATCGATCATCGTGAAATTTTGCATACCTACACTGTCGCAAGGGTACACAAAAGGACATAAGGTACTTTCATCCAGAAAAAAAGTACTGTTCTCCAGGGATAGACAGTTATTGAAAATCTACATTCTGCGAGCGAAGCTGCGGGCAAAATCTAGTCTGAATACTATTTAGAAACAATTATGCATATCTTTAACATATCTTGTTTGCCTTACTAAGTTTTAAAATAATAACATTTACAGTAGAAATAAAGCTCGACTCAAATTTTCTTAATTGACTACAAAAATATATTGAGAATCAGTATATTGAGAATGTTAGGATATTAGGACAAAACTCTGTTTAAACTTCGCTGAGTCTCTCTAAATTACTTATAGTACAAGCGTCAATGAAATTAACAACACTGCTGTCACTAATATGGTCACCTCAAGGTACCCCTAACGATATTATGTTAATGCTTATGTCAACAACGTTTTCCTCTTACTTCATTTTGAAGTAAGTATGTATTAGATGCCAAAATAAATCGTGAGTAGTTTACCCTGGCACCTACACTTTGGGGTAAAATGAAAATATATAAGATAATCAAATAGTTAGCTAATTACTGAATACTAAAAGTACTTTGTAAGAGAACAAAATTGTAGAGTTAAAATATTAATTACGAGTTGCACAAGTAGAATTACTTTTAAACATCTCATTTAATGCGAAAAATTACAAAGAATGGACATTATTCATACTTGTTACAAAATACGTTAATTGTTTGTTGTAAATAACAATACATTATTTATTTTAACTACCACTATAATATGATAGTCACCGTAACCAAGATTCAATTGTGGTAGAGTATCTATGTATAATGAAAACAGTCCCTTGTGGCGCTAGTGTCTATGCAATTGCAGAGATTTTCTACTAAAAATTATATTTGCGACATATTTAAGCGCCACTTCTTTCTTAGTACATATTTACCAGCTTAGAATGCTATAAGAAATTGAATTCAAGATTGAGATCAACCTTTGTTAGCACAGACGAATATTTGAAATTAAATTGTGTGTTGCTAACTTATTCAGATTGAAATCAAAATTAAATTCAATGACCTAAGCAACTAATTACAACTAACAACACCAACATAATACTACACAGGCTACCAAAAGCATATTAGGAGGTCTGGTCGTCCACATTCCTTACCTTAACTATCTGTACATCGGCTGTTGTGGGTATGGATATCCGCCGCCCGGTGGAGGAGGGTAGCCGCCTGGCGGTGGGTAGCCTCCGGGTGGTGGATAGCCTCCAGGTGGAGGGTACGGGTAGCCTGGAGGAGGTGGTTGCTGTTCTACAACCATAGGTGGATGGTGGACCACCGTAACTGATTGAGGTGGTGGCTGTTGTTGACCACACGCGTTCGGGCACAGGCACGGTACCAAGCAGCAAGCGCTCAACGCCAGGCAGCAAGGATTGCAGCAAACATCACAATCACCGCAGTCCAACGACAGACATAAACCCATTCTTGTGGCCTGTTCTATTCAACTAAAACGAACAGCAACTTGTTAGGTACTTTCCTCAGGTTTCTTAACAAAGAACACAAATTGTCAACTGTAATCGTGCTGTACAAAATGGCGGATATTTATCATTGCTAAGAGTCTTATCGCGTGCTGTTATCTAGTGATAATACAAACAGCCATTGCTCATATTCGGTACCTAATATTATAACAACTGTCAAAAATTTGTAGATAGGTACAAATAACATATGTCGAAGTACACAAATAAATGTGATTATATTGATTAAATGGTTGTATCCGTAATGTGACCAAATCGTCTTTACAACAAGTCGTTGCAACTTGTAAAGTACGATTTGCCTAACCTTCAATGGAATATTATTCAAATTTTGGCAATAGATATACATACATACACAATTCCGTTATTGCTGTACCTACTGCAACTATTGTTTTTATGTTTTGACATATTCTTTTGACAATCTACAGGAGTCGAGTCAATCACTACAAGATTTACTCTACCATTATTAGTAAGTTTACCACTTAAAGCCCCGAGACCTCCGTGCAGTCTAACAAAAATTACTTCAGGCTACCAGTTTAATTTTGGTAATATTGTATTAGGCTGTATTAAATATGAATACACTCTACTATCTAAAACAATCCAAGTAAGATGTACGTGCGTGGGATAATCATATTAAACGAATAAATGACCTGTACCACCTAGCGAAAATGTTTAATTTATTTTTGGTGGTTTACCAATCATAGTAACGTAGTTCATTCGTTCAGGCGCCAAGAATAAAAATTATTTGGAGTCTTATAAACAAATGCGTGTAATTAGGCTAAGTTCAAACGTTTAACATTCTAATTGCTCACACAAATGGTTCAGTTTGGTGTTAAGCTATGATTACCAAACTTAATGTTCAAACTTTACTTAGATATTAGTTAAAAAAGAAGCTGGAGTAAAAATCATGAAACGCCTTAGATTTGTTAGAACTGGATAATACCGGTGTTAGTAGCTACTGGTTTTTGTAATGAGACCACATTGCCATTTCTATGTGGTTTTGCCTCATATTAAAACCCATCACGATTAGATGAGTAATGTCTACGTGACGTATTGTATCATCGTGACATTCCCTGATGACACGTCAGCGAATGTCACAGAGTTTCGAAGCAGTGTGGTTCTAGTTTCGGCTAAATCAGGATTGGACAATGTACAAATATAAGTAAAACTTTCTCCATCGCGTATTTCTATTATTATAATATGAAATCAAATTTATGTTAAATTCCAGTTGTGTCGTGGACAAGGGTCCCACATAGACTAAGCGATAAAAAGACGTAGGTACACACAGAACGAAGCATTTATTTATTACATTACAGCTTTTAACACATTTTTCAAAACAGTCAACTCAATAAGGATATTTAATATACCGAAGGATACATCCCTAGTATTTTCAAAAAGGTTGTTTAGAACTTTGTTCTAAGTTTAGACTTATCGAACATGGCCGAGATGTGATTATATGTTTGTTTGTTACGTCCGGTATATAATATTGTATGTTTAAGATTGGCCATAGGGTAAATTTTAAATAAAATGATAACCTATCAGTGACTTACTTCGAATTACTACAGTAAAATTTTGACAACTTAATTCATGGCATGATAACAGGTGTACTGTCTACAATAATTTAATCAGCATTAATCTATAATAAACTTTATGGTATTACGTATAAGGTATAAAATACACTTCGTTTCATTAGTAGGTATAGTGGCTTAGCCCTCACGTGTATTTGTTAATTTAAATAATACTCATACCCATTAGCCTAATTGGTAATACAATAAAATATTTCGTGTGTCTTAGTAATATTGTTAAGTAATTTAATATACTTAAGTAAGGTTGGTTCATAGTCATTAACGAAGAATAAACCCTAGAGTCATTAAAGAGCCTGTTAAATTGAAGTTTATCGTTACGAGGTCCCTCGAACTCAATATGCTTTATATATCCAATTAAGTAAGACCTAAACCCGAAAGAGCAATTCTTAGATAGTACCTGCAAAGCATGGTAGTAGTAATATCATCATTGTAGTCAAACGTGACCTATTAAAATAACTCCAGTCAATCAAGTAAGGTGTTGTTGCCAGCTTATTTACTTAAATGTCATTACCTTAAGTTCTTCCAGCTATCAAAGTGGCCTATACCTTGATAGGTGGAGAACTAAATCAGTTTAGTGTTCCGAACATGAAAAAGCAACAAATACACTTACTTTTGAAATACTAGCAATAAACATCAGGTCTTAAATAAAAAATTGTATGAGCGATGTGCAGCAGTTTCGGAGATGGTAAAGTAAACAGTATTATTTAAATAAACAGTATTAGTCACGAGGAAAATATGAAAAGAAGCTAGCTACTACGTACTGTAAGAAAGTAGTTCGAGTTTATTCAATTACTATCTAATAAATAATATAAACGTCACAAACTCACAATTGATTGGAACTTCAAAGAGACACCTTTAATTAGTAATGGCGTATGCTTATAAATATTTAATTGCAAAATTCTAAAATCATTTGTTAATTTCACACAATTTCTTGTCAATACCAGTTATAAATGAATGCCAATAAACTAGAATCTAAATTATGATCCCTGTTTAATGTTAGCGTCTTTATTATTTATTAAATTAATTTATTAAATTATGCTTCTTTTACTGGTACAAGGCAAACTCTATTAAATTTAAATATCCATTGTTTATAAACGAGCACTAATTGTTTTTATTGGCGTGCTATGTTGAATACTTCAGTGTAAAACTTAAATAAAAAGCCGAATAAATTCTTAAAGTAAGTATACTTTTAATTTTTCTGGCTGTCAAAGTCATTGAAATCTACCTTAGTCAGGTGACAGTCTTAAAATTATTTATATTTATATATGTTCAGAAATACATAATGTTTAATGTCTAACCAGAATGTTTCAAACAATTAAGACTATACATTATGTGTTTGCATTGTTTTCGAACAAACACCTATGACAAATACAATCACATGACAAATGCAGTGATAAAATGTTTATTTAAATATTTCAGAAATTAGTGGACGACCCGTATCATGCAGTTAATAAATTAGCATTATTCAAACTATGTTTTAGTAATATAACTTTCACCCACAAAAATATAAACACAAATCTTACCTTAAAATAAATATTTTAATTAATAATCACAACACTATCCAACGTTCACGATATAATCTAAACATAAAGTAAAAAGTAAATGAATCAGACGTTCGTTTGTTGCGGTTTGTCACACTGACAAGGAAAGCAATGCTATGAGGCGAACGTCTGCGCACTAGCGAACACAGGTAAATAGAACACTTTGTCTCTTTCACGTTGAGGTGGAAAACTTCATGTAAGACAGAGACAGAAAACGAAAAACTACGCGCTGTATGGAAAACGAGAGCAATGTCGACACAACCTTGTAACATTGCACGTAAGAATTGTAGCTACCGATTACACGCAGGAAAAACTGTTCGATTCATTTTCGTTAACAGGGCATTAACATTAAGGTTCATGCACTTTAGAAGATAAGGTTATATAAAACTAAAAACTTTAAGCGTAAAGTTATATGAATTAACGCAAGTATTAACATAATCCTAACTGAAAGAATCGAGATAATAGGTATGAATGTAAGCATATAGAGTTGCTAAACAAGAGTCCATATTTATTTAAAAAGACAATTTGGCCTTGAAACCTTTTGCAATTTAATTGCCTTCAACTAAAAGGCAATGGATTTAAGAAAATAAAAGATACATAACTCATGTTCATTTATATACTTCCATTTTCTTTAGCAGCCTTGAATATTAATATTAATGGTAATCATTTCTATCTACGTCTGTACGTAAATATTTTTATCTACAACGTAACTACGAATGATATGTTTTCAACGTGAGATCCTACCTTATAAATGCAAAACTAACTTTATTTTGCATTTGTTACGTTTTCATGACGAAACCACTGAACCGATTTTGTCAAGTTTGGTAAGGACATAGTTTGAAGCCTAAAGAAGAGCTACTTTTGAAAAGGCGTTCAATGTCGTGAGATACTTGATATCATTGCCTACTTTTTCATTAACACACAAACAATTCTCAAATAACCGGAACAGGATTCTGTATAATAACTTTTGTAGTTTAACATCAACACAGAATATAAAGGCCCATATTACGTAATCTGCACGTTCACGAACAATTTACCAATTCACGTCTAAATGTTAGAACACACTGAAATGGTCATAGATAATGTAGTCAGTGATACTTAACATGTCACTGCCAATCTTGCCAATAAAAAGAAGAAGACATAATGTTCACCTTTTATTTCTGAATAGATACACCTATAGGTAGTACAGTGTTAAAATAACACTTATCAATTTAAGTACGGTGAATCGATCAAGCTGAAAAGTGATTCCAGGCGGAAGAATTTGGCTATTCAAGGTTACTGCGCACAAGGTTGCCTTTTTATGTTTGTACGATTGTTTTTTTTAGATAATACAACTGCAGTACCTATTTTTTATTGTTTTATTACAAGCCCAACGGCCTATCTGATGGTAAGCGGTATCCACTGCTCATGGATATGGCTGTACTGCTGTGGCAAAGTAAAGGCATTATAGCGTATAGTAGTACTAACGCTCCTGGCGCAACAGGCTCCGAAGCCAATTTTCAATGAGTAAATTTATTTAATAGAGTACGCTGACACAAGCTCTTGATGAAGAAAGAGAAGTAGTACAGCACTGCCGCTGATGCCTACTCCATCCGTAGTCTCCGCCTAAGTGCCTGAGTGATCTACATTGCAACTCAGCAAGTTACAACCTAGATGACACTCTTAATATAAATGTATTGTGTTTTGATATGCTTGCATCGCCTCATAAATAACTTTTGCAGATTTTTACAGCATGTAATCATCTACACAATCACATACCCATAAGGCTAAGTCACTATAATCACAGTAATCTAGATATCTTATCTGTAGATTGCGTCACACTCAATCAATGCCAAAACTGAGACAGCAGCTCACTCGAGTCCGATAACCGAACACAGCATATACAAAATGTGAAAAATAAAACAAAAGTGATGTCTGAAAACGACTTAACAGAAATTGCTTCTGCGGAAACAACTAGACCTTATATCAAAGTGACTAAATTTGATGAGACTGCACAGAAAAACAACAAATACCGAAGGAGAGCGACCATCGAAGATGATAAAGAAAAGAAGAATAGACGATTTGCGAGTGTACAACGAGCGTTGATTCCGAATCCGTTCAAGAGACTTCGAAATAGCTTTCGAAAACTCAATTGTTTTAAGAACCAAGAAGACGAGGAGATGCCGATGATTGAAATACCTCGACACAAGAGCATCGACATAAGTGTGGGACTGGCACGACGAGTGTCACTTTTCCTGTTTACTAGGAGGACAGTGTGTGTACATCCATATCACCCGTTTACTCCGGAGCAAACAACGAGGAAAATATATATTTTTCATGATGAAAAATAAACAAGCCAGTGAGGCTTGGTTGGTAACTAATTGTAATATTTGTTTGATATTTAGACACGTTTAATTTAATATTTGTATTTAGTCATTTTGACTGCATAACAAGCAAATAAATGTTATTTACCTGTTAATACATACACACTTTATTCAGCTATATATTACAACTACAACAAAAAATTATATAATCACCTTACAAACACGCGACCAAGATAGGTAAATGTGTTTTATCAAAATAAACGTGTGATAGGAAAATATTTAGTTGTAGAGAAGTAAAATATTGTATAAATATTTCGAGGTAATCTATGAGCCTACCTAATTCCGATTAAACTTATATTAAGCTATGTATTAGAAAGACTGAACAATGTTTGACAGCAACAAAAAAAAAATTGTACATAAAAACAATGCATGTTTTCAAAAATAAACATTTCATAGTAATACTTTATTTTATTAAATATATTTTAGGAATGTTTAATAACACAGCACATACTATGCATACAAGGCAAACAGATATAAATATATTACGCATAATTGGTTTCTAATAAATATTCAATTGTGCCTTCCTTATTCCCAATTCATTACGTGTCTTTAGTCTAGATAACGATATTTAAATAATATGACATATTATGTAAATAAATTCAAGTCTTACGTATACCTTCTTGGTCATAGTCCTGGCGGAACATCGTGAAAAATGGCGTATACTCTACCTACATAGCTCTTAAGTATAAGGAAGAAGAAGATATATAATTATAAAGGCCATCAGTCGATTTATTGTCGCATTAGTTATTACGTATTTATAATATCTGCTATAAGTACATACTAGTATTTATTATATTTTCGACCAGAAGAAGCCTAGTTTTAGTTTATATTCCTTCATCCATGAAAATCCATTGTACAGTTGCTGCTGCAACGATTTGATTTTCATAATCAATAGTAATATTTTAATAGGTGAAATAAAAAGCCACATCAAACTATATCAAACAAATGGGTATCCTTACTGTACCACAGCACTTTGCCAGTCGAAACGTTACTCATACAATTACATAAACTTGTAGACATAAATCTATACTTATATTATAAAGCTGAAGAGTTTGTTTGATTGAACGCGCTAATCTCAGGAACTACTGGTTCGAATTGAATCATTCTTTCAGTGTTGGATAGCCCATATCGAGGTAGGCTGTATAACATCACGCTACGACCAATGGGAACAGAGCATAAATGAAAAATTTTACAAATGCGGGGAAAATTCTCTTATGTGATGCAGACGAAGTTGCGCGGGTCAGCTTGTAAAATATAATCTGACAGGAGCTTGAAACGACGCAAGAACAAAGTATTCAAAAAAGAAAGCCCACACTTCTTTATATAGCGTTTACAATACTTTTTCATCTTTACAATAAAATCACACAGACCCACACTACTCGCACCTATATACACAATCTACCAGTAATCGTCAATATCTTCCTTATTTCACTTATAATTATTTTATTGTAACATTTTAAATACTTGCTAACTTACCGAGCAATTTGTTAACCAGATGTGATAAAAATGAATACTTCTCCGTAATTTCATACAAAGTGGAGGATGACCTACAACACAGGTCTTCCTAACGTAGACATCCATATTGTTCGATAGTTAGAGTGCATGTTGGATGTAAAAAAATGTGATCGACATAATTATGTGCCATTTATAATATCTATATGCAACTGGTTGATGAAATAAATATCCATGTTAAATAATTAAGAAAGACGAACCAAAATTACTCGTAAGACATCCGACAAAGAAACGGAATGAAAAATTGTAATTAAAGTAAACATAAAGTGTTACACCACACCACACCACGTACTTATATATTTTGACGTTCATAAGTGTTACTTGGGACCTAAATAAATAAATGATTTTGACTTTGACTTTGTTAAGATAATACACGTGGCCATTTGTTTTATAGCAAATCTTTTGGAGGCATACAAAGAAGAAGGAAGGCCTTTGCCGTGAAGTGAGGCGGGATGGACTATCAAAAAAATAATTAATAATAGGGGGCCAATTTACTACGTCGGAATATTATTATCTGTCCATCTGAGTAAATACTATGAGAATATGCAGGGTAGGCGCCGTTCATTATACAAGGATGCAAGGATTTCGATCTTAGTTTTACTCTTATCGCACCCAAGGATGATTCACTTTAAAAACATAATACCTAATAGGGGCTAAAGTATGAAGTTGTCTTTGAATTGACATAAAACCTTCATGGTGTGAGATTTTCGAGTGAAAATTTTTTCACGTGATACCTATAATATATTTCTTTTAAAAAATGTGCAACATTTGATTTTCAACTTTCAATTGTTTTTTTTATTCAGCGTAGACGGGAAAGATGGATACTTCGAAAATCCGAGTCATTTTTCAATACGAGTTTTGATGCGGAACTAACGAAGAGAGAAGAACAGAAACGACTCGCAAAATCAACGCTGCGTTTGGAGAGGAGGCTGCTAATGAATGCACCGTGCGTTTTAGGTTTAAACGCTTTCGTAATGGCAACTTCGACTTGAAGAACGAACCACGAGGAAGACTGCCCACACAGGTGAATAACGCTGAATTGAAGGAGATGGTGGAAGCCGATCCGAGTCAAACTACCCAGGAATTAGCGGCATGGTTTAACGTTACCCTACCTACAATATTGGCTCATTTGCACCAAATCAATAATTTAAAAACATTTGAAAAATGGGTGCCTCATGATTTGACTGATCTACAGAAAGAAATGCATGTTGAAACTTGTGTTGCCTTGTTAAATCGGTACAAATATACAAATGAAGGAATTTTGGATCGAATTGTGACATTGTGACATGTGACGAAAAGTAGATTCTTTATGATAACCGTAAGCGAAAAATACAATGGCTGACCCAGGCCAACCGCCGCAACAGAGCCCATTTTTTTTTGACCCAGGAGAATCCTTAATGGATACCCCCTCCCCCGGGGAGGAGAGGGTGGTTATGTGAGACTCTCCGCTCCTGATGAGGGGCGGAAAACACACTAAAAACCTGGGGTGAGCAGTCCGTCCGTCGACGGGGTGGGGCGGGGTGGGGCGGGATGGGGTCGCGTTAGCAATCACCATCCCGCCCCGGCGGTTGGCCTGGCTGATGGTGACTGTGCCTCAGCACCTGTGGAGGGGTGGCCTTGCTCACCAAGGCCACCCCCAGACGTGTGGGGCCGTGCACGCCGGTAGAGAGTTCCCCGACTCTGTACCAGTGACCCCACTATACAGGAGCGAGAAGGCGGGCAAATCGCCTCCTCCTCGCTCCCGTCCGGAGAAGGTCAGTGAGGAGATTGTTTTCCATGACCCTCTCCACGGTCTCCTGTTTCTGGTCAAGCAATAACAGCAGATGTATACTGTGCCTAACTTCGAACAATGATGGCGAAACTGGCAGTGAAACAGCTCCGACTCGTGAATCGATCTTCACCATTATTGTTCCATGATAACGCAAGACCTCACACTGCATGAGAAACCGTTGTAACTCTAAAGGAACTGCAGTTAGATACCATACGTCATCCTCCGTACTCGCCAGACCTTGCTCCAACAGACTACCATTATTTTAGTGATTTGGGCAATTTTCTAGGTGTTAATAAAATTTTATTCCAGGAGGCAGTACAAAATGCTTTTATACAGTTTATCACACACCTAGATCCCCGGAGTTCTTTTGCGAAGGCATAAATGAACTTCCGTTTAGATGGCAGCAATGTATAGATAATGAGGGTAAATATTTCGATTAAATAAATATGGTACATCTTAGAAAAAAACGAGTTTAAATGTGTCAGTACAAATCGGCAATTTCATACTTTAACCCCTAATACAACTTTTCAGGGTGTTAACGAGATCTCCCACTCTCTAATTCTCTTTCTACGGTGCCAATCTCATATTCACTCACTATCCCAATTGTTAATCTGTCATTCTTCCATTTTTTAATCTCCTGCTCTAATAAACTGATAGATAATTTTCAGAAAGAATCGATATATCGATACTTTTATCAGACTTATCCCGTGCAGTCGAGAAAGAATGTTCTTACCTTCCGTGACAAGTACACGTCACGCCGATTTATACGTTGCCTAGTCTGTTTCAATGGGGCAATTAAGGAATACCAGGAATATGGTTGTTAACTTCTATGACTCCATACTTGTAATCTTAACAATATAATCTACTCGAATAAAATTCTGCAGTTTACCTGTTAAAAGCAAACAGACACACGGGTAATTCCTGATGTTAACCCTTATTTCACTACTTTAGTATTGCTATTATATTTACTTGCGCGTCAAAACTTTTGTGGGTACTGCTACATTACTTCAGCAACGCCCCAAACGCGCTATCAGCTAGAAATAATAATAATAATAATCTACCACATAAATAAGCAGAGCTTGTACTTTGGGTTCTAGACAATGGATAAACATACATATATACTTTTTTTTGTAAATACATACATATTATACATAGAAGATTTAAATATTTAAATCACGTCATATTGTTAGCAACAGCAATCAAAATAATCAACTTCTTAAAATAACATTGGAAGATTTGTTATTCATGCTAGTCACTACAGAAGAGAAGAAAAACTGCCACTTATGTTCTATGTGCGTGAGACTGATATCATTGTTGTGTGTAAAATAATGGCAAGTGGTATTAGGTATATCAAGAAATCAATTTAACCACTGCCTGTTTACATTGTTTATGTAGGGATGTGTTTGATTTTATTTTTCATTTAATTAAAAGATTATCACTAATAAAAATATGTTCTTATATTTGATTAAGGGTTTTGGTCTATTTCTTTTTTGTTGTAATATAATATTTTTTCGTAAAGCATTATCAAAGAAGTCTGATTATGCTATGTATTTCGAGTATCTTTTTTTGTGCCTAATTATTTGTAATTTACCATAGGTTCCTGATATGGCTGTGTTGATTACATAATATTTTATACAAATAATAAATATGATTTCAAAACAATGAAGAATGTTATTGTAAAACCAACTGCTACAATTTGGGTCCAACAGATCCTAACTACTGATTTTCCTTATACCTGGGTAGGTAGTGAATTGAGGGTTAAACATTACAAACGCAACATTAGCTTAAATTGTTATTATTGCGTTTTAGCCTGTGCCTATATAAGTCATACATATTTCTATTTTTAGCACTTTATCCCGCGGGCTACCATTCAGTAGTCCTTGTTTTCCTCTTGTAATATCTGAATAAACGAACTGTTACGTTTTAACATACTGTTTTTAAAATGACGAGAATCGCCCTTCCATTTGTTCTTCTTTGTTTGGTTTCAACAACTCTCGCCAAAACATTTTCAACATGTGAACTTGTTAACGAGCTTAGGAGCCAAGGCTTTCCTGAAAATCTAATGAAGGATTGTAAGTAAATACTGAATTAATATATTTCAAGATATTTGTCGCTTGCCACCTATTTAGAAATAATTTCATATTTTTTGTCACTATTGCATTGTACTCACTAAGTTTTATGTAATATACAAATAAATAAATAATTATTATATTGAAATTAAACTGCTATATACGGATTTTATAGCGTTGTTTATTTGACACTTTATTACAAAATTTTGAAAATTGTTACACTGCTACTACTATTAAACTTTACTAATTTTTAAGCTAATTAAATTATTTTCACACTTTTAGTTTTTTTAGTCTCCCCGTGACCATGGCTGCTGAAAAGCAACCGAAACGTCGGGGAAAGTGTAAAAATAAATTAAATATAAATAGTTTTAATAATAATTTAATTAGCTTAAAAATTAGTAAAGTTTAATAGTAGTAGTAGAGTAGCAATTTACAAAATTTTGTAATAATGTGTCAAATTAACAACGCGATAAAATCCGTATATAGCAGTTTAATTTCAATGAATAATATTCGCGTAAATAGAAGACATTATTATAATTATTATATCTTTACTAAAATCATCACAATCAATTTATTTTATTTTATACTCATTTTTATAATTAATAATAAAGTTCTAATAATTATTAGGAGTACTGCCAAAAAATATTTGTTTATAATGAAAAGGAACACTTTATTTAGTGATACAATTTTAAAGTCTTCCTCAAATGACGTCGTCGTTATAATTAGCGTAGGTATAATTTTAGGCAGCAACATATAAAATACGAATAGGAAATAACACACGAGAGCTAATACGGGTAAGCCAGATATAGATGTAAAATAGAGCACTTGTTATTTTAGTTGTATGCCTCATCGGAGGATCTAGTTCATATCGGACTCACGTAATTGGTGGCCCAGACGAGGATGGCTCTTATAACCACGGATTGTTTCAAATAAACGACCGTTACTGGTGCGACGCTGGACCTACGCCTGGAAAAGCTTGCAACGTACGTTGCTCCGGTAAGTGATATTTATTAATACCATATATTTCTTATATTTAACTTGTTGCAGCTAAGATCCTTAGATGAGTAATTCAAAGTAAAAATCTTTATTCCTTAAAAATATGTACACACTTCTTGGGCATGACAATTGATTTATTTATATAATTATAGTAATATCAGCCCTGTATATAATCTGTTCCACTGCTGGGCACGGGCCTCTTTTCAAGTTTATTTGCTTGCAAGTATCTTATATATGTATATCGTGTCTTCAATCGTACCGCTCTATCTAATGCTTGTACGAGGTAGCCACTTTGTCTTACCCCTCAGAAAGTACTGCTATTTCTAACAATATAATATTCAGCAATATACGGTAGTTGTAGCATTCATTGTGACTGCTTTGAGAGTGTTATTGAGATTTTCTGTAACAAAATTCTCAATTGCAGCACAGAGTATAGAATGTACCCAGTAGATGGCAATAGATTCGACCCCAATTACGTAGTACATAGTACAAACCTGACGAAAGAGGGTGTACTTAATAAACATCCACATTTCGCTAGCTTAGGTTCACGCCACCAGTGTCAACCCCTTTAGGAAAATAGCTGTAAAACTATGTAAACACTCAAAAAACACAAATTTCTGCAGATCACAATTTTAGGACTCAAAATGTTCTATATAATTTATATTATTTACTGTCAATGAATGCAAATATTTTTGTTTATAGATGTCGTAACTGAAGACATTACAGCAGCATCGAATTGCGCCAAGACTATTCTGAACATGCGAGGCTTAAATGCTTGGGTCAGCTGGGTTAAAAACTGCCAAGGACATCAATTACCGGAGCTTGACTGCTAATTCCCTACATAATATAAAAATGTATAGCAATTCTGTATCGACATTGTAACAATTTATCTCTAATAAACTTTTTCTGATAACCACGTTTGGTTTTAATTATTATGTATACAATATATAAAGTCATTTAGTTACTACTTTAGTCTATACTCGTTATCTAATAAATAGAGAAGACAAAAAACTGTAAACGGTAATACATAGAGATATACTTAGCAGCACTGAATATGGCCCTAATATAAATAAGTCTTAAACCAGTCCTTTTAGGATCGCAAATCCAAAATTTTGATTTTCTAAAAAATAGTCAAGAGCAATGGAGTACATTTCAATGGAGGAATTCATGTAGAATAGCCTGTAGTGCTTTAAACAGCAGTGACTGTGTTCAGAAAAAGCATGGTCAGTGGTTTCTTCCAATAAAAACCCGTGAGTCAGTTAATTTCCATAGAAGGTCTTTCGTGGCAGTTTGGTTAGTTAGGGTTGAGGGTCCTCAAGTAGATATTTAAATATATAGTCCTGGGAAAGTCTGATCGCATGCAGGCTGTTATCAGGATCAGTGGTAAATATACTTGTTATTCAGATACAATTTTTTTTATTATTCTTTAAAAAAATTGATAAATGTTTAAACTTATTTTTTACCTTGAATTTCTGTTTTGTAATTTGTATAAAATTATGAATGTCAGAAATCTTTTATTGCCCTATTAATCAAATTAACTATGATTGATAGGGCAATAATTTATTTTAACATTTACTTTTAATAACAGGAAAACTGTTTTTCAATGTGTACAGTCCAAATTAAGGGAAGGTGATATCAGGGGCGCGTCTAGGCTGCTATTTAGTAATGATGTGGTGGCGCTTTGCTCTCCAGAAACCCTCGCGGGTCTGAGGAGCAAGCATCCACCGCCGGTTGATGGCCTCTGTTTCCCTGATCCGCCTGACATGGATTCGGAACATCTTATTAACTACAGCCAAGGATATTTTCACAGCTGTTTGCTCCTTCCGGATTGGCTCGGCAGCTGGCCTCGACGGCTTGTCTCTTCAACATCTAAAAGACCTTTTATGCCCAAGCGCCAGGGAGGCTGGCGATACACTCTTGAGGGACCCGCTCACGGCGTTGATAAACCTAATGCTCTCCGGCGGTGTGAGCGATGCCATCATCGACATCTTGTACGGCGCAAATTTATGTGCCCTTAATAAGAAAGATGGTGGTATTCGTCCCATTGCCGTGGGTTGTACGTACCGGCGTATAGCAGCCAAAATATGCTGCAAATTTTATAGTAAAAATCTTACTAATAAATTTCCGCCCTCGCAATTGGGTTTCGGCTTCAAAGGGGGTTGTGAGGCTGCCATACATGCCTTATCTACGTACCTTGGCTGTAGTAATTTATTTATTTATTTATTTATTAAATAGGCACAACTACAGATATCAAATTACATATACAAGTAATAATAGTAATAGAAATAGTTTACATGTCAATTTGAGATCCGATTAAGGTTGAGCACAGCATTTGATAGAATAATAATATACAGTTGAGGGGTCGCTAGGTAAAGAAGAGAAAATATTATACAAGATAAATGTCAAAAAAAAAATCAATAGAATGCAATACAATTATACATTAAAATTCGAAATTAAATATTTTATAAAAATTACAATTAAAGTTATAGGAAAATAAATATCAATTAAAAGAAATAATAGTTCAATTAAATTAAATTAAGTTAAAATTAGGTAATAACCATAATACAAAAAAAAAAAAAAAATGTTATGGCGTCTTAAAATTATTATCAGGGTGGACTATCAGTCTACATTTTCTCAGGTATTCGCCGTACGTATCATAAAAAATATCAAGGCTTTTGGCATGTTCATTATAACCTTTACACATTCTAGCAATAGGATCATTTAAAGTGACATTATTATTACTAGAAGGCTGAGAAAATAGTTTCTGAGTGCGTCTACTACCACCTATTTTTAGGGAAAAATGGCTCAATAACTCTCCCGCATCCCATTGGGCATTAATAATCTTATAAAGTGTGGAGTACTCATAATTCTTGCGCCTGGACTCAAGTGTGTCCAGCTTAAAATGTTTAAGTCTCGACTCGTAGGATGGAAATTTTCGTCTTACACCAAATTTAGAGCTTAGGTAGCGAAGAAAGCGTCTTTGGACGCCTTCTATTCTGTCAATGTGTATATGGTAGAAGGGAGACCAGATTAGAGAGGCATACTCCAGTATGCTTCTGACCAATGTGAAATACAGTAGTAATATGCTCTCTGGATTTCTAAATGGTTTTATTATGCGCCACATAAACCCCATGACTTTATTTGCCTTTGCCACCAGGTGCCCATAGTGGTGGGTGAAGGTGAGCTTGGAGTCAACCCAAACTCCAAGATCTTTGATCGCATTCTGGCGTGTTAACATTACGTTATCTATGCTGTATGGATAATGTATGGGAGATTTGTTTTTAGTGAATGATATAACATGACATTTTGATATATTTAAACACATCCTGTTATCTACACACCACTGGTACAATAGATCTATATCATTTTGTAACATAATGCAATCTTCAGGTGATTTAATTTGATTATATATTTTTAAATCATCCGCGTAAGCAACGCAATTACTTTGGATGGAGTCTATTAAGTCGTTAATAAATAATATAAAAAGCAGAGGCCCTAAATTGGAACCTTGAGGAATGCCAGACTTTGCTATGAAGGAGTGGGATTCGAATCCATACACTCTAACAATTTGTGTGCGATGGGAAAGGTAAGAAATTAACCATCGTAGCAATGAGCCATGAATACCAAGGTATTGTGCTTTTTGACATAGAATGCTGTGATTCACTTTGTCAAATGCCTTTGCAAAATCACTGTACAATGAATCTACCTGTATTCGGTTATTAAATGAGCAAGTTATATGGTGGATATAGGTTAATAAGTTAGAGGAAGTAGAGCGGCCGGCTACAAAACCGTGCTGTCTTGGGCTTATCATTGGCTTCAGATAGAAACTTAAGTGCCTGTAGATTATGCTTTCAAATATTTTTGCAAAACAACAGAGAACGCTGATAGGCCTGTAGTTTTTTACATCGGTTTTATCGCCTGATTTGTGTATCGGTACTATGTGAGCTATCTTCCAGATTTGAGGGAAATACCCAACACTTAGACATTTGTTGTAGATAAAGGTTAAGGGTCGAAATAAGGCTTTATTGCAGTTTTTAATAAAGATAGGTGGTATGCCATCGGGGCCCGCGCCTTTTGTAATGTCAACAGATTTGAGTGCGGCTTTGATTTGTTCGGGTGACACTACGATCGATGAGATGTTGATGCAGGACTCAGGAAAACTGGGGGTAAATGGTTCCGTCGTAGGGTCGCTGTATACAGATGAGAAATGTCTAGCAAATAAATTAGCGATATCGACACCTGCGCTGGCTGAGTTAGAGTTGTAGTGCATGTGATTAGGTATATCGTTCTTTGATTTCATAGATTTAGCGTATTTCCAAAAGGCCTTCACGTTATGTTTAAGACTGCTTTCGGTTTTAAATATGAAGGATTTAAAGCAGGCATCAAATATACGTTTTAATGGAGAGGTCATCCTAAAGGTTGACTTAAAAAATGCTTTTAATTCCACTGAATTAAAAGCATTTTTTAAGTCAACCTGTCTGACTACTATCTGTTCACTAACAGAGACACCTTGTTGACACAAGTAAAATTAGAAACACCTCAAATATTTAAATTCTTGTGGCAATGTTACAGATTTCCAATTAAATTACTTTATAAACACAACCTATTAGAATCTTCAGTTGGTTGTCAACAAGGTGACCCTCTTGGACTAGTCATTTTTAGTTTAGCTATACACCCTATTATTCAGCAGATAAATTCAAAATTTAACACCTGGTATTTAGATGATGGGACGCTTGGAGGCGATGTAGAAACAGTACTACAAGATCTGGCATTTTTGAAAAATAAATTTGCATCTATTATTGGTCTAGATTTAAATACAAATAAATGTGAAATATTTGTAAACAATATTAATAACGGTACTAACTAAATTCAACTCATTGGCTCTAGATATCAAATTTGTTGAAAAACATTATCTTCGCCTGCTTGGGTCCCCAGTTTTTGAAGAAGCTTTTAATTCTTTCTTAGAAGAGAAAGTCTAAAATGTTTGCGAAATTTCAAACCGCCTTTTTAAAATTAATATACATTCAGCTTTTACTATAATGCGATACTGCCTTTTCGTCCCTAAATTTACTCATGCTCTAAGATCATCTCAGTTTTGGAAAAATTTAACTCCATTAGTCAAAATTGACAAAATCATACAGAATACATTAAGGCAAATTTTAAATGTGGACTTGAACGACTGAGCTTGGCTTCAAGCTTCTCTACCAGTTCATTTAGGCGGGTTCGGCGTTCGCAAAATTTCAGATGTCAGTTTACCGGCGTTCCTGGCCTCGGTTCATAGCACGGAAGAATTAACCAGGTACATTCTAGCACCCACACTGGTTAGTTCAGAAGTGTTACGTAAGACCGACGCTGTGAACGCCTGGAAAATGGCTTGTCCAAATACTGATTTGCCTGTGTGAGTGGAATGGGCCGCTATGCAACACGGTAAGAGAAAATCTTTTTACTACATCTGTAAGTGTTGCAGAGCACGCACGTTTGCTGGCTGTGGGAGAATGAGAATCTGGTCTATGGCTTCAGGCACTTCCATCGTCCAACACAGGTACAATGTTGGACGATATGGACGATACAACATTCCGCCTCGCCACCTGTCTTCGTTTAGGTGCCCCTTGTGTTTCCCCGCATCGCTGTCATTGCGGAGAAGCCGTTGATAGCCTCGGACGCCATGGCCTGTCCTGCAGCAGAAGCGCTGGTCGTATTTCACGACACGCTCATCTAAATGACATTATCCGTCGTGCTCTTATCACCGCCGGCGTACCAGCAGTATTAGAACCCATAGGCTTGGTACGTGACGATGGGAAGAGACCCGATGGTATGTCTTTGTTACCTTGGAAAATTGGTAGGCCTTTGGTGTGGGACGCCACATGCGTCGACACCCTTGCGCCATCACATCTTCTGAGCACAGTGAGCTGTGCCAGTGCTGCTGCTGTAGCGGTGGAAAACCTCAAACGGCGCAAATACAGTAATTTAATTAGTAATTACGTTTTCGAAACGTTTGGGGTAGAGACGCTAGGTTCATGGGGTCCGGGCGCTCGTGCGCTTTTTAGAGATATATCTAAGCGGCTAATCGACGCTTCGAGTGACCAGAAAGCTGGACTTTTTTTGGCTCAAAGAATCAGCATTGCCATTCAGCGTGGCAATGCTGCCAGTCTTCTGGGCACACTCCCGGTCGACAGCGATGCTGAGGAATTTTACGACGCTGCCTAAACCAGCCATCCCTTTTTATTAAATTTTACAGTCCCATATTTTGTTACTCTTCATTTTGTTCTATTTATAAGTGGTTAGTTTTTTAATATTAGTTAAGTTGTAAATTATGATTGTTGCTTTTTTTATGTAAATAATGAAGAAGAAACAAAAATATTTACTATATTTACTATGAAAATGAAAAATGGATAAATATTGTTAAAAATCGTATAGTTATCATTTAATTATGATTATAACTCAAGAAATATGCTTGGGCCGGTTTCCGTGCTGCCAAATGTATGTCTCTATGTATCTCAGCTACCATTAAGATATATTTGTTTACTAAATAAGACAAGTAAGTAAAATATGTAACTTTCTATATAAACATCAGCCCTGTATTAAGTTGCCCCACTGCTTGGCACGATCCTCTCTTAAGTTTAAGAATAAAATTACAATACTGCAATACTCTACTAGCCTAGCCTAGTGCGAGTGCAGTTAGCACCCGCACTAGGCTAGGCTTCACATATCTTCGAGAAAATTACAGAGAACTCTCAGACATGCAGGTTTCTTCACGATGTTTTCCTTCACCGTTAAAGCGAACGATAATCTATTTAATACACACATCATTTCCAAAAGTCAGAGATGCACACCTTGGAATCCAACTTGAAACCTCTGCGTGGCAGTCCAATGATATATCACTAGTCAACTAACTCTTAAACCTGACTAACGCTTATAAGTTTTTTATGACCAGTTGCTATTCAATTTACCTATTTAAAAAAACTATTGAACTACTAAAATATTTAAAATTAGTTTATAAGTACCTAAGGCTGATAGTCGATAATCATTACAAATAAATTCTCTCCCACGTCGAATAGAGTTCGTACTGTATTTGCTATTTCTGGTCGTGGTAAAGAAGCCAGCGGCCCACCTGGTAATTGAAAACTGCCGCTCATGGATATAGTTTTATTTTCTTAATATGGTAGTAGCAACGCCAGGTAAACAATCAAACCGTTACAAGGTTACACAAACAAGCACACGACCTATCGTTTATTAAAGGTTACTGCTTACCGTCAGGTCCTACCGTTATCCTAGGTGTGCTTGTAACAGTGAATCACCCGCATGTGGCGAAACCTTAGATGAAAGCAAAGAAGCAGAGGAGCTGTTGGTAGAACTTCGGCGCTCTCACTCGCCAAACGAAATTCTATAGTACGGATACTAGTGCTACTAATATATTTATTACAAAGCTACTTTTGCTCTGGGAATAATCCTGTGTCACAACATACACAACGCCCAGACTACGATCAACTATTTGTGGATCACATGGACACATCATTCAGCGCAGCGGCAATTAAACGACTACGCCATCCGTGCAGTCGAAAACTTTACATCTACGTAATTATATTGTGTAGAACTATACTACTTCGTAATTGAGCCCAACCCATTCATGCTAAGCCCAGCAAGCGTTTAAATACCTCAAAAATGGAAATATTTAAGCACAAAATATTTAAATAATATAATAATTTAAATTCAAAAACACTTTTATTTCTAACAGTATTTGCTTAAGTGTCTTCTCCGGTTGTTGTACAATGGGAGCGTCTCGGCCAGGGGCGTAGCGGAATAACAAATTTTTCACTGTGGGTGCATCCCGGCCGGGGGCGCATCGGAATGGGACCCTAACGGCCGGACCCACTGAAAGACGTTCACAGCTGGACATAGGCGTCCCCCAAGGTTTTCCACACATTACCTCTTTACTCTACTTTAAATAAATATTTGTACACAAGTTTAAAACAATGAAGTCTATTGTATTTTCTACTGACTAGACTGCTTGACTTTTAGTGATCTAAGATATTTACTAGATGTAGTTGTTTCTTTTCGTTATTATTTAAGCATATATATCAAACTGCTTCCATGGCGCCGCGGTAGTGTAATTGACTGCTATGCATGAGGTCTAGAGTTTTATTTCCGGATCGTGCAAAAATGTATGTGGATTTATAGTTTAAAAATTCTCAGTAGCATCACGGAGTCTAGAACTATGCCCCGTGATCTAAAACCATATCTGGCGAAATTTATGTGCAATACACATCTGCCTACACCATCTGGGATATAAAAGTGTGGCTATATAATGTATCATGTGAGTATATCAAATTTTTATTTACTATTAAAATCCGTAGCGTGGGGAGACCCGAGGTTTTACTGCATATCACTTTTGTAAAGAAGTACCTATTCTTTACAAAAGGTTTGCTGTCCATTTACGTAATACTATGTATTGCTTGTGTAAGTACATCAGTACTACGGATATACCTACTTATCCCATAATTGTCCCTTTTACAGATTTACACATGTTGACATGACTATCTATTTCCAATTGCGTTTCCCACGTAATTCAATATTAAGAAGTAAAATATCATAGATGCATGTTTCACAAGTCACTTATAAAAAACACACCTAAGTCTGCGTCGTTTATTAAAATAACAATCGAAATTCTAAATGCATAGGTAAACAAAAGTGGTTTGCTTATTTATTTTTGCTTTGAGTTTTCTTTTGAGTTTCAAACAATACTAGGATAAACAATCATATCAATGGGATATTTAGAATCCGGCATTATATTATCTAGAATAAATTTCAATTATATTTATTCAATTAGATGAAGACAGCAAAGTTACTAAACCGGCCTTGCTTGCCGATCGGCTCTGAAATTATGAAAATAATTTCTTTTTTTGTGATAATTTCTTTAAGTTCAATAAGCCTTAGCAGAATATTTACAAAATGTGAACTAGTTTACGAGCTAAGACAACAGGGATTTCCCGATCATCTAATGAAGGATTGTAAGTAAACATTATGAATATTGATTATTTATTTAACATCATATCAATCTTCTGTTTATGAAATTTTTATAAAGCAAAAGTGCCATAGATACATTGCACGGGCTATAGTACGCTCACTCCCTTTTAAAAAATAACTTTATAAAAGAGTATGCGTACAATTGTATTCGAACAATATTCAAACGTATTATCAACACTGTTTAAACAATTTTACCCTGATAACTTTGCAAAGTAGATCATTTCAGTATTACATTAATAATAGGTAATAGTTTTAGTAGCTCTTAGTCTATTTCATACAGAATAATTGTCAATATTCTTCACCAGTGCTAGTTATGACTCTTCGACATAATATGTATAACTAATTGCCATACGTATTTAAACGCTGCCAGCTTATACAATCATCAGAACCAGATGGAGCGATTTATTACGTTATAATCTAATTTGACTTGTTGTAGTGGTATGTCTTGTTGAAGTAGGAAGTGCATATCAAACCAACATAAGAAGTGGCTCCAACTGGGACGGTTCTTTCGACTGGGGTCTGTTCCAAATAAACGACCGTTATTGGTGTAATCAAGGCCCCATGCCTGGAAAAGATTGCAACATTCGATGCAGAGGTAAACAAACCTACCATTAAGAATCTCCATAAAGAATTGGCAGCCAGACTGGTTAGTCCCTGCTATAATTCATGCTTTTCTATTTTTAGTTGTCTATGATTTTGAAAGACACGAGATAAATACCAACAATCGATGAAGGAATTTGTTAAGTTTATCTTTTATTTAAATTTCGATTATTGTATTATGCTTCTAGTCAAGAGAGATACTTAAGATAAGAGCTAAAGAAGTTTCACTTTTATGATCAATCTTCGATTTCAAATGTCGATGTCGTAATAAAATCTGCTCAAAGTAGCGGCCCTGTCTAGTCTAACATTAAATGCGAATGAATGAATGTAAACGCACTTAAAGTTTACTATAATTACGATGAAGACCATTTTTAATATGAATAACACTGAGAAGAGATCGGCGCTCTATTATAAATATAGATTTTAATACGAAAATTGTACCTCTGTTTGTTGTATGATATTTGACTATATATAATTTCATATTTCTTTGGCTAGTACCAGGAGGAGATGGACAATTCATCATCTCAGCCGAAAGACTTCCACTGTTCTCCTTCTATCCTCTACTCCCTCAAGGTTTTCCTCACAGATCGGTCTTTTGCCACCCTAGTCCAACCGCTTCCCGCGACCCTTACCAGGTCGTCGATCCACCTTACAGGAAGCCTATCCCTGCTGATGATGGATACTTATTTCGTAGTAAAATTACTAGAATATCATTATTATTTTTGCTTTCAGAGCTTTTATCAGAAAACATTACGGTAGCAGCAAACTGTGCCAAGATCATAATGTCTCAACTAGGATTGGAGGCCTGGTACGGCTGGGTGAATCATTGTAAAGACAGATGGCTACCCGATCTTAACTGTAAATCTGCAGATCAACAGACAAAACTGGTAATCAGGATCCGAGGCATTCCTAAAAAAGGGGTATAAATTGAATGCCTATACTATATTTAAAACACATTACATTTTACCTTGAAATAATAATATAATTATAATTTTCCGAAAGAACATTAAAAATATTTGTGTAATTTGGTGTTTTTTTTTATTAAGTGTACCCCATTTCCTTTTTTGTACTCCTGACTACGTTTATTTCGATTTCATGATGATTGGTCGAGTAGGTAAAACGTGAAAGCGACAAACAAACAAATTAACCTTCGCATTTATAATATGAAGATAGGATTTCGTATAGATCTTAAGCCTCTAAAGTCTAAACCATTAGTTCCCAAAGTAGTCCAGGCAGAACCCCTAGTGATCCACGGGAGACTCGATGAGGTCTACGTTGGCGTGACAAAAAAATGGGGGACCACAATTCGTAAGCGGGGGTCCACGAAAATAAAATGTTGGCTTGACTTCACCTATCAATGTAGGCAGATAATATATTAAGAAGCTCAGCGACTATTACTTGTAAAAACTTGCATATTCCATATTCAGTACCGTGGTCTCCAACCTACTAACTACAAAAAAAAATAAAAATAAAAAATAGTTCAGCCCGTACAATTGTCAAGGAAAATGATAGAATAGCATTTCCTAATATTGTTTAAATAAAAAGAATACCTGCCTAAGTGTATTTAAAAACAACAATAAAAATTAAATTTAATAATTTAACTATTTGTTCAATATTCATTCTAAATATCAACATCATCAAAGTCACAAAATGTCATCAATCTTGAGATTAAGGCATAAGGTCTTTGATTCTAATAAAGCTACACCGTTAGTTACCTATTATTATAATCAGTTGATGACATTTAGTTTGTCGGCAATTAAATAAAATACTTGCAACGCAATTCAATGTCGTCAACAGACTGATAGCTTGACGTATACCTATCGTACAAATCGATTGACTGCCTGATGATGCCGAACTACCATACTCAGCATATTCCTTTGCATAGGGGTCTGCGACAAGGAAATAATATTCGCTATTTACTCGAATCACACTGTACGATGGCCTGATTATAAATGTGATATCCATATTTAAATTGTTTTTGTTTATGATGTTTTTTGTTGAGACAACGCCAGATCTAATAACAATAATAATTGGCGACTAACCGTCTAACAATCCGTGCCAGTAAGCTTATTGTACGATAGGCGAAGATGCAACACCGCTTGCGGGTCGGCTAACCGAGTTGTAAACATGTCTACTTAAAGATCTGCGTTGCGTTGCTGTTTTCAGTTTTGGATGACCCACGTAGGGACATAAAGGACGGATAGAATTTAGCGTAAATATGAGTCTTTATATATATAATATACAACCAGTACGTGCTTCGTTCAATACTCAATCCGTATACAAAGCGTTTTGTCAGACGCGTCGTATACGCGCATGATACGTTGTTGATATATGTATAAGCTGTGTGTGTCATTTAGATTCCGAGCATGATACGTTAATAGCACAATCATGGTACAGTACGCAGTGATGGGCAGACGCCTCAATAGGTAGGTACCTGCCTACCAATCAGTGACCCATATGACGTTACACTTGGAAATACGCGTCTCCCAAAGAATGATAACTACTTACTAACCGCAACAAAACAACTTAATAATTTTCCCTGGGGGTTTGCCACTTATCAAAGGCAAACAATTGTTAGTGTTTAGGGGAAACTTAATGGTATATAATTATTTAGATACAAGAATAGCCTGCAGCTTTACTTTTGTAATAAGTTCACATAAGGCATACTTAACTACTTATATTTTTCTGATTAGTGTCTTCTTCTATCACCAATATACGAATTTAATAAATAAAAGTGACCTGCCTAATAAGATAATGAGTTTGTGGATAGATTATCTACGTTGTTATTATTTTTTAGTTCGTTAAAGCTAAAATTGGCATTTATTCATGTTTCCTATTGTAATTATTTTCTTATTCTAAGCAATCACAATTAGCAGCGTACCTATTTATTTAATTGTTAATCACTAAACATATATGCACCTCCGTTGCGCAGCGGTAGTGAATGCGACTGCTGTGCATGAGGTCTCGGGTTCGAATCCCGGCTTAGGCCAACAAAAAGTTATTGAGCTTTTCTGTTAAAAAAATCTCAATAACAGCCCGGAGTTAGGAAGTTGGCGGTGTTGAATACCCCCGTGCGTCGGAAAGCACGTAAAGCTGTTGGTCCTGCGCCTGATCTCTCTCCGATCGTGACGGATTACCGTCCCATCGGATCATGAGAGACAGGAAACAGAGAGTGCACTTGTGTTTGCGCACACGCTTGTGCACTATAATATCTCCTGCACAGATGGCCAGTCTTCGTTAACATTGGCCGCCGTGACCGATATCAGTCTAGAGGACATTATCATTATATTCATGAATACTTTTGATTCGTTATAAACTAATAACTAAACTAATATGCACGGATGGCATAATGGTTGAAGTTACCAGCTCAACACTGCCACTATGCCATGTACTTTGGCTTCGATAATTACGCAAAAAAAAAATTGTGCTCACAAATGGTTGTTCCAAGTCGGGATTTTATTTGTCTCCATTATTTAAATATTTGTAAAGTTACCAGCGATACAGTAATTAGGTATTACTAGAGTGGGAGCAGTTGTAAAAAGCAATTAAAACAAAAAGCTTAGCTTCAACAAACAAACTTACTTTTACACTATATGTATGGAGTAGGTATAGAGACACATAGTAAACTAGTCATACTTGGTAAGTACCAGGTATGTGGGTATAATGGCAAGGAAAATAAGGATAACAATTTAGTATATAATCCACATACACTCTTTACTGTCACCATTCGATCAGACGAAAGGAGGAACAATTAGTGAAAACTATATTCTACTAATTTCATAATGCCACGATTCGTTTCTTTGTTGCTTGTACTCGGCTTGGCTTCAGTAAGCCTTGCCAAAACATTTTCGAAATGTGAACTAGTTCAAGAACTCAGGAGACACGGATTACCCGAGAATCTAATGAAGGATTGTAAGTAACTAAATAAATTTCAAAATTTCTAAGTGTACCGTTCGAAGGGTTTGTTTTAAAAAGAAATATGTTTGCATCTTGTTAACGGGCCTCTGTTCCAATGGGTTGTTCACCAACTCGACACAAGAGACTGGGTTTTTCATTCACCAACTGGACATACGTGTGCCCAGTCTCTTGTGTCGAGTTGGTGAACAACCCGTTCCAAATGCACCTTTATAAAAAGTTTTTCAGATAATATGGTATTAACACCCAGTTTCTGCGAGGCTTTTCGAAATGACGCGACGCGACGTATCTAGTTGTTTTGTTTTTATTTTGTTTCAACAACTCTCGCACCAGGAATAAATTCCGTGTCGCGGTGGACTTCACAAACATTCAAACAACGGCTACAAAGAACACCCAGACTCGGAACAACTATATGTGGATCTCACAATTTTTTGCGCGATTCAACCGAAAAACAACTTTGGGCAGTGGCAATGGCGAAGCGACCACTTAAACCACTACGCCACCCGTGCAATCAAATGTCAAGTGATTTGATTGGCTGTTGCTATTTCAGTCAGACAATCTACATGTATAAAAATGAATCCCTGTTTCCCTTGGTCACGCCATAACCTGAAGAACGACTTTACCAATTTCATTCAACTTTTTATTTAAGTATTCTAATACTTTATAGACGGTTCTTAAGACAAAAAAAAAAGGTTAATAGAATGAGCGGAAAATTTGATAATTTCAAAAAACTTAACGTCTATTTTAACTTTGCTAGTTCGACAGTTCGTCTAAGACAGGATAACGTCTGTCAGGTCAGCTAGTCAAATTATAAATACTTAACTAAAATACGTTATTTACTGCCAATACCAGCAGTTGACATGCGTTTGACATTTTTAAGTGTTTACAAATGCTTGTATTGATCTGTCTTTCAGATACCATATTTAAATAGGGTATCTATAATATAAAACATGATACTGAACAACTATAATTTAATTTAAAATATTTAATACAAAATCATGTATATAACTTGTTTTTAGGTCGTACTACCATCTCACGCATCGAATAACAATCGAACATTAAGATAATAATATGGTGTTATCTAAAGTTTAAATTAGTTTCGATTGATGGAATATACGGGTCCGGCCGTTACGGTCACATTCCGGTACGCCTCCGGCCGGAAAATAGAAACGAATAGAACACAAAAATTTATCACCAATTTATGACCAGAATATACTTGTACAGCTTATTCATACGATGTCCTTATATGAATTTGGAAAAGAAGTACAGTCAGGAACATAGGTACCTAAGTAATACACACTTGCGAGATTTTGACTTCCTTTATCTTTCAATATCACTGCTATTGTTAGTTCTTTTCTATAGAAGTAATAATTAAAAGATGTTTGACTAAAACAGTAAAAAAATAGAGAATTTATGATTTTTAATTCATGAAATTTTTATAGATACATATTTGTTTAACCTGTTGGAATGCCAGACCTGTCTGGCCGCCGGTGTGCCTTGCTATTGCTATTGTTGTTAGCTGTACCAGCAATTACGTGGATTGACCAATTCATTTTGTTTTACAGTCGTATGCCTGGTGGACGCAGAAAGTTCGTTTCAAACTCACGTAAAGGGGGGACCAAACAACGACGGGTCATTCGATTACGGTCTGTTCCAAATCAATGACCGTTATTGGTGCAACGCTGGTGATTCTCCAGGCAAAGGATGCAACATCCGCTGCAATGGTAAGTTACAATAGGGACTTCAATATGAAGTTGCCGCTTAGTTTGAAGAAAATCAGTAGCGTTGTGGTTCTCGCACTAACTATATTCTGAATATTTTTTGAATAGCTAGTTTTAATTCTATGTTTATTTTTCATATTTATTTAGTAGTAGTGTCCACAAAATCCCAAGTCAATGATGCATCTGCAATGAAACAGTAGGCTCTTCCCACCTGAAGAGGCAATTTCGCCTGCATACCTATTACTATTGGCAATGTGGTCGCTACCTATAACGTAAAACTTCAAAACATAGATGGTCAAATGCGGGTGTAAAACTTCACTGCATACCGCCATCGAACATATTTTAACGCGAACCTATGTACTTATGAAAAACCTATTATGTAGATGTAATTGTTGCTGTTGGTGCCTTAGTAGCGCATCTTTAGTGAATGCCACTGCAGTGCATATGGTTTTAAATTCAATTTCCGAGTGGAACAGCTATTGGTTTATTTTTACTAGAGATTCTTTTGGAAACACCCTGCAGAATAGGGTCTCTCCCTATTACGTAGGTCTCAAAAACAAAGCCTGCGATATATGGGTGTAATTAGTGGCGTAAGTGGGCGGCAGGGGCGGCTATGATTGTTTGATTGTTGTATGATTGTTTTTACAGATCTTCTGTCAGATGACATCTCAGCTGCGGTATCTTGCGCCAAGACAATCTTAGCCCAACAAGGCATAGATGCGTGGTACGGTTGGGTCAACAAATGTAAAGGCAAACAGCAACCAGACCTTAACTGTTGATCGTCAAACCAAATCTGTAACAGTCAGTACCATATAAATAGTTATTCGGTGTACTGACTTAATTATATTGTATTCATCCAATAGTGAAAACATTCTGGTAAATTCTTATAATATTTATTAATTTAGTATAAACCTTACATGAAATAAATTATATTAAAAAGTTAGTTTTGTATGTTTTAACATCCCTATTCTATAAGAACTAGTAAACAAAATGGATTAGTCCCATTCGCCAACCCCAGCATTGACCCTGCAGGTCGCAGGTGGCGAATGAGACATTTTCCAAAGAAAAACATCCCATTCGCCACCGGGGGTGGCAACTGGGATGAGTTTAATCCCAGGCGCCACCCCATCATTTCTTCCTCTGGTGGCGAGAGAGATATTTTCAAAAAAAAGATTCCCGTTCGCCACCCCCGGTGGAAAATAGCATGTTGCTTACGAAAAATCTCCGTTGCCATCGTTAAATATAAGGCAAGTATGTAATTGTATTTGGAATGCCATATAGTTTTTGAAGTAGGTATGGCTAGGTTTTCTTTTATATTATTGCACGAACAGCTTGCTATTCATATCAAAACATCGTTTATTAACAGCTACCAGCATGTGCACTAGACCATAACCCTTATTAATATTATTGTTCACACGTAATGTATTTATTTTACTTCATGTGATGTCATAATAAATATTTAAGATAACTTTAAGTCATCGGTGATTTCACTTTATTACAAAAATCATTAATAGGTACTTATAGAAAAACCATTCTAAAAATGAACACCCCTCTACAACGGTTACGCTCACATGCAAAGAAGGTATATAGATTCAACACTCATAAATTTTAGTCTTTGTCATTGATTGCTCAGTCACCGTCGAGACATTAAAGTGGAACCACGCGTCGATTTTACCGCAAAAGTACAGTCAACATGTCAACGAAAAAGCATCTTCGCAGTCAGGTAAATATGTTTTGTTTCAAATTATAAACTAAACTGTTTTTAATAATGCTTAAGTATATAGTTTTAGAGTTTGTAAATCAAAATAATTATTTATATGTTATTTTACAGGGTAAAGAAATGATTGCTAAAGTATATCACCGCATGAAATATGAAACAGAAAATGGAGTTGAAAATGTAACTGATGCCATAAAATTTTGCGAGAAACTGGCTTTAAATGGTCTACAACAGACGACAATAAAAAAAAATACTCGTTGAAAAGCATGATATACAAATGTTGCGCTTCAAGTATTTAAAACAACTTAAAAAATATCGTGATGAAGGTCGATACATCGTGTATACTGACGAAAGCTATGTTCACACAACACACATACAAAATAAATGCTGGAAAACCGTGAAAGGTATATCTCCACTTCATAAAAAGTTGTCAAAAGGAATGCGGGTCATAATTGTTCATGCCGGAGGATGTCAAGGGTTTGTTCCCAATGCTTGCTTAATATATAAAGAAAACTCAACAAGCGACGATTACCATGACAACATGAATTTTGAAAATTATAAAACATGGCTTACGAAACAACTACTAAGTACCGTAAAACTCTGCAACTTTGCATCGCATATACAACTTTGCCTATTTCATAAATTTACGAATATATTCTTAAATATTCCATGTGTAAACACCGAATTATGGGTAATTATTTGATTCTTTATCTGGCAACTCGGCAAACCGTACGCCATGTTTATTTTTGTTGACATCGCATAACAATCGCTTGTCAAACAGAACTTGTGATAGCCGGCTTCGACACTGCTCGACAAACTTTATCAGTAAGTCTAAAACTACTTTAACTTTCGGCAATCTTTTGAATGTTATATGATATTTATAAGGTATACCATAATTTAGAAAAATTTTAAGCTATTATCGTGACAAATAAACAAATTATAGCTACTTAGGTAAAGTTGTCACAATTATATCGTTCAAGCACAGCCAACTTTGCCGGTGCTAGGGTTGTCACCACCGAAGTGAACTACCTTACTCCCCAAAAAATAAAGAGAGTAAACATTATGCCTATGTGGCATAATGTTTTATAGTGATCTTGTATGTATTTGTGACTTGATATATATACCAAAACTTAACATTGTTAGATTATATTGTATCGATAGAGTTGTAACACCATCTAGTATTATATTGGCTAATAATTATTATCCTACAGTCACGTTGTGCTAATTAAATTCTCAATTTGCAATTACTTTGTTGACCATAGCATACATATATTTTAGTAGTGATTTCTTTCTTTTAGATTCAAAATGAGAAACAGGAGAAAGCCAGGGTCCAGACGATATAAAGATTATGAAGACAGCCTTCTCAATATTGCTGTAGAGCTCGTCAAAAATAAGAACTTATCAAGTTACCAGGCTGAAAAGCAATTTGGGATCCCCCGACGAACTATCGCTAATAAAGTAAAATTACTTCATATGAAAAAAATTGGTTCGCCTGTTAGATTGAGTGACGAAGAGGAGAATAGAATAGCGAATGCCCTAATACTTTGTGGAGAATATGGCTGTCCACTGACTCGCCTTGAGTTGCGTATGATAGTATATAATTATTTAGTCAAAATTAATTATACTAATTACCAAATGAAACAAACTACTATTAATCCTATTATGTATGACTAATTTCTATATTAAAAAATATCTTATAAATTCTAGATATTTTTTTGCGCAGTGTGTGTGCGCCAACCCTATGCAATATCAACTAATGTATGAAACTAACAATATAGTATTTCATAACATTGCCTAGCACTGTTTCCAGTGATATAAGCGAGCTGTTTCTGGTTTGCAATTCGCATCCTAAAGTACTTGAAATAGGGTTTAACTGTATGTGTAAGATATAAATATTTAAGTAATAAAAACTGTCGAAATGAAGGCAGGCATTGTTACAGTTTATTGGTCCAACTTTGCCTATTGTTTAAAAATGTAATATTTTAAAAATAAATCAGATTTCACTTAGTTGTAAGGACACTCATAATGCCTATGAATATAAGCTTTATTTCCCAACCAGATAAACTTAAAGAAAAGTTGTAATTTTTAAAATGAATGTGAATCTCTCTAATATTATGGCAAAGTTGCAACATTTTACGGTACCTAACCTAAAAAATTCTGTCGTAGTTATGAATAATCCTTCTTACCACAACGTTTTAATAGAAAAATGTCCTAATTCAAATTCAAATAAGAACATTATGCAAGTATGGCTGACTCAAAAAAATATTCCATATGAAGAATCCATGAAGTAAATAGAACTGTATGATTTAATAACAAAGAATAAAGACAGGTTCATAAGTTTTGCAATCGATGAGCTAGTTAAGTCGAAAGGTTTTGAAGTTCTACGATTACCTCCTTATCATACAGACCTGAATCCTATAGAAAAGATATGGGGAATACTCAAAAACTACGTGGCTAAAAAAAACGTTGGACAAAACTTGATGTCGCTTTAATTAAGGAACGAATTGAAATGATTGGTTATACTATGTGGGAAAATACATGTCGACATGTTAATGATATCGAAAAAGAATATCTGAAAATTTTTTACATGGATTTTGAATTCATTATTTAAATGTTGAGTCAGATTCTGATGAAAGTGATTAGGTATATTGATGAGTGAAGAATTGATTAATTAATATTATATTTCATAACGTTTGTTTGTATTGTGTAATATTTTATTACGTTTGCATTAAGTATAATATTAGTCATATCATAAGTCAATAAATGCTTGAAATAATAATAATTTCAACTATTATTTTAAGGCAACAATTCACAGACTACATGCAGTAGGTACACGGTAAATGAAATTATTCATATTAGATAAATACCTTACGGACTAACATACATAAAAAAATATACACAATAACACTGATTTTCAACTGGCAGATGGACGTACAAAGTGACTGACAGTGATAGGCTTAGTAATAAGGTTCCGTTTGCACCTTACAGGTAGGTATGTAACCATAAAAAATATAGGTAGGCTACCTACTATATTTTATTTATATTTTTCTTATTCCACAACATTAATATGCAGTAGATTTTTGTACCTACTGTATTATCCAGCATGCCCAAAAGTCCAACGGCCGGATTTGTCGGACAACTAGTGCATAAATGACACGAACGCGCGACAGATCGAACGTATCGTTCCATACAAAACGCACGTTCCCCGCCATACAATGCTAATACCTGGACTGATCGCACGATTAGTGGACTTCTAAGTGCGACGACGAGTCTATGTTTACAGCAAATTCGCCGCACGAACACAATTAAAGTGTTGCAATAATTATTTCTTTTCACACATTAAAATAATCACGTTTTGTGGAAGGGCGTTCATTTTTATTATAGTTTATCTATACCTACTTAAATAAATTGTCATAATACTTACCTTATAACTAATCTGATTTGAAACATCACATTAATAAAACATCCTTTATTTCTCCCTAAAACGACCAAACATATGAAAAAAAAAGGAAATACCTTTCAAACTATTATGATAAAGTAACTATTGACTCCCAGCAGTGACTGAACATTTCTACGTAACAATGTCCCAATTGACACCGGTTCGACCAGTCGGTCAATATAATATATATAATAATACCAGTCGGTATTATTATATATATTATATTGGAAAAATTCCTATTCGCCACCGAAGGGAGCAATGCTGGGGGTGGCGAATGGGACTAACCCAATAAAATATAATAAAGTTTTATAAACTTATTTTTAAATGCATCTGCCGCGCTAAGGTCTGTTTCACGAAGGACTTTACAAACATTTAAACAACAGACAAAAAGAACACTCAGACTCGCAACACGTATGGGGATCGAACCCACAACACGTATCGTAGTGGCAGCGGCGAGGCGAATATTTAGACCACTACGCCATCTGTACACGGCATGCAGAACTAGATTCTCATCAGAACACTCTATTAAGAATGCCTCGGCGGTGCACAGATCTCGGATATTCTTACTGGGTTGGGCAAGATGCTATTGGGTAACATCACGGAATTTGAAACTGTACCCAGTGGATCGCAATAGATTTGTCCTCTATTTATAACTGAAACCATAACTCATGAAATTTGAGTGTAAATCAACTCAGCTTACGCCTCGTGGCTACAAGCGTGAGATTAATAAAGTTATGTATGTATCTATGAAACAATCTAATAAATAAAGTCACATACGAATTAAATGTAAAGGAAAATATTAAGAAGCAACCACATCAACTGTCATGAAAGCAATTTATTGAGGTACAGATAAAATATATCACAAAACAAGGTGGGTACCTGGTATGGAATTAAAACAATAAAATAATGTATAGTACTTCACAAACAGACACCATGGTATGATAACAAAACAATAATTTTAAATTAAAATATAACAAGAGATAGGAACATATAGGTAGATATTTGTAGTAAGGCATTGCAAAATGCTATACTGCGATAATACTAATAAATTGTAACAATACAATATTAACACCCGCCAATGCAACCGTAACGCAACAAGACGCACACTACAATGTTATACGTATAGACTATAGTATAGTTAATATTCGCATATAGCAAGAGTTGCTGCCTCCGTGACGCAGTGCTATTGAATGTGACTGCTTGCATGAGGTCTCGGGTTCGAATCCCGGGTCGGACCAACAAAAAGTTATTGGGTTTTTGCCAAGAAATCTCAGTGTTAGGAAATTGGCGTTGCTACACAAAGCACGCAAAGCCGTTGGTCCTGCGCCTGATCTCTCTCTGGTCATGTTTGATTGCCGTCTCGTCGGTTTATGAGAATTAGGGAACTGAGAATGCACTTGTATTTGCGCAGTTGGCCAGTCTCCGTTAGAATTGGCCGCTGTTACCGAAATGCAGTCTAGAGGACATCATTATTAATATTATAGCAAGAGTTGGCGAATATACAAAATCTCCCGTAAAGAAAGGATATTCCCGAAATACCTCATAATACAACTATTGGAGGTCCAAAACGAAATACAATAAGAAATGTTGCCCAGGTAGTACCTAAGATTACCATGTCTATAAATAAATTAACGCCAACAATTTTTTTGTTATTAGGTATATTCTTTATAGACCATATCAATAGATAAGCAGTAAAGGTTATGAGTGGCAGTTTAAATTTTTGTTATTGATCTATATTTAATTTTTATCATAAAATGTGGTAAAGTTTATTAATGTAAGATTAAACAGAGGCCAAATATTTAAAATTGTTTTCTATTTTGTGCCTCCAATAACTTAACTATAAGGTGTTTCAGGATTATCCTCCTTTAGGGGACACCAGTATAAACAGGCAAAAGTCAACAAAATCACCGGCAATATCTTACCTGTATGGAAGAGCTTTAATACTGATTATGAACAATATTTTACATAAGAAAATCTAAAACCGAAATTATTAATTTACAATATAATAAATATTCAATTATAAAAATATACTATATAGTCGTTCTTTAATAACGAGGAACATTTATTTATTTGTAAAAATCTCCAACAAATGTCGCACTTAACACTTAACTTAATAATAAATTAATACAGCTTTCGTCTCCATGCTTTTTCTATTACAAAAGATTACAACATGTACAAATATTTGTTATACGAACTTATTAATTAAAAGTAAGCTTACATTAATAAGATAAAATATATCAGTATCCTCTGTTATTAAATAACAACAATATCACATACACTTTTATGACTTCCAGAAACATAGATGCATAATAATACTAGTTAAATACTTTGTATTGTCATCAGTAACTTATAATTTTTAATTAATTCAAATATTGTTTGGTACAAGTCAAACATGAACACAGGTACTGTTGAAAATATATATTAATGTGCAATTTAATAATAACTTAAATACTAAGTGTCATTAGTAATACGGCTTAATACTAAGTTACATAAAAAATATTCAACATTCCACCAGATCTAATATGGATATACATCAAACACAATTTTCAAAAATATTACCGCCTATAGATATTTTGTATTGAGGCACCATCATTTATTTAAGTTTACCTATTGTAGTGAATGCAGAGAAGAAATAAAATCACGTTCAGTTGGAACATATGTAGATTCGATAGAAACATAGCTAGATCAGTAAAACAAATGCGTTTTATGGTGCACGTCCCAGTTTTACCTATAACTAAAGAACCAATACATTCGATAACTACAAAAAAAACACATAGGAGAGCGAATGTCGCTTCAAATATAAAGCCAACTTTAGGGTATTTCGACGACATAATAGCTATGTCACGACTCACAGGCATATATATAATTATATCATCCGATATCCACGGCGCAATAGCATTTGAAATATTTATACTATACCTACATAGGTACGTGTGCTGAGTCAATCACCACGCAAAGTACGAATTGCTTTGTAAACAATGACCTCTGTATTCGATTATCATTCGAATGCTGTCGTGCGCTTCGCTAATATATCACATAAACGTATGACAACAGAGATTTTTGATCAAGACGTGCTAATGCAGTATAATAAATTTGGCAGAGTTTAAAAATGAGTGAATAAAGCAGCCTGATTGAAGGATCTTACCTTGGTGTTGGAGAAGCATCATAACATGTCATTTTCTGCATTTGATTCTATTATATTTTATTACTTAATAAAAACAATGTCGTATGCATGTTGGACACGACATTATTTTTTTATTGTCGAAGTTACTATCGGGCAAATACTGTTTTACTTCAATTACCTATAAAATAATCAATAACATGCCGCATCAGTACCTAAGTATGTGTTTTTAAAACATAGGTTTGCAAAGCTACATATACTAACCAGTGTTCATTTATCTTTAAACGTGACTGTACCTACTCCTGCTATATATATATCCAGAAAACAATCGTGTAGGAAATGTGTGGTATCAAGCAACTAAGTATTAGAGATTCAACAGTGGAAATTCTTTATTCGAGTATGTCGTGACGGTAGCTGCAAAAATTGTTTTATAATAGCTGTATTAATACTTGTTAATTGGATCACAACTAAGTATTATTTTCCAAGTTCCTTATTTCTGATCGTCGATGCTTCTATGGCGTTTATCAATGTTGCTCTGTAATAAAAAAGAAAACTATATTACTTAAATATTGTACAGAACTCCTAATGTAGGTTAACGATATTACCTACTAACTCTACACAGATAGTATTAAACTATATTTTACTGCCTGGCTGCAACTTATTCTTACGTCCGATTACAAAGTTGGATATCGAGGTCAAATTAAGTGTTATTGGGCGTTTCTATTAAATACAATAGAGCTGCGACAATCTAATGGGAGACCGTTGGATTGCCAACCAGTGATCTCAGGTTCAAATCATGCACGCACCTCTTACTTTTTAAAGTTACATATATGGAAATTAATAATTATCGCTTGCTTTAACGGTGAAGGAAAACACGCATGTCTGACAGTTCTCGAAGATAAATAAGTTAAAATAGTACTCCATAATGTTCTCGAAGAGATGTAAAGTCTGCCAACCCGCACAAGGCCAGCGTCGTAGACTATGTCCTAACGCTTCTCACACTGAGAATAGGCCCGTGCCCAGCAGCGAGATAGTTTATATACAGCGCCGTTATTAGTATCTATATATAAGATATCTTATAGCACTGTAACATGCATTTTACTAAGCAATTATAGTTATGTACCTATAAACAAACACTGGTTGCCGATAAATCACTTATCTGTTGGAATTTCATTTGTTACAATACAACATGAGGAAACATATTTTCCTTGATCACACTCGATAATAGATTTTCCATTATAAACGCGATTACATATTATACTAACCACATTTCTACATAAATCAAGTGAAACAACTCTATGAAATTGTTAAGCTAATAAGTTTTATCACATTGAATGCCATATAGCAGACACAATAGAACATGTATGTTCGCGGTCATTTATAACCGGTATGACATTCAATGTGTTAAATAGTATGTATGTATGGTTATGGCGGAATAAAAAGAGAAAATGCGAACTAAAAATTAGGGATGTATATTCTAGGTAGGAACGAGTAAGGAGATAAGTAGTTGTGCTGTAGGCTACAGCACAATTTCTTACCTTCTTACCAGACCAATGGTAGGTTAGGTTAGGTTCGCGGGACTAGGTTAGGTTAGATTCGGGAGTTGTTCCACGCGTGCCTCACGTCTGGACGGTGCCCGAAACTGTGGAAGGACGACCGATTGTGCCTGTTCCAGAAGGAGGGGCGAGACACAGCCTCGCCTTCCGCATACAGGCCAATCGTGTTGCTGGATGACACGGTAAAGCTGCTAGAGAGAGTAGTGGTTTCCCGTGTCATCCAGCACTTGGAGAGGACTGGGCCGGCGCTATCGCAGGCCCAGTTTGGGTTCAGAGCGGGACAGTCCACGATAGACACCCTGCTCTGGCTCAAAGACTGGACGCAGGAAGCGGTCGGTGGGGCCACAAGGCGTTGGCTGTCTCGCTGGACATTACCAACGCCTTCAACAGCCTCCCGCATGGAACAGTACAGGTGGCGCTCCGGTATCGCGGAGTGCCCCTGTAACTGCGGAGGCTGTTGGCCGACTACCTCCAGGACCGCGAGGTCCTGGTGGAGGGACGCGACGGTTCGAGGCGCCGTCGCGTATCCTGCGGGGTTCCATAGGGGTCGGTGCTGGGACCGCTCCTGTGGAACGTTGACCGACTGGGTGCTTCGGGGCACGCTTCCCGCGAGTATGCGAGTGGCGTGCTACGCCGATGACACCCTGGTCGTAGTCAAGGGGATGGACCTCGGGGAGGCGGTGCAGTTGGCCGCGGTGGGAGCTGCCCTAGTGGTCGACCGTATCCGCGCCCTGGGATTGGAGGTTGCCCTCTCCAAGACCGAGGCCCTATTGTTCCATAGGCCTCGGAGGGGACCTCCTCCAGGTACGCGAGTGGCCCTCGACGGGGTCCTGGTTCGGGTTGGGACCCAAATGAGGTACTTGGGTCTCATCCTGGACGGGGGTGGACTTTTGGGGCACACTTCACCCAGCTGGCCCCAAGAGTCCTAGGAGCGGCGGCCATCCTGGGGAGGCAGCTGCCCAACGTGGGTGACCTGAGCGCCACTTGTCACCGACTGTACTCCGGAGTGATCCGGAGTATGGCCCTTTACGGGACACCGGTCTGGGCGGACGCCCTCAGTCGCGACAATAAGACCCTGCTGCGATGTCCGCAGCGGGTCGTCGCGACGAGAGCCATACGCGGTTACTGAACGGTGTCCTGGACGGCGGCGTGCGTGCTGGCCAGTGACCTCCTTGGGAGCTACAAGTGGAGATCCTCGCCGAAGTTTACCACTTCGTGGCAGCGAGGAGGTCACGCGAGGCGCCTCCAGGGTGGGAGATCGCACGCATGCGGCGACAGGCCCGGGCCGCCCTGTTGAGGCGGTGGACTGAGGACCTGGCTCCACCGGTCCCGGGCCAGTGGACGGTGGAGGCCATTCGCCCGGTTCTCCGGGGATGGATATGGCGGCGATTCAGGTCGCTGACCTTCCGACTAGTGCAAGTGCTTTCTGGGCACGGATGCTTCGGAAAGTATTTGCACCAGATCGCGAGACGGGAGGCGACTCCGGCCTGCCATGAGTGTGGGGCGCCGGAAGACATGGCGGTCCACACGCTGGAGGCGTGTGCTGCGTGGGGGCCGCAGCGGCACTCGCTTTCGGCCATAATAGGCGGGGATCTCTCCCTGCCGAGTGTGATCAACGCCATGCTCGGCGGCGAGAGGTCGTGGCAGGCAGTGGTCTCCTTTTGCGAGGCTGTCATGGCGCAGAAGGAGACCGCGGAGAGGGTCAGGGAGAACAATCTCCTCACTGACCCTCACCGGCGCAGACGGACGGGAGCGAGGAGGAGGCGATTTGCCCGCCTTCTCGCTCTTGTATAGTGGGGTCACTGGTACAGAGTCGGGGGACTCTCTACCGGCTTGCACGGCCCCACACGTCTGGGGGATGGCCTTGGTGAGCAAGGCCATCCCTCCACAGGTGCTGAGGCCCGGTCACCATCAGCCGGGCCAACCGCTGGGGCGGGATGATGATTGCTAACGCGACCCCATCCCGCCCCACCCCGTCGGCGGAGGGACTGCTCACCCCAGGTTTTCAGTGTGTATACTGACCCCTTTCATGGACGGAGTCTCATATAACCACGCTCCCCCACCCCCGGGTAGGGGGTACCCATAAAGGATTTCCCAAGGTCAAAAAAAAAAGTTTAGACTTATCCGGGCACGCCACGATTGTGGCGGTAAGTCCCGTTTTTGAAGATTGGCTTGAGAGGCGGTATGGCGCCCTCACCTTCCGGCTGACACAGGTAATGACTGGCCACGGTTGTTTTGGCCAGTTCCTTGTTGTGTTCCCGTTGCATAGGCCGGCAAGAGACGCCCGGTTATCACAACTGCGGCGACTGCCGCAACGTTGTTGTGGACACGGCGCTGCACGCTTTGGCGGATTGCCCCGCCTGGGCATCGCAGCGCCGTGAGTTGATCGCGGCAGTCGGATCGGTTGCCCTCTCGCTCCCGGCCGTAGTTCAGTCTATGGTCTTGAGTGAGAAGTCGTGGAACGCCGTCGCCTCCTTCTGTGAGGAAGTGATTTCCATCAAGGAGGCGGCGGAGCAAAAGTGAACGCTTAAACCCTCTACCTAACCACAGAGCCGGGCGCCAGAGGGCGCGGGACGACCTCCAGCCACCCTGAGGTTTGACCTGGGGGTGGTGGGCTTTGTGGGCCTGCCCGCTACCCGATCAGCACCAGGTCCGAGAGACGGCGTGCGTGTTCCCACGCGCGCCTCTGTATCGTGTGTCCGTCCCCTCCTCAGGGGGACAGTAGGGAACAATTTAGTGATGCCCAAAAGACAGGTCTATTTGTGTAGTGGCCTGCCGTCTCATACGTTGGGCCGAAACCTTGGCGGGGTCGCGTATGCGGTTGCGGTTATTTCGAGGAACACCGTGGTAGGTTTAGTCGGTATTACCGGGATGTCGCTCACCATCTTTCCCCGGTGACGCCGATATAACCTCTCCGTCGCGCCGCGGAGAAGTATGCATCAAAGATATCCACAAAGTTAAAAAAAATTTATCTAATGAAATAAAGACCAATGGTCTTTATTTCGTAAGCTGGCAACACATCCGTTCCTGGGTTATAAGATCAGCTGAGCGGGAGTGATAACCTGGTGTTATAAACATACTTAGGCTATAGTCATTCAACATCGAGTAGGTATATACAAAAACTTGTTATCAGATGATACGAGCGCGTTTACGAGTTAACGGTGTGGATGAATGGCAATATTACCTTTTCACTGCAAAGCATGAATGTCTTTCATTTGGTATCTCAGAAAGTATTTCCATGTGCACATAAATACTTACTTTCTATAGTCGAAAAACAATATCTACCACTGTAGTGAGAGATATTGTTTTTCTACTGTGGAAAGAAACTTTTACTGTGGCGTAGTGCCATACGTTCTCATGGTTGATTTGTACTACATCCACCATACTATTGACGTAAACGAATTTTTTTTTATTTGGCTGGAAAACAAAGCATTCTGCACCATCCGGGAAGACGGTTTGCGGTGATCAGTGATCGCACACTCTAAAGACTTTATCATGTGCGCCCGCTCTAAGGATCGATTCGGTTCGTGTATGTAATATTTCATACTAATCAACATCGAACAATACAAAAAAAGCCACCGGTACCGCTTCGTCTCCGCTGTCTGTGTGTGGTCCGCTTAAAAGATGACTTGTTGGCCCGTGATGGAAGTTTCCATTTACGTTTGGGTCGTTTTAGGTTCCTCTATAAGGAATAGCAGCATGGATATGTAAACAGTCAGGAAATGTACCAGATATATAGCAATAGTTTGCCACCTACTACGTCGGACTTAAACAGCTGACAATATGAGGCTGTAATACATATTTGCCTATGAGACATGAGTGTATGTCATCATCTCAGCCGAAAGACGTCCACTCCTGGACATAGGCCTTTTCAAACATCCAACCGCTTCTCGCGACCCTTACCAGGACGTCAGTCCACCTTGTGAGGAGGCCTACTCGTGCTGCGTCTTCCGGTACGTGGCAGTGACTCCAGAACCTTTCTGCCCCAACAGCCATCGGTTCTGCGCGCTATGAGTCCTGCCCACTGCCTCTGCGGCTTGGCTATCCGGAGTCTATGCACAAAAGTAATTATCTATATAAAATATTTGCTAACCTAAGATTTCCATTTTCGAGGGCACTGATACCACAAATGGTTGAACCGCCAGGTGAACAAACTTCATCCTTCAATAGACCCGGGTGCTTGCCTGTCTGCAGTACCATTTGCCCACTACCAACAAGCATTTGAGATGCGTGCCGCAGCGCCAAGTTTCTCGGTACACCTTGCTTCACTGCTCCGTCTGCCAATGCTTCTATCACCAAATATATCTGAAAATGATTTAAAGTTCAAATCAATTTTTTTAAGTAAATAACACGTAGTAGGTACTTTGAACTTCATCTCGCCGCTATTAGAGCTGAATAGATATGTACGATCAATCAACAATTAGTACAATCTGTTAACTACTGTATCAGATTAGCATTAGAGACGCGCAGTGCCAGATCGAGGCAAGATTTAGGATGGAGCGAAATACAATTATGACGCCCGCTTGCTTGTAATTTATTTTCCTTACCACTGAGCCGAGGCTGACGTCACCTGCGCCTTGGCACCTGGAGCGGCCGCTCTGTTCGCCCAATATTAGGAATGGCACTGGGGATGCGCCTAATTAAAATGAATGATATTCGAATATGTACATACTGCACAACACGATTTCTTCCAGACCTAATTTCGGGTACGACTGCCAGGCTTAACGGAGACTGGCCATCCGCGCAGGAGATATTATAGTGTAAAAGTGTGTGCAGAAATACAAGCACTCTCTCTGTTCCCTATTAACTCTTACAATCCGATGGGACGGGAATCCGATACGACCGGAGAGATCAAACGTAGGACCCAGTTTATGTGTTTTCTGAGGCTGGGGTGTGTAACACCGCCATCTTCCTAGCGCCGGGCTGTAACTGAGAATTTCCAAAAATCCCAATTGCTATTGTTAACCCGACTCAGGAATCGAACTCGAAAGCAGTTGAAGAAGGCAGAGAAAGTAAGTCTCTGTTTTATTAAGAGATAAATATATATTTTGCTAAAGTTTTTGCTTTGTAATAATGTCTGTATGATGATGATGATGTCCATATGATGTAACTGTGAATTAGTAACTAGGACGGTTCCTCAGTTTGTGATAAAATAATACTTACATAAGCTGGTCCGCATGCAGTCAGTGTACCTAGAGTATCCATTAATGTTTCAGGTACTTTGTCACATAGCCCCGAACTACTTAAAAGCTTTTCTAAGATCTGACACTGTGTATCAGTCACAGATAGATCTGGTGTGTAGAGACAGATTCCTTCTCCTACAGTCATAGGCGTGTTAGGCATGATACGTATCACACTAATTTCAGCATCAGGTAAGTATGAAACGATAATCTGGAACATAAAAAAAGGATATAGTATTTTTATAGATTCTAATTTCATACATGTATGTATACATAGATTCACGCCTGTTTCCCAGAGGGGTAGGCAGAGACTACCGATTTCCATTTGCTACGATCCTGACACACTTCTCTGGCTTCATTCACTTTCATCACATTCCTCATACACGCACGTCGGTTCAAGGTGCTCTTAACCTGGCCTTTGTCCAGAACGCCTCCGATCTGATCAAGAAACGTTCGCCTAGGTCTTCCTCTTGCAACTGTTCCATTCACACTTGCCTTATAAACTTTCTTAGTCAGTCTTTCCTCGTCCATTCTTTCTACATGCCCAAACCAGCTTAACATACCCTTTTCTATTCGTGTCACTATATATCAACTTTCATGCCGCATCTCTCTCTAATTTCATGTTATAATTATCATAGTGCTTGTTAAAATAATCCTTATTCTAGGATCATATAAATATTTATAGGGACCTATAATAAACATGTATATATGACAGCAAACAGTAGTCTAAAATACTGTTAAAATACATTATATATTTTTGTAGCTAACTAGATTTTGCCCGCGGTTTCGCTTGCGATGTTGATTTTGTTAATAAATTTGTATCCTCCAGGAACCATACTGTTTTCCTGGATAAAAGATACTCTTTCATGGGGATCCATGACATGTATGCAAAATTTAATGATCATCAGTTGCGTTGTCAAGGTGTGATAATGTAACAAACAAACTCACATTTGCATTTATTATATTACTAGATTTTGCCAGCAGCTTCACTGTTGTAAATGTAGGTTAGGTTATGTTAGCAACAGTACATTTTTCTGGTTAAAAAGTACCTTATGTCCTTTTCTGTTTCCCTGATAAAGTGTACCTAAGCGAAATATCATGATGATCTGTCGAGAAGTTAAGGTGTGATAGCATAACAAACGTTCGCATATATAATATTAAGTTACGATATTAGTAAGGATTTACTGTTTACTCTTGACAAATTGCCTTCATTATTTTTAAAACCCATCATCAGCCATTAAATTATTCTGGACCCACAATGGAAGTACTTATGTCTTTTTAAATAAAAGGAAAGAATTATCCCAAATGTATTAACAGATATTTCTGAAAAATCATTAAAATTTTCACTGTTGCATACATAAAAACTGTTATCAAATTACTCTCTCAAGCAATTCTCAGTACTTAACAACATGAAGCTATATGAGCAATTCTCAGTACTTAACCACATGTAGCTATATGATGTTCCCAGGCGACAATGTTGGATTCACCCTTTATGAAATGAGTTTATTTAAAAGCTTGTGAAACATATCTACCTAATAATCAAAAATACCCAGGTGTGAAGCAATATAGTTATGTATAAAGTCTTAACTATTACCTCTTGTAATGTTGTTATTTTCTTTCCAGCCAACATGGAAATAAATAAGACCTTCTTTTTCTTATTTTTTATACCATTATTAATTGTTTTTAAAGCTGTGTGTAATTTGTTTCCTTTTATTCCCAAGAATATCATATCACAGTTGTTGAATACTGTGCTATTTTCATCTGTAATATTTGCTCCTAAGTCACTCCAATGCTTAAGGTTTTGTATATGTGGGCCCGATACCCAAATCAATGCTGGAGGATGGACACCTGTAACCGAAATGTATGTAATTAAATAAATCTGCAACTTTGTCAGCTTGTACAAGAATTCATCCTTCAACAAAGATCTACTACTTAATTTCAACAATTGTTGTTATCTATGGAAAAATAATCATACAGAGTACATACAAGTTTATTTACTGATTTCAGCATATATAACATTTTATTTATTACACATTATTATGCTATTAGAGAAAGAAAATCTATATAATTAAGGCATATTTAGAATGTATTCCTTTTATTGTAAAAACGTGTAGAATATAATAATGGAAAAGTACTACATTCTTCATTCAGGTTCTTGAATAATATCAATTAAATCATAGTTCTAAATGGACACTATGAATATACCTATATTGATTTATTTTTTTACTTTATATAATATGTTATGCAGTATAATACTTAAGTGTTAAGTGGTTACTTTCCAAAGATAAATATAGTATTCTTGTTCTTTGACTACTATTATCATAGTAATAGACACAGTAAACATTAAGGATGACTAGGACATTTAAAATATACAATAATGGGATAAGGCTGTAGATGTTGATGAACAATAAAATTTTAATACCTATATGTTCATTTCTGCCACTTAAAAGTCACATGGTATAAAAGCTAATATAACCATACACAGGGATTTGGCTGATTTAACAATTTAACTTAAGTCCTAGCTACAGAAATGTAATTATATACAAATAATTTCATAATACATATTTAATGCAGAAAACAATCTATAAAGAACTTAGGACCGTGTAAAATTTATAAAAATCATATAAATCCGGTAAACCTACCACTTTTCAAAATTCCTTTAAATATAGCAGTAGACATATTACCACCACCAATAAATCCTAAGTTAAAACTCATGGTGGAGTGTTATTTACAAGGTGCTCGTTTAAATTTGGAAATAATAATGTTAAATATTTGTATGCCAATTGTGCGCTCAGCCGGCCTGAGTCAAGTGAGCATTGAACACAGAACACTTATAGGTACTCAGAGAGGCATTGAATAAAAATACATTACTGACATTAGTGACAATGACAAATGCTTGATAAAAAGCTGACATTATTGATTAATGACAGCATAGAGTTTATACATTCTAGGGATGTACTGATTTTAATCTACTACACAACAATATATATAATGTATTAGTTGTTGTGTATACATATATACAACAACTAATACATTACATACATACAACAACTAATACATTATATACATTACAACTAATTATGATGTGATGGCTCTCTCATATCATAAGATTGCAGCCATGACCCAATCTTGAAGTCCTTTCCAATCTGGTTGTTAGTAATAAGCTCGCAAACTGTTACGTCACTATTTATTTTCGGTGATAGACCTAAATCTGTGTAAAGAAGCTAATCGTTAAACAATTATCGACATTCACTAGACGTTAACGTAGTATTGATAATACATCGATATATATGGATAATCTATTCTCAGTTATACTAATAGTATCATGACATTACTTAATGTACAATCTCTACATTGTGTATAAACGTTCGTGTTCTTTTCACTCATAAAACACTGCCTACTCAAGTAGTGAGTAGGCAGACTCAAGGTGCTTTATAAACTATGTATAGTTTAAATATGATAATTGATAAGCATTCAATAAACTACAATACATTCAAAATTACAATATGAATAAACATTGACACAATACAAAATGATCTTACAATAATATTATGCACAGATATTTTAACGAATATGAAGTAAGTATAATAGTAACGTGTAAATTGTATCACACTGTAATAATTTATGATTTTAATATTATAAAGACTTTGATAACAAAAAAATCTGCCATCATTTATTTTAATTTTAAATTACAATGATATGACTCGGGTGTCTCACCAATTTATATTATTACTATTGGCAGATCTATTCTTTCATGCGATATTTCATAGTAGATAGAATTAAAGGACTTTTTTTTTATTGGCAATGACTTGAGGTGTATGGCAACTCTGACAGTTTGTGGCTTCATTTTGTAGGGTGAGGTGTAAGTTGTGTTTTTTGGATTATTTTGATATCGTTATCAATTTTACAATGCTGAAATAGTGTTACAATCTTGAAAGTGCTCAAATATGTGTCGTTATAGTGATTCATTCAATTATAGTTTGTATGAAGTGTAGTGTCCAACATGTTTCGATGTATACCTTTGTTCAAATGTAATCGCCAAGTGGAATGTGTAGACAAGCGGCATTGCTCGTTGCCAACAGTACCTGAAGACATTTTGCGATATTCCAGGAGTTTAGAGGAACTCTTTTTGGATGCCAATCACATTAGAGACTTGCCGAAGGTGAGTTATATTGTAACCTAAATTAAAATGATCAATTCACTCGTGGGCGTTTACCTTATCACTGTTAAGGTGTAAATAATATCAGTGCGTCTTACGTTGTTATTGCTTCGTATTGTGTATCAAAACTTACGTGGACAACTCTCAATAATACTGATTTGTACAGATGAATGACAAACTGGAATTATTTTTATTCAAATGCTAATCCTAAACACAGATTCATATTGTAAAAATATAATACATTAATATACAGGTTAAATATATAAAACAAGGAGTTGTATAGTATACAGACAAATTGTATAACTCCATTGCAACTAGTATATAAATATTAATATACACATACACATATTTCATAAATATAAATGAGACCAAAATATACCTCATTTTAATAATGATAAATTAAAAACATGCAACACAATAACAACTAAATACAATGTTTCTATATGTATAGTTACATTTTATTTATTCAAAATACCATTGTTTATTATAATTTTACCTATACCTATTTTATTTTTATTTATTTATTTATTTCAGTTTTTCTACTAATAAAAACATTATTTCAATAGACATTGTTAAAACTCAAATAAAAAGGTCATTGTTAGATATAATATAGATATTGTTATTATCCTCTTTTGTTACTTAAATACAAAGCATATTGTTTGTAGTTTGAATTAAAACTATGATTTGATGCAATAGTATTTATTAGTAGGATCCACCACTAAGATCATATTATAATTTTAGGTGACACTAACTCAAAAACTTACCTAATGATTTGCTTCTTTTTTATACCTCATACCTACACTACTCAATGTGAAGCAAATTGGGTGGCATTTTTTTTTTTAATAACTATCAATCTCTATCCTCCGCATACACACAAAGCCACAAAATTCACAATCTCTTCATAATATTAATATACATATTTCAGTTTGTGGCATCTGTAGGTGGTTGCTAAATAGGAAATTAAAACTTTGTGGAAATTGTAAAGTTTCAATAGTTGTAAAATTTTGCTTTTATAAAATAAATTGCAATAAGGTTCATATAATGTAGTTCAATATTAATGTGTAACTTTCACATAAAGATACAACAATACTCTGTAGTCACAAAATTACTTTAAAATCTTCAAAAACTATTTAAGACCTATTACTTACTAATGTTGAGGTCTATGAATTGTACAAGTATTTGGTCATGTATAAATAACTATGATCTTTGCTTCTAATGTACATGAGTTTCTTATTTTCAAAATATTTATAACAAAACAATTGCAGGGTTGAAACTTGTATAGTGAGAACATAGTCTTTAAAAAGTAAAGGGAACTTAAGATAAGATTAAATTATAAAATGTAATGTTTGAATATTATTGTTTTTGTGATAATTTTATGTCTATTTTGTTTCTTAAAGATAAAGAAAAAGACAGTTTTATTTGTTAAAACATGAGAATGCACACATAGGTATACAAGTTGGAAAATATAAAACATAGTAGCTCAGTCATGTTTGCCATTAGGGTGTACAAATTTTAAATATAAATCATGCAAATAATACATTTATTTGCATGATTTTTATTTAAAATTTGAACAAAGATAAAATTATTCATATATATCTTCTCTCTTAGCCTTTATTATTACCAAGTCATTTGGGGTCGGCTTTTCTGGTCTAATCGTATTTGACTGGATATCAGTTTTTACACGGAGCGGCTGCCACCTGACCTCCGCAACCCGAAGGCTAAAGATACCCTAAGGCTAGACCAGTGTCAGGCTATTAGAGGGATTGGATGGATGGATTGATTGACAATTATCGCCTGCTCCGTGCCTCGGAGAGCACGTTAAGCCATCGGTCCCGGCTGCCATGAACATCTATGGCAGTCGTTATTAGGAGAATGTCGAAAGATCCCACTGGGTCGAAGTGTCGCCGGTCTGCACTGACTGGCCCCAAGATAAGATAGTGATATAATAGACTTTATCAATTTTGTTGCTTTTATACTGTATTATTAAATTGTCAATTTTAGAATCTTGTTGGAAATTGCATAATGTGGGTTTCTTCCAGGTTCATCTTTAAATTATTATTTTCCAACAACTATCATTGAGAATAGGGAATGGTTTATGTCATTACTATAACTATCTCTATTTGTACATGGTATTGTAATGGTGCTATCATCATCAAATTGTGTTATTGATTGATCAATGCTTTTAGGAAGATCATTGATTTATAAAATAAAAAGGAGAGGGTCTAAGACGCTTCTCTGAGGTACTCCATATTTTACAATTCTTTCCGATGATCTATGTATTTCTTTACGTTTTGTTTTAGTATTTATTGTTGCTCTTTTCGTGTATTAAACAAGATTGAATAAACCATCTTGAAATAGTACATGGTTATAATCATGTGATGCTCTGTGTCATATATATGCAACCCAAACAAATGAACACAATATATAAAAACTTGTAAAACTCTAATAAAAAAAAACTGCACTTATAAATCATTATATAACTGAGAATACAGCTTCCATATGTCTGTGTCCACAAAGTTCAAAATGTAATCAATATTGATTGACTTGAAATTATACACAGTGTTAAGTGTTAAGAATATTATGTATTCTTTTTGTCCTGAAGTTCCTGTGAATGGATAACCCTCAGCAAACTGTAGTCAAATTTAATATCTAATACAAGATAAATGTCCAGCTATCCCCAAATTACTCTTTCTATTGAGTTATATCTATCACCAAATTAGTATAATAATAGATATAATTAGTATAATAATAGATACAAATAATAACTATCCTTTAGAATGTAAATTTAAGTTAAGTTAATTTTGTTTCAGAATTTCTTCCGACTCCATAGGCTAAGGAGATTAGGTCTCAGTGATAATGAAATTCACAAACTTCCAGCGGACATACAGAATTTTGAAAATTTAGTCGAGCTAGATGTATCTCGAAATGGTAAGTTTATTTAATTATATTTTAATTTATTTATACGAATTAATATTTATTATTTATAACATTACCTACATTGCCCGCAACACATCTACACGGAGTTCTTAGAACGAAATAACCACCATGATTTAGTGGAGCGTCAACATTCACTTATTCTGCAGAGATAAAAAATGGTTTAAGATGCAATCAGTCCATTCAGCTATATTCGCTAAAGTCGATTTGCTGTGCCAAAATGGCGCGAAATATCAATAGGCAATCCACGATATTTATTTGACGTGGTAAATTCTCCATTATGACTCTGTGATCGGGCGTCTTGTCATTTGCTGTCAATTTACACATTGTCGAACCCAACAGCATCGGTATATACGTGCATATCATCTTTAATTATTAATAAATAGTATACAAGATCGAACAAATGCGCAGAGAACGTGTATTCTTACTATGTGATGCATCTTGCTGTCTCTTACTACGCTATTTACCAATCATAAAGATGGACAGCACTTAGGTACTACGTGCTGCTGTGTTTCTAATTCCATACCAGGTTACCCTGTTCTCTTACCTTAATTGTAAAATTAAGGTAAGAGAACAGGGTATGTATTATGTCAAAATGTACCTACGAAAATATTCCGGGCTAGTCGAAAACGGTACAAATATCGTGTATGTGAAAATGACTACGTATATACGAACATCACGCGGTATCTCCATTTTTCTAATACATTCTGATGTGTGAAAGTAATAATGATTTATTACTGATCTTGCAAATAAAGATTGATTGAGAAATCGTTTGTAGCGTAAGCAGGTAATATATTTTTATGCGTTTAGTATATCTGATCTATGACATCTAATCAAGGCAAACCACAAAACTAGCTTAATTTAATATGCACTTGGCTCACTGTTGGGGTTACATGTTGTTAGAATTACAACATTTATAATTATAATGCTACAGTTCATTGGCTAAAGTACACCATGCACTTTATATTATGTTATATGATAGAAATCTAGCACACATAATAAAACTCCAGCATGCAGTTTGTCTCAGGAAGACGATCCCAATATCGTTATAAAGATAAATATTAGGTGTTTGTACGGTTATAATACGAAAGAAGCCTTGAATAACAATTAGTTAAAATAAATCTGACACATACATCGTATTAATTCTGAATCCAAAACGATGATGTTTTTATACATGTTTGTTTGAGCTTTACGCATAACTCACTGGACAGATTCCGATGCGTTTTTAAGAATTTGGTGGCTTTGGGTTCACCTTAAGTACCACCACGTTCCATTTAGCACTGGAGTGTTGTTTATTAGACCAGTGCGTGCTATATCTTATGAATTACGGGGTCGGTCGATATGAACCTGGAGTCACGGTAAGGGTACTCCTCAAATTTAAAATCGCGCCACGAGCTACGGAAAAGCTATGCGTGGATGTATTTGAGAGACAAATTAAAAAACGAAATCGTCCATCTACGAACTAAATTTACCGGCATAGCTCTCAGCAGTAAGTAAGTTCATGTGACAATGGATTGGCCATATCTGCCATACCGATGGCAGTTAAAGCAAACGAGTCTAAATATTCGCGGTCGGTTCGGTCGCACCATGTTCGATCGTCTATTTGCACTTTTAGAGTGGAGACCGCGAATTGGCAAACGCAAGGTTGGACGGCCGTTGGCCAGGTAAATAGATACTTGTATAATGTGGTTGGACTGCAACTCAGCGCGGAAGTCGGCAGACCGGAAGAACCGGACGTCGCGCGTCGTGTCTTAAAGTTTCAAGAGACTTATGTCTGCAGGCTGATTGCAGAAGTAGATTTATGGTGTATAGTTCAATCCCCCTTAGTGCTGTTTGTTCGCATCGAACTGCAGTTCACGCAGAAGAAATGGCTAGCATATTTACTAATAATATTAAATGTTATTATAACTACAAAGTTACATGGGATGCCAGAAGCTAGGTTACGTAAAGCCTGAGCCCTAGATTTCAGTCTGACTTGGCATCACAGACGGTCGCCCATTACGCTCTAACTACTTTGTAACATAAATTTCATGTGTAAAAAGTATAAACTACTCATAAAACAGATTAGCCCACTGAGTTTCTTCGGCCGGTTCGTCTAAGTCGGGGTCGCTGTTCCGGTCTTGAGGTAGCTAAATAATAATATAAAAAGTGCTAACTGTAATTAAAAATAGAAAATATATTCTCTCATCAAAAATCTACCGATGCCGGTGTAGCGTGTTTAGCATTATTTAATTTGATGTAACATAACTAGGTAACTGATTTTTAGGTAGAATGGACCTTCTTATTTGATTGACCTAATAGGGTTACTTGATACTAACAGATTTCCTAAATCCTTCAGCAAAACACCGAGACAAAACGAATTTGGTAACCCTTTTAAATAGAATCGGTTGCTTATGAATTGTTAAAACGACCGTAGTTATGGTTATGTATGTTTGAAGCAAAACAATAGGATCTGTAATATTTTTCTTTGAGAAAAGTAACAATCGATTACGCTTTGTCGATCATAGAAAGGAAGTCTAATTCTTTTGCATCGGATTACGTCATGTTCTTTACTATGAAATTACAATTTGTCTTGGAGAAAGTTGGAACATTTAAATCTTTTATTTGTGGCACGACACCTTTCAACAACAGATTTCGTATTTGTTACTCATTATGTCGAAAATATGTTTCGAAAACGTAGAATATTTAAAAGTATTCATTCAATGGTACCGCCAAAATTATTGCGACGGCAGGCGACATTCTCCTAGCTGTAAACGTTTTAAGTATGTACTTAGTTATCAGTATGCATGTGGCGTGTTAGTCCATCAGGCGCATAACTTCACGTACGGAGCAGGTGCGAAAATAATCGTGAATGAAATATAATAAAAAAACAAATCATCTTATACACATACGGCTACATGAACATGATGCGTCGCTCGAGACAAATGGACTTCCTGTCAATATTCGAGTAATTATAGACAAGTATCCAATAAGTACGTGATTATATTGTTAAACATTTCAAGTATATAATAAGCGTTATTCCAATTACGTACCTATGATTACCTAATTTGTAGATCTCATTACGGGAACTATCACCATTCACTATCATTACAACGCATTTAGTTTAATGGCTGTGATAAAAATGTTGCATTAATCACGCTACTTCAGATCAATTTGTAAATGTTTGAATTGCACAACGGTGTAAACTGCTAAAATATTTTTTTAAATTTATTTTTGAACAATTTGCAATGGATTGTATTGTCATTGAAAATACAACCGTCTATGATTTAAAAACTAAAGAGTACCGCGATAGAAAATATCAAAGGGCGCTTTATCATTTAATAAATTTCGAAACCCTGACTCTGGGGCAAGTAATAAATATGCAAAGTTTAATTAATAACGTGAATGAGAATCCGAACAAAATTTAGAAAATTTGAACGTAATATGAATAATCTCCGATAAATGTGTTCCATAATTCTATTCGCTGAACCGTTAAAAGGAAACCGAAGGTAATTGTGATCGAAAAGCGTTGAAGAGATTCTTGAAAAAGTAAAGTGAGAGAGTAAAAGGGAAGCCACAATACAGTGATAACAATGAGTAAGCTATCTTTGTATTTTGATCGCGTGGAAAAGGCGAATGAAAAGGATTTATCGAGCGAACTTAAGTGAAAGGGCCGAGAGTCCGGACTGTGGGCTTGTCAGAACGATTTTCAAAATTGTATAAAATACCTTTGATTTCACATTTAACTTAAATTAAAACAAATAACAAAGATAGCGCCATAATAATTATACTTGTTATTATATTGTATCAGCTATAACAATAGTTTTAAAATTATTTTAGCAACATAAAGAAAACATGTTATGTTTATACTTTAAAAATTGGAGTCAAGTTCAAAATACAATTTAAAACTTAGGTGATTACGCGCGTAGTAACCAATAAAATAACGAAATCCGCTTTGAACCGTACAATTCTGCTTCATAATAAACAACTTGCGCTAACTTGCTCACATGAGGTTTCCAGCGACCTCACCTTGGACAAATACGCCACGTGGTTGCAAATCTCAGCTAAGCGTCTTTCTCTATTGTGCATTCAATGGCAGTATATCGATTTTTGCATATTGTATTGTTGCGTATGCAATTTATATCTTAGTTTGAAGCCGAGATTTGAAATTTACGCTTTATATAATGTGATATAAATGTTAGAAGATTTAAAATTACCAAGAGAAGTTATTAAAATATATGAATAAGCACATTCGTGAAATACTTGCTATTTCTCATTGCCTTTTGCATTACTTGTTCTTAATGAGAAAAGCTTCAGATAAAACCCCTAATTTAAATCATTTTTCCGCTTATTCTGGTAGTATGTGACAAACGTAATAGGCTCAATGCTAAATCGATTGGTGAGGTTTAACATACATTCCCACAATACTGCAACATGCTACATGAGTTAGCGCGACACCATTTTAGCGTGACGAACGTGCATAATAACTCACTACCGATACACCCAGTGTAGGTATCTTGCGTATTTAAACCGTCGTTTAGCATATTCACCTCCGATTATTGTAGTATACACATTAGTTTGTATGATATTAAGCTAACTCGGAATCTATATTAGAAATAATAAGGTTACTCTGCTTGTGATCAATTTTACAACTGTTCTTATATTTCGAAAGCATCACTGTTTCATAGCAAGGTAATACCTGAGATCAGTCAGGTGGCGCAGCAGTAGTGAGCGCGACTACTGTGTATGATGGTCTCGGGCTTAAATCCTGAATAGTACAAAGGTTTATTTTATTTTTCTGTCATATAATTATCAGCTCGGAATCTGGAACTGTGTACGGTAAACGGTATTAGGCTCACCCCCTATAACGTAGTAGGTACCTGAAGACAATAAAACCGTGATGAAATGTGGGAATATGGGTGTTATACACTTCTGCTTATCCCTTCTAGGATATAGAAACAGAATATCAATGTATAATTATGTAAAAATTAGGAGAATGCTTATAACGCTGCAGTAATATATACTAATATTATAAAGCTGAAGAGTTTGTTTGTTTGTTTGAACGCGCTAATCTCAGGAACTACTGGTTCGAATTGAAAAATTATTATACTATGGTTATAATTTTGCACAACAACTGTGGCAAATTATGATTATCTTCAGCTTTATAATATTAGTATTGCAACCCAATTTGCAGTATGCTGCTTCGACAATAAAATATAATTTTCAGAGACAAAATGTTGCCTGTATCAGGCAGTAATATTAAAATAACGAATTTTGTTAGTTTTGTTTTTGTTTGAATTTCACAGCAGTTGGAGTCTACGAAGAACTACGGAGGTTTAATAATTGTGTTGAATGTAGCGTGATTCTGTTCTCATCCATTATTATACAACGAATTTCCGACAGTACCGTCTAATTCGATCATCATACTAAATTTATCTGTGATTTCTTGACCGTAGTCAATTCATTTTACGTTTATAAAACGCAAATGTTTAAACATTTTCAATTAAATGGAATCATGACCTGTATTTCTATAGTTCTACATTTGTTTAAAACCGACACAAATCTCGTTTACTTAAGGCGCCAGTTAAAGCTACCATTATACAATGTTTACGGTATGGATACCGTTTCAATGTTGATGGCGAGGTCTTACCAACTGCGTTGGTCCAAGTATATAGTAATACTGCACGCCTCACAAAATTATGTGAATATTTTAAATTGGGTTATGCTTACTCATGAACCTCAAAGTTTTAACTTGGATACGCTTCTCAATTTTTTTATTACTTTGCCATAGATTTTGTTAGTTGTAGTAATAGCTATCGTATGTACCCTCATCTCCATCTATGCTCAATATTTGCTTGTACGAAGAGTGGGTTGACCTCAATAGTTTCCTTCAGGTCAATAGTTGTTTGCCCGCCATTTATTGTGTGAGTGTCTTTCTTATATTTCTAGACATACTTAAATATCTTTAGTGTTTTTGCAACGTCATATTCAAACCTCACTTCCAAAGGTTATTGGGCTCAATATTTTGTTCGAAGTTTTGTAATAGAACGTGGCTTGGCCATAATATGCAAAGTACAAGGTTTAGGATTTATCTTAAAACGATTTAAAAAGTTCTTTAGAATAATAAAATATCGATGCAGATTTTAAATTAATTATATTAGCTATCATAAATGATGCATGTATAAATAAATTGTAAATAATTATATTTTTTATTCATAGGTTCTGTTGCATTATAATGATGATGATTTTTTGAGGATCGGTCGACTTATTGTTTGTATCCTCCATTTCGTATTTATTCATACATTTTCTGTAATATTGTTCGCTGAAAGTTGCGATTTAAACCACACTATTATTTTTACCGCTACTTCAACGTCACAGCAAGTATTGAGTCTTTGTTATTAAACAATTGCGTTCCCACATTAGCCGAACGCCAAGAATTGGCCATTAACGTACTATAGTTTTGCAATCAATTTGCAAAATTCACATAATCATAGCCCGTCATCAGGCTTTTATGATTTTCCAACACGCTAATCTTTTTCTATCTTTGATATCAACTTTCTGTATTTACTGAAGATAACCTTATTTTTATATCACTCTATTTCGAACGTAATTATATTGAAGTCCATATTGGAATGTGTAATTTCAATTGTACTCATGACGTATTGGTGATTCTTATCACTTGGTAGTAATGATCATTGTTGCGGTTAGCTACAGTTTTATAAATACAATATAAAAACTAGAAAACATGCAGTTTTAAAGTCATAGAATTACCTTTATTTAAACCTTTGCGGTTGCAATATAGGTGACTCGGGTATGCGCCTCCGTATTTTCAAACCGTTCGTACACTGTTCCAATAGTGTTATTGGTAGCCGACTTCCTTCTTTCCTGGTACAGAAGATACATACCATATTAATTTGGTTTTCGCACTTAACACTGGCCCTAAGTGGAGCCTACACCTCCATTAAATTTATTTCAATAGCCAAGCAGATTTACGTTCTTACTGAAGGGCAGAATAGCCGTTCCGGTAACGTCTTCCTCTATGATAAGCAGTGGCTTGGTTGTTCTCTTGGCATTACTAAGGGTTACAAAAAGCATATCTATGTCTATGAGCACCAGTTTACAGGTGGCTTATCCGCAACAACAATAAAAAAATCTGATGCTACAAAAAGCTCGCATACATTGGGTGTATAATAGATTTAGAACAGTTTTTTTCGTCCATCTGTTATCTACAGAGATACCTATTTCGTTATTGTATTTAAAAATAATGAATTGCTAAAAGAGAATAATACTATAAGAATTTATACTTTCATTTCAAGGTTTTGACATGGCGATGTAAGTCAGCTGAACCAAGATGACCTAAGCTCTAGTTCTGAGTTGACTACCGTTATTATCGCTACTTGGCTGTTCTTAGCCATGTAGAAATATCTGCGTACTCTAAAACTCAAGAATCTAGTGCATATACATGTCTAGATAATCACGACTATTATATCAGAAACGGGATATTGTAGTGCTTCTTTTTATGGATAACAGAATCTCTAAAGCTCGTTGGGACAATAACAAAACTTCTTGAACATGTTTGGCCTGTACCAATTTCTTGATGTTTAAAAATGAAATATATAATATGTAATCTTCTGGCACATTTTTCTTACCCAACAGTTCCAATAAACTTAAAAAAAAATTGCATATTAGGCTACACGACAACAGCCTACATTTTTTAAAATTCTGGTAAAATACGTCAAAATCTGCGGAGGTAAATATATATCTTCATTCTGTAAACTGAACTCGAAATTTTGAACGAGAGCGGTTCTTTAGACCGATGTTTAGCCCTTTGAGTTTCACTTCATTAACTTATTTGACGAGGGTATTTTGCTTTCACTACATTGTTAGTCGACATTGTAGTACCAAAGGGGTTTCTTTCGCCAAATTTTCGTACGAGTGACGTTCCTTTTATTGTTGGTTTTTGACGATAATAGGGATCATTATAGCATTTTATGATGTCTATAATAAACGTGTATTTGGCGATTTATTTCTTTATTGAGTAACTTAAACAAAGTAGAATTTTTCTTTCGAGATACCTTAGGGATTTTCATTGAACCCACATATTATAAAAGTATAAAGTAAAATGTTTTTAGAAACGACTCACTTTAACGCCCGCCTTTGAAGTAAGTGCATTTATTGCGCTCTTTGCTAACATACATAGGTACATAGTTAATTCGCGGTGTATGATTCGAGTACGTTTCCAACGACCCGTGTAGATGAACTAGATTTCCTGTTAAACTCGCCATCAAGCGGTTAGTTTGCGTTGTATGCTAACCTCCATGTACCTATTATTCACAGTTAACTGCTCCGGTCTATATTTAAAACAATGCATCAACGTATTCCATTTTACCTACTTATATTTATACCTAAGGCAGGTATAATATTTATGTCTTATACGTAGTATACAACGTGTAACATATTAAACGCACTTCCTGCAAAGTACTTTGTTCAGAATCGGCTACTGAATCCATTTCTGACATTTTAATATAGGTATTTTTCTTTGTCCTAAAATAATTAAAGCAACGTAAATTATAGTCATTCTTTTCTTTGAACAGTCGTAATAAACAAAAATGTATCATAATTCAATGCAATAAGGTCTGTGATGCAATAATGGCAATTATGTTAGATTTATTATAATATACCCGTACTATCCGGCACAACAAGGAGAACTAATTCGTTAAATTAAAATATTTAAGTACATAAAAGTAACATTTTAATGATTATATTATTATTACGATTTAATAATCTAATTGGGGTGTTTGAGGTTGTGCGTTATATATCTGTGCTGTGACACGTTGTATATATTCACGTTCAGCATGATGCATAACAAAGGTATATCCTATGTATATATTAAGAGTTAGGGTTAATTTCCAATCAATTTTATATGCTCACTCGAGAGACTGTTGGTTTGCATCACCATTAATCCGGGCATTTAATTAAGTAATCCTGTGAACTGTAATTAAATTACCTTTGTAATAATAACATTATTTCCGTCCAGTAATTGCTCCAACGAGGTGCCTAATTTCGAGCTCAATTAAGATTTTGCTGTCGAAAATTCTGTTATATTATTTAATTATTTTTATTTACATGACTGCTCAAAGAGTAGTAAGAGTGCTCATTTGCATTATATTCAAGTTCAAAACGTACAGTAATCGCTCACGGTGGACCGTGTGCTTTTTTAGCACATTTTTTTACAATGAAGCCTGCTCGTATTGCCTGTTATCGTAGCTTATGATAAGTTACACTGTCATAACTATCACTCGGGCCTTTGTTCCTAGGAAAAAGGAATTCAAAGTGAGATGGAAGGAGAGTTAGTAGTACAATTTATTGGTATGTGAGCGTCTGAAATTCTCACTAAACATAAAAAAATTGCCGTAACCGTGTTACTATTCTCATGCCGATTCACTGTAGGAACTGTTCGGCGGCTGAATTTGCTCATTTATACCGTCACCAAAAAATTGGCAATAGCTCTTCCGCTGTAAATTAACATTCAAAGTAATAACAATATTATATCAAGATATTGAATGTGCAGTTCAGAAAAAGTCACGTCTCCTGTGTAGATGTCCGAGTTGCATATGAATTAGTGTATATAAAACACGCTATTTAAAAAATGTCGAGTATAAATAATTATATACCTACATGATAATGTAAAGTTTTAAAATCTGTCATAATTCATGTATCTGCTGATGTTCTAGTTATAATATGTAGTGTTTTAGGTAGCCAGAATATCGTAAGGTACATAAAATGTTTACAAAAACAGCCGAGGTGATTGACATAACTGTCGATAAGGCAATATCAAATGAATTGATGTCCGAGGCGAAATTCTTAATTTAGATCCATCACCTTTATGGACCCGCGAGACTTGGTGTTATTATTATAAGAATAAAAAAAAAAAACTGTTAAGTGGCATTACAGACTAAATAGTCTTTCTATCACCACTAACTCATATATATAATTTTATATAATTATGCTAATTATATAGTACGTCCTAGTAGCATGGTAGAAATAAGGTCATTATTTTGAGTTTATTGACAAAAGATGCAAATCAGTTTGAATTACTTCTTAGAGTTTACTCCTGCTTTGCATAAAATATGCCTTCCGTGGTTCCTCGATTGCACTATCTTTATTCAATCTCGACATGCTTTAGCAACTACGTGGTGTAGATACTAGCCATAGAGCTTTCCTGCATAACTAGATAAAGCTTTAAACGAGAATAGTTGAAAAACATCTACAAAATGTACTTGAATATTATCATGTAGATGTGGTATAAGGCTTCCAGTTTAACCACGTATGTCAAGGGTTTGCACAGTAGGAATATATCTGAACTTTACAATTAAACTAGCGAGTATCTCGACGGGAGAAATTCCGTCGCCAAGATGTCAGAAACTTTGAACCGCAAACTGCCTGTACCAACTGTCGTATTGATCAACATGACAAACCGTGTACGTGCTCTTGCAGGCATTGAGAGATATTGGTGTATAAACAAAGGTCAACATTGAAGTCCTTTGATTGAAAGTCGCTGTTGCTGTATTGATAAGGTAAACCTTAGTTTTAACTACACGTGTCGGCTACAACTATAGCTAACGTATTATTGGCACATGAAAATAATGGTAATTGTAAATAATGGTATCCAATTCGTTGCGACAGAGAAAATTTTATTTAGCACTGTCTAGTCCCTAATGCATCCCTCGCATGAACTATTGTAAAGATCGGTTAAATTTAGGTACAATATAGTGACAAGCCAGTAGTAGATATAGATTATATCTCAAAACAATTTGCTTTAGTGACATTATTACATTATTAAGGAAGAAAAATCAGAACATCTTTGTATGGGCTAAATGCTGGCCGTGTTTTAAACAAGTATTTATACCTATACCTTGGTTAAAAGCGTACATATTTTGTATATAGCGCCAAATAGTATTAGTGATAATAAGCCTTTAATATTTACTTGAACGGTAGTCCTCTTGGATTACTGCCATAATCACTGAGCTTGGCAGACAAGGTATGACGTTATTAGCTTATACAGACATACCCTCTGTTCTTGCATCTCACTGTCCGTCTTTTGAAATCCATTAAGGATTATTCTGCCAAGTTCGTTAGCTTTGTTGGTTAGTAAGCCGATTATTATGTACTTAGGGAGATTGAATTCCATTTTAATTGCCAATTTAGTACAGGATTTACAGCTAAAATCTTGTGTAATCAATACTTATTACGAGTATATTACAAAATAGTCACTATAAATTGTAGAACAATAAAGTGCTTCATTTTGAATTCCTATTTTGTCAAAATATTGCTTTGCAGTTGCCACTTCTGTTATTTGCAAAGGCTTTATTCATTGCATAAGTCACTGCTGTACCATCATATTATTACTTTGCATCGTAATTTTGTCTATAACGTTAAATATTTACATGATAAGTCAACATTATACCTATACACACGGCACAACATAAATTACGATTTATACTGGTTATACCCCTTCCTGCCTTCTTCCATTTTCGTCTTTAATTTAGTAAGTATATAAAGCGCTGAGCTTCTTTAACTTTTCCATCACCTTCCATTTTTTGTTTATTATGTCCTCGGTATTGCACCTATAATTGCCGTAATTTCTAAAATTGTGCCTCGTGTACAATGTTCGGATCACACACGTATTTGAATACCGTGATTCACGAACACTTTCGCTCTAATCATATTGTACATAAACTTGTCCGTCGTCGAGATTAGAGTTAAAGAGTCGTAATGACTTGTTGCGGCTGTTGAACCGACAGAATGCCGCCAAACGCTGCTGTATTGTCCTCGGTGCTCCCACGCATCCGCCGGTTGACGCGTTCTGTTCGCGCGCTCGCTCGCCCCATAATAACCGTTCTACATCCCATCACTCTATCATATTATCATGCATTCCACCACACAATTAATGAAAGTTGTGTTTAATATGTACCATGTATTCTGCGTAATATCTTATGCCGGCGTTTAAATAAAGCTGGTTTTCGTTATAGAACATTGGATCATCGCAGTGAGGTCACTTTTGAACCGGTTTCATTACATTAGATTGGGTAAGTTATGTTATGGGTTGAGAATTTTATGGAATTTGCTGTGGTTTTTAAACATCGCACTTTACGTTGTGCAAAAAAATAATAGTGTATGTTATAAAAGCTTTTGAGTTTGAGCGTATTGAAAAGAAAATATCTTTACCGTCACGTATACTAGTGTTGCGACTATTTTCAGTTATAGTCAACGATTTAAAAGTTAACTTCGTTCAATATCACAAGTCAGTTGAAGTTTACAGTTTATGAGCTACTAAAGGACTGCCCAACTATGTAGCACTTGTCGTTACATAAAATATTCAAGTGTGTAGTAATAAAATCAAAGCGCTGGGATATATGAAGCTGAGAGCAATGGCACGTTTACTGTCGCAGGTGTGACTAATTCTCGCGTGCGACTAACCACTCAAAACAAGATGTCGATATCGAGATACAAATAAAATAAATATATTCGTGTATGGTATATACATGTATGAGAAGTTCTCACGTTCGTGTTTGTCAACACTTATACAAGTATCGACAGTCAAAATGGCAATAGCGTGCTGATATTACAAGCAATTGCAGATTATCGTGTTCTTATATTTACTCTGAGGCGCTACTGATAAGGTTGCATAAATGGCGTTAAAAGTAATAACACCGCGATATTCCATTAACTTTTATTACGCAGGTGGAATTTTTAATAGAATAGTCTTTCACAGAAGTGTATTCAAATCATACATTTTTATTCACTTTATGTTTCATGTAATTATTTCAAACATAAAACAGAGAGCTCAATCCAATCATCAAAAAATCTCCTAATATCCGTTGTCTCTCGAAGTGGTAACAAAATAGTTAGAATGATTGCGCTGCAGATCTAACACCTTATCCATAATAGTTGTACTTATAACTATTTTGCTTTTAATAAAAATGTACGGCTTGCGTGTTCACTAAAAAAATATTTGTCTATTTCGTGTTATTGCTATGTTCTAGTAGAGTAAATAGAAACCAGCGCTACAAAGCTTTGTGCACAAAGTGAAGCAATTTAGTTAGCTGCAATATTCATCAAAATGTACGAGGATTATTTTAGCGTGAAATTCTGTTATTATATACAGAATACGTTCCGTATAAGTTCGTTCGTTGATCCTCCGCAGTAGTTAATATATATATTTCTTTAATTTCTAAGTCTTGTTTTAATTAATATCCATTTTAATATGGTTACACAATGTTTTAGGTTGTTCTCGCGTATTGTGAACAATCAATCGTCTCTGTGTGTTTATGCTAACAGCTTACATTAATACCGATGCGAATCCAGAAACATTATTTTTCCACAGATATCATTTATCTATATCATCCACACATAATTAAGTTTTCAGTACTCGAAACATGAACCTGGATTATATCTTATACAAAAAAATATCACGAAGTTATTAGTTAGTTTAAAAGCTTAGTTATTTTAATCATGACATATTTGATTGGGGCTAAATCGACTTCATTAAACGTTTCTGATATCCTACGCAAAGCAGCCATTATTAATCTCATCACATTTCTCATAAAAGAAAATATCAAATAGCTTGGGTTATACGTAATAGTGAGATATTAATTCCCTAGGTTGAAAGGTTAGCTAGCGCGAACCGTATATTATGTATTAAAAATAGGATTTTTGCCCTCAGGGTGTCTATTGTGTCCCGCTGGTTGCGACGGACGTTCATTATTGTGGGCGTCGGATCAGTACAGGCTACCCATACGTTGCTTTGTACGACGAACAACCCAATAACATTCTAATGGGATTCCAATGGTGGTAAGCCACGCGAGACCGCCACTCGACCGGTGACTATAACTTTTACTGTTCGTTTATCGAACCCGTATTGTTTACGCGGCCTACGACCTATAAAACTTTATATATACTGTTTATTTGCTTTTTTGTTGGAAGTTCCATAAATGAGAGAGGTATTTTTGTAAGGTGACGGTAGCTGACATTGTTTGTCTCGCTATATTATACATCTGCTTCGCAAACTATGCGGTATGAGAATCGGCGCGTCTGAAACTTAATGGAAATCAGTGGTTGTCTGCCACTTGTTACATCATCTCTTAAAAATAAATTGGTTGCTTGTTCAATTAATACGCTGGATCTTGCTACGTATTTAACAGGAAGGTTAACGAGTATAATTTTGCCATCGACCAAGCGCTAAATAGTTAACGCAAAATGTTTACAATATGTTACAAATTGTGGCTTAAAGTGTAGACAGCACAGTCGTTAATAGCAATAAGCTTTAGGTATTATAATTTATAATTTAAACATGTTGTCTTGTAAAGAAAATCCTCTAGTAAACTTTTTACGCACGCTGAGAGCGTCTTTTCGCAACAACAATAGAACGTTATCTTGAACACAATGCGCAAACAGAATATACAATGAATCTGATTCATTCACCTGCTTACTTATTTGACGTGACATGTTTTTATTTCTATTATTTTTATTCGAACGGCTTTATCGAATTTCGAAAGCGTATTGGAGGATTCGTGTCATCGCATAGGACTTTTCGTTTATTGAATAAAACGAAATAAATGATGTTAGAGACGTGTGTTGCTTTTTATTTACGTTTCAAACCAAACTTCTGTCTTCGTACGACTAAACAATCATAGTAATAGATGCCACACTCGCCCGCAAGTGAAGATTAATTTCCTTTCAGTCCTCCTAGATTGCGATTCTCGGTTGGCCTGCGTTCTGCAGCGGATATTACGTCCCAGCCATATGTTAGATGTTCTCAAGACTTGTCAATCCCATTTGTTTTAAGTGTTGTTCTATTAAACCATTATTCTAGTGTTATATACCGAACATCAAAATGAAATTTGTAGTTAGAATATCAATATTCCAAAATGTGGATTACAATAATCAGGTATCACATTTAAGGCACTTGTAAATTTAGTTTTTGGTGTAACTACCTCATTGTCTTATTTATTAAAACAGCTTACTTTTAGTTGTTTGTAGTATTAACACCCTAATGCAAATTGTGAGCTGATTTACAAAACTTCTGCAATTTTGTTTTCGTGCCTTGTAATAAAGTTACACTGGGTAATGACTGATAGAATGGAATGTCTGCGAAAAGACGAGAGATATGTAATTATAATCTATGGCTATTATAAAATTTTCTGTTCCAGTTATAATAGTTTGGTGTCTTCACCAAACTATTAGAACTGGTTCTGAAAATATGGCATCATTAAAATAACTAAGCTTTTAAACTAACTAGTAACTTCGTGCTAATTTTTGGTATACGATAGAATCCAGATTCATGTTTAAAGTACTGGAAACTTAATTATGTGTGGATGATATACATAAATGATATCTGTGTGAAAATAATGTTTCTGGATTCGTATCGGTATTAAAGTAAGTTGTTAGCATAAACACACAGAGACGACCTAAAACATTGTGTGATCATATTAAAATTTGTATGAATTAAAACAAGGCTTTTAGGAAGATCGACGAACGAACTTATACGGAACGTATTCTGTATAATAACAGAATTTCACACTAAAATAATCCTCGTACATTTTTATGAATATTGCAACTAACTAAATTGCTTCACTTTGTGCACAAAGCTTTGTAGCGCTGGTGTCTATTATTCTACTAAAACATAGCAATAACGCGAATTAAACAAATAATTTTTTTGTGAACATGCAATGCGTACATTTTTATTAAAAGCAAAATAATTGTAAGTACAACTATTTTGGATAAGGTGTTAAATTTGCACCGCAATCATTCTAACTATTTTGTTACCACTTCGAAAGACAACGGATATTAGGAGATTTTTTGATGATTGGATTGAGCTCTGTTTTATATTTGAAATAATTACACGGAACATAATGTGAATAAAAATGTATGATTTGAATACATTTCTGTAAATGACTATTCAACTGAAAAAACTAAGCGCCTGTTGAAGTGGTACGTACCACTTCGTCTGGCCATACGTCCATGTGTCATAGTTGCGACTACTAATGGTATCACCTTGAAATTTGCAGTAGGTACCTGGTTCTAAATAATGTTTGCCAAACTTTCTCAATTCTAAAGAACTTTATAACTTTTCTACAATTCATTCTAAAGTAAATCTCGTACCGTGAGTGCGACTCGCATATGGTTGGTCTTTATTATTAAATCTTTATCACACAATTCTTGATAGTTACTACGTAACCGTAATATTACCAATAGTCTATTCCTACGTTATATCAAGTTTAAACTTTGCCTATGTAAAATGCACAAATCTTGACATTTTGGCAGATTAAATACTCTTCTTTTGTTTGAACTTAATTTTATAGTACGAGCCTTGGGCCGGTATAAATAGAACGGTTTAATTTTTAACCAGAGAGGAAAGGTTTAGCTTATCAATATTGACTTAAATCGGCGATGATAGAAGTTTAAACTCGCGAACATAGTTGGTAAACAATGATTAATTACGTGCTTTGAAGTCATTGTTAAAATCATACAATTGTTAAAAAAAACAGTTAATACTCCGTTTTGAACATTTCAATCAAATATCTGTTTCTAATGTTACAGATAAATATAAACATAACTAAGAATTACTGTTACTACATAAATAAACATTTAAATAAGTTTTTAAAGTACAGCGGAAGTGGCATTACTGTAGACCCCGCTGAACATCTTGTAGCACCCTTCAGATAAACAAAGCGGTGCACTTACAATCCACATAGTAACATACCTTTCCTTAAATAGCGCCAGTCGTTCCAAAAAGCTGTATTTCTTCCATCTTCCTTTCAAATATTTCATATGTGCGCGGATGATTTATAACCGCTATGAATACCTGTTGTATAAATTCATTAATTTTTACTTAAACAATGAATGCTTTAGTTCTTGCAAACAGATTAAGTTAACGTAACTCTGTTTTATTTCATTACTCATTAAACTTATGTCACAATAGACTATTTTGTGTTCTAATATGAGAACTCTTACTCGGAGGTTGAAACTAAAGATTAACTTGTGTTATCGTTCGGGTTCATCCACAATAATAGTCGTGGCTTGACAAATAATTGATGACGACACGCCCGCTGGAATGCCCGCCCGCAAACCGGAAACCGGGGCGCACTACCGTTAACATCGTGAAATTAGAAAACCAGTTTAGAACTGCCTTCGTAATAGTGTTTATTTTACTAAATAAAAATCTATTGTAAGCTCTTAAATTTTATACGCAATTCCGTGCGTTTTATACTGTTATTGATGTCGTAAAAGTAATTATGGTAAATGGAAACATAGACTGATCTAAATAATATAGACGACAGGCGCTATAAAGTTTTAGATATTCCTTCAATAATGAAAGTAAATGTACCAAATCGGGGTTTGAAGACTATTTCAGGCACACTTGTTGGTCGCATGTATTTTCCTAATTTATAATGGTTTACTGATGACGGCTTAACCTTTCTCATACTGTGAAGAAGACCGTGCCCAGCAGTAAGGCAGTTTATAAACGTGACTGATATTATTAAATGTTGCGATTTTTCATTACACTATAAAGATTTTCTTATTTTCTAGTACTTACCATTGTTTTACTTAATGAATGGTCGGTATGCATATCAATAATAACAAATTGTAGCGGCAATAAAGCTGGTTATCCGACTGTCGATTACCAAGCGACCATTTTATCACTTCACACCGAACACGTTTTGTATGTGCTTACATTGTTTATTCAACAAACAAGTAAAAAAATGTCGAGACAGTGGCGCTAAAATGTTTGATATTTTAAGATTCTTTCGTCGCTGTTCTTTTGTCGCTGTAGCAAATTATTTTATTACTGCCATGTCATTGCTCTGAATTTAAATTGTTCGGTCGATAGATCTCGCCACTTGTTCATGAAGCTTAACAAGCAAATACCTTTGATAAAATAGTACAGGTTTACAGATTGCATGTGTACCTATTGTAATAAGCAAGTTGTGTCTAGAGTTCAACTCTACGAGCTGTGTTATATAAACTCTTCAGCGCAAAAGCAATATAATTGAATACGCCCTCAGAAATTTTATTACGCTGAAATACGTTGTGTCATGAAGCATAAGGAAAACCTTATTCTATTCAGATTCTATACGCGTAATTTTTTTTAACGCTTTTGTTTACAAAATTACAAAGAAAATATGCTTTAAAATATTTTCTATTTTCTTAGAGTTAAGTTACTTGTAATAAAACTTCAAATGATACTTTATAGGTTGATATTGATTTACGGCTTAAATATAAATACGTAATAAAACATTTAACACAGTGACGCACGATTTATCTAACAGTTTTATTTTTGTCTACCGCGTGGTACTTTCAATTGATGCCAATAAAATGTAATCAGTTCAACTAATTTTTTATCAATATAAAGCTAAGATTTTGTCCTATTTATTTAATGGGATGCAGCTCCGAGCTGAACTAATATTGGATTTTACTTGTTAAAGCTTTGTAATGTTGACTATTTCAACTTCGAGCGCAGGTAATTCTTTTTCAAAGGCGGAGCTGTAATTACTTTTAAAGCAACAAGCTTGCAAAGTTGTAGCCTTTAGATGGCGTGTTTAATGTTACGTAAAGACTGGATAGAAAGTGAAATCATACGATTATTATTTACACAGTTACGACGTCCAGTTTCGTATTTCTTTTCCAGGCGTCAAATCTTTCTCCTATCTTTTACCATCAGAATTATTTCATATTTTCATTACATAGTTCCAAGGATATAAATAATTATCGTTGTTTTCTTCACATTAATGGACTATTGAATTTGCACAGAAATCTGTATTTTTAAGTCTGTATTTAAAATTTCTTGTACCGACCTTGTTCTCGAACGTCATTTACAATGTTTTGTTTAACATCTCGCAACATGAAACAATCGCAAATAATTTTGATGACCGCAATGTTTATGTCCATGTGCCAGTTACTCTTATGTCGACCTTCTGCAGCCCTTAGCGGCTGCGAAATGAGTTTATGCGATGCAATAGTCCTTGTGCGGAGTTAACTGTACCTCGCCATGCCGAAACTGCGATTCGATGCCAACTCCCTATATGGATGCAAAGTGTTGTAACCTACATAAAGTACTTTCTTTCATTCGTATACATGCAGTCATGAAATTTAATCAGCTCGCTGCTATAATATGTCTCATTATTATTGATCGGTTGATATTCTAAACTCGGTTATTACTAACGTGTCAATCTAAATCGTAATACTATTATAATTGGTCTAGACTTTCTGATTCGTTTGTATCGTATTGTATAAAACATATTATTCGTTTCATCTTCTTCGTATCTTGTTTCTGCAGCCATTAAGGTTCATCAAATCAGTTTACCGATGTAACATCAGTCACGCGCGAGACGTATTATGTAAGACATACTTATGTACACATCAAGTTATCTGCAATATTATAAAAATGTGTCTGTCTATTATATAACAGTTGTCCCATTTAAAAAAGAATTAAACCCATGTGATGGTAGTTCAATTACGAGTGTAACAGGTCGTCCGTATGACCCAGATGCATATTGAACACATGGGCAACGCTCTACTTCAGCAATATATTAAATACTTTGTTGCTGTGTAAAAGCTCCAAGTACCAAAGGGTCTAAGCCGCGCAATGTTATGATTGTGTTAAGTTCTACGTTTATTTAAGTATCTTGGAATATGTTATTATACGTTGGTTGAAGTTTTTGATTTGTAACTAATTTACCAGCTGAACCGAACCGAAAGTTATGTAAATGTTGGAACTAAAAACAATGGCAATAATTGATTGTTTGTTCTGCTATGTAATTTAAATACAGAACAATAATAAGCTATATATAGATTACATAAAACTAAATGCTTTTATTATTATTCCTTTGGTGGAATGTTGATTTAATAAAAAAGCATAACCATTTATTTATTGAAATTAAACTACTATATACGGATTTTATCGTTATGTGGTCATTTATGCAAAATTCAGACCTGCGGCTATCCGGTTTAACTGCGGCAAATATTTAACAAGCAACTAGATATGTGAGTATACAATTAACTCAGAGAAGTAAATATGTGTTGTGTAAATTAATTATCATATTTTGTTGTCTACAGACATTCCCGACATCCCGGAAGATATTAAGAAATTGCGGGCGCTGCAGATCGCAGACTTCAGCAGTAACCCGATCCCGCGGCTGCCGGCTGGCTTCAGCCAGCTGCGGGCTCTCACCGTCCTCGGGCTCAATGATATGTCGCTCACCAGCCTGCCCAGCGACTTCGGCAGGTTAGAATCATAAATGTTCTCTTTACTAGTTTGTCAACATTGTTCCGTAATGTTGCTTAATGAGCCTAGTTTTGATAAGTTTAAATATCAACGACTGGCTTACCTATAGATCCACCCATATTTATAATTGCTGCACCGCTCCCGTGGCTCGTACCTACCGTGATGTTATATAGCGTATGTTACTTCCGGATAAACTAGCTATCTAATCGTGACAAAATTATCAAAATCGGTCCTGTAGTTACAGAGTGTACTCTTTATAACATTAGTATAAATGAATTCAACCGTGTCACAGCTTACACACTTTTGAATTGTACACACCCCGCAGACTGACCACATGACTATCTGTGGATCACTTATATATTTGCTCTTTGCGGTGATCGAACTCCCTTATATTGTTTTCTGTTTGAACTGCTGTTGCTGGTTTGATTTGATTTTCGTAGTGTGGTTTATCTTGAAGTTTCGATTTAGTACTTTATTATGCCGCGTGCGATGTACAGTGTTCAAAATGACTCGAGGTTCTAAAGTAAGTTGTGCAAAGATGTAAAAAAAGGCAAAAGTCTAGCCTATGTATACAATATTAAATTAAATTTATACACAAAACGTACTAGTTATAAAGAATTTTTCGCAGTAAGTTCTCATTGAAATTATGTAAATGATCGTGAGAAAGGTTATCTACACTTCTGATTTTTAAGAGAACTAACTCATATAATAGCATATTTCATTTATACTTGCCTAGATTTGAATTTCTTGTAATAACGGTTTCGTGGTGTTTTGTATAGGAGAACGTACCCTATTATGGAAGAATTTAATCCCGCCCGTTATAGAAAGGTTTTAACGTTTTCATGATAGGTAATTAAAAACCTTTTAAAAGGTTATACCTTTCAATGTAAAGTAAATTTAATATGAGCATTAATTCTCGTCGCAGTTTGGTTGTGAATTGTGCTGTGTTACGAAATTACTAATCACCGGTTCATATAATTGAGCGAGAACGAATTATATTAGTATAAACAGCAAATAATTTTAAAATATATATCCAGTCTGTCAGAAATACATGATTCAAAACAAAATGTTTCATCTTAACTAAGCTCCCAATCAAATCTAGCAAATGCGAATCAGTGCCAAGTAATTTAATTATATTTTTAAGCTGTTTGTATGACACTGACTCCAAATCAGCTAGATACGCTATGGAGCTTAGTTTACTTTTCAGTGCTTTTTGAGGTTAGTTTATGTTTATTATTAAAATATTATTATTTAAAATTTTCATTGACACACCATATAAAAAAGATGCAGGTCAATTAGAAATATTTTTCGTTATTTGTAGTCAATACAAAAGTTTTTTTTTAAATTCCGGGTTTGGGAACCAAAAGTAGATTTTATTAGAGAATTTATTGGCTTAGGTTCTGTTTATAGTTGAAGCGATAAATATTTGTCACAGACCGAATGAATACGAAAACTCTGTTATTGATATCTTTCACACCCGTTAGCAGCAAACTATTACGTTTTTATTAGAACCTTACGAGTTATTTTTATTTCAAGCATTGACTTAGGTCTATTACTCTTTCCCGCGGCGCCTTGATAATGGTGGGCTCGACGCGCGTTCCCGTCCAGGCCCACATGAAATATCTGGGCTTGGTACTGGACAGAAGGTGGCACTTCGATGAGCATTTCAGACAGTTCGCCCCGAAGCTTCTCGGCACTGCGTCCGGCCTTGGGCTGCTATTGCCAAATTTGGGCGGGCCCCGTGCTGGTTGCCGGCGACTCTACACGGGGTTTATCCGGTCGATGGCGCTTTACGGCGGACTCCCGCCGAGCGCTCAGTGCAGTACTCTTCTGCAGAGACCGCAGAGAGTCATAGCGGTCAGGGTAATACGAGGATACTGTACGGTGTCGGTCGACGCAGCTTGCGCATTGGCCGAGATACCCTGTGCGATTTGGAGGCTGAGGTGCTCGCCAAAGTGTATACAGTGAGTGCGGGAGACGAGTTGTCGTCCCCTTCCGGCAATCACACAACGCGCGCGGACCGAGCCCACCAGGGCATGATTTTAAAATGGAAGGCGCGGCTAGAGGCTCCTATGGCCGGGTTCAAAACCAACCAGCCTCCAGCCAGTGTTGAAGCGGTGGGCAGGGCGGTGGCATGGAACCCTTTCCTTCCGGCTAGTGCAGGTGTTGTCAGGGCACGGTTGCTTTGGCAAATACCTGCACGCGGTCGCTAGGAGGGAACAGAGTCCCATCTGCCACCACTGCGAGTGTGTGGAAGACACGGCGCAGCACACGCTCGAGCAATGTCCTGCTTGGGCGGTGCAGCGCCGTGAACTCATTGAGGTTGTGGGTGAAAACCTCTCGTTGCCGGCCGTGATCAAAGACATGGTCGACCGCGAGAGGAAGTGGGCAGCGGTCGCACCCTTCTGCGAGGACGTCCTCTCGCTGAAGGAGGCGGCGGAGCGGATCCATGAGGAAAGTATCCTTGCGGATTCGAGCCGTTGCTGGCGAACCGGGTGGCGACGGCGCGCGAATGCGCGCCTCATGCCGCCATAGTGAAGGCCGCGGGCGGGAAAACGGGGATCTCCCACGCGCCAGCCATTGAGTCGGTCCGACGCCCTCTGTAGTGCCGGGGCGTCGCCCAGGAGTCGTAGTCTGCTGGGTGGGTCGCTGAGGTAGTCTCTTTACCAGCGGCCCATCCACTATACAAGGCAGCGAGTAAGCACATCGTGGGGTTTTGGTCCGTAGGCTCGAAGTATGGAAGAGCCGAATATAACCCTCTCACCTCCCCTTATGGCGAGGGCGCATCAGGCGCATTACCCCACGTAAAAAAAAAGGGCAGTCTTTGGGGACTGCCGATAGCAGTGAAAACTAAGTAACTTGTGAATTGTATCGTCGAGCTATTAGATTATTATTTTTGAATTTTTAATGCGTTCGGTGACGATGACGCGAGTTCCATGATTTTTGTTCACCCAGAAAGCGCTCAAGGCGCCTAAAGAAGTTTTCACTTCAAAGAAAGAAAAGGTCTCTTACTCTTTGTAATTAAAACTCTGTTTTTGGAAGAGTGAATTCGTTCATCAACCTCTTTCTATTTTATAAAGATGATCTTTCTATTTTATGATGAGCGTCATTTTATGAAATAACATAACGGTTAGCTTAGGTTTTGGGTAGAGTGTTATCCGACCAAATGACATTACACCGATGATTTAATTCGCTAATACAACTAGCTATATATTTGGTTTATTAATCCCTAAATGAATGAACATTATTCATTCATTGTCTGCAGACGCACAACGTTATTAGAACAGCGATTACTCGATAAAGCGATGACATACAGTTATGGTGACATACAGTTACGATAATCACACATGCTCAATGGTTAAGTACGGACTTACGATTGAATGGTTGCGGTCAAGCCAGCGAATTCCAACTATTGCATTACTGACGTCAAGCCGCTCCTACCTCAGTCACTTACCACATTTAGCTTAGCTGGACAGCTTAACAAGCATACTATGACGTAATAGTGCAAAGTCAATTTAGAAAAAGAGTAAAGTTGAATAAATCAGCTCTCAAAACTTTGCATAACCGATCTCATTGGTCCGCCTTATTATAAAACTTATTTCAAAAACAATCTGTGTGTACGTTAATTAGCTTTATAATGATAAAAAGCAAGTTTTAAACAGGCAAACTCATTATATTCTGTCGGATAGGTAAAAGTCAATTACACCACCCACATACACATTTCAGATTCTCAGTCCGTGTAGTCGTAAGTAATGACCAAACCATCCTGTATGTATGATTTGTATTAAAAACGTGTACTTTCGATTAAAAACCTTTCGTGACACAACTTAAAACTTGTTATAATATCGGGCCAAAATTCGTGAAACAGAACACTTATGGAATCATTTCGTTATCTGATATAATGTCACAGATTATTTTATCATGAACAATTTGATGTAGAAAGTTTAATGGATTTATATAAAAAGAAAGTAGTGGCAAGTAGTGGCCCAAGGTAAAATTCTCAGTAACGTATTATAATATTGAAGGATTGCTTCACAAAGTAACATTAAAAAGAACATCAGATATTATAGTATATGATACTTTTTATAAAATTGGTATTTAGCAAGGTTCAAGATGAAATATTTTTATTATTTATTAAACAAATTTAAATCTAATATACAGGACACTGTATATTAGATTTAAATTAACAAGCCGTTAATAGATCGGACAGGGTTTATTATAGACATGGGGTAGGGTGTTTCGGGCACGCCACGATCGTGGCGGTAAGTCCCGTGTTTGAGGAGTGGCTAGAGAGGCGCCATGGCGCCCTCACCTTCCGGCTGACACAGGTAATGACTGGCCACGGTTGTTTTGGCCAGTTCCTGTGTCGTATACGCCGGCAAGAGACGCCCGGTTGTCACCACTGCGGCGAGTGCCGCGACGTAGTTGAGGACACGGCGCTGCACACTTTGGCGGTTTGCCCCGCCTGGGCATCGCAGCGCCGTGAATTGATCGCGGCAGTCGGATTGGTTGCCCTCTCGCTCCCGGCCGTAGTTCAGTCTATGGTCCGGAGTGAGAGGTCGTGGAACGCCGTCGCCTCCTTTTGTGAGGAAGTCATTTCCATCAAGGAGGCGGCGGAGCGGGAGAGGGAGCGTTTGAACCCTCTCCCCAACCGCAGAGCCGGGCGCCGGAGGGCGCGAGACGACCTCCAGCCACCCTGAGGTTTGACCTGGGGGTGGCGGGCTTTGTGGGCCTGCCCGCCATCCGTTCAGCACCAGGTCCGAGAGGCGGTGTGCGTGTTCCCACGCGCGCCTCTGTTGTTTCGAGTCCGTCTCCCCTCCTGGGGGGATAGTAGGGAGTGTTAGAAGTGCCTTTGGGTAGATCTTTCGTGTAGTGGCCTGCCGTTTCATACGGCGGGCCGAAACCTCGGCGGGGTCGCGACCGCATGCGAAAGTGATTCGCGCGGCCCCGTCGATAGTGGTTTTGTCGAGGAACACCGTGGTAGGTTTAGTCGGTATTCCGGGAGGTACGTTATCATCTTTACCATCTTCTTTTACCCCGGCGAGTCCGACATAAGGCGTAGGTAGGTAGGCACGGCGTAGCGTGGCGCAGCATCGGTGAATCTTTATGAACTGTAGTGATACCATGCCATGCTATGGGTAATCTATTAACATGCTATTTTAAATAAATTAAATTTAATGGGGTAATTTTTTAATCGTTTTTTTAAAAGGATGTCACTTACGTACTCATAATAAGCTATTGTATAACACCTTTAAGTATCGGACAGGGTTTATTATACACACTGTATATGCATGGTCCCTTTTCTTACCTCAAATAGTACAAAAAGTAAAATATCCGTTACGTCAAAATTATCACGATTACAATGATACAATAATACCTTTTTTTTTACGTGGGTTAAAGGGCCGAGGGGTTATGTCGGACTCACCCGGGAAAAGATGGAGATATCCCGGTAATACCGACTAAATCTACCACGGTGTTCCTTCTCACAATATGGCCGGGGCGCAGGTATCACTCGCGCATTCATCCTGTAGCCCCGGCAGATTTGGGCCGCCACTTGGTCTCATTCATTGACAGGCGCGCGCGGAACACGACGCGCCGCCTTCTCGGGCCTGCTTTTGCACGGGCGACAGACTGCCCAAGTCGGCGCCCGGTGCGTCGACTGCGGGCCGGGAGGCTGGTGTTCGCCTCCCGTTCCCCTTCAGCCACCTTCTTAGCGAACATTACTACCTCGCAGAAGGAGACGGCGGCTACCCATGCGCTCTCGCTCGTGACCATAGACTGTATCATGGCCGGTAGCGAGAGACGCTCCACCCCTACTGCCGCAAAGATCACGACGCTCTTTAGCCCAGGCTGGGCACTCTTCAAGGGTATGCTGCGCCGTGTCCTCGGGGCAGTCCTCGCAGTGATGGCACTGGGACAACTCCTCTTGGCCAATGTGACATAGGTACTTCACGAAGCAGCCGTGCCCCGAGAGCACCTGCGTCGTCCGGAAGTTGAGGGCGCTAAAACGCCTCTCCAGCCATTCCTCCATGATGGGTCTTACCGCCGCTATCGCGGCGTGCCCTGCGCTTGGTTGCATAAGTCGCGCTCTCCACTCCCGCATTAGGATCTGACGTAGCGCGCATCGCTGCGTCTCGATTTCGCGCGGTAGGGGCGCATGAGCGCCTCCCCGCGCCATTGATGTAATGACGCTAGGGCTCTCGCTTCCAGACCCCAGAGCGGAGTGCCGGCAAGGAGGCTCGCCGATAATACAATAATACCTATGAATATTATTGTAATAATTATATCAACTTGGTTGTTATTACTCCTAATATAAGTCTTATGAAGCGTAATTCATTATATTTGCCAAGGTGCGTTTTAAAGGTAACTAACTGTTTAAACATTCATAAGGTAAGGAATACTCTCCTTAAATTATTCAACAGATTTTCGCAGTCTGTCTTAACTCTGGGTCCTGACGTTATATTTTAATATAAGTGGACGAAATATTTCCTTTGATATTCCTATCAGACCGTTTTCACAGATTAGCCTTGCTGTTTTATTGTACTAAAACCACTCAAAAAGATAACATCTCAAAGTAACGTTTAATCCAAATGGAAACTTATGTCTGCAGGACTCAATTTCATTTGCATGTAGATCAAAGATAACATTCTTTTAATTTATGAACTGTTGTTATCGTGAAAGTTTATAATTTGATGGTAATTGTTACACGTCTAGTTATGTACTTACAATTTGTATGACCAAGCTTTGTTCGAGCTCAAGGCGAAAGCGAAAGTTGGACTAGAAAGCTTTGGCTGGCTCTTATAACCTTCCATAGCCGTTTATACAAACAAATAATACGTCATTTAAACTTGTTGTAGCTATTGTCGGAAGTACTCACCAGCTAACTGAGCTCTTATTTAGTTCATGGCAAGGACTTTCTTTTGTGTAACGATTAGCCCGTTATACTGAGTGCCTTTCAGAATGCTCAAGCAACAATTTGTCTTTGATTAACTGTTGCTTTCAGCTAATACTTCTAACACTTCTGCTTGAATAAGTACAACACTACACTTATTATCTAGACAAATGTTACATTCTCTTCTTAAACAGTGTCAGAATATAGTCATTAGCCAATAAAGTCTTTGCAATGAACGCATCAACATATGTATAACTGACAATCCGTTTATATTCTATTATAATGTGTCTCCACGTTCAAAGCGTTACGTATATTTGTGTTTATAGAATGCTAACATACTAGTTGCCGTATTTTGGCAAAACATAGGTTTGCAGATATTACGCACGTCAGTAGGCCTCACCTTTGTATTGATTGTTCATACATACGTTTAGTTCACCCAACTAGATTGTACTCCGTCATTTCAAACAGGTACCATGATATGATTGCATATAACAATTAAGTTGACACCTATTCTATTAGCTGCAGGATTTATATCGTCGTCATCGTCTAGTGACTGTACCTATTCGTGATCATAATGACTAATATTCTTGACAATCGTTTTACGTCAATGTTTGTGGAGGTGCGTGTTGTATATAAAATTGAGATCTATAGGTCTACCATATGTTTTCGGACTTTCAACACGTTTGATCATTATTATGTCTATCCACACATTTTGATTAGTTATCCATGTCCAGTTAGTAGATCCATGATTTTGCTGGAGCTGATTTAGAAACTGTATGAAACAATATATCGACGAAAACTGAAAGCTATGTAAACTCATGGTGAGCTCTCTGGTTGATACTAACGCTGCTTGTAGTAAGCAAATTTCAGTCATATACCTGGGAAGCCATTGTCCTTTTTGCCGTTTCCAAACGTTATCAGTTAAAACACTCGTGGCCGCACTGGTGACACAGCCTACATACATTTTTTTACAGAATAGTGGGCCTATATTTAAATACTGGTGACATACATAGTGCAAAGTCACTCGTTGTTTTCTGATATAGAATAATATAATAAATGACCTACTTCATACCATACTGTATCGCAGATCTAGGTTTATGTCGTCATAGCTATGGAACAAGCAAAGTTTAATCGATTGATATTCAATAACAGCAATTAACGTTAAGTAGCGGCGAACTGCTATTCACGGATTGTTAATTGAACGTTAAATATATCTATAAGCCCCGAAGGTTCATCAAATTGAATTTTCAACGATGAAAGTGAATTACTTTCATTGGAAACAGTGTTCGGGCTTTTGAGCACAAATCACTTACCCGTTCGATTTATTGAAAATTTCGTGGGTCCTCTCATTTGAATATGAATTAAAGGTTATTTCTATCTCCATAGTTATGTATTTGTTCACATTATGGTTATTTGCCATAGAATTCTACATTGCGAATTAAGGATTATGTGTATTGTACTGTTGTAGAGTAGATTTTAGTTTGGAAAAGCCCGGTGTCACATGCGTAAGCATTATACGTAACAACGGTATTGCGTTTCGCCCGGTGACTAACGCCCGTTTTTACCAACAGGCCCCTAAGCTCCACCTAAGTAGGTGTCTTTTAAGCTAGGGGCATCCCTTAATCGAATACTTACCTGAATTCAATTTCACCATACTAGGTATCACCTACGAAGGAATTCCCTAAGTAAGTGACAGTAAATTTTTTCTAAAGTCACGTTTCTGACATCTATGTTTTATCGATAAGATGAAAATTTCTATATTTCTTTTCAAATGAATGGTATTAACAGTAGTATTATTAATATGTATAAAAAACAATATTTTTGTACATATTTTGAACTTTATTCAGTTTAATTTAAAAATAATAATATTCTCGGTGCATGCGTATAGGCTGTAAGACCCGTGTTCCTTTGCTTTTTTTTGGCAAGTGAACGAGGAACCTTATGTCATTTCTTAACATACGTCGTCGTGTGATTATTTGGAACTCTGATTCGTGTTAATTAAAGCTTACATCTTTTGTTATCTTTGAATTCTAAAAGATGCTCAATTTTTCTAATAAATATAGAACACTCTGTTTAGATAACCTATATCTTATGAAAAAGTCGACATCGTCGTATTTATCGAAGTGGTTGACACTTTCACGGTCAATGCGTGGTATTTTTACTATTTGCAGAATGTTCTTTAGAGTCTCAATAGCTCTTAGACTCTATAAAGTGCCCTAAATCATTTTCCATGATAGGAAACACTCGTATGTCGCGTATGAATAAACAATATTCTGTTACCTAAGCATAAGAGTAGTTTAAGGAGCCAACAATCGGGCCCTTAAATATAAGAGCTGCTTTAGAGACTTAAGTGACACCTAAACGTTGGTGAAAACTAATTTTTTGTTAGGGGTTCCCTAAAAGCTGCTAAGGGATACTTATCTGTTGGTGAAAACGGGCATAAGATTGCTGGAGGCTCACATACTTCTCTCTTAATATCCAATTTAAATTGCTTTACCCTTGGGTTAGCGAGTTGTTCGTGGTATCACTGGTATATCGTGGTATGGTTATTGCAATAAATTTTCCTGATTCTGATGCCGATTATACTCCCGGTAATAGCTTTCCATAAGACCGTATGCTTGGTGCTATACTTAGGTGAGGGAATTACTCTACATGTGACTTGTGAGGAGGCGTTTCTGTGATTACCTACAGTTCTTTATGGTATAATTTTCGATTTCGAAATGTTGTTGTTTAAAATTATACATGACCAATCTCAGACATGAACATCTAGTTCTAAAACCATTATAAACAATATCTGACATAATAATCAGGTACAATAATTTTCTTTTATTCAAAATAGATAGTACCCAAAGGTTTGTTGCTAAACACAGATAACGTTGGAAGATCCATTGTTGATGAGGACATTTCGATATTAGATAATTTATAAGCCAGGTACCGGTATATTATTTGTATACGTCAGACAAGTGGTTCTTGAGGTTTGAACACCGTGTAAACAGTAATAACTTTCCCTTTTACCTTAAGTATTATTAGTAACCACGCTGTTACTTCTACGAGCGTAAGCTTATAGAAACACACGACTACAAGTGTGGTATAATATAATATGTTTTGAAAATTCTTAATATACCTTTTGCATTTACTTATTTATTACGTTATTAACATGATAAGTGACCTCAACTGTTATCATGTCATCAAACTGCAAGTCCAAAAGTGTTTTAATGTGATATAATAAATCAGTTGGAAGAGCTCGTGCCAATTTCTGGCGAAAATACTGCATTCGGTTATTTATTTTCATGATATAAAGGCGTTATCATAACGAGAAACATGTAAGGAGTCATCGACATTGAATTTACTATTTTTGTATTCACCTTATGTTTCGCCGCACACTGAATGATTAATTGCTGTATTACATATATCTTAAACATTAGCTACATGTAGTAGAACTATTAAATATTCAGGCGTCTTCGCAAATAGCTCTCACGGATTTGTAGGTAACCTGTTGCTTTATATCTCATACTTTGATTAATGTTTTTCTTTACAGCTTAATTGATATTATGACGCTGTCTTCTTTAAGACGCCATTCAAGACAATATTTGCTTTTATTATTGTAATAAACCTGATTTTCGACTGCCATAAAACATTTTTGTGATTGTTGCGGTTTTAATGTAGCATAATTAACAAGTGTACAAGATTATTAACTTGTTATTTTTGGAATTGGGTCACGAACATCGAACCATGCATACTGAAAATTATACGTTACGATGTTTAGTCGTATTCTAATTACTTGAGTACACAAGAGTAGTGATTTTGAATGAGTCAGAACACGATGCCTCTTGTACAAAACCAACGCTAAGTACTTTGACATCGACTCCGGAATGCGGCTCAAGCCTAACAAACATGACGTGTGCTCATCGTATACTATCAGTAAACAATAGAGTTTTTCATAACACCATAACTTCAAACAATTGTCTAATCTTAACAAAGAGTTCTAGTTCTATGAATAATAGTACTTAAACGCTGAAACGCTTAAAATATAACTAAGGAAATATCTGACTGGTACGTAGAATGTAGATACATCGCAAATTCAATGCGTTCATGTCGTTTTATTTCTCAGAATTAAATCATAGCCATGTCAAAGTAAGGAATGAGAATCCACGATTTAACACGCGAAGCACATTTTTACATGTCGTGCGTCTCCATTACGGTTCACCGTTTCGTGTAAAAGGCACAAGGATAAACGATGTTGGCGCTATTGACAAGGATTTGTTTTGTTATTAATTCCTATAGAAGTGAATAACGAGACTCAATGGATCGTATAAAAACATTCCTTCCACATTTTCTTGTTTATGATTTAGTATTTCTTCTTAATCGTTTATAAAAGAACAAATCTTTATCAGTTTATTAAAATACTTGGAGCCGTTTTGCGCTCGAGATCCAGTAAATGTAGGTATGAATTATTTTTGTAATACTTATCAAGCACCCGATTCTCACGAAGCCTACGTGAGAATCGAGGTGTGTTAAGTGGTTCAAAACATTTCATATAAAAGTATATCGACACCGCATTGTCCTCGACCGTTTTTCTAAAAGTACATGTCCGTCTTTAGGGTCGGTTGATATCGAATCTTAGAAGATCAGAACAGGCGGGCTTTTATAGTAAAGGTAATACGTAACCGTGTGCGTTATCGACGTCAAATTCTGATGTTAATTTTTGCATTACTTGCAGTTCATAGTGAGAATTTAACTATCTAGTATGCTATATTAGAGGCTGTTAAAGTCCAGCTAAGTACATGCTCTTTCCCCGTTAACATAAATGTTGTTTTTATTTGTATTTGTTTATTGAACTAAAGATTTTAAGAACATTATTTTATTAATACGTATGTCAAACCATGGTACTGTTCAGCCAAGTGCGATCCGTGGCATTCAACTGTTTTACATTGGTCTGTGCGAAAGGTACGCCGCCGCGCCGCTAGAGCGCGTGCTTCCTCTTCGTCGGCATATTGAATTATATTATACGCATTTTTTAAATAATTTAACCCCACTATTAAATGAATGATTACTTATGCTCTGTCTACCGATATCTAATAAATATTATTATTTTCATACCTATAACAATTTTTTTTTATTATTTATTTGCTTCATATACATTGTTTTTCTTTAGAAATAGAAATAAATATTTTATTTTAATGAAGCATTGCAACACACAATCAAAACTATTATAATACATAATTTGTGTGTAACTTTAATAAATGTATTTATAAATTAATAATAATAAAACTTATATACATTATTATATGCCTATATAAATTACTACATTATAATACGTTAATTAATTACATATACTATTATTTCATATATTATTATATATAATATAGAATACACATTTATACATGGAGCCCTTGCTGTTCAATGTGCGTCGCAGTGTTCATTAAAAAGAGATGTTGCTCAGCATAATGCTGCACCGCTTGCGACACAGCACTGATTTTCAGCAACACCTCAATAGTGATTATGAGCGTCTAATACAGTCCAAATTAATACCATTAAACTACAAAAAAGTACAGAATTTTAATTATTACAGATAATAAGAAACACAGATTACAGATAAATTAAATAAGTAAATATAGATGTCAATATTATTCATTGAAATTAAACTGCTATATACGGATTTTATCGCGTTGTTTATTTGACACTTTATTACAATATTTTGAAAATTGTTACACTACTACTACTATTAAACTTTACTAATTTTTAAGCTAATTTAATTATTATTCAAACTATTTAGATTTAATTTATTTTTACACTTTCCCCGACGTTTCGGTTGCTTTTCAGCAGCCATGGTCACGGGGAGACTATAATAATAAATATATGAGTAAAATGTCAATAAGGAGTTAAATACGTTATTGGTTCTATATGTAATCTATTCTTTTATGTAACTCGTTGTGTATTTATAGAATTATAGTAAACGACCGGTTAGAATACTGAATATGTTACTATTTGTCCCAAATAATTAAAAATAAAATATGATCAAAGAAGACATCCGTTCATCCTTTACTTATAAATCTCTGTTAGCTTGTTACCGCTTTGATGGAGACAGACCCTTACCTTATGTTTAGATTGCTTTACCCTTCGCCTATCCAATTTAGAAGCATCTCGTTAATGCTAAATGTTGTTTTTGTTTACTCTCATAATACATTCCAAATAAACACACCGTATGGAGGATTGCAAGTAATTTAAAACCTGTTTGAAGACTTTAATAACACGTTACTTAGCATAAGAGTTTGTTCCACATTCTTAGCTGGATAATTTCTGTCGTTTAATGATACTTGATTTATAAATTTATGATATGTTTTAAAGTGCATGTGGAACCTGCTATTTTTAACCAGTACGTTCTAGCCAAGTACAGTCTCGAGGTTTTACATTGCAACAAATTACTATATTTTCCATTTCTGCAGAGTACAATTATTGCAAACAATTGTTTGTTTACGTATATTTATAGAATTGAACGCACACAAAATTGAAGTTTTTAAATATAAACATAGTCTTTTTTGCGATGTCCTATAGAAATGTGACTCGATTTGGACACGTTTTGAATGCTTAATGTAACGTTTCACAGTAAATCTCAAAATAAATCGGTCTTCTCGGAAATTTGTAATTCCGAGTTCTGACTCCGGGCGACGTTCAGTCTTCAGTTCATTACTTTTTTATTGCCGCTGCGAAGCTCTTTTGGCGAGTTACTTCATTTCATTTTTCCGTGAAGAGTGCCTCGTACAGATATTATATTTTTAATATACTTACTTAGTACAATTTTGTCAAGATATTGTTACGTGCTGGGTTCGAGGGATAAGAATGTAAACAATATTACCGTCTAAACACGTTTTATTCTAACACACAATTAAACTTAAAACACAACACACACCATACTACACTTTTCCACTATAACTAGCTTTAAACTCTGTATTATTTTCTTTTCTGTTCGCTCCGATGTATACTTGACCGCTTACGATTGTAAACTGCCTCGGCGAGCGCTGGCCTTGTCCTTTTATACGCGGTTAAAGCGTTTCTGGCGATTTCTAGAAACGCCATACCCGGTATGTAGACAGTACGAAGATTCGAGAATGTGCCAGCGTTCTCTCTACTCTTCACGTATCGACTAGCAACGTAGTTCCGTAAGACGTCAATAGACGGCGCTGTAATAAATTATTAGACGTAACTGCCGAGTCTTCCCCACAGTGCCGATAGATGGCATTGGCTGTAATAATATTATGACTATTATAATCGACATCCTGAACGCCTGATTTAATATAGCCTGACATTTCATTATTAAACTTGAATGACACTTCAAGTTTTAGCCATTGGAAGGTATTACTTTGACCTTTGTGCAACAACATATTAGATTCTAATTTAATCATAGGTACACATCCGGGTTTACTACGGCATTATCTTTAAAAAAATTACGTTGAAGGTTGCATATTAATTGTAATCTTATTAGGCGTAAACCTTGCTGAGAAATCTGTTTTCACTGCGCACATATTAAACCATGAAGTAAAATAGTTGAAATCTATACATCTTAACCAATATTATAAAGGCAAGCGGTTCTTAGCTTGTCCTTTCTATGATGAAAAGTGAAATAACATAACAAACAAACATGTGATTTTCATCTCGGCTTGAAATGATTCTTAAATAATTTTGATTTTAATCGTATGACATTTCAACATGATGATGCCCGAGTTACGACTGTATATAATTCGGAACAGCTTTTTCGATATACGGAAAAGAAAGAGCGGGAGGTAACGAGTCAAATAATTTTTAACGAAATCCGTTTCCTCTCAAGAATTGAATAATCCAGCAATTCCAGTTTCTGTAATTGCATAGGTGTTGTTTCAAAGATATGGAGATAATATTAGTGTTAAATTAACCTTGTAGCGCGGTGCAGTGGGAGTCGTTCAGACGTTGTTACTGTCATGCTCGTTCTATTGTGTTTCCACCTCGCTGAATTGTCTCATCAAATTATTATGTCACAATTGTTAGCCTATGAAGGTTGCATGCAATAAAAATTGTGTGTTAGTTATTTCTTAACAACTTCAACCTTTGAGACTGTTACTACTGTTTACTTGCTATGGCGTTAAGAATTACGGCCTTAATCTCACCTATTATGGGAGTTACCCCATGTCTACTAGTTTAGTAGTTAGAGGCATTTGCTGAACGTATCGAGTAAAATACATGAATGACAACTAAGCGATACCTAAGATACACCACTAATTTTAAACTCATTTTCTATTAATTATCTAGCTATAGATAATAATTTTATCACAACCTTCCCGTATCAATAAAGGAAGTAGGCTGTATTACCATCGCTCGAACCGATTAAAAATAGATTGGCGTGAAATGAAAATAGCACCAATGAAATTAAGTTCTTACAAAGAATCTCTAATTACCGAATCGATTATGATCTTAAACAATTATAAAGAATTTAGGCGTTTAAAGTAAAACAGGTTAATTTCATATTGCGTTCAAAATTAGCTTTCAATATTTGCTAAGTAAGTTTTTGCGGTAACTATGAGCGAAGTTTATAAATATTTTTATTCAATTACTAATTTCTATAAAAAGTTATGATTATAACAATGATCTGTAACATAACAATACGCTGTGATTTCATTGGGTCATGATCTTTTATCGTGAACATATTAAAAGAATAATTATGATCGATTTTTTTACACGAAGTCTCGTGAAATGACTGGTCAGTCCAGTTGACTCTTAGCGTGCTGTTACATGTATCTAATAATATTATTGGCATTTATTCCAGTCTGGTGTCTCTACAATCCTTGGAGCTGAGAGAAAACTTACTGAAGTCCCTCCCCGAGTCATTAAAAAATCTTACCAGGTTGCAGAGGTTAGATCTTGGTGACAATGACATCGAGGAATTGGTAATTTATCTGTCTTATATCGTCTGATTTATCAGTCCGTTGTCATGATAAAACTAATTATGCGATAAATTTAATTCCAGCCGGGATTTATTGGTGAGCTGCCCGCATTGGAAGAACTATGGTTGGACCACAACAAACTACAGTACTTGCCCCCAGAAATTGGAAACTTGAAGGCACTAATATGTCTCGATGTGAGTGAAAACAAGCTAGAGAAAATTCCTGAAGAAATCGGCGGTCTATGCTCTTTAACCGACTTGCACCTCTCCCAAAATATGTTGGAAACGGTACCGGACGGTATCGGAAATTTATCCAAGTTAGCTATATTGAAGTTGGACCAAAATAGATTACATACATTAAACGAAAATGTAGGAAGGTTAGTATATCGTGCTGTTTAAGATATATTTCATTTTGTTTGTTTATCTTGTGGCTATTTATAACGCTAATGATTTTGTATTTCTCTTACAGGTGTACAAATCTTCAAGAGCTTATATTAACGGAGAATTTTTTAATGGAGCTGCCTAAATCGATAGGGAACCTCAAGGAGCTAACTGTACTGAATGTAGATAGGAATACTTTGGCTGATATACCGATAGATATTGGTAACATGACGTTACTTGGTGTGCTATGCTTAAGAGATAATAAACTTACGAGATTACCGAACGAACTGGGAAATTGCAAATCGCTACATGTTTTGGATGTAAGCGGAAATAGGTGAGTCATATATTCATAAAAGTAATGTTCATAAATATTTACTTTTATCTATGTTATACTCCTCATTTTAATGATAAACATATGGTTTTGTTACCGTATACATAAATATTAGTGTTTGCTGAACAACTCTATAGTACACTCGAAATATAATTTAACATATCAATGACGCCGCGATTAAAGTGGTTACTTCTCTACTACCACTGTACCACAGCGGCCTTTTACAAACATTCAAACAACAGACACAAAAACCATCCACACTCGGACCAACTATTTGTGAATTACACAAATTTGTCCTGTGTTGGATTTGAATTCACAACATTCGACGTAGAGGCAGTGCCGAGAAGATTACTTAAACTACTTCCACACTTTCAATCCAAGATACAAAAACGTTTACTCTGTTTGTGTCCGTTGATTCAGTAATACTTAACAACTTCAATAGCAAATTTGATTATACCTAGTACTGATGAAATCTTTTTAAAATGAAATGGTTGAACGAATAATATAGATGTGCTAATTAGAAAAATCATTGAAACAAAAGATTAACTGAAAATAGATTCATCATTTTGTTACAGCGTTCTATTGAAATGTCATATTAAAGATGAATGATATGCCGTCGCTTCTATTATATGATAAAAACAAATTGATATATTCCGAATAACATAATACTTTCAAACAGTCCAATTCTCGTGAAGTTTGGTTACTCTATAATAATGCTATGTCTCTACATAATTTCAGGTTACAGTACTTACCCTACACTTTAGTGAACTTGGAACTGAAGGCGGTTTGGCTATCGGAAAACCAGGCGCAGCCTCTGTTGACTTTCCAAACGGACAGAGACGAGACCACGGGGGAAAATGTCCTAACTTGCTTCTTGTTACCACAGCTTAGTTATACACAACAACCAGGTATCCACAAAATATCTATAATCCTACTTTTTTTAGTGTCCTGCTCGTAGATACTTGTATTTTGGTGGATCATCCAAATTTCATCTTTTTCAATTAACGCTGTTCATAGTAAATTTTATAAGCTTGTGGTTCATTACTGTAATTCTTTTAAAATATTCACTGCACATACAATATCAACTATCATTTATCTACTTTAAATACACCCAGTTTGATGAGTAAAGTAGTTTCTGTTGTAATAATTTTATTGTTTTTTCGTTTTGCAAATAATATACATAAATAGAAGGCATAGTAAACAATCGTATTATGACAGAGATAACGTAGTAAACAAAGTCAATGTCATTGTATGTTGGCTTCGTGAGCATTATGGTACTTAAATGTCGTTTGTGGCTATGCTTTTTGCGCTTCTATTTAATTATGCAATTTTATCAGTGACAGTTTACAACAGCATTTGAAAACACATTTGGTATATATTATAAATAATTGGTCTAACAATAGAAGAATGGAGCAATATTGAAGAGCAATCTAAGTTGAATTTATATCACATGTATTGTATTCAATACAGTAGAGTCATACAGATACCGCACCGCATCCAATTAATCGGTCATCAACAATACGGGCAGCCTTGGTACATGAAATTTTTGAATATTCCCAACTGTAATGCGAGATCGCTTCGTGATAAAAAATTTTTTTCATTGTTAAGCAATAACGAAAACATTCGACTGTTGAGTTATGAATATTATTACTCAATTCTTGTTGAATGATTCATCATTCTGATTCTCTTTACGACAACTTTTTTATGAAGTTTAAAGTAGGTATTGTAAACTGTCACTTCGCTATATTGTTTTGTTTTTGCTGTGTAAATATACTAAAAGCACTTGTCACATCACAAATAGAGCTGGAACACACATCTGAGGTCGGCAGTGGACACTGGTTCAGGGAACACAGATTTAATTCACAGTCGCAAGAGCTAGATAGAGTAAGAGGTAAGGTTTACAAAACTATGTTCACTAGAATATGATAGGTATTTGACGTAGTGTCTGCTATGTCACGTAGGCACGCTGCCATTTGATAGTAAAACGTGAGTAGGAATCTGACAAAATATGTGTACCTACCATATAAATAATTGCCTTATTACTGGTTTTGTTAGTAATATTATCCAAATTAACAAAACAAAAATAATTTGGTATTCAACTATTGATTGACTAGTTCCGGTTTTACTCAGTATTCTTGGTACATCGAATGCCGTCCACCACACGCAAAACAAAATTTGGAGAAGGGGGACAATGCAGACCTGACTAGTTTAAAAATAAAAGAAAGGAGGAGGAAAAGAAGATCAAGTTAAAAAGTAACGTAGCATTAGCACTCTCTTGCAATTTTTGTTTTGTTTTTTAACAAAAAAGATATAAAAAATTACAGAAGAGTGGCCAGTACTCCATAGATAATAAAATTATTGCAGTTTACAAAGGCACCATATGACAGGTATCTATTGAAATGTGTATGTGTATTTGATACATGTTTGCTCTAAATAACGATAAAAATCCTCGCGCCAGTTACTATCAGATGGATGCGCTACTTTATCAAGGTTGAAAAGATACTCTATTATCGTGACAATTTTGCACCGTTATTATTTTTACAACACAACGCAATTCATAGACATTTTGCTATGGGCACTGCACTTATTTAGAATAATTGTAGTATTAAGTTTATAAGTTATATTGACAGATCAATTAACGCCTGAACACTTTGGGCGCCACAATTCGGCCGCGGACATCTATGCATATTTAAAATCTGAAGAAGAGCTGGTTATAAATTTGAATTTTACGACGATTTATAAAGAAAATGGTGCTTTCATAAAGATATTTTATTGTAATATTTAATGTAGAAGGTTTATAGAAAATAAATGTAGGTACAATCATTACATTATTATCATTAATCAATCACTGATATGGGAATCTACAATATGTTGTACTGTTATTGTATAGCTTTCAATGTTTGGTATGTGTTGTATCGCTGCTATGTTTGTCCGTTATATGTCATTTGTGTTTTTAAGGTGGGGCATTTTATTTTAGATATATTTATCATCATTTAGTTAGTAAATTAAAAATGTTTTTATAGACCGCTAGTTGGATTCAAGATGTTTCCTTTAGACACAATGGATTAACCAAACAATATTACAGTCCTTTATAAGAGATGTTACTCATACAAATTGGTTCAACAGAATCGAGTATTTCACGGGACCGGGACTCAGACAACGAGGACTGGGAACAAAAAGAGAATTCCCGCACGCACTCAGTCAAATTCACCGAAGATATTCCCGAACTAAAAGAGGTGAGCTTTTGCTGTTGTAAATTCTTCAACTGTACACGAAAACGGTACCGACGCAAACGAACATCGTTTAGTAGATACGGTAGTCAATCTTTCCAAAACACTGTACCTATATGCTTCCACAATATCGGTAATACACTTAGAGATAGGTGGAGGAAAGTAGGTTCTTGGCTAACAACCAATGTACGCGACACTTGCTCAAGGCACAGAGCTTATTTAGCGCTCAGTACGTTACTTGTAGCTTTAGAATAACAGTATATAACACTCATGTCTATTCTGTTGTCACATACTAAACTAATGTTAATGTACTACATCTTCTTTCGACTATGACTAATAACTAAATTATCTGTCATTGACGTATATTCCATTGAAATCAAAACTAAAATGTATGACAGTCATAAAACAACAAAGTATGTTACAATGTAGGTATGTTAGCTTACTTCGACGTTCATAATTTATTTTAATAAAAATTTTAACAAATATAAAGGGATAAAAATTTTCGAACTATTGTACTTTTGCTATGTTGCGTCGTCGACAAAATATTGTAATTTCATACTTTTGTTACTTTCATTCGAAAAAGATGTGGTTAGATCAATATTTGCCTAGTAAAATGTACGACAGCATTGACGCCAATGAGTATTATTGTAATATTTACGCTTTACGCATGTTTTCATATTGAACATGTATTATACAATGTTTCTAATCTCATCTTGAAGGATTATAATACAATAGAAGGTTTGTTGTGATATTTGAGTTTTATTTTAAACGCTTTTAATCTCCAACGATGTTATATAAGACGACTAATCTAATGTTTATTTATATAATAAAATATAACAAGTATTATAATTTATCTTTTATTTACAATTGCATGTTTTATTTTGTATTTGTAACACCTTCGTGGTTTGTATTTTTGGGTTGACGAAAAACGGCGAGTACTATTTTGAATAAAAAAAATCATCTTCGAAATGTGGTATGTTATATTTTGTATTATATTTCTGTATATACATATTCTCTTGTTATCTATATTTTATATTGGTATTTATTGTTTTACTTTGTGTTAAGACATTTTTCTTAGACCTTATTGATTTATAGCTAATGAGCTACCCATTGAATAATCATATAAATATATTTGTTTGTGAATAAATAAAAACTTAGCGATGTATTGTTTAGTAAAACTGATTTAACTAGATATTCTCTATAGTTTATTAAAAACATTTTTGTATAAGTACTGCAATCTTCTTATAATTTGTCGTAAAAGATTTGTATATTATATGGACGAAGCCAAATCAGAAAAAAAAGTTAGTGAATTTTACAACGGTTTTTTTATTTATTTATTCGCATATATAAGTTATTCAAACAAATACGAAAATGAAAACTTATTGATTGATTTGTAAGCCGATGTACTATTTTGTGCATAAAGTTTTAAATAAACAAATTAATTACTGTAAATATGTTTGGATCATTCCCATAAGCCAATCTCTAACAATTAGCTACAATTCTTAATACGTCTAGGTTTCTTGTTCAATAGTAGATATATTATCTTAAAACTGTTTTTAATTTAAACTTTCGTTTAATGTTGTTAGTTTAATTTACATGTATATACAATATATTTACATAATTAATTTTAAAACGAAATAATCTAATATACCTATATTTACAAACGTATTAAAAAAGATAACATAATTACAAAACACAAATTATAACAATACTAAATATTTACATGGCTTAGGCATCGTAGAATTCTTCAGCATCGCTGTCAACTGGTAACGTGCCCAGAAGACTGGCAGCACTGCCACGTTGAATGTCAATGCTGATTCTTTGGGCTAAGAAAAGACCAGCCTTCTGATCACGCGAAACGTCGATTAGGCGTTTTACGATCTCCCTGTACAAAATACGAGCGCTCAGACCCCATGAACACAGGGTTTCCACCCCAAACGGCTCAAAAATGTAATTTCCAACTAAATTACTATATTTGCGCCGTTTGAGTGTTTCCGCGGTTTTATTTATTTATTCATTTATTCAATACAAAAAAACTTTGTGTAGAATTTTAAATTTACATACTAAATGTGCACATATAATGTGCGGGTTCAATTCCCGCAGAAGTCAAACATCTGTGTGCATGAACACGGATGCCTGTCTCCGTCTGGGTGTGTCTATGCACAATATCAGTTGCAATATCAGTTGGTTGCAGCAGCAGCGCCGGCACATCCCGCAGTGCTTGGAAGATGTGATGGCGCAAGGGTGTCAACGCATGTTGCGTCCCACACCAAAAGCGGGCAGGCTTTTCAAGCTCACCTTCCAAGGCAACAATGACATTCTGTCCGGTCTCTTCCCATCGTCACGTACCAAGCCATTGGTTTCAAGTACAGCTGGAACGCCAGTAGTGACAAAAGCACGACGTATTATGTCATTGAGATTAGCGTGGCGAGAAATTCGACCAGCGCTTCCGCTACAAGAGAGTCCATGGTGTCCGAGGCTATCGACAGCTTCTCCACAGTGACAGAAATGCGGATAAACACACAAAACACCTAAACGGAGGCAAGTGGCGAGGCGGATAGTGGTATCGTCCAACATGGTACCTATATTGGATGATGGAAGCGCCTGAAGCCAAAGACCAGATTCCCACTCTCCCACAGCCAGCTATCGAGCACGCTCAGCAACATTGGAAGATGTAGAAAAAAGCTTTTCGCTTACAGAGTTGCTAAGCGGCCCGTCCCACTGCCGCTGGGGAATAGGTTGGTTGGCAAAACAGAATTCGGACAAGCCATTTTCCAGGCGTTCACAGCGTCAGTTTTGCACAGCACTTCTAAATTAACTAATGTGGGTGCTAAAATTTTCCTGGTTAATTCTTCCGTGCCGTGAACCGAGGACAGGAACGTCGGTAGACTAACATCGGAAATTTTGCAAACGCCGAACCCACCAAGACGAACAGGCAGAGAAGCCTGTAGCCAAGCTCGGTCGTTCAAATCCACATTTGAAATATTTTTTAGAGTATTACCATTTTTGTAAATATTTAGTATTATAATTATTTATGTTTTTGTAATTATGTTATCTTTTTTAATACGTATTTACATGTATTATTAGAATCAATTCTATAAATGTTTCTACGAACTATGTATTTAATTTACATATCATTAATTGTAATAAATCATACATATTTATTTTTTGTTTAAAAAGCAAAACGTTAGATAGGACTGAATTATCTTTGATTTCTAAGTATAACTGTTGATAATTAATACCTAATCAAAATCAAACGTAAAATAACAGTAAAATAACCAATATTTTATATAATTCATATTTACCTATAGGTCAAGGTGTTCTGGTTTTCTATATATTCACTATTGGTCAAATGTTATTAATTTTTTGCTAATATTGTTAAAACAGTAGTCAACGACAAATGAAATAAAATGTTATAAATATCTATCAGATATTTAATTAGAACAAACGGTATATTCTTCTAAAAATACGATACCTTTAAATCAGCTAAGTAGCAAATAAATTAGCAAACACTATAAATGATTAATTTATTATCATGTTTAAAATATATTTAATTAGTCATCATGTTACAAGGTATATAACAGTAGAGTAGAACTTTCTTCAGCAGCTATTCAGAACGATGGAAGTGTTCCTGGACAAACAAATTTCAATTTTAAGGTTCCGTCGATTCAGGAAGAGAATGAGGAGTCGCCTTCTGAGTCGTTCTTCACTCAGACCTCGATGCTCGCGTTGAGGCGGCCTATAAACGTAGTTCGCAAGCTAGTTACTACACAGCGGAGGAGTTCCCTGCAACGACTCTCCTCCTCTATTACTAATCTGGCGGAGGTATACGGCAAAACATCGCACGGCGTGTATTCACAAAATCTAACAACCCAAAAATCTAATATTTACAATTATATTTTTTTAAATATTGTCCGGCAGACTTCCACTTTCAAAATATTTAAAAAGAAGAATTTAAAAAAAAATATTGTATTATGTTATGAGGTATATTGATTTACTAAATCAGTATAGATACATCCTAAATTTGCATTAATGGAATCTGCAATCATGTTTACCTAGAAATGCAGATTAACTGTTCAACACAACCTGCAAAATTAAAGTATAAAATGATTCGAAGTATATTGTGAATGCACTGCCATCGAGTGGAGTATGCGTGTCCGCCACTAAGCCTCTTTATCTTTATCAGTACTTAGATAATAGTTTGTTTTCGCTGAAAGTAGATAATGCAGTTATAGATGAATTTGTGTTGTTTTTACTTTGAAACGCATTGACATCTATTTTTTCTGCGTACCGAGTTACACATCGATAGACAACCCAACACTGATAACGTAACACGAGCCACACCTGTCGTCCCTGCACGGAATGACGGCAATGCCCAATTCGAACAATATCACCTCACGACAACCTTCATCCGACCAAACTTACAGACTGCCAGTTATACCATCTGCTAGAAAATTTTCCTCTTAACAAATTTCACAAGCGCACAATATTTGAACTGCACTTAAAGTAGATTAGCTTTCTACCAGTAACAGACGTCGTAGTGCCACGAAACAAAGACTATGTGTGATATCATATCCTGTTAATCATGTCGCTCTGTCTCACGTATTGCGACAGTATGCGGTTAATAGGTTAAGTGATAATTATGTACATTTTCGGTAGTTTAGACAACTGCATATCACTGCAACTTGAGAGAGTTCGTTAAACTTAAGATGATTTAGAATACTCACTTTTGTGGTTTTAATGTTTTTGTAGTTTTATCTTTCACAGTATTGTTATGCTACACTTAGGTATATTACTATTTCTTCAATATAATTTATGTACGTGTACAATAAATTGTAAGAAAACACACAAGCTGCTTGCTTCTTAGGCTTTTATGACTTATATTTTATAAAAACATTTAAATATTTTGCACTTCTATTATTTTTATATTCTGCAAAAACCGACACAAATATATCACCTTTTTACATGCAATACATAAATAGTTAGGATTATTATTTAATAAATTTATTTAACACCTTTTTATTAATACGCCGCTTAAAATTATAGTATGATAATTCAATATTACATTGAAGCTAAGCATGCGCATGATTTTTCCGATTTTATTTTTAGTAAGACTGTGTTCTTTAGGACTAGTCCAATTTAACTAACATATAATTTATTTCCACAGACACCATTTGTCCGTCAAAACACACCGCACCCAAAAGACTTGAAAGCGAAAGCACACAAGCTTCTTGCGGGACGCTCTCCGGAGGCCGTCACACAGGCTGCCAAACAAGAAGCGCCGACTACCAACGGAATTCCTATGTCCCCGCCTGAACAGATTGAAGAGCCTGTGGAACCTATTGAAGTAAGTATCGCATGCTCTTTTTTACGTACGTTAACCAAACAAATAGTGGTTTAAGTGATCGCCTGTCCGTTGTTTGTTAGATACAGGACAAATTCAACGTGCATGGTAGTCTTTTTAAATTAAATAATAACATATTCTTTAAATTTTGAAACCTGAAGACGTGGATTTGTGATATTGCAAGGCATTTGTTAACCAGATATTATCCTAAGTGTAGACTTTAAATTTTGAAATTAACATAACTTTATTGTGTTATATTTTAATGGAGCATTTTGTCGAGCACCTATATTTTTTTTTATTTACTTGTGGGAATGCTTTGACGTATACCTCTCTGTTATGACGGGCTCACCGGGGAAAAGATATCCCGGTAATACCGACTAAACCTAACACGGTGTTCCTCGACATAACCATAGCCGGCGGGGCCGCGCGAATCGCTTTCTCATGCAATCGCGACCCCCTCGAGGTTTCGGCCCGCCGTAAAAATACTTCCTCTATTGTCCCCTTGTGGAGAGAAGAAGATACGACACAGAGGCGCACGTGGGAACACGCACGCTGGCTCTCGGACCTGGTGCTTATCGGTAGCGAGTAGGACCACACAGCCCGCCACCCCCAGGTCAAACCTCAGGGTGGCTGGAGGTCATCTCGCGCCCTGCGGCGCCCGGTTCTGCGGTTGGGGAGAGGGTTTAAGCGCTCCCTTTCCCGCTCCGCGCGCCGCCTCCTTGGTGAAAATTTTTGCAAGCACCTACATTTGGTCTTTAAGTAGTATCCTATGTTATGGATTTTACTTCATCAAATAGAAAACTATACCATCGTAGCGTTCAAATTAATTATAATAATTTGCATATTATTGACATGCAATATTCACATCATGGAAACGTTGACCATGCCTTTGTCTGTTTGATTAGACTAATAGCAAATTATTATTACATTTACATCACATACGAGTATAAAGGTGTAATAATACAGCTCAGGTCTGTATATATACGGAATGATATGGAGAGGTTATACTACCTATAGGGAAAACCTTAACTTAACAACTATTTGTGGATCATACAAATTTTTGGCCCGAACTGGGTGTTCTTTGTGTCCGTTGTTTGTTAGGTACAGGAAATATTCCTAGTGCGGGAGTCGTCTTTTTAACTAAAATTTAATTACATATTCTCGAAAATTTAAAACGTGGTAACATGGAATTTGTGATATTGCAAGGCACGACTAAAATCTAGAGCTAACTTCATGATGTGTGTCTTTAATTTAGCATGTTGATACACCTGATAGATAAATATTGTTGAGCGACAATATAAAACCCTGATTACAAAATATGGTATGAACTTGTAAAGTGGCTTATCTTTTAGTGTTTACTTTGACGATTATGCTATGGTCAGAGCATTATGTGTTATGCGGGAAAGGTTGCCAATTTTAATCTACATGAATTTTCTTTCAACCTAAGCTTAAAATGTCAATGTAAATGTAAGGTATATTATGCCTATATTAAACCCTAAAAGCTACCACTTCAATAAAATTCTTGTCTCAAATCAAATGTCTTAATCATCCATATTCCTTTTGTCTGTATCAAATGACATCAAAATATTTTGAATGCCAAAATGATCACGTCCGTTAATACTTTTGCCTTGAAATATAATTGTAGTCTACACATATCTTGTATGCTTCACTCACTTATGTGTAACATCCTACTAATATTATAAATGTTAGTTAAAATATTTAGATGTTTGTTTTGCTATTACACATTATTATATTATTATTAAATATTATTATATGAAACTTGTTTCATAAATATAACATCTCCTGAATTAACATACATTTTATCCTGTTTATACGGTATCGTGAGATAATAGTTGAATTTAAATGTTATTTTGAAATTCTTTAGTTGTGAGCTTCGAATATGGCCACTATATCACGCGGATGACGCCATGAGCAGTAACTAGTATAATGATATCAGCCCTGTATATAACCTGTCTCAGTGTTGGCATATTCTCAGTGTGAGAGGGGTTAGGCCATAGTCCATCACGCTGGCCCAGTGCGGTTCTTTTCCTAACTTAACATATCTTCGAGAACATTATGGAGAACTACCAGACATGCAAATTTCCCCACAATGATTTACTTCACCGTTAAAGCAAGCGATAATTAACTAATAAAGTAACTGTAATAATAAAAATCTTGATTGAGAGTTACATATCAAAGACAATCTTGCAATACAAGTTCTATTACAAAAGTGTTGGCATAACTGCCCATTAACTATTGTCGATTGCGACAAACCAACGGATACTAATTTAATGTGAATAGGAACCTGTTACTTCCGATTCGTAATTTGTCAGGATGTCAAGCAGTTCTTATGACACCGAGATCCAGATAAAATCATTTTAACCTGGTTTTATTTAAAGTAAGAGAAAGTCCTTTAGTTTTGAGGCAATGCATAAAAACAGTTAGATTATACTGTTTTATTAATAGACTAGCTGACCCGCGCAACTTCGTCTGCTACATATAAGAGAATATTCCCCGTTTTTGCAACATTTTTCATTGCTGCTCCGCTCCTCTTAGTCGTAGTAGTCGTAGCGTGATGTTATATAGCCTATAGCCTTCCTCGATAAATGGGCTATCCAACACTAAGTTTAGTATTGACGTGATTGGTATCAAACATAAGCGCAACTTATATCAAGGCATAATAGCAAAACTAAATATATCGATATTAAAATTATATAACCTATATTAACTCGTAATGTTCGTTACGTTGACTCGGTTAAACCGTTTCCGAGGAAATTTTGTCCGGAAACAGTTAACTTTATAAAATGAAAAAGCTGATTAATTAAATCTATAATTTAAAACTGAACAGTTTGTTTGTTTGTTTGAACGCGCTAATCTCAGGAACTACTGGTTCGAATTGGTTGTTATTACAACCAGCCCTGTATATATAGGGAATGATATAGAGAGTCTCCATATCATTCCCTATATATACAGGCCTGAGCTGTATACTCGTATGGGGTGTAAATGTAATAATAATGTGCTATTAGTCTAATCAAACAGAACAGGGCATGGTCGATGTTTCCATTATGTGAATATTGAATGTTAATAATATGCAAATTATTATGTAAACGCTACGATGGTATAGTTTTTCAGTTTCTCTATTTGATAAAGAAAAATCACTAACTTATGATGCCACTTAAGGACTTAATTTAGGTACTCACAAAATGCTTCATCAAAATATATTCCAACTAGCTCTAGCGCGCAGCTTCGCCCGTGTGGTACCTGCATAAATAAAAATAAGCCTATGTCCTTCCCTAGGCTTTGTACCAAACTTTTTTTAACTATCTTTGTACCAAGTTTTATCCAAATCGATGCAGTGGTTTACCCGTGAAGAGGTAACAGACGAAGAAACATACAGACAGAGTGATTTTTGAATTTATAATATTAGTAAGAATATAGCTTTGTTTATTTCAAAATTCAAAGGCAACACTTAGGATAATATCTGGTTGACAAACTTTGAAACATTCTCTTCGAATCCTTCATTTTCTTTTGATCGCCTTCCATGCGGCGTACTAATAGTTGAGAGATGACCACTTAAGCCACTTGTAGCTCATGACTGTGCGCTTTTACTCTAATTAATGACAATCATGTATAAGATAATTCACAAACTGACGCATAGATGGCGTTTGTAGTTTAGATAGGTAGGTATGTATGTATGTATCTTATGTGGGGACCAGTCAGTGCAGACCGGCGACACTTCGACTCAGTGGGATCTTTTGTGTCGACACTCTCCCAATAACGACTGCCATAGATGTTCATAGCAGCCGGGACCGACGGCTTAACGTGCTCTCCGAGGCACGGAGCAGGCAATAATTGTCAATTAATATGCACATAATTTCGAAAAGTCATATAACTTCCGAAAGTCAGAGGTGCGCGACGTGGTTTCGAACCCGAGACCCTCTGCATTGCAGTCTGTTGGTCTCCCCACTGAGCTATCGCTGCTCTTAGATAGGTAGGTAACTAACATGACATTCAAAACATTAAAATACTTTGTATACGTTTAGTTCTACACCAGATGTGTAGCTGTGTATTCGGAGGCGATCTTTCGCCAGTAAGGTATTACGAAAGCAAATATACTAACGAAGTCAAATAGCCATTGCTAGACATAGTGTTATTTAGTATCTAATAATAATCTTGGTTGATCCTGGGATTTTAAAATGATAAATACTAATGACTGCCTCGATAGCGTAGCGATAGCAAAAGTGACTGCTGTGCACTACTGCTGTGATGAGCTCGATGGCGTAGTGGTTAGTATAACCGACTGCCATGCCTGAGGTCGCGGGTTCGATTTTCGCACAAGTCAAACATTTGTGTGCATGAACATGGATATTTGTCTTGGTCTGGGTGTTTCTACGTATAATATGTATGAATTTACAAAAAAAAAAGTATATATGTATGTATGTTCATCCATTGTCTAGTACCCATAGTACAAGCTCTTCTTAGTTTGGGCTAGATGGTGTTGTCTGTATGTGATAGAATATTATTATTATTATTACTATGAGGTCTCGGGTTTGATGCCGGGTCGGTCAAAAATAGTGAAAGTGTTATAGGGTGTTCTGTCAAGAAAATCTAAGAGTGTGAAAATGTGCCTGTAGGATGCCAAGACGCTTCCCCCTATTACCTAGGACTTAAAATCATAGCTGGCATAATTTAAGTGTTTTCTCCCTTAGCCTTTATTATTCCCAAGTCACTTGGGGTCGGCTTTTCTAGTCTAACCGGATTTGACTGGATATCAGTTTTCACACGGAGCGGCTGCCACCTGACCTCCGCAACCCAGAGGCTAACGATAGGTGTAATAACAAATTATACAGAACTAGATTTTGCCCACGGTTTCACTCGCGTTAATGTAGGTTTTGTTACTAAACTTCTATCCTCGGGAACAGTACTTTTTTCTGGATGACTGGTACCCTATATCCTTTTCTGTGCCCTGATAACGTGTATGCGAAATTTCATGATGATCGGTCGAGTAGTTAAGGCGTGAAAGTGTAACAAAGAAACACATTCGTATTTATATTATCAGTTAGGATATATAATGCAGCCTCTTTATAAGATTTGTTTTACAGACTGTACACAACACAGTACCTCCTCCAGAAGAAACGAAAGATGAAGACAGCGATACCCAGACGGCGGCAGATAGAGAGTCTTCTGAAGAAAACGATGACAACGACGACTCGGACGAATTAGAGGTACTTCTTCTTAATATTAGTAGTCTTATATTATACACTATCCTGACCAAACTATAATATTTACTAAACGGGGTAATTTGATAAAATATTGCTTTGGATTAACAACTTTTGCAGTAGATATTAATTTATTAGAATCCCTTTGCATTAACATATACTGTTATTAACTTTAGTAGCGATAGAATAACAAGTTTAAATTGTATTGTTTTAAGAGAAAGAGTATACAATGGTAATTGAAGGAAAGACTAATGTGCTTTTCCATTACATATCTCTTTATTGTAAGCGTTTGTCCCGGACGCTTAATGATCTCCAAGCTTATCTCTGAGTCTCTGAAGTAAGTTTGTAATCATAATTCTTTAGTATACATATAAAGGTAAAAATATATTTCTTTTATCCAAGTAATATTTCCGAATAATGTCATTTTAACACTCAGAAATAAGTGACAGTGTGTAAGCCAACCATGGATAAAAATTTCAGGCATTGTAAACAATGGAAAATCTTCTATGTTTTTATATGTAAAAAGAAAACTTTATACACCCTTTTTCTTAAAAGGGTGTATAAAGTTTTCTTTACGAGTGCTTACGTTTACGTTTACGCGTTGTAGCCTGTTCCGAGTAGCAAACTTACGCATAAGTGTTATAACGTTTTTAAATGAAATTAAATATTAATTTATATCATAGGTGGAATATAATTTTATTTGTTGGCCTTTTACACCGGTACCATAATGATTGGTCTATAGAGCATATTAAGTAATTGCATATATACCAGCCCTGCATTAAACTGTCCCACTGGTGGATACGAGCCTATTCTCAATGCGGAAGGGGTTGGGCTATAGTCTAAATTGCATATAAAACCTAAAAATATTTGCGACTTTGCCACTCGGAATACACGCCACATTGCCTAAACGCCCTTAAGCATATTGCGAGTATGCAGGAGTGTGAGATTTGGCAAAGTTTACATGGAGAGGCGAGCAGAAAGAAAATTATAATGGATTAGGTGCCAATTCGACTTCTAAGCGAACACTTTCTATTAACCTCAAATATATACAAAGAATTTTATTTGTATTTAGTATGATTTAAAATAACGGTTACTATTATCCGACTGCAGCCAATAGCTGTAGCTCGCGCTCCGCGTGTTAGCGTCAGCGTGTTACGTTTATTTTCTATTATATTAAGGCGATAAACATTTAGGTCAATTCCTCTTTCATTTTAAATATACTATTTTATTTATATATAAAAGGCCACGGCTTTTAAATATCTTATTACAGTAATATCCGTTTGTAGTTATATTATATGCACACAACACTGCAATTAAAGTTACAGCTTAAAGCCGTTATAATAAATTTAATTGTAAATCTATTAAACGTTTAAATACTGTTGAAGATTTTCTGCAAATGAGAATTAACGATACGTCTTAAGTATTTGTGGTTACTAGAGCAGAGTATTTGTGATTTTCTATCGCTATGACCGAATTACTTCAGTTATAGGATGTACGCAAATTGCGTAACGCAAAATTTCTCAATTTGTGACTCCACTCTCCTATCCTATAAAATCAATCGCAAATATTCGTATCGCTACTCCTGCCACGTATGTGCGACATGGGCCTGGTTCTCCTATATTATAAAATTAGTCGTTTTAGCTACGAACAGTTAATTTTGGCATATTATTCATAGAATGTGTCAATTATTAACTGTCAGTTGGTAAAACGACTCATTTCTCAAATATATAGGAACCGGCCTATAGCGGACCCCGGAATATCTCTCTAGTTTTCGTTACGTAACTTAGTGGTTCGTAGTGGTGTAGTGTTTACAATAGCTGAAAGTGTGGTCGATGGTTGGTATACACGGGTGTGTGTGGTGGTGGTGTAGCGCGCGCCGCGACGCGTGGCATGGCGTGCGACCGTGGAGGAACGCGGCGCGGTGGCCGGGGGCCGGCTCCACCGACGCGACACCCCTCATCATTTGAAGAACAAACGCGTCAATCAGATCGACGCGAGGCGCGCGCGCGATCTCATTGCGCAGGTGCGCATTGTATAGTGCTACTTATACACTCACATTTGGTGGAAGTAATGTATTGCTTGGATTGGATGCTGCTGGGTATACATACGACTTTGGCGTGAAGATTTGTATGTACTAGTAGACTATTATGAAGGAATTTGTTATTTTATGAGAAAAAGGGTAAGGAAAAGGTTTCTCTGGAATTGCATGCTTGAAGCAACTCCATTCGGGCAAATACCATATCCGTGCCGAATAACTCTTTGTTGTATTTGCAGTTAATAGGGTTTCTATGTTCTTTCACGCAATGCTCTACTTTTAGTATAGGGCCGGCGTGATTTTGCCGCTATTGTTTTGGCCAAATGTCAAGAGCAAGAGTCTATAGGTACCTGGTCTACATTGACTGTTTACTATCAGAAAGACTGTGTTTGATTCATGTTAGTCCTAGACTCAACGTAATCTGTACATATTCTTTAAAGTATTACGAATTGCGAGAAGTCTACTCCAGCCCGCAATCAATAAAGGTGTAACACAATTCAAATACCCTCAAAATTAAAATTAGAACTATTTTTTATACAACCAAGGTGAGAAGCACGCATACAACTGATAATAGCCTAGTTGCCAGCAAGGTCCATACCTTAGCGACACCAGTTAAGACTGGTATCATTTGACCTTTCAAAAATGGAGTCACTGTGCTTAGCGTAAAGGATAAAATTATTGCACAGACATATGAAAGAGCCTCGAAACGCTATTCAACACAGAAACACAACACAACGCTCTGTGTGCTACTCCAGTTTGAGCGAGATTCCAAATCTAAGCGAGGATTCCGCAAGGCCTTTACCTCTTTATTTCCTTACATATTCAAGTACTGAATTTATCTGGAAGTACGTCACTATTTTGCAATGTTGTTCCTACATATCTTATCAGTAACTTACTGGGTTGACGCAGCAATTTGAAATGTGTTTCGTTCCCGATATGTGATTCCGACACGGTTTCAGATTCCGGTTAGTTTTTCATTAAGCCGGCCAGTTATCTGTGTATCTATTATAGTATTAGATGAATTTTTAACATGGTTATAATAAAAATATCTTAAAGATTTACTATTTTCTTTAACAAGAAAATTTCTTCGTACGAATTTAAACGCTTGAGAAGTTGTATACCTAGCAACATAGTTTGTATATGCAGTTAGCTATTCTACTTGTATTGTGTTGTGTGGTTCTAAACCTGTTCGCATGTTTACTTATTCAATTTCTTGATAACAATCTCATACTTACATACAATTGTTACCCATTTATGGAATCTATGGTGTAATGGAATCTTAACTAAATTGTTATGTTTTTATACATTAAAAATATATTAGAGTGTATGCACCAATTGTAACTATGTGTGTGTGTCTCACCATATTAACGTATGTTATTATTAGAACGTTGCTTCGTTTGTTGTTTCATGTATTGTCTGATCATTTTTGACCTTCGATCTAATTAGATTCACGAAGCAGTGTGAATTCATTCATTCATGCATGTTGTACTACTTTGCTTCGTGTTATATTAAATATGTCCAGTATAAATCATTATCATTGATCCTGTATTTTATTTAGAATTACCTACTACATACATGATTTTATATAAACAAAGGGTATTAAATAAATAAACTTTCACGGTTACTATGTCCACGCCTTCTTTAGTCTTTTTACACATCCGTTAGTTAGGTACGCAATTGATTAAAAGAACTGCTTAACTATAAGCTACTTAGACTTTGTCAGTTCAAATGTGTCGTAATTCTTAGCCATGTTAATGAGCTAACCAATTAAATAATGGAATAAATTTGTGTTTTCTTTAAATTTATCTCATGCTGTTCGTGAGAGTAAATACTGATTTATTTTGCGTCTTATTAAAACACAAGTTCAAAATTATACATAAGCTGTAATAAAATTACATGTCGAAAACAATATTATTCAAACTGATATTCACGTAGCGACAAGTGAAATACTTTCTTCCTATTTTATCGATTTTATTTTATCTGATATATGTATTACAATGTCAATTGCAAGGCGACACGTAGGTACAACATATACGTATCTATAAATGTTGTACCGCGCATACCTTGAAACATAGACCAAGCTACTTTGATTTTTATCAGTTACACTGAATTACCAAGGTATGCTATGATCATTTTTTATATAGAACGTATCTGTTAAAGAGCATCCATCAATTAAATACAGAACTATCGTGCAATCGTGCTAAGCATCACAATGGCATCTAAATTGCCCACTATACAATAACGCGAAAGGGTAAAAGCTGACGCACGGTCCGCGTCGAAATTTCTTGTTCACCAGAGAATAGCAGAAACAATAGCGTCGTGAGATCTCTTTCGCATCGCACCCGTACTTTGTGAACATATTACCATAAAACGATCATCGGGGCGAGAATTCACACCACACATTTTATAGTTCTAATATATATTCACAATTAATACCCAAATAGGAATATAGACTGAACAAAAAGTACAATATTACAGAGTGTGTTTAGTAAATAATAAATCTGTCGGCGAATCGCTCCGTTTCCTTAAGCACGACCCAAGCGTGGGTAATTGTCGGAATACCGCGGCTGTTCCGGGCTGATGCGCGCGGGCCCTCGACCACAACGCTCTCGGTAGACCCTCCGCGAGGCTCGCAGAAATGAGTGCCTTCCACCGCGCCGCTTGTAACAATGCTTCGTGTACCGCGATTAATCGATAAGTGAAGTGCCGCTTTCCCAATACAAGTGTAGTGCTAAATAAATCACCAACAAGCACCGGCCCATTGCCAAAGTGTACCTTATCAGTATATATTAAAATGAGGTGTTTGAAAGCGGCAGGAGGATGGCTCGCCCGGGTGAGATGCGTATGCAAGATAGAAAGACATTTAGCGAAAGATTTCAATTTAGATTCGACTGCATTTTGTTTGGCTTGCTTAGCTTGTGTATTGTCGTGTCACGATCATACCATTTCACTGGCATGTAGTGTTATGTGACATTTGAGTTACTTCCTTACTAGCTGTAATCAGTGTGGCTTATGTTTTCGTTTCACATCTCATTTGCCCGTTCAAGAGCCTATGTGAACATTGAAGTTTCGAGTAGGTGTATAATACGTTCTCTTTTACAGGCGATAAAGAAACGTGAGCAACAGGAAGAACAGAAGACTGATGACGAAGAGCCGGCCGATGATGTCCACGACGGTGAGTTTACGCAGTATATATTTTACTCGTTAAAAGTGCCGTTTAGTTGTAAACTGATAGTTATTACGTCGCGCATTAAGGCAGTGCACGACCTACCTGTGAGATATTCGATAGTTGCGACATTATTTTACACGTTCGTGACCACACTCTGCCGTCTTGCGATCACGAACGTGAACCGAACGGTGCCCGTCTGTCACTCTCGCATCACACAAAGACACCGTCGCCTTTATTTTATTTTTATGTGGGAAATACCTAGGTGTGTGATATAAACTTTCCAATTTGAAAATGTGTGCTCGTTAATGGCTCGTTAATGCACGGTACAACTAAGCAACTCATGAATGGCGGATATGCATCACAAGCACTTTATTGAACGTGAAATGCATGCGCCTTTAATTTTACTGCTCACTATAAATGTACGTGCTCATCCTAGGACCACAATGAATGAAGCAACATATCCGTAATACGCAATGTTAGCGTTGTATAAAATCAGTATCGCTACGTTATCAGCTTATCTCCAGCACTCGGCCGGCGTGCCATTTCGCTCCGTTGAACGAAGCCCCGCAGTGTTTCGTTCACCTGTGGAGAGTTTGCCGACAATTTCACCTCCTTGTTCAGTGAAAATTAATAACTGAGTGTTCTAGTCGCGTGACACACTTCATACTAGCGATATAGAATTCGTGATGTGTGCCGAAATTCTGTGATTCCTGCTTAAGGCAGTGAATGAGTCAGAGTCACGATCTATCACATACGCCACAAGGCAGTTTGCGTTGACGCAATCTCCTATGAATCCAAATTCTGTAAGATTAAGTTGAAAACATAATACTTATTTAGTGCCGGATACGTGTTCAGTGATAACGTAATACAATAGCTGTGTTCAGTTTTAATAGTTTAAGGTGATCGTGTATTGATTCGATATTAAGTAAACATTATTATTATCTATTGTTTAACACGTAGTTATGATAGTCTAGAAACTAGTGTAAGTGAGCGACTGACCAAGGCCAAGTTGAGTTATTGCTCCATATAAACACGTCGGTTATACTTCGGTTACTGTTTCGTAAATATCTCAATGTAGTACAGAAATTCACGGTAATACGCTTTGCTCTATTTATTTTAAAATAGTGGGTTATATACCCTGCTCTTACGTGCACAGCTGCACACGTACTTTCCCTGAGTTTTACTTTAGTACGCGAGCACCTCTATTCTTTGTCTTGCTTCAACTTTAGATTAGCAACGCATAGAACCTTAGTACTCTCACGTCTTCAAAGTAAGTTAAACTAAGGCATTACCTACAAATTAATCTAAGTGTATACATATGTCTATGTGTACGCAAATGTAACTAACTACATGCATGCTGTTTTACGCACATAACATCCGCTAGCACACACATAAATTACTTCATGGCGGCACTTTCGTGATAAATTTTATATGTAATTGTCGTTTAGTGCATTATTATATAAGAATAGCATAATAATAATTGACAAAATTTTCTTAGTTCGTATTTTGTTTTTTTTTATATTGCCTGAGTATTACGCATTTGGAAGTCGTGCTTGAAGACTATGGTTAACTATCAAGAGCTGAGTGATGTACAATCGATAATGGTGCTCTGTTCAATTTAGAAACAGTAACAAATTCTTATTCTTACTGGCGCCCTGTTATTATAATTGCATTTCACGCTCACTTAATGACTGACAAGTACGTCATTTAGGGACGTGTTTTTAATATTTAATCTGCACAATTCTCACTTTCGACTCTGTGTGCCTATAGGTAAACTTATTTAATATTGTATTGTAGCCAAGTAAAACTTTTACTTTGTAGTGTAATCCGGAATTCGCTCACTTTGTTCTCACGAATTCTCTCACTTTTATAATATACATGACAATGCAAATGTATTCAAATAAGGTTTGAAACAGCTACGGCCTTGACCCAATGTATTTTCCGTAACAGTATTCAAGGAAAATTGTACCTTCAAGTACTGAAATGTACTTCAAACGATGCACGTGCATGACATACCAAATTGATAAAAATATCGTACATTTGCAAACAATAACTTGGTTAAGGTTGCCTAGAAGGTGTGTTGTGCCTCTAGGGCATATAATATACATTTGTTGATACGAGTTATTGAACTGACGACATTATCTTATCAGCTTCTACAATAAATTATTCGATTGAGACTCAGTGTCAGTTGTAGTCGAACAGTGCTCGCAGGAAATCGTAAATTGGTACAATATTAAACATTTTCTCTTAAAACTTGAATATAGCATTTAATTATCTACGCTCTGCTAGTGTTTCAGAAGAAAATAAAAATGTTTTCTCGGAAACTTAACTAAGCCGGTGGATTTCCGTCTGCACGTACATTGCATGTCAAGAAGTTGTTTATCAAGTTACGTCGTTGCTAGTGTATCTAATTTAGCAATTATTTATATTTCGAATCATGCTCGTTTTGTTAGAAATTGTATTTGTTTTGTCTGTCTCCCATTTAAATAAATTGCATTGTTTAAAATGTAACGTACGTGTAACACATAAGTGCTGTAATGTAAGCTATCGATGGTAAGGTCAGTGATTGATCTCTCAGTCTAATAGTGTTGTTCCCCTGTGAATGTACATTATTTCACGTGGCATGAAATTGACAGTACCTTTGTCCGAAAGTCACGTCTATGTATCTTCTAAACGATTTTAACCTCAATTAACTTCGACAACGGCGGTCTTGTTCTTGAGCTTGTGGTCATTTATTAATACACGATCATTACTCATCATTCCTTGTAACCACAATTTACTTTCTTTAGCGTGATGTGTTTCTGCGTTGTATAATAACACCGTAAGCAGTAATTAATTTGTTACTATGTCTGACGTCGTTTCTAATGGGAACGTAATAAGTAACAAATTGTGATAATAAAGTGGTTCACACGAGACTATACAACGAACAAATAATGAGAGACAAGAGACTGGAAGTGAAGTTAAGCGTTCGCGGTGACGGTTCACTGAGCCGAAACAATCTTAGAAGCAGTACGAGAAGTAACCGCAGCAATTCAAGCAACAATAGCAGCGGGATACCCGTGAGCGAGATACTCAACAACGACCGCTTCACAGACATACCTTACAACAGATCCTTTGATATACTCGACAAGTACCGCAGGCAACCGAATCAATATGGATATCCAGCGCAGAGCCTGCAAGCATTGAATCATTACGAACAATCGCAGAACAATGGTTACGGTATTAGGGATAGAAACAAGTCGTATATTGATTATACAAACTCGACGAAGCCTTATTATTACCAGTCTCAGCTACTCCACAATGTAGGACAGCATCAATATCAACCTGTATATAATGATGCATCCATCCGATTGCACGGAACGTTACCACGATCAGGGAGCCGACTTGATGGGCCTAGGGACAAACCGATATATCCAAATAGTCATTACACGTTGCCAGCGAGATATGGACCAAGACGCGTGCGCATTAGTGAGCTCCAACCAATAGTGCATGGCTATGGTACGTATATCATGAAACTCGTTAAGTCGTTTATTTATTTGTTTGTCAATAAAGTTACGTTATGTCACGTGTTTTCAATATATTTTTCTTTTTAGACAAGAAATCTCGCTTGATTGGACTTTTTTGTTATGAAAGCAAAATATTTGTTAACCGATCGACATTCTCTTTTATGCTTTACCTTATTTTAGTCTCAAAAGGCCTTATAATTTGGTACGTGTACGCAAAATGTTTCAGTAAATATGTTATGAATTTAGTACTAGAGTGGAGTTAGCAGACGTAGCTCCGGGGAGAAATTCACAGTAGAAAGTCATTTTGAATAGAAACTAATCTAGTCGTTAACCTGCAATATATCACGTTGTATCAAGGTCTAACTACCATAAAATATTCAGCTTTCAGATCAACCACCATTGCCTTTTGAATATTTATTATTGATATTCTAACCATCCATTAAACTCCACGGAAACCTGTTTATCTTAACAAGTTTGCAACAATTAAATTTAGTGCAGCTTTTTAAACTGTTACCGATCTTACACTTAGATTAATGTTTATTGGCGCATATAACGACCAGAAAAATATTGTTACGAGTACGTACTTCATATTATTTTAATAACGTGTTGGCCGATAGCATAGGCGTTTATGTACAGATATTATAGTATGCGTGTGTGCGTAAATAGGGCGACATGTGGGCCAACCCTCCCGAGGGACGGACAACAATAGCTGCAGCAGGGCACTCTCCCCGCGTTTACTAGTGCGCTCTAATGAACCAGACCGTAGTGTTAGGTGCCTCTTGTCTCAGTATTACATATGCCTTTACCATAAGTACTCATATTAAAATTCAGTGCTGTTTAATATTTAAAGTGGACATTTTGTTCATGAATTCGTTATGGCAGTCACAAAGTCAGCGGTTCGTGGCATTATGTGTTCCCTCATGGAGTTTACTTTTAAAGCAAGTAAGGTTTCAATTAAAACCACTCCTACCTAGCCCCAATATGTTAGTTTTTAGTTAATTATTTATGCTCTTAATACGCTGTAATATAACAGTAGTATTTAAAACCAATAACAGAACATAGCGATAAATCTCCAAAGAATACCATTATATGGAATCAGAGTAAATTTTTGTTGAATATTCACTTTCTTATAGTCATAATTTTGATTATCCGAATAAAATAGCTTGTTCCGTTATAATCGCTATGTTTTGATATTCGTATGTCACCGTTTTAACATTTTCCACTAAAGGAGCACTGGTTCGAATACAAGGTCAGCAGCTATTTATTGTCTTAAAGCTAGCACAGACTTGGAGATGCGTTTCTAATTTTTATACAATGCGAAAAAGAAACACATATACAATAAATATTGCGGTATTATCGGCTCGTTATACATTCAGTGAGTCACAAAGTTTCATCTTGTAAGTTTATGTAGGATAGCCTTATTTGAAAGTTCACGTTCGAAACATTGTGTTCTTTTTGTGTAGTTTATTTAGATACGGGGTTTATGTAAGACAGTTACGGTATAAAAGATAATAACAAACTGTTCGTATACCATAATCTATATCTTAGAGTTGTGTAATAGTTGGCGGTATCGGATAGAAAGTACGATACAGGCAGTGGAGGTTATTTAACCCTAAGTAATAATATTGGATGAGCTTTCGTCGCTCGGCAGAGGATGTTGCGCGGTGCGCCAGTAGGATTGCGCTTGCGCGTGCCTTCGCCGAGTTCGTGGCGTTCGTGCACCGATGCTTGATAGAAAAGGAGACGAGCACGATTGACACTCGTGAACTCGCAACTTTACTGAAACAACATTGCATTTCGATTTTACTACTCCGTATTATAACTGTTGGTTTTGTTTATACGTAAAACAAATACAATCATAGTTATAGCTGTGGTGAACTCTTCGGCTATATCATCTTATGATTGTGTTTCTACTTTTGTGGTTTGTGTTGTAGAGTACTGTTTATTATTTTGTGGTAAATTGCCAACATATACTTCAGTAAATAAAACTGACCATTTTTTATGGATTCACGTGAACTTATTTAATTGCTCTACATGTTATCGAAGACAATTAAAAAAGAATTAGAAGATTAAAACGATTTTGTCATTAAGATAATTGACGAAATGAAATCGATCCGCCGTTTTAGTCTGTATTTGAGGTGGTTTGAGCACCATTAAGCTAATGTCAATCTCATCGTGCATTTCGAGTATACAAGATGTCGTATAAATTTTTTATAAGTAACTACATACAATTACATTTTGGCATCATCAATGAATTACACAGCACAATTTTTAGACGCTTTCGATTTGGCGTTTGATAAATTTGTCTCGATTAATCCAACATGTAGTGAGATTAATATTAGTTTAGTAAAATCTACAGCAAAATTAACTGCAACAGCTTGTTGAGTGTGTATGTAAACATACATGAGGATATAGACGAACATTTCAGACCACAAACTATAATTACATGGATATGTATCTTTGAATGTAATTGAATAGGCGCGTTATGCAATAGACCTAAGCACGAGGATCAGTCACGTCAGATGAACGTAAATTACCAGGCTCTACTTTCGAAACTCAATAAATAAATGTCATAGATAGTAATTTCGTACACGTTATTATAATGTTAGATACAAAACACCTTTCTCTGTAACAGTAATTACTGTAGGTAGTGCACTCACGTTTTTCTTTTGCATTATCAATCTTCGTGCATCCGCGTCTTATTCAACGCCGTGAAAGTCCTTGTTATTGTGTATACTGGCCCCGTGAACTTATTAATTATTATCGTTGTAACAATGGCGTCCGCTAGAGAATCTACAGATATTGCACCCTTTGAGCTTTCACTCACTATTAATCTTTAGCAAGAATGTAGATTGTGTTGTCTTATTAAAATATTTCCAATCTCATTACGTCTCTTTCTAATAAAGATAGTAACAAAAACAAAGATGTATCTATTCGATTATTTTCGTTCACGTAATTTATATAACATCGACTACACAAAAGGTGACGATTTTATGACTTAAGACTTACAATAAGTGATGATGATTTAATTTACCCTGAGTTACGAAAGGACATTCGAAATCCATTGAATAGTAAATTTATTTGAATTGTCCTTTTGTAACTTGCTCAAGTCTTATATTACACTCTCTCCATTATGCTGTTGGTAAAACTTTCAGTAAATGATAGCGATAATAATAAAAACTTAAATGAAATCACTTGCAGATCGAAACATTCTTGTTGTAAAGTTAAATATTATTTTAGTTCTGTACAATATAATCGACACCTAAAGTTTTCTTTAGACATTAATCATCGACATTTATCTAACACTTAATTTATCTTATCAACTGTTTTTTTAATATCCACGCATCGGCATGCATAAGCACGTGAACGTTCAATTATTGTGATTGCACTTGACTGAATGCTTTCATGAAACGTTGTTCATTTGACCGCAGTAAGCCGCCGCTAGTATAGTATATCCCGCTAGATGTTATTTCTCCGGTGGGTACATAAATTTATCACAGTGCACAGGAAACCGTGCGTTGCGGTTTACATCCGTGCTGCGGGCTCAGATCTCGAAAGTGAACCTGTGAAATGAGTTATTGAAGCGCGTCAAAAACATGATACCCTGTGAACATGATCCCCGATCAATAGTATAATTATAGCTTTACTTTTGTTACACTGTCTATTATTAAGTATTTGCGCTTGAGCTGGCCTGTATGCCAAAACTGTTATAACACCGTACATATTTACGTACGTACCTTTTTTATTCCTAAGCTAAAAATATTATTTGAAGATACTTCGACTTGTTTAGTTTACAATGCGACAGAAGATTTTAAAACATGTATCTACCTAATATCTTTTTTATATACTAAACGTAGCTTTGATGAAAAGCTTTCGTTTTTTTTTATTTTTTTTTTTCGCTGTAGTGCTGTGATGATTAATTGTCAGTACACTATGTGATCTAATAGCTTTATACTTAATGGCCTCATGCTACTTGGAAAAACAATATACTGGAAGCACTTCAGTTTTCGCGATAATGTCTTGTGTATATGAAGAAGCTCTTGATTTAGAGAGAGCTACATGTTGAAGAATTACTTTGAAAGCATATAAATACTAGCAACGAATAATTAAAAAAATCTAAACTGTTACTATAATAAATAATCATAAAACTTGAACAAAAAAATACTGATTGGGTTGAAAATCGCATAATAACATATAGGCACTCAGAACCGCCTATTTACACTTTACCTAGGTCACAGTATCTACCTAGCTTTTATCAACTTAGAAATCCAGTTTAAAGCGTGAACTAAAAATATAAGTGATATTCAAGTCAACCACGAATTTACTGTTTAGAGAAGTGCAACAGTTGTCATGGATTAACACGGTTTAGCGTCACAACCACCTACGGAGAAAAAGTATCAAATTCTTACAGAGCTATGTCACCACAACCGTTAACTTAAAATGTAGCGTTTTATACATTCGGTGAGAATATCGTCCTTTCGAGAACGAGTTTGTCGTAGTGCTATATCAAGTAGGTCTCAACGTCCATTACATTTGACTTGTGACGCGTGCCGTATCTAATTGGCATCCTTGCATACATTAATCACCCCGCAAGGTGTGCAACTGTGCATTGCCTGCAGTGCCTACAGTATGTAGATCACTTACTGGTCCGACTGCTTTTCGAAAGCTGAAGTCCTGTTTATTAATCTACAGTTAAATTGAAAGCTATATCCCGGCTCTGATACGCGATTTCTAATTTTCTCCTATGGTCAGCTATATCGTTTGGGAACGTTGTTACCTGTCATCTTGAACTATTTTGTGTAATTATAGTAATTAACATTCATTGCGGGTCTTATATAGTCTACGATGTTTATTCCTTATTGATGTTCTCTTAGAACTGTTTCATAACTGTGATGCTACCTTTACTGAATTCTTTATTTCGTTTTTTATTGAATGTATTCTTTCACTTATCATAGCGTCGTAATTAAATATATTGATTTTTGATTGGGTTTAGTAATTTTTTAGAATAGCAATTAACACTTCAACGGAACGTGAAATTTTTATATTTTTATATAATGTATGGTTATTTTTCTTCCTCGTCGTATTTATGTTAATGACGGTGACTCACCATGTAAGATTTATTTACATTATAAGGCGTTTACGAATTTTAAAATATTCAGTTTTTCGTGGCTTGTTTATAGGTATATTCATTCTTGCTTTCGGGCAACCTATGACTCCGTGACCGTTCGAGTTTATAAACAGTTATTTAAAGCTCGAAGTGATCTCTGTAATATATAACATATTATTATAATAGATCACATCATTACTTGTAAAGAATCGAAAGTGTCGGTAACAAGATCGGATGTAGATGAGATCGATCGGTTCAGATAATGGGTAGGTAACGCTAGGGTAAAAATAAAGGAATCGGTATGCGCCTGGTTGAGACTTTCTATTTTTAATCGGGCGGAGAGGTCGCGGGCACGGACGCCGGCGCCACAGCCTCCGATCTCGTGGTGGTTGGAGCGCGCGCATTCCGTCAGCGCATGCGCCCCGGGCAGCGCGCACTCGACGCGTTTATTATTATACCCAGTTTGGTGTTCACGACGTGTTTGTTTTGATTTGACGTACCAAATTCAGCACCGGTTACGTGTATTGCATTATATGTAAACAAATCTAAATTCAAGATAAGCGCCTTATAATTTATATACAGTTTGTATTATGATGAAATTGGACAATGACCTAGTCGGAATGCATTAGGGCGAATAGCCGGCCGGTGCCTCGGTGCTTTGATTGACGTACGATACTATCCAGATACTATTATAACGAGAGCCGGTAAATTTACCTCCGCCTACGGACACTGTCGCCTTTATTCAGGAAGTAGCCCGGGACTAGTTTGAGCCGAGGAAATGGGTGTGATCAGGAGAAAAAAGCGTAAGTTTACTTTCTCTCCGATTCGACAACTATATAAATCGTGTTTACTAAATGTTTTTACAGTGCAATGTATTTCCTTATACCAATTAGTGTAAAATACTGTATGGATTAAAGTTTATTAATAACGATATCGTTTCTACTTTTAAGTAACAAGTTTTATACGGTAGTGTTAAACTTTTTGTTCGAAGCTTTGTTTTTGCAAAATAAATGTTTATTAAAACAAAACATTAATTGTTAACTTTGTTATCGCTATGTAACTGTTATTTGGAGAGTGGATACAATGCTTTTTGCAACGTTCGGTAAACAGGGATATATAATAAAAAATTAAAATAAAACTTTTGTGTCGCATTGTAATATACCTATATTAGATACTAGCTGACCCGCGCAACTTCGTCTGCTTCATATAAGAGAACTTCCACTGCTCCGCTCCTATTGTTCGTAGCGTGATGTTATATAGCCTATAGCCTTCCTCGATAAATGGGCTATCGAACACTGAAAGAATTTTTAAATTCGAACCAGTAGTGCCTGAGTTTTGCGCGTTCAAACAAACAAACTCTTCAGCTTTATCATATTAGTATAGATTGGTTTTGGTACTATCCCATATTGCTAATATTGATAATATCTTAAGCGAAAATTCCGGTTTGAATCGGATCTTTAACCTGCCTTTTACCAGCAATAACATCAATTCCTTCACTAATGCGGCAATAATATTAATATACATTTAGTACCTACCTATAACTTTGGTGTGTATTTGTATGTACACTTACACATACACAAGTATGAATATCACAGTATTAGCTTTTAACTTTTCCTTCGTGCAGTGCCTAACCTTTAAAATGCATAATGTCTTTTAGTCTGCCGTGTAGCAATGACCTTTGTAAATAGATATATATTATGTAAAACAGTTTTAAACACTAATAAATCGTGTCATCGTGTTAAAGCACGAACTTTTTGGGCTTGCCATATGTAGTTAAGGTCTTGTTCGTCTAACCAGTGTTCAGTGTCAACTTGACTAGCCCGTACATATGTACTTAGGTACATACTAAATTATTCCTAGACTAGGTTCGTTATGTCCAACACGCAATCATAGCAATGCTTATTATATGAACAAAGTTGAATAATAAAAAATAATGTGTATGCCAAATTGTGATTAGATTTTGACACGGAAAGTAATTGGATGGTAATAGTACGATTGTTAACGTAATCTGACGAAAAACTCAATGTTTTATTACCAAATGTAAAGTTAAATTTTACGATCTATGTCTGCTCGGGTGAATTTATGTTTTGTAACGTTCGATTTCTAATGTTTTCTTCTCACACTATATTGTTTTGCGGATGCTAACTAGTAGGTTATACTCTTTAAGAAAATACTATACAGCCACAAGAACTATTTAATTAATTAAAATAATATGTTGATATGTGCAAACTGCCACCATCTTCAGTATCAATGCCACGTATATACAATATCCATATTAATATTTAATGCAAACCGCAAAACAATGCGCATATTATTACAGCGCACTTACACTCAATACGCTTAATCGCTTGCCGCCTTCGTTCAATAGGCCATACATAACATATTTTACGTGCTTTGTAAATACGAGTGTGAAGCCGAAGGTGATGTAGTATGGTTACGTTATGCGGTCATCGCTCACGTATTCCGGTAGGTCCCACTGACTTTTCTACCTACATTTCGTAACTGCGAAATACTCGCATCTTGGGCCGTAACAAATGTTATTGAAGATGTTGCTACTTGTCATTTACCTGTTATGTCAATAGTGCCCTTTGTTAACAGAAGGACGACCTTTAATACATTTGTCATCTTTCAAAATAGTTTATTACATAATCAGTGATACTTGTATCACATTTAGGTACCGTTGTCCATAGTGGAACTGGTCACCTGCTATTTTGTTTACTCCCTATAAAGGCCATGAAGTTTCTATACCGTTATTATGCCTTTAGTACAATGTTCTTTAATTATTGTAAGCGGTACTAGTGGGCTTGACGAGCAATTACTCATTTCAAACGTGTAATTTATGTCACCCAGTTCTTAAGACATCAGTATACAATACTGGCGTGTTATGAACTGGGAACAGTAATATGAACAAACTTAATCATATTGAATGGACATAATGTTTGTGTAACAATTTCATGCATTAGGATGTATAAAATTTTTACAAAGTCATATGTCATGCACTCATCGTCGTTACACGTTTTATTCGGCAATAAATTAACGACGTAAAAAAGTTAACTGTGTTCCAGTCAACATTTTTCACTGGTACCTACTCGAAATCTCTAATACGTAATTAAATATTGAAATCGCCGTAGTATCAAAAGGTTCTAAGGCCTCAATGTAGGTATATACATTTTAAACAATAGCAAGCTAATAAAAAAGTTTACTTATAAATAATATCAGAAGTTTTTATGCAATGATTACGCTTTATTTACTTAAAAGTAGTAAACATGCTATAGAGTGGGTACCTCTCTAGCTATAGAGAAGCCGCTAGGCTTGTGCTTTGCTTTACCTACAATTTTTTCGAGTTTTAATAATATATAAAATAGTTTTAGGTTGACACTTTGGCTTATGACGCTATTTACAGATCATATATTTATATATGTATAAGCATTGTAAATCCTGTTAGTAACTTAGCTAGGTACACAGGTTTAAACTGTAATACACAAAATAATTTGGGTCAATCATTACGTGCAAGACAACACTGAAAATGCCTATAGGCGTCATAGACCCACATACAAAAGTATAAAACATTTAACATAATAGTGTTATACCGTTTTACATGATGTATGAAGTCATACATTTAGTGGATTTACGGCGTAATGATCTCGAGGCCGCTGGGCCGCCATACAGCCTGTAATACAAACACTATATAGACATATTCATTCTGTTTACATCCATTACGTCCATACAGGCGTGCTCACAACCGCCATTAAATCAAATTGCCTCTCTTAATTTTACATTAACGGAACGCTTCCTAGCCCATGGCTCGAGATTTATTTCTGTCATCAAAGCAGTAATTTCTTACATAGCTTCTAAGTCTGTACTTACTTTGTGCTAAAGTGCTCCAGCCGTGCCAGCAAAAACTGCATTCGCTACGTTCACAAGATGAAATTACTTTACTGCTTTAACTTTAATAACTTTCATAAAGTACAAGTAAGCAGCAATTATTTATCAGTTACATGCTAATCGATAAATTACTTACAAAATCATTTTACAACAGTGACTTTCACCTGTCCGTTACGTTTAGATTGGAACTAAATTACCATCATTCCTAGAAAAGAACATTTTCCAATAAGACTACTGTAAGACGAAAGTCACGAATCCCTCTGTAAACTATCACGACTTGTTCTGGGATACAATAGTTGTGTAGTTATTCTATTAAGCTTATCCGGGGGTGAAAGTATCGCAACTGATTGGCTATTGTAGTGCAGAAGACAGGACGCGAGCCCGACCATTCTGGATCATGATTTCACTAAGGTCCATTCATTCGTCTCGACATGTTGATTGTCGTGCGAACGTTACCAACAGACGTGCAATCATTTGTTATTCAATTCCGTACTGTTAGCATTGAAGATCTCTGGAATTAGAAATCTGCCTGCGTAGAATCGTATCATCAATGATATATATATGTCTATATATGTCTCTCCGCCTCGTATGCTAATCTTTATCTGTTGATTACTTCATCTTCTACAGTTTACATTCTACAAGTGATAGTTCATGTTCGAGAGAGTGACACACTGGCAATACGTCCCATAATGTCTATATCGTGACGTTACTTTTTTATGCTCATGATCTTAATGGCGGCGACCTTGCAAACATGTGCGGCACTACATTGCATGCAGCTCATTATTCGTGCTCACAGTCGGAGGGTCAATAATTACTTTACTGACGGCACTTTTCAAACGCCCACTATTAACTAAAGAAGACCTTGCTCGCGATGTTTTAAATTCGTGTCTACCCGTCGTTAAAATTACTTTAAACTGGTAATTAGTTAAATTAGTCTTAGCATATTACGTTCTATTATTCTCGTGAGTATCCATTTACACATACTCTTGACAATAGATATTACTTACAGTTACGGAAGCGGATGGACTCAATGGTCCGAGACAATGTTATCCTTATTATAATTATATTAAAACAGATAAAGTATGTACACAAGTCTATATCTCTTATAGACTAGTTAGTATTGTGTAACATCAATTTGTCATTGGTCGGTTCACGGTTCTTGCCTTGCTTATCATGTTTTAATTCAGGTATGCTTCTAGGCGTGGTGAGTTATAGGAGCGTAGGGCTTAACAGTGATAAGAACATTTTGGTAGATTATTACGTGTATATTATTATATGATTATAAAAAGTGTATCGAAAACATAGACTGCGTGGCTTGATAACAGTTGTCGGCATTTTATCGGTAAATCCATTAAAAATAAATTGGATGTATGTACTTTAGGTTTTGTATGCAGTTCTGGTAATAACGTATAACATTTTATCAAACTGAATCATAACAACTTTTATTCGTAGTTTTTATAACTGCGGGGACCGAAACTTAACGCCAATTAAAAATGGCACTATATTTTTTAACATTCCATAACTAATAAGTCATCGGACGTTGATCCTAAACTAATATAAATAAGCAAACATTTATGTACATTCTAAGATTATTTCTATGTACTATCTACATATCTTAACACAATAGACTAGCCAGCCTTTGTACCACAAGACATGAAATATCTGAAAGAATAAGTAATAGTATGGATTACAGATTACCTTTATAGAGTTCGGAAAAACTTATACAACAGCTCTGTCCATCCGTCTGTCTGTTAAACAACTTTCAACTCAAGAACCGTAAGAGCTAGAGACTTACGGTCAACGCCATTCAACTCAGCATAGTCAATATATCCCGAAATGACTTTAACCTTTGACCTCTGACCTCAAGAAAAAAAATGGTTCATGTAATATGCAAAGGTCACGTGATACCACGTGACTTTTGCATATTACATGAACCATTTTTTCGAACTCGGCAATTCATTGCCGATTCTCATTTGTTTCTTTCATAACTTTATCCGTAACTGAACTAGCAGGGAGCGAAGCGCGCGTAGTAGCTTGATAAAAAGTTATATTACTGGAACTCCATACAAAATCTTTATGTATGACTAGATTTTGCCCGCTGCTTCAGTCGAGTAAATGTAGGTTAGGTTAGTGACAGTACTTTTTCTAGATAAAAGGTCCCTAAAAATCCTATGCCTTTTTTTGTTCCCCTGACAAAGTGTATGCGAAATGTCATAATGATCGGTCGAGTAGTGAAGGCGTAACAAACAAACTCAAATTCGCATTTATAATACGACTAAGGATAAAGATAGAAGAAGATAAAGCGAATCAAATTGGGCAGCGCTGGTACCACAAAACATTAGATTCTACTTTTTCTTTTTAAAACTCATCTCCTGCACTAGGAATAGTTCCTGTATCACGGGGGACTTTACAAACATTTAAACAACGGACACAAAGAAGGTTTACACTATCTGTAAAGATAAGTAATTGTATGGATTACAGATTAGCTTTTTTCTTTCATAGGTGAATCCGTAACCGAGCGGGCAGAAAGCGAAGCGCGCGTAGTAAGCGATCAGCGATGCATCGAAGTTCGAATCGCGCGTACTGCCGGCGGACTCGGTTTAAGTATTGCCGGTGGACGAGGCTCCACACCATACATCGGTGACGATGACGGCATATTCATATCCAGAGTGACGCAGAATGGTCCTGCTTATATGGCTGGGCTTAGGGTAAGTAATCAGTCTTAATCGATGTAGCTTCTAATTTGTAAAGGTGTAGAGAATTAGTTCCTCTAAAAAGACATTTGATATATTCAAATCACAATTTATAATAACTTATAGCAGAGTTGGTTCAGCAAGGTAGTTTAACTAATCGTTGATTTAGTCTTACTACCTATATGGATGGAACGTGGTTATGCGATAGAACCACGAAACTACACGAAAACAGTAGACAGAAACAAAAGAATGTAGACAGACGAAGGAAGCCCTTCCATCCTTAGACAAACGTCTGTCACGCAGACTGCTACGTTCCACAAGGAAAAACCTACGCCACCTAGTGGGTATAATAACGGGCCACGAATTACTACTTAACAAACACCTGTTCAACATCGGCATCACTGACATTCCTTTATGTAGAGGCTGCATGGAAACCGAGGAGACATCGGCTCACGTGCTCCTACATAGTAAAAGCGTGAGCAACCAACGGGCGAAACTCCTAAACAGTCCAGAAACGATGAAAGAGGTACTGCGCAACATCGGTCCCCTATTATCATTCTGGACGGAGCTGAGGTGGTATGAGTAACCGAACAATACTTCGCGTCGGCTACTTACGTACAATGGCGCAATTGTAGGGCTAAGTGCGGATAACACACGTCCAACTAACTAACTAACCTATATGGATATATAGAGAAATACTGGCCATTATTACTATACTAAAGATGTGTATATTATACATGTCTCACCAGCTCTCACAAAACATATTGGCTTAAAATATATTTGCATATATAAATTCTTGGTGAACATCTTTAGTTCTCATACGCGTTGAAGGAATCAATTTTATACCACTTAATTAATCAACGTTACTTAGACATGCTTCCTTATGTAAATAACGATGTATCATAAACTTTATAAGCACTTCAGACTTTACGTTCAACATCAGCGATAAATCAGCAATAAACTCTCAAAGGCTTGAGATTTAAATGTCGAATTTGTAAAACGTATGTTAATATTCCTCCAGGTTGGTGACAAGGTGCTCTCGGTGAACGGTACATCGGTAGTTGACGTCGATCATTATTATGCAGTTGAAGTACTTAAAGCGAGCGGACCCACGCTCACACTCGTCGTGACCAGAGATTCACCCAATTCAACCAGGTTCCGTTTTATTCTTATCTAATTATATCATCGGACAATATATTTCGTTTGAATCTAAAGTGGCCTGCCACGGAACACGTACAATTTAGATACATCTTTGGCTCTGTCACATGACGTCATGTTGGATTGAGATATCCGGGCAGTGTACAGTTATAAGACTGTATACAATAAAAGCTCAACAATAAGCAGCAAGGAGTATTTTTCGTTATATTATTATGCAGTATATATTTGTATCTCTATCTCTCTGTCTGCCTGGAATTTGAATTAGGAAAAATATTGATGATTTATAATTGCCAGTGGCCATCAGATTCCTTATTTATACTATATACAAACTTCGCACACAGCGAAATTTCATTACGATCGGTTTAACCATTCGTATATACAAATAAACAAAAAGACAGACAGACCATATTTAAAAAAATATTGTTTATGTGGTATGCAAATAAGCGTCTGAGCTTAACAAAAGAGATTGATCTCGACGTTACAAACAAACAGTATAATATTTGTTTTAAATTTAGCTTCTATTTGCTAATGCCTGTTGATAGCAACGTTATTATTTTCTTATAAGTTTATTGTAATTGTATCTTAAGCTGTCTGTATTCCAAAAATAATAATATTAATAAAATTATAATAAAGTCTTGTTCATTTACACACATTTCACATCACAATAAGACTCAATACATATAACATTATATAGATTGCCCGTTCCAGCATAAGGAGTAAATTTTAGTGAACTGCCCGTTAGTTACGAAGTTTTGTTATGTTAAATAACATCAGTATCAAAATCATCTTCTTGTACAAATTGAATAAGAGCCATAAAATCTAATATTTAATAGGAAAATACATAAAATTATATACACACAGAGTTAAATTTTAAAATTTTATAATGTGTTGTTAAATAAACAATGATTGATTTATAAACTATTATGCTATTTTTGATTTCTTAAATAATAACTTAGTGTGACGTCATAGTATGACATAATTTTTGGATCATTAATGTTCAATACATAACTATCGTGTTATAGTTTATTTCTCGTTCGAGCTTTGTTTGCCGTACTTGTAGTCAGCTTCGCTTTTGTGTTATTTGTGTATTTATGACTTCATTTCTGTATGTCCTTTATGAATAACTTTGTCTTCTAGGACTCACAGTCGAGCGCCGAGTGGCGCAAGCCATCATTCCGTGTCAAGCACCACCGATACCGTATCCACATTAGAAAACGGACAGGTACAGTTTTACATACCGATAAAGTGGACTCCAGTATTGACCAAACTATCTTGTATTATGCAAATTATTTTAATGACTCGTAAGATTTGCATTTACGTATTGCCTTAGTCAATAGAATATTCGTTTTATAGGTGCCTACCGGCCGCGGTATACCAACCAAGCCGTTGATTATCAGCAACCAGTATGCGCAGGAATTTGAGCCTGAATACAAGGATATGATGCCTACTACGCCAGTAGCGCCGAGCCAAGCTGTGCCAATGATTATAACGAATGTGGAGAACTATAGCCCGTCGCCTACAGGGCAGCCTCCTTCGGATAGCTATCAACGATTGCAAGCGTCGCCGCCACCACCCTCTACATCACCTTATATACCACCTGGTAAGTAAAACAGAGGCAGTTTTTGTAGAATTTATCATGTACTAGATTTTGCCCGCGGTTTTGCTCGCGTAAATGTAGATTCGGTTACGATAGTAACAGTATTTTTTTTTGGATCAAAGGTCTTTGTCCTTCTCTATACCCCTGACAACGTGTATGCGAAATTGCATGATAATTCGTGAAAGCGTAACAAACGAACAAACCAATAAACAACCAAACAAATTCACATTCTCATTTATAATATTAGTTAGGGTGTTATTTATTATGTTTTTCAAAAGTATAAATGTTATGAGAAAGCTCAATGAAAAGGAATCGTAACAATCAAACTTACACACATAACTAACAAATTATATCGATATTCAAAATTTAGATTTTATCCTGATGGTAATTTATTTTTCTAGATTTGTTAAATAGTCTCTATGGCAACTAAACAATAGTACACTGTTAAGGGCATCTTTTTAAGATGTAATGAATTTTCCCACACATGAATTGCACTATTGTGCGGCAGAGATCTATACAGAACAATTTTCACACTGTAAAAAAATTTGCATTAATGGGACTCGTAGACAATTTCACTTTTATATTTTGTATAAGTTTTATACTGGAAACAGAGGTTCTCAACATTGTTTATAACCACTTTTTCTAATGACCTACTAGAAATAGTGGTTCGAAACAAAAAAAAACCAGTCACTAAATATATAGTGAGTGATATGACCTTCCCATAGATATTTCCTTTCCTTGGCACATAAGGAACCAAATACCATTTGTTATCAATAGCCATTTACTGCAAGTATATTAAGACGTATTGCCGTGTATTATAGAAATTTCTTTTATTGTTTCTAGTGTATCAGCAAAAGGTGCTTGTCCACACAACACTTATCCGCGACGGTGCCGGCCTCGGGTTCAGTATAGCCGGCGGTAAAGGCTCCCCTCCATACCGGGATGACAGCGATGCTATATACATTTCACGCATCTCACCGCAAGGTGCCGCCGCTAAAGATGGCAAGATGCTAGTCGCTGACAAAGTTGTCTCCGTAAGTAATTTTCACGCTTTCTGCAGATAGTTAATTTTGATAAATTATATTTAATAGTAAGATATCTGATAAGGTCTAATTGAGTTTCATAGAAAGATTTTAATTGATGTGACGTTTAGCACATAAGTGCGTGCACTGCACGCGTGTACGTATCTGCGTATTACGTTGTGCACGGCTGTATTCGAATATCTTTCGGATGCTCACTAATATATCAAAACAAAATACCTAAATAAAGAGATGCACTTACAAATTCTATAAATAAATGTCTAAATATATTTACTAGCTGTAAACACTGCGCGAAGCAGGCTACTAGATAAATAAAGTGAAAGACTTAATATAGATTTATTTCTTTAGATAAATGGCGTAGATATGGAGAGCGCTCCTCACGAAGCAGCCGTATCCCTTCTCACCGGACACGAGAGATTTGTAAGGCTTGTTCTACAGCGAACCATTACTACGGACCAGGGTAAGATATTTTATTAATACTTAGTTACATATTTCTTATTGGCTTGCCAATTCAGTTGCTGTCATACTAGATATTATTTAGCTATAGAATAAAGTTAATAGCGAGGAAATTGTTAGTACTAATTTTATTGCTAAAGCTACATTTGAATGGCTATTCTGTAAAGAAAGGGCTTAATATATTTTAGTGCATATAAACGCTTGGTTCAATTTTGAGAATTAAATATATTTTCTCTTACTTAGGCGAGCTACTCCCGCGGAAATCAACATCAGAGGAAGTGAGAGAACACAAAACGAGTCTGCAGAATGTGAACATCACACCAACACAGAAACCCACCACGAACCACATAAGCGCACCTCTAGTTGGCAACCACACCAACACGCACACACACACAGCACCGCGCGTGTCCACACACGTGGCGCCGCCCGCACACACACAAGCACCGCCACCTCCCGCCGCACAACCGGCGGTACAAACACAGAAACAAACTACTTTCGCACCCACCACTACCGTCCCACCGCAACCTGCACCGCGAAAACTTAGTCAAACGAACGGACAGGTGAGGCTTAGTGATCGCAACCTTCTACCGTACTGCTGGTTTCTTTTGTAGGGGATACAGTTAGTACCATTTAGTTGAGTTTGACCTAATTTGACACTTTAGAAACATTGAATAGAATCCATAGAAATTATTGTAAATACATTTTAAATTAGTGTTATGTATGAGAAAATTAACATCGATTAACATTAATTTCCATGTCCTCTATTTCTTTATAGCTTTTTATTGATAACTGTTAATGTTAATTTGTGTCTTTTAGATATACTTACACGTAGAATATAAATAGTGACACTTGCTTCTAGTATCCACACGATAGCAATGCCAATGAATTCAAAATCCTATATGTTGCACTTCAGGCCAAACCGTCAACTAACAGTACGAGCACGCCCCTAACACCCGGCGCCGATAAAATGCACGGATCTAACGACGACGTGTTTGACGACATACAGGTAAGATAACATTTAATAATAACATTATGGCATACTACAAATTCGCAGGTGATGGTTATTGGTTTAACACGTTCACATCAGAGCTTTTACGTCATGGCTTTACCACCATTGTGTCCGACGCCTTAGCTCACTTCACTATGTAGATTAGTTGAAAGTTGGCGATGGCATTTAGCCTCCAATACCTACGAAAGGTAACGCATCCAATGCATTTCGAAATATAGAGCTCATATTTCGAGATGTTAGGATACGGTATCAGTCGTAGCTATTTCTACTGGGCTAAAAGCGATCTCCAAACTTTCGGTGACATTTTGTATGCTTCATTTTATCGTTTACAATTATAATACTAGAAACTTTACAGGAACTTAGAGGCTGTACATTACAAACATTTGGGTAAACATCATTTAGTACCTAATGAAAATGGTTTCAATTGTTCCAAACATATAAGAACATGCTAACGTATCATTGCATTAATTCTAAAACTATACATTATATTTTAACTATAGTATAGTAATTAGTTGTTACGCACTTTATATACATTATTGTATTAAGATTGTATTCACTAGATTGCGGAGTATCTATGCTTGCTTTATCTTGTATAATTGCACTATCGCCTTTACCGTTGTCGACGTAACATTTTTTATAACGACATACATTATACATTTTGTTAATAACTAATAAAAGATAAGTATTATGTGGGGAAAGCTTGACCTGTCGAAACAAATGTCGCGATCTCAAATGTGCCTGTATAAATATATGTATATTACCAGTACGGGGCTCATCAATATAAGACAATAACAAGATGATTTTTAACATTTGGGTTTACCTAGAGAATATCATTTTAATTTATTTCTATATTAATTTTCAGAATGTTATCTCTACAAATCAAAAAATATCAAGGATCATTAGCTTAAATACACAATAAGAAGTTTTTAATAAAATATCTACGCATTTTTAGCAAATAATATTGTACTTTAAAAATAATGTTGAACTTCGACATAAAGTACCTATCTTAATTGGAGACTATTGTCACATATTATGTTTTCCAATGCAAAGCAAGTTTTCATCGGTTACAAATATATGATAATAATTTTTGGTTTAATAAAATTACATATTGTAGGTTTATGTTTTTTTATATTCTGTTTATCAACATCCTACAAAAACACTATCAAACAGCATATCTTTTAGAACTGTCGCTCGAAACACCCTTTTTTAGGTGTAATAATCGGTAGCTGCAATAATGATACGCTACCATGAGCAAGTAAAGCCGGTCTCTAGGTGACCTTACTAATGCATAGACTGATTCGATGTGAACGTGTTAAACGCGCAGCCGTCGCGGCCGATCACGAACGAGGAGTTCCAAGCGATGATCCCAGCGCACTTCCTGGGCGGCGCGCGCGCGCGGCCCGCCAGCGCCGCGCCGCCGAGCGGCGTGCGCGTCACGGTGGAGCGCGCGCCGCCGCCCGCCGCGCTGCCGCCGCCGCCCGCCGCGCTCGGCCGCGTCACCGAGACCATCACCAAGGCCACGTTCACCGAGACCACGGTCACGCGCATCACCGACAACCAGCTCGTCGCGCCGCTCATCATCGAAGTAAGGCGCCCGGACCTTCACACGTTTACGTCTGCTGGGGCTCGACTTCGCAATCACCCTTCGTTATACTTCGAGTAGCACTATGAGTATATACCATTACTGCTGGTCTCCAGCCGAGATAACAATTTACAATAGTCCCGGAATAGAAACGCTAACAAGGTGTATTGTGATTGACATCGAGAGATTGAGCGAATTTAAATTCTATAGAAATCGTAGTTAAATTGACCTCAGCTCGACCCTTGGCTTTACACTTTATGCAAGTAATCAAGCTGAATTTTAAGTTGTTATGTAGTTCAATACTTACATATAATTCGTACCAAACTCGTAATCGAATTGATTCAACGTTGCGAAGTCGACACCCCGAAGGAAAGTGAAGGCTACACCTTTTTGTCTTAAAATACAAAGAACTATTTATAACGGAAGATGAAAGGTAAAATGCATGTTTTTGGAATATTTCAAAACAAAACTATTTCACATTGGATATTAATTAATGTTTTTGCCATTACTTAGTTTCCAATATTGCATACTGCTCAAAATTTACCTTGTTTCAAAATTTAACGTAGCCGCCTTTCACTATCAATATTTTTTCGATTGTGTAGTGCAAGCCCATATAATCATATGCCGTTTTGTCCAAATTCATAAAACCACTTTCTCATTCCTACGTTTCATTTGAGCTTCTTCAATAAAATTGGGAATATGGACACAGGTAGTAGCGTATTATTTTAAAGGAATATGAATAAGCAAATACAAATGACTGACTCGCATATGAGGGTTCCTCAAAAGGTGAGGTATAAAACTTATCTAATTGAATTCATTGACGCCCTCAGAATTAATATGGCCTAGGATTAACGTTCTAGTTTTGATATAAATTTCATTTTTAAGCCTCTATAATTCGTTGCAGAAGAGTTTTGTTAAACAAAGGAGGTAGATAAAGAGATAGGTCGTTTAATTTTTCATCTTTATAAGTATACTCTGACAAGTTTATAGTTAGAGTTAGGTATGAGGACTTTTTAAATTAACGGCATTCTTTTTTTCCCTCTCTTAAGTCGAAAAGTATGCGACTGTAAATTAATCACGTGCATTAATTGAGTAGTAAACTTACAAATTTCATTATAATAGACCCATACTTAAATACCGACGTGAGGTACCAATCAGCAACAATATAATTTTATTTCATTCGGTGAGAGAAAACGCCTGAGTACCTCGCCCTGTCAATATCTATGCCTGGATTAGGAGTGTAACCTAACCCTACCTGTATTCTCCTTAATTTTCAATGACATTGCGCGGGTAAAACCCCTGGTGTTGAAAATATTCATGAGTTATAGTTATTGATTACCAATAGACCGACCAGGTATGTGATCTGTTTGGAGGGTTTTTGTAAGCAGTGGGTTGTTTGTGTTATTTAAGACTGCTTTTGTTATACTAAGAAAACGCAAACATGTCCATGAGCAATGGCTAACGCTGTTAGGTGGACTGCTGGCTCACCATCAACATAATATGTTACATGATTTGGTATAAACCAAGCTTAACTTTCAAGTTTTTTAAGAATTATTGCAGAATACCATTGTTTCGAGATTAGATCTCAATAAATAATCAAACCAAATTAGTTTAAAAAATATCTCGTATGTTCAAACACCACCTCATTACAGTTTTATATAAGTAAAGATGTAATAATATTATTCAATTATTTACTTTAGCAGTTATTTTTTATTAGTTGTTGCTGCAACAAGCAGCTGTAACAGATACAGATTAAATTAATACAGAGACTAAATCGTATCATAAGAGTTAAACTATTTGGGTACAGACCCTAAAACTAAAAATCGAGATGTAGTAAGTAATATATAACTAGGCTATTTTCAAAGGCTTCGTATTCTACTGTATGTATAAGTAGGTACGTTGTTTCCAAAATATACATAACTAGCTATTGTCAGCGGCTTCGCTCGCGTAAAAGTAGGTTAGGTTATGTTAGTAACAGTTTTTTCATTTTTAAGATAAAATATAGGTATCTATCTATCTTGACCTATATTTATATATATAAATATAGGTCAAGTGAGGTATTATGTAAAATGCTTCATACTAACCAAGTATAGAAGTAGGCTGAATAAAAATATATTTTTGTTCAGCCTACTTTTCGACTTGGTTGCGCGGTGCTTGAAACGAGAAATTTTTAAAATAAAATTTCTTCATATCTTTCTAATTTAGGTGACCCTCGATGCGCGCATTCGACTCAAACTTGGCTATTTCTTTTATACTTGATACAGCTCTATATTATGATATCTTTCTTAAATTGATACACAGTGATCGGTTTACAATGATCAAATATTTTCATAGTAAGCATCAAAGCAAACAAAGTAAAGAATATGTCAGCTCATTTAAGCTATTTCGTAAAACACGATTACTATTAGTGCACAAGATATTATGATGTGTTCATATTCCCAATTACTGAAAAAGGTTCGATGATATTGATAAAATCACATTTAAACATCATTCAACTTCAGTACTAAGCACTCCGTTACTTAAAGTAAGGCTAGCTGGCTTTGCACGTTATGCCATTTTATACAAATACTTGGTCCTGTTACTTATTCTAAACAGTTAAATACTAATATGGTGACCGTCAAATTAACTTTTCGGATAGAGAGCTCCATTCGCGAAGTTAATTTGATAGTCTGTAAAAATTGGAGCGCCTACAGAATTTGCCTTTAATCCAGTAATGTTTTTGTTAAAGGCATTTCGCTAAACTTACTTTTAATTGTTCCAGGACGTCAACTTAGTTAAAGAAGGCGGATCTCTCGGTTTTAGTATTATCGGCGGCACTGACCACTCGTGTGTACCCTTCGGCGGCAAAGAACCAGGGATTTTCATATCTCATGTGAGTATTACGTGTGTATATTTACTTGCACTCTAGAGCAGAACCTTTGGCGTAAACGTATTATTACTGCAAACGGAGAGGGCTCGAGGTTGAAACAGATTGGGCAGTGTGTTAGTAATACCACTGCTAAACCTGGTTCATTCTTGGTTTTTTTTTTTTGTATATTTCACAGAAATTAAGTTTTAGTGAGACACACGATCTGACAACTGGCGTGAAAAGTAATAAAAATAATTTATATAAACTATACTACAATATAATTCTACATTTTTTATGTAAAGATATATACATATGTGATTTTGCATAATTTCAAGAAATTTCTATTTTACGATATTTTCCGATGATGATGAAATGTATTAGAACTCTGTTTAATATTATAATATAATATAATATTCTATCACATACACACAACCACCATCTAGCCCAAACTAAGCAGAGCTTACACTATGGGTACTAGACAATGGATAAACATAAACAACAGTTCTTTGTCTTAATATCAAATTACATCATAGGTTGTGCCTGGTGGTGTAGCCGCACGTTCGGGCAAACTGCGTATGGGCGACCGCCTCATCAAAGTGAACGGCAGCGAGCTCACAGGCGCGACCCACCGCGACGCCGTACAACTGCTGCTGCAGCCTGGCGCCACCCTCACGCTCACCGTGAGACACGACCCCTTGCCGCAGGGCTTCCAGGTTAGTGACGTCACCGCTACATACACAACACTCAGTGAGACGGGATTGAACACATTAAATATTATACGTTACTACATTAAAAACTATTCTATATACAAGTTTTACTAAATTCGATACGTTTGATTGTGAGATTTTAATACTTTTGTGTTCTGTTTTAATTGCGTCCAATCCTATTAATTTCTACGTTTAAGTAAAGAGATTCATCCGTAACTTTCTCAGCCTTACATACCCACATTATATTGTCTTCTGTTTACGCGAATATTATTCATTGAAATTAAACTACTATATACGGATTTTATCGCGTTGTTTATTTGACACTCACCATATATCACACCATATAATAGATACCCACATTAAATATAAATCTTGTATTACTTCATTGAATTAAATATTTGTGTGTTCACAAAATAAGTAATTATGACAAAGTATTATCGAATGCGAAAGGAGCGAGAGGATTTTATCGTGTTGTTTATTTTAAAACACTATAATAATATAAAAACAGAGTTTTACAGTACATAACGCGATAAAATTCCTATAAAGTAATTTAATTTCAAAGTATAGTAGGTACATTTGATTGTTTTCCTTTAACGTTTAAAGGTATAAAAAGAACACAGCTATTTATATGTATTAACATATAGTTAATACTTTCGAATAGTTTATTTTCGCACACAATCCCGTGTCACACAATAAGTTAAGTAAACTGAAATGACTAATCGTTTAATTGGTGATAAAATGCTTTTAATTTGACAAAAACAGTCCCCAACGTTGGGTATGTCTTGCAATGAATTTTCGTATTTTGTGTGTATATACACATACGTAAGCGCGCAATGTTTTGCATGTTATGCAAGTAACCGAGTTTTGTGGATTCTAATGGTGAGAAGTTGAAAGCATAATGTGGATTCACGAGTAGAATGATTTGAGTATGTCGCTTACAGTAGTCATTTGGCAGTATATACAATTAAATGAATTGCATAACGCTTATGCACATGATTGTTCGACATATTTTATACATATACTGACAAAGGCATAGTCTCTCTCTCTCTGCTGCGAATCCTGTCGCTTACTTACTAGCGTATGTTTCTAATTCGGAGAGCGCTCGAGTCTTGCAAGTGCATTACTTTTGAAGTTTGACTTATTGTGTCGTTATAAAACGCTAAACGTTGTTTTGTTCCACACGTGCGCACGACACGGCCATCACCACACACGTTCAGGGTCTCATTCAAGTTGAGATTGTTGACGCAACTGTAAGTGTGAACTCCGTTCGGCGATCTCGAACTTATGTGTGTTACTTTACCAAATATATATGTCAGTCTCCAACCCCTCATCCAGTCAGTCTGTGTGCCCAGCTATCGTCGTTTTCTGAATGGTTAATTCGTAATAAAGCTTTCCTGTAAAGTAGAAGACGCGACTTGTGATCTTAGATCGAGAATACTTTTGTTGCTTACATAGCTTTTTCTATTGTTATGCCAAACACACAAACTTACACCCTTTAAATAGTATGTTGTATGTCTTGAGCTAGGTTTATATCTACCTAGAATGTTGTTGTATACTTAGTACGAAAGCTTACCTTGAGTGCATGAGATTGGCTTTGCATGTTATAAGTGTACGTGGATGTGTTCGTTTTAAATAAAGTTATCCGATGTAAATGGTAAAATTTTACTTTCATTAGTACGAAATATATATTTTTCGTTCTTTTAGCGGTTTTCTGTGGTTTCTAACAAACATTTTGTATTGCCCAGGACCTTACGATAGTCAAACAAGAGGGTGAAAAGCTGGGAATGCATATAAAGGGTGGTTTGAATGGTCAACGTGGCAACCCTAACGATCCCAACGACGAGGGAGTCTTCATATCGAAAATAAACAGCGGCGGTGCTGCCAGGAGAGATGGCAGACTTAAGGTTGGTACTAAAATTTTTTAGAGGTGATCTAATTAATTACTGAATGTTATATAATCTAAATAGTCTAGGAGATATTTTTTACATTTACCTTGTCTCGGTAATAGACAAGAAGAATATTTTCTGGAAAAGAAGGGCTGAACTATTAAGAAAGTTCTTCAGTAAACTACGCTTGTTGTAAAACACGTTACAGTGCCACGGGGAGCTACAGTACATTCTTTTTTAATATACAGTAGGTAATTCCCCAAGCGTGGTGAGAATAACTAGTAGTGGATTATTTGTGTGTTAAATCACACATAGCTCTACCATGAAAATGTTTATCCTAATCTTCAAACTAAACAAACAAGATTCACAATGAAGTTTCTTAGGATTTGTTTCTTTCAAAGTAACATTACTCTGTTATTCGGACTACTAATAAATGTGTATGTTCATTTACATTTCATGGTCACTGATCTCTCATCATCATCATCATCATCATCATCGGGCTATAATAGTCCACTGCTGGACATAGCCCTCCCCTAATGAGCGCCATAGCGCCACTGATCTCTACACCCTGTATATTATGAATCTTAGGCAGACATCGTCATATAAAGAAAAAAAACAATAATGATGCTACACAGGTGGGCATGCGACTACTAGAAGTGAACGGCGTGTCGCTGCTGGGCGCGACGCACAACGAGGCGGTGAACGCGCTGCGCTCCGCCACGCATGCGCCGCTGCACCTCGTCGTGTGCCACGGGTACACGCGCCCCGACAAGTACAACACCGTGAGTTTGATACCATAACTTCTATACAACTACCTGCAATTTGGTCGAAATGTCCGTAGACCCAGAGTGCCTAGTGCGAATTGTTTTTACGTTAACGTGATAGAAACGTTTACCACATTTGGCTCTGATTGGTTAAGAGCTTGGTGCGGGCCAATCGGAGCGCCGAACGTCATAATCGTGTCGATCGTGTTAACGTAAACCAATCTTGCAATGAGCACTCTGTTGATAAAATGTAAATAAAATAAAAATTATGCTACGAACTACGAAAAGCAAACGGTCTTGTTGTAGTGCTGAAATTTTTTATCGTTTATTGTAGAGGGTACGTTCAGGCCCTTTATCATATGTGTTTGGAAGTACATTTATAAATATTTACACATTTATATTCAATACTAGATCTTGTAAATTTTCTATCCCTTGGGAATAGTGCTTTTTATCTCTATGGCCTTTTCTGTACCCCTGACACCGTATGCGAAATTTCATGATGATCAGTCGAGTAGTTAAGGCGAGAAAACGTAACAAACTCAGTTTCGCACTTATAATATTAGTTAGGATGTAGTAGTGAATCGCTTATAATTCAGTTTAAAATCTATAGACAGAATTATATGCAATTCTCTTACCGAAATATATTATAAAATATATATCACAATCAAATGAGTGTTAAAACAAACATTATTACATCATGCTTGTAAGTGTTCACAAATATCACGCTAATAAATACAACTGTTATGATTTTGAATACCACTATTATTCCATTCGAGCACTTCCCTGTGTGCATTTAATATTTTGAAACTCGAATGAACTGTCCGAGTCCATGCCTGTGCTTGTTAGAAAGAGATAGACAATGCCAATGTTTGCACAGACTGGTAGCGAGAGCGGGACGGCGGATACTGGCGGCTCTCTGTCTCACTCAACGTCAAGCCTGGACAGAGACGATACGTTGCACCAACATCAACAGGTTTGTATTTTATGCCGCCATTTTCCCTCCTAATACGTTTTAACTTCAATTTCATTCTTGAATATGTGTTCACAATGTTGCATGTTGTTTATTTTTGTTTTCTATCGATTTTGCATGTAATCTACAATCACGCCTTCGAAAACTAATATTGATATTTATCTCTTATTCTTGGAATAGTAAAAACGTTTGGAATAGTTAAAAGTTATTTTTTATTGTTATTTATTTACTATTTCTACTGTAGATCTTCCAAAGTTTGATTTAATCCTTTTCGATAGTTTTTAAAACGTAGATTTAGCCCAAGAGTTAATTTAGAAAATGTATTTTCACCTTCAGGAGCAACAATTCCAACAGGATCTAGTTGAGTTTGAACACGAGAAACAAGTCGCTGAAATGAGGGAAAAGTCTACTCCAGAAAAGGTCAGTACTACATATTTAAGAATAGAGGCCCATGCCTAGCTGTGGAACAGTTTATATGGTGGGCTGATATAATAATTGTATATTTATTTATTTTTTTTTTTTTTTATTTATTTATTATCTTAGGAAAACCAACAGCTTTACAAACAGTATAGATAATGATTATTTAAAATACAGATAACCATTAATAGGTTTTCGCCAATAGTAACATGGTATAGATATAATAAAGTAATGAGCATGAGATAAAACAACGCAAATCTCATAAATTTCTCGCACACGCATAACTCATCGACAGAGTGAGAATTTAACTTAGTATTTATACATAAAACAACCTCATAAATCCTCTAAAACATAGTTAATATAGTTTAACAGTAAACCTTGTCAATTTATGCACTTACTTACTAAGCAGTCGCCTCGCCGATGCAACGCTAGTGTTAAACAGGTCTATATCAATATTATCTAGAATTTTGTTGAACCCATTACTCGCCCGCCGAATAAATGCATTCTGCCTATAATTAGTAGATGCGTGCGGAAGGCTTAGTAGTGTTCCCTTCCGCAAGCCCATCATAGGAACCTTCAAAGAAATTAGGGACAGCAATTCTGGACAATCCAATAAACCGCTTGCAACTTTCATTAGATACAATAAATCTGCAATATTGCGACGTTTGGCCAGCGACAGAAGGTGGTGTTTATTGCATATGTCAATATAACGCTCGGAGTGATATTCGACATTAGTCCTGAAGCATAAATATCTGACAAACTTGCGCTGGACTCTCTCAATGCGAGAGATGTATGTCTCGTACCTTGGGTTCCATACTTGCGAGGCGTATTCCAAGTGACTCCGAACAAAAGTACAGTACAAAATTTTAAGCGTTTTTGCATGTTCGAAGTCCTTGGATGCTCGCATGATAAACCCAAGAGATTTATATGCCCTAGCAACTATAGTATCGACATGAATGTCAAATAATAATTTTGAGTCGTGAAAGATGCCAAGATCACGTACACATGATACCCTCTGCAAAACATGGCTGTTCAGTGTGTAATCGAATAGTAACATATTGCGTTTTCTCCCATAAGTCATAACATTACATTTGGATGGATTAAGTTCCATATGATTAATGTTACAATAGTCTTCGAGGCGTTTGAGATCCATTTGCATGGCGACGGCATCCTGCATATCAGTGACGACAGAAAATATTTTCATGTCGTCAGCAAAACACAAGACACGTGCGAGAACCTTTCATATATTGGAACGCCAAACTATTTTACGTACGAAGCTATTAAGCTTTACTTACTTTGTACGTAAAATAGTTCATTCCTTTCTCGAAATCTCATAATAAATTATTATTATGAGATTTCGATAAAGGAATGAAAATTATAATATACGTAACGCACATCAAGGTATCCATCCATCCCAATGAAATCAAAAGATATCCAACTAGTCAAATACTTCTACACTGTAAATGATCGTAGCTAAATAACCTAGTAATGTGTTACGCTGTCGAGTATAGTTTGTGTGCTGTTGTGAGCAGGGAGACCAAAGTTCTGTTTCTTGGGTTGACAGTGCAGCGTTTATCTTTGAACGTTCTGGTCATGTTCAATGTGCGCGTATGTCATTAAACTCTTCCTGAGCAGTCTCCCGCGACATAGGAATTCCCTTTAGTGCGGGTGTGATCATACAAAAAAGTATAGATTTACCTTAACTGATATTACCTACAATAATTGGGCTGAAAATAGCGACTTTACCTGGTGATGAGGCAAAGCTTTAAAAGTCTGGTGTGTCTGCTAGTTATTAATAGAAATGACAACGTGCGAGTAATACTGTCATTTTATAAACTACCATCTAAACTATATAAATAATAAGTTATTCACACTTTTTGTAGGTGCTAGACATAGTACACGCCGTAGAAAGCATGGCTCTCGAGCCCGCCCCGCCGATATCGCCCGAACTGCAACACAAGACGACCACCGTTGTTATGTCGAAGCACACACTTCAACCTCAGGTTAGTACTAAGCTAAAATAGACTGTACATATACATATATGTATATTTAAGACGCTTGCTGTTTTATATAGATGCGGGTGCGGTATTATACTTAACTAATATGATAATACGCGACTACAATAATATAGTAACTCGAATTCGACTGCACATATGGCCTAGTGGATTAAGTGGTAGCCTCGCCGCTGCCATTGCGCCGAGTGTTGTGGGTTCTTCGAAAGCCATACGGGACAAGACTTTGTGTGACCCACAAATGGTTGTTCCGAGTCTGGGTGTTCTTTGTGTCTGTTGTATGAAAAGTCCCTCGCGACATAGGAGGGAATCCCAGAGCGGCAGTAGTCTTTTAAAAAAATAGGTCGTTTTATACTGCAAAGAAACCATTGTATATAGAAAACCAAATACCAAATCGTCCTTTAGACCTATAACGCACCCGTTTCTATGTAAGATAGAAAAAGCTCCTAGATGTTGCCCTTTTGTTAGAGAAAATGTTGCTAAATAACTTAAATATTACAGATAAACTGTGCTCTTACCTTAAAGAGAAGCAATACTAGATAACTAAAAATAATAAGCATTTTATAGTCTTTTTATTGCAGTTACTGAAAATATAAGTAGATATTAATTAAAGTTAACATTAACATATTTTGAATGCTATTGTTCAGCTAAAAATATTGGCTGTGGCTTCTTTAAGTATTAAAACTATTGAGCAACAATATAATTTATAAAGGAATGATGCTTCACAATTAAGAAACAAACAATAAATCAACAGTTAATCACAAAATAAATCAATATTTTACCGTCTCTAAATCTTTGATACACCTTTTATAATTACAAGGTTTCTCTTCACTATTGTGTATCATATTATGACGGAGTTGTAAACAGGCCCAGAAAATACATAATTTCTCACCCGAATTCATTGAATTTGTTTGCGTTAGATCGCGACACTTACTGTGCTGCCCGGAGACGTGACAGTCAAGTAAACGTTATGAAAACTACAATTAAATCAACAATATATTTAGTGCGCACTGGTTGTAGTATGTTACAATATAGTGAACAGAGACCTTTAAAAAGAGAATTTGATATATTTTGTTTTCAATTGCTAGAATACTGTTGCATGTAGTAAAAATATACTTATTCCAATAACAATTTATACATATATGAAATATATGAGCTTTATATTTTGACAAAAATTTTGTTTACAGCATGATGAATAAAATGTAGCTTTGTATTATAGTTATGATTAACTTTATTCTTTTATGAAGGCCGAAACAATATTGCTGTATAACTATTGCACGTATTTTTTCCGACTCTGATATCGATGGCATGCACCAAGTAATGTATATTTTGTAGTATAAAATTTGCTTGCATGAAAATATACGTAAATATCTGTATTGAATATTTTAAGTATACTATACGTATTTTAACACCTTATCTTCCAAAATAAATGTTGTTTAGCATATCTACATGGCGCCTTTAATATGTAGCTGGTATGTTATAAATGGACGGGTGGCACTTCACCGCAAACTTCCGTACCTATCTTTTTACGGCGATCTTTCTGTCTGTGACTGTAAATGTACTCAAATTAGTACAGCATTCATACTGTTAAGGACTGTTTTGCATGTATCCTCATTCTTTTGTTGGGACGGCCGAATAATACTGAAATGTAATAGATCTTCTAAATGTACCCTAGTACTATTAGCATAAATATATAGCAAGACGATGTGGTTCAGTTGTTTCCTTTAATTTAATGTAGCTTAGTTCAATGTCGTCACGTGTTAGCTTGTATACGGTTTCTGCCTAGAGGACAACCCTAACTGGTGCAGTATATAAATTAATATAATGACAGAGCATATTACGTCCATTGCAGAACACAAATCCAGAGGAAAAGGAGGAAAACACATAGTACGCCAATAATAACTTCTGTCCAAAATACTTGTAAATAGTATATTATGTTTGATAGAACTACGGATACGTATCATATGTCCAGTTACACGTATTTATTACTGTTACACATGACGGACTCAACAGTTTCATCTGAAATAAACAGTCATGCATTTATAATTTCTGCTGACCGATATAATGAGTGTTATTAATTAATTGATAAAATAAATGTTTTAATCCATGTAGCTTTATGTACGTTCAACGATGTAACGCCATTTTTGTTGCATTGCTCGACGTTTATGTTATGATCGTGATTCCATAAAATATGATAATTATTAATAATTATAAACAATACCGTCTTAATGTTTCGTGTTCCAACACACTTGTCTTATATGTCGTTATGGCTTTACGCTGTTTAAATTTATGTAATCAAATACATGTAAAACAAGAAAATGTTCATTATAAAAATGTTACTGTATAATGAAATCATAAATGTATATAAAATATAGCAACATTAATCACTGTATTTAGGATTAAGGAGAAGGGTATAGATAAGAGAAATCTTTATGTTTTTAAACTATATTTTCGTTTGATCTACTGAATGTGGCATGTTTTGTAATGCTAATATACTTCTGATGGATGTTTCTACGTAAAATTGTGTCAAAATTGTTCATTATAATTAAGTTATAGTGTAATAATGATGTCGCCTTTGCAGATTTATCATATATACTTTTTTGTTATACGACTAAAATCTCAACCCATACACTTTTGATAAAAATATATACCTAGATTATCCTATCAAACTCCATAAATATATCAAATATTTAGTATTTCAATATAAAATTAGTCCGATATGACCAATTTATATCATAATTGTAGCAAAATATTTATATAACAACTATATGGCATAGCTTAAAATCCAACTACTAATATATATTTGTAACAAGTAGTATTTCTATTATCATTGCTCGAAAAGACCAATTTTATATACCCGTTAATTCATGTTTATCTAAACCACTTCTATAAATGTACACCAACCAAAACACCGCCAACCTATTACGGCGTAGATAAGTATATAATGTTGCGGTTATTCGTGTAAGGAACAGTAGGAATTTGGACGATATCCGGACGCTGTGAAGCCAGGCTTAGCGAGTACACGCGGGACGGCTGCTGTGGGTTGGCGGTACACAACTAATATTATCATGAAAAGACAAAATTATATCAGTATAAACTTTTGATATGTTTATATACCTAATTCGTTTTCAGTTTTTGATAAGATATTAAAATATGTTTATATTTATTTTTCTTCAAGGGCGGTACGTTCGATTCTATGAAATTGTTAAAATATTGTTTAATTTTTGTATAAGATTTTGTCGTAAGACGTTTGGCCAAATCACTGTTCTCAACTGCCAATTACTTTACAATTAGTATTAATTAACTATTGTTCGTATACATTTATTTATTTTTTAACGTACAAACTTGTTCTAATTGACTTTATATTTAGTGTTGCATTAAAATACATAATGTTTCAAGATATTTTCTTTTAATTTTGTTAGCATGTTTTCAATGACATTTATTTTGGAAGATTTTTTTCGTCAAGTAAGCTTTTGGGTTAGCTCTAGATATAAATATTGGTTACTCATAATTTTCGTACTCGTTTTCGTGCAAGTGGCTTCGCTATGTGTGAAATAGCGTCGAATATATTTGGCTCAGTTTGTAATTAAGCTCGAGTATTTAGCACTTTGTTTTGGTCTTTCTTTTAGCCGTACCTAGCTAAAGTAATGAGTTGCGTAAGTACCAAGAGGTACAGTATATTATGTTGGTTTGGTTAGTCGTCTAGTTTGCAAGCGGCGCCCCTCTCGCCGCTCGCGGTGTTCACGCAACAGAAGGCTCGGACGCCGCCCCCCTCCGCACCGACCCCTCCGTCCACGCCCGCGGCGGAGCCGGCGTCGCCGCGGCGGCGCCCGACGCACCCGCCCCCCGCGCCGCCGCTCCGGCCCCCACCGCCCGCTCCGCCTGCCCAGCCCGTCCCGGCCAAACAAAAACCTCAAGTGCCTCGCAAACCGCACACGAAGCGAGTTAGTTTTACACAGGATGCGCTGGACGAACCTGAACGCTACCCATTATCGACGAACGATACGAATGCGATACTTCGATCCTCACTGCATGAGCATGATGACGATCAGATGGGGCAAAACATCGATACTAACGATGCATGCGAGGGAGTTAGCTCCTTACTAATCCGAAACCAAACGTCCACCGAGCTGGAGCTCTCGAGACCAGTCCCTAAAGCGAGTCGAGTGCTTCACGCCGATCTCATCATCCCTCCTCCGCCTTTGTTCGACACTTACGTAAGTGACAGTGAATTACTTGATGACGATGACGATTACGAGGCATGTTTGCCACCCATCACAGTCGTGCCCGAGAGGATAGTCCTGCCCGAGCCTGCGGTGGCCGAAACATCCATGCAGTCCTCGAACTCAACCAACTCTCCCGAATCCGAACTTCCTCCTCCTGTCAATTACAATGCTTATCCGCAGTTGGTCTCGGGGCCGGTCATTTCTGATACACCTTTTCGGTCTGTTATAATATCAGAAGTGCCTTCGAATCAAGTCTTCCGTACGCCCAAACTTCCTACACTAGGTAATGATGAATACTACAAAGAACTCTCTGTTAGTCCTATAGGAGAACCTAATGCTCCCGAGTTGTTACAAGCTCAATATAAAACTCTACCCACTGTTTCACATGTACCTAATTCTCCATGCAGTTTACACCCTGATCAAACATACTTTGACGATCGAACCATTCACGTTCCTGTGCATCATTCGTTACGAGATTTACGGACAGATAATTTTACACAGGGTATGGTCCATTCAAACACATATCCGCCCATTAATCCTTACCCATCTCTAACGACTGTAGCTGGAACGTATAATCCCTACACATGCACGGTCCCCGTATGTTCTTCCAATCAAGCTGGTTATATAATGAGTCACAAATCACAGAACGCTCTAGTCAGTACTTTAGGAGAGGATGTAAATGCGAACGTTACTTCAACTATCCCCATAACTAACGATGACGCGCCAATAAGTGTTCAATCAGAGAGAAGAGTTCGTTTCGGTGAGGTGACGACATTGGCTGAAAACGATAGATTGTCGTACAGTTCGGAACCCTCGAAGGAAGGGAGCCCTACGCCCGCAACTACCTTGAAACCCGCATGGAGCAGCAAAATCAAAGCCTTCGCCATCGGCGAGGTAATCATCAATGTACGGCATCTTATCCTCGCACACACACACACTCAGCTTCTTTTGATTGTGTTCGTCGACAACCCAACCTGGACTTTTGACTAAAACACGTATAGTCTGTCATCCCTCCATATCCCATTTTTGTTACTTACCCCCATCGAATTATTGTTTTTAACTTGCAATTATTTATATTTTGCATGATTAATTTACTTACCGCAATAACTTTATATTATGGTCGTTTATTAACTACTAATACATTGACTGCATGGGTGTTAAGCCTTGTGGAGAAGGGTTTTCATAGCTTGTAAATATCATAAGCTTTTTTTAGTCATTTTTTATTTAACCATCACGCCATTATTTTAGTGATATATTCTAATACATGCGAATGTTCTCAGGCTTCCCCACCTCATTCTGGTAATTTTGTGAAAGCCTCTGTCAGCGATAAGAAGAAGTTCTTCGAAAACGCTATGGAAGAAAGTCATAAACCATCGCCTAAGCCAGGTAAATATCTTATTGATTCAATGACATAATTGTCATAAGTGTAATGACGCTGTAATACGATTGTATATCGATTTCAGAGAAAGTATTTACGTTCTTATCAGCGGATGAGGTGGAGAAATTGAAGCAAGAAGAGGAGAAGAAAATGGCGTCTCTGTCGCGGTCAGAGCTCGGCTCGTGGTCCCCGGGGGAGGACCGGCAGAGTGGAGATAGCTCGCATTCCGACGACGAACCTTATGAGAATGGCCATAGGTATTTCTTTTAGTAGCATACATAATTATATAATCGTTTATTGTATTCGATCAACGGGTCGTTAAACAGATATTTTGGAACTTATTTCATAGATTTAAAAGTTATAATTTATAATTAATCGGTGCGCATTTTTTTTGGTGTGGTGTTAGAGTTCTTTTTGATCAGCGTATCGGCGGTTTGGTACCTTAGAAAGAAACGAATTAAACTTTATTTCGTTAAATTCATTAGGTAATTCAAAATAAAATTATTTACAAAGGGTTATTTAGTTTTGTTGTGAAAAATAATGTAATAAATAAATACTAAGGTTATTTATTATATTTTTTGTCATCAAGCAATAACCATTTGGATTAAAATTTGGAACAAAAATATCATATTTCAATGGCCAAGTTAAGTCTTTTGGAGGGCCTACTTGACTTAGTAATTCTATTATTATTATTTAACATTTTTAAAAATATGATATAATTATTCTTTTTGATTTGAAATATACCTATTCGACAAACGAGACTGACTGTCAATCGAAGTAGTGTCACTACTACGCGGGACGTCGCGAATTTAAGAGGTGTGGTACGCTTCGCGGTTTCCACCTGATACATGTCTCGATAAATAAATAAATTTATTAAAAACTATTACACTCAAACATGTCAAAGCGGCAATTCAAATTAAAACTAACTTAAGCATGACGTGCAGTGAATATAAGAACCACGTTAAAAAAAATTAAGGCAATCCTAAAGGCAACAAAATGTAACGAAAATTACAATTTTAATAAAAAATCAATTATTTATAAAACAGCATAAATAATTATAACTTATTTTGTACGTGGTGGAATGCGTTGACGCATACCCCTCCGCGGGGCGGTCGGAGGGGTTATGTCGGACTCACCGGAGTAAAAGAGAGATGATAATGATGATAATAATGGACCTCTCGGTAATACCGACTAAATCTACCACGGTTTTCCTCGACAAAACCGCAATCGGCAGGGCCGCGCGAATCACTTTCATATGCAGTTGCGACCCCGCCGAGATTTCGGCCCGCCGTATGAAACGGCAGGCCACTAAACAACAGGACTACCCTTTGGGCACCACTACATTTAAGCTCTACTGTACACCCTTGAGGGGGCGACGGACACACGACTCAGGCGCGTGTGGGAACACGCACGCCGCCTCTCGGACCTGGTGCTGATCGGGTAGCGGGCAGGCCCACGAAGCCCACCACCCCCAGGTCAAACCTCAAGGTGGCTGGAGGTCATCTCGCTCCCTCCGGCGCCCAGTTCTGCGGTTGGGGAGAGGGTTTAAGTGCTCCCGCTCCCGCTCCGCCGCCTCCTTGATAGACATGACTTCCTCACAGAAGGAGGCGACGGCGTTCCACGACCTATCACTCCGGAGCATAGATTGAACCAGGGCTGAGAGCAAGAGGGCAGCCATACCGACTGCCACGATCAACTCACGGCGCCGCGATGCCCAGGCGGGGCAATCCGCCAAAGTGTGCAGCGCCATGTCCTCATCAACCACAAGCGCACCTGCAGCGCCCCGAAGAATGGTGGCCAAACGACTAAAATGAGCTCTAAAGTCCCACCGCCTGTGAGGAAGAGCTCTAAGCTGAATACTAAGTCGCATTTCTTTTTGCAGTGTATCGGGTGGCGTAAGTCCATCGGCGAAATCACAACGACGGCGCGCGACACGCGATGGTGCGCAGGAGGACGCGGCCGCGCGCGCCGCGCGCCGTGCCGCCTGGCGCGCAGCGCGACTGCGCTCGCTCGAACAGGTACAGGCTGCGCACACGCCACACAACACTATACACGACATATAGGTCGCAGCGGCGGCGCGCAGCGCGACTGCGCTCGCTCGAACAGGTACAGGCTGCGCACACGCCACACAACACTATACACGACATATAGGTCGCAGCGGCGGCGCGCAGCGCGACTGCGCTCGCTCGAACAGGTACAGGCTGCGCACACGCCACACAACACTATACACGACATATAGGTCGCAGCGGCGGCGCGCAGCGCGACTGCGCTCGCTCGAACAGGTACAGGCTGCGCACACGCCACACAACACTATACACGACATATAGGTCGCAGCGGCGGCGCGCAGCGCGACTGCGCTCGCTCGAACAGGTACAGGCTGCGCACACGCCACACAACACTATACACGACATATAGGTCGCAGCGGCGGCGCGCAGCGCGACTGCGCTCGCTCGAACAGGTACAGGCTGCGCACACGCCACACAACACTATACACGACATATAGGTCGCAGCGGCGGCGCGCAGCGCGACTGCGCTCGCTCGAACAGGTACAGGCTGCGCACACGCCACACAACACTATACACGACATATAGGTCGCAGCGGCGGCGCGCAGCGCGACTGCGCTCGCTCGAACAGGTACAGGCTGCGCACACGCCACACAACACTATACACGACATATAGGTCGCAGCGGCGGCGCGCAGCGCGACTGCGCTCGCTCGAACAGGTACAGGCTGCGCACACGCCACACAACACTATACACGACATATAGGTCGCAGCGGCGGCGCGCAGCGCGACTGCGCTCGCTCGAACAGGTACAGGCTGCGCACACGCCACACAACACTATACACGACATATAGGTCGCAGCGGCGGCGCGCAGCGCGACTGCGCTCGCTCGAACAGGTACAGGCTGCGCACACGCCACACAACACTATACACGACATATAGGTCGCAGCGGCGGCGCGCAGCGCGACTGCGCTCGCTCGAACAGGTACAGGCTGCGCACACGCCACACAACACTATACACGACATATAGGTCGCAGCGGCGGCGCGCAGCGCGACTGCGCTCGCTCGAACAGGTACAGGCTGCGCACACGCCACACAACACTATACACGACATATAGGTCGCAGCGGCGGCGCGCAGCGCGACTGCGCTCGCTCGAACAGGTACAGGCTGCGCACACGCCACACAACACTATACACGACATATAGGTCGCAGCGGCGGCGCGCAGCGCGACTGCGCTCGCTCGAACAGGTACAGGCTGCGCACACGCCACACAACACTATACACGACATATAGGTCGCAGCGGCGGCGCGCAGCGCGACTGCGCTCGCTCGAACAGGTACAGGCTGCGCACACGCCACACAACACTATACACGACATATAGGTCGCAGCGGCGGCGCGCAGCGCGACTGCGCTCGCTCGAACAGGTACAGGCTGCGCACACGCCACACAACACTATACACGACATATAGGTCGCAGCGGCGGCGCGCAGCGCGACTGCGCTCGCTCGAACAGGTACAGGCTGCGCACACGCCACACAACACTATACACGACATATAGGTCGCAGCGGCGGCGCGCAGCGCGACTGCGCTCGCTCGAACAGGTACAGGCTGCGCACACGCCACACAACACTATACACGACATATAGGTCGCAGCGGCGGCGCGCAGCGCGACTGCGCTCGCTCGAACAGGTACAGGCTGCGCACACGCCACACAACACTATACACGACATATAGGTCGCAGCGGCGGCGCGCAGCGCGACTGCGCTCGCTCGAACAGGTACAGGCTGCGCACACGCCACACAACACTATACACGACATATAGGTCGCAGCGGCGGCGCGCAGCGCGACTGCGCTCGCTCGAACAGGTACAGGCTGCGCACACGCCACACAACACTATACACGACATATAGGTCGCAGCGGCGGCGCGCAGCGCGACTGCGCTCGCTCGAACAGGTACAGGCTGCGCACACGCCACACAACACTATACACGACATATAGGTCGCAGCGGCGGCGCGCAGCGCGACTGCGCTCGCTCGAACAGGTACAGGCTGCGCACACGCCACACAACACTATACACGACATATAGGTCGCAGCGGCGGCGCGCAGCGCGACTGCGCTCGCTCGAACAGGTACAGGCTGCGCACACGCCACACAACACTATACACGACATATAGGTCGCAGCGGCGGCGCGCAGCTCGACTGCGCTCACTCGAGCAGATAAATAGTATATTTTTTAATGAATATGTTTCCGTACCTAGAGACTGCTAAACACGACCGCTATTTAGCAGCCTCTAAAGAATAAACCATAAAAATAAAGAAAAGAACGATACGACATTTGCATATTGGCTACATCATTATCATATACCTACACCTTTCATAACGTGTATTGTAGTATAACCAAAAAACCAACTAGCTTGCAACGAAAGATAGAAAATTATATATCTATTGATTAGTTAAATATATATTTGGTTACTTTATTTAGGAGGCAATCGAGTCCCAGATGGTAATAAAAAGCATGGTGGGGCCGGCTAATGACATCTTAGAGGATGTACCACCGAGGGACAAATCCCCGTCCGAGGTAATTATTCATCTTTTATCTAGTGCATTATGAATTATGTTGTATGTTATCCGAATTAAACAACTAAAGCAACCAGTTCTGCGATTAGAAAAAAATAATTGCTAGTTTGATGATACTCATTATTCGATACTCTCACAAGAGTCACAGTATCCATTACTACAGCAAACATTATCAGTTACTTTTTTCTATTTTCAGATTTAGAATGTTTTGTCATAATCCAATAATTATGATTACATGTATGAATTTGTTTGTCTGTAACTGTTAACATTGTAATTAACACTGAATTGCCATGATGTCGGTGTTCAGCAATTGATAATGTCTTTATAGCATCTCTATTGAATACTTAAACTTGTCCACTAAGTCATTTCCTAGTAATGTTCAAATGCAAGAACAAGTATTTAATCTAATTTAACTAAAACTAACACATTGTGGTTGTTATGTCGTTTTGGGTGGGGATCAATGTCGCTTTGCTGGCATACTGTTGTACGTTCACATTGGGGTGCAAATGTCAAAATTAGCTTTACAAATTATAGAAATGGCCCCTACCACGTATCGCGTTACGTACAAAATCGGGCCCTATACTGGCCGTCAAGGAGAAAGAAAAATTATTAGACGAGCGCATTACTCTCCGCACCGAGGAGTACGTGTGCCCCGCAACCGGCGAGACTAAAGTGCGAACCGTCGAGTACATTGAGAAAGTCATAGAGAAAGAGGTACGCGTATAACGCCGCGACTTGTACATTGTGCTACGTAAGACGCTGTACACAAGCAATGCCGTATCGTGTGTGGTTTTATATTGTACATCTTACAAACTACGCTTAGCTTTCAACGTGCCACTATAAGACCGACAATACATGTGACCTTAACGACTGTGACCAATTGAACGTGTACTACGTGATCTCTATGTATGCCGAGACAAACGAATTGACTGACTGAGATTAGTTATGTATAGTATAAACACCAAGTTGTAACGGGGCCTTTATGAGTGCACATAACGAGTACACTGCACAACACAAACGTAAAACACCACAATTGAGGTAGATTTGACTGTAGATAATCACGTAGTACCTTTTACTCACATTATGTAGTACTAAACTGACAGGTATAACATGACTTTTATGTTAGCCAGTAACTTATTATAATATACCTACAATTTATTTGCCTAATTTGACAGTATCCCGTTTCCTATTATTTTCATTTACTCTATAATATCTATTTAATGTTTTCTCACGAGTGTTGCATGATATTTTGGCATGGCATGCTAACTTAATTTATTGTATAATTTGTCAGACAATACCTGGATTCTAGACATGGCAAGCTTCGTCGAAACAATGGTTTGTTGCGTTTATTACTCTTCAACAACACATATTACTAATAATGCTTTCTCATCGCTGTGGCAGCTGAAGCGATACTAATTCAATAACGCATATTATATGTTAGAAAAATAACAGAGTAGTTAGTGCATGCTATTTTTCCATAGGTAACCAACATTACATAATATTTGTCTAGTGATGCCCAAAAATGGTATACATATTCACACTTCTGTGCAATTACAAGAAATTCATTTTACTATTATTATTTACTTCGGCTCATTTTTGAGCACACAAGACTTAATACTTCCATTTACATAATCAAGAAATATGACGAATATATTTTGTTCATTTCATAAGATCTATGTTTAATTCCATTCATAAACATTTTGCTATTGAAAATCAAGAAATCAGTAATTTCATAGCTTCATAATTAAAGTGTAAAGTACAAATTACACGCAACATTTCATGTACATTTGCGTCATGTTGTTAATAAAATTACGATGTTAGTTACTAATGATATATGTATACAGGTGGAAACCACACAAGAAAAAATAATATCCTTGGAATTAACGACTAGCCCGAGTAGTGAGACTGCGCCGACCGACCTCGAAGAGGCCGGCGTCAGCTTAGGAGAGGGAGAGACAGGTGACCATTCCCTGCAGCCAGACATCGTGCAAGTGGTCAACCCTCTATTGGACGGTGGCGCCGGGCGAGTGACCGCCATCCCCGTGGGGCCCGCGCACAGGGTCACCGCGTACACAGAAACACAACAATAGACCAAACACTCGAGATCTCCATCCTTACACGTCTCAATCTCCGCTCCTTTTTAATTACATACAAGATAATCCCATGACAATATCAGCGACACCCACAACGTATTGTATCAGAGACACGACTCGACTGCCGTCGAGCATCGAACTCGATTGTAGATTTCTTCAACGAAACGAACGTTAGTGAAACGAGTTTCCATCTTAATTTTGTATTGTAACTGTGATAATAATATTTAGACTCCACCGACTTGTTATGTTACTTAAAGGCGCTTGAAGAAATCCACTAGCGAGACGCGTTTTGTGGCAATTTACTTTGATCACAATTTTTATTTTTTTATTTTAGTTTTGCGACGGAGATTTTAGGTTTAATTATAGGTGTTACTATATATTTTTGGAAATATTAGTTATTATTCTTTTAATACTTTATGTATTTAATTTTAAATAATTTTCATTCCGTGCAAGTTTTTATTTTTTGACTGAATGTTGATGCTGTACCTGCTAGGAAATGTGACTGGATGATCAACTAGATTATAAATGTGGGGAGAGTGTGAGATGACTTGAAAGGTGTATATACCATCGGTGACACATAGTGGAATGCGACGCAAGTGTACGATACTGGCATCACATCTAACTACATTACTTATATTATTGTATCAATTTATACTTGCATTATACAATTACTTAGTTACTTGTACTTTATTTGCAATTCGTTGTTAATTCATACAGTATTTTGTGTTTGCTGGTGTATTAATATTTAAATTATAATTTAATAATAATATAATTTTATGTGGTGCCTTGATTTCTTGAAATCAATTTATATAAATATAGGATTTTATCATTCAAACTTCATTTTAATATAATTGTATTTTTGTTTCGAAAATATTTTACAATTAGGGTATTTAATGTAATGTTTGTAAACTACAGAAGGTGATGAATTACGCATTTGCATCAGTTATGACCATAGTGTGTATTTTTAAGATTTGTAATGTCTGTAAATGGCCTGGCATTTTTCAGGTACAACAAAGTGTACATTTCCAATTGTATGAAATGTATTATTTGAGTTTGATAATATTTAATTAAATATATCACGGTTAATAAACTGCAAGTGTTGAATGGAAGAATGTGTGTCCTTTATACCTTTTTAGTGATACGTGCATTGTAAACTATTGAAAACATTGTATGTTTGTCCCAATTAAATGTTTTAATATATATTTTAATAAAATTACTGTTTAGTTTTATTATGAACCAAACTACAATTGTTATTAAGACACAATTAATACTTAGATATAGTTTTTTTAATAATAGTATATTAAGGAACACAATTTAAATGACTACAATAAAAAAATAACTAACTCATAAAACGGAATTATTTCTTTGGTGCAATGATGCCTTCCAGTTGTGCCTGAAATGAGAAATTCGAAATTAATTTCATAAAATAATAACACTTCTATAACAGCAGTACGTGACTACTACTGTTTACTATACTTAATGTGACGTACGAGTCCTAAGAGTTTACGAGTCAATAGGCGGCGGCCATGCATTCAAAATAATGCATGCAAATTGATTGGGTACCTAAAAACCAACTTTATATTATGTATCGTTTATCGATATCGTTATAATATAGTCCCACACCTGTATTCCTGAAAAAGGTATACAACTGCAGAATACAGAGGTTAATCACGCCATTTTGCCAGCCAAAATAGCCAGTTATTGAGCAAGAATACCGGGCACAGCTGTAATTTCCGTAGCTTCTTGCTGCTACTTCGAATTTCTTAATAGAAAAACCGAACAAACAACACATTGCCTGATCCGTGATTCTAACCTTACGCCTTAGCTCGGTAGCCGCATTCACTACTGCTACGCTATCAAGGCAATCATCTCATAAAATATGACAAAAGGAATTTTTTAAAAGCATAGCCACGGATAAAATGTATGTAAACTTAACTATAAAACATGAACAGAAAATATTGTGCGTACCTTCAACTGGGCATTTGTCTTCTTCAAAGCCAACAGTTCTTCTTGGTGGCGTTTCTCTTCAGCGGCTCGCAGTTCAGCTGCACGTCGTTCAAGTTGTTCAGTCTTCTGTTTCAATTCCATACACTGTTTCTCGAGAGCTGACCGTTCTGACTCTAGCTTTGCGACTTGATCCATGAGGTCTGATTTCCCTTGCTCTGACTAGAAGGAACATTTGCGATTTATTATACGGACAAACTTATTGCCGTCTATTATATCGTACACCTATACAAGCATTAAACTTTTGGACATGACAGAAAATCGTGGCCTATGCTGTCGGTGATAGATACCAAGATAGTACAAAGTGTCGGTGGTGTACAGGCGTCCCAAGACTGCAGCGTGCAGGGACCCGTTCGCCTTATTTATTTTAATAGATATATCTCTTAGAGGTAGGTCACATTGTATAAAAGGTACATACACAGGTACTTAATTACGAAAGTTATTGTACCTACTGAGGTCTATAAAGTCGCTAAATAGTTATATAATAGAGAACAAACCTGTAAAGCTTTTCTCATACCGAATGCGATGGAGCTGCAGTAAAGGGTTTGGTAAGCTTCCATGGTGATCCTTGCCTCATCACGCACCCTCAGAAGTAGAAGACCTCTTTCGCCACAGTTTATTGTCACCTGCAAAGGCGATAGATTTCCTACATTCGAAATTTGTTAGTTAAATATAAAGGGTTTTGGTTTACAACCGTTTAAAACGTACCTGTCGTATAAGTTCATCAAAGCACTGAGTATAAAGCTGTCTGCGTACTGGACAAATACCGGTTTCTCTCGCTTGCCTTTGCTGCAAGCGTGTATCGAGCATTTCTTGCAAATTTATCACATCCAGTCTTGTAGCTGGCGTGGACGATATCTAATAAAACAGAACATGTAAGTGCTTACCAACCAAAACTCAAATAAACTACTCTGCGGAAATTTTGATATGGTCAACAGGTACTTGAACCTACCTAATATATAGCCGACACTGTTGATAATATAATACTGAATACATTATGCCATTTAAATCCATTACCAGACAAATTGCTATTTTCAGTTAGATACCCGCGTATCTTATGGCCTTAGAAAGCCAACGTGACCTACCTACCTACCTTTTGGGTCCATATTTGACCGTCCTCTTCCCATTCTTTAGGAGGTAAAATAGCGTTTAGGATCTCCTCTGTTTCTCGTTTGGCTTCCGTAGGCACGCATGGTTGTATTGAAACACCAGGTTGAGGTGAAACCTGTAATGCAATTTTATACAATGGAAACAATATTTATCTTAGTAGGTACATAGGTAGGTACCTAAGTTTAAGAAATAATGGACCAAAATGAATAAAATAGTCTTAGATGCACTTACAATTACTTCCTGCTTTTTTGTAACCAATACAGGATTATCATAGCGCACTAACGTTTCTTCGGCGGATACAGGGGCTCTCTCAGCCATTCTTAGAACTACAACTTTATATTGTTAGAGTATAATAAATTTCTAGATTATTTTTAAAACTTCAATATTCAGCATACCTAAACAAATATTATTTGGTCGTCATAGCAACTGCATTGGTTGCATAGCAATCATCGTAGCCTCCATCCACATGTGACACAAAGTAACCTAAGTTAATAATATAGGCAAAGGTTTAACTCTAAATATAGTTCACATTTCTGAATTCTCTGTCGTTCATCATGGACGCAATATACCTAGCTATTACGTCCATAATATACCTATGTGAATCCATAAACGTAAGTTCCAAACCATAAGGACAAATATTGTATAACATCTTGTTAACATGTTACAGACGACAGCACGCTTGTAGAGAGTTACGTCTCCAGCGCTAGGGCCAGTGGAACACAGATACAGTTGCTCAAGGAAGCTATGATCGAGCGTATGAACTTGGCCTTGAAGGCAGTCTCCGATTGGGGTGAAGCCAACATGCTTAAGTTCAATGCTTCTAAGACCCAGGCGTGTCTTTTTTCCGCAAAAAAGAGCCCATTCCAACTAGCTCCAACTTTCCGAGATGTATCCGTGCCGATAACTAATCGCCTTGAGCTTCTGGGTATGACATTGACTCCAACCCTTAACTTTGGCTCCTATATTGAGGCAAGAGCCCAACTAGCTGCCAAAAAGCTGGGCATCCTCAGTAAGGTGAGGCAGTATTTCATGCCGGAACATTTGCTTAATTTGTACCAAGCACAGGTTCGGTCCTGCATGGAGTACTGTTCTCACCTCTGGGATGGCTCTGCAAAATATCAGCTGGAGGCTTTGGAGTCAATTGAGCGGAAGGCCAGGAGACTTATCGGCGATGACCAATTGGTCAACACACGACTCCAAAGCTTGGAGCATCGTCGTAAGGTTGCTAGTCTCTCGGTTTTCTATCGGATACATTTCGGAGAGTGTGCAGAGGAACTGCATAATTTGATTCCTCCTTCCCCATTCTACCATCGGACGACCAGACAATCAGGCCAGCGACACAGGTACATGGTGGATATACCACATTTACGCACGAAGCTATTTGCTTCCAATTTTATAATGCGTACCGCTAAGGAGTGGAATTCGCTACCTAAGTCTGTGTTTCCCGATGAGTACAATCTGGGTGTCTTCAAGTCGCGAGTGAATAGGTATCTTCTAGGCAAGCGTGCTCCATCGTCGACTGCATCTACACTTAAGATCAGGTGAGATCGCGGTCAAACGCAAGCCTATTAGAATATAAAAAAAAAAGTATAGTTAGAGTATTATAAGTAGGTAGGTAATTGTCAGGTCGGTAGTTTAGGCGAACCTTTGCTTACACAGAGGTACGAGTTGTCGCTGGATACCGAACTTAGTCAACTTTCACTGCGAACTGAGTCATCTAACGAAACCAGGCTCTTACAATGGGTCGTTAGACGCCTTCGTCTACCTGTCTAATTCGCACTGCCGAAAATGTAAGTGAGCCTCTACCTATACACTTATGTACATAAGCTCGCGCTTAGTACCCCCTAAGTTTTGGTTTTAGGCCAACGTAATAGAGAACAAGCCTATTGTCTACCGGCCACTGATAATTTCTGATCACATATAACTAACAGTGCGAATATCTGATTAATTCAGTTTCAGTTTAAAAAAGTCCACTCCCGCCCTAGGTTTGAATACTGTGTCGCGGGGGACTTAACAAACATTCAAACTACGGAAACAAATAACACCTAGACTCGGAACAACCATTTGTGGATCACACAAAGTTTTGACCCGTGTGGGATTCTCGAATCCACTCGGCGCAGTGGCAGTGGCGAGGCGACCACTTAAACCACTAAGTCATCCGTGCAGTCATGTAATGTAGACCTACATACTTCCAATCATTCAATTTTGATGCGTTATTGTATTTATTGTGTATAGGTACACCAACGGTTTCTGACAAATGAAACACTGAAAAATTTAAAGATGCTTTGCAACAAATGCTGGACGTTAGCCTGTAGGAAGCCATAGCTTTTCATAGACTTCTTTGCCGCCACTTATATCTTTTTTTATTTTACGCTTTATTAACCGTGCAAAAAATAAAAAGAAATACTATCTATCCTTCAGAGAGAAACAGGCTTGTGAGCCTCTAAACATGAATAGTTAATCAGTGCTTTTACGCATCATTTCAACAAAGTCGTCTTTTATTTTATCTAGCTAAATAAGCTGTGCCTAAGTATATTCTGAATGCTTAAGTTACTGAAAGATGACTCCACTTCTAAGTAATAAAAGTGTGGTTGTAGCAGTCAATTGTCAACGCAGTTCAGTGCCATCACTTAGTCAATCATTACTGCCAAGGGAATATCGATTCTAACTTGCGGTGGTTTGGATGCGATGATACAAATCTACAACTACAATAAGAAAAGTGTAGTAGAAAGAAAAAGAAAGAGTTCATAGGTAATGATTTATTTTGGATATAATTATATCTATTTAACAAAATCCAGATAACTGTTAACAGTCTCTATTGTAAATTGCAATATAAATTCCTCCTAAAACACACTGCAATTTTAAAGTTCCGACTTCACCACATGTCCTTATATATTAATAATATTATCAACACAATACTTTAAATATGTATTTTATTATTCATTGAGAATCACTACTTGAACTAGAACTAGAGTCCGTGGACATAACTTCAACATCTTCCTGTGTTGGGGCGTCTTTTCCGCGGCCATCAATAGCGACGGAGTTGCCCCCTCCAACGGACATGTGAAGCTCGCCAGATGGATGCCAAGTGAATTGGTTGGTTGGTGTTGCAGGTACTGGGAAATATATAGTCACATTATATTAATCCAACCCTTAAACTTTTTAATCACTTCAGTCAATATCGGTGCTAGTATACTGGCCAGTAGTACAGAATCATCTATGAACCATAAAAGATTAAAAATAGAAAGTTAACCTCTGCCTGTTTCGACACTTACAAGCCATGGCAGGGGATATACTTTCATGGGTCTATATTTATACCAAAGAGGCAGGAAAATAAGCCACATGTTAGGCCAAAAAATAAGTGTTAATACTGGTTTATTCTGCAATTTGACACCAGTCAATACTACAGATAAATATTTTACTCCTCTCAATAATAATTGCAAAGTACATAAGTATCAAAAGCTGTTGTGCTCCATTGCTGGCCAGAGACCTGCACCCTTAATTAGTCATGACATGACAAGATATTAACAAGATGTTATACATATCTAAAAAACCTTGTTGTGACTGTAGTGGGCTGGCCATAACTTGGCTTGTTATCTATACATGACTGGCAGTCTAGAGGTAAGTATACATTTGCACAAATAAGATAGTGTATACATGGCGCGCATCTCTGACTTTTCGAAGTTATGTGTTTATTAAATAGTTAATTATTGCTCACTTTAACGGTGAAGGAAAACATCGTGAGGAAACCTGCATGTCTAAGAGTTCTCAATAATGTTCTCGAAGATATGTGAAGTCTGCCAACTCGCACTGGGCCAGTGTGGTGGACTGTAGTCTAAGCCTTCTCACACAGAGAAGAGGCCCATACCCAGCAGTGGGACAGTTTAATACAGGGCTGATATTATTATATACACTCTTAACCTGTCAAAACTTGAAAAGCCAGACATGATTAAAACTCATTGCATCTAGCCACAGGTGTGCTACTGCAACTCAATAGATTAATGAGTCAATTAGCAGGCATTGAGACAAAATGAAAAAGCTTTGTGTCTAAGCCTTGGCCTCTAAGCATTTCTCAAGAGATTAATTCTTTATGATCTCTGTAAATAAGGTTTTTAAATCATGCTAAAAAAAACCTGTAGAGTGTGGCTGCTGTGTATAAGATCTTGAATTTGATCACAGGGTTGGGCAGTGTTACTGGATGTTTCTGTTGAGAATTTTTCAGTGGGAGCAAGGTCAGTACTGTACTGGTTAACAACAGTACAGTACACACCTTTATTATTTGGGATCTAATACCATAGCTGGCAAAATGGAGGTGTAATACTTTGACCTTCTATTTTTTTAAAGTATTTATTAAATGGATGGCAAATTGCTGCTTACATGACTATATTTATTTTATTTTATTTTAAAACTTTATGCACAATATAGTACAATGGCGGACTTAATGCCAAGGGCATTATCTACCAGTCGACCTTAGGGTGATGCAGAGATAAAAAGAAGTAGGTAATCTCATTACACAAATGAATCAGGGTAATAATTACATTGCACAATGTACACACATTGATGACTACATCGTAGCATGCAGTGATCACATGGAACTCATTCAAGCAAGGAAATATCCATAATAAATTAATAGAAAATTTTGTAGTACACCTGATAAATAATAATATACTCATTTCTAAGGAAGCTTATGAATAAAATGACTCACCACCACCAGTGGTCATTCTATGTAGTTCGTTCAGTGTAGATGGAGTGTGCCCGTTGAGTGGTAGATCACAGAGGCGGCCAAGCATTCCCAACCGCATCTCTAAGTCTGTGGGATAAGGCCGACGAGGATCTCCTGGCTGCCATGTTAGAGGTGCACTAACAGCATTTGAAGCACTGATCCTAAAAAAATGCTTTGTTATTTTAACAAATAAAAGTAAGTACTTACTTATTGATTATTACTATAAATTTTATATATATATTTTATATATAACAAGTATATTACCTGTGCGCAAACTTTATCAAATCTTCAGATGACACTGGTTTCTTTCTAGACTTTACTATTGATGCTAACTTCTGTCTAGCTTGATATAAAGACGTAGCGAGGATTTGTTCAGCATCTTTGAGTTGCCTTTGTAAATGGAAAATGTCCTGATCCTATAAATAGATTTAAGGGTGTAGGTAATTGTGTGAAATACTGCAACCATGTTGAAGTATAATTGTAATAACAAACCTTATTTTCAACTTCAGCTTTGAGTTCATTCATTTTCTGTTGTATCTTGGCTTGTTCGTCAGCCAACTCCAAGGTTTTTTTCAACTCAGAGTCTTTTGAAAGTAACAGATCTGTTAGTTGAGCATGGTCTGCAGCAGAAAGCTTTTGCGGTTTCGGCGCTATTGACACTTCTATCATTTCTCTGGAATATCATACCGAAATTAATATTATTTAGATTATTTTCATTACTTTTACGAAATTAGTGTCGAACTCACTTAGCTATTAATTCAATGTCGTCTATCAACGCTAATAAGCGATCTTTAGTACTTAAATGGGACGCCATAATTAATCACTGAGAACTTTTTCGGGAATCTTAAAATATTTATTTGTATTTACTTTTGACAACTTTAAATTATCTATTTATTCTAGCCTAATAAATTCAAACGTTTCTCTGACATATTTGACAACAGCTTTAAGTTTGATTTCGACTCGCAAAGTAGCCGTAGAGCATACCCACAGATTATATAGGTACACTTACAACAGAGTTCAATAGAGGCAAGGTAAAACTAAAATCGCTATAGCGAAAATATTCAAGTCTATGCTATAAGTAGTTAGATAGTGTTCATTAGTCACAAAATTCTTAAGCAATACATAATTATGAAGAAAGAAGAAGAAAGAAATGTTTATTACACAAAAGCGTTTAAAAGTGGGAGTAAATAAGTTAAACGTGCGCTTAATACTTTAGTTACGCCGCATAGTTTCAGATCTATAATAAAAATAGAGCGAACGAGAACTAGCACCAGTGGGTGTTAGCTGCCAGGGATGGTTTTTTTTTTCAACCCTCTTAATTGGGTATTTCAATTTAATTTAAATACATACAGAAATTCTGAAAGACTTTTCGGCAAGAACAGTCATCATTATTGTGTATTGTACAGCTCGTCATGAAATTATTCAAATATTTACAAGATATTATCATTATAATTCTTGTTTAATATTGCCGCCCCCTAAAAGTGCCGCCCGGGGCGGGCTGCCCCTACTACACTACGACTCTGACCAGCACATATTATATTGAGAAATCAGTGAATCTCAGTTACTAGTTAAGCGATCCTAAAATAATTAGGTATAAGTGGTACTTAACGTTTTGTTATGTGCAAATTGCTAAAATACTTTCCAATATTGATGAATTTAATGAAATAATAATTTCATGAGCAATCCTTCAGTAGATCAGTGTTTTGAGCTATTGACAAGATTTTATAGATTTGACAATAATTGCTTTTTTTATTTATTTATTTATTTATTTATTTTTATTAGACACGCCAACAGTATACATACACAATATAGACAGAATATTTTATAAATTGAATTTGGTTCTTGTATGTACACCTGTGACAGGCATGCACAGCATACAATAATATTAGTACAAATATATACAGATATTAAACATAAAATCAAAATTGAATCATAAAATTAAAATATAACATTAAAACTTAAAATTAAAACACAAAATCAAAACATAAAATCAAAACATAAAATTGAAAATGAAATATAAATTAAAATGAAATATAAAAATTAAAATTGAGACAAATAATTACAACAATAAATTAAAACATTAATTAAAAATTAAACAACAAATATAACAGGTTTAAAACAGTAACACGGAATTACAATTGTCGAACAATTTAAACATAAAAATGGTTAAATTAATAGTGGGCAAATTATGCGAAGGATTTCAATATTTTAAGTTTGAAACTCGAATGGGAATTGTGAAAGATGTCCATGTTGTCGAGCTTAGCATTAAAAGCGTTATATTCAGCGCCCATACGCACCAAAGGCGAATTTAGGCCAACATTTGTTCTCAATGCCGGTTTGTTAAATGTTTTTTATATTTACTTAACTCTGATATACTTAAATAACATTTATATTTCGCCGTTTCATTTTATACAATCGTTATAGATTATATTGCTGCAACCTGGTGATCACAGTGCTTAGTGTATATAAATAAATGAACTCTGAATATTTTTAAGATAGTTACAATTACCTAATATACTTATATTTTTATTTACGTTTTTTATAATTCGAATCGTGCTTCGAGTATAGGTTAGCATAGTTTTAAGAAAAACGGCTGGTCTTTATATTTCTTCTTTTATTTCCACATCCTGGTACGAATTATTTGGTTGTGAATTATTTCTACTGTTCGGGCTAGGTTCGTGACTACGGTCTGCTATTATTCTCTTGTCTGTCCTTGATTCTCTTGGTGACTCTTCTGGCTGATAACATGGCGAGGGTATCTCATTATCATAGTCATTATATGATGAACGGCTGCGTATTGTTTCTGTATTGTTATTCGGAACCTGGCTTGCAGATGAAATGTGGAAGGCAGCAAGGGCTCGTTTCTTTTTAGCTTTACTTTCCATAGTAGTTTGAAATACCAAGTTATCAATTTTATTCATAAGAATCAATCTTTCTTCTTCCTCTAAATTATTAAGTTTGTGCTCTAATAGTTGCACGTACATTTCACATTCATTCGCACTTTTCTCAGGTCTGCTGCCAACCTGTTCTATTATAAAGTTCTGTACACGTTTCCGCTTTGTTTGATACTCTGTGTCACTCAGGTATTCCGAACAGTTTGCACTGTCTGTAGATTCAGGTATTGGTCGACTCTTCTCTGAAGTAATATCCTACAACAAAATGACATCTTAAAATATCAAGTTTTATAATTATCCAACATCACAAATGCATCCTTTGAAACAAGGTATAAATAAAAAACCGAGCCTAACATAACAAGATATTTTATGAAAAATACCCGATATAATGTCCTTCAGACCGAATTTCGGTCACGGCGGCCTGTCTTAACGGAGACTGGCCATCTGCGCAGGAGATAATAATATAGTGCACAAGTGTGTACGCAAACACAATTGCACTCTCTGTTGCTTAAGTCTCATAATCCGATGGGACGGTAATCCGACACGACCGGAGAGAGATCAGGCGCAAGACCAACGGCTTTACGTGCTTTCCCAGGCACGGGGGTGCCTAACACCGCCAACTTCCTAAATCCGGGCTGCTATTGAGATTTCTTCAACAGAAAAACCCAATAACTTTTTCTTGGCCTGACCCGGCATTTGAACCCGAGACCGCATGCACAGCAATCGCATTCACTATCGCTGCTGCCCGATATAGGGCAATGTTGTACCTATCCTTTGTAGGATATAGTAACAGATGTGAGTTTTTACTACCTATAAATAGTGTTTATTTTTTAATAGCAACGTCAACATAAAAAAGTTTGTTTTCCATTTTAAGTTAGAAGTTATTTGTAATAAAATATTTGTTTTAGACTAGACTATGCTATAAAGCTAGTTTTGACGCCAGCGTCGCCAACGAGAAATGAAGTATATTCAGATCGGAGAAATAAAAATAACAGTATTTTACAAAAGAAAAGAGTATTTTATTTTATTTTATATTAATTTATAATATTAATTATAATATACATGCGTTCTGCGCTGGGCATGCGTGGCAGTCACTTGACATTGACAATTTCGTTCTGAAATGTAGTTTGTATACCGACGTTTACATTTTACACAGACTTTACGTAAGGCTCCGGATACCAGCGGACATAAAAACAGTATTTTGTATACTTTTTTTTATAGAACCTTAAAAAGTAGGTAGTAACGAACGAAAAAAAGTATAGGTAATACCGTTTTTAACAGGATGGTTGGGAACCCTAGTCTGAACATAGTAACCTAGATATCGAAACGACCTGAAACCATGGAAAAAGAAGACTATTAATTCCATACTCGTAATAAACACGTTCCGTATCTCTCTCTCTCTCTCTCTCTCTCTCTTTTAAACTAAATAACTACGGTATTCTTACCTACACAGGTAGTTTATCTCTGATAAAAACAAAATACAAATTTATATTTTGTTTTATTTTAGCATTGATAGTGTAATAGTATTAATAGTGTACACACTTATATTTACTATACTTATTAGATTTTACCAACGGCTTCACTCTCGTAAATGAAGTTAGGTTAGTAACAGTACTTTTTTCTGGATGAAAGGCACTATATTATGTCCTTTTCTGTTCCCCTGACAACGTGTATGACAAATTTATGATGATCGGTCGAATAGTTAAGGCGTGAAAGCGTAACAAATAAATTCACCATCGTATATATAATTTTAGTTAGGAAGTTAGGATTTTAACTATATCGGGTGATATATATAGATGACTCATTTGTAACGATGTAACTTTGATCAAGATTGGAAGTAGGTAGGTACCCTTCTACTTATTGATCTGAACGCTAATAGCTAAATATAATGTCATAAGAATATGGCAATGCGGATCTTACGAAGTTATTATGAAATTATATAAATTAATGCATTGCACGTTACCTCGGTTACTCCGACGTTGGACGATACTGCGCAATCATAGATGCTTCCCAAAAAACTGTTCATAGTTTCAAAAGCAAACCAATTTGTTTTGTAATCGTCTTCTGGATTCTTTCCTGAAGATTTTAATCTTCTTATTTTATTTAAATGGATTCTGTAGTATGCCATCAAACTATCCCGTTTCCTTTTCAAATCTAAAACGTCGCACTGCCAGTTTAAAGTAGTATTAATTCTTTGCCAAGCATTGGCTAGCAGATGTTTTTTCTTATAGTCTGGATGTTTGGGATCCCATATGATAGGTTCCGTTGCAATAACTTGAAGAAATTCTAATACCATATCATTAGTCCAATCCATTTTAAAAATAGGTTGATCAGGATCCGCTGTGGCGCCGCACTAGTTTTATTTACCAAGTATAAATAACGATCACTTATCGAGATAACGACGACGAAGCGTCGGACGAAGGCGAACTCTTAGTGCGCTAAAAAGTATTTGTTGATCAATGTGTGTGACTGTGTGAGAATCGCGCGAAGTCGCGTCGAGCAGCGCAGTGCGGCTATTGCCGTCTCACAATCTCACGTAACCGAATGACGGCGAGTGAGCCCGAGCGAGAGTACGACATGGACACAATTGAATATTATTATTCTTCTTATTCAAGACAATCAAGCAAGACAGCCCGTAATTGCATATCGCGTACGAACTTAGCCTGAAACTAACTGACAAGATAGCGTGAACGTAAACGTAACACAGTTGATAATTCTTTAAAGGTACTTGCTACTAACGATAAATGTTACACTTTAGAAGGTATACCGTAAACACAGGTATACCTACTGCCGAATACAGCTAAATATGTATAATATTCAGCTAAGTAGATGACTCAACTCGCTAACAACGAAGTAACTAGATAGCTATCTAACAACAAATACCTATCTAAATTTGATTTTGATATCTAGATAATACTGTCAGTACCTACCTAATATAAATATTTGTTATGTCTTCTTCTCTCTTAGCCTTTATTATTCCCAAGTCATTTGAGGTCGGCTTTTCTGGTCTAACCGGATTTGACTGGATATCAGTTTTTACACGGAGCGGCTGCCACCTGACCTCCGCAACCCGAAGGCTAACGATACCCTAAGGCTAGACCAGTGTCAGGATATTAGAGGATACTGACACTCCCAATAACGACTGCCATAGATGTTCATGGCAGCCGGGACCGACGGCTTAACGTGCTCTCCGAGGCACGGAGCAGGCGATAATTGTCAATCAATACGCACATAATTTCGAAAAGTCATATAAGTAACTTCCAAAAGTCAGAGGTGCGCGACGTGGGTTCGAACCCGAGACCCTCTGCATTGCAGTCTGTTGGTCCCCCCACTGAGCTATCGCTGCTACTACTATAAATATTTGTCATGTATGACTATCTAATACTTTCATACGTAATATTATTGTACGTTTTCTACACTTATTTCGTTTAATAGGTACTTATGCAAAAATTATAGTAGGTACTGTGTAGTAGCGTGTAGGTATATTCATTTTATGTACCCATTTTATGCACCTTGATGACGTATACTTACCTACCTTGGTTTCTGCATGTACTGAATGTACCTTAGTACGTAACACTGCGATTCAAGCGAACCGGCATTTTGTGCACGCTTCCATCGCGTGATCAGCTGATGTCTGGGGAATGTGGGCTTCGGGGAGGAGAAGCAGAGACGAGAGAAGGGAGGTAGCGACCACGCGGTAAACATGCGCGCTGCACGTGCTCGTGGGACTTTATTGCTGTGTTATCCGAAATAATCATTATTTTATTAATTAAGAATGTTTTTGTAAATTGTTAAGAAGAAAAAGCGACCGATCTTAGAACATACATACTAATAGAGCGCGCGCATCGCATTTCGTCCATTGTGCCAAATGTAAGCAGATGTTTTATAGATACTTACAATAGATGTAGCGGTCACATAGTGTTGCGCCGTTCGGGTTTCGGGAACACTTTTAGTCATTATTAAATATGCTATTGGATTTTAACTATGTGAATATAAATTTAAAAAGAAACAGTGATGTACTTATTAAACAATATTTAATCATCAATCTAAATATCAAAAATAAAACATAGCAATATAAAAGTAATTACCTATTACGCCATGAAAAGGATAATTTACACAATTGTGATTTTGTTTGTTATTGTATTTTAATGTACCTACTCGGTGTTTTATTGTTATTGCTATGTATATTTTTAATAACAGCACGCAACATTTTAAAAAGGCAATGGAATGTACTTATTAATTAAACAATATTTAATCATTATAATCGAACTATAGTATATAGTTGTTATAGTACATAATAAAAATATATATAAATTATACTCCCACAGAAATAATCATACCTATCAAGTTATCACACAAAGATTCGTCCTGGTTAGGAATCGAAACATGTTTTTTTCAATTACTTACGGTAATATCTCAATCACTACTTATTAAGAAATTATATTTTTACAAACAAATCAAGTTCAGCGTGGCGCAACACTGTTCCTATTGCGGGAAAAGTGTGAAACGGGAGGCGCGGGAGCACGTGCGAAGTTGATCCACCCGAGCGCCACTCGCAACTTTCACGGCTTGAGTAATTTCTTTAAAATTTGTGTTTTTTGTTAAAATAATACTTACTTATGAAAAGAAATTCCATTATTTCTTTTCTTTTGTTTCCTTAAGTCATTTTTATAACTTAACACTGTCATTTACATTAATTTCAAATAAATACCGGCGGGAGAAAGATTCAACGCGCGCGCTTATTTGTGACTAATGAACATCAAATGTAATTTCATTTCTTCGGTTACTTCTAATAAATGACTCATATCAAATATAATTCTCTCACGTATACCTATGGTTGTTTGGTACGAAATTGTAACATTTACGACAGCTAATTCAATTCATCTGCACTGTAAGTATATAAATCTATATATTAATACGTGAAGCAAAAACTTTGTACCCCTTTTTACGAAAATTGCGCGAACGGAGGAGTATAAAATTGGGCACAGTTAAAGTTTATATAGAGAAGGAGGGGCGAATCCTAATATTTATATGAAATATGCATTAGAAATATATTAAATTAATGAAAAATCACTACACGCACACAACCATGCATTTGACACACGCAGTCGTATTATTCTTCGTAACTATGGGTACATATGTCAATATAATAATTTGTTTGACAAAGATAGGTAAATTAACCTGTATAGATCGAAATCTAAATAAAATGTGATTATAAGGATATAGTTCTAGACAATAAAACCTTAATAATTATCAAACTTCAAATTTAAATCAATTATGGTCGAATTTCGACCACTTGGCGACCGCTAGTAAAGTATAATTACGTCGATTAATAAATGATGAGTATGAAGCCACTAATGCCCGTTTTCACCAACAGATAAGTATCCCTTAGCAACTTTTAGGGAACCCCTAACAAAAAATACGTTTTCACCAACGTTTAGGTGTCACTTAAGTCTCTAAAGCAGCTCTTATATTTAAGGGCCCGATTGTTGGCTCCTTAACCGGTCGTATTCCGCCGGCTCGCATACCAGCCGGCAGATTTGTACGGCTATTCGTAGCCAATAGGCAATCAGTTTTGATCGGTAAGGTTGGTAATATACGGTTTTAAGCGAAGGCGGCGCGCGGCGTTTTGGCGCCAATTTGGTGGCTCGCATGCGAGCCACCGGCCTGCGACGGGTACAAATCTGCCGGCTGGTATGCGAGCCGGCGGAATACGACCGGTTAAACTACTCTTATGCTTAGGTAACAGAATATTGTTTATTCATACGCGACACACGAGTGTTTTCTATCATGGAAAATGATTTAGGGCACTTTATAGATTCTAGAAGCTATTGAGACTCTAGAGAACATTCAGCAAATAATAAAAAGACCACGCATTGACCGTGAAAGTGTCAACCACTTCGATAAATACGACGATGTCTACTTTTTCATAAGATATAGGTTATCTCAACAGAGTATTCTATATTTATTAGAAAAATTGAGCATCTTTTAGAATTCAAAGATAACAAAAGACGGGAGTTTCAAATAATCACACGACGACGTGTGTTAAGAAATGACATAAGGTTTCTCGTTCATTTGCCAAAAAAGGCAAAGGAACACAGGTCTTACAGCCTATACGCATGCACCAAAAATATTTTTGTTTTAAATTAAATTGAATGAAGTTCAAAATATGTAAAAAAATATTGTTTTTCAATATAATATTAATAATACTACTGTAAATACCATTTATTTGAAAAGAAATATAGAAATTTTCATCTTATCTATAAAACATCGATGTCAGAAACGTGACTTTAGAAAAAGTTAACTGTCACTTAGGGAATTCTTTCGTAGGTATCTAGTATGGTGAAATTGAATTTAGGTAAGTATTCGATTAAGGGATGCCCCTAGCTTAAAAGACACCTACTTAGGTGGAGCCTAGGGGCCTGTTGGTGAAAACGGGCTTGTCTCATTTTTTTATTATACATGTGTGTATTGTATGTAGGTAGGTACTTACCTACCAGATTATAAAATAGCTTTTGGTTCTTACTAATATATCTGATCACGTTTATGAATGGCATTCTTATGTAATAAACTAATAACGTACCATTGACTCCATGATTTTAACATCATGATCTTCCATACCAAATTAATCAAGTTACATTATTAGTTTACGGAATCAATTAAAATATAAATGATCCATATATTAAAACAAATAATTATATTTCGCCAAAAAATCAAGTTGCAGATCTCTTTTCCAAGTTTCATTTTGCGAAATCATGAAAGAAAGCGAGATAGGTGAATTAATTAAATAAATATTTGTTTTTGTAATTTAGGTACTGAATAATAATTATATTTGTTTTTACGTTTATTGAAATAAGTATGTATTTCCTTTTTGTATACAGAGTTCGGGCAATGTATTATTGGACTTTTCAGTCAAGAAATTTATTGTAGCAGCACGAAGTTTGCCACTGTCTCCGGAAGACGATAATAGATTCGTCCTATATGAGGGACCTACAACCATAACTCGTGAAATGCTGATAAACTATTTTTGCTTAAATTTCATCCATATTCTGCTAGTTTGAAGGACTTGATTGTGGACTATTTATGAAAATCGGTCCAAAATGGCTGGGTTCTGCTGTAATATCTTCCTTTGTTTTAAATTCTATTGGTGACTCTTCTGGCTGGTACGACGGTGATGATATGTCATTATCATATTCGTAATTACAAGGTTTGTCACTTCGTGTTGATTCTGTATTGGCATGTGGAGCCTGGATAGTAGTTAACTTTTTAAAGGTTTGTTCTTTTTTAGCTTTGCTTTCCATCGTGGTTTGAAATACCAAGTTATCAATTTTATTCATTAGTATCAATCTGTCGTCTTCGCCTATTTTTTGCAGTTTGTGACCTAATAGTTGTGCGTAAATTTCACATTCATTCGTACTTTTCTCACTGCTTTGCAGATTACTCTCAGATATGTTCTTAGCTTGTTCTATTTTATAGTCTTGCACGTTTTGACGTTGCCGTTTTGTTTGATATTCTGTGTCACTCAGAGATTCCGAGTCGTCTGAACTGTCTGTAGACTCAGGTGCTGGTAGTACCTTTCTTTTAGCAACATTCTGTAATAAAATTACAACTGGTTAAATAGATATCATTAACCAAAATCATAACAAATGTATTAATCGGAACAAGAGACTAAGAACACAAACGAGCTTAAATTGTTATAACTTATAATAAACTTGGAGACCTTTCAACTATAAGCTTTTATCTTTTGTTATATCATCCATAAAAATGATTCTATTTATAAAATAAAACTGCCCTTAATTACATTCCATAACTGGATCAGATTGAAAGAGCTAGTAACTCTATAACCCGTTACCGTTAATTATCTTGTAGGTACGGCTTATAGAAAATAAAGTGATAATATACACCTGCGCGTAGACATTTTTATCAGCTTCAGACTGACTCGTAATTAACTAGGTGACGTGACCTTGGTGCAGTGTAATATTTTTGCCTGCGAATTGAATACTCTGGGTTGGGGCTTAGTATTATAGGAGCTCTTCTTTTAAGAAATTGTCAGCAAATATAATTGATACATGCACCCGAACAGTACCGTGAACATAATTCAATATTTCACGTTCACGAGCAGGTACTATTAATTGCTATTTTCGACGAAAATGTTATTTTAAATTTATCATACTTGTAATGTTGGCCTTGCTTGATACACTCCAGCACGTCGCAGAGTATTTCGAATTGTTTGGATGCTGCATCCGTAGCGTTCTGCTAACGTAGAGGTCTTGATAGATAGATCTTTTTTGTATGATTTCACCATTTCTTTAGCGTCCGCTTCCATGATGATTCGAGGAGGATGACGTCGAGGTCGGTCGGCAAGGGTACCTTCAGCAGCATACCGTCGAATCCAGCGACGTACAGTAGATCTCTTTAAAATAAATAAAGTCAGATGTGAAGCTTATGTAATAATTATCAGACGCTAATTATGAACTAAATATGGTTCACGTTATAATTCATGTTGTTGTGATAGTCAGCCTTTAAATTGGTCTCAATCTCCTTTGAAAAATATATTGTATATCACATTTAACAATTGGATATAAATCTTATTATTTAACCATAAATCAGTATGGTTAAATAGTAGGACTTATATCCAATTGTTGTTTGAATGTTCTTAAAGTACTCTGCGATTACGAGTTGCACTATTTTAGAAAAAAAACAGTCAAGTTTGTCGTTAAAACTTATAGGTATAGTTAGATTGACTTATTGTAATAAATAAAATGCTACAATTTACTAGGATAATTATGTTTATATTTCATATAAATAAGTACGTATTTAAGCACGTCTTTAAGGAAATCTATAGTATTTGCTTAAATTTCTATTATATTTATATATTTTGTATTATATTTTGAAGGACTTGACTGTGTACTATTTTTAAAAATCGGGCCGAAATATTTGCTCGCTGCTGTAATGCCGTCCTCTGTTTTATATTCTACTGGTGACTCTTTTGGCTGATAATACGGTGACGATATGACATTATCATATTCATAATAAAAATGTGTGTCACTTTGTGTTGATTCTATGTTAGCATTTAGAGCTTGAAATGAAAGTTGAAATGTTTATTTTGGTTTGTTTCTTTTTAGCTTTGTTTTCCATCGTGGTAATAAACACCAAGTTATCAAATTTGTTCATTACTATCAGTCTGTCGTCTTCATCTAATTTTTGCAGTTTGTAACCTAATAGTTGTGCGTAAATTTCGCATTAATTCGTATTTTTCTGACTGCTTTGCGGATTGCTCTCTGGCTGGTTCTCCGACCAGCACCAGTTCATATTCAAAACCCCGAAAGCTTTCGGCTCGAATTTCAAAACCGCTTTGAATGCCTGGACCAGTGCGTAGATGTGAACGATTACCATAACAGGTTCGTGGATGCTGTCCAAAGAGCAGGTTCTAAATTCTACAAGCCCCTAAAGACCAAGAGGTCAAATAAGATCACAGGTCCAACCCGGGAGCTTTTAGAGGAAAGACGTCGGATGCTTCTGCAACCCTCCGAGGATATGCCAGAATACCGGCACCTCAATAGACAGATCTCTAAATCCTTGACTCACGACCTTCGCCAATACAATAATAATTGTGTTCGTGAGGCGATTGAGCGGCATAAAGGCTCGAAAATGTTCGCAAAAGATCTGTCTATTGGGCAGAGCCAGCTGTCAAAGTTGAAGACGGAGGATGGCAGAATAGTATCGTCCGAACCTCTGCTCCTGGAGGAGGTCGAGATGTTCTATGGACATGGACAGCTATACACGACTACACGACCACCTGTTTTCACTCCAGCAAAAGACCTTAGAGCTGGATTAACCCGACACTATACCGAAGATATCCCGGACGTCAGCCTGCACGAGATCAGCATGGCCCTTAAACAGCTCAAAAACAGCAAGGCACCGGGTGATGACGTAATTACGACTGAACTTCTAAAAGTCGGCGGCGAAATCGCTATGGAAGTTCTACGGAAGCTTTTCAATTCCGTCATACTCGAAGGTAAAACGCCACAACCATGGCACAGAAGTGTGGTGGTGGTTTTATTTAAGAAGGGCGATAAAACCCTCTTAAAGAACTACAGACCCATCTCACTCCTGAGCCACGTCAACAAGCTGTTTTCAAGGGTCATCACGAATCGGCTCGAGAGTAGGCTAGATGACTTCCAGAACAAGCTGGATTCCGTAAAGTCACAGTACCATAGACCACATACATACGCTGCGGCAGGTTATACAGAAATCGGAAGAGTACAACCGGCCCTTATGCGTGGCGTTTGTGGACTATGAAAAAGCCTTCGATTCGATCGAAACCTGGGCGGTGCTGCAGTCTCTCCAAATGTGCCAGATTGGCTATCGGTATGTCTAAGTGCTGAAGTGTTTGTATGAAAACGCCACTATGTCAGTCCGTCTCCAAGACAAGAGCTTGAAACCTATACAACTACAGCGAGGGTTGAAACAGGGAGATGTCATATCTCCGAAACTGTTCACCGCCGCGCTGGAAGATGTTTTCAAGCTCTTGGACTGGAAAGGACTCGGCATTGACATCAACGGCGAGTAAATCACTCACCTTCGATTTGCTGACGATATCGTGGTCATGGCTGAGATCATGGAAGACCTCAGCATAATGTTCGATGGCCTCTGTAGAGTCTCCCGACAAGTAGGTCTTAAAATGAATATAGACAAGACAAAAATCATGTCCAAAGTCCATGTTATATCGACACTTATTAAAGTTGGGAAATCTACTCTCGAAGTTGTCGACAAGTATGTATCCAGTTTGGTAGATCCAACTTTGAGAAAGAGGTCAATCGTCCAATCCAACTCGGCTGGGCAGCGTTCGGGAAGCCACGACATATAATGGACACGTCCAATATACCGCAATGTCTCAAGACAAAAGTCTTTGACCAGTGTGTGTTGCCAGTGTTTACATACGGATCCGAAACGTGGTCGCTCACTATGGACCTTATTAGAAGGCTCAAAGTCATTCACAAGGCGATGGAGAGAGCTATGCTCGGAGTTTCCTTGCGGGATCGAATAAAAAATGAGGAGATCCGCAGTAAAACTAAAGTTGCCGATATAGCTCTCCGGAAAACCAAGCTGAAGTGGCAATGGGCAGGGCACATAGCGCGCAGAACCGATGGCTGTTGGAGCAAAAAGGTTCTGGAGTGGCGGCCACGCACCGGAAATCGCAGCAGGGGTAGGCTTCCTACAAGGTGGATCGACGACCTGGTAAAGGTCGCGGGAAGCGGTTGGATGTGGGTGGCCCAAGACCGGTCTCTGTGGAAGAACTTGGGGGAGGCCTATGTCCAGCAGTGGACGTCTTTTGGCTGAGATTATGATGCTTGTTTTCTTTATAACTATTGTAATGCAATAGCAGTACAGTTCTTTTTTTTTATGTATAAAAGAAAGATTTTTGATCTCAAATAAAACCGAAGGCAATTGTCCCACAGTTTTAGTGCCGTAATAAAAATTGTTAAGGTGAACAAGTTCTAACAGAATATTGTTTTTTTTTCTTTGGTCGCCATTTTCAGATTTGGACCAAAAATGTATGGAATGTGGGTGATGTCCTTTGGGAAACTGTCAGCAAAACAATTCAAATAATATAAGCACAGCTTCAATACAATTGTGCTTATTAATAAAAATTATGGATAATGTAGTAAGACATCAAGTTATCGTGTTTGTTATGTTCTGGATATCTAGGATCCCATATTAAGAGGTCCGTACGTTATAACGATTTGTCATGACTCAGCTATGGGCGAAAGATATCTTTTGGTTCACTAAAAAGTATTTATTGAGCAATGTATGTGAAACGGAATTAAGTTTCCATCCTATGACCTGGGACCTACACCTCTGCATGTATAATTAAAGACACAGGGTGAGTCTATGTACATATGTGTGTTAACCAATTAGCGAAAGCGCATACGGCCGAGTTTCATACTCTTGCAAGTTGCAACTGTTATCGCATAAACTCACACATGCGCTTGAACGGTGGCAAGGCTCAAAGCAAGTAATTTGCATAAAGCAAACTATTACCATATTTTCGTTATTAAATGTTATCTTAAGTTTATCTTACTCTTTTTATTAGCTTTGTGTGATATACTTCAGCACGGCGCTGAGTACATCGAATTGTTTGGCTACTGCATCCGTTGCGTTCTGCTAACTTGGAGGTCTTAACAGAAGGACCTTTTTTGTATGCATTCGCCATTTCTATGGCGTCATCATCCAATATGATTCGTCGAGGACTAGCTCGAGGTCGATCGGCAAGAGTCCCTTCAGTGGCGTACCGCTGAATCCAGCGACGTACAGTAGTTTGCTATAAAATAAATAGAGACAAATAGGGTGTTTCTACAATAATTATAGCTTACGCTAATAACGAACTACTGGAAAAATGGTACACTTAAAAAAATATATAAATGTACAAATATCTTTAACAGTAGGATTAAAGGAACCCAAATTTTTCTCAAATAAATGTAACCTAAGTAACTCCTAATAACATTAGCTATCTGCCAGTGAAAGTTCCGACAAAATCAGTCCAGCCGTTTCAGAGATTAGCCGGAACAAACAGACAGACGGACAAAAAAAAATTAAATTGTTTTTTTTTTATATAAACGCCGTATATGTAGACACCAACACTTTCACACACTTTCGAACACTTTCATATGCAATTTGTAAAAAGCTGTTATTTTGACATTGCAAACAGACACTTCAATTTTATTTATTTGTATAGATACTGAGTTCTATCGTTAATTTGACGCATTCTTCATATAATTTGTATGATACTTATTAATATCAATCTTAATATGTATGATTCTTGTGAAAACGCATGATCTTCGTACCAAGATTGCTTATTAAATAAGACATCGACATCGGAGATCCAGAGGTCACGAGTTCACTGGCACCTCTGAAACTCCGTAGGGACATTGCCTCATTGGCATGTTTCTACAGAATATACCACGGGGAGTGCTCTGAAGACTTATTCCATCTTATCCCGCCTTTCCCCTTTCCTATCCAGAACAACGCGTGCTAGACTCAGATGCCATCCTTATACGGTAGAGTCGACTAGAGTGCGTACCAATAAGTTTGGGTCCTCATACCTCTGCGGAACGATCAAGGCATGAAATTCTCTGCCAAGGCACGTGTTTCCTTCTTCCTTCAATCCTGATTCCTTTAAGCGGGGCGTGAAAAAGTACCTTCTCAGGCCGTCAAAGTAGAGACCTCAACATCGCCTCGGCTGCTATGAGGACAGTGTGGAGGCCACTGCTCTTAGACCACACGACTGCTTACCATCAGGCGGAGTGTGGCCACATTGACGAGCAAAGTAAAAAAAAGGGCAGTCTTTGGGGATTGCCGATAGAAGTGAAAACTAAGTAACTTGTTAATTGTATCGTCGACCTATTAGATTATTATTTTTGAATTTTGAATGCGTTCGGTGACGATGACGCGAGTTTCATGATTTTTGTTAACCCAAAAAGTGCTCAAAGATACTGAAGAAATTTTCACTTAAAAAAAAACACGTAATAAAAATGTATACGCTTAAACGTAGTAATTTACAGACCTCCTAGAGTAGAAATTGTCACCTCTAATTTGTCACTACTGCTATCGGCCGAATTGCCGAGGTTATATTGTAACGTAAACAAATAAAAATTGGGCATAATATTGTCTTACGTTTACGTGAATATTATTCATTGAAATTAAACTACATATTTCTAAAATTAACAGTTAAAAGTTATATAATAAAGTGTTAAATAAACAACGCGATAAAATCAGTGTAAATAGGAAAATTGAAAAAAAAAAATGGCTGTCTTACGTAGCGAAGGTTCTTTATCTCACGAAAATACGTAATGAATAATTAGTAAAATATTTATACATACCCATATAATTACGCTTCCGTCATATACCTAGCTATGTACGTCAGAACTTTGTTAGCGAGATGGTGTTCGTAAATTTTTAAGTCAATGTCTCAAAGTTTTCTTCTCTTAAGTAAGGAACCTTCGATTACGTACTTCTAGATGAAGTAGGCAATGAGCAAGTGAGAAGAATATATTATACAAACTCAGTAAGAGAACGAAGCATCGCATCTTCTGTCTCATGTAGCGTGACGATTTCGCATTGCGTGTTTTTAAAGTTTGCCAAACACGCGTCGGCTATTCGAGTTATTCAACTTTATGGAACAATTGCGGCAATTATTGTAATAGTTTTGCAGTATTGATGATAATTATAGACTTCATTATTTATGTATAACGTTACCTATTTATTAAAACTGATCTAATTCCTTTCATAATTCCAAAGTGGTGCAAGTAGGTACATAATATACTTACGCATAAATACAGAAAGGCGTATTCGTCTGCATACAATAACGAACATCGAAACAAGACAAAAGATTGGGCAGTTTAGAAATGTTTATATTATGATGTACTATCTATTGAGTACCAGCGGCACACCGCCGCCCAGACCAGACACAATAAGTTTTAATTGTCTGGCATTTTAACAATTGACAGGTTGAACAACAACTCATCAGTCCAAAAACTACACTAGTTACAAGAGCCGAGAGATCTATTTGACGTCATAAAATAAAATAATTGTAGGTATGCAAGAAATTTAAACACGGTGTATATTAGGTACTTTTTCATTCTCCAATATATATAATTAAATTAATTTTACTCACCGCAGCATTCATTTCTTGCGATATTTGCATAATGTTTAGTCCTTGGCGATGTAAAACCAAAATCTGGGATCTTTCACCTCTCAGCAAATTTCGAGGCATTGTCTAGTCATTAAAAAGGTCAGCAATCTAATAAATTCAAACACTCTATGTCATTGACAAAACACAGATAAATAATGATCAAGCAGACTAGGTCGGTAGGACACCGTAAGTAAAACAATGTTAGTAAATAAATCTACTTAAAAGATAGAGACGACATTCAAAATGCAAATTGTAACTATAACTAAATGAGTATGAACTCTGCCACTGCCGCGCCGGTTTAAAAAATGTTTTTATTGGATTGCGCGAAATAAGGGCGAGGTTAATTTTTCAGAGTTAGAATCATTTTGTTGTTTATAGTGGTTCACCGCCAAGCGCGGTGATGGTACACAACACTATGATTCACGGTAACCGGCGCGCGGCGTTGTGCACGCTTCGACCGGGTGATCAGCTGATGCCGAGGGCATGCGGGCCTCGAAGGGGTGAAGAAGGTATAAGGGAGGGGAGGAAGCTACCACGCTGTGAACATGCGCGCTACGCATGCACGTGGGACTTTATTACTGTGTCATCAAAAATAAATATTATTACATAATTATATTTTGTTTAATTAGATTGCTGTTTAGGACAATGTAAATGATTTGCAATCCAGTTGATTTTAATTCTGCATTCGTAAATGTTATCAAATTATAAATTTGTTATTAATATAAATAAATCTCTCTTTTTAAATATATGAGGTTGCATTAACAATTGTCACAATAAATTATTAATGTGATTTCCTATTAAAATGTACTTATGCAATAATCAATAAGCCTAATTTAGTTTTTAATATGGTCGATTTCTAGGACAGCACACGAATAAAGGCAGTAAAGTAACAGAGTATTTTAATCAGTAGATAAAGATATTTGTCAGCACGTTTTTTACTAAATTATGTAGGTTTGTTTCTTTGCTTATAAAGGGTTATGCTTTATTCAGTTAATTTTATTCGTTCGTATCCCTAAGAACTTAAATAACCCCAAAAATACATAATGTTTATGGTGAAACTACAGAATGTTTACCTGTGATAATTTATTCTGTGGCAATGGTTTCTTCGTGCAGTGGCGGGGTCGCGGGGAGAGGGCTCGTGTTTGTTGATTCGATCGAGCGCCCGCTGGTTTGCTCGAAGCTACCAGTTCCAGTGCGAGTTTGGCAGTAGAGGTGAAATTGGCTCCTCTGCCAATCTAATGGAAAATCGCTCCTTCGTGCAAGTGTCATCAGCAATCGTGTTAAACAAAGCCAACATTCGACATAAACGCGACAATTGTCGGAAACAACAAATACTGTTGTTGCTATTATGTTGTTTAAACGGATCATTGAAGGAAAGTCCATGTTGAACGCAGATGCCAAGAATATTTCGCCACAGAAATGTTCTAGAAGGCGGTCAGAATGTAATGGATGTAGTGAACATTCCACGTAAGTCTAGGTTCCTCTGCCCTAATGCGCTTTTATTTGCACGCTAGCATACTTAATGCACTAATTCTCAGTCATTTGACTTGGTGATGGATCTCTAAGGCGATGAATGATGATACACGTTCAATATTCATCATTGTACTTATATGGAGCATGACCCTGGACCACAATGTATAACTGAGCGTCTAGTATCTTAATACAAAACGAAGGATTTATTTTAAGTCCACCTTGATACGTCATTATTACAGATGTCAAAAATCATAATAATAACAATAATATATTAACCGTGCAGGTTTCTAGTTATATTAACCGAAAAAGAATAGGTTAATAAAAATCAGATGTTATTTTTAACTTGCCAGTTAACGCCAATGCCACGACTGAGTATGCTCGGCCGATTTCCACCGTTTACGATATTGCGATTAAAAAGTGTGTTAAATTTGTGTATATCTGTATTAAAAAAGGGTCGTTATGTACCTTATCTGTGGTTTGAGTAAGATCAATGATCTCAAATGTAAACAAATTTTAAGTAGGTATTAGCACCCATGTGCTAAAGGAAATCCTGAAAACATATGACTGATTTATTGACAAAGGAACAGTAACATATAAATTGAATAAAATATTGTTTCTTTTACATTTGTGGTATTTAGTCTGCGGTTATGGTAGGTAAGTCCTGTGCTGTATTATATGTAATAAAAAAACATGCGGGGCAGTCTTTGGCGACTGCTGATTGAAGTGAAAACTAAGTACCTAACTTATGAATAATTGTATCGTCGAGCTATTAGATTATTATTTTTGAATTTTGAATGCGTTCGGTGACGGTTACGCGATTTCCATGATTTTTGTTCACCCAAAAAGTGCTCAACGCGCCTAAAGAAGTTTTCACTCCAACAATTATGATTAATAATAATAATTTACGTTATTCTTCGTTAAATGTAATTTATCTTTCGATTTATATTGTTAATATTCCTATACAGACATTTTGAATTATTCTTCTTGATTACAACGAGTCCTTGTTTCAAAACGATTAATGAGATCATACACAATTATATAAAACATGTTTTATCTGATATTATAACATACATATTATGTTATGACTGAAATCCTTGTTATTATGCGTACATATTTTGATATGTAACCGCACAGTAAAATATTTATATCACTGGGTAGGTATATGCAGTTTAACCGGTTTATGTCTGTTTATTTTTAGTTCAGTTTTTGTCGTAGGTATCATTTGCACACGTTGAGTTACCATTGCATTTGAACGCTTTCTCTTTGTATGTAAAAGAATATTAAAGCCTTTATAACTGTATAGCCTGTGTTTTTGATAGTGGGACAAGATTACTGAGTTTGAAACTTCATTGAAATACCTAGGTACTTACTTGAATTATTGTAGGTATAAACAGTTTATCATGTTACTATATTATTTGTTTATCCTGTTTTGTAATTTTGTGTTTTGTAACTATCAATCTTCTATGAAAGAATATAACTTTTTCGGAGGGTGGGAGACAGAGACTTGCATTGTGCATGTCGCTCTCTCTTATTGGTACATAAACTCATAAAAACGTTTTGCCGTTGCTGTGTAAAAGGAGGGTTAACCTACAAACACACTGTCGCACTTATAATATAAGTTTGGGAAATAAGGAGACGGATAATTTTATATTTTAAACTGCGGACAGTTAATCGTATGATGATAATTATCGTTGGCACTTTAATCACTAAACTAAAATCGTGCGTTAGTAAGCTGGTAAAAGTAGACTGTAGACTATGTTTAATATATTATTATTAGGAAGTAGAAGAAGACGTATACCACGGTTTGTTGGCACCGTTTTTAGTACCAATATTTAAAGCCAATCAGAAGTGTCATGTATGTCGGTTTTATCTTATGGGTCTCCGAGACGATCAAGTGCACTTGACAAGTCTACGTGATTGAAGCGAATATTGATCTTTTACCGCGTACACTTGACACTACCGTCAAGCGGTCTAGGGCTTGATCGCAATTGATAGAAATTTTAATTGACGACACTTGATGCGCTTGCTCTTAACGCGACTTGACGTGACTTGACATTTGACTGTTGACAAGCTTTTTTAGTTTTTCATTTGCGGCCGTAACGTCGAAGATGGCGGACGCCGAACGGGACCTAGACGTTGGCTTGGCGAGAAGCCTCGACACAATTACCGAGCGCAATTTTGTCCTATTGCTAAAATCACTCTACAGGGATTATCCTGAACTATGGAAAATTGCTTGAAAAGTTCTTTGCAAATGTTTATGAGTGAATCGATATCTCAATTTATACCATTCTTTAGACCATCGTCTCTGTCTTTTTTCTTGTTTTAAATCGATATCGCTAGAGTTATGGCAAGGAATGCCATATCGGCATTGGAAATCATTTTTAACACGCTTTTATTAGCTTGGTAAGTTAGTATGATGTATGTATCTATGTATGTGTCTATGAATCTATGTATGTGTCTATGAATCTATGTAACGGAATCTTTCAACGTGATTTTCACCCCTTTCAAACCGACGGATTGATTTGAAACTTTGCACACTTATCGAGGACCGACGACAATACAATATAGAAAAAAACACCACCACCAACTTTTTAAAGCATTGTTGTGGCTTGCGAGAAAACTAGGCAGCTATACCCATTACAACGCACTATGTATCTCGTTAACGCGCATGTAAACTATGCATTAACACATTCGCATCCTAATAAATTTTACACGCTTCATAAACATAATATGCCATACATACATTCTACTAGTGGGCCCGCTAGCGGGGTCTTCGGTATTATAGATGCGCTGGGGTGAGCCCACGATGACGTGGGTCTGTGGTATACAGCAATTACTCGTAACACAAAACATCTATCGTTATTAGAAATATGGTCATAGTTTTTATAGATATAGGATTCCTGGAAGTATTCTAGTGCCGTTTTTTAGTTAGAATGTACATACACTAAGATATGTGGTAATGGTAAGTAAACATTTTTTTTTATATTCGCTGTTATTATGAGACTTGAATCGACAACCTTATACCAAAGATCAATTAAAATTGTATATTTTCAATGTATTTCTAAACCTACATTTTTCACACCTTTTTATTTAGGTACTACTTAATTTTATTTTACTTATATTTTCTTTTTTCAGATCAGCATAAGATTTTCAAACGTGAAAAACTTAATTAGCGAAACGCAAAATAATCTCGAATCTCAGAATTTGTGTACTTACAGAATATGAAAACTTGCAAAAGAAAACCAGGGTGTCAACAGACAGCCAGAAAACCTGTGTCTCGCAAGATGAATTACCTGATTCTCAACCTTTTGATGATTTATCCTATTCCAGAGAAATTGATAAATATATTCATAAAAAGACCACTATCGCAACAAGAGAAATTGGTATTATGACGGAATACGAAGGTTGCAACATGAGTGCAGAAAAGCAATTTCATTGTAATAAATATTTTTAATAAATTTGAATAGGTACACAATATAAGATAAACACTAATGTTTTAACCTAATTAAAAATATAAGCACAAGTCAGTTTTTTATTATTTACGCAGTTTGAATAAAAATTATTCGTATAACTTCAAATCATCGATATTACATATTAATATAAATTTCATTTGATAATAATTGATTAAAATGTGCTTTTTTTTTTTTTTTTTTTTTTTTTTTTTTTTTTTACGTGGGGGAATGCTTTGACGCATACCTCTCCGCGGGGCGACGGAGAGGTTATGTCGGGCTCACTGGGGAGAGATACCCCGGTAATACCGACTAAACCTACCACGGTGTTCCTCGACATAACCATAGACGGCGGGGTCGCGCGAATCGCTTTCACATGCAATCGCGACCCCGCCGAGGTTTCGGCCCGCCGTGTGAAACGGCAGGCCACTACTTAAAAGACCCTCTACTGTCCCCTTGTAGGGGGACAAAAACACGACTCAGAGGCGCGCGTGGGAACACGCACGCCGCCTCTCGGACCTGGTGCTGATCGGGTGGCAGGCAGGCCCACGCAGCCCACCACCCCCAGGTCAAGTCTCAGGGTGGCTGGAGGTCATCTCGCGCCCTCCGGCGCCCGGTTCTGCGGTTGGGGAGAGGATTTAAGCGCTCCCTCTCCCGCTCCGCCGCCTCCTTGATGGACATGACTTCCTCACAGAAGGAGGCGACGGCGTTCCACGACCTCTCGCTCCGGACCATAGATTGAACCACGGCCTGGAACGAGAGGGCAACCATACCGACTGCCGCGATCAACTCACGGCGCTGCGATGCCCAAGCGGGGCAATCCGCCAAGGTGTGCAGCGCCGTATCCACAACAACATCGCGGCAGTCGCCGCAGTGATGACAGCCGGGCGTCTCCTGTCGGCCTATGCGACACAGGAACTGGCCAAAACAACCATGGCCAGTCATTACCTGTGTCAGCCGGAAGGTGAGGGCGCCATGCCGCCTCTCCAGCCACTCTTCAAGAACGGGACTTATCGCCACGATCGTGGCGTGCCCAGCACTGGGGTGCACAAGTCGTTCCTTCCATTCGTCTACCAGGACCTGGCGGAGCTCGGACCGTACCGCCTCTAGAATGGGAAGAGCAGGTCCTTCGCCCCGAGCTATCGCTTCCTGGCGCCAACGGTAGAGCGACGCCAGAAGCGCTGCATCCAGGTCCCATGGCATTGATCCGGCGAGGAGGCTCGCAGCCTCAAACGAGATCGTGCGGTATCCTCTAATTAACCTGACGGCCATGGCGCGCTGTGGAGCACGAAGCGCCGAAATGTTGCGGGCCGTCAGGTAGTCCGCCCAAACTGGGGCCCCGTAAAGGGCCATGGACCGCACGACCGCCTCGTAGAGCCTCCGGCAGGAGGTGTTTGGCCCCCCAAGGTTGGGCAGCAGGCGCGCGAGCGCACCTGCAGCGCCCCGAAGACGGGGTGCCAAACGACGAAAGTGAGCTGCAAAGTCCCATCGGCTGTCGAGCAAGAGACCTAAATACTTTAGGGTTGACTCGACGCCGATGCGGACCCCTCCTACCATGATATGGGCCCCTGGAGGTGGCCGGTTCCGAGGACCGTGAAAGCAAACGGCCTCGGACTTAGACAGGGCCACTTCCAGGCCCAACCGCCGGATACGACCAACGACTTGTGCGACCCCAGCGGTCGCCAGTATGGCCGCCGCCCGGTGCGACTTACCCCTTGCCGTGACAAGTGTGTCATCGGCGTAACAAACGACGCCGACGCCACGGAGGAGCGCACCTCGCAGCACCCAGTCGTAACCGATGTTCCACAGCAGCGGACCCAGAACCGATCCCTGTGGAACACCGCACGACATCTCTCGCCGACTCCAACCGTCGTGACCCGGGTAGACCACTACCCTCTCAGACAAATATGCCCCGACAATGCGGCGAAGGTAGGTCGGCACTCGATGGAAAACGAGTGCCTCCCTTATACAACTCCAGGGCAAGGTGTTAAAGGCATTCGCGATGTCCAAAGACACCGCGAAGATGACCTCACCCCGGGAGACTGCATCCTCCGCCAGGCTCCTCACACGCAGAACAGCATCGATAGTGGAGCGCCCGCGGCGGAAACCATACTGGTTGTCCGCCAAGTCCGGGCCCACTGAAGAAAGACGCTGGACGAGGCGCTCCGCAATAATAAATTCAAACAATTTAGCGACCTCGTCCAGCAACACGATGGGCCGGTAGGCGGACGGGGAGTCCGCCGGGCGCCCTTGCTTCCTAATCAGGACCAGTTTACCTACCTTCCACAGACGCGGAAACTGGCCCTGCTCTAAGCACTTACTGAGGAGCCCTTCTAGCCGGGGCGCGAGCTGTTCTAATGCCAGGACCAACGCACAGCCTGGAATACCGTCGGGCCCTGGAGCGGTGTTCTTGGAACGAAGTCTTGACACCGCCGCTCGCAACTCTACTTGGGTCACTACGGGAACCACGTCGTCGTCTAAGTCCGCGTTGGATGCCATGGAAGGCGGAACCATCGGTGGAGGAGTGTGCTCCGCCCGTGACGGGAAAAGAGCGGCCACCACTTCCTCAACCAACTGCGGCCGGAGACTCTGGGTCAATGGGGGCGCCCAGGGACGAAGCTTTCCCCTGACCATGAGATATGGGCGTCCCCAGGGATTACGTTCCAGAGACCCCAGCAGCTCTTGGCGAGCCTGGTTTTTGGCCCGCTTGATGGCGACTTTCAATGCCATTTTGGCCGCTCTGTAGGCCTCATATAGTTCCGCCTCCATGACGACAGAATCGGGAGGGCGGCGACGCCTCCTACGAAGCCGGATATACTGGCGTCGGGCCACCACGCAAGAATAGCGCAGCTGACTGATGTAATCCGACCACCAGTACACCCGGCGCCCAGCTCGGAAATTGCGAGGGACTCTAGGCATCGCCGCGTCACAAATCTGAGTCATGGTCTCCCGGAACCACTCGGCCTCCATTTCGGCATTGTCAGGTCTGGCCGGTGCTGGCACCCAGGCCTGAGCAATGGAGGCTTCCAGGAGGACCTCCCGATTTAGCTTTTTCAAAGCCCAGCGCGGACCGCCCCCAATCGGGGCCCTTGAGGCTGGGGGGTCGGAGGTCTGGGCGGAGATGTCGAACCGAATGTAACGATGGTCCGACAATGTCTCCACCCCCTCGACAACGCGCCAGCCTTGTACACGGCGTGCTAGGGCGGGGCTCGCAAAAGAGACATCAACAATTGAACCGCCCCGCTGACGTACACACGTGTGCACTGACCCACAATTGAGGACTTGCAGGCCGTTCTCTACGGCCCACTCCTCGAGCAATTCGCCCCTCGCGTCCGTAGTCACCGAACCCCAAGCCGCAGATTTGGCATTGAGGTCCCCGGCGACGAGCACGGGCCGAGGGCGGCTACGAGCGACGACGACGTTAAGTTCGAGGAGATACTCCTCGAAGTCGGCGAGAGATCGGTTGGGTGAGAAGTAGCCACTCACCACAACCGCTTCTCCTATTAGTGCTGCGACGTAGCCCCGTCCCCGGATGACGTTCTCGAGGGACGGGGTACCGGCGGCGGCCAGCGAAGTTAGTGCCGCCAAGCCATCAAGGTCCCCTACCCAGTCAGCCCTGGGAGGGATGAAATAGGGCTCGGCAACGATGGCGATGTTGATAGACCACTGCGCCATGCTCTGGAGGAGAAGATCCTGAGCCCTGGCGCAGTGGTTTAAATTGCATTGAAGGAGGCGGAGGTGTGGAGGCATTATTTCTCCATACTGTCCTCGGCCCCCCCGACCACTGTAGCGGCGACCCTGGTTGTTGCCACGGGATGGGACGTCGGGCATATTTTATGGGTGCTGGCGCACTCCTTGCCACCCGCCCTGTGGGTTGCAGGTTTGCCTGCCGCCGCACACAAGATACAGTGCGGCGGGGCCTCACATCTTGCAGCCATGTGACCGGGCTGACCGCAACGGAAACAGCGGCCGGTGCAGTCAGTCTGTGAGGGGCACTTAATACCTACATGGCCGCTGGATAGGCAGCGATAACACCGGGCGGGCCTGGGTTCCAACACCTTGACCTGCGCCGACACCCATCCCACTAGAATTCGTCGGCCATCGGCCAATTTTCTGGCGGTGGACACGGGACAGCTAATAATGACTGTCCCCATTCCGGCGCGGCCCTGTTGTATGTCCCGGCACTTAATGTGGGCCTCAGTGCATCCTCCAGATTTGGCGACGGCGGCGACGACCTCTTCTTTCACTACGGAGTCATCCAGGCCGGTGATGCGGAGGTCGATGTACTTTTGCGGCCTGGAGACGCGGACCTCCTCTGGCTCTAAAATCTCGCGGAGGCTTTCCGCCAGGCGGTCCGCCTGGTCGCCGCTAGCGACCCCCGGCACTTCAATTAGACGGGCACCGGTCTGGGTTGTCCGGCATCGCAGCCCTGCCGTGATTCCCAGCTTGCTGGGGTCGATTGCCGTCCTAGCCTTCCTAAGAAGCTCCGCATATGTGGCGCCTCGCTCGATGGCGGCTGGCTGCAGTGTCAAGACCACTGCAGTGGAGCGAGGCGGTTGGAGCTTCTTGGATGCTTTCTTGGCTGCTTGTTTAGCCTTCTTAGCCGCCTTCTTTTCCTTCTTTGCAAGCTTCTTCTTCGCACCCGCAACCTCCCATGTTTCAGGTTCACGAGTAGGATGCTCCTTGGGCGCTGCGGGAAGCTTCTTGGGAGCCGCGGATGTGGGTACAGCCTGCGGTCTCTTTTGGGTCTTACGGCTAATTGGGGCTGCTGTACTAGCCACTGGGATAATTGCTGGGGTTCTCAAGGCCTTTGCTTTAGCCGCGTATGATACTGGCGGCGCAGGCGTCGGGAGGGCAAGAGAAAGAGGCTCTCCTCGGTTTTGGCGGTCTGCTGCCAAAGGAGGGCGCAGCAGCCGGCCCTCCATGAACGAGAGTTTGGCGCGAAACTCGCCGAGTTCGCGACGGACCAGTTCCACCAGCTCTGATTCGGCCTTGTGCTGCACCTGATCACTTCGCTTTTCAAGCTCCTCTTGCCGCTTTTTGAGTTCAGCTACCTCAGAGGCGAGGCGGGCATTTTCCGCCTGCAGTTTTTGCGTCTCTTCAGTCGCAGTCCGATTAAAGGCCGCCTCTGCTATTTCTGAGATAGCCGCAATAGACTCTTTCAGGGCCTTTTGACAGGTTCCTTTAAGTCCTTTTGACTTCTTAGAGACCAAGCGAATGGCCTCTAATGCGTCGTTAAGCCGACTTTTTAACCGCGGGGCCGGCAGATCTTCCGCATCTGGTTCCTCAATTGGCTGCTGCCTTCCCGAAGGGACTCGCCGCGCTGCTGCGGCGATGAGGCTATCTACATCAGACACGCGCTCTTCCTGTCTAGCCTTTCGTATTGAAGCAGCCAGTTTGGCCTTCGCCTGGCCCAAGCCCACGTACCTGCCGTGAGTTGGTGGGCGGCCACGTCCTCGTCTGGCTGTCGACACTTTAGGAGCCGACGCCGCGTCCTCACTGGAGCCGTCTGACTCCGACTGTTGCGCAGCAGGGCGCGAGCGTTTCCGCTGAGATTTATCCGGCATTGTCTCCGGCAAAACTTCGACGATTTCAGTGTGTTCTGAATATGCGTCATCTTCAGATTGCGCAGTACTGGGCGTGCGCGATCTATTCTCCCTCAACACCTCCAAACTTAGTATAGATTTTATAGATTTTTCCATATTTAAACCCACGAGTATGGGAGAAAGGGTGGTCGACCCGGGCAGAGATCCCGATACCCGGGCAAGCCTACTACACTCAGGGCGTCGGCCGGTGCCCTGAGGGGGCCGCACTAGTGACTGAACTACCCATCAGCCATGCATCTCCTCGCCGTGCGGCAGCAGCTTGAGATTCGGGGTGGTTTTTATAGAGGGCCACTCCCTCGCAGTCCGGGCGATGAAGCCAAGACCCTCGGTCCCGTCAGCAGCCGTGAGACGTGATCCACGACACTGCACAATACGGGGTTACGATGTGTTCTAGACGGTGACAACGGGGACAAAAGTCAAAAGAAAGGGGGACAACAATAACAAAAAGGGGGCAAAAACAAAACAAAAGGCGCCAAAAACAAGGGGCAAAAACAAAAGGGGGGCAAAACTAATAAAGGCCAAAAACAAAAGTGGACGCAAAACCAAAAACAAAAAGGGGGGGACAAAACAAAGGGGCAAAGAAAGGGGGGGGGGGGATCGTCAGAGTGACTAGAAGAGACCCCGTTGTCTGTTCAGCGGCAGGGTGAGTGCACGCTGAACCCGTCAAAGGAGGGCTCTCCCATGTCCACTCTAAAACAGAGCGGTACTGGGAGAGCCGGGCCCAAAGATAGGGCCTCCGGCCTGGGGGTGGGACTAGCGTCCATCCCCCCGCCACCGATGCCAAACGCGACGGCACAAGGCACCGGTTGTCAGAATATTAGCGTTACCCAGGGTGTACCACGAGGAGGTTTTCTGACACACACCCCAAAAAAAATGTGCTTAAATTAAGTTGATTTTGTTAATAGCATTGAAGTTGTATGCATAATATTATTATTGTTAACCAGCCCTGATAAACAACCCACGCGGAGGGTCCTTGGCATCTAGGAAGAAGTAAAAAATATTAAATAATTCAATATGTTTAAATCTAAAAACCAACACCTGCATTAGGAAGATGTGGTAAATAAATATACTGTAGTATTTTATTTTAATTTTTTATTGTGTATTAGCAAAGTAAAATATATATATTTTTAATATGAGCCCTCGACGTGGGTTCCTGTGCCCTCAAATGCAGCAATAGTGAGCCCACGACGTGGGTCCAAGGCAATGAATGTGTTAAGAGACGGTGATAAGTGTTTGTTATTTTGTCAAAAAAAACATCTTGACCGCTTTTTTTGGTTTAAATTTATACCTAAGTTACAAGTAACTTATATTAAAACGAAAAAGGCTCTTGAGCTTAGATTCTAGTGGACACTAACTATAGTAACTACTGAAAAGTGTTTTTACTATACAAATGAACTATTTATTATGCTAAATAAATAAGTAATTATCAACGAAGTATTAGGACACATGCTGTGTATATTCGTATGATAATATGTTATTTAATTTCGTAAACAATTAATTCATTAATATATATTGTAACTAATGATGTTGTTGTAATGTTTACGGATCTCATAAAGTACCTACTTATAAGATATTATAAAGTAGTATATTAATTAAGATTACACAATTATATGGAAAAGGTTAACTATCAACACAATATTTTAATTGCAATAAGTAAATTCCCCGTGTGTTGGGGATTCACTTGGTCGTACTTGCGCTGAATTAAAAAGTTCTGCGACGCAACTGATATAAACAACTGCAAGCTATAATTCTACGAAAAACTAATCGGTAATAGTAATATGGATAGGTATCTCGCAGAAAGATTGGATTTAAATCATAACTAAGTTATATTATAGCAACTAAACACAAATGTGTTTACATTAATGGATGCTCCAGTAATGTAAACACAGATGTATTGGCGTGTGACATTACATAATTTATGTTATTTTCGTTTTCTCAACATATGTATGTAGACAACGCTAATTTGCCAGGTACATTTCACAAAATAAACTAATTATTATTTTACATACCTACACCAAACAAACTTTGTATCACTGGTATACTTAAAAGTTACATATTAAGTACATCCATATTTGGTCATGTATATTATAGATTTCTATGTAATATGGAAAGGAATGATCATGACCCTCTATTGGACACTATTCTCAGATTCCGTTTTACTTAAAATTTCTAAGCAGAAAGTCGCAATGACAATTTACCCGACTCTCACTATCGATCGGCTGGATTTAAACCTAAACTTAAACAAGCCACGAAATTGACATAATAGGATCTTAAATTGTTATTGTTCAAACGTGTACATATATAATGAAACTAACTTATATATATGTATACGATATCTTATATATCAAAATATTGATCCTAAACATCCTAGAGAGATTATCTCAGTGCGGATCTACATTAGTAATTGTAAACATAATTACATTCTAGATATGTACCATATAATTAGATATTAAGTAATTAGTATAATTACATAAACACAACCCGGAACTTCTTTCATAGATAGACGTTTTGTATTTATCAAAAAGTTCAGGGGGCTCGTCTGCTCTCTGCATACGCTGCTTTTCTAGTATTGTTTGTGACAATACTACTCATGACGGCACGCAGATATTACACGCCACAAATAGGGTAAGGTTATCAGAGGTCTTAATGGGCGTCTTCATAAGCTGTTTATCAACTCGTTTGTTGATCAGTTTGACCACAAACGTCTCGGACAACGGGTCTGAGCATGTTACTGCTAAAAATTCGTCATCGGTTGGTCTCTTGAACATAAATTGTCGTATTATACAAATGAGGCAGTGGCTTATTTTGTTTTTCTTGGTTGCAGTATATTGGAAGAAATGATGAAGATGGTATTGCTTGGTGTGGTGCTCTGGGCGGGAGTTACATTTGGAAGCCATGTAGCTCCATACCCCCTAAATCTCATCATAAATACTGGTATGTATGAGCTTCCATTTTCCAAATACATATATTTGTATTTGTTCAAAGCTTTAATGTTTTCCTTGTTTGCAGATGTCATGCATCCACCGCCTATGTATGATTTTCCGTTCCCGAGTGCTGACATGTTGAAGCGGTTACCAGCTGTGACGACGACGCACACGAATCGGTCAATAGAGATTAGCAAATTGGAAGTGTCTATGTTGAAAAGATTTGAAACGAATCTGCAATTGGCTGGAATTTTGCCAAAAACTGGTTCCGCGTCGCATGGACTTGTTATCGAAGGATCGGCTTCAGACGATGCTATGCATTATGAGAAGTCATCGATGATCATCACGAAGGCGTCTCAGAATTTGGTCTACACCAGATGCAGGAGGTTTGTAACTTAGTTCAACAAACCGCACCTTTGGGAACAAAGGGACACTTCTGCATGTTTGTAAAAACTTGCAAAAGTGACCCTTTGTTCGGGAACAAAGGGTCAGTTTTGTAAGTTTTTACAAACATGCAGAAGTGACCCTTTGTTCCCAAAGGTGCGAAATATCTTTATGATGTGTTACTAAGAGTGTTATTAAATAGTTTTGTTTGTCTTCATGTAGATTCGGTTTGCCTAATGATGAGTGTGCGAGTTTCATCAGTACGTTGAATTTACGTGAAAGTGAATATGGTGGTGAGTGTGCGAATTTGGAGCGCTTCACGTGTCGTTCAAACAAGATGTCTTCCAAGTACCGCACTTTCGACGGCTCTTGCAACAACCCTGTGCGTTCCTCCTGGGGTCAGGCTTTGACCGGTTACAAACGCCTCCTGCATCCAAGATACGCCGACGGTATCGAAACGGTTGGTATTCTCCTAAATTATTTAACAAAATCGCCTCATGATTACTAATATCTACTTAGTTATCACTACGTATTGTTATTACGTCACGTGTTATTTGTTTGGGTATTGTAAAATGAATCTTATGAACCCGTGTTTTAGGTATTCAATTGTTTCAATCTTATATTTGTTTGTTGTTGTTGAACTTTGTAGTATTTAAAGGAACCTAATATGTTATGGATAACATTATCAGTAATGTCAACGAAGATATTGACAAGAACTAGTTAATAATTTGAAATGTACAGCTTTTGTTTTTTTTTTCTTGTAGCCTCGTCGTGCTCTCAGTCATAATGCGCTGCCTTCAGCTCGCTTAGTTAGTACAAAACTTACAAGCAACTTGGACCATCCCAACAATGACAAAACCATCGCTTTAGCTATCTGGAGTCAGTTTATCTATCACGATCTGGTTCATACTCCTGTTCGGAAAACAAGTAAGTCATGTTTAAAACAAATGATTACCTCATATGTTTATTGACACTAACCTTAATATATTGGCCACATACGGCCGTCCGCTGCACAGGTGCACGGAGCTGGCGCTCGCCGCGGAGACCCGCGCTGTGCTCCGTCACGGACTCGCGCACGCCCGTGACGGACTCCCGCCTTTCGCAGCGCTGACAGTAACAAAGCAGCGCTCACTGATTTCCTAGAAACAGCTCCGCTCGCGTGCTCCGTCGCGCGGATACTTTGGCCGCGGGGCGGGCCCCGTCGCCCGCGCCGCGTGCGACGAGAGACCCATGATAATAGAAAACAGCACGCCGCGCGGGCGCCCGCTCCGTGCACCCGCTTAACACAGCGGACGGCCTAATATGTCCTTGCTAATAATTTTTTACAGTTACAGATTAAACTAAACTAAAGATAACATTCAGTTGCTTGCAGGTCAATAGCAATAATATATCATGCAATACTTTTCAGAATAAGTAAATTCAAACATTATTCTTTGTTATTATGGAACTTGATAACTTAAACCTTGCTCAACAGTTCACACTAACCAGCCTATCCGATGCTGCGACAACGATGGGTTCCCTCTGACACCGCGGTACATTCACCCGAGCTGCATGCCTATTACAGTGCCTTACGATGATCCTATTTACAAGGACCAATATGTTACATGCATGGAGTACACTCGATCCGTTACCACGTACAGAGGAGACTGCACTGTCGGCGCTTCGGAACAGGTTTGGCATATTATCTCTTTTGAAGTAAAACTTCAGATTCAATTTCTTGTCACAGTCAAGATCTAGGTCAACGGAAAGTACCACACATGGCTCGGTATTATGTCAATGCGTCAGATAATTTGAAAGTCAATGTTTTAGTATTGAGTTTTATATTCTTTAATTTTTCTAACTACGGAATTGTTGATTTTGAATATGATATGTTAATTTTAAATTGTATTTTAAGTGTCCGTAGAAACAGTATATCGACTTGCAAACACATTAAAACCAAATTATAGTTAGCATTGCAACTTTTATATAGAGGCAAATCTTGATAGCAGAAGAATAGATTCAAGCAATTGGCTTCGTAAGACGATAGCGTACTCTAGTGGAATCAATGCCCTCTCTATAAAGTCAATGCTATTGACATCTTTGCTTATATGGAAATGCTCAAATTTTAAAATCTACATTTATTTGCCTCGGTGACGTTTTAAAAGCGGTATAAATTGCTAAAGGTATTGCCAATAAGGACATATTATAAATTTACAATTTCCTTGAATTGATATAACGTCACTTGAACACGCGTCGGCTTTATTGTTCCTTACGATGCAAACTCATTGATCACGTCTAGTTATCATGCATTTATGACACCATTGTGTTAGCATTGTGCTGTATGTATTATAGTACAAATTCAATACTCGTGCGGTATCTTTATCATGAATTAATACAGTAGGTATACACAAGTATTGTATGGAAGATATCATGTAAAGACAGTCTAAGCACGTTTGTTTAAGATACTTTAATCGTAAAATGATTATATTATTGAATGATTCAGAGATTGGCACTTTAGAGGGATTTTGTAAAGATTCAATACACCGGGTTTTAGTGATCCCAGGCAAACGATACACGATTATCAACCAAAAGATTTCATGTTTTTGGTTTTAATTAAGCTTATTAGATTTAAGTTAAATCTGTGTCATCAAGCGTGTCTATGTGAATGTACTTACAAAATTGTTAACGTTATACGAAAATGACTAATGCCAAATTAGCATGTCTTTTTATTATCATCAAAATTTGCTTTTGTTGTGCAGTTTTTGCTTATTATAAATTAGTGCGTAATTATTTTGCATTTTAATTGTAAATAAGTGACGTTTGCGTTAAATTTTATTCAATTAATCTCATGAGCTCATCGAATCTCTCGAAGGACGTTGGGTCCTAAGATTGAAAGCCTCTATGCAGAGCCTGATCTCACAGATAGAGGCACAATTCTAACAAAATATACTTATTAGGCTTATGTCTTCAAATTACTTTGAGGTAGATGGACTCTTATTAACGAAGGACAAACTAATAGCTGCATTTAAAGACACTTGAGAAAAGTTGCCGCCAATTATTGGCTAACAAAGGTACCTAGTACCTACGTTTAAGAGGTTGACATGTCAAGAAGCAAGTCCAAAAGTCGGTATCATCTCATCGATTCGTACTTGAGTTCATGAGTGATTTCAATTGATAGTAATGCAGAATAATAGCCGTTACACGAGCTGTACCTATAACTGAGCTAATAATAGTCTAGCACTAGTCGCATCTATCAACAAGTTGTTCTGACGTAAGGGGCCTTGCATAATGCACTTGTAACGTCCGGATTAAACGCTTTCAAGGATACACATGACGTCATAACGACCCATAATCCAGAAAATGACGTTTTGTTTGAGTAAATATTTATAATCTATATCGAAACTTGTGAGCTTGAGTAATCTCGGTTTGTTCGCCTTGCAATGTGACCCTGTAATACAATAATTTTATGCGTTTTCCTGATGTTTTATACTTGCAATGCAGTTTTAACAACAACGCGATGAATGTAAATCGTTTTAAAAATAAACTCAAGAAAGGCAATGGAATATTTTTTAAAAGTGTACACTGCTTACGCGTCGGTAGGTTATGCTATAATCCCGTGTGAGGTTCGTCGAATGTATGTTCGCAGAAAATAACATTACTCTCAAATTGCAACAGTATTTTCCTTCGCCTTTCATAGGCCTGTAAACAACTGATAAATCATTGATTTCTATAATTCTACATTCGCAGAGTTGTTTACATGTTCATCTCATTAGAATATGATGTACTGTGATATTAAGTATCTTACAAAGCTGAACGTAATACCTAATCGCATGTAACGTGACCTAATTAAGTCTGTCTGAAATGTATTTATAAGTACTATGATTGCGTGTGTGCTGCTTAGAGAAATACTAATATTTTTGTATCTTTAGTTACAAAATTATATGAAACTTCTGTTACTATTTTCTGTAATAGAAATAATACTCGTAGACGTATTGTAGGTTTAAAGAAAATACAGTATATATATTCGGGTCATTTGATATTTTAACAGATATTTAATATGTTTATTGTACAGCTTATTATTTAGTCTATCACGTCAAGTACAAATACGAAAGCGAAACTACTTTCGCTAGCAGGATAGTTTAAAATGTTTAAATAATACTTTTGTATCTTCTATCAGACGTCAAGATAGATATGACTATACCTTGTTAGATAGACAGACGTACGTGACTTTACGGCGGCGGTTGTTTTCAAATCGTAATGGAAATCTGATACAAATTACGATGTACAAATACGATTATATACGATTTAATAATTAGTGTTTGTTCTTTTGAAAATGGCGGCAAATGTCTTGTAGAATGTTGAATGCGGTTTCCCGGATGTAAAGTGACACTAGCCCTGTTTTGATTCACAAGTATTACCTACATATTGCATCCTTAATAAAACAGAGACTTATCTCAGTATTTTGGATTAAACAAATTTTAACTCTATTGCAAAGATTTAACACAAATATAATATTAGAATTTAACATATACAATTAGAGTTCAAATTGCCTTACTTTCAAATTTCGAGTTAAGGCGCTGTTTTATTAAGACTGCGATATGTGAGCAAAGAAGATATTAACAGTATGATGTACAATCGGCCAAAACTCCGCTGTTGCCTGTTCCACCTCTAGGTCGAAAATCGCTTGTACACGACGCTGGCGCACAGGGCAAGCCCTGCCCCTTAAAACTCGTTTCTGTTGCGTATGTGATTGTGTAGATAAGCAATAGGTTTAAAAATTATACTCACTATTGTGCAAAAAAGAACGACTGGCTACTTTGTTCTAAGATACTTTGTTTGTTTATAATTATGCCAATAAGTCGAGTTCCATACCAGCTGTTTTAGAAGCTAATCTTTTTATTTACATTTAGCCTCTCGCATGTATTCAAACGAGACTCAATAAATTTTGTATTGTGTCTCGGCACCGGCGAGCGAGCGAGCATTGTTTAGTTGTCAATATATGAATAAAAAGAGTTATGGAACTGATGGTGTGCAAGATAGAAATAAATAATGAAAATATGTACAGGAATCTCTTTACCAATTTTTATAAGAATATGTTTAGCCGTTAAAATATAACAGCCTATAAGTTCCAAACACATTTCTTTTAAATCTTATAATTGTTTAAGTAATTTTGTGTGTTATTATATTGCAGGAGTTAATTATAAAAAATATATTATTTGAAATATTATATTTTAGAAATTAACAAACAATTAATGTTGTGTAATCATTTATTACAATAATAGAATACCAATAAACTGGAATTGGTCCTTAACTATAATATAATTAGTGTATAATATTCTTTCATCACGCAACAAATTTCGATGCATGCTTAATGCCAGAGGTCCATTAATACACGATACAAGTCAACAATAGAGTAATTAAGGGTACGGTAAAACACAGCACAGGTCAACGTTAAAGCAATATATATATATCAGTCCGTGGGCAAAACAAAATTAGTTCGTAAAAAATACTAAGCACTGAGACGCGTGGACATTACCCAAAATACAAATTTTAACTAAAATAATAAATTTTAAATAGTGTCTTCTTTCTCACGTGTAAGGGATGTTTTGATTGGTTAAGCTGATATATGGGCGGAGTTACATTTCTTAAACTTGTTCAAAGGATTTAGTTTGCAAAGTGGCACAGCGCGGATTTGGCCGATAGTACAAAGGATTTGAGTAAAATATAGGATCCGATGTTTGCCTGGAAGTAATCACAAGTAACGATATGACTGCTCTTGTACTAGTACAAGAGCAGTTACGTCTATATTACATATTGTTGTAATGTCTGGATTCATATAAGTAATAAAGATTCATACAGGGTGCCGAAGACTTTTATGATAATAGTTTAACTAAAATACACGAGAATTATCTCGTGTATTTTAGCGCTACTTTTATCAAATAGATAAATAGGTACTAATTACATCAGTAATTAGTAATAGACGCAGATAATATCATATTATACATTGACCCAATGTATCGTACACACGGCTACACATCAAGTTAGACACTGTATATACGCATAACTACGCTACATACAAAATAGAGAATTGTTGGAAAGGGACAGTGCATAGTGGTGACCCATCACGGTGCAATAGCGCGTGCGGTGACGACGCCCGCGCCCGCGCGCGCGTCCTGTTCAGCGTGAATGAGACAAAATAACAAAAGTATAACGTACTCTCTCGCACGATTCGCAGCGTTCAACTTCTATTAGGTCCAAATGAAACAGTCTAGGTTGATGAGTCGCTGTGTACCTGTGCCCCTTGATAAGCGAGATACCGTATAATCGACACGGCGAGGGTCATTGTCAGTGCATTATCGAGATTGAATGCGTATTAGACATTTTTTGCTAATATTGGCAATACATCGTAGTCTGATTCACGTATCCTCTATAACATGTGACAGAGTTAAGGTTGTAGTAAATATGTAAAGTAAACTACCAAATAAATATTTGACGTAGAATAGGTATAATCGTAACCTCGACTTCGATTGGCTATTTAGGTATGTGTGTATAACGTCATGCATCTACCAGTCTTGTTGAACCAACTTCGAATATATCATTAATCATGTCTGGATTTAATAAGAACATGAATATTAACACATTGCTGCACGATCACAGAATAGTAACGATCAAGTAATTATTGTTTATATTTATAGTCTAATTACCTATTAGATTTTTGTTATCGCAGACATTGCTGGATATCTTGCAAAGTTATCACAGATTTCTGAACGTTACCGAGCTCAACCTCTATAACTCTATGGCATACCTATTTTAAAAAGGAACAGAGTTGCTTTACAGTTTAAACTTGAAAACGTAACAGACTATATTACTAATGAAATCGATATTAAGTGTACTATTGTTTGTTGCGTAAAGTAAACATAAGACATTACCGGTGTCTACAAACCGATTGTTTATATTAGTGTATTGTTAGCTTTCAAGGATGACTGCATGAGACTCATTGAAAACAAACAGCTATAGCAATTCTAATACAATTCACTACATATCGTTAGTTATATTATAATAAATAGCATTTTGCTTTAGTCAACCTGTCTGTAGTATTTAGTATTTACCTATTGTCGCCTTAGTTCTAGTCAAACTATTTTATTTGTAGGCATGTTTGGTCTTCCTTAAAATAATCTGAAAAAGAGGGACTAATACTTAAATCTATCTACAGAGCCTTTATACATAATTATCATTGTCGATACAAGAATATATATTACGATCTTTACGAACTAATTTGTTTTTAATAGCTACACAACTAGTTCATAGGTGCTAATTGGTGGTAGTTTATTATAATTTACAATTACAAACAATGTTCTAAACGGTAATTTGTAATGAAATGCCAAAGTCAATTATTTTGTAAATAGAAATTTGGTTACATAGCCACCTTAAACGTTAATACTGACTCATTAAAAATATCTAATTATCAGCAAAACAAAACTTTAACTTCCATTATTAAGGAGTTGTTTTTCTCAGATGAACCAGGCGACACATTTCCTTGACGGGTCTAACATCTACGGAACAAATAGTCGCGAAGCTGCCGCTTTGAGAGAGAAGACTGGTGGTCTATTGAAGACTTCAAGTATTGAGGATGAAGAGCACATGCCTTTGGTGATGAACTCTTCGGAAAAATGTCTCGTGGAGAGCAACACTGCTCCTTGTTTTAATGCTGGTGAGTGTTGTATTTCGCAGCTGCATTTTAGTTTATGATTATTGCTTCGCTCCCGTAGCTCGCATCGTGATTATATAATATATATATATATATATATACATATATATATATATATATATATATATATATATATATATATATACATATATATATATATATCCTATGGACTACCGCATAAGGTAGCGAACAAATGTTAAAAAAATTGAAATCGGTTTATACGTTTTCGAGTTTATTTTTTACAAACAAGCATACAAAAATACACATCGTGCCTATTTATAATATGATTATAGACTAGACATACCACGGACATCGTCTTTATATTTTATGTAAAAACTGCATCAAAATCTGTGCAGTAGGTTTAGTGTGAAGTTGGAACAAACAAAAGGACAGACACAAAGAACAATTTCAGAATCATAAATTAGTTGTTTATAGACTTTATGGTTTTGTAATACTTTAGTATAGACATAATAATATATGCCTTTGTCATGACTTCATGAGGTATGAGGCGAGTTATTCTAAACTTGAGTCAATGCAAAGATGGTCGTGCATTTATGTCCGTGTTAGTCATTGATCAATAAAGTAAAACCGCATATTAACAATATGACTCTAAGTAAGCTAGGTTGTTTTGGGTATTTTTGATCGTAGTCTCCTTTTATATACCTATGTGGGATTTCTATTTTGAACTGTTTTCATTCTGCAGTACTTTATCATTAATTCATAATATACTAGGTACTACTACGTCTTAATATATAAATTTGGTATATTTTATTTCTACATTGTAACTTGCTAACATAAAAATAAATATATATTTAAATTTATTTCCTCACACGTCAGCGCTATGCTGACCTTTGAGGCGTTGAATCACGTGAAGATATTATTATGCATATTATCGAATTATTGGTTTTTAGTAAGTTCAACTATTTCATAAGTAATTTATTGCTTAACAAAATAAATTATGTATTATGTTGCAAGCTTTCTTATACAACTTTATGTAGATATATATACTATACCCGTTAGGTATGTCGTCTGCATGTCTGCTATAAGGATCTGACATTAAATTCCCTTTGTTGTCTGTTTGTTTGTGTATATGAACGTGAATCACGAGGTCATTACGATACCTACCTAAATTTACCAAATTTTCTCTGTTATAATTATACTAGTTATTGACGAAAGAATTGTATACAACTCAATGACGTTATTCAAAACAAATATGGCTTTATTATTGTAGTAAATTTGTATACAAATAGTATCACGCGGCAATATGTTGCTCAACAGATAAGGAAGAGATAACAGTTTATTTGTTTTTTTTTGTCATTAGATAAGATAATGGAATAGGTTTGTAGGTATGTGTACCCATTTCTAATACTATTGGTACCGTCAACTGTGGCGACATTACCGTATTTTTTAGCAGATATTTACGAGCTTGGTCGGTCAAAAGATTTTTGGTACTTTGTTAGGGAATATTCGATAGATATGTGGCCATAAATCGACAGATATGCTTAACCTATTGAGGCGCAGTGGCATACCAGTGGCCAGACACAATAGATTTTTAATAATGTCTGGTATTCTAAGACTTGACAGATTAGTAAAGTCGCCTGAATATAGTTTTCAACGCATCTAGAGGTCCGATTAATCTTGTCAATTAAATACAAACGTAATTTTTTTATACCTGTACTGTATATGTGTGTGAGTGTGTGTATGTGTAAGTCATGTGATTCAAATATTGCATTCGCATGTTATTGTTCTCACGTAACCTGAGAACGACAATTGTGAAAGCGGTATGTGAAACCATTATATTTAAGTTTATACTATATATAACAAATTTGACACTTTCATTGTTATGAATTCAGTGGAATTCTCCTTAAAACAAATCATGGTCTGGCTTTCTAATAATTTACTTACTCTCAATTTGAATAAAACGCTCTATCTTCCTTTCCACTTATTTAAACTTAATTCTCCATCCCAGAATTTCTCTATTAAAGCCCACACCTGTGCTGATAATAATAACTGTGCTTGCCATGATTTGATTAGAGTAACAAATGCTAAGTACATTGGTGTGCAGTTAGACAGTGGCTTGACGTGGAACATACAGGTTGAAACTGTTAAAAACAGGTCAAGAAAACTTATACACCTCTTTAAAACCCTACGAGATATCACCTTGCAAGAGAAAGTACGCATGGTCTATCTTGCCCTATGCCAATCCATCGTCCAATACTGCATTCCGCTTTCGGGGATTCCCGAAAGACACAATTACTTGACTTGGAACGGGCACAAATAGCTATTAATAAAGGGCCGATAAGATACCCTAATAAACAATTGTACGCTGACAACAAAGTACTTACTGTTAGACAGCTGTTTGTGCTCAGAACAATCTTAAGAATGCATAAAGATGTTCATCTTCCGGATCTAAGAAAACGTAGCAAGCAGTCGGTCTGCTCGAGCACTCGCTGTAGAACCGCTTTTGCCAGAAGCCAGTATAAGAGCTTACGTTGCAAACTATAATAATACCTACTTAACAAAAATCAAAACATTGTGGGACTCAACATCCATGAGGTTAAGTCGATCACAACCAGTTGGCTACTCCAGCTAGATTACGATGAAACGGAAGTGCTCCTCAAGTTTATAGATTAAAAGTACACTATATACATACACATTCACACCCCCTAACTAAATTTAAATTAAAGTTTTGTGTGAAGACACAAACACACAGTTACCCTGTACACACAGATCCCACTGGGTCGAAGTGTCGCCGGTCTGCACTGACTGGCCCCCACATAAGATACAGATACCCTGTACACATACCGTCACTCGCTCATACGCACAAACACATTTATTTTTATTATTATTATTAATTGCAAGTCGTGTGCAATTCATAACAACCCAGTTTCTTAGTCCATAGTCCATGAATATGACTACCGGCTAAGCTAGTCTAATAGTTCAATGCTTTTTATCTCAAGGCCAGTTTCTGATAGGTACTAAAATTGTGTCAATTGAATAGGTACACAAACATAAAACATGTTAGTAAGTTCTCTGTGATAGAATTATCTTATATTCATTGATTTTATATTGGAACTGATAGTAGTAATAATAGTTTAATACTACTGTTAGCTGTTGTTCTCGAAAACTCGTATGAATGATTGTAAATATCTTAGCAGTTCAACGTTCACTGTAGAACTCTCCAGAAAACTCTATATCGAAGGTTGTTATATCCATTGTGAACAACGTCGCCTCGTTGCTTTAAATAGGTCATACGTTACATCTCGATGAATAATATAATCCAGCCTTTCATTCTATAATATCAACAGATAATAATATACCTACTTCACTACATTTTGTAAAACTATGTAAGTTTCACGCCGCGTCTGTCTTTCTGTCTGTCGGTTTGCGAGAAACTCAAAAACTACTGAACGGATTTTCGTGCGGTTTTCTCCACCAGGAAAAGTGATTAATGAGGAAAGTTAAGGTGAATAATTTGTTAAGGTTTTGGGGTAGTACCCCTTCGTAGCTGGGTACTATATAAATTTTATTTTTCTCGAACAGGCGATTCCCGCGCTAACTCTCATCCATGGCTGACCAGTATGTACTCCGTGTGGTTAAGGGAACACAACCGAGTTGCCCGTGCCTTAGCTGCTTTGAACCCCGAATGGAACTCGGACAGGCTGTACCATGAAGCTCGGAGGATAGTCGTTGCTGAAATACAGCATATTACATACAAGCAATGGCTGCCTGCACTGACTGGTAAGTTTCCTTAGCTTATATTCTTGATGGTACTTAAACTAATGCCTTGAACATTTCTCCTTGTAGTAAATGGAGATAGCGTTTATCTTGATGTCTCCCTATCATTATGAATTGTAGTTGTGAGCAGTTCCTTTCGCCTAGGTATTGTTTATGAGTCGCCTGACATATTATGACAACAATATCTATTATGTACTGTAGATAATAATACAATCAATATTGACTAGCAGATCTAGATCTTATAGATATTATTTACTTACGAAGAACAAAGTCCATGTTTGTAAATCCAATTTGTATTATCAAAGAGTTTATTTGTAAACAGGTATGGCATTTGAAAACTTATACGACGCCTACGACACTGGTTTCAACTCTGACGTAGACCCAACAATTACCAATTCCTTCGCAACTGCCGCTTTCCACTTCGTCAACAGTCTTTTGGATCAAGACATTCAGATGATGGATGATACAAACAGAGTGACGTCACAACGTCTTAGAGAAAACTACTACAAGCCGCAGATTGTAGCTCAGAAGGGTGCATTGGAGAAGATACTAAGAGGAATGGTCAGTCAGAAGAGTCAGGCGTTGGACTTGAACTATGTCGATGATGTAAGTATTGCCACATGTGCTATACGTATATTTTTTTAAATGACGTTTACCGGTCTAGGAATAATTTTTTCGTCGGGGAAGACTAAGAACAATGAAACAACGAACACAAAGCACCCAGACTTAGAACGGGGATCACACAGATTTTTGTCCCGTGTGGGGATTAAACCCACGACTTTCGACGCAGTGGCAGTAACGAGGCTGTCACTTAAACTACTACGCCATCTGTGCTGACAAACAATAATACACTTAAATTTAAGCTTATGAATGTTTGGAGTAACCCATCATAGTGTTGCTTAATTTCTCAGTTGTTTTGATTTTGTGCAATTTAGCGTCTAATATGAAAGTGATCTCTTGCGTTTAATTAAGACAACTTGAGATTTTGATGCAATTATTTGAAAGCTTGAAACTACTGTAGATATTAATTTGCTTTTAAATGTAATAGGAAACTACTTGTATCTGTTAGCTTAAATTATCTGGCAAGCGTTATTAGTTTTTTTATCGAAGCAATTGTAGCAGGAGGCTCAATTGTTCAACAGCACCAAAAAAGTTGAATCACTGTCATATTCTGACAACGTGATGTAATTAAGTACATAGCATTATACAATTTTTTCCAATATTATTCAGTCATAACGACATAACTTTGTCAGCTTCACCATTTTATCCCGAGATGAGAATATAATAAAAACACACTTACTTACACAGTAAACGTCTTTGCACATTAGTGTTAATATTTGCTTGAAGAAAATAGGTACGTGTACCGTGCATACGGTAAGCTGCGGAATAATATTGACTTAAAAGCAGCTTAATATTCTCCTTGAGGATGACCGGTATATACACCGATGTATATAATGTACATAGAAAGATGTATTTAGATATATTTTAAAGTCATCTTCCATACTAGAATTAATTCCTATATCGCTAGGTACTTTATAAACATTCAAACGAGAAACACAATAATCACCCAGATTGAGAACAAAAATTTGTGGACCACACATTTTTTGTGATGCTTTACATGGTATGTAAGATTCGATGTCCCAGTGGCAAGACGACCATATAAATCAATTTCCAAATTCGCTGTTCATGCAATCGAATTTATTTACAGCGTCCATGTTATATGCTTAAAAACATTTTATTCATTTCTTAAGTCAAGCTGCTCTTGACTGGAAACAATAAAGTAGACGAGGTAGAATTACATACATACATACATAACATATGTAGATTCACGCCTGTTGAGGTAGAATTATTATGAATTTTATCAAGTATTTGTTACTTAAGTCTTGAACAATGGCTGTATAAATAAGTATAAGTCTGTTCAGTAGGTATTCAATGTATTAAACCCAGAATATTGTAAGAGTACCTACCTAGTCTACTCTTATAATATTGTATGGTACTGTATAGATGTGGTTCAGGGTTGACATCTTAATAATTACCTGTTAAATTTTTTCTTAAGCTCACGTTTAGTATAAACTTTTATCTATAATACTTATGAATGACTAGCTGTGCCCGCGGTTTCAGCCACGTTTATGGTTACTGCGCCGCCCCTGTGGGTCAAAGCGTGGTGTTATATAGCCTATAGCCTCCCTAGACAAATAGGCTATCCAACACTAAAATATTTTTTAAATTCGAACCAGTAATGTCTGAGATTAGCGAGGTCAACCAAACAAACAAAATTATCAGCTTCATAATATTAGTATAGATATTTCTGATCTTGATACCAAAATAATTAGTTATACGTATCTATTTAGCAGTCACCTGCGGTTTCACATGCATTTATAATTACTGCACCACTCCCATGGCTCATATTGTGATGTTATACAGTCTAGAAACCTTCCTCGAGAATTAGGCTATTAAATGCAAAAATAGTTTCCAAATCCGTCAGCTCGTTTCAAATATTAGCGCTTTTAAACAATTAAAAAACACACAAAGTCTTGAGTTTTATGATATTACTAGCTGATCCGCGCAACTCGTCTGCTTCACATGAGATAATTTTTGCCCGTTTTTGCAATAATATAAGTATTGATATCTACCTCAGTTTCGTTATAGTCTTTAGTAATAGGTGCATAGGTATTCGGTAACTGATTTGTTTGTCACACATTTTCCAATTGATGCTTGTTTGTGCTTGCACTCTCTGTTCATAAATTAACGTTAATTTATTCTATTGACAAGACAATAGTGTTGTTTGAAAACAAATTGTTTTGGTTTATTGAGTGCATGCCCGTGTTAGTTGGCCGGTTGACATTGACATTGGTATCAATAAAATGGTACATTTGTTTAATTTAGTAGAGCGTAACGTATTGTAACAAAGATTCTCGCCTATAGGTATACAATCGAAGGGCAAGACGCAGGCGGTTATTTTCGTTTAAAAAGATTTCTACTATGTATTTTGCTTATTAAGTTAGAATGCGTGTGTAGGAGTGCGTTTAATTTAGTAATACTTTGCTGGAGATTTAAATCCATCATCTTTTGATCTTATTAAGCTACTGCGACGGTTTGTTTATCGCTACTTTAATCTACATAATATACTAACAGTATAAAGAGGAAAGATTAGATTTTTATTTGTAAGGATTTAAAACAAAAAAACTACATAACCGATTTAAAAAATATTTCGCCATTAGAAAGCTTTATTATCACTGTGTAACAACGGCTATATCTTATTTAAAAAAGTGATATCTAGACAAAGGAACTCATACTTAGTAATTATTTTCACCCTTAGATATATAAACCAGTTACAAGATACCCCGTTATATTATCTGTCTGTCTCCTATCTAGTTATAACTAGACTAAAATAGATGTACTATCGGCTTCAACTAGTAGAAAATGAATAATATTTATTATCTATTCGAGAACATTGAGACGAAACTCACAAATAGCTTCGCCTTATCAATGCAATGAACGGTTTGACTTGTAATAACGTTATCTTTGACTCAAGAGACAGATTTATCGTTTAGTACTATCACATACACAACTTGTAACACAGGGATGTGGTCTAAATATATCTTAATATGCATGTGAGTCTTATCATAAAACCCAATGAATATTATTAATTAAATATATCTATAATATAATATTATAAAGCTGAAGAGTTTGTTTGTTTGGTTGAACACTCTCATGAACTACTGGTTCGAATAGAAATATTCTATTAGTGTTGGATAGCCCATTTATCAAGGAAGGCTATAGGCTATATAACATTACGCGACGATAAATATGAGCCGAGCATCAATAAAAAATGTTGAAAAAACGGGGCAATTCTCTTATGTGAAGCAGACGAAGTTGCGCGGGCCAGCTTGTCTGACTATATGTAGACAAGACAGACATTAAATATTTATAAATAAATTCACATGTATATCATTAATTATGGTCAAGGTTTATGCAAACCTATAATTCGCCAGCTGTGTTTTTGATCTTACGAAAGTAAGTGTTATTATTGCCTAAAAATATGGCATGGGCGAGTAAGAGACAAAGCATTGTTATATAGCGTTGTCTTGATTTGACACATGCATTAACAATGTTAACAGATAGGTAGTTTTACTCTAAACCTGAACATATCTTCAGACTATGCTGTTATTGAGTTTCGCTGAGAGTATGAAACGTTACCCGACTTAGCATCTTATCTGTACTCCCATGATAGTTTATATAATATAATTAATGAACCAGGCCGCACAATATAGTATGTCTATTACATAAATTTGAGTCTTAATAACTAAGTACTAAAGTCTATTTTTGTTCTACAGCTTCATCACCATTGGTTAGGCGGTTTGGATGTGTTGGCTGTGGATGTGCAACGCGGCAGAGACCACGGCTTGCCTGGCTACGTTCAGTACAGAACCCTCTGTGGTCTGCCAGCTGTCACCACCTTCCCGCAACTAGCCGACTTCATACCACAAGAGGTACGTAAATATTACCAGGATTTACATAGACAGCAATTTAAATAGTAATACGAAAAATATTACCTACTTAAGAGATACTGAAAACATCTGCTTTAAATGGCATATTTAATTTTATTTTTGTTATTTATTATTATCATCAAGTGGAAGAAGTAAATAACCCTTTTCTCATTTTTTCTGCTCTTTTCTTCTTCTTGATCTTACGCAATTCCCACTCTCTACTTAATTTCACCCAAAACTTCTCTATTTCATATTTCCTTTCAATATTCTCTTGTATAATAATTTGTCGGTTCGTATTATTCTAAACATATTACGTCTTCTATTTTTAAATAAAATTATGTAGTTCTTGTTTATTAGCGATATAGTTTATTTATGTGTATTATTTTTGATGTTGACAGACGGTCGATAAGCTTACGAAGTTGTACGAGCAACCTGGTGATATCGATTTGGTGATTGGTCTGATGGCGGAGACACCACTCACCGGCTCACTGCTTGGACCTACTGCCACCTGTTTGATAAGTAAGTATTATGTACTATATGTTTCAGAAAACTTTGACGTTATTGTTTAATATAATATCTGTTATTGCTGAGAATAAAAAATATATAATTATACAGGGTGATTTTGAAATAGTGTAATTCCTTTTAACCACGCATTTTACTGGTGGTATAGAAGACCTTTTTTGTTTATTAGAATTATTTTTTTGGAAAAATAATGTACCGTTTTTCCCGTTAAATGGTTTTCGATAGTCATATGTTAACCACCTGAGGCAATTTGAACTTTGTAATAATATTTTTTTTTTAACAATTATTGTCGTAAATAATTATGGGCCGTCCTTTTTATTGTCCCTTATTATTTACGTCAGGTTATTCTATATCACCAGTAGAATGCGTGGTTAAAAGGAATTACACGATTTCAAAATCACTCTGTATAATTCTTAAGGTATTGCACGCGGGTGTATGCTGTATCCTGATGAAAAACTTGCCAATCTGATATATTATGTATTTAAAATTAATATTCGCTACCTACTTATTTTTATGATGAGCCACTTCATTAAGGTTAGGTTATTCATCAAACTCTAAATTATTTTTACAGCTCACACAATAATTGCAGAATAGTATGTTTTTAAACAAAAATTAAATTATTTTTTATGAGTCTATCGCCAAGGTTAACGTCTTGCAACATAGCTCGTAAAAAGTGCAAAATACATAATGTTTAATTAGGATTATAAATTATAGCTGCAAAGTCTAGACTAATTACTTAATTAGTGGTAAATATACAATTAATTCCTGAAAAACATCTACCGGATCATTCTGATAGACATATATTATTATAAACGCGATAATTTTAGTCTTAATGGCATATTTTATTAGACGTATTAAAAGTGAGAACTATAATATGACGTTGTGAAATATTCAGTATAATTTTATAAACAATGACAAAAGAGCACTTAAATTTTTCGTACATAATAATATTATGGATACATAGGTCCAATGTGAAGAGGCCCACTTCACGTTGGACCTATATCTTCGTGTTAGCCTCCCAAAGGACCAAGTATTTTTCTAATGTAATGTGTTAGAAAATACCTTACGAGAAAGTAATAATGATAAAAATCTAGTACTTAGCATATACGTGATAAACTTAATCAAAAACCGAATGCACTACAAAATATACACTTTATATTAGGTGGTAGGCAGTAAGAGCCATTGCGCATCTTATCAAGTAAACAACCCGTACGAAGATATTTCTGTTTCACAAAGACAATAGGTAATGCAATCAACGATATCCATTTTAATTATAATGTTATGCAACTTACTGCGAATACTCATGCAAACATGCATATCGTGTATACATATACAAGGTGGCGCAAATGTTATCACATTAAATGATATACTGCCTTAAGCTGGTTGATATAAGACGGTTAACATAAACAAAAAACCTATTTACGCAGAAATTAAGAAATTATTATTTAGAACTAAATAAATAAAATCGGACACAAATTGGAACATCATCGTGCGCTGTTCCGAGCTCGCTAACGGTCATAGGTTCTGAGAAATCGTCTTTGTCAACTCGCTAAGACCGGAAATTCCCGGATCCGAATACAAGACGACGGTTTTTTAATATCGCTGCTTAAGGTCTTTGACACCTGAGTACTTTTTCTCTGCATTACATGATGTTCTAAAATTTCTAAATTATGATAACCACAAAAATGTCCTGTGGCTAAACTGCTAAATACATTTGGTTCAACATTAAATCAAAGAATACCATGTAGTATATGTGGTATCAATTAATGTGATAACATTTGCGCCACTTTGTATATACATACATATAAATCTACTACGTGACTGCAATCACAGCTAGCGTAGAAAACAACAACCTAGTGTACGTGTTATCTATAACTTATTATTTATTTTTCTGTTTACAGAGGAACAACTGTGGCGAACTAAGGCCGGTGACAGATACTTCTACAGCCATACAGATGAGGCCGGCAAATTCAGCAAGAGACAGCTTTCTGAACTAAAACGTGTATCCCTCGCCAGACTGTTTTGTGATAATACTGGCTTTACCAGCGTACAGAAAGACGTTTTCCAGCCGCCTTCTGAGACGTAAGTTTACTATTTTCTTTAAATACTTCAATCGCACTATTTATAATTCCCTTATCACGGTGGACTTTAGCAACATTTAAGCAACAGACACATACAGCCTTGGCCAAAAGTATTAGGCACCCCCAATATAGTTATCACACACCTGTGCTATTTGAACAATTAAACAATATTCTATAGAACTGCGATACCGGTGTCATAAAACACTATTTAAGACAATAGGCGGCATTTTTTAAGCAGTCGTAAAACATCTGGTGCGTCAATAATAAAATTTTATTTTTTCCAAAATTTATTTTTAATGTTTCGTCAGTTACCATTTGGAAGTCTTAGTGTAAAGACAGTGCATTTAAGGTTTTGTGAATTAATTGAGAAGAAATTCATTTGAAAATGCCAAAACGAAACGAAATTAGTATTGAAAATCGTGTAAAAATTCAACTTTTACATGAGCAAGGCAAGACTCAAAAAGAAATCGGGAAGTTAGTGAAATGTTCGAGATGCGCCGTTCAATCTGCTATCAAACGTTTTGTTGAGACTGGCTCTCATGCAAATAAACCAAGAACAGGCAGAAAACGCGTGACAACTAGCCGTCAGGACAGAAAACTTATCCGAGAGTCTGTGAAAGATAGAAAAAAAACTTCTTCGGAGCTTGCTGTGGCTTTAACTGAAGAGACTGGACATCCCATAAGCGCACGAACTGCAAGACGAAGGCTAGTAGAAGCCGGCTTAAAAGGTTGCAAAGCTAGGAAGAAGCCGTGGCTATCCGCAGACAATAAAAGAAAACGACTTGATTGGGCTCTGAGACACCAACATTTCACAGAAGAGGATTGGTCTAATGTGCTGTGGTCTGACGAATCAAACTTTGAGGTAAGTTTTTTTAGTGAAGTCTATACCACAATTACAACGATCATTGTTGTGTTTGTCTTCAAACTCAAATGTTTTAAAAGTTTGTAATGTGTGCTTTTTTTTTGGAACTACAGGTATTTGGAACACCAGGTGTGACGTTTGTGAGGCGACGCAAAGGCGAAGAATATCACCTAGATTGCGTAGTACCAACCATAAAACACGGCGGAGGCAGTGTAATGATTTGGGGTTGCATGGCTGCGGATGGAGTCGGCAAAATGTTTGTTTGCGAAGGTCGCATGAACAGTGAAAAATACATTAATGTACTGGAAACTGCTCTCGTACCTTCGCTTTCGTGTATTTTTGGTGACACTAACTTAAATGGTGTGAAATTCCAACAAGACAATGCTCCGTGTCACAAGTCAGCTACTACGATGCGCTGGTTTACTGAAAATTGTATTGATCTGTTAGATTGGCCTGCCCAGTCCCCGGATCTAAATCGTATTGAACATTTGTGGAGTATTTTGAAGAGAAAAATAAAAGAGCACTCGATAACATCAAAAACGGCTTTAAAAAACGCGTTAGTGCAAGAATGGGATGCAATTTCTCCAGAGGAATGTGCGAAACTTGTACGTAGTATGCCCCACAGAGTTGCTGCTGTCATAAAATCAAAGGGTGGCCCAACAAAATATTGATGTTTTTACAATATTCTAATGGAAATAAAGTACTTTAATCATTATAATTAGTTTTATTTCTCTCTAAGCCTGAAATATGCAGTAATTTATAGGATGCCTAATACTTTTGGCCAAGGCTGTATACTCAAACCCAGACTCGAAACAATTATTTCTGCCATCAACTAAACTTAAGTGATACGGCTTAACACCTTTTTAGTTAGCGGATGGCATATTTGTGGACCAAACAATTTTTGTCTCGTGTTGGGATCGATCCCACAACACTGAGCAGTAGCAGTGGCAAGTCGTCCCTTCAACCCCTACGCCATGCGTATCATAATATCCTAAAAATATTGAACTGTACCTACAATTTTTTATGGTATTACTAATCTAGTACAGACAACTTAGCTTGTCTTTTGTATCTAAATCCATTCTAAACCTTCATAGAAACAGAACAAAATTATTATAATATTATAAATATTCATGCATTACTGTTCACTATAAATTAATAACATATGTGTAATTTATAGTAAATAATAATGATGTTTATTTTTAAATATATTGTTAGTATTTGACCTTACCTCTGCCCGCTATATTATTCAAATATCATATTTGAACAATAGTCCCTATTATATCAACCGATTTCACCTCCAAAACGCTTTCTCATGTTATTGTATTAAAAGTTGTACTTATTCATAATAATTAAACTTTGCGATGTTACTTACCAATTAAGATTTGTCAACTTATCTTTCTAAAAACAATTTATTAAAATATATCTTTACCTGCTATGATAATACCGTACATTTTATGATCGATGAATAAAACAAGGCAAACCCATCGAAAATATACTATACTTATACTATACGAAATATATTTTCCTTTTTTTCATTGTAACTACTTTTTTCATAATCACAGTTTTATATACTAATTTCATGTGTTTTTTTTTACAGGAACCCAACCGTCTCTTGCGAAGAAATAAAGAAGGTCAATTTAGAAGCTTGGCAAGACCCGGCACAACAACCGGACATTTTGACGCGCACAAATAAATGGATCAAAACTAAAGTTGGAAGTGGCAACTCTACCAAGTAACCTCGCATTTAGCTTAAGTAGAAGTCTGCCGTGCAAGTTAGGTCAAATGTAAATTTAGTTTTAGTCGTAGTTGTTATTCGAACATACTTAATAAGTTAGTTCATGCAGTTCTATCACGAGCTTATATATCGCACCCTTAATAAAACAGAGACTTATCTCAGTATTTTGGATTAAACAAATTTGAACTCTATTGCAAAGATTTAACACAAATATATTATTAGAATTTAACATATACAATTAGAGTTCAAATTGCCTTACTTTCAAATTTCGAGTTAAGTCGCTGTTTTATTAAGACTGCAATATGCTCTTTTGTGTCACGGATTAAGTAATACATCCGAAATGGACTAACGCTATATATAGGTCGAGAAATGACTGTTTCGATTTTCTCAACCAATGACATTGAATCATACGTCTTGTTTTAAAAAAATTCTAGTTAAGCTTCCAAATTAAACTGATATGTCAATAATTATATAAGTAGTAGTGCAGAATGACTTAAGAATGTTTGGACTTGCACAGTGGGCGTTAAGAAAGTAAATGTAGTCGAGAGATACAGTATTTTGGTTGATTGTGAAGTGTGCTTACTTAGTTATAGTCGAAACCACGTTCCTCGAGGCGAAATAAGCTAAAATAATTTAAGTCATGCGACCGTAGAATTAAATGTCAGGCCATTTTTAATAGAGCAACTTAAATTTAACCACAATTCAACAAGTTGCCTTCATGTATATCCAGTTGATTATAGAACATCGATAATCAATTGAAATTCCGTGAAGTGCAAATACTTGGTGGCTACTTATTACGGTGCAACTTAAGAGAATGGCCCAAAGTGTCTTCTGATATTCTGAGATTTTATTTAATTCTGAAGACTAGTCTGGTAAATTGTCGTATGATTGTACCGTGTCTTACAGTGGCTGTGATAAGTGGTTAATGCCACTAGAATTGAGAAAAGTGTCGAAAACGAGACTTGAGTACATGATTCTTGTGATCCATATGTTAAAAGATCCGAGAACGGACAAAGTCATCGAAAAGTTCAGAAAACGTTTGTTAATTTGTATTTGTACTTATAATGTAGGTCTTGTCAGGTTGATTATCTACCAAAGCAAGATCAATATTAATTTAGAAACAGTAAAAGACCAACATCAGTAATCATAACTATGTGACAGTTCCCTTGACAAGGAAAACCCCTTTCTCGAACAATGACTAACGTAACATTATGTCAAATGTAATGTGTAAGAACTTTGTCTGTATTTTGGTTATGAATGTAACCGAGAAACAGGCAACCAAACTGAAAATGTAATTGTACTACTGGGGTATAAGTCAAGAAAAATCTTATATTTGAAATAATGTTATCGATACAGTTATAAATCTTATTAAATTAATTTCAATCACAATGTCAAAGGACGGATGCTTTTTAGAAGTGTAGGATACAGTTTAATTGTTAATATCAAGTTAGAAAGATGGCAAAAATAAACATCATGAAAAACCGCAAGATATCTAATTTGTACACTTCTAAAAAGGTGCTCCTGCATTGGACATTACTTGAATAATCTAGAATTATAAAAATACATCTATTCGGGACAGTGGGTTAGTCTAAAATCAACTCTGGCCAAAGGTTGTGCTATACAGTTTGGACTGTGATATAAACGTTGAAATTATTCTTAGGCCAATGCAATAGGGTTTAGGGGATGGCCTCATAAGGGTAAAAACAGCTCATATTACACGATAGACAGGATCTCGATAAGGATGATCATAACTTCGTGAGGCTAACATTGTTAAATAAATTTCAATTATAACGAAATATATCTTTATTTTGATTGCGGTCTATCGTGTACCTATATAAAATGTCGTTATCAAGTTAAATATATATTCCCAGTTTATTTTGTATTTACTGCATTTATTTTCGTTGCATTGTATTTTATCATTTTCTCTACAGTCTTGTATTCGAGTTATTTCTTTTCTCTAATGAATTCTTATTATAGTTTTAAGTCTTTTTTGGCACGATGTGCCTTTTTTGTAACAGTCAGTTTGTAGTGGCGGGCGTACACGTGTGTACCATCAATGCCAAAGACAGGAAAGCAACTGATTGTGGAATAGAGATTTCGAATTTATGTTATTAATTCTTCTATACAGTGTTATTGATTTAAAAATTGAGTTTTAATATCCATGTTATGTTATAAGAACTTACCTACTAGATATATATTGAAAGTAATCACTTTCAATATACATCTAAAAACTGAATAAGTAGAATATTATTCATATTTTATTATTAACATATTGCAAGCGTATTATTTTGGATAGTTACATCCCTTTTGAATACCTTGTTTGTAATAACTCTATTGCATAAAGCTAATATGACAATAATGTTCTTATTTATAAATTGTGTTGCAAAATGATTTATGGGACACAAAAATTCAAACTTCAGCACCATCCTTAAGCGAGTTGGAGATGCAATCAAATTGTGCCACTGCTAACTAAACGCACACCAAGGGCTTGTCCTACCACCTCCAGATAGCAATTATCTATAACATAAAAGCCTCGCCATCTCTCTTCTTTAACCTAACATGAGTGAGACAGCATGCGATTTATCTTTCGGATAACTTTTCTTGTTAGTTGTAAGACTGTCCGTAAGTCATTTAGTTCGTAATGGAACGTGAACGCCATACTAACGGCCAGTCCCACAACTTACGAGTAAAAGTTATCTGAAAGATAAATTGCATGCTATCTCACTCTTGTTAGGTTAAAGAAGACAGATGGCGAGACTTTTATATTATAGATAAATGCTATTTGGAGGTGGTAGGACAAGCCCTAAGTGTACTGATCATTACGCTTTAGACTGGTCTTTGTTTACGAGATAATCAACGTTTAATTTTTGTTGCTTAGTTAAATAGTGTTCTTTTAAAGTTAAACTTATTGTTAGTTCAATTTTGAAAGGAGTGGACATTATTAAACTATTCAAAGGTTAAACCAGTTTTTTTCATGTAAATAGAATTTCGGTCATTATGATCCATTCGCTTAAGATCTAAAATTGCTTAATATTAGCGATATCTGTCACAAAATAAAGTATGTTGTCAGAAGTAATCTTGTATGAAATATTATTCAGCAGCAATTATGTATTCAGATATAAGTCAATGATTCAGCTATTTTATGTAAGTCATCATAATTTATTTATAGCACTTGGTTTGTCTTAACTGTCAATTATAAGTACTACCTATTTAACTTGTAATCTGTGGACAACGTCGTGAGCAGTGTTTGTTAATTCTATAATTTTACTTCTAAATTTTTTGTAATGTGTATGTATGCTGTTTGTATGCCGATAGAAGTCATAAAAAAAAAAAACGCCATTATGATAAAGATTCTTTCATTACAAACATATGTCTTGTGAACAAAATAATTGTAATTAATTTATGTTATTTTCAAATCCAAATATACCTTTTTTATTTCTAAGTTCTTTTTATACGCGATTAAATATATTTATTATTATATTTACGTGTTTTATTTGTAATTAGGTATTTAATCTTTTCAAATAATTAATGTAATGCTTTTTTAAATATTTTGTACAGCTTTGAATTACGTAATAAAATTGAAATTAATTACTACAAAACCCTACGACTATTGAATGCTTTAGAGTTTAAACACATTATTATATTTCGTTTTATTATTAGAAACTAAGTATAACTATTTACTTTCCTTTATATTAATGTCCGATGTCGGCCTCGATGGCGTAGTGGTTAGTGTAACCAACTGCCACGCCTAAGGTCGCGGGTTCGATTCCCGCACAAGTCAAACATTTGTGTGCATGAACATGGCTGTTTGTCTTGGTCTGGGTGTTTCCATGTATAATATGTATGTATTTACAAAAAAAAAAAGTATATAAGTATGTTTATCCATTGTCTAGTACCCATAGTACAAGCTCTGCTTAGTTTGGGCTAGACGGCGTTGTGTGTATGTGGTAGAATATTATTATTATTATTATTATAATTTATAATAATAATAAACTTAATGCTTTATAATTCCCAAGACAAGGCATTACATAAATAAATAAATATTGAACAATAGTTGTATCGTGTGTAACAAACAACGTTGGTGTTCTCCATATTCAGCTATGGCTCATGTCAGTATGTAGTGGCAACCCATGTCTCAACATGGGTTCTGAAAAAAGCTGATAGAGACCGCATCGACGCGTTTGAAATGTGGTGTTGGCGAAAAATGCTACAGATCCCTTGGACTGCCTTCCGCATTAATGCGTCTATTCTGCGAGATCTAAACAAAAACCAGACTATCCACCATCTGTCTACTCAAAATACTGGAATTTTTCAGACACATTGCCCGCAAAGACGGTCACAACATCGAACAGCTGATGGTGACAAGCAAGGTAAACGGCAAAAGACCAAGAGGCCGCAGTCCAACGAGATGGTCGGACCAAATTCGATTGTCGCTTAACACCAATCTCCACAAAGCCCTCCACAAAGCAAAAGACCGGAACAGATGGAGGGAGATAGACAATGAGAAAGTGATTCAGCGGGGGAGTCACGACCCTCGGTAATGAGGAATACGACGCGAGGAGGAGGTGCGTAACAATGCTCAGTAAGCCACTGCGCCTTTTATCTTACTTATATTTTTTCTATGGGAGTCATCCGCATTTCCACCACAGTAGCCAGGTTCAGCCGTGGTAACAATAGAAGGTCGAAACAGATAGAACCTTTAAAACAAAATTATAGACAACGGGCCTGAATCATGTTGGTAAATATTTAAAGGTAACACATGTGCCTCGGGCACCAGATTATAGAGCAATTTGCCGTAACCAATAAATATAAATGTGGATCATACAAATTATCTGTGCGGTGTTTAAAACCCACAATTTATGATCGTCGTCGATGCGTTATGCGTCGAGTGTGATTTGAGCTAAGGAATTCGCTTATATTGAACCAGCTCCCTTCAAAGATTGCACCCAGGCACAACACAAGATTGCTTCGCTGCAATCTTGTGTTGTCGTACATTACAGTTAAATATTAATAATAATGATTACTAGGTAGGTTATGAAGCTATTTTAAACCACGTAGGTAGTTCCTCACCACGACATTCTGCTGTCACTGTCGCATGCGAACGAGAAGTTCTTGAAGGTGGCTTGCTTACATATAGCCTTGTCCTTATCTCGATAAACTCAGCCCTATGATTAATTATTTGCCCGGTGCTACCATAATAAGTATTAGTAGGTGCTACCATAATTACAAGCTGCGATAACCTAGTGGGAAACCGTTGGACTGCCACACAGAGGTCTTGAGTTCGATCCCAAGGTGCGCATCTCTAACTTTTCGAAGCTATGTGCGTATTAAATAGGTAGTTAATTATCGCTTGCTATATAACGGTGAAGGAAAACATCGCGAGGAAACCTGCATGTCTGAGAGTTCTCCATAATGTTCTCGAAGATTTGTGAAGTCTGCCAATCAGCACTAGGCCAGCGTGGTGGACTATGGCCTAATCCTTCTCACACTGAGAAGAGGCCCGTGCCCAGCAGTGAGACAGTTTAATACAGGGCTGATATTATTAAAGGTACTGTAATTAAGTATTAGGGGCGTGGTTCAGTTCTTATTTAGTAGGGTTACTAGTTTCCTTAAGGTGATGCTGTATTATTAACAGGAGACTTCAGTGATATATGGCCCTTGCTATGGCAAAATGGACTCTTATTTAAGGGCGCGCATTCGGCAACGTGTGTTAGCTAGCCTGATAATGCAGGCATTTATATGCTACGGTATTCGTTTACTATAACGCGGATCATAAGTTTGTATGCCACCTTACGCCTGCTTGGGTCTAGGCAAAAATATTACATCAGCCGTATACTGCACTGCATTATGCTGAGAGTAATTGATACATACAAGACTATGTATGTATGAATAGTTGTTAGAGTGAGGCTTTACGCATAAATCACGGGAGGGATAGGTGAGATGTGTGTGTGTGTCTGTATATATATGTGTGTGTGTGTGTGTGTGTGTGTGTGTGTGTGTGTGTGTGTATGTGTGTGTGTGTGTGTGTGTGTGTGTGTGCGTGTGTGTGCAGAGAAAGGCAGAAAACTCAATAACACATTGTCCCAATTTGTTTGAACCCAAGACCTCATGCACAGCAGTCGCATTCACTACCGCTGCGCCACTAAAGTACAAGTAACTTAATATAAAGAGAAAGCAGCTTTATTTATATCTTTTACATACTTACATTGGTGGTCGTGGTTTGATGCCCGTCATTCCCGAGTATTACGTAGGTGTTTATTACACCCACATTTTGTGAGCTATGTTTAGATCTTATGTAATAAGGAGCGAGTGTGCGTTACCGCAGCAAGTTAAAAAGTTGAGAGTATAACAAATAATTAGTTCATCGTGAAGAGTAATTTGTTCACTAATAGCAAAATTTGTTGTAGTTGTAAAGTTATTTGAGAAAAACAGATTTTGCTGCAGTAATGTTTGAAACATTACCCCGGCAAAACATTTTTTATAAAATCCTTTCCTCCCCGAAATAAATGCATGAATAGATAGCTTCTGTTGCGTATTAAATTGAGATTATGTGACTATGCAATAAGCAATATAAAGATACAAAGAAATTTAATTACATTTTATATGGTCTGATTTAAATGATTGAATACGCAGTTCCAATAAAATAAGGAAACATGGAATACTATGAACTAATTAAAATGTTCCATCAATAAACAATCATGTTAATTTCAGCTTTAAATTACGACTATGATGAAAGTTATATCAACAAAAAGAATGTGTCAGCAATTCTTCTATAAGCCGACCAAATTACTACTCTCTCTATCTGAAGAAGATGTATTTGTGCATCAAGTCAATCTTTAGGAAGTAGGATGTATTTATGTTTATAGTCAACAAACAATAGCTGTAGTTTTATCGTCGCCACTCCACCGGCACCCATCTTGCTTTATTTGCTGTCGTAGTCCAAGATCTCCACACGCAGTGTCTCCATATTTAACTGGAAGAACCTGAAGTAGGTATATATGAATACCTACTTTATAATAAACAGTTTGCAGATTATCATTGCTTGAATAACAATGAACGCACAACATGACCGTTAAATAGAAGTTCAACCGGTCCAACCAATGCAGTTTACCTAAAACTTGTCAAACATGGGCATCCAGGATATGCATTACGTCATCATAAATCTGGTTTCGCGAACATTTCAGTACAATATATCAACTCCTCACATCTAAGATGACATTTCCTGAGCGGGTTAAGTTGGTGTAAAGTGTAAGTCAGTTCTGAGAAAAATTCGTCCTAGTGCATCTGAGAAGAAAATTTATTGACCGTGTCCTGACAGTGACACATTGTCTTCCTTGATTTGAGTGTCATTTATTTTTCCGCAGTCACTTTATACACTTTCTAGCGTTTATCGCAAGATCAGTCGTGTAGGTAAATTAAATGCATATAGAATTACATAGTGTGTAACAACGTGTACTTGTCCAGGAGACACACAGGGGACAATGATGCGTTTACTGATGTTATAATGTATCTGTCCCAATGGATTCGGCGTGCACGATGCGATGAGTAGTTTACAATAATGAAGGTACTTTTAATCATTTGTAATTTATAAATTACTAGATTTTTCCAGCGGCATCGCTCGCGTAAATAATATAATATAATATAATATTCTATCACATACACACAACACCATCTAGCCCAAACTAAGCAGAGCTTGTACTATGGGTACTAGACAATGGATAAACATACATATATACTTTCTTTTTTTGTAAATACATACATATTATACATAGAAACACCCAGACCAAGACAAACATCCATGTTCATGCACACAAATGTTTGACTTGTGCGGGAATCGAACCCACGACCTCAGGCGTGGCAGTCGGTTACACTAACCACTACGCCATCGAGTCGTCCATCCATAAATGTACGTAAGGTTAGGTTAAATTAGTAACAGTGTTATTATTTCTTGATGAACGGTACCCTATGACCTTTCCTGTTCCCCCAACAAGGTGTATGCGAAATTTCATGATAATCAAAGTCAAAGTCAAGGTCAAAAATCATTTATTCACTTAGGTCACAAAGTAACACTTATGAACGTCAACGGGGTTAGTGAGTTCATTACATTTAGTGAATTTACATTTATGTTAGTTCCAAGGTTCAGGCAAATATATATTATACAATGTATATATTACAAGGTGAGCCTATGAGAAGATACCTGCAAGAAACTCAAGGCCACTCTTTTAAATCGCCATCAACTTATTATTTCAATATTTTACAACTCATTTATGTACCAGGTGTTGCAGTTATTATGCCATATGTCACTATCCATATAAAACTAAATTCTAAAAATAAAGAAAAAGTTAATAATTTAATTTAAGAGCATTTGAGGTTTGAAATAATATTTATTGGTAGGTAGCCATTTGTAATAGACAGTAGTATGGAATGAGGATGCATACACTTACACTTTGTGACATGAAATGGTAGTTCGTGTCTGAAACTGAATGTAGCTGAAACAAAATTTACGTTAATACTTATAACGTTTGTTTAAAAGAAAAGAAAGATACTTTAACATCACAAAATAAACACGAAGTACCTTCACATAACTAAATTGAGTTATATAATACATACATTGTTTGAATCCTGTATGGAACAAGCAACTAGTTCCATGAGTTTTTATCATTTGAAGAGATCGGTCGGTATTAGAAAGATCAGTCGGGTAGTTAAGGCGTGAAAGCGTATAAACAATTAATAAACAAACAAATTATAATAGACCAGGGGGAATTGAAACACAACCGTTATAATATTCACTTACAATTACTTTATTGCTGTGCTCATAGATAGTACACTGTGACATCACTTCTTTACATTTCGACGGTTAGAACTCAACTGCCGTAAAAGCGCTCATGCTACTTTCCACCACGCGATATTAAACCGGAAGGGGCGTATTTTATACTGACAAGACATAACTGGAAGTAGTGTGAGCGCCTTTATTATAAAATGTTAACAACGATTACAATTATTATAAATCCTTAGCATATTTTATATAATTAATAACTATTTATTAACATCAGGTATTTTATTTTAAAACTGAATTAAGCGAAAGGTAATTTAATAGGTTAGTATCCTTAACTAGGACATGTGTTATGCGTAGGGAGCGAAGTATACTGCCTTTTATAATTATGTGCCTACTGAAAATATTTTTGTTAAAAAAAATGAAAATTTTATTATGAAGTCATTAACTATGGGTTCTCATACTCTGATTGTAATCCGGTTGTAATACAAGTGACTTGGGAATGTGAGCCTGGGATCTCAAGCCATTATTAGTAAGACAGTGTTACCTTAGCTGCCCTGACGGGGAGAACGCACCGGGCGCGTTATTGCTGGATTAAGGCTCTCAGAAGTTCTCACAGGCGAAGTGGACTGTACACATCCCGCCTGGCGTGTGAGGGCTGGGAGAATCCTTTGTATTTTTAATACTTGCAAGCGACCGATATGGTAACAGTGAGTTGCCGGCGTCGCCCTGTAGACACGTCGCACGTAGCCACTGCGTCACGTCTGCCTGCGTATATGTTTACTGTTTGATTAATATGCGTTATTTAGAGTTATAAAATAAATAATTCATTAATAATGGCATAATATTATAATATACCTACTGGGTGTAAAGGATGGTGAACCAAAAACTGAAATAGTATATTGAGACCATTATTCTGAGTTAAAAATCTTTAGAATTTTCTTCAGGCAAAATTTTTCTGCCTGTGAAGCATAAACCATGCATTTTATTAAATAAAAATCAAAGAATACCACATTTTACTAAAATACAGCAATGTAATTAAATCGTCGTAATTTAAACATATCAGCTGTTTTTATGCGCGCGGAACGCAGAGGTCAACGTCAATCCCGCCGGCGCAGGCGCGGGCGCGAGCGGTGCGTTGTATTGATAGCAATCCCTTGCGTACCGCGAAATAATGTTATTCAATATAAAATCTTAATCTTGCGTTTTTTTATTAATATAAGGTTGCGTCGAGATAACTACCTATAGAAAGACGTCTTGCAAAAGTTTTCGGTACGCCATTCCTTCCTTACACACAGTATTATTCCAAATAATTATTCAGTCTGTTAGTCCTAAAAAAAGCTACGAAGTATCTACTTCCGTCTGGTACTACCACCACCACCATAACAGTTTTCCATATTATATTATGATATGATTCTTTTATTTAATGTTTATAAAACATCAGTCTTAGTTTTCACTATAGATTAATTATTTAATTTCACGTAAAGAGCGCCTTTCATAATTAAATACTAAGCGCTGTACGTCAGGGAGCAGGCGTTATGACAGGCCTGCCTTTGATTGTGATCGGAGCTGTGATCCGTATAAAATAAGTTAGTAACATTAACATTACCTAACATTAACAAATTATTTATAATTAAATATTTACAAATAATAATAAGTCGAGTCTTAAAGACTTAACTTATGGACTAATTTGCACAATATTTTAAAGCACGGTCTAAGCTATTCAATTGAAATGAATGGTTTAAATTTTCAACTTCATAAATAATTGTATAGGTTAATTGATCAATCAACATTAAAATAAATAAATATCGGCTTCGATGTCATAGTACTCGTAGCTGTATATTGCAAGTGGAATACGCTGCAGTTCTTCTAAAGATTTCCTAAATACTTGGATCAAATACCTAACCCAGGCTGCAGCCTGGGTAAGGTATTTGATCCAATAGTCTATTAAGTTAGGCACAATCTAAAAAGAAACTGTCTTGAATTTTTACGATCATTAAATTTCTTTCTGGCTGAACTAACATCGTCTTCAAGAATATTTATTACATAAACGTCAGCAAGCAAAACTTCATAAACAAAAATTATGATATTTTTGGTGTCCAAGGCATTTTCAGTGGCATATATTACAACACTAGCATTTTCCCTGCATTTTCGCTTGCGTAAATGTAGGTAAGCTTAGATTACGTTAGTAACAGCGCTATTCCCAGTGCCGGACACGCCACGATCGCGGCGGTAAGTCCCGTGTTTGAGGAGTGGCTGGAAAGGTGGCATAGCGCTCTCACCTTCCGGCTGACACAGATAATGACTGGCCACGGTTGTTTTGGCCAGTTCCTGTGTTGTATAGACCGGCAAGAGACGCCCGGTTGTCACCACTGCGGCGGCGACTGCCGCGACGTTGTTATGGACACGGCGCTACACACTTTGGCGGATTGCCCCGCCTGGGCATCGCAGCGCCGTGAGTTGATCGCGGCAGTCGGATTGGTTGCCCTCTCGTTCCCAGCCGTAATTCAGTCTATGATCCGGAGTGAGAGGTCGTGGAACGCCGTCGCATTCTTCTGTGAGGAAGTTATTTCCATCGGAGGGAGCGCTTAAACCCTCTCCCCAACAGCAGAACCGTGCGCCGGAGGGCGCGAGATGACGTCCAGCCACCCTGAGATTTGACCTGGGGGTGGTGGGCTTCGTGGGCCTTTGCGCCATCCGATCAGCACCAGGTCCGAGAGGCGGCGTGCGTGTTCGTGCGCGCCTCTGTGTCGAGTCCGTCTCCCCTCTAGAGGGGGACAGTAGGCTTTTATGAGTGAGAAGTACCAAAGGGTAGGTCTCATCGTGTAGTGACCTGCCGTTTTATACGGCAGGCCGAAATCTCGGCGGGGTCGCGACCGCATGTGCAAGTGATTCGTGCAGCCCCGTCAATAGCGGATTTTGTCGAGGAACAACGTGGTAAGTTTAGTCGGTATTCCAGGAGGTCCATTATCATAATTTCAACATCTTTCTTTAACCCCGGTGAGTCCGACATAACCCCTCTGCCCGCCCCCGTAGCGGGGTATGCGTCAATGCATTGACCAAGGTAAAAGCAAAAAGTAACAGCATTTTTAAAATAAAATATAGCCTATGTTACTCAGAGATAATAGAGTTTTAATAGTGAAAAGAATTTTAAAATCGGTTGAGGAGTTTTTGAGTTTAATCATTACAAACAAACATACAAACAAAAAAATCTAATCTTTCCTCTTTATAATATTAGTATAGATAATTATGATTAAACTGTTACAGCGTTGCCAGAGATAACATAACTAATTATTCTACCATGCCATCTATGCAGTTGATTTACTGAAGAATTTTAGTGTGTATAATATGTAACTGGATATTTAAATATTATGATTATTGATGACGCTAACAGACTGATCAGAGTATTCTGTGATCTGCTAAAAATTGAACACCAGTTACCACTTGAACCCTTACAGTGTAATGCATACCTACTTATTATTAAGTAACCATGAATAATTAAATTCGACTCAAATATATATTTTTGGTATGGCGCGTTGGGTCAGAAACCAATTTTGCTCGTTAAGACCTGTCTTCTGTGTCATGATAGGTACATATTCTACGATAAAATCATAATCAGCTATTTCTAATTTTACTAAATAGGTCTATTTTTTTAATGTCATTTGCTGTTTTACGCATAATTCTTGTGTTGCTTTACAAAACAGATACGTAACAACTATTTGTGGATCACACAGATAGTTGTCCTGTGTGGCTATTGACCCAACAACACTCAGCGCAGCCAATCAGCTTTTAAATAATTTAAATGTTTTATTAAAATTGTTAATAGTCTTCTTAGCCTGCTGTTCAGTGCAATTCAGTCAGTTCTCAACATTTAACAGTGCTTGCCATACATTATATTTATAAATTTTAATTTACTTATAATGTTTTTATAACACAATGTATAGGATGCATTTGCATTAGTTTTCTCGTTTCTCGTTTTTTTTTAAAGATAGCACCTGCCCTTCGTTTAAATCCTGTATTGCAGCGGGCCTTACAAACATTTAACTAACGGATACAAAGAACATCCAGACTCAGAACAACAATTTGTGTGATTGTAAACATTTTTCTTCCGTGTGGGATTCGAACCTACAATACTAGGCGTTGTGGCAGTCGTGCATCTATCAGTGGTATTGAATAAATCTAATCTATAATTATAAACATTAAAATTAATTGGTGGCGTAGTAGTGGTAAATGCAACTGCTTTAGAGTCTCGGGTTCAATTGCCCGTAGGTAGTAGGTATTATTAAGTTTTTTGTTAGGAAATTATCAGTTACTTACACGCAGGCTGGAACTACGTTCGGTGGACAATAACAGGATCGCCGCACTAATACCGAAAAATGGTAATCCATAGCTGGCCTAAGTGCGGGTCTAGTAGGTAGACCTCTGCCTGTCCTTTCGAGGATATAAGCGTGAGACTATGTTTGTATATATATGTATGTATATTATTTTAGATGTATATTATTTTAGCAGGCATTTTAACTTCGTCGTGTGTATCGCGCCGGTATTGCGATGGTTTAGATTTAGATAGTCTGAAATAGACTAAAAAAGCCGCTGCAGAAAGGTTTATAATTAAATTAAAATAACATTAAATAGTAACTTCATCAATCTATTGCGGCCAAGGTCAGATTTATTGGAACGTTAATATCTTTTTAACATTTTTAATTGCCCTCCATTTGTATACTATAATTTATATATTTATCAAATTTTATGACGGTTATTTTGGAGATAAGTAGTTACTATTAATTACATGACATGACGATTCAGAAAGCAATGTTTTTTCAAATATTTAAAGTAATGACACTAATTTATATTCATAGCAATATGTTCAAAATAGTCTTTCGATCATTTTTACTGTTTATAATACTGAGACTAGACCGGAACTCCGTTTTGAACAGTTTTTGTTTTGAGAATTCGACCTTAGATTTAATTGCGTTAATTCATCCTGGCTATAAAATGACCACGTGTATACAATTAATTAGTCCTTGTCGGGATTTTTATCCTACCATATTAACTTTTTTAAGCTCAAACACGGAACCATTGCTACGGATATTTTAAAAGACAGCCAATGACCCTGATTTATGGCATTTGTTTTCAATGACACAGTTATATGGTCGTTAGTCTGGAATGCCAATTAAGATGTGCCGAAAGGCGTGGTTATTGCTATAGATTTCTGTATGGTAACGTCAGTTCTGATAGCTTACATATAATTCATCTTGTCAGCGTGCTATTGTATGGGATTAAAACGGGCAAAATACATTTTAAAAACTATAAAGATGTGCTCGGTAGGCAGTTATAGGTTAGTCCACTAACATAATAATATCAGCCCTGTATTAAACTGTATTGCTGGGCACGGGCTTCGTCTCAGTATGAGAAGGGTTAGGCTACAGTCGACCACGATGGACTAGTGCGAATTGGCAGACTTCACATATCTTCGAGAACATTCAACTCTCAGACAGCAGCAGGTTTCCTCACGATATTTTCCTTCACAGTTAAAGCAAGCGATAATTAACTATTTAATACGCATATAACTTCGAAAAGTCAGAGATGCGCGCCTTGGGTTCGAACTCGAGATCTCTGCGTGGCAGTCCAACGGATTCCCACTAGGCTATTGCTGCTTTTTTATTTTTTTGTCCTCTAACATGGTGGATCCATGATCGTAGCTAGCGATATACGCGTGTAATAAACATCTGCCTACCCTTACAGCGATATTTAAGCGTGAGTCTATGTCCATATACTAACCTACGCTTGATAGTTTTATAAGAAGATCACACCGTACAATTAGGTTTGGTATTTACGTTGTTACGCAACATGAGACATTTAGGAACATTCTTACGTAAAAGAAAGGATTTAACGTTTATAAAAAAAGGAAAATGGTCTTAAAAGGATTTAGTCTGACTAAGCGTCTGAAGTAAATATTGGAAATAGGATTAATTTTCAACCTCTAAAGGCGTCAACTTATCCAGGTAGAAAATTACTGAACAAATAAAAATCTCATCTCCGAAATGTCATCGAGATAGTATTTAGTAAGAAAATTCGTTTATCCAAGAAAGTTGGACTGATAAAACAGTAAATTAACCAAACTTTGGTACTTAATCTTCGTATATCAACGTTTCCAAATGTTGTCGTGGCGTTTTTGGTTCGGATAAGTTAAGTGACTTACGCACTGGTTTCAATTGTTGCAATTGGTAATTGGTGCGTAATTACGCAATTTCACAAGCTCAAGGTGATTTCAATACCCAATCCAATATATTTAGTTTTCAAGGTAAAGAGTCGAAACAAACGATATAAACAATTGCTATGGAGGTGGCCATTCGGTAAGAGTACGTATCGTGTCTTGTAGATTTAGTTACGAACGAGTTTGATGGAAATCACCCACGACTTAGCAGTTATTTTTATAGAATGGGCTACAACTTCCGTTAATTTAATAGTTGTTGTTTGGATTGCTTCATTTCTTTGTTCGTGATAATTATTGTTTGCTGATATCTTACTAATAGGTACACATTTTAGTGCTTGATTGCAAGTATGACGTAGTTGTTTAAGAGGACACCACGCCATTTTAACTGCGTTGAGTGTTGTGGGTTCGATCCTCACACAGGACAAAAAATTGTGTGATCCAATAATAGTTGTTTCGTGACTGGTTGCTATTAGTCTGTTGTTTTAAAGCTTGTAATGTTCCGCGACATAGGTTTTACTCATAGAGCTGTATTAAAAAAATAAAAGTAGGATATCATCTAGAGTGTCAAGTAGTGGTAATTACAGTGCATTTAAGCGTTGCTGCCATATTAATGGCATCAAGCTTATAATTAGGGCTCTTAATTTATGTGTTCGTACGTTTTCTGTTATTTACAAAAATAATTATTTTATCGCCCTATATGGAATGCAGTGGAATTCTATTTCCAACTCCTCTTAGTAATCCTAACTAATATCATAAATGCAAAAGTGAGCTTGTTTATTTGTTTGTTACGGTTTCGCGCCTTAACTTCTTGATGAATCATCATGAAATTTTGCATACGCGTTGTCAGGACTACAGAAAAGGACATGGAGTACCTTTCATCCAGAAAAAAGTTTTGTTCTCGATCGGGCGATGTTGTGGACAGACAGTAGTAGGAATATAATAGAAATTGATTAATTGCATTTGTAATATGATGCGTAAGCTAAGAAAAATACTGAACAGGCAAACAAGATGTCGACCACATCTCTATTATAGTCCGTTTAAATAAGAAGTCCCATTTGACAGAAGGTCGTTGAACAGCAATAGTGAAGAGACCGTTTCAATCGACACATCACGAAATCGATTACCGATTAATTTTTAAACAAACTGTCGTGGGCTTAGAATCGAAAAATAAATGATATAAACAGAAAAACAAAAAAGGAGTCCATCCTCATCATCATCGAGTTTGACATATCGAAAGAATAGTTACATCAAAGTTATATAACGTGTTTACTTGTAAAAGAAATCTGGGCCTATCCTTGATTAACTCCTAGTATAACATACTTACCCATTCTTAGTATAAGGGTGAAATAAATGTGGTACAACAGATTTTGATTGACAAGGCTACTCTTTCAAAACAATGGGATATTAAACCATAGGTCCAATATAGCATCTTCAAATCAATTTTTTGATAAATAAATTATATTAAGGGTTTGCAGAATGGGACTTAAAGTACGTTGCAACGTAATAATTATTATTACCAAATATAAACATACAAAAGTATTTTACCTCAAATTAATTCGATTTTATCCGCTTCAAATTGTCGTGTCACTATGACTGAAAGTAAAAAAAATACCCTAGTGCGTAACTAGTAAAATGTTATATTATTTTGATGTTTAAATTATTTAAGACTAATATCAATATAAATTATTAGTTGATTATGTTTGTGAAATAATAATATCATGTTTTGTACAGATTCTAATTATTTTTAAAAAGTCTTTAGTACTATAAGGAATCATTGTTTATTTTAGCAATTTATATGAAATAAGCAGAGCTACGTGCTATGAAGTGTCAAAAGGGATTTCGTATTTGAAACAGACTATAGGAGTATAGAATATAAGAGTAGGCTAGGTAGTATAAGTGTACAGATCTCGAGCGCGCGAAGCTGCGAGCAAAAGTTACTTAATACTGTTACGTGCTGGGTTGTAATGCAAACAATATTACCGACTAAAACACGTTTTATTCAAACACAATTAAATTTAAAACACAACAATCACTATACTGCACTATTCCACTGTAACTTCAAACTTCGTAGTATTTCCGCTTTCGTTCGCTTCGATGAACACTTGACCACTTACGATTGTAAACTGACTTGGCGGTGCGCGTGCGCTCTATTTATACGCGAGTAAAGCGTTACTAGAATTTTCTAGTAACGCTATACCCAGTATGTAAACAGTACGATGATTCGAAAAAGTGCCAGCGTTCTCTCTACGATTCGCGTACCCATACTACGTAGTTCCGTAAGATGTCAATAGATGGCGGTGTAATAAATTATTAGACGTAACTGCCGAGTCTTGCCCACAATGCCAAGAGATGTCACTGGGCGTAACAATACATAATCGCACGTTCGGTTACAGTATTTTTATCAGATGACAACGTGTATGCACAATTTCATGATGATCGGTTGATTCATTAAGGCGTGAAAGCGTAACAAACAAACAAACTCACATTCGCATTTATAATATTAGTAAGGTTATCAATGTTTTAATTCATTGCGTCAATAACTTTTAATTTAAGGTTCGCTGGTAGTTTTAGGTTAAGGTTCGCTGGTAGTTTTAGGTGGGCCGTATGTTTAGTAGGTACCTAAATAAAATGCTGTTTATATTTGGGTTAGTAATATATGTAGTACTCGAATAAAATGCTGTTGTTATTTGGGACATGTGAAACGATTGGATCACGATCAGCGAGTTTTAACTGACTTTATTTTAAAGTAGCATTCGTGTATTAACTTGATATGTTCCATGTACAGTGGAACTCCAATTATCCGAATCAGTTAGGACCAGACAAAAACCGGATAAACAAAAATTCGGTAATTGTTTTTTTTAAATGGTGCATATATATGTATATACATATTTTAAAGCATTAGAGCTTATTTTTGGCATAGTATGCATTTTTAATTTAAAATTAAATGTTTTTGCAACACATAAACATGTTACATGCATATATATATATATATATATATTTTCTTATTTCCCAATAATGTTTCCCCGAAAGCGATTCGGATAGTCAGCGATTCATATGGTTGGAGTTCGGATAATTGGAGTTCTACGGTACTAGGGAACTAAAGGACAATTGAAATATATTGCTTGTATCACATGTTAGAGCATATGCTCTCTAACTAGTTTAGTATGAGTCATGCGGTTACTGTAACGACACGTTTGACTGTAAAATGTATTTCATAATTATTTAGAATATGCCTTTATTTGTATTGCGGTACTGCTCAGCCAGAGCTCTATATAAGCATTACAAATAATTTTATTAAGTTTTCTACTCTAATACGTAGTTCATACTAGCTTTTGGGCGGTGCGCCGCCTGCGTGTTACCTACGTTAATAAAAAGCCTATGTTCTTCCTCAGGTTTTAACTATATCTGTACCAAATTTAATCTAAATCGGTTGAGTAGTTTAGCCGTCAAAAGGTAATAGACAGACAGACAGAGATCTTAAGTTCGGGCTAGTCAGTGCAGACCGGCGACACTTCGACCCAGTGGGATCTTTTGTGTCGACACTCTCCCAATAACAACTGCCATAGATGTTCATGACAGCCGGGTCCGACGGCTTAACGTGCTCTCCGAGGCTCGGAGCAGGCGATAATTGTCAAACAATATGCACATAATTTCGAAAAGTCATATAATTTTTGAAAGTCAGTGGTGCGCGGCGTGGGTTTGAACCCGAGGCCCTCTGCATTGCAGTATTTTGGTCTCCCCACTGAGGTATCGCTGCTCTGACAGACAGAGATACTTTCGAATTTATAATACTACTAGCTTTTGCTCGCGGTTTCGCTCTCGTAAACGGTAGGTAAGGTTAGGTTAGGTTATGTTTGTACTCTTGAAGGATTCATCCATAGCAGTGTAGTTGGTATAGTTACCCTCTCGCTTCCGGCCGTGGTTCAATCCATGGTCCGGAGTGAGAGGTCGTGGAACGCCGTCGCCTCCTTCTATGAGGAAGTAATATCCATCAAGGAGGCGGCGGAGCGGAACAGGGAGCGCTTAAACCCTCTCCCTAACCGTAGAGCCGGGCACCGGAGAGCGCCAGGTAACCTCTAGCCACCCTGAGGTTTGACCTGGGGGTGGTAGGCTTCGAAGGCCTGCTCGCCAACCGATCAGCACCAGGTCCGAGAGGCGGCGCGCGTGTTCTCACGCGCGCCTCTGTGTCGTGTCCGTCTCCTCTCAAGGGTGGGTGGGGGGTTACAGTAGGGATTTTAAAAGTGACTTCCGTTTTATACGGCGGGCCGAAACCTCGGCGGGGTCGCAACCGCATGTGAAAGTGATTCGCGCGGCCTCGCCGATTGCAGTTTTGTCGAGGAACACCGTGGTAGGTTTAGTCGGTATTGCGGGAGGTCCATTATTATCATCATTACCATCTTTTTCTTTTATCCTGGTGAGTTCGACAAAACACCTCCGCCCATCCCCACAGAGGGGTATGCGTCAATGAATTCCCCCACGTAAAAAAACTGTTTGCACTCCAGTGCCGATCACGTTACAATTGTGGCGGTAAGTCCCGTGTTAGACTAGTAGCATGGCGCACTCACCTTCCGGCTGACATAGGTAATGACTGGCCACGGTTGTTTAGGCCAGTTCCTGTGTCACATAGGCCGGCAAGAGACGCCCGATTGTCACCACTGCGGCGACTGCCGCGATGTTGTTGTGCACTGCGTAGCCCAAGCGGAGCAATCCGCTCATATGTGCAGCACCGTGAGTTGTTCGTCGTGAGTTGGTCCCGGCCGTGGCTCAGTCTACGGTACGGAAGTCATTTCCATCAAGAAGGCGACGAAGTGGGAGAGGGAGCACTGGAACTCTCGCGCCCACCGCAGAACCGGGCGCTGCAGGGCGCGAGACGACCACCAACCACCATGAGGTTTTTTCTGGGATTGGTGGGTTCCGTGGGCCTGCCCACCACCTGATCAGCACCAGGTCCATGAGGCGGCGTCCGTGTTGCCACGCGCGCCTCTGTTTCGTGTCTTCGTCTTCCACAAGGTGACAGTAGGGATAAAATTAGACTGTGTAAATGGGTAAGGTACTATTATGTAAAGGCCTGCCGTTTCACACGCCGAAACCTCGGCGGGGTCACGATTACATGTGAAAGTGATTCGCACGGCTCTGCTGACTCTGGTTATGTTAAGGAACACCATAGTAGGCTTAGTCGGTATTACCGGGATGTCGCTATCTTTCCTCGTAGGGTTCGACATAACCTCTCCATCGCCTCGCGGAGAGGTATGCGACAATGCATTCCCCCACGTAAAGCTCTATGGCGTTTATTTTGAAAACTTAAACTGTTCTGAGTTTGATAGAGGAGTGTCTCAGTTGCTCTCAAAGCTGCATGGCGTTCAGCTTGTGCATCTAAGCGGATCTGCGTTTGATGGATCGTTTCATATGCTCTCAAGGCTCTTTGGCGTATGGCTTGTTCCTCCAACCACAATTGTGTTTGAAGGGACTTCTCAAAGAAACCTGGCCAGTGGCTTGGTCCTCCAGAATTTCCTGGCTTTGAGAGAGTGTATCATTAGCTCTTAAAACAGCTTGTCGCTGCCTCCTTAATTCGGCATGCACAGATGATTGACGCGATGAGCTTACATAAGTTAGAATTACATTTGCATGCCTAAGAAAGTAAATAAACTCTTAACGAAAACTATACAGTTAAAGCAAAAAGCAGAAATGCAGGTCAGGTAGTAACTTAAAAATGTAAACGGAGAAACTCATCCTTAAAATTAAAAATATACTGAAAATAAAAAAGAGTTGTGAAATTGTAAAGGATTTTAAATAATAAATGATAAACTATCGCTCAAAGAAAAGAAATATAAACTGCAAACATAAAACAATTACAATACTGTTCGGAATCAGAAGAGAAATAGGTTAAAAAAAATACATAAATACAAATCAATATTTGTAAACATTGAATCGTAGACATGTATTGCTATTTGCCATCAATACGGTCCCCGAACTTCCTTTCTCCAAACTTCACGATATTATGTACCAGTTTAATATGACCATAGACAATACAAAATGATACTGCGTGTCTAAAATGTGTTCAATGCCATCTATCGGATTTTGGAGTTAATTAATTTTAGTTAGTACATTCAACATCACAAATCGATATTGCGTTCCTGCGCTATCTATTGAGTTATTATAATACTTTAGTATTACAATAACTCGATAGATGGTGTTAATGGCACTTTAGTATAAAATTACATTTTATTTGATTTCAACACAGTATAATACTAAACTTCTTTCGACAACTTTGCCAATTACCTTAACTGAGTGAACAGACATATAACTTAATTAACTGAATGTAAATATTTTGAGATAGCTGTGCCTAACCTAACCTAACCCGGTAACATATTTTTATTGGGGATATCAGATTTCTACCGGGATATAGTAGATCTTTTTTCTGTACTCCAGGCTTTGCGTTGTAATTCATTCATATCAGTAGGCCGAGTTGTTATAGCGGACGACCGCCTAAAATTTATTTTTGTATCCCTCGGGAATTGTACTTATTTTCTGGATTGAAGATACCCTATGTCCTTTTCTGTACCCCTGACAACGTGTGTGCGAAATTTGATGATGATCGGTTCTGTAGTTAAGGCGTGAAAGCGTAACAAACAAACAATCTCACTTTCGCGTTTATAATATTAGTTAGGACTAGTTAGGATTAAGGATAAAGTCTCCCACGTGCGCCTCTTTATCGTGTCTTTGTCCCTCCCAGGGGACGATGGAGGAAGTATTTCTGTGTAGTGGCCTGCTGTTTTACACGGCGGGCCGAAACCACGGCGGGGTCGCGATTGCATGCGAAAGCGATTCGCGCGGCCTCGCCGTCTATGTTTATGTCGAGGAACACCGTAGAAGGTTTAGTCGGTATTACCGGGGTATTTTTCCCTGGTGAGCCCGACATAACCTCTCCGTCGCCCCGCGGAGAGGTATGCGTCAAAGCAGTAAGGATAAACTCTATGTAACAGTATGTAAAATCTATGTACCTCGAGCACCAAGTTTATGAACTTGACTTACTTTGACTTTTCAGTATTTACCCGCAACTTCATAGACGAGAACTTTAATATGCTCGCAATTCAATTTGAATGAACAACACTGTGTATGAACCATATATTCGGTGCTTTTGTACGGAATCGAATGAAGCGTAGTTTAGATTTTAAGTTTATCTAGCTATTAAACTGAAGATCACATGTAAGCTCGCTCAGTAAATGTTAGGCATAAAAAGATAGACAGACAATAATTCTAAAAACAATAGCTTTGGTATCGGAACGTTTTGAATAGGTTTAAAGATAAACAACGCAAAGCAATCCGTACAGAATAGTTTAATTTAAATGTATACCATTTACGTGAACGTGAGACAATAAAAGTTTAAAGTCTTGGTCTTGTGGACGCAAATACTTGCAATAACAATAAGCTAAAAACTAACCGAACAACTTTTGTTACGCGATTTTAAATTTACTTTTAATTTAAGTTTAAATTGTATGTTTTCTGTCCGCGGCTTTTCGTTAATGCCACAGGATTATGCTTATCAGGATAAAATTCATCCTAAGTACTTATTTATCCAAATCTGTTGTGATCAAGAAAAAACATTTGAAAATCATCACAAGTTTTCTGCTGAAGTTTGGATTTTGGGTTCACAAATAGGCTTGTTGCAAAAAGCGAAATTCCAGAAAGGTATTTTACTTTTAAATGCGAAATGAATGCGAATACTCAGCTTATAAAAAAGTAAAACATCAAAAGTAAATCGGTACTATTACGGAGGCATTTTGCTTTGAGAGCCTTTTAGTATTTTGCTGAGTTGGTTATTACTTTGACTGGGAAGAGTTATTATGTTATATAATTTTTACATTACCTGAGATGGTTACTAAAATGTAGTGTTGTAGACTCTACGGTCGGCGTTAGGCAAATCAGTATAATTGAGTTCCATATAAATTATAACTACATACATGATGTTTGCTAGATATCCACGTATAATATTTTGTCATGTGAAAATGTCGTATTGTTTTTATATGTTAATAATTAAACCTAAATCCGGCCACGTTACGTTGTGGCGCTGTCTGTGATTTTTAATATCCTGTTCTATCGGCACTTCGGTATAAAAAATATATAATAACGATCTTATATAGAATTGCCACGTTGTGCAAAAATTGCAAGTCAATACATTGACTACTTTTCGAGCTTTGCGGACACAAACATACAGATGCAGATATTTTATAAAAGCAAAGCCGAGCTTATTTAATATAAATTTAACGTCTTAAGGTATTTGAATTTATTATTATTTAGTATATTCTCAGGCTCTCACTGAACGCTTCCACAACTGTAGTTAGCAGAATTCATGTCACATTAAATATGGACAGTACGAAATCTTGCTTCTGGGAATATAGAAACATTGTTTAACGTTAGTACCGCATGTTACAAGGAATGGAGTCCAAACATTCGTCTCTAAGCCGCAGATGAAAATGCCGTCTACGTCGTGCTGTTGTTTACGATGTGTTTGGTTTTGCACTATTTGTGATATAATAAAATAATAGAAGTTAAACACAGTTATGATATGATATCACACCTGTATTTAACTATTAGGCACGTCCTAATTCTTCTCAGTGTGAGAAGGATTAGGACATAGTCCACCTGGCCCAGTGTGGGTTTAGACTTACTTCACTTATCTTCGAGAACCTTATAGAAAACTCTCAGACATGCAAGTATCCTCACGATGTTTTCCTTCACTGTTAAAGTGAGCGATAATTAACTTATTAATACGCACATAACTTCGAAAAGTCAGTAGTCAGCGTGCCTTAGGATCGAACTTGAGAACTCAGCGTGGCAGTCCAAGGGTCTCCCGCTAGGCTTTTGCTGCTGCAGTATTAGTGATATCTTAGAATCATAACATGAATAACTTCTCTTTGTCTTCTTTAAACAATTTTATTAGGAACTTATATCAACTTAAAGGTTAGTGCTTTGTTGCAAGAAATATCACTCAATTAGTGAGCGATGCTAATTATCTGGTAGAGGATTTCTAAAAAATATTTTACGTATATAATAATTAAAAAAGTAAAGCCATTAAAATATTTAAAATGGTATTTTAGATTCATGTCACCTAAATTTTGATTTGAATTTGCTACTACATATTTATTATTCAATGGTTTTAGAAAGAGGTGGCTTTGTACTGTTTTCTTATTAAGTAAGCTAAATAAAAAGTGGTTTGTAATTTTCAGTAATGTTTACAATACATGTTTATCATATATGAATTAAGGCTTTTTACGATAAAATTAAAGCAAATTTTAGGAAAGCCTATTTGCATTTACCTTCGTGGTTAAGACATGTCTCTCTGGAAATATGTATTTTGAGACATAAATTATTCATTTGTTGTCTGAATTTCACAAAATAATCTTAGCTAGGTTGCCAAATATCACTAGAGTAACATATTCTACAGCTTTTTGCGCTTTAAATGAACTTTATACATATTCACTAAGATAAGCCATTATATACACCATGGCAATATCCACTATCGTGAATATATTAATTTGTGCTCTGCTTCATACCTATGTACATAATGTTGTTAGTCTTTGTTAAATGTCAGGCATCGTCGGCATAATATTGATAATTTGTCTCGCTTAATTATTTTGTAAGAGAGATCTTATATGCTTCGATAGCATATTGCCCTATATACGCTTAATTACATAAAGAGTAGCAAGTATTTAATTAATATATTTGGTATCATTTGCGAAGCTATGGCATATGGTTCGTCATGGCTGGCATTGATTAAGAAATTTGGGGTATGCTGAGAGCAGAACTAGCCATACCAAATTATATATATTACGCTTAAACGCAATCTAACCGAGTCATAAATTTGATCTTTATGTACCTATAAATCCAATAAAGGAGATGTGTGTAGTTCAGTGGAGTCCAACTTAAAATGTAAATATGTTTTAACAAATATTTGTTTCGTTAACTGTTTTAAAACTGCGATATTGTATCGGTTTAACTTTTATAGTTCGAAACTGAACTAGCTCGTACCAACTTTAGCAAACCGTTGCAAAGAATCGTGAAGCCTTTATTAAAATGCAGTTTTTATTACCCTGAAATTTGTAGTGCATGGCTAATACAATGTATTTAAATCTGTCTGTAAAACAAAGATGTTTCATCAAAGTTTAAGATCACTGATCACTGTCTTTTTGCAGTTGAATCGAGTAAAGTTCATAATAGCATTATAGTATTCGTCGGTAACATTTTCCACATGGACTGCATTTCGCCCGCGACATCTTTTATATGGATCACACTATGTGTCATAATAACGGCGGTACTACGTCTAAATGTAATTAAACAAACTACGCAATAGTGACAATCTTGAAACAACTATTTAAGGATGAGATAAATCTTTTTCTCATATTATAAATAAAAATATGAAAACACTCACAAAAATCGAGTGACAAGACGAATGACCTTTGATATGGCATCGAGGTAAGTGTAGGATATAATCCGGTTTCCCTTTAAGTCAATTAATTAATGTAGTTTTAGATAATAAATTTAAAATTAAATTCATAATTGGAATGAGACTTAATTATTACTCGAGAGCCTCCTTCAATGTTCCTCGTTTAACCTTTCATGCTCATATCTGTGGCACACAAATTTTCGTTTCGTGGAAGGAACCGATAACTCTTAGAGCATGTCTAGAGGCAAGATATTCACTTCTACTGCAACGCCATGCGTTCAGCACATATACTAGTAGTTACCAGTGTCATGGGTTGTTGCCTGTGAAGTCTTAGAATACCAGACACAATTAAAAATCTATTGTATGTTGCCACCGGTGTGCCGCTGCGACAGATTAAAATACGTATGAAATTACTTACACCGTCTATATTTTAGCTTCTGAGTAAACCAATTACTACCCAATAGCAATTCTAAAATGAAAGCAACATCAATACTCAGATTTACGTTAGTAACTATAAAGAATTTCGTCCTGCCCTTAGATCTCATTTAAAATATAGAACGATAAAATCCCCAATTTACACATCAACATCTTGAAAGCGAATTTCACACTTGAACAAATTGCTAAGAAATAAATGGCTGAGATTCTAGGCAGGATTTTTCTTTGCGTTCCTTTGTAAGACAAGCTGTTATATGAGCGGTGAACATATAGTTTCCACGTAATCTGCCTAATGTAACACCAGCCTTACTAAGATTTACACTACGTTGTTTGTGCAGGCACGAGTGCAATCTACTGGAAGCTTAGAAGGTAGTGAATGGAACAATTAATACAAAGTGAGTTCTGTTACAACCGCAAAATTTTTATATTGTTATGGTTATTGGGTATCCTTTCGATCTTAAATTTAGGCTGTTCTTAAACAGACTTGAAACAAATTAAATTGTAGTACCGATTTACGTTTACACGAATGTAACACAAACATTGGGCTTTTAAATTGATTTTATTGCGATATAATTTGTTTTATGTTTTAGAAATACTTTTAACCTATTTAAGAGATTTTAGCAGCTGTGTTTAGGGGTTAATTAGTTCTTAACATCATAAAACATGATAGAATGTGTTGAAAGTAGTTTAATTACAATATATGTAATATAATGTAATTAAGCTGCAGCTTTTTTATTTTTATTTAAGCTATTTCGCTTATTTGTGTAGCGAAGCCACACGCTTTCTATCGATAGTATTAAGCAGAGGTTTAGCTCATTTATAATTTCTTACAGTGAATCCAGCAAAAGCTTTTTTGGCATTTAGTTAAAAAAAAAACAAATCCGCATTAGGAATAATTCCTGTGTCGCGAGGGACTTAACAAACATTTAAACAATGGACACAAAGAACATCCAGACTTGGAACAATCATTTGAAGATTACACAAAGTTATGTCTCGTGTGGGACTTGAACCCATAACACTCGGAGCGATGGTAGTGGCGAGGCGACCACCTAAACCATTACGCTATTTAATACTTTACATCAATTTACGCCTGTAAATGCTTTTATGTGCAGTCGAAACGTTACAGAACATGTTATTAACCTCTGAGTCTTCATAAGAGGTTAATGAAAACACTATGTGGGTCTGTGTATTAGTAACAGATTGGTGTTAGTGACAGGCATAACTCCGAAATCACTGGACCGATTGACTTGTGACTTCGTGTGCAGGTACCTTGGGGTCATAACTCAGTTGAGTTTGAATATGGGCTCTCTGGGTCAAAAGACCCCCGAGATATAGGGGTCACAAGGTTACATGTATTTTAAATGGCAAAATATTGACTTGTAACTTAGTGTGCAGACACCTTGGGTCATACCTCGGTCGTGTTTGAATATGGGCTCTGTGGGTCAAAAGTCCCCTGAGATATAGAGGTCACAAGGTCACGTGTATATTAAATACTTTTACATTTAACACGAAGAGGTTGAATCCTGGGTTTTTACACCCATCTCGCAATAGTAGTGTTTATTGTAGGCCATCATCAACGTTAGCCAATTTGCTCATATGATGCAGAAACCTTTACATTATTTAAATTTTAGACAACATGTTATTACTGTGAATTTCCTTACAGAAAAAGACAACAACACTTTTGTCCTACCGGAGAATCTATTAATTCCATCAATTACGCCATTGCATCAACTAAGTACTTCTGTTTTTTTTGTGAAACAGCGTGCGCATTGGATTTAATATGTTACGGCGGAAATTAAAAACATTGGAACAAATATTTATGTTATTCATAACAGTTTATTGATTTTGTTGGTTGGCGAGTTAACTGACCAACTAATAGTAGGCGGTAATACAGCTCATGGACACATTGGTTTCCTTGACACTGCGAGATTAAAGTTAACGAAATATAGCTAGGGCTTCTAGCGGCTTGTTTTACTGTTCCCGCAGCTTAACGTAAATGAAAGGAGACCTTTTTAGGGTTCCGTAACTGAAAGTTGGGATGGACATCGAGAATTTCTTGAATCCTACCCATGGAAGCGGCTTTAATTCTCATCCGGGGATCCTGGCATTTGTGCTGACTGCATCACAAATGTGCTCCACCAAGCGATGGAATTATTCATTCCTTCTGCCAAAATTTCTGTGGGCGGCCGCAGCCGCCCCTGGTTTAATAACGTCAGCAGGGTTGCTGCACACCAGAAGCCGTCAACATACTTAACCTGGAATAGGACTAGGAAGTGTCGGGATCCTGATATCAAGGAGAGAAAGCGAGAATTTAATGCCGTTTCTATATCCAGCAAGAAGGCTGTTGCCAAGGCCAAGGCGGCATACGTTGCCAGAATTGGCGAGCTTATTGGAAGACATCCTTCAGGGAGCCGTGCTTTTTGGGTGCTTGCGAAGGCTGCGCAAGGAAATTTTTGCCAGGTCAGTCTCCCATCACTGAGTAAGTCTGATGCCAGTCTGGCCCATAGTTCAAAAGAGGCCAATCTTTTGGTACAACTCTTTCCCTCAAACTCGACTTTGGATGATAAGGGAGTCACACCACCTACATAGGATTGTAGGTGTAGGTTAGTAGGGTTAGGTAGGTAGTTGTAAGGTTTTGCCTGAAAACCGCATCAAGCAGCGTGTGGTTAGGCGTGAGCTCAAACTCCTGGACATCTATAAGTCGAGTGGGCCTGACAGCATTCCTGCAGTGGTACTAAAGACGTGCGCCCCTGAGTTGACCCCTGTTTTAACCTATACCATATTTCCTACAATTCCAACTGGGTTTCATTTTCGTGGAAGGTCGCTCATGTTCATCTGATCCCGAAAAGGGGTGACCGGTCGGATCCTTTAAACTATCGGCCGATAGCGATTACTTCCTTGCTCTCCAAAGTTATGGAGCGATTAATAAACCGCCTTCTGCAGCGGTATCTTGAAGATCAGTTTAGTTACCGCCAGTATGGCTTCCGCCATGGCCGTTCGGCTGGTGATCTTCTAGCGTACTTTACACACCGCTGGGTGGAAGTTTTGGAGGGCAGGGGAGAGGCTATGGTCGTTAACCTCGATATCGCTACGGCATTTGACAGGGTCTTGCATAGGGCCCTTCTATTATCTTCTATATCTTCCATCTTATGGAATCCCGAGGGACTATGTAAATGGATTGCCAGCTTTCTGGATGGTCGGAGCATTACAGTCATCGTTGATGGCTTTAGCTCTGAAACCAAAACCATTAACGCTGGTGTTCCGCAAGGCTCGGTGCTCCCCTCAACGCTGTTCATCCTGCATATCAACGACTTGTTGTCAATCGAGAACATCATGTACCGACCCATTAATGAAGATGTTTCCCCATTTGGTGGGTAAACCCTTTTAGTATGAACGATGTCACCTGTAATAGAAGAGCGTAAGGAGTAGGATACCAATACCTTGGATGGACGGTCACATATACGAACTATATTCAAATTATATTTATGTGTTTAGCAGTCAACGCTACAATTAGCTAGGAGCCCTAAAAAATACATACATAGTTTCACGTATATATTCGAAGAAGTAGGCAGAGATATGTTGTACACCATTTCAACAGTTATGATTTTAGACCTTACGTCAAAAGTGCCTATTGCTGGCTACGGGGAGCAGTTCCAGTTATCTGCTACTACATCTGTTTCTAAGAATTTCTTGCAAGAACGACCTAATAGTGCATTGGCCGACCCGAACTGAGACCTCATGCGCAGTCGTCGCATTTATTGGTTGTGCTACCGATGCAAGAAAAATTAAGTACTAAATATTAAGATTATGTGCATTATCACATCGCTAAAGCCAACTTTTCAGTTTAAGGATGCCAATTGCTATTTCTCACTATAAATGCTAAAGCTTTGTAAACTGTATTAAAATCATACATTTATTAGTATAAGGTATTGGATATATCCAATAACATAAAACCTTCAAATGAATATATTTCAAAGCCGAGGTCATTGGCCGGATAATGTCTTTAGGTCACGGCACTTTAAATACTGCTACAAATCGTCAAATGTCTACACAAGGTAATGAACTATCAAGCAATTTAAAAGAGTAGGCCGAGAGTTTATTACCAGCATTCTAATGATGAGCTTTGTTTACTAGAACCTTTACCTTCTTTGTAGGAATATTATGAACAGTGCCTTAAAAGCAATGAGTGTCAAGTGGTTTAAGTGGTTCGGCGCGGCGGTGGTGGCAAGGCGACCACTTCAACTACTCTATTCGTATGGCTTTTATTATTATCTTAAATTATAATTCATCTTAAGTTCTTGTCGAAATAATTTGCCTAAAAGCACATGGCACTGCACATATACACGTATATTGCCAGAGCGCTACGTACGCAAAGGTGTATTACCTACATCTAACATATTTGGGTACCACAGAATAGGCCAATCTATTTTCGTCGACCGGGCACATTTCCAGACTAACGCACTGAGAATTATCTAACCGACCTAACATGTTATCTGATAAGGGTGGGATGGTTGTGAATAGGTTTTCAAATCCTGGATTTCACGCTAGGGTCTAAGCCTTAGCGAAAGATTATGTCACGGGTCTAACGATACACCCAATCAAAAAAGTAGCACAGGTAGTTGATATTCTACAGAAGTCCGCACCCAATTTCTTTTTATTTATTTACTACTAGACGTGCCCTCAGTTTCACCCGCATTTATAGTTACTGCGCCGCCCCCTTGGGTCGTAGCGTGATGTTATATAGCCTATAGCCTTCCTCGATAAATAGTCTATCCAACACTAAATAATAATTTTTCAATTCGTACCAGTAGTTTCTGAGATTAGTGCATTCAAGCAAACAAACAAAGAAACTCTTCAGCTTTATAATATTAGTATAGATTATATAATCGGATAATGTACGACAAATCTTGTATCAAGCCCTATGTTCAGAGGCTTATACAAATATAAATATATTTCTTTATCTTTTAGTTAATTTTTATATTTAGTTTTGTAGCCACTTTCTAGTTTGTATAATGCATGCTGTGAAATTCTGTAATAGGCTTTAGAACCTCATGTCACATTGTTACCATATCATGTACTTTGTAAATAAGCTGTTGAGTTTCCTATCAATAAATAAATAAATACGATTCGCCAGCTATTAATGGATATAAAATATAGGTACTCGCACTCAAAACCATCGTTTATAATAATAATAATAATAATATTCTACCACATACACACAACACCATCTAGCCCAAACTAAGCAGAGCTTGTACTATGGGTTCTAGACAATGGATAAATATATGTACATATATACTTTTTTTTTTGTAAATCCATACATATTATACATAGAATGTGAAATGTATCTAATGTATCACCCAAATAATTTTTGCGTGTGAGATTCGAATCTACTTATTAATGTGGAATACTATGTGTAAATTGAATTATTTGTGTGAAGTGATGAGCAGCGGAGAAGCGACCGCTAACCCTGTCCGTGCAAACTATTGAACAGTATTTATAATTACCATACACATTGAGTTGTATTCCTGTGGTAATCAGAACGACTTAAAACTGGTATACGAGCGCATCTTTGGAAACCTTTTATGATAAGTAGACCACTATTATGTTTACCTTATGCTTGTCTACTAGCGTAAGGCAGCAAAACCCCTTTTCGTATGCTGTTGTTGCAAACATTCCTAGGTTACAGCACTGCTTACCATCAGATGGATTTTACGCATGTTTGTCACCTTAATAAAACAATAAAACTTGCCAAGATTACAAAGTATTCACGCTAGAGAATACAATTGATAACGGCCTTAACTAATTCTATTATTTTATGATCTTTAATTGTAGTTCTAGGTCCGTCCTCTACAGACATACCTTTGATATATCCTGTCACAAATTGTCGTTCTGATTACTTCCTATTGCGAAACACCTAGATATTTATCAACCAAATATACGTCAACAAAGACAAATTGTTGAGCAAATGCATTTAATAGCTTCCTCTCACTCTAAACACGAAATTCTTTTTAAAGTTTAATATATCATCGTAATATTTTATGTTATTTAAGACTGATGTTTGGTGCCGCCTTCACTCGACTTGCGAGAGGTTCTCGGTCATTAAATATTAACATAACATAAAGCTAGCATATATTTGAAGAGTAAGCAAGAAGTGTTTTATGGAGACGTATTACATGTTATTGGGTAATATTCATAAGTGATTAGGACCGCCATCGCCAGTGGTTTTAGTTGGTATGAAGGGTGCTTATGTGCGGCCTTATGTAAATATAACCTTGCATTTGTTATGGTAACAATTTATTTATTAACAGTTTAACCCCATGTTAGCAATAGACAATCTATTCTGCTGAGCTACCGATGACCTCAACAAGAACTGTTTTACCTATCCTTTACGTTGAAATTAAACTACTTTTTACGGATTTTATCGCGTTGTTTATTCATCATATTATTACATAATTTTGAAACTGTTACACTACTATTATTAGACATTACTCCTTTTTAAGCTAATTAAATTATTAAAATTATTTATATTTAAGTTTACACTTTCCCCGACGTTTCGGTTGCTTTTCAGCAGCCATGTTCACGTTGGCACTAAGATTATAGTTGTCCTCCGTATAAAATAGTTTAATTTCAATGAATAACATTCGCGTAAACGTAAGACAATACCATCGTTTACGTTTTATCTCGTAGCCGTTGGTCAATTTAGAGTAATACTATTGCAAATCACAAACGCTGTCTATATGCGAGCACAGCTTTGAGGTTTAAAGCTTTTATGCCTCTCTTTCGAACTGAATACGGGCAAAAACTAAAGCAAATCTCAGAAGTTGCTTGTACTACGTCCGATTTCGTTCATTTTAATTTTATACATACCTTGGTCCATGAATATTATTTCTGAAATCGCAATGGTTTAAATTCGAAAAGCGTTTCAATTAACGAATCCAGTTTAGTCTCTTATATGAATAGATATCAATCAACCAATCAGCCCACCGATTTATCATATATAAATATGATTACTACGAATCATTCGGATTTGGATCGGATGTGCTACGTAAGCCCTTTCAAGGTTCAGTCCACTATCTAACTACAACGGGAAATAAAACTCGATTTATGCCGCTACTATGCTATTCTGTTAAAAAACTCATCTGGTATTTGATTGCCGCTTAGACGGTAACCATAGTAACCGGCTGTTTATGCCATGTAGGTAACTGTAGAAAACCTCAAATTATAACAGAAACTCGGTGATGTTTTTCTATTTTAAAGACAACTTCCGTTTTGGAAACCAATCCTGTGCCTCGGGGGTCTTTACAAACATTCAAACGGAAAAAAGAACATCGAGACATGGCGCTACCATTTGTGGATCACACACTATTTTTTGTCCCGTGTAGGGATCGAACTCATTATAATCGGTGCAGTGGCAATGGCGAGGCGGACACTTAAACCACTACACCCAATCCGTGCAGGCAGTAGGTATATTTAATTTTACAGAATTCCACAGCTGATCACTCACTTGTGATAATTTTATTCAACGAAGATATTTATAGACTTGAACCAAGTCAAGATAACAATTTAAGAGCCCTATTCGTCTGCCTCATTTTAATACAAGTAGTGAAATTAGCACCAGAGAGGCCTGACGTTGAAAAGTACTTTTTATGTATAAAAATGTAGTTAGTTAGTTAAATATCTAGGCACTGCTTTCTTTAGATCTTATTCCGTATTTCATTTTTCCTTTCAGACTTTATTAAACGTACCGAGATTGTGAGGGCTCTATAACCTTCCTAAAGATCTTAAGATTACACTGGACATTTAGGACAAAAAGTATTGTTGTGTACCTATCGTAGACAATAGATACTGATTTGTACAAAAAAATGAACTACGATGTCTTTAATACATCGATTGATTTATAGACATATTCTAAGTAGGCGTATAATAACTATTGAAACGTTAAAACTATTGCAAGGATAACAACAATACTGATTGTTGTTATAATTACAATAAAAGGCTGTTATTTTATTACTTTATTGGTAATACTAGTATTATAAAGATGAAAGATTTGATTTTTTGTTACTTTGTTTGTAAGAATATATCTTAAAAACTATACAACCTATTTCTAAATTCTTTCACCAGAAACAAGAAAAAAAGAACACATAGCTGATGTAAAACACCAATGCTCGTTGAAGTCTGCTGTGTGTAACATGTGCAACAGGGGACCAACCATTACCCGAGATTTGACAAACCACAGATTCTCGCTAAAGAACACCGATACCTACCAAGGATGCTTCGCGAGGCTATTGAAACAAAAAAACATCCTAATTTTAATAGAGAAGATGGTTGGAATGTACCACCAGCTTGGGATCCAGTAATTCAAATAGTCAACCCCAAGAAGAAGCAAACCACAGCTAGACTTTATGATACTTTGAGCTCATTCTGCGTAAATAGAAACACCAATGATTAAATTATGTTCGGGTACTTTGAAATAACTACACTGGACCATTGAGACAACTACCATTGTAGTCTCCCCGTGACCATGGCTGCTGAAAAGCAACCGAAGCGTCTGGGAAAGTGTAAACTTAAATATAAATAGTTTTAATAATAATTTAATTAGCTTATAAATTAGTAAAGTTTAATATTAATAGTAGTGATATAGTTTTCAAAATTATGTAATAAAATGTCAAATAAACAACGCGATAAAAGCCGTATATAGTAGTTTAATATCAATTTACACCACTATGTTTATTTTCACAGGGGTAATAAAGAGTATACTTTTCTTGCTAAGATTATGGTTACTGAGCCCTTTAATTTATTAATATCTCAGTCAATATTACAGTAAAGTTTTTAACTCCAGTTTTAACTACATCTTCATCTTGCTGTGTTAAATACCGGACTTAAGAATAAAGCTAGTCATTATTACATCTCGTATTATAAAATTATTTACATACTGTGCCTTTTAATTTATTAATATCTCAGTCAATATTACAGTAAAGTTTTTAATTCCAGTTTTAACTACATCTTCATCTTGCTGTGTTTAATACCGGATTTAAGAATAAAGCTAGTCATTATTACATCTCGTATTATAAAATTATTTACATAAAGAAAGCAACAATCATAATTTACAACTTAACTAATATTAACAAAACTAACCACTTATAAATAGAACAAAATGAAGAGAATAAATAATCACAAAACCGGAATTAACAGCAAGCAAGCTCTATTTATAAACTACACTTTTCTTTGAAACGCAATAACACTTTATAATAAGCAAATAAAATAACAAATGTTTTATAACCTTTTAACGTAAGTACTTTCTGAAGTAAAGCAGATATTTTTTTACATTTCGAAACATATTTTTGGCAAAGTTAAGGAATTCATTGGATTTAAGACTCTAGAGACACACAGAGAATATTTTAAACACAATTTCATGATCAAACAATGCAGGGGGCAGTGACTGAAAATTGCACTCTACTATCATAATGAAATTTATATATAAATTTCGAGTACACGAGCAAAGACGTGTGGGATTATATTATTTTCTTTGTAAATTTATGCTTATTGTCATTTTTAATAAAACAATTTCTGCTCTTTGTTTACTGCTTTCATAACTTGTACATAAAAGTTCCCATATCTATCCTAACATTATAAATCTAAAGAGTTCGTTAGCTTGTTTGAATGAACGCGCTAATCTCAGGCACTATTGGTTCGAATTAACAAATCATTTTAGAGATGGTTGCTCAGTTATCGATGAAGGCTATAAGCTATATAACATCACACTACGACTAATAGGAGCGAATTTTCAGTAGCACCACGGGGTCTGACATGGGGTCCAGTAAACGGTAATAGATTTGTTCTACACACATACATAGATTCACGCCTGTTTCCCAGAGGGGTAGGCAGAGACTACGGATACAAACTAATACTGTACTGGTTCTACGTGACACCTAAAACTATATCTAGCGAAATGTGAGTGTAATATATACATATATATGTTTTTTATACAACTAAGATGGCAAACAAGCATACCTGATGGTAAGTTGTCACCGTAACCTATGGACGCCTGCAACACCAGATGCATCATTTGCGCGTTGCCGACCCTTTAAAGAGGGTGATTGGGCCTCCGGCACTTTCACTCACCGAACGAAACAACAGTAGGAATACTGCTATTTCACGTCGATTTTCTGTGAGAAGTCCTTGCTCGGTCGGCCCATTCATGCGGAAATCAGCGAGGCTCTACTACTCATCAGATCGGTTCGAAGTGAATCCTGTATGATGATAATTAAACACCTATCAATCCTTTTATTATTAAATATTAATATACATAAAATTGTAGATTAAAAGGATAACTGTCTTTAAATATGTATAAAGCATGATTACCTTTGAATTTCAATTTATTATCTTTAATCGCAATGCAAATGTTATACCCACGATCAATGTTTAAGGCTTCTGAAGGAAGTATTTAGGTCAACAAACAATATACTTTCGACTCGTTTAATAACCTACGGCCAGTCGGCATAATTCTAACTAATATTATCAATGCGAATGTGAGTTCGTTTGATTGTTATGCTTTCTCGCCTTAACTGCTTCACGGATCATCATGAAATTTCGCATACACGTTGTTAGGGGAAAAGATAAGAGATAGAGTACCAGTCATCCAGATAAAAGTATTGTGTTCGAGGGATAAAAATACATCAACGAACATTTACATGAGCGAAGCCACGGGCCAAATCTAGTACTTCTTAAAAATGAGATACCGCAATAAAATATGTATATTGCACACTAAAATTATATCTAAAAAATACAAAGTAAACTAATGTAGTTTTTATTTTGTCTAATTCTTGATACTTTAGAGCTTTGCTCTTGACTTTTCTCTCTCGTCGAGTCTTGATCTTCGGTCAAGACCTTGACCTCCTTATAAGACCTGATCTTCGCCTTGATCTGTGAATGCTCTTCCGGATCTGTCCCTTCATCTTATTCCTTCCACTTTTATTCTATGATATTCTTATAAAGTCGTCATGTCGTATAAGGTGGCCGAACATCTTTCCTCTTCTGTTCTCAATTGTCCCCAAAATGTTGCGTTTGTTTCCAAAGATTCATAGTTTCTACTGATTTTTTAATACCGATTTACTGATGAAGGTAGGATGAAGCAATCATAATTCACAACATATACCTATTTATAAAGCGTTCTATTAATATTGTAGATGGAGTTTGAATAGCATCAGTATAAGTATGTCGACTGCACGCATGATGTAGTGGTTTAAATGGTCATTTCCGCTACTGATCTGAAGAGACAAAAGTTTGTGTGATCCACAAATAGTTGCTTCCAAGTCGTGATGTTTTTTAAGTCCATTGTTTGAGTGTTTGCAAAGTCCCTCCCGACTCAAGTATAACGACTGTTGCTAAAGTTGTCTTTTTAAAATAACAAATTTGCCCAAATTTGTGATTGTAAATATTGGAATTTTATTAGACCAGTATGATAGATTTGGTAAAGTAAATTTGTTCCGTGTAACCAAATCATATATGTATATGAGAGGCGTTAAAATATTCTCAATTGGATTTATCTTGATAATTTTGTAAGTCGATATTAAACGAAATCTACCGCTTTGAACGTTGTTATAATTATGTGAAAGAGAGTTTATTAGTTGAGATTCCCAATAAATTCAAGCAATAAACCGACTTGGTTCCATGAATGGTGATAGCCGAAGGAAAAAAGTTTACTATGTATTTTTCTTTGGGGAAATGTATAATTCATAGGGAATGAATACTAACAGGAAATGAGAAAACGTGACATGAGTGAAGTCACGATAATAAGCCAATAGCAAACCAAGCAAACACGTTTGACATAAAAAAGTGGCCAAGTGCGTGTCGGACTTGCACACCGAGGGTTCCGAACAAATTTGTAGGCTAAATAAATAGATTTCGATTTTACCCTTTACTTGTCCAATAAAATATTGCTTTTTACCAAATTACATGATTCTAGGTCAACGAGTAGTATCAGCGGAAGGTTGTGATTCCTTTGCGAGTGTCAATATATCCGACATAAACGGCCGTATTTTTTATTGCGTTCACTAAGATTTGTTGAGTTTGGCTGCTAAGCACGCACATTGGCACGACTAAACAGTCGGGTCTGTGGTGAGTGAGCATACTAGACAACAATCGGCCGACAGTTCTCGAACGATTTGTTATTTAGTTTGAAATCGGTTTTTGACGAGAGTGGTCGCATAATGAAAGTTACACAATTCTCCAGAAGTGCTAGTATTGCTTTTATACAACAAAGGAGGAGGATCAAGAAGAGAAATCGAGAGTATTGGGTGCTTCTTATCTACAGTGACAGATTATTGTTAGGAAAATTTTACACGATGCATTCCAAATTACTGGATTATCCGAAACAAAACAGCGCCATCATGAAAAATAGACATGACCATCCGGTGCCAAAGCTCGGAGCAAACTGAACTATAGGGCGAGTCTGGCCGACAAAACAATCGGTGGTATGCGCGCGTGGAAGAGCGCCGTACTGATTTAGCAGTCGGCCTATAGTTTTCCGACAGTTCAGTTTCAAGGCAATTGTGTAGCCCATCAAACTATTTTATCGGCCGATACCGAATCGTTATAATGTGCGCACTCCCATACATCTTCATACTGATTAAGAAACCAACCAAACTATCGGCCGATCGAAAGTCTGCAGTTTGCGGGGACTCTTAGAGGTTTGAGAACTCCACACATTCCTGAGAAAAAGGATCTTAACAGACAGATATACGGTCAATGAAATGATATCTTTTTGAGGTACGATACCCTTAAAATCTAGGAAACCACTTTACTTCTGTTGTATTTATTTTTCTTTGCAGAAATTGTGTCCTAGTAAATATATAATTAAAATAGATCTATTCCATTGTTCTTCTTAGCGTTTCGGTGGCAATCATTGCTATAATTCCATTATTACACAAGTACCTATATCACCAACTATTAATAGTATTAACACAATTATGAAATGGTAACTATAATATTACGCTAATTAGCTTTTGTATTTAATGTCGGCGCAGCTAGAATGCTTTGACATATTCTTCTGCTATAATATAGGAATAGGTTTGAACATATTGCGGATTGGTTTAGATCAGAGGTTCCCAGACTTTTTTTCTAATAGACCACTTTCAAAATTTAGCAGGTTCCGGCGGACCCCCTGCAGCTACATTTCTACCATATACCTTGGCATTTGTATTTATATTGGTAAAGAATCAAACACGTTCATGCAATTAAAAAAATTGATTAAATCTCTACGGGATGACTTTTTTTTAAATAAAAAAGAAACGGTTGGTTCGAGACCACTGGTACTGAATATGGAATATGCAAGTTTCAACAAGTAACAGTCGCTGAGCTTCTTAAAATATTATCTGCCTACATTGATAGGTGAAGTCAAGCCAACATTTTAGTTCTTCTCTATCGAAAGCATATAAATTTTCGTGGATCTCCGCTTACGAATTGTGGACCCCCATTTTTTTGTCACGCCTACGTGGATTGCGCCCCGTCGAGTCTCCCGTGGCCCTCTGGGGGTCCACCTGGACCACTTTGGGAACTAATGGTTTAGATGGTCACTTAGTCGCTAAAGTAATTCCAGTTTCAGCTACCCACCCACTATTCAAGGCAGCGAGTTGGCAAACGGTGGTAGGTTTAGTCTGTAGGACCTGGGTATTCCATATTTGCCCGGTGAGCCAACATACCCTCTCTGCTCCCATTTTAACGCAGAGCATTACTCCAGGTTTAAAAAAAATTATAAGGTCAACTCTATAGTGCTGACATTTCAATCTTAATGTCTCAATTCCATTGTTTGTAAGACATTATCAGTAATGTGTTACAAACAATGGATTATCACTCCAATTGTCAGCAATTGGGGTGATAATCACTAATCTTAACATACATCCATATAAGTAATAAAATAGTAACTGGTCGACGTCTGTACATAAGAGGCATGTAAGAAAAAAATAAAAAGATGGTTTTTTAAAAGAGCTACATAAGCTGAAACTATTATTATTAGAATTTTTGTCTGGTCTGTCTGTATGTTTGTACGCGCATCACTCAAAATTACTGAATGAATTAGCATGCGGTTACCACAGTTGTATTGCTGAAGGTCTTATTTAAAATCTGGTGCATGTTTCATCTTAATACGCCGCCTAAACTCAAATATTAAGAAATAATAATATAAATAGGTACCTACTTCAAAATACCCACACGAACAAAGTCACGGGTAAAAGCTAGCACAGAATAAAATAAAATTCTCAGTAGAGAGTCAAAGGAAAACATAACCCTTATCTTACCCTGAATTAAATTCTTAAAAGCATTGTTAAAGTCGCCTTCAACATTAAGCCTACATATAAAATGGAATACAATAACGTATATATAATATTGCAAGAATGGTATAAAAATAGCAAATGATTGTTTGTATAAGACAAACAATCATTTGCTATTATTCTATTATCACGAAACACTACAAGTGAGAATTTGAATATACGTAATAGATTTTAACTTTTATATCATGATGTAAATGTGTGTGTAATGCATTTAGTTGATGTATTACTCAGTCTCTTTAGTTAGCTATAAAACTCCAGGGCTAAGTATAATTATATTTTGTGGAGAGAAATTTACAAAGATTTAAACAACGGAGACAAATAACACCCACATTCAGAACAACTATTTGTGTATCACACATATTTTTTGTATGTTTGGGTATAGAACCCTTGGCGCGGTGACAGTGGCGAGGCGGTCACTTAACCATTACGCCATACGTGCAGTCATATAAAAACAAAAGTGGCCCATGAGTGAAGTGAAGTGATATGGAAGTCATACTCTAGGAGTCTTTAGATACTATTTACTGGGGAGACCAACAGACTGCAATACAGAGGGTCTCGGGTTCGAACCCACGTCGCGCACCTCTGACTTTCGGGAGTTATATGACTTTTCGAAATTATGTGCGTATTGATTGACAATTATTATCGCCTGCTCCGTGCCTCGAAGAGCACGTTAAGCCTTCGGTCCCGGCTACCATGAACATCTATGGCAGTCGTTATTGGGAGAGTGTCGACACAAAAGATCCCACTGGGTCGAAGTGTCACCGGTCTGCACTGACTGGCTCCCACATAAGATACGTACATACATACTATTTACTAGTCCTTGTCATTTAGCAATAAATACAATAAATACTTAGCGTCAAAGAAGCAAGCGTGATTTCTTGCTATGCTTCGTGGGATTAGGTAATATCAGAAATTAATACTATCTCGGATGCGCAACGATAATGAATACTGCTGTTCATTTGATCTCACGTTCGATTCCCTGGTCTAGCAACATTATATCGAATTTCTTGGCAAGAAATTTTCCGTAGCACCGCAGAGCCTGGACTTTTTAGTCCAGAAATATTCATGCACAGTGCATGGAACTGTGTCTTGTAACCGGCAATAGATGTTATAGGCAATATAAAAATATTAGTATTGCCTATAACACGTGGGACGTAAAACCATAGCTGGAATAATAAAGGTGTGATACAACAAGCTTACTCCTTCGGAAATATACATTGGTGTGAGAATTTGTATGTGTACAGAAATCAATGTTATCAATGTTTCAATAAATAAAAACGTGATTTTATTCATGTCTTCTAAGCTGCTATTGGTAGCTATTTCTACAAACTGCTTCCAACAGAAATCGGACTACATTTGAGAATGTTACTCGAAATACAATATAACACTCTTCGGATCCTAATAGACCTTGAGACTCGCAAACACCAAAGCAGTCTTTACGATTACCAACCTTCCGAACGATGGTTGACTGACAAATTGATGTGTACGCAGTCGTGTGAGTAAACATGTAGGATTTAAGGCCTGCTTGTCATGTTAATGAGCACTTTCATAGCCGAAATAATTAGGGGTTGCGAGCTCTCCATTATTTAAAGCTGTGTCTCATTAGTTTGATTGCACCATGAGGCATGAATGTGTAATGATTATCATATAGGTATACATCAGGATGTGTTCATTATCATATATCAAGCTTGCTTTTTTCGTAGATTAACAGCATCACACAATGTTTGTTCTTTATAGACTGGGTAGACATGCTTAGCATACCAATTTTTATACTGCATAATTTTATAGTTATGTTTATGCTCCTGTTTTTATTTTTTTTAAAGTCTTTGTATAAATCTGTTTTGCAACGGACACAAAGAACATCCAGACTCGGAACAACGATTTGTGGGTCATACAAATTTTTGTCCTGTGTGGCATTCGAACCCACAACACTCGGCGTAGTGGCAGTAGCGAGGCGACAACTTAAACCACTACGCCATCCACGCAGCCAAAAATTGCCGTGTACCTACTGATGGAGAGATGGACATAGATTTTCTAGTGTTGCTATTAATATTTAAGACTAGAACGTACGATTACATCTTGATCGTATACATTTAAATAAGCTACAACCGTAAGTAGTCGTATTATAAAAATTTGTTTGCCTTGCTTACGCAATTGGGCCATTCCAGATGCGTAATAAGTTAATAACTGATAAGGCAAGTAAACGTATTTTAATATTCATAAAAATACAAATAAGATTAATAATGATCTTTGTGCCAAAGAGGCTCTTACAAGCATTGAAACGAAAATCATTTAAGTATCTGTGAATGTTGTGGTTTGTCCGACGTGGGTAGTGCACTTATTGTACTGTAAATTCGTTAGTAAACGTTTCTCTATTGAAATTAAACTACTATATACGGCTTTTATCGATGTTTATTTTAAATCACTATATTTAAATATTCTTAAAATAAGTTTTAAGAATATAGAAAGAAGAAAGAAAGTAAAATGTTTTATTTGAATCTACATACATACATAATTTAAGAAAACATAATAATAAATACAATTAAACAGAAGGCGGTACATGGAGATCAAATTAGGCAACTGCGTTAGCTATTGTTGCAGTATAGACTACAATGTTGGTATTCTCGCAAGCCTACTAACAATAATTTATTACAAACCAATGCAGAAGAAAAAATATATACAAAAAATGGGATAGAAATAAAAATATAAACTTATATATAATATAACTTATATATAAATTGGCGGCCTCGATGGTGTAGTGGTTAATGTAACTGACTGCCACACCTGAGGTCGCGGGTTCTATTCCCACACAAGTCAAACATTTGTGTGCATGAACATGTGTTGTGTTTCTCTTGGTCTGGGTGTTTCGATATATAATATGTATGTACATATTCACAAAAAATAGAAAATATATGTATGTTTATCCATTGTCTAGTACCCATAGTATAAGCTCTAGTTAGTTTGGGCTAGATGATGGTGTGCGTATGTGATAGAATATTATTATTATTATTATAAACAGTTTATATTTAAACATTTCACGACATTTCAGCTGCTTTTCAGTAGCCATGGTCACGGAGAGAATAAGGCGATGGTCGTCACATTTTGACGAGTAGATATGAGTATAATTTCAAGGTCTGGTATTCGCGTAAGAGTAAAACAATATTAAGTGATTTTTCAAAATGCTTAATATAACTCACACCTCAATAATACATTTTCACTGCGCTAGGAGTAGTTACAGCAGATATAAATAATCTGAGCCACAATAAATTTAAAATAATGTAAAATTTGTTTTTATTATACACATACGAAAATTTAAAATTCACACACATGTCGTATTAATAATCAGGCATTGTTCTTACACTAATAGTGGGAGGAATAAGCGTGTAAAATTTATAAATGCCCTGAGTTTAGTATTTACACAGATGATATCCGGTAAAATACAAAACGGTGCCAGTGCCAATACTAAACCCTCAAGCTAAAAAAATAAATGCTTGTATAATTGAATTGAATATAGCGGCGGCAGCCCAATTGATAAGGCATTGGACTTACGATTGAGAGGTCGCGGGTTCGAATCCCACCTATTGCACTACCGACGTGAACCACCTCCTAATACAAGCATTCTAGCTTAGCTGGAGGGGTTTACAAGAATACTAGTAATTTGAAATCCGAATTGCTAGTAAACATAAAATAAAATGCTTTTTGTACTGGTTTTCAAGAACTCAGGTAAATGTATGGATAATCGCAGATAAACTATTCGTTGCAAATGTATGAAAACTCACTTTGTAATACATATTCACTGCTCAAATACAACGTAAAGATATTTAGTCGACACCTTTTTAGGATGGATACATTGCCAATCTTGTGGCTTACTGGATTAAGATATTTCACCGTTTGCCACAATATTCTCCTTAGCAATTGTATGAAGAAATATAGCTAACACCTAGACACAGATTACGATATTTTGTCCGATCGAACTTGGACTCTTTCGTAAAATAAACAAAATTATTAAAATACAAAAGGGCTTTTTGTTACTAAACTACGATTTCGTTATTTGTGTGTGTTGTTAGTGACTTAGTTAAGCTACCTACTGCAAAATATAGTCTGTTAGAGTTTTCAAGCCAACAAGCCTTTGATTTGAATTGACAAACTGTATATTTGGATCTATCAGAATATTTCGAGACTACGACAGACTTCATGAGTCATGACTCCATCTATATATTGCCTTATCATGACTATAAGTACTAACTACGAAGTAGTAGGCAGAGGTGTTTTATACCAACCTGCTATGGTTTTTGATCCTACGTAATTAGAGGTCGATGTTGTCTACCGGAAACAGTTGACGGCATAGATGGCGTAACCTCCGTGGCGCAACGGTAGTGAATGCGACTGCTGTGCATGAGGTCTCGGGTTCGAATCCTGGGTCGGGCCAACAAAAAAAACGTATTGGGTTTTTCTGTTAAGAAATCTCAATACGAGCCCGGAGTTAGGAAGTTGGCGGTGTTAGACAGCAAAGTTGTTAGGCAGCTCGGGAAGCACGTAAAACCGTTGGTCCTGCGTCTGATCTCTCTCCGGTCGTGTCGGATTATCCGTTCCTTTGGATCATGAGGGTTAGGGAACAGAGAGTGCACTTGTGTTTGCGCACATACTTGTGCACTATAATATCTCCTGCTTCTCTTGGGTTTAAGTAGTTACTTCGCCATTGCGTCAAATGTTGTTGTGTCGTATGATCTCTACGCGGGTCATAAAATATGTGATCCACAAATAGTTGTTCGGTATCTACCCAGATACCGACAACAAGACAAAACAAAGAAAACAACAAGACTACAAAGAGCACCCGCTCTTTGTATGCGTTATTTGAGTGTATGTTTACATTCCATAGAAGTAATAACTACGCGAGTTGCCTTTTGAAAAAACAATAACAGTTCTAGACTTGAGCTGTTAGCCGCCGATGTCTACTGGACTATTACATACTTCTTGCATAACATTTTGAGCTCTATCTTAATGGGATAAGGTTAATATTATATTTTCATTTTAAAGTGCTCGAGCATTTTCCATTTAATCTGAGTTGACCCCTAGAAATGGGTTCATAATCGTAATCGAACATATGCATAGCAGCCTTCTTTCCGCAATCACTACCGATGCGCCATTTCATCCAGCCATAGTGATTCTACTGAGGACTTCCTTATAAAATAGGTATAGAAAACCCTGGTATCATTTTGCTTAAATAAGACAACTACATAAACGTGCGTTACATACGTGGGTACACCCGGAACTTTTTACTTTTTGAACATTGTTTTAACTAGACTAGTTAGTTTAAACTATACAAAGAAAAATCTTTTGAGAAGATCGATTAAATAATTGAGTAAGCAGTCTGACTTGATAGCGTAAGATAATAGTTATAATATTTATTATTATTTATTTATTTAAAATTTATGCATAAAACATTACATCGGCGGACTTAATGCCAAGGGCATTCTCTACCAGTCAACCGTAGGGTGATGTAGAGATATAATGAAGTAGGTGGTGCATACAGTGGCATGGAACATACTTGTTCATAATATACGAATACCAATAAACATATTATATAATCTAAATAAAAAATATACTCATGTAATATTAGTATTATGTGTAACAGTTTAAGATAAAAATTTAAAGTACAGAAGTCACTTTGCACGTGTATTGTTTACTAAAAAACACAAATAAACACTCTTTGTTAAACATAAAAAATAAAAGAGATGGTAAATAACAGTAGCTTTAGTATGTATATGGCATTTAACATAGATGTTGAGTATAATACGAGCGTGACTACACGGATGGGTTAGTAGTTTAAGTGTGATTCACAAATAGTTGGTCAGTATCTGGATGTTCTTTGTATCAGTTATTTGAGTGTATGTTTAAATTCCCGTGACACAGGAGTAACACCTACAGCGCGACTTGCCTCTTGAAAAAACTAGAACAGTTGGAGACCACTGCTGCGAGTGTTGCGGGTTCGATCCCCATACGAGACAAAAAAATGTATAATCCACAAATTGTTGTTGCGTTAATGGGTGTTCTATCTGCCCGTTGTGTCAATGTTTCAAAGTCCTTCGCAACATAGAGCTTGTTTCTGGTGCGAGACTTGTCTTTTATAATGAAACGAATTAGTTTCTAATTACAGCGGTATGTTAGAGCGATAATGCTAACGTCACCAATGCTCTACTTTTAATTTCATCTCTAGATACGCCGTAATATCTATTTCTTCTATATTTTTAAACACAATGTTGCATAGAGATTTTCATACTAGATCGTATATTCTATTTCCTTAAAGAAATGTTTTAAGTAAATACTCGTGACGTATTAAATGACTAGTTAATTTTTCACAGGAATAAAGTTACGGCCTTTTTTCTCTAAAATGACAACATCCGCGGTAGATGTTATCATTCTGTTGTGGCGTGACTTTTAACAAGACTGAAAAGGATTGCATGGAAGGTGAAGTACATTAAGTGGTCGCGTAGTCACTGTCACCGAGGCGCGTAATGTGGGTTCGATCGCCGCGTGGGATTTTTATCCCGTGTGTTATTGGAACAATTATTTGTGGATCGCAAAAATAAGAATTTGTGCAATCCATAGATAGTTGTTCCAAGTCTGGGTGCTTTTCGTGTCCGTTGCCTGAATGTTTGTAAAATCCATCGCGACACAGGCTATATTACTAGTCCGGAAGCAATCTTTAAAGAGGAAGAGGGGATTACAGCGGTAACTCATTTAAGTCTAGATCATTTTTTTAGAACAAACATATTTCAACGGAATCCAGTCCCGCTGGGTACATACCATTGCCCTGGAGATGATTGCAGTCAAACAGTCATGTGTTGAGTCTTGCCGTGAGCAGGTTTCCATGATAAACCGCTGCGCTTCAAGCAAGGGAACAAAACAATTTATTTTGATTATGAAATATGTACCAAATAATATGAAAACATGTTGTTTAGTTTCAACATACGTTACCAAGAATTATAGTATCAAAATTATTCACCAGATTTGTAAAAAGTATACCTATAAACTACAACATTAGCCTTAAGCCCATTAGTCACACCTTACATTCGACTTTGCGGCATCATTAAACAAATCCCCTTACCCACATACACTACGCATTTGCCTGGGTATTCCGATTACTCAAAGTTCATCCTGGTTTTCCGAATAAACTACTTTCATAATGTGTTGTAATTTTTATAAATCAACGTTTCACTTTAAGTTTAATAAAGCTTGATATGTGTATTCAGTCGTTTTGCATGGGTGCATGCGTTTTGGTTCAAGTTTTGCATGCGTTTTGGTTCAAGTCACTCGTGTTACTTAATTTTATAAATGTGAAAGTTTGTAAAGATGTTTGGATGTATATTAAACGAACACTCATAAAGCGGTGAACGGATTCGGATGAAACATGCCACAAAGTTCATTAATAGCTGCAATAGCTTAGTAGGGAACCGTTGGACTGCCACACAGAGGTCTCGAGTTCCATCCCAAGGCACATCTAAGACATTTCTAAGTTATTTGCGTATTATATGTAAATTATCGCACGCATGTCTGAGAGTTCTACGTCATGTTTTCGAAGACATGTGAAGTCTACCAACCCGTTCTGGATCAGCGTGGTGAACTATAGCGTAACCCTTATATACAGGGCTAATATTAATATATACTTTTTTATACCTGTAAATGCGAAGCTGCGAGCAGAAGCTAGAAGTAGCTAATATCGTCATTCCAATATAAAAAATGTGAAAGTTTGTGAAGATGTTTGGATATAAATAAAAATATATATATTTATATGTTGTTACTTAATCATTTGTAAATGGATGAACGGAATTCGATGCAACTTGCCACATCATGTTTTTTATCTTTTTTATTTTTAATACATTACAATAAAATAAAAACTACTTCCGTAGCTATACGGGAGTAGTTTTTATGCTTGGAATAAATCCGGTGTCGCGAGTGACTTTACAAACAATACAATAACGGACACACCTCATAAATTAGCCCGTGTGGGGTTCGAACCTACAACACCCGACATAGTAGCAGTTGCGAGGGGACCATTACACCATCCGTGCCGTCATTATATTTTTTTGTAAATTTCATTTGCGGCTTTTATGGTGTAAATGTAGGTTATGTAAATTTTCTACCTCTTGGAAACAGTACTTTTTCCTGGATGAAATGTACCCTATGTCCTTTTCTGTAACCTTGACAAGTCGAGTAGTAAAGGCGTAACACACAAACTCATATTCGTATTTATAATATTAGTAAGGGTTCTATTCTGATTGTAAGTACTCAAAGCAATAATGATCATATTTTAATCTATTGTTCATGGCAGCAGACTAGCCAACAACGGCCCAACTATTGCTCGCAGATAGTGGCCATGTCAGAAAATACAGCAAATCACACCATGAAATCTATTATTTTAATTGCCAACGATGAATATTTCGCAAATTAACAAAACCAATTTCGTGCAACAATTTTGTGAATAATCTAATTACCATAATTAAACTGATAACACCGATGAACACTTGAATAAACCTCGAATATTGTCATAGGTAAATATGTAAAATATGTAAAGTAGTACAAGATTTGGATAAACTTATCCCCGCTTGTTGGCTATATATTTGCAAGTGCTCCCTTCCCGCGGCTTAGTTGACTGACGTTGGCGCAGTGGCAGCACTTTCGATTGCCCAACCTGCGCAAGCACAACGCGCGCGAAAATCAACTAGAAGGTGCTAGTGCTAGTGGAGTGATTTCAAGATTTAATTAAGAATACTAATAAAGGTAAGTTATATTAATTGTATTATTAATATTAAAAACCAGGACAATTTTAATAAGGATAATAATTACTGCTTGATGATTATTAATTATGTCTTTTTTTTATATTACTTGCCGTCAGTTTGAGTAAGATTTGTTTTTTCTTTTTTCTATTAGCTAAGCTAAAGAGTTAGTTCAAACTAACGACCGCTCGATTGCCAGTTAAATGCTTTATCCATTGGGCTGCTACCAGTAAAATTTTGAACTAAGTAAACAATTGGTGGTTAGAAAAACTTAAATGATAATTATCGTGAATATTGTCATGAATATTGCATGCCATGTAATTAGAATTACATTTCTCTCTCTCTGTAAGATAAATATCTATACATACTTATCGCGTTGTGAGAACGATGAGGCAATGAGACGCATGGTTTCTGTTGTTAGTAAAAACGTAGAGGTTTGTTTAAACAATGTATTATGAGAAATGTGTGTCGATTACTTGAATTCAAACTTTTGTAATGTTTGTATTAGTCCTTGTTATATTTACAACTATCTACAAAATATATTATTATTATAATTTATATTAACCTTTAATTTTGCGTTTGCAATATTAAAGTTAGTATACGACTTGTAACCAACTTTCGTATTTATAATCTCTGTTTGCCGAAGTTCTTAAACTTTTACTAAACAAGCTAGGATTACATCTTAAGAATTAGGCTGAACTGTTTAACATATTTCACTAGGCACGATTAAATTAATTTTAATAAACTGTTTATCTAAGACTGTGTGTTTCTTAACAATATTTTGGCCGAACGCGTATTTGAACCCGGCATTTTTAGATGACGTTAAATTTCTCTTAATTGAAATGACTAAGTAGAATATTAATTAAAAATAATCATTATCCGCGGCCTTTGGACGCATTACTAATTTTGCAAGTTCTAGTTCGTTTTCTAAATATACTGACGTATATACACGTCACATATAGATATTGCAAAATATAGAGAGCTAGTTTCATTCAAGACTTATATGCAAATTACCTTATGAGTATGTTGCGTGGTGACAATAACAATAAAAACTACACAATAACGTCATTAGAGTAAGTGAAATAAATAATGTAACAATTAAATTGGTCGCACTGTTTGGTGTTAATCTATATCGATTGGAGACAATGCAGTTTGTTAGTGCAGTTACCTCTTATTGTTTGTTACAATGCCTTATTATTACCTACCATCGCACGTTTTTCCTCGACACGGTTACGGTTTAAACAAATTGCCTGTTGTGAAAGATACGTAGGTCTATGACTCCGTTTTGGATAGGCGGTAAAATTCGTAGCTATTGTGATATATCTTTTTGTGCTTTTGCTTGTTCTACCAGGGTGGGCTGTAGGTATAACACCCGTTGGGCAGTAAGGGGTTTCTGTTGTTTTTGATCGCCCGCTACGGCCTTGACTCTAAAGAAAAAAGACTAGAGATGAAACGGATATTCGGCCAGCCTTGTAGCCGGATAACCGGATATTCGGCTGCCGAATATCCCGCGGAACGTTGCCGTCTGGTGCATTATTCATTCATGATAGTGGCGCTAACATGGTGAAGGGTGTTCGTTTGGCTGAGTACGATTCTGCTAGATGTTTCATATATACGCTTCAAAGAGCTATAAATGAGTCGCTCAAAGTCCAGGCTGAAGTGACAACAATGATTGCTACTGGGAGACGACTTGTGGCGCACTTCAATCACTCAGGTTTAGCTCAAGAAAAACGGTTGACTATTTAAAAAGAGCTAAATATACCCAAGCAACAAAAATTTAACAAAGTTTGTCAAAATCTATCTTTCAGCACCTTGCAGCAGTGTGTACAGCGAAAGACTTTTTTCTGAAGCCCTAGGCCTTATTTACGAAGACAAGCGGAACCGCTTAGAAGAGAGCAGAGAAATTAGTATTCATTCACCATAATATGGCCCTTAGGGCAGTATGAGTACTTATTCGTTTTCTAAGTTGTAGAATTATCTTTTGAGTACTAATTGTATTTCTTAAGCGATACTGACTAAATAAAGTAATTAATTACCTAAAATATATATTTTTAAAATTCTGTATTCGGCCGGATAGACACTAGTTATCCGGTATTCGGCCGGATAGTATTTAGGCCGCCGGATAGGCCGGATACCGGATAGTTACCGGATATCCGTTTCATCTCTAAAAAGAATAAAGTTGGCATAGAAGGAGCGCCATGCGAGATGAGTCAATAGAATCAAACTCACTCGGCGTAAGTAAGAAACAGATTTAATAGTCTTAAATCTATTTCTTATAAGAGTACGTCCCCCAGAATTGTATCTGGAGACGAGCGTCTGAATGCCGATGGACGGAATAATGACGCAAAGTACTACACAGGTATAAGAGCTTATTCGAAGAGAAAAATTTTAGAGATTTTTTTCTTGGTTTTCTGATAGATACGCCATTTTAGAAGCAAAAATGATTATAGTTTAGTGCACTGCGTATACTGCATACACCCAACTTAAATTGTTTTTTAATTATTAGTTTAAAGATATATTATTATTATTCTATAAGTAATATACTTTTTACCTAATTAACTATTGGTTTTTAAAATAAAATGTATTTTATGTAAAAATGATTCATCTTGTTTCGTGTCTCGTTAGTATCTGCGATTTGCATACTACGACGCAAGGACCTCTCGTATGTCCATAAAAAAAAAGTGATGTCATCTCGTGCCTTATGTGGCATGTGATCAAAAGAGAAACGATCACTGTTGCAGTCATCAGTAAAATACTTGCCTATTTATTTTTTTAGCTGACTATTAGGAACGATGTAAATAAATCAATAAAAACTAATACAATTTTATTTGTTTGTGGTAGTTTTTAATTTGTTAATCTGGCATGTTTTTAGGGTCCGTTCTGCTACTGAGAGTTTCTTAGTAATTGAATAACATAACATTTTGCTTTTTGTGCGAATCAGCCCACTCACTACCCACCACTCGTGTGCATCAACAGCACCAGCAACTCAACCAGATTTTATCAATTATCACACAGTATTTTTATCAGTTATTCATTTTTGAAAAATTGGAATGTTGGATTATCCTAACGCTATTCAACTGGCTCAAAGTAGTATTTGCCGTTTCAATTCGTCTCCGGATTTAGGGCTCGCAATTGAGTGTGTCCTTGTGTACGGCTTTTCCCGTTTATTCACGAGAGGAAATTTTCAATAGCAGTACGTTTCCGGAACAGAGCCTTGTAGGCTACAATAGGCTCGAGCGCTTTTATGGAACCAAAACGTTACTAACGAAATATTGTGGTTTTGTTAAAACTATATCAATATTTTTAGGAGACATAGGCATAATGGTATGTTATGCTATGAGAAATAATGACAGTCATACTTACAAACTGCTAATCACAGAAATTTTCCATCGTTATCTCTACGATCTTTGAAAGTGACTAAGAACAAATTGGCAAACCTAATTCATTTTTGAAGCGTACTTTGCGTATATGAGGGCATATAGGATCTGTAGTTTGCGTTATCCGTAAGGAAAGGTTCTGGAGTTTTTCCCGTATAGGTACGTACATAGCCTCGAAGTTGATGCCATCAGTTCGTACCAGATGAAACTATATCACAAAATTTGTATAGGTAGTATACATAATCTAACTCGTGTTCAAATCCTCTATCTATATGGGTAATTTGTAGATCAAATCTTGTGACCTATTTACAAGGTCGTATCTACTAATTCCTGGCTCAAAAACTCATCGAGTTACGCACTGGGTGCTAGAGGAGACATTTCAACTAAATTGTTTGTAACGCAAGTTAGAGTGCATGCTCTCTAGATCATTTAGTCTAAGCCAAGTGACTGGAACGACACGTTTGAGTGCAATATGAATGAAGCAGTGACGTTAATACACATGACGCCATGGTAGATATGTACATATAATTAAATTTCGCACTCAAACGTGGCTAAGTGAGTAAGAGAGCATGCACATGCACTCTAATATACGGTACAAAATATCTAGTCGAGATGTTTTCTCTGGCACGTTGAATATAGTCATTAGATGCTATGTTATACAATCACTAACAAATTAACAAGTAAAGTAATTTTTTTTGTAATATGAATATTACAAAAGAGTGCGATTACCAATTTCAAATACGTTAATTATTTACCCACCTAACTGTGTATATTATTGCTAACAGGTCAGCATAATAAATTATTATTATACCTTGTTGAATGGGTTTGATTGGCAAATTAACCATTGAGAACTTAAGTATATATTTACAACATACGCGATTACAATACCTACTTCAAAACATACAATTTACCTGTTATAAATATAAGTTGTTTTTTCTTGCATCAGCTTAAATAAACTACTTGTTATAATTTGGTTCACGACAATATAAAATGTTGTAACCCTATACAAAAGAAAATTATGTTCATTAAAGTATTAACTGGACTATTTACTTAATATTCTGTGAATACTATATGAGTGCAGCAAATTGAGTTCTTGCGTGGTGCAGCCTAATAAGTTTTCTTGACGAAAGAATAACATGTTTGTTAACGTAATTACTTACGGTAAATAGCAAACTAATTAATTAAAATTTCGAGTCTTCGATTACCTATTATTAATGGTAAAAAGTTGTAAGATTTTCTACTTGACTTGACTTGACTTGACTGCCTCGATGGAACAGCACCGGTTATTACTACAGTGACTGCTGTGCATGAGATCTCAGATTGGATTCCTAGGTCGTGCAAAGTGTCATTAGATCACGTGGGACCTTAAAAAAGAGTTAGCGAAAGTGGGTGCAATACACCTCTGCCCTCCCTTCGGGTTTCTGTATCCCCGAAGGGAAAGGCAGATCCACGCGTCCGTGTGAGTCAATATAATTACGTTTATGTCGGCCTCGATGGCGCAGTGGTTAGTGTAACCGACTGCCACTCCTGAGGTAGCGGGTTCGATTCCCGCAGAAGTCAAACATTTGAGTGCATGAACATGGATGTTTGTCTTGGTCTGGTTGTTTCTATGTATAATATGTGGGTATTCACAAAAAAAAGTATATATGAATGTTTATCCATTGTCTAGTACCCATAGTACAAATTCTGCTTAGTTTGGGCTAGATGGTGTTGCGTGTATGTGATAGATAATATATAATAATAATATTATTATTATTATATGTCTTTTAATATCAGACGCAATGCTCTTATAATAACGTAGCTATTCTGAATATGGCAAACAAGGATATTTCTACTCTTTCATGACCCGAGGAAAATATAGAAACATAATGCGTGTTTATTTATTTATTTGTACCTAATATCTTTGAGCCTTTTATATGCTTCAGAGCAGTCGGCGGATATGGTCGCAACTCAAGCGAATTAAATAAGAAATGTACTTTCTTCTATATCTTTGATAAATATGATTTCAAGGAAAAGTGGAGTATACACATTGTATATTAATATTTACTACAAAGGTTACTCCTTACTTTTTATATAATGGTAAACTAAATGTGGGCCATGAAAGTTAAGTAGCGAAAGTATGTAAAACCGAAACCGTTTTCTCATATTCTAATGCTGGTACTAACTAATTATACATTATGAAGTTTGGCTTCGCTGAATGCCATGTCAGTACCTGCTTTCGGATATCTTCTGTTTTATTTAACACTAGGTTTTCCGCGAATTTGTGTACGTTGAATTTTGTACCTATCTATATTTTTCTTTTTTTGTTACATAAGAAGAAGCTGATCTACACACATAATACTCAACTCCTAGGTGTCATATCAAAATAAATCATGCACCAGGTTAAAAGTTAGATCTTTAGCAATACATCTGTGAAAACTGCATTCAACCTTGTGCAGTAGCTTTTGCGTGATGCGCATACAAATATACAGACAGACAAAAAAAGGAAAACATTGCTTTGGCTTCTATAACTCTTATAAAGAACTCTTAAATATGTCCTATGCATAGATATCGACCATGTACCTATATTATTAAAACCAACGTATTTCAGAATTTAGCTTACAAGTTATTTCCAAAGTCGTCCCAGGTCGCTTAAGTGCAGCAATAAAATCGATTTTGTGTTTGAGAAGGCTGTAGGCATAAATTATGGCGATATTGTTATGTTTATTAACGGAAGAAAAAAGGCCAAGGTGTGTGTATAGTTCTTTAACGCTTATGATATTTAGTTGCATTTCGATGTAATTTTACTTGCGATTTTATTAGTACCTACTTTTACTTCAAGCTGTACCGTTATTCATCCATACATTACTTCTGGTACCAATGACTTAATATTGGCATCAGTTGGACTTTAAAATAGACAAATAAAAGAACAGTTTGTGTGATAAAGATCACAGAATATTAAGTGTTGTTTTCTAACTGCTAAGCTTCGCATATTAAGAAAAATTGAAGAATAGATTAATTAATATTATGAGATATTCAAGAACTAACATTTTGATGCAAATGATGTTAACATGTTGATAAGAAACTATTTAGAATATTCAAATATTTGCTTAAGAGAAATGCGAATCGCGTGATACTATTATTGCGTCACAGACAACTGCAGTCATACTGTATTATGTTGAAGCATTAGATAGATTAGTATAACATCCACAATTACTCAAGTCCAGACACCGTGGCTTTACTTAATGCTTCTTGACAAATACATCCAATAATACATTGCCAGTTATGCAAATTGAATCTAGAACTATATTCTCAATAAATGCGTTGTCACTATTAAATTCTTCTTCATTAAATAAAAAATCGTTTTTATTTTAATAAGACCAAAGATATAGTTGACAACAATTATGAAGATTGCCTTTCGGTTTGGCTTGACTTGAGTCGTGCTTATCACATCCCTATTTGGTAGGGTTACAAAAAAGCACATAGCGTACCTTACATAAAAAAGGACAGTTTTTCAGCAAAGCCACAGACTTAAGCTAGTATGATATATATTGAAAAAATTATTATAGATTTATATCGCTAAACTTTATATCGCAAAACAAGATTGTTTTTTTTTAATGTGATTTATTTTATGCCATGCCTCTAATCCGGAAGTTAAAATTATGGCCGTAAATGACTTGACTTGAACCATCAAAATGAAATACGAAAAGGATTTCGTATTAAGTTTTATATAATCGGAACGAGTATATAATTTCCTTCTTCATCGTAAAATATGATTACAAATTCAATAACACTTACATAATCCTGCCTCTCTGTTCAATGAATCCTACATGGTAGTTAATTACTTGTGGAATTACACGCGATGATAGCAGACGGTGCACGACGGGCGGCGATTTACCGAATTTAAAAAAGAAATGCCCGTATCTCTGGTTTTGACGTACTTTTATGTTGGTGACACCGGCCATTCAACACGAGGCATCGGCATAATTTGACGTTTTTTATGACCTTTACTTGTTTGACGAGTATTTTAAAGATAAAGTGTATATTTTTGGTATTACGTGTGAATTTACTGTTTGATATAATATATAAGGGAAAAGTCAGACAGCAAGTTTTATTCTTTCAACCGAAACGTAAATATATATATATCGATCTATTCCTTATAACTGTAGTATCTGGTTTAAATGCCTCGGTGGCGCAGCGGATGTAAATGACTTCTGTGCATGAGGTCCCTAGTTTTAATCCTGGGTGCGAATTATTAGGTTTTTGTCAAGACACTTTTAACATTTGACACTTTTGGTGCCCGGGGTTAGGAAGATGGCGGTGTTCCTCACACCGTGCCCCTGAAAGGACGTGAAGCCGTTAGTACTACGCCAGATCTCTGTCTTAACGGATTGAAGTCGTTTCAGATTATGAGACTTAGGTAGACGAGAGTGCCAAGAGCACTTATTTTATTTTATTTATTTGTTGTACATAAAAATTATACATAAAGCGTTAAAAAAAAAAAAAAATTTACTAAAAGTACAATCCACAACGTTTTTACTTATTACAATAGGGTTAGGAAACGTGTTCTACAATATAATAATGTTATGTTATGTATAATGTTAACTATAATGCTGTGTATGCCAATTTACATGTAATAATATTGTGTTTATATATAGGACTTTAAATAAGCGTAATATAACAATTTCTTACTAGCTTACTCTTATGTTTCGATTGCTTTGAGACTATTTACAATATTTTTCTTAAATACAGGTCGAGCTAATGCGAATATATCAATATCATTAAAGTTCTTATTGTATACCTTAACCAAACGTTGGAAGGGCGCCCGCTCGCCCGCATTTGTGCGACTAGGAGTCGTGGCAAAGAGCGGGTAAGCGCGCGCAACTCGCCTCAAGACCGTTCTTGGCACTATGTAATAAATATTGCTTTCAATATCTGGACAATCGTAGCTATTATGTATTAAACCATAGAGGAACATAGTATGTAGTAACAGGCGTCTAGATTTTAAGGTTAGTAGGTTATATTTTTCCAACGATTCTCTGTATGATAAACAATTTAGGTGACATTTATATTGCATACTTTTAAGAAAATTACATTGTATTCTTTCTATCATATTATCGTATTTACAATAATATGGATCCCATATTGTGCAGGCGTATTCAATTTGGGGTCGAACTAATGAGTTAAAAAGGTACATGTAGGTCACAGGCCGTTTGAAATCACATGTAGCTCTCATAACAAAACTATACATTTGATACGCTTTGGCAGCTCTTATCAATGTGTAAATTAAGGTGTAATTGACTGTCCAGAAAAAGTCCGAGATCCGTAATGGTTGTCTCTCCGACAAGGGTTTCGTTGCACAAAAGATAATTAAACTTGATTATTGTTTTGTTTTTGGTGAAATTGATGTACTTATATTTAGACACGCTTAGTTGAAGTTTATTTGTCGTACAGTAGTCGGACAATCTATTCAGATCATCTTGCAGATGTTGACAATCACAAACTGTCTTTACTGTGTTGAAAATTTTCAAATCATCCGCGTATTACAAAAACTTACTATTCAAAAAACAATTGCCTATATCATTAATATAAAGTATAAACAGCAGAGGGCCAAGAATTGACCCTTGAGGTACTCCCAATGTAGCAAGAAACCTGTTAGAGTGATAATCATTACTAACAACCACTTGATTTCTATTGGTGGTACATGAATGGAACCAACGAAGTAAATTTCCTGTAATGCCGTTAAAAGCGATTTTATTCAGTAGTATCTCGTGATCGACTTTAGCAAACGCTTTTTTAAAATCTGTATAGAAGGTATAAGTTTGAGCTCTTACGTCCATGTTTTTAAAAAGATAGTTGGTAAAGATCATTAGCTTGGTGACAGTGGACTTTTGTTTAACAAAACCGTGTTGTTCTGGTAGTATATTTTGTTGGATGGTTGGGTACACGGCTATATGGACGAGTCTTTCGAAGAGTTTGTAGAGGGTATTCAATATAGAAATAGGTCGGTAGTTCTCTATGTTTTGTCTTGATCCTCCCTTGGTAGGTACAACGTTAGCACTTTTCCAAATAGAAGGAAATGTTCCGTTTTTAATACACCGGTTGAATATGATATGTAAAGGCTTATAAATCGTATCAGCCGACAATTTAAGGAAGCAAGGGGGAATCCCGTCATGTCCCGGACCTTTGGATATGTCAAGTGACTTTAGTTCCTTATGAACTGAGGAGATTGCAAATTGTACGTCGTGAAGTAAGATATTACAGTTAGCACTTGAATCATATGTGTTTGGGCACCAAACGGATGGGAGGTTGGTGGGTTCGTAAACCGGTTGAAAATAGGAAGAGAACAAATTGCATATCTTATAGGGGTCGCTAGCAACTTCATCCTTATAATGCATATGAGCGGGAATGCAATGCTTAGTTTTGCGATTAGCAATGTAGGTCCAGAAGCTTTTCACATTTTTGGGAATACTGTTTTGGACGTTGCTAATATAGTTATTAAAACATTTTTGACATTCGGTTTTAAATCTAGCCCTATATAGTGAGAATATTTCGTAGTCGACAATGTTACCATACCTTGTCCACTTAGCCCAGGTATTTTTCTTAGATTTAAATACATGTATAAGCGCTTTTGAAAACCATATGGGAAACTTAGACTTTTTGGGTTTTGCTACTGGTATATGGAATTTAATTATACCGTATATGTAGTAGTAAAAGGTATTCACGCTTTGTTCAGTGGACTGATTATTTAGTATAGTCTCCCAGTCAATTTCCTTGATATTTTTGTTTATAGCGGTATAATCAGCTGTATTGTATTTGTACTTTATCACGTACTGTGGACGTATTGCGTAAATCTAAATCTAGCGTTGTTACAATAGACGGTAAACACACCGATATCTGCAACAAATATCTATTGATAACAAAATAGTTGCGTGTAGGGATCGCACCCAACATGCCGTATCGCCGCCGTACCGTCGTAGTTGGCAAGGTAACGACTTTCCTTTCCAATGAACTCAACCCGTAATCATTTTCATGTCAGTTGAACTTTGATAGCAGTTGAACTTTGTATGCCGTTTGTTTAATAGCACAATATATTTGATTCAAACTACGGCTATGCACGTTATATTAAGAGAAAGAACGCGGACCATATTCGTACGACCCCTATGACCTTTGCTTAGCCTTTCGAGTTGTGTAAAGTTCAAAGTATCTATACCCTTGTTTTTGCATATCGGCAAACTAACGGAACAATAAGATTAGGCCCAATCTTCTTTTAAAAGTTTGGACGAATAGGAAATTTTAAGTCGGTATTAAAGTTCTACAACTTGAAAAAAGATCCCCAAATTTTAGCTGCGAGATGTATTAAATGTTTAATCGGCTGCTTACTTTTGTATGGAAAGTCAAACTTTTAATTGCTTTTAAGACTAAATTCGGATTAATCCTACATTCACACTTCTGTAGCACCAGCTGTGAAGCTTGGCTCAGCAGTAGCGATCTAGGAAAACACGAAGTTTTATTCAAGAAGTGTCGGAGAAAGTTGAACTGTCGTTCGTTGTGCGTTGAAAAAAATCACTGAAAGGAACATTATGATTACATTAACCTCCTTTATCGTAATACTCCCTTGGTGATTAATTTGTTTATCAGCATTATTATAACAAAATCTCAAAAGCTCAGAAAATAATTAGTCTATTCATCAATGCATCGCGTAGATTATTTTGTTGCTGATTCGAGAAAACAGATAGCAAGTTTGTTGTTTTTTGACTGCAAGGATGGCGTTGCTACGGTAAAAGTTATGGGTTCGAATCTCACACGAACCAAAAATGGTGTTGCTCACAAATAGTTGTTCTGAGTCTGGGAGTTCTTTGTGTCCACTGTTTGAATGTTTGTAAAGTCTACCACGATACAGGAACCATACACAGAATGCAGCAGTCTTTTTGAAAATACTTCTAGCAACAGGACTAAAATTCATGACGTAATAAATTTAAATTAAATTCATTGTAAGTGAGAAGTGAGTCCCATCATCTCCTTACAACATAATTTTGTTGCCATATGACGAAGCATTTGATTAAGTGCAATAAACAGGTTAGCACAAACAGGTTTTGCGTTTTCGAATCGCACATATGTATGTACATACATCACATGTGAACCATCTCTTTCATTATTATATTCTTTTATGTTTGTCGCCACCCTATGTCCTTTTCTGTACCCCTGACAACGTGTATGCAAAGTTTATGATGATTGGTCGAGTAGTTTAGGCGTCAAAGCGTAACAAACAAACTCACATTGGCATTTATAATATTACTTAGGATTATGTTGGTTACGCTCAATTTGATCGTGATATATTTTATGTTACATATAACGGTACATGTTACGTGGGTATTATTATTTATGTTGCGATAAATAGTGGTGTAACGTTTATGGCTAGGATATTTCGCTGTGTTACGGGTGGCGGTCGCATAGCCATCTTGATTTACAATCGTTGACTCCGGAAATCCGTTCTTTTTTAAACGATACACAGAAACGATTTACGAAAGAACTATAAATACGGTAACTGTAACTGCTTGGGGTATTGCCTTCATGGTTTTTAGACATTTAGACTTATAGGTTGTATAGTGATTACTAGAGGTAATAGTAGCTTATGTGATATTGTCGTCTATATGAGAGTATTTACATTAATAAATCCTATTTCGAGGCTCTTTATTGATGTTCTCGTAGGATCGGCTGTCGTAGTGGTTTAAATAGTCATCTCGTGATTGCCACTAAGCCGAGTGTTGCGGGCTCGATTCCAACAAGGAAAAAAATTATTTCGTGATTTATAAAAAAATATTCCGGAATTAGTGTTCTTTGGGTCTTTTCCGCGACCCAGGATGCATTCGTCGTGCGAGAGTTGTCATTTTAAAAAGAAGAAGATAAATAACAAACAAACAGATATTGTCGTCATCATTAGTTATATGATATCTAGTAAAAATATACACGTATTTAGTCGCGTTATTTGGTGAAATCGTACGGATTAAACGCTGAATAATATTACGGATTTTGAGTTAAAAAAATCTAGAAATCATGTTATTTGTTTACGTAATATTATTATAATTTAATGGTTCAAAGCATAGTAATTATATTGAAATTTAAATAAAGCTATTTTGGCAAATTCCAATGTTAGTTACGTTAAAACTGAATCAAGAGACTCAATCATCAATTTAATTTATTTAAAATTAGATAACATTTTATTGTATTTTAAAACGTTTTGAATACAAGATTGGCACTTTGTTATTAATTAAATCGAGAGACACTAGATTTTATGCGGGTGATAGGTAAACTGCCACTTTGTAGTATCTCCGTATTTGGTTTATAGTTACGTCATAATGTCTAGAAGTACTTTCTTTCTCTTCTTTCTATCTATATATAGATAGCAAGAGTATCAAACCGATAACCGAATGGACATGACACAATTTTGATTTTAGGTAGCTTTTTGACTAAAGATATCGATCTACGGAGATCTACATCTGAGCCAGAATATTTTTTTATTTTATTAATTTACTTCTCGCTTTCTTCTCTATTAAAAATACAACTTACGCATAACGAAATATCCCTATGTTAAACGGGACTTTAAACACTTTAAAAGAACTGACACGAGGAGCTCTTTGAATGAGACCAACTATTTGTAGATCAGACAAGTTTAAGCCCGGGTGAAATCAAATCCACAACTCGCTGCATTAGTAATAGTGCTGCACAATCTGTGCTATTTATTATTGGATAACATTCGTTTCTTTTTATGAATAGTTATAGAAGTATAGAGCGGTCGTGTTTGTCATCAATTTGGGACATTACCATCACCGAATAATTGCCAACAAACGGCTCTGCTCCTACATGGCATCTATACAAACAATAACAATAATAATATCGGTGCAGTATATAAACTGCTCCTCTGCTGGGCACGGGCCTCTACTTAGTGTCATAATAACATTCATAATTCGTATGGTAATGTAATGTAATGTAATTGGACTCCCTTTTCCGCATTTGAACTCTAAGTTGGTCCATTATGTGTGAGAGTCGGCCGGTTACGGAGATAGTCAGCCCAACTCCGCCCAGAAGCACAGAAGTTTCCTGGGGTCTTCGCAGGCTTCGCGGAGTGACCTCGGGTTGTTGAGGATTTCCTTACGTTGTGCTGTTACTCCCACACATTCTAGGACTACATGGGCAGCAGATTCTTCTTCGGTCAGACATCCCCTACAGAGTGGTCTGTTGCTCCGAAGTTGTAGAGATGTTTGTTCAGGGGACAGACAGACAGACAAACAGAGGACAATTCGTGTGGTGATGACAATATCTACGTCGACAGATGTAACTATATTCCATTTCACCGAATTAAGCGCCGCCGCCGTTGACAACAAAGTACTAATATATGCTAAAACGTTAAAAACATCGACTAAAATAATAGATAAAATATGATTATGTATTAGCATATGAAAATATGCAAATATATTTCCGATATCTAAAACTAGCTATATTAAGAATGAGAAACAATGCATAGATACATTTCGTGCAAAAACCTGTTTGTGTTCTTACGTAGGCGCATTTGTACATTCATAACTCGAGAGTCAATGACATACATATGTATGTACCTATACTATAAATTGGAAAACGATAATCAGGAAGCAGAACTATAGCAAGGTCATGGTTGTCTTTTCACGATTATGTATATTATGTTTGCTTACCATAGCTAAATGCTTTTAAGTTATTAAATATAAAGTTAAATTACACATTTTTCGGCATGCTAGGTAATTAATATTAATAATAATAATATAATTTCCTATTATATTTAATTAATTGATAATTTACAATATCTAATTAATAAAACTACAAATTTACATTATCCACCTATATAATAATATCAATAAAAAACCCCACCAAATCCATAAATAAATAAAATGATGAACATCAAGATGACAATAAACGTCAAGAAGAAAAATCCATAACAAAACAAATAATACAGGAAAGATTGAAATAAAATGACATGCTAACAAGAGCCAGGAGAGCCGCAGCACAAAAACTATCACCGGACCCGCCGCTCAGCTCCACCTCGCAGCCGTCGGCACCTGCACCTGCGACCCCGACGTGCAATGAGGTGTCGAGCCCATCGAGCGACGAGTATTTTTCCCCGCCGACGTCGCCAACACCTGTACGTCGGCGAGGGATACGCCGGCCACCGTCCTGCTTGGGACCCCGAGACCTACCAGCCTCGAACAGGGTCCCCGCTGTCGGTGGTAATGTGCGCCGCATGAAGTGGACTAAATCTATGAATGAAAATGTCATGCGGGCATATTTTGTGGCAACAGAGGGGGGAATCAATCTCAGTGCGTACCGTGATCGAATGCTGCCTCTGTTTCAGGACTTGGAACCGGCCGTCAACGTCTCGGCTCAAAGACTATCGGACCAAGTGCGTGCCATCCAACGGTGTCGGTTGTTGGACGATGCCGCACTTGAGAGGCTACGCTCCGACGTACGAAGTAGCCCTCCTGTCACTTCTTCTGTCCAGATAATGCCTCAAAGACTTCATGAGGCACCGAGGCCAAATGATAACAATATTAGTGAAGAGGTGGATAGCAGGGCTACACACGTAAGTACCCAGTACAATGAACAATTAAGGAGTACTTTGGAGTGCACGTTGCGGGAATATCGGCACGTTTATGCGCCAAATAGACCACGTCTGCCAAGATTGCCTACGCACAAAAAGAATTTAGCGCTGGTGTGTGCCTTGGACTCATTACTGCCCACTTATCTAGTGGACAGTGAAAGTCTTAGCGATGCACACTCAATCTTGTACTGTGCGGCTGCTGCGGCATGTCGAGTGGCTGGTATTAAAAATCCACACATAATGACAGCTGCTCGACCCAGAAATACTACGCCAGCGTGGCAGTGCAGGATTGAGCGTCGTATCGCTGAGTCCAGGGCACTCATCGGAAAGCTTATCTGTTTCAGGGAGGGTAATGCACGACCGAGAGTGATGCGTTATGTGACTGGGCGTTTGCAGGGACTGACGTATGTCCCCAAGATTATGTCGCCCGGGTTACAGAACGCATCGACTTCCTGAAGCAGAGAATTTGTGCGTGGGCAAGCCGAGTGAGGCGCTACAAAAAAAGAGCTGATTGATATGCCCAAAATCGTGCATTCCAGAGAGATGGAAGGTGGGTGTACAGAAGGTGGGAGCATCCTGATTCTAGTGGGGATGGTTGTCTACCAGATACAGAAGCCACGACTGCTTTTTGGCGTAGTATCTGGTCGACGCCCGTCGACCACGAAGAGGGGGATTGGTTTGGGGATGTTAGGCAGGCATGCGACACTATACCTCAAATGGAGCCAATTAACATACGACCAGAAGACGTTTCTTGTGCGGTTCGTTCGTTACCAAACTGGAAAGCAGCGGGACCGGACGGACTGCACAACTTCTGGTTGAAATGGTTCCGCAGTGCGCATGCATGCTTGGTATCCCTATTCCAGTCATCTTTGGAATCAGGATTGCTGCCTGAGTTTTTGACCACTGGCACCACTCATCTGCTCTACAAATCAGGTAGTGTCACGGACCCAAAAAATTATAGACCGATAACATGCCTACCGACGGTCTATAAACTTCTTACATCCATTTTGAGATCTAAACTTTCACTACATATTACAGCAAATAACATCATGTCTGTATCTCAAAATGGATGTAGAAGTGGGGCACGTGGTACTAAAGAGCTACTCCTAATTGACATGACCATCAGTCAACAAATACACCGCCTTAAGAAAGATCTTGCGACATGCTGGATAGATTATAAGAAAGCCTATGACTCTGTACCTCATGCATGGCTCTTGAGGGTGCTGGAGTTGTATAAAGTTGATGCAACTCTTTGCACTTTTTTGAAATCATGTATGAGGCAGTGGAGAACGGTTTTACGCTATCCAGGATGTCGCCAGATCGGGGAAAGCGGTGTATCTATCAAGATCAAGCGAGGTATATTTCAGGGCGACAGTTTGAGTCCCTTATGGTTCTGTCTAGCGCTGAACCCTCTTAGTACTTTACTGGAGAGTTCAGGGCTAGGCTATTGATTGCGGAGAGATGGTCAAGTTATATCCCACCTTCTTTACATGGATGACCTAAAACTATTTGCCTCCACCAGACCCCAACTGACGGCGTTACTTAAGGTAACGGAAACCTTCAGTAATTCCATCAGGATGGAGTTTGGTGTTGACAAGTGTGCAGTTATGTATGTAAAGCGAGGCAAGGTTGTGGAATCTGATGGCATTGAACTCTCAGATTTTACTAGACTTAGGTCTCTCTCTGCAAACGAAACCTATAAATATCTGGGTATGTCACAGGCATTAGGTATCACTGAGGACGGTATGAAACGGACGTTGCGGGAGCGCTTCTTTGGCCGCTTGAAAAAAATACTGAAAAGTCTTTTGTCAGGCGGCAACAGGGTGCGCGCCTGTAACGGTTGGGCCATGCCGATCCTTATGTACTCCTTTGGCATACTCAGATGGACGCAAACGGAATTAGATGCCCTGGATAGAAAGGTCCGTACACTGTTGACTGCATACCGAATGCACCGCACCACCCGCGCTCCTCGGTAATGAGATTGTACATCCCACGGAAGTGTGGAGGTCGCGGTTTTTTTAAATGCCAAGACCCTCCACAACCGTGAAGTGTGCAATCTCAGAGAATATTTTCTCCGAACCGATGTGGGCGTTCATCGCGATGAAGTCGCAGTGGATACGGGCTTTACCCCGCTTGCTCTGGCTAAGGAGAACTGGCGCAAACCTGTTATGCTTGGAACTGACGAGCGCAGGGATGTATGGAAAGGAAAAGAGCTGCATGGACGCTTTTTTCGGGCCCTGAATGGGCCCGACATAGATTTTCAGTCATCGGTGTCCTGGCTACGTTTCGGTGATCTCTTCGCTGAGACCGAAGGTTTTGTATGTGCAATAATGGACGAAGTTGTTATGACGAACAACTACCGGAGATATATCCTGAAGGATGGGACGGTTGACATATGTCGGGCATGTCACCAGCCCGGAGAATCTCTCAGACATATTATCTCCGGTTGTTCTCGTTTTGCCAATGGAGAGTATTTGCATAGACACAACCAAGTAGCCAGGATTGTCCATCAGCAACTTGCCTTAAAGTATGACCTTGTGGAATCTGAAGTGCCGTATTACAGGTATGTGCCCGATCCAGTTCTCGAAAATGGTCGTGCTACTTTGTACTGGGATCGGTCTATCATCACTGATAGGACAATTGTGGCGAACAAGCCAGATATTGTGCTGATAGGCCGATTGGAGCGCCGAGCAATGATCATCGATGTTACCATTCCGCATGACGAGAATCTTGTGAAAGCTGAAAAAGAAAAAGAGTTGAAATACTTAGACCTAGCTCACGAGATTGTCGACATGTGGCGTGTGGACTCGGCGATCATTGTGCCGATAGTCATTACAGTCAATGGTTTAATACCTAAGAGCCTCGACCACCACCTGCAGAGGCTCGCGTTAGATGGCTGGATCAAGTCCTTGATGCAAAAGGCAGTACTACTCGACACGGCGCGTATTGTGAGGAGATTCCTCTCTCTGGGGCCCTAACCACCGGCAGCTTGGACCCTGTTCCCGATGTCGGTGGGTCATTTCAGTTTTTATATTTTTAAATATGTATAGATTTTATATTTATATTTAAAAATGTAATTATTAGAAAAAAAAGTAAAAAAAGTAATAAAGAGAATAATAATAATAAAAATAATTTATTTTCACACCACAATACAGTTGAAGTAGGTACATTTGATATCAGACATAAATTTTGTTGACTTAGAAGTACTGTGGGAGACTGGTGCCTAAGGTAGATGGAGAGTCTGTATTTCAGGACACCAGGTCCCCACCTCACGGACAAGTTACATTAAAAATAATAATATCCTCATAGCTCAAGCCCTGCAGCCGCAATTACTACTAGATAAGGGAAAAAAATTTATTATAATAAAAAGCTATTTTCAAATTTTACCAAAATAAAATTTACTGCTCGCATGACCTACTGGATTAAGTGTTCACCATGCCACTGCAACAATCCGATACATGAAGAACACCCCGATTCGGAACAACTTTTCGTCCCATGTGGGAAGGGATTGTCAAAATCGTGTGATCCACAATTAATTGTTCCGGGTCGGGATGTTCTTTGTGTCCGTTGTTTATATGTTAGTGAATTCACCTGTGACACAGGAACTATTCATTATGGACATGAAAAATAAGGAAAGCTGACCCCACCACCATGTGTGATATATAGCTAGGAAGAGAGAGAGAGTAGTGTGTTTGTTGGGTATTCCATATGTTACACAGCGACGAAACGAATTATTTTTTGGCATTATGTAGGCTTATGGTTAAAGTTTGTCTCATAAAAATGCTGGGATCCTGTGGGATAAATCTTATAAAAACATCACTTGAGACTCTTTGTAGTTTGTACCGTGGACAGATGCCTATAAAGTCGTATGTTATGGTTAGATAACCATAACATACGACTTTATTTAACTTTACTATAAACGCGGTCATAAGTATTATATTTATATTAGTAGTGTGTTGAAACAGCATAATCGCGACCATTCTACGTTGCATTGAAATGAAATAGGAAAATAATAATACAGTAGGACTAAACATTTATTCGAGAAAGAGACATAAAGCCGATTGAGGAAATCACGTCAAAGTTGCCCTTGGGCATACAGTTTGTTACTATTTATGAGCTCTTGCGTGTTCTACTGCCATTCCACTTATTGTTTAACATTATTTTATTAGGTTCGATTACTATAGCCACAAATTAAACAGATACAGAGTGTCGGCTCGATAAATCGACATTGACTGCACGGATAACTCAGTGGTTTAACACCTTAAATGATCGTCTTCTCGCTGTCACTGCCGAGTGCTGAGTATTCGAGTACCACACGAAACTTGTTTCCTGAGAGCTATGACATATCCTTCTTTAAACGAAGTTTAAACGGAGTACTGCTATCATGAAGGCCAGCGGTTTGGCTGTGTGTACATTTGAAATTATCGAAATCCATGAGCGGTGGTTGACACTTAGCATCAGGTAGGGCTACCTAGTCTGCCACTGCAAAAACAAACCAAAACAAAATATTACATACATACATATATAACTGGTCTCACGCTTTATTCCCAAAAGGGTAGGCAGTGGTGTATTACACTAAAATTTCGACAGCTTAGGGGATGGGGCTATTGCCATTTACCGAGAACATTTCCAGAAATAGTTGTTCCATGTCTAAATGTTTTTCGCAGCTCCAGCAACACAGGAGATCTGCCTAATGCAGGATGACTATAAAAATTTTTATATAACAGACGGAATAGGAATCCGTTGCGTACTCGTTTATCTGTGGGTGCTTTGGTATGTTGCACGCTGTACCGAGCACAATCCACCAATCAAATCCACCAACATTAAATCTAATTAATCTGTGCCATAGATTACACAATAACCAACCATAATATTCGGTCTGTTGCGATTGATTCGTTTCATAGTCTGCTATAAATTTTATAACCATGGGATGATTTATTTGGACTGCAATCAACGAATATATATTTTTATAAGCCCGGTAATATAATAGTTATTTTCTTTTAACTAGTTTATACCCGGGACTTCGCGCTCATGTTAATGTAGATTCTCTCAAGCAAATTCTAATCTTCGAAAAAAAAAAAACTGTATTAATGACTATCTATTTCATGCTTTCTATCCCTGACAACGTTTATGCTAAATTTCATGATGATCAGTTGAGTCGTTAATGCGTGAGAGCGAAAAATACTCACATTCACATTTATAGTATTAAGTTGGGATTCCAGTTAAAGAACTTCTTTAATTTTAAATAAATACTGAGTATTGGGGTTGTCTACAGATAGTGTTTTAGAATGACCATATTAAAAGGATTGCATTTTAAGTTGAGCAATACATCTGTTAAGAAGAGGCATTGTTTAACTTAAAATGCAATAATCCTTCTATCTTTATAATTTACCTCTTCAAAGAGTAAAAACAAGTACAGCAGTTAGTTTAGTAAATACTTAAGATAGGTACATGTTTGATAAATTATAACATGTTACGTGTATACCTACAAGATATATTATGATGTCGTCATTCGGTTCTTTGAATTTCATTTCATCGCTTCATCTCTATCACTTGATTGTATAAAGTTAAAGATTGGACTTTATACAATCAAGTCTTCCCACTAGGATCCACTTTCCTTTTCCAGTAATTTTGCCGTTGACGCAAATTATGGGTCGTTTTATCTATCACGTCTGTCATGACATGTCGCAAATATACGATTACGTGTTCCTCGGGTCTTTATTTAAAAACCATAACATACAACGTTTACTTTGTAAAATAGCTATTATCTGTTTGAAAAGAGAGGTATAATTTGAAACTTGATTCTATTTTTCCAGAGCGAATATTTTAGTTAAATAAAAAATGATTTATGTGGTCGTTTTAAAGACCTTTAAAGTTTATTACATATTCCTAAAATTAACCAACATCCGTTAAATATTAAATATAATTTTTGTGCCTACTGCTTGTTTAAGTAACTGAAAATTATTAGTGTATCTTTGAAATGATTTTTATTTATATTTGTAATACATGCATCAAACCTACAGCCTAAATACGACAACGGCCCTAAACCTTTATTTTGTGCTCTTGTGACAAGTTGGTTATCCAAAGCTTTTATACAGCCTACTTATTTACTTGTTCATAGCATATAAGTAGCATGTCTTTTACCAAATCAAATATCGACTCTTGGCTTTCTCATTTTTTTACGGTTCAGTCATATTGGTTTAAGTCAATCAAGTGGAATCAACCTTTAACCCAAAACAGGCAAAGGATTACTGATTCTTAGAGTTGACCATGGAAATATATGAAACGGTTTTCCGTTTCAAAGACAAGACCGTTTCAACATGTTGTAACACACATATTTAATAAATGAATAAAAGAACAAACAAATAAAATCAAAAATAAACGTTCTTCGAGCAAAGAACGAGATCGTATGCGATAAAAATTGTTTGATCGGCAGATATACATAAAAGTGTTTCAGATAATTGCTTTCTTGGGCTAGTGGCTCCTGTAAACGGCGGTTCAAAAGGTTTCGGATTCGAATTCGTGTCGGACCGACAAAAAGTTATCGAGTTTAAAGTAGTGTTGAGAAAATTAGCTTCGAGTCGAGAACTCGAACCCCGAGTTGAGAGCTCGTGAATCTTTAAAGCTCGAGCTCTAAGAGCTCGCGAGCCTTAAAGAGAAGGCTACAGTCAAAACCCGAGCTTCGTTTATTTAGCTATCTACTGTATTCCTTTAAATCAGAATATATTATAGATACAAAGTTCAAGTTAAAAATTTAGCACGTCCCTAACCTATGCTACATTTTACGAACTATCAAACCTTTATTATTTTACTAAAATGGAAATTATGTCAGGCTAACTATACGATAAATTATTTATATTGCAATTTAGTATGTTTTTATTGCTAGTTTACATAATAAGTAATTGATTGTACAGGAAAAGTAACGTACCGATTCAGTACTATCAATGTTTATTGAGACTACCCACATTTACTTATAACTACAAGTATTACTTGAACATAAGGAACATTCAATTCGTATGAAAATAATCAGTGTGTAGTACAATTTGTATATTATATTATCAATTGTGTTCGTAGTTTTGTGGGTGATTAATAAAGTTTCCATTGTTTTTCAAAATGAGTAAGGAAGTCGACAGCCAATTTTTTGAAGATACTACTAATACGGCTGAAACCTCATTCAGAGAAAATGAGACTGAACCGGCCCATCCATGCTGAAAACAGCAGGGCTCTACTAGTATCTGACATGTTTTTTTTCATTAGATATATATTTCTAAAAAAATAATTATTTACATGGCTGAAATTCATTTACTTAACATTTTACTTGACCAGTGTAGTATAATGAGCCTTAAAGGCAGAGCTCGAGCTTCGACTCGAACATTGCATAAAGGTAGACGGCTCGAGTCGCGACTCGAGCCTTTTATACAGGACTCGAGTCGCGACTCGAGCTTTGTGTGTAAGGCTCGAATCTAAAGCTCGAGCCTGCCAACAAGGCTCGAGCCTTCAATGAGTTTAAGGCTCGGAGGCTCGAGCTTTTTAACAACACTAGTTTATAGTCAAGAAATTCTTAGTTACAATGTTGACAGTGTTATATTCTCGTGTCTCAGAAACCTGTTGGTCCTGCGCCTGATTTCTTGCCAGTTGTGTCCATTACCGACACATTTATGACACCAAGGGAATAGAGATTGCACTTATACTTGCGTACTAACTTATGTATTACAATATCTTCTGTGTAAATGGCTATTCTCAGTTAAGATTTGCATCCATGATCGAAGTTCGGTCTGGTTAACCACCACTGTCTGAAGAAAATTCACCAAAATTTAAAGATAATTACATATTACATATTATCGATCTTCATTTATGATTGACTATATAGTTGCTGCACTGGTTAAAGTGGACAACTCTATCAGTAATTAGAATGGTTAATAGATTTAATCTCCACAAAAAAGAAAATGTGAGACAAATATTGTGTATGGAACGTCTGGTTTTTCTTTATGTCCCTAGGGACATCCTAGGGTGTATCATGAATTTATTATGTATTCGAGTGTTAATGACTTTTGTAGCCATTATATCAATGTCAGTAAAATTTACCGCGATGCCGGAACTATCCCTTTTGCCACGACGAAATTGCCACGTGACTAACCGGTTCCCTGTGAAAAGCAATACAGGAAATTATATATGCAATAGAAATTTTATGCTGTAATTAAAATGTCTGAATCATATAAAAACACGTACGCCTGTTTTCCAAACGATGACAGACTATAAGGATATCGTATTACGTAGGAGATACTTATTTGATGTACCTACCTGTTTACTTTCATCGTATATTGTTTATTACAAAAAGACGTCTACCGCACTAGGAATAAAACCTGAGGAGTGTTAATCTTTACAGACATTCAAACAACGGACATAAAAAACACCCAGTTTCGGAACAACTATTTATGGATCACACAAATGTTTGTACCGTGTGGGATCGAACCCACAACAGTGACAATAGCATGGCGACCACTTGTATTGTTCATGTATGTTATGGAGGACATGCTGTTTTATCCCTGTTGTTGAATGCCTTCAACGAATAAGTACGGCAATCACTTGCGGCGCGTGCCCATTGATAGTAAATTTACGAAGAAAATCTGAAATACTTTTTTGTCAATCACCTTGATACCGTTGCAATGTACGCACAGAGAATTTTTGCATTTATGTATGATATATAGTTGTACCCGAAGTAGGTATGTAGGTATAATTACCAATTATGTCGGCGTTATTTATTTGCAACATTCGATTTCGCAATGCGCTTTCAGAAATTAACAATTCTTGGAGCAGGCCAAGGTTCTTGTCGCTAACGTGACAAAAAAATAATTATATCTCTCTGTTCCCGACGGTTTGACGGTTGACGAAATCGAGTTACGTAGAATCAAGCGCGACATTTTTATCATTAATATAATTTAACTATATTTTGCCTGCGACTTCGCTCACGTTAAAGTTCATTTTGTAAAACTTATATCACTCGGGAATAGTACTTTTTCTGTCTGACATGTACCCTTTGTCTTTTTATGTGTCCCTGACAAAATGTATGCGAAATTTCACGATGGTCGATCCAGAAGTTAAGGTGTTACACCATAACAAACAACCAAACTTACATTCGCATTTATAACATTAATTAGGATTTGTGCTCTCAAATTAAAATAGTTAAGTAAATTATTAAGTATCGCACTTAAACATTTAATGATTATTTAAGTGAGTATTTAGTAAAGGCTTACTATAATGAAGTGTTTACTAAGGACAAAGTAAATACTAAGAGGTGTATTAGTAGGTAGGTATTTTTATTCTACTAACTAGATGGATTGCGATGTTTATCCGCTCATCTTACCTTCTTATTTTTAGAATATATAGCGGTATACAATGGATTGCTTCAGATTGATATAAATTTCAACAATATTTTAATTATTGTTAAAAAATAATAAATTGTATTAACTAAAATAATTATTTAAAGATCTGCATAACTACTTTCTGTTTAACTTATTATAATATAGTATAGTATTATTGTTTTGCTATATTTAAGTATCTTGTAACTGTATAATATGCATGCCGTGGCAACCTTTAAGTAAGGTAGCACTAAACACTAGCTACAAGAATATGTTACAGTGTATACCTAGTTAGTTGTCTGAATTAAATAAATAAATTAGAATAATCTTTTTTGTAAGGGTAGACTTGCCCGGACTTTGGCAGGATTTACCATTATTTAAAACCTATGTCTATCTGTACTCATGTACCTTTCCAATAGAGAAAACAATTTCAAACTGGTCTTTTGGTTCCGAAGAAAAATTTCCTAAGCTTACAAAGTCGCACCTTCTTTTTGTTGTACTCGTGCAGCGTAGTCTACGCTTGACGCATACCACCCATTAAGACAAGGGGCATAAAGAACATCGGGTTAGTCCCATTCGCCACCCCCAGCATTGCCCCCTACGGAGGCGAATGGGACATTTTCCAAAAAAAAATCCATTCGCCATTGGAGGCTCAGGTGGCGAATGAGATATTTGTTTTAGAAATAAAATAGAAAATAAAAAAATATGTTAAGTTATAAATATTTTTTTTTTGGAAAATGTCCCTTTCACCACTGGAGGTGGCAATGCTGGGGGTGGCGAATGGAACTAACCCAGAACATCCAGGCTTCCCATACACAATATTTCTCACATGCTTTCTCTCTTTTGAAGATCGGACCAATTACTCTTACTACATATTGCCAGAGGTGCCCACTTAAACCTCACCTAAGTAGCCAATCATCAATAATGAATAATGATAAATTGGAATATAAAGTTTAGACTATGATGAAGCGGAAGAAAATTATTATCGATGCTATTTTTTTAAGAAAACATCATCGTATTGAAACATTTTATTGTGACTCTATAGGCATGATACTTTATCGCAAAACTTATCATTATGACTACGGGCACGGGATAGGTAATTGGCCATGGACGTCGAGTGTCCCACACCTTTATCTACTACCATGATCTGACCCATTTTAACCCAAGATTTATCCTTTTATGTAAAATTAGATTTCACCCGCGTATTTACTCCCTTAAATGTAGGTTATGTCAAATTTGAATCCTTCGAGAACAGTATTTTCTTATGAAAAGTACCCTTTGTCCTATAGTGTACCCCCTAGAGGAGTTAAGGCGTGAAACGGTAATAAATGAACAAACAAGCAAACTCACATTCGCATTCAGAATATTAGCAAGGATTCAATAGAAAATCAAGCAAAAAAGTTGGTAAAATAGAGAATTAAATATACAATGTGTATTTCAGCTGAACTTCAAAAACATAATAAGTGAATCTCATGGGATATGTAGCGCGGGGGACTGTTTTTCGTTTAGTTTACGTTTTTGATGCATCACATTGTGCTTGTGGCTTATGCCGCACTTGCTGCTCTTGATGTCATTGCCAGGACCGTCAATTAAAGCCGCCGGTGTTTCTAAAGACCTTTTAGTCGCCTCTTAGGCAAAGCACAGTTAAGTGTAATGCGATTCATTGCCTAACGCTTCATATTACTGTAACACTAAACCAACTAACGTATAAAATAGATTTAGAAAACAGGGATGCCTGGAAATTAAAAATCGAAGCACGATTTCAGAGCCTTTATTTTGGTCCGTAGGACTACCCAAACAGTACCTAAACAAGTACGTGAGATTGTATGGAATAAAGGATTTATCCCATACTAGCTTTTTCCCGCAGTTACACCCTCGTTTATGATTACTGCTGCGCTCTTGTAGGTCATATCGTGATGTTATACAACTAGAATATTACCTTCCTCAAGAATTTGGCTATCAGATGTTAAAATATTGTTTAAATCCAAATGTTAGAGAGAGAGAGAGTCCAGTGATAAGCGCGTTCGTAGTTCGTAGCGTAAAGAAGACAAAATTCTCTTCAGCTTTATCATATTAATAGTATTTCACTTTCCAACGAAGTACGTCGTAGGTCAGTAAAATATTAGGACAGTAGAATACAGCCTTAAAAGTCACAAACTATTGATAGTTTAATACAATAATAGCACCCCGTTCTGATTGATTGAAGTAGATTTGCCCAAATTCCCCGGCGGTATCGCTTTCATAATGGTATTATCAAAATCGTTAGAAGATCTGTTATATCGCGGATTATATTCTCACTAAAACGGTTGTATGTAAACTGATAGAATCAGCAATTATTTCATTTGTATAAAGACTTGACAGCAATTAGAATTATAAAAACAATAGAAAAGTATAAACATTAGAAAGCGTTAAGGTATTTGCTTGTAAACAACATATGTAGGTAGTTGGCGTGGGACACCTGCGCAAATTACATGTACATGCAACTCACGGGGTTTTAGTCAGGTAATACTCATAGCAACACAGTCTTGCAATATACTCGGTGGTCGGTCTCACTTTACCTTGTCTACTTTTGGGCGAACACTAGTAATAATAAACAAGTAGTCGAATTTCAACCATAATCATAATTTAACTTTTATGAATTTACATTAAAGAAAGTGCTTCCAGAATATTTTATTGATAACTTGTGAATAACTATTAAGAAAAAAGCACTGGTGAATACAGTGGAGAAAATATACTTAATTATAATAATATTCTACCACATACACACAACACCATCTAGCCCAAACTTAGCAGAGCTTGTACTATGGGTACTAGACAATGGATAAACATATATATATATTTTTTTTTTGTAAATACGTACATATTATACATAGAAACACCCAGACCAAGACAAACATCCATGTTCATGCACACAAATGTTTGACTTGTGCGGGAATCGAACCCGCGACCTCAGGCGTGGCAGTCGGTTACACCAACCACTACGCCATCGAAGCCGTCAAGTTTTGTCATTATTTTGTCTTTGCAATTTTTAGGTATTGACAACTAAGAACAGACAAATGTGATGGTATAGATGTACCCGAACACTGATACAAATATCTCTATATAGATACATATATAGCATAAAAATATGTTATACCATATCCCAAATGTTCGCTTATTCCAAAAATATTAAAATAAGTATTTATTTATGATATTATACTGTAATTAACACTTTCACGTCCACGTATCCTTGAATCGTAGAGTACAGTATGGCATAAAAAAGTGATTTAAAAAAATGATTTTGCATTTTCTATGAGCACCAAGGTTTTGTGTACTCGTAAGGTGATACGCTGACGATATTTTTTAAATATCGTATTAGTAAACCATTGACGACGCCCCTGTGAGCCTATTGCCGACTATTGAGAATGGTTACAAATGCCTTAATGGTATTAAAATGTTTGTTAGGTCAACGTATAGTATCTAATCCGATAATCGACGCGTTTTTCGATCTCCGGAACAACGAGATAATATTTGCAGTACCTACTATGTTAACTAATATTATAAATGAGAATGTGAGTTTGTTTATTACGTTTTTACGCCTTAACTACGCAACCAATCATTATGAAATTTCGCATATACGTTGTCAGGGGCACACAAAGGACATAGGGTACCTTTTATTTAAATAAAAATACTGTTACTTACCTAACCTACATCTACGCAAGAGAAGCCGCGGGCATGATCAAGTAATTAATGTACTTCAAAGTAAAATCGATTAAACACTAAAATTGTTTAGGCTGAATATAAATAATAAATGGGCCAACCCGTCACCAACACACGTACGACTTATATTGGAAATCTGTCAAAATGTCAGTGATTCATATCTGCGAGGCCCACGCGATACAGAGATTATACTCTAGTGCAAAGTTACTTTTATTAAAAAGCGATTTGTAAAATCAACTTAGTAACTAACAGGTATCTAAATGTACATTTGTTACTAGCTGTTTCATATACTCCGCACCTAAGGGTCGTAGCGTGATGTTAGTGAGCCCATAAGCAGCGATAGCTCAGTGGGGAAACCAACAGACTGCAATACAGAGGGTCTAGGGTTCGAACCCACGTCTCGCACCTCCGACTTTTGAAAGTTATATGACTTTTCGAAATTATGTGCGTATTGATTGACAATTATCGCCTGCTCCGTGCCTCGGAGAGCACGTTAAGCCGTCGGTCCCGGCTGCCATGAACATCTATGGCAGTCGTTATTGGGAGAGTGTCGACACAAAAGATCCCACTGGGTCGAAGTGTCGCCGGTCTGCACTGACTGGCCCCCACATAAGATAGATAGATAGTGGGGCCATAATCATCCTCCATAAATATATGAAAAGAATTTTACAAATCTGACTGGGAGTTTCAGAGATAAGTGTCTTTAAAAAACGGACAACTAATCTCTTCAGTTTTATCTTATTAGTGCAGATTCCATTAAATACCTAATCCTTAATATTTATTGAGAGGCAGAATACAAAAATTTTGAAGCTTAAGCTTGCACCTACCGTGGTAAATACTTTCAAGAGTAAATGTTTTAATTCTACAGAAGATCGTAGCTAAGTGAGCCTTGTGTTCCTATAGTAAGGATTTTACATAGGTAAGCCCTTTTTTGCAAAGATGATAAAGGTAGAAAAAGTTGCTTTACGAAATATAATAAGCCTTACCCCCAGTTTCTGAAAGTCACAATAATAATAATTTAACAGTGATTAAGGGTAGGCTATAATTGGTTGATTGAATTACCAACAGCTAATCAAATTACTTGGGGTTACTTTGATTTGGACTTATCGTTGAATAGCTACTTTAGATATACTACTCGGAATTATGAACGAAGGTTATAACCAGACTACCGTACAAGCAATTTATTGTTACAGCTTAGTAGACGAAGACGACAAGGATTCCATTCGTGTCATAAAAATAAATGATTTTATTCTCTTATTTCGACCGTGTACATCGCGAATATTCGATACTAACTATACAACTTCGATATACGTAATAAGCATAATGCAAAGTAGAGAACATGAGATGTGGATTATTTACTACTAAGGTTTTTTTGCATTGTAGGTATTGATAACCGGACCCCAAGTTTGGTAGAAAGAAAACGAGTGTTTATTTACTCAGTTGATACTAAAGTTGCCATTTATAGCTTTTTAAATTGTAATGTTATTGAAATGGATACAATCCTTATGGTTGCGAGCTTTGCACTAAAATGCGGTCAGTTATGTAACCGACTCGTGACTCGAGCTAACGCAACTTGGGTGCTTGTAGACAACCACTTCCGTCCGAATAATACGCTTGTAAACAATCCTTAGTTGTTGTGTGTGTTGTAAGGTTTTTTGAATATCCCGGGTTATTCGTACTTAAATTACGTAGGTATATGCGACATTAATCTATCGAGTCGCATCGGCACACCGGTGGCTAGACACAATAGATTTTTATTTTATCTGGTACTAGCTGACCCGCGCATTTTCGTCTGCTTCATATAGGTTTAAAAAAGTATATTTGATCCAAGAATCGTACCCAAGACCTAGTGCACAGTATTTGATTTACTACTAGTGCGCCACCGAGGCTCTATGTATATAATAATATAAATTTATTGAGACTAACTTTTTGTGATTTCACATTAAAATAAAATCCTTGTTATATATGTACTTTACTATTAACAAAAATATAATGCAAGTCTACAGTGGCTTTATATAATACTAGTTGTTTTCCCGCGGTTTCACCCGCGTAAGTCCCATTCCCGTGTGAATATCTAGTTTCACCCCTTTCACCTCCTTCAGGGTGGAATTTCCAAAAATCCTCTCTTAGTGCTTCCCTACGCTCTCCAAGGAACATACATGCCAAATTTCAGCTTATTGCGTTCAGTAGTTTCGGCTGCGCGTTGTCTGTCAGTCACTCTGTAACGGAAGAGTTTTATATATATACATACATAGATGAATAAATTTAACAGGATGGTTATAAATATCAATATATCAACGAATAACTACATTAGTTTCTTCTAGATTTTACGCTGGAATAAAATTAAACCTGTTTTGTATTTGTTTGCATAACATTATTATCTTTTTGTAATAACACGAAACACATTTTGTATGTTGACGATTATTTATTAGGTAATTAATGAAAATTATACCACATAAATTATCCTTGAATGATGAATACTGATAAATATTATACGAAATAACAGTTGACGACGACTCTTAATCTAATGTATAGGATTACTTGAAAGCTCATCGGGTTAGGATATTTATACCACCTTTCTCTAATGCTTCTTCTCTAGTTTTGTTAGCGACATTCTTCTAGACACTTTTCTTCTCATCCATTAACTTCTTTGCTGTACTAATAGCTTAAAAGATAATAAGTATATATATTCTTTGTTTAAAAAGGCTACTCCCGCACCATGAATAATGCCTATATCGCGGGAGACATACAAACATTTAAAATAATAACGGTTACAAGGACCGTCCAGACTCGGAACAACCATTTCTGGATCACACAATTTTTGTTTCGTGTGGGATTCGAACCCTCAACATTTGACGCAGTGGCAACGTCTAATACATATTTATTTAAAAGCCTTTTTCCATTTTGTTGGTCTCATTCATGGCATATACATATTTTATTTTTTTACGTAATGATTATATTATAATGTCTAACATATGAACGAAGTAAATCTATATACGTGAAGCAAAAACTTTGTTCCCCCTTTTTACGAAAATTGCGCGGACACAGGAGTATGAAATTTGGCACAGTTAACGTTTATATGGAGAAGGAGGGACGAATCCTAATATTTTTATAAAATATGCATTAGAAATACATTAAATTAATGAAAAAACACTACACGCACACAACCATGCAGTTGACAAACGCAGTCGAATCGCGTTCGTAGTATTTTGGCATTGTTCTTCTGACGTCGTACAATTCTTTGTAACTATGGTTACCATTATCTTATTTATATGTAATAGAGAAAAACAGAAAACAAAGTAGTAAGCTTAGGAATTTTGGTCAAATTTTGACCACTAGGCGACCGCTAGTTTATATAGTTTCGAATTTTAAAAGATAAATAAATTTCGAATATTAATTTAAATACAAGAAAGTGGATAAATATTGGCACAATCTAATATAAAATTCAATTTAGTATGTTCGGAATCTACTTTCATTAAGTGATCTCATGACAATATAGAAGGAGAGTTTACATAAATTCTTTATTAAGTTGTGGTTTGTAGTGTGGAATAATTTATATGCTAATGTGTGTATAATATTATTGCAAATATTATATAGCTATTGATAAATAACTATGGTGATGCAACCAAGATTATTACGTAGTGATGACGCTTTCTGAGATTTAAATACATAGTTCCGTGCTTGTTTCCTGTCAGCTACTTGTAACGATCCTGATTAACGATTTTGATAGTACGGATAGCAAATAAGAACATGGATCATTTGTTTCTATCATTATAAAGTGGAAAGATCTCTTTCTTGTCTTGTGATATATGTTTTTGTAAGTACTTTTTGGTTAACGTAGCAATGTAAAACAAATTAAACAAGATTAACCTATTGGGTGGCAGCGGTAGACCGGCGGCTAGATACAATAGGCTTTCGATTATGTCTGGCATTCCAATAATTGATAGGTTAATAGCATTAGGACGTAGAAAATTTCTTAAGGCTACTTATACATTTTTTTTGAAAGACGATTCCAATCATTCCCCTTATATCGGGGTAGAAAGGAAAGAGGAAAGTGCCCATTCGATATTGAAGTTGGATACTTCCTTAAGTGTCACTACTATACAAAGAAGGCAACTAGCTTTTTAATGTGTTCCAGAGTTGTTAAAGAGGCGCTGTGTAATTAACAAAGGCTGCGAGTGTCTTTGTCGCTAGCTTGATACTCTTGGGGCTGTATGCATCAATTGTCTTTGGCAGCTGCTTGCTATCAGGTGAATCCTCTTAAGAGAGGCTTGCACCTTAGTGATATTAATATTACCTGTGAACAAGCTGCTGAAAAGCAATATTAGTGTTTGAAAAAAAACCACGATAAAATCCGTATAAAGTAGATTATTTTCAACCAAATTTAAAATGCCTACACGATTAAATATTTAAGAATTAGTTTAGTTTTTCGTCCCTTTGGTAAAATAGGTCTTACCACAGTTTAACTTTTAAACAAAAAATAGCGAGTAGTTCTTGAGTTGATAAACAATATTATAACAAAAATCCAACGCCGGTTTTATTATTTGCAAATGAATTAAATTAGAGCTTACCGAACTATAGTTTTAATTATATAAAAAGTGTATGTTAGTTGATTAGATTTAGATACAACATTTATTTTAAAGATTACGGAATGCTTACAAATAATTAAAATAAATTCCACATTATTTGCATATTTTACCGTATATTTCAACAATGCATACATTTACATTAACATAGAGGCCTATGTTTACTAGGCAGTAACATAAGAATCAACAGTCGATTGATTCGATGATTAATCATATAATATTAAACTATTTAGCGTTACAACTTTACGGGCCTACAAGACCTTGCAATGCGGTTCAGAATTTGGTCATGTGACCAAGTAAACAAAAGTGGTCACGCGCCTTAGTCATATGACTGCCTTTCTTCGGCGTCGCCATCTTAACCAGCAAATTATTTGTTGTTATTGAAATATTTTTAAGCGTTATCCGGTCATTGGGAATTTTTACTAAGTTTATGATTATAGTAGATTCAGTGGCGTAGCGGTAGTAAGTGTGAGTAATGCGCTTGAGGTCTCGGGTTCGAATCACCGGCGGGCCAACAAAAGCTTATTTGGTGTTTTAGTTAAGAAATCTCAATAGCAGCTTGGAGTTAGGAAGTTGGCAGTGTAACACCTGATCTCTCTCCGGTCGTGTCGAATTACCGTCCCATCAGATCATGAGAGTTAGGGAACAAAGTGTACTTGTGTTTGCGCACACACTAGTGCACTATAACATCTCCTGCGTAGTTGGCCAGTTTCCGTTAAAACTGGCAGCTGTGGCCGAAATTCGGTTTAGAGGATATATATATATACTAGCTGTTCCGAAAGGCGTTGTAATGTATACGAGAAAAAACATCTAATCCATTCTCGAATCGACTTGAACACACACACAAAAAATTTCATCAAAATCGGTCCAGCCATTTAGGAGGAGTTTAATTACAAACACACGCACAGAAGATTTATATATACATAATAGGTCGAGGAAAAAGTCTTTTCGCGTAAATGCTGTATAAATTTTAATAAAATCTCTTTGGCTGTACTAGTTGTAACTGGCTTTTATTGATACCATTAAAAAGGCTACATTTCAAAAAAGTAACAGTTTAATAAAATATTGTTTCCCACCGGTTCTCATTTGTTTATCTTTCTGTCAAAATGAGTGAATCTAATGAAGGAATTCGATACATTTTAAAATTTTATTACAAAAAAGGAAAATGTGCAAAGCAAGCCGCGAAAAAAATTTGTACCTAATGCGGTGTCAGTAAGAGTAGCACAAAGTTGGTTTAAACGTTTTCAATTCGGGAATTTTGATATCAAAGATGCACCTCTCTTTGGTCGCCCTGTTACGGATAAAATGGACGCCATTTTTGAAAAAGTGGAGCAAGATCGGCATATCGGTAGCTACGACATAGCTGAAGATCTGGGAATTGACCACAAAACAGTTTCGACTCATTTGAAAAAGGCTGCGCATACAAAAAAGCTCGATATTTGGGTGCCACACGAGCTCACTGAAAGAAACCTAATGAACCATGTAGTCATTTGCGATTCTTTATTGAGACGTAATGAAACCGAACCGTTTTTGAAAAGATTGATCACTGATGATGAAAAGTGGATCACGTACGATAAAAACGTGCAAAAAAGGTCGTGGTCAAAGGTCGGTCAGGCTTCACAGACTGTGGCAAAACCTGGGCTAACTCGCAACAAGGTGATGCTGTGTGTATGGTGGGATTGGAAGGGTATTGTTCATTGTGAGCTTTTGCCGCCGGGCAGAACCATCGATTCGGATCTCTATCAACAACTGATGAGATTAAGCAAAAAATTGAGAGAAAGCGGCCGGAATTAATCAATAGAAAGGCTGTGGTCTTTCATCACGATAACGCTAGACCTCACACATCTTTAGTCACTTAGCAAAAATGAAGAGAGTTTGGCTGGGAGGTGTTAACGCATCCGCCATATAGCCCCAAACTTGCACCTTCAGATTTCCAGCTGTTTCGGTCTCTTCAGAATTCTTTAGACTGTATCAGGTTAACATCAAGAGAGGACTGCCAAAACTACTTGTCGCGTTTTTTTGATCAGACGTCCCAAAATTTCTACAGCAATGGGGTCATGTCACTACCTACAAGATGGTAGACAGTTATCGAACAAAATGGCACATATATATTGTAATTAAATGTAAATAATGTCTTGAGTTTCCATATAAACTTTTTCCTCGACCTTATATAAAGATATAGATTGTCGCAGCGGTAGTAAATGTGACTACTGCGCTTGAGGTCTATGGTTCAATTCCCGGGTCTGGCAACGAATTATTAAGTTTTCTGTCAATATTTTTTTAATAGTAGCACGAGGTCTGAGCTGAGCCTGGTAGTCGACAATAAGCTCGTATTACGTAAGACCTAAACATAGTTGGCGAATGTGGGTATAATAGAATTCTGCCTGTAAGCGAGAGGCTGTGTGTGTATTTGTGTATTATATGTATATACTTGTACATATATAAAAAAAATGCAGAAGAACTGTTATACAAGCAGTGTTTGTTTGAACTCACAATATATAATATGTATTTAAATAAGTATAAGAACGTGTGCAGAATCAGAAATGTTCCGTATGGGTGTTCAATTGAAATAACTTGATGGTATACTATATGGTTATATATTTACTGGCACCAGTTACATAAATAATATAGATACATATTGAGCTACAACCTAACTGAGTAGTTGCGGGGATACGACTGACGTGCGGCGCTTCAGCATACTTGCGCCTGACTATATTAAACTAAAGCGTCAGCAGTGTCTCTACACGTGTAAAGGATTAGATGAACGCATAGTAACACGATCATGAATATATTATAAAGCTGTTATGTGACTAAGTCAGGTGACTTACTTTCTTTAGTGTAGCACTCTAACCAGTCTATGTGTCAGACAGGTAGATTAACTGTTGTTGCTATGTGTAGACAACTCTCACACACTTATTCCTTTTTTTATTTTGATCGGTTTAGTTGACTATGATTGTTGACGTTTATGCCATGAGGACTATTCGGAGTGGCAACATCGATAATAAATGTCATATTTTTATATGAATATAATTAACTTACCTGTGTTTTTTTACCTTAAGAGCAGCGATAGCTCAGTGGGGAGACCAACAGACTGCAATGCCGAGGGTCTCGGGTTTGAACCCACGTCGCGCACCTCTGACTTTCGGAAGTTATATGACTTTTCGAAATTATGTGCGTATTGTTTGACAATTATCGCCTGCTCCGTGCCTCGGAGAGCACGTTAAGCCGTCGGTCCCGGCTACCATGAACATCTAGTGCAGTCGTTATTGGGAGAATGCCGACACAAAAGATCCAACTGGGTCGAAGTGTCGCCGGTCTGCACTGACTGGCCCCCACATATGATACATACATACATACCTGTGTTTTATTTAAAATGTTTTAAATACAATTTAAAGATTAAGGTAGGCCGGGCAAGGGCCTCTTGTCAATGTGAGAAGTGTTAAGCCATAGTCCACCTAGTTGGCCTGGTGTGGGTTGGCAGACTTCATACATCTTCGAGAACATTATGAAGAATTTTTAGTCATGCAGATTTCCTTAGGATGATTGCCTTGACCGTTTAAGCAAGCGATAATTAATTATTTTGTATCATAGATAGGCTATAATTATATTCGTAGTCCTTTTCTATACACATTACTCGTCTATAATTTCCGATCATTTATTTATATAGTAAGAGGTCTACAAATATAATTTTTATACCACTAATGATACACTTGGCTGCACGGATGGCGTAGTGGTTTAAATAGTCGCCTCGCGACTACCGCCGCGCCGAGCGTTGTGAGTTCGATCCCCACGCGGTGCAAAAGTTTGTGTGATCCACAAATGGTTGTTCTGAGTCTAGGTGTTCTTTGTGTCCGTTGTTTTAATGTTTGTACACTCCCCCGCGACACAGGATGGGCTTTTAAGTGTATTAAATGTATTTTAAAAATAAAACCCATATAAAGTACTTAGATTTAAGAACCTCTACATATTCGAAACAAGCCACATGGTGTAAATGTTCTTACCCAAAATGTAATATTATCGCCAACCAATAAAAAAAAACATAGCGTTGGTAGAGACAATTTATTGTACTACGTACGTCTTACTACGTATACACAAGGTTATTGTTAAAGTGTCACTGTACAGTCTACTTGATCAAGTGATAACACACAAATTGTTTACTTAAAATTGACGGCATAGGTGGAGTTGTGATTTAAGTGGCCACCTCGCCATTGCCACTACGCTTTGTTGTAGGTTCGAATCCTAACTGGAGCAATTTGTGTGATCCATAAATAGTTTTAGCGAGAGTTCTTTGTGTTTGTTGTTACAATGTTTGTGAAAGATACAGGTGGTAAAGCGTAGGACAAACGCTGTTTCTAAAAATGCAAAGAATTTTGCTGTCCTTAAAAAATGCAACATTATGTAAGATGCTGTTTTAAAAAATCAACTTACAATTGTAGTTTTTAAAAAAGGCGATTTTAAGCAATTTGCGGTTTCTAAATTTAATCAAAATGTTGCTATGTTTAAAGAAAATTACTTGGAGTCCGTCAGTAACCTGACTAAGTACAATATTCTATATAATCCTGGATGTCATGGTCGGCATTTACGCATACATTCACAATTGTGATACTCGACAACAGCCTATTACAATTAAACTCAATAAATCTCTATCGAATAATTAATGATAGTATTTTAGCATTTGCGTAAATATAGCCCATAGCGGTTTTTGTTCCAAGGTAACTAGCGAATTACAGTCACGTGTGACCTTGTCCACACACGTGATCCATGTGGTCTAAACCATAATTACATATGACGTCCATAGACGCCCATATAATAATGAAGTCCTCCAGACTGAAATTCGGTCACGGCGGTCATTCCCAACGGAGATTAACCATCTACGCAGGATATATTATAGTGCACAAGTGTGTGCGTAAGTACAAAAGCACTCTCTGTTCCCTCAGTCTTATAGCCCGATCGAAGGAGAATTTGAGGAGAGAGATAGATGAGGCGCGAACCAACAGCTTTGTGTTTTTTGAGGCATGTGTGTGCAACAGTGTGCAACTTTCTACTTAGGGCTTTTCCTAATTATGAATTTCTTGACAGAAAATAAGTTTTTGCTAACCCGACCTGGCCATTTAACCCGTAGCTTATGCACAGCAATCGCATTCACTAACTCTGCGCTACTGGGGCAAGCATGTGTAGCGAGCCTATAGCGGATACCCAACTTCTTCTCTCTTAGCTTTTATTATTCCCAAGTCACTTGGGGTTGGCTTTTTCTGGTCTAACCGGATTTGACAGGATATCAGTTTTTACACGAAGCGGCTGCCACCTGACCTCCGCAACCCGAAGGTTAACGATACCCTAAGGCTAGACCAGTGTCAGGATATTAGAGGGTACTAAGGTACTAGGTAGGTACTAGGGTAGTCTTTCCCAATAACGACTGCCATAGATGTTCATGGCAGCCGGGACCAACGGCTTAACGTGCTCTCCGAGGCACGGAGTAGGCGATAATTGTTAATCAATACGCACATAATTTCGAAAAGTCATAAAACTTCCGAAAGTCAGCGGTGCGCGACGTGGGTTTGAACCCGAGACCCTCTGCGTTGCAGTCTGTTGGTCTCCTTACTGAGCTATAGCGGATACCCAACATAATATATAATATATTAATGCCACAGTAGCAACGAGGTTAAAATAGATAGTTTCAGTAATTTTTGTTTACCGACATACATACTAATTAATTATTTTTAATTACAATTTTCACATTATTACATTAGGTAATATATCAGCTAAAATTTAAATTTAAAAAATTTAAAATAGCCTTTAATAATATAGTTCATATTTAATTAACGAATAAATCAAACTATATTTATGTGCTTGTTGCCATCAAAGTGCATGTACGTTTACTTGAAATTATGTTATTCTAATCCTACATTTAAAATAATTTATCTAAGTTATGCCATTTGTTAATTATTCATTGAACTTGAGAACATACTCGCATATTAGTCGTTTAAAAACAAACATGTTTCGCAAACGTGTGATTTTACAAACATCCAAACAACGGACATAATGAATACATCGAATGGAAACATCAATTTGTGGACCACACAATTTTTTTCTAGTGTAGTTATCGAACCCACAGCACTCGCCGCAGTAGCGAGGCGTCCACTAAACCACTAACCATCCGTGCAGTCGATTTATTTTATTATTTTTTATTACATCATAACATTACACAACAATACGTTGAAGGTCTAGTTTCGAAAAGAGAAGCAGACTTTCGTTTTAAACATTTTTAAATTGGTATTTGTTTCTGAACGGAATTTTTAATTGGCAGGTTCTACTTTATAGATTGACCTTACCTCGTTTATAATTAACGTTTTTGTTTGGGGAGGTCGTTGGACTGCCACACAGAAGTTTAGAGTACGCTCCTTCGACACGCACCAATGGCCTTTTGAAAAAAACATCGCGTGGAAACATGCGTTTTTGAGAGTTCTTTGTAAGAACACTAGCTGACCTGCGTAACTTCGTCTGCTTCATATAAGAGAATTTTCCCCGTTTTTGCAACATTTTTTCACTGATGCTCCTGTCCTATTAGATGTAGCGTGAATAGCGTTATATAGCCTTTAGCCTTCCTCGATAAATGGGCTATCCAAAACTAAAAGACTCATTCAATTCGAACCAGTAGTTCCTGAGATTAGCGCGTTCAACTAAACAAACAAACTCTTCAGCTTTATAATAGTAGTATAAATTATAAAGAAATCTCAAACAAGCATTTTTCCTTAAGATATCGTAAACTTTGGGAAGCCCAAAGTTAAACCTTCTTATACTACGGTGGGCCCTACAAATGTTAAAGGCTCGCTCGCTTATTACAAATGACCTAAACATTGTAACATGAAACCTAAATATAGCTGGTGTTTCAAGTCCGTCTAACCTTTAAGCATAAACATTATATACATCGTCAAGAAAAGCAACGAATATTTAGTCCTAACTAGTGACATCTATTATAAAAGCGAATGTGAGTTTGTATGTTTGTTACGCCTTAACGCCTTAACTACTCAACCGATCATCATAAAGTTTCGCATACACGTTGTCGGGGATAGAGAAAAGGACATAGAGTCCATTACGTACTTTCTTCTGGGTAAAAGGTACAGCCTTTTATCCAGAAAAAGTACTGTTCTGGGATAGAAAAATTGACATAATCTACATTGACGCAAGTAAAGCCACGAGCAAAAGCTAGTATTTTATATATAGTAAAATACTTTTTGTTAGTGTAGCAGATGTTACATAAACTTTTTAGACACGGCTTTAATCGTGTTCTTTAACAGTGTAAGTGGATAGTAAAGTTTCTCAACGCGTGCGTACAAATTGTATTATGCGCTACAGATCATTTAATGTTTCCGTTTCAAACTATCTCTTTCTTTATTTTCAAAGGAAATTGTTCTCAACAATGTAATCTGACCTGCTATTGTTGTTAGAGTTTTCTTTCAAGAAATTCTCAGGAGCAGCTATATGTCTGGAAAAGCAAATATCTTCAGACTGATGCATGCATATCTAAGGCTGCAGAAGTCTGAAAGTATTTGATTTTTGTTATTTTTTTGCCTGTATTTTTCTTCACTTAATATAGTCGTTTTATATGTATTATATATTAAGGAATACAGGGCAATATTTTGCATATGGCTATCCAAACAAAAATGTTACCTGGTATGGCAGATACATTCATTGTTTTTGAGCTGACTGTGCTTTTTATAGACTTTTAATAGATATGTTGCCCGCTAATAGCCTTTATGCTTTGACAAATAAAAGGTAGCTCGGTTTTAGAATATTCTGGATTAATTTTTTATATATCGAATACATTTTTTAAATTGATCTTTTTTTAATACATAAAATATAATTTTTTAATAAGTTGTTACTGGCCTGAAAAAGAAGAGAAAGTGTCATGGCCTTAAAATAAATACAAAGAAAACTGAATTGAATGGCGTATTAATAACGACATACCGATGGGAACATATAATTCTGAATTAACATGTTATACGTAATACATACATAGATCAATTAGTTAAAGCTTTAAATGTTTTTATTTATCTACCTCCACTACACGTGGAGAATATTATGTAAATTAGTATTTGTTATGTCCAAACTCGTTACTAGGAAGAGAATTCTATTTAGTCGGTTCAGTGATTATTTACAAGTTATTGTTAATTGCGTCGCGCACCTCTGACTTTCGGAAGTTATATGACTTTTCAAAATTATGTGCGTATTGATTGACAATTATCGCCTGCTCCGTGCCTCGGAGAGCACGTTAAGCCGTCGGTCCCGGCTGCCATGAACATCTATGGCAGTCGTTATTGGGAGAGTTTCGACACAAAAGATGCCACTGGGCCGAAGTGTCGCCAGTCTGCACTGACTGGCCCCCACATAAGATAGATAGATACATACATACATACATATTGTTAATTTAAATTATTTATCTTAAATACCGAAAATTTTATAATTTAATTTGCTTAAAAATGAGTAACGTTTAATAGAAGAAGTAATGTAACATTTTCTAAATGATGTAATAAAGTGTTAAATAAACAACGCGATAAAATCCGTATATAGTAGTTTAATTTCAATGAATAACATTCGCGTAAACAGACGACAATATTAAGTTATTGTTAACTTTTGTAATACACCTTGACATGTAAAAACAGTAAGCTAAAGCTATTTATATAAATATTTTTTCTTTCTTTCTTTCTTCCTTCTATTTATGTTATTAATATAAATCAACGTATGAAATAAATGTAAAATTGTATGTGTGAATAATAAAATCATCCTAACTAGTAAATGCTTATAAATGGGAATGTGAGGTTGTTTGTTACGCTTTCACACCTTAATTACTTGACCAATCATCATGAAACGCATACATGTTTCCAGGGGCACAGAAAATGACCTTAGGACCCTTTCATCCAAGCTCATTCTAAAGGATGAAACAAACATAAAACTAAGTATTTCAATTTTATATTTATGTTTGTTTGCAACTTCACATAAGAGAATTTTCCCCGTTTTTGCAACAGTTTTCATTGATGCTCTGCTCCTATTGGTCGTAGCGTGATGTTATATAGCATATAGCCTTTCTCGATAAATGGGCTATCCAACACTAATAGATTTTTCAAGTTCCTGAGATTAGCGCCTTCAACTACACAATCAAACTTTTCAGCTTTATAATATTAGTATAGATAAAAATGGCAATTAAGTTGTCATATTTTCTAATTGTTTCCTTTCGTGTCTCCTATTAAATTTGAATAAATGCTCTCTGATTATTTTCGGTTGATAACTCTATTGTTTACCTAAGACAGAATAATTACGATCAAAACAACTTGATTATTAAGTAAACGATAACTCAACAGTAATACCAGCTGTGTAATCTTACCACAGCGCTCATAACACAAATGCTTAATAGCTTCTTTTATTTTATATTGCAAACAGCAAGCCTGTACGACTTTATGAAGAAATTCTTGTCTTACCATTACTTAGCATAGCGTCATGCTTGTAGATTACAAGCTGAAAACATTAGCTTCTTATAAGAAACAAGCGACCCACCTCAACAAATTATATACCTAAATATTCCTAATGAATCATTCTGTCTATTAATGAAAACCGCATGAAAATTCGTTTAGTAGATTTTGAGTTTATCGCGAACAGACAGGCAGTGAGACGCGCTGGAGGCCTTTCTTTTATAATATGTAGTGATATAATTTTTGTCATATTTTATACATGAATGGTGTAGTGTTGTAACTGGATTTTTCTGTGGACAAACTCAGGTCAGTAGTACCACACAGACACATTCAGTTAGAATTCATACTGCTATTGAGATATGTGCCTGGTGGACAGCAATAGGCTTGGCTCTATTACGTGAAATTTAGAAAATGAAAATATAAGTGTAGTATACAGTAAGAAGAAAAATCACACAAACAATAACATAGACGTGAAAATCAAAACTTGACCCAGAATGGAACGTGGGATCTTTCCATCAGGTGTAAAAGTCTGGTCAGGTCGTCGGCAATACGCTCGCCCTTCATTATGTGTAATACACCTAAGCTATCTCTATTACCCTAGGGGTAAGCAGAGGCTTACTCCTAAGATGATAGCGACGTGAGGCTATGTATGTATTCTATACAATATAAGCGTGGTAGTAACAAATGTATAGGCGATACAAATGTTGATATGACTTTCGTCTCTAGTAAATGCACGCAGTATTATCATGCTCTGTAGAAGATCTCTGAAAGCATTGATACGCATAATGTATTTAAAAGATATTCGAACACAGATTATATGCTAAAGGACACTGCGCGAGCACTTATGTATAGTATCGTCAATACATTCGAATGCAAAGGCGGCTAAACGTTTTGTGCTCTCCAGTCGGTGCCACTACCGAGTAAGGTCCTCTCAATCTTGTGACAGCTGCTGTTAATAAATATTAACAGCAGCATTTTTAATAAATATAATAGCAGCAGTTATTAATAATTGTCGGTTTCTGTGGTAGAGACCTAGTGAGGTCTAGTGAGTGGATAGCGATCTCTAGCACCTCTAGCGAATACGAGCGCAACAGCCCTCTTCATGCACATCTCTATTCGAGAAATGAGATTCTGAAGTGAGTATGGCAATTTGTATACTTTAGGGCTATCGACCAATTGTGTACTTTAAGTCTATAAACCAATGAGGTGGTATGATAATTAGGAAGGATTATTTTAACGTGCCGTTGCGAGGGTTGTTTAATTTGAGGATATAAATTTGTGTACATGAAATTAGCATTTATCTATTTTTAGAGGAATCCCTTGGGAGCAAATTCGTTAATTTATTCCTCTAAGAGATTAATAAGCATCCGGAAACGTGATTAATTTTGATTCACAGATTTCATTTTCTGTTTAATAATATAATATCAGCTCTATATTAAACTGTCCCACTGCTGGGCACAGGTCTCCTCTCAGTGTTTGTTTGTTGTAACACATTATAATTTTTGGTGTACACTGGTTCGCATATTTTTTGGTATTTTAGAACAATCATGTCTATATATCCACATAGTACTCTACTGACGGTCTAAAATCTAGATTATAGGTTTACCAAGTCAACCTTCTGTCCTCCTCTATATGCTCAAACCTTGAAACCTCCTAGTCCATTTTACATACATATGTATATGTTGTAGAAGCTATCTCCACATTCTCATGTGAATATCAGTTCTACTATCATTATATATTTTATGTTGTCTTTATACCTACTATAAATTTCATTACTATATTAATAGTATAGAATGCAATATAAGATCCTTACTTCCTTACTAATATTATAAATTCGAAAGTAACTCTGTCTGTCTGACTGTTATCTTTTCACGGCTAAACCACTAAACCGATTTAGATGACATTTGGTGCAGATATAGTTTAAAACCTGGGAAAGGACATAGGGTACTTTTTATTGTTATAGGTATCACGCGGGCGGAGCCGCGCGCAAAAGCTAGTATTATATAAAATAATACTTTCATAATACCTAATCAAGTTTCCTAAAATGTATTTTTTTATTTGAATTATAAGAGGTTTTAATAAACTTAACGACGGCTAATAAATATAGAAACTAATCAAAGTACCAAAACTTTTCATTCCTACGTATCTATCGGTACATTCACCTGTAAAGTTAGATTAAAAAAGGTACCAAATAGATAAAGATTGCAGTATACGCAAGCAAAAATGAGAGACGTTTAGTTCATTAACAAATAATTTACGACCGGTCTTAATGAAATGAGAAACACGTGATTGGAGTCCTTAAGCCGGCGAGAATGAGTTCATTACTTGCTCGTGATAATTACTTTGAGTTCCCAATCCCCCCGCCTTCAGGATAAAGTGATGGGGGAGTATGTTAACAATTTACAACGTCGAATATTTTGAGGTTGTTTGTCATTTGAAGCTCCCTTCAATTATAGAAAGGGATAAACTACAACTGCTATGCAGCATTTCTAACCACAGAATGATGCATAATGTTGCTATAAATGTTTATAAACGAAAGGCAAACTTGCGAAATTACTAGCAGAACTATGAATAATTTAGTTGTTAGAGCGATGTTATGGATTGTTGTAGCCGAAAATTTAGGTCTGTCTTTATGATCTGCCTGCGATTAATTGATGGCTTACGTGATTAGATTAGTTGTTATTCCTATTTGACACATATGTTTGACATTATCAATCTTCTAGGACCGTTATCAATCAATAACAATACGAAGTATTTGGATGATGTTTGGTAAATATTGTATTCTTGAATATAATAATCACATAGGATAAATAAAAAGAAAGTTATACGTGTAATTATTATTAAAAATATACATTACACTAAAATTAGGTATTTTTACATTTAACTAGAATTGGTAATGATTGCAGTTTAATACTTAATATGTATTATTTTGGTGATAATACAATGGTCGTACCTACTTAATATTTTAATATAATGTTTTACTTTATAAGATAAGTATATTTAAACCACCTAAAACATAATATATATATTCTATATATATATATATCGCACTCTTAATAAAACAGCGCCTTAACTCGAAATTTGAAAGTAAGGCAATTAGAACTCTAATTGTATATGTTAAATTCTAATATTTTATTTGTGTTAAATCTTTGCAATAGAGTTCAAATTTGTTTAATCCAAAATACTGAGATAAGTCTCTGTTTTATTAAGGGTGCGAATTATATTCTACACATACACACAACACCATCTAGCCCAAACTAAGCAGAGCTTGTACTATTGGTACTAGACAATGGATAAACATACATCTATACTTTTTCTTTTTGTAAATTCATACATATTATACATAGAAACACCCAGACCAAGACAAACATTCATGTTCATGCACACAAATGTTTGACTTGTGCGGGAATCGAACCCGCGACCTCAGGCGTGGCAGACGGTTACACTAACCACTACGCGATCGAGGTCGTCACTATATTATTAATTAATATAAATATATCTATTATTACTTCTGCGAACACATCGGAGACAATCTTCACGTCAATATTAATGGCATTCCCTGACAATGTACCGAAATATCTGAACATTGACCCAACGTCAAAGCATCGTGAAAACAAGGAACGGCATTACATTTAACATGGTAACACGATTTGTTTATTAACTTTGGTTACCCAGTGAATCTTAAACAAATCAAAATATATATAGGACTATTTCTTCTCTACCCTTCTATATATAGCACTATTTCTAAGTCTGCAAAGGAACTTTCAGGGAAAACTTAATATTTATTAGATACTACAATTCACATGCCTCGCTTTATCAAGTTAATATATATTGCGGTAATATTATAAAAATGTGTGCCACGCATTTATATAATTACATTCTTCGGACCTATTATAAAATTGTAACCTAAAATATGCTCGGAAACCATCTTAACTTCCTAACCCTTACTATTATTATAAATGCAAATATGAGTTTGTTTGTATTTTTGTTATACTTTCACACCTTAACTTTTCGAATGATCGTCATTAAATTTCACAAACACATTGTCAGGGGAACCGAAAAGGACATAGAGTACTTTTCATCCAGAAAAAATAACTTTTACAAACCTAACATACATAGCCCGAACGATAGCCACGAGATTGATACGTAGATTATCGCGAACATAACATTGTGGACACAGTAAACCGTTTAATGACTGTGATATCCGATACTTGTGTTAAACTCCGCAAAACAATGTTTGCAATATCGACAGCAATAATTTAGAAATGAACAAACGTGAATGAATGTTTGCAAACACACGACGACCAATTACGTTGAGTGACATAACAACATGATACATTTCAATTTTCATCCTGTCACAAACGTCAACGATGGGACCCATTAGCGAATCTGTTGCATAACGCACATATGACTGACGCAAGAGCGCATTTATACTAGGGTTTATGTAGGTACCTAGCTTTCCCTCGGGAACAGTACTTTTTTCTGGATGAAAGGTTTTCTCTGAGCCTGTGTGCTTTTGTGTACCCCTGATTATATGAAAGCGAAATTTTATAATGATCGGTCGAGTAGTTAAGGCGTAACAGCGTAACAAACGAACTCACATTCGCATATATAATACTAGATATTGCCCGCAGCTTTGCTCGTGTTATATTAGATTTTGTCAATAAATTTCAATCCTTCGGATGAAAGGTACCCCATGTCCTATCCTGTACCTCTGAGAACGTGGATACGAAATTTCATGACGATCGGTCAAGTAAGCGTAAAAGCGTAACAAACTAACTTACATTGATTCGTAATATTAGATAGTATGGTTGTTGCTGCCTTTATCTTGACGGTAAAGTGGCGTGGTGATTGCTACAGGTATGTATGCGAAGTAACGTGTTATTAAGGTTTCCAGTCCAGACTTAGTATCAGTAAGAAACTGCTCTCAGCAATAGGCTCTCCTGATATAACATGACAACTGAAACTATAGCTTGCAGTATGTTCTGAGGTATACACACCTCTGACTGTTCTAGGCGTAAGACCGTAGTCTTACGCCTAGATACATACGTATATGTATGTTTACATCCATACATTTAAGTACATATGTTTTAAATAAAGTCACACGATAACAGCATCAAATTTATGCTTTTAATTATTTTTATTGGTGAATAAAAATAGACATCAAAAGTTTAATTTTAAATACAATATAAATATTTATTGCTCGTCTTATCAAATGTGACGTAATAATAAAAAAAAGGTCGATTCGTTTGAGCATGCTAATATTTACATTAGTCAGTTATACGTCAGGAGCATTCTATAACAAACAACTTCTTCCTTCATATGATTATTCTAAGCAAATAATTTATTGATGAATGAAGTCTTCGTACTCATGTTTTGTGCAAGAAACCGGACAATGCCTTGTCAAATTTTTTCCGTTATACATTATTCGAATGAAATCTTTTTCATTAATTTAACTTAACGTTGTCACTTCGTAAATTGACAAGTATTTGTTCATACAATTTCGATTACGTGTGTTCAATGACGTGATAAACTGCTAAGAATAGTTGAGCTGTTACTAAGTAATCGGTATTGATAGTCGTATGGGAAAATGAATTCGGGAATGACATTGGCGTTCTACTATTAATTATTTATAATGTTATTTTAAGAGAAGGCCAATCCTCGAAATAAAATTTGGCTTCAAGAATGGCGTAGTGGTTTACTTGAATCACAATGCCATCCTTGAAGCTGCTGAGTATTGTAGGTTCGAATCCCACACAAAATCAAGTCAAATCTTTATTGCATATCATGTGTACATTTTGGGTGCTACTATTTGAAATAGTTTCGTAAAATGAAACCTTGTCAGGGCACCGTAGTTTATCAAATTTAATAAATATATTCTTATAGCTAAATAAAATAGTATTACACATTAACACCATATAAATAAAATACACATTAAAATGAACTAATAAATTATTTCTCCTTTATTCAAAGGAAATCTTTTATAATAATAAATGATATTATATGCTTTTGCCGAAAGGAGATCCCCCATTTTCCCTACATCTTTGGGCCTTCTTGTTACAGTCATAAAATTGTTGGCATTTGTTAGAGAAATACAGTATGTATACTTCTGCTTTATTTAATTAAAATTGGCAATTGCAATAATAAGATTTTTTATTTGAATGTGTAACTAGGTTAGGTTAGTTAATGGATAAGTTTACAAGCCGCAGTACATTAAAAATAAAAACTAATTATTCTTTGAGCTGATTTGTAATGAGAAATTAAACAGGAACCGAATAGCACCGATACTTAATACGAAAATGCAAAAAACATAACAGAACACATCACCGGCGCAAGCACAACCGAAATAATGTTCATTTGATTTTTTTACGTTAAACGTCATCGTCAAACTTGAAGTTTTAAGTATTAAATCTGACACTGTGTCTTTTTAGCTGGGTATAATTAATGCAGTGTAATTAATTAACATAAAATATAATTTAACCATCATACATTGAATATTGTTCTTTGTGATTTTGTGTATTGATAAACTAACAAACATATTACAGTAAAAATATTCATTGTAACACATGACTTTAACTACAAATGAAGTAATATAAATTGGGTACAATTTTCCACTGAGCCTATAATTGTTTAGGACGATTCTAAAAACGTGCATTTTCTTACAATTTTCTAACATAAAATATTCATAGCTCTTCGCCTGACCTGGCTTTAGAAAGAGGTATCTTTCAAATGTAACTAACGTGACCTAAAGGTTACGTTTATAACATTTGTTAGTAAGCTTTCATTTAAAAAATATATATCTTGGATAATATCTCTTTTTCCCGGAAGACTTTATAAATATTAAAATAATGGTCAGCAACAATTTTTAACAAGAACAACACCCACACATATACAACAATACCTGTGACCCAAACAGAGACAGATACAAGGTTTTCTTTAAGAAATGCAATTTTAAGCACCTTTACTCACAGAATACAATACAAATAAAATTTTAATGTCTGTGTTAGCGAATAGTTAGCCACCAATGTGCAACAAGTATGTACTCAGAATATCTTTTCTAGCACGTTTAGCTAGTAATAAGTTATTACGCAATGTACGTCGTATATTCATTTTACACGAAAAGGCGTACTTTTCCGGTAGGTGGCGGCGATACCTTGTGAACATTTGAATCACAGGTGCGCCTGGGAACCAACGCACACGCTATACTTCCGTCAACAATCTTGATATGATTTTCACTCGAATCTATTTAAAGAGACTGGATGTGACATGTATACAAATATTAATAAAAATAATTATTATAGATTGCAAGTAAGTGTCCACCTCCACACTAAGAAGCGTACATGATATAAAACGATAGTGTACAATCCTAACTGATGTTATAAATGCGAATGTGAGTTTATTTTTTACGCTTTCACGCCTTAACTACTAGACCGATCATCATGATATTTTGCGTACACGTTATCGGAGGTACAGAATAGGACATAGGGTACTTTTTATCCAGATAAAAGTACTGTAGGTACCCGAGGGATAAAATTTATAATTAACGCGATCGAAGTCGTGGGCAATATTTAGTTTTAAGTATAATATGGTAGCAGGATGAAACTATATAGTACTTTTACTTTTAAATTATATACAAATATATTTTAAGAGTCATGTTGACTTAGTGTGTTGTTTGTCATTTATTTTACGCAGATTATTATCTAAACACTCATATTTCTTACCCATATTATTGAAACCATTTGCATAACAACAATATAATTTCTTTTTCATTAGTATTTTTTGATGTTCCACTGCTGGGCAAAAGCCTCTCCCTTAGACTTCCAAATCACTCTGTTGGTGGATATCCCCTGCCAGTCCCTATCAAATGCGTCTAGGTCGTCCCGCCATCTCCGTTTAGGTCAGCCCCGTCGCCGTCGACTGTCTTGTGGCACCCAATTTGTGATGATTGGTGCCCACCTCTCTGGGTGCATGCGGCAGACGTGTCGGGCCCAGTCCCACTTCAACCTGGCGGATTTCACACCTACATCAGCTATGCGTCTTTTGGAGCTCAGAGTAGTGTCTCGGACGGGATCCGACCTTTTTACTCCGAGAATACTACGCTCCATAGCCCTCTGGCAGATTTTCAATTTGGACTTCTGATTCTCAGTAAGGGACCATGTTTGGGCTCCGTAGGTTAGGACATGCAAGATACACATGTCAATAAGTATCGACATGTGTAACTATCATAAAACACCAAAACCTTTATAACATCCGTCCATACAAGGTAGTTAAATTTAAATTAAAAATAAAATAAATAAAGATTGAAAAATAATATAATCACACATTTCTAGAACAAACAAACAGTTCCTTTCATTTAAATCAATCGCAAATATTTAAGAGGTTGGTATGTATTAAATAGAGACTAATTAGAAAAATGTCATTGACAATGTCAAAAATGCCTTTATACTTTTTACTCAACGTTGAGTGTTAATCAGATAATGTTTAATAACAGCGACGGGTCGTTAATAATACGTTGTATGTATGTATCTTATGTGGGGGCTAGTCAGTGCAGACCGGCGACACTTCGACCCAGTGGGATCTTTTGTGTCGACATTCTCCCAATAACGACTGCCATAGATGTTCATGGCAGCCGGGACCGACGGCTTAACGTGCTCTCCGAGGCACGGAGAGCACGTTAATAATAATAATACGTTAATCATTGATCAAGGAATTGACAGGTAGCAAAGTATTACTTGACAAAATTAAAATATATTTAATATAACATAGCAGTGTCTGTAAATGTCAGATAGTTTTGAAAAACCAATAGGTATATAATTCTTAGAATGTATGTTTGTCTGCCAGTTTGTTTAACTGAGGATCACGTAAAAACTATAAGACGGCTCTCTATGTGGCTTACAGTTTGATAACTAAGGGTTCAACCTTAAATTCAACCCAATTTCAGCTAATTCTGTTTACTATAATCAGAGAAACGATGTACAGTCATAAGTAGACCAGAATCAAACAAATTAGTCAAGGTAATTTTAAAACTAAAGTACCATATTATTTTTCTGGGTTTTCAATTGTTAATATCAGCTGTCTTTTACTAGTCGATATATATAAATATATATTCTGAAACATAAAACAATTCAAAATCTTACAAGTGTGAATCGACTAATGTTGTTGACTGGACTAGGATCCACGAACCGGCGAACTGCAGACCACCCATAGTGGCGAGAAAAAGGCCAGTTATATAAAAAAAAAATTATTGACTTTACGTCTTACATTTTATAGCTTTACGAAAGTAGATTGCCATACTTAATAATCTACTTTCCATATTGTGTCCGCAGAATATGAATTGCCAATTCCTGCCATTCTCTTGTTAAATTTATGGAAGTTGCAAAAATCTAATCTAAAGTAATATTAATCTTATCGATATAAACCATAAATCTCGAATCACAATAAAAAATAAATAATTTATGTTAATGAAACAAACATAAATTGTGTATTTTTTATATTCATACATTATTAAAGGAATTTCGCTGTAGTATTGTAACTTTAATCCATATTACTATTGCGCCATACATGTAATATCAACAAGGAATTATATGGATGTTGCAATAGTTCAAGTCGTCATCTCCAGCCATTCACGTCGAGTATTGCGGGTTCAATTTTGTACGCAACATTTGTGCAATATACAAATACTTACTTATATTGTCTGGGTAGACTGTAAAACGAATTATTTTAACGTATTAAGTCGCAGCGGCACACCGGCGGCCCGAAATAATAGGTTTTCAATTATGTCTGGCGTTTCAACAATTGACAGGGTAAGTGCAAGAGATTTAAAAAAAGAAATATGAAGCTTAATTTCTAAGACAATAAAGCATATTTTTGTATGTCCACAGTATCACATAGAAGAGATGACGGTAGATACATATCTACGACACTGGCAATGGTGACTATTACACTACGACACTAGCGTGTAGGATCCTGTCAATCCTGTCACAGCTACTGTCAAATGCGTATATTTGGCGGTAATCATTGTCGGTTTCTATGGTGACTGTTAAGTGACTATAGAGTTTGACGTCTAGGGACCTTACTATCCACTAGTTAATAGCCCTTATTCGCCTGGTACATTTTAGTAACACGATAGAAATAGCGGAGGGCGCGCCTATTATCATCTATCGATGACGGTTCAACACGCCGTGATACTACAAATAATCACAGCACAAATCTCTCTATCCCATCATTAGTATTAAATATTATTATTTTTAAATGCATTAGCATTATAAATTTGCGTATTATATGTTAATTTATTATTAACTACTGATTAAATAGAATAACAAAACCTGTAACTTGGTTGTAAAATGATAATATTTATTTTATAATTGCTATAATTAATTTTATCATAAATATCGTTAAGAAATAATTATGATAAAATAACCTGAACAATAGCGATATAATGTTGTAAGGGCTTTTTATTCAATTGATAAAGTACCTTAATTAGTTCGTCGACATTTTCAAGTCTAGTAAAAGTAATCATTTTGTATGTCAATGACAATTGAAAGATACTAAGACACGTTTATTATTATAACATGTTTTATAAGAAGAACAACACATCAACATTTTTACTTATTAAGTACAAAAAGTATTATCGAGCGAAATGTACTTTTCTTCAAGGTAACTATTGCTATCAACTTTAGGGACCAAGTTTAAAAACACACCTATACTTATATATTATATGTTTACGTGTGTACTTATATATGTATGAAGGTACACGTAAACATAACAAAAGATAATATATGACCGTATTTAATCTTTTTGTTTAATACACAGTTACAAGTTACTAATACAATTTTCTTCAAAATCATGAACAAGCATTTTTTTGTTTATGCCCGGTATATTTGCAATGAGTCATTCCAAACATTTTTATTAGAAACGTTTAAGAACTAACTTATGAAATGCGTGGAAAGACATACCTACGATTAACAATGTGAAAGTGCTTTCGGAGATAAAAATCATAGTGGATCCGCTGGTATCATGTACACAGCAGACCCTACGCAAGCTATTTAAACCGACACATAACTTATTCGACTTTCCTAAATTGTTATTAAATGAAATACACATAATTATGTAGACGCACGCCGGCACGCCTATTTGCGAACAGGTGGGTAGAAGCTTAGGGCATCAGTAAGTCAGGATGCCGTTGAGTACTTTCATATCATGTTATTTCTAAATGGCTAGCATACCGACTATCTACGACATAAATATGTACATGAAAGTTTAAAAATAAAATTATATATAAAACAATTTTTGTTGTCTCATCTAGTAACATTCTATACGTTAATATGATTTGCCACTCAGCATTTGATTAATGAACTGTTTGCACGATACAGGATCAGTGAAAGTGTGGGTACTAAACGTTAGTTATAATTAAGTCCTAACATTGCCACGCATTCTGGGTTTCAACTTTGACATGACTTATACCGGCTGTGAACTTTCACTTCGTGTATAACGAACGTCTTTTATGATGGAATTATTGTAGTATGAAACTGGTGACACTGGTCTTAAAGCCCTGAGCAGGTATGTTAGGGTATGTAAAAGGTGACTCTATAATTACCATTGGCATTTGTCCCATGCATAAAAATACTAAGCTTGCAAATATCACAAGTCGCTTCGTTAAGCTTACGCGTTTTTATAATCGCGGCTGACATTTGTATGTGTGTGAACCTCTCAGCTTGCCACTTAACTTTTGATTGATATTGTTAGGGGTTGAGCTGATTTCACTTGCACATATCCCACCATGCAAGTCAAAGCAGCTACGTTGAGCACTGAGAGGGATCAATAACACTGGTGTCTAAAAAACTAGGCGAAAAAGGTTTGTTGCTATTCACCGACTCTGGTCACGAACTTGTTGATACCTAGGGAGGAATTTCGGTATCAGAAAATTAAGCCGGTCTAGTGTAACAGAATTTAAAGGGTGGCGATTCTGTATACGCAACGAGCACGTGCTATGTAGGCTATTATAACAAAGGTAGCGAAAAAGGTTAGATAGATCTAAAGTGGCTAAAACTTTTCCTCACATAAAGCTCTAAGCAAAAAGGTCATGAGTTGAAAACCTCTTAAAGGCAATTGCAATGCCTCATCATTCATTGGGTTACCGCCACCGCGCTTTAAAGTATCTATATTATTTTAATTTGTTTACGTTTATATAAAATATCCGATTGCTTGCAAGTGTTTGCAGGCACAGTTTTTTGTATGTCATATTATTTTGCTGTCAAATTACAAACAGATTCATTAATTAATATGATGTAGGATCAAACCTACTTAAATTCAACAAGTAATAATAAAATATGTTACCACCAAAAAAGGTGCTTTGTTTCCGTTGCTCTTACCTGTTCAAAACCCTTTGTTGGAATATTTTCATTACGTGTGTTCGTTAAACTTGGCTCGCAAAGCCTGCATTATATCCAGTTTAAATAATGACCCCGAGGTATGTGCACATGAGAATACCACACGATTGTACCATAGCCTTTTCAGTTTAAAGATTACGCATTTTTATGATAATAGAAAGTAATATTTTAAGTACTCTTTGAGCGCATTGTGGTTTTGTAGTATTGATCGCGATAGAGAGAAGGAGCCGGTTGACAGAATATTTTTTTAATAGAAATTGTACTCCCATTTTCTGTACTCTAGCTATATCGCGGAGGATTTTATAAACATTTAAATAACGGACATAAAATACTTGCAACAATATAATATATGAATCACACAAATTTTCGCTCCTTGTGGGATTTGAACCCAAAACAATGGGTATAGTGGCAATGGTGAAGCGACCTCATAAAAAATGGATCCATGAAACTTTAAATTCTTGTGCTAGCAACGGCAAAGACCAGCGAGGATTTAAAAATCTCACTGTGCCCATTCTTCGTGAGATATATCGAAGAATAAAGAAATGAAGGGCGTTAGTTAGTGCCGTACGTCGAACCACGTGGACTCTGACTCTTCTGACAGACTGAATTTATGGAAGTATGAATACATTGTTACGCGCAATGCTTGATATTAATTGACGCAGAACATATCCTACGTCGCTTGATATACCACGTTGCGCACTGTGGAGTTTGGCAATCATCACGTAATCTGATAATTGGATACCCGCTATTCGGGGCATTAGTCAGAGGAACAACGGATTTTGGCTAGGAAGTAATTTATCATTGTCTAATGCAATCTAAACAGGATTTAAATAATCCATTTGTGGTAGGTAACTCTCGTCGTTTTAATCGATTAACTGAAAGTTAGACCAGCCTACCTCGCAGTATTGCTTGCTTAACTATATGTTGTGATGAATCCTCGTTGAATTGGCTAACCACGCCATACCATATCTAAACGAATTATAGAATATCTAATTATTTATTTAAATAAAGTAACATATATTACATTATTCGGTCAGGTTACTCTTAATAGCTTTTCTCAGTATGAAGTTAAGAAATTAACCAGAAAATGAAATAAGATTCGTTACCTAGTCCTAGAACAATGGTGTTATACATCATATTTAAAGTAACATAGGCTCATTAATTAGTAACAATTTTTTTTAAACTATGTTTAAAATCGTAATAATAATAATAATAATAATAATATTCTACCACATACACACAACACCATCTAGCCCAAACTAAGCAGAGCTTGTACTATGGGTACTAGACAATGGATAAACATACATATATACTTTTTTTTTTTGTAAATACATGCATATTATACATGGAAACACCCAGACCAAGACAAACATCCATGTTCATGCACACAAATGTTTGACTTGTGCGGGAATTGAACCCGCGACCTCAGGCGTGGCAGTCGGTTACACTAACCACTACGCCATCGAGGCCGACAATAATATAATAATATAATAATAATAATAACTATGAAATTTTATATAACGAGATCACCGATATATGTACCTATAAATACAGAGTGAATCCTGCTCACCTAATGCCTGCCATGTCTTACGACATCCTAAGCTAATAGCTTAGGATGTCGTAAGACATGGCAGACTTGTCGAAAAAATAGAAAAAAATATAAGCCCTACATAGACTTATTATCACAACTCCACTGAATATCACAGTGATTCCTGTGCCTTATTTTAACTCTCACATCCACCCCATAATTTGTCATCGTGGTCTACGGGGCATTCAATTCACTTGGAGATAATCAGCAGCGCTTGATTGATTATGATTGCGGTATAAAAATTAATAGCTTTGTATATAAAACATACTACAAACTACTTTTGATATAAGTTATTAAAAGCTTAACCTAAATCCACACATAGATTCACATGTCGTCACCGAAGTGGTAGTCAGAGATGTATGATACAGCCATGAGGCAGCGAGTCTCCTAGCCGGATCGATGCCTTGGGACCTGGAAGCGGCGCTTCTGGCGTCGCTCTATTGTTGGCACCAGGAAACACTAGCTAGGGGGGGAAGGACCAGGTCTTCCCTTTTTAGAGGCGACACGGTCCGAACTCCGCCAGGTCCTGGTGTAAGAATGGAGAAATCGACTTGTGCACCCCAGTGCCGGGCACGCCACGATCGTGGCGGTAAGTCCCGTTTTTAAGGAGTGGCTGGAGAGGCGGTATGGCCACGGGTGTTTTGGCCAGTTCCTGTGTCGCATAGGCTGGCAAGAGACGCCAGGTTGTCTCCACTGCGGCGACTGCCGTGATGTTGTTGCCGACACGGCGCTGCACACGTTGACGGATTGCCCTGCCTGGGCTTTGCAACGCCGTAAGTTGGTCGCGGCAGTCGGAATTGTTGCCCTCTCGTTCCTGGCCTTGGTTCAATCTATGGTCCGGAGTGAGACGTCGTGGAACGTCGTCACCTCTTTCTGTGAGGAAGTCATGTCCATCGAGGAGGCGGCGGGGCGGGAGAGGGAGCGCTTAAACCCTCTCCCCAACCGCAGAAACGGGCGCCGGAGTGCGCGAGATGACCTCCAGCCAACCTGAGGTTTTACCTGGGGGTGGTGGGCTGCGTGGGCCTGCTCGCCACCCGATCAGCACCAGGTTCGAGAGGCGGCGTGCGTGATCCCACATACGCCTCTGTGTCGTGTCTTTGTCTCCCTCCAAGGGGACGGTGGAGGAAGTATTTTTGTGCAGTGGCCTGCCGTTTCGCATCGAAAAGGTTCCGCCGTGGGTCGCGATCGACTCCGCCGAAACCACGGCGGGGTCGGGATTGCATGTGAAAGCGATTTGCGCAGCCTCGCCGTCTATGGTTATTTCGAGGAATACCATGGTAGGTTTAGTCGGTATTACCGGGTATCTTTTCCCCGGTGAGCCCGACATAACCTCTCCGTCACCCCGCGGAGCATGTGACAAAGCATTTCACCACGTAAAAAAAAAGATTAGTAATAATACTTTTTCTGGATGAATTCTCTATCCCTAAAAACGTGTATACAAAATTTCATGATTGGTTGAGCAGTTAAAGCGTAAAAGTGTAACAAACATAAACAAACTCACATTCGTATTTATATCTTATATTAGTTTTGATTTAATCGTGATCTATTGCTGATGTAAAGTCAAGTCGGCCTCGATGGCGTAGTGGCTAGTGTAACCGACTGCCACGCCTGAGGTCGCAGGTTCGATTCCCGCACAAGTCAAACATTTGTGTGCATAAACATGGATGTTTGTCTTGGTCTGGGTGTTTCTATGTATAATACGTATGTATTCACAAAAAAAATGTAAATATGTATGTTTATCCATTGTCTAGTACCCATAGTACAAGCTCTGCTTAGTTTGGGCTAGATGGAGTTGGGTGGATGGGTGAGAAAAAAAAATGGCTTTGCATGTAAGTGTCTGTTCTACTAAAAGCTACTAGTTTTGAGAGCTGTATGATATTATTACTATATGAAAAGGATTAGGCAATCTCCATAGAACTAAAAATATCTGTAGGCAATACATTAATGTCAAAGAGATCCTAGAATACTTTTAATGTCTATAATTAAAATATATCTTTCAATTCATTGTTGTTAAAAGAAATATTACTAATTCTAGAACAGTTACTTTCTGAAATAATCTCTGTTTAAATTTCACTATAGCACTCGACGCTTCTGTGAGCTCTATAAGAACGCCGATCAGTACTATAAAAAGATAACGAGGCGGTTCAAAGTGCCTTTTAATATAACTGCTCTTAATTTCTCATTCATGATTCATCTTAAGTAAATGAATCATAAATAAGATAATTAAGAGAAATGTGGTGATTTTATTAGGAGATATTTTTCATTTAAATAGTATCATTAGGCAGAACTTAAGTAGTTTTACTACTAACACAAACCACGTAGAATGGCGTACTGGTTTAAATGTTCGTCTCGCCATTGCCACTGCCCGAGTACTGTTCACTACTGTACATAAATAGTTGTTGAGCTGGCAAGTCTTTATTTCCATTGTTTAAATGTTTGTAAAGGCCGCTGTAACAGGCTGTCTTTTATAAGAAAGTAATTAATTTGTTATATACAAGTATGCTAGAGCGTGGTGGCATTAACCAATGCACTACTTTCAATTTCATGTAGATACGGCATAATGTCGACTTTTATAATTCAACATTGAGTTTAGCAAAGTCGTCGTTAGATTGAATCGATCATTAATCGAGAAAGAATGCATTATATTTGCCTTACAGAAATGTTTTAAGTAAATGCTTGCAAGGACAAGGACTTGATAAAAGACGATTAAGACCAGAGGTTCCCAGGCTTTTTTCTTATAGACCACTTTCAAAATTTAGCAGTTGGACCCCCTGCAGCTACATTTCTACCATATTCCTTGGCATTCATATTTATAATTGATCGAGATATTTTCCTTGAAATTTTCGGGTCACGAGAATTATAAGATATGGCCTATCACGGTAGGCGGGTAGACCTTTCTTTTTTTAGACCACTGGTTCTGAATCTTTATGGAATATGCAAGTTAGTTTTTACAAGTAACAGTCGCTGGGCTACTTAAAATATTATCTGCCTACATTAATAGGTAAAGTTAAGCCAACATTTTAGTTCTTCACTATTGAAAGCAAATAAAGTTTCGTGGACCCCTGCTTACGATTTGTGTACCCCCATTTTTTGTCTCGCCAACGTAGACCCCCGTCGTGTCTCCCGTAGACCTCTGGGGTCCACCTGGACCACTTTGGGAACTAATAATTTAGACAATACTCAAGTATCTAATTAACTTAATATTAAAGCAGCGTAATAAATCATTAAATATTTATATAATCTGAAATCATTTATTTATTAAACATACAAAGATCTTGGATAAAAAGTAGGTATAAAGTGCGCTATGTTAGGTATGAAGTGCGCTTGGGCCGCGACCGCATGTGCAAGTGATTCGCGCGGCCCCGTCGATAGTGGTTTTGTCGAGGAACACCGTGGTAGGTTTAGTCGGTATTCCGGGAGGTACTTCATCTTTTCAACATCTTTATTTTACCCCGGCGAGTCCGACATAACCCCTCCGCCCGCCCCCGCGGAGGGGTATGCGTCATGCATTCCCCCACGTAAAAAGAAAAACCTATGAAATACGCTTTTACTGCAATAAAACCTGCCAATATACATAACCCCATAACAAATTATATTATAATAGATCAAAATAAACAAAATTCGAAAAGCCTTTTCGATTTAATTATACAATTACTGTGTGTTTCGATAAATATCCTTTTGATTGTTTCGTTTGTGTATAAAGGCAGGGCATTATTTTAGAGTATTATAAAATATAATATGATTAGAAAAATTTGGACTCACTGTGCTTATCGATTACTTTTAGTTGAAATAACTGCATTCAATTCGACCGCAAATTATTTTCCAATCAAGCTAGCAAGTTCATTGAAACTATTAAGGTTTTTAACCTTTGACGAGACAAAAAGGTTTTATATCTAACGTACAAGTCTGTCTGTGGCTTAGTTCAGTCGAAATTACCTGTGATTGAAAATTTGTTCAGCTATTTAAAGTTATGAGTTCTTTGCCAAGTTGGTGTAAGATATTTATTGCACTTTATATTACTTTATAATTTATTATCAAAGACATCGAGGTTTGGAAATTAGAAACATCTGTTATGTTCTCAATTTTCAAACCTTCTGTGGTGAAATATTTTAATTCTATGTATTTTATTTATTGCATAACAAATAAACAAATAATTAACATAATATATACACAAATTATTTACAAGAAATATTTAGTAAAGAGAAAAATAAAACAACACGATTATTATTTTAGAAAACCTTTACGTAAAATATGGACTTGATTCGATCATTTTAAATGCAGCATAAAAGATGTATTGTATACATTTAGTAAATGAGATCTCCATTAATTCGTTTAACGATTAGATCTCATATTTTATGCAATAAATGACAAGTCTCTTGACAAATTTAACGATCCCTTGCTCGTTTAAATTTGTCAAGTTGTTTAGACCACAAAGAGTGCCGAAGAAAACGAAATACCGAGATATATGCGTACGTACAAAAATTAAAATATCTCCTGTTTGGAGTATATTAATATATTAAAAGCATAAACTTCTTAGGCAGTCAATTCAGTTAGCAACAATGGTGCGATAATGGTATACGAAGTCAGAAGTTTGGATGTTAAATAATACTAAAGTACTGAGTACACAAACATAAAACATTCTACATGAAATAAGTTTAGTAATAACGTGATATTTAGAAAGTTTTAGTCCTGAAATCCTTTCAAGACCGAACTTATGGATGTTCAAAACACGCTTCGGGGAAGGGTCACCAGGCCATCATTATATACAAACTTGGTCGTGCTGCTACTCTTAGCTCAGATATATATAGAATCTTTAAGTACCTAACTTGCGTGAAGCCAGCTGTATATATCTAAAAATAATTATATTATGAGGATACATACATAGTCTTAACAATATCCCTGAAAAGACAGGAGTACATTACAACCAAATTTGGCATAAGGTTTTGGGTCTCACGTGATAACGTGCAAACCTATTACTGTCTACTGAGCACGATACTGCCGTCTACCAACTAAAAAGAAGTGAAGTGCTATGGAACGCATATGGCTTCACGTCCTTTTAGTTAGCAGACGGCAGAGTACCACACTCCGTATTGCTACTGTTTATTGACTGAAACACCCAGTAACACTTTGTCCGACACGGAAATCGAACCCGCAACCTCACAGCAGTTGTATAAAGTACCGCTGCGCCACCAAGGCAGTATATTATTATATATTTTCATAATTAACCTGCGAATTGTTGTAATGTTAGACATAATTGAAAACGTATTGTGTCTGGCCACCGGTGTACTGCTGCGACTCAACAGGTTAATAATTATAATCATGAAGTCATGCTCTACAATAATTATCATCATAACAACAATACGTTATATCAAGATAATATTATTCTAACTCCTTGTAATACTGTTAGCAGTTCTCCGCAATACTATAATAATTATGTTAGAATAGAACAGAACTACTGAATCGTACTAAGGCGTTTTAAAGCTATTTGTTCATCAGCAATATTTTTCATTAACCTGTCAATTGTTGGAACGCCAGACATAATCAAAAACCTATTGTGTCTGGTCGCTGGGGGTCAATAGGTGGATATTGATTCCGCCACCGTGATCCTTACAAAATTAATTTGATTTATTCAAGTATTAAGTAGGTATATTAAAAGATTAAATAAATATATTTATATAACTAATATCTAAGGCAAGGTCGTGTGCTTACGCCAATTACAAATATGCACAGCCTTCACTTAAAGACAACATTGTAGGTATTGTTAAGATAGATGATATTTTTTGATAAAGACGCATTCGAAAAAATATTTTTTATTCGTATATTTATTTGATATTATTAAAACTGCCAGATGAATTAATTTTTATTTATATATATAATAAAATTGTAACTGATTGATGTCAGGCTATCAGTAACATAGGAAGTATTTAAGAAGAATTAATGTGAGGGATATTTATGAGAGTTATAAAAACCAAAACAATTAATTAAAAATTTTTGTTTGTCTGTCTGTACACGCATCGCGCAGAAACTACAGGACGAAATTGAATGCTGTTTTAAAAGTTGCATTGTTGAAAGACTAACATAATTTTTTTACATGTTTTATTTTGATATAAAAGTCGAGTATTTTGTGTGTAGATCAGCTTCTTCTTACATACCATGAAAGAAGAATGTTGATAATTATATCAAAAGTTAGCTAAGTCCAAAGTTATTATTGGAGCTCGGGATCAAATTTAAATGGTTCTTACGGAAAATAATCCGTGCTCAACCCCTGAATGGAATCCTAGTCCTCACTGCATCGATATTTATGCTACAGAGTCAATAAGGTAGAGTTAGAATAACTTCACGATACTAAAACCTTTTGAATAAGATGATTAATACTAGCACTAAAAGTTTGAACTTCATTACTACCCAAGCATTTAAAGCTACTTAATTAATTTAAGTAGCGTAAATTGAACCATTTATGATCATTGTATTGCAAATATAATTTTGATAAATAATTGAAATTAAAATTGCACTTAGTTGTTTCATTATACTTAATTTTTAAACATAATAAAGGTAAAAAATTAAGCTTTGAAAAAAAAATTAACTTAGCTTCTAAATATTAGCTAAGCATAGATCTTTCTTGGAATTAACCAAGAAAGATCTAAGTTCATTGACCGACACTAAATCAGACCAGTTTAGTGTTAGTTGGTCTGGATTAATAATTAATCATTGCTTCATCCAGTAAAAAAGTATTATTGCCCAGCTAAGTCAAGGGCAAAACCTAGTAAAACATAATAAAGCTGAAGAGATTATTTATTTTTTGTTTCATCTCGCTAATCTTTGGAAATACCAGTTGGATTTAAAAAAATACTGTTGTTGTTGATAGCCTAATTCGTAATTATATAGGCTACTAGATGTGCTCGCGGTTTTACCCGCGTTTATGATTTCGACGCCGTCCCTATGGGTCGTAGCGTGATGTTAGCCTATAACCTTACTCGATAAATAAGCTATCCATCAATAAAATCATTTTTCAATTCGAACCAGTAGTTCCTGAGATTAGCGGGTTCAACCAAACAAAAAAACAAACTCTTTAGCTTTATAATCTATATATATATAAATCAATTGCTGTTCGTTTGTCTCGCTAAAACTCGAGAACGGCTGGGCCGATTTAGCTGATTTTGATTTTGAAATGTTTGTCGTAGTCCAGGGAATGTTTAAACAGTGAGAAAATACAGAAAAATTCGTTAGGATAGGTGATACGAAGCACACTGGGTCATCTAGTATTAGTATAGATATAACATCAGACTACAAGCTACAGGAGAACAACAGTAATAATAGACATGGGTTAAACCGTGATGACAGCTAGTCTCACCTAGTATTATATATGCGACTGTGAGTTTCTTTATTTGACTGTTACACTTTCGCAACTTAAATACGCGACCGTTCATCATGAAATTTCGCATACACGTAATCAGTGATACAGAAAAGGACATACGATACCTTTCATCTAGAAAAAAAGTAATGTTGCTATGCGAGTGCAGCCGCGGGCAAATTATAGTAAGTAATATAAAGTGAATTTTCTAACGTAATATTATACAAGCTGTTTGCATGGGCGTGAATCTTGATTGGATAACTATATTTGCATTATTTTCTACAAATTATACAATACCGGACGTAAAGCGTTGTAGCGCATCAGCTGTGAATAACTAATCAGTGCAGTTAATTCTTATTGAATAGATCAGTGTTCGGTACTGTTGCTTAGGAAGAGGAAATAATGTCTTAGATCGCACGATACATTCCCACAGCTGGTACCTGCCGTGTTTAATAAACGCCTGCCGTAATGAATCAAGTAATACTTAATTACTTGGATGTTACGACAGTATTGTTTTCTTTCAGCTTGTTTTATTACGCTATGTTTAATATTCTTGTGTCTTTATGTGTGTCTTCGCAGTTTATTATATCTTAACTACCAACGACTACCATTCACGCTGCGTTTATGCAGTCATCTTGGTGTGTATTTACTGTCATGGTAAGTACCTATAAGTTCAGATACCGGCTTCTTTAATTCTTTAAAAATAATGATGTAGCACTAACGTGACTTGGTAGCTCATACACGAGATAAGGATCATGTGAAATTTAATAGTAAAGAGGAAATAAGAAGGATTTCACTTCATTTACATTCTAGAATAACATTTCGTGCAAAGCATCGACATATCTGGCAAAGATAATGTTGTAGCCGATACATTATCGCGAATCGATGAACTGCAGATGTCAATTGATTTTGATAAACTAGCAGAGTCACAGGCTAATGATCAAGAGCACCTCCAATTTATTGACAGTGAATTCTCACTCCGCCTGATGAAGCTCAAAATGCCTGGCAGCAGAGAAAAACTTTATTGGGATGTGAGTAGACCACAACCTCGTCCTTTTGTAACCAAGCCACTGAGAAAACCACTGTTTGACAGCCTTCATGGTTTCACCCATCCTGGCGCTTTGGCAACCACAAAGTTGGTAACTGAGCGGCTTGTCTGGTATGGCATGCGCAAAGACTGTCGAGAGTGGTCTCGTAAGTGCTTGGCGTGCCAACGCGCTAAGGTAAATCGACATGTATCTGCACCTTTGGATGCATTCGATTTGCCTCGTGCCCGTTTTGCCTTTATTCATGTGGACATTATAGGCCCACTTCCATCATCACAAAAGTACCGCTATTGTCTGACTGTGGTAGATCGTTTCACACGCTGGCCTGACGTCACGCCGATTTACTTACAGTCCAATATGCTTTGCAAGCAACTTTGTAGCGGTTTCGATCCCATTTACGACAGAAAAACGATGTCACGCACAGTTTGTCTGTACGGATGGCATTGCGGTCAAAGTGGTTGTCTTGCTATCGCCACTGCGCCGAGTGTTGTAATTAAATCCTCACACGGATCAAACATTTGTGAGATTCACAAATTGTTGTACCGAGTCTGGGTATTATTTGTGTTCGCTCTATAAATGTTCCTATGCTACAGGATCGTGGTGTTTATATAAATTCTTTTACACAAATAAATTAATTCATTGTTTGATTCAGAGGCCGGCTCGATCGGGGAAGGACTACCCTCTCACAGAATATCGACGTAAAATAGCAGTCTTCTTACTGTTGTGTTTCGTTCGGTCAGTGAGAGTCCCGGACGCCCAATCACCCTCTTTCCCCCTTCCTGCTCCTTATCCTTTAAAAGTTAACTTATCAAAAACAAAATTAATGCAATTCCGAAATTACAAGAGTAGACCTATACAATTCAACATAACTGTTTGTAATACCAAAATTGAAGAAGTTCAGGAAATAAATTTTCTAGGTGTTGTTATTGATCAACATTTAAACTGGAAGGCGCACATCGAAAAATTAAACAAAAAAATTTCCAGCGCCTGCTATGCATTATCGATCCTGTCTGAAACAACAAATACAAATGTAACCAGAAATGCATACTTTGGAAATGTTTATCCCTTACTTCTCTATGGTATTATCTACTGGGGGAACTCGACAAACATTCAATCCACATTTATTCTCCAGAAAAGGTGTATTAGAACAATATATAACATGCATAGTACAGAGTCTTTACGAAATATTTTTAAAACTGAGGGTTACCTTACATTAACTAGTATCTACATATTAGAATTAAGCCTATTCGTGAAAAATAATATGCAATATTTTAATTTTAAATCTGTTTCAAGGAGCAATATCCGTAGTAGATATAAGTACAATATAAATCTTCCCACAATAAACAATATGATGTTTTATAAGAGCACTTATGTCACCGCTATTCGTGTTTTCAACAAATTACCAATAGCTATAAAGGAATTAAATGGAAATGTATTTAAAACTAAGTTGAAAAAGTGGTTAATTGAAAATGTATTTTATAATCTCCAAGAGTTTTTTGAAAAGAAATAGTAATTATATAAAAGTATTTATAATATGTAGTGTTAAGTTTTGTTGCATTATATCCCTATATGTTGCATGTCCGATATGGACAAACTGTTGGGTCCTAAAACATATGTTTTATTAATACGATCAGTCAATGTACACAGTTATGCAATAAATAAATCTTTATCTTTATCTTTAAATCTTTATCTTTATCTTTTTCTTCCCATTTCCTTTTTCTCCTAAAGTATGCCGTATACTTGTGTGCCACCTCAGTGGTATAAAAAAATAAACAATAAATTCAATATTGGTAAAGATTCACGTGACTACGTTTTCGTAAATCCGCGCAATGTATAATATCATATCAGTCATCTGTTACAAATAATAATAAATGTAAATAATTTCACATACCTGATAAAAAGAAAACAAAAGCCAAATGAGTTTAGCAAATTAAGTTTTATTCGTTTATTTTGTTTGGCTGGAAGCCTAAATAAAACCGGAATTTCCGTCCCGCAGCCGCCGCTCGTCCCATCGGTCGTGGACATTTATTACACCTGGATGACTGGTCCTACCTCAGAATACAGATGTTTGGTGTCAGAATGTTAAAAACTGAGGACCGATTCTCGTAATAAAATTTGTAATTATAACGAAACCCTCGTTGTAATAAATAACACAAATGGTACTTCAAATTAAAATTAACGCCAAAAGTAAACATAAATTGACTTTTATTAGATTCTATTGGAACTGTATTGTAAAAATATTTACTTATAAAAATTGGACATCTAATTTTCCGCGATATTTACTAATAAAATAGAAACTACTTTTAAGAATTGAGTGCCAACGTCATAGTCGTATTTTCATTGTATCCTGCGTGAAGAATATTTATTTTCTTATACGGTTAGGTATGAGAAATAAATGCTAAATTAAATGTGCCTTTAAGTAACAAAAATAAAACAAGAATGAAAAAATTGAATTGTAATGATAGATTATAAAGTCTTTTCCTTTTACTTTAGTTTATGAGTACACGGGTGGCCCACTGCGCCGAGTGTTGTGGGTTCGATTCCCAGCCAGAACAAAAATATGTGTAATCCACAAATAGTTGTTTCGAGTCTGGATATTCTCTGCATCCGTTGTTTGAATGTTTGTAAAGATTCCGACATTAAATTGCAAAAAAAGGAACCACATCGATAGCAAAATAAGGTAATGAAGTATGTATATGTATGTTTAAAAGCAAATATTTATCTGTAATAGGAAAATACTAACAACTAGCCTATACTATCGCACCTACATACTCGATGTGTGTACTTACTCTACCGACTCCATTATACGTCTAGTAGAAATGTATAAACGTTGGTTGAGCTTTATTTTATATACATGCAGTCTTGCAGATATATCCACGAAATAGCAACGTGCTCTGGAACTGCGCCCGGTAGGCAATAGGGTCGACCCTATTTATGTGGGTGCAATATAACCTTGCCTATCCTTGCAGGAATAGAACTGCGGTAGTAATAGAATTACCATCTGACTAAAGAAAGATCAATGCTTATAAAAAGAAAAATAAGTTCAAGGTCTGTGTCGCCAAATTATTTTAGCTAAAATTTATTCAATGGGCGTTAGGTATAGTAATAATTCAAGGAAAGAAATGATTATCAACACGTACGTGTATAAAAGTATTCGCGCGTTCTAAAGAAGACAGGGCATGAAATCGACATTTACATAAATCTAAAGCGTTCGCTTGGCTGCTGGCTATAAATTCTTCGCATTTGATTTACGTTTAAGTTAAAGAAACCCTACGGTCTTATTTTAAAATAAACTTGAATCTATTTGTCTATGCTGCTACTGAAAATTTTCTAATAGTTAAACTCAATTACTCATTGAAGCAGCGATAGCCTACTGGAAAACAGTTGGACTGCCACGCAGATTTCTCAAGTTCGATCCCGAGGCACGCATCTCTGATTTTTCAATGTTATGTGCGTATCAAATAGTAGTTAATTGTTGCTCGCTTTAACGGTGTAGGTAAACATCCCGAGGCAATCTACATGTCTGAGAGTTCTACATGATGTTGTGAAGATGTATGAAGTCTTAAGTACTAGAATAACCCCTACTCATATCGACTAACTATAGTATATAATACTATATAATATATAATAGTTTATATACAGGGCTGATATTATTATATATTATAACTAACTTTTGCCCACGATTTCGTGCGCGTGGAATAGTAAATTTGGACTTTCTAATTTTTTAGGGTAGGTACTTATTTTGCAAATAATACATATACAAACTGCTGTAGTTTACTGCAAAAAGCTTATTTTAATTCATTTTTATAAACTACGTTTTTCGTGTTTCCATCCTTTGCTAAAACATAAAGATTTTGCGGGTTTGATACAAGTGAGCACGCCACATAGAGTTGCATGGATAAAACAGTTCCTATTCCATCGCTGTGTTGGTCGAAATTTCGAAAATGCTGGAACAAATGTTTATTTACTTCTTATCAAGTACCTAACCCCCATACAAACCCAACTCCCATACAAACTTCATCCCTTATTTCAACCCCTTCATTTCCTTTTTTACTTTTCCTAAGGTCAAGTCTATTTCTGTACCAAATTTCATCAAAATCGGTTTAGAGATTTAAGCGTGAAAGCATAATAGACAGACAGACAGAGTTACTTTCGCATTTTTGATAATATAATATAATATCAGTAGAGATGACTCTTTATCCAACACGGGCATCAATTCCTCATGATCAGCTGCAAGAGTAAATATAGTATTTACGCTTGTAGCCACAGATTAAATGTAAATATTCAGCTAAACGCGCTATAACGGACATACACGCAACGTTTATACTGTAATCTATAATTATGTACGCACCTATGTATTACACGCTAATTAATTATTGATTGATATCGTTCAATTAATAAGTACGGTTGTACGTAAGTACTTGTTAATTCAATGATTCATAATAATCATAAGTTTAAGTAATGGTTATGTGATTTCAATGTCACTGTAAGTAGAAATATCATGAATGCGTCACAAGAAGTATTTATTGCATGCAGCCTTATTAGAATATAACCTTGTTTTAAGAGAAAACACGGTTAATATAATTACATTATAATTGCCTTGTCCTTGTGATAAGGATTTCCTATAGAATTATAAGTCATTACTACGAAAATGAGACAATTACTGTACATATCATATTCTTATTTTGATAAATGAACTATTAACTTTATAGAAAGCTAGATTTTGCCCGCGGCTTTGCCTGTGTTAATGTAGACTTTGCTAAAACATTTTTAACCCTCGGGAGAAGTACTTTTTCTGGATGTAACGTACCTTATAACTTTTTCTATACCCCTGACAACGGGTATTCAAAAAAGACAAACTGACATTTAGGTATAATAAATTTGTAAGGATTTAAGATAGATTCTTTTAGAAATAGTATAGATTCCTTTTTTTCATTCACTTCAGAATTTCAGAATAAATCGGCGATATTTATTTTTCATGCGCGTTAGTCGGTTAAGGCCAGTATCAGTATAGCCTTTCTTGAGAATGTCTATGATCTGATCAGATAGCCATAAATTATATTATTTTCTTTAATCCAATATTTACGTATATTGGCTCAATAGCGCAGTGGTGGACTACTGTGCGTAAAGCCTCAGGTAAAGTGTCCGAGCCGGGTAATAAAATAGCTGGTGAATGGTGGGTGCAAAACACTACTGCGTTCCCCCTTACGAATAGCGAGAGATGTATGTTTGTATGTTAATAAATATGTCATGAGAAAAAATATCAATACTTTCTTAATCCTTAGGTCTTACTTTGGTTGGATTAGATTATGTTAGGTTAGTTAATTAGTTATACATCAGTCATTCGCAGGATAGGATTTCGATTAATGCTCGGACAAGAGACCTAGATAGGCTGACATCAATCAATGCAGTATAGATTACTTGATATTGAGAAAAATAACAGAATACCTAGAACAATGCTAGTTAATGACAGAAAAACAGGAACAAAACTGAAAATGCCTAGTATTCCATTGAAGTTCATAGCTTCACTGCCGTCGACCTCGTATTCTACGTAACAATAGTGCAAAAAGCAGTATGAGGTAAAGCAGTTGAAATCAGACAAGTTGCCTCGCCTTGCGAATTACTCGCGTATGGCAATAATTGAAGAAGTAACTGATTCAACGGCTGGTTAATGATGCAATAAGTTAAATCATTTGCTTACAAAGTGGGGTGTGCCGATCCTTATCACTACGCATGATTGCAGCTGCTTGACTTAACGCATATGGTACGTATTCCGTTTTTAAAGAGTCGAAAGTGATGATAATGTTTGTGCGAAGATACGGAAGGCGCCGGTTACAGAACCGCCTACCGTGAAACGTAAATGCCGAAGTTTCGAGACGGTAGTTCGTGCTGTTCAGCTCTATCAGTTCGGCTGTAAAAGTGTCATGCATCTGTAAAAATCTGCTGTAAAGATGTCACAGTCAAGGTTTTTTTTTTATTTCCTCCCAGGGGTAAAACTGCCCTGGGGGGAGTTTATTGCGACGTAATGCGCTAATTCTGCTATTTGATACAGAAAAGATGGGTAAGTATTACTGTGTTATTAATATTAGGATTTTCTTAAGACTCATAGTTAAGCTTATAGTTAACATATATATGTGGTATTTACAAATGAAGGAAAATATTTGTCGCAACAAATTAAAATGAATTGTGTAGGTGTGTGTGTGTGTGAGTGTGTGAGTGTGTGTGTGTGAGTGGATGTGATATGCATGTGAGGGGTGGTTGTGAAAATGTTATGTGTTGTTGAGTTTTTTAAGAGTGTTTACAATGAGAGTGAGGTGTGTCATGAAAGTGTCGGTGGTGGAGTCATTGGTGATTATTATTTCGAGGTTGTAGGGGTCTATTTGTACATTGTGGCAGAGGCAGGCGGGTGCGTGTATATTGTGGACATTGTGTCAAGAGGTGTTTAAAAGATTGTGGTGTTGTGTCATCACAGAAGCATGTGTCGTTGTTTGTGATATGGAAGCGGTATAGGTATGTTTTGTGGTAACTGTGGTCCGTGAGTAGCTGTGTAAGTGCGAAAGTGTGGCCTGTTTTATTGATGAGTGTTTGTAAGTGTGTGAGTGTAGGGCACCAGATTCTCATTGTAGAGCCTTGGGGATTGTTGATGTATCTGTCGGCTGATTGTGTGAGACTGTCTGCTTTGGCCATTTTCTTAGGGTAGCTGAGAGGGAAAAAATGGAATGTTGGTGGTTTATTTAAGGTAGCGGTGGATTTGGCGGCAATATCTGCGGCTTCATTGCCGTAGATGCCTGCATGAGCTTTTATCCATATGAATGTGATCTGTGTGTTCATGTTGTGCAATGTTCGGTGTATGTTGGTGGTGACGCGGTGTGTGCTGAGAGTATTGTTTATGTCTTCCAGGGCAGACCTGGAGTCGAACATTATGACTGCCGCCTCGGTGTGTTGTTGTAGCAGCCACTGGCAGGCTTGGTCAATGGCGACCAGCTCCGCCTGGAAGACTGTGCATGTGGAGTGTAACTTAAATGTTTTTGTGATGATAGTGTTTTGTGGGGTGTGTGCGATGAAGGCAGCCCCCACGAGATTGTCGTGTTTGCTGCCGTCGGTGTAGATGTGATGCGCGTGTAAATGGTTGCTAAGTGTGGTGTTTAGTTCGTCTTGTGTCGTGATGGTGTCAAATGAGTATGGCTTGCGAAAAGATGGATGGAGTAAGTGTGATGGATGGATGGGTGTGTCCAGTGACGAATCGTCAGGGAGGTAATCGGTGACCCCGGTGATTTTGGTTCGTTCGATGTTTGCCTATTCCAGAACTTTTGTGTCAAGCGGTGTAAGGGTGGATAGGGCTATGGCGTCTATGGTGTTTATGGTTCTGAATCCTTTTATTATTTTCAGAGTGAATCCACGTTGCAGAGAGAGTAGCTTTTTCCTGTTAGTCTTGAACTTTAATGCCCGGCTCCATACGCTGGAGGCATAGCAGATTATGGGTTTGATTACCCCCCTGTACAATGTGTGAATGTTGTCTGAGTGTATGCCCCAAGTAGGGCGGACAAATTTGTTGAGTTTGTTGTGAAGTTTCCGTGTTTTCACTGTGATGTAGTCTACATGTTGGGTGAAATGTAGGTTGTCATCAATGATCACCCCCAATACCTTGGCGGTGCGGCTGAAGGGAATGTGTGTATGGTTCATCGTGATATGGAGGAGTTTGGTTTTTTGTGTAAAGGCTATGGCGACTGTTTTTTCCGGTGAGAAGGTGAGTTTATTAGCGATGCCCCAGGTGTGTATGGTGTGTAGGCATTGATCGATGTTGTGTTGAAGTGTGGTGAATTTTTTGTGAGCGGCGATTAGTGTGATATCATCAGTAAAGGCCTGCAGCTGGCAACCCTCCGGTAGTGACCCGTGCCATGGTGAGTCACCGGACAAATCCAATAACCCGTCCAGGATCAGGTTCCAGAAGGTCGGCCCGCATACAGACCCTTGGATGCATCCTCTAGTAAGGTTTTTGGTGAAGGTGGCGTCGGCGTAGTGTATTGTGGCTGTGCGGTCTGAGAGATAGTTTTGTGTTATTGTGTAAATGTTCCTGGGGCATTTGACGTGTTGAAGACGTGCGAGTATGGCCGGCCACCAGGCATGATCAAAAGCGGCCTTGATATCGAGGGAGATCATAGCGACGTGTAGTCCTCGTTCTTTGTGTGTGGTGATTGTGTTGATTATGTTGGTGAGTGCGTGTGTAGTGGAGATTTGTTGTTTGAAGCCATATTGCTTAGTGTTGTATGTGCGTGTAGTGTGTAGGTGATGTGTGAGTCTTTGTGTGATAAGCTTTTCGAGGGTTTTGCCTAGAATGGGCAGTAGCCCTATGGGGCGGTATGCAGATGAGGAGGTGTAGTCTAATTTATTGGGTTTGGGGATAATTTTAATTATAGCATGTTTCCATGTCTTGGGGAAAATTGATAGGTAGAGGCAGCGGTTTAGGAGGCCAGTGATTATGTCGGGGAAGCAGAGTGAGAATTGATGGCAGATGTCGGAGGTGAGGTGGTCAGCGCCCACAGTCAAGGTTAGATTGTATAAATCGGTTGGTTTAGTTCTGAATTGTGCTGTTCTCCGAGACCCCACGTCGATGTTAATCTAGGAGGTTGTCTATCTGCGTGCCAATTTCATTCGAATCCGTTCAACTTTTTACACACGAAACAAACTCATAAATCATGTCCATAAATTTTCATATTTATAACAACTAGTGTTTGCCCAGTGGGCGACATTCGACCAATAACATTATTGAAAATTTTAAGAAAACTAACTAATAAAAAACAAAAGAAGGTCGTTTGACAAAAAGAAGGTACTGAACTATTTTGTTTTTACCTATTTATATAGGTATATAGATAGAAGGGTAACTAGCGGGACGTCTCTAGACAGGAAGCTAGTGTAATTTGATTCACTGCTCTGTGGTCCTTTCATACGGATGTGCCCTTCTTTATATTTCCAAGGTAGTAAATAAGCTTATGGATTATTATCCTTGTGACAGATGCCTTAATTCGTTGCGCGCCATATGCACCGCATAGGTGCATAAGCGCCAAGAGCATGCTTTAACTTAAAAATTATTATAGTTTAAAGTATATATTGGGTAATAAAAAGTTTTTATAGCCTTTAAAAGTCACCATAAGATAAACAGAAAAGAAAATAATTAAAATGTTAAGTAATTTGAATACAGTGAGTAGGTGGTTTTATTTTTCAATATTAATGGTAACATTGATTACTGGTTTTCACAATTATGGACGCTGTTAATTACTTAGTTGGACGTGCGTTGTCTACACTTAACCTCATAATTGGTTGCTCGGTAAGTTATAGTGCGTTTCAAATACGAAGTCCCATTTGACAGATTATCGTTGAACAGCGATAATAAAGAGACCGTTTCAATCGACACATCACGAAATCGATTACCAATTAACTTTCAAAACAAACTGTAATCGTGGGTTTAGAATCGAAACAAAAATTATAGAAACAGGAAAACAAAAAAGAGTCCATCTAAATTTGACATATCGAAAGAATAGAAAAGTTAAATAAATCTGGACATATCCTTAATTAATTCCTAGTATCACATACTTACTCCATACTTAGTATAAGGGTGAAATAAATGTGGTATGACAGATTTTGATTTTCATGACGACTACTCTTTAAAAACTATGGGATATTTAAACCATACGTCGAATATCGCATGTTCAAATCCATTGAAAATATATTAAGGGTTTGCAGAATGGGATTTAAGGTACGTTGCAATGTAATAATAATTAATACCAAATACAAATTTACAAAAGTATTTCTCGGGCAATTGTTTTTACCTTGAATTAGTTCGATTTTATTTGATTCATATTGTCGCGTCACTATGACTGAAAGTAAAAAAATTACCCTAGTGCGTAACCATGGTCTTCTTCTCTCTTAGCCTTTATTATTCTCAAGTCACTTGGGGTCGGCTTTTCTGGTCTAACCGGATTTGACTGGATATCAGTTTTTACACGGAGCGGCTGCCACCTGACCTCCGCAACCCGAAGGCTAACGATACCCTAAGGCTAGACCAGTGTCAGGATATTAGAGGGTACTGACTTTCCCAATAACGACTACCATAGATGTTCATGGCAGCCGGGACCGACGGCTTAACGTGCTCTCCGAGGCACGGAGCAGGCGATAATTGTCAATCAATACGCACATAATTTCGAAAAGTCATATAACAATTATATCATGTTTTGTATAGATTATAATATTTTATATTATAATATATAAAAATAATAATATTAATATATTATTAATAATATTAATATTATATATAAAAATAATAATATTTTTAAATAGTCTTTACTGTCTTTAGTACCATAAGTATTTCATTGTTTATTTTAGCAATTTATATGAAATGGCCATAGTTACGTGACATGAAGTGTCAAAAGGGACTTCGTATTTGAAACAGACTATAGTTACCTTCAGAAAGATAGTAGGGGACCGATATTGCACAGTACTTCGTTCATCGTTTCTGGAAGGTTCTGAAGCGTCGCCCGTTGGTTGCTCACGCTTCGGAAGCGTAAGAACACTTATACTGGTGTTTCCTCTCTACATACGGGGCTCTTGGTGATGCCAATGCTGTATGCTCAGTAGATCTACCATAAAAATGTCTACCGGAATTTTGGCCGAACGAAAATAACTTGCAAATAAGTTTCTTCGGATTCCAACATTTCAAATCAAATTTCAAAATGACCATATTCCTTTATTCGGACTACTTCATGTAAGGGTTTAAAACAATAAAGAGGTTGCGTACCAAAATTCAGGTCACATTTCGGAATACATGTGTCTCACGATAAATCTTAGTCTTTTACGTTTCATCGTAGGCTTTCAGGATAGTAACTAAAGCTACATTATAGATTATAACAGCGATATAATTAATGTCCTTGCAACGCGTATACTTATGCATACTTATACTTATATATTATACGCCTTACTCGACGTAGGTACTACTTGCTGGCAAAATAGTTTTGGTTGTGCACATAGTAATTAACATTTCTATTGTATCGTGTCGGCTTTTACTTATGTCAATGTTTCTTGTCGTCTTTGTTATGGCATACAACATAATATGGTAGAAAAGCGCTGTTAGGTGCATAGGAAATTACGTATTCTTACTGCTATTATGAAAATGCAATTATTGCAGTAGGAATGTAGGAGTTTCTTATAATCGTTGCTTAATTTTGTTTTGGGCGTAGCGTTCACTAACTAGGAATTAAGAATTATTGTTTCTTCAACTATCTTTTTGCACTGGTTATTGAATTACGACAATCGTGGTTGGAACTTAATAATATGAAGATATATGAGACATTTCAACACACTTTTATTAATTTTTTTTTGTCTTTGGGTATGTCTGTAAGGTTATGAATGAGAAGTTTATACGATTAAATACTAATTAAGGTTTTAATCTTTCAAGTAAATTTTCATGCGAACTAGTTTTTGAGATGATAAAAAGCTTCTACATTCTTTTATTTGAAATTTGCTTTCGTTGGCAGCTCCTTAGGGAGCTATTTAGAAACTGAACAGTTGAGAACCCGTCTGGCAGTTTGATTTTATAAAATAAAGAAAACGATTAATTTAATAAATTAATGAAAATAATGTAGAAATAAAGACTTATTTTATTATAAAGCCACAGTCTGTTTTTTATAGGAGCTGTATAAACTTTGTTAAAGTCTCATTTAGCTGCGTGATCCTTTCAAAATAGTTATATAATAAATATTTATTTAAGTAAATGGAGAAAATAGCTGACTTGTGAATTCAGGCATCGTTTAAAACCTGGTGTCTGGGAACTTGACGTGAGACACCCTTTTTTCTTTGATTTAATTAAAAGTTAAAATTTTATAAAGACACAATTTTGCATGGTCTTTATAAGAAGCAACTCAAAATAAATATATTAAAAATAAATAAGTAAACATACATTTCTTCTTTTTAGGAAATATATATTAATAATTTTTTTTGTAATTCACATCTTTCAGTTTTAGTACTAGAGTCACTTGACACCACAAAAGTACTTAAAAATAATTACTAAACAGATGTTTCATATAATTTTAGATAGCGCAGAGGATACTTCACATGTAGCAATGCATAAGCTTGTAGTTACAAACATATATTACAATCTGAACAAAAGAAAACGTTCACGCAGAATATACTACTCTTTATAAGTATACATGAAAAGTGTAATGAGAGTGAATGAAGCAAAACAGATATGACAGCCATAGCAAGCAATGAAAATCCATATTCCCTACACCCCTCCGGAACACAGTCCATATACGCGTGTATATTATGAATAAATTCTTATTCAGGTAGGCAGCTTTGAAGAGCAGCAGAGCCCCTGTGTATTTTTCCAATTTACCGCGATCAACAATTCGTCTGTGGGGGATGGTGTTTATTGCATAACAGGTCATGTATGGCGTTTTTCCCTCACGAAAATTGGGTTATAGAATTTGTTTGTTATCTCAGTGAGATTTCACCTTATTTGCTTGTTATTCCTTTTTTACTGCCCGCCTTGATAGACACGTAATGTAAGCTTGTGTGCCATTGTATGGTACCGGGTTCTATTCCCAAGACAAGCCATTTGCTTACCGTTGTTTAGCTAGAATTCTTCTAAGAGCATGGTCCTATAAAATATGGTTGGCAGATGCTAGCATGCTCACATGTAGAACTTAAAACACAACTAGTAAAATGTGGGCGTAATGAAAATCTACCCCTTAGTGGATATACAAGCTAAGCGTAATAACTATTTCTATGTAAAGAAGCGACAATCTCAATTGTGTAGCAGTACATGTGGCAGTACTACAGCGCTAGTGTTATTCGGTTATCACTATTTGTGCTCGAACTAGAAGTACTTATACCTTGCTTACATAAACTATTCTGCTGGTCCTGCTCGATGCGTTCAGCCCTACGATGATTAGCCCGTTGCTTCCATAATAGCTGTAGATGCTTCTTTTATAAAGTATGCATCTCTGCTTTAACTATTAAAACACTACTTCTTTATATCGTTTGTATGCATATATTGTATTATAAGGCCCGATATAGAGGAATATAGCCTTTTTAAAGCAACAATTTGTATAACATTATGTTTGTTCTTTTCAGGTATTCAAGTAGAGCCTGCAATTCACGTTGCATTGATACCTAGGACCGGCGACGTGACGTGACCACATAAATTGCTGCCTATCTGTGCTGTCACAACGAGGCTGTAAGTTTTATTACTTATACATTAGATACATCATGTAAAAAACGGTTAGTCTCTGAAATGTCCATGACTCATACCGTGGAGTTAAGTAAGACGCTAGCGTTGCGCGTCCGTGACCCCTACGGGAGAGTCAAGAAAACTCGTTGTGATTGGTCGCGAAAAAAATACCAAAGATATTATTGACTCCCCGTAGGGGTCACAGACGCGCAACGATGTCAACGTCCATGACTCCACCGTAGGAGTCATGGACGTTTCAAAGGTTAAGACAGTGGGTGTGATGTCTAAAGTCACATCAGATACAATAATAAAAGTTTTATATTGTAAGAGTATTCCAAACCACCTGAGATGCATAAAGAGCGCTATGAGAATGAATTAAGCAAGCAAGACTTGCCGTAAATGGATCGTACCAAATAAAAATCTGTGGTTTCTGCTTACTCTTCTAGGTAGCAGGCGTGCGTGCAGATATATTATTATGACAATCAGATGATAATATTCCAATTTTGGAAAATTAAACAAATAACAAATTGATTTTTATAATATGCACGCATGACTCTGTCAATACTGAGAATTTATGAAGAAAATGTGTGAAATTGTGCATGTGCTTTCATTCGAACATAATCTGAATGCTTTTGTGCAAATCGCTGTAGTTTGGTTTAATATATACAAAATAATATCAAGTTTTATAAATTAATAATTTGTTATTTCACTATGAAAAGAATATGTAAACATAATGTTATAAATATAACAAAATAATTATGTTCGACGAGGTTATATTTTGTAATATGGAAGCTTGTGTTTATTTAATATCTTTTCATTTGAAACTCATTATCTTTTTAATAACACATTGTAATGGCGTAAAATTATCTTTTTAATAAGTCATTTAGCACACGTGTTGCTAAGCTCCCTTGTAAGCTCGTTCTAAGGACAATTATATTTACATGAGAACATTATGTACTACAAAACGTATATATTCTTAAAAAGTAAGGCAGTGGTTTATCACATCTAAGGTTCACTAGCTTTCAATCACATGTCATAGAGGGCAAGCTTATTATTGTTCATAAGGTCTCACTGCTCTAGACTCTGTGCTGCTAGCATGAATTCACTGATACATAAACGTAATCTCATTTTATTTGAAACTCTTTTGTCAAGAGATTCTCAGTAGCAGTACGGGGTCTAAAACTGTGCCCAGTGGACGTCTATAGGCTCGCCCTTTATTACGTGAGGTCAATATCGAAATTTGGCTCGACCGGAAAGGACTACCCTGTCACAAAATATCGATGTGAAATAACAGTATTCCTACTGCTGTGTTTCGTTCGGTGAGTGAGAGTGCCGAAGGCCCATTCGCCCTCGTTCGTCCTTCCCGTTAATTTTTTTCCCACTTCCATTCCTTAAGGGTCGGCGACGCGCAAGTGATGCCTCTGGTGTTACGGGTGTCCATGGGCTGCGGTGCCCACTTACCATCAGGTATGCTTGTTTGCCATCTTATGTGTATAGAAAAAAGAATATATGGTATTTAGCTTTCATAATCATAATTTAATTCACTACAGCTAGCATCGTTAAAGCAGCAAGGTAAACCCAGAAAATCGTATTTATATATCGATATTCAAATAAAAGGGCGAACGTATTAAACTTTTCCAATACTTATAACGTCTGTTAATGTTCTGGAATATTAGAGAAAATATAAAGAACCTTATCTTTCGCTGTTTAACATCAACGGCAAATATTGAAAATATCGGTTGTCGGGCCTCGAACTTGAAGATTTTTTAGATAATATTTTTCTAAAGCAAATGTCATTCAGTTACAAAGAAGTCTAAAATAAGTTAACGATATCTTTCGTTCTCAGAATAAATCCCCGCAGAGAACTTTGTACAAGTTGGCGGCAATATGAAAATTATTCTTTACTTTTTAAATTTGTTATTATACTGCCTGTCTTGAAGATTTCTTCAGAATTATACTTTTGGATAGGTATGTTTCAGGAATGTTGCTCTTTATCATCACCAATGCGTGGCATATCTATAAGTAGTAGTTGTGTTTCTAGGCAGTCATGGGAGGTCGTACAGTTCATATTTGAATACGAGCAGATCGTCTAGAGTAAGTGAAAATAATATTTACTGAGACATAAACTTTAAAGCGAGTAGAGCAAGGTATTCATAGAGCCTTAAAACGTAATAAATTAAGCGGAATATTGTTATAAATTCCTAATTTTTTACATTACATTTAGCTTAAATTCTTGTGAGATTGACTATTAAATTCTTTAGGTATCGACTGTTGGAGGGTGATGTGACATAATTGTGATGCAAATCTGTAACGTCTGAATCAGGAATATTCTGAATCAGGCCTATGACGAAGGTCAACCTGATTTTAGGAACGAGAATCAAGTCACGTTCGATCGGTCATTTGCCTGAGAAATATCTGTGCGTTATTTTATTACTATCGCCAAACGTCAGCATTATAATATTTTACATTCCTTTATGGACTAACTTGAACTTCAGCAAATAGTGTAGTACTTTCAAACAAACATACATAACAATCAAATTATATTATATATTATTTTGCTATTATAAGCACATAAAAATAATCTTAGAAATAAGATACTTACTAAAAAAATATTTAAGATATAAAAATAATTAATCTAGGATATTATAAATTAGATTTTAAATATAATTTGGTAATATGTTAATGATATGAGTTGTCGATTAATATAATATTATAAACAACACATTTTACAATAATTTATCTTTCATATAGTCATCAACGGAATCGTAGCAAAACATTAAAGACAGGTGTGTATATCTTGTGTTACTTTATTTAAATTGCACTGAATCAGTGGCGCAAAAACATGCGTTTGCGCAAATTCTAATCTATAAGTACCGGCTTCAATTTCCTGGTCGAGTAAGGTATTAATTACTGTGACTGTAATTTCATTGGCATTACAGTCAGAGTCCGATGGTTATTAATATTCTTGCCTACAGTATGTAAAGTTTGACTCTGATATTTTATTTCCATTTCGAGAATATAAACGCGCTGTATTTTATAAAAGTTTAGCTTTAGAATATTAAAATATGCACTGCGCGGTTGGTTGGCTTATGCCCGTTTTCACCAACAAATAATGCCCTTAGCAGCTTTTAGGGAACCCCTAACAAAAAATTCGTTTTCACCAACGTTTAGGTGTCACTTAAGTCTCTAAAGCAGCTCTTACATTTAAGACAGAATATTGTTTATTCATACGCGACATACGAGTGTTTCCTATCATGGAAAATGATTTAGGGCAATGTATAGAGAGTCTAGAAGCTATTGAGACTCTAGAGAACTTTCAGCAAATAGTAAAAAGACCACGCATTGACCGTGAAAGAGTCAACCACTTCGATGAATACGACGACGTCGACTTTTTCATAAGATATGCTATATTTATTAGAAAAAATTGAGCATCTTTTAGAATTCAAAGATAACAAAAGATGCAAACTTTAATTAACACGAATCGGAGTTCCAAATAATCACACGACGACGTATGTTAAGATATGACATAAGGTTTCTCGTTCATTTGCCAAAAAAAGCAAAGGAACACGGGTCTTACGGCCTATACGCATGCACCAGTTCAAAATATGTAAGAAGATATTGTTTTTCAAAATAATACTTCTATTAATACCATTCATTTGAAAAGAAATATAGAAATTTTCATCTTATCGATAAAACATCGATGTCAAAAGCGTGACTTTAGAAAAAGTTAGCTGTTACTTAGGAAATTCCTTCGTAGGTGATACCTAGTATGGTGAAATTGAATTTAGGTAAGTATTCGGTTAAGGGATGCCCCTAGCTTAAAATACACTTACTTAGGTGGAGTTTAGGGGCCTGTTGGTGAAAACGGGCATTAGTTTTTTAAGTGGTCACCTTAATACTGCCATTACACCGAGAGTTGTGGGACCGAATCCCACACAGGACAATAAATAGTGAGATCCACTAATAACAATGATTTTCTTTGTGTACGAGTGTATTTCAATTGTTATAAAGGCCCTCGCGGCATCCCTCGTTATCTAATGCGGGCACTTTCCTTACAACTTTTTTGACTTTGACTGATAAATGGTTTAAGTGGTCGTTTCGCCGTGCCGAGTGTCGTGGGCTCATTCCCCTAACGGGACAAAAATTGTGTGATCTAAAAATTGTTGTTCCGTGTCTGGGTGTTCTTTGTGTCAGTTGTCTTATGTTTGTAAAGTCCTCCGCGATACAGTTATTATTCCTAGTGTGAGATTGTCTTTTTTTTTTAAGTACAAAAAGGAATTATTATGGCCACACCTTTCTCTATAGAATAAGGTTCCAAGATATATTCATACAATATCGTCATTGCTCATAGTAAATAACACACAGCTCATAAATGTTCATCGAAGCCAAAGCGGTGCCGTGATCGATGGAGGGTAGCGGTGCAATGAATCGGTTGAATTATGTGGTGGCGCATTTGATTTATGATTATTTGGCCTTTTTCCAGTTGCCTGGTCTTTGAGGCTAAGGTGCTTATCTTGGCAGATAAACATTTTACTTAAAACGTAAAACTAAAAATAATGCGAGCAGTTGACATCTATTTGTTGACACTAATATATGTAATTAATTTTCAAAATCTGGTAGTCACCAGATCTTGCAAAATATATACAATGTATTCTTAAAGTGAAGATCGCAGCGATAGCTCAGTGGAGAGACCAACAGACTGCAATGCAGAGGGTTCGAACCTACGTCGCGCACTTCTGACTTTCGGAAGTTATATGACTTTTCAAAATGATGTGCGTATTGATTGACAATTATCGCTTGCTCCGTGCCTCGGAGAGCACGTTAAGCCGTCGGTCCCGGCTGCCATGAACATCTATGGCAGTCGTTATTGGGAAGCCAGTGCCCTATAATATTCTGACACTGGTCTAGCCTTAGGGTATCGTTAGCCTTCGGGTTGCGGAGGTCCGGTGGCAGCCGCTCCGTGTAAAAACTGATATCCAGTCAAATCCGGTTAGACTAGAAAAGCCGACCCCAAGTGACTTGGGAATAATAAAGGCTAGGGAGAAGATTCCTATAGTGAAGAAATAATTTTTCTTTCCATATAATATTTAGTTAAAATAAGAAAAAACTAAATTACTTATGCAAAAGCGTAAAGTCGTTGAAAGAAAATAAATTATATATGCTAATATATTAGAATCTGTAGGTTTCCATGTAGAGGACTCGAAGTCTAGACACAAGAATATGCAAGAAGTACCCACACAAAAACCCCCTCAGACTTAAGTAGAGTCTCACCTCGTTTTTCTTTTATAACTTGTGTTTGATTACATTTCTACAGTTTCAATAATGTGTAAATGATATGGTTGTGTCTGATACGGATATACCAATATTTATAGAGCTATAAAAACGAATGAATGTGTCAAATATGAGATAAGTAACATTTTAAAGGAAGAAAATTTTCGTTTGTCTCCTTGGCACATTGTTATAAAAATGTTCTCTGGTTATAAATATAAAATTATTGATTACTAATATTAAAAGACCTAAAGGGTGAAGAGTGCAGAGCATCCACATCTCGCTAGCTATGTTTAGGTGCCATATAGCAGCAATAAGTCATTTATTAGGTACAATACTTAATAACAGCTGCTCAAACTAGTAATTGAACCCAAAACCTCACGATAAGATGATATCGTAAGGACAAATTCGTTAATTCAGTAGTATTAACGACTCAGAAATTATTCTTATTAAAAGATTAGGAATGATTTCATCTTGAAGACCAGAATTTCTTTTGGCTTTCATGTCAGTTTTTCTACTAGAACTAATGTCTAGAAAGGACTTAATTAAATTTTCAGAGCTAATTACTACCGTAGCAAATGGAAATGCCTAAACCTCTAACGAGTAAAAGTTTTTACTTTTTCAAAGCTAGAAACAAATTAGCTGCCACATTTACTGAAAGTTTAAATTAAATGGATATCTTTACAATTTAGATTATAACAGAAAACAAAATTATATCTTTAATATCCGCGACCCGCAGAGGGACTGTGAGACTGCCACTCAGAGGTCTAAAGTTCGATCCCAAGCCACACAGCTCTGATATTTGAAATTATGTGCATTATAAAGTGCAAGCAATGTTTTAAACGTAATCATTATTGTTTATTTGCAATCCACTGTATTTTTCTTAGATTTCAATGCCTCTGATTGACTGCAATCAAAGCAATACTGATTGAGAAGAAGCGAGGAATAGTAAAAGCTTCATGAGAAAATAGTGGTATAGATTAGAATAAGCTTTATTGTACACGAATTAAACTCAGCTTACGAGAATAATATATAATGTACAAAGGGCAGCCTAAAAACTAAAGGCAATTTATTTTAAACCAGCCCATGGAGCAATTATACAAAAATCTGATCAAATATCTTATTTTAATATTTAAGCAAGTTGCCCAAAGGCCTAATGCTATTTGCTACCGGTCGAGGGTTCGATTCCCACCACATTGCACATGCGACATGAACAAATTATATATTCGACTAGAAAATCGAACGTAGGACCTTACAATCGCACACAAACATACACAAAGAACAAAGTTGCAGACATTTTATATATGTGTATAAAGAAATTGCAAAACTTAGCCACATTTACCTTAAAACTGAGTCAATTCAAATGAAGGTAAAACGCATGATTTTCGAAAGGACAACAACCAACATATATCCATGTGTTTTTCGAAAGTACAACAACCGTTCAAATGGACAGTACAACTGTCCATGTGAACAGAGTGTAAGTGTTAAACAGCAAAATATACGCAAGTGGTCCAAGGACAAGAGCGGTCAGCGGCCGTTGGCCTTGACTTGGGCCAATAGGCGTCTGTGCCATGAGCAGGTAAAGGTAGAGCAGTTTAAAGATGTTGACACGTTTTTATTTAAAATAAAATAAATGTGATTTAACCTGTTGATTGTTGGAATGGTGATTTAACCTGTTGATTGTTGGAATGCCACACATAAATGAAATGCTCTCTGTGTTTGGCCTTTAGTGGCCGCTACCGCTCAACAGGATGAAATTAGGAATTTAACAACATCAAAGATAACATACATACCTACAAAGTCTCACGATAACATCTCAAAAGGGTAGGCAGGGTAGTACCACACACACATTTCGCCAGATTTAATTTTTGGGTGGCACGTAATGTGGTGCGAGCCTACCAGAAACAGATCCAAACTCCGTGTTACTACTCAAAATTCTTGTCACAACAACCCGATATGACATTTGCCCAACCTGGTGGATGAATTCGAGACCTCACGCATAGCTGTCGCATTCAGTACCGGTGCGCCGCGGAGGCAGTGTAATACACTAATGCTGGTGGAAATATTATTCTTACTACGCGGGTATTCATCAGGTAACGCGTTCGAGTAGTGTGACTTTAATGTTACAAAAATTTTTGTACCCTATGTTTCAAGTTGTGCGCTTGTTCGGCATCTTGCTTGAAATATCAATTATAATCTTTATCTTTAGTTCGCTTGAATTATGTTATGTTAATAAAGAATATAATAATAGGCTATTTTACATCGTATCTTGTTCTCTCAATAAAAAATACAAATTAACTAAAACTTCTATAGGTTACAATTTATTTGCATGTTCCCTTAGCGATAGAGAGTTATATTAACGTCATATTTTGCAGTACCTACATAGCATACGCAAATAATTTTGTAGCGGTAAATAAATAGCTAATACTAATACAGAGATTACGGCGCCGCGCTGTCGCGCGTCGTATTGAAGTCATCATATTTAAATATAACAATCATAATTATGGCGTAACTAGCAAAAAACAATGCATACCCAGGTGCGATCTTTAATAAGCTAGCTGTGGCAAATATTAAAGAAAATGACAAATTATAGCAGATGGATGCTGTGCATGAGATCTCGGGTTCGAATCCCGGGTAAGGCAGTGTTTTTGAAATTTGCTGTCAAGATATTCTCAGTTGTAAGATGATGACTGTAACTGTGTTTGATAGACGGTTAAAGACTTGAATCCTTTGACGTTGCTAAATATAGCTGGTGAAATGTGAATGTGATATATTGGGTGGGCAATATTGGCGCGAAATTATGTGAACGCCTGGGTAGCAGAAGAAACATTAATCAAATAATTCACTCTTAGAAATTTATTTAAGTTAAAAGTTTATACGATCTTATATCTAGATTTAGGATATCCACGCTATTATCTATATATACTTATATATATATTATATAGATCACTTTACTGCTACACTGGTTTTGGTGTAGGTAATAATTTATAATTTGAGAATAGCTTAAACCCTAAGAAAGGACGACAACCAAACCAAATTTAATAAGCGGCAGCATCCATGGGGCTGCCGCCGCTAATTAAATGTGGTTTGGTCTAATTCCTAATCCATTCGGATAAGGCATTGGACTTGTCGGTCCGAATCGCACCCAATGTGATCCCACCCCTAACACAAGCATTATAGTTTAGCTAGTAAGATTAAAAAAATAAAATAAGATGTCGCGTGTCACAGCTGGTCCACTTATAATTTCTGCGAAGAGACAGAAATAGTTATGACGACACACAGGTGAATGAAAATGTAACATCAAAGACACGATATATATAAAAGGGACGATAGATAACGGACAAGGACATGTCCTAAACATTTCTCCTTTGTACGTGCGTATAATGTCAATAATAGCTATAAACCCAGTTATAAAGATAAAACGTTCCCTGTCCTATAACGCCTCTAGCTCACAGCCCTTTTTTATGAGCAATTATTATACGATATTGATTAAAAATGAGAGTTCCTAATTTGAATTTAAAGTGATTAGAATATGTTAAATCTTCTTAACCCCAAATAAATATAAACAACTTATCGTCTTATTACTTGCTGACAATGTCAAGAACTCAAACTTATAAATGTAATAATAATGTCAGCCCTATATTAAACTGTCCCACTGGTGGATACGTTATTCAGTGCGGGTGGTGGCAGCAGAGAAGGTTTAGGCCATACGCTCTATATAAAAATATCTATACGTCCACCACGCTGGCCTAGTGCGGGTTGGCAGCTGAAATAATATTACGTTACTATAGCGACATGACTTAGTTTTATTAAATCCCGCCTAGATTATGCTACAGTGAAATGAAATTAAAAACTATTTTTCACAGGTACAATATAGACACAGGTGGTATTAGCATGTTTTACTGCAACAAACACACAAGGTGAACAATATTATAAAAAAAAATTAATATCATAATTTAGTTAAATAAATTATAATTTTGCTAAATGCACATTCTATATTGAATGAATGAATAACAATATTTTATTCATGTCAACAGTAATAAATATGTAAGAAGGGAATTGCAAAGAATGTATAACTTTGATAATCAAGCATGACAGATAAAACATAAAAAGAAAAAAATCCATAACAATGCATAACGTTTTATTTTTACGAGGCGTTTCCTGTTTGTCTAATCGAGGAAATTATCATAAACTTATGCAAAACATTCATGCCTAACTGGTTACATAAACAAAGTTTGTTTCGGAAAACAAAACAGGGCAAAACAACAGTTTAAAGGCATTTAATATATTTATTATTTTTAGAATAGAACAGACAATCCCCTTGTGCAAACTTCCAAATATAAACCGACTGATAATTGAAACATTCCAGGAAACATCTACCTACAAGTTGTTTTACAGGTTAAATGGTTTTTTAATGATAACAAACAGACACTCATTAACCAACATTTCCTTCATAAAATAGGATAGGGTAAAAGTATATTATAGAACCTCGGTAAGAAACATGAATATTTAACTCATGGCCTTTTTCATCCGGAAATAATACTTATTTTGTGACAGACTGACTAATTGATATAGCATTGTATTGTTCATAATACGGAACTCATTTTGTAATATCGCAATAAGGCCTCAGATCGTTATGATTCATTTAATAATGACGGTAATGAATCATGAGCGCATCTGCGTACACGCAGGTCTGTTGTGACGCAATGAAAGAAGTTGCATAACAGAATAAGTGCATATGTACCTGTAAAAGCTTTGCTTTTAGGCACTATACAGCATGTAATAGATAGGTATGGTCATATGTTAGGGCCGTAATGCATATAAGGTGTAATATATATACATAGGTTGCTTATATTACACCGGATCAAAACAAATTATCAAACGCATTACGTCATTATCGAAATTGCGCCTGGTTATTTTCGGGTTTACAGAGATCACTCGATAATATAGACTAAAAATAAAATAAACAAAATATTCATTTTACTAGGTTGGTTTACTCACATTGGTATCTCGTACAAAAGATCATGAGCAAAGTGTCATTGTGATACGCCTGATTATAAGTAGAGATCTCATTATAGTAATAATATCAAAAAAATTATAATGATGCCATTTCTAAACTAAAATTGAAGACAATATATTTTTCAACTAATAAAGGTCTAAAATGATGACATTTATATAAACTATGTCAGGTATTTTCAGGCGTCGAAATAAGTTTTCTTTTCTTATTTTGTCTACAACAAAAGGTTTATTACTACTTATTTTTCCAGTAAGACATTTATCAAGATTGACTTGTTTAAGAATAAAATGGAAAGGGGATTAAAATGTATCCAAACATGAATAAAAAATGGTTCATTAGTTTAAAAGGTGTTAAATTGAAGATCCTTCTCGATTAAGCTTCAATGAACCAAAACTAATATAAATTGAATATATTCGTTTTTACTTAGCTATTCAGACTAGATATACTAAACAGTAGTAGTTAAAGGGTTATATATAATTATATAGTTTACTAGAATTTGGTCGCGATTTAGTCACTAAACTATCCCTCGGGAATAACCCTTTTTTCCTGGTGCCCTAAGTCCTTTGACCTTTGAAATTTCGCATACTTGTTGTCAGGCATACAGTTTTCTGTGATGATGATCGGTCAAGTAGTTAAAGCATGAAAGTGTAACAAACAAACATACTTAACATTCGCCTTCATAATATTTACTAGATTTTGCCCGCGGCTTCGCTGGCGTAAATGTAGGTTAGGTTAGTAATAGTAATTTTTCTAGATAAAAGGTACTCTATGTCCTTTTTTGTATCCCAGACAACGTGTATGCGAAATTTCGTGATGATCGGTCAAGTCGTTCAGGCGTGAAAACGTAACAAACAAATTCAAATTTACATTTATAATATTGTAAAAATAAAGTTAAGTTTTGATAAGGTTTTAGAACGACTGCGACACTTGCAGATATTGAGGGGTAACTCACATTGACCTACTGCGTACCGAATTTGGGACGGGCATCTATCATTCAAGCTTGCTTATTTTGCTCTCAAAGAATGCGACCGCACGAGGATAATTTTAACTCATCGGGCCGGTGTTAACAGAAAGACTACGAAAGAAGTCAAGTGTTTATATATCTTCTTTAATTTGTTGGGGTGTCTATTATAAATATATACCGGTGAGTTTAGTCAATCAATGGCAGAAGTAAATTATATGCACATTTCTTCTATCATTTTAGGTTCCACGTAATAGAGAGCGAGACAATTGCTGTAACGGACACAGATTCAGACCTCGTGCTGTCATTAAGAATTTCATGACCAAAAAACCTGATAAGGCTTTGCCCGATCTGGAAATCGAAGCCACCTCATACACAGCAGTCGCAATCACAATTATTTCGCTACCGACGCAGTCACAAATGTAATACAAATGTTAAGATGAAAGTAAATTTACTTACGGAATCAGTAGGCGTCATAAATCATTTACAGCCAATGACGATTGCAAAAAATGAACACGTGTATCCTTTGATTTAAGTCCTACTCTTACGTAATATATCTTATAGTTCGGCAATCCGGAATTAATCGAGCCTACTATTACTGCCAGATCCCACCTTATCGTCAGCGTCTGCCCCATATTTTATTACGTACTAACGTAATTAACGCGAGCATTATTATGACATATAGCGGCGGAAGCACTTTCTTTGTTTTTGATGATGTTATAAATAACGTTTGTTCACTTGTTTTTCCTTTCTTCACGTCAAAGAGAAATATTACCACTAGTTCTTTTTTAAATAGACAATTCTGCATTGGTCTTGAAAAAATCAAGGTTTTTAATTTTTTTATTTGTTTTACAAATTGGATGTGACAGAAGAATATACATAAAATTCAAAACAAAAACAAAGAAATCTTGCCTTTGTCCACCCTGTGACAGTGAACACAACATGCTTAGGTATTAGACGGTTAATACAAAGTTTGTTGTTTGTAATGAGTGTAAACATAAATAATACTTAAAATTAAAGGTTACAATTATAAAATTAATACTAAAAACTTATAAAATTTAGAAATATAACATGATTGAGGTAATTCTTTAAAATTTCAGTTCAGCTATATTAAATTTAGCTGAAGCCAAAGAACCAGCAAATATGTATATCAAGGGTCGTCCTGATACCATTATAGCTAGAAAGCATTCGATATGAGGGTGCATGCTGCCCTATATTTGTTTCGACAACGAGGCAAGGAAGGAAATGTTTTCCTATTTTAAAGACGACAGCTAATCCTCGGTACTTCAAAGTTAATTTGGGCAAGAAACGCTGGACAGTCTACTAAGCAACGTACTACTATAAAAAGCATAATTATATCAGCACATTTTCACATTTTCTGACTTCTATTTGGATAATGGCTTCATCTTATAAAAACTCAGTCTTGACACGTAGGATAAAGGCTCTTTACATTTATTATTCGTGAATGAATTGTGAAACAAAATTCTTTTTTGAATTCGTTCTATTCTGTCTGAATGTACAGCTGTAAAATGTAAGAAGATAACATCAAATAATCGATAAATCTAAGAACAAAAATGCCTGCGGTTTTGCGGTTGTTGTACTCACTTGATTTTACTTAGCAACCATTTTATACAGGAGATTTCTACAAAAAAGCGGGCTACCCTGCCATACGAAGATAATCATAGCCTCTTTTAAAATATCTATCCTCTTTTCTTTTGAGCTACTTTTGACATTAACGTCAGAGGAAATATATAAAAAAATATTCATATTTTAGAAAATAATGAAGACTTAATTCTTTCGCATAATATCAAAGAAATACCCGTTACACACACTCATTATTATTAAACCTAGTGGGAAATTTGTATCGAGCAAAAAGTTGGTAGCGCGTGTAGCATGCAAAGTATTCACCCACGCATATAAACCTTTGTAATATCGGTACTTATCAGTATGAGAAAGTTTAATAAAGCAGTTCTCGTACATTGAAAAAGATCGTGTTAAACTTCATGAAACTTTTACTTAAAATAACTATCGAACTAATTAACCTTGCGTCGTAAAAGACAATACGTTGAAAGTTTTATGAGATAACAAAAGCGATACAAAAGACAGCTTTGATTAAATTACAGTAAAGAAAAGTTTTGTGTTGTTAACGGAATATAGCAGCAGTTGAGAATTAAAGAGCTGTTTGAGTGCAACTTCTGACTTGCTACTAATTAAAATTGCAGTGGGTTTCTTTTGAGAGGAATTACGTTGCTGAGAGTTCTTCATAACGTACAAGGCAATTATATGTTCATTCGCAATTGGGTATCTCGGTGAAGTGAAAATTGATTAGATTAGACTTATCTTGGGTCTTCTGATTGTGATTGTGTTAGTATATTTATGGCATTTATACATTACTTGAGACTGATAGATTTTCATCAGTATTAATTCATCAGTAGTACGAACTACCTAGTTGGTTTTGCGTCGGTAATAGTTTTATATAAACCACAGTACTACACCGGCGTAAAACTTAATTAAAGGATCTAACATGCAACAATTGACTGTTGTTTAGAATTATAAATGTATCTCGAAGGAAAAAAGAAAACCATCCAGACAATATTGTTTTTTAGCTCTCGATGCTATTAATAACTTTAAGGCCTTAAAATATAACTACACGGTTATACTACATGTTGTATATTTAATAAGCTGACACAATAGGACGAAATAAATTAAAAGCCCAATACTCGTGGCAAAGTATTCTATATAATTAGATTTGGATTGTGAAATTTAGCAACTTTCCTCCAATTATAATCTTGATGATTAAGCATCGTTTCCTTAACAAGCTGTCAGTCCGTTTATTAATGTCCTTTCGGATAATATCTTTACAACGATGGAACATCGAGTAATAATAGCTGGCGAAATATTTGCTTTATGAATGGGGCTGCAAAATATTTCTGTTATGTTATTTTTAACCCAATAGATGTATACTAATATTATAAAGCTGAAGAGTTGGTTTGTTTGTTTGGTTAAACGCACTAATCTCAGGAACTACTTGATCGAATTGAAAATTATATAAGTGTTGGATAGCCTATTTATCGAGGAAGATTATAGGCTATACAACATCACGCTACGACCAATAGGAGCGGAGCATCAATGGAAAATGTTCCAAAAACAGAAAAAAATCTCTTACGAGAAGAAGACGACGTTGCGCGGGTCAGCTGAAATACATTTTACAAGATTTTGCCTGCAGCTTCACTCTTGTAAATGTAGCTTAGGTTAGGTTAGTAACAGTACTTTTTTCTGAATGAAAGGTTATCCTATGTCCTTTTCTGTACCCCTGACTGCGTGTATGCAAAGTTTCATGATGATCTGTCAAACCGTTAGGAAGTGAAAGCGTAACAAAGAAACTCACATTCGCACTTATAATATCAGTTAGCATTAATAAAGACCGATAAACGTATTCCATAATATCATATTATGTTATATTAAAATTATGAAATTAGTTGACTAAAGTTTTATTTTGTTACATTCATACTTTGTTGTGTATGAAACAACACACAGGCTACTGTCGCGCCATATTTAAATAGATTGTGTTGTTAACGATAAAAAATTTAAATATAAATTTGTTTAAGCTAACGTGACTTATGTGAAGGTTTTGGTGTCTCCGTTTGATAATAGAGTCCCTTTTCCAATATTGACACTTCTGAGATTGACACTCTTCGAACTGAGATTACGTACTTTTTTATTATGTATGTTCATCTTTTTAGTAGAAAATTGACTACTTTCATAATTTTGAGCTTTATAATTATATTCACTGTTCACACAATTCGTAGCGCACATTTGAAGTTGCAAATCGCACATATTAGAAAATCGTATAGTCATCGACAATTATTCGTGGATACACACAATGTTTACATATTATTTTATGTGAATCATTGATGTAATAAACTTTTATACACGTGTCTTGATTTTGGGTAGAAGTAAAATTAATACGCAAATGTACGGAATTTTTTGCATGTTATATATAACAGTAGACAATTGCCACACTAGGAATATTTCCTGTGTCGCGGAAATGTTTACAAACATTTAAATGTCGAATACAAAGCAAAATACCTAGGTTCCGAGCAACGTTTTTCTGTACCACACATTTTTTAGACAGTGTGAGGATTGAACCCACAGCATTCAATGTATGTAGGTACTAAGAGTGATTGCCGGGCCATCCATCCAGTAATCTTTTTAGAAAAAGCCTTCTATTGGCAATGTATCCCAATCTGATTACTTTAAAAATAACAGCAACTTAATACTCATAGTTTATTAATATCTTATATTACAGCCGACGTACATTCAAACTAGTCAATACGTGACACAGTCTATTAAAAACAAATTCAATAGGTGCAACGGGTGATCAAACAAATAAATAAAAAGTGTAAGAAATTGGTTCGAGGCTTTTAAACTAAGTACACAAAGGCAGTGTGTCAAGTTGTACGGCTTCCTGTCTGCCTGAAGGTCGGATCTTGCAATTAGTTTTAAAAACAGTTTCAATGTGTTGAACATTCTACTCACAAGCGTATAATTTTCAACAGATTACATTTATTTTGAGTTCATAAAAATGAATTAATCATATAACCTTACATTAGGTCTCGTAAAAGGGTTAGTAGGTATCACATCCTCATTTCATCATGTTTACGTTACACGTAACAATTGAGATTACCTTCATACGGCTTTTACCGCGATGTATTTATTAAAATTCTGTAAAATTTTATAAAGTAGTTTAATTTCAATGTATAAACATTCACGTAAACGTTATAAAAACTAATTGCTGTCTACTAAATAGATAAACTTCAGGTTTTTCAGGTACTTACGTACTTACTTTAGAGTTGATAAAACATCAACACTTATGCCTGAATAGGCATTGAAACCAGTCTAATTTTAACGCCATCTAGCGCCAACAATATTTGTCAGAAAAATATTGCAGATATAAATTAATCTTTTATATAAAACTCCTTGTTATCTAATAAAATGTGTAGGTAGACACATTAATTATAAAAGTACATTTTTCGGCTAGACGTGCAAATTTACTTATAAATAAACCAACAAAACAATGTGTTCATAAGATAAATATGTATAACATATGTATTAGATATAGCTCCCAGCCCATACTATAACAAAGTGAAAAAGTCTGAGTGCTTAAAATATTCTCTTTATAGAGTTTTCTATTAAAACTGACAACATTAAAATGTAGAATTAATTTTACAGCGTTTGTTCCACCACATCAATCAACAATTTTTAATACAATGTCAATAATGGTCCCGATAGCCGTATTTCAACATTTCTAATATCAACGAACCAACTACATGAAAAATAACTCTTTGATGTGCAAAATACTTTCTAAGTACTATTTAAAAGTTAATTCATCGTTATTTATTCGTTAATTAAAAGCGAGACAGTTGTTACGAGTTTTTGGGTAGATTATGAAGTAACAAAGGTTAGGTTAAATGAGTACTTTACAGAGTTCAGTTAGCGCCGACCTTTGTGCGCTGTGACAATGATCCGACACACCCTGTCTTATGGCGACGCATTAATGTATAGACATGTAATTATAAAACAATAACTCATACAAAATGTAATAAATAAATACCGTAGAGACTTCTTTTGTTGTAATTTATTTGTAAAATATTGCCTAAGTCAATTAAGCCTTAAATTAACAGTAGTAATTACTTTTTATGTAAAGTTCTTGGAAAGGCTAGGGTGTTAATTTAAAAAACAATATTGCTGCTGCAATATTTTTCTATTAAATTAATGATGATAATGGGTACCTTAAAAACATTCCCTATTAAATTATAATTATGTTAAAAATACACTGTATAACGATTACCCTCTTCAGTGTTTTAATCTGTGGGCATCCTAACTAATATTATAAATGCTCAACGGACATAGAGTACCTTTCATTAGCAAACGACGCCGCGGGCAAGCTCTAGTAAATATTAAAATCTATTCAGGAGATATACCTACTTATAACTATAAGGTTTGTCGAGAGGAACATTTTGTAATCTATCTCTGAAGGATACGCTTTCGAAATGTTTCGTTATTCCCACCATATAATACCTATAAAAGAAACCTTTTGTTCGTCGAGGTCTTTATTGTCCATTACTTCCCTTATTCTTGTTGGTGCGAAAACATTTTTATCTTTTAGAGTGGCTAAGGCATTTTTTCGTAGAGCAATATACAGCCGAGTCATTCTGTCATCAGAATAAGTAATTTTGTATTTATTTAGTGTAAGCGCTACCTTACAATAAATAATTGAAAAGTATAATTAATACAAATACCATCCTTATGAGAATAGAACATTTATAGAATTTATTTCTTCTTCTCCCTTAGCCTTTATTATTCTCAAGTCACTTGGAGTCGGCTTTTCTAGTCTAACCGGATTTGACTGGATATCAGTTTTTACACGGAGCGGCTGTCACCTGACCTCCGCAACCCAAAGGCTAACAATACCCTAAGGCTAGACCAGTGTCAGGATATTAGAGGGTACTGACTTTCCCAATAACGACTGCCATAGATGTTCATGGCAGCCGGGACTGACGGCTTAACGTGCTCTCCGAGGCACGGAGCAGGCGATAATTGTCAATCAATACGCACATAATTTTGAAAAGTCTTATAACTTCCGAAAGTCAGAGGTGCGCGACGTGGGTTCGAACCCGAGACCCTCTGCATTGCAGTCTGTTGGTCTCCCCACTGAGCTATCGCTGCTTTTATAGAATTTATTTAAATAATATAAATACCAGCGATAACCTAATATTAGACTAATGGATGCCACATAGAGGTCGTGAGTTCAATTACAAAACATGCATATCTGACTTGTAATAGTTAAATGGTAAATTCGCTTTAACGGTAAATTAAAAAATTGTTAGCAGCCTGGATGTCTGAGAGGTTTGTATAATGTTTTCGAAGATATGTGAAATATGCAAACCCGCACTAGCCCAGTGTCTTGGACTATAGCTAAACCCATCTCACACTAAGAAGTGGCCCGTGCCCAGCAGTGAGCATTCATAACAGGGCTGATATAATCCATTATTATCATATTATTACCCATATTATAGTGCACATTTATAACCTCTGTTTCTATTGGTAATCTTATCGTCATATACGTTTATGGGTAAGGGGCAATATCATTCGCTAAGTTATTATAAATTGTAAATTTTAATGTTTCTAATCTTATGATCTCATAAAGGAACTTTCAATTTTTAAACGATCTAAAACACAAGCGATTTTATTGGTAAAGTGGAAAAATGTTTGTAACATCTGACGTTAATGTTCTCATTTAAATGGTCCTAATTAATACTATCGAAAAGTTGGGTATAATATTATTATTATTCTATAATCTTTGCTTTTACTATAACTTCCAACTATAAGAATTCGACTGCACAGATGGCGTAGTGGTTTAAGTGGTTGCTTTGCCACTACCACTGCCATACGCTGAGTGTTGCGGGTTCAAATCCTACACGAGACCAATACTTGTGTCATCCACAAATATTTGTCCCGAGTTCTTTGTTTATCCCCTGCGATACGCCAATAAATAATAGTGCAGCAATTGTCTTCCTTAATCAAATTACCAATATTATATTTCCATATCTGTAATTACGACAATCCGGTTAATACATTCGTAGGTATTAAAATATCTCATTAAAGTTATACTCATTAAAACTTTTTTAATATTTTAGTTACATCTACTAAAAGGATTTGTATCGCTAAATCATGTACGGCAACCGTCAGTGGGTTTTTATAGAATATTATATTTATAAACATTATACTATGGCGCCAATTTATTTATTCTTCATGTTATATCTATTTTAATTTATATTTTTATATATTAATTTATATATATATGCTTATCAATTATAATTTATATAAGTAATATATATCTTACGTAGTTTTGTGTTTCTGAATTATTACAAGAGTAGCTGATGTACGTCGGGGCGTCACTTGGGGTTACCAAACAACATCAGGGTTGGTTTGAGGTATCAACCGCAAACCAACAATAAACCTGAACGGTAACCTCATTTTTCATGATATATGTACTATTTTTTTTGTTTTGTTTTCTGTATTCTAATATTTGTACTAGATCGTGTACCTACAAATATTTTGAATAATAAATGTTTACTTTACTTTACTTATAAGTACAGTTACATTATTCAGAGTCATATTACCGTGATTACAACATAAAATTTTCCAGATAGTCCCACATACATACGAACATAATGTAAAAGCTATGAACATTTTACATAAAAAAGTAATAACTCTTTTAATATATGTATACTAGTAACTGGCTATAACCGTAGAAAAGACAAATAAATGAGTCACTAAATGGCTTTTTATACTTTGGGAACATTAAAGAGGTGTGGCTGTCTGGTTACGTTTGTGTCGTGCGTTTCAGTGTGACCCTGAACGTCTTGCGGTAGGTTAGCAAACCGACGATTTTCTAGTCAATCGATCGTATAAACATTTTGTTCAAATTTATGGTACCCATTTTTGTGAGGCAATATATGAAAATATTGATACGAAATAAGCCTTATGCTGAACTAAATAAGAACTAACTGTAATTCAATCTCAAATTCGAAGTTCTGCGAAGTTTGTCAGTTGACACTTATTAATTGCACTTTGCGGGTTGCCTATAGGTAAGCTAAAAAAGTAACTCAAGATGTTGTTGAAATACCTAGGTAAGCTTTATTTAAACTATACACAAGTGACTGCAGATCGCCACTGATGCCGCGTGTTAAAGTTTCGTGGCCTAGGACCTAGGACAAAAATTTGTGTGATCAACAAATAATAATTGTTCCGAGTCTGGGTGTGTTTTATGTTCGTAAAGATTCCCATGACACAGAATATACGACTAGTATGGGACTTCTCTTTAAATATATATACCTATATTAAGAAAAGTAGCCAGTAATGACTGGTCTAAATTGCTTTTAGTACATGTTAAGGTATGTTTATTAACCAATGTTCAAATTTGTTGTCGATACGACAGTATAACATTGCACAAAATAATTTTTGGAATAGATCTATAATTCATGTTTTACACGTTCATTAAATAATAACTAGAATAAATAAAAAGTCGACATATTGGCAAAAAAGGTTTTCTCTTTAACCGGTCGTATACCGCCGGCTCGCATACCAGCCGGCAGATTTGTACCCGTCGTAGGCCGGTGGCTCGCATGCGAGCCACCAAATTGGTTTTACGTTAGCTTAAGCTAAAGCGAAGGCGGCGCGCGGCGTTTTGGCGCCAATTTGGTGGCTCGCATGCGAGCCACCGGCCTACGACGGGTACAAATCTGCCGGCTGGTATGCGAGCCGGCGGTATACGACCGGTTAACATAAAATAAGATTGTGCTTTACTTTCATACAATTTAAATTGCCTTTAGCTGGCAAGGAGAGAAATGCCACGCGTACACCTTGCAAAATGACATTATATTTCTTGCAATTTCATAATTAAATTTAACTATGTGATAATATAAAGTAGCTAGCATATTTTTGTTTGCAACTAGGTAACTTAATTAATATTGTGAGAGTCAACATAAAGGTTGATTGCCAAACGACGCGGCGATTGAAATTACTATTTCATTTTGCGAGGTCTTTTTATTATAAATTACAGTGCATTTTAAATTGTATTACACAACCAAATTAAATAAGCCATTACATTATAAGTATTGTTGATTAATTACGATGAAATAAAATAACAGACTCCAAAAAAATTTAGGTATTGGGATTATTATATCCATTGTTTGTACAGAAGCAAAAACGTCTGATTTGCCATGAATATCCCTGAAAATAATTAAGGGTTCCTATATTTAGAGCGTGGCCGTTTTAATTACGAGCCTTAAAAAGATCAATAATGGAGTAGATAAGGTTTTACTATTGTTATCGCTGGCTCTGATATTTCACGGAAACTAACATATAACGGTACCGTAACATTTTACGGTACCATTATGTTTTTGTTACTTGTGACCTATATTAGGCCTCTAACCATATTAAGTGGCGCAGTGGTACTGTATGCGACTGCTGTACATGAGGTCGGGGTTCGATTTAAGGGTCGGGCCAACCAAAAGTGACTTGATTTTCCTGCCATATAATTCTCAATAATAGCACGTAGTTAGGCAGTTGGCAGTATTAGATACCCATGTATCACAGAAAAGCACGCAAAGCTGTTGGTACTGCGCCTGATCTCGCTCTGCCATGTTAGTTTGCCGTCACATCGAATGAGATTTTGGGAACAGAGAGTGCACTCGTGTTTGCGCACAGACTTGTGCACTATAATATCTCCTGCGCAAATGGCCAATCGCTGTTAAAATTGGATGCCGTGGCCGAAATTCGGCTTGGAGGAGCCTTATATTAAGTGTACAATAAATATGACAGATATACACAGATATACAATAACAAGCTTTGTTCTCTGTCATCATCTATTTCGTATAATTCTCATTATGCTTTGATTGATTCTAAGGTAAATAAAAAATACGTGCCATGTTGGATGTGTATTACCGGTTCAACAGCATTTCTCATAAATCGTCGAGCTAGGTAACTAATTTGCAACGAGTCGTATTAAGGGACTTGCATAATATTTAAACCAATCGCGAATACATTTTGCTCAATAGGAAGTGAACACAAATCTTAAATTACGAGAGATAGATAAGGAAACAAGAAAGGCATATTGTCGGCCTCGATGGCGTAGTGGTTAGTGTAACTGACTGCCACGCCTGAGGTCGCGGGTTCGATTCCCGCACAAGTCAAACATTTGTGTGTATGGACATGGATGTTTGTCTTGGTCTGGGTGTTTCTATGTATAATATGTACAAAATTTACAAAAAAAAGTATATATGTATGTTTATCCATTGTCTAGTACCCATAGTACAAGCTCTGCTTAGTTTGGGCTAGATGGTGTTGTGTGTATGTGGTAGAATGTTATTATTATTATTGTCTGGTACCTATTATTATCATAATTAAGTATTAGCCTTTGCCCACGGCTTCGCGCGCTTGGGAACAGTGCTTTTTCTGCATGAAAGGTAACCTATGTCCTGTTCTTCTGTACCCTCGACAACGTGTACTTACGCCAAATTTCATAACGATCGGTCGAATAGTTAAGGCTGAAAGCTTACTTTGCTTACAAACAAATGCACATTTCCAATTATAATATGAGTTTGAATTTACTGTTATTTTTTTAGATTGGTACTGTCAGTAATATATGGTATAATGGCTGAGACACCTTATTTATATATGTATGTTGTAAAATACTGGAATAATATTTATTTGGACATTTAAAAGAATGACCGTATGTTTCTGCAGATATTTTCTTATGTGCTCATCCCTTTGTCTGAACCTAGCACATTACCTCTATGTAACTTCAGTAACTTAGTATACTTACTGAAGTTATACAGTATACAGTTATACGTTCATACGTGTTACTCAGTTACCTAAATGAATAAATTATTATTGATATTGACTTTAACGTGTTTCTATTTATCGTCCATGTTCATACACAATTTCATAAAAGAAGCTGTTACGAAGTTACATATTGGATTTCAATTAAGTTTTATTTTCCTGTTTGCATATTTAACTACGATCGTTCTGATAAATATAAATAATAAGCTGTCAAGCGAGAAATATGTACATATGTACTTAATATGAAATCACTTTGCAATAACGAATGTCGTCTATATCCACATTTCCACACAACGACGTACATTAGCGCTATCTATACCTATGTAATTTCGTGATACGAAAATCATACACGTATTGAATAAATGCTTGGGTACCCTATAAAATATAATTACTATGACAATTGGCTGAATGAGATTTGATTATAGAATCTTTGCTTTCCGAGCACTTTTGCAAGGAAATAAAAATATAAACAATTTTATATTAATTGATTATTTTGTGGAGCAAGTGAAAGAGTTTGTATATTTGGGTACTTTGTTTACAAGGGATGGTAAACATGAGGGAGATATTGAAAGGAGAACAATTGCGGGAAACAAAGTGAATGGAGCTCTACGCGCTTTTATGAACAGTCGAAATGTTTCCGAAAAGGCACGTTTGGCTGTTCATAGAGGACTATTAGTGCCCACACTTATGTATGGAAGTGAAAGTTGGGTATGGCAAAAGAAGCATGAGAGCAGAATAAATGCTGTAGAAATGTGTGGCTCTGAAAGATATGTAGAATAAGGAATAGTGTGATTAGAGAGAGATGCGGCATGAAATTGGATATAGTGACAAGAATAGAAAAGGGTATGTTAAGCTGGTTTGGGCATGTAGAAAGAATGGACGAGGAAAGACTGACTAAGAAAGTTTATAAGACTAGTGTGAATGGAACAGTCGCAAGAGGAAGACCTAGGCGAACGTTTCTTGATCAGATCGGAGGCGTTCTGGACAAAGGCCAGGTTAAGAGCACCTTGAACCAACGGGCGTGTATGAGGAATGTGATGAAAGAGAATGAAGCCAGAGAAGTGTGTCAGGATCGTAGCAAATGGATATCCGTAGTCTCTGCCTACCCCTCTGGGAAACAGGCGTGAATCTATGTATGTATGTATGATTATTTTAAATAACTTTTGCACTTTCCCTGAAGTTTATAATGGTTTGTTTATGTAGTGGTATTTTCAATACAGCTACATATTGGAGCCAAGTGAAGCCATATTCTACTTTATTACAATTTGAAGCTACTAGGTGTATTCATGTCAGGTTGAATGGACGAATGTTATGTGTAATGTATAGTAGCATGTTTTATTCGTAATTGGGTGGGTAGTAACTTTAAGTGTATATTTGTATGATAATAAAAATCTTCGTTCAGTTATTCGCGACTTCTTGAGATTAAAACAAATTACCAAACAGTTGAATAGATTTAAAAAATCAATTTCATGTTACTCTTTGCCCATTTTGCATAGAGCAATAGTTGTAAGATAGTACTTATCAGCCGACTCATTTAATTCAATATTTATTATCTCAATGATGTAGACTTGAATAATATCAATTACTTTTGTTGAGAATTGATTCAGTATTAAAATAATTTAATAGCTCGATATCCATCTACGTAACATTTGCAGAATTATAATTGAGGCATATAAATTCATCTTGTGAATGTTCGACACGAGCGTTAGTAATCTGGAGATACATGCGCATGTAGCTTGCATAAGTCGTTTGCGCATAATGCCCGTGTGAGTACCGTACCTTGCGCAAGTGGTTCCTTGCCACCTGCACAAGCAACCCGTATCGCGCATGTAACCCGCATGTCTGCTTTGCGCATAATGCACGTGCGAGTACCTCGCGCATGTAGTCCTATGATTAACTCGTGCATGAAATCCGCGCGGCTAGCTTGCGCATATAGCGCGAGGTATACCGCACCAGTTACATGCGTCGTATATAATCACCAGTACACTCCGTAATGCCATTATCCACATGTGACATGTGATAAATTAAACTACAGACAGAGAGAGTGTTCGCGCCATTCTAATGACTCAGTCAAGATCGTTGTTTTTGCTGCAATTAATTACAACAATTCATTGCACGTTGTAACACCTACTTTTTGCCATTCAACGTAGAAAATCTTAGTGAACTAAATTTTATCTCAGACAATAAAATAAAACCGATCTAACTACTGGCTATAATTGTTTCTGTCAAGAACTTGTCACCTTGTAGGTTTTGTGTGAAAATTAATTTGGACGATTGAAGTTCATCAATCTGCGTTTTTGAAGTTTATAGTGTTGAGTTCGGTTTAATATAGCATTGGAATGGCTTCGCGCATTAATCTTTGTCATCCTCAAGGCATCTTGACGCCGTGCAGATTTAGTTAAAATTGAAAAAAAATTATGCGACTGGCTCAATAAGAAAGTTTATGACTCAGTATTTTTGTAATATATTTTTGTGCGTAGTATGGCCATACGCACAGGTTCTCGCATGGGCAACCAGACAGTATATGAGTCACAATAAGAAGGGACATCGCGGTATCGCAGCTTAATCCTGAAAAGGCATTCATCTATCAGTTTTAGATTTTAATCTACCTAATAGCAGATAGGAATCAAAAAGTGGAAAGTACTGGCGAAAATCCTTTGCTTGCTGTAGGATTTTTGTTACATATGTAGGGTGGCTAGAGGTATATTAAACCCACATTTCGCCACATATAACTACCAACTCAAGTAATATAGCGCGAGCCAATTAACTTGGTTCGTTTACAGACGTCATACTAAAGACGCTAACAAAAATGCTTTTCAACAAAACACTATAATACCTTGAAATTTAACTTCTTTAAACGAAATCATTTATTCGTGGTCTGTTTTATTCACAACATTTTATTATGTTGTAGTTTCATGTTAATGCGTAGTAATCATATAAACGTAAGACAGTAGAGTGATACTGTGCCCAAATTAGGCATGTACCCAGAAACCTAATGAATGCGCAAATTCATTGCATAGGTCTCCATTATTGCAATACTTCCACATGTTATATATATGATATACCTACATATATATATATAACATGTAAAAGTATACACTCCAACGTCGAAGTCAGCGGGCGCCGAGAGATCATAATATTAATAACATTGTCAAACATAAGTGTGTGAACATAAAGCTATACTCATGATACTTTGGCCATCAAATAGTCATCAGCGCGAGAACAAAATATTCTGTTAATTACAAGCTGTTAACTTAATAACGGATACGGCAATTAACGAGACATGATATTTGCAATAGCCGTATCGTAGAGGATACACTTATAATTATTTAATGACGAATTAGTCTACATTCTAAACGAGCGTAATTATTATGTTAAAGGTTTGGCTGCTCATTTTTTTTATACAACTCTTGTGGTATACAAGCATACGGCTCACCTGATGGTAAGTGGTCATCGTAGCCTATGCGCCTGCAACACTAGAGGCATCATTTGCACGTTGCCGACCCTTTAGGAAAGAAAGAAGAGAAAAAGGAATTGGGAAGGAGAAGGAGCGGGAAGTGGGAAAGAGAATGATTGGGTCTCCTGCACTCTCACTTATCGAACGAAACACAACAGTAGGCATACTGCTATTTCACGTCGATATTCTGTGTGAGGGTAGTTCTTCCCCGGTCGAGTCGGCCCATTCATGCTAAAATCAGCGAGGCTCTACTACTCAAATCATATGCTACAAATAAAGCCTTGTACGTGTGTATTTTAAAATTTGGTGAAAAATAATTGTTGACTGCACGGGTGGCGTACTGGTTTAAGAGGCTGCGAATTCGAATCACACACGAAACAAAAATTTGTGTGATCCATAAATGGTTGTCGCGAGTCTAAGGCGGGTTCTTTGTGTCCATTGTTTAAATGTTTGTAAAGTCCCCGCAACACATGAATTATTCCTACAGCAGGAGTTGTCTTTATAAAAGCAAAAATATATAGTGCACGAAATAAATATATTCAGTAGGTATTATCCGATTTTATCGGCGACTTCGTTTGACTGGAATAAGTACTTATGTTAAGTAATATAAAAAGAAGGGATAACTTCTTTACGGGATTCAAGTTCTTAAATAGTATAAAGACCGTCCATTGTGGTCCCATGCATTATGTCGCAAGCTACCGCGCCGCCGCCGCAAGAAGCCTATATGATCGACTCGCGTATTAAAACTTGTGTGAATAGGCAGTGTATACAGACCACGACAGCTACTAGCGACGCGAATAAGCGTTTAATTTGTCTATAGTAGGGGCACCGGCGTCTAGATACAATGATTTTATCATTATGTTTCGGTATAGTTAATCTGATAGATTAAGAAACTACAAAACTATGGTTTGTCACTTGCCAAGTCTTAGTTTTGTAGTTTCTTAAGGTTTACCTAAATCTTAAAGGCTTTTTATATGACCAAATATTTAAAAGAAAACAACCTAATTTAAAAATAATGTTTCTCTCCTTTTCTCATAATAGTTATAAGTGTTATAACTAACAAAAATCTTATACTAACCAAAAGGAAATCAAAACCTATACCGCATAAACGTATACGTAAACGTATATAGAAGAGTTAACATGGATAGTATATAAACCGAAACTTGATGGAGAAAAACATTTCAAAAGATAAGTAAAACGTTCAAGTACTTCACAGTAATATGTACTTACACACCGGATTCACACGACCCCTCGTCATTAATCTTCCGCACTTCCTCTTGGATGTACGTTTCAATGGTTCTAATAGGTTTTTTTGGTTATCGAGTCTGTAGTTTATTCGCTATGAATATTTAGGCCACTGCCATCGTGACCTATATACATATATCAATATGATGTTGAAGGTTAAACGATCGATGCTGATTACATGGAAATCCTTTTTGACCCTCCCGATTATCATAAAAGCAAGGGTGACATCAGTGATGGCTGTTTCATGTTATAATTGGCTATAGATATCATTGTTTCAATGGATGTTTGAAAGTCCCAATTATTACTATTTTATTGAGTCAAAGATTCGAGTATATATAGCAAATCAGTTTGAGTTTTGTGATTGAGAACTCATGTATTCCAACTTATTGCACTACCAACGTAAACCTTATCTTAACACGAGCATAGAAGCTTATATGAAAAGTTATTAAGAATACTTGTAATCCCAGTATCAAGTGGTATTTTTGAAAAAAGTTCATATCCGTAATAATATCAAATATTCTTTTTTTAATACTCTTTATGTGTTATGACTTATGACACAACGTAAAACTACAATAGTATTATTCTAGTTTTACGTTGTGACATAACTTTATGATGATTACGGATTTGGATATACGGAAATGATTATTAGGCATACGAATTTTTTTCAAAAATATCTCTTGGTACTGGGATTACAAGTATGCTTAATAACACAACGTAAAACTACAATAATACTATTGTAGTTTTACATTGTGCACAATATACATACATTGTACTGCCTGTCTACAGAAGATAGCAGTCAGTAGCAATAAACAAAATATAATAACAAGCGATACGGTTTACTGCATTTATCTGCTATTTATTGAAATATATACCGGAATCACAAATTTCATTTATTTAATACGGTTATTAAGTCCCAAATTATATAAAAATGTGGCTTTAATCTCTGCCCAATTGAAAATATACACGCGTTATGTTATTTCATAAACAAACAACATGATACAAATGTAATGAAAACAACTGTATATTTTCAGTCTTTCCCAACATAACACATTAATGTTTTAAATCTCATTACAGCGTTTTGTTTATATATTCACAAGACTGTAGTTAATTAATTTTGGGTGAACATTCTCTACGTAATGTTGTAAGTACTGAGAATTTACGGTGATTATTCAAAGTGCGGTCTCGGGTAAGACCAGACCGTCCCTGTTAGTGGCAGTTGTAACAACCGCTAAGAACCTCATCTAGAAAGTGGCTAGCATCCTCCTGCGTCATAATAACTGCATATTAGTGATATTACTGTGGGTCTGTCTGTTTCGCTATATTACACTAATATTATGACCCACAGATCCACATTATTTTGAGCTTCACACATCTAATATCAGTATCCAGTACTGAGACTGGCGGTAAATAAATACTTGCTCAAAATATTTCGCTGAATGTGCATGTTACGGGTTCATAAAATTTTGTTATCCGTAATTCAAACCGTACTGTATAATCTGCTAGCTTAACTATATACAGATATAATTGTGAAAACATTGTCTGATGATTTGAACGATGATTAAAGCGATACCACCCATGACCCATACAGTTAATTACGGTTATAGAGATAGAAACCACCTTGCAATGCGGGCTTTGTATAAATACTTGTCGCGAGCTTTATCAAATATTTCTAAAATTTAAGCTGGATTATAGTAAAAATAAAAATGGAAGAATAAAGCTTGACTCTTCTTAGCATTTTCGATTTACCTACATGATCAAAAGTAATATTCATGTTTAATAATATAAACCTTGTATATCACCGAAGGGTCAGCTAGAATTCAAATTCTGCCAGATGTGTTTAGTTGTCATTACAGGGGCGAAGATATTGTCGCCTACCTGGCAGTTCCAGGTGATACGCTATAACTGAGGATAATCTATCAGAAAATGTAACAACACTTTACCTATACCATAAAATGGAATCTACGACCTCATTTCAGCTCAACCTCATGTGTTTACCTCAGTGAACCAACAAGGCAAAATATATTAAAAGTAATGCATATCCAATACATTGCTATCCGTTTCATTCATTAGTTTCAAGAGCGAAAGCCTTGTATTCCGCAAGCAATATACTTTAGATTGGTAAAGTTACTGCGTGGCCTATTTACACGTGGATCATATTATTTAAACTTCAAAGTATCATCTCATTTTCAAGCTTTGCTAGATAAATTTAATTACATTCTTTAGCAATCCTTGTCTGTACCAACGCAGTTTATAAACACAAGCTTAGCTGATAGAAATCAATGACCGCGTACCCACTTTAGCGAGGAATAATAAGCAAATTGCCTTGCATTGGCAAATCTAATCGATAATATTTTATATGGAGAGGCTGTACAATTGAAATGCATGTATTTATCGAGAACTGGCAGCCTTTGATACCTAGTTAAGTCCAGCGTCAAAGCCAGGCTTTACCGAAGATTTGCTTGTCAAGAGTACACAGTCGTATGAAAGAGATTTACCTAATAAAATGTAAATTTGTTATCCAGGAAACCAATATTTCATACGTCTGGTTCAAATGGTTCACTCACTTAGTCTGTTGCCGAACAGAGACTGAACCTTAATATGTCAACTTGTAACGATCCTGAGGCGCTCATAGCCAGTTGCACTCACTGATCGGTAAAAGATTACCGAGGTTAAGCAACGTTGGGTGCGGTCAGTCTATAGATGGGTGACCGCTTAGTGGTATTTCATCTGAGCGTCTCCGTGCTTCGGAGGGCACGTAAAAAGTCGGTCCCGGCTGTTGTCAAATTGACAGCAGTCGTTAAGCCATGTCAGAGGCCTACGGGCGGCTTGAACAACTCTTGATAACAGGTTGGCCACTAACCACACGAAAAGAAGAAGACGATCCTGACACTTTGCTTTTAAGCCATATAGTGTCATGAAAATCGCCTAGAATATATAGTCATTTCGTGGTGACGGTATCCTGGCCTTTCCCTAGAAAGTCGATTACAATTCATGTAACAACTTTTCTTATTAAATGAAATTTTCAACAGGTTTTGACCAAGAAAATTTACCATTCACCAGTTTACTTTATCAGACTTATTGCAAAATTTGATTAGTTTTTTTACGATTATAACAGCCTGTTATAACAATTTATATGTTTTACGACTGAACGAGACCGAAAATATGAAAATATGCTTCATAAAAGTTGCGATGGTTTATTAACTTCTTTGCAATCTCATTAAATGTGTATGAGATATACATATTTCTTTTTTTATTGTTATACATGGTGACTATCCTTACCTATAGTTCACATCATATTTAATGAGTTCAGCGGTTTGGCAGCTAGCTAAAGCTGCTTTCGCTGTTAGTATATTAACAAATTTATCAATAGCATATCATTTTGGAATGTAAAAGCTATTCATTGGCACCAAATATTAAAGAAACTTTTTTATAAGATTAGTAAGTTTATTTTTTAAAACATGTGTACTGTACACATAATATAATTTTGGTCTATTATTGTAAATATACAATTTTTTATTGTTTAATCTTTGTTATTGTTTTGTTGTTTCCAAACCAATTGTGATTGTTTAAAATTGTGATTGTTTAAGTTTTAATATACCTAATATAATTATTTTGTAAATCATAATTGTTATTTTTGTCTAGAATTGCCGGATAGCAATCAGAAATATTTATTCATTATTATTTAAAAGACAACGCCTGCGTCGCGAGGTATAATGGCTGTGTTGCTGAGACTGTACAAACATTCAAACAACGAACACAAAAACGACCAGACACTAAACAATTATTTTTGTGTAGGATTTAAACTCACACCACTCGGCGCAGTGGCAATGGCGAGGCGACACCTTAAACCACTACGCAGTCATCCATGCAGTCAATGCTGCTATGCCTGCTACACAGCATTAGATTCGTGTCGTCGGCCTCGATGGCGTAGTGGTTAGTGTAACTGACTGCCACGCCCGAAGTCGCGGGTTCGATTCCCGCACAAGTCAAACATTTGTGTGCATGAACGTGGATGTTTGTCTTGGTCTGGGTGTTTCTATGTATAATATGTACGTATTTACAAAATAAGTATCTATGTATGTTTATCCATTGTCTAGTACCCATAGTACAAGCTCTGCTTAGTTTGGGCTTGATGGTGTTGTGTGTATGGGGTAGAATATTATTATTATTATTACTTAGGGCCAAATGTTAGCGTGCTGTGTTAGAGTAGTACTAGTAGGCGAGTGATACACAGCCATCATGCTATGGTATGCTACGAGTATACCGCAATCGTTACAAAAAAATAAAAGTGCACAAGTGAAAGTTTTCTTGTATAATTTAAGTTTCTTCCTTCTGCTACAACTAATACTCCGAACGAAAATTTAAACTGTCGAACTTTAAGAAGTTTTGTTGTAGCAGAGAATTGTAATAAAAAGGTTGTAGATTTGTTTTGTTCCTGTTTAAACAAGTTTGCTTGAGAATTAAATGATTCGATTTCTATATAGACGCGACTACGTTTGGGAAACAGCTGGTTGTAACAATCCACATTTTAATCATTATGTATCTTGGAACAGTATCTGAGCCGAAAATTTTTAAGTGTTTTGTTTTTGATTCCCTTTAGTATAGACAACCCTTATCAGTTCTGGATGCGGCACATCATTCAGTGTGCCGTGTTTACTTGTTCTTCTATGAAAACAAATCTTCCATTTTTACCGCCGTTGGTAGCACACAAGCTAGTGAATTACTTCAAGTAAGCGGTCACCGCCACTCCTGGATGTAAGTGTGTTCCCTTGGCATAGTGGTAGCAATATAGAGAAAATGGTTATTCATATTTAAATCGAAGATATGTTTAGCTACTTAAATAGATGGAATAGTAGCGATCCGTGGAATCGAGATTGATGACAACAACAACGTAAACAAACCGATTGCCGCTCTAGGAATATTTCCTGTGTCACAGGATACTTTACAATCATACAAACAACGAACGCAAACACCCAGACTCGGAACAACTATTTGAAGGATTACACAATTTTTTGTACCGTTTGAGATCAAACCCACAACGGCAATGGCGAGGCGACCACTGAAACCACTACACCGGTCAAAGTAGTGGTAAATAGAATTCCAAATATTTTGCGAGTGCCGTGTGTATGAGTGGTAACTATTTAAACCATTGTAGCATCTATCCAATTAGCGTCAAGTTATCATATTAATTTCCATTCAGTAAATGAAAGCCTCAATACCTTACTAGATAAGATCATTTATTTATCTTAATTTCCGAGGTTCATATGTTTACAATTGAACACGAGAAGTTTAGTATGCTTGTGTAATTACAAGAACACTTATTTTGTGTGAAAATTGTAGTATACATTGCAAATAACGGTATGTGCGTGGGAATCGGCGAGTATAGTCGGTGACAATGTCTGGCCATTATGCTTTGTTCTCACTATTTATCAGTATGGAATAAGGCTTCATTAATCAGTGAACTGAGACTAGAAATAACATATTAAGGTATTTTTTAAGCTAGGGTAAATAGAGCAATTTATTACAAAAATTGCACAATAGGAATCTTTTTACACTTTTAAGTCTGAGTTGTATGCAGCTTACATTGTGTTACAATGTGCCTTTGTGTATTTGAATAATTGCCGTACGTCGTGGTCTCGGAAAGTGAAAAGTGGTTTTGAAAATCGTATAAATTAGCAACATAGACGTTTTGCCTACCCAGTCATTCTGCAATCTAGTAATTTTATTTTCTCAGTCTTTTTACTATACAGATTATCTGACCCTAACCACAATTTTATTTGTCGCCTTTAAGAATAGATGTATGTATGTGTTCTGAATAATTGTTTGAAATGACGCCGACAAACGGCAACTCTCCTCATTTAGGTTTAGATTAAGAATATAGAAGGAAAAAGATAATCTTTGGAAAAACATATCAAGAGATAAAGCCACTGCTTCTTTTTTGCTTGTTGATTAACAACTTTAACAAGTTGTCAATTTACCTTTTTATATTTTGTTGCGTAATATGTTTTCACAATTATTCCTTTTCAACCATTATTAGGTAACAATTAATAAAAATTGTTTTAAATATACACCTTATTTAAAACAACTTTTACTTTCTTATTATATTGTGTGACACTTTTGTCAAGATCCGTTTAGTTTTCAGAGCATTGTCAACGAAGATTACTTAATGGAAGAATGTAATGTGTCCAATCAAGTCGTTTAAGTACCTTTTGAGAGAATGTAGTCAAATCGTTAAGCATTAAGAGACAGATATATAAATTGTGATTACATTATTTAGTTCAATTGCTCCGTCGCAGGGATAATTCGATTCCATAATATTACATAAATGTCTTACCCTTTAATGAAATTGAGATCAGCGTAGTAGTAATTATATAATGATATGTCAGTATTATATCTACCAGTTGCGTTCATGCATGACACGACATTAACCAGGAGACTGATTCAAGTGCATGATTAATATATTGGCTGCCGCACATGTATGGATAAGTCAGCGTCTTCACAATAATTATATACATCAACCAATTAATAAGTAGTTTTCAGGCGATCGTTTTTCTCACATACGTGCAGGATTTGGAATGAACGACCTGCAGTGTTTACCGAGTCTTTCGAATGATAAAAAGAGTACCATTATCACAGAGGACAGCGGCCAGCTCAGTAGTAAACACAGCTAGACGTCTACAAACAGCGGTAGCTACTTACTATGACTTAGGTCGGTATATCGTCTTACACTAGAATCAATTATTTAAGAACTTATGTTCATATTAGGAATACTATACGCACAATTATTTAAGAACTTATGTTCATATTAGGAATACTATACGCACTCGTAATATATGAATATATTGATGTGGGATGGATTGAATTACTGAACGTGAAGAATGTAAGCTGATTTTTTAACGTATCTGAGTGAAAGGGACGGAGAGAGGAAGGAGAGAGAGGGGAATTAGACTGTGAGGCGTGTGATGGCAGGACGCATGGGTTTTTGTAAAAAAAAAGAGTGTGCATGTTATTTTGCTACAATTACTGTTAAAAATAATAAAAAGAAATATTCTCGAGTTCCAGTGTTCGTTTTTATTAAGATCACATCCTCACATTAATAGTATGATTTACGTATCTAAGTGCAGACAGCAGGCAGAAAAGTACTATTGAATATGGTAATGTTACGATCTGGGATGGAACTATGGAACGATAGATGGGGTATCTCATATTTATTCAAAATATATATCTCCTGACTGATTATAATGTGAAATAATGCATATGTCAACATTTTAATTAGTATGTCAAGAAACAGAACAAAATAACTGACTATTAATCTATATAAACTGAGACGAACGATTTAGCTAAAGCTAAGCATATAAAACGGAAGTGTTTATTACAGTCCCCTTTTTTCGTAGTCGCGGCAGTCCATTCAAAGCAATAAAGTACTATATTATATCCGTACCTTTTTCGGCCCTCGCAAAAATTGTTTTGAAACATAAAAATCTCATTGTGAAGTGGAACCTTATAATTATATTGTGCTGCCTGCAGTATTCGCTTACAAAACCAACAGGCAGCTTTTAACGAGGCCATCGCATTGAGAATATCAAGAAATGTTCGTTATACAACATTTACAAGGATAACGTTGGAAATATGCCGACGATTGGCCGCACACTGTAATTAACAAGTACAAGAAATGTTAAGAATCCGACAGTGTAGGCAATGTTTTGGCACGTGTCGAGTTTTTAAGATATACATACATATACATATACTGATGCTTACTAAAAGTTGAACAAAAAAAAATTTCACTCACAATACCGTTATTTTAGTAACATGATATAATGTATAAAAAATATTAAATTTAAATGGTATACACATGTTACGCTTTTTTTATGTTAGCGGAGGTAAGGTTCCCGGTAAAGATCTGGGTGGAGCAGCGTTGGTGTGTGCAACTGTTATGTGTGAGGGTTCGATTCCCGGGTTGGGCAATATGTTATTGAGTCTTTCTGTCAAGAAATTCTCAATAGCAGCTCGGAATCTGGAACTGTGTCTGCAATAGCCTCGCTTCCAATAGGAAAACATTCTATTATTCATTGAAATTAAACTGCTATATACGGATTTTATCGCGTTGTTTATTTGACACTTTATTACAAAATTTTGAAAATTGTTTCACTACTACTACTATTAAACTTTACTAATTTTTAAGCTAATTAAATTATTATTAAACTATTTAGATTTAATTTATTTTTACTTTTACACTTTCCCCGACGTTTCGGTTGCTTTTCAGCAGCCATGGTCACGGGGAGACTAAGATGGCAGTTGTCTCAATGTTCCAGTGTAGTTATTTCAAAGTACCCGAACATAATTTAATCATTGGTGTTTCTATTTACGCAGAATGAGCTCAAAGTATCATGAAGTCTAGCTGTGGTTTGCTTCTTCTTGGGTTTGACTATTTTTATTACTGGATCCCAAGCTGGTGGTACATTCCAACCATCTTCTCTATTAAAATTAGGATGTTTTTTGATTTCAATAGCCTCGCGAAGCATCCTTGGTAGGAATCGGTGTTCTTTAGCGAGATTGGTCCCCTGTTGCACATGTTCACACACAGCAGACTTCAACGAGCGTTGGTGTTTTACATCAGCTATGTGTTCTTTTATGCGGGTGCCTATGTTTCACTTGGTTTGACCAATGTATGAGAGTCCGCAGTCACAATCTATTTTATAGATTGTGAATATTCTATTATTTCTCATCTAATAAGGTGGAGCTTAAAATCATAGTTGGCATAATGTGGATGTAGCAAAGTTTAGCTTCGGGAATAGGTATGACACTATGCATGTATTTAAGATCTAAGTCTACATTGAGTCGCCTAAGACTATAATTGACGCAATCAACTTTGACCATAAACGATTGTACTCAAGTTTAATCGACTAAAACTAAGGTTACCATCGCTAAGGTTTTCAGTGATAGTTTTGTTGTTAAACCTTATCTCGTTTTAGCCGTATGGGGATTAGAAGCAGATAAGCAGTTACATCTAACTAGGTCTAGAACGAAAACGAACAAACTAAGTGGCTAGAATTAAAGCTAGTTGAAATTATTTTAATCGTTTATTGACCGTACCATATATTTTCTTTCTCCCTAGCCTTTATTATTCCCAAGTCACTTTGGGGTCGGCTTTTCTGGTCTATCCGGATTTGACTGGATATCAGTTTTTACAGGAGCGGCTGCCACCTGGCCTCCGCAACCCGAAGGCTAACGATACCCTAAGGCTAGACCAGTGTCAGGATGTTATAGGGCACTGACTTCCTAATAACGACTGCCATAGATGTTCATGACAGCTGGGACCGACGGCTTAACGTGCTCTCCGAGGCACGGAGCAGGCGATAATTGTCAATCAATACGCACATAATTTCGAAAAGTCATATATCTTCCGAAAGTCAGAGGTGCGCGACGTGGGTTCGAACCCGAGACCCTCTGCATTGCAGTCTGACCATACCATATATACTATATATTAAATCTATGTAGTGTAATAAAATTGTATTTGTTTAAAGTTATAATATAATACATAGGAGATATTTTAGAAAAACAATGTGCGGTGCAATTAGTGCTATAGAAGCCAAAACAATTATTTTAGAATTCTTATCTGTAGTCTGTCTGTTTGCTTGTACTTACGCGCATCACGCAAAAACGTCTGTACAAAATTCAATGCATTGCTTTGATATTATAGGTCTAATTTAAAATTTGGTGCATATTTCCTATTGAGACGCCGCATAGAAGCCAAGTATACTCGTAAATAAATTACCTACTTCCAAATTCTACGCGTACAATAACGCAGGCAAAATGTATTATAAAATAATATATCTAGCAAGTACATGCAAAGCTATTTCATAATATAACAACTTTCGATTGAGTTGACAACGACACTAAGATAACAGCTTACAATGAACAAGTACAGACAGTTTCTTACAGTCATAAATTCACACAATTATTGAAACTTGAGTTGTTCTTAGGTAAACATTGATTAGTTTACACAACGTTTACTTTGGGTATACCCTATTTTATGGGGTTTATAAATATATTTTATAAAGCCACGTTTAGATGGGGGTTTACTTTTTATGCTACACTTGGTAGCTATCAAACTTAGCGCCTCTATAGGCTACGGTAATCGGGGACACTCGCTTTGCTAGGGGTGTCACTTGCACGCAGTTGAGAACATAAACATTTGATGAATTTTTTTTATAGTAGCTGCCGGTGCTGCACCTATTAAAAACATATTTAAAGTCCTCCGATTACAAAGAAAACTTTTAATTTTTTAAACATGTGCACATCTCACCGATTGGCGGTTAGTCAAAAACTAAATACATCGCGGCTGACTACATATCTATATAAACACAAATTTACACATATTAATAAAATTATTAGGAGCGAATTACTTAACCCATCAACCTTGTAGTAAAAATGTTGCTTACTGTAATTAAGTACTTACTGTGATCGTTAGGTATTTTTCGAGTAGCCTTCAATATCATATACGAATACCCATACTCCACAGAAGTTATTAACACTCAGATTTAACCACCTGTTTTAGTTCCCATGTAAAATAGAGTGGTTTTTTTTTGCACCCTTCATCACAGGGTGTTCTTGCTCCTCTGTCAGAGACAGAGCCTACTCTTTACAAAAGTGAGGCAGTTATCCCATCAAATGGGCAGCTGTTCCTCCTAATCTTTGTTTTATTTATACATGTGCCCTTAAAGGGCTATTATTATATTACTAAAACCTATTCACGCTCTCATTCCAGTCCTCTAGTACCAGTCTATTTCTCGCATTTATGCCTCGTAATTTCATTCTATTCCTTTCATACTTGGGGGATAATAAGGGTTTAGGTATATACATTTTATAATTATTATTTACATTTCTTACATGCTATTTTCCTTATCCTACCTTATTACTACTTTTCTTTATTTGTACACATTCTCTTATGGTACAACTTATTTACTATTTCTTATATCTAGAGTTCTGGTATTAGCAAATACCTAACTGTCTGTCATTGTTGCAAACCGGAAGCGTTTCTTGAATTCGTGATATACTAACACTTGCTTTACAGATAAACACAATAATACTGTCCACCTCGGGTCTAAGAGCTCATGGTTGGTAGCGAGGCTTATTGGTAGTTTCGCAATAAATGTGCGAAACGACATAATATTTTTAAGAGTTGATTGAGCCGGTAGCAAGCTTATGCCACAAGGCCAAGGACGCAGTAAGACGTAAATTACATATTGTTTTCTACAGCTATGTTATATAAAACTACCACATAGCTTTATTCTTGTTAGACATGTAAAAAACACGGACAGTTTTTCTGAATATATTATTTAGGCAACAATTAAAAAAAGAGCTCGTATCATAACAATAAAACTAAGTCTAGTTATGAAACATTCCTTAAATAATTTATTACGTGTCACTATTGTCTGTTTATAGCTGGATATTGAGTTGTATCTGTTTGTTTGTACGGTAATTGTGCTGTGACACGACTTCAAGGTCGTCCCACATAGTTTCATGCCCTACTGACTCTTAGGGCGATGCAGAGCGGCGTATAAAACGCAGCGTTTAAAACGTTCTGTTTGATCATTCTTATGTGTGTTATCAACTTATCACTTATCACTCAGCCTTACCGCAGACCACGGTCGGCTGTAAGTCTCTCTCAATTGGCGTTACTATAGCTAGCCACGCTTTTCAGATCGTCAGTTCATTGTTAACTAAATAAACTGTGATTGAAAAGTACAAATCGTTTAAATAGACAATGATGGCCTACTTCATGCTAATACATTAATCCAGAAAAAATATATTTTTTTATATGCTCGTTATTGTTGGCTAACACTTTTTAATGACATATTTGATGTTAGTTTCATAATAAAAAATCTACTTATCTCACAAAGCTATTTAATTCATATAATGAAGAATTTGTATTTAACAAATTCGAAATGATGTCTAATTATGTCTCTTTCGTGCAGGCGAGAAAATGTAACCATTTAAAAAAAAATACTTTAAAAATGAAATCTGTCTGTTGGCGTCTATCTGTCTGTTAAAAGCGGTAAGATATTTATCGACTTTTGTAATTGTTAGGTACAACTTGTATTTGTATTTTAATGTAAATAGCAGGCAATCTTTGTTAATAAAATGCAAACAAATATAAGTAACAATATATAACGTAAAATGGGACGAGTTTTATGTAGTCCATTTTAATTAGTTGGTTTTTTGCTCATGACGTCATACCTGTATCTTTTCTACGTAAAATAAAAACAATTTTTAATCCGATATTCGAGCTTGGGGCTATACAACCGATATAGATAGTAACGTTTACGTTTATGCTTTTCGACCAATAATAGTACGGCACGGACCTCTTCTCAAGTCTTTAACGTTAAAACATACATAGTTAATGCAATACACATTATTAATATCTGGGATTATCCCCGAATAGTCTCCCAAACTTCTGACGTAGCATAATAAACGTATAGAGTCGTAGGGGCACACTGGCGGCCAGACACAATAGATGTTTAATTATATCCGGCATTCCAAGAACAGACAGGTTAAAAAACAAGACAGTCATGATATCTAGATCGTTTAAACTATGGTTTCTTCTTCTTGATACTTCTATGCCTCGATGGCGTAGTGGTTAGTGTAACCGACTACCACGCCTGAGGTCGCGGGTTCGATTCCCGCACAAGTCAAACATTTGTGTGCATGAACATGGATGTTTGTCTTGGTCTGGGTGTTTCTATGTATAATATGTATTTATTTACAAAAAAAAAAAGTATATATGTATGTTTATCCATTGTCTAGAACCCATAGTACAAGCTCTGCTTAGTTTGGGCTAGATGGTGCTGTGTGTATGTGGTAGAATATTATTATTATTATTATTATGGTTATATTCTGTTATTCGTTTTAGTCGCCCGTTTGCACCAGCGTCGTGTCGTGAGGGCATTATACCTACCTAGGTAACTATATCGATGTCGATTTAATGGTTTGTCCATATCCTTCAGTTGACTAATCAGCCATGAAGTGGGTTAATGACAATGTTTAATTCGGTCTTATTACAGCTTAAGATTTCGTAAGTACCTATTTTGTTCGAGATAAAAATTAAATAACGTTCGTATTAAATAAAGATGCAGCAAGAACTGGCTTTAAATGCAACGTTTGATGACGAAATGATGACGTTGTAAACAATAAGTGTTGGTAAATGTGTTTTAGTTTGCTTTAAGATGTGATGATGTTGGAACACTTATTAATATAGACTTGTGTTTATAGGTATGTGGCAAAGGGGGTGGGTAGAGGTGTATCATTACATTATATCTGAATATTGCCAGCTTTTTTAGGACCTATGTACGTAATTAAGAGTGGCTATTGCCCCAAACAGAATCTCACGATGATACACAACCATAATCGCACTTATTTGTGCTACGAGATCAATGAAATAGCCTCAACAAAATGTAGAATTAAAATGTATGTCGTAGGCAAAAAAGCATACTGCTCGCCAAATAGTAGGCGATTCACTCACACTCGCGCGCAGGCTATAGTATAGGAGTTCGCTACACCGGCGGTGTCATGTGCATGGTGTAAACTCTGCAATTAAGGAGGTATTGTGCTACAAGCGAGCGCAAGGCCTGTAGACCTAGGGTCATTGACATTGCTTATTGTTTCATGCGATTCTATCACACCTATTAATTACTTTTGATTGATACTACTGTGTTTGTTAATTAATACATACATATGATAACACCTGCATTTTTATTACACCTACAAACGTAGGAAATGGCAAATGTTTCTTAGGTTCACTTAACTTAGGAATAGCCTAACGCGACCTACTGGGCAGATTCTCTAGCGCCATACTGCTGCTAAGACTATACTAAAAGAAAACTTTTTGCTGCAATTATTTACCGCGGTACCAACAAGATAGTCTGATTAAATAAGATAATGAAAGTACAAGGTAGGTTATTACTCAATATAGTACTTAAAGTCACCATTAGAAGTAAATAATACTTACTTTAAAATCTAATTTAATTTAATTAAGTTATATGACTTTTCGAAATTATGTGCGTATTGATTGACAATTATCGCCTGCTCCGTGCCTCGGAGAGTACGTTAAGCCGTCGGTCCCGGCTGCCATGAACAACTATGGCAGTCGTTATTGGGAGAGTGTCGACACAAAAGATCCCACTGGGTCGAAGTGTCGCCGGTCTGCACTGACTGGCCCCACATAGGATACATACATACTTTAAAATCTAATACATTAGACACAGTATAGTGTAAAACGACAGCTATTTATTATGTTCATATGTGCATGATAAGTAACTTTATTTACATAAAAGATGTAATGTAGTTTAAGGTATCGCGTCCAATATCGAATGAAAGACAACACCTGACATTTGAGAGCATAGATCAACATTAAAGTTACAATGTTTTACCAAGGCTTGTTATGAAAAATTGGAAGTGATGTCGGTCAAGTGTACATCAAGCACAATGGACAAAGTAAACGGGAATTGATGCCAAAAAGGGTGCGTGTAACAATGAGGACCTCTAAAAGGAAAACTTTATATATAAGACCTTCATATGAATTACGTGACGAATAAGTAATAGGTAGTTTTAACCTATAACTCTTGAACTTGAACTTAGCACTATAATGATATCGAACGTCGGTCGTAAATTATTTATCGATGGCCTTTAAACGTCTTTGCTATCATAATATACATTCTGTTATTGACGTAAACATTGAATTAAATATATGCTTGCTCGTCTAATTGTATGGAAACTAGCAACTGTATCATGTAACATGTACATACTATTACGTTCGCCAAGCAATTAATAAAATTGGTATTCCTGTAATTCCGACTCATTGAGTCGGTGTCATTTGGATAATTTCAGCATGTGTAATTGAACACTTGCACTCGACTATAACCTGAGTTTTGATAAACAATAAATACCTACTTACAGTATATTCTAACTTAGGAGTTATCATCGCAAAGCATCTGTGATAGGTCATTGATATAATATAGGAATTACATAATAAAACGTTCTAATTCAATAGCGAAAACGTATTTAATATTCTACAGATCTAAAACGCAATAATTAATTCATTTAAAACTACTCCAAGCAAAACATTTTTAGACTCTGCTTTACTCGCGTTCCTTTCGATTATTATTTTTCGACTTTGCAGTCGTTTTGCATTAATATAAATACCAATCAAAATGCAATTCATCAAAAAATCTATTAAGGTTTTTTTTAACTTTACACTTAAAGTCCTCACCGATATTTAATAACTCAGCCGTAACTACGGCTGTCGTCATATATCCGAATTGTCGTGATAAATGCGCATAAAGGTAGGAAACAAAATGAAGTACGTTCTAATCCGAATAAAAATCAATTCATCAGTCAATTTGTAGGTTTATCTATATATATTACTTGATACAGTAGGTAACGTCTGCGAACGGACTAAGCATACTATGTGTCACAACACTCACAACATATGCTCGGTACACGTAGAAGGTTAACTTCGCGGGATCGTCATAACTGCACTGTCAGTGGTAGTTGTAATCTTCGCTATACGACCCATAGTATTTCATTTCCCTTTTATAACAAGCTTTGAAAGCTGTTATCTTTTATTTCCAAGTTTTGCTTCCATCCAAAGTTTGAAATAGTTTTTGTTCGAAGTGAAAGCATCGGAAAAGTTCTTGAGAAGGGGAAAACACTTAAAGCTTTAAAAGTACTAATTATTAGGAAACATAATTTTAAATTCCTTTTACGGTTCAACGAATATATTTTGTTGCTCGTGACGGTGAAATTCACGAAATAAGTGCCTAGGTTTAATTCTCAAACGAGATGTTACTAACGTTTGAGCACACCTGGCGCCTAGATTTGTGGCATTACCTTTAAACTATTTTGGTTTGAACTTACGACCAAGTTTTCGTGAGCTAAATTCATAAGCACTGAGGCGATATTTAAATTATACACCGCGCGCGGTGACGCATTAAGACCAATTTGCTTGAAAGTTAAAGATTAAATTTAGTGTTAAATTTACTCATTGTACTTATTCTAGTAAGGTTGTTGTTTAAATAAGGATGTTTGTTATCTATACCTTTAAGTATGAGATGAAATGAAAGCTCTGTGTGTATCCTAGCTAATATTATAAATGCGAATGTGAGTTTGGTAGTTTGTTACGCTTTCACGCCTGAACTACTCGACCGATCATCATGAAATTTTGACACATTGTCAGGGATAAGAAAAGAATATAGGACTTTAAGCAAGGAAAACTACTGTTTTCGAACGAGCAGCAAAGCCGCAGACAAAAGCTAGTATTAAATAAGTTTATAGAAATGGAATAAGCTATTCACCATTCATTCTAGCTGACTCGAATATCTTTGAATATTTCTGTCTGTTTGTTCCAATATCACGTATACGCCACTAAACAGGTATGAAGTGATTTCCACGATGTGGTGGCTTTGAGTTCATCTTACAACTGATACTTTTTCATCTAATTTTGTTTAGCAGAGCCATGGATTTGCTGAATAGTGTAAACTACATAAATAATGTCCCGGGCAAATTGTAGTTCAGACTGACACATTTAAGAATAAAGATTAGTTATAAAACACAAACTAAGGTACGTAGTGAAAACTCTATATTAATATTAGTTACATCATATTTATGTTAATTTAGGTTCGGTAAAGAAGACTCTCTGCCGTATATTATATAGATTGCAATCGAATTGACAATTAAGTTGATAGATAATACATTATTTGGCTCTTTAGACTTTATCTTTGACACTGTATAACATTTTTGACAAATAAAAAAATTACTTTCTTGTTATAAACGCCGCCACTAAGCAATCAAATTAAATAGTACTTGTACTTGTAGAAAATTTGCCATCTATAGACAAGAGTTAACAAAAAACAAAACTTCAAACATGCTTTTTATTTAAATTTAGGTAGGACTCATAACAAATTTACAATACGATAACAGGCATACACTAAAATTGACATGAGCATGTATGGGATACATGTTGAAAGTATTGTTACATTGTGCCCGTACTAGTGTGAGAGTGATATTTTCCCTTCGCCACAAGCTATATTATCTCGGTTTTTTGTAGTAATAATATGACGCTAAGTCATTTCCTCCTATCATTAAATGACTGAATAACTCCAATAAAACAAATACTATCTACAGTTGTATAACGATTCTTAGCAGCAAAGCATATTGAAATAGGTTATAATAAGAAAACAAAGAATTTACTTAATTAATTAAAAGCAGCGGTAGCCTAATGAGACCATTGGACTGCCACACAGAGGTCGAGGTCTCGAGTTCGATCCTGACTTTTCGAAGTTATGTGCGTATTAAATAGTTAATTATCGCTCGATTTAAAGGTGAAGGTAATCATCGTGAGGAAATCTACATGTCTGAGAGTTCTCCATAATGTTTTCGAAGATATTTGAAGTCTGCCAACCCACCAGTGTGGGTGGCCTAGTGGCCAGCGTGTCGACTTACCCTTGTCACAGTGAGAAGAGGCCCGTGCCCAGCAGTGGGACAGTTTAATACAGGGTGATATTATTATATATGTATATATTAAACTCCTTTTTTGGTGCTTATCGTGGTACATTTGGTACATAAAGAATTATTAGTTAACAAGTTGAAGTGGAAATACTTGAACGGTCGCCTCCATTCTGGAGTAAAACGAATGGTATAAGGCGTACGGCTCTGCGAAAGTCGTAAAAACTTAAAGGGAAATGGTACTGTTTAGCACCGACGAAGGTAAACAATCCATTGCCTGGCCGTCTGTTACCACACATTATAACTTTGTTATGGTAACCATATGGAAAGTGTTGCCCTTTGTTTAACGTGCACCGGTACCTTAACCATTTTTTAAATAGTTTATCTACTTACTTACTTCGGTTTTAAGTGAAAATGCCATCATCAAAATATTTAAAGAAAAGGTTTTCGACAGATCTATTGCTGTCGCGCTGAGCCCAAATTAAATATAAATGTACAAATGAGATAATTGGACTGATTAGGTATAATTATGTATCTGTGAAATCCGTTATCTCATATTTCTCTGTTTTCTTTTCCAAAACTAAACCGATTTTATATATATTTATAGTGTTTTGGCAACATTGTCTTTATTTATTTTACTAAATTAAAACTTTCTTAAATTTGTTTGCTAAGTATCTGAACACATTATGCTTCAGCAAAGAATTTTGTAGTTTTGTATTATAATAGGAATAATTATAGAAGTGGCAGATATAATCATATCGAGAAATTTTGTTTTTTAAGATTTCTCTATTTATTTACTTATTTAGATAGAAAACTGGGACATACATTTGTATTGACTCAACGTCGTATGTATTTTCTCTTCTTTAGTTAGTAAAGATATCTATTTCAACTGCTGTGTTACAAAATAAGTAACGCACGCGAGCTATGTGTGAAATTTGTAGAGTAGAAAAACGCTAAATAATCTAAGTTACGTCGCAAGAATTTTATAAATAACATTGCCGCATACCAATTACGTAGGCGTTATAAAAAGTAGACAGCATTTTCTGTGGCGCAAGTTCCTCTGCAAAGTTTCTCCGTCGCCTATAAAAAACCAATAACTCTTATCATTAACGACAAAAGAAATGTTCGTAAAAAGAAGTATTCACTTGAAGTACTTAGCACTACGCATTGCGGGCTCGGAGATTTATTTATGAATATTTATTGGTTAAATTTGGAAGTTTGAATATAAAGTTACGTTAGAACATATTAACGAATTAATTTTGTAACACTGTTTTATACATGGATGAGATTTTTATAAAATTAGATATTAAAAGCAGACACAGAGTAGTTTGTAAGCTTTTTATAATACTGTTTTCAACTGCCTCGATTGCGCAACCATAGTAGATACGACTGCTGTGCATGTGATTTCGGGCTTAATACCCGGGACAGACAAAGTGGTAATGGTTTTTAAAACAAAAAAAAATTACTAGACGGCAATAGGCTTGCCCGTATAACGTGACATCTAAAAGCAATCTAAAAGAATATAACTGATAAAATCTGAGTATAATACCTACAAGGTTTTCTACTATTTCGGGGATATATGTAGGTGCGAAATTGTGTATATATGTACACACACAAACGTATAATACATACATATGAACGTTATTATACTGTCGATCAACAAAGTTAAACATTTATAAAATATGTTATTGTTTTCTAAAAAATCTAAATTAGTATAAAAAAATATACAGCGTACATACTTAATAGATTTTAAATGTTAAATTATTAAAAGCAAACACTTAAATACAACACTATTTCTGAAAATCGGCCGTGTATTATTAAAACCCACATATTACCTGCCAAAATATATTATTAATATTTTCATCATGAAAATAAATTATTCCTATTTCCTCCATTACAAAGTCTGTAAACGTGAACCAAAAACACATTGCCGCCTACGTAAACCTAACAAAACATACCCAAAGGATATAACGCCATGATCTTAAAGCTACGTAGGTGGCTGTTATCCCATAGAATTTTATATCACGCATTTGAGAGACGATAAAAGCCACAGAAAATCATGAGAAGGTCTAACTTGAATGGTGGAATTGGTCAGTAAATGAAAGTGCAATCGGAAAACTATATCACTATCTCGCGTTGATCTTTAAACGTTTTTAGAGATTTCGTCCAGTCGTAGTAAGGTATTGTTCCTTTGGTTTATTTTATTTGTGAGGTGAGAATTTATTGGGTGGCGTGCCGAGCAGGGCAGCTGTTTGCTTGTAGAAAAGCATAATGCATAATGTAAACTGTAGTCGTGTGTGCAGGATTTGTTTTTGATTTCTTTCTTAGGTAACTACATACATACATAGTTTCATGCCGATATTCCCGAAGTAGTGTGTGCTATAGCCACGTTTTCCCAGCTATGGTCCAGGTTCTACGTAATAGGGCAAGTCTTCATGCACAGAGAGTATTCAATACCCCTGCATCACTTAGGTAGTTGACTTGTAAAACTTGACTTTGCCGACCTAGAAATCAAACGCAAGACCTGATTCACGGTATTGACTCTCGTAATATTAGTAGCAAATTTGATATTAAATTTATATGAGCTGCTTAAAATCAGGTATGGGTTAGTACCCTGAAGCTTAGATCAAGAGTAAATACCAGTTTACAGAGTAAAGTTTCTACTAATGGCTTTTAGCTCTTAGCTCCCACTAAAGAACTACATGTGTGTTCCAATACCTCCTGATTCGATTACATTTGGGCAAAATATATATACCTAAGCCCGGAAGTAAGGTCAAAACCATATAGTTAGAAGTCGGGCTTGCACTATCGTTATTGGTTCAGCAAGAAAGGTGTTTAAAGAGAACAAGTACTTAATTAATATAAGTTCGCAAAACAAATGAATGTATAATGACGACGTAGGCCTAGATTTATTTAGCTCAACTACCGTCATAAAATTAAATGATATGAGGCGAGGTGGTCATTTTAGTTGAATAACTTATAACGTAGTTAAAAGTAAGTGCTATTAAGTTTGCGTCTATGTCTTATAAAGCTTAAGCACACAGACTTATGTTATGCATATTGTGATAAAGTTATGGTGGGTATACTAATTTTTAATTGTGATTCGTCTTCACAGACTGCAATTCTCACAAGACATGATTTGAGTATCACGCTTAGTTCAAGGATCACACTTAGCATCATATCTCCGGTTGTAGACGATTCTGAAACGACGCCGCGTCGTGTGTGAACATATTCAGATATGTATTTGCTTAACGATCTCGTACGACGCCCGGAGTACGCGACGTATATATAATAATATAATTTGTTTTCGCCACGTGCGAAGTATGATTTATTTTTGCCAAATGACAGCGCTTTTAAATTAACATTTTAAATAAACACAGGCCGACTCGCCCTGCGTTTCAAAGCCCTGGCTTTATAGACTATGCGTTGTTTTACTTTTATAAAACTAGGCATAGTCTTTGATGACAGGCACATATTAATTTCATGTAGAACAGTGGGTAAGTATCGTCAATGACAATCAATAGTGGACTCGCGTGCGCTATAGTAGTGTATGCGACCGCTATGCAATAGGTATGGTTTTGATTTTGAACTCGAGTGGAGAGTTTGTGGATTCTTCTGTTAATAAATTGTCAGAAGCATCATGAAGTCTGGATTAGAGCCTGTTGTATGGTAATAGGCTACCACTTATTACATGGAAACTAAAACCATGGCAGGTAAATGTGGGCGTAATACTTCACGGCATAATGCTCTAGGGATGTGTAACAAAAAGATGTAGATGCTGTAGACGCGAGACTCTGTTTGTATGTGTGTATCAATCTAAAATAACTTTTATTCTTACTTTACTATCTCAAAGTTCCAAAGAGAGCCGGTAATTTAAAAAAATTACCTGACCTAAGTGGACCATAAAGTCTTTTTAAAATGAAATAAAGCCAATGAATCGAAAAGCTTCGCCAGTCCAGAACCACTAACTTCTCTATAGATATCGAAGTTCCCGTCAAAAGCTGAACCACAAATTAAAAAACTGTCCAGTTCTCAACAATGTCGTTGGTATAGAAAGTATCGATTCTGTTGACTTGGAGTGCTTTTTTTGATAAGACGCAAAATATAGTGAATAAAAATCATCTCATTTGCTTTATATTGGAAGGAGCCCGACGGCCTTCCGGTCGATTTGTTAACGCCGAGTACGTACATAGTATACCTTTGTTGTCAAGCTGTTGGCAACCGGTATGTTCTTTTTAAAAAAGACATTTTGGTATAATATTAAACGTACGTATTTTTCACGTAAAAGTAGGTTAGGATATGTAATGTTAGTCACAGTGCTTGATTTTTTCAAATAAAATATAGCCTCTCTCGGTGACCACCATGGTGGTGGTGGTGGTGGTGGTGATACTCGGTGATAATATAATGCTAAAAGAATTTTTAAAATCGGTTGAGTAGTTTTTGAGTTAAATCATTACAAACAAAAGATCAAATCTTTCCTCTTTATAATATTAGTATAGATTATTTATTTTACTCGATCGCGTCAGAAGTAGTATTACTCATGTGTGGTGTATGTATGAGCATGTTTGATCTGCCTTCTTGGTCTTGTGGCAAAAGTTTTTGATTCGACTCTTAGGTCTTGAACGCATTGTTGCATTATCATGCTATTGTTCAACCAAACTAATACCTTTACCTATTGGTAAATGTAGTAGTTTGGTAGAGTTCTAAGTATTATTGCATTTCGATCAAAACCTTATCAATCTGCTAATGTCGAATGAGTCATATCTACTCCATAATAATTTACTTCCTTTTTAATTGATATTATTATAAGATCAATATTAATAATTAATGCCTCGTTATCAAGGATATTTGTTATTTGTAGTATTAAAATATTGGGACAAAGTACATAGAAGATTCAAAGGGAGAATATATTATAAGATTCAGGATTGACAGGACTTTACTCGCTGGTCGGCGCCACTAGCGAGTAAGGTCCTGTCAATCCTGTCACAAGTGCTGTCAAAAGCCGTATTTGGCGGTAATAATTGTCAGTTTCTATGGTTACTGTTGAAGTGACTATAGTGTTTGACGTCTAGACCTTGCTGTCCACTAGCACCTCTACCGCTGAATTCAAGCGCGATAGCCCTCATTGAGCGCTGGTAATTTAGATGACATAAGAAACAAAAACAAAATGTATGATCGTAGTAACAATTTACTTGCAAGAACTTATATAATATATACAGCTGTTACAGTGAAGACTTAGTTGAGTAACGGACATAAGCTAATGATTCTAGACACATATACACATAGATTATGTAGGTATATGTATTGAGTAAATTGTCTATTCGCAATAGAGGCATTCCATATCCTTTAAAATTAACATACCTAATTACAAAGTCTATTTTATTTCTTTGTTGATCTTTCACTGCTTTAAACTACTGCTTATAATCTATTTTTGATATATAAGTTGCCTGTTATTTTATATATATTCTATGGGGCGAGGCTTTCTTTATGTAGACAAATTCTTGTAAGCCACCTAAATTATTGGTATTGGTCGACGTGCAATGGGCCTTAGATACTTTTGATCGATATTGGAATCTGCCATCTACCGAGGTATTATAAGTGTAAAGACCGTAAAAGCCAACTTCAAGAAGTCAAATTCTTCCAAATATGAACTTGTATTTGGCTAGGTGGTCTAGCTTAGCCAAATACAATAAGCTATAAAAATAAAAAAAAATACTAATTAATATTTACAGGCTATTATAAAATTTTATAAAACATAATTGTAATTAATGCTCTAATTCGTTTTAATAACCGTTGAAAATCGATTATGATCAATCACAAGCGTAAGTATAATGAGCTCTTCACGCTCTTTAACACTTAGTCGATGAATAATTATTTTAACATGTGCAATTTTACTGGCAGTCATAAAATATTCCAGTGCGGTACTATCAAGCTATAATTTCTTATTAAATTATGCTGTATATTTTTATTCACCTAATGTTCCAATATATTGGTTTTAGTTTTTGGTCGATGACTGACATAAGTTTCTATCTACTTGACAATTTATTAGAGTGCCAATTCTTTGTCAAAAATATGTCAGCAGTACTAGCCAAATACTCGTTGACTGATTTTACACAAATTAGAAACAAATGAACAGGCAAACAAATTGTGGCAGAATCTACATAATTCTTTTATAATGTCTTTGAACAACATAAAGTTAGTGAAATTTAAAACATGCCAACAATTTTTTAGAACCTCGCAGTTGTGTGTCGTGATATCGAATATTTCTGATTTGGTATTTCAATGAAGACCATTTGCTTGATTTTTTTATCACTGCACACTTTTACTACAAAATAGAGTGTTGATGTTTTTATATTAATTATTAGTTTAATAATTTGTTTTTGCCAACCTTATTATGCTACTTACGTAAAAAATGGTTTAAATTATGCAGGTTTAGCATTAATGTGTTTCACGTGCATTGAGTTATGTAGTTTTTTATAACTCGGGGTGTGGCGGACGATTTCAGTGCATAATCAAATAATTACATTACTGATGCCACTCCTTTATACTGGATTTTTAATTGGCTATTTATTAGAACAATTGGACGCATTCGGTGGTGCGTAAAGAATTGACAACTTGACAGCTGTTGTATTGACAAACGACGTATTTAATTAATGCAATATTTTTGGTAAGTAGTTAGTTATTTGTACACTGTCCTGGTTAGGTAACTATTATGAAATATATCAATGAATATTTGAGGTATATTCAGGTATATTTTACTAGTCACTCTGAAGTGTTGTCGACTTAAAGAAGGCTCTTTCTTGTAAGCAGTACTGCTTGGTGCGGTAATACCTAGACTCGTAATATACATACGTAAGTAGTACATAAGATTAATCATTAATCAAACTACATTGAAATTTTTTTTTTATTTTCTTGTTAACGTTCGTGGGTTAAGGTTAAAAGGTTCGTGTTTTAATAGGATACGTTGAAAATTTACATGATATTCATTCGTTCTAAGGGAATATAATATATTAAAATATGAAATATGTTATGTCATCAAAAGTATTACCTCAAGTTATAGCTGACTTCCTGGTCACCGAGATCGTAAATAAGTACCGCCGAAAACAGAACGATAAAATAAAACACGCATAAAATTTATCTGCCTTGTTACTGCGTCATATATTTCATATTATGCATAGCCTTCCTTAGACCTGAGCTATTAACTCATCAGTTATCAACTGAATCCGTGCACCGACTGTGGTGTATGTGGTCATTGTGTTCGTTATTTTTTTTTGTAATAGAAAAGAAAATATGAATATAATATGTACAATATAAATTGATTATTATAACGTCGCGTGATAACTGTCATTTCCCTTGTTGTAAATTTTCTTGTTACGTGGTATGGCTATTAAAATTTATCAAATTTGTAAGTTAATTGAGGCGTTCGGCCTTTGAGATAATGAATGGAACACCCACTAAATATTCGTGCTTATACATATTTAGGAAATATAATTTACCATTTGTGCGTAGTGTATATGCTTGTTTTGCAAGGGTATAACCTTGGTCCCGACGAAGGTTGATTTTCCTTTCATCAATATGTCATTACCATGATCCTTTGTAATAAGGGATGGCTGAAATATCTGCTAAGACTACGAATTGCCATTCGCCATGATTCTGAAGTGATCTGCCTGTTATGCTTAGTTCATTACCTACAATTACATACTTTATGTATATTCTTACAAGACGAAGCTAGATTCTAATTTGGTTGAAGAATGTTTATCGAGATTCTGCCATAGCAAAGTTCTCATAAAACACGCACCAACACCGCCATATTTCTAAGAATTTAGCGCACCAATATTGTTTAATATATCATAAGAGCATTTAATAAATAGAAAGCAGATATATATAAGATATTTATGTAGACTAATATTGTACGCTACTGATTTTAATTAGTAACAGTACGAATATTAGAACGCTCGTAAAAATAGAATGTTTCATTAAAGCTGTTTGTAAGAAAATATTAATTGTTATTTTTTTGTGTATTGCCTCGAGCGGATTATTGAAAATGGACTAATAGATTATTGCTGTCGTTTATTTGTTAGGCGCTATTCCTACAAAAGCTAGGAAAATTAAGTTTTCACCTATTGAATCGCAGCGGGACACCACCGGGTATATACAATAGGTCTTTAATGATTTCTGACATTACAACACATCCTATACTATTGTTAAGATATTAGTTCCCGTAGAATAATGTTTTTATATTATTATTATATTATATTATTCTTTTTTGCATTGTATTTCTTTAAATTCAATGAGATAACCTTTTTTCATATAAGTTGATAATTAAGGAGAACAGGATAATACAAAGTTAGAAACATATAAGCCGTCTGCCGTGTTTCAAGAGATTTATGAATATGTTTCAAGAGATTTATGAATATGTTTATGTAAAAATGTTAGGACATTTATTTATTTCATTTTTGTAATAAAAACAATTATATATGGAACTAATATTGATTTTTATGCATACAACTGATTGTTGTGACTGGTTGATTTGCGTATCGTATTTCATTTTTATAACATTACCTAATCAGAATTGAGCCAGTAGGGAAATCAGCGTCTTATCTTGTACTAGCTTTTGCCCGGATTTCGTCCGCGTGGAATAGTACTACACCCCTTTCACCCCCTTCGGAGTGGAATTTCCAAAAATCCTCTCTTAGTGCTCCCCTTCACTCTCCAAGGAACATACATGCCAAATTTTAGCTTCTTGCGTTCAGTAGTTTCGGCTGTGCGTTGTCCGTCAGTCACTCAGTAATGGAAGAGTTTTATATATATAGATACATAAGTCTACAATGCTAAAATCAGTAGTATATATAATTATATTACTGATTTTACCATTTTGATATTCAAAGGCATTGAACGTAATGCGTTTACTGTTCGTAGGCTATTGGCATGTAAATGCTTCTTTGTATTCACTCGATTTAGCTGAATTGGTAGCGAGACTAAGATAGTAGAAATAAACGCTCTTCATATCATAGAAAAACAAAAAAGAATAAGGCTGGAACAGATTATCGATTATTATTGACATAAGACGTATAGCTTGGATGTAAGGATTGATCTTTGGCATGATTCATTAGATTTGAATCATTCTTTCCCTATTCGAGTTGTATATCATTCCAGGTTTTGTATGTCGTCTAGAGCCCATTGTTTGATAAAAATGAAAACACTAAGAGAAATTTTATCATGTATATAATTTTCTTGATTATTACTCTTGTGCAATCAAAGAATTACGTCACGTAATCAATTCTCTTTGTTCTCAGGTACAATGGCCGTGCCAATGATATTTCTCACACTGGCACTGTTTGGAACCATAGAGGGCCTCCAACAGGTCTACCGGACGACCCCATTGGTGTTCCAACAAGTGACACCGACCTTACAACTGACGGGAGCTGGCGCGCAGTTTGCTAGAGTCATACCGTACATACCACTGCCTGATAGATTACCAGTCAATGGATTTGGGTGAGCCATCAGAATATTTAATTGAGAAATACTGACTTACGTTTACGCGAATGATATGTATGTATTTAAATTAAACTACTTTATAAGGGTTTTATCGCGGGTATAAATCTCTAAACCATGCCATGTTGCTGTTAAAAAACGCTAAAATTTTGGCATAAAGTAGGTTAACTTTATTATTAAGTAAGTTTACATTGCTTCAAAGTATTAGGTATCACATTTAAAATACTTTTAACAAATTGTTTCTTCGAGGTTAATTGACAAAAGTTTTTAGTTCCAGTTTCATTGTTTATGATCCCAAATACTCACACACTTTTTTTAACAATGCCTATGTAATGTTATCTATAAAACGTTAAAAGTCACATGTGTTATTCGCGTTTTCCCAAGTAGTTTCGAATCTAATCGGGATACTTTCAGCACCGGACTTCATCGCGCCAGGACGTCGAGCTCAAGAGTATGTGCCCCGATTAGGTTCTTAATGATTTCGAAACTTGCATAATACATCTGAGATTAGCCGCTTCATAGAATACATTCTAAGTACCACTCGCAAAAGATTCTACATTAATGCGTGTTCATATATTTAAATCTACTTACTTGTTCAAATAGCATGATGAGTGTCACAAGTTTTGTATTCCCCTTTAAGTGTTTACTGTGTTACGATCATAAGTTTTAATTGTTTCAGCCCATACATTATAATGTTTATAATGATAGTTATAATTCAGTTACAATGTTCCTTTAGGTACAGGATACATGTAAAGCAAGAAATGCGAAGAACCATTTGTTGTTATCCTTTTACAATAAGAAAACCTTGATACGAACTTTACAAAAGTACGAAATATAAATCTAACATGTTCATTCAACTAGCAAGTTTTCAAAGTTTCAAGCTAGATGTTACCATTATATCTTCTTAATACGACGGTAAATTTTGGATTAAATCAATTTGAGCTCTATTGCAATTACTTACCACTAATATGTCAGAGTTATATGTCAATCAATTTGAGTTGAAATTGCCTAACTTCCAAATTTCGACTTAAGTCGCTGTTTTATTAAGAATGCGTGTTGATAAAACTAGAAAAATAATTGAACTCTTATTTCGTATGTTTGTAATTTTATCTGCTTTTTACACTGGTTGCAATATGCACACGCAAGTAGAAAAAGTTGCATTGTCTTTAATTCTCACTTGAATGTCGGCAACACGTTTGCACGGCTGTACGTAAGTGCACAATTGTTGTTAATAAGATATTTGTGTTGCATGTACTTGTGCCTGAATGCATCCATTCTGTCAACAGCCCCACCGTTGGTATTGAAACTACAAGCGCAGACGCCACTGCATCGGCTATAAGGTTAATTGTAACTTATGTGTGTCATTAACATCACGGGACCATCTCTCTAGTCGCACGTTCATTTTTCATTACATCAGGTGACATAATACTCAATCGTAAGAATCTGAAACATTCAACATACATTTCTCATATCATAACTAATTTTCATCATCATTCAGTTATGATATAATCACTTATATTTTGTACAATCTCCAAATGTAAATATTTATAACACTAAATCTCAATGCTAACGTATATTAGTAATACTTTTTTCTTTTGAATAGCAAATTCTTTAACACTGCTAATACAGTGGCACATCGAATACTGTTCGTCGTACGGAAAAACATCTAATGAATACGCTACCAGTATTTTTAGCAACCCTATTGTGCCTTTCGGTCTGTTTCTCATAAATATTTAATACGTGTGAATACTTGTGTAGAGTGCGCACACCTCTTTTGTATACGATCCCAAATCTATCAAAGTAACGAGAAAGATCACATTATAATATTGAATTCAAGTATTGTGGCGAATTTGTTAAATTGTGGAAACAATTTCTACCTCAAAATTACTGAATAAAACTCCGAGCAGTAAATCGCTGTAATCCAGATAAGTTTGAAAGATATCTGGGTCTATGATAATTGATGAAACAAATATTTAGTTTTATATCGATACTCTTTGACAAGTACCTATGCCTATTACTTAAACTTGTATTTAATAAAAGTTCTAGAGAAGTTTGTTGTACAAATGTTACTATATAGAGTAAGAAAGTAAACTCTATGGAGAATGTCACTTAATGTTCCGACAAAGGATTATAGGTGCACCTTAATCCAGTGAGCACGTGCTACTTTGTGTCTAACGGAGTACAATGTCACATGTACCGCATTCTCAAGGTAATAAGTCTTGGAGTTGAAGTGAAGTTGTATAGATAAGTGTTTGTGTTTTAGTTGCTTTTTTACATACGCTTGTCATATTCTAGTCTGCAGATCTACATATATTAAGTAGTTATGTAAGTTTTGTAAATAAGATGTACAGTTATATGATATATTATGATGTAATGTATTGTGTATTATTAATTTATTTCATTATCATTGTGTCATCTTTTCATTTATATTGTTCTTTTTGAATTACTGCTTGACCACGATTTTTATATTCTATTTCCTCCCTAACTTGGCAATATTGAGGCAGCTTCCCCGTTCTCCATTACGAATAGAATAAAAATGCACTAATTAAAAACTGATACACTGAACAACAAATAGGGGTTGCCCAACTGTTGACATCTTCCGCTGCCAGGCCTACTCTATAGCTTGTCCTGCCTGCATATTCATGGGAGCTTCTGTTTTACTAAGTAGCTACTAAACGACAAAGAATTAAAAGAAAACGAGCCTTTTTGACTCATAATCGTGGCCATGCAGTTGTGGCATGTGTATATAATCAGATTCATATTTTTCATTTTATAATAATTATTGAGAAAAAGACTTCTTGTGTTTGTCAACCAGAATTATCGAACGTCTTTAAATTCAATCAATGTCACGCCGACCAAGAATTTGTTTTATTTAAATATCCATGGCTATCATAGAACAAAGAAATGCGGTATTACTACGCCTATTTAGCTACTCGGAACGAAGTCCTTTTTTAATTTGCGCCACGACATTAACTCTCTTGCAAGTCCAGCTTTTGTTGCCTAATTAACTTAACTTTAGATTTTATTTACTCTGTAAAGTTTTAGTGTTATCACGAAAATAGCAAACACTTTGCGTAGCTATGCTATTAAAATAATTTTGGTTGACAACCTGACGATGGCAAGAAACTGGCGATATTCTCAATTCCAAAATCATTTTACAGTAAATATAAGTCACATTAACATCTAATCTAGTTCATTTTAACATTTATTATTATATCAAGTTCAACATGTTTCTAGATCAATACTCTTAATATAGTTTCAGAAATCCGCCTCCACCTATAGGCTCCACCACGGACCCAGCTACCCAGACTTGTGGTCTGTCACCGCCATTCTGTATCAGATCTCGGTATAGATCCATCGATGGCTCCTGCAATAATATCCAGAGACCTAGTTGGGGGATGCCTCAGACGCCTTACGCTCGATTGACTGCATATAACTATGCTGACGGTACGTATAAGTTAGGCTTACACTAGTGATTACAAACGGCCTAGTCGAAGCTTCTCGTAGAGAGCTTACATAGCTAAGTTTCAAAGGAAACCAATAACCGCACTCATGGTTCAAATTATACGTGGCTTTCATTAAGTGTGAGGGAAGGCATACTAAACCGACTAACTGAGGCACTTAAAATCAAAATACGTTTTATATTTCGGCCATGAATGAATACTTATGAAGTTCCTAGTAAGCTTAGCTTTATCTGTGAATTTATGTTAACCAGTTATCATGTTCAAGAAAGCTTCAACGTAGAAACTATAAATAACTAGCAAGTCAAGTTTCTCAAGCTAGCAATAAAAATCACCCTTGTTTGTTAAACTCTTCATAATGCGTGGTATTAGCCAATAATTGGACATTGAACGCAAGCTTGCAAACTGGACGTACTTTCAAGTATATTGTGAACAACTTCTGTTTTTGGGTTTGTATTTATAATGGGCCCAAAGAAAAAGAATTGTTCAACAATTGAATAAATTGAATGAACACCGTCCAAGTCGCCAGTGATCCAAACAAAAGTTATGATATTGCCATTTAAATATTTTTAAATGTATACCGTTTTTATTATAAACTACAACTTTTTATCACAAGTGTGTGTCGAAATGCATGTAATGATTTAAAGCATTCGAGTAATTTTCAATTATAAATATATTTCGCAAAAAAATTACTATGATATAGTTTGTTCAATATGTACAGCGCATATTAGTACCCAAAAATATTCAATTTATACCAGAAGTTTCACGAGTATTTGTTGCCAAGTTGATGTTGTACACAGCGTTTCATAAAGCGAACAAGAAACGCTTGTATTTCTGTAATCACGTTTTTAATAAAGCTGCTAATAAGTATTTGTACTGTGTTCTTATTCACATCTAATCCATACAAACAATTTGCTGAAAACACGACGCATTTGTTCAAGACATTCTATTAACATTGAGCGCATAAGATAATTATAAAGAGTACTTATTGGTACATTCGATCTTGCTTTCATAAATACAGATAACACTACGGTATTGTGAACACCTATTATATAGCAGTCTGCAATCAACAGACTGTGATTGCATTACGCACGTGCGATTTACGAATGTATGAAACTGCGGGCCCACGCATAGTTTATGCAAATGTGGTGGACAGTTCACTCGAATTTGCATGTGATTTCACTTGTCTCTGAGCATAATATTGTATTATTGACGTGTGACGTATCTAAGTACCGCAAACATCATAATAGTACTCTATTCAAACGTAATTACACCTAATCGAGGCTACAATAAGCTCGACCACATTATAATTCCGTTCAACGAACTTGGAAAGATGAAAAGCAGTCCTGTTGAATATGGCCACAATGTTAATTCAGTAATGGATAGTTTTGGACATTGTGATAAATGGATGCTTCATGTAACCTATAGGAAACTTATTCCGTAATAATTTCGGCTCAACTTGATCTACTATTGTAGTAAATGTTGTTGGCCTACACTTTCATTGCTTGTTCAACATATTATTATTCTAAGTTATGTAAAGGCATTGGACGTATCTCAATATCTATTGTTGGTTCCGTCTAACTTAGAACAATCAATCAGTTTTGTTCTCATACTTTATTAGAAAAGTTTCTTATATTTTCTACTAGAGTTTGCTCGCGGCTTCGCCGCTTCGCCCCGGGAACGGTATTTTTTCTGGATGGTACCCAATATCGTTGTCTGTACCTAACTGTGACAACGTGAAAAAATCTCTGATGGTCGGCCGAGTAGTTAAGGTATGAAAACATAACAAACAAACTCACAATCACATTTATAATATTACTCAGGATTTAATGTAGTACAAAGACTTCCTTTTAGCTGCGTATTGATCCATTGTTATGACTTAATAATGAATGCTCGCATGAGGGGTAATGCCAAATGATCACCATAATGGCGAAGCACCTATATGGTTAAGGAAGGAAGGGATGAGGTTCATGGTGTGAATTATTTGAACGTATAAAAGGCGTGTGTCGGCCTCGATGGCGTAGTGGTTAGTATAACCGACTGCCACGCCTGAAGTCGCGGGTTCGATTCCCGCACAAGTCAAACATTTGTGTTCATGAACATGGATGTTTGTCTTGGTCTGGATGCTTCTATGTATAATATGTAAGTATTTACAAAAAAAATATATAATTATATGTTTATCCATTGTCTAGTACCCATAGTACAAGCTCTGCTTAGTTTGGGCTAGATGGTGTTGTGTGTATGTGGTAAAATATTGTTGTTATATTGTTATTATAATGGCAGGCGGATTATAATCGATACGATATTCCTATAATAAGCTTCAACCTCAACTTGGTGAGATAATTACGATGAAATCCATCATATAATATAACATCGTGTGATATATGTGCAGCAGAACTACTACAATTTCTCGCTAAAATGTTAGAATTAGACTTTCTGCACTCCAAAGTTATTTTCAAAATTAATATCTTTAAAATACACATTGCGTGTTTATCGCTTCAAGAAATTTAATTTGACGCATCCTCAACCACATGCATAAGTTACATTACATAGTAGTAAACTTTAGTAATATTGCACTTTAAATGTAAAGGTGTTTAATAAATAATAATTATAATAATCATATTAATTGTTTGACGTACTTAAATTATAATACCAAAATTAATAGTTCTGAAAATTCAACAATATCCAAATCCTTAATCCTTATAAAAATATATATAAAAGCTTCTAGATAAGAGAATAAACGAGGTAAGCTTATCATATATAAATATGCCAGCATATAAATTCACAACAGTTCCAAGTGTTACAGAATCTCACTTATTGACACAAACTTGGGAACTATCTTGTTGGCTAAACCATCCAACTTGACCCTTTTCCTACCATTATCTAGCAAAACTTTTTTCTTTACTAAAACTCGATTCCTATATTCAATAACGAGATCTTTTGCTGACGGGCAGGTAATTTAGGACATATATTCTTTGAAAAATATGTCAAAATATAACCGTCCGTTGGTAAAACGACTCGTTATTGAATGTGGAACCGGTACTTAAAAGAAGATCCCGGAATCATAATATTTTCGCTACAAACAATACAAACATGCACACATAGGATGCCTATTTGCTGACCTTACATATATCTTCAAATCACGTACACAACACCCAGACATATACAAATACATTCTTAAATGTAGGAGGGCAAAGTATTCGTGTTGTAGGAAAAATACTACAGTAGTAGAATCTTAACCATGTCACGTTCTTGACAACAAGCCTCTAAAAACAACCCTTCCACACAAAGTAGTATTAATCCTAACTTTTATTATGAACGCGAATGTGAATTGGTTTGTTTGTTTGTTACGCTTTCACGTCTTAACTACTCTACCGAACATCATGAAATTTCGCATGCACGTTGTCAGGGGTACAGAAAAGGACATATGTATAGTAACTTTAATACATCAAAAAGTACTTTTCACGAGCGAGAACAAGCTAGTACGGCAAGCTTTTGTTTTTTTTAAGACAAAAAGTACATAAAATCCTTATTGCTATTCACTTTATTATTATAGATGCGATAGTATGTTATGTTCGTTGGTTTGCCAATTTTTCACGTAGCAACGGCTCAACCGGTCGTCACGGTTTTTTTGCATAGAGATAGTTTATGGCCCGGAGAGTGCTCCGGCTCACATATTATTTGCATTTTACCTGTATAAAAGTAGACTGTATAGGCTGCATTTTTATTTCGAAAAAATGCTTCATATTCTTGGTATAGTTAAGTTATTTTATATTCATGGGAACAATGCCGTATAATGAACAAATATTTTTGTGTAATGGGTGCCCATAAATGAGAAATATATAACCCTACTTATAAAAATATCGCTAACTAATACTCAGATACCTCTCATTTAAAAAAACAAAACAACTAAAACTATATACCTTATAAAATTATTCAATGTTGGGAGCAGTTGAGAGCATTACGCCCTCAACGTTAAGTAATGGTTATAGGTATTAATGTGTTAAACTATATGAAACTGTAATACCCAAAATGTACACATGATATGCAATAAATATGTAAATTTTGCTTTCTCTAACTAGTCACTTTTACTTCCTTATCTGCCTCTTAAATATTTGAGAATGATTTATAAGAAAGTCTGTTAATATTTGTTCGATGCATGTTGAACGATACTTTATATAATTTTATCGATTCATAAGTCCTATATTTTCAGGTATAAGCGCCATCCCGCGGTCTGTGTCCGGACGTCCACTGCCGAATCCTAGAGAGCTTAGTCTACAACTCTTTCCAGACAAGCAGCTAGTTGACCCTGTTTGGAACCTTAACGCTCAACAATGGGGACAAATTATCACCCATGACATGTCTCTCACAGCCGGCGCTGTTCAGACCAGTAAGTACCTTTTAGAGTTGACGTAAACATAACCGCAAAGACCACTAAATTATAAAGCGGTATAAGGACTCGCTATCACGCGGTAGTTATTTATTTACTTATTTGTCATAATACAATATAAGCTTACAGGTAAACCAAAACTTAACGGGAAACTAGTATACCGTATACCAAAACGCTTAGTTTTTGGAATACGCTATAGGTACTAGGTTTTCTCAAGTTAGCATTATACGAAAGATAAGATAAGAAAATACAACATTGATTCTATATTTTGGTAATAAACAAGGTAAACCAGTGCAAGCATGCACTTAATTTATGTTTAATCTTTTACCTCATAATTTAATATTAAATGCTGGAATATTGATTGAACTACGATAAGCTAATATATTTTTAATATGTTACGCATTAGATGAAGTTGTGATCTAACCTGCCTTCACTGCCTGCTAGAGCGCATACACATTAAAAACCGGTAGTTTGTGATTGATGATTTATGCATACTTGCTTTCTCGGAACGCAAGAGCACGTCCACATGACTAATAGGTAGTCGTATATCTAGGGAACACAGGTGCATAGGAGAAAAACAGAGCATAGAAACTTCAATTTATACACCAGAATTTTTTGTGCAGTCTGTGTTATTGATTTAACTCGTCCACTAGGCGGCGATCAGAACACATAAACATTGAAAAATATTGTGTGTAAGCCTCTGGAGCCGAGCGTTGACCAAGAGATTAATAATAATATTTTTAGTGAAGAATTGAAACAATACTTAATACAATAATGTTTGTTTTTCGTGTTAAAAGTCAGTCCCTGATAACTATCGCTTTATTTTATCTAACCTCTATCTTGTATGGGATCATTCCATGATCTTTAAATGAAAAGCTCAAAGAATATTTTTTCTTTAAAAAAAACCCTCACTATGAATAATTCCTGTGTCACGGGAGACTACAAACATTCAAATAACGCATCAAAGAACATCCAGACTCGGAACAACCATTTGGGGATCACACAAATTTTTGACCTGTATGGGTTCGAATCCACAACAGTCAATGCGGCGGCAGCGGCGAGGCGACCACTTAAACCACAGCGCTATTCGTGCAGTCATTAAATTTATAGATCCAAGTACTTTTGCATATTAGTAATTTACGAACACTATGTGAGTGAATATAGTTATACAATCTCAACGTACCTTACGTTGTATAACCTGCTCATGTATGCAACTCAGTGATGAATAAGTAAAGCTCTTTTCGAAAATATAAAGCATTTATAAATGTGCAGACTTGCGTATTCTTTCCGGAGATGTAGATACCCGGGCTTTGCACTTGCTGCCACCTTAGCGTATCCCTTTTGTTGCATTCACATATTTATTACGTTATTTAGGTATGTCCACTCCTTGGTTTGCTACTGTTATTCTGGGCTTTTACCAGAAAACTGCCTCATTGGCGCAACAGTGGTTATGCGACTGCTGTACCAGAGGTCCTGCATTTGATTTTTGGAGAAAGGATTATTGGTTTTCCTGTCAAGAAAGAAATTCTTCCTCTTCTCTAGTAGCAGCACATCACGCATGCAGTCTGGGACTTTTCCCCGTAAATGGCCATAGACTCGCTCCCTTATACATCATTAGCTGGAAAAACGTGAGTGTAATCCACTCCTAGAAAATATAGGCGTAGGGCCAAGTTTGCTAGGGTAAACATGTATTTACCGAATGTGTTTGCTCGAGAGTGTTCTTTTAGTCCTAATTATTTCCGTAATTATGTCTTTTACTAGAGCAAAGCTAAAGTTAAAAAAATGGCTCTTTGAATAGATTTCAATTGTGTGTTATCTATATTTGGCTCTTATGGTCGACAAGGTTGCCGACCACTGGTCTAGGGCGTCTAGGCCATATGTCTCCAACAGACAGCTAAAATGAAAATTTATTTACTCATACGCCTTATACTGTCTTAGAAGAAAAAGAAAATTAAAACGCAAGCGTAAGCATAAAATCAATTTAAAACGAATGACACATAAATATATATGTGTCGTTATCTAGTCCTCTTTACATGAGCTCAAAATATATACCGTCTTGGCTTCGAGTTCGAGCATACTAGAGCATTCGAGCTTACGGGTATATATGTATATATAATTCGAGTTCGAGATATGGCGATTTGGATGCCCAATATTTGGCAAAGAACTTATACTTAGATGAAGTATCTACATAAACAGTTATGCTATTCGTGCAGTTTCTAACCAGCAGCATAATAAATAGCTGCAATATTCAAGAGAATAGAAAATACATCGACATTACTGACGCGAAGCTTTTACATGTGAATAGCCAACTTTTTTGTTGATGGCTATGGACGTGGGTTAATAAAAACTTATATATTGTAGCCAACACACTGGATTAGCAGTATCCGCCAGGGAAAATATTTACCGTCTAAAATTTATGTGAACATTTCCGTTGGCGATGAGGTTTATCTCAAGTAGTTCATGACCTTTTCTATTGGTGTTAGTTAGGCGGCAGTTAGGGACGAGATTGTGTGTAATGTTTGGGATCGGCGGTTAAAATAGAAAATACAAAATAATATTTAGATACCTGTTCCATATTGGTTAACAATATACATAGATAGATAATACAATGTAAATAAAAAGTATTAATTTAATCCACCATGCTGGCCTAATACGGGGCGGCAGACTTCACAGATCTTCGAGAAAGTACGTATAAACTCATATAGTCATGCCGTCGGACTAAAAGCCAGTATGATATAAAAGTCCCAGTTATAGCGACCGAGCCTTTGAGCCCTTGACGTGGAACTTAGTGGTCAAAAAATACATCTAAAGCCTTTGTTTAGTTGTATTAGTGGCCATCTAAGTGACGCGTCAACCACTTTTCGACAATTTACTTGCTCCGGTCCTTCCAAACACTTATAAAACCTTTATAGTCATCCATATATGACTTAAAGTTACTTATTACTCAACCTCGCATTATCAAACCCGATATTTAACATTTGTAATGTAAAAGTCGATAATACTACATATAAATTACTTTGTTATTTAATTAGAGATGGATACAATTGAATTCAAATTATATTTGAATGGATGCGCAGATATGTTATGTATTGTGACGTCATCACTTTATAGAGGCTCATGTGCTATGTCCATGACCATGCAAGGTACTGTTTTCGAATGCGGTTACGTGTTACTATAGTGAATTCACTGTTGGACTAAATGGATACCCTGGTATCCGGCTCTTAATTAATTGGCAATATTTGCTATGTGCCTTATAGACATATCAAAGGAGTTACCGAGTATCGGTTACCGAGTTGTCAACATTAGGTACCTAGTTAAGGAGTATCAGTACCTAATGTTGACATTTAATTAAATCTCAGTATCTTTATTTCTTAAAAACGTTAATTCGAATTAATTCCTAAAAACACTGTTCACTTAATAAGGATTTCCTTTGAAGCATATTGAGTCGGAGTAAATATATCAATATTTATTAACAAGATATGTGCTTGATGGATGTCGTCGTAGATTTATAGCTTAGTTTATGCCATGTGATAAGAAAATTATGTACATATTATGTGTAGTATCCTTGTATGTTGTAGTATATTGTGCAATCGAATCGGCCCTTCTTATAACTCTAAGGAGTAGACGGTCAGGGAACTTAGTTAGTTAGTGAGTTGGACGTGTGTTGTCCGCACTTAGCTCCACAATTGGGCCATTGTGCGTAAGTAACCGACGCGAAATATTGTTCGGTTACTCATACCACCTCAGCTCCGTCCAGAAAGATAATAGGGGACCGATCAGGGAACTTTATTACCAACACAACACATGGTAGTACCATGACCTGATGGCTGACTTAGATAAGACGTAAACATAGTGTAGTTCGCTTCTTCCGTATTCATAGGCTATGGGTTATTCAAAGATTGATGGTGCGATTCGTCGGTAGCAACTATTACTTGTGTGCTTTTCAAATATATCCTTTGCCTTTATTTGTACACTAATGTTTGAAAATTTAGTACGTAATAAAACTTGAAAGAGTATATATATTTGTAATTATGAATAGTCTAATCGTGGAAATAAGACTGGAGAGAATATCGTTTTATAAGATAATCTCACGTCCATATTTTCCCTAAGGGTTTGGTAGAGATTAGTTATCCCTAATTTTGACAGCTATGTTTCAGGACCCAGGTCATAGAAGCGAGTCTATTGCCGTTTCTCAATGCATGTTAAAATTACAGAGAATTTCATAAGAGACATTATAAATATTTGCACTATCCGTGATGCGACCTTAAAACCAACGATGTAGTCAGACGATTGTCACCTAATACCTAATCTTGCTTAAACTGGCTGCCTATTAAGACTTCTTAAAATAAATTTATTGGAGCATTGAATTTTGATTGCAATATATTTTTCTAAATATATTCTAGCCGAAATTAAATTTAACTATAAATATATTGGTATCTATATTTATAGTTATAGCAGCGATAGCTCAGTGGGGAGACCAACAGACTGCAATGCAGAGGATCTCGAGTTCGAACCCACGTCGCGCACCTCTGACTTTCTTAAGTTATATGACTTTTTGAAATTATGTGCGTATTGATTGACAATTATCGCTTGCTCCGTGCCTCGGAGAGCACGTTAAGCCGTCGGTCCCGGCTGCCATGAACATCTATGGCAGTCGTTATTGGGAAAATCAGTACCCTCTAATATCCTGACACTGGTCTAGCCTTAGGGTATCGTTAGCCTTCGGGTTGCGGAGGTCAGGTGGCAGCCGCTCCGTGTAAAAACTGATATCCAGTCAAATCCGGTTAGACTAGAAAAAGCTGACCCCAAGTGACTTGGGAATAATAAAGGCTCAGGGAGAAGAAATATTGGTATCTCAATATTTATTGAGCAGAAATGAACTTTGAAGCCAAAATAATATTTAGTGGTTTTACGTTAAAATTCGCAGTTGCATCGTTGTAAATTCGTTAACTTTAAAGCACATTTTCAGGAAGCAAGGTTTGTAATACAAGTACCATGCTATCTTTACCTTACTTATCGAAAAAAATAAGTACAGCGCTCTTGTTTTAAGAAACTTACCCTGTGTGAAAAAGTCTTTAGGAACATTTTATATAAAGCATCACTTATTCGGTATTATCTGCAACAAATTCTACTGTGGGAGAGCCACGCTTTGGCACGAATGGGCCGACTCGAACGGAGTCATGATACCACAGCCTCATAGAAAACCGGCGTGAAATAGCGCTTGCGTTGTGTTTCATCGAGTGAGTGAGGGTACTTTAAAAGGCTGGCAACGCACTTGTGACTCCTCTGGTATTGCGGGTGTCCATGGGCCGCGGTAATCGCTTACCATCAAGCGATCCGTCTGCTCGTTTGCATCCTATACCGTAAAAAAACCAAATATATTAAAAACTTAGACAGTTTTATTAAAGTGTTTCATTCTATCATGTTACCTTAATTTTTTAACAGATCAAGCTCCTGTTGTATGCTGCGATGACAACGGACAATTAGCTCCAGACGTGACAACGAATCCAGCTTGCGCTCCTGTGTTGATCCCTCCAAATGACCCTATCCACACCCCCTTGGGGACCCAGTGCATGAACTTTGTCAGGACTGGAACCACTAGAGACAGAGGCTGCACGCATCCTAACGTTCCTGCTGAGCCGGTAAGAAATTAGCTTTCTTTTTTACTAGGACCATGTTTGGGTTATATTATTTAATAAATTTGTGAGAATTAAATTTCATTTAAACGTGAATTAATTTGAAAATGTATTTTGTCTGTGTATATATAGTTATGTATATAGTTGAGACCTAGTAGGTACCGTAGCATGTACGCATTTGGCTGATGGTATGGTTGAATCTAATCTATTAGAAGCTTTTCCCTTATAAATGTCTTACGTATGTATGTAGTAGAAAGGAAATACAGGTAATATATTTGTTAAGCATGTATAGCAATAGGCACACGATGATATGATGTAAGGTCCCTTTGTAATAAAGGATGTGCTTATACAGCGATTAAAGTGTCCGAATACACATTCCTTGATTTAAATGCAAGCATAATGCTTGTGTTCTGAATGGGTTTACGGCAGTAGATCAGTGGGTTGTGATCAAACCTACGACGTTTCAATTGCAAGTCCAAAGCCTTATCGATTGGGCTACCGCGGCTTTACGTTTTACAAGCAAATTGTTATAATGACATTTTACAATATTTTACAAAATACAAAACCTTTGTAAGTAAAATGATTCCTTTAAAATTAATAAAGAAACTAAAAGAATATATTGTTGCTAGATAACAACTGTAACAGCGTACATGGATTTGTCACTGGTGTACGGCAGTAGTGCCGGCCAAGCGGCTCCACTTCGGGCCAGATCAGTTGGCAGACTACTGACCGCGCTGAGGAACGGCCAAGAGTGGCCTCCGCAAGACCCTAACGTGACTCTCGCTTGTGAGTCTGCTCAATCGCCCAATGAACCCTGTTATTTGGCTGGTAAGTTACTAAATTAATATTTTCATTGATTTTGTATTTTATTAAAATATTTTTTTATAAATTTGTATTTAATTGTATTAATCAATTATGAATTCTCCACTTGGAGCTATTTTAGCGCAGGGATATTTACAAGCAACGGATACAAAATTTACCTCGACTTATCTTAGAACTTTAATATAATCCATGCAAATTTTTACGAAGCACATTCGTGTAGTCGACAAATTTACATTTGTGTATCCAGTTTTAAAACATATTTAGTTGGTTACTCACCTGAAGTAATTCTTTTATATATAGTTCGCTATCCATCTAAATATAATTCTTGCGCTGATTATCACTCATAACTTTTGAGCTTTGTAAACATATGTGTTTTAAATTACTGTATATTGTAATAACATAAAGGTTTTAAGTTTATATCACTTCATCGTGGTTTACATTGCACAAATAATAACAATTCTACAAACGCGTACTCCTAGTTAATTACTTTGAGCTTCCAATAGTGGTTCATTTTGGTTACAATATTCAGTTTCCTGTTACCAAAGGGAAATTTATTGTTGTGTGTGACCGTTTTCAGCACGAACCATGTCGTGAATTCAAATAATATTCGTTGATCTTTACTTATAGACCCTAAGAGTGCTATTACCGGCTCAAGTGGCATCGTAGGGGTTAGTCCAATTAAAGTTCATTTCTAAAAATAGGTTTGCGGTGATAACTAGTAGAATAGACGAGTACTTTTAAGTATTTACTCGTCAACTAAAGATAGTAAACATCTTTAGTTGCCGAGTGAATTCGTAAAAGACAGCATATGGAAAAGTTCTTATAGGTAAAAATCGTACCTATATAAAGATGTTTATAGATTATTGTTAGGTATACAATAAAAGTCAATGTTTATTATATAGATATATTAAATACTACGCTATAATAAAGTACAAATGTGCTAATTTCAAAAAAATTGAGATATTATTTAATGTCCTACAACATGCAGGTGTGCAGGGTAATGAGGAGGCTGACGAATTGGCCAGGAAGGGCTCGGAGCAACTATTTGTTGGCCCCGAGCCATTTGTAGGACTCTCTGAGAGTACCGTCAAGGCAGCTATGAATGCACATGGCAATGATAAACACAGGCGGGAGTGGATGGCCCTTAGGGGTCTGGAACACTCCAAGAAATTCATTGCAAACAGAGCCACGGGCTTCACCCGGAAGTTCTGCGGGTACAACAAGGGCCAAACACGCCTGCTCACAGGAGCGTTTACTGGTCACTTTGGCACCAATAACTTCCTGTGCAGATTGAGTTTGACAAACAATTTGATCTGCAGAGCCTGTGGTGAGCGGGACGAGTCCATATTACACCTACTGTGTGAATGTGACGCGTTGGCTGGACTAAGGATGGGTCTGATGGGGTTGGCATATCCGAGCCCTGAGGACTTCAGGCTTCTCCCTCTGAAGTGTACGCTGCGATTGATGCAGTACATTCATAGGGAGATAGCTAAGGTATAGATCTCGGGGCCGACACAAAAGATCCCACTGGGTCGAAGTGTCGCCGGTCTGCACTGACTGGCCCCCGTAACAAGATAAGATAAGATAAGATAAAATGTCCTACAACAGCGCGTTTGCATGGTTTTTCTGATTCAGTTATTTTAACACGGTTTCCTCGAAGTATATAAATATAGATCGTTTACTATAAACGTATGGTACAAAACCTTCTAACAATGAATAAAATGTTCTATTTTTGATTTCAGTTCCAGTTTTTAGTCACATTCTGGTGTATATTTAAAAATTACTATCGTATAGTATAAAAACGGCTTTTTGGAATCGGAGAAATATTTGTTTACGCTATTGAAACCATGCTCGAAAATCGTTTCGGTAAACCGCAATGTTTAGCGCGGGGTTTACTCGGAATCGCTTACATTTTAAATACATTAAAAGTTGGTTGTAGTGTAGAACATTGTCTGGAATTTGAATATATTTTATTCGTATAAAGTTTTGTTTGATGCTGGTATTACCTATAGGAACATTATAATTATCAATTTTTTGTGTTTATGTTGTAGAAGAGCCTTAAAATAAATTAAAAATAAAGACATTTTTGATGCTAATGAGCATAGAGAATTGAACTACATCATGCTGGTGTAGAATTGGTAGTGAAGTAAAGATGCGTGGCATGCAAATTTATAGCTCTGTGGTCTCGCCTGTATACCACAATCTCTAGGTTCATTAACTTCTTTTTGTAGGATAGCATTTTAAAATATTTAAGTATTGACTGCACGCATGGCCTAGTCACGGAACGTTATTCGAAAATTTGTGCCATTTAAAAGTAGTTGTTCTGAGTCTTGGTGATCTTTGTGTTCGTTGTTTGTAAAGTTCCCTGTGGCACAGGATTTATTATTACAGTTTAAAGTAGCGTTTTCATTTTATTATTTAAAAAAGACTACTCCCATATGAGGAATAATTCCTGTGTCGAAGAGGACTTCACAAACATTCAAACAACTGACACAAAGAATATCCAGACTCGGAACAACCATTTGTGGATCTCACAAATTTTTGTCCCGTGTGGGATTCGAACCTACAACGCGGCGAGGCGACCATTTAAACTACTACGCCAACCGTGCAGTCGTTGTTGCGGGAGTTGTAAACTACTATGCCAACCGTGCAGTCGTTGTTGCGGGAGTTGTAAACTACTATGCCAACCGTGCAGTCGTTGTTGCGGGAGTTGTATGGAGGAGAAGGTGAAGTTTATTAAAATAAACATATTTTTAAATTAACTCTAAAGTGTCTCATTATTTCACAGGTGACATCCGTGTGAATCAAAACCCACAGTTAACATTACTACAAGTTATTTTGCTGCGTGAACACAACCGTATTGCTGACACGCTCGCGCACCTGAACCCACATTGGAATGATGAGACTCTGTTCCAAGAAGCTAGACGGATTCACATAGCTGAAATTCAACACATCAACTACTATGAATATCTCCCTATACTCCTGGGTAATAATTGTAATAATAATTGTCATATTGTGAACTTGGTATCTACATCGCGTCTAGTAGGATGACGTTAATGACGAGACAATACACTTTTATTTATAATTGATTTGATAAATGTATAAACTTATACATTTAGGGCTTCAACCACATGTTATTTATTTAATAGGATAAATATTATAAATATTAATTAAACAAAATATAATTATGAACGAAAAAAATAATGTAAAGGTTCATTTGGGCATAATGAATTCCTATCCACATCGAACGAAATAATCAAGTGGGTACTACGCGTGATTTATATGTATATTTTAATATAATACATAGCACGCAAACAAAAAAGTAGGCTACATATTTTCAGAGACTCACATCTGTTGTTTAATATTCTTCTGGTCAGGCATAAAAAAGGCTAAAATTGTTGTTGTAATTGCTGTAACATATATGATTAACGGTAAAGGAAAACATCGTAAAGATACTGCACATCAGAGTGTTCTCCACGAATTTTATAATGATCTGAAAACTGGTCCTGTCTTAGACTATGGCACACACCTTCTCACACGGAGTAAAGACTTATGCTGACAATTGTGGCAACTTTTAATCAGGGCTGCTATTATTACTATTAATACCTATATACGACGTACGCAACCTGCGAGTGATCCTTTGTTATCACGAGCACTTATCTTATACAGTTACACTATTTACCATTAGCCGTTAGATCCTTTACCGCTAACATTTTCTTTGAAATGACCAAGGATTAAAACATCTAATAACTTTAGGTGCGGTCACAAATTAAAATAACGTTGAAGTGACGATTCAAATGCGTGTTACAGCTACTTTATGGGAGAATCATTAGTATAAAAAGCAGTTGCATAAGTTTGCTGATAAAAACTTTTTTACGGTTTTAGTAAAACTCACAAATAATGACAATAATAAGATTGTTTTTTCTACAGGCTTTGAGAACATGGCCAAAAACAAATTGATCTACCCGGGCGCCCATGGCTACGTGAATGACTACAATCCCGACGTGGACCCTTCAGTACTTGATGAACACGCTACGGCTGCTTTCAGACATTTCCATACACTCATCCGCGGATACTTGAAGTACAAACTTTTAATAATATTAATATACAGAAGTTATTATACTGCATGTAATATAAAAAGGAACAAACATAGAAAAGAAGAAAGAAAGAAAATACTTTTATTGCATTGAATCACAGTTTAACATAAGTTTACTTATTTTAATGGCCTGTTTCACATTAATCTAGTAAATGTTACCCCAAACTAATTAGAATTTCTTTCACTTACCTGGTTAAATAAAAGTGAAAATTTCTTAACAGGCTCGTATCAGAAAATCGACATTTAGCGGGTGCTGTTCGCATGAGCGACTGGTTCAACAGGCCTCTGCTACTTGAGATCAAAAATGTCTTCGACAAGTTGGCCATAGGACTCACTGCTCAAGAAATGGATTTCAGCGACCAGTACTGGGATTCCGAAATTACACAGTTCCTCTTCAAGTAAGTCCTACTTTTAAATCTAATATAAACTTTTCAAAGCTTACAAACTTCAATATTCTAGCTATTGATACAGCTAGATTGAATGCTTTTCGAAGCAAGTCTAAATTAGCGTAACTTTCGGAATAAATATATTCAATTGGAAACTTTCTTGCCCTCAGTAAAGAAGGGTTAACGATGGCCGTTGAATGTCGATGATTTATTACGAAAACACTCGCCGACATTGTGCTGAAGTTTCACTGTATGGAAGATACGAGCAGAATTTATTGCTTCATTAATATTAATATCAATCTGAGCCAATACCACCTAAAATTGAATCGTCGTAAATTCTGCAGGATCGGTAGCGTCAGTAGTCGGAGGAATGCAGTAGATAAGACTAAGCGTCTCGTGGATTCAAACGCAAAATAATTTTGTTAATAATAAAAAAAATATTGCTATTTTTTCAGTTAAATGCGCCTTAAATGATCATATTAACTTGACGTATCATTTATAATATATTTAACAAAGACATAAAAAGTATTAATAGATTTAATTTTTAATAACAATCTAAACTAACTAAAGCTTCGGCTATCATTTTATTGTAATTACTAGACGATTGTCGAAGATTCAATGCCTTAACTCGCTTTTGTGAGGTAAAGGCAAATGTGCCTTTACTTTATAAAATACAACAAAATAAATATATTAATAATTATTAATAGCAATACTAATAGGCATTTGGTATAGGTAAACAGTCAAATAATATTATAAATTAGGAAGATACTATTTGTTTTACTGTCCCTTAACACGTTCCCTGTTCCAGAACAAAAGTCAAAAATGTATTCGTAAGTCCACCTACAATATCGTTTAACTTGACAATAAAATATAAAATAGCAATTTTATACACGGGCTGAAAAAAAATTAAATAAATTATATAATATGTTATCTAACTATACGTCGATGAGAATATTTTTGCTCTTATTCATACGTTCAGTGAAATAAAAAGCATCAAATTTGCTTTTGGGTTATGACTCTAACTAGAGTCATTGGACAAGGAACGTGTTAATCTTATCAAGTCAATGCTATTAATATACACTCACTGCAGTCATTGTTTTCTACTGGCTTCACCTATGAATACTTTTAAAGGGGACCATATAAATTCTGGGTGCAGTTAGCAACATAAGTAGCTGAACATGATTATTCCTATATTTAAATCATCTATCTTTTGATATTACTACGATAAAATACTAATTTTTTTTTATAATTGTGAAAGATGGAGGGCGGTATTTGAAATTCCACAATGTGTATCGACTTATGCTGCTGAGTGTACCTAACAATCACTCAATAGTGATTGTTAGGAATCAATATTCAAACTCTGCAGACTTATTACCATGAACTTGCGTCGCATACCCAACTCAATTTCTATGGTAGTGATTATCCGAATGTCAAGGTTATGTTAGAATAATTTGAATAATATGTACTTAGTTCCGCAATCACCGTATTACGTCACATCAAAGGAAGATCTCTTCGTGGTACAGTATTATTTACAAATGAAAATCACATGCGATAGTTACAAATGCGTATATGAATCATAACGATCCTATTGCCGTCATGTCATTCATGGCTTTGATATCATGGCGCCGGAAATTGAAATTGTGATGGCTGTATTCTGTTAGTAGAATATTCAAAGCACGCATAATAAAATATATTGAATTTTATTACCTTCAATGCGTTTGTTTAGATTACACTAACTATTTGTTTTTCATAAATATTATAACAAAATGGCAATAAATAGTAAACTGCAGAACATGTATAGAAATAATAAACATAATTGTGCCTTCTAATGTAGTTTTAATTCCAATAAACATTAACATAATTGTAATAATTTACATAATACAAAAAGGGTAACCATTTGGTTTATTTTTGGATTAAAGCTGCTTACGTGATGCATTTGGCTATCATAATCGCGCGGGCTACGCACGTAATTTAATCATACGGATTACCTTTGCGGGAGATCAGTTGCACGATGTCATACATAAAAAAATATAATTAAACAGCATCATAATATATCTTCATATCCCAATGATTCATCGACATAAGCAGACAATGACAATAATGCCAACATTGTCACTGATTTCCTAAAATTGTTAGTCAAATGTTGGTATACTTAACAAACATTTGTAGAAGTTGGTGCTTAAAGTGTTTTTATTAGAGCGATATATAATATACATTTATCGCTTTATAATTACAAACGGTATGCTCGCTCTAAGCTCGTAACGGGGCGTGAAATTACTTTGATGAGATTTATGTTCTTGACTAATTTATTCGTAAGTCGAAACATATTATTGTGTATATTGGATGACTTTGTTCCACATATTAGTTAAGCTTTAAATAATCTACGCGGGAAGCATTTCTTTACAATAATTTTGTATCTATACCACTGACAACTAGTGGTTTAATATGTTATGATTTAAACTTACATCGTATTTAGATAAATACCTGACGCGTAGTTAATACTAGGCGTCAGGTTAATCTATATTTGACGTATTTTGGATGCATAATTATGATATTCAACATCATAAGTCAATGAATTTGTTTTTATAAAGTACTCTTATCGGTCTTTTATCTATTTATTTACTTATTTATTTATGGTCTGCTAACAAACGTGACAATAACACAATCATACGAAGAAATGATTGCAAGCCTATCCATTTCTCTTCAAACGTTTGCGTTGGCGGTGTTAAACATATCGTCAGGAAAATTCATTTAAAAGAAATCATTATTCTTGTATTTCTCCAGGTAAAAAGTAATTAAATAAATGTCCATTTCTTTAGGTACCTCCTAAATAATGAAGTTACTTCATTAGAAAAACGAAGTACCGTCGAACCATTTTTTTTCCATCTGGTAGAAAGAACAAACAATACTTCTTTACATTTATGAATTCGAATCAAAATGAATTTATTAGCAATCATAACTATTGTACATTTTCTTAGAAAACACTTATTGCAAACATTTATTCTAGTATTCTCTTGAAGTGATCGAGCGTAGGTTATATGGTAACTTTATTATTACATTAAGACTACGATTACAAAGCACCTAGAATTAACTGTTTAAATAAATTTACAATAAAATTTAATAATATTCTTCAATTTATAACTAAATAAATTTATTTTATCATCAGAAATACTCACAACATATTAATTAATTGATCAATCTAATTGACACCATTTTATCGACATTAACAAGTATCTCCGTCATATTAGTAAAGCTATTTTTTACCATCCTCGAATCCACATGAACACACAACATTTTTTATCAAAATCGGTCCAGCCGTTTAGGAGGAGTTCAGTGACATACACACGTACAGTAGAATTATATATATAAAGATTAATAGGATGATCATCTCAATTTATTTGTAAGCATACAAATCGATTCAAAAGGCCTACCCAGGCTTTCAAATCATATAAATACGTTTGATACCTTACTCATTTACTGTAAGCTTGTCAACATGACGTAGGTTTGACGGCGACGTCAAGAGACATTTTGGTGTCACTTGATATTACTAGGTTAAGCATAGCTCGTACTTTATACTTCTATAAAGTTCAAATATCTATCATTGGCCATTATTAACTTATTGATGTTATATCACCATTGATTCGTCCATCGGCATACCTACGGACTTGACGTTCAGGCACAATTCTTTTATCATTATGTCTTCCTATGGTTAAGATGACAAGTTGAATAATAATCATGTTTTATGCTAACAGAGGTAACAACACATTTGGTGGCGACCTTCGAGCAACGGATATCCAACGTGGTCGCGACCATGGGCTCGGCAGTTACGTCGCAACACGAGCTGCCTGCGACCTCCCTGTACCGAAGTCTTTCCATGACATGACTGATTACATCTCTAGCCAGGTATGTACTATCCTCCCTCTTCATTTACATGTTTATTTATTCCACGTTATGGTGAAGTCTTTCTTGATGGTATTCTTCCACTGGTAAGTAAATTTTTATTTAATTATTTTCCTTTTTTTAAAAGGAAAGGATCTACCTCGCACTGTAATTGATTTCTGTATCGCAGGGCACATTACAAATATTCAAACAACGGACATAAAAACATTTAAACTTCGAACCAGTATTGTATACTCAGTGTTTGAGAATCATAATTTTTTTATCGTGTGTGCTATTCGAACCTTGTACACTTGGTATAGTGGTGGTGGCGAGGCGACTTCTTAAACCACGACGCCAACCGCGCCTATCGTATACAGACAATGTTAATTAAAGTTTAGACCGAGATCTCTCTTTAATATCGAAACGTCGGTAGGCTAAGCTCAAAAGACACAATAAAAGATATCTTGCAGATGATAGTCGATTTAATGGGCTCTCAGATATTTTTTTGATGCTATTATAAAACCCAATTAATCGAAGATTGGCTGCAATGTTTATCTTGCAAATTATGGGTAGGTACATGAAAATTGCACAGAGTTTGATGACGTGTGCTCTATTTGTGGCAATAATAAGGAAAAAGAGTTCAGGGAAGTCGGGAAGAAGGGAAAAGGGAAGAAAACCTTTAGGTAATGATTTACTTGAGCGTTTTCTCTCTTTTTCCTTTTTGGCTATCAAGCCTATACATGTCTGGCCATCTGTCCTATACAGTTTAGGAGAGATGACCAAACGATTTCTTTTTCAAATTTGTTTTCAATATGTGCCATTGTTTATGTGTTTCTTGTTGATTTTTGATTAAAAAGATGATTAGACATTATGTCAAAATATAACTGTTTATTTTATTCACTATAGTTTCTTTTATTTCTAGCCATATAAATACAATGGCCATCTTTCCTAGACTTACAGTCGCTGAACTCTGTTTTAATATAAGAACTTTACTCACAATATGTAATATAAAAGTTACGTAGTATATGTTCGGTTATGGGTTAATAGGCAATTTATAACATCAGCGCTGCTTATAAACTGTCTCACTGCTGTAAACAGGGGCTCTTCTCAGTATAAGAAGGTTTAGGCCATAGTCTACCACCCTGGATCAGTGCGGATTGCCAGTCTTCATACGACTTCGAAATCCTTATGTAGAGCTGTAAGACACGTTGATTTCCTCACGATGTTTTCGTTTGTTCAAGCGAGCGATAATGAACTATTTAATTTATACGTAGCTTCAAAAAGTAAATTTAGCAAGAAATATTTCTCATAAAATATAAAGAAGTTCCAGCAACTGTCACTTCAAACTGCCACAAACAACTATCTAATATTTAATAAAAAAGTTCAAACAATCCAATTGAAGATCATGTTGACCTACTTTTGGACTCTAAGTATCATTTATTATATTCCAACGCAATATCTTATGTTTTCGTCAGTACTTAGCAAGTTGTATAAGAATAACAAAGAATGAAAACAAAATATAAATCTCACAGCAAATTTGTTCTGTTGAAAATGAGATGAGATGAGATAAGCTGGCTCTCAGTCTCAGTTTCACGCGACGTGACTTAAATCTTCTTAGATATCTTCTAAAGACGAACGATACTTTTGTGAATAGGGAAGTTATTATATATTGCTTCAACTCTGACTTAGGTGTACTAACGTTTTATTTATTTTATTTACTAATAATGTGTATCTGTTTTTGATCGCTCGTGTTTCGGCTACCAGTGCAAAAAAGGAGCCGTAAATTTTTTTTGTAACTCCAATCTAATGGCACTTTGTTTGAACTAAGGATAAGGCTCATCGTGTGGCCATCTTTAATTAATTGCAAACGCAAGTACTTACAGAATAACCTAGCGTCATCGCCAATGATGTATAGATGCCACATATGTATTAATTACCTATAAATAAAAAAAATACGCTCATATATAAAATTACGGTGAAGAAAACTATACAGGTTTCCCTGCATATCCGACAGTTTTCCATAATGTTCTTAAAGTTATATGAAGTCTGCCAACCCGCACGGGGCCAGCGTGGTGGACTATGGCCTAACCCTTCTCACACTGAAAAGACGTCCGCATGGACGTCTAGTACTACTACTAGACTCCTAGTAGTGGGACAGTTTAATACAGGGCTGGTATTATTATAAAAGATGAGAGTGAGTGAGTATATATACCCTTACCTTTTTTTCGTTCGTTTCAGATAAACTAAGTATAGAGACTCTTTACTACTTTACTTTTTATGTATAAGCATAATATCTTAAGATTATATCTCTCTCTTATTCTCTGCCCGCCTTTCATTTCACATGATAGTGGTTCCTACTATTTTAAATATGTATAATGTATTGTATTGATATTATTTACAAAAGTAACTACCATAACCATGCGAGTGGCAAGTTAAAAACTTATGATGTAATGAATTCATTGAAATTAAACTGCTATATACGGATTTTATCGCGTTGTTTATTTGACACTTTATTACAAAATTTTGGAAATTTTTACACTACTAAGTACTACTATTAAACTTTACTAATTTTTAAGCTAATTAAATTATTAAAACTATTTATATTTAAGTTTACACTTTCCCCGACGTTTCGGTTGCTTTTCAGCAGCCATGGTCACGGGGAGACTAAGATGGCAGTTGTCTCAATGTTCCAGTGTAGTTATTTCAAAGTACCCGAACATAATTTAATCATTGGTGTTTCTATTTACGCAGAATGAGCTCAAAGTATCATGAAGTCTAGCTGTGGTTTGCTTCTTCTTGGGTTTGACTATTTTTATTACTGGATCCCAAGCTGGTGGTACACTCCAACCATCTTCTCTATTAAAATTAGGATGTTTTTTGATTTCAATAGCCTCGCGAAGCATCCTTGGTAGGAATCGGTGTTCTTTAGCGAGAATCTGTGGTTTGTCAAATCTCAGGTAGTGGTTGGTCCCCTGTTGCACATGTTCACACACAGCAGACTTCAACGAACGTCGGTGTTTTACATCAGCTATGTGTTCTTTTATGCGGGTGCCTATGTTTCTCTTGGTTTGACCAATGTATGAGAGTCCGCAGTCACAATCTATTTTATAGACCCCTGCATCTTGTAAAGGTAGTTGGCACTTGACGGATGGTAAAAATTGACTTATCTTCGTTGGCGGCTTGAAGTATGTGTTGATTGAAGCTCGCTTCAAGATGTAGCCAATCTTGTCAGTGACACCCCTTACATAAGGCAGTATAGCAGGCTGGCGCTCGACTGTGGCTGGCTTTTCTCGGGATCTGTGACAGCGGCGCGGCTGTTGGAGCTTGTTGTCTTGCAGTACTTGCTTGACATGTTGAAGCTCGGCGTCCAGGTGTTTCTTGTCACAGATCCCATGGGCTCTCTGAAACAAAGACATTCCCACGGTAGCTAACTGTTTAGGATGGTGGTGAGATTCACCGTTTAAGTACCTATTTGTATGGGTCTTTTTCCTATATACAGTGTGGCTCAAAGTATGATCAGGATTCCTGATGACAAGTACATCTAAGAAAGCTAATGAATTATTTGCCTCTAATTCCATAGTAAATTGGATGTTATTATTAATGGAATTAAGATGTTCTAGGAATACACTTGCACTATCTGTTGGTAATATTGTAAAAGTATCATCTACAAACCTCTTATAAATCCTGGGTGTGATGGGGGCAGTATGTAAAGCTCGAGCCTCGAAGTCCTCCATATATATGTCAGCAACGACAGGCGATACTGGGGAGCCCATTGCGACACCATCAACTTGTATGTAGAATTTATTGTCCCACAACAGATAGCCAGTTGTTAAGCAATGCTTAAGTAGTTCTGCATATTCCTCAGGCATATTGTACTGTATTAGCTTCCTTTTAGTTATTTCAATACAGTCATGTGCAGGTAAGCATGTAAATAATGACTGTACATCAAAACTAACCATTGTTTCATTGTTAGTGAGACGTAGGTGTTTAATTTCACTCACAAAATGGTATGAATCCTTTACATGTGCTCTCGAGTTGCCTCTGAGTGGTGAGAGTATCTTCGCTACGTGCTGAGCCAGTCTGTAAGTTGGTGTGTGTGTGTGTGTGCTTAACAACTGGCTATCTGTTGTGGGACAATAAATTCTACATACAAGTTGATGGTGTCGCAATGGGCTCCCCAGTATCGCCTGTCGTTGCTGACATATATATGGAGGACTTCGAGGCTCGAGCTTTACATACTGCCCCCATCACACCCAGGATTTATAAGAGGTTTGTAGATGATACTTTTACAATATTACCAACAGATAGTGCAAGTGTATTCCTAGAACATCTTAATTCCATTAATAATAACATCCAATTTACTATGGAATTAGAGGCAAATAATTCATTAGCTTTCTTAGATGTACTTGTCATCAGGAATCCTGATCATACTTTGAGCCACACTGTATATAGGAAAAAGACCCATACAAATAGGTACTTAAACGGTGAATCTCACCACCATCCTAAACAGTTAGCTACCGTGGGAATGTCTTTGTTTCAGAGAGCCCATGGGATCTGTGACAAGAAACACCTGGACGCCGAGCTTCAACATGTCAAGCAAGTACTGCAAGACAACAAGCTCCAACAGCCGCGCCGCTGTCACAGATCCCGAGAAAAGCCAGCCACAGTCGAGCGCCAGCCTGCTATACTGCCTTATGTAAGGGGTGTCACTGACAAGATTGGCTACATCTTGAAGCGAGCTTCAATCAACACATACTTCAAGCCGCCAACGAAGATAAGTCAATTTTTACCATCCGTCAAGTGCCAACTACCTTTACAAGATGCAGGGGTCTATAAAATAGATTGTGACTGCGGACTCTCATACATTGGTCAAACCAAGAGAAACATAGGCACCCGCATAAAAGAACACATAGCTGATGTAAAACACCGACGTTCGTTGAAGTCTGCTGTGTGTGAACATGTGCAACAGGGGACCAACCACTACCTGAGATTTGACAAACCACAGATTCTCGCTAAAGAACACCGATTCCTACCAAGGATGCTTCGCGAGGCTATTGAAATCAAAAAACATCCTAATTTTAATAGAGAAGATGGTTGGAGTGTACCACCAGCTTGGGATCCAGTAATAAAAATAGTCAAACCCAAGAAGAAGCAAACCACAGCTAGACTTCATGATACTTTGAGCTCATTCTGCGTAAATAGAAACACCAATGATTAAATTATGTTCGGGTACTTTGAAATAACTACACTGGAACATTGAGACAACTGCCATCTTAGTCTCCCCGTGACCATGGCTGCTGAAAAGCAACCGAAACGTCGGGGAAAGTGTAAACTTAAATATAAATAGTTTTAATAATTTAATTAGCTTAAAAATTAGTAAAGTTTAATAGTAGTACTTAGTAGTGTAAAAATTTCCAAAATTTTGTAATAAAGTGTCAAATAAACAACGCGATAAAATCCGTATATAGCAGTTTAATTTCAATGAATAATATTCGCGTAAATAGAAGACAATATTATGTAATGAATTGTATTTTAAATAATAGTCCTTCTCTAAACTTCTAACTTAAACGTGTACTTTCTAATATTCAAAATAAGATTTTAACTCCTTAACGTAGCTAAGAAATAGGTTCTTAGTCACCTAGTATATAATACCTCTATGAGTCCTTAGTTAAGTGTCACAACGCTCTTATCTTTCGTCCCGTCCACGTGCCGGGAAATACGTAGTTGCCAGTCACCGTGTCACAGAAATTCTAAGGTGAGAGATTTTAACAACGTTTACGAGCCCTGGAGCGGGTAGTCGCGTCTGTAGAACCTTATGAAATAGCATAAGCTTGATGTTACACAGTAACTTCGTGCTTATGGCCCTGACCTAGTCCTTATCGCCCATTATAAATCTGTTTTATAGTTTCCTATAATTAAGACCCGAGTTTATAGGCTATATACAAGTCATCAACGATGTATCCGAAATAAAATGAAGCTTAAAGGCAAACTACTATTGTATTATGAATGCCTTTGACTGTTTGGTTTTGTGTCAGTACTCGTAATGGGCTCATTATGTGGGGAATTCATATCTAGACAGGTATGAATGCGAGCACTAATTGGCGAGAAGTATGTATCATACGAACATCCATTTACGGTTAGACACAGGGCGATCAAGAGGCGTAGTCTATTAACATAAATAGGTTAATATAATTAATTAGGTTAATAGATTACACGTTTTAATAAAGTATTATTTAAGGATGTATATATAAATATCTGTAAATATTTAAAAGAAAGACAACGCCTGCACTAGCATTAAATCATGTATCGCGGAGGACTTTATAAACATTTAAGGACTAATTACACTTATTCAGCTCCGTTCAGCTTTTGTCCATAGAAAACAACGATTTTGTATGAAGATGCGTACGCATCCGTTCAGCTTTCCGCGTCTATTCAGCTTTCGCGGCAAATAGGCACAAAATGTGGACAAGTGTATTTTTATCATGCGAATGCTATAGATGCCGCGTTCAGTGCTGTTCTGCTGCATTAAGGGCTGTACGGCACTGTACGCGGTCGCAACTTGACGACGAGGACGTCCGCGTTCAGCGCCGAACGCGGCGGAACAGCGCTGAACACGGCGGAACAGCGCTGAACGCGGCAGAACAGCGCTGAACGCGGCAGAACAGCGCTGAACGCGGCAGAACAGCGCTGAACGCGGCGGAACAGCGCTGAACGCGGCAGAACAACGCTGAACTCTATCTATAACATTCGCATGATTCCAATGCGAGGTGGTCTAATGTAAGCAAAACGCGAACGGAGCTGAATAAGTGTCATTAGTAAACAATGTACACAAAGAACACCCAGTACAACGGTAATCGGAACAACCATTTGTGGATCACTCACAGTTTTGTCCCGTGTGGGATTCGAACCCATAACACTCGGCGCAGTGGCTGTGTCGAGGCGACCACTTAAACCACTACACCATCCGTGCGGTTATCGCCAATGAATACTAACTTTTGGGTACAACTCAACTAAAAAGCTCGGCCTGCCACTAATGCTTAACTATTATTTAACTCACTCTTAACTTCTATAGGCGAGATTTTTTATTCGTTGCTAGTTATTAATTATCTACCACTTAGCTATTTGAGACTGGTTCATAAGTGAGAATGATAGTGTTTAACATAAATTCTTATGTAATCTATACTAATATTATGAAGCTGAAGAATTTGTTTGTTTGTTTGTTTGGTTGAACGCGCTAATCTCAGGAACTACAGGTTTGAATTAAAAAAATCTTCTAGTGTTGGATAGCCTATTTATCGAGGAAGGCTGTAGGCTATATAACATCACATTACGGCTAGTAGGAGTGGCGCGTCAATGGAAAATGTTGCGAAAACGGGGAAATTTCTCTTATGTGAAGCAGACCAAGTTGCGCGGGTCAGCTAGTGTTTATTATAAAGTAATACTTATCTTACTAACTATTGACAATTTCACTAGTCAGTTTCATGCTGATTTCTTATATAGATAGTCTATTGCTAAAGACGTTCTAGTTCGTTTCTAATAAGCAAATACTTTCGATCAAATTTATATGTACCTCGTATGTGCGCAATGTACACCCACGCTGGGACTTTCAAGCAAGCAATGTTAAAAACTGGTAGACTTCAAAGCGATTCAGCTTAAATTATTCCATACGTGTATACAAAATGAGTTTATATTATTTTTGATAAACATTGTGGAATTAAAAACAACAAAGTGTAATAGTTAATATTGTAAGGAAGAAACAAAATTACTTGTTGGTTAAAATGTTAATTTGGTTCTTTAATAACCTTAACCAGAAATAATTGATTATTAGTTTTGTTTTACTGGTTTTGAGATTCGTACAACATATTCAATTTAATTGGCCATCATACCCTCAATATAGTGTCCGATTTTATTTTATTAAACTGAAGTTTAGTTATTATTCTGAGGTAGATTACACTTTTACTTGTCTAAAGTAATATCAAGTTAAAACTACCAAACTTTCAGAATGGGCAAATTTACTTAACCTGTCAATCGTTGGAATGCCAAACATAATTGAAAAGCTATTGTCTGGCCACTGGCGCCGGCGGGCCGTCTGAAAGGTTACCTACATAATTATTATAGTATACACATACGTGCAGTTACATATATGTCATATACGAGGTCGATGAAATCACGTCTTATACGTCAACATTATTTAAAACAATAAACTTAGGTAGTTTTGATTTAATTTCAAGTATTGTTTTTGTAATACCTACTCCCGAAAATACTAGGCATAATTATGAATAAATTTCCTAATATAGAGTAACATCGCTTTATCTTAATGGTTTCCTTGAAACCTTGGAGGAATAGCTGTTATAAGAAAATTTCAAGTACTTATTGAAGAAACACACACACACACACGCACATAACACGCTTACGCGTGTACATACGCTTAATACATATTAACATTTCTCAACTATCGCACATAGCTAGATCGAATCTTTTAGGTGTCTGGTGCCTGAGATACAGGTTCTACCTAGTTCGGGTGCCAGCGGCTTACTATGCATTGTTACACGAACTACCACTGTTGTTGACCATGTAATGTCTTGTGTCTTGTAAATTAAGAAATAAATTATTATTATTATTATTATTAAGTATTAATTCCATGTAAAATAATACTTAAATAAACAATAAACAGCTTCATTACTAGACCATTGAAGCAAGGTTTTGTTATACTTACACAAAGATTAGTTGTTGTTCGCAAAGTGCACTCGTCGCTTACGTACCTCGCTAATCCGTTTCATTTCCTTCCATGCCATCTTAGTTCCTTTCACCTAGGGTTGACAAAGCGCGTGTAATTTGTCTAGTATTGCAAAATATCTTAAATTACGATTACCATTTACTAACAAGCAAGCACTATGCTTGTTTGCCTTGCTTGGCTAGGTAAGGCACCAAGTATAAATAAAAATTAATCAAACACGTTAATGCATTGCACGGGTAAGCGACCGCGTAGCCGATGCCGATGGTCTGAGTGTTGTGGGTGTTGAATACTACACGGTACAATTGTTCGTAAGATCTGCAAATGATTGTTGTGAGTGTAGGTACTCGTATATACTGTATCCGTTAATTGTAGTTTTGTAATGTCTACCACAACCCACAGCTTAAATCCTAGTGCGGGGATTGACGTTATTTCTAAGAAAAAGAAAGAAAGCTCGTTTATATTATTTGTAACATGTTCCATACACCCTTCTACTAAGAGTTAATATTAAAAACGTTTGTTTAGAATGTTGCTGTGCTGCAAACCATGTACGAATCACCTAATGATGTGGACCTAGTAGTGGCGGCTTCTTTAGAACACAACGTGCCTGGAGCGCTGGCCGGTCCCACATTCCTGTGTATCCTGACTGAACAGTTCTACAGAACGAGGGTCGGAGACCGATACTTCTACGAGAACGGAGCAGACCCGAATACTGCTTTCACACCCAGTAAGTATATTTCATAGCCATTTTGTTAAGGCAATTTGACGGTGTAATTAAAACTAACAAAAGGGTTATAGAAATAATAAGCCTAGCACATTATGTGCCAGCAGTAAGAATCTAAAATTCATCTCACTTCTTGTGCCCTAGTTTTGGATTGAGTATTTCCTAAGTTCTTACCGCATAAAATGGCACCACGGCAGCTCCACCAAAATAATATCTAAACCGTGTCGTTTTCAATAATAAACTGTAGTTATTATGTACATATGAACACAAGCATGTCACGAGTTTAAAAATCTACTGCCTCATGTTAGGATCCGCCCACGTCACAACGGCGCGGCGTGACATTCGATGCCCCTAATTATTTTTTAAATAACCTTATATATCATATACCGTCGTGGTACCTGCGTTTCGCCTAGTATGTGCACAACACGGCAACCTTTTATGGTTACGGTGCCACGCTGTTGTGATGTGGCCTAGCCTTAACCTGTTAATTGTTGAGATACTAGACATCATTAAAACCTTTTTTGTCTGGCAGCCGATGCTGCGAATAGGTTAATAAAGTGCCGCCAATTTGTATTATTCGTAAAAAGCGATACTTTGATATCCTAGGAATTCTGCGAACAAAAAGCTTTTAATACTATATTTTATAATCATTTAGGCTTTGAACATCTTCTAAAGCTCTTCTTTCAGTGACATTTTAATAACTTTCGCATAAATAATGGCGAATCTGAGCGTAAATTACAGTTTACCGTCGTATTTTTTAAGAGCAGGCAATAAACTGTGGCTAATGGCGTTCAATGAACAGATTTTGAACACGTGGGTTCAAATATCAAAAACGCATTTATGAGATATGCAATAATTATGGCATTAGAATTTAATATAAAATAGGTTTAGCTTGTTTAGGATGTTGACATAAGGAGAAACATATGCTAAGGCATATGTTTCTCCTTATGTCAACATCCTCTAGGGTAAAGTGTTATTGCGTTTTCTTCAGTTCAGTTCAGTTTGGGAACTCGGTCTTGCAACTTTAGATATGAAGAAGACAAGACGAAAATAGGCTTGTCACCTATTACGTAGACCCTAAAAATATCTAGTAAAATATGGGTATAATATAACTTTGTCTAGCCCTTCGGGGATGTATCTAAGTCTATGTATACATATGTATACATATACATATGTATGTATATATCCTTAACCCTTTCGCTGTCCCGTGATAGATACAATAGAAAATCTATTGTTATGTATCATATGTGATTCAACGGACAGATGACCTGTTAAATTGATAGCGGCGTATGCCTTTAATCCCACGGTTGTTATAAAATGTTTCATACACTATATCGTGAGACTCCGGTGTAAAACTTATTTAACAAGCGACTCCAACCACCTTTACGATGATCGCAACTTAAGTAGTTTTCCTAACGAGAATATTTGACTTTGGTAAGTTTAGAAGCAATTGTACAGACCGCTTTCTTGACTGTATGTTGTATATGTAATTACGTAATCTTACGCGGCATGTATACATACACAAGACGTGAATGAAGTTATAAATAAAGTATATAGGTTATAGATTATTAATGACCCAATTAGCCCACAACAAGACAAAATCAAAAAGGAATATATAAAGGGATTAATAGTATAAATTTTACTTTTTGCTTTGCGCTAATATTTATATAGTCTCACGTCTATATTTCCAAAAGAGTAGGTAGAGGTTTATTTCATCCACATTTTGGTAAATATGGTTTTATATCCTACGTAAGGCCGTATACAGAAAGAAATCAGGCTGCCTGGGGCGATCTACCAGCGCTTATCGACGCTGGTCCGCTTAGATAAAAGCTCCATAAAGTAAGCAGGCTTGAGCAGGGATTGTTATCTGAGTAGCATGAAGAAGATTTGTTTTATTTAGAATGTGTGCAATTTAATATGCGAAACATATGATATTCGTAGTAAAATAAAAAAGTGGTGCCAGCGGTGTCCTGAGCGTGTCGGAACCTGTCGGAGACGTTCGGCCACGTTCGACGCTTATCGGTACTGGTTTGGCACATTGTATAGAAAATCGGCTCCTGCTACCTACGCCGATAACCTGCGCAGACCGGTTCCGATAAACGTTGCTAGATCCGCACAGGCTGCCTGCTATCTTTCTATATACGGCCTAATAGAGGCAAGCCCACTGCCCCTTTGCAAGCCATATGAACGGCAACTTACAATATTAATATTGTAAGTTGCCGTTCATTGCCTTATTTCGTAGTGCCATTGAAAACTCAATAATACTGCCTGATCCGGGCACCGAGATTACAGTATTAGCATTCACTACCGCTGCACCTCCGAGACAGTCGTTGCATTGCGTTCATACTTTTTTATATTATGAATATAAGAATGTTTCTATCAACCAAGTGAGTCACGCGTAAAACTACTCATTTCTAATTTAGTAGGATCAGCGATGCGCCGCCATCTTTTTGGGTCACGTCACCATCTGGCGCAGGGACCTTAATGGCATTTATTTTTATTATCCGTATATTAAGTTTACTTTCTGTATCCAGTTTCCTTGTTTCCTTTTTTTGGCATTAAATTTGTTTATCTACGTGAGATACATGAGAAGAGGCTCGTGCCCAGCAGTGGGACAGTTTAATACAGAGCTCATATTATTATCTATATATATATATATAAAAAAAAAACAAATTTATGTGAACTAATAAATTTTGTTATTTTTGTTTATTTTAAACTGCTGTATTAAGTCCCGCGGCACGGCAGGATCCGGGTTCGATTCCCGTGTTAGCCAAAATGTTATAGAGTTATTCTGTAGAAAAGTTGTTAGTAGCAGCACGGAGTATGGATATATGTATATTATCCCAGTTTGCTACTCGATCTCGCGTACGCCGTTAAATAGATTTGGAGGCAACTTGGCAACCGGCTAGATCATATTCTAGAATAAGACATTATACTTTATTATCTGGTATTCGTCTCCGTGTGAATCTCGCAGGCTAATCCGCGGGCAGTAACTATTATGTTATAATAAATATGGCTGCGATAAAGTCGCTATCATCCTTTTGCTTATACAGATCTAAATGTGAACAATACCACGTAAATAGGACAAAATGTAGCTGATATATAACTTGTACGTGTTTGACAAACAGGTCAGCTGAATACGATACGTAAGGGCGCGAATATGGCGCGTTTGCTTTGTGATAACGCTGACGGAATACACCTCATGCAGCCCAAGGCCTTTCAGCTAATAGCTCCGGAGTAAGTATTGCTGTTAGTTATAACTGTCTTGAACCGTGATACACGCTTCTTGGAATGAAAGTTATAGTACGATTCCGACGATTGTGTTGATCTTATGTGAGTGTGTATCTTATGACGGTTAAGATTTGAACTTGACTTGAGAACTTCAAGTTTGGTAACTGTAGCATTAATTAACTGACGTAGAATGTGAGCGGTATTGTATTACGTACGTACTGAAGTCTTATATGTATGTAAAAATTCGGTTATATGGCGATATTCAACTTCGTTATTATTAATACTCTCTATTCGTGAGAGTTCTGTTTTGTATCAACATGAAAGCTAGTTGATATTAAACCACATTGCATTTCGTGTATTAATAAAAAACGATATGGTAGAAAATCAACCAGCAACAATGATTATAAAAATTATGGAAATAGCTTCCAGAACATGTATAAAACACAATTACTTTTATAAGTGGCTCATTCTGACCCCTAACCATGTCGCACTTAATACTTAAAAATTATGAATTATGCCAACTTTCTCTAGGACAGAAAATGTGCCTTATACTCGTATGTTCCCTGTGAAACAATTGTCGTAGAGAAAATATGTACATACATACATACATAGATTCACACCTGTTTCCCAGAGGGGTAGGCAGAGACTACGGATTTCCATTTGCTACGATCCTGACACACTTCTCTGGCTTCATTCACTTTCATCACATTCCTCATACATGCTCGTCGGTTCAAGGTGCTCTTAACCTGGCCTTTGTCCAGAACGCCTCCGATCTGATCAAGAAACGTTTGCCTAGGTCGTCCTCTTGCGACTGTTCCATTCACACTAGCCTTATAAACTTTCTTAGTCAGTCTTTCCTCGTCCATTCTTTCTACATGCCCAAACCAGCTTAACATACCCTTTTCTATTCTTGTCACTATATCCACTATACACACAAAATATGTTTTCCATACAATATAGCCTTTGTCTCCGTTCAATTGAATTAAATTAAAACTAAACTATATTCATAGAACTCAATAGGACTGACACATAGACACATATGTACCTATATTATTGGCTACGACTTATAAAAATATATATCGTTATAAATAATTAGAATATACAAGAGACTTTATCACAAATTGGATACAACCTTGAACTCTCTACTTCCTCTATTACAAAAACGGAATAGATAGATCTTTTCCATGATTACAACCGTAGCAATATGCTACGAGGTGTCTACTTTAGCGTAGCACTCAAATTATTCCACACCAAGAGCCAAACACGCAAAAATATTATATAGCTTTTAAGTGTGGCAAATGTGCTAAAGTAACTTTTTACAGTCATTATGCTCGTTTTTATAATACATGTTGCAGAAAGGTTATATCAATATTGAGTTGGCCAACGTTGATGTAACTCAAATGACTCTTTGATGTAACCATCTATCAGTTGTTCATAACAACGCTTTACTATGACATCACCTTTCTGGTGCATTAGTGCATGGTGTATAATATATATTCAATATAATATAATATGCAATATATTTTCTTTTCAGCAACAAAATTGTGCCGTGTGATCAACTGCCGTTCATCGACTTAACGTTATGGCAAGACGCAAACCCCCATTTCAAAAAGTAGAAGCCTATAGTAAGAATTAATATAGTGCATATCTTAATATCGCCTCTTGTTGCTTATCTTCTGTTACAAATCATTATCTACAAATGAGAGTGTTATAAAATGAACCATAGTTAAAATGTTTTTATTAATTAAATAAGTAATTAGCAAGTTACTTACAGAAAATACTAGTATTGATATTTTCTGCTACAAAATACTTAGCTTATGTGTCATAACTAATGTTTAGGTTACCAGGACAGATATGTAAAGCCTACAGATTACTAGGTTACCATTAACAGGTAAATTAATATTGTAAGTTATCAATTCCTTGACTGAAATATTTAATATTTATTTTGCTGCCTGCATAAAAAAATGTTTTTAAATTCTTTTGGTTACGGATTACTTGTAAAAAACAATATTATATTGTTAATTTATTTGTACAGATTGATTTGATTGTTTGGTATGTTGTTAATGTGTGATCAATTTTAATCATATTTTCATCGGCTTTTGTGCCTAGATATGATTATATTGACTCATTATTAACGTACGTTTGTATTTATCTCGTGCAAATGCCAATAAGTTGTGTAAATGCTTGTATAAAAGTATATTGATAATGTTTTAGTGTATAAATAAAGTTTTATATACTTTATTAGCTATTATGAATGCTGTCTATGAAAGAAATTTGGATGTGTGTAAAAATATTAATAAAGAGTTTGTTTGTAAGAGAATTGTTTGCAAATGTTTATTTTTATTGCACCTACACGTATTTCCCATTACATTAACACACACGTAACACTACTTCTGTTATACCATTACTTACTAATAAAAGAATGACTTACATGTATAAAACAGGAGAAGAGAATTCTTTTAAGCGACTTTATGTTTTTTTTTGAGAATGAGATTTATTTTTTAACTAGTTTAATAATTGGCTTTCTTTAAAACTGAGATTATTTTCATAACATAAAACTATTTAGAATAAAGTAGCTTATCCTCACTGACTGTCTGATTTATTTTCATTACCGTTTAAGAGAAGGATGAGCGAAAACGAAGTTGTGGATTTCCTTTTCTCCGTAAAGACTCTAAATATTTAAATTATAACCTTTTTGTAATACACAAAAATATAAAATGTGTACCTTACACGCCTTACATTTTTATTTCTTACGTCATTATATATAGGTTATACAGGTTGTCCCAGAATATGTGAATCAAATTGTAACGGGAGATTCCTTAGGTAAGGAGCTACCAAAAGGGCAAAAGAGAAAAATTAAAAATAATGTTTGTTGTTGGTCAAACTTACAAGATTTTCTTTGGTGCAAAAAAATTCACTAAAATAATGCTGCGATTTCAAAGTATTGAAATCGCAGTATTATTTAAGAGACATTTTTTAATTTTTTTTTAAATTAGGCACATTTGAAAGGTCCTTACCTAAGGAATCTCCCGTTACAATTTGATTCACATATTCTGAGACAGCCTGTACAACCGATATGAAAATAATATAAAGTGTGTATTTCGAAATGATAGTTTTACTATAAGCTTAACATTATAATTAGTAAGTTGATCAAAAATAAATAATTATATGATTTAATTATTTATAGCATTAACTTATATACTTTAGATCGTATTACATTCATAAGTATATAGTAAATAATTAATTACTTAAACTGAAAGCTTTAAGGGATTTACATAGAGCCTTAAGATTCACGCTTCAAGTATTTAGGCTGTAACTGACGTCTTTTAGGGAAGATATCAAATTAATTGTTCAAATATTCACAAAGGCCTTAATTAGCAACTAATCTACTTGAGTAAAAACAGATCTTGTCTTTATTATTCTCTTCATTAAAAACTACATTTCCAGCTTGCAGTAAAATAATAATGTTTAATTCACCATAATAGATAATATTAACGGTGTCCTTACAATTGTTATGTGGTTGGTTACATTTACGTGGAGATTTAGGCAATCTTATCCATAAAATGAAATGCATTTTAAGGTTAATAACCGCAACTTCTTTCTTTTAGAAACTCTTATTTGATTTTCAACATGAATTACAATTTTCAATTTTGTTCTAAATCGAACCAACTATCGAACCTCCTTGCTTAACGAAGTATATTATAAAAAAAAACTGAGTAAAATAAAATTAAAATTGATGATTTTTTATAAATTCATGAATTTATACGTGGATCAATTTACAATTTAGTGAAAGTACGCTACAAATTTAATTAATAAACACGTTTCGGAATTTTCATAGATTTTTTATTTATTGGTTTCAACAGCCTTCAATTTATTTGTTATTATAAAATAAATATATAAAAACCGCAGAAGTTTAATTAAGAAATACCTCTTAAGCCACTGCCATTAGAATATTTAAGAGCTACTGTACTATTGTTGATCGTATCGGTTTTAATACCTTGGTTAGTAGTAGCAGATTTGTTTTTATTAAATTTTTATTAGAACTCTTGTCCAGATTCCAAACTATTACCAGCCCAAAACACCTACTCGTACTTAGCCGAGCTCGTAGAGTTGCCAGTCATCGATATTACTCGATAGCTACCAAGCCTAAGGCGTAAACGGCTTGAAAAGCTCTCACGACAGCTATTACCGCCTAAATATTAAAAAGCAGATTATTATATTCTAGATATTCTGATATTGTTTTCAAAGCTAACTCAGAGTTCTACCAACAGAACCAACAAAATTGTTTGCGAACTACTTTCGAATGGGGTGGATGATAAACAATTGTACTGGCAACTGTTGTCTCAACACACACATATGTACATATTGCGACTGGAATTGGAGATTCTTGTAGCTACTTTATCCTCTTCCAATATTCTATTTTCTTACGTAACAGACAATGGGAATTACCGCAATCATGCTTGAAATGTTTGGTTCGCAAACCTTTTTAAAGCCTTACATCGCCGTGCCATGCGTTGTAGTCAATTGTTTGTGACCACGGCCAACGAAGCCTGGCTCAAAGGACTTTTAAAAAAGGTTTTTTAATATCTAGCAATATCCCATCCTCTGTTACATAAATTATACAACGAGAAAATTTTTGTTGTCACAAAGCATATTATTTTTCGCAGCATACAAAACTAATCTCAATAATATTTTGTGTAAATGTTAATACAAATGGCAGGATTTTCTAGCAGAGCTTGCCGTTACCAATTATTTGGTGACAGTACCAATAAGCCTTCTTGCCCAGGGATCTATCACTCTCTTACAGGTCATTAACTCTTGTAAGATTAGTAAGACAGTTATTGCATTTCACCTGGTAAGTAAGGAATGCATAGGTTCGATATACACCTAACCCTTCCATTATTTTCTTTTCATCGTATCTTTAATTCCTTTTCTTGAGGGTTGGTAACGCGTGACTGGTATTAAATTAAGTGAGCTACCGTTTACCGCTTACCAATCAGGCGCGAAGCTATTCAGCCACTTTGGTTGTATAAAAACGATGGTAGGTCAAATCTTACACAGTTGTAAGATTTTTATTTCATGACATGGAATAAGCGATTATAGCTCAATACATAAGGTTGATATTGGAGTTGCGATAAAGAGGTTGTGTGTTCGATGCAGGTATCGAAAAGCTTACACTTATAAAATGAAACTCTTTTTAACAGGCATAATTTAGGCGGAAAAGCTAATTAGTGCCTTAGCAAAGGAATTTGCTATTTTCTAGTAATTTTTCAGAATATAGGTAGTAGGTAACTTTACAATCTATACAAAATGTATATCCTCTCAATACAAAAGATATCCACTTCATCTTTTTATTCGGACTGCAGTTTCAATAGAGTCAATAAAAATCTGGAATGAAACGTTTTAGTTTCGTACCCCTGGCTCTGCCACCGGACATTGTAAATATTCGTAGTGTCGATTTATTTCACAGAGAAATGTAGCTTTGATCTCCTTTGACAAAGCACTGCAAACGTGATCCAAAGTCAATTTTATTTATGACAGACGTTGTTCACGATCGTCTAGTGTTTAAACGTGACCTATTGCTTTTAGTAAAAGGCAAGTTCTATCTGTAATTTCGGGTCACGGGAATGTCATATATTTTCCTGAAACTTTCAATAGATCATTTTGTATTGTAGTTCATTCTTTATATTTTTCTTTTGTTCTTCTTCAAGATAACTTGGAAATATTTGTAATATATTATTATGTAATATTGTCGAACTTATATAATGTTTCGACTTCTACACTGAGGATCGAAATCGTATTAAGTTCACAAAGTAATATAATCGAAGTTGCCTTGAAATTACTTCAGTTGCCCAATGCTTTCATCTTATTCCATCTACCGTTTTGATCCTGATAACAATTCAGTGCATTCGAGATTTTGCTTTATTATCTAACTGTTCAACAAAGCTTTTTATTTAATCATATTCGTAAAGTAAAATTTAAGCCTTATAATTGATATCTATAGAATATATATCTATTATATATGGGAATTTTTCTTTAATTTTAGTTTTATATGGACAGTGATATATGGCATAAAGGTTGCAACATCTTGTGTATAAATGAGGTGTAAAGTACTGGAATAATTTACAACTTAACTAATATTAACAAAACTAACCACTTATAAATAGAACAAAATGAAGAGTAACAAAATATGGCACTCTAACTGTTTGGGTGTCTATTCTATTGTATGACTTACCTTGACAAACTCCACTTCTATAGTAAACGGAATTAATGTGTAATTGTTAGACTAAGTAAGTAAATAGTACTATTTGCTTACTACTTAGTTTGGGACGGTAATCAGTCACCGTTACCGTCAACCGACGCGGCGATAGCGAGAGATCGGGCTTATAACCAACATTTTTACGTGGTTTTTGGGTCACGGCGAAGAAACCCTGCCAACTTCCTATAATCAGGCTGTTACTGAGAATTTCTTAATAAAAAAGAGATATTGTAAAATCAAGCCTGCAAACAAACATGTTTAAATAAGGATAAATGTGAAGTAAAAGAAATAAATTTCAGAAACTAAACGTTATATTTTTTATACGTAAATGATTTTTACTTATAAAAAGTATGATGTGGACTACCACCAGTTATATAAGATCACATGCTCTATGATGCGCTGGCTGCAACTACATTTACTGTGATAGGTAAATTACGTGAGTCGACTTGCTATGCGCGACGAATTTGTAACCAAAGTGTTGTGCAAATAAATATATAATAATAATAAAATGTGAAATTGTGTCCTGTAACAGAAACATAGTGAAAGCGAAATGTGGATGTAATGCATCTCTGCCTACTCTATCGTGGATATAGGCGTAAGTCAGTGATCCATAGTGATCCATCACACCGGTCTCCCTAGTACGCACTCCAGTCTCTCATAAAGGATCTTTATTACCACCTATTGTTATATTATCTACTATAAGATGCACATGTACGTGAACCTTTGTGATGAGAGAAATAAAGTTTATTATTATAGCCGATGTATGTTCATATTTAACATTGTATATTTAGCATTAGATTATAATGCATAAGATATAATGCATCGCCGGTAGGAGATACTCCTACTGATACCGATAATTTGCTAACTATGTAGGTACATGTTTGAAATAGAAATACCCTAGAGGATTTAATCGCTATTTACATGTGCCATCCGCCCACATTCCAATATGGTCGTCAAATACAGTTTAATCTATCTATATTATTGACGTAGCTCTCTTATATAAGGAAAGATGTTAGTTTTTTGTTCAAGCCTCGTCCCCGGTAGACTTTGGTAAGTTTAAAGGTTAACCCGTTTACTTAGTTTCGTTATACATCATTATTATTGTTTGTCTGTCATGTAGAGGGTCAATCCTAGTCGTGATACGAAGCCTGACCCGATATATGTTTTGAGCTAAGTATCATTGGATTATTCTATAGTAAAGCATTAGTGATATTATGGATTCTATGCCTTTCCGTAGGCCCCAAATATAATTGACGAGACATGAGAAAGGAAAATGTCGGACTCTTTTCAGATTTCATTACACATATGACGCTGTAATTTAAGTAGTCACTTTATTTCTGCCAATGCGTCAAATGTTTGAATGCCACAAGCAACAAGTAGACAGACTTTACCTGATCTTTATTTATATATGTATCTTATGTGGGGGCCAGTCAGTGCAGACTGGCAACCCAGTGGGATCTTTTGTGTCGATACTCTTCCAATAACGACTGCCATATATGTTCGTGGCAGCCGTTTATTTATATATAGTATTTTGCATGTGATTGTTTTCCATGCCCGTTGTTTAAATATTCATAAAAACCGAAGCAAGACTGAAGTTGAAGCAGAAGTTGGCTTATAAAAAAACAGACGTGATGCAATGTTTATGCTTTATTTAACAGTTGATAATTTATACAGTACGTTTGTTTTAATTGAAAGGCAATTTATTTGGAATTCTGTCGCAGAAGACAAAGCGCTAAATGACTGAATTAAGAACTTTATTATAAGACAATAAAAGCAGTATTCTTACGCTTGAAATTCTTTAAAAACAAAGTTTAATTGAATTATTGGTGAGAGCACAACAGTTTTTATGTAACGCTGTGAAGTGAGGGCATTATCATTAAATTAACAATTTCAAATAAGCTAATTTAATTCATCACAGATATTTGTTTCTTTTTATAATCATTTCTTACTGTACTATTGTCAAGGTATCTACATATATTTACTTATTTCATGAAAGTAATACAAAGTATAAGTAAGTAAATGTTCTAAAAGTCTTTTTAAATTACTTGCTTGCTATTTTAGTTTCTTGTTTCCTATTTTTTTTATAAAACTTCTTGCAAACAGTTTTTATACGTAGCATCTAACTTTTTGGTGATGTAGGTATGATAACATTATTTGCACTGAAATATTAAAAGATATTAAATAAAATTGAACCAATGCTACAACTTCTATGAAACAAGAATACTGCGTAAGTAGTAGTAATTCAGTAATATCTAGTTTTACTCTCTTTGAAAGGTCTCTAGTACATCGCAAGGGCGTCTATATCTTTATTTCGAAGACGAATCAGGAATTAGCTATGTATATTGTGTTTCAATAATATATTGAGATTATCGAAACACAATAAACATACTAACGTAGAAAATAGTAGGTACAGTAAACGAAATAAGACAATATATATTTGTGAGACTGACAATTGATTTTATTGCAGTTAAAGTAGAGAATGTCTATGTCCAGCTGTGAACGTTTTCCGGCTGAGATGATGATGATGATGATAGTAGAGAGTAGTTATTATAATCACAAATTATTAACACAGAACTGTTACAATTTTGTTTAATGTTGAGGTTACAATTTATGAAAGCCTACATTGAGATATACACATCAATATAATTTATCTCTGAACTAGAAAATCGTCATACTGGCACAATATAAAGAATAAATCGAACAATTTGCAAGGTTTTTGAATTGATTCGTAGGTCTGATTAAGAGGGACACATATCTCGTGTGGGTTTTATTCCAAAGTACCTAATAACGAACCGGCCTATAGGATAGACTTTCGATAATTTGGATTTACTCTAGACTTTTAGGTTTCTGTAGAAGTCTGATAGTGGATTTAGGTTAAGCATAATGTATGGCTTTCATAAGGCACTACGTTTTTATATAAAAATACTGTATGTTTATATTCTACGTTTAAATAAAATAGTATTTTTATATAGTGGCACAAAGAGCGCTTGATTTTACGTGGCCACTTCTATGGTACACCTTATGGATTTAAACCGCACATGGCAAAAAGCATTTAGCTAGCATGGTTGAGCCTAATTTTCGCTGTATTGGAGTGGTTTTACCGATACAAAATAAACGGATATAAATAATTATAAGTTAGTAAAGTAGAAAATAATACTTGCTTACACTGCAAGAAGTCAATTTTTGTTTTTTAGGACAGTTAAAGCCTAATAGTATAATAGATATGATACATAAATTATGTTAATGATATATTATTATGTAGCAAACCATTAGCGTAAGTCAGAGTACTTTTGATAACAGACTTAAACTATGCATAAAATAAATCAATTATATGAATATAATTGAATTATTTGAATTATTAAAGAAATGTTATACAAGTCATATCTTAGATTGTTTTTTTTTTCCGGTTAGCATAGACATATTGGTCGTCGAGGTTCCCAATGTACGGGTATTACGGGCTCTTAGCCTTTATTATTTCCAAGTCACTTGGGGTCGGCTTTTCTAGTCTAACCAGATTTGACTGGATATCAGTTTTTACACGGAGCGGCTGCCACCTGATCTCCACAACCCGAAGGCTAACGATACCCTAAGGCTAGACCAGTGTCAGGATATAAGAGGGTACTGACTTCCCAATAACGACTGCCATAGATGTTCATGGCAGCCGGGACCGACGGCTTAACGTGCTCTTCGAGGCACGGAGTAGGCGATAATTATCAATCAATACGCACATAATTCCGAAAAGTCATATATCTTCCGAAAGTCAGAGATGCGCGACGTGGGTTCGAACCCGAGACCCTCTGCATTGCAGTCTGTTGGTCTCCCCACTGAGCTATCGCTGCTACGAGTATCCAAAGTATTGTTGTGATTGTGAATGACCAAATTAATTATTTCTCGATAAATGTAGACATATGATGTATTGTCTAGTACCAGTTACATAATTATAATACATATTAAAAGTACGTCCTAACTGTATGGTTGCGGGAAGGCGACTGCGCCTGCTATACCTGCGCCTGACTATACAAAAGTAATACATCAGTAGTTTGCCTGCAAATTTATCAATATTTGGATTTGAAATACACATAGCTAATATATACAGTCCTATAAAGAGCAGATTGCTTTAAATAAATCCTTTTTAACTGTATGACTTCAGACATAAATCTATTGTTCTCAATGTCTTATTATTAAAAAATATTGCTCTTGTGATAAGTGGTTGAAATAAAAACCAGACGCACATTAGTTAAATTGCCAATGAAATACGCCTCGCTATATTTCGCGCCGCAATTTAGGCGTAATAAGTACATGTGTTTCTAGAATAATTTATGACTAGACTACCATAGTAGTCTAGTCATAAATTATTCTACAAACACATTGGTCATAACCAATAAGGGCTTAATTATTGATTTAATAATAATTAATCAATGTAATATCATCCCTGTTTATAAACTGCCTCATTGTTGACCTAGGGCCTTTTTCCATTGTGATAAGGTTAGGTCATAATCCACTTTGTTGGTCCATTGCGGGTCGGTAGACTTTACGCATGTTTGATGACATTATATAAAATTTTCAGACATGCAAGTTTCCCCACCATATCTTCCATCGTTCATTAAATTTAACGATTATTGACTATTTAATACGCACTTTACTGCGAAAAGATTGAGGGAACTTTGGAATTGAACTCGAAACCTCAACTGGCTATTCAACGTCATCACGCTATTGCTGCGATCATGATCTCTCGCATCTGATTTAATAACATATTATGTTGTTATTTAGAACGCGTACACGCGTACACGTAACACGTATACACATAGATTCACATCTGTTTATGCTTAATGGGAGACACGTACAGAGGAGTCACGTTAAGTACGTTAATCAAATGCGGCTGTAATACACATTTTGCTAACTATTATATTTGGTTTCACGTAATATGGAGCGAGTCTTCCGTCGACTATCGACATGACTATTTATTTATTAAATAGGCACAACTACATAACAAATTATAAATACGAATAATAATAGTGATAGAAATAACTTACATGTTAATTTGAAATCATATGCTATTGCAATTTTTTTGTCACAAAAGTTAAAACACTTTATACGAACCCTCGCACGATCGCACGCAAATAATATCAATCTTTAAATATGACAAAAAAACATTACTTCGTAACTCTTTTCTGCCTACGTCATTACATATGAAAATAATAGAAGGAATAATACCTTTTTGTGACAACAAACAATTAATACCAAATTGGAAACAAATTCAAATTTGTAGATGAGATTTCCTCTTATCTAGCATCAGTTAAATTCCATGAATTGTAGCAATAGGTAATTTTGCCAAAGTTTCTCTAGAATCAGAATAAATCGCTTTTAGTATAACAAATAAAACAAATAATTATAAGTATTGTTCTACCAGTTTGTCTGCTGTGAGTTTTTTGACACTAGTCGAACATTAGATACACTTAAACTTACTACTTAAGAAATTGAATTACCTGCTAGTGAGACCCTAATATGATTGCTAATAAATACATGTAATTGGACACTAACAAACATAACAAAAATATTTTACATTTTCGCGAGCGTTTAGATTAAGAGGCACGGCAAGAACTTTGTTCAAATTTGGGCAAATATTGAGTTAATCCCATAACAGATATTTCCATAGCACTTCATAAACTAGGATTTACATTCAATTATAGCTAACTAAACAAGTCCACATTTAAGACAATAATAATAATAATAATAATATTCTACCACATACACACAACACCATCTAGCCCAAACTAAGCAGAGCTTGTACTATGGGTTCTAGACAATGGATAAACATACATATATACTTTTTTTTTTGTAAATACATACATATTATACATAGAAACACCCAGACCAAGACAAACAGCCATGTACATGCACACAAATGTTTGACTTGTGCGGGAATCGAACCCGCGACCTAAGGCGTGGCAGTCGGTTACACTAACCACTACGCCATTTAATAATAATAAAATTTAATTATTTTCACAACATTACATTTCATCAGCTTAGTCTATGGGTACAAATACAAAAGTTATAAATGTGGGAGACTGGTGCCTAAACTAAGCTTACACCTGTATCTTAGGACACTAGGTCGCCACCCCTAGTGTGTCATGTTATGTTTGTATATTTTAATGGATTGTTACAAATACGAATAACATAAAAATAAATTTAAAAAACCAATAAAAAGTGAAAAATTCGGCGGAACATGCTAATGTATGTATTTATAAGTTATGTATGTTTAGGCGCGCGTGCGCGTGTGCGTGAGCGTGCGCGTGTGCATGCGCGTGTGCGTCCGCATGTGCGTGCGCGTATGCGTGGGCGTGCGTGTGTGCGTGCGCGTGCACATGTGGGTGCGCGTAAATGTGCGCGTGCGCGTATTTTATAAAATTTTAACTGTTAGTTAAAATTTACTAACAACTTAATATGTATTTCTTATCCAAATACTACAGGCTTACATTAAGTAATATATGTATGTAATAGTAAATTATTTATATAAAATAATTTTATGTTTTGGGTGTTCGCATGTCTTCGAATACAAGTCGACTGTTAGTATAAAACCTGATTTTCCAAAAATTTATGATTTAATTAAGAAATCTCGTATTTATGCCTTCAGTTGGTAGCATCGTTATTTCTTACAGGGTCTGCACCAGCTCTTATAGTGACTGCCCTGACTGCTTAAAATTAGGTGAGTCGTAAATAAAATATGCCAGAGATATTTGTTTAAAAAAAAATAGGTACTGTGTCTTACCCCGCATTTTATAGTAGGCACGTTAAATGAACCAATATTATGTTGTCATTGATTCTTTGCTGAAGGATTTCGAGTCTATGTTTTGTTACAATTTTCTGTTTACGGTCATATATTCCAGACGAGTTGTAGCAATATTTTTATGTACCAACCATTTGTTTGCCTTATATTCCGGATAGCTCATTATTTTCTTTCAAAGTGGCTGAAGTTGAGATCTATGGGTGTTGTTCATTTCGTTTTTACTTTTTTTGGACGTAAATATAATCTGAGGACGTTTCATTTCAGTGAACCCATGACTTCCCTTATTTCATCCCTTAATTAAGTTTAATAATTTGACACGCCCAATGTTGTCGTTACGAGTCGTCTTCGTCTTATTTATTTTTATAATATTACAAAATTTTAAACACTTGTTACTTTATACTTTTCCTAACTTAATTTAGTCTATAACGATATGCTTTACTTTCTTAAGTTATTTCCTGTGAAAATTTACTGTAGTTAATATTTTATAACTATCGAGTATTTTATATTTTATTTTATTATATTTATGCTGCGATTATAGTGTGGTAACAGAGTAACAACCGAGTAAATGTCGATTAAAGTATAAACTAGCATGAATAAAAATACCTTTACTTTATATTTATAGAATTTTAGGAACGTGGAAGATAAATTACGTAATAATAGGTGTAATTATGTGTTGAATAAAATTGGATAAAACTTTGCGTTAAGAGCGAGTCAGACAAAACACTTAAGATGTCTCTAAATTAAAATGTCATTGAATTTTATTATTTGTAATATTAAAAATACAGATTAGTATGACGTAATAAATATATCGTATGACAGATACCAAATATATCGTGGAATATATCCATATGTTAACTACTTGATGCAATAGAAATATTGGACTATATTAAAAAAATTGCCGAGCTTAAAATTTTAGTAGTACATATATCAAAAACTGACAAAATAAATTAAATCAATAATAATAAGATATATCAGGTGTAATATCGTAGATATAAATATGTACCTTTTCTAAAAAATCTAACATAGACTTTATTAATAACATCAGCTTTAAGTATCTATGACATTTCAATTGTATCAAATGTACTTTTATTACGGTAAAATAATGATAATATATTACCTCTATTATTCGCGATAAAACGTCTTATGTTTGAATCTAAAGTTTTAACAATTATTTGATTTAGTACTGATACTAAGTTAATTATAATACGTTCAACTTTAAAATTTTCATCCTTCTGGATATTGTTTTCCAAAACATAAATAGTTGCCAGAAAATAGTTTGAATTCTATTCAAACTATTTTCTGGCAACTACTTTATGTAGCTTTTTATGGACATACCCTAGAGAAGGATTACAAAAACCTGTTTTACGTATTTCAAACTTTTGGGACTTTACTGCTAGATCGTGATTCGTTTAAATAATATACTTTATTCAAATAAACGGAATTTACTAATGCTATGAATCCTACGCCCACAAACTCAATAAAGGTATTATTTGGTTTAAAGTTATTGATATTTGTCAAAGTTATGACGTACTTAATGTTCTCTCTTGATTGACCCAGATTTTGATGAGGATAGGCTTTCTTTGAAGGCCATGTAAAGGTGCCCTGTGTTCTGATATTGAGGCTAGGCTTAAAATAAGATAAAAGAGAGATCTACAGCAAACACTACCTTTCAAAAATTTGTCAAATACAGTATGTGATGTTACAGGTATTTAGAACTTCATATTCTGGCAAAATTAGGCGGAGCGGTTACGGTTTGTTTTGGGCACTAAACAATTAAACATGATACCAAAAAGCGATTGTAAGACAAGACTGGCATTTCAGCATACTTCTATGAATCCGTTAAACGCTCGTAATCCGTTTCCTTTTTTGCCACTAAATTCAGGGACACTGCTTTTTACCAAACGAGAATAACATTTGAAAATAAGTTATTAATTTTATGAATATTATCAATATACACAATTATTTAAAACTAAGTTATATCTAAAATACTATAAAACAGAAATAATAAAGACAAAGGAAAACCAATTAAAATCCTCTAGGCGTCATAGAATTCCTCGGCATCACAGTCGATTGGTAGTGTACTTAGAAGACTGGCAGCATTGTCACGTTAAATAGCAATGCTTATTCTTTCCGTGAAATAAAGACCATCCGTCTAATCACGGGAAGCGTTGATTAATCTTTTTGCTATTTCTCTATAGAGAGCACAAGCACTGGAACCCCATGACGTTTCGACCCCAAACGGTCCAAAACATAATATCCTATCGGGTTTTTATATTTGCGCCGTTTGAGAGTCTCCGCGGATGTAACAGCTGCTGCCAGCACAATCCACTATGCTGGGAAGATGTGATGACGCAAAACTGTCGACATACATTGCGTCCCACACCAAAGACTTACCCATCAATGATATGGCATCAATGACATACTGTCCGGTCTCTTCGCATCGTCAAGTTTCAAACCATTTAGGTTCAAGATGAGTTGGATTTTATTAAGGTTGGCGTGCCGCGAAAAACGACCGGTACTCCTGGTACATGATAGGCCATGGTGGCCAAGGCCATCGACGGCTTCACCTCTAATTTACTAAGATCGCTACTAGTTGTTAATTAACCACCAAATTGATTTTCGGATAAATAATACAATATATATTTCTGAAAACTATTAAGTTTGCAATCAAACAGTATTTCTTTCTTTACACTGAATAAAATGAACGAAAATGTTTCATTAATAGCTCGATTCTTGCAATGACATCACAACATAAAACAAGGCTAAACATATTGGGAAGTTTAAGCACATAAATGAAAACTACAGCGTCATCACAAAAGTTAGTGTTTGTGTACGCATTGTTTCCGAACATAAATATACGACGTTTGCTAACAGAGAGACACTTAATACTTTGTTAATTGTGTAATTGCTTAATTTGAGTTTTAATTATATATAAAAGATAATACACTGTCGAAACAAATGGGACAAATGAAATATACGTCACATTTGTTTTTAAAAAGTTCGATACTATTACTAGTAATGTATCCCAGAGTAAAAAAAAAGGCTGACTTGGAGTTATCGCCTTTTACTGTTAATGGAAGACATCCTAATGCCAAACAGGCTGAGGTTGAAGGGAAAAGGCAGGATCTTGTCGTTGAACTTGACCAAACCTTGGACTGCGTCTTTGAATGGGGTGTCAAGAACTTGGTCCAGTTCAACGCCAAGAAGACCCAGGCATGCGCGTTCTCAACAAAAAAGTCTCCGTTCCTGCCACTCCCTTCTCTGAAGAACACTCCGCTGGTGATCAGCCTCTCTATGTTAGGTATGGATCTTTGCCGCACCGTTAATCCCAAAAGCTACATCGAGGGCGTCATTAAACAAGCTTCGCGAAAACTCGGAGTTCTTAACAGGGTGAGGCGGTTCTTCACGCCTGGCCAGCTGTGCCTATTGTATAAGGCGCAAGTGCGTCCTTGTGTGGAGTACTGTTCTCGTCTTTGGGATGGCTCCGCGCAGTACTTGCTGGACGCTCTCGACAGGTTACAGCGGCGGGCTATCCGTATCATCGGAGATCCAGAGGTCACGAGTTCACTGGAACCTATGCAACTCCGTAGGGACATTGCCTCATTGGCATGTTTCTATAGAATATACCACGGGGAGTGCTCTGTAGAGTTATTCCACCTTATCCCGCCCTCCCCTTTCCTATCCAGAACAACATGTGCTGGGCTCAGATGCCATCCTTACACGGTAGAGTCGATTAGAGCGCGCACCAACAAGTTTTGGTCCGTATAACTCTGCCAACGATCAAGGCATGGAATTCTCTGCCAAGGCACGTGTTTCCTTCTTCCTTCAAAGTAGACCAACATCGCCTCAGCTACTATGAGGACGGTGTGGAGGCCACTGCTCTTAGACCATATGGCTGTTTACCATCAGGCGGAGTGTGGTCATTTTGAAGAGCAACAATAAAAAATCACCACTTTTAATGCTTTTACTATTTCAACTTTCGTAATTCTCTCTAGTTCCATCGACATTGCGTTCCATGGAACTACGTATACTTTTTCGCTCTTGTTCTATGGGCCTTGTTAATGTAACTAGTGAGACAAATCTTTTTGGTTGTTTGAATTAATTCTATGGAACCTTTCTCAGTAGTATAATAAATATCTTTGTAATGCCACGGAACATTCCCAAGAGGCCTAACCATAATTTACCTAACATAACTAAAACTAAATTCATAATTTGATACTGACCTAATATATTTAGTTACTGCTTCTTCATAGACATTCTTAAGACTGCGCCGAGCGTAAGACAGATAATGACAGAGCTCGTGCGGCGCATATACAAATCGGCTCGCGGCCGCCATAGTAAAATTGTATGGAGGATTTGAAGTGCTTTTTTGATAAATATGTATCTTTATTATCAACCAATAACTTAAATATTTGGGACAGACAAATTGTAATATAACTGTTTATGTTTCGTTCAAGCTATAAAATAGAATAGATTTCTACTGTTATAATCTAAAAATCACGTAACACGAGCTTACGTTTTTGCATTTTTCGTGCAAATTTACGTAATTTTGTAGGCGAAAACATTAACTATTTTAATTTTTTTACACGGAGTAATTGTAAACACATTCATTGTTATGGTAAATGCTTATTTTACACTTGTATTAAACAAAAAGTGTTGATTTTATTCACCTAACTGTGACTGCCTTTTATGGCACATTTCGCTCGGCACAGTCTTAAGAGTTTGTGAACTAGTTTTATGATAAATTTGAACATGCGTTTTCTTCTATATCTAATCTGGCTTACATCACCGTAGTTCTAATGAGTAAGCTGAATTCACGAACTACAGGAAACTTGAAGAAACCTAAATTAATAATGTTGCGTCATACTGCTTTATTCTTCTTATTCAAATGCGGCCATTTGTTACAATTAAAACAAATTAATTTCCGATTCATTCACCAACTTTTGTTTTAAATTGGCGATTTATTCGAAGTTCAATTTATTATGGGCTCCAATACCTTTTGGTTTTAATCTTCTGAACAAAATTTAAGTTGTTATATCCGTATTGATAATATTGATATCTCGGTATTACGTTTTATCCTTTATAAATAATTAATGTTAAGTCAATTCGAGGAAAGTTAATGGAAAGAATGTTAAGTCAATTCTTTTCTCCATTTAGTTAATACGGTTATGGGCTTAAATCTTTGTTGGAATAATAAAGGAGGTGCAATTATTTGATTGGTGGTTTATGTCAGTTTGAAGTTTAATATTTAGGTTAAAGGCTGCATATGTTTTTAAATTCAACTTTACAGCCTGAAATACGGTAAGAGATTACTGTAGCCTAAAATTGGTAGTAATACGAGAGCTACTTTTCATGCCACTTCTCCTGATTAAGGAGAACTAGCGTATGCAAGGACGAGATAAAACCTACATTATAATATATTCTCCGTAGTGCGCTCGTTCGTTCTCTTGTAGGCAAAGATAATTAAATGTGTATTAGATGGTGATACGGCTTAAAGGGCTATAATTTTATGTAGATGTAAATGTCTAGTCAAGCAAACTCCAAAGCTTTAGAGATTCAAAAATATAAAATACAAAAATTGCGGTAGATACTTATACTACCTAACTTTTTTTTGACAAAAAAGCGTTTCATAGCTGCCTGCGCCATGGCTTTAGTACGAGAGCTTTTTAAAAAACGTTGGCAATTGTCATAGCAATATTATGTCAATTAGATGTATTCATTCTGAAAGAAAACTTTGTCACTAATTAAACCTTTGTATTATAAAAACATATGCCATAATTTTATGTTTAAAAGGCGTACTAATAATTGTATGATAATAACCGTTGAATAACTTGTAAGTGACTTTCTTACAACGGTTATTAAATTCCTAAAACAAAGGATAAAAAATAAGATTGAAAAATTTCTGTTCTTAAAGACGTATTGCTGTTATAACATATCTATATATTAATACGCGAAGCAAAATTTTTGTACCCCTTTTTACGAATATTGCGCGGACGGAGGAGTATGAAATTTGGCAAATTAATGTTTATATGGAGAAGGAGGGGCGAATCCTAATATTTTTATAAAATATGCATTAGAAATACAATACAATAAATTAATGAAAAATCAGTACACGCACACATCCATGTATTTGACACACGCAGTCGAATCGCGTTCGTAGTATTTCGGCATTGTTCGTCTGACGCGTACAATTCTTTGTAACTATGGTTACCTATACTAAGGTATATATACATTATATGTTATAAAGAAAAAAGAAAACAAACTAGCAAGCTTAGGAATTTTGGTCGAATTTTAACCACTAGGCGACCGCTAGTTACAATAGTTACATAAGTTTGGATGACTCGTATCTTGTTCCCTACTCTGGAAATCAAGATGGATCCAAACGATATGAAAACGCTTCTGGCACGATACCCGAAATGACACTGTTTACATAATTATCGAGACCTCTAAATGCTTCTAAGAGCGCATTAAATGTTATGTTCTAGTCGTTGTGGGCATTCAAAGCCTTGGTAAGATTTTAAGGTTGCAGTGGTTTAACCTTATTCAATAGCACTTAAGACTGGCGGCAATCGCAATTCTTAAGCTGATGTTTGAGACGATGGTAGTATATTTAAAACAAAAACATTCTTCCTCGCTTAAACATTCGTTTAATTAAAGTACGTAGAAGTTTTGACGCGATATCGACATTTTGTCCGACTGCAGTAGGAAGGGTATTGAATCTCAGTAACTATGTACATACATATAGGTACATATAAGCATGATAAATCATTTGTAAGCCTCGAAACCCTTAATACTGATTTGATTTTAAAGTGATTGTTTTCTAAATGCAATAGAATATCTTTGTAAATATTGTGTCTCAGGTATTTAGAAAACCTTATGAAAAGCTTTTCTAATTTTCGTATGAAAATAGACATTAATAAAACTAAAGTCCTTGTGGCATCTAAATTTCTGCATAAATACATCCAAAATTTCAAAATTTGCCATTAGCCAATAGAACTACTCAAACAATTTAAATAAATAAAAATATCTAGGTAGTGTAATAACATAAGATACAAGACCATCTGCCGACATAAAAATTTGAATAGCGATTGCAAAACAGACCTTCCACAAAAATAAACATCTATTCGCTTCAAAAATTAGTAAAGATATCCGGAAAATCCTAATTAAGTCTTATATCTGGAGCATTGCCCTATACGCTTGCGAAATGTGGACCTTAAGACAGAGAGACCGAAAAAGGTTGGAAGCTTTTAAGATGTGGTGCTGGCGTCGAATGGAAAAAGTGCCCTGGCCAGAAAAAGTTACTAACTCAGAAATATTGACAAGAGTAAATGAAAACGTGAAATTTTGAAACACATAGAGAACAGAAAGGGTAGAATGATAGGGCACCTAATTCGACATGATCATTTTATCACAAATATAATGGAAGGGAAGATAGAAGCAAGAAGGAAGAGGGGAAGACCAAGAAGAAGGTACACCGATCAACTGAAAGAAGTTGTGAAAGTTGAAACTTATAAGGAACTGAAAGAGATGGCATTGGAAAGAGAAATATGGAGATTGCTACACCGACAAGTGCAAAGCACTTAAGTTTTGGAATGGAATGAAAAGCTTAATTTAAACAGCCTACCGTCGCCAATTATTTGGTGATTATACAAATGAGCCAACAACTTTGCGAAATTGCCACGCTCTTAAATAAAATCAATGTAAGTATAATAACACTGTTACAGCGTTTTGTCCGTCGAGTAAGGATTTCAGAGGATCTTATCTCATCTGTCCCATTCTTTTCTTGTTATCTTATTTTAATTTGTTTTTAGGATAAACGACGTGCGATTGATAACCCTGATGTTGCAATCAATCAAATGAAACAGTTATTTTTACAATAGGGCGTTTCTTGAGTCAGTTTGCAACTTCAATAGCTATTTTTTGTATAATAAACTAGCAAAGATACTTTGGATTAAAGGTGAAAGCAGTAACTTAATACTTAGGCTATATTGTTCAGTGCAACTATAGGGCTTGGAAAAATAAGGTTCTTGAAAAGAAAGAGCGTGCAGAGCATGTGGGAATGCCGATGGACGCGTTTTTCTTGTGATAAATGGGTGACTTCTTAAAGCGGCGTACACTTAGTAACTGTCGAATACGTGTAGTACAAAATTGATTGTGGACTGCACAAGATTATTTATGTAGCCTTAGATTGAACAATTGACTTGAAGGTCTGAAGAATTTATATAATAAGCGATCTTGTTGAAATTATAACAATATTTTATTAGAATTGAATCTAAAAATAACGGGCCTCTTCTCAGTGAGAAAACGGTTACGTTATATAGTCTACCACACCAGCCCGCTGTGTGATAGCAGACTTCATATATCTTTCAAAATATTGTGGAGAACTTTTAGACATGCAGGTGCAGTGCGTGGCTTGGTATCGAACTCGAGACCTTTCTATGGCAGTTCAATTGTATCCCTAGTGGGAGAACAATATAATTAAATATATTATTAACCACTAAGCTATCGCTGCTTACATAAATGTATATTGGTTTTAAAATAAATAAATAATTTTATTGCCCTAAAACGTAATTATCGCATACCTTCAATAAAAGCGACATTAACATTAAGACTCGTTGTTATTTTCCTTTAAAAATGATAATATATAAATTATTTACGCGATAAGGTTCACAATTTATTATAGTAGCACTGACGATACTTAACCGAGAGACCTAGAATAAAGGAAAGCAAAGATAACAGTCATTCAGCCTATTTAGTATAATAAATTAATTGACTCTGTGGCCGATGAGCTGTTAAATAATTGAGCAATTTAATTGAAGAATACATTATACAATTTATTTCATGACCTTAACTAGCCCTAATGTAATTAAAGCAAGCTACCTTTGATATAACGGGTAATATTTAGCTCAGAGAAGACATTTTATTAGTCCTTAGACCCTTCGTTTTATATACAAAGCTATTAGAAAACTTAATTAGAGTCAGTTACTGCTTGGATTAATCTAAGTACTGAAGTTTCCTTTATACAACTATGAACTTTATATCGCGTAATAATAAAACGTTTAGTTTACGTTTAGTTATTAAGGTACATATATCGTATATTATACAGATGCTGAACATAGCAATAAATATAGTTAAAAGTGGAATACGTATATCAAGGCCTTGCTTGTATTCAAAGGTAATACTATTCTCATGTAAAGACTCATGCAAGTATCCCGGAAAGATGACTGTACGGATGGCGTAGTGATTTAAGTGTTTACCTCGCCATTGCTACTGCGTCGAGAGTTGTTGGTTCGATCCCGATACGGGACAAAACAAAATCTGATACATAAATAGTTGTTCCGAGTCTAGATGTTCTTTGTGTCCTTTGTTTGCATGTTTATGAAGTCCACTGCAACGCAGGCATTATTCCTAGCGCGGTAGATACCTTTTTTTATATATAATTAGAACACGTACAGGCGTGGTAAGTAGGTAGGGATTACGGATTCCATTTGCTACAAGCCTTGCATACTTACCTTACATTATTCATTGTTTTATCAATGAATAATGAATAATTATTCTTCTTGAGTAGTCTTTCGTTTAAGGTTCAAGACAAAGGTTTTAGACTGGTCGCTCTGGAGGCCTTCTTCCAGAACTTCTGTGATCTAATAAAGAATGATCTCATAGACCTAAGCTTTTTAATCCATCTATTATAGTCCTTCCAAAATTCCTTTACAGGGAACTCAAAATCGTGTAGTCTGAATATGTAAGAAGCACAAGATTTCGGTGCTTGAATACAATGGTGTTTCGCCTGCTCGTTTTATGTAATGTACCTATGTACTTCAGAGCTTGAGACAATTTTAGTCGACAAGCATACAGTCTAAAGCTACTTCGTGAGCAGCCTATTATATTTGGATATTACCCAATCCCTTTAAGTAAACAAGAATCTCCCTTAAAAAGGTGAGTAGCTTAAAATACTAAAACAAAACAGCTATGTAAAGCTGTGCTCCAGCGCGCGGCGAATATTCTTTTACAAATTCAAGTGTAATTTTACCCTTAGAAGTGGGAGCGCCTGTGAATGTCATAAGCACCTATAAGGAAGGCAACCGCATTCCAAATTATAACACCCTCGTTGAAAGTTAAGGTTATACAAATGTGTAATACAACAGGTTAATTTTTTTATTGGTTCTTTTTATGGTTATGTCTACATCGAATAATTATGACAAGAATTTTATTTTTATTAAAGTTTATCCCTTCATCCAAGCTCAACTCTTTTCTAAAGTGAGTACATGACAGTAACGCAACGAGTAAGTAATGAGGACCGTTTTTATTTTAACATATGGTGCGCATTGATTCATACCTCTTCAAGAGAAAAGGGGAGGAGAGGAGAGGTTATATCCGGCTCACCCAGTTAAATATGGAACGTCCCAGGTATTACCGACTAAACCTACCACGGTGTGCCAACTCGCCGCTATGTATGGTGAGTGGATCGCTCGAACTGAAACTACACTAATACCATTACCAAAACCTCGCCCACCGACATATAATTAAAAACAAATATTGATTTACAAAAAATATTTTTTGTTTTAATTAAGGCGTACTTGGAACCTAGTCCGACAATATAAACTTTGCTTGCCAACTGTATTATTCATTCTAAGTAAATTCAAAGTTGACAATGTAACAGTGTTTTTAATGTGTACGCCAGAAATATATGTGTATATGAATATTATCTATGTATAATTAAAATTCGCTAACACTTACTCGCCTCGCTTCTGAATTTCCATTTAATTATGGCAATTGTTGTTTATATAACAAAGGGAACTTTTGGGTGCCAGGCTTTAAAAGCAATTACTGTCTTTTCGTGATCTTGTTATCCATCCGCAGCATTATTTTCAAGATATCAGCGTCTAAGTTATTCAGGATTTATAAGAAAGGGAACAATGAAAGATTTAAAAAGATAAAAGAATACTGCTTTTGGTTTCGTTTTGTCACGTCACGTCAAAAAAGTTTACTGATATTATCATAAATAGTGCCGCCTCTTTTAAATCGCGGAGTTCTCGCTCCATTCATAGTTCAAACATTACTTGGCTTTTCAAAAGAAGAATGTAAAGGGATGAAATAAAATTAAGTGAAAATATAAATAAAGCGGGCAGCTATAGAAGCTAAAGGCAAATGTTTAAGACTCGTCTGAACGCTGTATGAATAATGTCTGGTCATTTGCTGTCTAAATTCATTAACTTATTTAGGCTGACATTTGCCACCAATTCTCTTATAATTCGGGTCAAACGCAAGTTTCTTTTTTCTAAATTTAGTACGGGGTCATGGTTAATGGCGTTCTTAATTTGTTTACCATGTCTTGTTTAGTGGGCGCTTCTAACTGCTATATTCCTATTAAAAGCACACTTTATTTAGCCGGAATATAAAATAAAAGTACCATTAAAATTATAAAGCCACAATTTGGAAAATTTTTATTAAGTTTAACCTTATACCTTGCTGTGTTAATTAGTATGTTTGGTTTAAATATTGCAGGTAAATTTTAAGTCAGTTTTCTTCATCAAATAGAAATTCTGCTCATGTTTTGGTTCTAGTAAAATTATTTTATGTGATATTTGTGACCTGATGTTGCAAATAGAATTACTACCTCGAAATGTCAGTCTGCAGCGAAATGCGACCTAACGCGTTAATTATGGGTGTCAAGTATCGCTTCGTTTTGCCTTCGTCGCTTACGCAGGACACTCCGTGACCTACAGTAATGGCGTCTTGTGCTGCGTTGTGCTACGTCTTGTGTTACGGCGTTCATATGGTTACGCCATACGAAGGCTGTAGCATGCTATATTACATCGCTCACATATATTTTGCTGGAAATAAATAAGAGACAGCAAAATACCCGCGCCACGTCAGCGCTAGACGCCATTTTTGTGTGGCTTGCACCTTAGTAGTCACCGTGCCACTGCCGCCTCGCCCAATGTGATAAGTTCGAGCCGCACACGGAAAAATATTTGTATGATCCACAAATATTTTTTCTAAGCCTGGGTACTTTGTGTCCGTTTACTATATGTTTTGTAAATTTACTCCGATACAAGGCTTTAAAACCTTATACGATTCTTCATATAAAAGGGAAGACTTTTACAAAACTATATTGTACCTATATATACATATGTTAGCCTTGTTAATTTACTAATCTTCCACATTTTTTAAATATATTACTTATAGCGAAAAAAATTGCGTTTTATATTTGATTTATTAGCTCTTTATAAGGCCACCCTATTTATATCGAAAGTAGTCTATCTTGTGTATTTTTAAGGTATGTTAACATGCCTGAATAAATTACAGAATGCATTCATAGTTATAGTATCTTAATTTTATGTATCACTTTATAAAGAAAATAAGTTTTACATACTCTTTTATATTTTAGGTACCTCATGTATATTAAGTTAGTGTAAACATGTTGAATTTTAATGAACCTGAAGCCTTTGAAAATTATTTGAATTAAATAACATATTTAGAGTATATATTTTTTCTCTTAAGTTAAAGACATCGAGTCGGTAAACCTTCTTAATGTCATTGAACCTACTCTACAAATTACATAAATGGTCTTCCATTATAATGAAATCTATCCAATATAAGAGATATTGGATAGATTTAAAGAATGTTTGATCACATGATATCTGTAAGAGTAACTTAAAAATATTTACAATTATCGCATCATATCTACAGAAATTAAATTTTCCTAAGTCACTTTTAATTATAAGGTCAAGATACATAGTATATTTGCTTTAAAAAGAAGATAAGAAGAAAGTAAATAAAATGAATGAATGAAAAAATGAAAAAGTTTATTTACCAACATAAACATACAGTACACAAACAATTAAATTATTTAAATGGAGGTGGTAAAATAGGCATCTGCGTCAGCTATTGTTGCAGTTTAACTGCAACGCTGGTATTCTCGCAGGCCTTACATAAAATAAAAGCCTTAAGATTAAAATTTCTTAAAATTATATGATTACATTATAAATTATATATAAATATACCTAATAATATTATAATTTTAAATATAATATAACAACAACATGCAAATACAGAATAAATAATAATAATATATAGATAATAATTATAAATATTTATTACCGCATCTTGTAAAACGAGGTTTACGAACGCAGCATACATGCCAGACTGACATCTGTCAATGTCAACAACGTCAACAGTTACCACGATAGACATAATAATTAAAATTATCAACATTGCAAGCGGCTTGGGTTATAATGACCTAATAGTACACAATTACAGAGTAAAGAATATACTAATACGATACAAAAGTACACATGGTTCCTTACAAAATTGAGAAAGATGCGCATGCGCAAATTAAAACTAAATAATATCGAAATAATACAACAACAAATAGTGGCGTATTGCACTTTATGTAAGTAAATAAAAAATAAAAAATAAATAAAAATAAAAGTACATATTAAATTTATGGAACAGATTTTTGTTTATTTATTAAATATTGTTTTAAATTGTTACGAAATGAACGCAATGATTTTAGATCTCGTATTGGCGGCGGAAGGTTATTCCAACATTGCGTCGCTGCGTATTTGAAACTACCCCTGAAAGCCGTGGTTCTGTGACTTGCAGTGACCAAGAGATGAGACGCCGCCCGTGTGCTGTAGTGATTAATATCACGTGACCACTTTAGCTTATCATAGAGGTAAACTGGTTTTTTGTATTGAACAATACCAAACAGCAATGTCGCCAAATGAAGGTGTCTGCGGGCAGCCATCTTCATCAGATTTCCACTGTTTAAAAATGGAGTGACATGCATGCGAGGTGGAATATTATAACAAAAGCGAGCACATGCGTTCTGTACATGCTGTATCACTTTCTCAGTTCTTTTCAAAATACATGGGCCAAACACAGCATCCGTATAATTAAGTTTGGATAATATGAGAGCCTCACAAAGTTGTAGCCGCACATCAATACTCAGGTGTCGGCGGATTTGGTATAGCAACTTGAGACGGTAGAAACAGTTTTTTACCGCTTGGAGTACATGCGTCTCAAAATGCAGTTCGCCATCCATAACCAAACCCAAGTTTCGAGCCTCAGTAACTTGTTCTATGGGGCAACCATCTACCATGACCATAGGGTTTAAATTCTGTGTCTTTCTAATATGTTGCCTTGAGCCTAATATCAAAAATTTTGATTTCGAGGGGTTAAGTACAAGTGAATTCTTTTTGGCCCAATTAGATATCCCATTCAAATCTACATTCATTTTATTTACAGAATTGTGGCAGTCATTGGGATTAAATGAAATATATAGTTGGAGGTCATCGGCATACATATGATATTGGACATGCTGTATATGGTTGGTAACATCGGCGCTGTACAATAAAAAGAGAAGAGGCCCGAGAACTGATCCCTGAGGGACGCCCCGGGTTACCTGACAGCAAGAAGAATTCGCCTTGTTACCATCTCTGGCATTATCCAGTTGGACAAATTGAGATCTATCAGTTAGATAACTATGAAACCATTTTACTGTTGCCGAGTCACATCCATAATAGGAAAGTTTAGAAAGAAGGAGAGAAATATTTATAGTTTCAAATGCTCGGGAGAAATCAAGCAGAGTTAGTAGAGTAGCCATACCCTTGTCCTTAGCCTTCAAAACATCATCTGTAACATCGAGTAGAGTGGTAGTAGTGCTATGTCCTTTTCTAAACCCAGACTGTCTTTGAGGTATTATGTTATATTTCTCAAGATACTTCCTCAACTGGTTACTGACCACCCTTTCCAGTATTTTTGACAAACAAGGAAGCAAGCTGATAGGCCTAAGATCTTTGGCAACAGTTGGATTAGAAATTTTGGGTATAGGTTTGACTATTGCCGTTTTCCATACATCTGGGAAGGTAGAAGAAGTTATAGATTTGTTGATGATTGCTGTTATGTATGGCAGAGTATGAGGGAGTGTCATCATCAACATTTCTAATGAAATATTGTCAATACCCATAGCATTTGTTTTTAGACTGTTGATATGTGAGCTGACTGCTTGTTCACTAACTGGCTCTAAACCAAAGCTGTCCGTGTGATACCTATTGGTTTCAAAGTATACCAGATCTGATAGAGAAACTGTATTATTACCTGGGATATCTAAAAAGTGCTTATTGAGATCTTCAGGGTTGTCAAGTGCATAAGGCAAGTCATGAATTATTTTTTTATTAATATTGATGGTTGATTTTAAGTTGTGCCATAGTTTCTTAGGATTTTTTATATGTCTGTTTATATAGGTTTTGAAGTAGGCTCTTTTTTCATTTTCAATTGCCCTTGCTACAATGTTTTTCATGTCTTTGTAACTGTTTTTGTGAGTGTCTGTTTTATTTAGTTTATATCTAGTATGGTACTTGTCACGAATTTTCACCATTTGCTTGATTGTGTCTGTAACCCAAGGATAAGACTTCTCTCTAATTAGAACTCTTGTAATTGGTGCATGAGCATTAAACAGAGTAGTGATTAAGGTATTGAAAACTGTCACCATGTCACTCACATTCTCCAAAGTTGCCAGGTATGCCCAATCAAGCCTGCAAAGATCCTCCTCAAAAATGTCTAGCAGTACCCGAGATAAAGGTCTATAAAGAATCCATTGAGGAGAAGGTTTGCTGATTTTGAATGAGCAAGTTACAGACAAAATGGCATGTTGTCCCAACTCAGGCTTAAATGTCACTGACACATTGTGAACCTGTGCATCAGTGCACACAATATCTATCAGTGTCTCACTATGATCTGTGAAATGTGTAGGCTGCTGGATCACTTGGCTTAAACTTGTGTATTGTAAAAAACTATTTAATAATATAGTGCTGTTATCATTGCTCTTGAGACAATTAATATTAAAATCACCTAGGAGGATAATTTTATCTGCCATATGAAACGAAGTGAGGGATGCCGTGATTGCATCTAAGAAAATGTTGATATCTAACCATGGTGGTCTGTATGCTGTACCTATGATAACTGTTTGTGAGTTGACATTGAATTTAAGCCACATTTGCTCAACGTTTGAGGAGACTGGATGGACCATGGTTTGAACTCTGAGATCACGACGCACATAGAATCCGACACCTCCGCCTCTACCTCCTCGTATTCTCGACGGTCTTGGTACGTGTCTGAGGCGATAATTAGGGACTGTAGGCGCTCGACCCTCCTCTCCATCCCGCAGCCAAGTCTCATTAATGGCCATTACGTCTACTGCAAGTTCATCCATTGCCAACAAGAATTCATCATGACGTGTTCCCAATGATCCAGCATTGAATAAACCCACCTTTAAATATTTACCCCTATCCATTGCTATACTTAAAAAATATTCTTACCATACTATAAAGTAGTTTATCAAGGCTTGGCAGGAATACACAATTTATGTAAATATATGTCAGTGTAAATATCTTTAACTTATTTTTATCTGTAGATATAATGTAAATAACTTTTCTGTGTACTTTGAGATTATGATTAGTAAATACAATATTTTGAATATATAATTTTGTATTTAATGAAATTGCTGTATGTTGAATATTTAAAAATATATAAAATAGAATTCCAAAAATATAGATAATATATAATATGTGTAAATAGCATAACTTGTAAACAATAAATTTATAATAATATAAGATATCGATAAATCCTATATTCCTGTTTCTATTATCACTAAAAACATACCTCCTATAAAAACTATACATAAAATCACTTATAACTATTAATTTAGGTTTACATTTATTTAAAGTTAGGACCAAACACCTGTTCAATATCCGACTCGTCTCTAATCGAGTTGACTTTGTCCCCTGGCTTATAACGTGCAAAGATGCGGCCCCGTTTGACCCATACGAATTGCCAACCTGAGCGCTTACCGGCTTCACGTGCCAAACGAAATAAATCTCTGTTCGTCTTGGTGAGCCGCTCGTTGATGTAAAAGCGCCGGGGCGCCCCCGGTACCAGGTCATCCGACGTCGCTCCCCGCCGAACTCGCGCGCTGTGTAGCATTGCGTCCCGCTTGGCGCGTTGTGTAAAACGCACCGCCAGGGGGCGCGGGCGCGCCTCGGGGCCCGCAGGGTCCGTCGCCACGATGCGCCGACCACCGACGCGCTCAGCGCAATCGATATCCCGTTCCTCCACCGTTAAGCCGATCTTCGCAGCTATCTGCAGCACGACATTGACGGGGTTCTCGCCCCTGACCTCAGGGAAGTTAGTTATCTCTACATCGTTCGATAGCAGCTGCTGGTCTCGTTCGCGTAGATCTTGCCTTAGCTTGGCGATCACATCAACATCCTCCATCTGAAGGGGCTGCTTTTTCTCCAAGCTACTGACCTTTTCCTCCAGTGTATCAACTTTTTGTTGATATTTTTTTATGTCTAGTCTTATTTCAGTAAGCTCGTCTCGAAAAGTTTGTAGGTCTCTGTTTACAGAACGTAGGTGATCCCTAAAAATTTTAAGTTCCTCCGCAATATCCAATGTCAACTCATGAGTGGACTCAAATGAAGAGTTTATGGGTGAGTTTCTACTTATTGGATTCTCACGCTTCTGGCCAGGAGTTGACACATCAGAATCTTTGGCGATTATTATTTTGGGCTTGGATTTCATACAACCCGGGCACTGCCATGATGGAGAAATGGAACCAGTAGAAGGCAGGGCAACGCATTTTAAATGAAAAACTCCATTGCAGTGGTGACATCTTGCAGCTTCGGCCGGCGACAAAAAGCGACGACAACGCCCACAGCTTTTCGACATAGCTACTATCGATTCAGTTCTTAGTAGTTCCCACGATGATACAGAGATGGCGTGCCAACCGCACTTTATTAGTTAATAAAAAATTATGTTAGTGAGTAACTATTTGTTATCTGTGGTGGCACTGCGAATGTACTCAGTAGTTCACATAAGGGCACAGAGATGGCGCTGCACTCAGTTTAGTAAAAAGGCTCTATTAATAAGGTTCTGCACCGTTTCATCGGTGCGCGAGTTTCAAACTTATAGTGCACGACACCGCGCTAAACACCACAAAAACCGTTTAACACTAACAATGTCTGTAATATGAGATTACTGTTATATTTTTAAGTCACGGGTAGATTTTTGTACGTTTTGGATAGAATATTTTAGTATGAGTTTTTCTTTAGTTTTACAAAATAAAAGTCACTGCAAACACTTTCTGTACTTATTTGATTCACACTCCACACACTCCCGACTTCAGTTTTACGGGATAATTACTCTTATAATTTTAAAAATAAAAGAGAGACCACTGTACGTTTACTATATGACCATTGATGATGACAATGAACGCATTCTCCTCGTACTTATTCCTTAAGAGCGTATACGCCTCGCGCGGCGGATCGAGTTTATGTATTTGTAGAACCGCGGTTGTAGCACCGCCCCAGTGCGAAACCCAGGCGCAGTATGACGAGGTCGCGTGGAATAATGATCTTGATCCTTTTTGCCATTCATGAAAAGACTTCATCTACGTATACGTCAATTATGACAATATTCAAATTAATTATTTTCAATGCAAATACATTTAAAGGTATCAAATGAAGCTAGTTATTATTTTTTCAGTAGGAGGTTATTTCTCAGAATAACAACGATTTTTTATAATTTATCTGGCGCAGTTTTTATTATCTGATACCTCTGATAGAATTAATTTGTAATTTGCATCTAATTAATTGTCACTTTTTCAAATAGGTATACATATATTGAGTAATTATGTAAAAGGCATGAAAACCTACAAATAACACTAAATACAAAACCAAAATAGTAAGGTAAAAGAAAATAAGAAAAATTATTCACAAAAATTTAAATAAAATTTACTTTTCTTAGCCTCTCTTGCCAGTTTCCAATTATTCGCCAAAATACTCATTTTTCTTTTAGTGTACCCATAGGTTTTGGCTTTGTTCTTTTTACCCATATTTTTTGTAATCTGAAAATAACACATAATTACGTTTTAGTTCACGCGGTTTCATCCACGTTTACAGTTACTGCGCCGGCCCTGTGGGTCATAGAGTAATATTTTATAGCCTATAACCTTCCTCAACAAATACAAAACAACTGTACTTCTTGTTCTACCATCTTCGCATTATAGTCTTTCTAATAAAACCAGTTTGGAATACGTCGGTTGGATGGTATCAAAAAAAGTTAAAGTCTATAACGGACATATTATGTAGGACTTTTCTTGTGTTTTATCGTTCAACGTGCGATATATAGGTAGTCGCCGTCCCGCCCCGCCCGTGTTTGACCGCGCCACAATACTAATCGCTAGACTCTAGAGACTAGACCAACACGTCAGTCGAATACATAATATGTAAATCAAGTTACATCAACTTTTCATATTTATAAAAAAATAAGTAGTGAAAGAAATCTTACGGATCAAGAAAGCTCAGCGGCGCTATGAAAATACTGAAATTCTATATTTACGTAATATGGCGGGCGCGGCGACGAGCGTTACATCCACCCTCTGAGAGCACCTAGCGCGGTATGGCTGAGATGACAACGCGCTTCGAGATTTATAGATCGTTTAAAAAAAAAGAATTTACCACATGTAACATTTACAAACATGTTTAGATACCAATTTTTTTATATGATGTAATATGAATCTTAAAGTTCCTAAATGTGTATGTATATATTTTATAATGACAGTAGTTTTTAGAAATCAGAGCATGTTTGCGCGCCAATATTGTGCTACAAATTCTGTTTCGACCTACTGTTTTCTTAAAAATAATTAATTAACGTACACATTTTTTTAATACATTCCCTAGTACAACTTATGGTTGTATAGTTCACATTTACGGCATTATAGAACGATTAGTTTATCTTATCTTAACTTAACTTATCTGAAATAACCTTCAATAAGCTCTCTAATCATAATTGTTACTTTGTTACATAAATAAAAATCAATGTTTTTCATTTTGAAAAACCTCTACCATATCTTGCTTTGTCTTGATTATGGTGGAAAAGTAATTTACTACGTTGTGGTTATAGAAACGTAATTGTTTTAAATAAACATAATTTAAGTATATAATCATCCCGTTGCGAACTGGTTTACATAACCCGTCGCAGAGCATAGTGATGATGCATTTATTGGTGATGTAATACAATGCGTAAACAGGATGCTTTGCTTTTCTATAAAGCAAATATCAACGCGGTTGCCGAGGGAATACCATGTCAAACGTGTTCATACTTTTATATTAAATTAGCTTTTGCCTGCGGCGCTCGAGTTAGCAAAGATTTTGTTATAAATTTTTATCCCTAGGGAACACTTTTTTTCTTGATGAAAAGTAGTCTATGACCTTTTCTGTACCCTTGAAAACGTGTATGCGAAATTTAATGATGATTAATTGAGTGGTTAAGTCTAGGAAGCGTAAAAATCAAACTCATATTCGCATTTACAACATTAGTAAGGAGTAAGGATAGTGATGCAACCAAATTTGTCTTAGTAATCGCTGTGACCACTTTCTACAGTTTTAGGTTTCCGTACTCTAACAAGTGCCAACAAGAGCCTATTATTAAACTGTTTCGTTTGTCAAGAAACGGCTGGAATATCTTCACGGGAGAGGTCTAGAACTTATTTTGTTTTTAAATAAATCCTTACAGTTGTGTTAAATCAAGTATTTTATCAGACGAATAAAGTTTTCTTAGAAAATCAGTACCATCTGTAATAGTAACTTGTTCTCTGTGCCTTTGTTGCTAGGTTATCCTAAAAAGATCTCGAATATCGCAAATTTATAGATTTCTATTTTTCGTGAATGGCGTAATTTAACTCATTCGAAGGCTGCTATGCTATGACCCTGTTGTGTTATATAATTATAATAATAAAATGTATCACCAGGTTAAATAAAAGCGCACAAACTGCAGAGCAGCTTGTGGTGAGCTGAATGTGAGTAGCGACACTGCGGTCTCGAATACCTCAGAGAGTCGGTTAGGGCCTCGTCCCCGGTTTGTCGTTACTGGTTGGCTGGGGTGAAACTTTAAGAGCGCCCGTAGGACTCTCATCTCTGGCTTGCTTTATTTGGCCGGTCAGAGAGGGGTCGCTAGAGCTATATGCTTGGGGGTGGAAGTATCATTTTCAAGGGCATAACTACGGGGAAACCCGCTCCGGGTCTTCGATGTCAGGAGACCCGTGATCAACACCACTAGCCGCTTGCACCGGTGTTGGCCTCTGCTGCCTTTAAGACTTGTATGCCTGTGGTGGCTATTCAGAGGGCCCATCTAGTGAGTTGGCGAGTCACCGTCTGCCCGTCCGATTGTTGCTATTGGAGTATTCAGGGCAGACGCCGTTTTTCATCCATAGTTACCAATATACCGGTTCATCCAACACTCATACCCATAGCCCATAATTATATTAGAGTCCATACGTAGCAATAGTCCTACGCCTGCTGCGGCTAGTGCCGCTGTAGGTGTTCCATCCCACCTTTGATTAAAACTTTCGAAGGACCTCTTCACGATGGACCTATGTCCAATGGGCCAGGTATTTTCCTAATATAATATGTTAGAAAATATCTGTGATAAGAGAGACATAATAATAATATAAGCCCTGTATTAAACTGTCCCACTGCTGGGCACGGGCCTCTTCTCAGTGTGAGAAGGGTTAGGCCATAGTCCACCACGCTGGCCTAGTGCGGATTGGCAGACTTCACATATCTTCGGGAACATTATGGAGAACTCTCAGATATGCAGGTTTCCTCAAGATGTTTTCCCTTCACCTTTAGAGTGAGCGATAATTAACTATTTAATACGCACATAACTTCGATAAGTCAGAGATGTGCGCCTTGGGATCGAACTTGAGACCTCTGCGTGGCAATCCAATAGTTTCCCACTAGGCTGTCGCTGTTGTGTTATCTAACATCAAAACCCTCCTAGTGTTGCTTTAAAAGAATATCTCAAAGCAAAATTTTCCGTGTAAATCTGCACCATGTATTAAAATACTTCTAGTCTTTACTCTGCCCTCATGTCTGTTAGAAAGTGTTAGGTTTGTAACCTCAGCACAAAGTTCGGATTTTCTTTTTTGTGAGCGTTTCATATTATGGCAGGGCTTTGTGTTGCTAAAAGTGGCCAAGCATTAAGATCTTATTGTGTTTGATATAAAGGCCAAAATTAAATAAAAAATGTTACGTTGTTGTGAGCGTCCAACGTTGCGACAAATGGTTCTTTGTTCTAATGCTTTGTTTAAAAGCGTCCTCTGTTTGTAGTGACCACACATACCAACTTTCAGAAAAACATTATGAACAGTCGTCGTCTATACCTAGTAACTTAAATACCCTTTTTCATGTTCTTATTGGCAGTATATCTAACATTTATTTTTGTATAGATATAAAATCGCCTCAGTACGGAGACCTACGTAATTAACGTTACTTTGGTCTGTTTTATTTTGAACTAATATGTAAATAGTGTACAGTTGTGTTACTTTACAAATCTTTGGCTTTACATGACGTACGTCTGGCGGTTCTGGGATCTCTTGTACTAGTTGATATCATTCCTTAGTAATGTGCTGCTTGAATTTTACGATTTTACATATCAATTCGATAAATTATGTTTTCCTCCTGTATGCTTATTTGGCATATGGTGAAGATTTATTAGATATATAATATCTTGTGACCTTTACTGTAAAGCATATTTTTAATTCCATCTAAGTCCGGAGAATAACTACAGACGGCTTACTACACGACTATCCCAAGCTAAGTCGTTTTTGTAAAACAATAAATACGGTTCTTCAAATAACAGGAGTTAACAGCCTGCTCAAGACTCAGTAAAAATTCAAGACTGTTAAAGATATTCCGACTCATGGCTTAAAGTAATTCTCAGTCACTGCACTTTATAATTTAAACTCTCATTAACAAAGAATAAAATAGATTGTTTCTGTATTTATTCGAGACTACAACGAGTAACTCTATGCAAATTTTTTGTATGTTTTTGTTTAAAGTAGAAATGTACAGAAGCAACAAAGTGATTTATGAGAGCTCCGTTGTTACTTTTAGGAGAATAATATTATTATAAAATTCGGGAAGCCGCTGTTTGTGTTGTTACATGGCAAGGTTGTGCTACTACGCCGCATCATAGCAGTGCCAGAAAATGGCGCATATGCTTTTACCCTTTGGCGTAGGTATCACACGCAAGTGATATGTGGAAACATATTCTAAAGCATTAAATCATATTTAACTAGAAATTTGATGCTTATTAAAAACATAGAGCTCAAGTTATTGTATACACGTTAGACTGCCAACATCAGCCGTGCTTTAGATTTGTCCTTTAGATGTGTCCCGTACACGATTCATACGCTATAAAAACTAACTAATACCTCGTTATGAATACCGTTAAAATAATGCATTTCAAACACTCATCATCAATGTTGACGACTCGATGGCGTAGTGGTTAGTGTAACCGACTGCCACGCCTGAGGTCGTGGGTTCGATTCCCGCACAAGTCAAACATTTGTGTGCATGAACATGGATGTTTGTCTTGGTCTGGGTGTTTCTATGTATAAATTGTATATATTTACAAAAAAAAAAAAGTATATATGTATGTTTATCCATTGTCTAGTACCCATAGTACAAGCTCTGCTTAGTTTGGGCTAGATGGTGTTGTGTGTATGTGATAGAATATTATTATTATTATTATTATTATTATTATCAATGACGTATTTATACATCAACGTATTTGTACTAATAACGAAAGTACTACAATCGCTTTCATTTGTTCGGAATAGTTTTGATCTTATTCATTCCAGTCTTGTAGATACCCGAAGATTAATACTTACGAATCGATTGCCACAGGCAAAGGGCTTTTTCAATCTACGGGCTAAATTTGTTCCTTTTTTTGATGTATCAAAACAATATTAGCCCATTTCTAGCTAAATGTAGACGAATGTCTTGACAAATGAGCACCAAATGAACTGAGAGACCTTTGAAGAAAACCGTCTAAGCCTGTATCATATTGCTTAATCAACCCAGAAACGATAGAATATCGAATCGAATTGTTACGTAAGATAAGAATGGCAAATATATGATGCAGTATCCCGTTTGAATATATAACTGCCTTGGTAGTGAATATAGCGATAGCTCAGTGGGGAGACCAACAGACTGCAATGCAGAGGGTCTCGGGTTCGAACCCACGTCGCGCATCTCTGACTTTCGGAAGTTATATGACTTTTCGGAGTTATGTGCATATTGATTGATAATTTTCGTCTGCTCCGTGCCTTGGAGAGCACGTTAAGCCGTCGGTCCCGGCTGCCATGAACATCTATGGCAGTCGTTATTGGGAATGTCAGTACCCTCTAATATCCTGACACTGGTCTAGCTTTAGGGTATCGTTAGCCTTCGGGTTGCGGAGGTCAGGTGGCAGCCACTCCGTGTAAAAACTGATATCCAGTCAAATCGGGTTAGACTAGAAAAGCCGACTCCAAGTGACTTGGGAATAATAAAGGCTAAGGGAGAAGAGGTAGTGAATACTGCTGCTGTGTATTAGGTCTTGGGTTCGCCGAAAATTATCAAGTATCTAGCCAAGAAATTCTCAATAGAAGTCCGGTGTTAGGAAGTTCAAAGTGTTGCACACCCACAGAACATATATAACGGGAAGAATAACAACTTCATACAAAAAAACGATACATAAACAAGACACGCCATCTATGTCGTACCCTCTCAAAGTATTTGAGCGTTATACGTATGTAGATATATCTATAAGTATTATTCAGTGTTCTATATAATTATATATATACATATGTATATGTAGGTAAGTATATCATCTTCGTATTTTGGTATTAGGGAAGATTTCCAAAACGATTTTATTTCAAATAATGATCTTATAAGGTAAATTATATCATTTTCGGATCTGTACACGTCACACTTGATACACTTTATTTCATTTTCTTTCATGGTGACTATAATTTCACAATCGAGTCTCTATCTCATAAAACACGCAACACTTAATTACACCAAAACACTAAAACGGAGGAACAGGCAGCTCTACTGAACATATCTAATGTGAAGGCAAAATTAAAATTCTTTTATTTGTAACAAATAAAATTCGAAAACAAGACAAAACAAATGGCGGCAAACGTTTTTCTTGTAGTTGTCAGATTTGACAGCATGTTGACATTTAACGATTTTAAAATGTAAATGCTACCATAGGAAAAATTATTTTTTTATAAAAAAGTATTTTAATGGTAACATTATTATCTCTCTCGCTCGCTCTTTCGTACCCCCAGTACGTTTAACTTTGTTGTATGACAGCTGACTGGGCTTGTGCACAACCCCGTGCGTCGGAAAGCACGTAAAACCGTTGGTCCCGCGCCTGACGTCTTTCCGCCCGTTTCGGACTGCCGTTTCATCGGATTATAAGCTTTAAAGAATACAAAGTGCACTTATGTTTGCTCACACACTTATGCACTATAATATTGGCCATCTGGCCAGGCTCCGTTAAAACACGCCACTGCGACCAAAACTCAGTCTGGAGGACATTATTATATTGTAAAGCAGTCTACTTACTGTAAATTGGCAGATAACCGAATAAAATTAATTTAATTTGTTTGTTTTGCTCACTTTATTTTATTATTTTGTACAATCAATCTTTCATAAGTAAATTTTAAAGATGTACGGGACAGCTTTAATTGATTGAATTAATTGATTATAACAAAGTTTTGTTTTTGTTATAACAAAGTTTATTGATAAAATAATGGTTTACAAGATGGTTTATAATTGATAATGATACAATGAGTACACACGGTGATGAGCTCTTTCTAAGCACATATTCGAAATATTCAAACTGGATATCTTGTAGGCGCATCTTGCAGTTGTTATTATTAATATTATACACATAAAAGCCTAGGTAAATAACATTGCACACGCAAGACTTTCGTCGCGTTTGGTTACATGTTGTGATATTTGATGCATCATTTGTAGATAACTGATCGCTTTGTGTCGATATTTGAGTCTGAACCTTACTGCTTGGATTTATAGGCTCATTTTCTGTGGATGCCGTTCAATAATCCTGCCGAGGGCCCATTTACCAGATGGTAGATTTGCGTCATTGAAAATAACGACGTCATAAATTTTTAGATTTGGTTGCTGTTGCTGCCATTTGCTACGCGCGGATAATTGACATAAGTACTCAGCCTTCCACCGTTTCCAGATGTCTTCAAATATTTTCTGCGTGAGTTGCCATCTTGTTCTAGCGTCTCTTTCCGTTTCAATGATGGTCAGTGTTGGGCCACTCGCTAGATAGTGAGACGGCTTCAGATAATCCATGTCACTGGGGTCGTCACTAAACGCGCATAAAGGCCTGGAATTGAGACAGGCTTCTATCTGTGCTAACAACGTCGAGTATTCCTCGTATGTTAACTTTTGGTCGCCTACTACTCTTTTGATATGATGTTTAAGGCTTTTTACGGCAGCCTCCCAAAGCCCATCCGCATTCGGCCACGATGGCGCGTTAAAATGCCAATGAATTTGCATGTCAGTTATTGCTGTGTACAAATCATTGTTAAGGGTCCTTTTGATATTGATGTACTCTTCTTGCAATATCCAATTAGCTCCTATAAAGTTAGTGCCATTGTCACTGAAGATATGGCTCGGTGAAAATCTTCGAGCCGCCATCCTTCTATGGGTTGCTGAAAACGATGCGGAACTTAGATCTGAAACTAGTTCGAGATGCACGGCCTTTGTCGCCATGCATACAAATACGGAAATATAGCCTGTAGTAGTTCTGCCACCTCGACCCTTGCCTGATTTCACGTCGATGTAACCGGTGAAGTCGACGCCTGTATGACGGAACGGTCGTGTTGGATTACTTCGAGATACAGGTAGGTCTTCCATTATTTGTGTGTGCTTAATGGGGTTGTGCCGTCTACATAGTATACAGTTGCGAATTCGCTTCTTTATAGCTCGGGTACCTCCTATGATCCAACATGTAGCCACGCCAATGTTAAACGAGCTCCGCCATGAAATGTCATTTTGTGGCCTTGATTTATGAGTAGATCTGTGAGGTGTCCACTATGTGGTATGATAAGAGGATGTTGCATATTTTTATGTATCTTCACGTTGCTTATTCTACTTCCTACTCTTAACAAACCGCCTCGATCTAAATAAGGATTTAGGTTTAGTAATTTGCTTCTAGATCCGGCTCGAAGGACCATAAAGTTGTACGGGACAACTTTAATTGATAGAATTGATTGATTATAACAAAGTTTTCTTTTTTTATTATAACAAAGTTTATTGATAAAAGAATGATTTACAAGATGGTTAATAATTGATAACGATACAATGAGTACACTCGGCGATGAGCGAACGCGAACTAACTTAAGTTTTAATGTAATTATGCACGCGGTACAAAAATGCTGACAAAATGGAAAATTGTACGGTTGCACCGTACAAGAATCATATATTTTGATTTAAATGACACCTATTGAAATATTTAAAAAATACTCAAATTATTTCATAGACTATGAAAGTCAGCCGATTTAAAACTTTCGGTTCGGTCTGTAATCTGAAGGTTGAAACTAGTTTCTACTGTTTTCCTTTATCTGTTATGCTTATCTACGGATACAGATTTGAACTTATACCTATATAAAAAACTGCCAACTCTTTAATTGACATTTTTTTATGGAATTACTTGTATGATGCATTCAGATCTATTAATTTATATATAAGAATACCATTAAAGGTTTAAAAATAACTTTATTTATTTTTAAAATACATTTTAAGTAAAACTAATGGAACCAACTATTTGTTGAATTTCTTTAGCTTTAAATGAATTTAAAATATATTCACTTTTACCCTAAAATTGCTTTGAATTTTGTTGAATCTGTTTAAGAATTTGATGCACGTTTCTAAATATTCCGCCAGTGGGCGTTCACAAACAGGTCAGTTACCTTTGTTTTGTCTTCAACATTCTAATCACTTAAATCTTTTGTTCTGCAAAAATATCTAGACATAATTTCTCGAATTAAGAAATTTCCCTACGATCCTATAAATAGAATATTTTACATGGTATTCGGTACAAAGCTACTGAACCGTATGCCGAATCAATCACACTACATATCTGATCCGTTCGAAGGATTTATTTTTCAAAGGATCATGAGTAAGACGAATATAGTACTGTAGTCTAAATCGAGCTCTTTTATTTATCTTATTGTGTTACATCTGTATTTGTTTGGGTAATACAAGTAGACTGTTTGTGATACTTCAATCATAAGATTTTATATTTCTAAGAATTCTCTATTTTTTTTTCGTAGTAATTGTTTTTTATTTTATAAACACCAAAATCGATAACATTTATTTTCTAACGTCTTTGATACGTAGGGTAAGTGTTAGCACAAATAGCGTACTGCCTACGATAGCCGTCAGACTGGACTGGACTGTCTATTACACGTTGTACAGGCTTGCATTTCACCTACAACAATAATTAACTAATTTAAGGTACTAAATTTTAGAATAAGCATTACTTTCAACAATTTGTGAGTCTTTGTTACCGTTTTACCACAGTTATTTTGCTAACATAATTATTACATAAGAAAAATCCCCAGTCCTTTGAGCACTAGCCGCAGCAGTCGTAGGACTATTGCTACGTATGGACTCTAATATATTTGGGCTATAGGGACGGGTTTTTGTTGAACCGTTACAATGGTAAATGCGAAAACGGCATCTGCCCTGTATGGAGTATACAATAGCATCATTTGTATTATTTAGAGTGTTAGAGATATTTATAATACTTGAGATACTTGGTGCTCAATAATAATTATTAACGCTATACGAGCATAACCGGCAGAATCTAATGTACTTTATTTATTAGAAAACCAATTTACTTAGAAAATGTTAATATATAAGAAGGATTCAAAAGCTTAGGTTATTTACTTAAACTTTACTACACTTCGTGCATATTTGTGTTTTTAAGTAATAAGTTCATTATTTTCTTAATCTTTATTTAAATTCGTCTCAGAGTTAAATTGAATTCAGTGGTGTCAAAGACAGTCCTTTAGAAAATACTAAAAAAGTTGTAATATTTAGTACCTACCTAACTCTTAAATCTTTCATAAACTCTATGATCGCTAAAAATCTTTACAAAATTCAATAGAAGTTTCTGTAAGGACAAAAAACGGTACGATAATTACTGACCACAATAATATCACGGACAACAAGCGAATATTAGGCGAATATGAATCAAATGACAAGTTCAGAGATATTTTAGAGAAAGGTTAGGTTAAAACAGCAGACTGGATGAAGAATTTAATAAAAGTGTATGAAGCTAGGGTGTTCATTATGTCAAGAAGCAATATGTAGTCCTTGTCAACCCCTCCATAAAAATGGCGTTTTTTCATGTAAGTATGCATTATAAGCAATTTGGTTTTGTATTTATAGTATTAACAATAATATTATGTAACGGTGTAACTTATACAACTTGCAACAAAATTAGAGACTTCGAAAATTTCATTCGAAGTTTGAAACAACGTTTACAAAATATTGTTTGTATATAAATCACAGTAAGTAACAGTTGCTAAGCCTGTATTTATAATAAGGCTCATGGGGATCACGGAGCGTCTTCGGCAATTTATCTTACAGGACAGACTGCTACAAGTCTATTTTTGGTGGCATGTCAACTAAAAGCTTACCTACATATTATATTAGAAATCTATCAACATTTTTATACGGGCAGTCTATTGGTAAAATATACCCATCTGGACTATGACGTCTTATGAGTTTAATATAATAGTGGTTTCAGGGTTTTGTAGGGATTCCCCTACTGCATCAGGCATGCTTATGATAGCAAAGATAAACGCTTCTTGCGCTATCTCATGCGAAGAACTGCTCTGATAACGAATAGATCGTAAGGAAACTCTGACAGAAGGATAAATCTCTCATCTCACTAGTACAAAGACCTACACGTGCCTTCCGAGGTCAGGGTGTATCTTGACCTCAGCAGGCACGTGTAGGTTTTTTTGGTTCGACGAGGACCTTACAATGTTAAAATATAATTTTGTTTTAGCTAGTAATTAATTTATTGTTATTGTTCTATTTTAGATAATAAATGAATAATGTATATATCGGTGCAAGTCCACATAACTAATTATTTTAAAACATCATTTTACAGATAATTGACTTATGGTCGGTTCTCTATTTATTTACTAAGATTACTTCATGTTTATGCCAGATTTACCAGTTATTGCTTAAATATGAGTTGTAATGGTTTGTTGTTGTTCGAGACGACAAACTATTAATCATTATAATTTAAACATTTATTTTGAAGTAATTGAGCAACTGCTAAATTCATAACTTGATTTTTAAGCAATAACGAGTTGATTTCTAGATATTTTTGTCGAGTTCAAAGTAATTCGAATGTGTCGGCGCAAGTCCGAATAACCGATTATTTTAATGCATCTATTTGCCGCTAATTGACTTATAATCAGGACTCTATTTATTTACTAAGATTATTTCAATGATTACCACATTGTATATGCGAGTCTTACCAGTTATTGCTTAAAATAAGAGTTGTAATGGTTTGTTGTTGGTTGAGACGACAAACTATTATTCATTATAATTTAAACAATCGTTTTGAAGTAATTAAGCAATTGCTAAATTCATAACTTGATTTTTAAGCAATAACAAATTGATTTCTAGACATTTTGGTTGAGTTTAAAGTAATTCGAATACTTTCAAGTTCAAGATTAAATTGCAGAGTCAAACAGTCGTTTATTAAAACATTTGAACTGAAATTAAAACGTTCTAAATATTAAAAGCGGTCTGTTGATTTTTGTAAAGAATTAACGTAATTAAATTAGCTATTAAGGAAGTGTGTGTTAAAATAATAGTGAAATATTGTGATTGTGTATTGACCTCCCAACGCCCGCCATCTTGAGCGCGTTTGGCGTTGTAAAGTCAAGCATTCTATTACGAGTTCTCACGGAGGCAAGAGCTCTTCATAAAATTGTAATCTTGTGAGTACTAAATTTAATATTGATTTTTACTATGTTGCTACATAGTTAAGATTAAGATTGTGCTTAAGAATTATGTGTTTATTATCGAAAGCGTGTTTCATTACTTTCATTATTTGCAATGAGTGATCCATCTATTGAGAATAGTGACGTCAGCTCTGCTGTCGTCACAGCTTTTAAAAACCCTGCTGGACCTTATGTTGCGATCTATATATATATATACATAATATGAAATATTAAACAGAAAATAATATAACTTCTATGAATTTGCCGTAAGTCTGAAGAAAAGGAGAACATTACAACTATATATTTCTTAAATTGTTTCGTTGTTGGATGAGGCAAGTCGTCCTCGTTTAATAATCTTCCCCCTTCGCTTGTTTGACGGTGGCTAGTCCCGTTTTTTTTCCATACTCTGTCATGTTCAAGTATCTTTACGTGTCTGGTTGGAAATAGTGTGCCATTTGAATAAAAATTTTAGAGAGATTGGAATACAGCTTTGGGCTTCATTGGTTTATTAGGTTTACCTGATAAGTTCAACTTTATAATAGTCACTTTTAACATTTAACCTGTCAATTGAAAGCCGCCGTTGTGCCACTGCCACTCAATAGTTTAAATGGTAATCCATTGTGATTGTGGCTTTAATGTTAAATAGACACTTCGATTATATACAAGTGTACATAAATAATAATAATATAAGCCCAGTTTTTAAAATGTTTCAATCCTAAGCACTGTCCTCTTCTCAATATTTAATTTAATGACTGAATATAATAAAATTATCTATACAAATTGTAATTTATTGTCAAGAATGGTTCAGAACGGTACGAACGAGTAAGATTTCTTTAAATAGATATTTGTTAAACATTTGGAATATAACTATTTCTATATTTATTTAACCTACAGCTAAACATATTGTGCCTCTTATTTTGTTAAGGTAACAACTTAAGAGTATTTTAAATAAGACACAGATAAAGTCTTACAAAATTTAACAAATTTTTTACTATTCATCGCCTTGCGATATAATAATGAGTTCAGATTCTAAAGAAGGCTACGAGGGTGTAAAATATTGTAAGTCGCAACCTACTTTGAACTTTATCTTGTTGGTTACATTATATTACAGACAAGGCTTACCTAAGTAGTTTGTTATGAAGGAAATACCATCGAATTAGTAATATTTTCGATGCCATATTTTAATTAAAAGTTTTGTATAATATTAGTTAGGGTAATAATTTTACGATATAAAACTGTTGGCTGAGAATAAAATGAATATTACTTTGCCAAAATTACTACTACGAAAGTAACACTGCTAAAAACAATATACTGATAAATGTAATGAAATAGTTTCGGCCCTGATGTACAAAATTTATTGCCCTACATACGGTTAATTTTTCAATGAAATCAAATTTTTTACTATTTAACGTTATTTAATAAAATTATTCTTTACTTCTCATAAATCTTGATCAAATTAAACATATTCTGATAAAATATAACACTTGTAATTTGTGTAGTCTGTATTGAGGATTTTTTTACTCGACATATGGATTGTAAAAGAACGGCTATATATGGAAAGCATATAAAAGAAAAACCAGCAAACCAGCCTTGGTTTTTATTAAAGTTTTTATATATTCTATTTCTGTGCCTATTGAAATGTACTTTCTTTGATTGTTATTTATCCATTACGCTCTAATAAAACACAAACTAAGCTTAAACAATATCCATTATAAAATTACTCTAACTTACAAAATAAAATCACCGTCTTAAATAGGTACTCACAATAGAGTTTTTAGTTACTTAGAATAATTTCAAGCTAAAAGTTCTTCTACTAGTCTATGCTATGAACAGACAAATTTGTAACTAGCTAACAATAGGCGCCAGACGTTACTCTCGAGAGCTCTTCAAAGAGACTTGTTATAATGTTTCAAAAATGTTAAACTCAAATATCTAATTTAATAGGTATTATTTCCGCAATTTATTTAAATTGTTTCACTGCTGGGCACGAGCCTCTTTTCAGTGTGAGAAGAGTTAGGCATAGTCCACCATGCTGACTCAGTGCGGTCTAGCAAACTTCTTATGTCTTGGAGAACATTATAGAAGACTCTGAGAGATTTTCTGATATTCTGAGAATGTTTTCCTTCGCCGTTGAAGCAAGTTATAATTAACTAATTAATAGGCACATAACTTCGAAGAGTCAGAGGTGCGTGCCTTGTGGTCTGACTCAAGCCGTTTGCATGGCAGTCCAACGGTCCCCCATTAAACTATCGCTAAGGGGTTAAATTTAATAACGTTTTGTATTTCTTGAAATCCATCACATCTACTATAAGACATTTCAAGGTTATCAATGAATTACCGGACACCCTGTATAAGTACAGCGATGTAGGTATTCCATTTCAAATAAATTTTAATGTGTCGGTAAACCTTTTATCACGATGAAAGATTAATGAAGCCCGTAGGATATTTCTATTTCATAACATACCTACTGTTATAAATACAAATCCACGTGCCGTGCCGACGTAATAAAAATGAAATAGGCGCTGTTACGTCTAGTCGTGTATGTTAATTACTGCGATACGGAGATCGTTATACTTGTTTTGGGCTTGACACTATTGCTGTATATGAATATCCCTGCACAATATACTACTAAACACTGCTTATATTTGTTTGTATGTTTACCAAAGGCTTAGGGGAATTATTATACGAAATATGTCGAAACAAGCAGTTGTTATATAAGGCCCTTGGAGTGCCAAGTCAGCTAACAATCGCGCACATTGCGTCTCCTTGACTTTTTATAATTATACTAGATTTCAGTCTAGATTTTGTCAATAAACTTCTATCCCTGGGGTCCCGGCTGCCATGAAAATCTATGTAATGGCAGTTGTTATTAGGAGAGTGTCGACACAAAAGATCCCACTGGGTTAAGTGTCGCCGGTCTGCACTGACTGGCCCCCACATAAGATAAGATAAGATGCCTGGGGAACAATTCCTTTTTCTGGATGAAATAGTACAGAAAACCCTGTATCCTTTTTTGTGTCCTATACACGTTGTATACGATATTTCATGATGATCGATCGAGTAGTAAAGGCGTAAAAGCGTAACAAACAAACAAACTCACATTTGCATTTATTATATTAGTTATAATTCGTTCACATGTAAATAAACATATAAATATTAAAAAATATTACAATATTAGGTATTGCATATTGTATTGTCACCAGAACTTCAAATAATAATAATAACCCCTCTGGGACAGTCGTTACCTCATCATGAGAATAACGCGATATCGCAGGGCACAGTACACCAGCTTTTAAACTACCACCTTCACCTTGTGATATAAACAAAAATTTACCAACAGGTTCTTTTTTATACTACTAAATTGGCAAACAATCAAACGGCCCACCTGATGATAAGTGCTCACCGTAGCCTATAGACGCCTGCAACACCAGAGGCATCACTTGCGTGTTGCCGACGCTTAAGGAAGAAAACGGAAGTGGGAAGGAGAAGGAGCGGAAAGAAGGAAAGGGGGTGATTGGGCCTCCGGCACTCTCACTCACCGAACGAAACAACAGTAGGAATACTGCTATTTGACGTCGATATTCTGTCCTTCCCCGGTTGAGCCGGCCCATTCATGCTGAAATCAGCGAGGCTCTAAACCGCAGGGCAGCTTGTGGCGAGCTGAATGTGAGTTGCGGCACTGCGGTCCTGAATGCCTTAGAGAGTCGATTAGGGCCTCGTCCCCGGCTTGCCGTTACTGGTTGGCTGGGGTGGAATTTTAAGAGCGCCCGTAGGACTCTCAACTCTGGCTTGCCTTGGTCGGCCGATCAGAAGGGAGCCGCTAATGCTATATGCTTGGGGGTGGAAGTGTCATTTTCAAGGACATAACCACGGGGAATACCGCTCCGGGTGTCCATTGTCACGAGACCCGTGATGGTGAAACGGGCGCCGCACCGCTCCACACCCTTAGCCGCTCGCACCGGTGTTGCCCTCTGCTGCTGGCTTGTATGCCTATGGTGGCTATTCAGAGAGCCCATCTAGTGAGTTGGCGAGGCTGCCCATTGCATTGATGCTTTTAGAGTATTCAATGCGGACGCCGTTTTTCATCCATAGTTACCAATATACCGGTTCATCAAATACCCATACCCATAGCATATTTATATTAGAATCCATACGTAGCAATATTTCTACGCCTGCTACGGCTAGTGCCGCTGTAGGTGTTCCACCCCACCTTTGATTAAAAGTCTCGAAGGGCCTCTTCACGTTGGATCTATGTCTCCGTGTAAGCCTCCCAAAGGGCCAGGTATTTTCAAATATAATATGTTAGAAAATATCTGTGATAAGAGAAACATAATTATATTCAATCACATAAACACAGCACCATATGGCCCAAACTAAGTAGAGCTTGTACTATGGGTAATAATAAATAATGGATAAACATACATATTGTACTTTTCTTTTGTAAATACATACATATTATACATAGAAATCAAGACGAACATTCATGTTTATACAAATGTTTGACTTGTGCGGGAGTCGAACTCGAAGAATGTATGCCAAATGTCATCAAAATTAGTAAGGAGAATCTGGTTTTATTTTGGCTTGGAATATTTGATTGTAGAGAATAAACAAAAAGTGATGTTAAATAACAGCTTTAAAAACAACCACAAAATCCTTGGAGGTGTTTGATGGATGTCAATTTATAAATATAATGGGTAATATCCAATACTATAAAGCCCTAAATTTGCCATTTGCATTTCTTTCTCTTTCTTTCTCCTGTATCTTACAGGAACCCATTACAAATGTTCTTCGGAAGTCAAATACTTTAGAGAGGATGAAAAAGTTATAATTTTACTTTAACCAATATAAAATCTTCATCCATCTTCATCCAACGATCCTACTGCTGTCTTTATCTTGTTAAGTACCAGATAAAGCGAGTAGGATCGGAAATGTAAATACATTTTCAGTCACAAATAATGAAACATTTTACGAAATGCGAAATTTATCCGTTATACAAAGCGGTAAAATTTGAATGGATGGATTGACTTGAAACTTTGTAAATATTATTATCTTCAAGCAAATTGGTCTAATCAGATTGTAAAGTATATACAGTGTGAGTCTTTATAATGTGCACATATTAAAATAAGGAAATTTATGCTTAATTTTATCGACGGAAAAATATTTAAAAAATCTAAATGATAATGATTAATAAAGATGAAATCTAAATGAATAAAGGAAGAGAACATGCACTCTAACATCTGGCACGAAAAATATTTATTCGTATAGATGTGCGTACGTACGTAGTAACGTACATATAAATGCAATAAAAATAATTATATTTAATCATACATATATCAATTTCTAAGCCGTATACTTTAATAATGCAATTAGAATAAACTATAATTGCCTGTAATATAATCACACGGTATTGATTATATTAAATATTATGTAGTTATATAATTGCACTTGCAACATTATTATTCAGCTATTATTAAACAATCTCAGAACATGACACTACTTTTATATTTTTGCAGTAAGTACTTGATATATTATGCTAAAATATGAGAACATTTAATACATTTATAATAAATAAAATTTCGTTAATTTTTAGTGGGGTTGGCATCCTTTTATGCTATTGAGGCGAAAAGTATAAATATAAAAATTGACTCTGATGATGTTTTAAAAATATTGGGTGGCTTCATGAATTCAGATACTTTTAAAAGCTTTGCTACGCAAGTTTTACAAAGAACTATGTCAAAGCATCTGGGCTATAGTAATCCTTTCCATCCGGAAGATGATTTAGTATCTACATTTGATACTGCTGTGATGCAGGAATATGACAAATTAAAGCTAAAAAAAAAACTTAAAACGAGTATCCGAACGACGACAAAAATGGATGTTTTAGATAAAGAAAATGAAAACTTTGCTGCTGATCGTTTAAGTGATGATATATTCTCAGATAATGAAGTTGACAGACTTTATGACCTAAAAGCTAATGCTACAACTGTTATAACTGCACATGCACCAATTACTACACAACAGTCTAAAACCCATAAACTTGTAAATAAAATGAATAATGTTTTGGTAAATGGAAAAATATTATCTAGGAAAGATGGTTTGCACGGAATGCTCTATCAAAGCGATAGAGCTAATTTTAAACCAATGCAAAAGAGATTTGTGATGGCAAGCCGAAAAGATCTAGAAACAAAAAGCCTTAAGTTGTAAAATCACTCAAAGCTTAACAAGCGTTCTGGCTTTTCTTGGGTTATATTTATATTATTATAATTATTTTATATTTGATAAAAGCTGTAAAGTGGTGAAATATATAATTTATCATTTATTCATTTCAAAATTGACTATAAGATGTCATGACCATATAAAAAAAATTGTTGACGTTTTATTCAACGATAATACACCGTAAAGGTTCTAACCTGTAAATATTATTTTACTTTCTGGAGTATGAAATATTGTATCAATGTATTATTTTATTTGAAAATATATATTAAAACGTTTACTTCTATTCGTTTTCAATATCCTGTTCTGTTTATTAGTTTCGGATGAAGTAGCAAGATAAATGAGACCTTCGATATTGGACGAGGTAAGATCGTAGTGATAAAACCTATTTCTACTAAGCTTTGTTTGGTTTTCATTAATATTTTATCTTTTTCTTAATAACTTTTTGATTTAAGATACAATTATTAAGTTTGGAATATGTGAGCCCCACTGAGCTATCGCTGCTGTTAATATTGAATACGCACATAACTTTGAAAAATCAGGGATGCGCGCCTTGGTATCGAATTAGAGATATCTGCGTGGCAGTCCAACATTTTCCTACACATAATATTAGTACAAAAAGGTGGTGCAAATTATGTTTTCATACACCACTGAAAAAGGTACGAGTAAAGGTACGTGAAATCATCTAGCTATGAACGCAGCATAAGTATGTCTAACCGATGATACATCTTAGGTATAGCAACTGTATTTTGGCTAAGTAGTACCAAACTAATATTAACTCAGTACTATTTAGCCAAATACTGTACGCAACGCATACAGGTCAGGATGATTGGTTCTAAGAATAACTAAAATTGATTACAGTTGACTCCCTCAGTGCGGCAGCGATAGTTAATACGATTACTTCGCATGAGTCTGGTCTAATTTTCGATTCGTGTAAGGTGTTAATGAGTGTTTCTATTAAGCAATTCTCAGTAGCATCTCCGAGTCTATGAATTTTGCCGTTAAGCCCTATTACGTATGATCTAAAACCAAAAAAAGCAAGATGGGGATGTGATAACCTTTACGTGCCCTTTGAGAGTAAGGTGTATAAAAGCTTAAATTTCAATCGATATCAAATACTTATGATACCTATTTTAATTTTGGAAGAGCCTTAGGTCCCATTACCTTATCGTTCACCTTTCCTTCCTTTGTTCCTTCTCTTCTCGCTCCCTTTTTACTCCTTATTTTATACCCAGACTCTCGTGTTGCTTAGATGCCCTCCGTGTTGTAAACGCACGTAGGCTACGGCTACTTAAGAATCAAGCAGGCTGTGTGCTTGTTTGACATATGTATGGCTTACAATATATAGTAGTTTAATTATGTTTGGTATTGCTTCAGTGATACCACAAAAGTACAGATAATTACAGCAATAAAACAGTTGCCCAATGAAATATAAAATTGATCTGTTTCTTTAACATCTGACAATATAAAATGTAATTTTTAACGCCTTAATGTTTTGAATATATTTGCCAATGTGTATTTGTGTAAAAGAAAATGTAAGATGTGTTTAAATATAAATTGCATGTTGCCGTTTGTTGAATAGAAATGAACTTACAAGATAACTGAAAGCAATAAGAAAACGAATATTGATATTCGACAAACATGCGATATGTACACTTTTGGATCGGATCTAGATTTATCCCCGGTTATCCCCTTAATCTTGGTATCCCGGTCATGACGGTTCACCGGTCATAAATCTTTATGGAACATATCTTTGTGATCCACGAATTGAATATTGCACCTTACCACAATGCTTGCTCTTATTGGTTGAGGTGGCGCATCGTATGCTACGAGCCGAGCACTGCTTGCAGAATTCAAAAAGCTGTTACTTGCTATTTTATCCCCCCTCTCATTTAGACCTTACATTCTAGCTAAGGAAATGTCCTCTTACTTTCTAAATCCTGCTAGTAATGGGTCATCTACATACCTTAGAGCTCAATCGATCAAGTAATTTTAGTATATCCGATACACAAACAAACATTTAATAAAAAGGTGACACCTATTTACACGTAGGCTTAAAATAAAATTAATAATAGCACCACAAACGAATGGCAGCAGATACTTAAGATCCTTTATTTTACTTGGCTAAATGTCAAAGTACCTTAATAAGCATCGTAACAAATCTCACCAACTGAGGCAGAAAAGCGCACGAAAATTATTTCAGCACGTTTATGTAAATAAGTTAATGTAAAGTAATATCTTCATATCGTTTGTTGGAATTAAAATATGAATCCTTCATTTATAAGCGAGTTTTAATCATGAAATGTATTTTTGACGGATAATAAATGAAGGAAAAGTCGAGAATGTAACAAATTATAATGCATAATGAAATCACTACGCTCTTTCTTTTATAATTGCAAATATACATGCCATCGCTTTAATGGTAGGTACGTAATAATTTAACTTTTGTTTTAATATCGAATCTCAATTTATGTGATTATACATTGAAATTAAACTACTATAGACGGATTTTATCGCGTAAACAACGTGATAAAATCCGTCTATAGTAGTTGACACTATATTACATAATTTTGAAAATTTGTTACACTACTATTACTATTAAACTTTACAAATTTTAAGCTAATTATATTGTTATTAAAACTATTTAGATTTAATTTAATTTTACACTTTCCCCGACGTTTCGGTTGCTTTTCAGCAGCCATGGTCACGGGGAGACTAAGATGGTAGTTGTCTCAATGTTCTAGTGTAGTTATTTCAAAGTACCCGAACATAATTTAAGCATTGGTGTTTCTATTTACGCAGAATGAGCTCAAAGTATCATGAATTCTAGCTGTGATTTGTTTCTTCTTGGGTTTGACTATTTGTATTACTAGATACCAAGCTGGTGATACATTCCAACCATCTTCTCTATTATAATTAGGATGTTTTTTGATTTCAATAGCCTCGCGAAGCATCCTTGGTAGGAATCGATGTTCTTTAGAGAGAATCTGTGGTTTGTCAAATCTCAGGTAGTGGTTGGTCCCCTGTTGCACATGTTCACACACAGCAGACTTCAACGAGCGTTGGTGTTTTACATCAACTTTGTGTTCTTAAATGCGGGTGCCTATGTTTCTCTTGGTTTGACCAATGTATGAGAGTCCGCAGTCACAATCTATTTTATAGACCCCTGCATCTTGTACAGGTAGTTGGCACTTGACGGATGGTAAAACTGTATTGAACTGTATTGACTGTATTGAAATAACTAAAACGAAGTTAATACAGTTCAATATGCCTGAGAAATATGAAGAACTACTTAAGCATTGCTTAACAACTGGCTATCTGTTGTGGGACAATAAATTCTACATACACTTCAGCCTCTAAATCTCACGAGAGTGTCCCGGCCAACGCGCAAGCTGCGTTAGCTGACACAGTGCGGTAACCTCGTGTGACCCTGACTGCTATGACTCTCTGTGGTCTCCGCAAGAGAGTCCTGCACTGAGCGATCAGGGAGTCCGCCCACATCGGTGCACCGTAAAGCGCCATCGACCGGATAACCCGTGTAGACTCGCCGGCATCCAGTAATGGGCCCGCCCAAACTTGGCAATAGCCGTCCAAGGGCGAACGCAGTGCTGTCTGAAATGCACGTCGAAGTGCCACCTTCCGTCCAGGACCAAACCCAGATACTTCGATGCGTCGAGCCCACCATTATTGAGGCGCCGCGGGGTAGACTACGACGGGACCCATGAAAGACCAGGGCCTCCGTCTTGCTAAAAGCCACCCGTAAACCCAGCGCATCGATATGCCCGACCACCTGGGAAACCCCCACGGTGGCCAAACGGGCCGCCTCCTCGAAAGTACTCCCATGGGTTGCGACGAGGGTGTCGTCAGCGTAACTGATGCCACTCAGCCAGGGGGGTAGGACAGCACGTAGGGGTAGGACCAAGAACCGATACCTGTGCGACACCGCATGACATGGGCCGCCGCCAAACCTCGCTCTAACCTCGAGGGGGACACTCCTGCCTCTCAGATAATCTGCCACCAGCCGCGGGCGCATCCGTAAGACAGCCGCCTTCATTACCGCATCTGTAATCGGGGGAGCACTGAGGTCCGCCTCCTGATGTCAGCCTGATGGGGCTTTTGTCGTCGTGCTTGTACACGTGCTCTTCCCGGTCAGAAAATAGCTTCTGGACCATCTCGGAGAGGAAGTTGGGTTGGAGGGTCTCTGTAAGAAGGGTGCTCCGTGCTCGGAGCTTGTTCAGCGCCGCGCGATATGGGCGCCCCCAGGGGTCATTGTCAAGACCCTTCAACATCTCACTTTTCACCCATTCCTTCGCACGACAAATAGCCGACTGCAGAGACGCTTTCGCTTCGCGTTACGCGTCATACAGTCGCATATAGCAAGAGGAGGGCCCTCCTCTTGCTCATCGCGGAGGCAACGGCTTCGGCTGCGTGTGTACTCCGGGCACGAATGCAGTCCGCACGGAGGTCTGCCAGCTCCTAGGACCACCAGTAGACCCCCGTTCTCGGGGTCCGGTGTCGCACTTGGGGCATGGCCGCGTCGTAAACAGCTTGAATGCTGTCGCGAAAGCGGACAGCCTTGGCGTCTACCTCTCCAGACGGGGGTACAGGAGACAACCAAGCCTAGACTATGGCTGTCTCTTGCAGTAAGTCCCGGTTCAGCTTCTTCGCAGCCTACCGCGGAAAGCGAGGAGCTCTATCCGCCAACGGGCGATGACCCCTGCTAGGGTCCCGAAGGAGGGAGACATTCAGACGGATATACAGATGGTCCGAAAGAGTCTCTACCTCCTCCAGAACACGCCATCCGCTTACGTGTGCGGCGAGGGCAAGCGTTGCAAACAAAAGGTCTACTATCGACCCCCCTGCCGTCACACGCAGGTGTTGGCGGCGCCCCTGTTCAGCAAACAGAGGCCCGCCGCAACGGCCCACTCATCGACCGCCCTTCCTCGGACATTCGTGTAGGGGGACTCCCACGCAGTAAACTTTGCGTTGAAGTCCCCCATTACAAGGATACGGCTATATGATATCCGCCGTATCGAGGCCTCCTAGTTGTTGAGAAAGGCCTCGAAATCTGCCAAATTCCTGTTGGGAGAGAAGTGCACACCAACGACTGTAACCTCTCCCCACGCAGCTGCAACGTATCCCGGTCCCCTCTCCTTGACTGAGAGGGGGGAGAAACGAGGCGCCGTGGAGCAGACGACTGCCACGGAGCTGTCCCTGTCACCAGCACAATTGGGGCAGGCAGGAACGTAATATGGCTCCGCGAATACGGCTACGCCGATTGACCACTCCGCCATAGACTGCAGGAAAAAGTCCTGTGCTTGGATGGAGTGGTTGAGATTTACCTAGAGGAGGAGATAGTCATGGTCTTCGTCCATGACTAGGTCGACATCTCCTCCTCCACCGCTGAGGGCGGTCTTACTTCAAGGGAAAAGGGGCAGCCCGGGCCGATAGGCTGCCCCCTTCTACTGGCTTTATGGGCGGGGATTTGCACACCCTGTCGCCACGGAAGAGGGCAGCTGCTCGACCAGCTGTCGTGCACGCCGAGCAGTGCGGGTTCGCCTTGCACGCTCCAGCGAGGTGCCCAGGCTGGCCGCAGCGATAACAGGCGTCGCTGCGGTCCTCGGGGCTAGGACACTTAATACGAGTGTGCCTAGCTCCTCCACACCTTAAACATCTCATGGGTCGAGCGGCCAGGATGTGGACCCTGGCAGAGCTCCAGACCACGAGCAGACGCCCGGCGTCAGCCAGCAGTTTGGCCAAGGTGACAGGGCATAGCGCCGATCCCCCCAGGGTCGGGACGGATGGTGCCGATCTGTATGGCGTCCGCAGCATAACCAGTTCTGGCGTTAAAGGCGCCAGAGACGTCCTATGCGAACACCGAGTCATCGAGGCCGGTGATGCGCATCTTTGCACACTTAACCGGCCTCGTAATCTTTACACCATCCGTTTCAGGAAACAGACTCCTAAGCTTAGCGACAATGTCGTTTGCCGCTTCGCCTCCGTCAGCTCCGGGGAATTCCAGCATGCGTCCTCCTTCGTGAGCGAGGCGCACCCTGGCTCCGAGGTGCGTAACGTCCCCGGTGTTCTGCGTCGCCGTGGATAGCACGGCCTGATACGTCAGGCCGCGCTAAGCCGCTTCCGGTAGCACCGTGATAACCACGGCAGCTGACCCCAAGGTCAGTTGCCGTGACAGAAACAGACTCTGAGCGCCAACGCTCAGAGTCTGTTTCTTCTCCGCCTCTTTTTCTTGGTTCACGGGGCTAGATCTTATTGTAGCTGCGGCAGCCACAGCAGCAGCCGCAATGGTAGCCTTTTTGGCCTTCTTGCGGCGAGCCTTGCCCATATTCCCCACCATCTGCCAACTCTCACCCTGAGGTATGGTAGGTGCGGAGGTTGACGGCGTAGGGGACGCGGGCCTAGTGGGGTCTAGCCGCAAGCTCTGGGGTGGAGGAGCCCTGGGTGTTGCAAGGGGCGGGAAGTCGTTGGCAGATTCCTCCTGCCACTCGTCTCCGATATCTTACCGCCTACTGGGGGCGTGGGATGAGACACCAGTAGCGGCGCCGGCGGCACTGACGGCACCGGCGGTGATCTTTTGGCCGTAGAGACGGTTGCAGCAGTAGCCGCAGAAGGCGCGGCTTGTAGCCGCGACCGGTAGCTAGGCGACGGCAGCAGCCGGACGCTGAGAGGCGTCAACATATTTGAAGAAGGACGCCTGTGATAGATTATTCGAAATATTTTGTCTAAATATTTAAAGAAATATCAAAATAAGTACGTTTAAATATGTGTGTGACTCATTTGTAAGTACCTACTTATACCGACAATAGTGCCGATAACAAACTGTGTAATGAATCCGGCTAGATTTTATGTCATTGTTATTTATAGGTTAGATTCTAGGTTAAGTTACAATTACAAGATCAATTTTATTTACATGTTTGAACATGAAGAAAATAAATTATGATTTAACAACATTATTAGCAAAAACTAAGCAGCTCAAATAATATCATTTCTAAAAACACGTGGCCGCCCGACTTGTTTGTTCACTAGTATAAAATGACACGTGTCAGACGGATAGTTTCAGTTATTGATTGGCCGCTGAACCGAACGGTGCTCCGAGTTTGCGCTATAAAAACTGATTAACTATTAAGTTGTTATTACTGTTTGTTCATTACTATTTATTAACCTGTTAAAATTAAATAAACAATTAAATTAAACTACTATATACGACATAATGAATTTTAAAAATCAAATATGAATTGAATTTAACTTCTTTTCAATTACCCTATAAATATGAAATAATATTAAGATTGGATTTTCTATAAATTATTTAATAGCCAAACATTGTATACACTTAGTATATGAATAAATGTATATATAAACATACATAGTGTTTATGTACACATATACTATATAAAACAAATTTAATCTTATATACTTAATTTTAATAAATATATATAAATGAGTTAATGGTTTGTTTTTATTTACTTTTATTTACTTATAAATATATACATAGATAAAAATATGACGTAGTTAAATAAAATAAATTATTACCTGCATGTCCAGCTCCTTGCCGGACTGAGGCGTCTCTTTAGGCGCCCGCTGTCGAGTCTCGGCCCCAAGCCGCACCATCTCCCGGCGCAGCGCGCCACTTCCGCCTCCAGCCGCGCGAATTTGTCGACCAGGTATCATCTATTCACCCTGTACAGTTTTACACTGTACATGCACGGTATTGCTGACGCTGCGGTCCCAACCGAGGCGTCAGTTTACGTTAACACAATAAAGTACAATTTAGTATAAAATCAGTCAGTGCAAATACTCACGCGATCGTGAAAGCATAGCCAAACCCTTTATCGTATCTAATATAACTAATTAAAGTATCGTGAAGTGTTTTTACATAACTTATGAACTTTCCTTTTGCACTCCAATTATCACTTATCTAACTATCATCTGTCAAGTGTACGACACCGTACACACCCGCATTCAAGTAAACAAGGTTAGTTGATTGTGTAGGAATAATATCGGCAAGGTCCTACACAACGCAGATTTTATCTTAATGTAACAGTTGTCTCAAAGAAGAAAAACAATTATATATTTATATTTAGGACACGTTAAGCTGAAATCTATTTGGATTCCTTATATTATTATATTTGCTAACATAAAATACGTATATACCCACAGTAAATTGAACACAATTTACGCTACGTACTTTTTATACGCTACCCGTAACATGAGGAAAACGTGACGGAAAATTCAAGAGCAATCGAAACCATGAGAATGTTCACGTTGTCAGTATTGTCGCATAAAATGATTTAATTTATTTGATTTTCTTCGTAGTTATCCATAGCTGCACGAAACAGACATAATTATTATTTTAATTAGTAGTAGCTTAGTGCTATGTAGCGAATTATTTTCCAGTAAAATACTATCGTATAAACCACCCCTCATACTTGACGAATCTTTGTCTTTGGTATCTTTAGCTATGAAATTGTCGTTTATTGTTATGTTCTTTATCTAATTACGTGGTTTCTGCACAAAATGTAATTGTTATTTTTAAAATTTGTTTAGTTTCGAGAATGGACTATAATATACATATTATATATACCTATTATTAATAATAAATGTCAATAAATTTTATACAATTTGGATTTAAAGTTTTATCGCTTTGTGACTGCGTATTCGTTTCAATTCGTCATAATTACACGATGGTTGATGTTTGTGATAATTTATAGTGTAGTGGCCTGAATTCAAGCAACTATACATGAAAAAACAATGTATGCAAGTTGGCCACTAAAAATATATTGATGAAATAGTTAGTATAAAAACTACAACGCAACCGATTTTCTTCATTAAGTTTCAACTTCATATAAACCTATACTATTACGACGGTTTTACGAGTGGACCAATACACACTTCTACCTCCGCAACAAATGTCCTACTTAAATACGCGCAGCCAATGCCCGTTTTTCTTTTTTCATAGGGAATGCATTGACGCTACCCCTCCGCGGGGGCGAGCGGAGGGGTTATATCGGACTCACTGAGATATAAGAAAGATAGTCATGATGGTAATTGATATGCCGGTAATACCGACTAAACTTAACACGATGTTCGTCGACAAAACCGCAATCGGCGGGGCCGCGCGAACTACTTTCACATGCAGTCGCGACCCCGCCGAGGTTTCAGCCCGCCGCATGAAACGGCAGGCCACTACACAACAAGAACTACCTTTTGGGCACCATTACATTTAAGCCCTACTGTCGCCCCTTAAGGGGGAGACGGAGATACGACACAGAGCCGTGCGTGGGAACACGCACGCACGCCTGTGTCGTGTCTCTCATACCTGGTGCTGATCGGATGGCGGGCAGGCCCACGAAGCCCACCATCCCCAGGTCAAACCTCAGGGTGGCTGGAGGTCATCTCGCAAATGCCCACGTCACTTAACTAACGTTAACTTTTTATAGAATATTTCGGTTTTGGAGGGTTATAATTTTATACAGTTACGGGCCTAATAGGCGTTTAAATAAAGTACTGAAGCTATTAACTAAGTCGTCATACAATTTAACACGTGGAATGATCAAACGCCTACAATCAATCTTGTTATCTCTGCACAAATTGAATTACTTTACTAAAACTGAGGGGCAAGTGAAAGCAAAATTCAGTAAGACTACGTTAAGGCAGTTTATCTGTTCTTATTGAGTGGCTCTCATGATAACGGTGTTTTATTCGACGGCCATCGCAATTCGATCGAGGAGGTTCTATTTATGATCAAACGTAGGAATAAGTTATATAGGGAATAGGCTATTTAGGTCATCGGCACGCGAAGAGTTTGAATGGACATTATTTTTATATAAAGGTACTTATGCGGATATTTATCTAAAGTTAATTTACCTAATGACGTAGAACTGTGAAGCTTAAATGAACAAGTCAATCACTTTATAAAATGAGATGCGTGTTTGATCTATTAAGAAATATTTGATGTGAAAATATGTATGCAAATATTTGCGCGCGTGATAAATATAAATGTCCTGATGATTGAATATATGAAAAATAAATATTTAATCTGCTTGATTAAAACCACAACAGCAGCTGCGTAGCTGCGCTGAATCCCAATATTATTTATGTTTATTGAGTTGATTTAATTGGAAGCTGTATAAATAAAATTAAACTTACAGACGTATGTATGTACTTAGTGTTGATTGATTGATAACTTCAGTGGTTGTTATATAGGAAAGTAATTTATAAAGCTTTTCATAGTTTGCCCAGTTCCTATATTGACAGTTTTTTTTTCAGATTTGCAGGTATATATTAAAGTTTACGACTATTAAGTTTCTTGCATTTTTCTTATAATTATAACTTATCATTTATACTTGCACATTAAATGCAAAGCTAGAATTGAGAATATATTTTACAGTTGATTCTTATATTTCTTCTTCGTTATAAGCAGGGGTCGGAATAGGTAGAGTTTTTAAGTACCAAATGACGTCAAATATGCTACTACGAAATATTAATATGGATATGCCTTTTTTAATCCCGGGATTGATTTAGTATTCTAAATTTTTTTACCTTCTTTGGACACTAAACATTTATTTTCATTCGAAAAAACATAATTAAGAAACAATTTATTTATACAAATATATAAAAGTGATTGGTTCCTGCCCTGTAAGTCAGATAGCAGGTATTTTTGCTACTCAACACAGCGTATACGCCGCGTAGATATTATTTCTTTCTCTTTCTATATTACTACCGCTATAAGGCGGGGTGCGGGGTGGACGTTGCGGGGTGAGGGGATGATCGATTCGGAGGGAGGGTGAGATATACATTTTGGCTCACTCGTCTGCTTCGGTGCGTTGAGTGTGCGTGCATTTATTTTCGCTGTTGGATTTTCATATAAGTTGACCTTGGCTTACGTTTTTTGGATTGAATCTGTGTTATTTGACGATTCTGGCTATGTTTATTGAAATATGAATTTTACACGTGATATTTCTCCTGTATTTGGATTTAGTTTCAAGAAACCTACAGATAAGGTGAGATTCAATAATTTTATTCATTTTATAATCTCGATTACATATTTCAATTTAAATGTATATTCCACATAAAAGTTCAGTCTAGTCTAGTGCTAGTTTTATCTTTTTGTTCTAGCTACATCGCTTAAACTGCTGTTAAATTAAAATACTTTGTGTTCAAGATATTCTTTTATGTTTTATGTAGGTTTTCCATTTGCACGACAACTCCGCCATTTTGTTCGTGCCGTCATGGAACACCTAACTATAAGGGAAGACCTTGTGCAAAACTGGATCAAAGACGATTGAGATTTAATCTACGACCAATATTTTATAAGAAGTGTGAAACTTGTATAAAAGCTACAAAAAAGCAATTTAGACCGGCATGTTAATGGAGCTACACATAAAGGAACTCGAAAATCACCAATGGAAGACTTCTATTTTGATTCATTTGAATTTTTAATCTCGTGTAACATACCTTGGAATCAAACACCGCTTTCAAAAAGATTTTTGCGAAATATTTATGTTGCAAATGCAGTGGCAGATCTGTACCTGATGATTCGTTACTGCGAAAAGTTTATTTAGAAAAAATTTACAAAAACAGAATTCACGAAATCTATACCAAAATAGGAAATACCAAATTGTGGGTATCCTTAAACGAGACAACAGATATATTAGGTAGATACATGGTGCATTTAATGGTCAGGACTTTAAGTCCCTTGAAACCATACAAGCCACATTTGATAGCTTGTAGAGTATTAGAAAAAGTAAATGGCAATACAATTTCTCTATTTGTTATAGAAACTTTTTAAAATATGTGGGGCAATTCTTTTGAATCTAGAGTAAATGATGTGTTGATAATGTGTACAGATAGTGTAGCATACATGTTGTTAGCTGGGCGTATTTTAAAAAGTAAATTACCAAAACTTGTTCACATTACATGTTTAGCTCACGCATTGCACCACCTCGCTGAACAAATAAGAGTTCAATACAAGAATGTTGATACTTTAATATCGAATGTAAAAATAAACATTTCTTAAGTCTCCGAGTAGAGTAAACATTTTGAAAGAAAAATACCCAGATTTACCTTTGCCTCCACAGCCTGTTATTACAAGATGGGGCACCTGGCTAGAGACATCATTTTACTATGCAAAATATTTTGACAAAATACAAGACGTATTTACTATGTTAAACAACCAGGATGCACTTTGTATTAGACAATGAAAATTTACAAACACAATTGATTTATATAGAGGAAAATTTTAAAATCAGTCAATTAGCCCTGGCAAACTTAATTATGAGTCGAAATCCAGACTTAGATGTCGTTAGAAATATTAGCGAAACAAGCCAAAAAACATGGCTTAAATTTGCTCCGCTCACATCGGTTGACGTTGAAAGATCATTTTCATCATATAAGTAGGTCTTATCCCATATCGGATGCGATTAAAAGAAGAAAACATTGAAAAATTATGATAATATATTTTAATTCTTTAATAAATGACAATGAACCTTTCGCTTCCACCAGTGTTTCTAACATAGTTGAAATAGATTCTGATTGATTTGTAGTTATTTCATTTCATTTCAGTAATTTGTAGATACTGTTTCAAAAAATATATATATACTTAGAGTCAAGTATGCTTTTTTTCCTTTTTCCATCTCTCTACTCTCTTTGCACATAAAATAGAAAATAATTTAACTTTATCTAGCCGCCAGGCGGCGAGTACTAAAATTCCGTCAAGCGCCATTTGCCGGCGTGTTACGTGTAACGCTACTTAGTTTGTGTTTAACACAGGAAAAAAGAGTTTTATAAGTCAATAATATCAATCCCGGAAGTTTGAAAAAACAATTTTTAATTATCTAGTTCCGGGTTTAAAAGGCATATCCATGTTAAGATTTCGTAGGTAGTTTACAGTGGGCAATAATAAATGCCATGTTCGTTGATTTTACAAACAACACATATATTTCGTCGAACTGTCATTTTTAGGAAATGGTTGCAAAATGGCTTGCTTTGCATTGTAAATGACTGCTTTGACTAAAAATTATGTTTTGGTGTTTGCTTAAACCCAATCAATTTATTTGAATACTGTTCCTGGTTTTTACGCGAAGACTCCATGCTCGTAAATTTGCCTTCTAAGAAAGCCAAGAAATCTTCTATTTTTATAGCGTAGTCGTAAGTTTCAGAATCCAATTTTGGAGATAACAGTTGTAGAAGCAGGGGATCCCATGAAGAAACATCGATACCTAAGTTCTTTATGGCATTTAAACTTTCAACTGTAATGTCGTGTAAGCGTTTGATGTTGTTAATCGTAGGCTGCTGCATCGCTGGTACGTTCAACAGCGTATCTGTGTGAGAACAACAAATTAATCTATTATTATTGTAACGATGATTGATAATATCCCAACAAATATTGTAGTTGTCGGATGAAATTGGAAGGTGTTGGATTTGTCTTTCAGCATCTCTTTTCTAAGTTTACTCTTGAGGTACTGCATTTTTTTAGCGTTGGATAAAGAGTAATTATTGTGGATTGTTTCGATGGATAAATCTTTGAACGACGTCTACTGTTGATAAGAACCAAAGAAAAGAGGAATATCCATTTTCGGCGTGGAACGTACTTTATGTGCTACAGACCATAACTTGGTGTTTATAGTCTTTTTTAAGTTGGTATATGTATTTTCATTCTGAGTGTATAATTGTTCGTACTGATAATTCGATTTTTATAATTCACCATCCAACTCCCAATACAAAGAATCGATTACTGATCACCTAGTCTCTAACGTTTTCAATGCATCTTCCAACTCCCACTTCTCAGCCATTTGATCCAAGCTGAAATTGGCCACGGTTCGCTCAAAAGCTCGGCAGTTGCTAGATTGCTTCTTAAACATGTCGTCTGTTTTGCTAGATGTTCCTCTTGATAAACGGACAGTTGATAAATGCTGCTTGATACCAGACGCTTGTTCGTCTTCCACGCCCGTCGATTGCTGATCTGACGACGATCCCGAAGCAGTAGATGGTCCTGCCTTCATCACCTCTTGTTGTTGACCGATGAATGCTTTGATAGACCTGTATAATTCTGCCGCCCGTTCATAATCGTATTCAACAAAGTATGGAGGGGACCTGCTTTCATCCGTACTTAGCCGATCATGATTAAATTTAAAGTCAGACCAATAATTTTCTAAAAGTTCTAATCGATGCCTAAAATAATCTCCGACCTTACGACTAGAATTATCTTTTTTTATGTTAACGAATAGCTTAGTCAATGCTTCGAAGATTTCTTCCTGATTCTTGTGAATATTCTCCATGATGAAATATTAAAATGAGAACGATCTTACTTGGTAAAGCGGCAAACCCGGTGTAGTACTCTTTTCTTGCTAGCAGCACTGCATACTGAGTCACTAACAGGATATGATAGTCACTGATAGAAGAACCAAAAAAGATTGTATCCGGCTCGAAAGACCAGAAAAGATGTATGATCTTGTTATCACACAACTTTGTTGATTGATAATATGATAGGGCGCGTCGGTTGGTACGGATTGAAACACTGAATGGACTGTTAAACTGAATATATTGAAATTAACTTTATAAAATAAAATGTGTATGATATGACGCGATATGTTTAATGACTGATAATTAAGAACGCACGGCGCGCGTTAATGATGGCTCGACGCAAACTGAATGTAATATTAATGAAAACGCTTGCATCGCATAAAAATGCTGAGTTAAGAAATGTACGGTTGCACTGTACATATATAATGGAACGTAATGCCATAGACCTTTGCATAATTTGCCCAAGTAATAAATCGGTGATTACTTTTTGCTATTGATATATTAATAATGACGTCTATTTAGTTGCTTATTAGTCATCAAATAATCATAACCAATCAAATAACCTTTTAGATCGAATGCAAAGCTATAATTGAGAATATGTTGTACAGTTGACTCTTGCTTTTTCTTTTTAGTTATAAGACTAGGTACAATATCATATCATGGCTGACTTCACAAACATGCAAGCAATAGGCACAACGATCACCCAGCCTCGGACCAACTATTTGGAGAACACAAATTTTTGTCCTATTTGGGGATATCAAAGCTATCGGACACTACATATTGTCGAACTAAGGGAGGTAATAGCATGCATATATCACTCATAGGACGCGGCACGCAGCATTACGTGCTCTTTAATTATGAATATAATTATACGAAGCAAAACAAAGCGTAAGTAAAATTAATATATTTGACATCACTAATGACGTTTTCTTGTACGAACATTGGCTTGGCAGTGCCACCTACCATGTCCAATTGCTATTCTTAACCATCCAGGGACCCACGGAAATACACACAAAAAATCATGAAAATCTATCCCGCTAACGAGGACTTCAGTGATATACACACGTAAAGAAGAAATATGCTTAAATAAAATAAAAATAATGCAATTGCCATTGTTAGGTTTGTGCGTTTAACGCGGCGTCAATCGTAAAATGAGATGCGTAACATCCTGAGCAACGCCGACACGGCAAACGTGGCGTTTACCGCATGCGTTTTCGCTCTATTTCACGCATAAATGAGTCGAGCTTTTAATCTCCAAGATTATGTTCACGTTGCATTGTAAGCGTGTTTAATATGATAATAAGATGTTTAATAAATTAAATGAACTACAACTTTGTTTTTTTACATTTGACATAATTATTAGAGGAAAATGAAAGCTATGTTTTATATAAAATAGGTTTTGCACCTTGTTCCGGCGAAGTAGTGAGTGAAAAGAGAAACATGTAGTACCGGTGAATGACTGAAGCGAGTATGGAGCTCGTTTGCCAATTTATATAAACAGCAATAATGAACATTCAAACTAAACTAAAAAATAGAAAAAATAAAAAAGACTAGCATTCAATTGTTTATTTACATAAAATTATTATATTTAAATAAACAATTGAATGATGTAGGCACGTCGTTAAATGAATCTTAACTAATATTATAAATACGAATGTGAGTTTGTTTGTTGATTTGTTACGCTTTCACGCGTTACCTACTCAACCGATCATCATGAAATGTCGCATACGCGGTAGTAGGGAAACAGAAAAGAAGATAAAGTAGGTGAAAGTTTCATCCAGAAAAAGTACTGTTCTCGAGCTATAGAAATTTGTAGACAAAGTCTAGATTAAGGTGAGCTAGTATCTAGTACTTAATAAAATAAAGAAGTAAACGTAGTCTTGTCTAATACCGAATTTATGTTTGTATATTATGTCCTGTTGATCCTGCGGCATTTCTGCGTTTATTTTGCACACAATTCTGAGGTGCGCTTTCGAATCGAGTTGTGTTATTGATTTTTCTGTCAGGCAATTAAGTCAATTGTCACCCTACATTATTTCTACTGAAAATTTCTTAACAGAAAAGTTCGTCAACACTGCAAAACCCGGGAATCGAACCCGTGCCATCATGCACAACAATTGTATTGAATACCGTAGTGCTACTAAAACAGTCAAGATCGATTCTTAGATTAAATGAATCCCAATACCTTGAAAATCACAGCATACTCTCAAACACCTTGATAGTTGTGATAAAAATAAACTCAATTTCTTCACATCTTTGAAAGAGCACACTTTTCTAAAAGCAATATACATTTCCAACTAGCTTTGAAACTTGGCTGTACTATAAGTAATTTTTTAGGTATTGAAACCCATAGTCCTGGTGTACCAGATTCCATTTACTAAAGGCAATCTGTAAGCATTGTGTAAAAGGTGAATAGTCAGGGTGGCGGCGACAATGAAGACACAAGTTGTACAGAAAAGCACTTATATTACCTTGAATGCACATTTCAACGGTTAGAATATGAATGTTCCCAAAATATTCTAACCGCCGGTATTTATACAAACATTTGACCTAATTTAATACTAAATTCACAAACTCAATAGATAATATTAAACATTGTTGATCTTAATTATTCTGATGATTATTTACATACAATTATTATTTAATAATACAGGATTATGTAACATTAAGGATTTATTATACCGGAAGTAGAGGCGCCGGTGTGACAAAATTATTCCTAACCCAAAATCAGTAAGAATCTAATAGCTTTATCATTATATTATACATAGTAAAACAAAATGATTATAGGATTGATTATTTGACATAGTGTAAAAAAAGTACAGAGATCAGTACCTAACAATGCGTACTATTTATTAATCGCACCGGAAGCTGACAAGCGGAAGGCGCCAAGCTAATAAATATAATTAAGTATAAAGAAATATGAAATAACTATTTAGATTATTGATTATAAAATTATTAATTAAATTATAAAACGATAATAGGTTTTAATGTACATATAGTGGTTAAGATGTAACCGAACTAGCAGTATATGTGAGGCCGGAAGTGTTACTTTATAACAATTGCCTTTAGGTACCTGTAGTTTGTGATACTAGAGCTAGAAATAAAGTTTTACACTAACATTATAAACATAATGCATCAGTCCTTGAATATAACAGCTAATAGCGTTTTAGAGTCAGTGATGAGATTATCGTTTAGATTTTTAACAATTCGTTTACTTAAACATTTCCCTGGATGAATTTCTAGTGACCAGTTACTCTGAAATCATGCGTTGATTGTTTGTTAGTAGGATCACAACATGTGAATAAATGTGTGTGCAAACCCGTGATAAAGGCGCGATTCCATTAGGCAACTCTTGCATGCAAGTATAACGTCACAATTGCGTACAAGTTGCTTGCATTGGAAATATGTTTTCGATAGTGTGCAAATTGCATGCAGGTTTCACTTGCATATAAGTGGAGATGTTCAACAATTGAGTAGGCAATCATGGGTGGAAGACGTGCTCCTCAATAAAAATTATTATTTTCTTGTGCGCCCACCTAACAGACATTATGTTTCGATTATTTATACAGCGATAATTATATCATGTGCAGACACGTCACTCGTTTGAAATTCGAAACATGCAACTATCGTTTGTGCGTTCAATTTGCAGGTCACTTGAATAAAAATATGTACAAGTTCAAACTACCCCATACAAGTTGTAACTTGTATGCAGGTTTGTACAAGTTGTATGCAATTTGCAACATGCATGCAAGTAACTTGCCTAATGGAATTGTGCCTTAAATGTTCATATTCTGGTTTTTCTCTGCAGCCCAAGAACTACGCTTATTGTGGAAGTTAATCTGTCATGCGTAGTAAATCTGTAATTTGTTTGTTTAATTGAATAATGACTCACTTACACTAAATTGATTGATACACCAATGACCTTAATGTAAACGCCTAATCATCTTAATACTCAACTTATAGCCGAAGTCGATCAAGTTCGAATGACACATACAGTTGTCAGGCAGCAAGCCCAAGGCGACAGTTGTTTTAGTGTAAACATCACTTTGCCTAAATCAGACATCGGATTGCCGAAGTTGACGACCTAGTATTAATGAGCCATTTACACACAATTGACGTAACACACGACCTAATAGATTTAAGCGATTTTGACCTTTTGAATAATAAACGTTTCAGCCAGCTCATCCCACATAAGACAGTGCGTTACAAAAGTTGTTACTCTCGAACTAAAGGAAGGTTAAACCAATAATTGTTTTGTTTTTATTGCTGTGCTACGATAAAACAGTTCTCACCTCCAATACCAACAGTTTAAATTCCAATTCAATTGTGGAATAAATAAAATAAAACCTTCACAAGTTTTACAAAGAGAACCGTTTCTTATTATTTAATCGAGGTTTCACTTTAGACAATAGGCCACTGTACTAGTTTTAAAAACTATTTCACATTGTTTACTGGTGTCTATGGGGCTTACAATTTATGTTTATTGTTAATTAATTTAAGTATTGATTTAAAAAGAAATTCAAAGTAGGTACGTAGATTATTTATATTGTCAAAACGCTTGCTCCGACAATATGACTTAGAGCCGTGGTAAAACGTTTGTAAATAAATAATGGACAGCAGGCAGTTACAGAAGACATTTACAAAACTATGACGTCAAAATAAATGTAGCCAATTAAATTGTGTTTACGATCACGTGATTCCAACCAAAAATAAATTAAGTTTATCATGGGTTATATTTTTTCAAAAATATAAATATAGTATTTTTACATAAGCCATATTAAAATATTGATTTTCAAGCTCAATATCAATAATCTACACGGATAGTTATTAGTTTTTCATACTATTAAATAAATTTAAAGCTATAAGTATTGTGTTTATTTACTTGACCGAGTAATTGCTATTAAATCAAAGATCATTTATCAGATAACATAATAATAATGTTTATTTCAGTAAGTTACACATATATTAACATTTACTCTGACAGCCACACTAGGCACAGCTTTTGTCGTGGCCATCAAACTAGATGATTTGATTTGAACCTAGAACTTAAATATCACAAATAACGAAAATATATTAATAAATAGTTAGATGTGAGAGTGGTGTGAATTAGGGTGCTAGTAATAGTCAGTACGTATGTCAGTATGTGACGGGGTAGGTGTGTATGTGAATGAGTGGAGAAATTTTACGTAGGGGTCAAAATATAGGCGTGGTATACATTTGCTTAGCACGTATTTTCGAGCTGACAAATTAAATAATTTATTAAATTTTGTATATACGTGAATGGAAACAGAGCAGAACAAGCATTCTAATCTTTCTTTTATGCATAATACTTTCACGCAAGAAACAGAGGATCGTATTGTTTCCTATAGATATTGTATTAGGATGAACAGTGGCATAGAATTTTCATCCAGAAATGATGCACTCTTAATTTGGTATAGATCTTTAAAACCAGTGGAGCTAAGCCGTCGGTGAAAGTTACTAGTGAGTGTATTATCTTTGATTAACATGTTTCATACCTCTCAGTTTCAAAGCAGGTGTTGTTTATTAATATCTAAATATAGCTAAGCTTATTAAAAAGTGTAGCAGCAAGTATGACACGAGTTCTACAAAATAATTCTAAGCCTTGCTATTTTCAAGACGTACATTTTTGTTTATACTTGTCTTTATGTTGTATTATTGTCCACCTGTCATCACCGGCAAAATACTTAGATACACACTTATTTCCTCTAAAGAATTAGAAAGTATCCCATACACACGTAAGCTTTGGACTATATGTAATGTGACGTTTTAAGCTCGATTTCCGTTCGGTTCCGACGAAGTGTGTTTAAGCATTTTCCTAAGAAAGTTTACAATGGCGGTACTGACTCTATAACCGTCCATAATGGTAAAAGGTCTTGTGAGGTATATACAATTCACAAATTTTTTCTTTTTTTCTTTAGAGGCTTTTATTTTTTGTTCACAAATTGTAGGCGAGGTATATATTTGCTTAGTCAGTTCATACGAGCGTAGTGCTATTGTATTGTACGAATTAGGTTGATAGCTAAGAAATAAAATCATTTATTTTATAAATATTTTAGAATTTCACTCACGGAAAACAGACCAACAATTATACTTATCTTTCCCTTATGCATAAGTCCTTGACGCCCGAACAAGAACGTAATTTCTTGCATAGAGACAGTTCTTAGATGAATATTGGCATAGAATTCTTATCCAACATAATAAATATTATAATATTATTATTAAATATTATATATATAAATAAATCTTTGAGATTAATGTCGCAAAGCTAAAAGCTTAAAATAAAAAGAGAATAAAACAATAAAAGTTACCGTGTGAGGCAGATTACTACGAATTTATTATTTCTAATGCCCATGTAGATGATTGCTATTATTTATATAATATCATGCGAAGCAGTACCTAAACATAGACTTCATTAATGTATATATATGCATAGTCTTACGCTCATATCCCCGATATACGCCGGGTGAAGCAGAGGTGTAGGTATACCTACTACACCCACAAATCGCCAGCCATATTTTTATGTCGCACGTAATAAAGGAACCTATTGGCGTTCTACCGGGCTCTCTTACCTGCCACAATTACAATCGTTTCTCCTAATGACACTTTCTTAATACAGAAACCCTATAACAGTTTGCCACACCCAGGCATATAATTTGAGGTCTAATTCTCTAGAATAGTAGTCGCAAACTCTACCAATACTCAACCGAGGCAAATTAATATAAATAACCACATAAGGTTTGCGCAAACGAGGAACAACGGCGGACAAAATGTCCGCGGTGCCCTTAACCTTATTCTAGTATTAATAAGAGCGGACCGCGGACAATTTGTCCGCCATTGTCCCTCGTCTGCGCGGGCTCATATACTAATAAACCATATGGCTTCTTTAGAAACAAAATAATCCGTGAAGCTTATCCATGCTTAGTTTAGATATCGATCTAAATGCGTAATAAATATCACTTCATATGTATCTAATATTAGCAAGAGGGATGTTTAGATATTTACGGCGGAAAGCTAGCGACAAACCTCAAGGGATAAGGATATGAAACGAATACTGGACCGACCTTTCCAATTACCTCGATATTTCATTGACTATATGATGAAACATCGGACGGAAATTCTTAGTATCTATTTCTGTATTTGCTGAGATTTTCATCCGATGAAATAATTATTTTATTTTATATTTTATTAAAATACAACTGCCGCACTAGGAATAATTCCTGTGTCGCGAGCGACTTTACAAATATTCAAACAACGGACACAAAGCACACCCAGACTCGGCACAACCATTTGTGGATCACACAAATTTTTGTCCCGTGGGTACCCACGATACCCAACGCAGTGGCAGCGGCGAAGCGACCACTACGCCATCTATGTAGTCCAATTCTTCATAAAATTCGTAACTTGTCAAGATATATATTATGAAAGAAAGTAAATGGCCTACAAATAGCTTGCTCTATCTTTGGTACGTGTGTCACGCACATTGCTAATATTAATACCTGAGGGAGTGATCCCTTTTAGATTTAAGAATATAAGTAATATTTTACTATTTTATTCCAGATAAAGTACTCATAACTAGTTAGCAAAATACTGTCTTGTAAGTCATATGGTAAAAGTTTTCAAATATATTCGTTATTGATCGCAAGGTCTTGCGTTTGATGGCTACGGTGGTTAAATTGTTTTTATTATTTTGTTACAAATTTCTCAAAACGAAACGTCTGGAAATATGCCCTATAGACGATAATAGGTTCGCTCTAAATACGTAGTAATGCTTTTACACTGCCAAAGCAACAACGAAGCATACGCCTAGCTTATTATTTGGCGGCTACTATAGAATGTAGATAATCGTAACTTCGGTAATCGTAAGAAGGCCATGTAAAAATAATCTATATGTAGTTACGAGATCAGATTGGCTCTAGCGTATGAAAGCTCCTACCGAGGACAAGTGGTGCGACGATATAAAATGGCTGTGGGAATCATCTTAAACATTTTCTAAAAGCCTACTTGTATCATGTCGATGAGCTATTATATGTGTACTACCACAAGAACAACGCGAAAAGCGAGCGCGGCGGTCTCGTCTACTGCTGCATACATAGATAATAAGTAATTAACGTGCGAAGTAGGCTACGTATTTCCTCGAAGATAGAGACGTAATTCTAAAGGTGAGTTTTAATTATATTTCACGAATAAACTGGCTAAATTCAAAAATGTTTATGAATGCCTAAGGTCAGAAAGAGTTATTTTCCCATATATACAATATATTTTTGATACTGCGTTATAAATAACTGATATATTTTCAACTAATCCAACCATTTGTTTGTTTGCGTTACCACAGTCACTATTGTGACGCATACACAACAATAGCAGTAGCGACGAAAACACGAAAACGAGCATTCATTTATTCCATTAGCCGCGGGGTAAGCTTGAACTCGTAACAAATAACTTGTCTTTGAAACCGAAACGAATTCAATCAAAACGAAATTGAAGCTTAAGTTCCGTATAGCTGAGATTTGAGATACATAGTTCTGTTTTTCCATAAAATAAATATATAGCGATGTAGACACAACCGAATTCTATATTAAACGTCGGCTTTCGTTTATAATAAAGCTTGGTTAGGAAAGAACGTCCAACTCTTAGATGATAACATCCAAGAAATAGTTTTGTATTTCACTTCTGCGGTGACTAACGTTTCTAGACTCCTAGGCTATTGAGGAGCGGATTTTGAAATTAGGGGATTTTGTACCCTGTGTGGGCAACAAAGTGCCAATTTTTGATGCAAGTGTCCATGGATTAGAATAATCGCTCGCTGTCAGGTAGGCTATACCTTAATTTGCTACTTGGCTATATTTTATTCGATAATAAATAATAATAATGTTCTTTTGTGGGAATTCTATGCGTGATCGCGAAAAATAAGACTAAGGCAAAATTTTAACGAAATCTTCACTACCGTCGTCTTCAAGAATATATCACTTGCTCTTCCATCTCTATCTGACAAAACAGGGGATAACTTAATTCGCCCCTAACTTACGCTCGACACGCGAAATGTTAATCGCGTAACCTTCAATTGTGAAAAACGGTCGTACTAAAAAGCGAATAAGTGTTATTCCGAAAATACATGTCTAAACAAAGACAAAAAATATGTCTAATAAAAAGGCTTCCATATTTTAGTAAGCGTAAACAATACAGTTACATACTAAGTGTCGTTCCCTTGCAACGTATTCAGAATTCTTTCTCAGAAATCTCATAAGTGGTTAGAGATGTAGAGAATCTCATTTTGTAGTTTCGTCTATATGAGAGGTTTATTGGTGAATACAGAGGCATCTGTACAATATTACATTTCTCTACTTAATTTTTGAGGACAGCCAACAAAGACGTAAAACTGGAACCCAGTAAGTAAATTAAAAGGTTTTAAGGTACCTACACACGATTTTCTTGTCTTGTGCAAAGGTGGTAAATAGGCATATGGCTCATTTAATAGTAAGCTATCAATATCCAGGCTATCATAGCGCGATGCTAACTTTAGGAACAAACTTTTAAGAGATAGCTCCTGCAGAAGAAATAATTCCTGTGTCTCTGGGGCTATACAAACATTTAAACAACGGACACAAAGAACACCCAGACTCGGAACAACTATTCACACACAACTATTTGTCCCTGTGGGTATTGAACCCATAATATTCGGCGCCGTGGCAGTGACAAGATGTAATGAACGAGGTAACCGGACTAACGGATTATCAGTAAGGGTGGAGCCTCCTTGGGAGAAAGGGTGTGGTTTGAGGGAGAGGGAGCGGCAATTAACCACGAATACACACAACAATAGACAGCCCGCCGTTATTTATTTTATTTTTCCAAATTCCAGTTTACCTACATAACTCCGTTTATGAAATTACGAGTTTTGCCTTCATCGAATCGCACGTAAGATTTAAGAAATAAGTTCCTTCTAAGTTTTAATTACTTTAGGAACTTAAGTACGTTATATAGGCGCTCTCTGAGATGTGAATAGGTGTATATCAGAGGTTCCCAGATTTTTTTTCTTATAGACTACTTTCAAAATTTAGCATGTTCCGGTGGACCCTGTGCAGCTACATATCTACCATATTCCTTAGCATTCGTATTTATATTTGATCAAATCTCTACGGGCTGACCTATTTATTTTAGTTCTTCACTATCGAAAGCAAATAAATTTTCCTGGACCCCGCTTACGAATTATGGATCCTATTTTTTTGTCACGCCAACGTAGACCCCCGTCGAGTCTCCCGTGGACCTCTGGGGGTCCACCTAGACCACTTTGGGAACTAATGGTTTCTATGATTAAAGCTTTTGTGAGAATTTTGAATGCTAAGTTATATCAGGTCGCCTCTTTGTTTTCATTTCTCTCGAAATTATCTTAAATCCGAAGTTTTAATGTAGTATAATATTCAATATTCTTTTACAATGAATCGCAATACACAGGGATTAAATAGAGGTTGTATGATATGCGTAAAATATGTTTCTATAAAATTATAAAATTCTATTAAAATATATTTCTATTGTTTAATTATAATTTGTTATAACAATGTCACATTTAAAAGTAAAAACGATGATTTAAGAAGATCCTATAGGTAGTAAGGGTTCGGCATCGAAATAAATACATAATATTATGCAATCTATTTTATTACGTCCTTAACTTAGTAATTACATTTCTCGGTACAGCTTAAGAGAGTTCACAGAATTATACCTAGTTATAAAGTAACAAACTCGGTGTCGCCGTCGCGTCGTCGCATAAGTTTTAACAAAGATAAATCCTTAGCTTGCCCAGCGAAACATTTGAATGTCTCGAATAGCGCCTGATTTACTATATTTGATAAAATATACACTGTAATAAATTCATTAGATAATCTATTTATACTAAGTTTTGATCAAACAATTCAATGTTGTTTCAAGCAGGAGTGTGAATTACCATATGAGTTCCTTGGGGCAAAATTTGCTTGAATCAGGCGCTTGAGTACAATTTGGTGCATAAGTAATAGAACAAGACACTAAAAAGAACAACTTGTTCGTCGCGTCGTATTCAATCAACTTCCTTTTGTAAAAGTTTCTTGTAAATGCGGGTTGTCCTAGACAACTTGCCGTTTCACAGATTTACGTGATAAATCTTCACTTAGTTCAAAGCCTACCTTAGTTTTCTACATAAATTTCATATTATTTAATGTCAGTTATGTTCTCTAAATGGCAATTAAGAAATAAGTTTTCATCCTCTTGTCGGTAAAGTAAGCCATGAAGACTGGCGATTATTTCACTTCAGAGGAGAATTAATTACTATATTAATTTGTTATAGTTTCCAATATATTATCACTTATATTCATTATATATTCTAAAAGTTGCGAAATGTTCACAAGTGCAGGGCACGCTCCCTTATTACTCAACATTCGAACATAAAAATTTAAAATAAATTATTTTTGTAACTGTTGTTAAATCTATTTAATAAATAAATTACTACCACAGAACTAATCATCAATGGCAACCATTCATCCAAATAAGTTGAACCTCGATATTTACTTACCGTAATAGGTGCTAAAAAAGGGCAGGGCCGACGGTTTACACGTTCTCAGAAGGGCGGATGCTACCTGATTTACCATACTCCTCTTTGCAATTAAGAATTAATTTCTTATACTTTTGATTATCTAAAATAAGTAAATTCTAAAACAAGAACAGTTCGGTTTTCGCAAAAATAGTAGTACCTCACTAGCCTGCTACAATCTGATAAAAACAATTACTGAATCTATTAATGACAGGATACCTGTAACGGCGTTATTTTTAGATATGAGTAAGGCCTTTGATTTTGTTGATCATAAGCTGCTTCTTCATAAGTTAGAAAAATATAGAATTAGAGGAGTAGCGAATGACTGGATAAAAAGTTACTTAAAAGACAGATATCAGTGTGTAGAAATATCTAAAATAGTTAATAATGAAAAAGTTACAAGTAAATTTCAAACTAAATAGATTTGGCGTCCCACAAGGCAGCATACTGGGACCATTTTTATTTCTAATTTATATTAACGACCTACCTAATATTACTCACCACAAAACAATCTTATTTGCTGATGACACGACACTCATTATCAAGTGTGAAAATAAAGAAACATATGAGAATGACATAAATTTGACGCTTAATAAGACAATTGAATGGCTACGTAATAATAATTTAAAAATCAATGTAAATAAAACACAAATAATACAGTTCCAAAATTATAGAAAACAACATATTGATTTAAATGTAAATTACAAAAATAAAAAAATAGAAGAGGTAAGCAATGCTAAATTTTTAGGTCTGATGCTTGATAAATACTGCAACTGGAAGGGACATGTAAAATATGTTTGCAATAAACTTGATCGATTCGTATTTGCTATTAAACGTTTACGACAGACCGTGTCAACGGAAGCGGCACTTAGTGCGTACCACGGATACGTATCATCGGTGCTCTCATATGGTCTTTTGTTGTGGGGCAATTCGGTCGAGATTGAAAAAGCATTTCTGGTGCAAAAGAAATGCGTGAGAGCGATATGTGGAGCCTGGTCTACAGACAGTTGTAAGCCACTATTTACAAAGTTCCATATCCTACCGCTGGTTTGCATGTACATTAGGGAACTATGTGTCTTTGTCAAACTGCATCCACAATATTTTAGCAAATTTTCTGACAAGGAGGGTAGAAATTCTAGAAATAAATTTAAGCTTCTCCGACCTAGGTGCCGTTTGGATATATATGAGAAGAATGTCTATGTGAAAGCCATAGATGTATATAATAAGTTACCAGATAAATTCAAAGAATTACAGCTTACTATTTTTAAGAGAAAACTTACAGTGTGGCTTGCAGAAAAATGTTTCTACAATTTAAAGGATTTTATGACATATAAAGAAAAATGATGTAATTAATTAATGTTGAAATTCCTTAATATCACTGACATTGACTTTAATAATTTACTTCTTTGACATAGCTATTTAATAATTACTTCTAACTTCTAAATTTATTTTGACTTTACATTCCTGACCCTTATTTATTACAATAATTATTTACGGCATAAATTTTGACATTAATTAACTAAATACAAATCAATATAATATCAAACCAATATAATGATTTAATGATCAACATATTTTGTACAATGTCTGTCAATAACTTTGACGTATTTACGCACCATTGTTATGGTAGAATGTGATAGGACCGCAATTACCTTACCACCACTATGTAACCACATTTCTTGTGAATAAAGGATTATTATTATTATTATTATTATTATTATTATTATTATTATCGGCTAATTGTCTAATTTCGATATAATTCATTCTTGGTACTTAGCTCAGCAAATATGTACCAATATTAAATTATATCGGGTATCCTATTTGGGAACTCTTGTTTGGTAGTAATTTATTTACTATCTACTAGTTATAAATAAAGTGTTTTGAAAACTATTTACACATACTATAGGTATAAATAACCAAAACGTATTTTCAAAGAAACGAACCCTTGAAATGGATATAAAAATATACTTGATATATGGATATAATGTAAAACAATTGTCGCATCGATTCAAAATTTATGGGGCTCGCACAGATTGGCGCGAACTACCCACGCAAGCTACTTTTTGGTAGTCTTGCGCTGATTGCTTATAAAATGCATACAGGAGCCTTAACTTACATATTGATATCTCGCGAATGTTACCCGAGCTATGTACAAAACCCATTAGCCTAATAGCGACACACCTAAAAGTTGACTAACTAAACAAACAAATTAAAGAAGGTATACATACCACACTAACGATTTCATTACTCATACTATAAAGGGTTATCAAGGTCAATGATCCTTTTCGCGGTGGAATCTAATACGTTTGCAAAGGCTATACAAACTTTAGACGCGCATGTAGGTAAATGTAATTTGTACTAGAAGAGCTTTTCAGTGTTTATGCTTTGACATTAATGTGGCAACGCGGGGTATTTACGTAATTTTATAGGTATGTTAACACGAGTCCATTTAGTATTGTAGGCTATTATATATAGCATTTTTGACTGCACGGCGTAGTGGTTTTAGTAGTCGACTGGCCGTTGCCACTGCGCGCAGTGATGTGAGTTCGATCCCCATACGGAATTAAAATTAGTGTAATCTGCTAATAATTCCGTGTTCCGAGTCTGGATGTTCATGGGTCCATATTTTAAATGTTTATAAAGTACCCATGTCACATGATTTATGTCAATCCAAGTGTGAGAGAGGTAATAAAAAAAAATTAAGCATTTTTCAACTGAAAAGTTTATAGTAAAAGAAATGTTACAAATATCTTACAAGATAGTAGACATGCATTTAAATTACTTTTGCGCGTGTAGCGTTTCCCCTAATTGCTATATGATTAAGCCTAATAAACCAAAGAACTACTCAACATTTTCCTATGGAGATAAATATAAAAATTACAAAGCATTATCTAGTAATAGCTGGTAATGTTGCTAAGGTTGCTAAGGTTGCATTTTATAAAATATACCAAATGTCAAAGCTGTTCTTTTAGGTGGCTAAACGTCAATCACCCAATAATGCCTAATATTCTACTCAGTCCAATTGGTCCTGTATTTGACTTAACAGAACAAAGAGCATTCTTGAAAAGTACTCAACCTGAAAAGCGTAAAATTGAAAACGATTACAGCAAAATGGCCTCAAATTGTTTAAAAATTTAATATCCCTTTCAAATTGCTACGAGAATTTTATTCAGAAAATCCGTTTTACGATAAATCTGGATAGATTCAAACATACATTACTGTTACTGTAAACCTTTATTATCGCATTGCTTGGCAAAGGATCTGGAATTGGTAAATAATGGCAGTTGGCCAATCTTTATTTGTTTTATCCAGTAGCGTGTCGTACGTCCCGAAGAGGCAGTTGCTTTTCATACGACAAATTATACATTAGATCAAAGAAATATAAGACTAATAACAGAAGGTGAATTCTCATAATAAAAACTTTCAACAGAGAGTTCCAATCTTGTGTCAGTGTCATAAATATCCTAAATTAAAATAATCTTCAAATGTGAACTTGAATTGCATCTCAGTGCTCGTTTGAAGTTTATTAGACTAGTTCAGAACTCTGTTTGGAATAGTATTTATTACGAGAATTGACCCTGTTATCTTTAAATTAGGGTCATCTCACAACTAAAAAGTGTAAATAAAAGGTCGAGTTTTCTCTACGGTATTTTATACAGAGCTGACTATTTGGCGGTTCTCCACTTGACATAGAAATGTGCGAAGCAAAATTTATCAAATTGACTTATTGCTTGATATATTTCTTACTTCTATTTAACACAAGAACTGAAATTTGTTGATTAAATCGTAAAATACAACTGTAGAGGCCATAAATACCTACATATTTGTTTATTTTTTGACAGAACCTGTTCAAGCTATGTATCTCTGGCGACTCGTTCGTAACACTGAAGATGCAATAAATCTTAAATATTTTCAAGCTTGACTTTTAAGTAAAACACAACTTTATGATGCTTTCTGGAAAATAGTGATATTTCAATTCTCCAAGTAAAACTAGTAATAGTATTTCAGTTATAAATACAAGGCTTTTATTCTAGTTCATCGCAATACAAAAAAAAGTATTTACGTTGCTATTACGCGATTGATGATGAGGACGCCTGAGTTGAAATTGGAATCAAGCGAAGACAGTAATTGTCAGTAATTAACATGAATCTGACACGATGTTCATGGGACCTAAACGTCGCTGGCTAATTCTTTGCATCATTTTTAGAGGACTTTTTTATACATCTAATTAGACAATTGAGCACACAGTCAATTGATATATTATATTTACATCTGTTGTTAAACCCATATTACAAAAATAAGGTATTTATTGATTTATAGTAAGCGTCTACCATGCAATATCAGGAAGGTCGACGATGCCTCTTTGGCGGCCCTATTAAAATGTAGGAACTACTCTGATAGCTCAAGGGACATTCACTGTTGCAACTACAGCGTCTCCTTTGGGATTTCAAGATTAGATAAAATACTATTTATTTTTTAAGGACATCTAACAAAGCATACACTAAAACTTTCATTACAATAAATAGAGATACATTAAAAAGTGCTGTCACGCCATGCATTAACAAAAAATAAGAAATAATAATCTATGATCCAAAAAATTACAAAAATGTGTAAGTAACTAGTAAACAATAGACGTACAAACAAATAATGACGTACAATAAGAAGTACAAAAAAAAAATCGATAAAATAACAAAACTAATGTCTAATCAAAAGGAATTGCATGCACAATGTTTACAAATAAATTATATTAAAATATTAAATTAATATATGTGAATTATTATACCATTTAAATATATACTTACTTAAAAATATAACATATGAATATATGATTTCTCTTCCTGGATGTGACGCGCAGATGCTACATAGGCGGACGTATCCCAGCGTTATGTAAACCTTTATAATAACTTGCTATCTCACAGTACTCAACACAACAGTCACGTGTCAAATAGATATTGTAGTCTATTCCAATCCAATAAAATAAAAAGGTACACAAACGGTTTATTAAAATGACCACATTTTAGATTTTAAATGATCACATTTTAGTGATGTCCAATTGTAGCGTCAATTGTAAATCAATTAATTACCTAATCGAATCATTCGATTTAATGCTGCAAAAGGCATAGTCAATCTTTTTCAAAATGATAAACCTCTCTTTCTACACACGGTATCGGTAACATTGAACTTTCCTGTAGCACGTAAATACTTACTTTTGCTTAGATTTAATGGTAGTAATAAACAGATTAATTTAAATTTTAAATTCCTCTAAATACTGTATATTTAATTGCAAATTAATTTTAACTATTTTTTTGCATAGCAAATTTCGATTAATTAATCGATCACTAGAAATTTTAAGACTTGAACGAATTAATGTTTGTCGTGCAGCCATAATTACGCAATCATAAATAATAGATATTTTTCCATCTGTCAAATAACCTCAGTTTTCGTCTAAGATTTTTAAAATTAAATAGGTAATCATTTATTAATCAAACGGCAATTGCTTTAAAATGCCTTGTATCATGTGAAAACCTTGAAAATACGAATAAACTTACTAAACTTATTCAATTAAGTAAGTAATTATGATAAATTAAACAAAATTTGGTTTGTGTACATTTACATCAAAATGGATTGGGGTATAAATAGAAGGCCTCAACTAAAACAGAACAACAAGAAATAAGCAAATAAGACTGATCTAGTGAAATATTTCTTATATTGATGCTAGGGGTAAAAGTGTTCTTGAGCATGACAACAAAAAAGGAGTGGCGGTAATAAATTATGCCAGTATGTTTAGAAAGTGGGGGGATAGCCATTCATATATAAAAAATTTAAGAATTTATCTTAGTTTGGTTCAAACACATATTGTTGATGTATTTAAATATATCATAATAATATTCTGATAATTTTTGCTTCATTTCAAAGGCCGTAGCAATAAAATATGAGTCTATAAATATCATAATCGGATGTAACTTTCGGATCCGTATATTTTTATTGCTGCGCCTCCTCGCATGCTCCTCTATAATGACACTGTTTGTTTGTATTTATCGTTTCGGCAAAAGCCCTTTATTTTCTTTCTGTTTAAAACTTTTGCCTTTAACGTCGACATTACTTCCGCATAACTGAAAGTTCAGAAGACGTTGTTTCCATTTCAGGAGTACGTATTTTGTTTTGGAATGTTTCTGATCATTAAACTTATAGCTAACTCTTTTGGAATAAATAGTTTTGCATAATATTGTCTTAATCTACGAGTACATGAGTCGAAGACAATGTTTTCAAATAACACATATGGATAAATCCATACTTATGTGATATATTATAACTAATGGATAGAGGTTTGGCTGCACTGACATCAAATCGCAGATAATGCATTGTAATAACAATGCATTATCTGCAATTTGAACATATTTAAAAAATAATTTCCTTATTGATTCCATAAGTGTTTATGCGATTTTATGGACTCAGGGTCCATTGTCAAATCAAGAAAAGTGCAAGAGGACTTTCTCAAGTAATTTCCACAGAGTAAGTAAATGTGAATAGTTAAAGGTACTACGAGCCGAATTATACGGCAAGCTCTGTGAACGCGGAACTTATAAATATAGCTGGCGAAATGTGCATGTAATAAACATCTGCCAACCCATTAGGGCTGACTCTGTGTATATATACAAGAAATTAATTAAGTTTATGATGCTATAAAATTAAACTCTTTTTTGCTCATAGCATCATTACACAAAATACTTTAACCAAAATTGAAGTATATTAAGCTTTTGTGTATAAGATCTGACATCTGCCCAGATGTCGCCAAAAAAGGTTTAATCTCATTGAGTTAGTGGTATTTGCTTCCCAAGAAATTAATCTCCGAGTTTCAGCGCCTGGATCAAGGAGGTAGATAGTCATCGTCCCGCTTTAATGTGGTTTACGGGTGCCCCAATTGTCCCGCGTAATTGACCCAAACGGTACTCTTAACGAAAGTAGGGGAAGTTCTTGCCAGCTTTGCGTACGTCTATGCAAATTTATTTTTCCTTTGTCGAACAGAGATTGTGTATATCCTTGTTTGCGCATTTTGATTCGTATTTTCATAGATTATTATGAAAATGAAAATATATTTTCTTTGCATGCGATGCAAATTATGGATTCTTATTGGAAACTAATGTGTATGCACATCTTTATGAGTTTATAACATAGTTTCATATTATAATGAAAAATATTATAAACATCTTTTGTTTTTATCCAACGTATGAGCGTTAGAGAAAAGCAATATCAAATTAAATTGAACTATCTAATGATGACGCAACTATGGAACGTTTTCCGAGGTGGATGATATCATCCACTTATTATATTATTATACAATATGAAATAAAACTATAAATGCAAACAACAACATTTTATTCGAAAATTATGATCTTATTCTACATATATATTTATTGATATTATTTTTATGACGAACATATTTTAACAAAAATAGTAATGTATTGTCATCAATGTATGAATTTTTATACGAATATAAATACTATGTTTTGTACAAAGATGACATGAAGATAGATACATGAGATTAGGTAATGGCTCTAGCAAACACTAAGTAGGGAAGGTAAATAGAACAGGTACTTACATTATTCTACAGTGAATTGACCTTGCCAGAAATGAGGTTTCACAGACAACCCTGATAACAGTTTTAAAGAGATGAAAATATTACAATGTACAAGCTTATATTTTTCGTTAAAAAGAATAACCTTTTAAAAATAATTATAGAATTATTTAAATTAGACTAATTATGCTGGCTGATCGATGAAATGCCGCACTCACAAAGGTTAATTACGAGCCGTTATTCTTACTTCCGCTTTTGTTCGTATACAAGAAGTTGCTGTATGAATAAAATACTAACAGTTTTACTTATATACAAACTAATATAAAAAGAATGTGTCTAATTACAAAACAAAAATTAAATCCTTTTACGTATTAAAGATAGCCTACCACATTGTATCTAATTGATAAGATCGGAATTTCAGTGTTGTTCAAACCCAGCACTTTTTAATTAAAATGGTTCTCGAACACAAAAAAGGGCAATGGAAACGATTGCCTTTTACACGAAGGTTAATTTTGTCACCCAAAAAACGTCGTACCGAATTAGATTTTAGAAACGATTATTTTTGATGAATCGTTGAATGCCTTATATCGATAATTTAAAGGACAAAACGATGTCTCGATTATTCTTAAGAATATGAATGCGTAATATAAAAACTAGTAATATGCAAATTTTAGTTATTACTTATCTACGAGATCGTTTTCTTAATTAAATAAGAGTATATATTATGTCGTAGGGTTTTTGTTATAATGCATACATACATATATATTTATCATGTCGTTATTATATATACACTTTGCATTGTGATTCACTAGTAACTGTTGCCGATTGGGTCACTTTCATACATTATTATGGCCTGCTGTCAGCTATTAATTTTCATTTTTAAACTAGGTTAGAATTTCTAACAGAATGGATCCATAATAATATATGAATTCGAGATGATAAACAAAAGTTTCTGCTGTTATAATATTACTTTAGCGTTAATACAAAGCCTTTACATAAACCCTACGACGTATACACGAGTTCATTGTATGAAACTAGCCTAATATGTTACAGATTTATAATCTATCGTCACATATATGGAAGTGTTTCTCGTCAGGCTCACCCCGTGGATTCATTCGGACTGCATTGCCATTTGTCATCAGTTCTGTTGCATTCGAATGATCTGTTAACAAAAATAATAGAATTAAATACAGTTCAATACACACTGAATAAGCTCGACTAAACGGATGTTTTAAACGTATCACATGTTATAAAGACTCTTCTATATTCAAAAACGAGTTTTAGCTATGCACATTTGAGTTTTGACATATTTTTCATAGAATATGTGTGTTTCTTGAAAATTGAAACTAGGCTGTTTTCTACTTTGAGCTCTTTTACTTAGAAATGTAGCACATATATAAGAAGGGAATATATCTGTCTATTTTTCCACATTGCATTGAAAATGCCAAAGTTAAAATAAGGCGCGCCATGAGCTCCTTTTACAATCTATTATTGATATGATACGCGACATTCCTTAGTTAAATTTACCGTACCGGTAACTAAAAAAGGATAGCAAGGGTCCCTGTTTGTCCGCTAGAGGATTACCTTGCTTAAATTTGCATGGTTTTTACTCAAACTGTCGATCGAATAGCAGACCGAGAAAGTACGTGGGCACTTTCTCGGTCTGCTATTCGATCGGCAGGTAAAAAAGATCTCAACCTAACAAATTGTTTAGACCATGTATGTCCACAAATAGAAGGATTGAACTGATTGAAGATGAACGTGATGTGAAGACTGCTCGGAGGGCATAGTGGTTTGAATGGCTTTGCCTTGCCGCTGCCACTGCGCCAAGTGTTGTGGGTTCGAATTCCACACGGAAAATAAAAATGTGATCCACAAATGGTTGTTCCGAGTCTAGATGTTCTTTGTGTCCCTTGTTTAAATGTTAAAAAGACTGTGTTAAGTCTCCCGTGACACATGAATCAGTAAAAGAGCAGGAGTTATCTTTAAAAAAAAAAGAAGCCGTCATAAGCTAAACTTGATGCCTTAAATATAAAAAATGCAACAATAGCGGCGGTAATAATATCGGTTTTATGATTTATATACATGTGTGCGTGAGAAAAAGGGAGTGGGAAGGAGAAGGAGCGGGAAGGGGGAAAGAGGGTGACTGGGCCTTCGGCACTCTCACTCACCGAACGAAACACAACAGTAGAAATACTGGTATTACACATCGATATTCTGTAAGAGGGTAGTCCATCCGCGGTCGAGCCGGCCCATTCATGCTGAAATCAGCGAGGCTCTACCACTCAACTATTACCTCCAAATAAAACCAATATGTTAGATAACAGATGATTTCAAAAAAATATATAAATGAGAACAATACTGCTTTTATTTCTATTCTAATTAAACATTGACGGTCTCGATGGCGTAGTGGTCAGTGTAACCGACTGCCACGCCTGAGGTCGTGGGTTCGATTCCTTCACAAGTCAAACATTTGTGTGCATGAACTTGGATGTTTGTCTTGGTCTGGGTGTTTCTATGTATAATATATATGTGTCGCAGAATCAACACAGAGGCACAATCATTAGAATCGCTATTGATTATCGTTAATTTCGAATAACGGGATCTATCACCGTTTGTCGGCAACGTCAAGCAGTATGCTTGGGTGAGGTCGATACAGGGCTAGGCAGGTCTTGCTTGACAGCTGTCAGTTGTCATTATTGGACATTAGACGCATTTGACTAGAGGGACTTCACCAAAGAGTAAAGTAATATATAGAGCCCTCTTACGGGATAAAATTGCAAACCTATTTAACTGTACACCATCTGCAAATTGGCCCCAAGCTTAACACATATCTACATAGCTATAGCTATGAATGCATGTTATCTTTCAAAATCTTGTTGGGACTATTTTGTTCCGTCCTATTTTAGGTAACAATATGTTCTGGTAGATATGTTACAAAAATAGGATGAAATTAAATAGTCGCAATGGAATGAAAATAGTTGAAGGTAGAAAGAAAACAATGAATTATTATTTATTACTTTTTATTTTTATTATGCTTATGTTTATTAAAATACATTTGTGCATACATTTTAATTTGGTCTTCGCCGCTATATGCAAATTTTCCTGTCAAAATTTGGATGACGATTCTGCACATTAAAAAATTGATGGATATATTACAGAAATATTGTTTTAATTGATCTTTATGTTTGTCACAATCAAATGTATAATCAACTAATAAATTCGAAAACTATAATACCTTTTTAGCACAGATTCACAGAACAAAACGTAAAGCGTCTACGTCGCACAGATGATAGAACAAAGCGTCTATGTATATCGCACAGAAAAGTACAAACATTTCGGAGTAACGTCCCAATAGTAAGGCGGAGGAACACAAGGCTCAACTCAACGCACTTACTTGTGGTAATTACAACGAAATAAAACAATACGGATCGGGAACTACAAAATGCGCGTACGCAGAGTGCAGCGAGCCGCCATATTGTGATTGTTTATTTTGCATTTGTCAGTTTCTAAGAACTTTGCATTTTATACATTATAGGTAGAATCTGGCACTAGGTCTTTTTAAGTTGAGCTGGTATTTGTGCTTTATGAAATTATATTTTATTTATTAATCTATTCCAATTTGTAAGAAGAAAACAATATTTTTCTCGTACTTATCTTTAATTAATACCACATCATTAATTATATTTTAAAGTTATAAAAATTTGCATACTATAGCACCACCTGTTGACAGTTTAAAGTCAGGTACTTTAAATATATATATATAATAGTTAGTAAATAGTTCTTGGACCAACTATTAGATAGCGACTCTTTCTTTACTTGGCTAGTGTCAAAAGGTACGTAGTATCTCCTCCCTGGACTTCACTTTTTGGTGAGACACGAGCGCGAGAGGGCGTGCTGCCAACCTGTATCGAACTTACTGCGTTTCCGTACTTTAATCAAAGTTTAATCCATTGCCATCGGCTCGATCACTTGTGATTTTGTTATCGGGAGTGAATAAATAAACGGTTGTAATGCGTGTGGAAACTATTATTTCGTACTTGCACCATGTCGAACTCGGACTCTGATAACGAGGTACCCCAAATGGGTGAACTACCTCCGACATATGTATTTACAAAAAAAGTATATATGAGGTGGTAGGACCATGGAAGGCCATGCTTCTTCGAAGGCCAATTATTAAAAAGTCGTAGTTATTGCCATATGATAACAAATGCCTTCTACACACACTTACACCCTTCGAACTAATTTATTAGAGTGAGTAGTAGACGCAATACCTCCGACTTTTTAATTACTGAACTTCGAAGCAGTATGGCCTCACATGGTCCGCCCATCTTGTATGTTTATCCATTGTCTAGTAACCATAGTACAAGCGCTGCTTAGTTTGGGCTGGTTGGTGTTGTGTGTATGTAATAGAATATATTATTATTATTCACAAAGGCTAATAAAAGAACATTTTCCAAAAGCTTATACTATATTATGCTAACTGCTATACCTAACAAATTGTATTGATACTTCTTCTGTATTGAAATAAGTCTTCATCATGTTTATGATTTACATAATATTGTCATCTGTTTACGCGAATATTATTCATTGAAATTACACTACTATATACGGATTTGACAAAAATAGTCAAACCCAAGAAGAAGCAAACCACAGCTAGACTTCATGATCCTTTGAGCTCCTGCGTAAATAGAAACACCAATGATTAAATTATGTTCGGGTACTTTGAAATAACTACACTGGAACATTGAGACAACTGCCATCTTAGTCTCCCCGTGACCCTGGCTGCTGAAAAGCAACCGAAACGTCGGGGAAAGTGTAAAATTAAATTAAATCTAAATAGTTTTAATAGTTTTAATAATAAATCAATTAGCTTAAAAATTAGTAAAGTTTAATAGTAGTAGTAGTGTAACCGTTTTCAAAATTATGTAATAAAGTGTCAAATAAATAATGCGATAAAATCCGTATATAGTAGTTTAATTTCAATGTTTATGATTACTCAGAATAGGTAATATAAAAAGCTTTTCACTTTTAATGGATTGGATAATCTGCAAGGTCGTTCGACGCGACGGGGAAATCTTAGAAAATTATTTAGCTCTAATTAACTCTTTTCAATAGTCTTTATTCATATTAACAGTTTATTTTATTTAAATTTTAAATTTATTCTTTTGTAAGTTTTAGCTATTTAATTAATTAAATTCGTTGTTTGCTTTTTTTTGTTTCATTATATTTAGACTAGATTTGTTTGCTTCGAGACTGAAATGTAGTTTCTTGTTCCAAATATTAATAACATTTCGGCTTTATGATAATTTCTATTACGATGAAAATACTGCCTTTAACCTTTTAACTTCTTAGATATGAACAACCTTGCCGTATTGAAGGGTCACAGTTTAAGTATAAGTGACACCTGGTGAGTATTTAAGCACATATCGTCCCAGACGATAGGTCAATTATTATGCTAAACGTAATTATGCATATTACGAGCGAGCTATCCAACAACTTTTGTACGCAACCGTTTAACCTTTTTTAACTCGAACTCTGCTGATGCTGCTAATAATACTCTCATTCATATTTGACGAAAATTTTGAAGTGTGTCTACTTATCCACATAAAAAAATTTGATACCATCGTAAAAAGTCATATGAAGCTGAAAAAGGCCTTGAGGTTTTGTTGGTTGCCCGCCAAGCACTTAGCTAGGTTTTTACACTTCGACTTGAATGGTAGGTACTCTCTTTTCTTACTTTTTAGCGTTCAATTCATCTAAACAAAAATTTATATTATTATGTTAATGTATGTGGATAACGCTGTGGGTTACGCATATGTATAATTCTTGTTATCTATTGTCCATATAGTTTAGTAGATAATATAAGTGAGTAACTGATTGATTTTCCCTAAAATAAATAAACAACGCAAATGCTCATTTAAAAAGTATAAAGTTTCACACATAAAAAATAATATAATAAATACTTGATTTGAGTACCTAAAATAAAAGTTTTGTATTCCCAATTAAATATTTTTTAATATTGCAATATTGTGTGCATATTTATTTGTTCACTAAATATTGTGTACATAAAAGCGTCATTCGATTACCTACTGGCTTAATGCTGCAGTTTGCGTATCTGATATTTGCATATAGAACTATGATCTATATATATGATTTCAATATGTGTTCCGCTTTAGGCCAAAGCAGATTTTATTTTTGCCTATAATTGTATATACTCTGCCTGATGGCTAACAGTTCATCAAGAGATAAATCCATTCGTGCACTACAGTTTTGTAATTCTCTGAAATTCGGTGCGATGTAAAATCACAGGTTTTTATGACTGCATAAACTGTATAACGTTTGCTTTTTTACTTCCTAGAATTCAAGAGTTAATCATAATTTAATTAATAATATATTTATTATTTATCGACGTCAAATTTTCATCAACTTAACTATTCTGCGAATTAACATTTACCCGATTGATATCGCATTTCACGTTCAGCACGTGATATGTGCACATGACGTAGAACCAATGAGAAAATAGCGAAAGCAACGGACGACCGCTGTTTTTAATCGCTAAGTGTAAAATACGGTGTATTTTATAAATTATATCTATAGGGATTTGCAATCATCTGTACTACAACGGGATATATTCATTGTATTCATTTAAAAACGAAATAGAGATTTGGTTACTGTATAGAGAAAATCAATCGCCGATTTGCTTTCCTTAGTTTGAATGTAACACATTATTGATTGCCGCATCAAAGTTCCCAATAACAAAGCAATAAACTCGTGAAACAAGCATGTTACCCGTTTATACAAGTATGTATGTATGTATATGCGATGCATTTGTAATAGATACTCAGTGGCTGCTTAAGTAATAGGTACGTATAGGTTGTAGGTGCAAATGTGGATAACTATCTACATAGTTACACTATTCTCTCACTTAACATGTTACTGTATATCGTCTTTACTAATGAACTATGTATATACATATAGTTTTATAAGTATAAAGAATATTCTTTATACTTATAAACTATAAAGTTTTAGAAAAGATTTGTCGATGTGGCACGTTATTTCATTATCATCATCATCTTAGCCAAAAGACGTCAACTGGAGTCCAAGTTTGGTTCAATAGTGGACGTCTTTCGCCATATTATTTATACATGTTAAAACTTACATACATTTTCATATGCCGCTAAAAACCGTATCAGAAAACTGGTTTGTGGAACCGTACAGGTGTGAATTTGATTTCTGATATAGTTTAGTCCGGGTCCTTACATTATTTCAATATATTTTTAAACAATTGACCTATATATTTACATAGATTTTCACTTGTAATTTTTTTAATTGCCTCTTAACTTTTAAATTATTTTCAGTCGCTATTTACAAAATGTTGCGCTGCGCTGCCGCCAAAAATCATCATGATTTTTGCCGGTAGCGCAGCATCAAATCGTTCGTAATCAGTAGTCGTAAGTTGATAGAATATTTATTTGATTTCGTAAATAGCAATACGTTACAAATGCACAGCCGGTAATAAAAAAGGTCGTCGACACGACCAATAAGTCGAGAAGTTTACCGCGTGTCATGAAATCCAAATAAATCGTGTTTCGAATATTCGATTATTACAAACGAATTGATCAAGATTCAGTGGTGGTATCGTACAACTTTTGAATCATTCAATTATTTTCTGTAGCAATCTAGCTTCGCGAGAAATAACACTAGGTAACAGACGATAAGGAAACAACACTTAATATAGCGCATAACTGTTCTATAATTTCATACAAACCTGTATGTATATCATTCGAATTTTTTTATTATTTTGATTGTTCTGATTATGAGCGAGCAAATAAAGTTAATTCAAGCAAGTGCTAAATGTGGGACCAATGGGTAATTTACAATATTGTAAAGTTATTTGATAATTATAAACCAAACGATGTTTATTATAGTTGCTTGTCACTATATCAGACACAATTATTGTTTTTAAATATGTCTGTCATTTCAGCAACTGACATATTACACATACTATCAAGTTACATTTCATTATCAAAATCTACACATACAAGTTAATGAGCATTGAAGATTGCATAAGTCTTTGAATCTTCAGAGTTTCGTCTTTGAATCTTCGGAGTTAGGGTCATTATCAAATGAAAGGTCATTTAATAATGACCCTAACTCCGACCGAAGATTTCGCGATACATATATTATAAGTAGGTAGTTTAAATAAAAAATGATTTCAATATTACAATAAAGTTAATAGTAAACGTATGTTAAACAAAAAGGTTATTAGTATTTTTGTTTCTTTTAATTTATAATTGTAAAACATTATAATATTTTTTTCTAATTACAATAACAAGTATGATTTTCTTGAAATTGAAAGTTCACCGATAATATGCGGTAGATCCAATACACAGCTGATCCAATTTACGTGCTCCGAGCTTCAGAGCTTCACGACATAATTAAAACAACGACAAACTGGAAACCAGTATATGTTTAACGTAGAGATACCTTCTAGCAATTTATGTTCTAAATCTGAGAATATACCCTTAGGTTACGGAGGTCTAATAACAGTCGTTCCATACAAAATAGATATTCAACTCTATTTGGTAAGACTAGAAGTCGGTCTCAATCCATTTGGGAATAGTAAGACTAAGAGGATTTCAGACAATTTATTACGGTATCTTTACAATGTTCACGGTAGGTATAGTCAAGTATTAGTCTCAATATTATAATAATATTCGTATCGTAATCGGTGACCCATGATCATTAATTCAATTCTTGGGTCGAGCAAACTATGACTACGTATAGCTACCAGAAAAAAACAATGGTATATACAGCACAAATCTATAATCTTCAATTATTAACATTTCAAAGAAGGAACTGATTTGGGCTTAGTGTACCAAACACTGCCAAACCTTATCTTGGATTAAAACGTAGGATACTTTAATACCGGTATGAGCCCTGACGAGATTCACAGGCGAAGGCGCATGAGAAAACTATTATCTGCTACATAATTAATCGTTATTCACATATCAATCTACATATTCTTTTTGAACGTTGATGCATTGATAGGCGCTTGTTACGCTAATATTTTTAACGGAACTAAAAATATTTTTTAATCGGGTATTTCAGTGCTAAAATGTTGAAATTTGCGTGCGTGCTTTCTATCTGATTGGATTCATCTGTACACGACTGTATAATATACACAACCGGTACGGTTTAATAAAAACATATTTTTATGTAAATTTAAACGCAGCAGCCATTAAAGTTGGACTTCTTCCTTCAATAAGTTCACAGATCGTATACCCTCGTTTACGTAATGTTCTTAATATGTAGATGAGCTTACGTTGGTAAGAAATGCTATATAAGTGAAGTGTATGTATATAAGATAGCGATTTAATATGTAGCATTTACATTTACAATATCAAATGAGAACTGCAAGAAAAGGAAAAGTAAGCAAGTTTTATGCAACAAGTGTTATAAGGACGACGTGGCACGTTTTCGTAATTACAATAAAAATATCGCATCCTAACGTACCAATTTAAATGTCATTTTATGTACTATATTTCCATCCTACTTGGTTATAAACTATTAAATGGCGCAATGAAAATTCTAGAGATTTATTCTTTTTTATGATGATAATATAATAATGAATTATGCAACCCTATTAGCTATTTCCCAACTGACATCAAACCAAATTACTCTGCTTGCATTTTTAAATAAAACATCATCTGTGCTCGTAACTCCCAATAAAAAAGCTAAATGAAAACGCATTGTCTGAATAACGTAGAATAGAGATAATCTGAAAATATTCCATTAGAGAACACATATGTGCCTCCCTATAATTTATCTACTGTACGTCAGCTTAATCAAGATACTGGATAAAAGAAAATATGTATGCGTGTTATTTGTAAAGCCTTTGAAACCGTCGTCGAAACTCGTTTAAATAAAGCAATGACGTGTATGCATAGTTTAGCTCTGAACTTTAATACAATAATGGATAACAAGTTTAAATTTCATAAATGCATAGCATCACGTTTATATCGTCAAATGGTGGGCAGAAGTTTATTATACATTCATACATAGATTCACGCTTTTCTCAGAGGGGTACGGAGATATGGATAAGTTAACTAAGTTTATTATAGGTACTTATATATCGGCAGCTATGGTTTTAGTCCCATTTAAAGAAACCTACTCCCGTCTACCGAACACAGTTCCAGATTCCTGCCAATAAGCCTCTTTATGACACGTAAACTCAATTACACTTAGTCCGAGCTCCGGCTCGGATATTATAGTGCACAAGTGTGTGCGCAAACACAAGTGCACTCTCTGTTCCCAAACTCTCATAATTCGATGAAACGGTAATCCGACTCGACCGGAGAGAGATCAGGCGCAGGACCAACGGTTTTACGTCCTTTCCGAGGCACGAGGGTGTCTAACACCGCCAACTTCCTAACTCCGGGCTACTATTGAGATTTCTTAACGGAAAACCCAATAACTTTTTGTTGGCCCGACCCGGGATTCGAACCCGAACCTCATGCACAGCAGTCGCATTCACTACCGCTGCGCTACGGAGGCAGTTCGTTACGTTGACGTTCATAAGTGTTACTTGACTCACCTAAATTAATGTTGACTTTGATGGTTGAAGATTGAACCCAAGATTTCATGCACGACAATCGCATTACATTCCACTATAAATAATAATAATACATACTTTATTAAATAGTAAATTCAATAGTAAATATAATTTGTTTTGCATACGGAATAATTGGTTATTTAACGCCAGTTATACAATATTTTTAAAATACTAGCAGCGATAACATAGTGGGAAACCGTTGGACTGCTACGCAGAGGTCTCGAATTCGAACTCAAGGCGCGCATCTCTGACTTTTCGAAGTTAAATGTATATTCAATAGTTAATTATTATCGCTTGCTTTAACAGTGAAGGAAAACATCGTGAGGAAACCTGCAGGTCTGAGAGTTTTCCATAATGTTCTCAAAGATATGTGAAGTCTACCAACTCGCACTAGGCCAGTGTGGTGGATTATGACCTAACCTTTCTCACATTGAGAAGAGACCGGTGCCCAGCAGTGGGACAGTTTAATGCAGGGCTGATATTATATTATTCCAAGGATTATAAATTAGTTGCCTAATCTACGTTAGATCTGTGTTTCACGCTATATCTCGATTTAATCATTATTGTGTAAGTGATATTTAATAAATACACATTATACAAAAATACATATTATATTGTATATGCCACCGAGACAGTAAAACATTAAGATTACCTGTCAGATATCGACATAATTAATGATAACGCATTGTTTGGCAGCCCGCATCCACCAATGGACTAATTAAATTAAATTTATATTCCCTGACTGAATCAGATATGGTTACTATAATGTATGTATGTATGTATTTTATGTGGGGGCCAGTCAGTGCAGACCGGCGACACTTCGACCCAGTGGGATCTTTTGTGTCGACACTCTCCCAATAACGACTGCCATAGATGTTCATGGCAGCCGGGACCGACGCTTAACGTGCTCCCCGAGGCACGGAGCAGACAATAATTGTCAATCAATACGCACATAATTTAGAAAAGTCATATAACTTCCGAAAGTCAGAGGTGCGTGACGTGGGTTCGAACCCAAGACCCTCTGCATTGCAGTCTGTTGGTCTCCCCACTGAGCTATCGCAGCTCTAATACTGGTTACTATAATACTAGGCAACGAGTCTCACTCGCGATTTGGTATTTAAAAGGTAAAAAATACCTATTGATTGCCCGATGTTTCGACCGACTTACATCGATCATAGTCACGGGTTGACTGGTGTGAATATGGTTGGTTTGTTAACTTATTACGCAAAATAAATAAATCGCTATGATGACAGTTGTATTATTGTGTTGTTTGTTGAATGCTGTAGAAGTACGAATTCTAAAACTGTGCCCGATAGAAATAAGCTCTTTAAGACGTAAAATTTAAATATAGTCGACGAATGTAGGCATAATATATTTTCACCTGAATTGGTAGGAAAATTTAGGCGTAGTGTTATATTCTGTAATAATAAAGATACACATTAGCCGTAGATACAGCGCTAATTTAAATGGTCATGTCATTAATGAAGTAGAACAAATATCCGCCCTAACAAACAAGCATACCTCGGCATTCGCGAGGAAACACTCCTCTAGCCCTCAGTCGGGGTATTGCGGGTAGAACGTGTCTACAATCTCATTTCCTTTAATATATTGTATCTTATCGAATCACTTCAAGCTGACTATATGGACAACTATTTATTACTAGTCGAAGACATGGGTATAGCCTTTAATCTCAGCATATCTGTTTGGGTGACAATGCCAATGCGAAAAACATATCTTAATGAATGAGGGCGATTAATGCCGGTATAATAATTTGACTAGTGACCGCATTACGGCACATTACATTGTCTACTAATAGAATAAACATAAACGTTCGTGAAAATGCTTGGATATTTGTTTCTCAATAACACGTCAGCTGGTAACTTGATTTAGATGACATTCGACACACAGAGAGACCGTATACAGGGTTGACTTATAGGATTTACATTTATTCTGTAACGCTGTCCTGTAGTATTCACTCGGGCGAAGTCACCGGTAGACTAGTAGTGCTTTAGTAGTAGATGCTAAACTAATATTGGAAATGCAAATGTGAGTTTGTTTATCTGCGACGGATCTTCATGAAATTTCGCAATGTTGTCAGAGTTACAAAAAAGCCATAGCGTACCTTTCATCCAGGAAAAGTACTGTTTCCGAGGAATAGAAAATTGACATAACCTACATTTAAACGAGTGGAACTGCGGCCAAAATCTAGTAGGTATTATAAATAAAGAAGTTTGTGAAGATGTAACATACATCTTCACAAACATATATATATACATCACTCACGCGTAAACCTTTGAACAGATTTAGATGAAAGTTTGCACATGTATACGCCATATGTATACTTATATGTACATATACATAAAATATATAATAATAATAATAATAAAATTTATGTGTGTGTGTGTGTGTGTGTGTGTGCGTGCGTGCGTGCGTGTGTGTGCGTGCGTGCGTGCGTGCATGCGTGCGTGTGTATGTGTGTGTGTGTGTGTGTGTGTGTGTGTGTGTGTGTGTGCGCGTGTGCGTGTGCGTGTGCGTGTGCGTGTGCGTGTGCGTGTGCATGTGCGTGTGCGTGTGCGGGTACGGGCGTGCGTAATTTATAAGTCCAGTCTTATGATGAACATCGTAATAAATCCTCTGTCTCTCTATAATCCAGTGCCAACAACCATTTAAACACAGTGGCTTTACAATTATTGCGACACATAGGCGCAATGGCACAGACCTTATTATGTAAACATATAAAAAATATGTGTGCTCGCAGATTTACGCCGGCTAAGCTGCCAGCAATAGTAAGATCATAATAAGTTGATGTTTTCATAATTGTATGAAGTAAGTATTTGAAGATGAATAAAGAACAAAAAACGCCTGTGTATTCGCTGTCTAGTTTTTAATATTAATGTAACTGGAGAATGTATTTCCAGACATTGTCCATAATTTGCTACCTATCATTTCTCGAAAGTTACGAACAGGCATAATATTAAATCAGTATGGCATACATAAGAAATATGCTTTGGTATAAATATCAATAATGGATCTAGTGAAGAAGTGTATCTACTGCTGTGCGTTAACAAACAAAGTGTTATTGGTTTTTTGTCAAGATATTGTTAGTAACATCTCGTAGTCTGGAAATAAATCCGGTAGAAGGCAATAGGCTTGCCCTCTTATAGTGGGATCTAACATCAAAGCTGGTGAAATGTTGGTGGACCACATTTCGACAGCTCTTCCTCTTCAGAAATAGAGGAATGCGGCTATGTACATATGTATGTATCTTAGTACGTCATTGTCGTCCTATTTTTACTTAAACATTATGACCATATTACATCGTTTTAGCAGAATATATTTTATTTCTGCGATAAACAGACGTGAAATGGATAACATAACCACTGTTCCTTGTCAAGCTAAAATCTTACTTAAGTTCAATGAAGTAAAAGACACTCTTCCTGCATTTACTACGCAATTTAGTACAAAACAATCCTTGTTAGAAATACCTAATATTCAAAACAGTAATCCAAGAGGACACAATCGGCAACAATATTGCTCTTTCCCTTAGGCGCTCGGTTCGTAGGTATATGCGGCATATAGTACGTTGAACGTATTGCGATTGCCGCGTACTATTTTATTACATAGTACCTAGCTTTGGCCTGCGATTTTGTATGCATGGTATTCTAAAGTAGGTATCTACATATGTTTGTCTTTCTTTGCATGTAAGCACAAGCCGATCTATACACATAATACACGATATATAAGCGGTGTATCAAGATAAAACATGCGCCAGATATAAGTTAGACCTAGCCTATGTTTAAGCTTCTATAGCTTGTATAAAGATACTAGATATTGCCCGCGGCTTCGTTCTCGAAAATGTGATTAGGTTAGGTTAGTAACTATACCTTTTCCTAGATAAAAGGTACTGTATGTCCTTTTTTGTTGCCCTGACAACACGTATGCGAAATTTGATGACCATCGGTCAAGTAGTTAGGAAGTGTAAGCGTAACAAACAAACTTACATCCGCATTTATAATATTAAGTTAGAATTTCCTATGTACAGACATTAACAAAGCACAAATGTATTATATGTGTAGATAAAGCAATTGCTATACTTGAGTTCCACGTTAAATGCAACGTCAATCGCAACGTGAGAAGCGTGTCATCATGAGCGATGCAGATGCGGCAAACAGGGTGCGCTTGCCACATGCGACTTACGCAACGTATGACGCGTAAATCAGCCAAGCGCTTAGCACCATTAAGCACAAATAATTTTTTAAGGCATTCTCATTAATATATTTAAAGGATGTTTATTTATATTACTTTATTCACTAGAGTCTTTATAAAACTTGAAAATTTTGACGGCGAGGTCTTCGTCAGTACCTATCATCATCATCATCATCTCAGCCGAAAGACGTCAGTACTTATAAGTTGTTAAAAATCGAATAATCTCAACATAAAAGCTTTTTGGCGTTACACTAAAAATAAACGTGTTACCAACAACATTCCCAGTCGAATGTATTATGGTAGTAACGTCGGTATTACTGGTAAAGAAATAGTCAACCTTTTTTCCAGCTACTTCTCATCAGTGTACTCCACAAACGCCACTAATAAATATGTTCCCAACTTTCAATCGTCTAACTACTCTATTGGTAACTTATGTATAGAAAAAAGTGATCTACTGAAAAAGCTACAAACTATAGATCTTTCTAAGGGTAGTGGCTCGGACGGTATCCCATCTATATTTATTAAACTGTGCGCTAGTAGCCTAGTGACTCCACTATGGCTCATATATAACAAATCTCTTAGAGAAGGTATATTCCCGAGCTTGTGGAAAATTGCCAATGTTATGCCAATATACAAGTCGGGTGATAAGAGCGATGTTTCGAACTACAGGCCAATCTGTATATTAAACAGTTTTGCTAAAATATTTGAAGGATTTATATATAACCATCTTTATAATCACCTTAAGCCCATATTTAGTCCGAGACAACACGGGTTTATGACAGGCAGATCGACTACTTCGAATCTCCTATACTACACTACCTATATATGTGATTCTTTTAACAGTAAGACCCAGGTAGATTCAATATATACCGACTTTTCCAAAGCTTTCGATCGCGTTGACCATTCTATATTGCTCTCAAAAGCTCAACATGTTGGTATACATGGAGATTTGTACAGGTGGCTCACTTCTTATTTGCTCAACCGGACGCAATTGGTCACACTTTGTGGATACGAGTCTGTTCCTTTTCTAGCTCCATCGGGGGTGCCCCAGGGCTCAAATTTGGGTCCTTTATTGTTCCTCTTATTTGTAAACGATTTTCTAAGCCTAATTGACAGCGAATGTCTAGCTTACGCTGATGATATTAAGATTTTCAGACGCATTTCTGACTACCGCGACTGTGAATTGTTACAATTAGATATGAATATTATTGCAGACTGGTGTGATAACAATGCTATGGTGCTTAATATAAAGAAGTGCCAAGTAATTTCGTTTGCAAAAAGCAAGACATTACTAAACTATGCATATAATATTAAAGGAACTACGCTTGAAAGAGTACAGCTGGTTCGCGATTTGGGGGTATTGTTTGACTCTTCTATGTCTTTAAGGCCGCACTATGATCACATCTGCACCAAAGCTCAACGTATACTATCTTTCGTGCTACGTAACTCGAAACCTTTTAAGCAAGTGGACTCATTGATCGCGTTGTATTGCTGCCTAGTGCGAAGTATTGTTGAGTACTGCTCATCAGTATGGGCTCCAATATATAATACACACATAGACCGAATTGAGGCAGTACAGAAACGATTTGTTAGAGCATTATGCACGAAATACGGTCTCAGGCGTAAAATACCTATTTACGAAAACCGACTTCAAAGGTTTAAGTTGTTGAGTCTAGACAAAAGGAGATGGGTGAGCGATCTGTGCATTTTATATAAAATTATAAACGGCTCTATAGATAGTACCCTGATAAATCAAATTCATTTTAAAATACCGACACGATCCGTACGCACTCCACAGTTGTTTAGCATACCTAGTAGAAATAACAATGTATCTCAAAACAGTCCACTTATTAGATTATGTAAAGAATATAATCATGTTTGTTCTAAATTAGACATTTTCCATGATAGTTTTCATATCTTCAGAAAGGCCTTATGTACGGAAATGTTGTCTTGCAATCAACTCTAAATCGTAACACCTGTATTAAATTTAAAACTCAGTATAAACTTGGTTCATTGTTTAATTGTATTTATTGTAATTCCTATAATTAAGTAACGAAGCTAATTGGTTACTACTGAATGCTGTGTACAGTTGTAATTGAACACCAGATTTATGACTTGTATTTAGTTTAAGTTCTTTCATGTAACTATTGATCTGATGTTTGTATCTGTACCTAATAAATAAAAATAAAAATAAAATAAAATAAAATATACCTAAGCGTAGTCACTGGACATCAATATATTTTTTTATACCTTCATTGCGATCATCAGTCGTTTTAGAACAAATCATCTGCGAGTAGTATAACAGTATATACATTCGCAACTTCGCTGTTGTGATATTTTATAGTAGAAAAGACTTGATGATTTATGAAAGTTTATTAACCTAAATCGTTGTTTAATTGTAATGGGTTCCACCATTCCCAACTTTCGCTTGTACAGACTGATATACATTAAGATGTTAAAGTTAACTAACAAGCATTTGTATCGATGTGATTTTGTTTATGGTATGTAGGCATATTTAGATTGAGCTAAAAAAGCATCAATCTGACAATTCAGTCGCAATGATTTTAGAGTAAAAAAGGCTCATACGCTAGACTAACTACCTACTACGGAATAAATTTGGTTTCAGTGGGAGCTAGACTAATAAGTAGGTATATTCAATAAAGTAGTGGATTATTGTCTAGATTTTTCCGCGATTTCATCGCTATTTCATTTGCTCCGATTCTCATAGACTTAGTTAGGCCTTAAACTGTACTGGCGCTGAACTTTAATCTGTTAAACTATGAAAACTGTATTATAATCGGTACAGTGAATATTGCGTAATGCAAGGACAAATAGACAGAGTGATATCAATTCTAAAATTCAGTTTTGGCTTTAGATACTTATTTGCAAAAAAGTTGACACCATTTAGTTTGATAAAAATATCTCTGTTTTTTAAACCCAGCCTCATTACATATTTCTAATACATGTTTTAATTACAATATAACACTTAAGTAATTATATATAAATGATAACACGTACCATGATGTGGGGTAGACTGCGAGCCATTACCTCTACGTTTTGAATGTCATGCTCTGCTGAAAGACGAAATGTCTCGGTAGTTTCTCTGGCTCACTGTAACAAACAACCATAATAAATACCACATTACTAACATCAGTATCATATATCTTCATATAATCTAGCCGGTCGTGACGGGAGGCCCGTGTGAAGCCCACCAACTGATTTACGAATAACATTGATGTGTTCGTACAAAACAAGATGGTACATAATAGGCAATAGCAAATTAGATTGTAAGTGTGATTGATACCAAATAAGTAGAACATTTGTTTGGTTGATAGGATATACTTTGTTTCCGTGCTTGTCATTAAGATGTAGATAGAGTATACAAAACTCTCGGAAAACGGTTTGTAAAGCATATAGCGTGTAGTATAAAAGGGGTATCTACATTTCTGATTTTCAAAATTTGCCTTAGTCACATATTTCACTATAATAATGAGCTTAAAATGGGGCTGCACTTTATCCTCACACATATATACGAAATTTTGCTATATGCTTGTCAAGGCAGAATGTAGAAATGTAAGTAAGCAAATTTATAAAATAATGATTATTTGAAAAGTAAATCTGCAGCCATTTATTATTTAAATGAAATCAATTTATTCTGCGTAAATTTCAAAGGTTTAAATTGTACCATTGCTGATGTGTTATTCAATTTTTGTTATTAAATGTTTTAATCCAAAGTGTAGCAGTAGTGAACGCAAATAAAATACGCAGCAGATAACATAACGAGAAAAGGAAATAACTAATCATAGAGACCCAAAAACCGTAACAGGAAAATATTAACTGTTATATCTATTGACTCTAAAATCCTACGACCTCGTATTTATTATTCTTATTACCAATACTTATTAATATTTACTGAGTCTACTTTATTAAATTTAAAATCTAAGAAATATTTTAATCTTGCATCCACTTTCAGAACCAGCCACTTTTGATGACAGTATTTTTAATTTCTTGTGCAAACTCATTGGAATTATAAACATAAGTTTCGCTAAAAAGATTTGTTAAAAAATAACAGGTAAAATCAAACATATTTAATGTTAAAGAAATATAGACAGTTTACCTACCCTATATAATTTATCATATTTAAAACAGGATAATATGGAACAGAGAATTGAGAAAATTTAAATGAAAACGCAACAGGCCATCAAAAAAAAAGGGAAAACAGTGCCTTTGTTACGTAATAGATAATATTTATGTAATATTGTAGATATTCAATTATAAATATAAAATTATTTCCTTATTTATTGTGTTAAGTATGTCTAACCGTTGCGATTTTGGCATAGGAACAGCTCATGAGTAAACCGGGATATTATATTATGTTGTCTTTTTTAAGTGACAACGTTTAGTTTTAGTAAAAACTCTATTGAAATCGAAATAAATATTATTATTATTTGCATTTAACAAAAAAGGATGAAGTGAATTAGTACTGGCATAATAATAAATTCCTAAAAATTCCAACAGAACAAAAGCCTAGATAGAATAATAATTCAAAAGCATTATTCAGTCATTCCATTCCATTGTACGAAAAATAAAAAAGCGTATTAGACACTGCCATTCGGTTCATTGTATACTAAGCAGGATTATTTTTCTTCTGACTTTTTTGTTTTGAATGTTTTCCCTCTGCCTGAATATAACTACCTAAGACCTATAAAATAAACAACCTACTTTTAGGTAGAATAAGTCACAGGCTGCTTTAGTAATAATAAACCATAGTGTAAACGCTGACTAGCTTGGCAAAATTCTAAGTCATTCTTGTACGTGTATGTTGTAACATTACCACAACACAGAACATTGTTAAGAGGACAAACAAACCACTCTCATTACGTGGAACGTACAAAACATTATGCGGTCACCTCCCTTCAGACAGACTATACTTAAAATTTGTAACCCAGCAAGTCTCTAAACAAAATTTACCCTTGGATTTTCATCGAAGGTCAAAAATTAATGGGATTTCTATAGCGAAAAATTGGGTTGAAATTAAGTCAATATTTAAATAAGAGATCTTTAAAAAGATATCCGTAAAGAAACAAAAAACGAAATAAATCAATTCTTTCTCCAACTCGTAATATACAAATGGGCTGTATCTCAAATGTTCCGGAGAAAGAGGATAATTCTAGGCAACAGATATGATGTTATTTCGCGGTTGTATGATTTCTGTATTGCTTTTCTTATCATTTATTATTCAAGTCAGTTGCCATTTATTTCTTGAGAGATCTAAGGATCTGTTAGGCATAATATATTCCTTTTCGTTTGCCTTTGAGTTTTATCGAGTTAATTTAGCTTGTTATTGGAACTGAATAAACTTATGTATGATGTAGACATTGCCTGATGTTACGGCGCGCCATCACGCTATTACGTTACATTGACCGGTTGTTTTGGCTCACGATTGTTTCACGCCAATACGGACTGACCAAGCACCATCGTGAGACTGCCTATCATTTTAAATGACCAGTCAGTCAGGGCTTGCCTTGCCTTAAGCAAATGCACGCTACCTCGACCAAGCGAATCGCGGCCCCAGCCAAGTGTTCTCGGGTATTGTTCACTAAAAAGGGTACAAATGCCACGCGAACTGAAGACGTTTGTATTTTGCCTCGCTCTTAACGTGTTTGCAATATAGCTAAAAGCAGTTCATTTTAGAGACTAAAGATTACCTTCGGTGCGGAACCGAAGGTAATCTTTAGTCTCTAAAATGTTTAGCATATACTAAAATAGGACTAAAACCAGAATTAAGTAACGATTAAGTAATGACAACAAAAGACACAAACAACCCCGGATCATTAAATGCACCGAGCAACCTCATGATGCAATTCATAGATTTTGAATGCACGTTGCCAATTTATTTTTTTGCTATAGTACAACTTATACTTTCCAATATTATAAAAGGGACTTAATACATAACATGCAGAATCCTTATTGATTGGAGATGAAACCAATGACCATTTGTTTGCTGTTTCGCATAGTCAGGTAATTCACAGAATACGGACACGACGGCTAGCATACGTAATAGGGATACCGTGAGTGTAGTTTGTGACGTTACATGGACAAACAAAAATATGCCAAAAGTGAGGGTGAATTAAGATTCTTCTGCCTCACAAACGGAGACATGACATCGCAGCACCTGTCAGCTTGTGACCACGGCCGGTGTAACCTGGTCGAAACGTCAAGCATAAAAAAGGTAAACATTATGTATGATCGCGATAATACCCGTTACATATATATGTATATACTAGCATTTCGACCGCGGCTTTGCCCGCGTGAAAATCCAATTTTTTATGTCACTAACTTCAACGGTGTAGAACTTTCATATAAAAGATTTTCACCCCTTTCACCCTCTTCGGGGTGGAATTTCCAAAAATCCTCTCTTAGTGCTCCCCTACACTCTCCAAGGAACATACATGCCAAATTTCAGCTTCTTGCGTTCAGTAGTTTCGGCTGTGCGTTGTCTGTCAGTCACTCAGTAACGGAAGAGTTTTATATATATACAGATCATGCAACGCGAAAGTTTAAGTTATCAATGACCATTTACTTGTAGAAATATCCTCGATAAATAATGAAGCTTTGTTTGCAAACTGTCGCACTTCTGGATAAAGACCCCCATCCTAATATGAGGATCTGGGCCACAGTACACTAACGTCGGATAAGTAACGATTACGAGACTTGATATATTTTCTAAAACATAATGGATATTTATAAGATATACAGATTTATTCTCGACGTTTTGCTTAAACGGATATTTCTGGTGACCAAATTTACTACTTAACATACATATGTTATTCTAACATTGAAAAGTTTTTAACTAAGGACTTTCTGACTTGACAGGCCAAGCGTCTGTTTTAAGCATGCTAATGCTTGACTAAGATAACTCTAGCCATAATTGAATTGTGGAGGAAAAGTAACTACACGGAGCGTATGAATAGTAATGACATTAAAAGTAAATACCACCTAATCATTTTACCATACTACTATAGTTTTGAATCAGTATTCCAAAACTACATACTATGGGACAATACGCCATGACAACAGCCTGCGGCGCCCATAATTTAGAGGTTCTCAAACCTTTCGTGCACTTAACATTTTAAATTATTAAATATTCTGTATAGTTTGATTTTGACTATGAACTGTTAATTTTCTACAGTTGTTTAATTTAAGTATATTTTTTTATATTCATGCAAAATGGGTATTACATTGAAATTAATTACTACGTGTTTTAAAAAAGGAGGACTTTGGCTTTTGTCTTTGGAAACCTAAAGCTAACGTAAATTTTAGCAGAAGAAACAAAAGTGTTTTTTACCAAGACGTTTAAACAAAAGATGTTGGGTAAGTACCACTTTTGAAAGTTTGATATTTTAATTATTGAGTTATCTCCCTTTATAAAACAAACGTACATAGTGCCATTCCTATATCCTCGAGGAGGTAGCAGAGGGTTGAGAGCCTTCTGCGCTCACCCATAGTCTGCGTAAAGTTGTAAAGGCCATCTGAGGCCAACAACTAACACACACACAAAACAAAAGGAGGTGTAGTTCGTTCCCACATTTCGCCAGCTATTGTTTTGAGGCCTATGTGATAGGTTGCCAGCGTATTGTCAGAGATAGTTCCAGACTCCGAGTTGCTACTGAGTATTTCTTGTCAGAAAAATCCGATAACGCTTAGCTCAAACGGGAATAGACTTTGAAGCCTAAATATGCACAGCAGCCGCATTTGCTATCAGTGTGTCACCACCGAGGTAGTCATAAAACAATGCGTAAAATATTAATATAATATTATCAAATAAATAATTTTACAATATAAGATTTTAATTTTAATACTGAGAGGTACATTAACTTTTTATGGATGAGGTGGTGAGGGAATCCGAGGGATTTGTTAAATCCCTACAGAGATAAATTCAGGCAGTTCTCAATTTATTTGGTGCGGGCCAAATATCACGTCATCGTATACCGCATTTAATAGTATCCAATTTAAACAGAGTGATCCATTAAAATTACTACTAGCTGCAGGTAACGATATAAATAGAGAGCCACGTGTCCGACTTAATTAATATCTGTGTTTTTATGATTGATTGCATGGCTGTCCATGCAAATACCTACTTACATATATACTAGATTATGTCTGCAGTTTTGCTCGCTTTAATGTATGTTATAGCTATAAATTTCTATCCTTTGAGAACAGCACTTTTTTCTGGGTGCAAGGTACCCTATGTCGTTTTCTGTATCCCTCATAGGTTTTTTTATATACTCTAATAGGCTTGCGTTTGACCGCGATCTCACCTGATCTTAAGTGTAGATGCAGTCGACGATGGAGGACGCTTGCCTAGAAGATACCTATTCACTCGCGTCTTGAAGACACCCAGATGTATTCATGATGAAGTACTCATCGGGAAAGACAGACTTAGGTAGCGAATTCCACTCCTTAGCGGTACGCATTATAAAATTGGAAGCAAATCGCTTCGTGCGTAAATATGGTATATCCACCATGTACCTGTGTCGCTGGCCTGATTGTCTGGTCGTCCGATGGTAGAATGGGGAAGGAGGAATCAAATTATGCAGTTCCTCTGCACACTCTCCGAAATGTATCCGATAGAAAACCGAGAGACTAGCAACCTTACGACGATGCTCCAAGCTTTGGAGTCGTGTGTCGACCAGTTGATCATCGCCGATAAGTTTCCTGGCCTTCCGCTCAATTGTGTATGATGATGATGTAAGCGTGTATGCGAAATATCATCATGATCGGTCGAGAAGGCTCGAAAGCGTAACAAACAAACAAACTCACATACGCATTTAGGAAGTTTCCTATATTATAGCATAGGTACATACAACATTTTGTTGAGAGCTGTTATATGCGTGCGGATAAATTTAATACCTTGAAATTAAACTACTTAAAACTGCATTTTAAGTTAGTCTGTATTGTTTACAACTTTTCAGAATTTAAATATAAACTTGTCGTGACTTTTACTTTTCAATAGCTTAGGGTCATGGAAAAGGTTGCCCTATTAGCCATTTTGGTAATTTGTTGTCAATATGTAGTATTCGCATAAAAGTGAAACAACATGTTATTATGTAATCAGAATTAGCACAATAAAAGTAAACAGGAAAATAATACAAGCATCGAATTATTTATATAGCAATTTTCAACATTGATAACTACGAATCGTGCTTTTTAAAATGTTTGTGTCTGTAATGTCACATCGTACATTTCACTATGGATAATATGTATATACACGGATACCCAATTGTATACGCATAAATCAAACGCCAACTTAAAACACATAAAAAATATACCCAATAGTGTTCGCATGATGTATCCTAGACAACGGTAACGAGAGTAACGAGAACGGTATCTCCTCTCTGATTACCTTTTATCTATCCATCCAATTGTATTAAATAAATATAAATTTAAGTTCTATGAACTTGTCGGTGTTTTCATCAATTAAATCAATTTCCATCTTTCTCGGTCCAATGCCAAAACCTTATATACATTTATTAAACTACGATTCACATGGTAATGGGTGTATATCAGATGTTTATATACATAGACTGCCTTTTGTGACATGGTGAAATAAACGTAAACTAGGATATTTACTTACAATATTTATAAATATGACTCTTACCAGAAAATGATTTGTTAATTTCTAACTTCTTCAAACCATTTGACGTTGCTGTCTTCGGCGTCCAACACCAACACAGCACCATTCGAAAGTAGATCCTAAACCTAAAACAAACAATTTCAAACATTATTAAGGACGTTGTTCCGAACTTAAGCTCTTGGGCACTAAGTTTTTCTGAACTAAATTTAGTGTTGAACTTGTGTTAGAGCTCAGGATCAAATCTCTTGAAGGTTTATTATAAGTATAAGCGAACTGAGTATAATATAAGTAAAGTATAAGACGGTAATTATTTTGTTGTTTTCTTTTTGAGGGAAATCTTTTAGTAAATCCTACTAATATTATAAAATGTGAAAGTATAGGATTAGATATTAGAATACAACTCAATTACGTATAAGCTGTTAAACAGATTTGAATGAAACTTGGCAGACTGATAGACAATATCGTGAAATAACACAAAGGCTTTCACTTTTCTCTTTTTAGCCCACTGGCTAGAAGTCCTAGTGTCGTCTGAACCCCACAAAAAAACTAGTTATTAAATGAGAAAACATAAGGCCGTGGTCACCATTCACTAATTTTCTTTTTCTTAAAAAGATAACTGCCGTACCAAAAATATTGCCCGTGTCACGGCAGTGTACAAATTTTCAAACAACAGACACAAAGAACGCCCAGACACGAAGAACACCCAGACTTGAAACAACTATTTGCGGCTCACATAAAATTTGAGTATGCAGTGGCAGTGCCGAAGCGACCACTTAAAACACACGCCATCCTCATCTCACTGACTTATCAACGCCCAGCCTAAACCATTAGACCTAAAAAGCTGATATTTTGCACAGAGGTGCCGCTAATGATGTTGACAACGGATGGATTGATACCACACAGGTTAAGGAATAGAAAATATTTTTACTTTTAAGTTGTTTTATATATTATATCGTGCTATCGATAATTACTAGATACTTCTATTTTAGCAATTTTTAGATATTCCTAAATTCTTTCTGGATAGGACGTAGACCATAAAAACTATGCAGACAAAATCGCAAGCAAAACTTGGTTTATAAATAAATACAAGAAAATAATTTTGCACTTTAGTAGCTTTTGGTTCATTATGGCAAGATGTTTTATGTATCTCAGCAATTTTAATAATGCAGCAGATAGTTTCGTCGCCAAAAATATATATTTTCAGGAATATTGTAGTATGTTTACAAGTTACAAATCTTTTTCGTTTTATATAGGTATGTATATTCGAATAATGTGTCAAATTTGATGTTTGCAAATTTTATTCTTATTTGTAGGTAGGTTAGTTGATAAATATTTCTGCCCGAAGCCCTTAAAATTGAAGCATGACATTGAATGACTTTCGTATAGTATACTTCAAAGTTGGCAATTTTCATAACATACCTACATATATACTCAGTCTTAAAGCTATATCTCGGATGGAGATAGGCTGAGGATTATTATATTTACAATTCGTTACCTATAATATAATATTCTATCACATAAACACGACACCATCTAGCCGAAACTAAGCAGAGCTTGTACGGTCGGCCAAGAAAGTAGTGTACCACCCTAAGGTTGAATGCCGCTTGCAGATTCATAGGTGATAAAGATTAGTTTCGCTTACAGATCGATCTGACTACTTCTATTGCCATCTTTATCTGATTATTGATAACAATGATTATTGTATGTTACATGACAGCTGTTCTTAGTATGAATTTGATGGAACCAATCACGTCGTAAAATCAATGGCGGGGGAATGATATGTAATTAAATTGTTTTCCTCAAAGCACTGGATAATATACATTGCGTACGTACTCAAGATGACCTCTCTAACATATTTACGTCTGCCGCCGAAAATAAAAATAAAAATCTATGCTGATGTAAACTTTCATATTCTTCTGTACTTTTTTATTATGCAGATTTATATTTATACAATATTGTTATACTATAAATACCATATTCATATCACTCATGTAACGTATTTTTTATATATACTGATGTTATACTTTATATATTATATTCATATGAACACAAACAAAAGGCGTAACAATTCATGCAGTGTGTGTGATGGCACTTCTTTTAAATTTTCTCTATCTCTCTTATGTTGCAAGTGGTGTCCATTTCGTAAACCTTTTAGTGAGAGTTGTATAAGTACATTAGTTAATAATGAATTTTCATATGCTGAGTTAAGTTCATGTATACTAAACAAAATTCTCAATATCAAGTCAACATTGTTCAGAAACAGTAGTAGCAAATTTCTACTCCTATTGTGTAGAAGCTGTTTACACCGAATCGTAGTACTAAAAATTCTTCTGATTACTCGTTCTTATTGTCCTTGTTATTGATAACACTACTATTAATGAGATAGACTCGGTATTTATAAATTGTCTTTCGATCGAAGCCCCTGAAGAATGCAAAACGGCAATCACTACAGCTCACAACTTTAAAATATTAACCTTCAACGTAAGAAGTCTAAACAAAAACTTCGATAATTTTATTATAACTCTTAAGAGGTTTGCTATACCATTTGACGCTATTGTTTTGACAGAGTGTTGGCTTGATGAATATACTATAATACCACATATGCAGTCATATACAAGCTATAGTACAAAAAAATATATCAACCAAAATTCTGGCGTTGTAGTTTACATTCGAGAAACCCTAACAGTTAACGTTTCGGAACCGGATATTAGAGATGCCAACTGTCTACAGCTGGATTTGTGAAATGGGGTAACAATTTTTGGTATATATCGCCCGCCGTCGTTTAAAAACATATACAATTTTCTGAACTCCCTTCACAGTATACTTGACGGTTTTTCAAATAAATCAAAGACTTTAATTTTGGCAGGTGACATTAATATTAATTTACTGTCACCTACGAACAATGACACAGAATATCTATGCCTTATGGCTGAACACGGTCTTATACCTGCAATAACTAGTTCAACTAGAGGAGATGCATACCTCGATCATATTTTCGTGAATACTTTTAAAAATGCAGTAGGTGTTATTTGTTGCTCAGATATCACTGATCATGATTTGGTATTACTGGGTTTAAGTATTAAAAAGTCACAAAATCGTTTCCAGGATCGATCAGTCATAAAACGAGATATAGAATCTATAAAAAACGAGTTGTTACAAATAAATCTATTTCCACATTTTGAAGACCTAAATATTAACCAAATAGTAGACCGTTTCTGCAATCAATTGACTGAGATAGTCAATAAACATACAGGGAGAGTTCGAATAAGTCATACTAAATACAACATCAAACCGTGGATCACGCAAGGACTTATCCGTTGTATGAAACACAGAGATCGCTTGCATATCAAAGAAATCACCAAAGGACCTGGTTTTGCATACAGTTTACACCCGGTATAGGAACTTTTGCAATGATCTGCTACGTAAACTAAAGACTGAGTACGAAAATAATGAGCTAGCCAATAGTACAAAAGACCCTAAAAAAATGTGGAGGACGATTAAGACAGTGTGCCATTTAACGAAAACAAAAAAAGAAGCAAAAGAACTACTTACTCTTCAAAATAGTTTGGATACTAAAAGCTCACTAAACATTTGCAGCACTTATTTTGCAGCAGTTGGACAGGGATTAGCTAGTACCATATTAAACAAATTACAATTAACACAAGAACTTCTGGCTACTAAAGTTGAAAGTAAACGAATAAGAGACTCTTTTTTCCTAGTTCCTACTGACTACATCGAAGTGGAGTCTTTGATACACTCGCTACAAAACGACAAAGCTCCAGGACGGGATGGTCTAACGAATCTTCTCCTTAAAGATATCAGGCATATTATTGTACCACCTCTAACGGAAATTTTCAACTTAAGTCTAAAAACTGGCATTTTTCCAGCCGCATGGAAAATAGCATCTATTACGCCAATTTACAAAAATGGGCCTAGAAACTCACCAGAGAGCTACCGTCCTATATCACTGTTGTCGGCCTTCTCCAAATTACTGGAAAAGATAGTTAATAATAGGCTAGTACGGTATCTTGACTCAAACCATCTCATCTCTGACAATCAGTATGGATTCAGGAAGCAAAAATCAACCGAGGAAGCTGTTACATTGCTGACTTCAAAAGTATCATCTCACCTTGATAGAAACAGTAACAGTTTAGGTATTTTCTTAGATTTGGCGAAAGCTTTTGATACTGTCGCAATACCTATACTGGTTCAGAAATTAGAAAAGCATTTTGGCATAAGAGGCGTGGCACTAGAATGGTTTAAAAGCTACTTAACAGGGAGAAAACACTGTGTCAGAGTCGGAGACCGTCTAAGTGACTTACATGATATTAATTTCGGTGTTCCGCAGGGTAGCGTGTTGGGTCCTACTCTCTTTATAATGTACATGAACGATATTCACAACATTACTGGTCCCGACATTATTTGCTATGCTGATGATACTGCATTAGTGTTTAACGGTACTACTTGGTCTGAGGTGTTTCTATGTGCACAGGAGGGAATGAAACGAGTGTCGATGTGGTTAAACTATAATATTTTAACACTAAACACTAGTAAAACTAAATATATATGTTTCCACAAAACAGCTGTGTCGGCTCCAAAAAACACATTCACGATCAAGTTACACACCTGCATAGATCAGGAATGTTGCAGCTGTGAGACTTTACATAGAAGTGATAGTATAAGATACCTCGGTGTAATCCTTGACAAAAATCTCAATTACAAGGAACACTTAAACTTTCTTTCAAATAGAGTAAGGAAAACGGTAAATGTTGTGAGACTGCTTCGCTCTTCTGCTTCAATGTACACTCTTCGAAACGTTTATTTCGCTCTGACTCAATCACTCATTCAATATTGTATATCCTGTCGGGGGAGTGACTCCAAAACTTTTATGATGTGTGTAGAAAGAGCTCAACGTTCTGTTCTCAAGACGATGCTCAAAAAGCCCTTCAGGTACTCCACTAATAAACTTTACAAAGAATGTAAAGTTCTAAATGTACGAAAATTATATATAATGACGACGACCCTTAAAGTGCACAAATCAATAATAAATTCACAAAATCATCAGATTTTACTACAACAACGGGCTTATAAAATTCCCGTTCCAAGGATTAACACGTCCTTTGCTAGGCGCTTTAGTCCATTCAAAGACTGTTATATTTATAATAAAGTGGCACGCTCTTGTGATATCAGGCAGAGTTCTATGAAGGAAGTAAAAGTAAAGGTATCAAAATGGCTTTCTTCTCTAAGCTATGACTCCACAGAACAGTTATTTGTACATATTTCTTAGCATTTAGAATTATATATCTGCAGATACACACAGTATAAAGCTCTTCTAAGTAACAATATATCATATAATATATCTATTGTTTGTATAATTATTTATCTTACTACTTATAGTACATACATATATTTATTATTTGTTATTATCCTTGTATTTATTTCCATTTTATTGTTTCTTTAAATGCATGTGTTATTTATTATTTATTTTTATCATTTACTTACCCTGTATTACTAAGTAGTTAATAGAAAAGTTTAAATGTCTGCTTACTGACTTCAACCGAGCAAACTGTACTAAATTGTCAACTGTAAAAATCGCAAACATCGGCATCCACAGGACAGGCTTGCCTAGTGTGGAGCCATTGGATACTATGTGTATGTAAATGTACTGTTTTGGCAATAAATACATTTTTAATTTTAATTTTTTTTTAATTACAATATAAAAAAAAAATAAAAAAAAAGTAACAAATATTTGTTAAGTTTTACGACAAGTGCTGTTTAATAAACCTTACAATTATGTAAGGATTTTACAAGTAAAAACATTACAAATATTATCATTACAAATGCTGTTTAATAAACGTTAACATTTGTAGAAAACACCTGTAGATTTCGATGACAAAATTGTATCTACAAATTTGTAATGTTAAGTTCTGACACAAGGCGAGTCCACCTGTCGGAATTTACAAGTTATGTAAACTTGTTATTACAATATGCGTTCAATAAAACAGTTTATTTCGAGATTAGTTTTTATTGTATTGTCAGAAAGAAAAGCTAAAAATAGATGTAGAATTAGTTTTTATTATATTGTCAGAAATAAAAGCTAAAAATAGATGTATCCTTTTATTAAATTGTCACAATCACTATTAAAATACTAATATGAAAAAACATAACATAGTTATATGGGCAAATATAGAAGAGGATGGAAAAATTAAAAAATTAGAAACGTGTCTACATTACCTACATACTAACCGCCATTGGCTTCTATGACCTCTAAAAGACGAGACCTCATTGAACCAACAAGCCGTAAGCAAATATCGGCTCCCCGCATTTCCTCCCAGATTGAATTACAGTGTTATCTTATCTTATCTGGGGGCCAGTCAGTGCGGACCGGCGACACTTCGACCCAGTGGGATCTTTTGTGTCGACACTCTCCCAATAACGACTGCCATAGATGTTCATGGCAGCCGGGACCGACGGCTTAACGTGCTTTCCGAGGCACGGAGCAGGCGATAATTGTCAATCAATACGCACATAATTTCGAAAAGTCATATAACTTTCGAAAGTCAGAGGTGTGCGACGTGGATTCGAACCCGAAACTCTCTGCATTGCAGTCTATTGGTCTCCCCACTGAGCTATCGCTGCTCAATTACAGTGATTAATAAGAGCTTGTTTGATTCTTTCATTTTGATGCGACCATCTTTGGACCATAAGGCCCCAATGATTTTCTATCGGGTTTAGGTCCAGTGATCTTGAGGGCCACGGAATTACCCTTACGTCAGTGTGTGAACGAAACCAGGCTCTTACGATCCTCGCATTATGAATTGAACAATTATCTTGAACAAAATCAAATTGTGGCACTTCGTTCTCCAGGTAAACATTACGGACTGTCGGTAGCATTGCACTTTGAAGTACGTCGATATAATTTACAGCCGTCGCTCGAGGAGGTAGAGAGCACAATTCTCCTACACCACCGGCACTCATCCAGCCCCAAATATTCGGTCGGAAATTGTACCTGATTCTTTATTTGGGATTACATGATCATCTCTATACCGTGTTGAATTGTATCGCCAAAGGTGTAGACGTCCAATGCTGACTTGATTTAAACGTTTTTCCATCACATAACACTGTATTAGACCAATCAAACTCTAAGTGCTCTCTGGCGAAGTTCAGATGAGCAAGTCTGTGAGCATCCATAAAATATATATTCTTGGCATAATGGCTGTGGTGCAACCCCATGTAATGTAGATGATTCCTTATTGTTTGGGCACTCACATCGAACATCTCCGCAAAATGATTTGTCGGTTTAAAACCATTGATTTCATATTCCCGTCTCATAAATTCTCTATCATTATTGGAGAGAGCAGGTCGGCGACCACTTCTTCTGTGATCTAACAAACTTCCTTCCTCTTCTTCACGACGAATCCAAAACCGGACACTACGTCTCGATATATTTAAATTCCTCGATATTGCACTAATACTGCATCCCTCATTAAATTTGGCAATTATTTATATCCTTTCAGCAATGGTCAAGTCGGCAGGTATTGAAGATGATATTTATATGCAGTTGAGTAAAAATAACAAGGAAAATATATCAATTTTCTGAGGAAAAACATAGAAATTACTAAAATATATTTGACAAATGTCAATTGTCAGTTTTCTTTATCAAATAGAATTTGGTTATCTATTTAAATAGTTTTTATTACTTTTGTTTAGAAACATTTAAATTTCTTTGTAGAAATTAATGTCTTATCCATTTATAATAAAGGTTAAAATGTCATGCATTTATAAGTGACCTATGACGTATGAATACTTTTCAATTTGGTTTACGTCATTATTATGCATCTCTTTCAGTAATATCTTTTTAATATGAACCTTTTTGTAATTTTCGATGACTAGGAAACTAAATCAAAACTGGTACACCATTTTCTTGGCCGATCGTACCTATGGTTTTGGTTTAAAAGGGATATTATTAAATATTTATTGACAGCAAAACCCAATAGAACATTGCTACACCCAAGCATGAAACCCGAAACTACCACTGTGATGAAGAAAATTGCTTGCTTGGTCTCTCTATATATTTATGCCTAGGTACTATCGACCAAATCCGCACTATGCCACTTTGCAAACTGATTCCTTTAAACAAGTTTAAGTAATGTAACCCCGCCCATATTTCAGCTTAACCAATCAAACATCCCTTACACATGAGAAAGAAGACATTATTTTAAATTTATTATTTTAGTTGAAATTTGTATTTCGGTAATGTCAACGCGTCTCAGTACTTAGAACTTTTTACGAACGACTTTTGTTTTGACTGATATATATTGCCTTAACGTTGACCTATGCTGTGTTTTACCAGACCCTTAATTACTGTATTGTTGACTTGTATCGTGTATTAATAAACCTCTGGCATTAAACATGCATCGAAATTTATTGCGGGATGAAAGAATACACTAATTATATTATAGTTAAGGACCAATTTCAGTTTATTGGTATTCTATTATTGTAATAAATGATTACATAACATAAATTGTGTTTTAATTTCTAAAACAATATTTTAAATATTATATTTTCTATTATTAACTCCTACAATTTAATAACACACGAAATTACTTAAACAATTATAGGATTTAAAAGAATTGTGTTTGGAACTTAAAGGCTGTTATATTTTTACGACTAAACATATTCTTATAAAAATTGGTAAAGAGATTCCTGTACAAATTTTAATTATTTATTTCTATGTTGCACACCATCAGTTCCATAACTCTTTCTATTGATATATTGACAACTAAACAATGCTCGCTCGCTCGCCGGTGCCGAGGTCACAATACAGAAACTATTGTGTTTCGTTTGAATACACGTGAGAGACTAAATGTAAATAAAAGGATTAGCTTCTAAAACAGCTGGTATGGAACTCGACTTATCGTCATAATTCTAAAGAAACAAAGTATCGTAGAAGAAAGTAGCCAGTCGTTCTTTTTTCACAAAAGGGAGTTTAATATTTAAGCCTATTGTTTATTTACACAATCACATACACAACAGAAACGAGTTTTAAGGGGCGGAGCTTGCCCTGTGCGCCAGCGTCGTGTACAAGCGATTTTCGACCTAGAGGTGGAACAGCGAAGTTTTGGCCGATTGTACAAAGGCAATCTCCATCCGTCTTCATTCTAGTTAGATTCAGCGAGCGTGCAGTGCCGTCCGCTTTTAAGTCAAAGTTTGGACATATTATTACACATCACAATGCAAAGCCCACTACCATTTGTCCCATTTCGCGTGCGTCAACAAGTTCCATTCAAAAGTTGTCTGCTGCGGACCGCCGTTTCCGATAAGAGTGGCCCATTGTGGAAGAATTCTTATGTTTATTCGCTGCTTTTATTATCTAAATAATGAGGCATATTTTTAAATTCTAGAAAATTCTTCCGTTGGCCTTTGTATTTATGAAATAACTCACATTTCATACAGCTATCTAGTTTATTAATTCAGTTAAAGCCACGTAATTATACATATAAAGAAATGAGACTTAATTTATTCCGGAGAAAAGGTCAGGACATTTTTTGGTAAATTATTGTGCTACATGTTGCCATTTTTAATTAAGTGACACCAAATCTAAAATAATACATACAGATGATAACAAGCATAATGTTCTGTTTGATGACTGGTGGCTATACACTAATATTACAAATTTTTGTGATGGTATGAATGAGCCAGGTCGTCTGGAAAGTACACTACAGTACTCTTACTTAATCTGGTGTGAGGAACACTGTTATTGCGTATCGGCCGGTGAGAAAGAGGTCTGAGGGCTCACATACTTACTATAGTTTCTTTCCATTTCTAATTGTTTTTTTCCCTGGGGAGAGCAATGTGTTAGTGATATCTCTTTACCTATCTTAATAGTGTAAAAAATACCTTTAAATATTAGTAAAGCCTTATCTAATGTAATTTCAGATGAAGTCTCACGCGAATTGTGATTTAATACAACTATAGTAGGTAATGCTTTTTGTAAACTTCTAAACCTACCCACCAGGCAAATGGAATCTGACTTACTACTTTATAAACTTGTACTTTAATTTTAAACTTATTAAACTTTTAGAAAATCTTAAGAAACCTTTCAACTTGACAGTATTACAACTTCTTTAGTGTTCAAACACTTTCGTATTAATTTGAATAACGTTTACGAAAAGTTATTTATACAGATTACCAGATTGTCTACAGTTGGAGAAAAATAACATTGGCGAAAGTTTGTTTAAGCTGTCGAGCGTTGGTAAACTTGTCAGCCGCTTTTCAAATATTACTTACTTTTGTTGACTAACTACCGTTTGATTTCCTGGTTAAACGTATTGACATTTCCGAGTCGTTTGTTATAGTAAGATGTGAGTAAATTCTGCAGAATGCCAAAGATAGTTGGTGCTCGATATGAACTTTGATTACTATTCCAAATTATTGAATAAATGTTATATTGCCACGGTAATAGTACTTCTTCAGCTTGAGTTTTAGATGGTTTTTATACTACAAAGAGGATAACGGCCTGTTCTATGGTTAGCAGTTATCGCTAGCTCATGATCATTAGCAGTCATGCAATGAGTAGATGCGGGCGGTAGATAGAGGAGGGTCATCCCACCCTCCTCTATCTACCGCTCCTCCTATCTATCATTTTAGTTTACTATTAAAGATTCAAAATCCTTGCATCCAGATGATACATTTATTATAAAACTGTGTTTGCTTGTAGTTCTTGTACTTTTATAATGAACAAAATGGGAAATTAGAAGAACAGAGTTAATTAAAGTAACAGTAATCACGTACCATCACTCTTTACGGAATAGTATAATACTATGAATATCTATAACTACTTCAGTAGATCCACTACCTCAGTAGACTTTGCAAAGCAAATAAACAATTATGGCGATAAGCTGTGGCGTGTTGAAGCGATACCCAACGCTTACAATCCCGCTGCAACCACTTAGTATATCAAAATTTAATTGATAATATTGATATATAAATTCAAACATCAAAATTCAATTTATATGGGTACAGATATAATTTCAATTTACATTGATACATACGCGGTTGAAGCATAATCAAATTTATAATTTATAAAATTTTAAATTGTTTCTATGTAAACTTAAAAGTTAAAGTTAACAATATTTATACTAAGAGATGGTCGCTATTTGCACATAATGCGCTAAAATATTTATTCACTTCTTGAATCAGTGTTTGGTTTTATATGCATAAGGTAAATTGGCAAGTTCATTGATATTCATTGCGGCCATATTGACTTTCAAATACGTATGCATTTGCAACCCATCTACTACTTCATAACCGTTCACATAATAGGAATAAATATTGTAAAATTGAATCTCATTAAATAGAATAAAAGGTCTATATATTTTGGACTAGATACGAACTCTGAATGAAACTATCCATTACGTTTATTATCATGTGACAACAGTAAAAAAATGTGATTCTTAAATAGTGTTCCAATGCTGGGTTCTTTGAGTAAGTCGTTTATCTGATATAAATATATTTCTAAAGGCCAATACTAGAAATAAAATTCTTTCAAATTTAAATTTATATCATGTGTCAGTGTCATAAATACGACAAATGACATACTCCTAAATTAAAATAAATGTGCTCCCCAGTAACACCTGTTGTTGCCGACATATATATGGAGGACTTCGAGGCTCGAGCTTTACAGACTGTCTCCATCACACCCAGGATTTATAAGAGGTTTGTAGATGATACTTTTACAATATTATCAACAGATAGTGTAAATGTATTCCTTGAACTTTTTAATTCCATTAATAACAACATCCAATTTACTATGAGATTAGAGGCAAATAATTAATTAGCTTTCTTAGATATATTTGTCATCAGGCATCCTGATCATACTTTGAGCCATATGTATAGGAAAAATACCGATACAAATAGGTACTTAAACAGAGAATCTCACCACCATCCTAAACAGTTAGCTACTGTGGGAATGTCTTTGTTTCAGAGAGCCCACAGGATCTGTGACAAGAAACACCTGGAGGCCGAGCTTCTACATATCAAGCAAGTACTGCAAGACAACAAGCTCCAACAGCCGCACCACTGCCACAGATCCTGAGAAAAGCCAGCCACAGTCGAGCGCCAGCCTGCTATATTGCCTTATGTAAGGGACACTGACCACTGACAAGACTGGCTACATCTTGAAGCGAGCTTCAATCAACACATACTTCAGTAAATTTTTACCATTCGTCAAGTGCCAACTACCTTTACAAGATGCAGGGGTCTATAAAATAGATTGTGACTGCGAACTCTCATACATTGATCTAACCAAGAGAAGCATAGGCACTCGCATAAAATAATACATAGCTGATGTAAAACACCAACGCTCGTAGAAGTCTGTGATCATGTGTAACAGGATCAACCACTACCTGAGATTTGACAAACCACAGATTCTCGCTAAAGAACACCGATTCCTAACAAGGATGCTTCGCGAGGCTATTGAAATCAAAAAACATTCTAATTTCAGAGAAGATGGTTGGAATGTACCACCGGTTGGAATCCAGTAATTAAAATAGTCAAACCCAAGAAAAAGCAAACCAAAGTTAGACTTCATGATACTTTAAGCTCATTCGGCGTGAATAGAAACACCAATGATTAAATTATGTTCGGGTACTTTGGAATAACTACACTGGAACATTGAGACAACTATATGAGAATAAGAAAAATCTTATTCTCCCCGTAACCATGGCTGCTGAAAAGCAACCGAAACGTCAGGGAAAGGGTAAGATTAAATCTAAATAGTTGTATAATTTAAATAGCTTAAATTGGAGTAAAGAGTAACTAGTAAAAGTGTTTAACAATAGTAGTTTCAAAATTATGTAATAATAGTGTTTTATAAAAATAAACAACGCGATAAAATACGTATAAAGTTTGTTTAATTTCAATTCACATTTAACGTTAGATTAAACATATTTTATTATGAAAATTGGCTATCTGATTATATCAATTGTAATACCAAGTCAGTAATACAGCAATCCCTTCTTAATAACTAGTAGGTATAGTACAGTTTTTGTTTCAGTAAAACGATATAATGAATTTATTTACATAGGTACACTCTGGTTCGTTGCAGATGTACTATGTTTAGCTTATATTACCTAAACATTTACCTATAAAGATTGTTTTCAAGTCTATCATGCGGGTAATTACTATCTGCTAAGAATATACGGTGCGTCTTTGATCTGACCTTTCCGAATCTAATCGTTGGAATATGGTAATATGGTTGGGGTAAATTCTTTGGATATTCTTTTTGAAGGTAATAACTCCTTTACGTAGGGCTTTATTTATCTTAAGAAGATTTTACTTACAAAAATAGTGTAGTGTACTGGTGTCTGTGTCATGTATGGTTAGGTTTGTAATAGATATCTATCAAACAAATATGAACGTCTATAAGTACAGTCATTTGGTAGTTCTAACTGAAAAGTTTTCTGGGAGTTTGAAAATTTGTAGTTTTATAGATTTCGATGCGCTCTTAAGAATTTCAACTTTGCCACCTCGTACCTCTGCCGCTCGCACTACCATATTGGAGAAATGGCGCATGATAGCAGTTTTTGACAATATCTCCTTTCCAACTCATTTTACGATAAAAGCATCATAAATAAAATTAACTAGAGAAAAATTCCCACACTTAATGTAAAAATTTTTTTTTGTTAAATCTTTAGCTTTGGCTTACGAGTGCCGTAAACTTTAATTAATCTACACCAACAGGTGTTCATCGTATATGTACGTAAAATAACTATACTATGCCCAGTGCCGCCAGATTGTGAGTACAAACTTATGGTTTTGGTATGCAACGGTGAGTGTATAATAGCTGAAACTTTGAACAGTATTGCTTCGGTGTATGAAGAGCAAAATCAGAAACATAATGTATCTATTAATCGCCGAGATCCATACTTTTGAAACAAAATCACGGCTACTTCGACCTGCAATGACCTGTAATGAAGATACGAAAGATTTCGGCCATGCCGCGGCAATTATATAATGTGCGAGAATAATGCTTTTTCTTGAATTTTTTTTCTTCAAGATACGCCCTCAGCTTTCGATGACGGTAACCTCATAAATTATGGATGTTTTGTTTTTTGAGGCCTGATAAATGGCTTGCTAGATCGAACTTGGTCTTAAATGTGTATTTAATGTAACTACACGTGTGGCAGCAGAGTTGGCCAGCGGTGATGTATGTATGTATAGATGTAGGAGGGTTGACGTCTTTCTTTACGATAGCACAAACGCGACTATTTGTGTTTTGCTATAAACTCTGCTGTTATCTGAGCCAGAAAGCAAAGGTCTTTAAATGAGAATGTTAGGTGCCTGGATCGCAATTGTGGTTGAGGGCTTATGATACGCAATGTTACAGCGATAACTTCTCATTATTATATCGTTTTCGACATATGTAGGTACATTGTAAACTACAATCGAATTTATTCCCCCCAAAAGATTACCCTTCTCGTCCTTTCTTTTAATACTTGACTTACGAAACGTCTTCAGTCCTTTTCCTTGACTTTCTTGTAATGGATTACAAGTAAAACCATTTACCGCGTTAGCACCGAACGAAACACAACATCAGGAATACATACTGCTATTTCACGTCGATATTCTGTGAGAGGGTAGTCCTTTTGCGGTCGAGCCGGCCCATTCATGCTGAAATCAGCGAGGCTCTACTACTCTGATATATACGTTTACGGCTAGCTGTAAAGTGGGTAATAATTTATATTTGCACCATAGAATTGTAGTTTTACCTTCGCCTAGATCAATAATAATATTAGGTATTCATTGAAAAAGTAAATAAATTTTACTGCTGTCATAAGGAAGTATAATATTAGTATCGTCTCTCACTTTTATATGTGCAAGACAAAAGACAAACCTAAACAATAAACTTGGTAATATTATTTATTCAAGTTCGCTTAACTTATCCGAAACTCACACTGCCGACGATGACAAAGAAGTATTAGGTTTCAACTAATTAGTTAGTAGTAGTTGTAAACTAAAGTAACAAATAAAGAAAAGAATGTTAAGCAATGAGAAAACATGTTTGTCTCTTGAACAAGTTCTTTAACTACTTGTAATTTATATTGTATCATGCATTTAATTTATATTGTATATTAGGTTTAGCCCGTATAGCAGCGATAGCTCAGTGGGGAGACCAACAGACTGCAATGCAGAGGGTCTCGGGTTCGAACCCACGTCGCGCACCTCTGACTTTCGGAAGTTATATGACTTTTCGAAATTATGTGCGTATTAATTGACAATTATCGCCTGCTCCGTGCCTCGGAGAGCACGTTAAGCCGTTGGTCCCGGCTGCCATGAACATCTATGGCAGTCGTTATTGGGAAGTCAGTGCCCTCTAATATCCTGACACTGGTCTAGCCTTAGTGTATCGTTAGCCTTCGGGTTGCGGAGGTCAGGTGACAGCCGCTCCGTGTAAAAACTGATATCCAGTCAAATCCGGTTAGACCAGAAAAGCCGACCCCAAGTGACTTGGGAATAATAAAGGCTAAGAGAGAAGATTAGGTTTAGCCCGCGGCTTCGCCCGCGTTCATGTAGATCTCGTCAATCAACATCTTTCCCTCGGGATTAGTAGTTTTCCTGGATAAAGGGTAACCTACGTCCTTTCTTGAACCCCTGATATCGTTTTTGCGAAATTTTATGATAATCGGTAGTCGAATAGTTAAGGTGTGAAAGTATAATAAACAATCAAACTCACATTAGCATTTATATTGTAAATATAAATAAGTTAGAATAAGAATATTTACACAACACTATACTTTAATACTGAAATTAGATTTTCTAAGTTTATATAGTTTATATAACGATTTGTACCCGATGCCGTGTAAAAATATATCAGCAAGAAGTTAATTATTTAATGTCTATACAAATCCATATTTTTATCCCTATTATAACTTTATTTATAAAATTTAAATTATAACAGTAGGTATAACTTGGAGTTCGAATATCGATACAGAGAAATCAGTTTGTTATTCTGATCTGAATATTACTAACACTATTCGTCCAATTTTTAATTACTTGAATAAAAATACAATACAAAATATTGTATAATCATATTAAAATTAAAACTATAGGTATTAGCAAATTTTATTACGGTCCATTTCATTTGCAAAAATTAAAAATATTATTTGATTTATTTATACCAGCGGTCGCCTAGTGCTCGAAATTCGACCAAAGTTTGCCTGTAAGATATTGCTGATATATGTCATTATATTATATTGATATATGTAACCATAGTTACGCGCTTAGACTGCGTGTGTCAAATGCATGGTTATGTGCGTGTAGTGCTTTTTCATTAATTTAATGTATTTCTAATGTATATTTTATATAAATATTAGGATTCGCCCCTCCTTCTCCATATAAACTTTAACTGTGCCAAATTTCATACTCCTCCGTCAGCGCAATTTTCGTAAAAAGGGGTACAAAGTTTTTGCTTCAAGTATTAATATATATGTAGATTACTCTTACTTTGAGGGCTCCTAGAAATCTGTTTTAAGCAGTTTTAATTCAATACACAACATTGCTTTAAAAATACTTAAAATTGCTATAGTGTCTTTAATTCACAGATTCCTTCCATCTGTTAAGACTGAATAAAACAATTTTCTAACATAACTTGATACAAATGTACAATTAGTAAATGGAAATAGTTCTATAAAAGTCCACCGTTGTGTTACACAATTATTGTTAGTGACAACAAAGGGAAAATAGTGACATAGGAACCTGTCCTATGTCATCGGGACTATAATAATTATAGAAGTACAACAATGTTTAACGGTGGAAACGGGAGTGATTCGCAGGACATTTTTATTTTCTTCTTTTTTATAACTATTAGGGATTTTCATAACTACAAGGGATTCGCATTTTCGGTTAGAAATTAGTAATATCTTATTAACCTGTTCAGATCAGCTAGGATTCTTGTCTTATCGCTATAGGTGTTTCTGTTACAGTGGTCCATCCACCATTCAAGATGGCGAGTTGGTCCCTGGGACTTTCATATTTCACCGAGTGCGGGCTCACCTGGCATAGTCACTCCACTCCCCTTTTCCCGCGGAGAGGTATGTGTAAATGGCTTTACACCACGTTACAAAATAAGGATGCTTGTGTTAGAAAGAAAATCACGTAGTAGTGCAATGGGTAGGATTTAACTTTCTTTTTTAGATTTAACTTTTAGATTTAAATTTTAGATTTAACACAGGTCCAATGACTTTTCTAATAGACTACCACTCTGTGTTCTTATTCATGCATTAGCCATGACGAGTTTATTCCATTGCCAATGATTTTGCGTCCGTTGTTTTAATGTTTTAGATTCCCATAACTTAGGGATAATCATTGCAAAATCTATAAAAGAAATGTCAACCTTTTTCTAATAATGTGAATCACATCTACGCATTTTTTTTCAACGAACATACAATTGATGGCTTTAATTTTTTATTTTTCACAATTAGTATTAATTACTGCTGTCGGCAATAACGACTTGAAAATGTTCCATATAAATAATTTCGCACTCTTAATAAAACAGAGACTTACCTCAGTATTTTGGATTAAACAAATTTGAACTCTATTGCAATGATTCAACACAAGTATAATATTAGAATTTAACATATACAATTAGAGTTCAAATTGATTTACTTTCAAATTTCGAGTTAAGTCTCTGTTTTATTAAGAGTGCGATTTAGTGTATGTCTCTTTAAGTATTAATGATGATAAAAGAGCAACTTTATCATATAAGCATCGGTCCATATGTTACCGAATACAAAAATATTGTTCGAAACCGACATCAATAAAATATGTCGTAACGGAATGTCACTACTTGGCAGAATGTCATATCCGCTGACCCCAATACGCTTATTCCACTCACTATCGCATTATAACTACAAACGACATGTTATTATTGATGTACATTCCAATTTGTTTATCAGCACCATACACATTTATTTAATAGCAAATGGAATATCACATTTATATTTGGTATAAATTGTTTATTAACGATATAAAAAATAAAATATATGTTTTAAGGTATGTATTTTTGTTGATCCTTTTTCAGAATAAATAATATTATTACATCTATAAGTAGCGCAATCTTATGCGGAGTACCAATATGTATTCTGCGCTTATGCCACATGACCAACAAGGTAATCCTCCATACATGTAATAAATATATATGATATAGCCTAGCGTATAAATATATTGCCTTTTAGCATTACCAAATGTCAAACCAATTTTCTGTCCATTGTAAATGTCTTTCTTTTTCAAGCTTTGTTTGACCTTCTTTTTAAATCTAAGAATCCCTACGGAATCAATAATCTAGAAATAAAAATACGAAACTAAATTTAGCTCTCATTAGGTTTAATACACTCTACATTGTCTGCACAGAGACCCAGACTAAATGGCACTTTATGAACTACTCCTGAATTTTAATAAAACACCATCTAAGTCGAACTTATAAAGCCGTTCATGCATGAAAACTAGCATGAATGTGTATTCCAAACAATTTCAAAACACAATACCAGCCGTATACTTAGTTCTGCAGACTACTTCCGTTGTGCCACGGCTACGAGTACGATTCAATTAGCATAAAATTTTCACGACTTTAGGTTATACCGTGTTTACATTTGCCAAAGTATGTTTACTACAAATTAGAATGCGGCGAAACAATATGAAAACAGGTTTTAATACAAAAATTGCTCTAGAGAGTTCTTATGCAGAACAGGGTTGTGTAAATAATAGATTTTATTTTAGGAGGATTTCGTTGTTTTTGTTCATAAATATGGTAATAAAACAACCCACTTGGTGACGGTATGGCAATATGGATGGTTATGATCGTTGACATGGGTATAACATACGCGTTATTAACCTTAGTGAAAAATAATTATTAAAGATTGAATGGAAGGAAATATATAGCAATGGTAGGTAAGTAAGCTGCGAAAATCTTACGTATCGTTTACAACAGTATTACTAGAGTTACAGTTTTTTGTGAGACGGTGGAGCTTCTCCAGTAATTGCCTGCTTTGGCTCTGCCATTCTAATAACAACTGGTGGAATAAAACATTTATTATAAAACCAATGTAACGAGACATATGGACTATGGGTGTTTGCTACACTAAACGTAGGCACTGTGCTAATGCACGGTGCTATATAGTAAGTATTTTAGTTCTCTATGCTGAACATAAGTTCGTTTAGCTGCAATATTTTATAGGATGGAGGTAGTGGTACTTTTGCAGTCGAACTTATCGGAGTTTAAGCTGCATCCCAATATTAGGCAAGACTTTCGCTGTGCCTTATTTTCTAAATGTTAATAATAGATATGAAATCCTTTAAAAATGGTTGTAATTTAACAAATAAAATATAAAAAAATAAAGTTAATAAACAAACCTACATATATTTCAATTCCAATCTACTTATTGTAGTAAGACTTGACTATTGTTGTTGTTTTCAAAGACATCCTACGCATGACGATAAATCTTTGTGTCGTGGGATCTGCACAAACATTGTGATAAGAGAGAAAGAACAATCAGACTCGTTACTAGCTACGGATTACATAAATATTTGTTTTGCACGGATCGGATTTATTTAAGCTATAGCATGTGTATATCATAAGTCTGTAAAACTTTAGGTAACTGTGAGAAGCTACATAACACAATGGCCCTTCATCTCGTTCTTGGAAATTTCACGGCAGATCGTTCAGGAATCCCAAACTTATTAACGAGCCCAGTACCCGTCTTTCATTTTCACTCCATGGTTCAATTCATGCGTGAACTTGAAGGTCACATGATCCCTTTTTATAGCACGAACCAGTGACGCACGAAGGGAAGTAATCAGTGCGTCATTCGAAGAACAATTCAACGTAGATAATTGCAGTTGACAGTTTATTTAGTAAAACAGTAGATAGGCTAATTTGATTACCGTTTTGGATTTAGTGTGGGTGTTGAATGTAAAAGTATTTATAGTACAGATCTACGTACATTTTTCTTTTAATTAATCATTGTGTAAAATCCCTTTTGTAGAGCTTGTGTAAAATTTTTATATTGTACTTTAGCGACTTAGTAAGATTTTGTTCACTGATAAGACGTATTACAGAGGTAGTGAAAGTTATATGTTATTCATTCTTAATAAAATCTATAATATGATTTAGTCAATAAAAAAATGATTGATTGTTTAAAAAATAATCTGGGATATGTGTAAATAAACGGTTTGCAATACACGCCTTCCGCGTCACCTTCTATATTAAGACACAGACGGGGTGGTAAAAAGTTATACTAAAAAAAATCTTAATATAAAACTGTACTTTGAATTCAAGCGCCTACATAAAATGTTACTACTTATGAAACTTATTACTATCTTAACGCATATTAAGAATATAAAGTGTTTTTGTTTGTCCTTCTTTACATGAAGTAGAGTCATAGACTTAATAAAACGACGTCAACAGCTCTTTGTTCAGGTCATTTTATTTTCGAGTATTAAGTATTCTTTGATATTAAGTTATAAGTAACTTAGTTAAGAACTAGAGCAGCGATAGCTCGCTGTTGGAGTTTGAGGAATGCACATGCCCCGGGTTTCATACTTGCAAACTTGAAGTACCTACAAATTATTGATATGTACGTGTAACTAATTTATGTAAATTTTAAATTAGTATAACTTACGATAGAAGTAACGGACTTAAATGAAACAAAAACTAAATGATAATCTCTCCAGAGCAGCGATAGCTCAGTAGGGAGACCAACAGACTGCAATGCAGAGGGTCTCGGGTTCGAACCCACGTCGCGCACCTCTGACTTTCGGAAGTTATATGACTTTTAGAAATTATGTGCGTATTGATTGACAATTATCGCCTGCTCCGTGCCTCGGAGAGCACGTTAATCCGTCGGTCCCGGCTGCCATGAACATCTATGGCAGTCGTTATTGGGAGAGTGTCGACACAAAAGATCCCACTGGGTCGAAGTGTCGCCGGTCTGCACTGACTGGCTCCCACGTAAGATACATACATACATAGTTAAGAACGAATGTTCTTAAATCAGAAATGGCATGAATTTACAACTGGTAAAATATTTTTTATTCCAAAACAGAGATTAAAACGGAAAAAGCGAAAACTACGGCATCACAATGGTTTATGTACCAGAGTTAAGGATTTACACATAGAACATAGACACAATTTTATAGAGTCAAGTCAATAGGCACAAAAGTTAACAGACACACACATAAATTTTTTGGTACGTACAACTCCTAACCGAACTCTAGTTGAATCGAGCAATGTACCCGGGCTCTCCCAATACGCATAAGTTGTATACGTGGATATATCATAACATTAACATTTCTATAATCTAATAAAGTCATATATAAAAGTATACTCACTTATTACTCATCCAATAATAGATTAATGGATTGAACATAGAGTTTGCCATTGCGAGCCAGTAGAAGAAAAGGTATATGTGCTGAGCGAAAGACGCTGACGCCAAGGATTGATAGTGGTATGTCAACACGAAGTAGGCATGGTACGGCAGCCAGCAGAGGGCGAACACCATCACCACTAGCACGAACATTCGCACTACCTGCGAACAAAAATGTTACATTAATTTTAAATTGAAAAGATTGCCTTATTATATATATATATATATAATTGCAATTAATTCAAATAACCTTTACATCGTTGAATGAAAAATAATGATGACATTTCGAATCGATTAAAATATACCAAAGAAATACAGCCGGTGCACAAAATGGTGATGCATATTACTGTCTAGACGGTCTAACGGGCGCGGCTGCAGTAACTACAACAGATTCTTAAAGATTTCTGCTTACATATATATAAAGTAGGCTTTACCTGCAGAAACAAATTTAATCTTTGACACACAGTGCTGACGCAAAGGGAAAAAGAGTACATAAGCAAATTAAAAAAAGCCCTTTTTTACATATTTTATTAAGTAAGTGGGTTCCTTTTTCCAATTAGTTTTGTATATTTGCAATTGTTTTGCAATGGCACTGGCAATCGGAGGTTACGCGACCCTTACGCAAGTCGAGAGGGTAACTTATATCTAGTAGTGCAGATTCATTTTAATGTAAGTAAATCTTATTAATTTTAATTGGATGACTCTTGATTTAAAATTATTACTCTCAACAAAAGGAAAATAAACAATAAACTGCAGACATCTTTGGTTAGGTAGTTTTGACTTTAAGTTGTTACGAAGTAAACTAAGATTTCAGTTTGAAGAATGAGCAATAGACATTCTAAATTTAAATTAATTAAACTAATTAATAGACACAGACGTCAAAGTCCTGATTAAGATCGTCTTTGATAGGATGATTTTACATTTTCTTTATTCTATCATGAATATCGCTGAACAATAAATTCACATTGTAGAAATAATATAGTTTCCAACTTTAGAAGATTTCATTGATGATCTCTCGAGCATATTATCTGGAACACATTTTAAAAGATCGTTTTGTAAGGCAGCGAGGCGACCTTTAGCTCTCTAGGGTATGAGCAATAAACAACTTTAGTATTTCATACTTTTGTTGCTATACTCTTGAAGTTCTACAAGTACAAGTTGAAGCAAATAGCTCGGTGAAAATTCACGCACCAAGAATCACTTTGCGCTTGAACATAGAATGAAAGTTTAATATATACCAAGCTTTTGTGAAAAAATGTATAGACCTGCTAGTAATGTCCACTGGAGATTAACTTTGACTTACATAGTATTTGCCTTTTACCTACAGAAATGTAGTAAAATTTTACTTTTATAAGTAACATTTAACTAAGCAGCGATAGCCTAATGGGAGACCGTTGGACTGCTACGCAGAGGTCTCGAGTTCGATCCCAAGGTATCGCATCTCTGACTTTTCGAAGTTATGTGCGTATTAAATAGTTAATTGTCGCTTGTTTTAACGGTGAAGGAAAACACCGTGAGGAAACCTGCAAATCTAAGAGTTTTCAACAATGTTCTCGAAGATATGTGAAGTCTGCCAACCCGCACTGGGCAAGCGTGGCGGACTATGGCCTAACTCTTCTCACACTGAGAAGAGGCCCGTGCCCAGCAGTGGGACAGTTTAATACAGGGCTGATATTATTATATTATATATTATAAGTAACATTTTATTATATTTTAGTAGGTATCATTATCTCACAGAGAAGAGACCCGTGCCTAGCAGTGAGACAGTTTATGTACAGAGCTGATATTACAGGTATATGAACCAAGACTTAAAGAGCTCCGTAATAACATAATGCGTAAACTATCAATACACATTAGTACATAAAGACGGTTATAACGAAATATTTTAACAAATGTGATGGGTAACGGCTGTAAGACATTGTAAGCTATTATTGGTACTTATACACTAACATATATGTATAGATACGAGTACTTCTTAATAGGCTAAGATAATAAAGATATATTAAACAAAAAATGTTTAACATATTTTAAATTACTTCATAGCTTACGACGACTACGAGTACTTAAAGTACGCATAATAGTAAAGAGAAACTTGGGTTATAAATTACCGAGAATACATACATTTAATAAGCGCATAACTAACAGCCACTTTTCTTGCAAGAAAAAGGTGTAAAATCGCAAAAGGCGACGAACACTATGACAGTATCGAGATTGGATCGGCAAACGTTCTGTAATTCTAATGTGAAATATTATTTTTAGTTCGCTACCCAATTTTCATGTCCCTCCCGTGAACAAGGTGAAAACGAATAGGAGTTTCATTGCTGATATTGTATATCACAAAGGCACGTTAAAAGGATTTGGTTATTGTACAGCGCATGATAAAAGGCTAATTGAGTTTTGACTGTTTGATGGCGGAAAAACTTCCGTCTGATGAAATAAAAAAATATTTGATTTGTTTATAACGAGCGCAGAAGTGACTTTCTTGATCTGCTTGGCCACAAGTTAGATCTCTGATTCTGTGTTGTGAATTTTGTCATGACTGCAACAGCTAAATTTGGAAGCCAAAGATACCTAGAGTAATTAAATGAAACGATCTTGACCTATAAATTGCATAGACATTTATTATTTTTACAAAATATTACAAACGTAAGGTATGTAATAGCCAAATTTTATTACAAGTAGATTTATTAGTAGTGCGAAAACTGGAAATAGCAAATAATGGCTATCAACTTGCGATTGAGAGATAAATTGGAAGACGGGAGATTAAGTACTTAGGTCTAAATAGGTTATAAGTAACGTTAAACGAAATTGAATGAGCACTCGAAAACATTGACGGATAGCCGAACATAGAACAAATAATCTGAGAGGTAGATCCAATTTCGAGAAATAGGTCAATTGACAATATCTAGATTTAGCATCTTATATATCCTCCCACATATTATATTATCGACCATGTATAATTCAATCATGTTTATAGATAATAGATAAATAAGATAATGCGCTAGCTAAATTGATATTATTATAATATTCACTATTTATATTTATTGTTTATTGGTTTACTCTGAGATCGAAAATTTCATCCAAGTAATAAAATAGACAATGGGTATATTTTACTCTTGTACCATTCTATCTTACTTACACAAACCCAGATGCATATTTTTATAAAAACATTATACACACACTCACACACAAATACACATATAAACATGTGGCGACTCCGCACAGACGAAGAAGTAAGTTCCGCCTACATCTAACAGATAGCGCTAAATACGCTAAATGACGTCACAATCCTGCATCGCGCAAGCAGAGTTTACACAACGACTAACTATATATACAAGCACCCGACATCAACCGTCGGGCCGCGGCCCGCCAGGCACGATCAACCAGCCTGGTCGGAGGATCCTCCCTTTGTGTTGGAGGGACATCACACTCCGTTCCTCCACATTGGTGACCCCGACGTGATTGGAAGCAACCTTCACGGAGCAGATCAGCAGCAGCAACCATCGCCATCATCTTCACTCCTCTTACACAGCACCTCTCCAGATGAGCAGTAATCAAGTCGCAGCCAGCCAGCATCTTCGGCCTCGACAGGGACCACCACACGCCTGCAGCGAACGCGCAGCCTGGTCTTCCCTACGGCCTCACCAGCGTCAAGGCTCAACCCACTGCACACACGGTCCACGCAAGCAGGGCACTCCATTCACCGTCAACGCAGCAGCGAGCCACGACGCAGCAACTACGCAGCATCAACCCCAACTCACTGTGTGACACACTGCAACGCAACAACCCCGACTCACTGGGGCACACGCACCGCTCACCGCACTTCGACCCCGACTCACTGGGGCACACGCAACGCTCATCGCACTCAGACCCGACCCACTGAGGTCTAGCGACATATAGTTCCGACTCACTGGAACTAGCGGCATACAGTTCCGACTCACTGGAACTAGCGGCATCTTTCACTGGCACTGGCAACGCTCTTCAGCAGCATCGACAGCTGTCTCATCAACCTGATCGACCTTCGGTCTTGGGGGGGAATACTGTGGCGACTCCGCACAGACGAAGAAGTAAGTTCCGCCTACATCTAACAAATAGCGCTAAATACGCTAAATGACGTCACAATCCTGCATCGCGCAAGCAGAGTTTACACAGCGACTAACTATATATACAAGCACCCGACATCAACCGTCGGGCCGCGGCCCGCCAGGCACGATCAACCAGCCTGGTCGGAGGATCCTCCCTTTGTGTTGGAGGGACATCACACTCCGTTCCTCCACAAACACACTCCTACACACGCAAATACACACACATTCACATACAGATTTAATGTTAAATTTCTCATTTCTTATCAACTAAAATATAAAATCTGTTAATTACTAAAATGTAAAACTAAACTAATGACCGGAGAGAGAGCCTGGAGATCTGTCATACAGGTCTTGAACCTAGTTCAGACTCCAGCTCTCACAAAGGTACCTATATTTAAAGCTGTAATGTTAAGTGTTACCACTGTTACTGTATTACCTTTATGAGAGAAATAAACGATATATTATTATTATTATTATTATTATTATATATCCCTTGGGAACAGTCTTCTGGATGAAAAGTACCCTATGTCCTTTTTTGTACCCTTTAAGCGTGCATGTGAAATTTCATAATGATCGGTCGAGTAGTAAAGGCGTGGAAGCATAACAAACAAACTGACATTTACGTATTTATAATATTAGTAAGGATTCGCTACGCATCAAGCAGCAAATATAATAAAAATTAACTATATTTGATTGGACAATTTAACTACAGTACTTAAAAATGCATGACAATAATCCTAATTTAATATTATAAATGCGAATGTGAGTTTGTTTGTTTTCTGTTAGGCTTTTCACGCCGCATAAATGACCGATCATCATGAAATTTCGCACACAGTTCGTCAGGGGTACCTTTAAATCTATTTTTGTTTATTCAGCAGAACAAAATGTTATATTATCGAAAGTAATAGCTGTATAATGGACTAAATAAACAACATTGAAGTTTATTTATAAATAAATAAATAAAAGACTGCATTTGTTGTGCGAATTCGCAGAACATGAAAGCCTAGAAAAAACAGCCATGACGTGCACATAACGCATGACAAAATCTGTTATACCGATATGTACAAGCGGCACTTATTTGTTATGCATGTACCAGTGTTTCTCTATGACTAAAAAGTGAAAATAGGGACGCTTAAGGCTGTTCATTAATTGGCGTACTCAATACCTTTTCCACAGAGGAAATGAGACGACGTTTTCAAAGGACCTTACATTCAAAAGAGTCATTCACCAAAAGGTTTATACAAATATTGGGTTGATACATAATGTGTTATTTTGGTTATTGTTTCAACTTGATTAACACGAGCTAAACAATAAATGAAATTTATTTAACAAAGCAATATTAAATGCTTTTTAATGTGTGTGAAATAAATAAGTATTAGAAGGGTATTTGTATTATCGAATATTAGTATGGGATGGAAAATGTTCGAATTAAATATAATACACAGTAATTCCGTGCCTGGCGTGAATACGTTGATATCTCGACATATATGATTTTTTTATCCATTCATATGCTTTTTTAGCCTGTGTTCTTCCAAGGGGAAAATCCAATTTAATTTATTCATAACTTTTTGAGTTATTATATTCGGTAATACCTGGATATCTTGACTTTGAAGGTACATTATTTAACATAAAGACATAGCAAATTAAGGCATCACAATATATTCTGTTAACAGATTGATATATCGACCTATCAACTTAAGTTCGCTCACAAAAATAATAAATACTGCTGCCAATATATTGATATATTGGTTTATTAACTTGAATTTTACACCACACATAGACGGAGTCGCTAGAAAAGCAGCTGAAATGCTCGGATTTGTTAAATGGAACACCAATAGTTTTCGTCTAAAACAAACAAAGATCTAATTTACAACGCCTTGGTACGAAGCTATCTCGAGTATGCATGTGTAGTCTGGAGCCCTTCGTACGCTATACAATCACAAATAATCAAAGGCTTCCAAAGAGCATTTACGAGACATTAAGCATACGTCTCATCTGGTGTCTCGCATAGAGCTCCCTACAGTAACAGACTTAAATTCGTCAAAATGACTAGCCTTAATCATCGGCGTAAAATCAAGGATCTCTTATTCCTTCATAAACTCCTCAATGGTGGAGTACACTGCAGTCAACTACTAAGCAACATTAACTTAACGGTACCAAATAGAATGCTGCGACACCCCGCTACTAAAACATTTCACATTCCGTTCTGCAGAACAAACGCTGGCAAACATTCACTACTAGTGCCTATTTGTCTCGAATATAATTCCTTATGCGGACGCTCAGATGATCTTGACATTTTTCATGATTCATTCAAAGTGTTTAAGCGAAAGATAGTGCAGAAAATGCTGTTCTAGATCTTGTTGACTGTTGTTTTTTTTTCTATTTTGTATATAATAATTATGTCTTGTTAAATTTGTATTAAGTATATCTTATTAGTATTACTATTATCATATACATCTTATGTTTAAATTTTATTTTTTTAAATTCTGTACATAAAATGTTGTGTACACATCTATAATATAATCTATAATGGATATACATATAAGTTTTTATTTTCAGCTTCTTATGTAAACCGATTTTGTATATGTATATAGTTGATGTACCTTAAAATAAATAATTAAATATGCTCGCTAACGAAACAAATACGAAACAAGATATCTCAAATTGTACAATTTGTAGAGTGCTGTTTTGGTAAATTATATGTTGATATTTTTAGATATTATGTTACGTTATAACAATGTGCCAAGGATAAAACGCATTACCTGTGATTATAATTGTATTTGCTATAATAACTTTGGTAATAGTAAAAATTGTGAACCTCATTTAATTTTCTATAACAAAGCGTGGAATACTTATTATAGAGGCTGTTCTTTGAATTCATTAATATCTACCAAATAAATGTTTGAGATTTTGAATGTGTAAAACAAAGCCATAATTATCTCCCAGATATATATTTTTTTGTAATATACTTATTCTGTGGCGAATTCAAATCCGCATGCAGTTATTATTATAGGAATTCATAGGAATAATGAATTATCCAGTTATGCTCGCCTACTATCGATTATATTAACTATGATATAATGATGTAAGTATTGCGTTCAAAATAAAATTTCTTTAGTTATTATTTAATTTAATAAAAATCTAGTATAAACAAAGCTGTCACCAAACCTTCGTAATTTTTTTTATAGATGTTTAGTTGTTGTTGCACGCACCTAATTTTATGATATTTCATACTCAATGTTTTATAGAATAATGCGCGGTGCATACCCGCCAAATTATGAATAGATATGAATTAAAAATGTCATTTCATCGTCAAAACTACTCGCTATCAAAAAATCTACGTCGAATCCTGTTTCTCTGAAATAATATTACTCTCTCTGTAATAAAAAATAAAAAATAATTATACTCTCTTTTAATTAAGCCTTGAAAGATACGTGCAATACATGCAACGTTTACCGCGCTAAAATTAAAGTAGCAGGTGGAGATCGCAAAATTATCGTGAATGTGGCATTAGCTGACCATTAAAGTCAAGCTGAAAAATCCTATGATGAAAAACGTTTTGATAAAGACATTTAAAAAAAGATTCTTCTATTAGGGCATTTGCATTTGACATCCAACAATGCCTGCCAAAGCCATATTTAAAAATTTCGGTCTCGTCTTACAAATGAAAGCTTTGGTGATTTAATTTAACCATTCTGACCTAAGAAACAACTCAACAACATGTTACATGTTGAGACCATAGGAGGTCGAGGAGCAAATCAAATTGCAACATGTTTATTTCAATAACGCCAAAGATTAAAGACCCGATGTGAAGGTGATCTTTTTCTACTCCGACACATGCGGAGGAAAAATAAAAATAGCATCGTGGCCATGATGTTTACGTTTTCACTTAATAACTACCCTACTTTGCAATAATCACATATTTCTTATAAGTGTACATGATCAACAGGTATGTTTTATCCCTACTTCTCTACATTACTGTAGACGAAGAACATACAAATGAGAGGCGCGCGTCGGAACAAGCACGCCGCCTCTCGAGCCTGGAGCCGATCGGGTGGCGAACAGGCCTATGAAGCCCACCACCCATAGCTAAAACCTCATGGTGGCTGTAGACCATACCGCGCCCTCCGGTTTCTGGTTCTGCAGTTGGGAAGAGGGCTTAAGCGCTCTCACTCTCCTTCATGGAAATAATTTCCTTACAGAAGGAAGCGACGGCGTTCCAAGGCCTCACACTCTGGACCATGGACTAAACAACAGCCGGGGATGATAGGGCCACCATTCCAAATGATGCGATCAACTCATAGCGCTGCAAAAACCCAGGCGGGGCAATCCGCCAACGTGTGCAGCGCCGTGTCTACAACAAAATCGCAGCAGTGGCCGCAGTGGTGACGACCGGGTGTCTCTTGTCGGCCTATGCGACACAGGAACTGGCCGAAGCAACCGTGGCCAATTATTACTTGTGTCAGCCGGAAAGTGAGAGCGCCATGCCACCGCTCTAGCCACTCCTCAAATATGGGACTTACCGCCACGATTGTGGCGTGCCCGATGTACCTCCATGTAAGCAACACAGCAGCAGTAGGGGAGATCAAAAATGATCAAAGTAATCCTTACATCATTAATTAATAACCCTTTACTTGGTATGTTTTCCTTACAAAATTGGTGAATGAATATATTGATTACTAGTTGGTGCACAAATTGATAAGTATGATAATCAAAAATCTGTTATAATTTAAGCGTATTTCTTATTATTATTCGAAAGACCACACAAAATTATCCTTAAATCAATTCAGACATGCAAGTATAACACTTACCTCGATTTGTCATAATATGTCAAACTTTAAAATTGCGGCTCTGTAAAATCGCTATTTTGGACATGTCAACATATTCACGCCGGCCACGGAATTATTATCAATTTCACATACTCATAATAGAATACTATAGCAATAGTAGACCACGGGTCCTAACCATGTTACGCAAATAATGTAAGTCCAGCCCTAATACTACAAGCAATGAATTCAGCATACAGATATCATAATACATCATTATATTACATATTACATTATATATTATATTCGTTTTCATCGAATATTAGGGTGTACTACCGAGACCTGGTCTTTGACAGCGATACTGACGAATTTTACGACGCCTTAACCATTCTTATAACTATTTGGTATTATAATTATTAATATTTATTTATTTTATGCCTCTGAGAGCACGTTAAGCCGTCGGTCCCGGGTGCCATGAACATCTATGGCAGTCGTTATTGGGAAGTCAGTGCCCTATAATATCCTGACACTGGTCTAGCCTTAGGGTATCGTTAGCCTTCGGGTTGCGGAGGTCAGGTGGCAGCCGCTCCGTGTAAAAACTGATATCCAGTCAAATCCGGTTAGAGCAGAAAAAGCCGACCCCAAGTGTCTTGGGAATAATAAAGGCTAGGGAGAAGAAGAAATATAAATATTTTTATAATTACTTTGTCTTTGTTAATACGTTTGTAAATATATACTAGATATTAGAGGTATAATGAATAATAAATTATTTATTGTAAATGTTTCTTGGTAATAAAACTATATCCTATTAATATATTATTATTATTATATCCATACACAAAAAGTATCGTATCATAATGTTTAGAAATCATATTATAGTATAAAGGCCCTCATATTATAAAGAAATATCAAAATATTTTATTATAATATCAGTCAGGTATTTAATAGACTGCTGGGTGAAATTAAAAATCAGTCTCTTTTAAAATTATTTAATATAAGGTCTTGATTTTTCTTATTTCTATAAACGATATTGTTGACTTATGACTGAACATATAAATATACAGGAAATAATGAGCTTTAGCCCCCTTCAACTCAGTCAGTTTCACTTCGATAGCGTGGGATTTGAACTGAACTCTTTACGCAATACAATGCCATATCTCAATGGATAATCCTCCACCGGTACTCTCATTACATTCACATTCATGCCATCGCGGAACCTTTTGAGTAATACAATTTTACTGGTTTTAGCATAAATTAATATCCAGCTTGACCTTTGAATGGTTGTTGTGAAGGTCTAATTACCTATTCGGTGCCCTACCTGCACCTCATAGCCCTCGACTTATTTTTTAAGGTGACGTATTTTTAAAGACAATTTCCGCACTAAGAATAATTCCTGTATCGCGAGGAACTTTACAAACATTCAAACAACAGACACAAAGAACATCCAGACTCGGAACAACCGTTTGTGAATCACACAAATTTTTGTTCAGTGTGGATTTCGAACCCACAACACTCGGCGCAGTGGCAGTGGCGAGGCGACCACTTAAACCACTCCGCCATCCGGGCAGTCAAAGTCATTGTTGTAGAAAGTGAACCATAACTACTTCCATTAGGCAATCCGTGTTATTCTTTACGGATTGCTTGCTTTTTAATTGTTTCCGTAATACCTAGAAATCATATAATATCAATGCTTCCAGCGATAACCATCACCGTATAAAGATGCAACTTCCATTGCCAAAAACAGGTAACAATTACTAAGTTAAATGGTATAACTAATACTGAGTCTACTGAGATAACATATAAATAATTACGCAACTATAAGACCTGTCCAAATGTTTGATTCATCAATTAATACGACTTTAAAATGAATGGCGAGCTAAGTCAGACTAATGCGGTGTCATTCGTTATTGCGCCATCAGCGAGATTCATCATACAATACAATATTATTCATTCGCGAAATAGGAAAACATTGATAATAAAGCACTTCTGGCAGTTTATTCTAGTAAAGTTCCTAGTCTAAACATTAAAACTTATTAAAATGTCAGAAATATTGCCAAAATGTAACTTATGAAAATCTTCGGGCTGAAAATATTCTTAGCGCTGGCGTACATCCAACTAACTTACTGAATAACAATATTTATCAAATGTTACTATGATGCCGCTATTTAAATATCGATACGAAATATTAAATTACTTTTTCTTTTCACTCTATAAATAGCTTTCACACTTTATGACTTAACATTCTAGTGTATAGAAACTGTCGTATAGAATTTTCGACGTTTCAAGTACGCGACAACATTTGTCTGCAAGGTGTTTGTCTGTAATTTCTTTAGCATGTATCATCGCTTACTCGTCGTAATCTGTCAAATGTGTTTCAAATGTAAAGCGATACAGAATGTGACGAGAAAATATATGAAGACGAATAGGTAAATGTGGCAAGATCTCTATTCGTCACGGTATATGGCTGAGAGGTACTTTAAAAGATTGATTCTTGAAGTACCTATTCCAAAAAAGCAATGGTCTGTTATATAATAGTTCTAAGTGGCAATGGCCTAATCGCCAAGAGCGTTGATCGTTAAGAAGCTCGCGTTAGGTGATTGGGTCGAAAGTTTGATATAGAAGGCAGTGCTGCTAGATACAGCACGATTTGTAGAGCGGTTCCTGTGTCTGGAGTCCGAACCACCGGCAGCTTAGATCTTGTATGCTGCTGGGACTCCATATTTTTATATATTTCAATGTATTTTGTTTTAATATATTTAAAAAATAGTAAGATTTATTATAAAGATTTAAATAGATAGATAATAATATAATAATATTATTAGATTATAGAGATTATAGAGTAATAACTCTAGCCCTAGTTCTTACTATGTTGGCCCCGTACTGGTAGCTACATACATACATATATGTAAGTGGATGTTCTATTACGGCATCAGTCGATTGATCATTGACAATGTCGGTCGGACCATTCTTTCTCATATTTGGAACGAGGCCCACACGCTTGAATAATTAGTGTACTAGTTTCTACGTAGTGAACTGACTTATATTGTTATTGTATAAAGCGTCTCGATTTTTTTGCGAGAATGTATCACGACTTAATTGACTTGAAAATGATAGGACAACCTAATTGAGTTAACATAGTTGTAATTAATTAAGAAACGAAAATAGTTTATCAAGGCTTTAAGAATCGTCTGCTATATTATGTATGTCGTTAGTACCCAGTAATTGGATTTCTGTTAGGTACATAAATTTAAGAGATCAGATTGGGATAGAAATTGTGAATTATCGCGTATTCCATTGGATTTTCTAAGGTCCACAGAAGCTCATTTATTTCAATTATTTTCAGGGCTTATTTGTCTCGCTCGAAATTGTTTCCCATTGTCTTCTGATTACTTCACAGTTTTGATATCAAGAAAAATCGTTCAAATTCAAACAAACTCAAAATTAAAGCGGTAAATCCGAACACGTAAAAGGATCTACAGTGTATTTTAAAATATTTAATGGTAAGGAAATGATTGAGAGATCATAGAATATGCTGTAAAAGTTTAACTTACTCTGCCCACATAATTTTTCATTCTTCTTCAATGGGTTAAACATCTTTTTATAATAATTGTCATCTAAACTTTATGCCGGTATTAACATTATAATATTACTTGCATTAAAGTAAATCTTATTTCGTTGCCATATTGAAGACGTATTGTCATTTTAAGTTTGCATAAAGTAAAAAGGAATACCTAACATTTTCTTGAAGTTATCGTATTTTGAAATGCCTTAATGAGTTATGCCTTATTGACAAATTTCCAAAAAAATAGATAATGTATATGTGTGCCACAATTTATGTTACAATAATCATTTCTGGATTACACAATATTTGGCAAAATATAAGTGGGCAAAGTATAAGTATCGAGGCAACTACCACTAAGCCATCTTTTAGGACACTTTTCTTTAATGCTCACTTAAATGCAAAAATAAGCGGAATATGATTATATCAACTGAAAAGAAGAATGGCATTCCTTTCTAATTATTATTCCTTAAAGCTTAATTCGGGCTTTTAAGATTCAATTTCAATGTCGCAGAAACTAAAATATAATGTTGAACAAATTACACTAACTTCGTATCGCAGAAGTTTATAATTCTATAGATAACTAAATTTTATTGACATTCGTCTTTTAAGAATTCACGTCTGTTAAATATTTATTACATTTTATAGAATAGGTACTTGTTCTTTATACATTTAGTGAAATGTCGAATAATAATAACTTTACAAAAAGTCGTTTCCTAAGAAGTGAGCAATACGCTTTGAACACACTGAACGACTTCTAAACGGCAATCACTACGTGCCGAGGTTGTAATATAAAATATATAACGCACGTAGCTAGAACGTGCGAAGAATTTTATAAACCGATAGTAAAATCAAATTAATATAAAATCTCATCATATATACCTGAATTATTAAAGTTTAATAATTTTACACGTGATACTTCCTTTTAGTACCTAATTCAGTTAATCTGTATTTCGACCTTCGACGTAGTATTCAGAGAGAGTTATTTTCAGAACAATTCAAGCAAGAGATGAACAAGGATAAAGATTAAAGAGCCCCTAAATACATTCATTTAAACCTGGTTAATATACTTTTTACAAATGAAGTTATATATGGAAAATCATAAGGGCGCGGCGTGGGGTTCGTTTGGCAATGAGCTACGACGATATTCGAAGTCATAATAATAATAATAATATATACTTTTGAATGACTGGTATGAATATGTACCTATTTACACTAATTATCTAACAGCAAATCTGATAACAACAACTGGCAGTAGACTTGAAAATGTGATAATTGCCCTTGCTCTACTAAGCGGGCAATTCGCTCTTATTGATCTAATCTAGTAAAATGGTTTTGAATGTTCCCGCTTAAAACTGGAGTCAGAAGCCTTTTGTAATAAAAAGCTATTACCTGGAAAGGACATTCCTCCCTTCGCAACTCATTTGGCTAAAGTGAGTATACAACTTCAGTAACACCTGCTTTTGGTCGAGAATTTAATAATACGAGTGGTCATTCAGTGGTCGAAATACCACTGCAATTTTATTGCGACTACAATTGGCAATCCTTATTTATTTAAATTCTAAACATATCTCATCTCACACTAAGCTTAAAAAAGGACACAAAGTTTTCCGTTTATTTAAGTATAAATATACCATGTAGTAATACATATATTATATAATACATCATAAAAATTATGTCACTGAAGGTTACTGACCTTTCTCTTAGCTCTGACGACTTGCATCTGATGATGTGTGCACTCGCCGATTGCTCGGCCTCTAAGGGCTGCGCTCATCCTTGCATACGCCCACACCATTACTGACATGGGCGCCACATACGTCACTGCTAGGAAGGTCAAGTTGTAACTGTTGAGCAGAAAATGAATTAGCTCGTAATGGTTCATCTAAACATATTAAAACATAGTAACGTACATTTAAAATACGACAAGCCAATCCTAACTAATATTATAAGTGCGAATGTAAGTTTGTTTGTTACGCTTTCAAGCCTTAACCACTTCGACGAACATCATAAAATTTCGTCAAAGCCCTTGCATAAAAGCAAATACGGTACCTTTTAACCAACAGGAATAAAAAAACAACACGTAGCGAGGAAAAGCTAGCATAATAAACGTTTAAATACTGTTATAATTATTTTTAATTCTATATCTTCACTTGTATGTCCTTAATGAGCTCACTAAAACACAATTAAGACATGCTAATGCTAGATTGAATATAATAAAGTATTTTATATTATTGACCAAGCATTTTACAAGATTGCTTTGAGTACCTGTATAGGTAGTACTGCTAACATTATCTATTGCTGTGGTGTGTGGTGTGTGGCTATGTCGTAAATACTGCGAGCCTCATAACTTAAAATACTACTCCAGTGCAATGGAACTTTTCATCATAATCTTCTTTTGTTTAGCTTAAAAAATTACCAGTGATTGACAAGTTTTTATTCATAGATTCTGCGGTATTTGGTAATCAACAAATAATAACTAATCTATTTCCTACATAACTTTGTAATTTTAACTTACAAATCTCTCCAAGAAGATGTAGGTATTTATAACAAAAGCCCGGGTTTATTCGAAAATACTTAGCTGATATAACTTGCTCTCTCGCTCATTTGATGCTAAAACTTTGATAAGATAAAGCATTAAGATTGAGGTTGAAAGTTGGAGGTCGCTATTAATAAGTCAATCGGCAATCGATTTAAACTCAGTGTCTCAGTGTCTCCCCGTGACCATGGCTGCTGAAAAGCAACCGAAACGTCGGGGTAAGTGTAAAAATAAATTAAATCTAAATAGTTTAATAATAATTTAATTAGCTTAAAAATTAGTAAAGTTTAATAGTAGTAGTAGTGTAACAATTTTCAAAATTTTGTAATAAAGTGTCAAATAAGCAACGCGATAAAATCCGTATATAGCAGTTTAATTTCAATGAATAATATTCGCGTAAATAGAAGACAATATCAGTGTGAAAGGTTTAGCGCTGTTTTTCAGTTAGTAGCTAGGCGTGGGTAGTCGCAGCCAACTGCTAGTACCTTACATTAATTGTAGAAATGTAAGTACAAGCATACAGCTGATTTTCAAATTGGACATCGAAGTAACATAACGACCTCGATGGCGTAGTGGTTAGTGTAACCGACTTCCACGCCTGAGGTCGCGGGTTCGATTCCCGCACAAGTCAAACATTTGTGTGCATGAACATGGATGTTTGTCTCGGTCTGGGTGTTTCTATGTATAATATGTATGTATTTACAAAAAAAAAGTATATAAGTATGTTTATCCATTGTCTAGTACCCATAGTTCAAGCTCTGCTTAGTTTGGGCTAGATGGTATTATGTGTATGTGGTAGAATATTATATTATTATATTATAAAGTTAATTTTTAGGAAAAATCAAAAACCTACTTCAATACTATACCTACATGTACAAACTTAAACTAAACAGTAGAAAACATAAGACGTTTGATGAAGGGAAACACGAAAACGAAAACGCCATCAAAGTATATATATTTGGTACTCTTTATTTTAACCCTTAGCCACCTGACGTCTTTTTCAGTTACACTACCACCTGACGTCGGTCCTGGAGACTGCTTGCGAATTTTCCATGTTTAATGAATATTATTTAAAATATTACTATAAATAAAAGTCAAATCTGTATTTTGATTACATTTTTATTCACGAGACTTTTTTAAAGTATTTAAAAGTACGCATTTACATACAAAAACTAAAACTTTAAAAAAATAAAATATCTGTGAGGCAAAAAAAAAGATAGGAACTTCAAAAATTTGAGGTCTGTGTTAGGAATTTCACCAAAGCTAAATAGTTTTTACTTATTCACTACAAGTTCAATAAAGAATCTATGTTATAAAACAGTCATTGGTACAATTGAGGTATAAATATTAAAAAATCACAACCCATGTATTCTACAAATTATGGCGACAATTAGAACACAATTTTTGACTGCATTCAATGCAAATAGGGTTTTTACATATGAAACACATAGGTATAAGCAGTTATGAGTTTTTCTTGGGGTCACATTGACATGTCGAAAAAGTGTTTTTTTTACGTGGGGAAATGTTTATAATTTGAAAATGGTCCACCCAACTTCTCGATGACGGCTAGGAAGAAACTGAGGCGGGATTTCATCGTAGTACATTTGATTCAGGCATTGTAAACTACTAAAACAAAAATATACTATTTAACAAAACTAACATAACTACCTGACGTCGGTATCACGGACCACACGAGAAATATAATTGCCTATAAAGAGTAGATGCACGCACGTCTGCAGTTGGCGAGCGCACGGCGCGTACTGGCGGGGTCGAAGGGAAAGTACATGGAGACACAGGTGCGTCGCGTGCATAGCAACGGAAATATTTTATAAACGAAATCGCCGGAGTCTCTGATACCGACGTCAGGTGGTTAAGGGAAAAAGCACTGAATCAATTTCTGTACAATTTGTATAAATATACATATATAGTATGTATAGTAAGTATGACCTGTATCCTTTTGAAGTATGACCTACCCAATAACATAAGAAATATCAAAATCGATTCATAATTGGCTGAGTAATCGCGTGACAGCATAAAAATACATACAGTAGAATTAAGAACCTGTTATTTTGAAGTTGGTTAAAAAAGTCCTGACTTTTTATCGAAATACAACATCCTATTTTTATATAATTTTAACTAACGGTTATAAAAACAATATTCAATTCGTAATATCTTAAATTAAATTCATATAGAATAGTTTATAGTTTCACATGTTTGTTTTTTGTAACTTCATAGTAATAAAACTGAAGTTTTTATAAATCCAAACTAGAACACTTAGTGATAAGCAAACTAGAATTCGTGAATGTGCGAAATGTAGCGTTTGATCGTTTTATCGAGCTCCGAAAAGCGAGAAAATCGCTGACCGTTGATGCTAAAAGTAGTAAGTTTGCTAAAGCTGTTAGACACCTCAGTACCTACTTAATAACGTACAGGTGAAGTAAATATAAACCGAACTAGGCTCGTGTGTATCGGTATTTCAGTGGCAGAGATAGAAATCCTATAGTAATGGCGACTGAAAGAGCTCTTAAGCATAATTATATTATGAAGTCTAAGAAGCAAAAGCTTTATTAATAAATTTGTCAATGTTATTACAAAAGAAGTCTGTAATCTAGGCGGTTATAATGTAATTTCTGAAAAATATGTTAGACCTAAGGTGATTTTTATATCTTTTATGCCTTAAGTAATAACGTCAGACCAACAGCTTCAGCTACAATAATTTTATACAATGTTCTTATTAACAAAAAAATGTCTGTACAAACTAGATGAACTGCTTTCACCTTGCCTTTTATAGTGAAATTTATTTACTGTTAGTGCTGAAATCAGATGTTAGGTAACAGTAGGCAATACGCATTTATTTTTTGTAGAAACTGTTTGGTAAAAATATTGTGTGTAAAACATAGCTCGGACAATCTGCTTAGATTTCTGTAGTTCGATTCAATACTACCAGTTTATATCCATTACAGTAAAAATTATAGTTTAATTAATTAATTAATTATAGTACCTTACATTTCTACAATTTTTATAGATATGGTAATAAACATTTCTATTATTTTAACAGAAATATTATTACCTTGGATTGACGATCGATCGATTGCTACAATACTTTCGCGTTTATTAAACCATTTGCGTCCATAAATGAAAATATACTGAAATGTTGTAACAGTCTAAAGCTAAACAAACATGATAAAATAATATTATGTATTAGTGCAAATGACTTTTCTCCCGTTAATATACAAATTGAATTGTCAACAACTCTTACGAAGTTATGTAGTTATACGGTATTTATTCTAAATGCTTGCAATAATAAACACTAATCATAAGTTGCTCAATAATATGTTAGGATTAACTGCAAAAAATTTTTCTAATTGTCACTTCTTAAACGTATTCCATAACCGTAATAATAATATGTATCATACATGTAGAAAACTGAATCTTGTTATAGACACCATAGACCATAAGGAAAATTACCTACCAATGTATAATAAATTTTCAGTAAAATCATGCAATAAATAAGCATGTGTAACTATAGTACACATATTGGTAATAATAATAACAATCATAAGCGACATGATACTAAATTTAAATAGACAACAATCCTAGAATACCTCAAAATTATATAGAATATAAAATACATTATCTAATAAAAGTGAAACTCACAAAATAACAATAAAAATGAAAAAAGGGGGGAGTTGCCACTGCACTTAAGACGTATACGATACTGTTAAATTACTTCATGGGATTACTTAACAAAATCGATATGTTAGAAATATGTCTAAGCAAACTAAATGAAAGTGGTGTACAAATAAGTGTTATATGTCTGAGTGAAATATTTGTTAGAAACGGAGACCAGTCAAATATCAAGATTAAACAAGTGAGAAACGGCAATGAATTACCGTAAATATCAGAGTTCGAAAAAATTGTATTACATGACCTTGAGGTCAGAGGTCAAAGGTCATAGTCATTTCGGGGTATATCAACTATGCTGAGTCGAATGGCGTTGACCGCAAGTCTTTAGCTCTTACGGTTCTTGAGCTGAAAGTTGTATAACTGACGGACAAAGCTGTTGTATAAGAGATTTTTGGAACTCTAAAACTATAAACTGGCCACTTCTTTTTGCTGGGCCAGGGAAAGGCGCGGTAGTATATTTATCTTATTAGAGAATTCGCTGGAATTTGAAGAGATTAAGCTATATAAAAGTATAGCTTTAGATAAATATTTTGAATGTTGTGGAATCTATGTTCCTTCTTACAAATGTTTGATCGTTTGTATTTATGGAATACCAAATTCACCTCTTACCATATTTTTTAATAATTTAAACATTCTTCTCCATAAACTTAAATTCAAAAATCTAAACAAGATTATCCTTTGCGGAGTTTTCAATATCAGCACTCTAAAAAACGACAGTGCCATCTGTGGATTTGATAAATCTTACACATAATTATAATTTAAAACTTCACATCAATAAGCCTACTCGCCAACGGACCTGTATTGACCACAGAGCCAGTATTTTCACAGAACAGAGTGCTTCAGTGCATGAATTTAATTTATCAGATCATAACACATGTCAAACACTGAGCTTTCCTATGATGAAAATAAAAATTAAAAAGACGCTTCGGTTTGTGCATAGAAGGAATTATAGCAAGGAACACCTTGAGAAATTTAGAGAATCGTTGCAATCGCTTTCTTGAAATGATTTTTTTGTTGAAGAAGTTAACTTATGATTCAACTGCTTTCACAGTACGTTTTTTTTTACTTTATTTTATTTATATATTTTAATATTATTATTTAAATATTCTAAGAGCAAGAAAAGTAAAGTATTTGAGACAGGTATGTGTGTTACTAGTGTTGAAATGTTTGTAACTTGCCAGATGCCCGTAAAACATTTTAATTGCTTTTTCTTCTATGACATAAAAAATGAGGTATATATATAATAATAATAATAATATTCTATCACATACACACAACACCATCTAGCCTAAACTAAGCAGAGCTTATACTATGGGTACTAGACAATGGATAAACATACATATATACTTTTTTTTTTGTAAATACATACATATTATACATAGAAACACCCAGACCAAGACAAACATCCATATTCATGCACACAAATGTTTGACTTGTGTGGGAATCGAACCCGCGACCTCAGGCGTGGCAGTCGGTTACACTAACCACTACGCCATCGAGTCGTCATAATAGCAGTATATTATAAAGATACTTACTAGTAATCTGCTTTAGATGAAGGATAACTGCTGCCATCGGGCCACTTTATAAAACATATTTCACGTTCCCCATTGACATACCTGTAACAATAGAATATAAAATTGCGATCGTAATATAATGGATTTACACAGACAAGTAATCTGTCAAGTTTAGAATACCAGACATAATTAAAAAATACATATATCTATAGGTTTCCATTTTATAAGTATATATCACTTGCTTTTACGATGAAAGTAAACATACATGAATGTATGCGTATGACCATTATGAATTCTTGACAAGATAAAAATGAAGTTATAACAATGTGTGTTTATTTAGAAACTGAAATGATATCGATTAAAGGAAATATAATTTTAACGTTAGACTACGTGGAATCTCAATACAAAACCGAAATTTCGCAGAAATACTAACTGGGGTAGCCCGACGCGGGGTAGTGACCTGCTATACTACCAATCCCTCTACACTATATAGCATTGCAACCAATTAACCCTGTTGTGCTTCTTCGGCTAGTAAAGTTTCCAGGCTGTTTGACAAAACAACATACTCTCAGCAGGGAGTCCAGTACTCTCTTTCATATTTAGGCTGGCATCACAATGACTCCTAATATTAAAGGTTATCAACACGTAATACTGGTGTGGTATTTGCCAGTAAAAGAAAGAGTTCTTTTTTAAATAATATGTTATTATGTTTTCTCTTAGGCTGTCGGTAGTCGTAACAGAATATAAATTGTGGGTTCATTGGGCGTAAGGCCTCAGCGCATATTATTGGAAGTATATGATTCGGTAGGTGTGTATCTGTTTTATGACCCCTGATTGGATACGGATCATTTTGGTGAGTGGTAATGCCAATTTACCAGCTTAAATACAAAATACAACAACTATTAACAACATTATTTGTGAGTGACAAGGCTAGCCAAATTTTCCTGCAACAAAAAGAAGTCTCGGCGTCGCGTATGCAAGCTGAGACCAAATGCGACTGTTGTATTGGGTCTCGGGCTCGAAGCTCGCATCGGACAAAGTATCGTTAGGATTTTTTCACGGAATCTGTAATTGTGACTTGGAAATAGGCTCGCCTCCTATCACCAGGAGCTACTAAAACCATAGTCATTTCATTCATGATACTATGATGATCATTATAGTATCATCTTAAATCAACATAATATGATAAGGATAAAGATATCACCTCAAAATGATTTTTAATCAGCTATTAAGCGATCATCATAGTATATACAGGGTTCCTTTAGCTACCACTCGCGTATTACAGACCCTTCAAATATATAATTATTGTGAACTACAAACAAAAATTATGTATAGGAAAAAGCTAATAATACCTACTTTTACAAATTCCTTTACTGAATCCGGTATTTCATGACGAGTGCTTGAAAGTTAAAGCACTGGGTAAACAAGTAAACTTATAACTAGTAGAATTCCTTTTGGATTTCTCACTGTATAATTATGTATTTTCATCAATGAGTTAAGAACTAAACATAATATAAAGAGTAAATACAAAAAAATATATAAATTTAATTATTACTATTCTAAACAATACGTCACGAGCAACTGTGTATTAAATAAACAATAAAACTTGAACCTTGATCTGTTTCGTTTCTAATCAAATTTTAGAACCCAATTGGATGGCAAACAACGCGTTCAATCTGTTACTTTACGGTACTACTAAAACTTGTTTCATGCCTTTAAAATAGACCAGTTTATACTGCTACAGCGGCGTAGTAGTAGTGAATACGACTGCTGTACATGAGCCTTCGGGTTCGATAGCCAGGTCGGTTAGTGTTTACTAGTGAGATATTTTCAGTTTACTGGAAGAGTCCGGTAGAGACAGCAATAGGGTCGCCTAGTACGTGAAGCCTAAAATCATAGCTGGCAAATGTGCGTGTAATATACCTGTACAACAACTTTGGCGGTAGAAGTGTGAATTTATAATAATAATATCAGCCCTGTATTAAACTGTCCCACTGTATCTTATCTTATGTGGGGGCCAGTCAGTGCAGACCGGCGACACTTCGACCCAGTGGGATCTTTTGTGTCGACACTGTCCCAATAACGACTGCCATAGATGTTCATGGCAGCCTGGACCGACGGCTTAACGTGCTCTCCGAGGCACGGAGCAGGCGATAATTGTCAATCAATACGCACATAATTTCGAAAAGTCATATAACTTCCGATAGTCAGAGGTGCGCGACGTGGGTTCGAACCCGAGACCCTCTGCATTACAGTCTGTTGGTCTCCCCACTGAGCTATCGCTGCTATCCCACTGTAGAGCACGGGCAATGTGAGAAAGGTTAGGCCATAGTCCACTTTCCGGGTCCACGACGCTGGCCCAGTGCGGGTTGGCAGACTTCACATATATTTAAGAACATTATGAAGAACTCTCAGACATGCAGGTTTCCTCATGCTGTTTTCCTTCACCGTTAACTTCGAAAAGTCAGAGATCGGCGCGCCTTGGGATCAAACTCGAGATCTCTGCGTGGCAGTCCAACGGTCTCTCACTAGGCTATCGCTGTTAGTTGCGTAGCGTGAATTTATGTAAGTATGTTATTTTATTTATTGTATTCCGTAAGCATGGATACTAAGAACGATACGATAGATCGATCGAGCTTACGGTATGATAATAAAAATTTGTTGTAAAATCACAACCTCGTAATAGAATTAAAACTGAGTCAGCTGATACGTGCAATAGTCGACGTAAATCTGTTTACTTTATGATAATCCATATTTCGTCGTCGGTTCAGTGGCGTAATCGTATAATATCAGCCTAGTTTAAACTGTCCCCGTATGTGCTGTATAGGATATAATAGGATGTTTTTTTTTTTTTTGATTGATGCTGTATAGAATGTAAAGGATAAACTGGACAGAAAGACAAACAAATGAAGAAGTGTTACGTATAATTAATGAAGAAAGACAATTATTATTGTAAAGAACCTTTGATAACAGGAGAGGAAAGTTAATTGGCCGCTTGATACGACACGACGAAGTTTTAAACCATCTTGGAAGGAAAAAATCATAGAAGGAGAGACAGGGGAAGACCGACCGATGAAGATGAGATGAAGTGAATGCAAAAGTGGATGTTGCAATCAAGAGGTAGAAGACAGAAATATATGCCAATTACTCCACCTTCAAGAGTTACGCCCATAAATTAAAGAAGAAGAAGATACACTGTCCCACTGCTAGGCACGAGTCTCTTCACAGTATGAGAAACAAATAATCAAAACGTAACTGCTTATTAATATGTAATTGTCGATTGTCAAAATCCCGCGTTTATCTTTTTAAAATGACAACGCACTAGGAATAATTCTTGTGTCGTAGGGGACTTTACAAACATGCGAACAACGGACACAAATAACACCCAGACTCGGAACAACAATTTATGGATTACATAAATTTTTGACTCGTGTGGGACTGGAACCCACAACAATCGGCGCAGTGGCAGCTGTGAGGCGACCACTTAAACCACTACGCCATCCGTGCAGTTTTAGATGAAGGTTATTGGGTCTCGGGTCGGGCAATATTTTATTGTGTTTCAGCATTAACAAAAGTAATATGTAGACACGCACTTGGGACCTATACATTACTGAAGATGTTTTATCTTGGTAGTGTGTGTGAGCAATACCGTTAAAGAAATGCTGAGATAACATTATGTCAAGGTAGCTAGGATTCTTTTTATGTTTTCAGTTCCCATACGGTATAAATATGTTTACAGTCAGACGTTATTTACTGCACGTCTTGGTTTTTGTATCACAAAGGGATTATAAATTATTGATATAAATTTGAAGCTATAAAACATTGTATTACACCAGTCTTATTCAATTTTCATACGAAAAACTAAACACGTCCTAAATATGTACATACCATATTATGTATGTACATATTTAGAACGTGTTGAGTTTTTCGTATGAAAATTGTATAAGACTGGTGTAAGGCTAAATGTGCACATACTACATCACGTTTTTATTATTTTTATATATATTATTCTTTTAAACGTGTGTATGTCACTAAACTACTCTTAAACAACTGGAATGGTTTTGATTCAGAATTAGATATAAGGTAGGTAGCGTTGCAATGTGTCAGGCAAGCCAGCATTCGGTACAACAACTGTGGGTTCGCTAGTTTATTATTTCTATTCATAAACTTTTATGAGTTGTGCCTAATCATAATGTAATTTTAAAAACCGAATTACAAAATGTTTTCGGGTTTAATAGATAGACATTACCCTATTATTTTCAAACCTAATCGACGTTAATAATCCTCAAGACTATAAATCCATTAACTTTGACGTTCAAGTTAAGTGTTTGTTCGTTTTGATATGAATGTGTAAAGCAAAATAAACAACTTTTGACTTTGATGATAAGAGCGATGGAGTCAGAGGCCCTTTTTTATACAAACAAGGATACGGCCCACCTAATGGTAAGTGGTCACCGTAGCCTATGAACGCCTGCAACACCAGAGGCATCACTTGGACGTTGCCGACCGTTAAGGAAAGGAAATGGAAAGGAGAAGGAGCGGGAAGGGAGAAAGAGGGTGATTGAGCCTCCGTCACTCTTACTCACCGAACGAAACACAACAGTAGGAATACTGCTATTTCACGTCGATATTCTGTGAGAGGGTAGACTTTCCCCGGTCGAGCCGGGGTAGTCGAGTCGAGCTAATGTTGAAATCAGCAAGAAATTATCCCTATTCTCATCATAAAAACTATTCGAAATAGAGTTTCGATTCAGTCTTACTGTCATAAATATCGCAAATAAATTCCTTCTAAATTAGAATCAAATGTGAAGTAAAGTTGCATTTCAATTCACATTTGAGGTTTATCAGACTAAATCGGAACTCTGCTGTAAATAATTTTTATAACAAGAATTGACCGCCTGGTGTCGTGCTACGTCGTGTTTTCTCTTTATCGTTCTTTATTGGTCTTGTAAGTATAGCTATAATAATAAACAAGAACAATAAACACTGTTAGACGTCTCTCATTAAAGTTCACGTGAAAGGTAATGGATACATTCTAGTGCAATATAGAACCAAGTATTAAATGTTTATTCCTACATAAAATAAATTGAAAGTTTACGACCAGTCAGTAGACTGCAATGATTTTTGTACTTCGTATAACGAGTTTGACGACATGGGCAGACAGTATCTGTTTACAAAGCATACAAAAACTATTTTACAAATATGCAATTAGTACAAAAATCTCCTTTTTTCTAAAAAGGGCAATTGATTTTCATCAATTCGAATAAAAAGTTAGATGTTATCGAAATTCAAAACCTGGCGCCCGTTAGGAAATCTATTTACCAAACTTTTCGGAGTCGCAAGTAATTATGCATTTTGACGTGATATTTGTAATCATATTATACGTAAATCGTATATTTCTATAATATATTATATTTAAGAGTTGAAATATATCCATATACTTACTCTCTAAGTCTAGGTGCCTCATAACTATAATTAAGAATTTACTTGTCACTGAGAATTAATTGACAGAAAATCTTATTATATAATAAAACTTTATAAGACTTGGCAATCGAACCTCTGATTTTTTCAACTCTAATTATATTTTTCCATTAATTCGACGATGGATCAGCTATCTGAATACGAATATTCGAATTATGAAATTCGTTTTCTTGGCATCATAAACCAATTCTATTTATTTATAAAGACAACAAAAAACATTGTTTGGTCTTATACATAACAAGTGCCCGCTCGTGGTACGTTTGCATATAATATCAACTAAGAGCAGTGTTACGAAATCTTAATCTATGTTGTTCACAGACACAGTGTAGCTATGAATTATTTAAAGATATCAGAATCGTTTTAGTAGTTCTAGAGATTAAACCTTATTTACAAATAATCATAACCTCTTGATAATTTTAATATAGAAAGTAGACTATGGCCTAACTCTTCTGATATTGTGAAGAGGCCCGTGCCCAGCAGTGGGCAGTTTAATACAGGCTGATATTATTTATAAAAGTCCAGTACCATTATATAAATTTCCGATATTGTGCTTGTTTTGCGGCATTAAAATATATTTTTGTTATTATACTAAAGAACAATTATACCAAAAAGTTTAAGAGAAATTGGCCATCTGCGCAGGACATATTATCTCCAGTAAGATTGATCGTCGTAACTGAAACTCGATTTGGAGGACTTCATCTTTTATATATTCCTAAATGCTTAATGAGAACATGCATTTAACAATAAATAAATAAAATCACCTCCCTATTACCGATTACAAAAAAAGAACACAATAAAAAGCAAATGAAGACTCCACTAACTTGCTAGTAACAGTTCTATTTTCTGAAACTGATGATATAACAATAGAGTAAAAATATAATATAAAAATATTTAGTTATGGTATGATTTTCACCATTCATAATTTAGATTTTCTTTTAAATAAGACTTCTTCCGTACTAATAATTATTCCTATCTCGCGGGTGACTTAACAAGAATTCGAACAACGGGTACAAGGAACAACCAGAAAGGGAACTATAATTATACTGCGGAGACCGCAGAGAGTCATAGCGGTCAGGGTCATACGAGGTTACCGCACGGTGTCAGCTGACGCAGCTTGCACGTTAGCCGGGACATCCCCGTGGGACTTAGAGGCTGAAGTGTTCACCGAAGTGTTCACAGTGAGTGAGGAGGTGCGGGAGGAGTCAGGAGAGAGAAGGTTGTCGTCCTCTCTCAGCAGTGATAAAGAACACGCGCAATCGAGCCCACCAGGGCATGATTGGTAAGTAGAAGGCGCGGAAAGAGGCGCCCTGGCCGGTTTTAAGACCGTTAGGGCCCCTTCAGCCGGTATTGGAGCGGTGGGCTGGGCGGCAGCATGGACCCTTTCCTTCCGGCTGGTGCAGGTGTTGTCAGGGCTTGCTTTGGCATGCTTTGGCAAATACCTGCACATGGTCGCTAGAAGGGAACCCAGTCCCATCTGCCACCACTGCGAGTGTGAAGAGGACACGGCGCAGCACACGCTCGAGCAATATCTTCCTTGGGTGGTGCAGTGCCGTAAACTCACTGAGGTTGTGGTTGAAGTCCTCTCGCTGCTGTCCGTGGTCAAAGCCATGGTCGACAGCGAGAGAAAGTAAGCAGCGGTCGCAACCTTCTGCGAGGACGTCATCTCGCAGAAGGAGGCGGCAGAGCGGATCCGTAAGTATTCTTGCGGATCCGAGTCGTCGCCGGCGAACCGGGCGCTGCAAGTGCGCGTTCGCGCGCCTCATGTCGCCATAATGAAGGTCGCGGGCGGGAGAACGGCCCGCCAGCCATTGAGTCAGTCCGACGCCCCCTGTCGTGCCGGGGCGTCACTCAGGAATTGTAGTCTGCTGGGTGGGTCGCTTAGGTAGTCTCTTTTCCAGCGGCCCATCCACTATACAAGGCAGCGAGTAAGCACATCGTGGGGTTTTGGTCCGTAGGCCCGAAGAACGGGAAAGCTGGACATAACCCTCTCGCCTTCCCTTGTGGCGAGAGGACATACATCAGGCGCATTTCCAAACGTAAAAAAGAAAACGTTACCATATGTAACTAAACAAAGGCAAATTAGCAGTGTCAGAGGCGGCGGAGCGGAGGTGAGTATCCTTGCGAATCCGAGCCACCGCCGGCGGACCGGGCGGCGCAGGCACGCCTATGCGCGCCTGATGCCGCCATAACGAGGGCCGCGGGCGGAAGGAAGGGGATCTCCCATCCGCCAGCCATTAAGTTGGAGTGACGCTCTCTGTCGTGCCGGGGTTTCACCCAGGAGTCGTCGTCCGTGTTGTATTGGACACTACTGTCTGGGTCGCTGATGTAGTTTCAGTTCCAGCGACTCACACACCATTTAAGGCAGCAAGTTGGCACACCGTGGTAGGTTTAGTCAGTAGTACCCGGGACGTTCCATATTTTCCCGGGTGAGCCCGACATTACCTCTCCGCTCCCCTTTTCAGCGGAGAGGTATGTGTCAAAGAATTGCCCCACGTAAAAAAAGGAACCTCAATGAAAACGTCACTGATGTGTAAAAAGTCAAACTCTGCCATCAGTTAACTAAAAAGATGTTAGACCTACATGTGTTCCCTAGCACTTAACGCCCGTTTAGTTAGTAGACGGCAGAGCTAGACTCTTTATTACGTGCTACTACTGTAAATCTATTGCCAGATAAAAGTAACCATCATTGCAAACTTAAAAATAGAGTCATCAATCATCAATGTACAAGCAATGTAACAATCTTACACCACTAAACTAGAGAAGCAAAATATTTCTCGAGTTACATATTTTCCAATAAATAAAACAGCAATTTGGAAATAACTTTATAGCCGAGGATTGTGTGTTGAATAAACATCAAAGATAGCAGTTTTAAATCAATTTGATTAATGTTTTTGTTACTTAAACAACAATTAAAACTTTAACAAGGTCTGTGAACGTTAACAATAATTGAACTGATGTTTTATAACTAAATACAGAAAGGGTGAAAACTTTGAAGTTAGTGTACTGTCCTTAAAAGCTATTAAATGATTTTATTGTAAAGTATTTTAATGTTAACTTTATAAATCATTGATTTAACTAAGTATTTTGTTTGTAAGCAAACTACATTTATTCATAATTATAAATATGTCAATGTGTTTTTTGCTTACAGCTCGAAACTAATATTCCTGCACTGTAAATGTTGACTATCCTATGTAACTAAGACATTCAAATACTATATAACCTAGTTTTTTCAATAATAGCTAAATAGACTAAAAAATCATTTTCAAAAATAAGAATTTAGATATATGGCTGATTTTCAATCAATGTTATTTGCATAAATAATATCATAAACTTAAGCGTTATGAGCTTGTGGGGATATGTACCATACCGTAATGCATACTAAACATAAATAAATTAAATATCATTAAACCTGTGGAGGAACGGAGTGTGATGTCCTTCCAACACAAAGGGAGGGTCCTCCGACCAGGCTGGTTGATCGTGCCTGGCGGGCCGCGGCCCGACGGTTGATGTCGGGTGCTTGTATATATAGTTAGTCGCTGTGTAAACTCCGCTTGCGCGATGCAGGATTGTGACGTCATTTGAGCGTATTTAGTGCCATCTGTTAGATGTAGGCGGAACTTCTTAGTCTGTGCGGAGTCGCCACAAACCTATTCGTGGCAATGTCATCTAACAAAATTCTTACATACGCGCCTATATTGGCACGCGTCTATATTCCACGCCCAAAAGGTTGGCAGTATAGTTTAAGACCTCATATAATAGAGGCCGAGTCTGTTGTCGTCTAGCGGACAAAGTTCCTGATACCATGCTAATGAGAATGAGACCTTATGTACAATAGTCGCAATTACCACTGTTGCGACGTCAGGCAGTTTGCTCTAGATGGACCTGTTTTGTTGGAGCAGATGCTGTATCAAGCAAAATATAAATAATGAAAGTACGAATATATTTAACTTAAGTAAAAAATACAAATGTATGTCTTTGACAGCCTCAAGTAATAAAGCTTGTATTAGTATACTTCGTAAATTTATTTCTCAGCATCAATAATGTGACGTGTCAAAGTAAAAGACAATTTAGCGTGCCTAAGAGAATGCCTTAAATACCATAGACATACATTCCAATTTTAAATACATAGTTTACTGCAAATAAAAACAGAATATACCAACTCCATTTTCCAAAATTATACTCCAAAATGAAGGCTATATTATACTCTATTTAGTAAATTAGGGTGAATATAATATTATGCAACGAGCAATGAAGTCTTATCCTCTGCCTTTATTCCCTGGCCTACTTTCCCTACATATTTTGTTTCATTCATAGTTGATTTTACCATGCTAAGCCATTTGAAACTTTTGATCCATGAGAATAAATTTAACTTTGCCCGCGTAAGTTAAATTTGCACTTAATTTAAATTATATATAACGTCATATAGTATCTATAAATTTGACTATAATTATTTAATTTCATGAAAATATATATTAGAATATTGTAAGCATTATATATACACATAATATTAGCTTCTAAAAGGCCAGACACATAGTTCTCGAAGTAAATAAGTATAAAAAGTTGTGAATAGCTTCTTGCAAATTATAGTTTAGGCATGAGCAAAATGGTAACCTAAAGAAGCTCTAATTATATTTTATAAAGTTTATTTTTATATGTCACGAAATATCTGATGCACAACCCTATTGCACAAACGACATCATTAAAGTTGTCATACGAGCGTACATGAAGAATATAATATAAGCGAATGAAGCAAAGAGGTATGCCAAGACCTTAGCATGAGAGTGTGGGCATCCGTAGTCTCTGCCCACGCCTCTAGGAAATAGACGTAGTGAGTATGACAGGTTTGTATGTAAAGCATTATATTTATCAGTAAGGCGTTGCCTACCTTGTAAACAAGGAGATTTTGTACTGCCAACACAAGGAGTAAAGTTTATGATTCTCCTGTAACTTACATAATTCTGTCATAGGAATACAAGGCTATTATTGCTCGAGATCTTTTGTAGGCCGATATACTTTTTAAATCTGGTTGCGCCCAGTTCAATCAGCCTGTTGTTACAAACTCATAAAGTATAAAAAACAATAGAATCTTATAATGTGAATAAACCTCATTTGTTTCTTCTATATAAGCCATTGATTAGATATTATCGGAATCATTAATATTGCTGTTGATAATATAACGTAATTGTTATCCTTAAATAGACATATCCTTTTTTTTAATAGTTTTAAAAGACAATTTCTGCTAGCGCGGGAATAATTCCTGTGTAGTGGGAAACTTCACAAACATTTAAACAACGGCACAAAGAACACCCAATCTCGGAACAACTACATATTTGTGGATAACACATTTCTTTTCCCGTGTGAGGATCAAACCCACAACACTTAAACCACTACGCTATCCGTGCAGTAAACACTTCAGAATAATTAATGTAGCGATGTCTTTCTCTAGAGACTTAGTTCAAAACTCTTGTGAAGTTAAAAGAAGTTTGAAATAGGTTAAATAAATCAAACGTCATGCCAATCTGTCATTACAGTTGCAAATACACAAACTTTAAAGACAATATGACTTTTAAGTTTGCAAAGACGTCCTGACTTTGAAGAAATGTGTGATCGTATAAACAATTTTGTATGTGTAATTTATAATACATATGTAATATGTCATTAATAATATGTAATATGTAATTTTTGTTGTATGGGTACCTGCACTTAACATTTAATCAACTATATTTCACAGTAATGAGTTTGAAAATGTATTCATTTTATAAATGTTACACATTACAGGTATTACAGGTTGCAGAAAAAATCTTTTCGCATATTGTCTGTATAAATTTTTAATAAAATCTCTTTGGCTGTACTAGTTGTATCTGGCTGGTTTTGATCATTAAAAAGATTACATTTCATAAAAAGAAACAATTTAGTAAAATATTGTTTCACGCCAGTTTTCATTTGTTTTATTTTTCTGTCAAAATAATATTAATAAAATTAATATTCTACCACATACACACAGCACCATCTAGCCCAAACTAAGCAGAGCTTATACTATGGGTTCTAGACAATGGATAAACATACATATATACTTTTTTTTTTGTAAATAAATACATATTATACATAGAAACACCCAGACCAAGACAAACATCCATGTTCATGCACACAAATGTTTGACTTGTGCGGGAATCGAACCCGCGACCTCAGGCGTGGCAGTCGGTTACACTAACCACTACGCCATCGAGGCCGACATGAGTGAATCTAATGAAGAAATTCGATACATTTTAAAATTTTATTACAAAAATGGAAAAATTGCAACGCAAGCCTCGAAAAAATTTGTAACGTTTAGTTTGTAGTTCAGGCTTCACAGACTGTGGCAAAACCCGGGCTAACTCGCAATAAGGTGATGCTGTGTGTATGGTGGGATTGGAAGAGTATTGTTCATTATGAGCTTTTACCGCCGGGCAGAACCATCGATTCAGATCTCTACTGCCAACAACTGATGAAATTAAAGCAAGAAATTGAGAGAAAGCGGCCGGAATTAATCGATAAAAAGGGTGCGGTCTTTCATTAGGATAACGTTAGACCACACATCTTTAGTCACTCGGCAAAAATTAAGAGAGTTTGGCTGGGAGGTGTTAATGCATCCGCCATATAGCCCTGACCTTGCACCTTCATATTTCTACTTCTTTCGGTCTCTTCAGAATTCTTTAGACAGTATCAGGTTAACATCAAGAGAGGACTGCCAAAACTACTTGTCGCGTTTTTTGATCAGAAGTCCCAAAATTTCTACAGCAACGGGATCATGTCAGTCATGACAGTCATCGAACAAAATGGCACATATATATTGTAATTAAATGTAAATAAACTTTGAAAAGTAATGCCTTGAGTTTTCATATAAAATGCGAAGAAACTTTTTCCCCGACCTTATAAACAAAAGTTAGTTTGTTATACATTAACATAATTATATGTGTAACAAACAAAAAGTTTGTTTGTTACACATATATGTTAATGTATAACAAACAAACTTTTTGCAACAATTTGTGTGCAAAGTGTTAATACGTCCAAAAAAGAATCTGTTTTTTTTATTGTATTAGGTAGTGTCAAAAATAATTCTTTGGGAATTGTTAATTTGTGAGACGTGTTTTTGAACTGACATTTTGAGTCAATAATTTACCATTAGATACTCACTGTCACTAACATCAAGTATTTCTTTTCTGTTTAGGAAATGCTGGGTCTCACGTACCTTTGATGGATATATGGCCCTAAATTAATATAGAAAATTAAAAGTATTTCTTGCTGGTATGAGACTACCGTTATTTCTATGATGATCACTGTTTATCTCAAACAACAAAGAAATTATTTCTAAAGCATAGTTTATAAGAGGTGTGTCACCATTAAAGCGTTTATTTGCATAATCGTGTTAAGCGAAATACATTTTAAAGCTTTGCAGTTACTGCGTAGTACAATATAATGCGTGTTTATAGAAGGAATTAGTCGACCAGTAATAATAGTTGGTAACTCGTAAACAAGCTAGTAAAATTATATTTAAGGCTTCTAGACAAACTGGCCTCTTCTTAGGCTTAGCTTAGCCCTCTTTAAATATTTAGTGTACTGGGTCTGATATATGGTTACGACATTATTTAGACGTTTTACGTTGTCTACAAAATGTATAAATAACATACACGTTGGGATAAGGGCCGTTTCTTGAATCTGACAATTGGAATTTTAGCAAAACCATTAAAGTCATAGTAAAATGAATATTTTAACTATCTGCTTTATTATCTGATCAGTTTAAATTTGGCTTATTTTCCTTGACAGTTTATTCGATTCTCTCGATTTTACGATCGAAATCAGGTTACTGTAAAAAATATTTTCCTTGGGAAGCATTTACAATGTCATTTCTCGGAGCATATAACGTGTAGTGGCCAATTGTTGTCCCAAAGTAGGTATTCAGGTTATACATAATTATTTTAAGATCGTTTGTCTGACTTGGCGCCTATTCTTAATAGCAAACTTAGTTGTTAAGCTAGAAATCTTTATGATCTGTCGGCTACGCTAGAAGATTGACTCTCATGAAGCTGTAAACAGAATATTTAGTGACCCTAAACTCCTTTGTTTGGTCACGTCATACACGTAACTTCACCTTGACGGATCAGAGCGACTAATAAATAGTCGTTCATTAACTTCAGTTCGATTAAATTTATCCTTAGTCAATCTCACAGAACATTCTCTTTTAATGTTCTGTGGTCAATCTATTAGAAGTTCTACCTAGTCCGCAAGACATTGTGCACATTGCAAATTAGTCGTAGGGTTAAACCGAACTTACAATATCCAATATTCAATACACCGACTTAATTAACTAAACTTGCACTATTTGTCTTTCAAACTTCGGAAGCTTATCTTCAAACTTTATGATAAGGCCCCACCCAAACGTAAGATCAACGTGGTTACATTGATTCAATGAAAATTATAGGCGATAGTAAACCGCGATATCTGTTCGGTTAATCGTTTAAATGCAATAAATAACCTCAATGCTTTGAATACAAAAGTATAGTACGTATCGAGTACGTGGCGTATATACGAGATATGTAATTACTGTGGTGTGTAAGTAGAAGATCAATAATAACCAATAGATATTGTCAACGAAGCGTACTATATATACAAATGGGCTCAAGGTTTTGCACATCTCTTGACCAATACTTGTAACCACGATATCGTGGGGCTACTCTACAAATTAAAAGCGGGGCATGGTACGAGCAATGCTTAGAATTTCATCAAACGACAACCATCAAAGCGGCTCTAAACTAGAATCTTAGATATAGTTCGCAGAATATGCAAATAATGGGCTGGCCATATCTGGCGAACGACCGAAGGCTGCTTAAATGAGTCCTAGAATGCAGACCTTAAAATAAACCTTAGTTACAGAGAAGGCTGGCAGAAGTCTATTAGGTAAGTTAGGCATAGTATTATATTATATAAAGCACTCACTATGTCATAATCATACTTATAATAATAAAACCAAATGTTTTCTTTGGCTACTATTAAATGACCTTAGACAAACTAGCAACTTTATCTATCAATACTTTGCGGCTAACACGTGATTTATGGAGAATCTGATACCTTCATTTCTTTTTAAGTATTACGTTTATCTCGTAACTTGACGTTAATGCGCGATTATTTGAGTCCATTGAAATGATAACATATAAAATATTGTTTTAAAATAGTTGTGAGCGAGGAACAAAGACGGTCTCTAGTTTCCGGTCCATCATTATCAGCAATAGATCAAATGGTTACGAATTACACGAATTCAAATAGGGTTGACTCACACTTGTTTTTATGTAAGTCTATGGTTATATTATCCAAACTCTAAGATACATAGACTTTTTTAAATCTACTAAATATACCTAAATAAGTTTCAAGCGTTTTAAATCGCTTTAATGCCGCTTCTAAATTCGGCAAGAAGGCTATTGCCAAGGCTAAGGCGGAACACGTTGCTAGAATCGGCGAGCGCCTTCTATGATATCCTTCAGGGAGTCGTGCTTTTTAGGCGCTCGCCAAGGCTGTGCAAGGCAATTTTTGCCAGGTCAGTCTTCCACCACTTTGAAGTCTGATGCCAGTCTGGACCATAGTGCAAAAGAGAAGACCAATCTTTTGGTACAACTCTTTGCCTCAAACTCGACCTTGGACGATTAGGGAGTCACACCACCTACCATCTTAAGGTGTGAGAGCTCTTTGCCTGAAAACCGCATCAAACAGCGTGCGATTAGGCGTGAGTTCGAACTTCTGGACATCCATAAGTCGAGTGGGCCTGACAGCATCCCTGCAGTGGTACTTAAGACGTGCGTCCTTGAGTTGACTCCTGTTTTAACGCGCCTACACCGTCTTTCCTACAATTCCAACAGGGTTCCATCTTCGTGGAAGGTCGCTCATGTTCACCTGATCCCGAAAAGGGGTGACCGGTCAGATCCTTCAAACTATGGGCTGATAGCGATTACTTCCTTGCTCTCCAAAGTTATGGAGCGGTTAATAAATCGCCTTCTGCTGCGGTAGATTGAAGATCATCAGCTGATTAGTGACCACCATTATGGCTTCCGCTATGGTCGTTCGGCTGGTGATCTTCTAGCTTACCTCACACTCCGCTGGACGGAAGCTTTGGAGGGCGGGGGAGAGGCTCTGCCCATTAGCCTCAATATCGCTAAGGCTTTTGACAGGGTCTGGCATAGGGCCTTTCTATCGAAGCTACCATCTTATGGAATCCCCGAGGGACTCTGCAAATAGATTGTCAGATTTCTGGATGGTCAGAGCATTACAGTCGACGTTGATAGCTATTGCTCCGACACAAAACCATTAATGCTGGTGTTTCTCAAAACTCGGTGCTCTCCCCATTACTGTTTATCCTGCATATCAATGATTTATTGTCAATCGAGAACATACATTGCTATGCGGATGACAGCACGGGTAATGCGCGTTATACCAGCTATTGTCAAAATGCCCCTCGGAGCATGATACAGGAAAGACGAACACAACTGAAGTCGAGGATTCTCTTAGGCGGGCCTCCCAATGGGGTCAACAGAACTTCGTTTGGTTCAACCCCTCGAAGACATAAGTGTGCGCGTTCACTGCCAAGAAAGACCCTTTTATCATGGCGCCACAGATCCAAGGAGTTACTCTCCGTATCTCCGAGGGTATTGGGATACTCGGCGTGGAAATTTCGAATAAAGTCAAGTTTGGGAGTCACTTGGAGGACAAAGCTAAATCAACAAGCAAAAAGGTGGGTGTTCTGAACAGAGCGAGGCGGTACTTCACACCAGGCAAACGTCTTGTGCTTTACAAAGCACAGGCCCGGCCGCACGTGGAGTACTGCTCACATCTCTGGACAGGGGCCCCCAAATACCAGCTTGACCCACTTGACTCCCTACAAAGACGCGCAGTTCGAATCGTCGATGATCCCAATCACACGGATAGATTGGAGTCGTTGGAGCAACGGAGAAACTTTGGGTCTCTCTGCGTCTCTTTTTCACGGGGAGTGCTCTGAAGAACTGTTTGATTTGGTAGGTACTAGCGGTCCTTTTCTATCACCGTACTACTCGACAACGAAGCAGGGTTCATCCATATCACCTGGAAGCGTTCAAATCCAAGACGGTACGCCTTCAGCGATCATTTCTACTACGTACGAGCAAGCTCTGGTATCAATTGCCTACTTCGGTGTTTCCCGAGCGCTATGTCCTTCTTCAAATGAGGTTTATAGAGAGTTCTTCTTTAACGGTAGACTGCGGCTTTGCTGTGTCCTAACATTGCCAAAGTCTATGAGCAGCGGTTACCATTTTCCATAAGGTGGCCAATACGGTCGTCTGCCACCAAGGACAATAAAAAATAAAAAATACATTATATACGTATATATATATATATGTATATATATGATATCCTTTTTGTTAAAATTTGTTTGCAGCATCGTCGAGATTTAACTCAAACATCATACCGAATAAGACCACGAAGCAGCGGTATCTTTGAATCGTATCCAAATTGCATTTAGTCGTGAATAATCCGCTTTATTAGCGAGTAGATTATCAAATAAAGAAATCATAATTAAAAGTACTTACTGCTTCTTGTATGTGTCGGAGTAAAGTAAGCTGGGTAATGCAAGCAATGCGCTAGCGCACCACACTGTGAAGAGGGCCGCACGCGCTACACGGCGGCTCAGTCTGTGTTGCAGTGGTTTCACTATTGCCACATACCTGCAGACAAATACTAATGTTATTATAAAATTCGAATGAGGTCTATAAATTACATTGGCCTACACTTATTTTGGCGCCTGCTATTTTAGATTTTTTAAGTACATCTTATACGGTGATATCAAAAATGCTATTGATTTTTTTGTATCAGCTCTAGATTATGATATAAGAATAAAAGCACTTTTTACAAAAATATCGATATAATAGTCTTTTGAGTGATTTTCTCGAATGAATTTGTCTTGGAGACTGCACTGCACTGACTTACACCCACGCTTTATTTTGATTTCAAATTTCAATGTCGAACTAATGAAAATACAAGTGAATCACAGTGTCTGTAATTGATTTTCGCTGAATTTTGAATATGTATTCCCCACAAACATAATAACATATATCGGGATCGTTAACACAAAATCTGACCGTATTAGACATAATAAAGAAATGTAACAAATTACTGTTTTTGAAAAAACTTAAAATGAGTGTAGTAGGTAAACTAGAGCTGATGAGTTAAAATGACGTACATATGTATATCGATATATTATAAATTACCATCCTTATCGACCACAGAAATAAATAGGGCTGCACTCAAAATATATTTTATTATTGTAGGCCTGTGAATTACTTAAACAAAAAAGTAATATATAATTCCGACGCCGAAACAATAATCTTTTTTTTTTCTTATTGATTGTCTGTTAATTTGTATTGCGCCATTTCACAAACCCTGCTGAACGGATTTACATGAGGTTTGATCCCCAACATCCTTACAACAACTAAGATATGCACAGCGTAGTAGATTGGAGTTTAACTTAAAATCTAAGCCGAGATACATTTTTGTTTTAAAGTTTGTAGTATACTTATTAACCGGCAGTGGGTTCATCAATTCAGGGAGATGTTACCTATCGTGGTTTACGTTTACAGAGCAGGCGGGCAAACTGTTACCGCGTTGCCTATTCTATTTTAAGATTGTTTAAGGATGATTATGTGCTTTTAAAAGCTAAATTAAAATCGAAAGCTAGGTATGTATAATAGTCATTTATATATCAAATAAATTTGAATCAAATCAAAAACAATCACTATGCGTTTACAGCTTGGAATGTTATTTTTTTATTATTCGATTAAATACATTGAGATAAATTTGACAATACACTATCAAGTGGCATGTCCGTTCAAAGCTATTGAAATAAGTCAGATAAATTGTAATAAAATCCATATTTAGTTGCCTTTGATGTGTTACTATGATATAAAATATATACGTATCTTTTTTATCTTTCTACTGTAAATGTGTGGCAGCAATAAGTCACGGAGCCAAAGCATCTTGACCTGGTCTGAAAATAGTTCACAAATCACTATCCAAGAATTGGCTTACACTGTTGACTAGGTTCAAATAACTTAAGACTATAAGGCACGTCTAGCGTTAGTACTTACCATACGAATAACCTATCAATAGGATCAAACACTAGACCACTTGGCCGACTTATTTCTTTCATAACTTTTACTAGTTAAATATAGAATCCTTATAAAAACTCGGAGACCTCTCCGAGTTTTTGTTCGTGGGTACCTACCCACGAACATGACAAAAGAAAGATGACATCGATAATAGGGCCCGTAAGGTTTCTGATAGATGAATACCTTGTCAGAGACAGACAGCTTACATAAGAGAAACAAGATGAAAGCGAAAATTAAGGCAATTATTTTAGCAAAAAATGGTCTCGCAAAATTATGAAAATCACTATCATTTAGTTGTTTTTGTCAATAGTTTAGAATGTTAGGATATTCATAATAGACAATATACTACGAACGTTATATAATGGAACTGAAACGTAGTTTAACTGTGTGTACTTTTATAAATACATTAAACATGTTTAACCAGCTTGGCAGAATGTGAGTTTGTTTGTGACGAATTTACTCCTTAACTACACGACCGATTATCATGAAACTTCGCTTACTCGTTGTACTGTTCCCGATGCAATAGAATTTGTCGTATTTAAACACTATTTCTATAAGATATGTAATAGACACGACAGCTAGAATCGTGTTATGCATTTAAAAATAAATTTATTTTGGTTGTAAATAAGTTGTTAGAATAAAATAAAGATTTATGTGGTGAATAATTACTGATAAAAAGTACCTTCCAAACAAAATTTTCATAATTGAAATTAAGATATAAAACTTGCCCAACTTTATCTATATATATCCAACTGTTTTATAAGCTCAGTTTTCACCATAAAAACCTTACAAGGAAAATTAATGTGACGTTTTACGTTTAAAATGTTTAGTATAAAAAATCATCATATTTATTCGTTACATGGTACCTGACGACTGAAACATCGATCCTTAAACCAATTAACCCTGGCTTTTCCACAATCGTTTGTTAGGAAAGATTGCCTTAACTTTTTTTGTTTGATACTCTCGAATGCAAAGAGTAACTTTCTGTGTGTACAAACACTCAAAACTAACATTCAATTTTCGAACAGCGTTCCACTCTACCTAGAAAAGCAATGTCTGTGAGGTAACAAATTTGAAGGTAGGTATATCAGGTTTCGACCTAAAACAAACCATATCTGCACGTCACCGCTTTCAAAAGCGAAGCAAGTATGCATATATATCTTGTGCGTGATTTTATTAATATAATAAAATAATAAATAAATTAATAATATAAATAATTAATATATAAATAGTATATATATTCACATAATAACTAACGATAGATAACTACCAATAAGAATAATAAAATTATTTATTTGTACTACGTAATTCATTGTCTTTTTTAAAGTACACAGTATATCCGTTTTATACTGTAATTATACAACTGGTTATTTATTCCTATACTTTACTTATTTATAAAATATATTGAAAGTACTTACACAATACTTAATTATAGAGATTATACAAGAAAATATAAATTAATTACAAAAATGGAAACACAACAGATACTTTCTAATACGCGTTATAGAATTCTTCCGTCTCACTGTCACCTGGTCCTTTTACGAACTAGCAGCATTCTTATTAGTCGTTAATTAATAATATGATTCAGTGTATATTTTTTTAATTATCAAGTAACTACAAAATATAAAGAATAGAACTTAATAAAGCGGATAGGTACAAAATTAGAATTGCTATTTTCCTAAGAAAATTTCGACTATTCTATTCCTATTTCCTGACACATAAAACATGTTCCTTTAAAGGCAATGAAATATAAAAATGAGCGTTAAAACAGTATTTATTCAACGTAAATTCCATTTACATATGTTTTCGCGATGTTTATGCTAAATTTTCTCGGTATCTTGTATGTATTATGTTAAAAGTAACGAGTTCCGTTTGGCATATCGTGATAGTAGATAAGTGAATCACTTTATCAGCTAACAAAAGACTTGTTACGCTGAACAGAGCTATAATTATGATAATAAAATATTATAAATAAATATAAGCAAGTACGAAAATAAAATAAACACTGTTCACTTTCATCCTTTCCTTTCTATGTATAATATGTAAGTATTTACAAAAAAAAAAGTATTCATACGTATGTTTATCCATTGTCTAGTACCCATAGTACAAGCTCTGCTTAGTTTGGGCTAGATGGTGTTGTGTGTATGTGGTAGAATATTATTATTATTATTATTATCCTAACTTAATATTATAAATGCGAATGTAAGTTTGTTTGTTTGTTATGCTTTCACACCCTAACTTCTCGACCGATTACCATGAAATTCGCATACACGTTGTCAGGGTAACAGCAAAGGACATAGGGTACCCTCTGCGTTTGGATAGCAGATTTCCTGAAGAGCCGCTCGATTCGAGTAGTCATTGATGGCTACTCGTCCGAACAAAAGGCAATTAATGCCGGGGTTCCACAGGGATCAGTACCCTCTGCAACTCTCTTTTTGCTGCATATTAACGAACTGCTGAAACCCGGTACATTTGGGTATGCAGACGACAGCACGCTTGTAGACAGTTACGTCTCCAGCGCTAGGGCCAGTGGAACACAGATACAGTTGCTCAGGGAAGCTATGATCGAGCGTATGAACTTGGCCTTGAAGGCAGTCTCCGATTGGGGTGATGTCAACATGGTTAAGTTCAATGCCTCTATGACCCAGGCGTGTCTTTTTCCGCAAAAAGAGCCAATTCTAACTGGTTCCAACTTTCCGAGATGTATCGGTGCCGATAGCTAATCGCCTTGAGCTTCTGGGTATAACATTGACTCCAACCCTTAACTTTGGCTCCTATATTGAGGCAAGAGCCCAACTAGCTGCCAAAAAGCTGGGCATCCTCAGTAAGGTGAGGCAGTATTTCATGCCAGAACATTTGCTTAATTTGTACCAAGCACAGGTTCGTTCCTGCATGGAGTACTGTTCTCACCTCTGGAATGGCTCTGCAAAATATCAGCTGGAGGCTTTGGAGTCAATTGAGCGGAAAGCCAGGAGACTTATCGGCGATGACCAATTGCTCAACACACGACTCCAAAGCTTGGAGCATCGTCGTAAGGTTGCTAGTCTCTCGGTTTTCTATCGCATACATTTCGTAGAGTGTGCAGAGGAACTGCATAATTTGATTCCTCCTTCCCCATTCTACCATCGGACGACCAGACAATCAGGCCAGTGACACAGGTACATGGTGGATATACCACATTTACGCACGAAGCGATTTGCTTCCAATTTTATAATGCGTACCGCTAAGGAGTGGAATTCGCTTCCTAAGTCTGTGTTTCCCAATGAGTACAATTTGGGTGTCTTCAAGTTGCGAGTTAATAGGTATCTTCTAGGCAAGCGTGCTCCATCTTTGACTGCATCTTCACTTAAGATCAGGTGAGACCGCGGTCAAACGCAAGTATATTAGAGTTTAAGAAAAAAAAATTCAAAAAAAGTACTGAACCTAACCTACATTTACGCGTACGAAGCTGCGGGCAAAATCAAGTAAATCAATATTGTTATAAATATGTCAATAACCGGTTTCTGAATTAAAAATGACATGTTGAGAACGACACAAACTCTACTTAAGTATTACTTAAACTTTTTCTATATATATATATATAACTCTTCCGTTACTGAGTGACTGACAGACAACGCACAGTCGAAACTACTGAACGCAAGAAGCTGAAATTTGACATGTATGTTCCTTGGAGAGTGTAGGGGAGCACTAAGAGAGGATTTTTGGAAATTCCACCCTAAAGGGGGTGAAAGGGGTGAAACCCGATATTCACACGGTAACGGGACTTACGCGGGTGAAACCGCGGGAAAACTACTTATATATATATATTTCCCTATATATATATATATATATAGGGAAAAATAATCAGCTGTAAGATAAAATAGCAAGAAAGTGTAGAGAAATCGCTTAAACTCTTCCCTACGAGGAGAAGGTGTTCCAAAAACAACAACTCGTACGACAATTTTCTGAAAGAGTACTTCACCGATAACAGGGCTCTTTCACTCGTAAAATGTAGCAAATGTAAGATGGTCTTAACTTATAACAAAGCTATTCCATGATGTTCTAAACGTCGTATCATAGTCACTCTGTGGACAAACTAGTATCTAAGCAAATCAGATCAACTGCCGCTAGCCTTTTAAACATTAAGATTTAAAACATTTAGAATGTTGGAAAAATAATCTTCTTAGGTTAAATTCATTTTTATAAACTACGCATCTACATTTAGTCCCCTATGTTGTAATATGCTATAGAAACATTAACGAAACAAAAGCAAAGTACACTCAGGTTCGAAGCGACAATCTGTGGTTTATACATGCATATATGCCCCTTACACGCCAATCAATCGGCAACACTCGACTGATTGCTAGCGGGGAGATAAGCAGGTATTTTTTTGTCCGTACAGCCAAGCCAGTAAACCTCTCTATTGAACTTCCCACTCTATGAAAGGCGTGGTGTTACAGCGCTTTCACACTCTTACGCTTTTTTGGCATAAGTAAACGTATTACGCAAACGTTCTCCTTATAAAATTATAAATGTGAATGTCAGTAGGTTTGTTTGTTATGTTTTCACGCCTTAACTACGAGATCGATCATTAATAAATTTTGCATACACGTTGTCAGGGGTACAGAAAAGTACATAGGGTACCAGAAAAAAGTATTACTATTACCGAGGGATAGAATTTTAATAAAAATCTTCATTAACGCGATCGAAGCAACGGGCAAAGTTTTATAAAGCGAGCGGCTATTGGTTATTATTTTTATAACACACATTATTTTAAAAAGGATTTTCCATTTTATACGTTCTAACAGTAAACTTCAGACTTGATATTTCGACGCCCTTAGTGTGAGGTTAGCGTCGTTGATATCTAAGAATATAAATAGTCACACATAATTTATTTTAAGCTATTTTACACAACTGACTGGTTGAAACATCAAAGAAAATTACCACATTGTTGTCAACTGGTAGTATGTATAGAAATTTATACTTCTATGTTTCTCTTATCACAGGTATTTTCTAACATATTATATTAGAAAAAACCTGGCCTTTTGGGAAGCTTACACGGAGACATGGGCCCAACGTGAAGGTCCTTCCAGAGTTTTAGTCAAAGGTGGGATGTAACACCTACAGCGACACTAGCCGCAGCAAGCGTAGAACTATTGCTAGGTATGGATTCTAATATATGGGCTATAGGTATGGGTGTTTGGTGGACCGGTATATTGCTAACTATGGTTGAAAAATGGCGTCTGCCCTGAATACTTTAATAGCATCAATGCAATGGGCAGAAGGTAACTCGCTAACTAACAAGATAAGCCCCCTGAATAGCCACCGTAGGCATACAAGCCAGCAGCAGAGGGCAACACCGGTGCGAGTGGCTAGGGGTGTTGAGCGGTGCGGCGCCGGTTTCACCATCATGGGTCTCGTGACAACAGAGACCCGGAACGGGTTTCCCCTTAGTTATGCCATTGAAAATGACACCTCCACCCCTAAGCATATAGCTCTAGCGGCCTCGCTCTGATCGGCCGACCAAGGAAAGCCAGAGTTGAGAGTCCTACGGGCGCTCTTCATGTTCCACCCCAGCCAACTAGTAACTGCAAGCCGTGGACGAGGCCCTAACCTACTCTCTGAGGTATTCAGGACCACAAGCTGCCCTACGGTTTGTGCGCTTTTATTTAACCTGATTATACATTTTTTGTTTATATTACAAGGCGAAGTTGATAATTTAAAAGCTAGTGTACTGTGCCCTCCGATATCGCGTTAGTCTCATAATGAGATAACGACTGTCCCAGAAGGGTAATTTATATTTCTGTTTCTCACATCACAGATAATAATTTATTATTATTATATTTATATTTATTATTACCGACAACGCACTTGTGACTCCTCTGGTGTTATGGGTGTCTATGAGTGGCGGTAATCGCTTACCATCAGGCGACCTGCCTGCTCCTTTCCCCCTAAGCCATAAAAAAAGCTAATATTCTTTGCTGGAAGGAAAGTAAAAAGAATTGCCTCATACTTTTGTTCTATCAAAACCACATTCATAAAATCTCACTGACTTATTACTGAGTATATGGACCGTTCAATATTCCTTTGTAAGCTACCCGGATATATCAATTAAGCCCGAACTAGCTGTCATCTACAAGCCCAATGTTCGTTGCAGAACTTTGACGTACACTCGAATATGTCTGACTAGTTTCTACCCGTGGCTTCATCTACATGCACTCCACGGGAATGCATAATGAGATAAAATCTTATGTGTTATAACAGGCCATGGTCTATGTATATACATACCAAGTTTCATCTAAATCTGTGTTACGGTTTATATGAAAATTCTAAACGGCGGGTTCTTAATGAGCCAACGTATGAATAATAAATAAACAAAGTCCTAAGCACCGTCTACTAAAATTGTCTTCAAATTAGAAAAATGTTAATAGATTAGAAAAATGACTAAACTGTTTCTAGTGTATATATGATATGCTTTTGATTTAGTAATTGATTAATTAATCAAAAAGCAAGAATCACTCATGTAGCAGTACGTCTAGCAGTACTTAGTCGGATGCTTCCGTATTAGTAGTAAGTAAGTTCAATTGTATAAGGTTGTTTGCTTGTTTTAAAAAGACAGAAAATAATTGTAATATGGTCTAGCTCTATGCAAAGTGTCATCCAAAATGGTTCACGCAATGTTGAGTAATAAGCATCCAAATTTCCAAGCATTTTCACAAACAGTCAAATTTATAATTTTATTAGGATTTCTAATTAAATATTGTATTCGTATAGCGCATATCAGGTATCCTATTACATTTCATCTAATGAAGTGATTTAGTTTGGCTAATCTGCCTACAATCAATCTCATTAAAATAATCTGCTTCAACGAGTACCTACGTAGCTAAACAGATGAGATTACATTTAAAACTCACTGAAATAATACTGTAAATTTGAATAAAGTCTTTCATTTGAACGTAATATACGGTTATTAAAATAAAATGTTTTAAGCTTTTTTATTAAAGACAACTGCGGCGCTAAGTTAATTCCTTGTTGCCGTTGACTTTGCAAATATTAAAATAACAGTCACAAACAAATGTAGACTTGAAAAAATATTTGAGTATTAAACAATAGTTTGCCCCGTGTGGTAATTGAACTGCTATTTAATCACTCCCGTAACTTTTATACCGTTCTCAATTACATTAAAGCGTTATTTTATTTTAGTCAATTTTGGCACACAAAAAAATACATAGATTCTAGACGACTTCTTTGATATTTTTTTTGTTTTGTTGTCTATCTAATATCATTATTATAGAGAAAGTCGAAATTAAAGGTCTTTCTCGATGCGTAAAGTATCTTTTAGCTAAATTTGATTAAGTTTCAGATCAACGCTTAGACCGTCAAAACATAAGAAACAGGGTTACTTTTACATTAATAATATTAGTATGGATAAATCCCAGTTCAGTGAACGTCGTACTTCAATATGATATCGATTGATCGATTCAATATGATCGACTGGTAATAGAATCAAGAGTTCTTATTGTGTTGCTCTACACGAAATAGTCTTGTAGTGCCCAAGATGTTTCTCGGAATTAGACGTTGAAGCAGTTGTTGAGTCACGTACAAGAACATTAAACTTATGTAGCAAATGTCCAAAAGTTATCACGAGAGTTTTCTTAGTTTCTTTTTGCTTCCCATTTATTTATTTTACAAAGTACATGTGTTGGCGAGTTATTTGGACATACGAATAGAGATACATAATACCATATACAGGGTGTCCGGTAATTAATGGATAACCTTGAAATGTCTTATAGTAGAACTGATGGCCGTTCAGAAAAAAAGAAAAGAAAATATTAAAAATGTGCAAATAGCTAATCATACTTTTGACTGTCTATCTATTAGCATAATTAGTATTTAATAATAAACCAACAAAAAACTGATTGAATTCATTCATTTATGGTCGTAGCGTACAAGACAGTTAAATATGGTAATTAAAAAAGAATCATATATCTGGTAGTACTTAGGATAGATGACTTTCATATTTTTTCTGAATGGCCTTGAGTTCTACTATAAGATATTTCAAGGTTATCCATTAATTACCGGACATCCTGTATTACTTATACGAACCGAAATTTCTGCCTAGATCTCATATTATATCGACAGCTAATTTCTCTCCAAGCATTTTAATTTTTATTAACTGGCAACCAGAAAGTCTGTAAAGATTATAATCAAATCTGCTTTTTTATATCTTGACTATTTTAATCTGTAACTCGAAGCTCAGACGCACGACGCCCAGACACGATGTTTTATATTGCGTTTGGATATGGGTATGTTGATAATTGCTAATGGCACATTATTTCATACAAATTTATTATCTTGCTATACTTAGAAGAGTTATATAACACCTTTATAAAAATGTGTTAGGTAAAACAATACAATTGAATGGACCTAAACTGTAAGATAAATGGTATTTTCACAACCAATATAGCGGGCAAGCTTCACGATATCACTTATTCGATTCAAAATAGATAGTGTGAAATTCAGCTGTCTTATTTTTGCGGGCTATCTCACAGTAATATTATAGCTGTCTGAACAAACGACGAATTTTCGAGCAATAGATAACTATAACATTATTCACACATTTATGAAGAAGAATTATACTAATATGCGGCAGTTTCTAATGAAGATTTTAATTAAATTCCTGATGAGGCTCAATTTAAATGCTCCATACAATAATGTTGATACTTGATAATTAAATTTCTGTTTATGTGTCTTTGGCATAAAAATAAATCACTCAACTGTTACTAATTCGGCCGGGTCAATAGGATTCAAGATTTGTTTACGTTTTTCTTGAATTATTTAGTCGTACAATGATCAAAGATTGTCTTGATTTCTCAGAAAAAAAGACATTCAAATTAAAACTATTTAAGGAGTCTGCCCACTACCCCGTCTCATACCATGACTGTGCTAGGACCTTCCTAGGCAGTCAGCAGTCAGGCGTCAGGCAAAAAAATAGTCTTTGTAAGGAAATGTATAAGACTATGCCCACTCGATCGTTCCGTCACCAACCAGCAGTTCCTATAGCAGGGCGTATCGTGTTGCTTTTCGTGTCTAATACGTTTCTAGCACGGTCATGGTATGAGACGGTGTAGTGGGCAGAATCCTTTAATCAGATTTATTACAATGATGTCTTTAAAAACAATTGCCGTCATTAAAAGCAATTTGTACGTATGCAGTGGTGCTATCTTGTTTATTTTTTGTGAATGTGGCAACAAATGAATGGTGGCATGAAATCATTTTAGGTGGTGATAGCCGCTTATCCCGTTACGTAATTCAATCAAGTTACAACTTGAAGTTTAAAAAGGCAGAATAGCAATCAGGCACCATCTCAATATATTACAACCCATGAGAAACAGAAACATGAACTAAGAAAGTTATTTCAACAATCACTTTCAATTTAATTATATACGCATACAGATATTAGCAATACATTTATCTTGGATATAAAGAAAACTAGCTGGCGTTAGTTCTAATATCAACACATAATTCTATAGTGTACGTATACGCAAGTAATCTTCCATGGATACTACCGTTCGTATTAACCGTCCGGGTTTACAATAGCGATCGCTCGCTTCCCAATACATAGCCTGGTAATCCTGTACCTCCGTCAACTGAATGCGTACAAGTTTTGTAATTTACTTTTTAGCTTTTGTAATTTACATTGATGTGCTTATAACGTAGCTTTTAATATTTTATGACTGCCTCCGTGGTATAGTGGTAGTGAATGCGACTGCTGTGCATAAGATCTTGGATTTGAATGCTAAGAAATTATGCCCTGTGCCTTGTAAAGCTCGAAGCCGATGAGATGTAAGCCGTTGGTCCTGCGTCTGTTCTTGCTACGCTCGTGTCGGATTGCCGTCCCATTGGATTATGAGATTGAGGGAATAGAGAGTTCACATGTGTTTATGCACAGACTTGTAGCACTGTAATATCTTCTCTCCAGATGACTAGTTTCCGTTAACATTGGACGCCATAACCAAATTGCGGTCTGGAGGACATTATTATTATTTTATGAATATATTTTTCTTCTAATATAAGAACACCTTTTGGTTAACCAATTAATTACTTACTCCTTGCATGAACCCTGATGTTTGTTAATGTGATATGGATATGCAATGTAGCATTTTAGATAGGTTTAGTTCAAGTTGAGGCGGTAATTAATTTCACAAGCGATCAAATACAATTCTTTCTAGAAGTTGTAACAGGTATGTTACATTTTTATTATCCTTTAGCTCTTTAGCAATAATGATGGTGTCAACATAAGGCAACATTGCAAGAGACCAAACAAAAAATGCGACACAAAAAATATGATTTGCCCTGTTACTGCCATCAAGGCATATTTGCATCAATTCGGCATGTTCGATATCAATTCATCAAAATCCCTTTGAGGAATGGGTGCCGCTGTTTTTGCTTACAAAGCAAACATGCCGCGTTGAGCAGGTATACGACATTCCTATTTAGTATGGTTCTCAGTTGCTCAGAAACGTATTCTATTCACTTTCAACGGGATTTAATTCCAATTCGGGTTCGGATTTAAGTTTGGTAGATATTATGGTGCGTATTGATTGACAATTATCGCCTGCTCCGTGCCTCGGAGAGCACGTTAAGCCGTCGGACCCGGCTGCCATGAACTTCTATGGCAGTCGTTACTGGGAGAGTATCGACGCAAAAGATCCGACTGGGTTGAAGTGTCGCCGGTCTGTACTGACTGGCCCCCACATAAGATATATACATACATAAGTTTGGTAGTGGGATTTATTAGTGTAGACCGACCAGACCGGTCGGATTGTAGGATTTAATAAAAATCTTTTCGGAATATTTTAGACTAGTTGTTTTCTTAAGATAGCTCCTCAACCCGCTCCAAAATTTAGAACGCAATTAGTGGCATCCGTAAAGACCTTCCATGCCGGGGATTAACTTTATATAAACGATTACTAAGCTAACCCGAAAAAGTTTTTCTTTTATATTTCTTTGTGTCGTACTTACAATACTTTTACGGACTTATAAGATTGTGTAGATTCCAGTGTGTGCATATTTAAGTATATGTGTTTTATTACTTTTATATTTTTATTTAATTTTAAGGAAGAATTAAGTTTCATCGTAGGGTAAGTAATTGCAGGTATTTGTTATTGAAATAATAAAATCACAGGGATCGTAGTTTTAATTACTGCTCCACTCCTGTGGTTCGTAGCATAATGTAATATAATAACCGCCACAAAAAATTCGCTAATCAATGCAAAGAAATAATTTACAAATAACGCGGCCGTGTTTATAAGAAAACTTAACAATCTTAAAAAAATTAAATAGCTTTATTTTTTCATCTCTTACGCTAATGTATAAGGGATGAAAATACTCGTTTCTGGCACTTACATAAGTCCACCAACCACCTACTGCCTGCTACAACAGGCAGTCATAAACACTTGCAGAAATTTCTACGACGTGAATACAGCTCACATTCAGTTACACACACAGCCACTTTGTGCACTCCTTACAACCTGTGTATTTCTATACATCTACAGTTTGCTTAGACACGTGCCATCAGTTTCTCTCTGTTTATCAAAGAATAGCAATAAACGTAATTAACAACAAATTTGGTGTGCTGTGCTAGTGGTTTATTATTTTAGAGTTATGCTCAATATTATTTTCACCATATTCTATGTAAAGTTAAATAAAATAAGTTAAAACATTAAAAAAGCAGATGTTATAGAATTTAACTAACCTAGCAGGTTAGTTAAATTCATACAAGTTATAATAACTTAACTATAGACGAATACTTGCCACGAACAGTCCGACAAAGACGTAAAAAATATATATATTATGTCTTTATTAGGTATACTCTTAATTTTTAATACGTTTGGACATTCTAAAATGTAATATTACTATACATTTACCGATTGCGGCGTAAACAGATGATATATTCATAGCTTAAGTTCCAAAGCTGCTACTAAACTAAACCACTGCGGTGGTATACATTAAATAAATATAGCTAAGATGAATAAAATATATGTACATAATATACTCTATTCGTCTTCATCGCTTACTACCAGTCTTTATTATCTCTTGTACAAATTAATTCTAGTGATAATGTTAATAATTTCATAAATGTCAATAGTAATTTTGAACTGAAATATGAACGAGACGTCAAGACCCTTTGTCTCACAATTCATAGTAATTTGAGTTTGCAAGTTGCTTTATTGATTCCTACCATATAAGCTTAGAGTGGGATAAACAATATACTGATAATAAGAAAAACTTCTGATACACGTGTCACACTTTACTGACCCAGGAAGTTTAGTTATAACTGTGAACTCATCGTAATGTTTTCTCAACTTAGTTTATTAGCAACCTTTTGTAATAGCCTCGGGGTCAACAGGAATAATTTTAATACCACGGGTGAATTAACAAACATTCAAACAACGGACACAAAGATCACCATGACCCGACACAACTACTTGTGAATCACACAATTTTTCTATTTCAATCTACCGTGTGAGGACTGAAACACAACACTCACCGCATTGGCAGTTATGAATGAGGCCATCAGATGATATACCGCGGTACTAAAAATATAGGAATTAATATAATTAAATACCTAGTGCATAGTCCCTCTTAAAAAAGATTGTGTAATAATATATTCAGTACTTATACATTAAATTTCTCAAAAAAGCTTTTGCGTCTAGAATATACATATAATAACACCTACACCATCTTTTGATCCCAAAAATGTCACTAGTGCAAGTAATGGCCGAAAATATTTACCACAAATAAATTTATTCAAATCACTATTTTTCTATTCATACGGATATAAAAGGATTCACAAAAATGTAATAGAATATATTGAACCGGCAGCTGTACTATTTGTTGACGATGAGGGATAACCAAAATATCGGATATCTATTCGAGCATGTAATAACTTACGAAGTTTAACACAAAATCCCGAATATTCGAAGTTCCAAAGGGCCGTAGCTTATGGAGGATTACTCTACTACATCTTATGTCATTATTATTCATTATACAACGTGTAATATAAATGTATGGACATATCTAGGGGTCGTGTAGTTGACAAATCAATAAGATGAAATCCCAAAATCACATGCAAGTTCGAAGTCGTTCACATAGAAAATCCTTTTATCTCTAGGTAAAAATATCTCGGCAATGTTAATGGATTTCCGGCCGGTATAAAGAGAAAATTCGAAGCAGATAAATAAAAATGTTTGAATTTACTATTACTATTTATATTCAGAATTATGTTGAGCAGGTGTAATTCCTCTTTCGCGTAAATAATAGACCTATACGTAACTTTATTATTAATAAGTATGGAATGAATAATAATGTAGTAGATTGGTATTTGATTTTTATTTTTTCAGTATTTTGCTTTTTGTTTTTGTGTGTATTCTTTAATATATTATTATTCTTACTTTTATTTATGTAATGAAATTATATATTATATTATGCAGTTGGCTTGACATCCGTACGCAACGATGGTCTCCATTGAAAATTAGCGTTGCGGTAATATGTCAGTATTATTGCAACAAAAAAGCTGAATGGAGACCATTTGTTGCCACAATGTCACATTAATTGTTTTGTTGTTTTTTATAAGAAAATTATATAGTTATTTGTGGCAATAAAGAACGTTTTCTTACTTTCTTTCTATCATGTATGTAATAATATAATTAATAGGGTAAGTACTTATATGGTACCATAATGTACGAATACATTTCGTATTTTAACACCAAACCATAATTGATTAATGTAAACCTACACGCGAGCTATTTCTGTACAATTATGTAAAAAAAGGAAACTTGTAAATTTATTTAGCACTAGCTTTTGCTCGCGGCTTCGCTCGCGTAAAAGTAGGTTAGGTTAGGTTATGTTAGAAACAATACTTAAAAACAATGTAGCTGATGTTACTCGCTGTTAATATAACTCCGGGCACGCCACAATCGTGGCGGTAAGGCTTGTTTTTGAGGAGTGACTAGAGAGGCGGCATGGCGCCCTCACCTTCCGGCTGACACAGGTAATGACTGGCCATGGTTGCTTGGGCAGTTCCTGTGTCGCATAGGCCGGCAAGAGACGCCCGGTTGTCACCACTGCGGCGACTGCCGCGACGTCGTTGAGGACACGGCGCTGCACACTTTCGCAGCATCGCATCGCAGCGCCGTGAGTTGGTCGCGGCAGTCGGTATGGTTGCCTTCTCGCTCTCGGCCGTGGTTCAGTCCATGGTCCGGAGTGAGAGGTTGTGGAACGCCGTCGACTCCTTTAGTGAGGAAATAATTTCCATCAAGAAGGCGGCGGAGTGGGAGAGGGAGCGCTTAAACCCTTTTCCCAACCGCAGAGCCAGGCGCCGGAGGGCGTGAGATGACCTTCAGCCACCCTGAGGTTTGACCTGGGGGTGGTGGGCTTCGTGAGCCTGCCCGCCATCCGATCAGCACCAGGTCCGAAAGGCGGCGTGCGTGTTCCTACGTGCGCCTCTGTGTCGTGTCCGTCTCCCCTCAGAGGGGTTCTTCACCACGTAAAAAAAAAAGTTTTCTAATAGAGATTTTTTTTAAATCGGTTGATTTGTTTGTGTATTTAATATTTATAAACAAACAAACAAAAAATCAAAACTTTCCTCTTCATGTTATTAATATAGCTCTAGCGAAGGCTCATCATAATTAAAATTATTTTTATCATTTTTTTGCATAAATAAGATAAAATAAGAATCAATCAATCGTCACGCTTCTTTGTCCTTGAATAGTAGTTAAGCGGTGAGAACAAAGATCGCTACATATCTCTTGTTTGCCACAAGCGCCTTGCTCGCTATTCCGCGTCACACTCGTCGAGCCCGTACTAACCGTATACCGTTGGCATTATCTAGCTCTCATCAACTAATAGCTATTATATTCGTTTTTACTTTTCATAATCGTTTTAAGTGTGCTGTATACTAATACATAAACCATTTGAAATCATAATATTAAATATAATAAATAATGTGTTTACCTTCAAACTATCTTGTTAACTAAATTCAGATCTGAGATCTGATATTATTTCATCACTTACGTATAGCTGCATTAAATCCTACGTAATAGAATGCGATCGCATTAACGTATATCAAACATAATTTCAAACTACGTGTTGGATATCCCGAATCTGGATGGATATCCCAAATAATAGTCTTGGCTTATTTGGCGATCCTACTTAGGAACTTGCTTTACTCGGCTTATAAATAACTGTACAAAACATTATAATCCTTTTTATAGAATCCATCTAAAGCATGCAGTAACCTTATGTATCGTCCTTATACAGAAAAAGTATATATGAGCCTTCAAGAACCTAACAGGAAATGTTGTTCTTTATTTATGTTGAATTTATAGTAAGTTGTCGCAGTAAACAAAGAATACATGTTGCCTGCGTAGGCCAAATAATACCATAAAAAGAATATCATTGCCTCCTAAAGCCGAGCCAATTTCATTATTGACATCAGCCTAAAAGAGGTGTCACAATATAGCCAAACAAGTCGTCTTTGAGCTTTTATAGGTACCTTCCTTTCCCCCGAAAAGAGGTCGTTAAATTGTACCTACTTGGGAGCAACGTGGGACAAATGTGTTAATAAAATAACGAATATGGCAGCAGCTAGTTTTTGTTGCCCAACTATGTTAGTAATAATTTTGGCCGGTGACGGCGTTTTTAATATTTTCTAGTGGAACAGGTAACAGAACAACATTTTCGCCACAGATATAAAAAAACAAGCGAGGTAAAAATGTATAAAGCCTTCCAATTTACGGAGAGCAAAAAATAAGGTTTGCACTTGACGATGTGAGGGGCTTAGTTTTAAATACATAACATGGAGGCTTTTGCTCAAATTGGTTTGGTGAGCGGCATGCATTACGCAAAAGTTAAACTGATGTTTTGCGTTCCTAAAGTGCCATATATATTTTCTGAATACTAGGCAAGCATACATCTTGTCTGCTGGTAAGCGGTTACCGTAGCTACATATAAATGTATGTAACATCAGAGATCAAACTGTGGGTTTACCAACACAAAAGGCCCAAGTTCGAATTCAGGAGCTCACACTTAACCCAAAACCAACAGTACTTCAAGTGAGGTTGGATTTGCGACTTGTATAAAAGCAGTATTAACCTCGCAGTGGAGGATGATGTCATGAGGAATCATTTATTTATTTTTAGTTGTAATAGTCTTAAGATTATAAAATTGTTAACTTCTCTATAGGACGACGTTGTCAATGTTGACGAAGTTCCTTTAAATAAAGATAATAAAAACCTCGCATTGAAATACCGAATCGCTCGCTCTGTAGAGCAGATGGACTTTGAGCCTCCTTTATCTAATCCTGTACATGGTTACGGTGCTTCACTTGAGATGCTGATACCAAGAATCTATACCTGTACGATGGTGGTATAGGTATAGGGGCATGTCCTAGAATTTAATGTGACAAATTTTGGTATGAGTACATACTTTTCAATTACGATAAAAAACTACCAGTGGATGTTTTTTGTCGACAAGACTCGCAAAATCTCAGAGCAAAATTGTAATAAAAGCCCACATTTACTAATTACAACTTTTAAAGGACATATATCAAACGAAATTGTTTTGTCTAAAATAACTATTTCTTATAAACATACATAGACTCAAAGGTTTATTACGCGAGAATTTAGCAAAATATGGTCAAGTTCCGCGTAACACAGCCAAGCCTTTAGCTATTTAGTGTATTTCCAGACTCCGTGGTACTAATGAGAATTATTACTCAACAGAAAAATTCTACTTCAGATTGCAAAACAAAGAGACAGCAAAAATCCGAGTTATTAAGCAGTATATTTATTTAATAACAACAAATTGTAAATATATGAGACTTATTTACAAATAAATGACAGTTAAAAAGCACGCTATAAAAAGCGTTCGTTTGTTTATACAGTGAATGGTGGTCGTTTGTTTGTAGGTATGTAAGCTGAATACAAAATTAGCTTTAAAAAAAGGTTTACAACGACACTTCACGAAAAGGAACTCTATCTACTTCTAATTATAAGTCAAGTGCAATTTTTATTTGCATACATAATTTTGTGTGACAATTGTCGCATAGACTTAAAACTACGGAAATAGAGTTTTCATAATTATGTACTACAGAAGCCTTTTTTACAATAAATTATACTCTATAAAGGCTAGTAATAAAAGCCTCAATCGAGATTGTATTTATTTTATTGATTACATAATAGTTCCGTTGTTGGGAAGTTGGCGGTGTTAGTCACCCCCGTGTTTTGGAAAGCACGTAAAGCCGTTCGTTAGTCCAGCGCCTGATGTCTCTCCGGAGTTAGGGAACAGAGAATGCACTTGTGTTTGCGCACACACTTGTGCGTGCACACTCTTCTTGAGCGTCAGAAAAGAGTACATTTTAACTAATATTATAAATGCGAATGAGAATTTGTTCTTTTGTTACGCTTTTACGCATTAGCTACTCGACTGAGCATCATGATATTTCGCATACACGTTGTCAGGGGAATAAAAAAGGACATAGGGTACCTTTCACCCAGAAAAAGGTCTGTTATTAATCTAACCATGGAACATTCTGTTCCATGAATCTAACCTACATTTGCGCGAACGGAGCCACCGGCAAAATCTAGTAATCAATGTTAATAATTTAAATAAACCGCGATAAAGTTCGTTATAAATAATTTAACTTCAATGGAATATATATTTGAGAAACAAATGGAGATGGACTATTTAGACCTCTGAATCCAAAACGACGTTCTTATTTTTGTCTATACCTATATATGTATATTATTACTGGCATCATGTATAAACTGTCGAATAGATTTCTTTGCAATTTTTACAATTTGGTTACCTCAGACTTATTTGTTAAGTAGGATCAGAGTTTAATATACATAATTATATTTATAACGTTTTGACAACGGATTTATTTGCCAACGGTTCGTATATATATTATCTTATAATAGAACAACCACGTACAAACCAAAAAAAGAGTAATATTTCTTTTTTGTACGACATTTTACCTACGTAACGGTCACGGCTTAAATTCCATAATATTATGATTTAATTTTCGTTATCATCAGCGCCGAATAACTTGAATAAAACAGCTGATATAGCAAGTCAGTACCGAAGCGGCGAGGAAAATTTTAACTACTGATCTATCATTAGCTTATAATTACTATGTTGGTCAAATGTCACTGTTTATATAAGATTTGTCTTTCTGCAAAATCTGCTTAGATTGCTGTATTTATAAATCGATCGCTGCCTTAACGTGCTGTATTTTACGTAAATATTTGAATTTGGTACATTTTATTCAACATACGAATCACCTCGATAAATTTAATGAGACAACTGTACATCTCAAAAAGTCTGCAAGGAAAATTTAAGAGATAACTGTTAAAAGAATTTCAGATGTTGAAAATTGTAAGGTAACGCTGAATTTGCTCTTTAGTTTGAATTTGAATGATGATGTTAATCTCGCAAAACTCACAATGCAACGTTTTCAGGTGAGCGGAAAACTGCTTTATTCTTTCATACATTATATTTTGCGTGTTTTTAAAATGCCAATGTTAGAAAAGATATATCTATAAACACTAAATATGAATGCTACATGAGAAAGAACGAAACTGATTCATCCCCCACTGAAAACCGTGCTTTTGTAGACACATTGTTGTTTGTATAATTTACGAAAAAATCACGTTGTGTTCATGCATCAAGTTATTTACTAATGTAGCTTCAAAAGACATCACAGAATCCACAAACTCCTCACGAAATCAATATAAAACTGAACAGTTTTCCGATAGTAAAGCTTAGATAAGATGACACTATACTTTTTAGTACCTAAATGTTAATAAAATATAAAAAGTCACTTATCTCTAAACTTTCGTATCTACCATGTCTACTACGAAATTTTCATTTTATATCCTACTTGCCTTTTTACAGCCCATTTAAACTTTTCTTTATTCTGCTAATTCCCATAATACTATAGTGAATTTTAGACGTGACTCTGCATACTTTGATTATAATGATTCCTACTTTGTGTTACAGGTCATACAAAATTCCGTGGTAATATACCAATCAACATGTGTGTAATTAATATACACTGATAGAATGCTAAAGCTTTGCCTGCTTTCTAACTAATGTTTTCTAGAAAATATTACGGGTACAGCGACGAATCTTCATGGCGATTCACCATCTGTGATGAAGATATAATGCACAAGTCTGTGCGTAAACACCAGTGCACATCCTATTTCCTCACCCTCATAGTCCGAAAGGACGGTAAACCGACACGACCGGAAAAATATTAGGCGCAGAACTAACGGCTTTGCGTGCTTACCGAGGCACGGTAGTATGTCACACCGTCAACTTATTCGCTTAGGGCTGTTATTGAGGCTTTTTAGGCAGAAAAACTCAATGACTCGTTGTTGGCTCGATTCGGGATTCGAACCTGAGACCTCGTGCATAGCCGTTACATATACTAACCACTGCACCAACATATCAGTTAACAAGGCAGTCGGACAGATTTCAAACTCCCAAGTATGCATACATTATTAAACCACATTTAATGCAGTAGAATTCATAGCTTTGCTAAAATGACGTAGGCTGGCTAGTATGACGTCACTGGAATCTCAGGCTATGATACGTCTACTAGGAATTCTGAATATAGAGCATTTAATTTACAAAGTTCGTTTAGATTTACATTTAATCAGAAATCGCCGGTAATTAAAAGAATTAAGCGCTGAGTGGAACTCGAGCCCAGCGCACTCCTTTTAATTTGTGGTGGCACTTAAAGTGTTGCTTACTATAAACATGAAGATAAACATTCGTCGACAAAATGGAGAGTTAATTAAGTTTAGCAAATAACAGTGACGGTGCATTTACTCACTTTTTAAAATCAGCTCGAGAGTTGTTTCACCAAGTAGACAGCGCTTATTCAAAAATGACGAATTTTATTTTGTATTTTGACTCGCGTCTATATATCTCGGAAGGGGTAGGCAAAAGTGTATTACACCCAAATTTTGCTAGCTATGTGTATAGGTCCTTTATAATACAAGGCGACCGTGTCAGATTTCTGGCCGCCATGCTGCAACTGAGAATTGCCTACAAAAAAACTCGATAATCCATTGCCTGACCTAGGATTCGATCACCAGACTAGCTCGCACGTACAATATCATACGTTTCAATATTAATAAAGCTTGCTTTGATCAAAGCACTAGTCCTTATTATAATTCCTCACTTAACTGTTCATTAATTTAATATTAAATATTGCCACGGCGTGCGGTGTTGTGGCGCTCATATCCGATGGCTCAACGCCTCTCCTTGCAGCAGAAAGCAAATTAAACTAAACCGGTGCTTAAACTAATTAGTCTAAGCATTATAATGGGCTATATTATGTACGTACCTGCAACGTGGAATCCAATGATTGTAATATCAAAATTTCTCTAAGATCTGCATTGGGCTAAGTCTTAAAATATACACTTGGTTAGTGTAATATGTGAGGGTACATGGAGAAAAATAAAATGTGAAGGTGGATTTAGCGATAGCCTAGTGGCAAAACGTTAGACTGCCACGCAGAGGTCGAGATTCGTTACCAATCCGCACATCTCTGACTCCACTCCTCGTATTTATGTGTGTATTAAATTGTTAATTATCTCTTTAACGGTGAGGTAAAACTATCTTGAGGAAACCTGAATGTCTGAGAGATCTCCGTAATGTTCTCGAAGATCTATGAAGTCTGCTAACCCGCATTGGGCCAGCGTTGCGGACTATGGCCTAACCCTTCTAACACTGAGAAGAGGCCTGTGCCCAGCTGTGGGACAGTTTAATACAGAGCTATATTATTATAATATTATATTAAAGGTGGATTTGGAAACATTTACTTCACATATGGAAGGCCAACATCGCAACGCAAGTCGGCTTATGACCACGGTCAGTGTAACGTGGCTGAAACTTCAAACTTCGAAAATATTTTTGCTATACTGAGCATGATCGCGTTAATACTCGTTTTTAATTATATAAACCAGAATTCAAAAATACTTCTTTGTAATAAACACCTCCCTGGACAATCTAGCCGTCAATAAAACGCTACACTTTGCCTTTGTCTATAGTTCATTGAAATTAAACTGCTATATACGGATTTTATCGCGTTGTTTATTTGACACTTTATTACAAAATTTTAAAAATTTTTACACTACTACTACTATTCTACTGTTAAACTTTACTAATTTTTATGCTAATTAAATTATTATTAAACTATTTACATTTAATTTATTTTTACACTTTCCTCTTTCGAGACCTCTCCTGTCCTGTCTGTCTGTCTCCCCGTGACCATGGCTGCTGAAAAGCAACCGAAACGTCGGGGAAAGTGTAAAAATAAATTAAATCTAAATAGTTTAATAATAATTTAATTAGCTTAAAAATTAGTAAAGTTTAACAGTAGAATAGTAGTAGTAGTGTAAAATTTTTTATAATTTTGTAATAAAGTGTCAAATAAACAACGCGATAAAATCCGTATATAGCAGTTTAATTTCAGTGAATAATATTCGCGTAAATAGAAGACAATATTTGTCTATAGTTTTTGTTTCTTTTACCGCAATTGTTAAGAAAGAAACCTTAACAATTGTGGGTTTTCTCCTTAAAATGCTCTGCATATTTCTACTTGAACTTATTAATTTCTACTTGCTTTGGCCCCTAAGAGAATTTAATTAACTAAGATGAAGACCTTGTAAAGCTACGGCGGTTATATAATTTCAGTTCCAAAACGTAACACTTGAAATATTATTATACGATAAAACATCTTAATCTTAATCCCAAACCCAAATTGCTAAATTATGAATGCGTAAGTAGCTGGCTTTTTAGGATTTTATATAGAAAGACTAGGGTATTGGCTGTTTACAATCTCAAATAAAAGTCCGGACGATTAAAAAACCATGTAACAGTAGGTGACGTCAGAGACAAAGGTCAAAGATGGCTGCTAGATTTAATAAACTGCGTAGTTTATTCCATTAATAAATTCATTGAGAAACTTTATTCATTTATTTCTGTAGAGTTATAATTCGATATACATACGAAACTTGTTGATTACATTCATTTCAGGCAATTCAGATGCCACTTAAAATCACATGAAATCCTCAATGGCACAGCGGTATGCGGCAGCGGTGCATGAAGACTCGGGTTTGTTGCTTGGATCGTGCAAAATGTTATTCAATTTTTCAGCTTAGAAATTTTCAGTATCGGCAAGGAGTCTGAAACTGTGCCCGGTATACGGCAATAAGCTCACATCCTACTTTCATGGGATCTAAATATGCTGGCTGTAGCTGGCGAAATTTTAATGTAGTTTAAAAACATCTCTGCATGCACCTTTGACAATATAACTGTGACTCTGCGTGTATGTAAACCAACAAACGAATTTTTGCTATATTTTCAAAACAAAATGTGTTGATTTGATTGGTGAAAGGATAACTGAAGCGTAAGTTTCGTACATTTCGCTGGACTAAACTTTTCGCTTTAAGTAAGTAGTCGTAAGCATTTAGGTTAAATAAGGAAGTTATTGGGATATAAAACGCGAAAGAAGTGTCTTGTTGACACAAATTTGTCTCAACTGATATTTTTTATGGAATACGTAATAGTGGGATCAGGTTTCCGGAAGAGGCGAGCTTGGGAGGTCAAAATGGAAAATGTTAAGTGAAATAACAAATTAGCTAAAAAATACAAGCAGGGACCATTGCTTATATATTCTTGTGTCCCACTTCCAATAGTTCATTAATTTCGCAATGGCTGGTCTATACGCATGCAAATCATGACCGAGTTTGAACCCCAAAAGTCGTTAGGCACTTCTATAAAGAAATTCTTTCGATTTGTTTTTTTCGATTCGGTGTCGTCTAATATATGGGAATTAAGGAATATAGGTATCGGTATTTATGTACATATTTCTGCATTAGAATTTCTCGTACGCAGATGGCTTGTCTCTGTTACGGTTGGCAACCATGGTCAAAATTTGGATTGGAAGGTTATTATAATTATAATTTTATATCAACGTTATGTAAGTTTGCGACTGTTAAACATTTTGTTACACCCTGGATGTAATTAGTATACATAGGGTTTTTTTGCACTAATTATGAAAATATTTACCACTTTTGCTTCTTTAATTTAAGATGAGAATAATATATAGTCTTAAGATTAATTAAGATGACATCAGTTATGACGTTTAGAACGAAATGCTAATACGGTTGTATATGAATTAGCATTTCGTTCTAAACGTCATTGATGATGTAAACACTAAAAAAAATACTAGATAAGTATTGTCTTTACTGAGAGCCCAAGTTAAAGAACTACAGTGGTGGAAAATTACTCCTTACGTCCCAATGCCTTTCTTTTCTTGAATGTCTTGGAAATATTAATGCCTACTTAAGGTAAAACAAAAAGTTTTCAAAGGCAATGGCCAGAAGGTAAGATTATTAAATACACTCTAATTGATTACTGAGAATACCGTGGAAAACAAAAGACGGTACAATAGTAATTTAAATTAATAATTAATTACTTGGAGTTCTAAGTAATCTATATTACTATAATAAAATTCAAAGAGCACTTTGTTAGTACATTGAATATTGCGAAATTTCAATTGGAATGTATCATAGTATCGATATAGAACACAAAATATATTTTATGAATATTTTGTCTATCTGTCTGTCTGTTTATTTGTTATACTATCACGCAAAAACCCGTAGATGGATTTTGATCGGGTTTTCGCAAATATGTTACCTGAAGGCCCGACCATAATCTTAGATAACAATCATGACCCTATGACCTAAAGGAGCCGAGCAGTGCTATTTATTACATTTAATATACATGAATACCAGCATCACATTTAATTGTTAAATTGATGAATAAGAATAAAGCATAGTGTGTGTCTTGGATTATCATTTAGTTTTTACATACATACGTACATAGATTCACGCCTGTTTCCCAGACGGGTAGGCAGAGACTACGGATTTCCATTTGCTACGATCCTGACACACTTCTCTGGCTTTTTGTTTCATTTAAATCCGTTACTTCTATCGTAAGTTATACTAATTTAAAATGTACATAAATTAGTTACACTACAAATCAATAATTTGTAGGTACTTCAAGTTTGCAACTATGAAAGCCGGGGCAAATGCATTCCTCAAACTCTAACTGCATGACAGTAATACCTGTCATTTACCTGAAAACTTAGCCAACAAGACCAAGTTAAGATATTTCATAGGCAAAGTTATATAAACTTGATATACCAGTCTAAAATATATTTGGTATTTACCTACAGTACTGGTTCATGAATGTGACGCTAATTTGTTTTAGTAAAGTATTTGTGTCAGCTCTGCTGCTTCAATCTCGTTTCCAATGAAGAACGCTTATTGATCAATAAGCTTACTGATTAATAATCCAGTGCACTCTCTTAAGGAGCTCTAGATATTATTTTAATCCCTGCTAGTCCGTACAAGTCGATACTAATATTATAAGCGCAGTAATGTTTTATTACTTCGCAGTTTTGACCTTGTTTCTGCAGAAACGGCGCACCAGATTCATATAATAGTGACCACCAGATCCGCATAGTGAGACTTTATGAGTGGGAAATCTTTTTACCCCGATAAAATGTCAGTTCTTGGAGAGTTGTAAGTTTTTAAAAACTTTGATGATAAGCCGCTTGTAAAAGTCATTTTATAATCTATACTGATATTACACACAAACTTCAGACTCTATTTGAAGTTTGTCTGTATGTGGAGTGTAACCTTCGTAATAACAGCTCCAATTTGAAAAATTCTTTAATTATTAGAAAGGCAGTCGGATTACTGCGAGCCGCTAGTACAAACATCATATATAATGCAACGCTAATAACGCATTACAACAACTCACACTGTCTATTTACTTAAATAATACTCCTTCTCATGATATAAGTTCTAGAAGTAGTTTTATAGTCAGAGTTACTTTAGACAAATATTTATTATGTCTACTCGTGATAATGAACGATCGCTGTATTGCTTAAATGACGCTAATGAATATGTATCACCTGCTAACATAATCAGTACTCATATAATCGATAATACAATGCGCTAATACTAATATTGGCGTACCTATCAACAGTAATGGCGACTAATGTGAACACTCCTGCAGACACAGTGAGGTTGGCTGTGAAGTTGCTCGCTGTGCAGGTGACGGCTCCGAAAGGCCAGTCGGCGGTGACCAGGAATATGAAATTCGGTGCACCGTTCAACGTGGCCATCAACAAATCTGCCACAGCCAGGTTTACCAGGAAGCAGTTGGTGATTGTTCGCATTCGACGATGTGCTGTTGAAAGAAAAGTGTATTAATTTACATCTCAGTTTAACTATATATAATATCTTGGCATACCAGTAAACGGAAATAAAATATGTAAGTATCTCACAGTCAAAAAATTTACTACAAGTAAATAAACTGTAAAACAGAACAGCTATCACTATCTTGCCCTAGTATCAGTAGGTCCAATTTTAAGTAGTGGAGTTGAGTAAGTGAATAGTACGAAAATACTTCTGCCAAGTTTTACTTACGTTCACTGTAGTACATTACGTAGATATTAAAAAGAAGTAAGAGGTATATTACATCTATATTTTGCCAGCTATTTTTAGGTCCCTCGTCAAAGGTCAAAGCAGACTAAATGGAGCTACTGAAAATGCCGTAACAAAAATTCCAATAACCAATTGCCAGTTTATATTTTTAAATAAGCCTTCACTTACTATATTACTGGGAATCCAAAAATTCAGAGTATTATTATGTAATAATCCTAATAGTTTGACTATTGATCATTTATATCAGAGCTATCGTTTTTATTTATGCTCATTATTTTAGGAAAATAATAAACGTCCAGCCTTCCTAATGATTATATTTTGTTCACCAACTAGTGACCTCGATATAATATTAGAAACACATAGGTGGTTTAGGCGCGCCATATTCATTCGGTTTGATTTATTGAATTTGGGCACACTGCTCTACAAGTTCGGCTATCTGATACGCATATAAAATATATTATAAATACGGCCAATTCGATGATGTACCGTCACGCATAGACACGACCTAATTACATTGATGGTTTTAACCAATTGACTGGAATAACTGGATTGTATTATTGTTTTTAATTAATTAACAACTTTGCACATCTACATAAAAACGACGACGAACTATGCCGAGCATACACAATCATATACGCAATAACAAAGATCGGTTGTATGAAGGATTAGATTATTCCCGCTTCTTCGCTCGTGTAAATGTAGGTTAGGTTAGTAATCGTCGCAGTCCACCCTGCGGCGCCTCGATAATGGTGGGCTCGACGCGCGTTCCCGTCCAGGCCCGCATGAAATATCTGGGCTTGGTGCTGGACGGAAGGTGGCACTTCAACAAGCATTTCAGACAGCTCGCCCCGAAGCTTCTCGGCACTGCGTCCGCCCTTGGGCGGCTATTGCCAAATTTTGGCGGGCCTAGTGCTGGTTGCCGGCGACTTTACACGGGGGCCATCCGGTCGATGGCGCTTTACGGCGCACCGGTGTAGGCGGACTTCCTGACCACTCAGTGCAGGACTCTCTTGCGGAGACCCCAGAGAGTCATAGCGGTGAGGGTAATACGTGGATACCGCACGGTGTCGGCCGACCCAGCTTGCGCGTTGGCCGGTACACCCCCATGGGCTTTGGAGGCTGAAGTGCTCGCCGAAGTGTTTGCAGTGAGTGAGGTGGTGCGGCGAGAGACGGGTTGTCGTCCCCTCCCGACAGTGATTGAGTGCGCGCGCAATCGAGCCCATCAATGCATGATTTTAAAGTGGAAGGTGCGGCTGGAGGCTTGGCTGGTTTCAGAACCGTTGGGGCCCAACAGCCGGTATTGGAGCGGTGGGCAGGGCGGCAGCATGGGAACCTTTCCTTCCGGCTAGCGCAGGTGTTGTCAGGGCACGGTTGCTTTGGCAAATACCTGCACACGGTCGCTAGGAGGGAACCGAGTCCCGTCTGCCACCACTGCGACTGTGAGGTGGACACGGCGCAGCACACGTTCGAGCAATGTCCTGCTTGGGTGGTGCAGCGCCCTGAACTCATTGAGGTTGTGGGTGAAAATCTCTCGCTGCCGGCCGTGATCAAAGTCATGGTCGACAGCGAGAGGAAGTGGGCAGCGGTCGCGTCCTTCTGCGAGGACGTCATCTCGCAGAAGGAGGCGGCGGAGCGGATCCGTGAAGAAAGTATCCTTGCGGATCCGAGCCGTCGCCGGCGAATCGGGCGGCGCAGGCGCGCTTTCGCGCGCCTAATGCCGCCATAATGAAGGCCGCGGGCGGGAGAACGGGGATCTCCCGCCCGCCAGCCATTGAGTCGGTCCGACGCGCTATGTATTGACGGGGCGTCGCCGAGGAGTTGTAGACTGCTGGGTGGGTCGCTGAGGTAGTAACTTTTGCCAGTGGCCCATCCACTATAAAAGGCAGCGAGAGTGCACACCGTGGGGTTTTGGTCCGTAGGCCCGAAGAACAGTAGAGCCGGACATAGCCCTCTCCCCTTGTGGCGAGAGGGTATACATAAGGCGCAGTTTGCCACGAAAAAAAATAAAAAAAGTTTAGGTTAGTAACAGATTTTTTCCATCCCCTTGAAAACGTGTATGCGAAATCATGATAATCGATAGCGTAGTTAAGGTGTGAAAACGTACAGTTAGGATAGGATATACCTACGCTGACATAAATAATTACCCGAAGCAAAAGTTTGCAGTATTAGTATATCCTAGAGTCCCGGGATAAGTAAGTATTATTGGCTTTTCTTATTCTAAGATTGTCAGTCTCTAAATGAGTCCAATAATCAGCAATAGACTCGCCCACTTATGACTTCAAACACAACTAGCGAAATGTAGGTTAGATACTCCCTTGTTTATTCTTTTAGGGACATAATATAAGCGCAGGAATATGTTACCATACCTAAATATATATATATCGGAGAGTGAAGCATGGAACGTCAAGCCTGAATCGACTTGGGCGTATTCGAAAAGCGGAAGGCTAGCAACATCGTGCGAGATGTCATCGTTATCAAATGTCAATTAAACATGCTTTCAAACACATGGAGCGGTCACTTATTGGAGAGATATCACGCCGAATGCACGTTGGGCCAACCTCTGTCCGACTTCGCCGCGTTCGTTATATAAATATTTGTATGAAAGATAAATCGAATGCATTTAATTACATGTACATATTAACCTAAGAATTATTAAGATGGAGTCGGGATTGCTTGATTCTATATTCGCGTTAAGTGTTCATGAATAATGTATTGTAATTTGTAGTCTAATTCTAATCATGATTATCTAAGTTCCAAGTATTTATTGTGCTAAAATCAAATACATGTGAAGCTTAATATAAGCTTTAGTTAATTAAATATTCAGTGAGCGTTTTGAGTTGTTACGACTGATTGGGTTATTTTACATGATGATTTACATGTTATTAATTAAGTTACACGTCTGACGTATGCACCTACAGAGGTGGGCACAAATTGTGACCAATTGGGTGCCAAAAGACAGTCGACGTCAACGGGATGGACCTAAACGTAGATGGCGAGATAATTTCAAAAGGGACTGGTAGGGAATATCTTCAAACAGAGTGATTTAGAAGTCCAAAGGAGAGGCTTTTACACAGCAGTAGGACATAACAAAAGGCTGATGATATCTTGAATAATGTTTATATACATAGACTGTTAATGATGTTGCATAGGCTAAACATGTTGTTTTTATTAGATTTGATAATTCGAATTAAAAAAGAAAAAGATGCATTTAAGAAATAAATTATAAGGCCTTTATTTTTATTTTAAATACAAATGCAATAGACATTTTCTTTAAATATTCTTAGTCGCATTAAACACAAAACCATAAAATGTCACATGGAAGCTACTTTACTTTTCTCTTCTATAAAAATTAACCCTTTTGTGCCGCCTCCAATATAAAATAAAAGATATACGACACTTGGCTTGTATGAGACACGTTCATTCTTTAAAGGACAAAGCAAGAGGTCAATGCTTATAGTTTTATGATGTTTAGGGAGAAACGAAACCCACATGGCTACGAAAGTCACGTAACACGAAAGACATTTTCCTGCATTTTATGGGAACAAGCCTCAAGTTATTTGGCACAAAGGATTTCTACAAATTACGCATGCGCCTATCCCACATCAGATATGAAACTATGTAACCAAACTTTTTTATACACATATTTTGAAACAATCGTGAAGCATCCGATATGTCTTTATTGGAAAACTCTTTTCTGACCTTAAATAACTCATGGTAAAAGCTTAATGTAAAAAAATCACACCTGTACATATATACCTACTTAAAGTATTAGGCAGAAACATAGAACAACAATTCTTAACAGAAAAACCGAATAACACTGCCCAGCCTGAGTATCAAATCCCTGACCAATAAGCGTAAACCTATTGTACCGGGTCAACAAAACAGTTTTTATTATAATATACAGTGTGTATGTATACTGCGAAAAACGCAATACTATTTATAAATTAAAAATATTTTATTTTATGATGAATCGCGATTTTTTATGTGTTCATGCAATTATCACAAATTTAGCTTTTTAATTCTATCTTACTTGGATATCTCCTAACGGTTTGAGATATGTTATCAACACTATCGAGCGGTTATACCTCTCGATAAAAGTTGAAACCATCATTGAAACCATAGACTCAACTGTAGACAATCCTACAGTCAAGTATTTAAAAAGAAGTAGGTAAGTATTCAAGAAATTCATAGTCTGATTTTGTATTTGTTTAAATATTTTTCTGCATTAAATTTATGATGATATAATGATTGTCCTTAAATTTTAAGTATTGACCTCAGCTGTCCGACCTTAAAATATGACCACGTTTTATAATTACATTTTGATATGACTGTCACGAATGCAAAATATACTATGCAGCTTTATATTTTAAATTATGTCACGTACAGCTCGCAAAGCACATTAAATTAATGCTCATCTTTCACTTCTCCCCTTTAAACCATTTATCACGGTTGTGATTTGTTATGACCACGTAAATGTAACATCAGGTACAAACCACAGCAACGAAGCGAGTCAGATCGGCGATAGTAATATAATTAACGCTAATGGTAGCAACGAACTTATGATTTGATAGTTGCAGATTTTGCGAAGCGATTCTGATCGGCAATAGTAAAAAGCTGAACACTAATGGTAGCAACGAACTTATGATCGGATGGTTGCAGATTTTGCGAAGCGATTTAGATCGGCAATAGTAAAAAGCTTAACACCCACACAGGTTGAAGATTTTTATTGACTGGCCAGAGCACGCTATTAGGTACTACTTACACAAGTAATGGAGAAGCTTTCACTGACACAAGCACATTAAGATACATTAGGATTAACAACTGCTATATACAACGCTGCAAACAAATTAACCATTATACAAAGTAACATTTGTAATGATTATATTGTAATTATAAATTAAGTGGCGAAGCGGTCGTAAGTGCGACTGCTAAATGTCGGGTTTGATGTCTGGGTCGGGTACTTTTCGTACCTGCAATGTGAAGACTAGGACGGTGCCTAGTATATGGTAATCAGCTTGCCACTATTACGTGGCAACTAAATGCAAAATCAGGGAAATCTACCCCTGCGAGAACATAGTCATGAGACCATGTACGCATGTACTTATAAAATTAGTCACTCAATATTGTTGTAATTGTTAGATTTTAAAATTAGAATACAACGTTATTGAATTAATTTAACCAGTAATTAATAACCAGTATCAAATGTTGCAAAAATTCTGATCAATATAGAACCTATATCTTACAATTCTTAAAACATCTTCAGTCGAATTTGTGTTAAAAATAAAACCATTTTAATATTCTTAAGAGTATCGCTAACACAAATAAAATAAATCTCGAAATATCGATAGCCAACTGAATATCTAAGGAGAAAAGTTGAATACAAAATTATTTGAACCGGTTTAATTTACTCTTGAAGCTGTAGAAATTGCGATTCAAAATGTGCAGTAAAACATTGAATAAACCTTTAAAGAAAATTGTCTTTTGTGGTGAATAAATTGTAAATGTACGTTGTCATTGAAATTAGAAGATGAGACAGTTATTTGACAAATTATGATTGACATAACGCAATTCTCTTCTAAATATCGATTCATTTTTGTATCCATCACGTTTTAGAAATATGCTTCTCGAGTAAGTCTTTTGTAATAAACACAAAATAATAAACTGGCCAAGAACGACGGCTTGAGCTCTAGGGATTTCGCATCTACAAAGGCTGGCGGAGTAAATTTTTTCTTCATTTGTACAGTTATTTGTGCTGCTCTTGGTGGCAAATTTCCAGATTTTGGGTCAACAAGACTTTTTAGATTTGTATGACCAGTTCTTTTATATAAAAATACGTATATTAAAAACCGTATCTCTGAAATTATTCTGTTTAAAGAATTAACTTTTAGAGGTGTGCGTTCTTCCAAAATATTTTTATTTTAAAGTCGAATTCGGCGCTAGGAATAATTCCTGCATCGTGGTGGACCACAAAACATTATCATGTTCTCTGTGAAAGAACACCCAGGCTTATCACAACTTCTTGTAAATCACACAATTTTTGTGCTATGGGGAGATCGTTCCTACAACTTCCGTGCCCACAACATATACGTATAGTCTATATACATACAGCCTATTATTACAGAAACACATTGTTTTTTTATTATTGTACCCGGTATGATCAATTCAAGGACAAACTATATACATACAAAGATTAAATCAATTAATTATCATATTCGTTATATTAAAGCGAACAAAGTTCTAAACTCTCATAGGATTGCCATGACTGCTCAGTATTGAAAACTACAATATTTTTTACAAAAATTACTGTTCATTAATATTTTAGTAGTAAAAAAGTTTTACATAGTAGTAACTATGTAAAAATTTTTTACTACTACTAAATTTTAAATCGTCAATTGAATATACATGTTAGTTAATTCTAAGCAAGCATATAGAAAACGGCATTGGTAAAGAGACGTATAGGCAAACCAAAAAAAAAGAAATGCACTGAGTTACGAAACCCTATACACAATTTAAACAATAGGTAATAAAATTTATTCGCATAATAATACCACATTAACCATAAATCAATATGGTGATCTAACCTATAAATTGCTAGTTAATATACCGTAGCAAAACACAATGACAACATTCTATGTTTACTAAATGATATTTCGAAATACCAGATCCCGTTTAAAGGTCTAGTATAGTGAATAGGCATTGTCCAATTATTATTCTATCATACCTTTCAAATCGTTTTGTAACAGTCCCTAAAACAAACTTATATCGTAAACAATCTACCTTTTACAAGATTATAAATAGATGTTGCGTAGAAAAGAAACCACGTATCTGTTTTATTTCTGATGTAAAACACATGTTCTTTTATCACCCATGTGTATATACTATTTACAACAGTGTAGTAATAAGCTTAATTTACTTTGCAAAAGATATGAATTTAAATTATTTACGTTACGTTATATATAAAACAGATCGGTATTTTCTTAATAGGGTATTGTGAAATAACTAACTTGAAGAGATAAATAAACTTAGGTAAACAAGAATCTGAAAATAAACAAACTTTTCAATACATAGATATAAGCTTCAAAGTTTAGAGATTTGTTCAAATGATGGCACATAATTAAGAGATAACAGTAATTTTATTTCTGTTCTTTCAAAAATCACTAGCATATTGTTTTATAAATTATTGGAATTCTTGATAATCCCTACAATCAAACGAAAAGGTTGTGTTACGTTAAGTTACATATGTGGGTTCACGTCGGTATTGAAGTGGGATATTTGTCCCATGGACTGTTGATTGTAAGCCCTTTGCCTTATTCATTGTGGTACCACAAGCTATAAACAAATATTTAAGGAATACTATATATAGTGAAAAGTAAAGGTATACTCTCCAGATTATTCTTTTTAGATATCTACGGATGTCGCACTATCAATACAAATAAATAAAATTGAGGTATCTGTTTATAACGTCAAAATAACAGCTTTTTACTAAATACATATAAAAGTATATCAGGTACTATTATCAAAAACCAATTTTAGAAATGTTGTCTGTCTAACTTTTTGTTGCGGCTAATCTCTGAAACCACTGGACTGATTTCGACGGAACTTTTACTGGCAGATAGCTGTTGTTATAAGGAGAACCTTATAACAACAGCTATCTGCCAGTAAAAGTTCCGTAAGCTACTTCCTTAAGCTACTTTTATTTTATAAAAACCTCTGCTAACAAACACTTTTCTGTTAAATTCCACGCGGACGAAGTTGCGGGTAACAGTCAGTACTTAATAACAATACTGGTAGTAGGTACTGCAAACACGAAAGCGAGGCGTGGGACGCTGGTCTAACCGGATTTGACTGGATATCAGTTTTTACACGGAGCGGCTGCCACCTGACCTCCGCAACCCGAAGGCTAACGATACCCTAAGGCTAAACCAGTGTCAGGATATTAGAGAGTACTGACTTTCCCAATAACGACTGCCATAGATGTTCATGGCAGCCGGGACCAACGGCTTAACGTGCTCTCCGAGGCACGGAGCAGGCGATAATTGTCAATCAATACGCACATAATTTCGAAAAGTCATATAACTTCCGAAAGTCAGAGGTGCGCGACGTGGGTTCGAACCCGAGACCATCTGTATTGCAGTCTGTTGGTCTCCCCACTGAGCTATCGCTGCTCATTTTTTACACGCATTCAGAGGTAACCGTTAGATTTATATATCGTCAGGCACTCAGCAGTTTTTGTGTCGTAGAAGATTATAGTCATTCAAACAAAGGACACAACACCTAAACACGGTACAACTATTTGCGGACCACACAAATTTTTTGTCCCATGTCCTCCCATCAGTTACAGTGGCGACGCGACTATTTAAACTACTACATCATCCGTGCAGCTGCAAATTCAACTATAGCTACAAGATATGCGTGAATATACTTGCGGATGACTTCTTTATCATTAAGTGTGACAACGTGACATTAAAGAATATTATCTTACCACAAACTAGTTCAGTAAACTTGACACTCCACGCTTTGACGCTTTGTTGTTCAAACATAATTTCAACAAACTCGTTATGAGATAACATACTTCAATGTTAAAGCAATTAAATCGATACCTACGCTGTTTATTTCGAACTAAAACTCTGTTGATATATCAATACCTTTATTAACTGATATCGCTATTCTAACAAAGTTGTTTCTATAATAATGTTACCGTTACCGAAAACCAGGTTAAGATTTAAGCCAAGGTTGGTTCATAAGTAAATGGGTTAAAGACATCTTTCAACAGTACCCGATATTCTTTGTACTGTACTAATACTATAAATTGTCTAGTATAGGATCTACGGCATCATTCCATGTATTTTTGGATTATAAGACAATTTTATTTTTTATACTTTGCGTAGTTACTTTTGATTATTATCACTGTTTTGTGCTTCCATCATAGCTATGATAATAAATACATAGAAATTCCATTTAATTCCTTGAAATACCGCATTAGAAACATTTATAATAAAGGTTTTCTACACTTCTATTGCTGTCGCGCTGGGCCCGAACGAAATATCAATGTACGAAAGAGATAACTACAGTTCGGACTGATTATATCTCTAATCATCGCATTACCTCGCATTTGCCTGTTGCCGCCTCCAAAACTAGATTGATGATTTTAATAATTTCTCATAAGCAATAAGACTTAAATTTTCATATTTTTATTAGTGAAGTTACATCTGTTTTTTTTGACGATTGGATGACTGAAAAAAGCAGAAAAGCCGAGCATACATGATTTATGTAATATTCAAGATTTTAGTCAATCTATCATCTTGTATCTTATGTGGGGGCCAGTCAGTGCAGACCGGCGACACTTCGATCCAGTGGGATCTTTTGTGTCGACATTCTCCCAATAACGACTGCCATAGATGTTCATAGCAGCCGGGACCGACGGCTTAACGTGCTCTCCGAGGCACGGAGCAGGCGAGAATTGTCAGTCAATACGCACATCATTTCAAAAAGTCATATAACTTCCGAAAGTCGGAGGTGCGCGCCGTGGGTTCGAACCCGAGACCCTCTTCATGCAGTCTGTTGGTCTCCCCACTGAGCTATCGCTGCTCATATATGCTCATATCATCTTAGTCAAATCTATCAAATAAATCATCTTTATCTTTATCTTAATAATAATTCAATTATGAAAAAAGAGAAGCATAGAAACATGGCAGTGGTGGATAATCTTAAGACTGCGCCGAGTGAAATGTGCCAAAACAGGCGGTCACAGTTAAGTGAATAAAATCAACAATTTTTGTTTAATACAAATATAACATACACATTCACCATAACAATGAATGTGTTTACAATTACTCTGTGTACAAAACTTAAAATAATTAATATTTTCGCCTACAAAATTACGTAATTTTGCACGAAAAATGCAGAAACATAAGCTCGTGTTACGTGGTTTTTAGATTATACCAGTAGAAATATATCCTATTTTACAGTTTAAACGAACATAAATAGTTATATTACAATTTGTCCGTTTCAAATATTTAAGTTATTGGTTAACAATAAAGATACATATTTATCAAAAAAGCACATCATATCTCCCATACAATTTTACTATGGCGGCCGCGCGCCGATTTGACGAGCTCTGTCATTATCTGTCTTACGCTCGGCGCAGTCTTAATTTTGTTTGCTGTAGTTCTATTATTCAGTATAAAAACTGAGGAATTTATTTCTGTGGATAAAACAATACCCGCATTTCCTCTTAACGCAAAATCGATATTTCTGGCGCTTAACAAAGAGAAAGGGTTATAATGAATATTCTAATTCAGAACATGGACAATGCCGTAACTTCGAAATCTCATTGGAAGCTAATCTGCCTGTCAATCGATGTATCTAACTATACTGCTAAGCTTAAAAGGTCTATGTCTGTAAAGTATAACGTTGTATTAAAAAATTTACATAATTAACTTATTTATGAAGGAAAAATTAATTATTATTTCACGTGAAGCAGACAACGTAAAAAATTCCGTCACAGGATGTAGACTTTTTTTAAATGCCTATCATTTCTAAAATTCTTAACTAAGAATTTTTTATATTTTTCTGATAGCTATTATAACTTAGCCTGTTACCTGATTCCGGCCTGACGTCGACTTCTAGGACTGTTTGTCTTGAATTTTAACCCACAACAGAACATTTATTATTTTTATTTAGCACATTTGAAAGGTCCTCACCTAAGGAATCTGTCGTTACAATTTGATTCACATATTCTGGGTTATTCTGTATATACACATATTTTATTATTTTTTAAGCCTAGTAGTCAATTTGAAAAATAAAACAACCTCTCTTCAATGATTTTCATATTAAAATAAAAATGTACCTTTAATTTACTCACCCAAAACGATCCATATTACAAGCGTATTCCCCAACACAGCCAGTAGCAGCATAATAGCGAAGATCAGAAACCAGGCTAGCTGACCCCACCATGGTGGACTGAAAGGTCTTTCTCCTAGACCCATGCAGTTACTAAGAGTGATCCTGGAACAAAATAAATAGTACTTTAATATCATACTAGCGGTCGCCTAGTGGTCAAAATTCGACCATAATTGATTTAAATTTTAATTTTGATCGTTATTAAGGTTTTACTGTCTATAACTTTACCCTTATAATGACATTTCATTTAGATTTCGCTAAGGCTATACAGGTTAATTTACTTACCTTTTTAAACAAATTATTATTTACTTAACTATACTCTTTCATTGACGATATTCCTAAGCTTCCTACTTCGTTTTCTTTTTTCTTTATTACATATAAATAAGGTATATGTGTAACCATATTTACGAAGAATAGTACTACATCAGCCGAACAGTGCCGAAATACTACGAACGCGATTCGACTGCGTATGTCAAATGTATGGTTGTGTGCGTGTCATGTTTTTTCATTAATATAATGTATTTTTAATGGATATTTTATAAATAAATATTAGGATTCACCACTCCTTCTCCATATAAACTTTAACTGTGCCAAATTTCATACTCCTCCGTCTGCGTAATTTTCGTAAAAAGGGGTACAAACCTTTTGCTTCACATTTTAATATATAGATAATACGTACGTACAGACCTCCAGACCGAATTTCGGCCACAGCAGCGGCCAGTCTTAACGGAGACTGACCAACTACGCAGGAGTTACAAGCATAGCGCACAAGTGTGTGCGCAAACACATGTGCACTCTCTGTTCCCTAACTCTCATAATCTGATGGGACGGTAATCTGACACGACAGGAGAGAGATCAGGCGCAGGACCAACGGCTTTACTTGATTTCCAAGACACGAGGGTATCTTACACCGCCAACTTCCTAACTCCGGGCTGCTATTGAGATTTCTTAACTGAAAAACCCGATAACTTTTTGTTGACCCGACCCGGGATTCGAACCCGAGACTACATGCACAGCAGTCGCATTCACTACCACTGCGCCAGGGAGGTAGACAAAATATAACTAGTAATCATTTAAACAAGTTGGTAGAAATAAGTCTTCATATTATTATTATGTTTCTCTTATCACAGGTACTTTCTAACATTTTATATTAGAAAATACCTGGACCTTTAGGAAGCTTACACGGAGACATGGGTCCAACGTGAAGAGACCCTTCGAGAGTCTTAATCAAAGGTGGGATGGAACTCCTACAGCGGCACTAGCCGCAGCAGGCGTAGGACTATTGCTACGTATGGATTTTAATATATTAGCTACGGGTATGAGTGTCTGGTGGACCGGTATATTGCTAATTATGGATGAAAAACGGCGTCTGCCCTGAATACTCTTTATTATTATTATTATTATTATTTATATTGGATCAGTCCCAAACTCACTGCGACTGTGGTGCACCCAGTCAAACAATGATGCACCTACTGACCTGTCTAGCATGTCCTACATCCTGCACAAGAGCCGACCTCAACATCGCCAATGTTGCTATAGCGGTCGCCACTTTCTGGGTCTAGACCATTTGACCGCAAAAGGGGACAAGAGCATTGACTCGAAAAGAAGAAGAAGTCTTCATATTATAGCTAGCTAGCTATCGTAAAGGAATGCTGATCAAGTCGACTGCATGGATGGCGTAGTGATTTGAGTAATCGACTCGCAACCTCGCACCTTGCCGGGTGTTACGGGTTCGATCCTCATACGGGACAAAAATTTGTGTGATCCACAAATAGTTATTCCGACTCTGGGTGTTCTCTGTGTCCGTTGTATGAATTTGTCTAGTCCCCCGCGACACAGGAATTACTCATAGTGCGGGAGTTGCCTTTAAAAAAAGTTATATACAATATGTTAAAGAAGGTGTGACCACATCAAAGGAAAAAAAAACGTAAACTTAGGCGCTATGTCTGCCATCGGTTTTACGATAGCTATTTTATAATACCAGTTGGAGAATATAGACGTCAATAAACATATTATGACAATGTAAATTATAAAGATAATACATGAAGCTGGACTTGAACCTACGTCCTCAACAAACCGGATCGTCCTTTGCCAAATATGATATTCATGGTGCTACATGGGCTTTTAAATTATGAGAAACTAGCTTTTACCCCCGGCTATGCTCGCGTATAAATCAAAAGTGTTAAATACGATACGGTTTATGATAGTACGATAAGGTAGTAAATACATATCCATAGCTTCTGTATTTCACGTTTCATATACGCATTTGGAGCCGTCGACACACACTATCTATATATATAAAAATCAATTGTTGTTCGTTTATCTTGCTAAAACTTGAGAACGGCTAGGCCGATTTAGCTGATTTGGTTTTAAAATGTTTGTCGTGGTCCAGGGAAGGTTTAAACGGTGAGAAAATATAGAAAAATTCGTTAGGATAGGTGATATGAAGTACACCGGTTCATCATCGGTACAAGATAAAATTTGTAGGCATTATTGAACTAACAAATTAAGAGCTTGTAATTATTTCAAGATTAGGTTGTCTTTTCTTACGTAATTCAACACATTGTTTACACAACATTAGCATTGTCAGTTAAGCTGAATATATTGGTTTGTCATTACAATTAAGTTTCATAATATTCAAGAATAATTCACAAAATTACTGAGGGATGGCTTGTGTCGTATCTCGTGGTGATTTGCATTTTTCGATAAAGGAAAATCAATACGTAGCTTTCACTTTCCGTCGGTGTATATAATGTCGTTATAGCTACGGTCTAACACGGATTAATCTGTTGAAATTAAACTGCTATATACGGATTTTATCGCGTTGTTTATTTGACACTTTATTACAAAATTTTGAAAATTGTTACACTTCTACTACTATTAATCCGTATATAGCAGTTTAATTTCAATGAATAATATTCGCGTAAATAGAAGACAATATTACGGATTAATCTGTATAGAAATCCTAACTAATATTATAAATGCGAATGTGAGCTTGTTTAGTACGCGTTCACGCCTTAACTACTCAACCGATCATTTTGAAATTTCGCCTACACGTTGTCAGAAGGTACAGCAAAGGATTTATGGTAGTTTCCATCCAGAAAAACTACTGGTCTTCAGGGATAGAAATTGACTGACTAAATCTACATTAACGCTCGCTCGCGTCAATATAGATTTTAGCCGCGGTCAAAAAGTAGTCTTGTATAAAATTATACAAAGTCGCATGTGTGAATGTGATATCAAAGATATATCAGTGTTATAATTCTGAGGATCAATTCTCGTTATAAAAACTGTTTAAAATAGAATTCTGATCTAGTGTCAGTGCCATAAATATTACTTATATTATTGACTTTAACTTTAAAAATAAACGCCCGACGTGAACATAAATTGCATTTCAGTTCACATTTTATTGGATCAGAACTCTCTTTGAATAGGTTTTATTATGAATACTGACTCTCTACTATCGACAGTTTTCGAGCAATATAACGAGGAACTGATACCCAACTTTTGGCAGTATTTACGAGATAGTATCAGTAAGTTATAGTTATTTTATTTAAATGAAATGTCGTATTAATGATAGTATATGGATGAATTGACTTATACATATATATTTAATATAATATTGTCTTACGTTTACGCAAATGTTAAACATTTAAATATATAACATTCGCGTAATATTCATTGTTTAAAACAACACTTTTATTACATTATTATGAACTATGAAACTACTATTATTAAACTTTATTACAATTTAAGCAATTTATATTAATTCAAACTACCTATTTATATTTAAGTTTACACTTTCCAGGACCTTTTGGTTGCTTTTTAGCAGCCATGTTCACGAAAAAATCCATATAAAGTAATTTAATTTCAATATATACCTATTTTTATAAAAAGTGAGTAGTTGCAGATAGTGCTCAAAATATCAAACTAGTAACATATTAGTGTAATATGTGTGTGAAATCGAAAATATATTTGTATATCTAACAAACGCCAAATTTTAGGTATTATCTTTTTAGGGTTCCATACGGCAATTTGGAATTATAGATTTATAGATAATGCTAGCACATCTAGATAATGATTGCATATAAAAGTATAAATTTCATATGCAGATTAAAATTAGTTTTTTTCAAAACGTCAACTAATTAACGAGACGAAAAATGCTAGAATATAACTTATTTCAGCTTTAAAAATAAAACGGTACAATGATAACAGTCAAAAATCAATTAAAAACAAAGAATTAACACTGTTAATAAATTTACTTCACGATAGTGGCGGCTTATAAAAACATTTTTACAATTTTATATCAATACCTTGGATAGATATCCTTACCTCTGAGACGTCCCAGAGCGTGACAACACACAGCCTCAGCTGACTTTGTAATTTATTTTTGTTTATTATAAATCAGGCGAATCGAGAGTTCAGTTGACCTCTCTTTTATTACATCCATACAAATACTCTGAAACAATCACGAAATAGCTACGCGACTGTAGCCACAAAAATTCATTGTAAGAGCTATTTTTGTTATAGGAGAGATATTGTTGACTCAGAATTTATATTAGGTCTACAGAAGTTTTGTTATTTGATATTCTATTTGATATAAACAATCTGCGTGATACTGTCATACCAAAATTCACTTATTTCGGATACAACATTTGATCATTACAACTGAACGATTTTAATTATCTATATTAAGTAAAGGTTTCGAACAAAAAGGTATTAGGAAGTTACCGGCCGCACAGATCAAATTAAACTTTTGAAATACTCTCTTAATAAAGAAAATGTTGCGGGTTGAGAATAACATTACAAACAATCTTAAAGTTTCAACGTTGGTAACATTCATTAAACGAAACTCGCAGAAAAATAAGTTAACAACTCATGATTGAATTTTAAGCGTTTAAACGACATAGGATCAAGTTTCATATCTAAAACGTTTGGAATAAAATAACGAAATTATACAAAGTTCAAACGTTTTAGCTTTATTATAAAATAAATAAATGTGGAAAGTGGACATTTAAAGGGTGATGTAAATAAAACTAATGACAGGCGACCCTTTACTCGAAGAATTATGTTGGGTACAAAATAACGCCCGGTAGGTGTTGTGAATTGGTATCGGTATAGCTACATGTAACCTGTATCAATGGATAACGAACAAACGGGGGTCAAATCTGACTGATTGAGTCCGATCCCTTCAATTTAGTGCTCTTTTGTACATTTCATTACCGCTTTTTGTTAGCAGAGTCTTTTCAAGGCAATTTTGACCTCTATTTTGTAGACACGATTTGAGGCCAAAATACTCTTAGTACTGCTAATAAACTGATTTTACCGGTTTTATAGTTGGTAAATGGTAAGTTTGCTTTTTCAAAACCTTAAAATATGCAATATGCGGCACTTCCATGTTATTAAAACATGCGCGTGTCCTTAATAAGGCTAACTTTTTAGAACATATTTGGAATTAATAAGATAGGAACTGCTGTAGCATTTGTCAGCAAAGTAATGAAAGGAAACATATTTTCGTTTCCTATCCCTAGTTTATCTTTTTTTATATATTTTCTTTGTGTAGTGTTGTACAAACACTACACTGATGCAGAAATGTATAATTGTGGACGTGCACGACCAGAAAGTTTATAGCTGAAAGTCTAACACAGTACCATATATTTATAAATCTATCTAATAATAATATAATATATATTTACAAAAAAAATATTTAGATAATTGTAAAGGTAGTTAACCTTTCCATTAATTGTTTAACATTTGGAAGTTAAACAAGTATTCATTTTTTGTTCATACCTGACAATCTGACCTGAGCATCCAATCATTTATTTTAATTAAAAGCACCGCACGGAAAACCATGCTTCCAAATTAATTGGATTTTAAGCAGAATTTATATTAATTTGGATATCACATTTAATACTTTATAACCACAAGTCGACGAATAATATCATACTAAAATTAAACTAACTTGTGCTATATTAATAGTTGATAAATACTCGTAACGCTTATGATTAATAGTACCTTTATACGATTTAATTGTTATTGACGTGTATTGAGAATAACTTCCAATATTAAACGGTCGTAAGGATTCTAAAGGAGTTTTACGACCGCGTGGGAGATAAGCTAAAACAATTTGTTATTTTATAGAGGGTGAATAGGTATGGCTGCAAATAGAAACCTAATAGTACCGGTGCTTTGCAAATTACAGACTGCCTAATCACTGCAAAAATCTTCAATCAAACTTATTATAAGTAAAGATTCAGAAATAACGAAAACTGAAACCGACGATAAAAATATCACCTATTTTAACATACCTAATAGTTAGCAAAATATAATAAAATAATAAAGTCACAATTTCTATAAAATATGACTTAAAGCAACTGTATATAATGTATATGTATGTCTTCCCAAATACAATAAATTTCAGACTTTATGTCCCAAAACAAACGCATCGGCCAATAGCATTAACAGACAACTACAAAACAACCGAAACGACGCGTATAAACTACAATGCTTTCAACAAAATCAAGCATCTGATCCTCGGATATATTTAATTAAGTTAAAAGCGTGTTTGAATTAATTTATTTAATACAAGTTAACTTTGTGCTTCATTAGTATAACTGGCCGAAATAGTTTTAGCGTAACTGAGGGTTGTGCTACACGTACATACATATTCAAGTATATTGTGATTTAATATTGTGTGTACTCTACTTAAGTTTATAAGCAACAATATTAAGGCCAAGTGATGCTTGCAAGCTAGCCAAATTAAGTTAGAGGATCTACTTATTAAAATATATCCTTATTAGTAATTTTATAAACTAACTCTGTCTGTCTATCGATAGATAGACAGACAGAGTTAGTTTACCTCTTCTCGGCTAAACCACTCAACTGATTTGGATGAAATTTAGTACAGAAATAGTTTTAAATCTGGAGTGACACATAGGAATCTTTTTACGGGTGTAGCCACGCGCAAAAGCTAATATATGATAAACAAAATTGAACATCAAGATCATCGATTTTGTAAATTACCAATATCTTGAAGTTAAGTAAAGCGTCGTAGCTTATGCTTGCTATCAAGATGATTGAGGTTAATTGAATAATATTATGGTTGCTTATAACCAAACTAGCAATGAAGTGAATATTACTTGATAATATAGATTTAGAGGGTACTGTACCCGAGTTAGTATTAACTAACTATTGTAGCCTATATTTTGTCGAATTATTCTCTTGGAGAACGTCATGGAAATCCGGTCCTGTCATAAATACTGCTGGGCACGGACGAAACTGATAAAGCTCCCTTGAGACGTGCTTGGCCCAAAAATAAGCATAAGGCGCACGTATTTCTTCTAAATGTCTTCAGAGACAGAGAGAGTCACCGAGGGTGGTTGTACTTTAGTGTCTAAAATTGTTCTGGATTTTTGTTTATAAAACCCTCTAGAGTATACTTCGGTGTTTGTGCTTTCGAAAAAGGTCGAATACCTGTAAATGTAGAGGCACAAATGTTTTGAATTTAAGAATTTTGTATTATTCATATTTCAAGACAGTTAAATGTCCCATGGGAACCGCCGCCACTATATGTTTGTTCGAGATAGTTGTGTTTCCCCCAAGTACCTTGTCTACACTACACTGTATAAGACTATAGGTATATCAAATTTATATTCGGTTTTATATTTGCTTTTGCTATAGGTACCCTTAATATTGAATAGCAAACCCAAGACTATTATATATTTTATGCCAGTTTTATTTGTTGTATCACGATTAGGGTCTTTTTTGGCCAAGAGCAGGCATATTATTATTATTAAAATATATACAAAGTGGCGCAAATGTTATCACATTAATTGATACCACATATACTACATGGTATTCTTTGACGATTTACAAATTATGAACCAAATGTATTCAGTAGTTTAGCCACAGGACATTTTCATAACTTAGAACATCATGTGTAATGCAGAGATAAAGTACTTAGGTGTCAAATAATTCAAGCAGCGATATTAAAACAAACGTTGCTGTTCTTATAAAACCTAGAACTAAAATAACAAATAACTTATCAAAAGCAATGTCAACCATATTGCAAAAGAAATAAGGTCCATAATCTTGTGACGAAAATAAATAGGTGGTGTTCCATTATGTGTCTAATTTTATTTTATTTATTATGTTCAAAAAAATAATTAATAATAATAATAATAATTTTCTATCACATACACACAACACCATCTAGCCCAAACTAAGCAGAGCTTGTACTATGGGTTCTAGACAATGGATAAACATACATATATACCTCCTTTGTTTTTTTTTTGTAAATTCATACATATTATACATAGAAACACCCAGACCAAGACAAACATCCATGTTCATGCACACAAATATTTGACTTGTGCGGGAATCGAACCCGCGACCTCAGGCGTGGCAGTCGAATTTCTTAATTTCTGCGAAAATAGGTTTTTTGTTTATGTTAACCGTCTTATATCAACCAACTAAAGGCAGTATATCATTTAATGTGATAAGTTTTGCGCCACTTTGTATAAATATCTCTAATTTACTAAAACCTAAGTGATTGTGTTACTCACTTATACATATATGTATATAATATGTTACAATATTTAAATATGGCACCCATTAAAAAGAATATATAAATATATTCTACATCAAACTAGCTAATCAGTGCAAAGCTAGTTTTATTTCATATTTTAAAACCATTGTGAAGAGTGTGTAGTTTATTATAATATTATAGTGTCATTAAACATCTCATGTATAATTCTATTTGCATGCAAATAAATGATTCCTAGAATTATCATTTCAGTTATGATACGATTAATTTTAACCATTACTTATACATCTACTCATGAAATCGCATAAGGTACCACTATCCTCATGTTACCAGACGAAGGGACGAAACAGGGCAATTTCATAACAATATCATCGGTTTTGTTTAAAAAATATACAATGTGCGTGCATCTTCATTTTTACTTGACAACTGTATCTAGCACTTAGTTTTATGACATCCGAAACTATAAAAAGCATCGTAACTATAACTTTTTCATCACTGTCGTTCGAAGTATCAAGGGCGTTCAGGTAATCGTAAGAATAATTATGTTGCTAATGACGTTTCTTTTAAAATTCGTCAAACATTCTCGTCTCAAATATTTTTGTAAGCTGGAATCAGAAGAGAGCAAATATATTAAGTATACCCTGATCCCTAAGGATCTGGGCTTACATATTTTGCAATAATTTGGCTCTTTGCAAAGCAGACGTTGCATTTATGTGATTAGCTTTAATATGTAGGCCGCCCTATTAAATTTAGGCTGATGTAATTGTGTTATATAGTTCACCCGTAACGTAGTTCCGCTGCTAGTAAATAAAACGGAAATTCGATTTTATGGTGGATCCCAAGCGACCAAACTATAAAAACTTCATCAAAATACATTTAGTGGTTTAGTGCTAGAAAAACAAATAGATATATGGAAAAAGGTATTCACGGATTTAGAGCCCTATTGTAGTACATATTAATTTCTTTACTATTTTCTATAACAGTAAAGAAGCTGAGTGCTTCTTCACTTTTGACAATATAATTTAGATCGATAGCTATTCCTAAACACTAATTGCACTGAATGGCTGGAAAAAGAAGCACAGCTATTGGAATAAAGTTATAAGGTAGTAATACTTTATTCATTCTTATTTTTGAAAGACAACTTTAAGCTTGTCAGTTTAGAGTTGTCTTGGCTTCTCAGTATCAGTTTTGTCATTTGTAAAACGACAATTGTCAATACAAGACAAGACAATTAAGACTCTCCCCGGTGTTTGTAGAGTGTAAGAACATACACTTACTGACTGACTTACTTACTAATTCCAATTCATATCCCATTGTCCCCTGTGGGAGTCGATCTACAACCCTCAGCGTGGCGGCAGCGGCGAGGTGTCTACTTGCCTACTGCGCTATCCTTTAATATCTACAGCATGTCGTAGAAGCAATGGTCAAAACCACTGTTCGGTGGACTTCAAATACCAATAAAATGGTAACACAGCAAACCCAAAAGGAGATGGTAAGATTAGCTGGACTTCTTTATTTCCAACTTGCAACAGACCATGCAATATAAGTAAGAAGGCCCATCCTTCTTCATCCTTATTATATTTCTAATGTTTCTTTTTGTACTACTACATATCTAAAAGTGTTATAATCATTTTAATAAGTTAAAATAAAAGCTACAATAGATTCATCTTTATATATTATATAAATCTTCTGTGCGTGTGTTTGTAATTAAACTGCTCCTAAACGGCTGGACTGATTGATGTTTTTTTTTGTGTATGTTCAAGTGGATTCGAGAATGATTTAGATTTCTTTTTTCCTTTTTTTTTCTTTTTTACATGTCAATATCTGTCGGGACAGCTAGTAATATAGTACGGGCACGCCACGATCGTGGCGGTAAGTCCCGTGTTTGAGGAGTGGCTGGAGAGGCGGCATGGCGCCCTCACCTTCCGGCTGACACAGGTAATGACTGGCCACGATTGTTTTGGCCAGTTCCTGTGTCGTATACGCCGGCAAGAGACGCTCGGTTGTCACCACTGCGGCGATTGCCGCGACGTTGTTGAGGACACGGCGCTGCACATTTTGGCGGTTTGCCCCGCCTGGGCATCGCAGCGCCGTGAGTTGATCGCGGCAGTCGGATTGGTTGCCCTCTCGCTCCCGGCCGTAGTTCAGTCTATGGTCTGGAGTGAAAGGTCGTGGAACGCCGTTGCCTCCTTTTGTTAGGAAGTCATATCCATCAAGGAGGCCGCGGAGCGGGAGAGGGAGCGTTTCAACCCTCTCCCCAACCGCAGAACCGGGCGCCGGAGGGCGCGAGATGACCTCCAGCCACCCTAAGGATTGACCTGGGGGTGGTGGGCTTTGTGGGCCTGCTCACCATCCGTTCAGCACCAGGTCCGAGAGGCGGCGTGCGTGTTCCCACGCGCGCCTCTGTGTCGAGTCCGTCTCCCCTCTAGGGGGGACAGTAGGGATTATTTGTGCGAAGTGCCTATAGGGTAGGTCTTATCGGGTAGTGGCCTGCTGTTCCATACGGTGGGCCGAAACCTCGGCGGGGTCGCGACCGCATGTGCAAGTGATTCGCGCGGCCCCGTCGATAGTGGTTTTGTAGAGGAACACCGTGGTAGGTTTAGTCGGTATTCCGGGAGGTACATTATCATCTTAACATCTTTCTTTTACCCCGGCGAGTCCGACATAACCCCTCCGCTCGCCCCCGCGGAGGGGAATACGTCAAGCATTCCCCCTAAAAAAGAAAAAGAAGCTAGTAATATAGTAAGCATTAAAAAATAAATCCAATTTTTTTGCAAAGACGATTCTTAATGTATCTAGTTCAACATTTTTAGATGTATTTACTTTAATAACATTTTAGCTAAGATAATGTCGAAATCAACACAGATGACATTTACCCCAACCTCTAAAGATACAATTAAATTTAACTTAGCAGATTTTATTCATTATGTTTTGTTCACGGTATGATGTTATGACTATCATCTTTCAGTTATATTATAATAACTCAATTTCTAATTTACTTCAATGTAAAAGTTAAGACATAAAATTAAAGCCATATTCTTACAACTTACAAGAGGTTTATAACGTTTTGGAAGTAAAATTCTAAAAAGTATTGTTAATAATAATGCATAAGAACCCTAAGTTGCCTTATAATGATGCTGTACCTAAATAACAAAGGTATACAGAAAATTAATATTTATTACAATGCAATTTTAAAACGTAGGCAGTAAGTATTTTAACTATGTAAATAAATAAATAATAAATAATCGTATTAAGAGTTTTTTTATGAATAATACCATTACTTTCCATTATAAGTAGTAAACTAAATTGGTCATGCAGCAATTCAAGCAAGGCCAAAAACATACCTTTTTAAGGCAACTCACGCACTAGTAACAATTGCTGTATCGAAATTAGCTATACAAATATTAAAACTACGGTCCCAAAAAACACTCAGTTCAGTACCGATATTCATATATGATTCAAATACCCCGTGTAGAGATCCTTAGCAATGATAAAGCGACGCTTCAGTATATTTTTCTTTTGGTTTACTGAACCGATTAAAAATAACTGATATCTCTATATTGATAGACTATACATAAATCTACGACCCAACGAAGAAAACGAAGAAGTTTTACACCCACATTCCGGTTTTAGTGGCTACGTAGTAGCATATTGCCATTAAGTAGGCACATTTATAGACGTCGGACAAATACATAAGGGTATATCAGACTTGAGACGCTACGTAGGTATAGGCGAATGCTATACGTTTTCAGAACATGGCTGCTAAAAATAATCGAAACGTCGGGTAAGTGTACAAAAAAATCTAAATAGATTTTAAAATTTAAATAGAAGTAAACAGTAACTAGTAAAAGTGTTTAACAATAGTAGTTTAATGTTTCAAAATTATGTAATAATAGTATTTTATAAAAATAAACAACGTGATAAAATTGTTATATATAAAGTCGTATAAAGTTGTTTAATTTCAATTGAGACCACATTGATAATTCAAATATAAGTCACGTAGATCAAACTATGTATGGATATACAATTCTACTAAACAATATTAAATTACATTTAGGTTATTTAATTTAAAATAACTTTATTATTAACTTTAATCTATAAAACCACATCAATATTGGCACACAAATCGACGGGTTCGGTAAGCGGGAGGTCAAAGTGTAATGGGATTTTCTTTAAAGAAATACTCAGTAACAGCTCGGAGTCTAGGACTATACCCGGTAGACATCAATCAGCTCGCCTTCTATTACATGGGATCTGGAGTCATAATTGGATCAACTTGAGTATAATAAACCTCTGTCAAGCCTTTCGGACATAAATTATTAGGACCATGTATTAATGTCTTTTTTGGGATCAGACCAAAAATATCTAGGTGTAGTTCTGTAATACATAGATATGTGGTGACTCCGCACAGACGAAGAAGTTTCGACTACATCCAAGAGATGGCGCTGTACACAATAAGCGCTTAAAAAGACGTTTCCTATACAATGCATTTTTCTGCACAAGTGATATTTACACAGTACGACCAAGTACATATATGTATATAAAAGTGCACGATATCAACAGTCGGGCCGCGGCCCGCCAGACACGATCATCCAGCTTGGTCGGAGGATTCTCCCTTTGTATTGAAGGGTCATCAGACCACTTTCCTCCACAGATATATCAGTACTAAATTTATAGAACCGTGTTTAGTGAGTTAGTCGTTCACCCGTAATTTAATCACAAACCGAGGCTATACAAGTGGGCTTTATAATTGTTTCCGCAATCCAATCAAATGGCAATTCCATCAAAATATACGCGTACTCATGTTTGCTGCTAACAGATAATACAAACAATGGTTTAATTCACGTTCACTGCATATTTGACAAACTTAGTAAGGATCACGAGTACCCACTTCTAGTACGAATTATTAGGTACCTTTTGATTGCATTTAATATAGGCGATTCATTTCATATGTTGTGATTGGAATAACAAATTTATTAATAATTTGGGATATATAGATAATAAATAAAAAATCTTATATAAAGAATGACATTAGGGTTGGAGACTCACAATTTTCTATTATTTTAGTCAAATAGTTAATTGTTTTTTAAAAGCACCCGCCATTACAGTATTTTGGCGCATGCCCCTAATATGGAGATCAGAGCCCGTATTCGGCTTTTTGTTTTGATACTTTTTAAATAATTACATTACTCAAACTCTGAAGTACAAAGAATTCTTGAAATCTTCTTAAATATAAATATGATACAAGGGGTTAAAATCTGATAGTAGGGGTAAATCTCAAATGACAGAAAAAAGACGCACGACACAAACTGTGACGTAACCGCTATTTAAATGCAGCTGTTCGACGGAGATAGCGAGATATCTCGCGAGCCTTATTTAGCAACAATTTTTAACTGTTTGCCGAGAAAGATTTGATTGCTATTTGCTTTTATATATTAAAAAAGTCCAAAATTAAATATAGGCAACTACCGTATTCTTATGATATGCTTATACCCTTTATACATATGAAAAATTTTAATATCATCCACCATAATTTGAGTACAAAAAGTTGTATAAGATTATGATAAATTACTAAATTTACCCTAGCTCCAAATGCCACCTTAAAGAAGAATAGTTTTTGTAACATTTCTGTTTTAGAGTTCGAAAAATCTCTTATACAACCGCCTTGTCCGTTAGTCCGTCCGTCCGTGTCTGTTATACAACTTTCAACTCAAGAACCGTAAGAACTAGAGACTCGCGGTCAATACCATTCGACTCAGCATAGTCGATATATCCCGAAATTACTATGACCTTTGCATATTACTTGAACTTTTACGGCAATTCATTGCCGATTCTCACTTGCTTATATTCTCTCAGAATTATCTTAGCAGCTCTGGATGTTACAAATTACCTGCGATTTTGTTATAATTAGTGAGTACTCCACTTTATATGAGTATATAAATTAAGGTCTCGTGGTTCGATTCCTGGGTCGGGCATGGTGATATTTGCTTTCTATCAAGAAGTTCGTAGTAGCTGTTCAGAGTTTGAAACTTGGCCCGATAGATTGGCTTCCTATTGCGTAGGACCTGAAATAGTCGGTGAAATGTGGAAGTAATACACCTATTCCCACCCTAAACTACTAAGCTTCTAGGGGTAAACTTTATACTTAGTAATCTAATCATATATACGTATGAAAGGCATACTGACATTCAAAGTTAAAATCTATGAAACACATTTGTATGTACTTGCATATTGGGTACGCTCCTAGTTGGAGTCAAAGCAATAATTGAGCCACAAACGCAACGACAAGCCTTTGTGAGACGGATTACCTAGATAATGTAGCACACACGTCACACACCACATAGTCTCGGCGTCAGTCAACCGTTAACTAGAAAAATTACTTGACCGGCTTATGACGGCCAATGTTTCAGCACGGCTACGGCTACGGTTACGGCTACGACTACATGCAGGTGCACTTGCAGCTTGTAAGACGTGAAATCGTAAAAGCTTACCAAAGCGAGACGTGAGCGCGATGATGGGTAGATGTAGAACTGCTGTGAGCGAGTAATGTTGAGATATACGCGTAGATGCGGCAAAGGCGAGTTGACTACGAGAAACATGCGTCTACGATCTTGTCTTAAGGCGAGACAATGCCGCTACGACGCGCTACGCCGATTAGTGTGCTTTCTACAACAAAGCTTTATTCAAATAATAATAATAATAATAATCATTTATTAACCGAACCATGAATTCTTTTACATTTCCTTAAAAACTATTACACAAATTAATTAGCTAATACATATATTGTTTGGAAACATAAATCTGTTTTACTTGTGGAATCCACACTAGGTAGAGCCTGTCTCGTGGAGTCCTTGAGTGATGTTGCTAGTTAAAAACAATCTGTATAGATTCGTGTGTATCGATTATATAATTACTGTGATTTAAAAGAAAAACGAACAAACACACTTAATAAAATTACAAAAGAACTATAAAACAACTTAGGAAAAAAATAAAAGAGAAACAATCTTATTAATAACAACTGATGTTGAAATTGTGCGCAACGTATGTATTTGTGCGCAACATATGTATTTAAAAGAAAAAGAAAGAATTCAACTTGAGTACGAGCTTTACTGCCATCTCTTAAACCCTCTCATTGCATGCACGAGAATTCGATAGCGTGGTACGGAGTTTAAATTTTTCTTTCATTATCGCTCATCATATACCTATGTATGTACATAATAATATGCTTTAGAAGATGGTACTGGGGCTCCTGCTCTGGTGACATGTATTATCCGCATATAGGTAATCGTATTATTTCGTTTATAGGCGCGACATGAGGTGAAAGAAAGAAAGAAAGAAAATAATTTTATTTGTTCCACGGTCATTATATAAGGTAACAGAAAACACAACCAAAAGTACATATAGAACAAATAAGGTCCTGCGTCAGCAATGTTGCAGTATATCCACAACACTGGTATTCTCGCAGACCCTGAATGATTTCGGTGCATGTAGTCAGTAACATACATACATACAACTCAATTAAAAACAAAATATCAAAAAACAAAAAAAGAGTAACTTAAATAAATTAGGCAGAAGGTGGATGGCAGAAAGTAATTTCATACTAAATAATAATAATATTGGTATCTATATAATATAATACTTATATGTATACATACATATAGAATTAAAAGTACCTTAAAAATAATAAAAAACAGATAATATAAGATAAATAATACATAATAAAGACATTGTATCAATAAAAACGTTATATTACAACGCAGCATATAATGTTGTGTTACATTTCCGAACGACCCCCGGCTCTTGTCAACAAAACATGACACTGATTGTCATCGATGTCATGTGGGTAGTAATAATTCTAAATATCAATTGCAAAATAAAATAAGCATCCATCGGCGTCTGCGCAATGAGAAAAAGAGGCTGGGATGATATTTTATAATAGGTTATATTTATACTTATCATGTATCAACATAAATTTTCACATAACAGACAGCTATGTAATGCAATCTACGTTTAAAGTTTAAAAAGTTTGTGTTTTTAATGACATGTATATTTAGGTTATGTCAACAGTGAAGCAACACTAATTTACAAATTATGACCCGGTATCATAAAGGTAAGTGGACATGCCGCTACTAAAATTACGTTAAAGTTCTTTGAGAACTTAACAAAATATGCTTAAGTTTGATTTGGAATGCATGTAACGATTTCATGTTCCAGAGTGGTGGCGGCAGAAGTTGTTTTGCGATGTTTATTATAATGGCCGCATCACATTGCGTGGCAAGAGGTCGCGTTCCATTGTAGTTTAGATTGGGACACGTCGCAATATAAAATAGAACAAGGTACCATAATATAATAAAATATACAAAATTAGGACTTACAACTTTAACAAAAGCTAAGTTATTTAAGTACGAAGTATATTCTATAGTAGTCAGCCGGCGTTTTATTTACATTATTTGAGTTACTTTCTCGGATCTATCTTTAAATGGATAGATTGAATTGGCTTCTAGGAAAAAGTCAGTAAAATAATGATCCTATATTCAAAGCAGCGGTTGTTTACTGATAAATTACACATTAACGGTAAAAAAAATCAGCTGTACTCAAATGACGTAAGTGTGCTAGTAAAGCATCTCTCACACTATTTTGTCATAACATAAAAACGACGCATCATTTACAAGACAAACCATAGATAACCCATACCACTAAACAACCAACCCAATAAATCTACATAAATATATTTTATTCATATAAACACACATACAACTATATGTCTTTTAAGCCCTATAATCAAAACAGACCCAACAAAAATACCTCAGAATTAAAATAAGAAATAAACAAGAAGCTAAAGTAAATTAATTCCCAGAGGAAAGCAACAAAGAACCATCACATTTTTATAGAACATAACGATGATCGAGTCCATCCTTTGGGCAACAATTTTGTGTAGTTTATTGTTAGAGTCACCGACATAACAAAAGAAAAGATCATTGACCTTTCATAATTTTCTTTACTTAAACGATTGACGATAGCCCGCGACAATGTGAAAGTCAAAGGCAAAGTAGCTCGTTAACTTTATTTTTCTACTCAAATTAAATAAAAATGTAGTATCTAAAAGTATTTTAGGAGTAGTATTTATAGAAATGAAAATATATTTTACTTCGGAAATCGATGACATCATAGTCTCGTGCCAATATATATATAAAGAGTAGTAGGCAATGGTGTATTAAAGCCATATTACGGTTGCTATGGTCCTAGAATCCATGTAATAGCGGACTACTGTCATCAACTGGACAAAGTGCTAGAATCCGTGGCGCTATTGAGTTTTGCTTGTGAGAAAAATCCCATTACATTTTGCCCAACCCGAGACCAGTACAGTAAGCAGTCGCATCGCATTTACTACCGATGCCCTACGAGCTAATATTTTCAATGTATGCATTTCACAACTAATCCGTTACAATGGGGTTGGCTTATCCTTACTGGATAAATATCGCAATAAAGATACAAAAAAAAATCGATTGCGATTGCTGTGTATAAATTTACCGCCAAGCTGCAAAAGCCGTTCTACTTAAATCCCACCCATAGCACTACTGACGAGAACGTGGGTTCTCATCAGTAGTGCTATGGGTGGGATTTGAACCCGCCACCTCTCGATCGCAAGTCCAATGCCTTATCCATTGGGATACTGCCGCTTAAGATATTTAAAAGTAGAACGGCTTTTGCAGCTTGACGGTAAGTTTATACACAGCAATCGCAATCGATTTTTTTTTTGTATCTTTATTGG